>CM033445.1:18602500-21297500 GCA_019425775.1 Rafetus swinhoei | reverse complement strand
TGTAAACTGTTCTGAGCATTACCGGGAGCAACTATATAAAACTGCATTACAGCAGTAACAGAAATCTGAAATGGGCTGGTTTGTACCATTATACATTTGAGGAAAATACTGATGGGCTTGATGTTTTGGGGGATTTTGGAAGCAGGCTGTCATGAGTGTCACCAGAAAGTCCCACACGCCATACTTTGGCTAGGAAGTAAGAAACAGATTAAGCTGGGGATTGTAAAAAGCACATGTGGTGTTAGGCATCCAATTCCCATAGGACAGGGGCGGGCAAAAGGGCCTCCGTGGGACGGATTCGGCCCACCAAGCGGATGGATCCGGCCCGCTCTGGCCCTGCTGCTCCCCTACCCCCAGGCCAATTAGAGCCTGGGGGTGGGGGAGCGTGCAAAGCCTTCTCCGCTCTGCGCCCGCCCTGCGAGCAGCGTTCCCCCGCCCCCAGACCAATCAGGGCCTGGTAGCAGGGGAGCTGTGTGAACCTTCCTTCGCCCTGCCCCCGGTCCTGCGAATAGCCCGCTGCATTTCAAAGTGCCACATGTTCCTCGCATGGTGGGAGGAGGCTCTTCCAGGGCATGGGTGTCTAGTGGGAAGGGGGGACAAAGAGGTTGGGTAGCCCCGCCCCTTTCCGTTTAGGCCCCACTCCTTCCTGTTTAGGCCCCACCCCTTCCAGGGTGGCCCGGGGCTACTTCAAAAATTTTTGAAGTGGCCTCCCAAGCAAACATTTTTGCCCACCCCTGCCATAGGAAGTTAAAGGGGAAAATGGGCATGTAATGCATGTAAATATTTTTGAAACCCCACTCTGATTCTTAATGTGAATACTCAAAATGGAGTCATGCCACCAAAACCTGGATGGGGATCTGAAACTTTTCTGTAGTTTTCATTGCTTGAAGCCAGGTTTCTGGTTTAGGACCATCTCTTTGACCAATGGGCCTTATAAACATTCAGCTTCATTATATTCTTGGGAGGTAGGCAAGTACTGCAGACTGTTTTTATATGAATAAACTGAAGCACATCTCAAAGCCAGTGACAAAGCTAAAACAGAATCCAACTGATACCCAGTACCCCCATTCTAAACAATAACTACTAAATGGGTCAGATAGCTGAGCTTCTTCTAGGGAAAGATCAAGTTTAAACACGTGATCAACTGATGATGTATGTCCACTCTGGAGATCATTGGTGTGGTATTTACTCATTGCTCTCAAGAACCTAAGTCGTTCATGGGATTGGGCGAGAATCCTTTAGAGGCTGACAGAGCACAACCTGCAGAAGGTACCCAACGCCTTTTCATGTAGAGACAGCAAGTCTGAGGCAATAGGAGACCAAACAATCAAATTGCAATTGGCACCACGCAAGGAAAAGAACAATGAGATGATCTTTCATCAGGGAAACTTGTCCAGTCTCCTAATATGAAGTTAAGTGCCCATTAATAAAAAAGGTTTGTATGGCTGCAAGATTTGGTTCACCTACAAACTTGATTAGTTAAACCAGAAGGACAAGCAGTGGAGATAGCATATGGGAAGGATGTATTTCAGACCACATAAATCACTATGCACGGCTGGCCTTCTAAGCGGTTAGATGGAAGACAACTATACTGTTTGGCCAGTCCCCATGATCTCATAGCTACGCTATGAGATATAGGCAGCATTAAGATGCAAAGCAACAGACTATGCAAAGAACCAGCTGGGAGGGGGAAAAAAACATTTCAGTCCATGAACTACACAAATCATGAATGACTGATTCAAGGAAAAGGACCAAACTACAGGGGATTAGGTCAAAAAAGCCTAACACGTGTGTGTGTGTCTGGCCAAGATCTGGCCATGAATTGCAAAGGGGATATTGGCAGCAGGTTACAGAAATTGAGAACACTGGTGTTTAGGTAATCATTAAAAAAAAAGAGGTAAAAATGGGTTTGGCATCATGACAGGGTCTACTACAGATCACTTAATGAAGAAGAAAGGGTGGATGAGGTATTGCTATAGTGAAAATATCCAAAACACAAGTCTTGGAAGTAATTGGGGACTTTAATTATCGAGGCACCTGGTGAAAAAAGAAATAAGGCAAAACACAAAATGTCCAGAAATTCCAGGAATAAATGGGGGCAACTTTTTTTGTTTCACAAAGTGGAGGAAGTAATCAGGTGGCGAGCCATTTTAGACTTCATTCTGACTAACACAGAGGCATTGGTTGCAGGTATCAAGTTGACAGTTCATGAAAGAAATAGGTTTCATAATTCTAAGGAAAGCAATTAATGAGAGCAACACAGTAAGGACAATGGACTTCAAAAAAGGCAGATTTTTAACAAACTTGGGGGATCAATAGGTAAGATCCCGCGGGAAGAAAATATAAGTGGAAAATGAACTCCAGAGAACAGGCATTTTCTCAAGGCAACACTTTAAAAACACAACTGCAAATAATCCCAATGTAAAGTAAAGTTAGGAAGAAGAGGAAGAGCCCAATATGGCTTCTTCTGGAGCTCTTTTATGACCTGAAAATCATAAAGGAATCCTTTAAATCATGGAAACATGGATTAATTGCTAAGGAGGGGTTCAAAAGAACAGCACAACAGTATAAGCATGTAGGGACAAATGAAAGGCTGAAGCACAAAATGAGATGCATCATGAAAGGACAGAAAAGGCAATAAAAAGAGGTTGTCTAAATACATCAGGAGCAAGACAAAGATGAAAAAGTAGACTCTTTACTTAGCAGAGAATGAAATCTAGTAACTGATTACAATAAGAAAGTAGAGGTGTTCAACACATATTTTGCTGCCTTCACTGAAATATTCAACTCAATATTAATGACAAGGGAGAAGAAATACAAGCTGAAATTAGAGATGTAAGCAACTAGCTGACTATCCGATAAGCATGTGCTTATCGTGTAGTTGAGTAGTGACTCGACTAGTTGCTCCCCCACCCTGCTGCCTCTATCAGAGAGAGGCAGCAAGAGGATGGAGCAGGAGCCCGTGCTGGGGGGAGCCAGCTTAAAAACCACCTGCGGCTCTTACTGCATTTAAAAGGCAGAAGAGCAGCAGGGACTCAAGCAGTCCCCGCTCACCTGGTGTCCCGCCTCTCCCTTTGAAATGTAACAAGGGAGGCTCTTATTATATTTAAAAGGCAGAGGTACAGCAGGGACAGCGAGTGCTCCACCCCACCCCTTACCGACTAATCGAGTAGTCGATGGAAATTCCATTGACTACTCGATTAGTCGATTAATTGCAATTCATCATCCCTCGCTGAAATACGGAAATAACGAGTCAAAGAATAAATTAGATGTATTCAAGTCAGCAGGGCCTAATGAAATTCATCTTAGGGTACTCAAGGAAGTAACTACAGCAATCTCAGAACCATCATTGATTATCAACGCAACTCATGGAGGACTGGTGAGGTCTCAGAGGGCTGAAGAAGGGCAAACATAGTATTTGTATTTTTTAAAAATGGGAACAAAGAGGTTCCAGGGAATTATAGACCAGTTCGCCTCATTTCAGTATTTGGAAAGTTACTGGAAGAAATTATTAACTAACTGCAGCTTGTAAGCACTTGGACGATAATAGGGTTATAAGACTTGTCAAGAACAAATCATGCCAAACCAAACTAATTTCCTTCTTGGACAAGGTTACTGCCCTATTTACAGGAAGCAGTAGACATTATAAATAATAATTTTAGTAAAGCTTTTGGCACCATCCCACATGACATTCTCATAAGCCAACTAGGGAAATGAAGTCTAGATCAGGGGTGGCCAACCCATTAAATGAAGAGAGCTGAAACAGCAGTGGAAAAAATGTGAAGAGCCACACCAGAATTGTTGAGCAAAAAAAAAAAAGAGCTCCCCACTAGCCAGAGTTGTGGCTTTTTGGCCACATCAGGCTCCCATCGGCTAACACCATCTTGCCGACGCCATTTTGCCACGCCGAACGGCTCCCCTGCACCCGGTGAGCACAGGGAGCCAGGGGTCGTTTGTAGGGGCACATAGGGCGGCTTCGCGAGCCACAGGGGAAACTTCGCGAGCTGCACTTTCAGGGTGAAGAGCCACATGCGGCTTGCGAGCCATGGGTTGGCCACCCTGGTCTAGATGAAATCACTGTTAGATGAGTGCAATACTGAGGCTAAGTCTACACTACGAGTATACCTCACACCAATCTTGTGCAAAAAGGGATTTTTGCATAAAAAGGAAATGTCCACACTGCTTGTTTTTGCGCAAAAACCCCTAGCGCAAAAATGGATGGGAAGAGAGTATGCAAATGAAGCACAAGAAAATGCTAATCCACGCTTCATTTGCATAAACTCTTGTAGCAAAACTCGTAGTGTAGATGTAGTCTGAGTGAATGACCATCCTCAAAGATTAGTTCTGAATAATTTACTGTCAACCTCGGGGGAGTATTTAGTAGGTTCAGCTTCGGGTCCGATATTTTCATTCATGACTTTAGTAATGGTATGGAGAGTACCTTTATAAAATTTGCAGACGACTCCAAGCTGAGAGGGTTTGCAATCACTTTGGAGAACATGAATAGAATTCAACATGGCCTTGACACGTTGGAAATTGGATCTGAATTAAACCCGAAGAAATTCAATAGAGAAAAGTGCAAAGTAGTTCAAAGCAATTGAAAAAATAGATAAATATTTTGGGCTACATTACCAGGAGGGTCACAAAAAAGACATGGGAAGTAACTGTCCTGCTCCAAACAGAATTAACAAGGCTTCATTGGAGTACTGTGTTCAATTCTGAGCACCCAATCTTAGGAAAGATGTGGAAAAAATGAAGATTCCAGGGAACAGCAACAAAAATGATTAAAGATTTAGAAAACCTAATGGGGAGTCAGGCTGGACTTGATGACTTCTCAACGTCCTTTCCAGCCCTAGATTTCTATGATTATGGGATTTTACTATATACCTTAATCCTACTGTGTTGTTAATACCCAGGTACCTCCCTTCAATTGTACAGAATGTACCATATTTGTGTTTTCCTCACATTGTGCTGTATTTATTCTCTGTAGGGTAGCTTGGTGGGAATAGATTACTGTAATGTGTCAAGAAAGTGGTGTTATACATATAGAAGGGGAGATGAGAGGCATATAGGAATGCAGATTTTAAAAATAAACCTCCTCTCTTTTCACAAAATCCCTTGTCCCGTTCTCCAACCCTCTTGAGCAGAATTGTTGACATCATGAACATCTACAACACTCTAATGCAGGGATGGGTAACCAGGAATGATGGGTGGGCCACATGAGTGGCCTTCCTTCACTTCAGTGGGCTGCTCTTCACTTACCTGCTCCTCTTCCCTCCCTCCCAGCACTATCAGAGCATGCGAATCATGTGATTCATGCCTTCTCCAAAAGTGCTGGGAGGGAGGAGCAAGTAAGTGCGGAGCTACTGTGCTCCAGTGCGCAAGAGGCGTATGAGGGATGGGGGCTGCCAAGGAGTCCATGAGCTGCAAGTGGATTCCCCGTGGGCCACATGTGGCCCATGGGCCACAGGTTGTCTACCACTGATGTAGTGTATTGCCCCAAGAGGACAATATGACTTCACTAGCCCGATTGCCTTTGATCATGACCTATTTCCAGAGGACACTAATGATGTGAAATTTAGATCAACATTCCTATTCTCAAACTTTTCTTTGCTTTCCGGCCTCCGAGGAAGGCTCTTTCACTCTCCCAAGACATGACATCAGCTACATTTAAAAATAGAAAATGAAAGCCCTGTTGGCTATAGTGATACTATCACACTGTTCTTAACCTAATTTATTACTGATGAAGTCGTTAGTGTACTCTGAACATGTATTCAGCACTTCCTTTTAATGAAAAAGTAACAAGGAGGGTCTTTACACTTGCTTTAGAAAGTTGGGTCTTAAGAGACTTAAGTGTCAGCTTCTCTTACATTAAGAGACAATGGGAATGCAATTTATATAAAAGGTTCACAAGACCATCAAGCCAGCAAGAGAAGAAGATAACCACTCAGCATCAAGGCAAGAGCAAAGGATTGCAGGAGACAGAGCAATTGTATTATAGCAAACATCACCGAGGGGAAAAAAACAGCAGGAAATTGCCTTCCCAAGGGAACTTTGCAAAGTCTTCCTCATCACTTGCATGAACTTGATTTTGAACATTCAGAAGAATCCATTTCAAAGGTTCATTGGACTATAAATAAGGTTCCCTCTAAGCTGTGTGGAACACAGCCACTAGGCTTGCCAGATGGGGGAAAAAACCAGGAGACAAAAGTTGTTGAGCAAATAAAAAAAAGAGCGAACAAAAAAAAGTCACTGTGCCTTTAAGAATCCCCATGCTCCTCACTCCCCCCGCCAGACGCAGCAGGGGAATAATGTCCCCGCTGGGCCTTCTGTCCAAGAAAAACATTTTACATGTCTGGTATTTTCTGGTTTTTTTACCAGACGGGGGCCAGAAATAATGGACTGTCCAGGTGAAAACTGGACACCTGGCAACCCTAACAGCCACTTAATGAGCCCCGCACAGCCAGGGCTCAGGGCTTTGCTCATGGAGCTGCCTGGTCTGGGGAAAGGCACTTCTTCCTCAGTTATAGCAGCAGCTCCCTGCTGAGGACAAAGCAGTGAGTCTCTCGCAGCCAGTAGAGACACATCTCTCCGTATACTTCTCTGTCCTCATCAGGGAGCTGCTGCTGTAGCTGAAGAAGAAGTGATCTTCCCCCAGCTAGGCAACTCCATGAGAGGAGCCCTGAGCCCCGGCTGGGCAGGACTCATTAAGCAGCTGTTGGGCGGTGCTACCACGCAGCTTAGAGTTAATCTTGACTATAAAGCAGGGGCAGAGTACCCCAAGTTATCAATCACGTAAGACAGTCAAGGAATGAATCACTTTGGCCTCTGTGGTACAGGGCGTCCCTGCTATATGTCGCCACAGTATACATCCATTCTGCACTAAAGTCATTGATGCTTGTAGGACCCGAGAAGTCCTCCCATTCCCTGCTCTTAATTCACGCAAAAAACAAAACAAAAAAAAGTTTGCGCAAATGGAAGTCAGCTGCATTAAAAAAATTCCCCACTTTAAGTTGTTTTGCTATAAGTTCAAGTTTCTTGGAACGTATCTTGGACGTATAGCAAAGACGGCCTATAATCCTAATCAGTGGGGTGGTCAGCCATTTTGATGGAGGGTAGAAAGGTACAGAAACTACTTTGAACAAAGACTGTACTTGTTAATTCTTAGCCACTACAAAAGTGTTTTCCACTTTTATTTCATTATAAATATTTTCACGTCTATATTATATTTGAGCTCACTTAAAATCCTCTCCTTTTTGTTAATAAATGTGGTCAAACTTTTAATCTAAACCAACCCACTTCTGTGTTTGAATTGAAGTGACAGGTAACAGTGGTTGAAGTATTAAACTGTGTATTTTGTCTCTTTACAGGAGCAAACAAACATTATTATTATTAGTCGAAGAGTTTCAGGACAGGGTTGGACATTATAGAGGACATGGTTTGGGGGAAATTCAAAAGTATGAGGTGCTGGGGTCTGTGTAACAAACAGGCTGCTGAGAGTTGCTGGTCAGGGTGACTTAACACACAGGTTCTCAGTGCATGTTTGTACTCTAGCCGGAAGTGCCCGAAAAAGGTCGTTGGGCACTGAAGGTAACAGCGCACATGATGACAACCTTTTACTGATCTGCACCACAGTATGTGACACACAACTTCTTGCAATTCATTTAGAAGATGGTTCTCTTGACGTCGAGACTTGAAATTCAACCAGGCCTTGTTACTGAGAATGAAATGAAACATGTACAGCCAATTAGCCATGCCCCTTTTTCATACACTTTCTTCATATATGCATGAAGATGGATTACTATTTTATTTCCTTCAGCAGGAGGACAGGGTTACGAAATGCGTATAGGGTACAGAAGAGAGGAAAAGTGATGTGCCAAAAAAGGGATGTGCCGTTGCGACAAGTCCAGGTGTTACTCAGGGAAGACAAGGAGAACAGTGGGGTAGGGGAAGTGACACAAACTATACATATTCTCTGTGGGAGGCTTCCATGATTAGGGATAAAATGACAGGTAACTCCTTGAAAGCTGTTCCCCTTCCCTTCCATTGCTAACAGTGCTTCATAATGCTTTTAGGCCATAGAAACTACTCATGGATGCGGAGCTGGATGCTCAGACAGCAGCCATGCTGTTATAAACTGTTCTAATCCTGTGGCACTCAGCTCAGCGACAAGAATGCATGGGATGTAATCTTCTGGAACCATCAATGGATAACTACTTGAACAGCATGTAGTCTGCCATGTGTGGGCGTGGGAGGAGAAGGGTGGGAGAAAAGAAGGAGGAACAAAGAAACCAAGACAGCAAAAGCTGAACAATACAAAGTTTAAAAAAAAGCATATGCACAAAAAAGAAGGAAAAACACCCAAGTGAGAACAAATCCAAAGCAGCGGGGAGTGGACAGAAAAATGGAGTGTGTGGCAATGTCATCAGCGAACGGCCAAAGCAGAAATTGGATAGGGGGGAAATGCTGATTTAAAGGCAAAACTATCTGGATAAACTGCTAACAAGAGAAATCTCCATTTTCTCAGATGCAATCAATGCATCACCTATTTAAATCCATTATTATTATGCCGTTCAGCTGCCAATCTAAGATTCTCAAAGAGTTTCATGAAGGATGTTTATTCATGAAGGATGTTTATTGACCACCTAGATATGATGTTCAATTGCATGTGTTATTTATTATGCTAAAGGGCCTAAAATATTTAGGAGAATAATACATGACATTGAACTACTTTACTGAGCATTTTTGACAGATACATTGTCTTATCATTATCTGTACCAACTACCACTGCTATAGTTAATGATCCGTCAGTGTTTCCATTACAGCCCGTTTCAAAGGGTTTTGTTCTTCAATTGTAAAAATTGCAATTCACGCAGAGATTTAAATTTGCACAATCTTAGTACAAGAGCAACATTTTTCCTGCTTTTGTGGATTTACGGCAAATCCTTAATAATATTTTAATCTGTCAGTTTGCAGTTTTATTTCCTGCTTTTAATGTTACCCTTTCTTGAGAGAGGAGGAGGACCAAAACAAATAAGACAAAATGAAACTTACTCAAATGTAGGAGCTTGCACACAATAATAGATGCAATCAGAGGGGAACATCAGAATTGCCACACTGGGTCAATCCAAAGATCCATATAGAGCAGTCCTGTCTTTCAGCAGTGGCCAACGCCAGATGCCCCAGAGGGAAGGAATAGAACAGGTAATCATCAAGTAATCTACCTCCTGTTGCCTCTTTCCAGCTTCTGGTATACAGACTTATCCACCATGAATGTATCTAGTTCTTTTTGAACCTGTTATAGTCTTTGCCTTCACAAGGCCTTTACTCTAGTAAGGCATTCCACAGAGGCCTTACGTTGAGAACTACTAATGAATCCTCTCCTTTCGTTTTGGAAGCAAGAAGAACTGAGTTCTGGCTGTGCAATGTTATTGATACATATTTTTCAATTCTAAAGCTAAAGTCCTACGTCAGTACTAAACACATGGGAAAACTTCCAGGAAGCCTCAAGCGCACGGTCTATTTGTGGCAAAAACAAGGTAACTATGTTGAATCTATCTTCTTATACTTTCTAGGATAAAAGATGTTGGCAGATGGGTTAAATGAAGTCATCACTCCCAGTTCTCTTGAAGCCGTGTAAACCCACTTACTGTAAGTAACTTTTAAGCATATATTTCCATAAAGCAAATCCAGTCTGCAATTCCAGGATTAGTCCAGAAACTAGGAAGCTTTTTGCTGTTAGCAAAGTTAGCGTTTCCATTTCAAAGTCTGGGGCGGGAGGGGAGGCTGCTTATTGTAAGTGGATAAAAATGTAAAGGAAAATAAATAAAATACAAAAACATTGGCTTTCTGAGCTCTTGAGGTTGTTGTTTTTTTAACTGTACGGATGATGGAAGAGAAAGATGAGGGGTTAGTGGAAAAAATTGCAGTAACAAACAAAAACTCTTCCCTGATTTCACCACTGGAATCACAATCACAACCAGAGAGATTTTGCAAGTCCAGATATGACTGCCAGATGATTTGCCAAAAAGGAGTCCTTGCCTGTGTGCTGACCTTCTAAAGTCGTCAGTCCAGGATACAGGGTACTGCTTCATACAACACAGACCTCAGGCCGTCAGACAGAATGAGAGAGGGGTTCAGAAATGGATGCCTACAAAGAACTTGCTAAGAGGTAGGCTGCTGGTACCCTGAAACTGCTGCCTAACTATCATGCTGGCCAATACGGTTTGATTCTTTTCTTGTCCTCTCCCCTATGTCTGTATCCATGTGCTGCCTCTTGACTTATATTTAAATTGTAAGGTCTTCAGGGCAGGGAATGTCTTTTGTGCTCTGTTTGTACAGCACCCAACACAATGCAGTCCTAGACCAGGATTATGGCTCCAAGGTGCTATGATGATGCAAATAACAAACAATGCAGCCCTTTGCGATCAGAACGGAAGGAGACTGTTATTAATAGAGAAAAGGACCCCAACATAAAAAGATGTTTAAGTCCCCCAATAACTCTATTTTTTTTCCTTTTAAATATGTGTAACGCTCAAATATATCTCCTCCCTAAATTCTATCTCTGAGTCACATTTCAAATTCCTACTCCAAAAACCATTGAGATGCTAGAACTGTGAAAAAAAAAATCTAAAAAAAGGATATAATGCTAAAGGTACTTTTCTTTCCCCCTTTACTCTCAAAAACAGCTGGACCATTAAATAGAAACGTATTTAAATCAATAAATGAATACAGTCAGCTCTGAGGCCAAGATCAGACCTGTGACATTTTAACCCAAAAAGTTAAGGTTTCATAAAACTGTAAGCAACTAACAAGGAGCCTGTAGAATGGAAACATTTAGGCAACCTTAACTATAGCTGCCACCAAACGTTTCATCTACAATTTTAAAGACGACATAAACTGCCAGCTGTTTCCTACCACAAAACACGTTTTGTCTATATGGGTTTAACTGGTGCTTTAGATGGTGGCAAAAAACAAACCATTAGACTCCTCTTAGGGATCAATTCTGTAAACCATTAAATATGTACATCATTTATTTACACAAGTAGTTTAATGGAACTATGAGGCAGGTTTATATGTACTGTAGACTGCAAGCACTCTGTGGGAGGGCCATATCCTATTAGACATTCGTATAGTGCCTTTTACAATGGGACCCCAAACCTGGCTGGGGTCAGTACAATCATTAAGGAAAGGACTTTCGGTGGAACTTGTGCTCCCAACTTGCTTAGGGACTGGTGGCAATGGGGGACTGGTGGCAGGGGGCCAGAAATTACCTCCCCTGGTCCAAAAAAATCCCTCATCTGGGATTGGTTAGGTCCCAAGGGTGCCAGATTAGGGAGCTCCAACTTGTACTAAGTTTTAATCATAGTCTATATAATATACAGCTTCATTGCATTACTGACTGTTCACTACATGCCTAGACAATCAAAGATAAAAATGCACACTACAAGGAATGGCTTACGTTAGTGCCATTAATTCCTACTTTCAGCATAATCCCTCATCTGGGAGTTATTCCAAAACATAGGAGTTAATGACACTAATATAAACCATTCCAATGAGGCATGTGTTTCCTTAGCTTTTATTCCCATGACTAAATGTCTTTTAATGCACTTTTATTTACCATGATGGAAATAGTTTTTCCTACTTTTCTTTATCAGAAGATTGGGTCTGTAGCACTAACCCTTTTTTGGCCAAAGCTATACAGGTGCAGCCGTATTTCCCATTATGTCTCCAAAACGAAACCCTTATGCAAACATTCCAAAATGGAACTGCAAAACCTTTTAAATGCTGAAGACCTAATGTGCACTCTGCAAAGGAACTATGTCAATCACATAAGCTGGTTAAACAATCTACTAGTGGTAATGCACTGCCAGACTGGGAAATTTGCCTTTGGAGCTGGCTGGTCATTTGCTCTTGCAGCTAGAGAGAAAAAAGACCACTGTGGAGCTAATAGAGTCCTTGAGGCGGAAAGAGGACACTTCTGACCAATTCAGGAGGGATTCTGATCTCCTTGGAGTTATGAAAGACAGAGGAAGGTGAATGAGACAATGGATAAAATTACAACTCCCACAAAATGTCATGGAGGGATTCCTTGAATACGTATGTGTAACCCACACTCCTAGGCTATGTCTACACTGCAGGCTTCTTGCGCAAGAACTTTTTGCAGAAGAGATCTTCTGCAAAAAGTTCTTGTGCAAGAGTGTGTCCACACTGCCATGTGCTTTTGCGCAAGAGAGCATCCACACTGCCATGGACACTCTTGCACAAGAAAGCTCTGACGGCCATTCACAGAATGGCCATCAGAGCATCTGTGCTTTTTCTGATAGGGGTTTCTTGTGCAAGAAACCCTTGCTGTCTGTCCACACAAATCTTTTTCTGCAAGAGCTCTTGCACAAAAAGGCTTATTCCTCATAGAAAGAGGAATAACTCTTGTGCAAAAAGCCCTGTCTTCTGACAATCTACTGTACTTTTTCTTGAGCAAAAACACGCTTCTAGTGTGGACGCCCCACAAGAAAAAAAAACAATTGTTTTTGCGCAAAAACTCTGCAGTGTAGACATAGCCCTAGTGTGGTTCACTGTCCCATGCAGTGGCACCTAGACCACAGCAACAGATAAGAACAAGTGACCTCTACAGCATGGGCTAAGAGACAGCTGGCTTTTAGCTCAAAGGGTAGAAGCTCCTGCCCTAAGCTTTGGAGAGCCCAGATTCAAATCCACCTGCTGGCAATTACTAACTATGTACATACATGCCTAAGCTTCCATTAGAAAAGCAACCCAGACAAAAACAGGTGAGCAGGCAAATAAAATAGCAAAATATTTATACTTTTTTTCTCTAACAAAGAGTGACTCTGGAACCAGGGCCTTTAAACAGGCCCTAGCTTTATTCTATATGCCTCTCCATGCTGATGTGCAATTCCCATGTGATTAACAACTATGAAAAATTAAGCACCTGCACCCATGGGAGAAGAGACTATCTTCAAGCCAGCACATTCCATATTTAGGGTTGCCAGATGGTTGAAACAAAAATACCGAACACCCTCTCCCAAAAAAAAACACCGGGGAAAAATTCTGTTGAAGGGGAAAAAAAGGGGGGGAGACCAAAGTTGTTGAGCAAAAAAAAAAAAAGACTTCTTAAGCCAAAAAAAAAAAAAAAGTAAAATAAAACAGCATTAAAACAGCATGTCCCCTTTATGAGTGAGTGCAGGGATAGGAACAGAGGAGTGGTTGAGCACTAAGACCCAGGGGAAGCATTGCTTCCCCTAGGTCTTTTGGCTGGCAGCCATTTGTGCCGGCAGCCTTGGGGAACCAGGTAAGCATGGGGGCTGGGGGTGTTGGAGACAAAGGGGGGGCTGAGGGGAGGAAGCCGGGCGCTAAGTTTTGTAGGGTTGCCAGGTGCCCGGCATTTTCGCCTCCTGGCTGGGGAAAAATTCAGAAAATACCGGACATCTCAGGTGTCTGGTATTCTCTGAATTTTTTTACCGGACAGGAGGCGAAAATACTGGACTGTCCGGGTGAATACCGGACACCTGGCAACCCTATCCATATTAGCCAAGACGCAGGCTTTAATCCTGACCTGTACAGATGAAAAAGCAATTTGATTCTCATGTCCACTGACTCCCTGGCTTCAAAAAAACCAGGCTCCCAACCAATTATGATGCACCTACCTAACAAGACACTGGGCCTTGGGGTGCAGATGTATTACCCATGGTACTTGTTATAGCCCTTAGGCCTTTTAAAACTGAGAGCGGTAGTTGTAAGATGTATGACTAGGAGCAGCCTCGTGTCCCATAGGAAACCAGGAAGAAAGTTTCCTGCCTTTTAGACAGGGGTAGCAGCAGGATTTGGGGAAGAAGGAGAACAATGGCACTGGAAGCCCAAGCTCAAGTGCTCCCCCCAAATACCGATATTCTCCGTGTAAATAAAGTGAAATGGGAAGGAGTAGGGCCTTAGGGAACATGATGCACCAGGGCTTTGAATTTATCTTGACAGGACTGGATAGCAGATAGACAGGGGAGCCTCACCAGGTAGGGTTACCAGATGGTTTAACCAAAAATACCAAACACCCTCCCCCCCCCCCCAAAAAAAAACCCCAACACCGCGGGGGGGGGGGGGGAAAGGACTCCGAGAGCTATTAAGCAAAAAAAAATTTAAAAAAATCCTAGCATTAAAACAGCATGGCCCTTTCAGTGCATGCAGAGTCAGAACAGGGATAGGAACAGGGGAGTGGTTGAGCACTAAGACCCAGGGAAGGCATTGCTTCCCCGTGGTCTTTAGGCTTTTTGCCGGTGGCCATTTTGTTTTCTTGATCAAGCCAGAACACAGCTTCCCTGTGGTACCAGGTAAGCAGGGAGTCTGGGGGCGGAGGACTGGGGACGGGGGGTGTCGGAGGCTGGGGGGCTGGGCCCAGTTGCCGAGTGTGTCGTAGGGTTGCCAGGTGTTCGGTATTTTCACCTCCTGGCAGGGAAAAAAAGCCAGAAAATATTGGACATTTCAGGTGTCCAGTATTTTCTGAATTTTTTTTTTACCGGACAGGAGGCAAAAATACTGGACTGTCCAGGCTAATATCGGACACCTGGCAACCCTATCACCAGGCCCCTGGGAAAGGTGGAGGAGCCAGCTCTGAGCTACTGGAAGGGGCAGGTCTTTGGGCAGAAAGGGAGGAGCCAGGGCCAGCCAGCCCTCGGCATCTCCTGGGGGCGTGGCAACCCTCCCAGTGTCTGGAGCACGCAACACTCCTGCAGCAATTTAAAGGGCCCGGGGTGGGGGTGGGGGAGGGCCTGGGTGCCACTGCTACCACAGTGGAGGCAGTGGCAGCTGGGAGCCCTGGGCCCTGGGACAATTGCCCCTTTGCCTCCTCCCATGGACAGGCCTGCAGATAGGAGAGACCTAAGGTCAGGAAAACCTAGAGTGGATCTCTACTCTCTATCCAGTAATGGACAGCACATGGGTAGAGAGTATCATCCTGCCTCCAGCTGAAGCTGGGAGAGTTGGGGGTGGTATCTAACCAGTAGTCTGAGCCTGATTTGTTTTGACTTTGAGTGTGTGCTCTGAGGATAAAGCAAGGCCCAAAGAAAGGGAAATGCAGAGGAACATAGCTAAGATTTGGTTTTGTCATCCTCAGCTTGTAAGCCTGTACACTGGCTGACAATCAGTAACTCGACACACAGTGATCTCCACTCAAGATCATCTCATCTGAGGAAGTGGGTTTTGCCCACAAAAGCTCATGATACTATATCTTCATTAGTCTCCAAGGGGCCAGAGGACTACTCATTGTTTCTAAAGTTAGGGTATGTCTACACTTGCACCCTCTTTCGAGAGAGGGATGCAAATGCAGCTAAGCAAAATTGCAAATGAAGCACGGATTTGAATTTCCCGTGCTTCATTTGCATATTCGCGTTATGGCGCTATTTCGAAATAACAAACGCTGTGTAGACGCGGTTATTTCAAAAGAAAACCCTTCTTCTGAAATAACCCTTATTCCTCCTACAATGAGGTTTACCAGTTATTTCAGAAGAAGGGTTTTCTTTCGAAATAGCCGCGTCTACACAGCGTTTGTTATTTCGAAATAGTGCTATTTCGAAATAGCGCCATAACGCGAATATGCAAATGAAGAGTGGGAATTCAAATCCATGCTTCATTTACAATTTCGCTCAGCTGCATTTGCATCCCTCTCTCGAAAGAGGGTGCAAGTGTAGACATACCCTTACAGACTAACATGGCTGCTCTTCTGAGACTTTTCAACTGACAGTGCTTATGCATTTCATTTTCCATGGGTGACCAACCCACCAGATAGTCTTCAGTCATTACTGAACTGGGCAGGATTTCACCCAGGCAACGACTGGTGGAAATTTCCAAGGCCTTCCCTACCAATATGCAAAATATGCACTTGTGTAGGGCACACAAAATTTGGGGTGAAGGTGCCCTAAATTACATGATGCCCTGTACAGCTGTGTGATGTGTATGTGGAGTTGCAGACTCCGGCAGCCAGACCCATCCCCCAGTCAGTCCCAGTCCCCTGAGGGGTTGCGGGGCCTGGAACACACACACTCCACTTTTTCCTTTAAGCCCCCGTCCCTACTCCATCCGGCCTGTGTCCATTCCCCACCTCTTCTTGCCCCTACTCTACCCCTCTCCCCATTCCACTCCTTCCCCCAAACCCTCTCCCCAGAGCTACATGGCCTAGAGGACTACCGGGTGGCCTGGCTCCGGCAGCAGGGTCAGGCCTGCCACACTTGTACTCACTGGCCGTAGCAGGGAGAAGCAGAGTGATCTGCCCCCAGCCTGCTCTGCTCTGCCGGTTCCGGGTGGTGTTGCTCCGCTTCCCGCCACCAGTGAGTGCGCGGGACGGTTCCTCCCTTTCCCCCAAGCTGCCTCCAGGAGAGACATGGCTGTGAGCTGGGGGAGCGGAGCAGGCTGGGAGCTTGGCCACTCAGCATCCTGTTGCTGCTGATGAGTGCAGGGGCAGGGCAGGCCCGAGCCAGGCTGCCTTCCTGCCCTGTTCCTGCTCCTGCCTCCTGCCACTTTGGGCCTGCCCCCACAGCCCTGCAGCCTTGACCTTAGCTCCTTACCCTCACCACACACATAGAGTACCTCCCCTCCAATGGGGGCTGCACAGGGCACCAGAACGTCAGGCACAGCCTGGCACATCTCTTTAGAGTTGGTCAGTATTTTTCAGAGGGATTCACATTCCCCTTTGGTCAAAAATAGACTTTTTTCCCTACAACAAACATTTAGGCTTTGTCTACACTATAAGTTTTTCCGCAAGAGGCAATGCAAATGAAGCCTCTGGGACAGGCATAAGGATC
Organism: Rafetus swinhoei; assembly: GCA_019425775.1. Classification (NCBI taxonomy): domain Eukaryota; kingdom Metazoa; phylum Chordata; order Testudines; family Trionychidae; genus Rafetus; species Rafetus swinhoei. Next base: position 21,280,695 of record CM033445.1, on the reverse strand, counting down.
TTGGGGGAAAAGGGTTTTTTGCGCAAAACGGCCATGGCCACGGCCACACTGCCTGTTTTTGTGCAAAAACCCCTAGTGCAAAAACAGAAAAAAAGAGAGTATGTAAATGAAGTGCAGGAAAATGCTAATGAAGCGAGGATTTAAATATCCCGCGCTTCATTAGAATAAAAATGGGCGCCGCAAAAAGCGGCAGTCTAGATGGGGATCGGTCGACAAGGAAAGCCTTTTCCGACCGATCCAGTAAACCGATATTTAAATCCCCGCTTCATTAGCAATTTTGGTATATCTAATTTACATCTCTCTGCCAGAGGGATGTAGTCTAGACATACCCACAGTGTATCCGTAGCCTTAGTGGGTTTTGTTTAAAAAATTCTCAAAAAATTCAAAAATCCCTCCCCTCCCAATTAGTTTTGGCTTTTTCTCCCTTTTATTCCCCCATACTTCCTCAATTACCTTCACACTCTTCATTTTCAGTGGCAAAAGGACAACATAGGAAAAGGAGAGGCAGTAAAACGGGAAAATTAAACAATACTGTTTGAAACTGAAAACATGGAGAAAATATATTAAAAATGTTAAAAATCCCCAAATCTGCTATACAAAAATATTGTCAGTGTTCACATTTCACCATCCCATTATCAGACTATTTCTATCCAAACCATTACTAATCCTAGCATCAAAATCAGTTTTAAAATTCTTTACCTATTTTTTAAACCATTTGACATTTGAAAACCAGGATCCACATTGGAAAGAGCTTTATCAAGTGATGCCACATGTATTTAACCTACAAACCCAAGGAGAAATATATGGAGTTAACTCAAACACTTAACTAAAAAAAGTGTGATTTAAAAAATAATGGCAATTAATCCGTTTTAATCACACTGCTAAACAATAGAATGTCAATTGAAATGTATTAAATATTTTGGATGTTTTTCTACATTTTCAAAAAAAATGAAATTTATTTCAATTACAATACACAATGCAAAGTGTAAAGTGCTCACTTTGTGTTATTTTGATGACAAATATTTGTACTGTAAAAATGATAAACAAAAGAAATAGTTTTTGTGAATTCACCCAATACAAGTAATGTAGTGCAACCTCTTTATCATGAAAGTGCAATTTACAAAGACAGATTATTTTTGTTACCTAAAAAAACCAAAATAAAGTAAAACTTTAGAGCCTAAAAGTCCACTCAGTTCTCCTACTTATACAGCTAATCACTAAGAAAAAAAGTTTGTTTACATTTACAGGAGATAATTATGCCAGTTTCTTATTTAGAGTGTCACTTGAAAGTGAGAAGAGGCATTTGCATGGCACTTTTGTAGCTGGCATTGCAAGATATTTACATGCCAAATATGCTAAACACTAATATGCCCCTTCATGCTTTGGCCATCATTCCAAAGGACATGCATAGATAATGCTCCTTAAAAAATGATTTAATTAATGTGTGTCAGCTCCTTGGGGGATAATTGTATGTCGCCTGCTCTATTTCACCTATAGTGTGCCATGTATTTCATGTCTTAGCAGTCTCAGATGTGACCAGTGTTCCCTGTAAGCTGTACATTAATGCAGCCACCTAGGAGAGATTCAAATGCTGTTGAGCTCATTAGCAGAGAGTCCACAGATAGTTTTGGTGTTTGTATTGGTGATGTACATTCGCACATGCCTCGGTGCACAGAAAAAAACTTATTTCATAAGTGAATAGTAAAAATCCACACATGGATGGAAAGGATTAGAGGGGACATTGATGATGACCCTGTACATGTTGCTCATTTTAAGAACAACTTCACTGCAGATTGGACAAAATGCAAAGGAGGTACCAATATGAGATTTCTAAAGATAGCCACAGCATTCAACCCAAGGTTTAAGAATCTGAAGTGCTGTCCAAAATCTGAGGAACAAAGTGTAGAGCATGATTTCAGAAGGAAAAGAGTAACAGCCCGGTGTGGATAATACATATCTCAAACCACCAAAAAAAAGAAAATCAAGCTTCTGCTGGTGGCATCAGACTTAAGAGGAAAATGAACATGCATTAGTTCACATTGCTTGCACTGTTATTGAGCAAAACCTGTCCTCTATTCTTCTGGAATGGTGGTTGGAACATGGAGACATACGAATCTTTAGCATACCTGGCAAGAAATATTTTGTAACACCTTCTATAACAGTTCCACGCAAATGCCTATTCACATATTCTGGTGATGTAAACAAGCAGCAGGCAGCATTATTTCCTGTAAATTTAAATAAACTTGTTTGAGCAGTTGGCTGAACAAGAAGAAGGACTGAGTGGACCTGTGACTCTCAAGTTTTCCACTGATTTATTTATGAAGTCAGTTACTTTTGGTACATAATTCTACATTTGTAAATTCAATTTTCATGATAAGGAAACTGCACTAAAGTACTTGCATTAGGTGAACTGAAAATTACGGTTTCTTGTGATTTTTACACTGCAAATTGAGTTGAAATAAAAAACAAAGTACGCAGTGTACACTTGGTATTTTATGTTTTAACTGAAAACAATATATTTAATAATCTAGAAAACAGTCAAAATATTTTAAAAATGGTATTCCATTTTTTATTTGGGCAATTCTATTTTAAGTTGCTTTACATCATTACTATGTAGTGATGTAACACACAAATAAAATAAGCCCCTCTTAAGGAATTTGGATAAACAATCACCATAAATTTGAGATTATTGCCATCATAAAATCTGGTGCTAAAATCTCAGTGAATGGCTGGATTTTTCACAGGGACCTAAGGATAAGACGTACCTGGCTGCCATTAAAAGTCAAGGAGATTTGTGCCTTTAACTCCCTTAGGCTCTTTCAAAATTCCTGAATTACTTTCTTAATTGACTAGAACACTATTGACACCTGGTACTAAGACTTCAGATACTACAGAAGAGTTTTAAGACTCTTGTTACTTTGTCTTGGGAGGTCTACTTACCAATATTGCCACTAAGCAAACTTCCGCAACAAATTAATTTCTTATGGCAGAGAGCATTAACCGTTTTTTTGGTTTAGTTTGTAGAGAAAGAAAGGGGGAAAGGAACGGAGAGGGAATAAGAGCGGCAGATGAGATAAACAAAGTTTTCAATTTAAAATAGAAAATGCTTTGAATCATAACTGGTTACAGAAAGGTTCATCAACGACGGCCTTAGGCAAAGAGTCTCTCCTTTGGAGTGCATGTCTCCATAGGAAAGGGAAAAATCTGAGGGAGGGCATGAATCCAAGGTTCTCATCAACACAGAGGCAAGAAAATTGATTGGTGTTAGTAGGATTTCATTGTTGGGGAATGTCTATTCATGTCACTCTCAATGGAGAGACTTAAAAAAAAAGAATGGGATAAAGGGGGGAACTAGATGTAATAGGAGTAAACCACAGAACTTGATGTATAGAGGCCAAAGATGCAACTTGCAGTTTTACCTCAGATGCTTTTCTTACACACTGTAATTAATACTAGAGCTTGGTGTACAAGATAGATTTTGTTTCCAATGTCTCATTACAAACACTGATTTTTAGTTAGCCAAGTTAATTTAAATTTGATTTCAATAGCCCAGACTGATTTACACCCACTGAGGGTCTGGATTCTGTAACTTAAAGAACTGTTCTTTATTCTGGATAAGACTAGTACAGGTGAAAACAACTACTGCATTTTGCATGCTAGTGCCTTGTAAGTGACACAAATTCAAGACTGAAAAGGAATCATGACAAACAATCATGTCTTATTCCCTAAGATACTTGCCAGTGAACAAGAGTCTTTAGGCGCTATTGACAAAAAGACAAAGCAACCGATTGCCAAGAATTCCTCTTTAAATGTCTTCAGCAGTTTAATTGGAAGAGGCTGTTGCAGTGTTTGATTATAAGTTAGAACACAAATACACACTTTCCCACAGTATGAGTCAATGTTCACAGATCATTTTTAGCTCAAAACTGTTTCCCAGAGCCTGGGACATCTCACATCCTTAAAGCAATTAACATCTCCTTGATTTCCTTCACCTGCTCAGCTGTATCTTCCAAATAATCATGTGCCATTTATTCAGTGAGTTACATTTGTTAAAACACAAAGAATTGTACTTACAAATCCTTCTAAGGAAACCTATGGGTTTTGAACACTGAAATGCACAAAGTCCTGGAAAGGAACCAAGGTGTCTCTAGACTCTTACACTGATAATTAGGGTTCAGTAAATGGGAGGGAAAAAAACCTCATAACTCCAGGAGCTCCATGTTTTCAGTAGCTGGTCCACTATTTTATCTTGCATGTGTCTTTCTTTTATCCCACCTCTGAGGCTACGTCTAGACTGCATCCCTCTGTCGACAGAGGGAGGCAGATTAGGGCACATTGAAATTGCTAATGAAGCCGGGATTTAAATATCCCGCACCTCATTAGCATAAACATGGCCGCCGCTTTTTTTCGACACGGAGCTTTGTCAACAAAAAGCGGCAGTCTAGACGCAGATCTGTCGAAAATAAACCTCATTTACAGGATCTGTTGAAAAAGGGTTTATTTTCGACAGATCTGCATGTAGACTGCCGCTTTTTGTCAACAAAGCTCCGTGTCGAAGAAAAAGTGGCAGCCATGTTTATGCTAATGAGGCACAGGATATTTAAATCCCAGCTTCATTAGCAATTTTGATGTGCCTAATCTGCATCCCTCTGTCGACATAGGGATGCAGTCTAGACACACGCTGAGTGACTCCTACACTTTGGAGGATATAAGTTACAGATTAGTTGGTACTGGTATTAGTTGGCTAGTGGTACAGATTAAGTATGACATATACTCTTTATAATAGAACTCTGAGGATGGTTACGTCACTCTACCTCAGCTTTTTGTGGGGGGCACTGTATAACCTACTTCACTCTGTAATGCAGCTCCATCAATCTATTTTTGTTTCTCCTCCTCAATTCCCCCTCAGATTGACTGATTGTATTTATCACACTTGTAGTTCGCAGGGCAATGGTTTAAATTTCACTCAATACACTCCGTCTGGGAGTGCTTTTAAAACACACCCACAAGCACAATGTTCTCCCCCCTCCCGGCACCCCTGCAGCGTTCAGCCATCTGTACTCGGAAAACAAATCCTAAAAAATTATTCTAAATTAAAAACTCATTTTAAAAGAAAAGTAGTATTAAATTGTTTTATAAACAAAGTAAACCACAGTAAGCCTTAGTTGCAATAAATATCCAACTCTTGCCTACAGCTATTAGAATCCTCAAGCATATTTTTAAATTTGCCAGCAAACTGCATATTTATCCTGACCATGATTTGTCTTCTGCGGTTTAATGCTCTCTCATGTTTCTTTCATATGTTTACAGGGGGGAGAAGGCAGGCTGTCCATAAATATGTTACAGATTCCTGTAAGCAATGCTGGTTCTCTGAAAGACTGCCACTTCTTTACAGCAAGGTCTGCTTGTGCCCCAGAACAATACTATCAAATACACATGCCCTCTCCCTTCCCTTGTTTCATTTGTGATTGATTAGTGCTGGGCAAATTAGTCAGAAAAAAGCCAATTATGGGGTGAGAGGCAGAATCTGGGTAAGCAGCAAACTGGCCTTCCCAGCCTTACAAGTGTTGATGATAACTCGGATACATTCACTCAACAGCCTCAAAAGATATATTTGCTCACAAAAAAGGGGCAATAAGATTAACATTAAACAGTGAGGAGAAAACTTACTTGTGAAATGAATAAATATTATGAAGCATAAAAAATGGCTTGGTGATAGCTCTGATCAGTTGGCCCATCGTGATTGCAAGGACATTCAGAATGAATGGATGCATGTAAAAAACAAATTAGTGTGTAAGATCCCAAATGACTGAAAATAGGACACTTATGCCCTGGACAATTCAGAAGACTGTAAGGCTACGTCTACACTACGAGTTTTGCCAGAAGAGCCTATGCAAATGAAGCATGGATTAGCATTTTCTCGCGCTTCATTTGCATACTCTCTTCCGATCAGTTTTTGCGCTAGGGGTTTTTGTGCAAAAACAAGCATTGTGGACGTTTCCTTTAGGTATACCGATCTTGCACAAAAAAGGGGGTTTTGCACAAAAAGGAAACGTCCACACTGCTTGTTTTTGCGCAAAAACCCCTAGCACAAAAACGGATTGGAAGAGAGTATGCAAATGAAGCATGAGAAAATACTAATTCACACTTCATTTGCACAGGCTCTTGCAGCAAAACTTGTAGTGTAGACATAGCCTGAGAGAAAATCACTTTTGTCCCTAGGTTGGTGGGTTGACTCCAGTCTCAGTCAGCAGATACCACAAGTTGTTATCCAGTGCCTGTTGGGTGGTCTGGACAAAAAGAGTTTCTCTCAGCTCAGTGATTTGCAAGCTAGTGTTAATATCATAGAGTAGATTGCAATATACAGTGGGGCTGAGAGCCTCACCAAGCCCCTGGGTAAGGAGAGGAGGCCAACAGCCTTGCCCTGGAAGGGGCGGGGCTTAAGGTGAAAGGAGAGGGGCTGGGGCTAGCTTCCCCCAGGCAGCCCTCAACACGGCCCGGAGTGTTCCATGCAGGGCCCTGGCAGCTATTTAAAGGGCCCAGGGCTCTGCCGTGCCAGGCCCTGGGGCAGTTGCCCCTTTACTCCTCCCATCGTTGAGCCTGGCAATTTACCATATGTTAGTCATCTCATCAGACAAGCAAAGAACTGACAAGATATAAAGAATGAAATAGGCATCATGGGCACAGCAGAAGCAGAGAAATTCAGAATTTTGAACTCTGGTCTTTGCGGGGCAATACAGGACATTGTTTGCACCCCCATGTAGCTACCTTTACTATAGTTCCATAGACATGGGTGATGATAACTGAACACTTCTATAATGACTTCAGAGGAGAAATACAAATGAGTTACACTAGCTGAGAATTTGGCCCATAATTTGGCAATTGGATGTGTGGTTATGACTTTCCAGGGTGTAATGCTGGCTATGTCACCCTTTTTCTGAAACTTGGGGTGTCTCGCAGTGGTTTGCTACTGTAGCTTCCAACAGCATGCAGGTCACCCTCTGAGTAACTAGGTATAGCTGCAGCCTGCTAGCACACTCCAGTCACACTCTGGTTTCCACCAGCCTTGGTTACCACTTGCGGGGTGACCCCAACACACTTCCAGTTCTGAATTTCCAACCTGAACTGAATTTCCAGTGTTCTGCACTGTCCAATCTTCTCCTGGAAAGTTCAGATATTTTTAGATCTGTTGTCCCTCTAACAGAAACATATGCAACAGTTTACTACTTCAAATGGAATTACCCAAACAATTTACAACACTCAATCAGCATTGATTAAAGAATAAAACAAATGTATGTAACTAGAAAGAAATACATGTTAAGTGAATACAAGGCATTAAAAATGGGAATAGTTACAAGACAAAGAAAAAAAGGCTTTCTAGTACTGAAATGAGATTTGGTTCAAGGTGAAAACCCTTACCACATGTTCCCAGTAACATTGCTGACTGAATTCTCAGCTCAGGATCTGCTCCCAAAGTCCAAAAAATGTTTCTTTTGTCTTCTTAGGTGAAAGAGATATCCCTTAAGGCTTTTGCCCTTCACTTGAGGCTAGAGACTAGGAATCTCAAGGCAAAAGAGGTTTCATGCTGTTTGCTAAGATGCATTTCTCTTTCCTCCTGCCCCCTCCTCCTTCCTTGCTGAAGAATGGACACTTGACAGGTGACTGCCCATCAATTTGGAGGACACTTGCGGCCAGAGGCATCAACCTGTCTTTTGTCTTTGAGAAACAGGTTTATCCAGACATGGCTATTAAACATTCTCAGCGTATGTTTATAATTGTACATACAATGCTACTATGCGCATTTCTTCACGGTAGTATTGCTGAAATAAGGGCTCCGACGATGATACAGGAGCAATAACAGTCACAAAAAAGGCAACGGAAAGAAGAATTCTGGGGATGTCAATCCGTGATTGAATCCCCAGTGAAGTGATCAGACAGAACAATGAGCGCACATCACTGTTGAAAGCAGGTCTGGTAAAATGTCACGGACCGGGCATATAGCAAGGCTCACTGCCCAATGGTTAGACTACTGAGGTCTCCGAGTGATACCCTCAGAAACTGAAATGAACACTCAGCTGGCCTCCAGAGAGATGGGAAGATTTTATCATCAAAAGGGATGGCCACACAGAGAAGGCAGGCCAAGGTAAGAGAACAATGGAGGACGTGTTGTGATCAGCACAATCTATAGGAGAGCTGAAGGTGATTATTGACCAGGGAGTTATCAGTTTTCACATGATACCTCACAAGACTTACTTTATACCAAAATTATCATGATAGTGCATAGGGGGTGAATACAGGGGTGCCTTCAGTCACAACGGGCCTTCAGGGCTTAGTCTCCAATCCTGCAAACACTTGTGAATTTACCTTAGTTTACAGACAAGAACATTCAGTGTGTCCTTGAAGCCAAGAAGGCTAACGGCTTATCAGGGTACATGAGGAGAAGCATTGCCAGCAGATCTAGAAAAGTGATTATTCCCCTTTATTCCGCACTGGTGAGGCCACATTTGGAGAATTGTGTCCAGTTCTGCGGTGGACACACTGGAGAGGGCCCAGAGGAGGGCAACCAAAATGATTAGGGGCTGGAGCACATGACCTACGAGGAGAGGCTGAGGGATTTGGGCTTACTTAGTCTAAAGAAGAGACGAGTGAGGGGGGATTTGATAGCAGCCTTCAACTACCTGAAGGGAGGTTCCAAAAAGGGTGGAGAGAGGCTGTTCTTAGTGGAGACAGATGACAGAAGGAGGAGCAATGGTCTCAAGTTACAGTGGGAGAGGTCTAGGTTGGATATTAGGAAAAACTATTTCCCTTGTGGGCAAAGACCCACTTGGTCAGATGCATGCATCTGACCAAGGGGTCTTTGCCCACGAAAGCTTAAGCTCCAATAAATCTGTTAGTCTATAAGGTGCCACAGGATTCCTCGTCGCTTTTGCAGATTCAGACTAACATGGCTACCCCTCTGATACTATTTCAGAGGGTGGTGAAGCACTGGAATGGGTTACCTTGGGAGGTGGTGGAATCTCCATCCCTAGTGGTTTTTAAGTCCCGGCTTGACAAAGCCCTGGCTGGGATGATTTAGTTGGGGTTAGTCCTGCTTTTAGCCGGGGGTTGGACTCAATGACCTCCTGAGGTCTCTTCCAGCCCTAGGATTCTATGATTCCCACTGACTTCAGTGTGCATATAGCATTTGTAACTTCCCTAAGTTTGTTAGATATAAGGATATAAAATCCCCTGCAATTGGTTAACCAGTAAACCCATTATAGGAAGAATGAGTGGGGGAGGGGAGGTCATTAAGAGTAAGGTTTACCAATTAACCGGTTAAACATTCACATCCCTAGTTAGATAAGCTTAACTCCATTTTACACTATATTTGCCTAATTGTTTGTAGAATCAGGAGCTTTGTTCCAACCTGTAGGCTTCCTATCCCACACCGGATTCCTACATCTCATGCTTAACTTATGGTTTGCACTTTTCCTGACATTTTCAGATTTTTTTTATCCTCTCATTTTTCTGATTATCTTGTAGATGGGGTGTTCTGACAGAGGGAACACGGGTATAATCCACATTATCTACCAGGAAGGATTGGTTTTCTATAAGATCTACAACTAGACTTTGGCTTTGTTCATTTAGTTAAATGGACAATTTCTTCTCTTTGTATATATTACAAAAGTCAACAAAAATCAAGATAAAATTCTTCCCTCTTAAAGGCATTCATTATATCTCATGAAATGTAAGTAACAGATACAGGTTTGATTTATAAACTTCAGGCAGTAAAATGCAATCAAGTGTTACCAAAAGAGAGGGGGGAAAGGTGGGGGGAGAGAAAGATGTCATAACAAAAGCCTGCACTAAAGAATTTATAAGGGTGAAAAAAAAGAACAAACATCCTCGTTGGGAATTCCTCTAGGCAACACAGCAAAGAATTATAGCACATAAACTGAGGTTACATAAACAGTCTAATAAAATCCCAGGATTGATTTATGGAGGAGAGCTGTCTTGTACTATACTTCCCTGGACAACAATTTCTCCCAAAAAGAAGAGCTGCCATATAATTAGTAAAACCCAAGTGAATGCCCTTTGCAAGAGGGGGGAAATAATAATAAAAGCCCAGCCTAAGAATGAGCAAACAACTCAAAAGAATCAGCGCATCCAAAATGTAAGGAATATCACTAGCTCCCGAAACCAAAGTGAGGGCTGCAAAGCTCTGAACTACACATACTGCAGCACTGAGGTCTGAAAACGAACACAAAGACACAACACAGCTATTTATCTAAACACTTTTGTGTGATTCCAGAACCCCCTGGAAAGTAAAATGTCCACAGGAAAACCAAATACCGAGAAGAATTATAAACAACATATGAAACAAACAATCTATAAATCTGCCCCTTCTGCATGGACAGAATTTCATTTTTATTGTTTCTCTGCTCCAGAGGCAATGTTTGCTTTTCAAAGAGATTCCTGATCTCCCCCCCATCTTATTGCTGGATTGACCGAGGCATGAGGTCTTAAGAACAAACCCAATGGCTTAACTCTTTCTCTCTAACTGCTAGCCTGCACAGTCTTCCCAAAACCCACACTGGCTTTTCATCTTGCTCTGCTTTTTCCCTGCAGCCACTTCAGCCAAGTGCCTTATCAACACTCACTTATTACCATTTTCCTCATCTTACCCAGGCACCAATCACCATGAAAGCTACAGAAGTGAACCCTTTGTGCAATCTGTCCTACAATTATGGTCAACAGCACCTCAGTAGAAAGAGTGAGAGAGGAGGGAAACAGTAGTGATAATAAGCACCTCGAGTTCCTGCCTGTTTGCATGATAAGGTTACATTTTAGACTATGGGGTTTTCTCATACTGAAAAAGTATGTGTTGTGAAGAAGTATGTTTAGATATAAGCCTGCTTCATTCAGATACACAATGAAGGACTAGCCAATGATGCAAGTTTTATTTACTCTATTGTCCTTTGCTTTCACATCTCTATGTCAAACACCTGCAGAAGTGGGGAGAGCTGCCTTCATTTTAGTTGTTGTTGTTCTAATTATACGAAATAATTGATCAGAACACCACCATGGAGCTTAAAATATGCAAATTAGAACCATGTTTACAAAATAAAGGTGCCTTTAAGAGCATGCAAAGGGTTCCTTTCCCTGCTGCGTTTTATAAAGAATACACAAATTTATTGGATTAATTAGAAACCCATGTGGCCTTGCAGGGAGGATCAGTGTGTCTGGTATACATGCAGAAGGAAAACATCAGAAGCATTTTTGCAAAGACATTATCAGCCTCTGACACCAAAGCTTGCTGAGACCTTTCACAATTTGTGTGCAATTGCCGGAGAGAAACGCAGAGTCCAAACACAGCGCCGGCTTCATTTCTGAGTCAATGGCCTTTTACAAGCTTTCGTGAAGCTTCACCGAGAATACGGATGTATAATTGGCGAGACTCGTTTAATACAGAATCTCCCAGAGAAACTTCCAGAAAGAGAGGGTTTGAAACAGAACTAAAGAGTGCCATCTGCTGCAAAAACAGGAAAAACCTCAAGCCCTGGAAGAGAAAAAGGAAAGGTAGCAGCACTGAGCTCAGTGCAAGGATATTAAACCATCAAAGGAGCATAAATCAGACAGCATCTCATAAGAAAGCAGTTAGTGTTTTATGCACAATTGTTTTCTAGCATTAGGGATAATTAGAACCTAACAGATGCAGTCCTGAAATTTCCCATTGATTATAAACCCCATTAGCAGCAGGGCTGCATGGGTTAGACATAGTAACATCACCGTTTGGATAAGAGCTCAGCAGAGTGCACTATTAGTCCAGCTATTAGTTGTTACCTTGGACCTTATGTCAGACAGCTCTCCTGGGGCCAAAGCCGACTTGCTTGATTCCTGCTTGACTTATGCCAGGAGGCTCAGCTGACTTGGATGAAACCACTCATGGGAAGAAGCAGAGGAGAATTTAGGGGCAGTGGCACTTACCCAAAATTCACCTGCCCAATTCACTTTCATGCCAAGGAATTATTTGATATTACCTGCTTAAAATAGCCTAAGAGACAATGTTTAATCTCAGGGGGCATCATCACCCCACAAAGTACAAAAGCATCATGCTGAGTCTTACAGCTAACACCAATTATTTGGGGATGGGGAGGTAGGTGAAAGGATCCCTCCCTCCCCCCAGAAAAAGGTGATGGCCATCCAAACCCACAGATGACCTGAGAATTATGGGAAAAATTCAGGATAGATTTCTGACCCGCTTCCTCTGGAACAGTGCTATCATTCCACAACTACCCATGTTTGAAGGGATCAGCATTAACTAACAGGAATTTTCACACTGGGTTGCTGAGGAAATGATGGAATACAACATAGAACAATTCTCTCTCAGTTCCTTTCTCTCCCTCATCTATGTCCAGTCACTTATCCCCAAAACACCCCCAAGGTGTTTGCAAGAAGAATTAGGGGACACCTTCTTGACCCCTCTGCCCTCCTGTAACAAGGCAGAGACAATTACAGGATTCTGCGGTTTCCTTCTCTCATTCCCTCCATCATGAGTGTGTGTGTGCATGCACACACACGTAATTATGGACAGCAACTCTGTATCCTAACTCTTGTAGTTGGACATAGGTTCCTAAACCCTATTTCTTTCGGGATCCTGCCCCCTTTCTCTCTGCAAAAGCCCCACGTTAGAGTGACTGATAAAATATATGGAAGAATGTCCTCTTCTGCAGCCTGCAGATGGTGCTACTGACCAGCTTTTCTGTTGCTTGAAAATGGTTTCAGTTCCTTTGGTAGAGATAAAGCCAGCCTATATAATCTGGATATCATGTGCACTGTTCAATGCAGAAGGAATCTCTCACTTCTGTCTCGCATTTATTCAAGCCTTCCCTACATCTAATGTTACTCAGAAGCTACTGTTTGGGATATTATGGCATTAAGAGCAGAGCAGTTCCATAAAAAAAAAATCTGCAAGGACACACAGGACAGTTGTCTTGGTGGAGCTGTTTGCAATAATGCTATTTGCAGTAATTTCTTATCCTAGGGCAAATTTCACCTTTGTGCAAAGACTCAGCAGGAGACTTGTGAACCACTGATGTCCTCAAAATATAGCTTGAGTGGGACTTGACTTACACATCATGCAGTAGCCATGTCTTGCAATCCTTGGTCTTGAATTTCCCTCCAATAAACTTGCATGTTATTCACTGTACTTCCCTTCTGAACTGTTACTCTACTTAAGGAAATATACCATTATGAATGAAAGGGTCAAACACTAATACATGCAGTTACAAAGCTATGCAGACAGTTTCTGATTTTAAAACAGTATGGATTTATCCTTACAGATCAATTTTTCTAAGTGTTATCTCCAATCTTGTGCCACAAAATAATGCCATAATTCCCAACAATGTATTTAGTGTGATCTTCAATGACACTAAATTTTAATTGGCCTGGATTGTAAGAGAATTTACTTGTTAAACAAGCATTTTAATAGCTTTACTATTTTATACATATTTGCCCCTCTGTGCACATATGCACAAAAACATGTAGCGTGGAATCAGAAATTCAGGTGTGCATAGAAACACAAATCATTATTACACAATAATAGACGAGTTAATATCCCAAACCTCTGCTGCTTGGTCTCAGTTATACAATACAGTAGAAAAAAAAATCATCCTTCATTTCACACATTCCAAAGCTCAATTAAAAAATCCATGGCCAAAATTTTCAAGGCGGGCTGCCTAAACTTAGGTTCCCTGATGCACCTAAGTAAAATAGCCTGATTCACAGAAAGGCAGAGCATCCAAACAATCAGCTAAAATGGGGGGTGCAGGCAGGGATGCAAAGGGTTAATTGGCAGCCAGGCCAGGGACAGGATCCTAGTTAACGGGTTAAACTTGACATTTAACAAGTTAACTTTTTAAATGGGATGGTACATTCCTAGTTGCTGGTGTTCAATATCTTTGAAAAACAGGCCACTCTGATGGCTTTATCCTGCACAGTGCTAGATGCTTTAGTTTTGATTCAGCCAAACACTTCAGGACATGCTTAAATGTAAATATGGTTTAAGTTACACACATAAGTGCTTTGCTGGACCAGGGTAGAGCGCCCAGCACTTTGCAGGAGCAAACTCTTATTTCAGAAGCCTGAATATGGACCTAGAAGTCTAACCTTACAGGAGTATGTCAAGTATGGGTTCTCTTGGCCAGGCCTCCCACGCATAGCCCAGATCTACCTCAGCAACCTCACCATCACATGGATAGCAACAAGGCTTATCTACCAATAAAATGGAACTTGTCAGAGTCCAGCACTCAACACCATATATGGGCATCACGCCACACCCAGACCACACCCATGCCACTCCCAGAGCACAAACAACACCAAATATGGTAATAGGCAAGAACATAAAAACCTCTCAGCCCTTAGCTGGGGGAGGACTCCCTAATATTGGAAGACAGAATCTGAGTTTGGCTTAGGACTGATCACCCAAAGGCCGCCTCCCACCCACCGAATCCAAAAAGGGGTGTACGAATCTAGAGCATGCTCCGATTCCTTGTGTGTCTTTGTGTTGTTGTTGCTGAGTTTGTAAGTATTTAATTTACCCTCACTGTTGTTAAGTGGTTTAAGAGAGACAGGTTAGAAAATACATTGCTCTGTGGTAACTTTTACCCTTGTTATTGTCAGTGTTAAAGAGACAGTTGTTTTTTAAATGTGTATATATTTGACTTAGCTGTAACTTAGGTAGAGTTTAAAAATTGTTGTGGTTCAATTGTTTGTGGCAAATATTGGGTAATTGTTCAGTTTAAGTTGTTCAGTTTAATAAACACACCCTTCTTTGTTAAACTAAGGTCTCTGCTATCATTCGGTATTTTCATAATTGGGCATTTGGCCTGGCTTAGGACTCTGCGCCATTTTACTAAATCCAAGCACCAACAGAGTAAAGGTGTTAGGCTGTGGTTATTGCAAGATAAACACACTAGGTGGATGCAACGTAAAAAATTCTGACTGGATCAGTCTGCAGAACACCTTAGTGTTCTGGGGTGTCAGATGCAACGCAGCTACGGGCAGCAAATGAGAGAAGGGCCAACGGCAAAACTCACATATGACCTCAGGTAGTGAGTGGTTCCTGCTGCATACCTCCTTTGCTAATTCAGAGAGTGGTAGGGATTCCGAGTTGTACTAGAGGCATAAATGGGTATCCTCCTTGTGAGGTCAGCTGTCAGACATATGGGAGAGGGCAGAAGATGTCACAGAAACATAACAACAACTATAGATGGGGCAAAGCATGAAAAGGAGGCCCAATGAATTAATAATATGGAGATATACCTATCTCATAGAATCAAGGACTCAGAGGTCATTGAGTCCAGCAGTCCCCTGCCCACACACAATAGATCAAATGACTATCCCTGACAGACTTGCCTGATCCTCAAACAGCCCCTTAAGGACTGAACCCCACAACCTCAAGGTTTAGTACAGACCAATGCTCAAAACACTGAGCGAGCCCTCTCCCCTGCCCCAAGGAAGACCTAAAGGTCTAAGCCACAGGTGCTAAGGACATGGTTCAAGGACTCCATTAAAACCATCCTTGGTGAAAACAGAAGATGTGGAACCAGAAATTAATTAACCTAAATCAGTGTACATTAGGCCTTACAGGCAGACTGCACGAGCCTATTCCACCCTTTCTGGGCCCTTAAAAAGAGACGTAATGGGAGGGAGAGAATAGACGGAGGCTACTGACATGAGCCTCCCCATCCTGGCTGCCTCCCTTCTATTTTCTGGGACTTCAGGGGGCCTCATCATCCCATTCTGGCATGTCCGCTTAGCTCCAACCAGAGAGAGGCATTCAGATTAACATTACCGCAGCAGCTCCAGCTTGACATGAAACAGGATCAGACTTATCGCAGCAGCAGCAAACAGAAGCGCCAGCCTGCTTAACACTAACTTCTTCATTCTGAAGGACATATGCTACTTTACTACCATCTAACGAAAGCCAAACGACTGGGAGGGACTTCACAAAGCGCCTCCAGCCACATGGAGAGCACAACATCAAATAAACAAAGCCCGCACAACATTGTTCTCTTCAGTCATCCATCTTAGAACTGAACAAACAAACAAAGATTCTTGAATGTCTGTCCACACAACATAATATATAAAACCCAAACAAATTTGGTTACTTGTAAATAAACCAGTCTGAATGGTGATGAGTTAGAAAGCAAAGTCAGACATTATCACTCTTAGTTTGTCCATTTCACCACATTTGCACAAGAGAGCTATAAACTGCTCCCAACAGAGTTGTTCCCTCTCTTTTAGAGAAGAGGTAACAGCAGCCAAGCAGCAAGGCCAAAGGATAACTAAGGGACCCGCTTCGGGGAAATAGATAGGATCAGAGAGCCAAAGGCTAAGGGAGTTTATATCAGAGAGACATGGTTAGTTACTCAGGAGCAAGGGCAAGAGGAAAGGGACCATCTGTCTCTTACATTATGCCTTCAACCTGCCCACCACACAGAAGCATTATAGTCACTGAGGCAGAAAAAAATAACTGCTCAATTATTTGCCAGGTCAATAAAATCATTTCCAGTGTTCCGCTAAGCAGAAGAAAGAGTAGGAAAGAGAGGAGGAGGAAACCAGGTAATAGGAAATGACAGTTTAAAAATAAGAAGGGACTCACTGAAATTCAAAGTGTACATGGTTAGAAAATATTTTGAATACGTCTCAAGAAACATCCACTTTCCCTTAGCAGAATATTCTGCATCTTGGACTATGTCAAAAATGGAAAACTAGAAAGTGGACAAAAGTACTAAACTTCTACCATTGCTATAGAGCAAAGGAACATCATAAATGCACTGAATGATGGACAGCTAGCGGGTACATAAACAAGAAGCAGGAAGACAATACCAGGTATCTGTAATACTTATCCAGTCTCCTGTATTCTATTGTTTATGTACCCTTTAGCTGCCCATCATTCATGCATTTATGATGTTGCCTATAGCAATAGTAGAGTTTAGTACTTTTGTCCACTTCTATTTCATTTTTGCCATGTCCAAGATGCAGAATATTCTGCTAAAGATAGGTGATGCTCTCTGGAGATTTCCATTCAAAATATTTTTCTAACCATGCCACTTGAATTTCACAGTGAGTCCTTCTTATTTTTAAACTGTTGTTACTCCTCCCTTTCCTTCCTTCTTCTGTAAAGGGTTTCACTGGCATACACAGAAGATTATGTCACGCAGGCAGCAGTGTGTACAACTGCTCACCTGGTTTGCCAGGTTAACAAAATCATTTCCAGTGGGAAACCGCTACAGAAGAAAGAGCAGGAAAGAGGGAGGAGGAAACCAGGCAATAGGAAATGACAGTTTAAAAATAAGAAGGACTCACTGTGAAATTCAAAGTGGCATAGTTAGAAAAATATTTTGAATACGTCTCAAGAAACATCCACCCTTTCCTCTTTAGCAGAATATTCTGCATCTTTGGACTATGTCAAAATGAAACTAGAAAGTGGACAAAAGTACTAAACTTTCTACTATTGCTATAGAGCAACATCATAAATGCACTGAATGATGGACAGCTAAAGGGTACATAAACAAGCAGCTAGGAATACAGGAGACTGGATAGCTCATGCAGATACACGAGGAGAGTCCTGCAGTGCCGCAGGTATTGTCTTCATAGCTGCAGATGTGGAGGCAGATATCAGAGGCTCCTTGTTGTGGATACAGATATGGATGTGGATAGAGGCCGTTCTCGTCATGAGTCCAAGATATGTTCCAAAAGACTTGGACTTATAGTGAAACAACTTAAAGTGGGGAATTTTTTTCCTGTGGCTGACTTCCATTTGCACAAATTTGGTGGGAGGGATTGCGTGACTTAAGAGCGGGGAATGAGAGGACTTATAACACATCAGTTCCTACAAGCGTTTAAGACTTGCGGAACGGACGTATACCGGGGAGACTTATAGCGGGGACACCCTGTACAAATTTTGTATCCTTACATAGGTCCTGATTTTGACTCATACTGATATAAATCTACTGAAATTACATTGAGATCAACATGGTTCTAAAACCTTTCAGACAGCAATAGAGGGAATAGTGGCAATTTCAATAACTAGATTCTAAGGCTGCTCTTTTCAGACCATTAGTCATGTCAAGGGGACTTTACAAAAAAATAAAAGGATGCAAAATCGATGTGTTGTTGCTGTCTCTTTCATTGAATAAAGCAGAAAAACTCAAGGCCTCCATAAAGATTATCTACCAACAGCAACTAAGTACCCTGGAATTCTAGTATCTCATTCTTTCTACCTATTCAGGTTCATTAAGTGGCTAGGCAGACAGCCAATCAGAAGTAATGTTCACGATATGAAGATTGTTTTACCATCTCATCTTACATTACTTCTTTCCCTGCTTCCCCCCTTGAAGATTGTTTTGTCTACCTGTTGCAATCAAAATGGCAAGCTCTTTGAGACAGGAAAATGTTTGTATGGTACCTAGAATGAGGCCCTGATCCTGATAGGGGTGCTTAGGATATGTCTTCATTGAGATTAAAAAAACAACTGGTGTTTGAGACCTGGGCTTTGAAATGCCCCTGCCCCCACACTCCCTTCATGGCTTCTCAGAATTCAGGCTCTGACCCAAGGCTGAGCGTACATTGTAAGCCTGAGTCAGCTGACTGGCCCAGCTGCAGGCCTTTTATTGCAGTATAGATGTACCCCTAACACCTAGTGCCATACAAATAATAAATAATAATTCAAAATTGGTGTCATCATATCCCGGAACACACCAGAGCTAATAAAACTAGCAATGGTTTTCTATCTTGGTAGAAAATGGTGACTAGTTAATGGTTCTAGTATTTAACTTTCCTTTAGCACTGTCCTATTTATCTCAACCTTGCCCGGAAACTTTTGCTGTTGGCAACAACACAGTACATGGGAAAATATTTAAGCCCTGCGCAGATCCAAAATTAGTATCTTTATCCGCATCTGCATCCACAAAAATGAGTTATGGATATCCACAATGACATCTGCAGATATAAAGGGGATATCTGCAAACTTGCAGGGTTGTAGATACAAACTATATATCTGATTTTGCATCCATATCCACAAAAATGAGCTGTGGGTACAGCTACTCGTGGATATAAAGCGAGTATCTGCAGATTTGCAGGGCTTGTCTGAGAAACTACAATACGTTATCTTATTTCGGCATATTTTTATTTTAATAGCAACATGGTGACCTGTATATTAGTATTTGGTGAAACACCTTGAAAGAACAACAGGAATTAATCCAGCAAAACATTTTAGCACTCTTAACTTTAAGCACATGAGTAGACTGCTTGATTTAAATTTCAGTTTAGAATTAAGAACTATCTCCCGCCCGCCCCCGAAACATCACTGGCAGTGTTATCAGCACCTTGTAATGTGTACACATAAGAGTTAACATGCACAAAAACATCCTCAACCTTTTACAGCAGGGATTATTTATCGTTTGTTCTTTTTAAAGATAACTCACTGTTTTTTCAATTCTAGTTTCCCTTGGTGTAGCCCAGAGCTAGTGAGCTCCCTGAGTCTATCAATAGCATACTGCTTCAGCTCTTACTAATGAGCATTTCCTTGTAAGCAACTAGTCAGGCATACAATCTACAGATCGGATGAGGACTTGAGCAGTTTTCTCCACAGAAAGACAATGACATTGGATACACTTCATATAGGAGGACTAGGTCTAGTCCAGTGTTTCTTAAATTGTGTTTCGTGGCACACCGGTGTGCAGAAAACAACAGAGTTCAAAATGGCCACCCTCAAAGGGACAGGTAACTTCTTTTTCCCCCTCAATAATCCCCCAACGCTTTTTTTTTTTTTTTTGCTCAATAACGTTTCCCCAGGCCTCTTTTTTTTTGCTCAACAAAAAGACGTTGGTGTTCCTCATAAAAAAAAAAATATTGGTGTTCCTCCATCTTAAAAAGTTTAAGAAACACTGGTCTAGTCTCTCAAAGCTAATAACCTCACTATCCAGAGGGTGTCTAAATGAGTGGAGCTGGTGTTCTCTGTTAAAAGTTCCTAGCAATGCATCTATTTGTGTCAAGACACAACATCAAATTGGCACCTTTGTCCATGTTCTGAGTAGAAGTCAAGATGGAGGATCCGATTGTTCCTCTGTGGTATTCAAGAAGGAGTATTTTTGTCAATGACTTCATTCACGACAGCATTTGGCCACAGAGGTACCTAAATAACCACTTCTCTTCTACTCATACTTTGTCTCTCAAGGTCAGAACATTCAACATATTGCTTGCAGCACTGATGCCTGAGGTAGCAGACAGGGAAGAATCCAGTTGTCAATCTAGTGTATTTCATCACCCTCAACTTCACAGGAGAACAACTCTGAATATAAATCAATCCCATCAAATTCCAAAAATGGGAAAATACCAGGATGGGGGATTTTAGTTGCTGGAGGAGAACATTTGTATCCCAGACCCCACTGTCCTTTCAAAGGACATGTTTTGAAATAAGCCCATTTCACAGTTTGATCCCTTGTGAATTTTTGTATCTAAAAGGAGAGTTTTGCAATGTCAAGAAACAGCCCAAGAGCCAGACACAGTATAAGGAAGAAGAGCTTTAAGAGACTTATTTGCACAAAAGTCTATAAATAACTAAGCAGCAAAATGGTGGCTCTTTACAAACAATCACACAAAGGACTTCATTCAAAGTGCTGCGCATCCTCAGACGTAAAGGGGAATTTGTTCAGTAAGTCAAAACTTGCAAAGGCACCTTCCTTACAAGCAAGGACAGTTGCTTAATCCAGAGCATATTTAGCTAGATGAACTGTCCTAACATCTAATTCTTTTTATATGAATAATAAGGACGAAAATGTTTCTCAGGCTCTTTCCAGCTGATTGAACTAATTTACTGTGGAACGGGCAACAGACTATCTTTAGATAAAATGCTAATCAGGATGTTAGTGCTTTCTTTGGTGTGCCTGCCACTATAATGCTGAAAGGGAAGGTCAACAGCTAATAAACCCAGTTAACAAGCCATTCTGAATTTCACTTTAGCTTAACACTCTTCAAAGATGCGGTCATTAAATCCATACAGGCTATCAGGCCCTGCCCTCCTGTTTTCACTATGAGCTAAAACCAACTTTCAGTGCAGTCATTAATTGAATTAACAGAGTCTAATCCAATCTGATGCAGCCAAGGTTGATACACAGATGTCTGTGAGTGAGTCCTTCCTTTTCCAGCTTGAGGAAAAAAAATCTGGTCTTGAAAAAAACAATCAGGGGGAAAATGTCTTTGGTCATCTCGCAAGGTGTCAAAGAGCAAGTCAGGCTATGTCTACACTATCAGTTTTTGCCAGAAGAGGCAATGCAAATGAAGCGCTGATTAGCATATCGTCGCACTTCATTTGCATAATCTATTCTGAGCCATTTTTGCACGAGGGGTTTTTGCGCAAAAACAAGAAGCGTGGATGTGTCCGGGATAAGGGAGAGGGGTAAGGATCTTGTGCAAAAAGGGTTTTTTGGCTTAATAAGTGCTTGGAGTCTTTTTTTTTTTTTGCTCAACTTTGGTCTCCCCCCCCCCCCTTTTTTTCCCCTTCAACAGAATTTTTTCCCGGTGTTTTTTTTTTTGGGCGGGGGGGGGAGCTGTTCGGTATTTTTGTTTCAACCATCTGGCAACCCTACTTGAGGTGGGTAAGAAATTTCTGCATTTACAGAGAGGGGAAGAGAGGTGCAAAGCTAGAGAGAGAACCCCAGGAGCCTAGAGCACCCCATTCCCTGCTTTAAACCAGAAAATGCAACATGAGCAGATTTTCACCTCCTGTGAAAATGCCGCGTCACATCACACTGTGGTATGCACAGCACCCTCTTCCAAACCGGAGAGAGGCGATGCAATGCAGATTCTTGATTTCCCCAGGTAATGTTCATTTTAAAAGGGTAACAAGTGAATCAAGTTGTAAATAGTTGCAAAAAAAGGTCTATATTTCATGCCTTGGGAACGGCTAGGCAAGGGATGGTGTATAATGATTCTGCGTACTCAATCCAACTCACTAGCAGCCATTAAGCAATTCATAATGGAGGCAAGGTAAGGCCGCTCATGCTCCCCAAACTTCTCGCCCCCAGAGAGGGAGCAGCAGTGGATTTGCAGCCCCCTGCCACACAACCCAGGGCTAGGGTTGCTCCTGTTACCTGCCATGGACTTTGAGCGGTGTTTCTCAACCTTTTTTTTATAAAGTACCCCTTAAAAAAAAATTATAAGTACCCCCAGTACCTAGTTTCAGACGCACAAAACTTTTTTTTACCATTGCAACAACTTAATCGTAGCTGGGCGGGCGATGAAATTTTTGGGTGTAAAAAGTACAAAAATAATAAAGCGCTGTAAAACTTGAAACAAAAATTCAGTTTTCTTCAAATTTCAGTTGTGTTGACGCACCCCCCCAGACTTCTCTTCAGTACCCCTGAAGGTACTCGTACCACTGGTTGAGAAACACTGACTTAGAGCCATAGGAGTGGCACAGAACTTTTCTGGTCTTGAGGTGGTGGTGATGGGGCCGGGGGAGAAAGTGAGCAGGGAGCAAGGCCTCAGGGAAAGAGGTGGAATGGGGTGGGGCCAATGGGGAGGAACGGAGGAGGGGGCTCAGCTCTAGCTTCCCCTGTGGCCCTGTCTGATATCTCAGCTCCCCGACCCTACCCTGGCTGGTTTCATGGGAGAGAAGGCTTAGAGCAGCCTGCAGGGGCAGGGCCTCATCTGGAAGAAGCAGGCAGGGGCTTAGCCTCCCCACGGGGAAGCATCACCTGTCATCCATTCTAACAGCTCAGATGCTCAAGGTACATAATTACCGACTTGCAAGGAGTGCTTCTCACTGGGCACAAGGGGGGAAGTGGGTTACAAATTTAGGCATACTGCCCTAAACACTGGCAGTCCCTAGTGCTCCAGACAGACGAGCACCCCCCGACACCCACTTTGCTCCTGCTGCTGGAGCTGAACCTGTGGTCGTCACACTGGGAGAATACAGGAAACCTTTTCCTAGCCCAGAAAAGGCCTGCGAGGCTGGAGAAGGATTACTTTATGCAAGACATTTCAGACAAACACAGCAGCATCATATTTACTGCATGAAGTAGCAATCTGAATCCGAAACTGTATTGCGGCACATCTAACAGACTGTGCACATCTCACTGAACATCTGATGATTTACTTGCCCACACGACAGCATCCAGCATTTGTAAAGGAAAACAAAATTCCAGCTGACAGAGAACTCTCCAGACCGGTGTTCCTGCTAAGATTTTCCAACCATGAGCAGAGTGAGTTTTGGCTTGTGCACCAGTATTGAGGTCATGTGCGCTGGTTTGGAGGTGTGCCACCGTGGCACCCAATTTATTAACACACACACGTTCCCAGATGCCGGAGCAGAAACACCTCCCCTCCCCTGCCATGCATTATGTCCCATTCCCAGCTCCAGCCACCAGAACAGGTCCCAGTCCCCCCTACCACATGGCAGCCCTGGCCACCGGAGCAGGCCTCTTCCCCCCGCCATGTGGCAGGTCCTGGTCCCCATCCCACCAGCTCTCTGACTGCTGCGCAGCTCTCCACAGGAGGTGGGCAAGGGAAGAACTTTTTGTGTGCGGCAGCACAGGCACACACTTTAGTGGGAACTATGCACCAGACTCATAGGGTTGCCAGGTGTCCGGTATTGAACTGGACAGTCTGGTATTTTCGCCTCCTGTCTGGTAAAAAAATTCAGAAAATACCGGACAACTAAAATGTCCGATATTTTCTGATTTTTTTCCCGGCCAGGAGGCGAAAATCCTGGGATGTCTGGCTCATTACGGAGGCAGCCTGTCAAACCTAGTGCTCACCAGGGAGCTGTCTGGCCTGGCACAGGGAGGCAAGAAGGCGGGAGACTGCCAGCAGCCTGTTAGGGCCAAAAAACCTCAGCATGCATTTTTTTAAAGGGGCCATGTTTTTGGTTTTTTGTTTTTTTGCTTCACAACTCTCAGATCCTTTTTTTGCTCATTTTTTTTTTTTTTTTTTTTTTGTGGGCAGGTTCGGTATTTTTTCCAAAACCATCTGGCAACTCTACAGACTCATGTAATTATTAAAACTAATAGAACACTGTTTCTTCTTAGTATAGGGGTCTGATCATGCAGATACTTAAACCATTGGGTACACCTAACAAGAGTATGAAATGAATTCCAAAGTAATAATTACTTATGTGCATAAATCATAGAAAGACTGGGCCTGAGTTTGTCTCTTTAAATTCAGGGACACAATCAATACAAGTTTCTTTAATACTGATCTATGTAATTCCCACTCTCAAGAGGCATCCATGGTTTCATCTAGAATGAGGGTAACAAAACCTGCATAACCCCAAAGATGAATATATACTATCCTGTTTATAATTCAGTGTGCAATTGGAGTGCAGTTTGAACATCCAAATCATTGTCGTCTTTGAGGCAGAAAAAAATATAACTGATGTTTCAAAGAAACTAATGTGATTCCTCCAGACTCTTAAAATGTTATTCTTCCATGTCACAGCTAGTATTCTATCATTCCATATAAAGAGAATTTATTTTCTTTCTACATTTTTATTATGATTCATCATTTGTATTAAAATAGCAAAGAGAAGCTCCAGCTGAGACTGGCATCTGACTATGCTGGCCACTATGCATGCACAGAGAGATAGTCAGTCTTCATCCTAAAGAGCCTGCAATCTAAACGTCAAAATGGTTTTGAAAAATCCCTGTTTTACAGGTGGGAACAAGCAGGTGGGAACCAGCTGGGCATCGAGATTACGCTTATTAAGTTTGCAGAGGATACCAAGCTGGGTGAGGATGCAACTGCTTTGGAGGATAGGGTCATAATTCAAACTGATCTGGACAAACTGGAGAAATGGGCTCAGGTAAATAGGATGAAGTTTAATAAGAACAAATGCAAAGTGCTCCACTTACGAAGGAACAATCAGTCTCACACATACAGAACGGGAAGCGACTGTCTAGGAAGGAGTCCTGCAGAAAGGGATCTAGGGGCCATAGTGGACCACAAGCTAAATATGAGTCAACAGTGTGACGCTGTTGCAAAAAAAGCAAACATGATTCTGGGATTCATTAACAGGAGTGTTGTGAGCAAAACACAAGAAGTCATTCTTTGGCTCTACTCTGTGCTGATTAGGCTTCAATCAGAGTATTGTGTCCAGTTCTGGGCACCACATTTCAAGAAAGATGTGGAGAAATTGGGGAAGGTCCAGAGAAGAGCAACAAGAATGATGAAAGATCTAGAGAACATGAGCTATGAAGGAAGACTGAAAGAATTGGTCTTGTTTAGTTTAGAAAAGGGAAGACTGAGAGGGGACATGATAGCGGTTTTCAGGTATCTAAAAGGGTGTCACAAGGAGGAGGGAGAAAAATTGTTCTCCTTGGCCTCTGATGATAGGACAAGAAGCAATGGGCTTAAACTGCCGCAAGGGAGGTTTAGGTTGGACTTTAGGAAAAACTTCCTAACTGTCAGGGTGGTTAAACACTGGAATAAGTTGCCTAGGGAGGTTGTGGAATCTCCATCTCTGGAGATATTTAAGAGCAGGTTACATAGACATCCATCAGGGATGGTAGACAGTACTGGGTCCTGCCATGAGGGCAGGGGACTGGACTCGATGACCTCTCGAGGTCCCTTCCAGTTCTAGAGTTCTATGAATCTATAATTCTAACTTGTTCAGGGTTACATAGGAAGATCTTTGTGTCATAATTAATTTTGGGCCTTTAGAGTTATTTTTTTTAGCTGGATTGTGTTGCTTAGTGCTGAATGGACATACTTGGTCAAACAGTATGTTTTGTTCCCTGTCTGGACCATTTATAATCAAGGTTCTGATGTGTATACATGTGTATAAATATGCTTTGGGTGAATATTTTCTGATGTGCACTTACAATTGCTTTTTCCACAATGTTCCTGCCAGTAAAATCACAAGGGAAGGAAAACAGCCATAGAAAGGGAAAAAAAGCAAGGGAGATGGACGGGGGTGAACATAGTTTATTTAAAAATTCCAAGGAAGACATGCAGAAAATTGAACACAGCCTTTGCTCAGTTCTAACTCACACACACACATATGAAGCCAAACTTCAAACAGAAAGAGAAATGTGCTGTTTCACTCCATCCAATTCAACACTTGCATATGTTGGTGGGTAAAAGTCCTCCAAAATCAACATCGCCATCTGATGTCCAGAAAGCCATCCAACTTGTCACGGCAAACACGTCCAAACGTATCTGCAGTCTTTGCAATAAAATAAGAGCCATAGCCAGCCTGAGCCTCAATGGCACAGATACAAGTCTTGTGGACACCGCCCGAGTGCTCTCTGCCAGAATATCACTGCTGGACAAACTCAGCAAACCAATTATAACTGGAAACGATACTATAGGTCTAATGCCCGTTTGTTTGTGAGGCAGTATTTTAACCATCCTCATCTTTCTCTGTGTCTAGTTATTAGGTCATTACAGAGCTAGTTAGAAATTAGAAAAGGCAAATACACTTCCAGGAAGTCCATAGATGTTGGAGGAAAGAAATTGATCAACATAGGATGCGTGGCAGCAATACAGACTGGATGAAGACTGGCCTTATATGAAAACTACTTTTGGTGAAAACTGGATGGACCTGAGCCACGAACATGAACTAAGTTTTGATGAGCCCCCCTTTCTCAAATTTGTGGAGGTTCAGGTCTGTGGGTCAACCCCTCTCTAGTTCTTAGCTATTAAGATAGCATATGCAGGTATGACAGCATCAAAGATCTGATATAATTCCTGCTTTCCTAGGGATGCCCAACAGTCGTTTCATGAACTGGACATTGTGTTTCATCATTGGATTTCTATGTTGCACAAGCATTAGAAAGGAAGAAAGAATGCTAGGTGTAAATAGCTGAGCTAACTTCACTATTTATTGTAAATATAAGCTGTGGATAAAACTGTAACCTCAAAAAGTTCACTCGTTCTCTAGTGAAGATATATTGCTAAGTGATATATTAAATAATTAACTACCAATGAGAGAAAATGAATTAATTCCCTCCCTGAGGTTTCTCTCCAACAAAAAATAGTAGCTATGTGAGGGTACAAAAGCCAACATAGGTGTAATGTTCAATGCTGTTATCATAGTTTATTTTTTACACTGCTATGCTACAGTGACTTTCATTCAAAAGTCTAAGAGCACATTACAAACTGAATTGGTTCTACCCCTCTGAAAATAGCGAAGTGTTGTAATAGCCACTGTACAGGTGTATAACCTGAACCAGAGATATTAAGTGGCTTGCCTTGCTTACGCTGCACCGTTATTTCAAGATAACTAGCGTTATTTCGAAATAATAATGCGAGCATCTACACAGCTATTCTGTTATTTCGAAATCATTTAGAAATAACGGACAGCTTATTGTGAAATCTGTAAACCTCATTCTACATGGAATAACACCTATTCCGAAATAGCTATTTGGAAATAAGGCGTGTGTAGACACTCCACTGCTGCTATTTCGAAATACCCCCTCACCAGGGCCATTCTAAGTTATTCCTCCCGAGTGCCTCCTGGGGCTCTAAATCGAGATAGCACGTCTACTTTAGGGAAGCCTGCCTTGGACTAATTTTGAGGCTTCCCTGCAGTGTAGATGTGCTATTTCAAAATAAGCTATTTCGGAAGAACTTATTTCAAAATAGCCATGCAGTGTAGACGTACCCATAATGAGTCAGATGCAACCGCATAAATACCACAGTCATGACTCCAAGAAACAATAATGTTAACTATCTTCATTATATTTATAACCAGGGCTTGACAATTACGGCAATCTACTCGCCCATGGCGAGTAGATTTTAGCCCGGCCCGGTGCCGCAGTGCGATCAGAGCATGCGCAGCGTGCCAAATCGCGCAGCTGGCGAGCAGGGCTCGCCACCGCTTGTCAAGCCCTGTTTATAACATAGGACATTCAGGGCTGTTATTGGAGCACTAAACAGTTCAAAAAATGAATGGGACACCAAACTGAAATGTAGTCATTTTGAAAAAAAGATACAAATTGTAAATTCTTTCAGGTATTACAGGTAGAGCCCTACAAATCCACAGATACCTGTTGATCATTTTGGCAAATGCAGATACCAATTTTGTATCCATGCAGGGCTCTAATTACAAGTGCTCCCAAAGCCCTGTGCTAATCTCATGTGACTTACCAACATGTTTTCATTTGCTGCATCTTGTTGTTTTCTCTCTTGCTGGTATGTGAAAGACCCACACAAACAAGGGTCCTATCAAATGAAATTTTTTTTTAAAAATCTCACCAAAAACAGCAAAAAATAAAAATAAAATTCTACTCACTTTCAGCTATGTTATTTGTAAAAATAGTAGATATGCTTTCAGACTATGTGTGATGTTTAAGATGAAAGTATACACTGAAATTTTCTTCTGTTGGGAGGAATTTTTAAATTTTGTTATTATTTATTCTCTTCCATATTTGTGATTGGGGATTGTGTTGGTGTTATATACAGATTTTCTATCTATCTATCTACCTATCTATCTATCTATCTATATTTATAACCTCTTTATTATGTTTATTTCCCATCTAACAGTTAGAAGAAGAACTGCCATTTTCCAGTTTAAAAGATGTAAGAAAACCAAGCTTGGCTAGAAAGTTGTCCAATTATCTGAGGAGACTCCTTATTGGGTACTTAATACTTATAAGAATTGAAGGAACATTCTACAAGGGACATGAGGACGGTAAAAGCTGCCTTCCCAGGACCAAAAGACAAGACAGCACTCTATGACTGGATAGGTTTCTTAAGTCATTGGTGATGATACTTTTGGTGTTAATGACGCTCACAGGTAACACATAATTTCAGAGAACTTGGAAGCATGCTGAAGAAGAGGAATCCAAGTAATCTTCTCTGGGATCCTTTTAGTTCCACAAGTGAAGGGAGACAAAGAGCAAAACTTTCTGGAACTACTGGTGAGGTAAGTGTGGAGGGGTTTGTTTTGTGGAACACTGATCTACCTTCTATGGGGCAATGGGGCTGTATAGCTTGATAGGCCTCTGTCTCAATAGGAGAGAAACCCATCTCCCCTAAGACATGCTGGCAAGAGTAGTGAGGATGTTACACTGCCCACAACAGAGAAGGGTAAAAAGAGGGAGGATATGAGTAGATGCTGAGAACAAAATTAAGTAAGGAGCCAAAGAACATGAGAAAAGAAATCCATTGCCTACCTGCACAGCAATATTAGAGCACTCGGTAACCAACAAGAGGAATTGGAATTGGTCACTTATGAAGACACATTTGATCTAGTGAATCATTATTCAAACTGATGGAATAATTTACATAATTGCGAAGTTAAAATCCACGGGTTAGACACGTATTTAGGGAGGCTCGAGAAGGCAAAACATTATTAGTTTCCAAGTCACTGATAACTCAGAAGAACATTGTCCTGCAATCATGTGGATCATATGGATCAGTATTCTAACACTGAAATTATAAGATGGGGTATTAGATAGTGTCTGCTGCAGATCCCCCATCTCACATTAGGGAATGGAATGACTAGCTACTTAGGCAATTGTACATTACATGTAGGGGAAAAAAAGCTCATTAGGCACATGCTGGAAGTCTCATGCTGCCATTACGAAAACATCCTTGAATTTGATTTTCATTAAGTCTTGGAACCCTGGGAAAGTCCCAGAAGACAGGAAGAAAGCTAATGCTGTGACAATATTTTCAAAAGATAAACAGATTGACCTGGGTAATGATGGGCCTGCCTATATGACATTGATCTGGGCAAAATAAGTGAGAGGAAGAGACAGGACTCGATACAGAATGAAAGGAGAATAATATAATTAATGTCAATCAACATGGGTTTATGGATAACAGATCCTGTCAAATTAACTTGATTTTTGAAACACAAGATTACAAATTTCATTGACATAGGCTGCAGTGAAAACACTTAGGTCAGTGTAACATACTTAGCCTCCTCTAAGGCATTTGACATGGAACCACATATTTTAATAAAATAATTAGAATATAAAATTAATATGTCTCACATTAAATGTATTAATGGTGGCTAACTGACAGGTCCCAAAATGTAACTGTAAATGGGGAATCTTCACTGAGCAGGTGTGCGTTTATAACCAGGTCCTGCAAAGTCTTTTGGCCCTATGCTATTCTTTATCAATGACCCGGAGAAAAAATAAAACCATCACTGATCAAATTTGCAGCTGACAGAAAAATTAGGGGAGTCATAAATAATAAGGAGCATGGGTCACGAAGCAAGCTGGTGATCTTGGTAAGCTGACTGCAATCAAACAATGTGTCGTTCTATATGCCTCAATGTAAATGTGTATACCTAGGAACAAACAACGTAGGTCATACTTACAGTGACTCCAAAAAATATTTTGCTGGGTCACAGTAGATAATCAACGCAACGTTGTGGCCAAAAGAGCTAATATAATCCTTGGGGGCAGAGTCAGGAAAATCTCAAGTCACAATAGAGCGTTTATTCTACGTCCATATTTGACACTGGTGAAACTGCTGCTTGAATACTGTGTCCAGTTCTGGTGTCCACAAATGAAGAAGGATATAGATAAAATAAAGAGGTTCAGAAAAAAGGCAAGAGAACGATTGAAGGATTAGAAAACCTGCCCTATAAATGACAGGCTAAAGCAGCTGGAAAGAAAGAGCAACTTTCTCACTATGAGGGTAATTAACCATTGAAAGAAACGATCCAGGATTGTGGTGGATCACTGACAATTTTTAAAGCCAGAATGCATGTCCTTCTAAAATTGGTGTGCTAGGAATTATTTTGGGAAAGTTTTGTGGCTCGTGTTACAAAGGAGGTCATACTACATACATCGCCCATTCTGGCCTCGGGATCTATGAATATATGGCAACAATTCCATCTAGTGCATCTAGTGCTTTCAGAGCTGGTAATGTGCCTCTACACCATTGTCCTATGACTGATACAGTTATACCACCCAAACCTTCTGATGCAGCCAGTTGACAGCTGGACAACTTTAGAGCAGCGGTCACCAACCTTTTTAAGCACAAAATCCCTTTTTGAAAAGAAGTGCAATATGGGATCTACCACAAACCCAGGCACCCTGGCCTCGCCTCCTTCCCTGCCCCTTCTCTGAGGCCCCGACCTGCTTGCTCCATCTCCTTCCCTCCCCCATCATTCACTTTCATTGGGCTTGGGCAGGGGGTTGAAGGGCAGGGGGTGCAGGCTCTGGTCTTGGACTGAAGGGTTCCATGTGGGAGGGGCCCTGGGCTGAGCCTGGGGCAGGGGTTGGGGTACGGATGTTAATTTTAGTTTAATTAACTAATTGCCTAGTTGATGGAATTTCCATCAACTAGTCGATTAGTCGCTAAGCGAGGGAGCCGCAACGGGGTTAGCTCCTGGCCCTGAGAGCTAACCCCGTTGCAGCTCTGCCTTTTAAATGTATTGACTGAAAAATTTTCAGAGGTGTACAAGGAATCATTTTAATCAGTCAAATGAAACTTTTCAAGAGCTTCAAAGAGGAAAAGTTACTGTTGGTGGTGGTTTGTGAAGCATTCCTAAATGTATCGTGATCTGTGTTTATAGGACCTGTCTAGCCAGTTAATGGGTCCTTGAATGATTTTCTTAGGTATTTACTTTTACTAAATGCAGCTGATAACCTCTGCTCTAGTTATTTAAGTTGCCCTTAAATCATTCTGCAAATATAATAAAAAGCAAAAGAAATGGAGAAAGACAGAAAGTTTTCAATCTGGGTTGCTGCTGTCTTGAAAAAAAAACCCAACCATCCTTAAGGATCCGTAGTCTCTCTGTTGTCATAGAAATAGAATGTGCTGACCTCAATATGGTGCAGCACTAATGCACAATGCCCAGATGGATTCAGCCCAAAGCTGTGTTCTCTGATGGAGTCCCTTTTGCCAGGCTCATTATTTCATTTGGTTCCTTAAGAGTGCAGTGAACTTCCAGTCCTCTAACATCCTCCTCAGGAAATAAATGCACTCGTAGGAAAGAAAAAAAGGACAATTCTTCATGACGCTGAAGTCGGAGAATCATAGAATCATAGAGCTGGAAGAGACCTCAGGAGGTCATCAAGTC
Source organism: Rafetus swinhoei (assembly GCA_019425775.1). Classification (NCBI taxonomy): domain Eukaryota; kingdom Metazoa; phylum Chordata; order Testudines; family Trionychidae; genus Rafetus; species Rafetus swinhoei. Next base: position 21,248,660 of record CM033445.1, on the reverse strand, counting down.
CAGCCCCCTGCCCAAGGCAGGACCAATCCCAACTAAAATTATTTTTCAGTCCCCTTGAAGAGTGCTCAGGACTTCACAGGCCCACGTCCACAGCGAGGACAACAGATCACAGTGTGCCCTTGTATTTTAAAATATTGCGTTGTGTTGATTATTTTTCTGTGCACAGAATACCAGTCACCATTCCAGTCATTTTGAATGAGATTTGATATTCACCCACCAGGCACATTAATGGCAACCTTTTCCTGATTTGCTCGCCTTCGTATAAAGAAGCACAGCTTTGTTTTGTTTTTGGCTTCTGCTAGTTTTGGTTTTTTTCCCTCCACCCCTGCCTGCCTTCTAAAAGTTGATACATTAGAGTTAGAGTCTGGCAAATATCACTGACTGCTTACTCTATCACGTAACAGCCCTTTCACAGATCAATGTTTGACTGCTTTCCATGTAAAACAGGTGATTAAGTTAATCAGAAATTGACTACTACTACAAACACCTTTTGAATAAGGTCAAATTAAGATAAAAGTCCTTGCTCTTTTTGTCTCTCAGCAACAAAGACTGTAACCAGGCTACTAAACCTGTCATTAATGTCACTGTGCAGATTAAATGTCATTAAAGGCAATTTGTCACTTCTGTACATGCTTATCTCTATCTAGTAATTAGCAAAAGGTCACAGAAACCTGTATGTTTTAATCTACAATAAATTTTCAGCTGTGAGAAATGGCAAAATATACAACTGTTTGCAGCATACAATTTCAAAATATTAACTGTGTGCATCATAAAACCAAGAAAAGAATGGTTTCTTTTAAACTAATTAGTACCAGGATCGTATCTGCCACCTTCACTTACACTGAGTAACGCCCTAGTCCACACGGAGTCTGATTTCAGTGGGTCTACTTGTGGATTAAGATACTATTCAAAGTTGGTGAATATGGCAGAGATGAGTCCCCTGTCTGTGGGCTCTTGTGAAATGGGTTGTCAGGCACTGGTAAATGCTATAACTAGTTTCAAAACCAGCACCTACTGGCACTCACAGAGGGCAGTCTCAGGGGGACAAGGAGTGAGTAGGCCGCGGGCAGTGAATTAGACTCTCATTCCGCTAGAGGTGGGGAACCTCTTTTGGGTCGGGGGCTGCTGACTCACAAAAATCAGTCGGGGGCTGCACATAAGTGAGAAGCAAAGTGTGAAGCCCCTGACTGAGAAGGAGAAAGACACTCCTCACATTCCCCTCACACACCAGAGCCTTGGGGGGGGCAGGCTAGTAGATTTTGTGTGCTCCAGCTGGGCCCCCCACTATAGAAAGGATGTGGACGCATTGGAGAGGGTCCAGCGGAGGGCGACCACGATGATTAGGGGCTGGAGCGCATGACCTATGAGGAGAGGCTGAGGGATTTGGGTTTGTTTAGTCTGCAGAAGAGAAGAGTGAGGGGGGATTTGATAGCAGCCTTCAACTTCCTGAAGGGAGGTTCCAAAGAGGATGAAGAGAGGCTGTTCGCAGTAGTGATGGATGGCAGAACAAGGAGCAATGGGCTCAAGTTACAGTTGGGGAGGTCTAGGTTGGATATTAGGAAAAACTATTTCCCTAGGAGGGTGGTGAAGCACTGGGATAGGTTACCTAGGGAGGTGGTGAAATCTCCATCCCTAGAGGTTTTTAAGTCCTGGTTTGACAAAGCCCTGGCTGGGTTGATTTAGTTGGGGTTGGTCCTGCCTTGGGCAGGGGGCTGGACCTGATGACCTCCTGAGGTCTCTTCCAGCTCTATGATTCTATGATCCAGACAAGCCGGGGGCTACATCTGGCCCTTGGGCCTGAGGTTCCCCACCCCTGCTCTAGGGGGTCCCCAGACACATATGATAAGGCTAATTTTCAGTTTTCATTTTGTTTAAAATTCCCTGGGAATTTTCCATGTTTCTCCCAATGTTCCAAAAGCAGTCCATACACTCCCACCCAAAAAGAGAGGGCAGCTGGTAGAGATGAGGGGCAGCCAGTACCCACAAGCAGCTGGGGCAGTCGGTATACATAAGGCGCAGCGGGCAGGGGAGCTCATTCCTCATGAGGTGCAGCTGGTGGCAGAGAGGGAAACTGAGGCGTGCCTGGCCTCATTTCAGGCAGCTGGTGGCGGGAGGTGGGGTAGGGATGAGGATGCCCAGGGCTCACCACATAGCAGCTGAGGAAGCTTTCCATTCCCTCTGGGCCTGTTGCAGGCAGGCAGCTTCCCCTAGGGCAATGGGTCCCAACATTTTTTATACCGTGGACCAGCAAACTTTTGGCAGACCGGCCTAGAACCATTTGCATATTCCTTAATTTTAAGTGGTCACGTGTTTTATTTTACATTGCATCTAGACGCACACAATACATGTCATTGTAACAGATTTTTTTATTATTATTCCTTTCCCCCCCCCAGAGTATTCACTTTCCACCTTAAAAAACAAATCACACAACACATCGCTAGCTACCCAAAGTATTTTGCTGGGTTGATATGATATACAGCTGCTTCTTGCTTGGCTGGGGGGAAGCGAATAATGTCTGCTTTGGGGCCAGGACATTTACACAATGGGGGAAAGTCTCTTTTGGGAAATGTGCATTGGCTCTGCTTCTGTGCAGAGCTGGGACCAGAGCGGATGGCTTTTCTGCAGCTAGGGTCCTGTGGCTGGATGGCTCCCAAATCCTCAGCTCTGGAGCGTGAGGCTTGTGTCCCTTCCCCCAGAAATAGAGTTACCAGATGATTTAAAAAAAAATACCAGACACATTTGATCTCAGATGGGGGGGTAGGAGGGCAGCCGGGAGGGGGAGTGGGGCTGGCCGGGAGGGGGTCGGGGGAGCAGGGCTGGCCGGGGAGATCGGGGATGGGGAAACCAGCCAGCGGGAAGGAGGGCTGGCTGGGAGAGGATTGGGGGAGCGGGACTGGCCGGGGAACCAGCTGGCGAGAGTGGGGCTGGCCGAGAGGGGGTCAGGGGAGCGGGGCTGGCTGGGGAGATCGGGATGGGGAAACCAGCCAGTGGGAAGCAGGGCTGGCTGGGAAGGGGTTAGGGGTGCAGGGCTGGCGGGGGAACGGCTGGCAGGGAGCGGGGCTGGCCTGGAGAGGGTCGGGGGGAGTGGGGCTGGCCAGGCGGGTAGCACCGGCTGGCGGAGAGCGGGGCTGGCCCGGGAACACGCAGATCCCTGGGTGCTGCCTGTCCCGCGCATGGTCCCAGCGGGGCGCATGGGCGAGTCCAGCACCAGGGATTCCATCCCACCCCGGCTCTGCCCCCCTCCTCTCTACTGCGTAGCTGCGTACTGCCTGGCTGGTAGACACACTCACGCAGTACGCAACTACGTACTGATACTCAAGATAATAATAAAACTTACTTAATTAGAAAATACCGGACATTTATATGTCTGGTATTTTCTCAATTTGTTTCCCAGACAGAAAGCTCAAATACCGGACTGTCCGGTTCAACACTGGACTCCTGGCAACCCTACCCAGAGAAGGAGACTGTCATGTGCACAAACGGCCAGACGCTTTCCCCAGCAGGCAGCAGCAGTGGTCTGAGCCGGGGACACTTTGGCCATAGAGCTTCTCATTGTAGCGTACACAAGCAGGGAGGGAGGGTAAACCCCACCATCCAGAGCTCCTGGCTCCCACGAAGGCGCGCCTGTAGCTGGGTGCTAGTGAGAGCCCTCCACAAGGGACTGGTGTGGACTCCTCTAGGACCCGGAGGAAGCTGATCCTGAGCCGGGGCTGGAACGCAGCCCCTGTGCAACGCAGGCGATGCAGGAGTTATAATTCCACATCTTAGGGACCCGGGGCATCCGGAGCAGCCGCCACGGCCGCCAGGGAGGCAGGGTGGAAGTTTGCCCTTTGCGGCTGCAGGAGCCAGCGCACTGGGGCGGGGCAGAAGGAGCAAGGCAGAGGCTGCATCTCTGCACACAACCCCCTTACCCAGGGACGGGGGATGCAAGCCGCAGGCGTGAGAGATTTGCCTGGTTTTATGCAAGCCTCTACTCTGGGCTGCACCCAGCCAGGCGGATGTTGAGGCTGCTGCTTTGCCCAGCTTTGGGCTGGCTCCCTTTGCGCATTGATTGATCATTTCCACTCCCCCTCTTCCCAAGCCTGGGGAGCCTGACAGTAGCAAGTGGAGCCTGCAGGGGGGAGGCCGTCAGGGGAAAATTGCAGCCCCTCTGCTGATAGTGGGGAGATGCATGGAGGGGGGCATTCGCACCTGTTGCAACCCCGCCGCATATGGGCCTGCTCTGGCTCCCTCCCATCCCAGCCATGTTCTTACTCCCTCCCTTCCTCCCTCCATATGCCCCCTTCCCGACCAGCCCACTCTTGTCCGGACTTGGAGCAGGGAGCTTCCTCTGCTGAGCAAGTGGCCCTGTTTCCAGCCAGGAAGCTCTCTGTGGGCGGGGCTCCATTAGCAGCTGCATGGCCACGCTGCCATGCAGCTTACAGGGAACCCTGCCAAGCCAATCATCAAGCCAGAGGGGTGTGGCTTGGCAGTGTGCCATGGTCCAGCAGCCAGCGGTTCACAGCCTGGCACCGGTTCACGGACCGCCGGTTGGGAGCCACTGACCTAGGGATTCATCACTGACCAGTCTAATTGGAACGGCTGTGCTGCAGGGCAGAGGTCAAGAGAAGGCTCTGTCCAGCAGAGGAAGAGGACAGGGCTGTGCCAAAGGGCACAGCTCTGGGGGTCAGTATTCATGGGGTGCAGCCTCCCGCTCCCTGTGGGCCTGTCACTGCAGCAGTCAGGCAGTCTCAGCTGTCAGGACCTGGTTCTCAGCCTGCTTCCCCCCACCCCTGTACATTGGCAGCACAGATTTTAAGGGGGTAGCCAGGTCCTGGCTCACCTAACATTCAGGTGGAAGGGGAAAAAATCCTGGTAAAACACAGTGACTGACTTATGACGGGTTGAACCTCAGAAATCCCTTGAGGTTGTTCCCCGGTGTGCTGATCAGCTCAAGGATGCTCGCTTTCCTGGCCTCAGGGGCTCCCCACCACCCTATCCTGCTGGGCCAGAAGTTCTGGTCTCCCCTAGACAAGGCACGGTCTTGGGCTTACCTCCCCCTGCAGAGCAACACAGGCATTGAACCAGCTCAGCTCGAGGTGGGCTCAGCTATAAGGCCATTGACAGCACCCAGGAACTCAACCCCCAAATAAACCATCTTACCACGTTTAAAAGTTTTACACAGAGAAAGTTCATAAAGATGTCTGCACCCTTTATCAATGAAAGAGAGATATGCACATTGGTTGCTTCTCCCCACCCCGGTAACAATTGTTTACACTGGCCTTGATGATAAACAAAAGTGTTTTTATTAAGTATAAAAAGTAGGATTTAAGTGGTTGCAAGTGAAACAGACAGAACAAAGTAAGTTACAAAGGCAAAATAAACAAAAGACTCCAGCTAATTCTAATACACTAAGAAAAGATGTTCAAGCTGCAGTTCTCATCCTCATTCTTATCTCAGTCCAGCGTTGATCTTTTTTCTGACCTGGGCCTTCACTCTCTTGCTACAGTTTTTTGTTTGCAGGTCTCTTCATGTTTACCCTCTTAGAGTGGGGAGGCAACTTCTCTAGCCAGCTCAAGACAACAACAATATTGTGTTCCAGTCCTTAAATAGACTTTCTCCCAGGGCGGAACCCTTTCTTCAGTCTCTCCATCCCCAAGGAAAAGTACAACATTCAAGATGGATTCCAGAACAAAGTTGCATGGTTATGGGTCTTTCCAGGTGCAACCCCAGTTTGGACTTACAGGAAGAATAAAACTATTCACAGGTAATTGGTTTGAATACTGAACCATTAAGTTCCTAAGGTATCACTAAGGGCCATCATCACCACATTCAGAATTGAAAACAGATTCACGCTTCATATTTCTAATTGCACATCATGCACAAAAATAGAATATATACAGATTCAGCAGATTCAGACTTTCAAAGTGATATGTTACATGACCTGTTTTGCAGTAAGCGCCTTCGACTTATGCATATTCATAAGCCAATATCCATAAAGCATAGGGGGGGCTGTGACATGACTTTTTCAAAACCTGGAATTTTTCTGAGAAAAATCAGTAAACAACAAAACCAAAGAGCCATACGAGGCCTGTTATCTAGACAGTGTGGGGAAGCAGGCACAGCTAATGCATCAGTCATGTCTGACCTGTGAACAAACAGAAAATGCCCATCCTTCAGAGCTGACATCTCAGTGTCTTTCACAAGGACTAAATTCACTTAGAAATATTCCTAACTAGGGCAAAGCACATGAAGTGGGAGAAGGGGGGTAAGAAAACTGACGTCATTTGTAATTTTTAACACAGGAGTAACTGGGATTCCACAATGATTTACTTCTTCACTCCCTCCCTCTCTTCCTTGTCACCACAGCAATTCACTTCTCCAGAGGGGGGATATTGCTAGTCAGGAAATATGCAAAACTCTCTAAATGCTCTATTAATCTGAATTACAAGAACTTGGGTTTGTTTTTAATAACAGGCACCCGATATTAGTGTAGGTAGTAAAATGCGAGGCCTTCATCCCCACCACAAGCACATGCTGTAGTAACGTATGTGCTTTTCTCTAATGAGTAACAGCCAACTGACATCCAGAGCCTGCAATGAGCGCTACACAAACAGTCCCACTAAAGATAACGGGACTGAAGGCAGGGGTCTGTCTGCAGATTCATTCCAGGACCGCGGCCCCTGGGTGCATTTTCCATAAATGCTTTATTTATGATCCCTTCTTGATCCTGGTGTGGCAGTGGGGGTATTCTTTCTACCCTTCCGCTCTACAGAAGAGGAAGGAACATCTGCAATCAGTGGTCAGACGCTTGCTTGCCATTGCAGTAAAACAATTCAGTTTCGCATGGCTCTACCATATGTTAATGCATATGGCATTTCCTCTAGGCTACGATTCCTTCCATTTCCACCATCTATATTCCATGGCCATGCTACAGTCACCATCCTGGAGCTGTAAACTCCCACTGCCTGGTTTTCAACTGGGTCCTCTGAGCAACTGTGGAACTGACTCCCTCAAGACCCATTCCCCTTAGAACCCCAAAGAGCTGACAACGCTTCCCCTAAAACCCATGAAAGGGCAAAAAGAAAGCTGACCTAGTCTCCAAGCACCAGGTAATGCCTTTACATGCCACTGTAAAACCTGTGGAACTCCTTGCCTGAGAAGGTTGTGAAGGCTAGGACTATAACAGGGTTTAAAAGAGAACTAGATAAATTCATGAAGGATAGGTCCATTCATGGCTATTAGCCAGGATGGGTAAGGAATGGTGTCCCTAGCCTCTGTTTGTCAGAGGGTGGAGATAGATGGCAGGAGAGAGATCACTTGATCATTGCCTGTTCGGTTCACTCCCTCTGGGGCACCTGGCATTGGCCACTGTCGGCAGACAGGATACTGGGCTGGATGGACCTTTATTCTGACCCAGAATGGTCATTCTTATGTTCTTATGTTCACTGTGCCCCTTAACACTGCTTCTGCATCATCCCAAAACAGACACTTGATCTGTTTTAGTGACAAGAAGTACTTCCTTCTTCCCCGGTGGGATTCCTGCAGGCCTCAACTAATTTCAAGGATCAAGAGAAAAAAAAACCTTTGTTGCTAAACTCTCGTTTCCAGAATGAACCTGGGTTTCATTGCCTGGCTGCAAGAAACATCTGCACTAGGTCATCATGCTGTCTCAGAATGCGTAGACCGTTTAAAGAGAGAGAGTTAAGTGGGATATTAAAGATAATTGTAGGCTGCCACTGATAACCAGACTTCTTTGGAACTTGCAAAGCTGTACCAGAAAGCCAGTCTTAAAGGTGAATCATACTTTTTAAATAAATGACAAGTAAAACAGAGATCTGGCTGCCTTATATGTAATCATTTAAGATCCCGGGGCGTTTTTCTTAAAAGCATGAGTGTTAACCTTAGCCGTCAAATCCCACTTCACTTAATTATTCTGCCTAGAGCGATCACACAAAATATGCCATTTTTTCTTTAAATACCTAGGTTGCCTCAGAACATTCTCTCCCGATGCCAGATTGCTGCTCATACCAAGGTACGTATGTTACTTAGGGGCCCAGTCGAAATCCTAGCAAAGCCTGATCTTCTCTATAGACAAAAGGTAGGCTCTTAACTTGAGCTAACCTTGAGCAATCAAGTCAAATCCTAATGAAGATAAAGCAGTTTGTAGTTTTCACATATGTTTGCAGACTCAAATGCAAGGGTCCTCTTGAGCTGCTAGCTCGTATGATAACTTCAGATTGCCCTGTCTTCACTGTGATTTTGCCTCAGGTTAGCTAACTTGTGTTAAGAATACCCCTGTTTTCCATAGGAGAGAAAATAGGGTTGCCAGGTGTCCGGTTTTCACCCAGACAGTCCAGTAATTGCGTCTTCTGTTCGGTAAAAAACCAAGAAAATACTGGACATGTATATTCTGTTTTCCCCTGCTGCATCTGGCGAGGGCAGGGTGAGCGGGAATTTAAACATGCAGTGACTTTTTTTTCCTCAATAAGTTTGGTCTCTTTTTTTTTTCCTCAACCAATTTTTTTCCTTGCCATGTTCGGGATTTTTGGGGAACGTATCTGGCAACCCTAGGAGAGAAGGCCAAAGTCAGTGAAAAGACTCCTGTGGATGTCTATGGGAACTGGATCAGGCCCCAAGTCCACAATCTAAAACAAGGGGCAAGTTTGTCAGGACAATCATTGTATCTGAACCCCCACTGCTGTTTTGACTGGATACAGCGTCTTTCTTCCCTTGTTGCAGAGCCCCATAGAATCCTAGGGCTGGAAGAGACCTCATGAGGTCATCGAGTCCAGCCCCCTGCTAAAAGCAGGACCAGCCCCAATACCTATAAGTTAAATGACGTTTCCAAAGCCAAAAGTAATACACGGGTCAAGTAGGTACAACAACCCCTGCCAGTGATTGGTGCCCTAGTAAGTAACATCCAACTGATACCAGCTAATTAAGTTAGAGATCTGTGTTGTGGTGATGAAAGTACAGGGCTCAAACCCTTCTGACAACCTTTCTGCTAGGTAGTAAAACTGTGGCAGTGTCAGAACCAGGAATAAAATCTAGATGTACAAATGTGAAGGTCAGAGAAGACTGCACTGCTCTTAAATCTTTCCAGTTTTCTTTTCTCTTGAAACGATCACACAAATAGCACGCTTGGCTTCCTTTCCATGCTAACCGCGTAGGGATGTGAGCTGTGAAATGGAAATGTATAGTCATTAAGGCAAGATCTTTTAAAAAGAGCTTAAATTACTCTGTTCATATTTCTGTGCAATTTTGCACATTGGCAGCAATTAACTTCATCCGCCTAAGTTTTTAAGCATCTGGCATGGCACAATGTTATTCAGCTTTCACCTGTGCGTCCCTCCCAGCAGGGGACAGCTAGTTAGCCCCACACTGATGCCGTTTGGAATTAATAATTTGCAGTAAAGTAAGATGGAGAGACTGAGTCTTGATAATAGACACTGCTCAGTTCATTGTCACAAGAATCTATTATGATTACCAGGGAAAGGTGGGTATGAAACAAGTTTATATCACAGCAAGCAAGACAATTAATGGCTGCTGAAAACCTGGTGAGTCGTGTGTGCACATGTTACATTTTGCACCTGATGACCTAATCCTGAACCATTAAAAGTTAATGGGAAGAGTTTTATTTTTTTTCCATTGAGTTGAATGGGAACAGAATCAAGCTAATTGGGCAGACAATACCTTTTGTGACCTCAGTGCCCAACAGTACTGGATGTTCGGCCCTAAAAAACAAATTCAAGGAGGCCAGTGTACAGAACATGACAACTGTACACTGACCACAGACAAAAGGGAAGAATCCCTTTACCTACAAAAGGGAAGAATCAATATTGACCCGAAGGAAGAAAATTTACCTTTAATATGCTAAAGGGTATTAGGGTATGTCTACACTTGCTCGTTAATTCGAGCTAGGTAGGCAAATCAGGGAACTGGGGCTGCAAATGAAGCCCGGGATTTAAATATCCCAGGCTTTATTTGCATGTTCCCGTCCGGCCGCCATTTTTAAATCCCCCTTAGTTCGAATGAACTGCCCGCGGCTACAAGCGGCACGGCATGCTACAAGCATTCCACGAGGAGTAACAGTTAATCCGAACTAAGGATTTAGTTCGGATTAACTTTAAACTGCCGCGTGTAGCCGCGGGCAGGCAGTTCTGCTCGACTAAGGGGATTTAAAAATGGCGGCCGGACAGGAACATGCAGATAAAGCCCGGGATATTTAAATCCCGGGCTTCATTTGCAGCCCCGGTTCCCTGATTTGCCTACCTAGCTCGAATTAATGAGCTAGTGTAGACATACCCTTAGAATTTAGGCCAGGGATGGGCAATAATTTTTGAGCGGGGTTCACTTCAAAAATTTTTGAAGTGGTTGCGGGCTGCCTGGGAAGGCATGGGGCCTAAGACAGAAGGGGCGGCGCCTCAGAGAGAAGGGGTGGGGCTTTTAAATACCAGGGGTTGAAAGGGCTCGCGCCTCCCCTGCAGTTCCCAGGCATCATGTTCACCGGAGATGGGAGCTGCAAGCCCTTTAAATTCCCGCTATTTAGAGGGCTTGCTGTTTGTGGGTTCCCTGGGAGCCAGGGACACGTGAGCCCTTTCAACTGCTCCTATTTAAAGGGCTCACGTCTTCCCTGGGGCTGTTGCCTGCCAGCCATGGAGAAGGTGCGAGCCCTTTAAATAGAAGTCGTTGAAAGGGCTCATGTGTCCGTGGCTCCCAAGCAATGGGCTTGTGTGGGGCCGGAGCTGCAAAGTCTTTCAATTGCTTCTATTTAAAGGGCTTTTGACTGCTGGGTGGCTGCCAGGCAACGCAGCCGCCTGGGAGGTGCAAGCCCTTTAAATAGAAACAGTCAAAGGGGCTCGCAACTCAGGTGCTGCTAGCGCGCTGCCTGGGGGTCAGAGCCCTTTTAACTATTTCTATTTAAAGAACTCGCGCCTTTCCCGCGGTTGCCTGACGGGCCCGGGGAAGTCGTGAGCCCTTTAAATAGAAGCAGGTGAAAGGCCTCATGAGGTTCTGGCTCCCAGGCAACGTGCTAGGGGCCGGGGCCTGGAACAGCCAGAGCCGGCCCACTCAGTGGCTTTTGCCCACCCCGGCGTAGGCCATTGTAAAGCAATTGTAGCTTGCTGCTTGCCTGCTTGTATTCTATTTCAGAGTCAGTCACACTGCCTTTAAAAAGATAGAAATCGTGTGTGAGCACGGTGCTCCCCTGCAGCTGTGGTCAAGACTGCTACGTTTAAAGGTTACAGTGATTAAGCGCTGTGATTAATTTAGTCTCCACAGAATCAATTCTGCTTGACTACAAATCTAATTTACATACTGGGGAAGACTCTGTTTGCTCCTTGATCTGCATAGCTTGAAATGTGGATTCATTTTTCTTCAAAATGTGCGTTTCAAGGGGTCGTAGCGAAATGAACTAATGTTCTGACAAAACTAACGAAGACAAAACTATTCCTGTGCCATTGTTTGCTTGGCTTACTGTTAATGTATAGTTCCTGTTCAGATTCATCGCCGAAGACGATTCTGATTCTGAAGCCCAGCAGCATGGACTCTAGATTCAGGGCTAGCCTCCATGGGGAAACTTACCAGCGGAGCGCTGCTTGGTATAATTAATTACACTGTTATAGCCAGGCTGATGCAACTCCCCATGAGAACACTCTTTCAGAATGTAGTGTAAAACCAGTTCCAAAGAGGTGTAAGCGGCACTTTAAATCCCGAATGAAAGTATCCAGGCAAAGAGTTGTACTGGCACAGCTACAGTGGAATACTGGTATAAATATGGCAGTAAATCCTACAATTAAGGGAGGCCTAAGGCATGACATCTATTTATATGCATTGGCTGCAGTGCAATTGACATTAAAATCATGACAGATTGTGGAAAACATCACAGGGTAAGGTATGAGGGGGGTGGAAATAACAGAACAATTCCCTACCATCTCCCCCTCACTGAATCACGCCTCTGAGTTAAACCAAAAGCTCCCTTCCCTCACGCAAGCTAGATAATTTCATGGAGGTTAGCCAGGGGATAGAAATGGTGTCCCTGGCCTCTGTTTGTCAGAGGCTGGAGATGGATGGCATGAGACAAATCGCTTGATCATTGTCTTCGGTCCATCCCCTCTGGGGCACCTGGTGCTGGCCACTGTCGGCAGACAGGCTACTGGGCTAGATGGACCTCTGGTCTGACCCAGTACGGCCATTCTTATGTTCCCCACCATTTATCAACAGCACTGACAACCTCTGTGAGGGAGCCAAAGAGCCTGATCCTTCCTCTCGTCTTTGCTGGGTAGCCCCTTTCACCTTTTTCAAGTGCAAGCCGGGGGTCACAAGAACAGCTTCCCCTGCATCGGGTGGCGCAGGGTGTCTCCTGGTGGTCTTGGGGCTCCCACACTCTCGCCTGCCCCATTTCCACGTCTGGGCCTTCCCCAGCCCCGAGCGCCGCATATATGTGTCATCGGTTCTGAAGTTACCGAGCGCCCGGTGCCACTTGAGATGCAAGACAAGAGCAGCACAGAAGCTATCTGATGCCAACCCCCGTATGCCAGAAGAGATGGCAGAAAGGACCTTCGTCTCCCACTACCGCCTACCAAACCTGAGAAGCCACCTGCACCCAAGGAGAGTAGTCTGCCCTATTGTCCCCAGGAGGTACGGAAATCTGTTCTTTAGGGTAGTGGTTCCCAGCCACCGGGCTGTGGGCCGGTGCCGGGCCGTGAACTGCTGGCTGCTGGGATATACCGCCCAGCGCCTCCCCTCCTGCCGCGACTGTTGGGAGAGGCGTGTCCTGCCCCGCCTCTCAGCCAACCAGCGCCGGGCAGGGGCGGGGTCTCACCCGGCTGTGGAAGAGCGGTTCACTGTGCAGCGGGAGGGCTGCACGAAGCCCAGTACAGCAGCCTTAGAGCAGCCACATCCCGGGCAGCAGCGCTCAGCTGGTGGCTGGGAGGCAGTGCAGGGCTAGGTGAGGGGGGCAGGGCCAGCACTGGGGGTTTCAGGGGTGGGGCTAGTGCTGGGGAGCTCTAAGAGGTGGAGGGCTGACACTGGGGGGCATCCGAGGTGGGGAGCTGGCACTGGGGAGCTCTGGGGACAGGGCTAGTAGTGAGGTGGCTACAGGGGCAGGGCTGGCATTGGGGACGGGGCTGATATTGGAGACTGGGGGCTGGCACGGGAGGCAGCCCTTCAGAGTTTGGATTCAGTGGGGCTCTGGAAAAAGGAGGCTAGCACTGGGGGGTCTGGTGGTGGTGGGCTCTAAGGGCCGGGGAGCTGGCACTGACGCATTTGGGATGGGGGCTGGCACTGGGGGACTCCGAGGGCGGGAGGCTGGCACTGGGGTGGGTCTAGGGGACTCTGGGGTCAGTTACTGGTGCTGGGGGTAGTGGAGGGTTGGGGGGCTCTAAGGGTTAGGGCTGGCACTGGGGGGCTGGGGCTTTATATGCCACGGACCGGCTAACCCAATTTACAAAGTGTTGGCGGACGGGTAACATTTTATTTGCATATTTGAAAATTCATTATTTGCAAAATCATTCCGCATTGATTTCAGCAGGGGTAGAGCTAAGTCAGTGCTTGGCGCTTTTGAGAATTTTCCACCTTCAAACTCCAATTTTGCTGTGAGCGGGACCAGGTGAAACTCATTGAACTAGGGATTGGGGGGTTTCGAGGCTCTCTCGAAGCTCGAGGGACACCCCCGTCAGAGACAACTTGACGTGAACACTACAGCTGTCTCGTACGTGGCAGGAATGGCCAGAAGTTTGTGGAACAAGAAGCCATTTTAATTTCTCGTAGTCTTTGTGTATGTTCATGACTGAAATGTACAGAGCTCTTATTCATTCAGGGAAGCACAGCAATGCCAGTCAAACGAAACCACACTGGGTGTCTCCCTGCTAAAGAAACCGGATGGGAGGGAGAATGGATTTATTCCTAATCCTAAAATGAATTCCGAACACTACAGCTTACCTCGCATTTTGCTGTCTTCCTGCAATGCAAACCCTCAACCAGCTTAGCCATTTCTTTTTGTTACCCCCACCTCCCCTCATTCTAGAAATACCTTAAATTATAAATACATCGCAGACATCTGATCTGCAAAGCCCTCAACACATCCTGCTCCTTATTACACAGTTCTTCTTTCAGCTGAGTGCCCTGGCACAGTATTTTGTCAATACCAGCACACGGTGGCTTCAAATATTTAGCTTAACTTGATCTTCCAAATTGTAAAAGATAAAAGCCAGAGTCTTCTAACACCATCCACCAAGCAAACAATTGGTCCCAGGAGATGAGATAATGCTCTGCTCCCCTTGCTCTGCGCTCTCCCTCGCCTACTAACGCGTGTGCTCCAGCATGCAGAGAGAGAGTCGTGACAGATGCCAGAAGTGACAGCTTTGTTTCATCAAGGCTGTGTTCCGTGTGCACGTCAAGTCTAGCCATCAGTCGGGGAGCTAAGCAACTGCTGAGATGACAGCTTCTCTGATTCTTTCATCAACCAATGTGACTGGGTGACCTTTTCCAGCCTCAGCAGCTGCCTTTCCCCCTTTATTCAATCATGGTATAAAATAAGTCCCTTTGGGTAAATCTTGCCCTTTTCCTAATTTTAAATGATCATGATTGCCATTATGCCTGTTCTCTAGCCATAGTTGGGAGCAGATGCACTTTCTTCCCTGGGAAAAAAGGCAAATGCAAGCAGAAAAATGTGCATGTATATTATCATCCAAAGATTGTGCTCCCCCTTGGTGCACATTTCAGAATACTCTGGAGTTCCACCTCTGGATTAAGGTTCATTGGTTCTCAAGATGGCTTTCTTTGGGGCTCTAAGGCAGTGTCACATGGCTATGGGGATGACCATGTCCTGGGCGAGGGGAGGGGATGGGCCCACTGCGCCCCTAGCATACTTGTCCTCGCCCTTTACCTCCCCCAGCTGGAGCCTCTATTTCCACCTGGGAGTCGGTTTTACTCCCTCTGCCTTCAAGCCGCCCTGCTCGACCTACATTTCACTCCTATTGACAGGACGGCCCCGTCCAAAAGTCCCCCCAAAGTGACCCAAGGGTTGAGGTCTATAGTTTGCCCTCCAGGGCCAGGGAAGCAGAGTTCAATAGTCCCTCCGTAACCTGCAGGTAGTAGTCTGTGGACCTGTGGAACTCCTTGCTAGAGGATGTGGTGAAGGCTAGAATTTTAACTGGGTTCAAAAAAGAGCTAGATAGATTCATGGAGGTTAGGTCCATCAATGGCTATTAGCCAGGATGGGTAGGAATGGTGTCCCTAGCCTCTGTTTCTCTGGAGGTGGGTGACAGGGGAGGGATCACGTGAGTATTACCTGTTGTGTTCCCTCCCTCTGGGGCATCTGGTATTGGCCACTGTCTGCAGACAGGATACTGGGCTAGATGGACCTTTGGTCTGACCCAGTATGGCTGTTCTTATGTTCTGTTGAAGTGTTAGTAGGTAAGAGCAAGGTTTGTCTCCCCCAGAAGGGGGGGTTAGGCCCTCCCACTCAACTGGACCCCAGCCCAGGGCTCTGTTAGGGGCTTGCTCACGCCCCTGAGTCAACAGGGAATCCTGACCGCACTACGCAGACTCCTGCACAGCAGCTCGCTCACCCCGGTTGCCGTTGCCGCTCCCAGGCTGCTTCCTGCTTCTCGGCTCACTGGTGAATCTCAGTTTCACCACGTCCCTCTGTGTTTTGGGTACTGCTCCTTTCCCCCCGGACCCAACAAGGTCTCAAGAGGTGTCCTGTTTCCAGTCTGTGTGGTAGCGTCCTAGCCTCTAGGTAGGTGCTGGGGCTTGTAGGGAGCTGGCTTGGCACATCATCTCCCGCCAGCTGCCAGCCCCAACTGAGCTGAGCTGCTCTCTTTTATAGTAGTGCAGCCCGAGCATGCCCAGTAAGCTAAAGGGGGTGTGGCCTCCTCCGCCCTCAGGGCTGGGTTAACCCCCTCCTGACCTGTGCGGGGTGGGTACGCCCAGTCACAGGCAGGTACACGAATACCTACACCATTATTCAGCAACAACTCCACTACCAATGCATCTCTGGTCTTAGCAGGTGTGTTTGGTGCAGCAGGAAATGGAGTGGGATTTACATGTGCAATTCCACGTGCATCGTTTTTGTGAGGAGGAGATACACCACCACAGAAGAGAACATTACAGCTCTCAAGTGAACCTGCTTTGTATCTTATATCACTCAATGTGTTTGTCATGGAGAGAAAAGAGGTTAGCATTGCAATTGCCCTCACTGTAGTTTGGTGATTAGAGACAGGCAAATAAGGTAACAGGAGTTCCATGCTATGACCTCTCTGAAATTTAAATGAGTCTGCTTTTGCCTGTTTTGTCTTTGCTTTCTGTAAACACTTGAGTTTTACTGGCATGAACACTCATGGGAAGTGAATTTCAAAGTTACATTCAGGATTAAGAGAAACCGAATTTTAAATCCCACACAGAAGTACCTGTTCTGGGACTTGCTCTGACCATCCAATCAGGAAAGAGAAACAAAACAAAATAAAACAAAACCTTCCTGGACAATCCCAACAGAACTTTACATTTGGTGCAAGAATGTCTATTTTCAGGCAGATGCTACTGCCCATCACTGTAATATCTGAACACCTGTGTAAAATTAATAGCAGTAGTCAATTCCCCTAGTGGCTGGTCTCTCAGATTATGTTTACAGTAATTCCTCATTTAACACATGCCCGCTTAACACGTTTTCGCGATAGCACAATTTTTTTTTAGGGAACTTTTTTTAATTACACGACCGTCCCCGGAATAACACGATTTCCCTAGCTGGCCTGTTGCCGGCGGCTGCGCGGGGCTTCCCCCGCCTCCTTGCAAAGCGGCGGAGGGTTCGCCGCTTGCCACGCCATTCCCCACTGACTCCCCCTCGCCGGATGCCTTGCCCCCTCTCCTCCGCCCCCGCTTGCAGGCAGAGGGTTTGCCACTCGCCGCGGTGTTCCCCGGCGACCCCCTCTTGCTGGATGCAGTGCGGGTCCCGGCAGACCCATCACAGGGGCATATTCCCAACCCAATCCCCCTCTCCTCTCCTCCCCCTCCCTTCCCCAGAGCCAAACACCTCCCCTCCCTGCTGTAACCCAGTCCCCTTTCTCCCCCAACCTTATGTCCCAGTCCCAACAGACAACACCGCTTGAAACGCAACCCCCACCTTTTCCATTATTTTCAGTGGGAAAATTGACCCCCGCATAACACGTTTTCACTTAACACGATCATTTTCTGAAACATATCTATAGTATTAAATGAGGAATTACTGTATAACATTTTCCAGCACCAGGAGGCCCAAATTCTGATGGATATCTCTCCAAGCTACCATTATACAAATAGCAGCAGAAGCACCTCCTCCAACTTCAATATTTGTGATCAGTCTATTCAGTAAAAATAAACCAGAAAGATTTTAACCAAGTAAATTCAAACAACGAGCATGGAAAAACATCTATACAGACATTTGTGAGCAGCCACAAAAGCTAAATTCATTCAGTGTCTTCTTTAAGGTCAATTAGTTGCTCAACTCTCCTGAGGAGAGCATATTCTTTGGCCAAGCACAGTAAAAGGATATGGCTATGGTATGCTTGGGCACACAGAATCCTCTATTCATAGACATTATAGATGAAAGAGCCCCATTAATGAATGCTATCCAGCCTCTTCCTGGCCAGGTCATTTTTTCCCCTTTACTCTGTGTAGGCTAATGATTTACACAATCCAGCTTGATGTATCTCTCTCACTTCACACAATGTATACTACTTCCCCTCAGAAAGCTGCCTCCTCAAAAGAATGAGGTGTGTGACCGACTTCTACCTATTATGCCCTGGAAGTATGTATCCTGCTTAGTTTGTGCAGACGGACAATTGAAAACTAGCATTCAAAACAACTGTTCCTACCAAAAATGGAGCAGGATTTAACTTTCTTATTTTGAGGAGTTGAGACCATGTGGAATGCCACCCAAACACAGTAGTTAGTGATACTAAATTGTGGGACAAGAACCACTGGGCTACTTCACAGGGTAACAGAATGCAACCTCCTCATTACTCCATAGCACAAGAGGAGTTAAAAGAAGTTGAATAGTACTGAAATATAGACAGAACACAGTGATAACCACCTCTTAATAGGCAGCAATGGCAGCATTTATTTTTATATTTTAGAGCTTTACCATACTTCACCATCTTTTGAGGGATTATGGAACCTTCGGTAGAACTGTTGAGTCTGCTCGTTCCTACGAATGGAAACCAAAATCCCACACAAGCTACTAAAATCTTCAGGGGGTTTTACAAGACATATTTCAATAATCCTTTTAAGTGCTTCTGTAGACATGAGGATAAATTTGCCAAATCCAGGAAAGCTGCTTCTAATTCTTCTTAAATTCATATCACAACTAGCTAGTGCTATGTGCATTTCAGGGCATTTCAGTCTGGATAATACACAAACCATCCAGACTACAAATTGGACTGGAAATTGTGGCGCTTAGGGCGGCCTCAGACTTCCAGTTCTACTAGGTTTTGATCTAGTGAGAAATTACTGAACCAGCACTTAAATTAAAATCCTTGACAACTTTGCCGGTTGGGTGACTTCCTGAAAATAACAGGAAAATAGCCTCGTAGTTTGTTGTTTTCTAATTCCTTATACATCTGGAAATGCAGACCCAAAGATGGGGAACTCATGGGTCAAGAAAGACCAAGCTTTAATGGAAAGACAGCAGGACAGCTGTCTTAGTTATTAGTTAAACAGTTAGTTGTTTACACTCAAACATCCCTAATTCAGAGGAAGGAACTTTCTGAAAACAGGCCCTATTAAGGCATCTCAAGTTTGGCACCCAAAAAAAGACAATTCGATGTCATTCATCATTTTTCAAAAGCTGTGTCTATGTTCCACCATCAGGCAGAGCTATATAGTATTTTCTCTGAGATCAAGAAAAATGGTAGCAACATCTCTTATGTATCAACATTCAGTAAATCAGTTTCCTCCAGGTTTACATAGGTGTGTTGTGTTCAGATCACATATTTATAGATCCTTCCTTACGGCTCTCCTCCCAACTCCAACTTTCGGAGAAAGGTGCAGAAAAAGCTAGCAACCCCATAAAAATCGCATGTGGTACTTAAAACACAAACTAAAGAACCTTCCAATGGGGGGCTATAAATTGATCTCCGAGCACTCTCCTGTAGATCCTGGTACTCCAGCAAGATGAGAAGAGTAGGTGGCGGTGATGAGATAGCACTCCCTCCCCCACCAACCTTATTACCTGTAAGATGTAAGTCTGGTGACTCCAGCTATGCTATTTGCCTAGCTGAAGTAGATCAACAGTGCAGGTAAGTGTAGAGAAGGCTTAAGGCACAAAGTTCAAACCAAGATCCCAATTTCCCCAAAGATGGTGGATGTGATCTGACCCAGGATTGTGTTTGGGACCCATCAATAGAATCCACACCAGTAGGTCTTAAGGGACATTGTCCACCACTACAGTTTAGTGCAGATTTGCTGCTATTGCCCACAGAGGAATTCCTTTCCCCTGTGACCTATGGGAATGCTTTACCTAGCCCACTACTTCCTTCCCATTTCCCCCTACAGTAACAGTTTGCCGGCCTGCCAAACACTCTCCCTCCCTGCGCACACGGAAAACCGAAGATGGGGTAGAGGCAATCAGAAGAAGGAAGGAGAGAGGCCCTTGGGTTCCTTGAGAACTAGCTATGATAACGGTGAACCCAAGGAGTTGGTTCAGGTCCAAGCTCTCACAAACCAGACTGCAGCTTTGAGTTTACTAACGCTGTCATGAAGCGAACCCTGCCGGGTTCATAAAGCTCTAATTTCCCTGCTGCCAGGTGGAGATTACCGTGCTGGCAGGTAAACTGAGAAAATGTGCTGTAGAAGGTCTTTGCGAGAGAGGGAAGGGAGAGGATAAACACAGAACCCCACGGTGTCACTTTTACAGTCACTTTTCCTGACAGCAGCTGCACTTTAATACACGGCATTTAAAGTAAACAACTCAGAGCAAATGGTTCCTTGGATGTGGGAAGAGGTTGCTCTTTTCACAGACTGCGCTACAAATGCAGCTGAACACATTCCACGAGCACACAAAGAGAGCACAGTACAAAACGGCACATTTCTATCTGTCTGTGTGCCAGTCACATCCATTACTTCTGTGACAACAGGGAATGATGGATTTACAGTACGGCACTAATAAAAAGAGCAACATTTACCGCACAACATTATTTCCTATTCTAAGGACAGGAATACGGCAAGTGCCATGGGGCAAAAAACACAAAATATTGGCCTCAGCCCACTAGATCACACCTGCAGTAATTAAAATGAGAGTTGGCTGGGAATTAGCATTGTCCACAGAGTGTATACGTTAGTATCTTTGAAAGTCGGTTTTAATAAGGTTCATCTTTGTATTTTACCTTGTGAAGCTAATAAATAAATGGCCAACAAGCACACCCTGTAAAATCCATTCACTGCAACATGATTCAGTTGTTTGCCAAGGAAGTTTTCCAAAAATTCTACTCTCATTTACACCAGGGCACTGTGGCAGGGCGTTGCCCTGCACTGGCCCTTTAAGGGGCTGGGAGCTGGAGTGGAGGAGGGAA
Source organism: Rafetus swinhoei (assembly GCA_019425775.1). Lineage (NCBI taxonomy): Eukaryota > Metazoa > Chordata > Testudines > Trionychidae > Rafetus > Rafetus swinhoei. The sequence continues at coordinate 21,228,132 of CM033445.1, read as the reverse complement.
GCCCAGCTGAGGCAGCTAAGAAGGGCCCAGCTGGAGCCATATAAAGCAACTCCTGGAAGGAGGAGAGAGACCTGTCTGCCTGCCTGCAATGAGAGAGGCTTTGGTCTAGCAAACCCAGGCTACCCGGCCTGAGGCCCAGGGCTGCAAGGAGGCAGTCATGGAGGGCGGGGCTTGCAAGGAGGCAGCTGTGGTAGGCTGGGGGAGTCGAGCCAGGGAACCCCACGCTATAAGACCACAAGGCAGGGTTGCAGGAGGCAGCCGGGCAAGTAGAGGCGCGCCTTTGGCCAGGGAGGAATGGCCGGGAGAGACTGCAGTCCGCCCAGAGACAGGGCTAGAGAGGGACTGGCAGTGGGCCACTGAGGCCTGGAGGGTGCTGAGGAACTGGGTGTTCCTGGAGGGAGCTGGGTGTTCCCGGGAAGAAGAATTGGGGGTCCTAGGGAGTAGGGAGGACCCTGGACTGAAGGAAGAACAATGACTCCCCCCCGGAAGGGGGTGCAGTCCAAGATCGGAGTGGTCACTGCCGGAGGGCAGTGCCCTGAAGAGAACACCTCACCCAAAGGGGGCACGTCGGCATTGGAGTGGCCAGCTACTTCCCCAAAGCCACCCTGAGGGAAGAAGCTGTGCGGAAAGTGAGTGAACCCCCTACAGTACATTGATTTGAATGCATTTGCCCTAGGTTTACCCTGGTGAAAACAAGAGCAGGCCATGGTCACAGACACTGAAAACAATAGCGTTAGTCTCCAATCCTGATGCCACTTTTCCCAAATTCTCCAAGATCCATTTTGATTGCAACAAGCTTTAACCCCATATCAGAACACACCTTTTTTTACTTCACCAGTATGGCTTGCAGGGCTATTTACCACCTGATGGGGCAGTGTCACCGTGTCTCATTGGTAACATTGGAAGGTTGTTTGATGGCATCATTTTGCAAGGCTTCTTTGCAATGAGGAGAGATGCCATCATGAACAGAAGAGTTTGCTGCACAGGGCAAACCTCACTAAATTCCAGTCTTTGGGATTCACTTCTCATGCTGCTTAATGCAAAGGCCATTCAAGTCAGTTTTTGAAAAGGAGAAGGTGTGATGGGATCCAATGATTCAATATCAAGGTGGTCCGGCATCTTCAACAAGCCAAGGAGGGGGTCTAACCTTCAGTGTCACGCAAGAATCAGAAGGACAATTGTCCCATCAATTCCTGAAAGAAGGAAGATATCAATGGGAATATAGTCAACCTCAGCTTAAAATTAGGGATGCCAACATGTAGTCCACTACATGATTAATCAATAAGCCAAGGCTTATCCGTTTATCTTATTTACTACACACACTCCCCCTCCCTTGCTGCCTCTATATCAGCGGCAGCAAGGAGGAGGGAGCAGGAGCCGGTGCCCAGGAGGAGCTGGCTTTAAGCAGGCTCCCCACGAATACCGGATCTGCCTGCTCCCCCAGCCCAGTGCTGCTGCCTTGGATAGAGAGGCAGTAGAGTGGAAGGTGAGAGGGGAAGGCTGGAGCTGATATGCATGGGGAGCTGGCTTTTGGCTCTCTGCACATGCTGGCTGTGCAGACCCATCTGCCCCCTCCCCTTGCTGCCTCCTACAGAAGCAGCAAGGCGTGAGCAAAAAGGGGGCAGTGCTGGGGGGAGCCGGCTTAAAAGCTGGTTTCCCCCCAGCACCAGCTCTGCAGTGCCGCCTGCCCTGCTCCCCCGCACTGCTGCCCCTAATAGAAGCAGCAGCGCTACGGAGGGGAGCACGGGAGGCTTCCATGAAGCCGTGGGAGGTGGAGCAGCCTCTATCCATGGGGAGCCTGGGCCCACCGTGGGAAGAGGCTGCTTTGTGGCAGCCGCCCCCGCCTCCCGCAACAGCAGCCTCTGTCTGCGGGGAGCTTGGACCTCCGTGGACAGGAGCTGCTGCCACCCTGCGCTGCTGCCCCTGTATCAGAGGCAGTAGCTTGGGGCAGCAGGCAGCCGGTCTGCGTGGGGATCTGGTTTTTAAACAGGCTGATACAGAGGGAGCAGCGTGGGGCGGCAGGGGGCTCAACGGGAATGGGGCTGGGAGCGTACCTGCTGCCAGCCCTACCCCCGGGGACTACTGAATAGTCATGTAACCGATAATATTTCACGCGGTTACATGACTATTCAACTACACTATATCTAACATCCCTACTTAAACTACAGCTATTTCATATGACAGAGACATTATTTCAGGGCCCAAGTTTGATCTGATGCAAGTATAAGTCCACTGAAGTCAAGGGGCCACCATTGTTCACAATGGGACAGAATTAAACTCCAAACATCTAGTGCAGACTTACAATTGTCCTAGACTTCATACTTAAAAACGCCACTAGATAGAGACATTTCACTCGAACTCACCCAAACAAAAAAGGATCTAAGAGTCACTCTGCTACCATGCCAGTAACCCTCACAGAAGAATAAAAAAAGGCTTTTGGAGACATTTGTTACTCATCAACTCTGCCATATATTTTCCAAGCATGTCAGAACACAAGAAGATTAAGTTCCCTGTAGTTCCATTCCCTTCCCCCCTCCTCTCGCCATTATACGATGGCACTGCTAACAGGATAAAGTGAGTGACAGAATTATAGGATCACTACATGAAGGTAGTACACATGCAAAATCGTCAGAACATGGAAAAAATTATCAAAGAGCTTGCACCATCTGTCTGTGGAGAAAAAAACAACAGCTGGTGCAAGAAGCTGCAAGATGCCAGCCCTACAAGTGACAAGATGGGAAATGACAGGAAACAGCTTTTCACTCTTCTAACAGCAAAAGAAACGTACAGCCCATGTTCTTGTGTTTGAAAACCTCCAGATGCTGCCCTCTTGTCACATTTCCATATCTTTGTTCATGAAACATCTGAAAGCTTTTCTATTTTTACAGTGGGGGAAAAAAGCAGAAAGGCATCGTATATATTACACAAACACACACTCACACACACCTTGTGAGGAGATGCTGAACAAATTTTAATCATGATCATAAAAAATGGGAAAAGAAAACAGCAGTATTTGAAGTGAGAATCCTTTGAAACTTGCTCCAACACTTCCTTCTCACAAAATTGACAGTGTTTTGGTTTTTGTTAACTTTAGGGATGACAAATATTAGCTTTAGCTGGGACTCATTAGGCTCAGGATGTATGCAAGGCAATATCACAGTGTCTCAAATGTTCTGCCAAGATGGCAAACTTTACTTGAGGTAAGGTGCCAAAACCCCACAGCCAAGACTTTCAAAAGTGATTACCGTTATGCACCTCCAAGAGATGCCATGAGTGTTGATTAGGTTTAGGTGAAATGGCAACTATATATGACAAAGTTATAAGCTAGAAATAATTAATGTAAATCAACAATAGCTGTGTATTATCTCTCTAAGGCTGTGTCTACACTGCACTGTTATTTTGAGATAACTAGCGTTATTTTAAAATAATGTGAGCATCTACACAGACATACTGGCTGTGTCTAGACTACACCTCTCTGTCGACAGAGAGATGTAGATTAGGCATGCCCGAAATTGCTAATGAAGCGGGGATTTAAATATCCCAACTTCATTAGCATAAACATGGCCACCGCTTTTTTTCTAAACGGAGCTTTTTCGAAAAAAAGCGGCAGTCTAGATGTGGATTTTTCGAAAAATAAACCCTTTTTCAAAAGATCCTTTAAACCTCATTTTTTGAGGAATACTGGATCTTTCGAAAAAGGGTTGTATTTTCGAAAAATCTGCGTCTAGACTGCCGCTTTTTTTTCAAAGAAGCTCCGTTTCAAAAAAAAGCGGTGGCCATGTTTATGCTAATGAAGCATGGGATATTTAAATCCCCGCTTCATTAGCAATTTCGGCGTGCCTAATCTACATCTCTCTGTCGACAGAGAGGTATAGTCTAGATGTACCCTCTGTTATTTTGAAATAATCCATTGCCAAGCTTATGTTGGGTTGCCCCATGTTGGAGAGGGGGGCTTGAATGTTTCACTTCTGGCTCTGAAGGCAGGTACCTTATCCACTGGGGGAGCCCCCCAACCTCCCTATATTCTGGGCCCACTCTTATCTGTCCTACATTCCAAGGGTGTCAGGTGCATCCATCGCCAAGCTCGTGTTGGGTGACCCCATGTAAATCTCATTCTATGAGGAATAATGCCTCTTCTGAAATAGCTATTGTGAAATAAGGCCTGTGTGGTCGCTCCACTGCTGGTATTTCAAAATAGCCCCTCACCACCAGGTCTATTCTAAGTTACTCCTCCCCAGTGCCTCCTGGGGCTCTAAATCAAGGTAACACGTCTACATTAGGGAAACCTGCCTCGGACTAATTTTGAGGCTTCCCTGCGGTGTAGACGTGCCGTTTCGAAATAAGCTATTTCGGAATCACTATTCAGGAATAGCTTATTTCAAAATAAGCCTGCAGTGTGGACGTACCCCAGGAGAGCACCATATTGAAAAATCAGTAAAGAAAATATGGAGTACAAAAAGAATAGAAGTCTTAATAGTTTACTGCCGTTTTAGAGTGTGGCAGGATCTCTCATCTCCCAAAGCTTTCCACTGAGCAGAAACACTTAGGCTACTTCTACACTGCCCAGTCTTGTGCAAGAACATATGCAAATGAGGTGCGGCGATTAATATCACCATGCCTCATTTGCATACTTAATGAGCCGCTATTTTGCACAAGGGGCTTTTGCACAAGAAGGAACCATCTACACGGCTCCTTCTTGCACAAACCCACCCCCCCCTACACAAGAGCCGTTCTGCTGCTTTTTTTCAGGAAGAACAGCTCTTGCGCAAAAGCCCCTTGCACAAAATGGCAGCTCATTAAGTATGCAAATGAGGTGCGGCGATATTCACCGCTTCGCCTCATTTGCATATTCTCTTGCGCAAGAGGGGGGCAGTCTAGATGTAGCCCTGGAATTAGCTGGGTAGATTTGTGACTGCCCTTGGAGGGGAGAACACAATACTGAGATGGGTAATGCTGAAATGGGGAGTGTGGAACATCACAGAAATGACGATTAAACCCAGCGGACGAAGGAAGTGTTAGATTTTACTGACCTAAGCGACACAGAGACGGAAACTGAACAGAGCCCTGTGTTTTTCTGCAAATACAAAAAAACACCAAATAAAATAAAATTAAAAAACAAACAGATAATACTAAATAAAACCAAAAAAAAAAAATCCCTCTTCTATTTCTCCCACCTCTCCCTCTGCCTTCCACTCCTCTTCTCACTGTGGCTAGTTTGGCCACTCTGGGTCCTAGCTTGAGAGGAATGTGGGGATTCTGCATATACAGGAATGTGGGGACTGCAGAGAAAAAATGCCTGGGTGCTCTCAGGATATGTCTACACTGCAGGGTTTTTTTGGAAAAACGGCCGTTTTTCCAAAAAAACTCCAGTTACGTCCACACTGCAATCGCGTTCTTTCGAAAAAAATCGAAAGAACAGAGGGTTTTTTTCTGACATTGATAAACCTCTTTCTTCGAGGAAGAAGCCTTTTTCCAAAAGAGCTCTTTCGGAAAAAGGCGTGTGTGGACGGGGAAGAGGGAGTTCTTTCGAAAAAAGAGGAAAGAGGAAAAAGCACAGGTGTCCTGGTGGCTACTCCGTCCATAGCAATCCCAGTTTAAATGCGAGAGAGCATCCATTCAGTGTGGACGCTATCTTTCAAAAAAACAGATCGCTTTTTTGATGTGCTGTTGCTGTGTAGACGCTCTCTTTCGGAAGAAGTTTTTCTGGAAGATCTCTTCCGGAAAAGCTTCTTCCGAAAGAAGCTTGCAGTTTAGATATAGCCCCAGAAGCGTGGGGATGGCAGCAGTGGTTCTGATTTCAGTGGCTGAAATGGCTGAAGGGGAAGTTGTACCAACACTTGTCAGGGATGATCAAGGTTTACTGGGGTCTGCCTCAGCCCAGGGGGCTGGATGTGATTGCTCTATATCCCTTGCAGCCCTACATTTTTATGATTCCTTCAATATGATCCGTACATCCATCTCACAGTGACTGCACATAGTGACACGTTCTGTGCAGATCCCCTATATGTAAGGCTAAGATGTTGAGAGGGATGTTTTTAGTAAAAGTCATGGGCAGGGCAATAAGCAAAAATTCACAGAAGTTCATGACCTGTCCCTGACTTTCACTAAAAATATCCCTGACAAGATGGGGAGGGAGGCAGGGTCAGCATCCACTGCTGCTGGAGTTCCAGGGTGCTCTGGGTCTCCCTGCCATGACGGGGCAGCCGCAGGGTTCCCCACCAGGGTGGGGACTGGGAGCTTGCGAGAGGGGTGCAGCTAGAAACTACAGGCCAGGAAGGTCCCACTGAGGCTACTGCTTGCACAAATTGTCTCTGCTCTCCTTTCTAAACAGTTTTAGCCACACTAAATTATTCTATCCTGGAACTGCACTGGCTTTCTGTTCACTTTGAGGAGCAACCCCATAGGGTTATCTAAGAGAGAGTTTGTAACCCCATGCTGTGGTGAGGTGCCCCTGCTACCAGGAACTAGACCTGAATACTCCAGGACTGATGGGAAGGTATTCTTAGCACGAGGCCCTCCATTTTTTAATCTGATTTCCTGGCTGGTCCCATGTAGCCTGAATCTTCCTTAGGGTTTAGCTGTATGGTGCAACAAAAGGGCTCTCTCTTTTTCTCAAGTATTTGTTTCTAGGAAATTTGTGTTTATTTTGAAGAAATATCTTTTCCTGCTTGTGCAAAAGAGACAACATTTTTATGTGGTTCTTAAATATGTTGATGCACCTGGAGACAAGGGGAAAGAGAAACACAGTGTTTACAGAACTCAGAAAGAGTTCAACTCCCACAACAGTGCTGCCCAGAGAAACTTCTTCAAAGAATTTCGGACTTATTAGCACCAGATTTTCTTACCTTGAAATCTGCCTTTATCTGAACAATTACAAATATCCATTCTTGTTGCTACTGAGTTTTCTTTTCCCTATGATCTGTTCCTAAAATGATCTATCTGTTCCTAAAATCTATTCCTAAAATTAACAAGGAAATCCAGAATAACACTACAATTGAATAAGCACACAAACTCAGGAAATTCAAGAGCAACAGATCTTAAACACCAAAACACTCAGCAAGATAGCTACCAGCAGTGAGAAAACAAATCTGTGAATAACTAACTACATAAGCAAAACAAATTACATAAAAACAAACCCAAACAAGCATACATGCAGGGCTAAATGTCCTGCACTGATGCAGACATAGAAGTTCCCATCATCAATGTATCTTAAAGGTCCACTCAAATCCAAATAAAACCATACTTCATCTCAAAGGATGTCTGAGTGCCCAAATATCAACTGCCATTGCGGGAACAGTGGCAACAAAAGAACAAGAACTTATGATGACAATATGCTATAAATCCATAAAAGCTATTTGTCTGCACTTTCTAGGCCTTTCATGGCCTAGCCCCACCCTATTATCCTCACTCACAACTGAAAAGTTATCTCTGGACTGGCTTCTGATTGGGGAGGAGGTTAGGTCCATAAAAGGCTATTAGCCAGGGGACAGAAATGGTGTCTCTGGCCTCTGTTTGTCAGATGCTGGAGATGGATGGCACGAGACAAATTGCTTGATCATTGTCTTCGGTCCACCCCCTCTGGGGCACCTGGCGCTGGCCACTGTCGACAGAAAGGCTACTGGGCTAGATGGACCTTTGGTCTGACCCAGTACGGCCATTCTTATGTTCATTTCTTGTTTTAAAAAGCACCTTCATGCTTTTGCTGCCCCACACCTTTGGGAGTTGCTTCCAATAAATATCTCACCAGCCAGTGAACAGCAGGAGAACTGCAGATTTAGGCAGTAGCAACATTTTACATCCAGGGACAAACTATCTTGCTCAAGATCTCACAGGACATTAGGAGCAGGGCTGGGAATTGAACTGAGGCTAGTGAGTTGATGCGTTAGCCACAAGCCCACCCATCACATAATACTGGATAGGTGGGGGAAAGCACAAAGGGAGGCTTCAGAAAGCTTTTGTTGCTGCATCAGCATAATCCCATCTACAGAGGAAACGTGTTCTCAGGAATCCTAAAACATGCTTTAAGCATCATCAACTGAAGCAGCTTAGAGAGAATTTACTAGATGTTGTTTATTTTCTACCCTTGATTCACTACATGGTCTCTGTAGATCAGATTACTTAGAAAACATAATTATTTTAATTAGGAGTAATTCAATTAGAATATCTTATTGCCAATAACAACTTCACTAATAAGAAATGAACACACTTTGCTTAAAAGAGATCTTACCTTTGGGGACTGCCTGAATACTTTCCCAGCTATGGCAACACTCATTTTAATACCGCATGCCCAATTCTCCCCTAATTTACAGTCTAGTTCAATGCCCATGGACTTCCCAGGACTCTGGAGGGCACTGGATTGGGCGTTACATTATTGCAAATGAAGGGGAACAGAGGTAACCCAGTGTGGGTGAGAGGAGAATTGAGTCAGGCGCATCTATGCAGACACTAGATCTCATCCAGTGAATTTCACCTCTGGCAAAGTAAATCTCAAGGTCACGATACAGACTTTAGAGACAACCCCCAGCAGTTGGATGATCTCCCCTAGTATCAAAGGCCAGATCGGAGCAAACTTCACTGTTACAAAATAGACTCACCATGATGCAGAATCTGCTCCTACGCATTTAGTAGAGCTGACCTGCATGTCAGAAAAAACAGAGTCCAGTGCCTGCTTTTCGTAAAGTTTAGGAGGATGGTGACTGTATGTTATGTGACACACACACACTGTTTCAGGAAACCATCTGTGTATTTAATGTGCAATACTCTAATGTAGGTCGACATCATCACTCAAGTACACTTAGTAAAGTAAGCTGCTATATACTTACAGTACTTGTAAGAGCTGCATAGGCCTTACCCTCTCCCTTAGCATAGGATAAATTTCACTCATGAGTGAATCTATGTGAAAATATAAGTCGTTACAGTATATTTCTCTAATCACTCAACCTACAAAATTACAAACACACAATCCATGGTCAGCATTCCCTCTAATCTTTTCCAGCCATGTGCAGAATAATTTTATGTGCACCAAGGCATGTGCGATGTGCACCACCAGTAGAAACAAAAAAAACCTGCACTTGCTGTGGGTGCTCTGCTAATCAGCTGGGTGGCATTTCAATCTTTCCTAAGCAGCCGTACAAGCACACAGTTGACAGGGCATATTGTGGCATGGTATTCAGTTATTTGTGCAAAATAGGATAAAAAGTCCAGAGATAATTTTAGGTGAAGGTAATATGAATATCCACAGTGCCTCTAAAGGTGATTTCTTGCTTTAATTAAGACAAGCTCTCATTAGAAGAGAGATAATTCTGACCATACTTCTTTAATCAGTGCAATAGATTATGTTCAGAAATGGAAGGAAACAAATGCTAATGCAATTAATGTTGGTATCAGATTACGATAAGGACATATAAAATTCTTCCAATACATTATAAGGATGCAGTCATTTCTTTTTGACCAGTGCACTTCGGTAATAGAGATCAAATCAAATTAGGAGAGTACACATTAAGTGCAGATGATTTCCATCTGCTGAGACATATCATAACCCTGGAATTTAAAGCACTACAAGCACCGCTTTCCTAACCATTACAAAATTCATACACTGAATCTCTGAATCTATGTTTTACGTAGGGTTGCCAGGTATCCGGTTTTGAACTGGACAGTCCAGTATTTGAGCTTTCTGTTCGGGAAACAAATTGAGAAAATATAAATGAGAAAATATAAATGTCCAGTATTTTCTAAATAAGATGTAATGTAGATTGTGATGTAATGTCAAATGTGTCCGGTATTTTTGTTGAAACCATCTGACAACCCTAGTTTTACGGCATGCGTCATAAATCTGCTAAACATAGATTCTTGAGTGTCATGTGGCCGTTTGTGCCATATCACTGGTACAATCTAGCCCTAAATCCTATTTAGCCAGCCTGGGTAACCTCACTTTGGTGACCCTCTATTGGCAAAGAGCTGACATATGGGTTCTTAAAACACATCCCCTCTATTCCCACAATTGGTGTAGCAGGAGAAACAGTGGGGCTGGGCTGGCCTGAATTGTGTCAGTCGGCAGCTCGGTTTTCAATCCCTAGGACTGTGGCAGTCCAGTGTCAATTAGAGTGATTTGGATAGTCAATGAAGAATTAGACAAATTCTGCCCTCTGATGTTCTGAGTGCCATTGACAGCAGTGGAAGCCACATGTGAGCAGAGTATTTAGCTCTTTCCTTTGTTCTCTCTGACCTGATCATGAGAAATGCGAGAAACACGTCTTCAGCCTCACTAATCACATCAGATGTGGATGATTAGATACTTCACTGATTATTTTCTCTCATCTTTGAAACTGGTTATTAAGGAATATTTTAGCATGGATATCTCAGGGCCTTAATTGCAATAACATCATAGCATGGTAGAGTTTGTATTAGTTTACGACAAGTAACTAAAGGTTCCATTACCCAAGGTGATATGCAACACATCTGTACAGAATGGATGTCACAATTTTAATTAAAAAACTCCCACCTATTTTTAAAAGCTATCAATTAGTGCCATAGTTATAATTATGGAATCATAGACTCAAGACCATTTTAATAACTACAAGCTTTTAAAAATCTTTTTGTCTCAAAATGTTGTAATTAAGTCACCAAGCAGATATATTTGTCTTCATGAAATAAAGCCAAATTTACAGATAATTGCCAATAACTCATTTCCCAGAGGACTTTATTTTTGTATGCCAATTAGGCTCACAAATCTCAAGCTGTCACCTTCATCTCCAGATATGCAGCCTGCACATAGCGCAGCTATAAACAAAACACCCAGAGTGCTTCTCATTCCTCTTGCTAAAATAGAAAATGAAGTTACTAACACACATTTGTTGACGTCAGCCCCAAGAGAACATAAAAGAGAAGGATCCTTGGGCTTCTGACAATTAAAATACATCTTCTGGTTTCTAAAAAGAGTGCTCTAGAAAGATTCTCGGGAGATTTACGTGACTCTGATCTTTAACGGCTGCCTCATGACTCAGATCTACATGCATAACCCACCCGTCATTTCCCTAAATGAATTACAATTTCTCCTATACAACATTCTGACTGCTGGGAGCGCCTGTTAATGAAATCTCAGTTAGCTGTGTTCACCTCCCTACAAATGTATGCTACATACTCATCTAATTACATCCGGAGGGCTTGCAAGCTTCAAACAGAGCGTTGGCAAGCATAATGGCTGAACATGTCATTGCATTCACATGCAACACCTATTGCTTCTTCAAGGGCCATGGTTTTAACACTGCTTAGAGTACAGCTAGAGTGGGTGGGGCTGTGAAACAATTTTTCACTATCCCCTCTCCTCGGCGGGCCGACAGCCACTGTGGGAAGTTGGGGGAAGGGGGGGGGATTGGCTCCGTGTCCCCAGAAGGGACGAGGCCAAGGGCAGCCAGCCCTCAGCACTGCACGGAGCTGTGCTCTGGCACTCTGGCCTGGGATGGTGACCGGCGCTCTGGGCCCCTTTGCATTGCTGGGTCCTGGGGCAACTGCCCTTCCCGACTCCCCTGGTTCCTCCCCTGCCATCGGCAGGCCTGGCTCTCCTCGGCTATCACACCCACCTTTCAGCCATAACTCACTGCTGTTCAACATCACCAATCCTCTAACACATGGGCCTGCCTAAAAGATGGATTCCTTGGGCTTCATTTCCTAAATAACATTATTTTTACATACATATTCTGGAGGAAACCTTGGCACCACTTTAATCCATTACAGAACTCCTGCCTTCTCTCCAAGGATCTCAAAGTACTTTGCAAGCAGCTGTATAGACAAAAGAGAGTCAGTTGGCAGACTATGAAATGCAGCCACCTCTGGAGTACAAGTAGAGCAGGCAATGACTAACCCATAGCAACACACCCAGAATCACAAGAGACTGGGAATGATTTTAATGAAGAGTTGGGAACAAAACCCACAGAGTACCTGTACCTCAAATGTCCATCGCAAACAAATAAGGACTCTGTCGAGTCATTAAAGGCATTCGAAAACAAACCTTGTTGTAATAGACTCCAGGAGTCTATTTCGCTTAAAGAGAAAATTAAGGTCATGGTCTACAAGTACCCATATGAAGAACAAATATTTAATATTCAATACTTTTACAGTGAGAGCAATAAACCACTGGAACAACTTACCAAGGGTTTGTGATGGATTCTCCATTGCTGACAATTTCTAAATCAAGACTGGGTGTTTATTCTAAAATACAAGCCCTAGGAATTCAGACTAGCAGCTCACAGTCGCCCCTTCTGGCCTTAGAAACTATGAATCTAGGTCTCTAATATGTCTACACTGCACTCTAAACTCGAAATAGAATATGCAATCTGCACAATGCAAATTGCGTACTTATTTTGAGTTTATTTCGAAATAGGCTATTTCGAAATTTGGTGCTATTTACACAGCACCAAATTTCAAAATAAAGTGCTATTTCGAGACATCCCTTAACCCTCGTGGAATGAGGGTTACCAGGATGCCAAAATAGCATGCCCGTTATTTCCAAAAACATTTTGAAATAATGGGTGGCTTGTGAAGACGCGGGGAAGCTATTTCAGGATACCTATGGTATCCCGAAATAACTTTGATGTGTAGACATACCCTCAGACAAGAGCACAAAACAAACTGCATGTGTAACCACACCAGGCAGATTCAAACATGAGACCTCTGGAGCTTAGCATAGGAGCCTCTACAGGTTGAGCAATAAAGCCAGCTGGCTCCCAGTGTAGGCTGTAGAGTTCTCTTGTTGCTGTGGTCTAAGTACCACTGCATGGGACAGTGAACCACACTAGGTGTGTGGGTTACACATGGCACTTCAAAACAAGTGTGGGAGGGAGGGAAGATATTGTCAAATTAACCACCAGCCTGGCTTCACCCAAGTGAGTATGTCATATTATTGTTCTGACCTTAATGTTACCTTCCCATACCCCATTTTCCATTCACCCTTTTTTAGGTAATACACCAGGTAAATTCACCAGCTTAGGCACCATGCCTTTCTATTTGCCATCTGAAAATAATTCCAACATATCTTGTTTGGAAGGAGAGGGTGCATCACCATGGCTAAGATCAGTATCCATGGTTCAAAAGAGTACAGGTTGGACCTCCCTGGTCCAGCACCCATGGGATCTCGCTGGTCCCAGCTGAGGGATTTTTCCAGACCAGGGGAGGTCATTTCAGCCCCCCTGCTGTCTCCTGGCTCCTCCCGCCTCCCCTCTGCAGCCCAGCTGAGCCACATCCCAGCTCCCAGCCTCTCCCCGGCCCAGCCGTGTACCAGCTCCCTGCACGCCCCCTCCCCCCAGCCCAGATGAACCACGTGCAGGTTCCCCACCCTCCCCCCCAGCCCCGCTGTGCCGCACGCCGGCTCCTGGGCCCCCACCCTTCCGCAACATGCTGGGACTTTTTGATCCTGAAACATCCAAGGTCATGCTGGACCACAGATGTTGCTGGACCAGAGAATCCTGGATTTCAGAGGTGCAACCTGTATTGCCATTTCCAATGGGAAGTTGAGCTCAGTAATTTAACCTCTCTGGCTACCATCTGTATTTACCTCTAACAATTTAATGCAAGTAAGATAGCAAGCATGAGTGAAAGCCTCATCCCAGTTAAACCGCAAAGACATCAATGGTAAGGAAGAACATAAAGACGATAATGAGGAAAAAATGAAAGCAATTGTGTTTCAAATTGAAACGCCTAACGTTATGAACCTAAATAGGAACATCAGTAAGTTTCCTGACTTTCAGAGATGCAATGGACATGAATTGAGAGACTGTGGGTATGTAACACCCTGAGGATATGGTTAGACTACATCTTTTTTTCGGAAAAAGCTACACAAAATGTGCTCCGCATTTTGCGTAGCTTTTTCTGATTCTTTTGTCGGAAGAGGCTTTTCCGACTTTTGGCCCATCTAGACTGGGCCAAATGTCGGAAAAAAACCCTCTTTCGGAAGCCCCTTTATTCCTCGTGGGACGAGGAACACAGAACTTCGAAGAAAGCGTGTTTGCTCTTCCTTAAAAAAAAAGTATAAGAGCAAACGTGTTCCCTGGGCGCGGAATATTTTTTCCAGGCGGTATCCCGGAAAAACTGTGTAGTCTAGACGTACACTGATAATCAGGACATTAGGCGCTTAGGTAAAGGGCCCAGGCATCTAAAGTTAAGCACTTGAATCTGAAAAAGTTTGTCCTAAAATAAAATAAAGCAAGAAAAAAGTTAAGTGTCTGTAAGAAAGTACTCCCTTAGTCACAGCAGATATTTAACTTCTTTTTTCCCCTCATTCTTGAATTCAACAAAAGCCCATATCCACCAGTCAAATGAAACAGTGTGCAGTAAAGCATTAAGTCTGTATTCAACAAGTTTAATTATGGTGTAAATGAAAGAAATTATTATTCGTTCATGACATTTATTTCAGTTCCAGCACTAGTTGCTTTTATAAAGCTGGCAGGGGAGAGGGGGCAGGCTGGGTGTATAATTACTGCTATATTTCTTTGCCAAACATTAGTTAATTTAAACAAAAAAGTGCTTGTTTCCTCTAAAGAGTAAAAGGCACGTGATCTATCGAAGATGAATCTAAAGGACGCCCACAGCCCTGACATAGTGCCAGATTCTGATAGGTATACCAATATTTGGAATTCCAACAACAGAGGGTTTATTGAAGCTCTGGGGCCAGTTAAGGACTATTGTGGGTCAGAAGCCACCAAAATTATGGGAACAATCTAAGCATCAAACCACTGGGGAGTAAGGGAAGCCACTGTGCAACATGAAAGATACACCGCCAGCTGATGCTATCAGAGACTATCAAACAATGCATCTTTTCTAATGGATTTTACAGGGCTTAAACATTGAACAAAGAAGAAGAAGAAAAAACTAAGCTTATTCAATTCCTTGAAAATGTTTGATCTGAGAGGGGAAAAAAGAGAGACAAGGGAAATATACATACTGGTAAACAAGTAAATGAGAGACAGTGTAGTCTGTGTCATATTACATGTTTTTCTGACCCCAGGAGTATATAGCTATTACCTGCTCTGATCCACCCAAAATGCTCTAGTTTTCCAGAGAGTGCTGTAAACAAATCATAGCAACTAATCAAAACATACCCTCCAAAAATATGATATCTTTGGAACCAGTTATTCTTGTTCTTTCCTAAACTTGTAATGTCTAGCATTTATTTACTGCAATAGAGGCAAGATTAGGAGCTGGCAGTGACAGTCCCAGTTTATTTTAAAAACCGGGGGACCACACAAGTTGTATATAAAGAAATTACAGCTGATGCATTTAGATAAATGAAAGGAACAAGAATAATTCTGAAAAGCAACTTGACTGCAGCTTCTTTTCAAAACCACATTTAGACATGTACTTTATCCTGCTAAGCCAGAGCATATATCCTTTTTAAGAGCTGTTACACAAAATCTCAGGCTATGTCTAGACTGCATCCCTCTGTCGACAGAGGGATGCAAATCAAGCACATCGAAATTGCTAATGAAACAGGGATTTAAATATCCCGCGCTTCATTAGCATAAACATGGCTGCCGCTTTTTTCCAAAACTGAGTTTTTTCGAAACGCCCCCGCCCCCGGCAGTCGAGACGCGGATCTGTTGAAAATAAAGCCTTTTTCGACGGATCCTGTATTCCTCAAAAAATGAGGTTTACAGGATCTGTTGAAAAAGGGTTTATTTTCGACAGATCTGCGTCTAGACTGCCGTTTTTTGTTGGGTTTTTGTTCGAAAAAAAAAAGTGGCAGCCATGTTTATGCTAATGAAGCGCGGGATATTTAAATCCCTGCTTCATTAGCAATTTCGATGTGCCTAATCCACATTTCTCTATCGACAAAGAGGTGTAGTCTAGACACACCCTCAATGTGGAGTATTATAACTAAGGAATTCAAATGATCACCTAAACCAGGAGTGGGGAACCTCAGGCCCGGGGGCCAGATGTGGTCTCCGGCTTGCCTGGATCCTGCCCCTGAGGTTCACCCTCCCCCACCCCCACATTGGGAAGTCCACACTGGCTCTCCAGCCCCCCTGCTGCCCTCCTACAGGGGTGGAGCACACAAAATCTATTAGGCTGGGCCTCCCCCCAAGCTCTGGTATGTGAGGGGAATGTGGGGAGCATCTTTCTCCTCAGTCAGGGGCCACAGCAGTGAGGGGTGGTTTTTTGTTTGGTTTTTTTTCGTTTTGTTTTGTTGCTTTTCACTTGTGTGTGGTCCCCACCTGATTTTTCTGTGGGTAAGTGTCCCCCGATCCAAAAAAGGTTCCCCACCCTCGCCCTAAATGTATATAAAGTACATGCACCAAAGTACTGGGATCTGTAATATCCTAATATTTCCTTATCAAAGCAAACAAACGTATTAAGCTGGAGTGTGATCGCAGGCAAGTTTTACCATGGTGTAATTCCAATATTTCCGTTAAGTCGCGCCTGATTTACACAGAGCACAATCGAGCCTTCTGGGTCAATTTTTGGGCTTAATTTAAACTGAATTCAATGAACTGCTCTCATTAGACAGCATATTGGGTTCGGGATTTGAGCTAATCGCTATTATAGACAAGGATGAGGCCTATGTGGAGGATAGATTATCTCACATCTGGGAGGGTTTTACAACTCCCTCGGAAGCATCTGGCACATCACTGACAGGCCCACTGGACTAGGCAGACCGTGAGTCTCATTCGATCTGGCAATTCCTGTTCCACTTATAACAAGGCTGTTTTATCCACTGACTGGAATTGCTTCCCTTCCAGTTTGGAATAGTGATGAATTTTAATGGTGAGAAACATCTGAGTGAAGTAGAACAATGCAGCTCTTTTGTGCTAAGATTAATACCACTTCCCGGCAGCTGATAAAGGGTTAATCCTCCATCTTGATTGGAAACAAAGGTTTTCAGACACAATGCATCATCTTGTGCCAAAACCAGATTACTTCTTTACCCTAAAATCCAAAACTATAAAACGCACAGTAATTAAAAACAAAAGCATTACTCACCTCTGGCCATGATGACAGCAAACACGTTCATAGCCACAGCACTACAACTGTGTATTTACTCTTTCATTGCTTTGTTTAAATCATGGCATGCAGGAGAAGCGTCAGATCGACAGCCCCACACTGTGAATTTCTCTTTTGCACTATTCAGAGCATGGGCAGCAATCCAGACATCCCCCAGAAAAGGGAACCTTGCAGCTCTGAACAGCACCACCAACGGGGCTGTCAAAAGTCTGGTCTGCATGCAGCGGAGCTTGGAGGTCCGGGGCTAAGTCAGGCTCCGTGCCCGCCCTGGCTCCATGCTGCTCCTGGAAGAGGCTACCAGGTTCCTGTGGCCCCTCAGCGCTTGCACAGCCAGGGATTGGGAAGCTCCATGCGTTGGCCCTCCCCTAAGTGCCAGCTCCATGGCTCCCATTGGCCAGAAACAGCGAGCAATGAGAGCTGAGGGGATGGAGCCGGGTGTACGCGGGCAGCGGACAGAGCTTACTGGCCTCCTTGGGTGTGTCTACACAGCACCATAACTCAAAATAAGATATGCAATTGGAGCGACACTAATTGTGTATCTTATTTCGAGGCTATTTCGAAATAGCGTGTTTTGTCATTTGGCGCTGTCTACACTGCGCCAACTTTCTAAAGAAAGTGCTATTCTGAAACATCCTTTACTCCTCATAGAATGAGGTTGACAGGAATGTCGGAATAGCGAGCCCGAAATCACGGGCTTGCTGTGAAGACACAGGACAGATATTTTGAGATATTCCGGTATCCCGAAATAGCGCTGCAGCGTAGACCTAGGTCTTGGCTGCCCCACTGCCCAGAGACCATAGAAACCTGGCATCTGCTTCCTGGGAACCACGGTATGTGCCCCAGAGTACCCTCCTGCACCCCAAAGTCCTCGGCCCCACCCCACAGCCCACTGCCAAATGAGAGCACACACGCCATTCTGCTCGCCGAATTTCTTGGCCCCAACCTGGAGCCCTCTCCTGTCATCCTCGTCCTCACCCCCGAATCTACCACCCTACCAGAGCATGCACTCCTTACTGCACTCCAAACCCCTTGGCCCCAAGCCCAGAGCCGCTTCCTGCACAACACTCACTTCAGCCCTGCCCCCGCCTCAGAGCCCACACCCCCCAGCTGCATCCAGAAACCCACCATCTCTACCAAGCTGGGTGAAAACAAGTGAGAGTGGGGAATAAGCGAGTAACAGGGGAAGGGGGAAAAGGGGGATGGAAGAGCGGGGGCAGGGCCTCAGGGAAGGGGCGGAGCGGAGGTGTTTGGTTTTGTGGAGGAAGTTGGCAATCGTACCCCTTAGCCACCCCATCAGTGTGCCTCAAGGACTTTTTACTCAAGGCAAGAGAAGTCTGGGCTGCTTCTCCATTAAAACTGCCTAATGCCAGTTTGGATCGTTTGATCCAGCCCCCCAGAAACTAGCCAAAGACTCCTAATTCTGGAGCTCAGCTGTCACGAAATTGAATGCATTAGAATCATAGAGCTGGAAGAGACCTCAGGAGGTCATCAAGTCCAATACCCTGCCCAAGGCAGGACCAACCCCAACTAAATCAACCCAGCCAGGGCTTTGTCAAGCCGAGACTTAAAAACCTCTAGGGATGGAGATTCCACCACCTCCCCAGGTAACCCATTCTAGTGCTTCACCACCCTCCTAGGGAAATAGTTTTTCCTAATATCCAACCTAGACCTCCCCCACTGCAACTTGAGACCATTGCTCCTTGTTCTGCCTTCTGTCACTACTGTGAACAGCCTCTCTCCATCCTCTTTGGAACCTCCCTTCAGGAAGTTGAAGGCTGCTATCAAATCCCCCTCACTCTTCTCTTCTGCAGACTAAACAAACCCAAATCCCTCAGCCTCTCCTCATAGGTCAAGTGCTTCAGCCCCCTAATAATTTTTGTCGCCCTCCGCTGGACCCTCTCCAATGCGTCCACATCCTTTCAACAGATCAGAAAGAGTATCAACCCATATCCAGTATCTCAAGGGATCAACATCCACTGGCTGCCAACTGGCACTGGATTTCAACATACAGCTTGCAGGTGAAGAACTCTTCTTTCACTGCTGGTTCCTCTGATGGAGACCATTCCCATATCGGTGCTCATTCTGAACTCAGATACACTTTAGCCTATCACACCGTGTGTCCATGCAGTACATGACTTCATAAGTCACTTCACTTCTACTTTTCATCGGTGCTCTCTCACCGGCCAGGACTAGGCATGCATCCCAGTGTGTATGGGGCAGGACCATCACATCACACTTTCTTCTCCACTCGGGGACAGAGGCCAAACAGGACTTTGTTTTAAGACAGCAGCTTTAAGTTCTCTCCTGTTCAGAGATGTCCTGAGTTTCTGCAATTGCTGTATCAAGCTCTGATCTCTCTCAGATTAGATTTACCCTAGGGGATGATTATAGCCATTTTCTGGGGTCTGAAGAGTACTGCTTAACAAACGCTTGGTGCATTGAGCAAACCCATCCAGTGTATTGGGCAGCCACGGGTGACATCTAACATCTATCTCTTCTGCAAAGCATACTCATGGTATCACCACCCATTTATGCCGCCATCTGAGACACGCAAACAACTAATGCAAGGAGACTCCAAAAATAAAGCTAATTACTGTAGGCTCATGGGACGAGAGATCCCTTTTCTACAGGCAGCCTCCCAAGGTCACCTCTCTTGCTGTCGCTATTTAAAAAAAATGATGATGAGCTGATTTCAGAGCCAATTTAATCCTTCCTCCGGGCAGGAAGGGGTTAAGCCTTCTGAAAAGATGTATGAAAATCAAGTCAGGTCAACAAAAGGATTAGGTCAATATTAAAAAAAAAAATCCTTGCAGTTAAAAAATAACCACAACCACAGTGTTTAAGGTCACTTCCTCTTTACATAGAGCTGGAAGCAGCACTGTCAATCAGCTTTTGTGCTGGTAGTCTCAACACGCTCCAAGAACAAAAAGTAGCACAGCAATATTGCAAGAGCAACATTTATCCTCTGGGATTGTTTAAAAAAAAAAAGCTTTCAATTGAATTGCAAAGATCCTCTGGGAAAGACAGGGCCTCTGCTTTATCAGAGCTGACATTCAGTTCTCAGAATACCAGGCTGATCTCCATTTAATTTAATGCCATTTTCCAGTACTGAAATCCACTCACCAAACTCACACCAGGGAAAGCCTGGTCAGCCTCACTTAAAACCACTTTCACCCCATCTGTAATTGACCATGCTCCCTGGGTCAAATCCTGCCATGCACTCCCTAATGACAAGGCTCAGCTGTGGGAATGTTTTTACACAATGCTCTCAATTCTCCCAAGAGAAGTGGCTCTTGTGCTTTAGGTTAGCTATTAGTGGTGTGTGTGTGTGTGTGTGTGTGTCTGTGTCTGTGTCTGTGTCTCTTGTGTTTTAGGTTAGCTTTTAGTGGTGTGTGTGTGTGTCAGGGTGGCCCTAGACTAGCTGCCAGCAACTGGCACCCCAGGCAAACCATGCAATTTGCACCCCCACCTCCAAACCCCTCAATGATATTGCACCACTATTTGGCACCCCATTTAGCTTGGCGCCCTAGGCGACCGCCTAGTTCGCCTATATGGACGGGCCGGCCCTGGTGTGTGTGTGTGTGTGTGTGTGGAGGGGAGAGATACACTACATTTTTTTAACAAGACAGTTTGACTCTATACATAGGCTATGTCTAGACTGCATTGCTATGTTGGGATACCGGAAATATCCCGAAATAGCAATGTTGCATCCAAGGAATGCGTCTGCTATTTCGGAAAAATTTCGAAATAGCAGACATGCTCTTTTGCCATCCCTGTAAACCTCGTTCTACAAGGAATAAGGGATGGCTCGAAAGAGCACTTTATTTTGAAATTTGCGTACCGCAAATTGCATATCTTTTTTTTATTTTACAGTGCAGTCTAGACGTAGCCATAGAGACCAGCAATTAAAGATCCAGAGAGAAATTCAGGCCCTCAGATGCAAGGCATTATTATTTCTCCCTGAATGAAGATTCTGTCCAAGACAAAACATTAGTTTCCAGCTTTCCATTTGTTTCTATTTATATTATGCTAAAATTGTGTACGTTAGGGTTCAATGAGGCACAATGCTAAACAAACCATTAATCAAATTCATATTTGGTGTAAGTAGTGCAACACACATGAAGTACTGGAGCAAATTCAGGAAAGATTCGGATGGTGGAGTGACTGAAATGGGTTCAAAATGGATGTAAATAGTAAACTTCCATTTTGACACTGGTTGCTTGATTCTGCTACCACTAAGTGAGAGAGAAGTACAGTGAGTCAATCTTTCTGCCAAGTAACCAGAAAGGGTGGTCTAGTTGCTATTCCGGACACACATTGCGTGAGGTGGCCAAGAGCTGGAAGCTACACTTATTTGCACAGCTACTGAATGCTAAATGAATGCACATTTCATTATTTCACTATGACACTTGTTCTTCAAAGACACCCATGCCACTGGTTAAGTTAGTGTTTAATATGGACCAATGCGTCTGGCACTTGGAAGGCTTACAACCTAACTGGAGAAGTAAGTAGAACACTGGATCTTGCCAGACAGACAGGCAGAGAGAGACTGGACTAGTCCCAATACCTTAAAAACAGTTATAGAAAAATAGCTTGTGAAGGCATTTGGCCCGTCGTTGAAGATACTTATGTTTCTGCCTTCATGCGGCTCTATTTCCTGACCATCCCAGTTCTGATCTTTCCTGTCTTAAATCCCTCTTAGCTCAAACCAGCAGCTGGGTCTTGTCGAAAATAAAGCCACTACAGCGAATGTATAGATATTGTCTGTAAGGCTACGTCTACACTGCCAGTTTTTGCGGCAGAAAATACGCTAATGAGGGACTCATTAGCATAAGTTGCGATCTCAATAGCATATTTTCTGCCGTTTCTTTTTGCGCAAGGGATTTTTGCGCAAAAAGAAGCAGTGTGGACCTTTTTTTGCACAAAACCCCTTTGTCCCGGAGAGGCATAAGGGTTTTGCGCGAAACGGGCTTTTTGCACACACAAAAAAGTCCATATTGCTTCTTTTTGCGCAAAAACCCCTTGCACAAAAAGGAACAGCAGAAAATATGCTAATGAGATTGTGACATGCTAATGAGTCCCTCATTAGCATATTTTCTGCCGCAAAAACTGGCAGTGTAGACAAAGCCTGAGAGTTTTTTATTTTTAAGCTTAAAGCTCTAACAGATTTTCTGAACTGAAAGAAGGGGGAAAAAGTCAGACAAAGAAATTCCTAACATCTCAGCGAGTTCCACCCCACCTCTTGCATATTCACAGAATACAGAGTTCTTCTAAAGATCAGGGTAAATGATTTGTCTGCTGATCCTAAATCATGTCTCCACACCACATGTAAAAGCTAAGGACCTGATTTTCATTTACACAAGGGCCATTTTACATCACTTTGAAAGAGTAAATGTTTCAAGTGGAGATCATTACATAGGCACCCACTCTGACATCGATGAAGGTACACTGATTTACACCATTTTAAGATCTGGGGCCAGATTTACTCAAGTATTTAGGCGCCTAAACCTACAGATAGGGTCTAGTGAGATTTACAATCTCCTAAAGGAGATTTGCTCTCTAATAAGTCCCATTGATGTTAAAGGGAACTAGGTTCCTAATCTGTTTAGGTGCTTTTGTAAATCCTGTTAGGTGTTCATCTGCATCTTTAAGCGCCTAAATACCTTTGCAAATCTGTCCTTTAGTCCACAATTTCTATTCCACCTAAACCATAAACAAGCTTAATGAAGGCTCAGAGTGGTACAGAATTCTCTGTTTATTGCAGAGTAGAAAAAAATCAGTTGAAAAAGTCTCTGGGAAACACACAAAGCAATGTGGGCTCCTGTCAAAATGGCCAAGGCTAGTCATGTGAACTTTTGCTGGTTTCGGCAGTGGGAATCAGATTACTTAACGAGCAAGAGTCCCCCGATTTGCTCATATTTTTCAATAGTGTTCACTGACATTTATGAAATGAAAACATTTTAGATTGTATATTGAAATTAGAAAGCTGCATAACAACAGAATCTGCTTTTCATAATGTTTAAATCAACAAATATTACCAAACACACACACAAAAACCCTGAGATATTTTGATCTTACCCACTATAAAAAAACATTCTGCAGCTCCATACGGATTCTTCCCAATTAAGTGCCTCCCACTGAATACATTCCATACGAGGACCATTCATATATGGCTGGAAACGTTTGTGAATATATGGACTCTGTTTATGATTTTTAGAACTAAAGAGAGATGAAAGAAATGTAAATGACATAACTACAAGCATATGTTGACTTTAGCAGGTATGCAAACCCTATTCTTCATACAGCCACTACTGATCTTAAGGGTGGTTTGTGTACTAAGGGATGGCGGAGAGCAGACAGAACTCTTTGTAAACTCGTGGCGCTCAGGAGAGGTCCCAGGAGACTGGAACAAGGCAAATGCAGTGCCCATCTCTAAAAAAGGGAAGAAGGATAATCCAGAGAACTACAGACCAGTCAGCCTCACCTCTGTCCTTGCAAAAAAAATCACAGAGGGGATCCTCAAGGAATCCATTTTAAAGCACTTGGAAGAAAGGAAAGTGATCGGGATCAGTTAACATGGATTCACAAGGGGCAAGTCACACCTGACCAACCTGATTGCATTCTATGACAAGGTAACTGGCTCTGTGGACCTGGGGAAGGTAGTGGACGTGATATACCTTGACATGAGCAAAACTTTTGATACAGTCTCCCACAGTATTCTTGCCAGCAAGTATGTATTGGATAAATGGACTGTAAGGTAAATAGAAAGCTGGCTGGATTGTTGGGCTCAACAGGTAGTGATCAATGGCTCGATGTCTGGTTGGCGGCTAGTATCAAGCGGAGTGCCCCAAGGATCGGTTCTAGGGCTGGTTTTGTTCAACATCTTTATTAATGGCCTGGATGAAGGGATGGATTGCACCCTCAGCATGCTCGCACATGACATTAAGCTAGGGGGAGAGGTAGATATGTTGGAGGGTAGGGATAGAGTCCAGAGTGACCTAGATAAATTAGAGGATTGGGTCAAAAGAAATCTGTTGAGGTTCAACAAGGACAAGTGCAGAGTCCTGCACTTGGGACGGAAGAATTCCAAGCATTGTTACAGGCTGGGGAGCGACTGGCTAAGCAGCAGTTCGGCAGAAAAGGACCTGGGGATTACAATGGATGAGAAGCTGGATCTGAATCAACAGTGTGCCTTTGTAGCCAGGAAGGCTAATGGCATATTAGGGTGCATTAGGAGGAGTATTGCCAGCAGATCTAGAGAAGTGATTATTCCCCTTTATTCGGCTCTGGTGAGGCCACATCTAGAGGACTGTGTCCAATTCTGGGGCTCCCATTACAGAAAGGATGTGGATACATTGGAGAAAGTCCAGCAGAGGACAACAAGGATGATGGGGGGGCTGGAGCACATGACCTATGAGAAGAGACTGAGGGATTTGGGTTTATTTAGTCTGCAGAAGAGAAGAGTGAGGGGGGATTTGATAGCAGCCTTCAACTTCCTGAAGGGGGGTTCCAAAGAGGATGGGGAGAGGCTGTTCTCAGTAGTGACGGATGGCAGAACAAGAAACAATGGTCTCAAGTTGCAATGGGGGAGGTCTAGTTGGATATTAGGAAAAACTATTTCCCTAGGAGGGTGGTGAAGCACTGGGATGGGTTCCCTAGGGAGGGGGTGGAATCTCCATCCCTAGAGGTTTTTAAGTCTTGGCTTGACAAAGCCATGGCTGGGATGGTTGAGTTGGGGTTGGTCCTGTTTTGGGCACGGGACTGGACTTGATGACCTGCTGAGGTCTCTTCCAGCCCTAGGATTCTATGATTCTGTGAACTCCAGGAGTCCCATTTTTACTCTGTTATTGAGTTGTTGTGTGATCTCAGTTAAGACACTTTTCTGCTTCTGCCCCCCACCCCCCGGACACATTTAGAATAAAAAAAGAAAAGTACAGTGGATGGTTATGAGAGCAGGGGAGGCTTAATTTATTAATGTTAGGAAAACATGCAGAGATCTTGAAGTGAAATACAATGGGGAGATCTGTGATATGAAGCGTGGCCTGATAGCTAAGGCACTGGTCTGGCAAAGGAAGAAGAGTGCTATTATCTGCATTATATAAATGGGGAACTGAGGGAGAGACTGCAGGCAAGACTTTCCAAAGGGAGTAAGGTACCTGAAGATGCAGAGAGGAATCCCACGGGATTTACAAAAGCACCTGCGCAGGTTAGGTGCCTAACTTTGTAGTCAGCTTTGAAAATTTGACCCAGATTGATTTCCCAGAAGGTCAGGCAGGGAGCTTGTAGTAGGGGGAGAAAATTGAACCTAGGACTCTCAAGTCACAGACTAATGGCCTAACAACAGGCAGGGGTGGCCCGTGCGTATAGGCCGACTAGGCCGTCGCCTAGGGTGCCGCGTTAAACGGGTGCCCAATGATGACGTCACACCATTGAGGACTGTGGAGGCGGGGGCGCCGATCGCGCATTCCGCCTGGGGAGCCAGCTGCCGCAGCCCGCCTCAGGCCGCCCCTGACAACAGGCCCATCCTTTGTCTCTTCAAGGGACAACTGTGATCATCTAGTCCATTGTTTCTCAACCCTTAGGGGTTCTCGAGAGAAGTCTGTGGGGTACATCAACACAACTGAAATTTGGAGAAAACTGAATTTTTGTGTTAAGTTTTATAGCGCTTTATTATTTTTGTACTTTTTATACCCAAAAATTTCATCCCTGCCCGGCTACTATTAAGTTGTTTAAACAAATGTGTTGCAATGGTAGAAAAAAAATTGTGTCTGAAAACTGTAGGTGCTGGGGATACTTATAATTATTTTTTTAAAGGGGGTACTTTATTAAAAAAGGTTGAGAAACACTGCCCTTCAGTACGATACAGGACTTCCCTGAGTTAAATTTCAGTTTGAATGCAAACATATTTTTTACAAGGAACATCCAAGTTTAGTTTTAAAATGTGTAGCGATGGAGAATCCATGACAGCCCTTAGTAAAATGTTCCAAGGGTTAACTACCCTCACTGTTAAAAATGTTAAGACCAAATTTGTCTACCTTCAGCTTTTAGATACTGGATCTTTGTCTGCTATCCTAACCATTTATTACCACATTTCTTCTCCCCAGGAAGGTAAGTGTTGATTGTGATCAAGTTACACTTTAGCTTTTTCTTTGATAAGGTAAATAGATTGAGCTCCCATTCTGGTAAATTTATCAGTCTGTAGACTAGCACCCCATGTGTATGGAAAATTCTTCTGATATACAACAGTGTTTGACATCAGAGTTCTATTATTCCACTTCTGGTATTTTAACCAACCTCTACATGCCTTTTCAGCAAGGTAAATGCACTTCACAAACCCACACAACTCATGTTTAAAGTTTGCTAATGATTTTGGACATTGCCAGATTAGACTGTGGCATCAGTCAATCATCCATGGCAATATGATCATAGGATTTAAAGAAAAACCACCTTGCAATGGGAAAGCAAAGCATTTATTCTAACTCACACACCAAACGAATAAGCTAAAGAAATGAGGATTCTAAAATCTGTGGATCCTCCCCAAATACTATCACACTCTTTGATTAAAAAGGCGGAGATTCTCAGAAGAAGGAAGGCATAATGCCCTAGCATATATAACCAGTGGTCCTCTGTATAGCATTGCTTGCCACAGTTCCTTCTCTGCTCTGACTCTCCAATTGTAATTTCCAATGGTCAAACCATCCTCATGCAATACATCTATTTTATGAGATATGTCCACAGGCATACAAGGAAATGAATTCCTTAAGATTCACTGCATGATCAACTTCCTGCCACTTTTGGTAAGCAATGCAAGAGACTTTTTATTTACAGATGTAATAAAACCTGTAAGTGAGATTGTTTGGAAACCAGCACAAAACTGTCTTAAAGGGGGCAGCTAAATTTCTATTCCTGCCCATGAACCCCATATGAATTCTAACACAGTGGTGTAGCGAGGGTGTTATGCGCCCCGGAGATGGGGAAGCAAAGGTCAAAAAGCGCCGAACTGCGCAGCGGGGGCGGCAGCGGCTCCCGAGCTGGGGTGCTGGGCTCCCGGGAAGGCCTTTGAAATGCCCGCTCCCGCCACCCGGTCCTGCCTCGGCAGCTTGTCTGCAGGGAGCAAGTGGCACCCTATAGCGTGGGACCCGGGGGTAACTGCCCCACCCCCACCGTCCCTCCCTCCGACACCACTGTTCTAATGCAATTTCAGTTTTAACTCTCCCCCACTGACAAGAGAATTGAATTACAATTCCAAATCTCTCTTTTTCAGCTTGGATTAAAAATCTTATGACAACAAAGAAGGTCTCCCTGGTAGAGTCAAAACTGTTATATTGTTCCAGCTTTTCTGATTTCAAGACTTTAATCTTTTTATCCATGAATTGACTCCTCTGCGCCAGTGCTCAGGGAAACTCTCTTATTGCTCGCCAAGTCTCCAGGGCAAGATGGAAGAGATCCTAAACTTAAAGGAGACCAGACTGCTGCCTGTCTCACAGAACATGTTAAGGACCAGTAAAGTCTGAAGAACACTGAGCATAATGTTTCAACATTGGTATCCATATGTCAAGAGTAAACAAGGAAATAGTAGTAGTGTGGACTGATCTGTTTAACACTTGTAACAAGTAAAACACTAGAAGCTATAAATACTATCTGTATCAAGCTACATAGCAATACAATCCCAGGGCATATCTACACTAGGAAATTATTTCAAAAAAGCTAAATTTGAAATAATTCCTGAAATAACTATTTTGAAATAATTATTATTTTGAAACCACCAGCCCCTTTTTTTGAAATAACGAGCTTAGTAGTGTGGACGCTCCGCTTGTTATTTTGAAATAACTTGCTAGTGTAGACCAGGGCCCACAGAATGGCTACGTCTAGACTGCATCCCTTTTCCGTAAAAGGGATGCAAATTAGACGCATCGCAATTGCAAATGAAGCGGGGATTTAAATGCCCCCGCTTCATTTGCATAAACATAACTGCGCTTTTTCCGGCTCGGAGCTTTGATGGAAAAAGCGCCAGTCTGACAGCGGATCTTGCGGAAAATAAAGCCTTTTCCGAAGATCCCTTATTCCTCTTAAAAGAATAAGAGGAATTCCTTTTAAGAGGAATAAGGGATCTTTCGGAAAAGGCTTTATTTTCCGCAAGATCCGCGTCTAGACTGGCGCTTTTTTTCCGTCAAAGCTCGAGCCGAAAAAGCAGATGTTTATGCAAATGAAGCTGGGGCATTTAAATCCCGCTTCATTTGTACTGCGATCGTTTGATTTGCATCCCTTTTACGGAAAAGGGATGCAGTCTAGACGTAGCCAATATGTTTATAATACTGCTCTCAACTGGACCGCAGATCAGACCTGCTCAAGTGTATGCACCCAATCTGTGTTCAGCACCAGTTTTTCAGTCTTCTGCGCGAATCAGAGAAACAAGGGAAATAAGCAACAGAAGAAAAGAAAAAAAGGACCCCAGCCCAGCAAAAAGGGTAATAGTGTTAGTTCTGCTTCCCTACTTTAAAACAATCACTAGTGTCCACTGCTTACGTATTTGCCTTCCAGTGTAGTTTTAACATTAGTATAAGTTAAAATGGCCAGAAAATTAATAATGTGATGCTATCTAATATCGTGGGAATTGCTAGAATGAAAAGTGATGGGCTTGGAGCCATTTTCTCTTCAGTGTCTTTGGGTAATACAAATCGCCCTGATGCCAGAGCTCTGGCAGCCATGTACCCTGAGAGTGAGACGCAAGGACTGGTTCACCTCTCTTAGCTTCTTCCACTTTCCTTTTCTATCCAACAAAGGAACACGTTGGCTATTGGACCTGAGTTTATAATACAGTCAATGACATTCTATCCCCTGTCTCCTAAATGGATTAGGATCTACATGCAGACCTTTGAACCTGATGTGTTACCATTCTGTCTTTAAACAGCTCTTCCACAAGGGAATACAATGGCTCTTTAATTAGAAAGAAGTTAAAACCAGGTCATCTGCCCTGACCCTTTCACGGATTTGCTTGCAGTTAATTTAGATGCAAATATAAACTACACTTGAGCATTTGTACTCATTTGTCTTTAGGGAGCTAAGGACACTAACAATACAGTAATTTATCTAAAATGCAGATTTTCTGTGGCT
Source organism: Rafetus swinhoei (assembly GCA_019425775.1). Classification (NCBI taxonomy): domain Eukaryota; kingdom Metazoa; phylum Chordata; order Testudines; family Trionychidae; genus Rafetus; species Rafetus swinhoei. The sequence continues at coordinate 21,199,026 of CM033445.1, read as the reverse complement.
CCGCGAGTGAGTGTTAGCAATACAGCGCTACACGCCATCGTTAAAAAAATAATCTTCAGAGGGGTAGCCGAGTTACTCTGTACAGGATAAACTTAAAAAACAACAAATAGTCTGGTAGCACTTTAAAGACTAACAAAATATGGAGATGGTATCATGAGCTTTCGTGGGCGAAACCCACTTCTTCAGGTGACCGGAGTGTTGGATGTCCAGAACCAAAATAAATAGGGAAGAAGGGGGAGGGGAGGAAAAAGTAGAAGGGGTGGAGGAGAGGCAGTGGGTATATAAATATCAACGGGAAAACCGAGCTGGTATGTAACAAGCAAAACTGATAGTCTATAAACACCTAAAGACTGGATAGTTAAAGGAAGCAGATAATAACGCTTTGCACTTATGGAGAGTGTCCACGGATTTCAATACTACATAGACTTTGAAGGCCAGTCAGCCACAATGGCTCTCATCTATGGCAGAAATGAGTAGGGGCTGCCCCAAAGCTGGGTGGCACCTTTAAAAAAAGAATAATGAAAAGTGCAATTAAAAGGGGGAGGTAGGGGATGGGCAGCAGATGGCTCTTGGGTAGGGGGGGAAAGAAGCACACAGCCTACCCGCAAATACTGCTGGTCATTGTTATATGCTGCCTGGATGGAGACAGGACTTGCACCCTAATCTGTAGACACAGGCCCTTGAGAAGCTGGTACTTGGGCACAGGACAAAGGAGTTTGCAGCTCCCTTGCACACTATGGCGACATCCTACCCTACAGCGGACACAGCTCTCCATCACATCTCTTACCCTGTTCCAAACTGCAGGTTAAACCTTGTTTTTGACAGAAGGGCGAGTGCTGCAATAGATGCGCTGGAAATCCAGAAAGCACGGCGTGTCTGTCAGGAAAGATAAGCAGTGCCGCTGCTCATTGTATTTATTCATTCCTTTCATTCCTCTGCTACCTACTCGGCTGTCGAGGAATCTTTCAAAAAGCAACATAAACAAACAATTACACGTCTAAACGCTGTACTTCAGTAGGTGAGCGTGGCCATTTTTCCAATCACAAATCCTGCAACTTTATGGAAGCTCCCTCCTACCTCCCCCCCAGATGTTCTACACAACATCACTTCAGTCATCATGCAGTCTTGTTCTCCTCTGCTTGGGCATCTTTGGCCCGCTTCCACGTGTCATCCTGCAAGCGAACGTGGGCTTGGCAGACTCAGGCGCACCGGGGACAAGAGTGCAGTCCAAAGCTGAAGAAGTCCCCTGAGAATGCCCTGCCAGCAGCCTTCCTGCAGCTTTTACTGAGCAGGCTCGGTAAATAATAATAAATAATAAATACTCAGAAATTAATAAATAATACATAATAATAATAATGCATGCTCTTGTACAGAGATACTGACCAGTCATTTCCTCAAACATCTATGTATGCAAAGCTAGGGTTGGTTTTGGGAAAGGCACAACTGCTGGGGGGGAAGGGTGCAGGCAGGTGAAATAAGGATAACATGTCTCCCCTCCAATTGTTATCCATCTCTTCACCGTGGCTCCTAGATTCCCCCAACACCCTCTCTCCATATTCCTAATGCAGTTGTCTCTTTATAGCAAGGACACATTAACATACTCAATGCTAAGTGTCATACAAAAGGCCCCACAATAAAAGCATTCATAAATGTTTGATAGAGTAGGCACTTTTTGTGTTCCAGCACAAACCAGGAATTTTTTAAAAATTAAATCCAATAGCTTGATTGTCTATTTTGGTCTACTGGTCCCCCTTCTCTTTTCAGTTTTCAAGTATTTGTATTTTGCAAGTGTTCCAACGCTTTAATTTGCTGAAGGAGGCACAAGGTCCTCGTTAATCTTTTCTCAGTTTTATTACAAACTGTAAACAAAGCCCAGTTCTTAAATAATTAAAAGGCAGGACAAGCCCTTAGGCAGAAGAAGTCCAGGAAGGGGAAAAGAAAAATCACAGAATAAGTCCCCAGGTGTTTTATTTTTTTTTTATTTAATTGTCTACACAACCGGGAAGTCTAGCTTCAGAACAGCAAATCATTCTACGTCAACAGATCGAGTCCGAATCTCCCCAGCCCACCTCTGACATCTACTGTGTCTGGAATATTAATAACAGGTTATTGGTTATAGGGATATGGAAGGTTAACCGGTAAGTATCACCCTTGATGGTTAACTGGTTCTGGTTAACTGGTGCGGGCTGGCATAACTCCCTGTCTGCTCCAGTCCCTCAGGGCCTCCTGAGGACAGGACCGCTCCAGCCCTCACACGGCAGGCAGGGTGAGTGGACCCTCCCGCTTCCCCTGTAGTTGGTGATCTGGTTCAACGTCACATTTAACCAGTTAACCAATGAAACAGGAATTTACATTCCTAAATGTTTACAACTCTAAATATACCACAGGCTTACAAGTCAAATGCTCTGTCCCTAGCAGACGCTCAAAAGAATTCCTCTGTGTACATGTGTGTAGATACACTTACAAATGTGTTTCTTCCATATCGGCTACATAACAATTCCTTCCCGACAGCAGGTCTTATATCAGTTCAATGCCCAAGGGAATGTAACCGGCATACGTTTCTCTTACATACTGTTGCATCAATTCACCTTGGATTAGTCTTCACGCTGGAGAGATGCACAGAGGAGATCTGTAGACGCTACTTTTGTTTAAGAGAATACACACAAAAACGGTGTGCCCACTAACTCCTTTCTTTGAAAATATACTGCATCTGGCCAAACCCCATAGTGATTGTTAGGCACTTCAGTACACAAATGCCTTTCATTGAACTAGCAGCTTACATTAATAGCAATTTCATTGCCGAGAGATCCAAGGTAGAGAAAGGAGTATTACTTAGTTGTTATATTAGAGGACTGAGAAAAGACACTTCAGATCTGCCACTGACTTACTGTGTGACCTAGGCTGCTATATTTCTCTAATGCAGCCATCTGTAAAACAGGCATTCATTACCAATCCACATCATATGGCTGCTTTGATGTTTACAATGTGGGTAAACTCTAAATCCGTTGGATTAAAGACTGCTACAGTCAAGTAACATAAAACTCAACGTATCCCTTACCAGTTTTGTCACCACAGGTGTGCAGGGCAACAAAGTCCATTGATGCTAGGCACCGAGAAAATAGCACTAGCCTTATGGAAGCTATGGGACTTGGAGTCTAACAACATGTTTTAAAATGCATTCCTCTCTGTCTTGTAAGCTGCAATCCTTATGCAGCTCTCCTGAGCTTTCCAATCTGGAAAAAGCCTAAGCAACTATGAAAGCAGCATTGTACACATTCTAATTACCTTACCAAAGCTACAAAGCTCTGGATACGCATTTAAATTCTCCTTTATTGCACACACTACAAAAAATATTAAAAAATCCTCGCATACAATTGGACGCATAACTAGCTTATTACATGCAGTTCATTGTGCAAACTTTCTTTGTCTTGAGCTGTATGTTTTGTGCATTGGGCTGTAAAAGTTGCTTGACAGAAGCAATATATTTAATTAAAAATTTACAGCATAAAAATGAAAGAGGATTTTTTTTCCTGCCATTTCACCTCTGAGTGGTTAGCCCTAGAAGCATATTATTCTCCTTTAGTTCACAAACACATACACACAGAACTTGAGACCCAGCACCAAAGATTCACAGCCACATTGTGGCCTGTGTTAAGGACAAAACCGCCCTGCAACAGTCTTAATCAAATGGCAGAAAGATTCCACACCCCTGATCTGAAATACACATGCCAGTTAGGGGTATCTTGATGTGGCACAGAGATGTGCTAGCAGCTTCATAGAATCCTAGGGCTGGAAGAGACCTCAGGAGGTCATCGAGTCCAGCCCCCTGCCCAAAGCAGGACCAACCCCAACTTGCGTATCTTCTTCTGCTTTTGCGTAGCAATTTGCATACCTTTCCACTTTTCTTTTGAAAGAGGCTTTTCCAAAATGTGGGCACATCTACATGGCTCCAAATTTCAGGAAAACCTCCTCTTTCAACACATCCTTCTTCCTCGTAAAGCAGGGTTTACAGGAATGGCGAAAGAGTGCGTCCACTTTTCTGATTTTTTTTTTCAGAATAGCGGATATGTTCTTTGGATGTGGCAGAGCTGCAGTCTAGACATAGCTTAATAGTTTAAAGGAGTCCTGTGGCACCTTATAGACTAACAGATTTATTGGAGCACAAGCTTTCGTGGGCAAAGACTCACTTTGTCAGATGCAGTGAGTTTAAAGGAAAGTATTTGACAACTCCATCTGCCAACCTTGAGAAAATTACAGCAACAGCACTGACCCCAGTGTCTTCAAATGTGTCCTTTAAGAAGCTTTATGTTCAGTGAAACACCAGATAACCTCATAACCCAACATTGGGGGTATGTCTAGACTACATGGCTCCATCGATGGAGCCATGTAGATGAGTTTACTAGACATAGGAAAATGAAGCAGCGATTTAAATAATCGCCGCTTCATTTACATCAAAATGGCCGCCGCGCTGTGCCGATCAGCTGTTTGGCAGCACAGCGGGGCAGTCTGGACGCTCCGCGGTCGAGAATGGAAGCCTTTGTCGACCGCCCTGTTATGCCTCATGGAATGAGGTTTACCGGAGCGGTTGACAAAGGCTTCTGTTGTCGACTGCGGAGCGTCCAGACTACCGCACTGTGCCGCCAAACAGCTGATCGGCACAGCACGGCAGCCATTTTGATGTAAATGAAGCGGCGATTATTTAAATCGCTGCTTCATTTCCCTATGTCTAGTAAACTCATCTACATGGCTCCGTCGACAGAGCCATGTAGTCTAGACATACGCTGGAAGGCCAAAGAAAAAAGCAGGGCGTGGTCTTTGTGATGCTGTGGCATGTCCAATTGCAAAGCCATTTAACAAATCATGTGAAAGTTAAGGCATGGTGTTTACTCCCATGCACTTCCTACCCACTGCTTGATGCATATGGACGTATTTGCAGCTGGTATAAACCAGTATCGTGCTATTGATTTTAGTGAAGCTATGACAATTTACATCAGCTAAGGCGCCAGACCACGGTTTGCACACTGGGAAAGATAGCCATCCTTCCCTCTCTGAAGTATTGGTAGTTGCAATTGCATGGTGAGAAAGTTATGCCTTTGAAATACGGACCAGTCTTTTTCGCTTGCCACTCGGGCACGGGAAAATATCCAGCACTTAAAGCACACAATAGGCCTCGAATATATTTTGTTACAACAAAAATGAGAAAGTCAGCTCCCTCTTGTATCATTTCCTTCAAGCCAGGGAGTGTCATATTAGTAACATTATGAATACATCATCCAGGTTCTTGCTCTATTTGTGGCAGAACTGGAAATAGCTATATATATTAAAAAGCGTCTCCTATTGTCCAACAGAATGACGTCATCAGGCTCTCACGCTGCGAAAGTGGAAGTGGCCAGAGAGAGGGGGGGTTGGCGAGTGTAGCGAGCATGGGGCGCAGCCCCCTAGTTTCCTGGAAACGATTTTTTACTACATTTGCCAATTTGAAAAGCTGAGTGGAAAGAACGGTGATTGTTTCCAGCAAGCAGCGTTCTTCCTCAAGAGTGTCTGGGGGTGTGAAAATAATTTGATGAAAATACCCAGCCAGCATCTTCAGCACTAAATCAAACAGGCGCACACAAAAGAAACACCTTTAGGCCATGTCTAAACTACATCCCTCTTTCGAAAGAGGGATGTAAATTAGGCAGATCGAAAGTGCAAATGAAGCAGAGATTTAAATATCCTGCACTTCATTTGAATAATTGCATCACAGCATTCTTTCGAAAAAGGGTATTTTTCGAATACTGCTGTCTAGACGTGGTTCTTTCAAAAAAAACCAACCCTTTTTCAAAAGATCCTGTAATCCTCAAAAAATTATCTGTTCATCTAATAGGGAACTTGAAGCAAACAACATCTGGTTGTTCAGAAACCTATGTCTAAGGCAGGGGTGGACACATACCGGCTCACGGGCCAGATCTGGCTCACCAGGTTCACCGTTGCGGGCCGCCGCCGTTATATTTACCTGCAGGTATATGTGACTGCAGTTCCCACGGGCCGCAGATCACCGTTCCTGGCCAGTGGGAGCTACGGGAATTGGTGTCCCAGCCGAGCAGCCAGAGAGTGGCAGCTTTTGGCCGGGCATGCAGTTCTGCAGTTCCCGCCAGCAGCAGTGCGGAAGTTGGCAATACCATACCATGCCACCCTTACTTCCGTGCTGCTGCCGTCAGACTGGGGGGCTGGAGAGTGGCCGTGCCGTATTGACTGTGGGGTCTCCTCTGCAGGCAGCAGCACAGGAATAAGGGTGGCAGTGCTACAGCATGCTATTCTTACTGCCGGGCGACTGCCGGCAGCGGCTCTGTCTGCAGAGCAGAGTCCTAGCCAGTAGCTGCTACTCTCCAGCTGCCCAGCCCTGACATCAGCGCTGCCTGTAAGCAGAAAAACAGAAGAAAGGGGAGCAGTACCACAGCCTCCGCCCATAATAAGCTTGCAACCCTCCCACAACGCGTTACATGATTTGAGGGCCGAAGCCCAGGGGTCAGGATCCCTTCAATTACACCAGCAAGGAATTTCAGATTTAAATAGCTGAAATCATGAAATATGTGATTTTGAAACTTCTAGGGCCGTCAAATTGACCAAAATGCACCATGAATTTGGTAGGGTCCTACCTGATCTCAAAGGGTACGTCTAAACTACGGGGGGTTTTTTGAAAGAGGATATGCAAATTCCGCCGGAATTTGCATATCTTCTTCCGATCACTTTTTCGAAAGCGGGTCTTTTGAAAGTGAAAGTAGTCTGGATGCAGTTTTTTTCGGGAAAAAAACCCTTTTTCGAAAAACCGTGTAAACCTTTTTTTAGGAAGAGCGGGGGTTTTTTCAAAAAAGGGTTTTTTTCGAAAAGAACCTGCGTCCAGACTACTTTCACTTTAAAAAAACCCGCTTTCAAAAAAGCGATCGGAAGAAGATATGCAAATTCCCACAGAATTTGCATATCCTCTTTCGAAAAAAACCTGTAGTTTAGACATACCCAAAGGTGACTGAATTTAATAGAAAGGCTCCTGATAACTTCCAAGGCTTTAAGATCAGGTCCTATGGGCTTCATTTTCAAAACAATTCAGCACCATTTGGGATTGGATGTTCAAGTGAGTTCAGATCCCACTGAGACAGCAAAGTAAGTGGCCAGACTTTCAAATGAGCTCGGCACATTGAGTGTCTAACTCTTTTGGCCATCAGTGTCATAATGCTGAGCCCTTTGGAAAATCTAGTCCCAAGTGTGGTGGCTGAGTTCTTGAAAATCTGGCTACTGCATGACAAGGAGGAAGAGACAACGCCAAGATCAAAATGTGAAACAAACAACACACCAAACGCACGGAGGAGAGACATCACTAAAATAGCACAACATAGCATCAAGACATTCATCGACATCTTTCTTTCTTTGTCTGCTGCAGGTGCGCCGCAGCCTCTCAAGGTACCTCTCTTCCTGCCTGTCAAGAAGGATGCCTACTGCATCCAGATCGCCAGAAGAGCAACACGGTCTAATGAAAGTCACATGTGATGTATGAACTCTTCAATACCAAGAGGCTGAATTACTAGGTGCAGACCTCATCATACTCTTAAAAAGTAATTTGGAATCAGGACTTTGATTTAGATTGGCTGCATCCTTTACTTTCAAAGCACAACCGGTAATAATATAGTCTGCGAGTTTAACGTTTGAAACAGGGGTTCCATTTACCTCTTTGTACTTAGTCAAGGGAAATGACTGTAATTGAAATCTTTCCGTTGGAAATGAAGCCCTTGGAACATTCAAGTGGTTGCTTGCCCTTAAGGCCTTTTATTTTAGCTGTCAAAGCTGTAAGCTGCCTTTCACAGGAGTAGGAGTCTTCCTGTAGGAGAGGAGATGAATGCACACTGCATTGAGGCACTAGGTGTTTTAATCTAACGTTACTGTTTGGAATGCCAATTTTCTCCCTGCAGCCCTGCTAGGAACAGGGAATTTTGCCTCAGCTGGAGACTGGGCTCAGTAAGATCAATGAGCCTAATAAAGAGGCTGGGGTTTTCAAGAACCCAGCAAAATCTCTACAATTGCCCCATCACCCTTGACAGGCGCCTTCATGACCAATTATGCCTGTTGCCTAATTACATATTTTCAAACCCTCCAGAATGTCATTACCTTCCAAGAACCTGCGTATTTTTTCATATCAAAATGATTTCTTGGCATCATCACTCATATTCTACCACAGCATTGTTAATGCACTCCGATTGGATATGTGTACAGTACAAAAAAGCCTCATGTTCAAATGACCTTACATTACACCTTTGTAAGCTGAAACCTAAAACTTAGTTCCTGTGCCTCAGAGATTCCGTAATAGGACATGGTAGCTGATCCGCAACAGTCTGGACAGGAAATTGGACAAATTATTTCTAGTTATTATTATTATTATTATTAACATTATTAATAATAATGTGACTGTGCAGTGACTACTCAACTGTGAAGTCAAGTAGTCACTGAACTAGTCGCCTACGTCCCTAGTATCTTCCCCCGGGCAGGCTGGTGTGGGGGAATGCAGCCTAGCCCCCATATTCTCTCACCTATTTGGGACCCTGTGTATCCCTAGGGTGGCCCCTGAACTCCTGTAAGTGGAAAGAGCAGAGCACTGGGAAGTAGGGATGTTAAAAAGCAGTTAATTAAGTAACTGTGTAACTGTTAAAATGTTTAGCGGTTACACAGTTACAGGCTCTGCAGGATAAAGCACATACTGCAGAGCTTGCAGTGCAGCCGGCTCCCCAGGAGCATGGCTGGTAGGCAGTGTGTTCTGGGAGCTGGCTTCTGGCTGCCGGCCCCACTCCCAGAGAGCTGCCCGTGCTGTGGGTCTGCAGTATACGCTTTATACTACAGAGCCTGCAGCTCGGGGTGGCAGTCCCTAGGAGCCAATGTGCATTAGATCCCAGCTTTTAAGTTGGCTCTTGCCACATATCGGCTCCCACCTGTTGGCCCTGCTCCCAGGGAGCCGTCTTCCGCCAGGAGGGGGGTGGCAGCTGGCTCCCTAGAAGCAGGTCTGTCTACTGGCACATACTGGCTCCCGGCTCCACTCCTGGAGAGTTGGCTGCCACCTGTGCTGTAGGCTGTGATACAGAGCCAGCAGTGCAAGGTGGCAGCCAGCTTCTCGGGAGCAGGGCCAGGAGCCAGCGTGTAATCATTATGGTAATGGATAAGCTCATGCTCATCCGTTAACCATTTAAATGTTTGCACTGTTCCATCCCTACTGGGAAGGCACAGCCATGAGCTATAGCATATGGCAAATGGACCCACTTCATTCACTCGGGCTATGTCTACACTGTAGCATTTTAGCAGAAGAGGAAATGCAAATGAAGCGCTCATTAGCATTTCTCGTGCTCTCATTTGCATAGTCTCTTCTGATCCGTTTTGCGGAAGAGGTTTCTGCGGGGAAAAATGCAGTGTAGACGTGGCCATGTTGCTCAAAAAAACCCTTTTGTGCAAGAGCCTGTATACCTCCTTTTTTGAGAAAGAAGAGATCTTGCGCAAACGGGTTTTTTTGCGCAACAACCTCTTCCGTAAAACGGATCAGAAGAGACTATGCAAATGAGAGTGCGAGAAATGCTAATGAGCACTTCATTTGCATTTCCTCTTCTGCAAAAACTCTGCAGTGTAGACGTAGGCCTAGTGTACCAACCGCAGAAGGGAAGGAAGCAATGCAATGTGCACCAAGGCAATGGAACTTGTTGCTGGTATGAAACGGGGTGGGCCAACCACTATGAAGTCAGAGGAACAAAGCATGTAAATAAAGCAGCTTATTAATTTCAAAGCAGCATACCAAAAGCAATGAGCAGAGCTGGGTCCAAGAAGCAAGACTTGGATCCAGATCTGAACTTCCTCACAATTCAAGGGAGCCCAGAGTTTTGACTCGGGCCCTTCTCTAGTAATGGAACTACAGGCAATACTCTTAAGGAGGAGGAGGCACAGCCACATAGACATAGAAGATCTGGGATTAGGATAGCTGATGTTCCTCAGTAAACCACAGGATGATGAAACAGGGGCAGCAAGGGTACGTCTACACGGCACGGTTATTTCGAATAAGCTATACTGGAATAGTGATTCCAAAACGGCTCATTTCGAAATAGCACATCTACACTGCAGGGAAGCCTCAAAATGAGACGGAGGCAGGATTCCCTAATGTAGATGTGCTATCTTGATTTAGAGCCCCAGGAGGCACTGGGGGGGAATAACTCAGAATGGCCCAGGTGAGGGGCTATTTTGAAATAGCAGCAGTGGAGCGTCTACACAGGCCTTATTTCGAAATAGCTGTTTTGGAAGAGGCGTTATTTCTCGTAGAATGAGGTTTACAAAAGTCGGAATAAGCCGTCCATTATTTTGAAATTATTTTGAAATAACGGAATGGCTGTGGAGACGCTCACATTGTTATTTGAAAATAATGCCAGTTATCTCGAAATAATGGTGCAGTGTAAACGCTCCCACACTGTACAGGAGGGATATTTTATAATTACTAGTTAAACATTCTGTTTAACCAGTTAACAGATTAAAGGGGGACAAGAAGGGGCTGCTCCACCCTAGCCAGAACAGCCTCTGCCTGTGGGCCCCCCACCACAGGCAGGGGCTGCCCATGCCGGGATGCCAAAGCAGCCCCTGCTTTCAGTAAGCCAGGGCACCCCACAGGCAGGGGCTGTCCCAGCAAGAGAAGCCACTGACCATGGCTGGCCTCATGCAGAACTGAAGCAGCCTTCTGCCCGTGGCAGGATGGGGAGCTGCTCCAGCCCCACCGGTTAACCTTAATGGGTAAGCCTCACCAGTTAAGGTGAGAAGTGCAGTATTCTACAGGGAATAGGCAAGCAGCAAAGCAACTTGATCTGGCCAGAGTTAAGGGTGTCAACTTCAGCTACACAAACTGGGCAATAAAATGTCGGTGGAACTGTGTTTTGCACAGAGAGACAAGTGTAATCTAGAGATTCCAGCGGAGGAATCCAACTTGATCAAGATATTGCAATGAATCAGGATAAGGGCATAACTTCTCTCTACTTATTCAGGGTGAAGCTTAATTAACTTCAGAAAGGATTCTAGGGGTCATAGTGGACGACAAACTAAACATGAGTCAATAAGATGCATTAATGGTAGTGTTGTGATCAAGACAGAAGTAATTCTTCTGCTCTACTCTGTGCTGATTAGGCCTCAATTGGAGTATTGTGTCCAGTTCTGGGCACGACATTTCAAGAAAGATGTAGAGAATTCGGAGAGCGTCCAGAGAAGAGTAACAAAAATGATTAAAAGTCTAGACAAACATGAGGTATGAGGGAAGACTGAAATAATTGGGTTTGTTTAGTTTTGAAAAGAGAAGACTGAGAGGGGACATGATAGCAGTTTTCAAGTACTTAAAAGGTTGTTCCAAGGTAGAAGGAGAAAAATTGTTCTCCTTGACCTCTGATGATAGGACAAGAAGCACTGGGCTTAAAGTGTAACAAGGGAGGTTTACGTTGGACATCAGGAAAAACTTCCTAACTGTCAGAGTGGTTAAACACTGGAAAAATTGCCTAGGGAGGCTGTGGAATCTCCATCACTGGAGATATTTAAGAGCAGGTTGGATAGACATCTATCAGGGATGATCTATTCTAGACGGTGTTTGGTCCTGCTGTGAGGTCAGGGAACTGGACTTGATGACCTTTCAAGGTCCCTTCCAGTTCTAGTATTCTATGAATCGAATCTTAGGCATGCAGCAGTTTAACTAGTGGTGTGATTTAACACTCATTAAGTGAAAAGTCTGCATGGACACTCATATTGATTTAAGAGTGGTTTATTTCTATTAAGATTAAGCCAACTCTTAAGGCCTTCTTATGGGAAAATTGCAACTGTTTAACCTAACTCCGTTTTCAAACAAGTATAATTAAACTGCCCTAGACACTTATTTTGGTTTAGGAATGCACTGAATACAAATTCCTATACAGGGAACTACACTAGTTTAATTAAATCAGTTTTAAAATCACTGAAGTTAGTACTGGTGCACCTCTCTTATGTAAACGAGCCCCTAATTTCTCCAAGGACTTTCCAACTTGAAAGGTATTATGTTAAGTGCAAAAGACTAGTGCTGGTACACCAGGAAATAAAATGAAAGGGCAGCTTTCTGAAGAAAGAGTGGTAAACTAGAGGGCTTTTTGGAAGGGAAAAGGGGAATAGTTTGTTTTGTTTTTAATACAAGAATGGATTTCCTGGTTTCCATCCAGGCTAAAAAATTCTCAAGTTGTAACTTTCAGAAAACTGGTCTCTGACAGAACTGGTATGACAGGTTATATAATCAAGCACAACAAAAAGTAAGCTTGTCCCCAAGTGATGGAACAGCCGCAGCATTATCTGCCGTGTTCAGGCACCGAGGGGCTTTTTAACACTAGCTGAATTACAAAGAGTGTTTTTTTAACAAGAGAAAGTTAAATAAATCCCAAAATGTCAAGATAAAAAAACCCAAGCTGCATGTGATTGTTTAGAAAAAAAAAGCATTGTCACTCAGAACTGGATGTCTGGAAGCCTGCCAACTTCATTACAGTTTCATTTCCAGGACGATTTTCATTTACTAAATATGCCATTCTGCGGTGTTTTCCGTTTCAAGGCAAATCTGTGTTTTAGCTTCTCCTGGCCTGAAGTTGTTGGTGGAGAAGGAACAGGTGAGGCCTTTTATGGGTATTTATTAAAGTGGGTTTTCTTTGCAATACTGTGCAAAACAAAAGAAAACCAGACAGTTAAAGTTGTGACAGCGTTGAACATGCTATTTGTAGCCAGCAATAATGACCGGACTATTCCGGTAAATGAAATGTAGCACCACCGAGGCAAAGAAGTAAGAAAATAAATCAAAATGAGACTTCTTGCCACGATGGAAAATGCAAGTCACATTGAACATACAAAGGTTCTTCTCTTGTTTGGAGAGGGAGATTTGAAAATTGGTGAGGGACGTTCAGAGCCAGAGAGGGGAGATGGTGATTGTTGTTGTGGTTCTCAGTAAGTTGGTTTTGACTTTTCACCATTTTGCTGGGATGAAAATTATACTAAGGCTGTGTCTGAGTGGGTCTCAAGGCTACCCACAATGAGATCAATCTTTAGCCTGCGGTAGGAAAACCCCACAAGAGCGATTCAGTGCAATTATGTTTCCATGTAAACCCCTGTCATCTGTCTCCCACCCCTAGTAATCAGGTGCTAAAGGACACTGTGCACAAAGGCTGAGAAGGAGATCGATGAGAGCCAAGGGGGGACACATTATGTCAGTAATAATCATTAGGAATTCAATTAGATTGCAAAGTATCAAAATACTGTCGTTAAACAGCCTTGAAATACATTTCTCCCGTTTGATCAATAAAGACTTCTTTTTTCATGAAGAATTAAGGTTGCCATTCAAGAAACTAAAGCACCAATTTCAGCACTGAAGCAGGTCACATTTCAGAACCAGCTCCACAGAACAAGATACATTCTGTTTTCATACCTCCTCACCCCCCCCCCCCCCCCGCAGCCCCCCAGCAAAGAAAGAAGCACATCTTTACAACTGCTGTTTTAAAGAGACTGCCTTAGGAATCAGATCCAGGATTTTCTTCTTCCACTTTGTACCATGCCACAGTTCCGGCTGCCTGCTACCTGTCAGATGTCAAGGGAACATTCTGCACTGTGCTGGGTTTCATCCGAGAATTATTAAGCCATGGGAAAATGCATTCCCCAGCGAAACTTCTAAGCAGCATTAGCTCAGATGGTGGCCGGAACTGCCTGTCAAGAAAAGGGGTCTGGAGGGATACACATGCTCATCTCCCTTGGGAAAGGCTGGAAGAGAAAACATATGGACTTACCTTCTCCGCATACTTGAACTTGACATAGAACCAACTTGACTTGATCATTGTCTCACCTCCTGCCCTTGAGAAAAAAACACTAGTCTGCTGAGAAATAGCAATGTGCCACCAGCGAGGTTTCCTCCAGAGTCAATGTTTTCCCAGGGTCTGCACAGTATTTAAGAGAGGCAAGGGACTGTGTGTGCATGGGGAAGGGGGAGCTGGGAAAGGGAGGAAAAAACTAAAAAAGGATGCTTTCGCTTTGGGACTCCAATTTTGTCCCTTTATGCCCTCCTAATGCTGAGTGCGATCTTGCCTTCTGAAACAGTGCTCTCTGAATGCCTGGCTCTGCGTTTCTCCGGCAGCTTGGCTGCCTGACAAGAGAATTCCTGAAATGGACTTCAGCTGCATTCATCACAAATGGCACATGTCAGTAAAGCCAGGAGGCTGGCTTCAGCCCTGGCAGCCTCCCAGGACCACGACCTCCCCCAGCGGGATGAATAATGAATTCCAGCGCTTCCCTCCAGGCGCAGATTAACACCTGGCTAAACATTATTCTGACAAGGCGCTGGCCCATTCCGAGTCCACCACATGGCTTTAACCCCTTCCTCCCCCACTAATCAGAACAGCAGCATTCTGAGGGTGTCCCTCCCCCAATGCTCCTCCTCCCATCCTAAGATTACAGAACTAAATATAGTTTAGAAACAATAAAGCCTCTTAAGCATAAAGCAAATATCTCCTTTCCAATTCTGCAGCTTTAGTAACATGGCCATGTAACCGGAGCATGCAATCAAAAGCCAGAGACTCTTCTTCTCAGTCCTAAGCCTCCCTCCCCAGGAGCAGACGGATAAACTAATCTTTGATACCATCGGATTCATATTTTGCAATACCACAAGTATTTTGTGAATACTTTCTCCAGCCAGCAACGTGAGAATCATGTCCACAGAATGATGGAAACTGCCATTGGAAAAGACCTATTAGACCATTCATCAGCACAGGAAAAAACCCAGACTATTTTATTTCCCTTTTATTTGTTACATACTATGAGTAATAACTAAGTAGACATATATCCTGATGTATTCCTCATGAGCTCAGCACCTCAGGTTGGGCATAAAACCGCACAAAGGGAATTACTTTCTCTGACATCTGTGTAGGTGTTTCTATACAATGAGCCTATGGACCATATGAGTGCCCAACAAATATTCATTTATATGCCCAATGGCTTTTTGAGATAAGGAAGCAGTAACCCATTTTGAAACACAAGCGAGATTGTGGCTATATCTAGACTACTTTCCGAAGGAGCTTTTTTCGGAAGAGATCTTCCAAAAAAAACTTCTTCCGAAAGAGAGCGTCCACACTGCCAAAGTGCATTGAAAAAACTATCTGTTTTTTCAAAAGAGAGCATCCAGACTGCACGGACACGCTCTCGCATGTAAACTGTGATTGCTATGGTCGGAATGGCCGCCAGGGCACCTGTACTTTTACCTCTTTCCTCTTCTTCCAAAAGAACTCCCTCTTCCCTGTCCACACACGCCTTTTTGCGAAAGAGCTTCTTCCTCGTAGAATGAGGATTACCAATGCCAGAAAAACCCCTCTGTTCTTTTGATTTTCTTGTGGAAGAACACAATTACAATATAGACGTTCCTCAAGTTTTGTCGGAAAAATGGCAGTCTACACTACAACAAAACTCTGTAGTGTAGACATATCCTAAGTGACTTGCCCACAGTCACATAGCAAGTCTGTGGCAAGCAAGGGAAGTAGAGCCATATTTTTAAGTCCTAGTCTAGGGCCTAAGGTATAAGATCATCTGTATTCTTTATTAAACAATTATTTCTTTCTTCAAAACACTAAATTGAGTGGTCAGTTTTAAATACAGCGTCGCTTTTGTGGTTAATTTTGTGCCTGCCATCCAGTGTGAATTTAAAGATTAGCATGTTAAATATTCTGCAAATCAGGCTGATGATTTCAGTACAAAATGCTTTGTTCCTGCAATTGTATTAAGTCAGATGAAGCCATTAGTCTTATAACTATTATTGTTTGCACCTAAAAATGGATCGCAGGCCCAAAATTGCTTCCCACCCACAAAATATATAAAAATAGGCTGGGGTAAAACCCAGATAAAAATAGACAGTACATGTTAATTTTCCCTGCCAGAAAAAGGTGATCTTACTGCAGATAGGACAGGCTAGTGTATGAAATACATGCGGTGATGACCGAGTCCACTGAGGTGCATGTAAGCGGATGTAAATACACAGCCTCCACCGAAATGAATGAAAGTTGTGACTGTAAAAACAGTAAGTGACTCTGAAAATTTCAGCCTCTGTTGGTTTATCAGAAATTTCAGAAAAGATCGGCATGGCACTTACTAACTCCAATAAGGCAACGGAAGAATTCAAACAGCAAGTGTAAGTGAAAACCAGATGAAACCAGAGCAGTTTAAAATGTGTCCGTTTCTGGTTTCTTCATGCAGTAGAAGCTACCACCTGAAGTGGAAAATAAATAAATGGACCAGAGTGTGGCTAGGCCGTACACAGGTGCGCCAGGAAGGGGGCAGCACATGGAGCCTCTCAGGCTACGTCTAGACTTCAGACTTCTAGATATCTTCCAGAAAAATTTCTTCCGAAAGAGAGCGTTCACACAGCAAAAGAGCATCGAAAAAGTGAACTGCTTTTTCAAAAGATAGCGTCCACACTGAATGGATGCTCTCTTGCATGTAAGCTGTGATTACTATGGAGGGAGTGGCCACCAGGGCACTTGTGCTTTTTCCTCTTTCCTCTTCTTTCGAAAGAACTCCCTCTTCCCCGTCTACACATGCCTTTTTTTGAAAGAGCTCTTTTGCAAAAAGGCTCCTTCCTCATAGAAAGAGGTTTACTGCTGTTGGGAAAACCCCTGCGTTCTTTCGACTTTCTCTCGAAAGAACGCAATTGCAGTGTGGACGTAAGTGTCGTTTTTCTCAGAAAATGGCCGTTTTTCCAGAAAAACTCTGCAGTGTAGACATGCCCTCAGTCTCCACCCTACACCTCTGCATAAAGGACTGCCATTATTGCAATCTCTACACCGCAACATGCTCCCTGCTAGCATCAACTGGGCAATTATCCACCCCACCTGGGGCAGGCCAAAGTCATATACACACCCTCCCAAATGCCAGTGTCCACAAAGAACAGCATATTCTTCTCCCCCCTCTTGTGAGGAGTAGCAGCGCCTGGACTTGTGTTGCCCCTGGAACTTCGGGAGGGACTGTACCTGAGGCACAATATCTCTTGGTGCTCCGTTTGCGGTAGCATAGCCCCATATTATCCCCAGCACGGGACTGTGGCTGAAAGCAACAACTGAGTCTTGGATTCAGGACTCTGGAGACAACCAGCCGGTGGCTCAGTGACATCTTGCGGGATCTAGAGCTTCTGAGCCATGAAAGACAGCGCTAGGATTTTATTCTCATCCCGGCAAACTTGAGTACCATAGGCTGACAACTCTAGAGACCTTTCATTACCCCAGGGCAATCACAGAATGGGTAACAGAAATGCAAGCTTCTCCAGCTGACCTAGGTGGAGCGGCTGCAGACCATGATAGAGCAGATCCCTTGCCATCTTTCAATCTTTCACACCGCTGCTGAAACAACCAATGAAGACACCAATTAGCACCAGTCCAGTCAGACTGTTGCTTACGTGCGCAGACAGCTACACAAACTACACACAGAGAATACAACGGCTTAATTTTAAACATAACATTTATCTTCATGACTTGAGAACAGCACGATCATTTATTTCAACGCTCCCTGTGTCAGCATTTTGTCGGCAATGTATTTGTGTTTCATATTTAATACAGCTATTGTCTAAACAGTTCATTATACAATAGCTTAGCTTCAGCTAGGCAATTCATCTTCACTTGTTAAGGGAATTGTCACTGCGCAAACAAAACATTTGTTACAAATTCATCCCTTAATACATGAAAACATCCATGTCCAAAATTATGCTCTTCTGTACCTCTCTCATACATCCAACAACAAGATGAAGTTATTTACTGTGTAGATCTACTGGTGTACAACTAGAACCCATATGTGGCTTTTTCTGCAGGTAGATGTCTTTCAGCTTAATATCTGCAACTGTCCTGAACTAAAGAGCTTTCTTCAGATTTATTAAGTAGGTATTGCCCTATTCCAGTGTAGTTTGGAATCTGGGGTAGGGTAAAGGAATGGAGGTTGCTTACTTACTAGGTTCCTTTTTAACAGGCCATTGGTCCAAGTTTATTTACACACCCTAATAATCCTTTACTGTATATCACTCCATATGGTGTGTGACATTTTCACCATTCCCACAGAGAGGCATCTTAGATTTGACTCTGAAGATGCTTTCAAAAACAGCATACGACTCCAGCCCAAACATCATATATTTTTTTTCATTTGTGCCAGCATTCCCTGCCTGCTCCTGCCCGGGGGGTAAAGGAAAAAGACAATGATTGGAAAAACTTACCCTGCTACACATCCCTTTGGTAGCTACACTGGTTGGAGAGTTGCTGAGATTTATGAAGCTAGCCACCTGACCCCTGTAGTATAAAAGCACAAGAATCAATTAGCTGGGAAGACAAGCAGATGCTCCAAGAGGCCAGCTGAAAGGCTGGATCGCTGATTCTTGTGGATAGTCTATACTTAGCCACAAAATATGTTAAAGCGATCTAAAGGTTCAAAGGGTATACCTCCCTTCCAAAGGTCCCCAGGAACTGAGAAGAGGCACCTACCTCAGTTCTAAACCTGCTGGCTGCGTCTAGATTGTCATGATTTTCCGGAAATGCTTTTAACGGAAAAGTTTTCCGTTAAAAGCATTTTTGGAACAGAGCGTCTAGATTGGCACGAACGCTTTTCCGCAAAGCACTTTTTGCGGAAAAGCGTCGTGCTAATCTAGACGTTCATAAAGCCCGATCGCCATTTTCGCGATCGGGCTTTTTTGGCGGAAAACAAATCTGAGCTGTCTACACTGGCCCTTTGCGCAAAGCTTTGCGCAAAGGGACTTTTTGCCTGAACAGGAGCAGAATAGTATTTCTGCAAGAAGCACTGATTTCTTACAGTAGGAAGTCAGTGCTTTTGCGGAAATTCAAGCGGCCAGTGTAGACAGCTGGCTAGTTTTTCCGGAAAAGCGGCTGATTTTCCGGAAAAACTGGCCAGTCTAGACACAGCCGCTGTGAACATAACCACCACACTCAACAAATTCTCAACTAACTGCATCTGTTTTTTTGGCTGCTTGCCACTGCCAGAAAAGGAAAGAAACCGGCCTTATTTTACCAAAGTTGCATTTATGCCTTCCAGACAATAAAATGGAGCATGAGTGTTACAAATTTGGGGAGTAAACTATATAACAACAAGCATGCTGCCATCCCCACCAAACCTTGCAAGAATTATTGTTCAGATGCTAGGATAGGGTAACAACATTTCAGACGTCATAAGTGGATTCTAAATCATCACCAAAACCAGTGACCACTGGAAATTTATTAGAAGCAGAGGGCAAAGGTACAAGTTCTGCAAAAGTGCAAACATTTCCAAAGCGCACAGGTGTTCAGAATACCTCAACCCGGGAGATTGGATTTAGTTTAAAATAATCCCAAATTATGAGGCCTCTATTATGTGTCCCTTTTTACCTGCCAGGGGAGATGGCCGATTCCCCAAGATTTAGACTAGACCGTCATCGATTCAGATTGATTTTACAGCAGCCATGCTTCCAAGAAGCATTTCTGTTCCAGAACAAATCCAAACTTATGCCAGCTCGTCTTTGCCCGAGCTCCTTTACGTACCTAGAAGGCACTAAGCTTGGTGCAGGGGCTGTCAAGGAGTGGTGCCAAAATGAGTGGGAATTTAAGAACAAAAACGGATTTGTCTCATATATAATGTGCTAAACACACCAGGATTCCAGTGTCCTCAGGGGACCCAGATTACAGGGTGCATTTGATTCACATGAAGGCCTAAGGAGAACCCTCACTGTTCTGGTTCATGTAGAACAATGTGGGATCTTGTGTCTGTCATTAATAGGATAACAATCCTTTCTGGTTCCTTTTAACCATGCTCTTCCATCAACACCATCTGTTCCTTCATCTTGAGGGCTGTCTGAAAATCTCTTCATAAACATGCTGCTGTCAAATCATACTTATGTTCATACTTGAAAAAGGAAACTGGTTTAAATCCAACACAGGTTGGAAATATTTGAGTGCTATTAGGATTTCATAGCTGTGTAGAGGCATATATAAAATTATCTGGTGTCCAATGTACACTGTATTAATGTGCACAGTAATTGTAACCAGAACCACTGTTGGCAAACTCAGCAGAGAGATCAAGGATGAAATGGGTGTAGAGACCAAATTTATCTCTGAACCCCCTAGAAATGGACCATTTAGGGTGGTTCCATGTCACATTGCTGGGAGAAAGCAGGCACCTCCCATCACTGTGTGTTTGTTTTATGGAAGGAGGGCTTTTATCCCCAACTGTGGCAATCCAACACTTTTGTATTTATTTAATCCCATCCCTGCCCACTCAACACTCATGCCTTGGTATAATTTATTGCAGCCACACCAATGTGAGTGTTGCCTCACAGCACAGGTTTTAAAAGCTCTCTGTCTTAAAGACACTGCAAACCAATTCCAAAAACCAGTAATTTCCTTCATTCCTGAATTTGTCACTCTTGCTCATGTCAGCAATCTTCCAGAGTGGGAAGTTACAACTCCCAGAGCAACCGCAGGTACCTCAGGATATATACCAGACAGAAGAACTCTTTCACAGAAAAAAAGCAAAACAAAAACAAGCAAGCACTGCTTCCCAGTTCAAAGGGTATCTAGAACACATTTTAGGTGACGAAGCAAAAAGGCTAGATTGAAGAGCCGTCTTTTCTCATGAAATACTGATGCAGAGAGCAGGGGCGGAGGCACATTACATTCACAAGTAAGCTAACTTTTCTAGATGAAATTAAGGCTGAGGAACAACCATACATCTTAAAGGTTCAAAAGGTGGGAAACAAAGTTTAAAGAAAGAAATATAACATCACTAAATTCACATATTCAACGGCAAGAGACAGACTGGCCACATCTATACCAAGAATGGTTAATTAAAGCCAGCCTCCCAATTGTTCACAATATGTCGCTTCTGACATACTTGGTTACATCTTGTTACATCAAGGAAAGCCACTTACATGACATAAGGGACTGCACCACAATGCCACGTTTTAAGATACTATAGGCACTCTTTCTCAGAGGAGCTGAGCACACACAGCCCTTGTGCATATCACAAGTTACACAAATTTATACTGGGGTAAATTTGGCCCTCTGTATCTCTTCCTCCACTGGTAAAAAGAGAAGAATCTCAGGGTGTGTCTAGACTACAGGGTTTTGTCGACAAAAGTGGACTTTTGTCGACTAAACTATACCTGTGTCTACACTACTGCCGACTTCTATCAACAGTAAGTCGACAGAATGCGGCAGTTTTGTCGACGGTGGTAAACCTCATTATACGAGGAATAACGCCTTTTTTCGAAAGAGTTATGTCGAAAAAAGGTGCTATTGCATCCACATTGTGCTTTTTCAAAAGAGAGCGTCTAGACTCTCTGTCGAAAAAGGGGCTTGCTTTGTCAACAGAATTGGCTGTAGTCTAGACGCTCTTTTTTGACAGAGGCTTTGTCAAAAGAAGCCTGTAGTCTAGACGTACTCTCAGTGGGGTATTTGTGAAGGTCAATAAATGCTTATAAAGAGCTTGGAGTTCAGATACAAGGTGCTACAGACATGTTCTAGACATAACTTCTATTACTACTACAAACCAAGACTTCCCATTTGCTTTTTGTTCGTAAACCAAAAAGGCAGCATGTCTAGTGGTTAGAGCATGACCATCCGGCGACCTGGATTCAGTGCCAGACTACTGCTGGCTTGCATTGTGACTGTACGTTGGGGGGTTTCAAACTTTTTTTCTCATAACCCAGTTGAAGAAACTTGTTGATGCTACAACCCAACATAATTTCACAAGAGTGTGGGCTCCAGTATGTGGCTGAGGAGGAGAGATTTGGCATGCAGGAGAGGGCTCTGGCTTTGGGGGTGTCAGTGCTGGGGCAGCAGGAGCTCCCGGTTAGCAGTGTAGCAGGGGGGCTAAGGCATCTTCCTGCCTCTCTTGGCAGTGCAGACCATGCTCTGCCCCAGAAGCAGCCAGCAGCAGTCCCCAGCTAATGGGAGTGCGGAGCTAGTGCTCAGGGCAGGGGCAGTGCACTCTCTCCTCCCCCACCATGGAGCCCAGCCTGCTGTGGGTCGCTTTTAGGGCATAGCACAGTCTGCGGTGCCAGGACAGCCAGGTCGCTGCCTGAGCCCCCCAACTGCACATCTGATCTCCCCCCCTGCAGCAACGAGACCCAGTGCCTAACATTCCACCACCCAGTATTAATAATAACCATAATAACCCCCTTTATTTGGAAATAATAAGCGGAGCGTCCACACTGCCAAGCCCATTATTTCGAAAGAAAGGGCTGGTTATTTCAAAATCTGTACTCCTGCTTTCCTAGGGGAATGAGCTTATTTCGAAATAGTTATTTTGGAAGTTATTATTTCTAATTTAATTATTTCAAAATCATTTCCTAGCGTAGACGCGCCCGCAGAGATTTCCGCACACGGGCAGAATGCTCAGAAGTCATTTTAATCTAGACTGAAGGCTGGTTTTGCACATGGAGAGCATCCAATCCAGCTGACCCGAGTGTAGACTGTAGCTTTGTATGTGCAGAAGCATGTACGCAGATACGCCTGAAGCCCTAGATGTACAACAGCCCATGGCAGCAAAAAAATCAGCTGAACCTGTATAGAGAATACTCCCGTGTGTGTACACACGCACGTGCAACGCACATACACACAGTACCATACAAGATGACATATTATATAATATAAAACTACAAAGCAACTTGCTAGTTTTAACTTATGTTGCCATTTAACGTCAGAGTTATTATAATGAATGTGAAGTCTCCCTTTAAAAATGAGGTTATGTTCTTTAATATTCATTGACTTCTAGCTTGCTTCCCACACACAACACATTATTTACTCTACAGTGGCTCGGTGCATCAATTATGGTAATACTTTGCAAATAACACTTGCATTATCGCAAAATGAGCCTGGTTACTTAGCACTAGCCAAACTATCCCTCTGGAAAACTGTCACAAACATATGTATCATATGTCTCCACTTAAACAGTTCAGACATTGTACCAGTTTATTAAAAAAGATTCAGCCTTTTTTAACTCATCTTTCTGAGCACAAACAGGGTTATAGCCTAAGTTGCCTCTTCTCTTTGCTTATTTGGTTGAACAGCTGAGTTAATACTTTTAGATCAAGGGACAATGCATCTATTACATCAGCATATTCTAATGCAGCCAGGATAGCTAAGCACCAATGGCTCTTGATTAATTTTTCAGTTCAGCTCCTTAAGCCAAATTCCTGTCTCAGCGATATCATGGTAAAAAAGTTCCTAACCTGTCTGTGTAATTGTTGTTCTTCGAGAGGTGTTGCATATGACCACTGTACTTCAGGTGTATGTGCAAGTTGGAGATTTCCCCCCAAGCGATACCCAACAGGGCAGGTGTGCCTTCAACTGTCAGTGCACAGGGATGCATTCTCTATGCAGGTTCAGCTGATTTTTTTGCTGCCGTGGGCTGTTGTACATCTAGGATTCCAGGTGTATCTGCATACATGCTTCTGTACATACAAAGCTACAGTCTGCACTCGGGTCAGCTGGATTGGATGCTCTCCATGTGCAAAACCAGCCTTCAAGGGCAGAGTTGGCGCAGACCTCTCTTAGTTCCTTTATATTGGACAGACTCCGACCAAGGAGAAGTAGAGTGGGTCAGGAAGTGGACCTGTGCAATGCATCTCAAAGAGTAACAATTACAGAACAGGTAATAATAGATTTTTCTTCTTTGGCTGTTTGCAAATGGCCCACTCCACTACTGGTAACTCATTAAAAAAAAACCCTTAAAAAACAATGAATAATCTAATAGCATCTTAAAGACTAACCAAACATGTTGATGGTATCATGAGCTTTCATGGGCACAACCCACTTCTTCAGATGACTGCAGTATTAGAAGTCCAGATCCAAGAATAAATAACAGAAGGAGGGAGGGAAGGGGGGGAGACAGTGAGTAGATTGTTCAAGTAGTTACAAGAGGCTGATAAGAACAATTTGCACCTCCATTGGTTGGTTGGTTGGTTGGTTAAGTCATTAGGATGTGGAAGGTAGTGTGCGAGCCAGCTGATGTCTCTGTTCATTCCATTCACATAAGAATTAAACTTGCAAATGAAGTTAAGTTCCAACCCTTCCCTGTGTATTTGGCTTGTAGAATTGGCCTGAAACAACATTAGTTGTTTTTTAAGTTTTTCCTGTTACAGACTAACTCGGCTACTCCTCTGAAGCTGGTAACTCACAGGCAGTTCAACCCAGAGATGGGTTTGAATGCAAACTTCTGCATCATGATTAGAAGGTGTTCTCATTCTGTCGGGCACCATCCGGTTATCTTGGTAAGGAAAGAAGATACAAACTTGCTTTCCTTAAGATTACAGCCATCACTACCATGCATTTTGTAAATACTTGTGGGACTGCAGATAGGCCAAACCACAGACTTTAAACAGATGAGTGGTGTTGATCAGAAATCTCCTAGGTCTTTGTTGGATAACCACATGGAAATACAACAACCCTTCGAGTAGAGGGCAGCATAACAGTCACCAGAATCTAACTAGGGGACAATGGAAGTTGAAGTGCCCATGAAAAACATCGTTTTCTTTATACATGTATTCAAATTTTGCAAGTCTAGGAAGGGTTTTCAACTTGAGATCATGTATTCAGTCACTTGTTTGGAGGAAGCAATGTTGTAGCACAGATCTCTACACAAGATGAAACCCTGGCTGAAATCATCTGTGTTGAGACTGGAAGGCCTTTCAAACTGTCAGCAACTGAAATGAACAGCTCTGATGATGATGCAAAACCCCTAATTCTGTCCAAATAAAAATCCAAAGCCCTTTAGACATCCAAGATATTTGGACCAGAGCACCTTTTCAACTTTCAGAGAACAGGTCTTAGGAAAGAATGTCATTAAGTATATGGCTTACTGAGGTGGAATTCCAAAACTACTTAGACAGGAATTTCAGATGCAGATGAAGTACACTTTATTCTTACAAAAACATCATGTAAGGATGGCCATCTCACACCACTCATAACTCCATCACTTCTCATATTTCTAATAGCTACCAACAACGCTACTTTTATAGTTAGGTTCACTAAGGAACAGGTAGCCATCAGTTCAAGGGTGGATTCATCAATGCTGCCGACACCATATTTAAGTTCCAGGTAGGAATGGGATCCATGACAAGGACTTATACAGACTGTGCACACTCAGATGTTAAGGACTAGCAGACCATCCGATGAGCAAAAGATTATCGGATAGTACTGTTGACTAGTCGATTCCCTCCTTCCCTTGCTGCCTCTATCAGATAGAGGCAGCAAAGGGGGGGGAAGAGGGAGTACTTCAAAGTGGCAGCGCCGCATGGAGCCCGTGGTCAGCTCTTTGCGGCGCTGCCCTTTGAAATGAGAGGGGGCGTTTCAAAGGGACAGCACTGCACAGCTGATCCCCGGTTCAGCTGTGCAGCACTGCCCCTTTGAAACACCGCCACAGCGTTTCAAAGTAGTAGCACCGCATGGAGTCCAGGGTCAGCTGGGGAGCTCCGCACAGCATTTCCGTGGAACCCGGGATCAGCTGGAGAGTCCTCAGCTGACCCCAGGTTCTGGGGAAATGCCGTGCGGAAATTCCACAGGGAGCCCGGGATCAGCTGGTGAGCCCCCAGCTAACCCTGGGCTCCACTTCAAAATAGCAGCGCAGCACAGAGCCTGGGGTCAGTGGGGGGACTCTAAGTCCCCTCTGACCCCAGGCTCCATGAGGGCGCTTCCACTTTGAAATGCCCAAGAGCCCCTGCTGGCCCCAGACTGCATGCGAAGTTCTGCATTCCTCCTTTGAAATGTACAAGAGCCCCAGCAGGAGCTCTTGTACATTTCAAAGGAGGAATGCGGAAGTGCCTATCAGCTAGTCGAGTAGTCGATGGAAATTAGCATAGATGGAAAGTAGTCGATGGAAAGTAGCAGGAAATTCCATCAACTGCTCGAGGAGTAAAATAATCGTTAGTTAACATCTTTAGTGCACACCAATTAAGCATCTGATTGACATATTATTGGAGAACACTGAGCAGCCCACAATGGTGGATGGACACTGACGCTTTGACAGCTGAACTCCGATGGAGCTAAGTGATAGGCTCTACTGTTTCTAGTGGAACAAACAGTCCAAAATGTGTTTGTACCAGCCCCTGCTGCACGGGTAGTGACTGGGGACAGGATCACACCCTTCGGCTTTGACCAAAAACAATATCATTTCTACAGTAACAGGTAACTGTAGCTAGTAGATGGCTTCCTGATATTCAGGAGAATGTTTTGCACGTTTGCTGAACATTCTCCGTCTTGAGATATTAACTGTGAAATTCATCTGCAAGCCATGAGATGGAGCATGGCAACACTTGGATCCTTGACCTTCTACAGAAGCACAGCTCCTTTGAAGAAAGGTGCTTTGATGTTCTATGCATCTTCCTTGGCATCAGAGAAGGGAATGTCTGGAGGGAAATACCAGAGCCAGAAGTCCTCAATGCATGCCGGGCTCAGTGCATGCCCTGAGGATGAAGGCTCAGAAGCCAAGGCAGACACGGGGTTAGCTTTCATGATGAAGTAGCATAGTCTCACCTCTACCCTTGTTTAGTCCAGGGTTTGAACTCACTATAGACCTGGCAACAGTCTTGACCAAGGCACAGTAGGCATCTGGAATTCAGGTCATTCGTAAGCGCAGACTTTTTTGCAACTGGTGCAAGGCTTGAAACCCAGAGACCAAGACATAGCAGATCTTGGCTAGTGGCACACTTTGGGCATCAGAGCCCTCTTATACAAAGACAGAGTAACAACAAAAAAGAAAGCCTACATGAATTTACACTAATAAGTACCACTAGCCATTTCCAAACAGGGGATAATCCCCTTGCAGTGGGAGAAAAATCCCAGTAGCAAACCCATGTGCTCTCACTACCTCTCGTGAACAGTAAAAAGGAAATGAAGGTGGTCTTGGGCAGTGCTGAGGGTGCATGCACTTCCTCGACAGGAATCACTTTGGGAAACATCTCTGGCTCTGGTGCAGCTGGCGTGCACACACCTAAAGTGGAATGGACATGTGCAATCATAGAAGAAAATAATTATTTGTATTATAGCAGCACTTAGAGACCCCACTCGAGAACTGGGGGTCCACTAGCCTTCAAACTTAGATAAAAAGTATGCCCAGCTCTATCCAGAGTAGTCCCACTGCAAGCAAAATGACTCTGGACCTACATTGGTGCAACCGAATAGAATCAGACACTCACTCTCATTGTGGTTATAGACACTTGTCTGACAATGTAAGAAATGCAATTGTTTTAGCAATGAACTAATTGGAATTTAATGTTGTGGGTGTGATACAGAAGGACACATGAACTGTGTTCTACTGCAGGCAATGTGCAATAGGAATCCTTTTTTTCCTCTATTTGCAGCATTCCTTATACTCAAAATGGGGAATTGTTGAAGCTAAAGTCTAAAATGTTCAATGGCAAGGTTTTGTTTGTGGGGGGGCGGAGGGGGAGGGAGGAATTGGAGAAAAGCTTCCATAGTAGTTCATACTTTTTTTCTTCTAGAGTTGATCAATCCAGAAGTTGACCCTGTGAGATTCCACACAATGATTCACACCATCATTTCCTTTCTCATCCACACAACTTCCCTTCCAGTCTGACCAGAAGAGAAGAAAAGCACGGAATATGCCCACGATAAAGAAACAGAGAAATTCACAGCGGTAGAGCAATGTTAATAAAGGCTCTTCTTCCATAAGTTACTGAAATGCAGCTTGGACAAACCAATTGCCTATCCTGTCTGACCTCAGTGGATGGTCCAGGATATAGTGTTACATTCATGTCAGCTATATAGCATTACCAGCTTTAATACGAAGACTTGGAAAATGGAGTGCAGACAGTCTAATACAGACGGCGTTTTGTCTATCCAAATGGGCATCGGCAGGATTCTGCATTGTGGACTGTATTTTAATTTGAACTGGTAATGAAATGTGAGGAGCGACTCTAGATTGCTCAGTGCTAGGGATGCCAACTTTCTAACTGCAGAATAGCAAACACCCTGCCCTTTCCTTCCCGCTCCCTCCATTGCTTGCTCTCCCCCACCCTCTCTTATTTTCGCCAGGCTGAGGCAGAGGGCTGGAGGGAGGAGAGGTTCCGGGCTGGGGCAGGGGACTGGGATGCAGGGAAGGTGAAGGCTCCGGCTGCAGGTGCAGGCCCCGAGGTGGGGTCAGGGCAGAGGGTTCTGAGTGTAAAAACGGGCCGGGGGGTCTGAGCTGGGGCAGAGGGTTGAGGCATGGAAGTGGGTTCGGATTCTGACCTGCCCTGACCTCAGGAAGCCCCGGCATTTCCCAGGAATGGAGGAAGTCCGTGCAGCTCCAATATTGCCCTCTAGCTGCTAGGTGAAAAGGGGAGCCAGGGAACCCTGCACACTGTCCCCACCCGCAGGCACTACCCCTGCCGCTCCGATTAGCTGTGATCTGTGGCCAAGGGGAACCGGGGAGTTGGTGCTCAGGGTAGCACGTGTCTGTCCCTCCACTTAGGAGCTGGACATGGCAGCTGCTTCCCAGAACTGGTACTGGGCAAAGAGCCTGCCTGCTTGCCCCACTGTGGCCAACCAGACTTTTAGTGGCCCTGTCACCAGAGCTAACCAGAGGTGCCAGGGTCCCTTTTTGACTAGGCATGCCAATCAAAAACTCAGTGCTTGGCAGCCCTACTTAGGGCTGGTGTACACCCCTGCGGTGAGTCAGCCTCAGTTACACTACCTCAGTCATGTGAATCATTTAACTGAAGTTGACATAGGTTAGGACAATTTACCGAGGTGCGTACACTGGACTGTGTCAAGGGGAGACATTCCTTTCCTGACTTGCCTGTCTCATTTCAGGGGGCTGTAGCACTGCAGTCAATGGGAGAGCACTCTGCCACTGACATAGCGGGTCTTCACAAAACCCGCTAAATTGACCCGCTGCATTGATTGCACTGGTAAGTGTAGACATGGCCTAGGTGTAGCCCAGGTCAAAATAAATTAAGGTAACGACCCTGCAATAATTCTTTGGTAACCTAAGAGTTACTCATCTCTAGCCAGTTCCTCTATTTGGGAACCCCTGTCATAGTTAATTTGACTCAACTTACCCTGGATGCTGCAAATGTCACCTCTGAAAACCAAGACCAAAGTGTACATATACAACAGGCTCATATCTGTGTATTTTAAAATATAATTTCTGCAAAACTCTGTGCACCTTTCCATGGTAAGCAGGGGAGAGGTACAGGGATGCGGGAGAGGTTAGGTATACTTGTGGCATGCTCTAGATTTAAATCATAGGTTGCAGAAACAATGGTAAAATGCAACAGAAGTCTATGGTCTTACATTGTATTTCCATATCACCACACTACTTGACCAAATCTATCACTTTTGCCCTTGATTTGGGCAATACAGCAACCAAACAATGTTGAATAAACCTAGGGGGGCCTCTTCTGCGAAAGACTCCAAAGCTTGATTTTGGTTTTCATAGTCCTGCCTCCATAGAAATGGTTTGATTGTTTTAAGAGGGAAGGGAACAGGTTGGCAGCCCTTGACAAGGCCAAATCAACGTGTCGTACAGAGAATAGCCGAGGTCAGACTGATTTTGCAAGCTGGGAGGAGCCACAACTGCATACTGTAAAAAGAGTTAGTTCAGCAGCGTGGCTCTGAGAAACCCCCTCTGCGACGGGTTTATTTTCCTACCTTGGGAAAGGAGGAAAAAAAGAAGGGAAAAAGAGAGGAGAAACACTCTGGAGGGGCACACAGAGTGGCCACCCGCACATTTTAATTATTGATGCAGACAGCCTAAGCAATCTGTAAGCCATATACATAATGTATTTACTTGAAAATCCAGGCAAATCCACATGGCATTACAGAATAAACTGCAAGCTGATCTGGGAGCACTGTCTTAAGAACAGAGTAAGCTGTCTCCATGCACTCAAAAATCTGTTGGACAAATGAAAAGATTAGATTAAATGTTAATAATCCTAATGTGCTTGGTGACATTCTTTTTTGACCTAGCAGAGTGGAGCGCACAAGCGTTTTATTCTACCTCCACCGTGGTCCATCTTGTGCCGTGGGATGGCTTATTTAGAGTAATGTATGGAGACTGGCTCACCTCTCTCCTGAGCCTTGCACAAACCACGGGCAACGTTTAAGGATCAGCCCAAAAGCAGCAGATGTTTCATACAGCCAAAGTGCCACGTTAGAAAGAAAACAAAAAGTCACTCCTTGAAACAGCTGCTTTTAGGGTTGCCAAGTGTCCAGTTGTGAACTGGACAGTCCAGTATTTGAGCTTTCGGGAAACAAATTGAGAAAATATAAATGAGAACATATAAATCTCTGGTATATTCTAAATAAGATGTAATGTAGATTGTGATGTAATGTCAAGTGTATACAGTATTTTTGTTGAAACCATCTGGCAACCCTGGCTGCTTTTAAGTGGATACAGGGAGGGAAGGGGGAAATGGTGAGACAGAACCAGAACATCTTTCACTTCAGGTAGTATGTGTTGCTTGTCTCGGACAGTGACTGGACCCATGTGGGGAAGAATCAAATGGATTCTAAATACATTTCCCCTGCCATTTACCAGACAGCGGAAGCGACAACAGATAGAATGACTGATGCTCACCCCATCCAGCCATTTTGTACGTGTTTTTCAGTTTCAAAGTTTAAATCTTGCTCATTAAGAAAATATGGTACACTGTAGGGCATTAAATAATTGAGTTGTTATGCGTGGTAGGGAAGGGAGGGAGGGAGCAGGTACAGGAAAGGCACTTTTAACATGCAGCATCCCAGACGCAGAATTCTGATTACTAATGCATGCACTGAGCTTTCGTTCCTTTGCCCACAGACTACTGCAGGCCAGAGGGCATCCGAGTGTGTGGCTGGAACAGAAGGCTGGGCCTTTGCAACACCCAGATGTCTGAGAGTCCTCCGCTGCAGGGAAGAGCCTGCTTGCAATTTTCTTCTCAAGCACCAATATGAAAACACAAACATTCAGACAAATGGACCATTCACTTCCTCCTGGCTGCTTGTAGTGGTTTCTTTAATCTTTTAAGCTTCTGGGTTTAATCCAGCAGCTGCCATCAAAAGTATTATACAACTCGAGGGCACTGCAAGAGGGGGGAATACAATGTATTTCTTGATTTGGTGTTTCTAGCCTCCTTTTCATTATAGCATGTGCACATATTTTGTAGTATAGATATGCCATACAGCTATAACCGTAAATTTAGACACGCACTCTCTCTACTGTACAGAGAAGCCATCGTTGATTTTTATATTGATGGATTGTCTAGTTCAGTGTTTCTCAAAGTGGTCCTCGACCCACTCTGAGAAACCTGCTAACTGGGCGCTCCTGTGGCTGCGGAGCTAGTAAACAAACAAACAGGAGCAGCCAGCTAGCAGGTTTCTCAGAGTGGGTCTGCAGACCACTTTGAAAAACATTGGTCTAGTTATATCATCTCATTTTATATAGATATACTATAGATATAGATATGATGGCATAAGTATATAGCACATGCATACACAATATGATGGATAGTAAGGGCATAAATGTATTATTTAGACCAGTGTTTCTTAAACTTTTTAAGACCGAGGAACACCAAACAATTTTTTTTTTATGGGAACACCAAGGATTTTTTTGTTGAGCAAAAAAATAAAAAAAAGGAGGCTTGCCCCTTTAAGGGCAGCCATTCCCCAGGGAAAAGTTGTTGACAAAAAAAACCCACACACACAAAAAAGGAGGCTTGTCCCTTTAAGGGCAGACATTTTGAATTCTGTTTTCTCCACGGCACACCTCCGACTTAGGGTTGCCAGGTGTCCGGTTTTCTACCGGACAGTCCGGTTTTTGGGGCCTCTGTCCGGTAAAAAAAATCCAGAAAATACCAGACATGTGCATACCAGAGGGGCAGCCCAGTCCGTGCTCTTGTGCGCTGGTCAAGCGCATGGTGGAGCCGCAGCCGGACTGACTCGCGTGGGACGGGAGCACCCTGGGATCTGTACAGCCCAGGTCAGTCCTGCTCCCCACTGGCTGATTCGCTCCCCGGCCCCCTCCTAGCCGGCCGGTTGGTTGATTCTGCCCGACTTCTCCTCCCGGTCTTCCCCGTCCAGTCCTTCCCCCTCCACCCACCCGCCACCAGCTCTGCCTCCCGCTGGCCGGTTCCTGCTCTGGATCTTCTCCAGCCAGCCCCTCTGCACCCCCCGCCAGCCCTGCTTCCGGCGGCCAGTTCTGCCCCCCTCCTCCTCCTCCTCCTGAGCTCCCCAGCCAGCTCCGCCGCTGCCGCCGCCCCGATATCCCGCGGCCAGCCCCTGCTCCGCCCGACCCCCTCCCACCGACCAGCCCTGCTTCCCGTCAGCTCCCATCTCCCCAGCCAGCCCTGTTGCCCCCAACCCCGTTAGCTCTGTTTCCTGCCCCCTTCCCGGCCAGCACCGCCTCCTGGCCCCCATGAAGCGTGTCCAGTATTTTTTTTTATGACTACCTGGTAACCCTAGCAGTGATCCTATCCCTGTGGTTACCACAGAGATTTAAACTGAGAAGGAACTTGCCTCCCCCCCTCAAGTCCCTCCTGGCTCCCAACACCCCCAGCCTCCCAGCCCTCATGCTTACCTGGTTCTGCAAGGCTGCAGGCACAAAATGGTCTTGCTCAACAACTTTGGTCTCCCCCCCCCCTTTTTTTTCCCCTTCAACAGAATTTTTTCCCGGTGGTTTTTTTTTTGGGGGGTATTTTTGTTTCAACCATCTGGCAACCCTAACTCTCGCTGTTGTTTTTCTTGAAGCCCCAGTACTTAAGATGGACTACATCTTAACTTCCTTCCCTTGTCAAACCCTTTTTAAAAATTTCCCTTTATTTTTAGTAGTTTATGTTAAACAAAGTACCGCACTGTATTTGCCTTTTTATCTCTGCTGCTGCTTGATTGCGTATTTCCAGTTTCAAATGAGGTGTGTGGTTGATCAGTCAGTTTGTAACTTGGAGATTCTACTGGAACTGCATAAAATATGTTAAAAATAATGCATCTTTCTTTGACACTCACAGTGTAAAAGATTTAGTTAATAGCTCACTAAAAGAATCCCCCATAAAGGTTACATTTGCTGTGTGTCAAATTCAAGAAATACTCAGAAGCTCTGAATTGCTTTTAAGTTAATTTCAGAAAACAGAAGAAAACTTAGTTTGATCCAGAGACAAAATCACAAGTCAGCTGATCTACTAAAGGAATGCATTTTCTGTACATATAGACTCAACTGCACTTATTCTCTTTTGTTCACAAAACAATAGAGGTTCTTTAAGGATTCCTGTTACTGGAAAATGTCTGCTAAAAGCACACTTTTAGATACGGGTCCCACAAGCAGCAGTAATAATCTCAGTGAAAATTTTGGATGTAGGCAAGATCCACCATGTAGGCAGTATCTTTTAAAATTATTTCAAATGTAAGTCTCTGTAATGGCATTTACTAGACTCAGATAGCTGTCTGAATATGAACTAATGCAGTACTAACTTCCTGACCCTTTAGACAATTCCAATGCCTCTACAGCCGATAGTTTCACTCTGGGAAAAGCTAACAAGACTCTGATGAATCTGATTGTTGGTTGTGATCAGTGATACTTTTTTTAAGTGCCCTAGGTAAACATATACAAAACACAGGATAGCCCTTGAAAATAAATACCTGATCAGAGAACACCTATCCAAAGCACCAAAAAGGCAACCTGCAAGAAAGCTGATCTGTAAAAGAGATACAGAAGAGAGAGACTGTTTTTGCTCACTGTTGTCACTGGTCAAATCTCAGAGGACTGAATGATAAATCAGCTATTATATCAGAGCTGGTTTTCCGAACAATGTAAAACACTTTCCTTGGGTAAAGAGCATACCAGACACTGAACTGATCAGCAGGTTCCCACTGCAGAATTAAAACAAATAATATGACAAATTTACACACACACACACACACACACACACACATGCACGATTGTTTGCATTGGTCAAAAGGGCACCTCGCCCCATATGTTGACCAGTTAGCCAGGAGAGTGTAGCTATAATAAAACTCAACTCTTTGAACAGGAGACATCAAAGTCAGACATTCCTTAAGGTATGTGTGTCATCATGCAGACAACAGGCAAGTTAAACAACACGCCTGTCACCCTCTCACCACTATGAAATGCCATTTTGGCTCAAGACTGCAATTCAGAATGTTACATTTCACTCCAGGGGTTCTTTGCAGATGTCATCAAGTGACATGTGGGTAGCTGGATCTATACAGAATCCAGACACTCCGATTCACCATGTCACATAACACTGTTGAGATGGTATGACGCACTGTGGAAGGGCAACTGCTCACAAAGGCATCACCAGAGGAAGCCAGTGACCCCGAGGTAAATGTTATCGCTGGTTTCTCCTTGCTAGCTGTCTCAATGAAGTTGCGATCTGAATTAGAAATTAAAACTCTGATGAGGACAATGCATTGTTGGCAGGTCCAGAGGACATTTCACTGATCCCAATTCACACTTGTCGGACAACAGGTTAAAAACACTCCCCCACATAAGTTGGGTTTCGCTGCTCCATCAATTTGCAATGTATACTGCAGTGTATGATCTATTCACCTTTGGTACTAGTGTGTTCCCTTCGTGCATGGAGAACAAAGGCTGCTTCCATCAAGTAGAACAAAGGCTGCTTCCATCAAGTAATTCCAGCTAAGCAGGGCACACCAGCTTTTCATGCTTATGCCCATGGCGAGCGACTGGATGGCTTAGGGGGAAAGGGATCCTTTTGCCCCTAAATGACTGAATCAAAACCACTGAAAGTCAACAGGAAGCCAAAGCTGTTACCATCCCATGGTGGTTCAATGACCTATGTGGCAAGAGTTGTCTGCCTCGCAGGGCAGTTTGTAGCTGCCCTGTTCCAACTGCATAACAACTCATGAACTGCTTTTTATAGAAAGGGAAATTGAAGCAAAGAGCAGTGAAGTCTCTTATCCCAGGAAACCCAGCAGGTGAGCAGCAAAACTGGGAATACAATCTGGCTCTCCTGAGTTCTCTCCATTGGTCATGCTGCCTCCCCTACAATGATTCAAACTGAAGCAATGTGGGGCTAGGAAATTTGCACCAAGGCTTTCTGCATTGTAAAGTGAGAAGGCATCAGCTGGTAGAGCTTTCAGTCTCTGCATGCAAAACCCACTATACACAGAGGAGCCAGAGTGTGGTGGTGTTATTGCAAGAAAGTGCATGTTAAACTTCCAGTTGTGTGTTTCATTTCTGCACTGCCTTCCCCCCACCAGCCCAAAATGGGTTTTACAACAACTGACTTGTTCCCTGTCTAGAGTTGTTAATGTAATGTCAGGCTCTGCTCTCTTTTTCATAAGGGAGCAAATTTAGACATAGCAAACTGCGACTAAGCAACAGGACTAATGTGTTTCAGTATTGCTGGTGACACTGTAGTCTTCTTTAGTCACCCAGCCTTGAAATAGAGAGGCTGGGGAGTAGCTCCTTACAAATGACTTGCTTCCTCTTGAACGCTGTAATTCACTGGTTTCTAAATTCTTGCAAAGCACACTGGAGGGGTAACTCCAAGTAAAAGAGGTACAACATCCTCTTTTGCTGTCTGTGCTAATAAAGGAGGCATTTAGAAGTACTGCAAATCTCTAGACATTTTTTTTAGAGAAGACATGGAGGGAAAGCAGGTTCTTTTTCTTCTTTGCAAGATAAATTGCCGTGTATGTAGTTTGGGTTGCATGATGCAAATGCATAACGTAAATCAACATTCACTAATGATCAGGCTACACAGACTATGATTCTGGGAACATGCCCATAAATCTATGCCGCAGCAGGCACGATTTTAAATTAATCTGGAAATGCGTTTAATGTGAAGTATGATATGAATCTTTTATTGAATAGAAAGTAAGATATTCAAAGAGATCTGATGACTTTTGGGGGGGCTAACAGAGTCGCTCCCGTACTTTTACCTTTAATACATATAGGGTATTATTCATAAAAATTAAGAACTATACCAAACTTTGACACCTAAAACTT
Organism: Rafetus swinhoei; assembly: GCA_019425775.1. Lineage (NCBI taxonomy): Eukaryota > Metazoa > Chordata > Testudines > Trionychidae > Rafetus > Rafetus swinhoei. The sequence continues at coordinate 21,163,023 of CM033445.1, read as the reverse complement.
GAAATAAAAGCCCAAAGTTAGGATTTATTCTAATAGAGGTTGAACCTCTGTGGTCCGGGACTCTGGTCCAACAATATCTGGGGTCCAGCAGAATCATGGATGTTGCTGGACTAGAGAGCCCCAGAGGCAGAGTTTGCTGGCAGCTGGGAGTGGTGCTGGCCATGGCGGGGCCAGCGGAGCCTGTGGGGCACTAGAACCTGCAGCCAGCAAGGCAGTGAAGCCGGTGGGGCCAGGAGAGCTGGCAGACCTCTTGGGCCACAGTTGGCAGGGCTGCTGGAGCTCCCGGGGCTGCCATAGCCGGGGATAGGTCAGAGTTTCCAGGTGGCTGGAGAGACGAGCCAAGCAGAGAGGCTGGCACTCCCCTCACACCTCCCCACCTCCCTTGGTCCAGCAAATTCCCTTGTCTGGGATGGGGTGCTGGACCAGGGAGGTCCAATCTGTAGTTTCCAGATTATTATGTTTGCTATTATTTTACATTTTATGTAATTATTCCCTTCTTTATTCTGGCCACAATAGAGGCTGCTAATGGCAGAGGAAAGATGATCTTGTTCTTAACCACACAGTACCAGGGTCAGAGAACTGATTTCTATTTCTAACTCTGCAATAATCTTGTCTCCGTTTTCCCACCAGCTGCAGGAAGTACTGTTAATTTTTGAAAACGCTTGCAAGTAAGAACTAGATATCCAGGCCAAGGCTGCAGAATCAAGAGGCCAGATAACTTGAATAAGCATTAAAATGATTCAATCTTCAAACAAACCGTATCTGCAAACGTTTGTGATTCATCTAGCATGAGTCCTGAGTCCATTTTAAATTACTTCTTCAAATGAACCTTGATTTCACACACAGTATTAAAAAGGTGGATACAGAAAGGAACACCTTTTAGTACCCAATCTTGTCAAGCCTATTTTTAATATTGCATCTGATCCTCCAACCCTTCTATTTTTTAATTTGTATAGGGAGTCACCCATGTCTCCTGAGTTCACTTGTGGTCATACACAGCGAAGAAGTATGCTTGATACAGCTTTGAATGTAATCCTGCTTGTAGAACAGTTTCCCTCTCCAGAAACTTATCCTTTAGGCTACGTCTACACTAACGAGTTTTCGTGACAAAAATATGCAAATGAGGGACTCATTTACATGAGTTGCTATCTCATTTGCATATTTTCTGCAAATCCGTATTTGCACTGGGGTTTTTGCGCAAAAACAAGCGGTGTGGGCATTTTCTTTTTGCGCAAAAACCCCTTTTTACGCAAAAAGAAAACGTCCACACTGCTTGTTTTTGCGCAAAAACCCCAATGCAAAAACAGATTGGCAGAAAATATGCAAATGAGATCACGACTAATGCAAATGAGTTCCTCATTTGTATATTTTTTGCTGAGAAAACTTGTAGTGTAGACGTAGCCTTACTGTATTGTGTACGAGCTTTGTATTTGGGCTATTCAACTTCTATAAGAGCTAGACAATCTTATTTAGATCCAGATTCAGCCTTGATGTATGGGGCAGGATGAGGTGGGGATCTTTCCCTGCATCGTTTTACAGTGTGCATCTGTGTGAAGCAAGGATGCTCCTTCTCCTCTCAAACCCCTTCCACCACCCAACTGCACACCACCAAAAACCAAAGACATATATTGAGATGAATGGCAGTATCCACTCCTATGGTGTGGAGATAGAGTATTCCTAGTGCCACATTGTTATTTTATGTATTAGAAATTCAGAATAAAAGCACCATTTGCAATGCTGTCATAACCCTCAACTTCCAGAGAAGTCAACGGATGATGAATATGCCAAACATGTCGCAGGACTGGGCCCCTAGCTCTAGCAACTACCTAAATATTGACAGTACATGGGCGGCACTCACATCTTTTGTACTCCTTCTGTTTGGCTTTGTCTCTCCTTCGCTGAAGAAGTCAAGCTAAAACTAATATCCATTCTATTTGCCCAGTGAATAAACTAGCACAGCCTGCAAGCAACTGGGGGCTAGATGAACAAAGAAAGTTAGCAACAGCTGCTACTGCTTGGTATTAAAGGATGCCATCATAATGAAATTATACTATCTCTTTTACTTAACAAGTGTTGTATTTAAAAATAAACCACAGATTTTCTTTGATTTGTGGAAGGCTCTGGGGACTGACAGGGGGAAGGAGGGGAGGAAGAGGAAGGGAGCGAGTAAGCAGTTTTATTGGACGTTGATTACAGAACAGTTGGCAGATGGACTGAAGACAACGAATCCCTGAAGAACAAGTAGAAAACCAGAGGGCCAGGGGAGTTCTGTAACAGAACAGTAAAATTGTCAAAAATAGGGGGATGACAGGCACAGAATAGAAATAATGTTCCTTGTTTTGAAGTCAAGAGAGTCTGTACATCAAAAATAGAAATAAATAAAAGCAATTTTCAGTAGACTGTCAAGCAATGTTTGCCAACATGAAATGCTCCAGAGCTGACCGTTCAAACAAGCAACATGAAAAGCTGTACACGTGCATGCTATGTCCCCCATACAAAGCTTCCCCACCCTCCCCACCTTTAAGCCAGCTGTTCTTGTCTTCAGCGAGAAGTGGATCAAGAAATACCAAAGAAAGATAAATTTGAGGTAATTGCTACCACATGAAGGTAAGCAACAGGAAGTGCAGAAAACTAGCATTCCCCCACATCCTGAATGCCAAACCAGGCCCTCACATGTCCACTGGAGGCTTTGCTGTTTAATGCTTAGCTTGAAGCTGCAAATCATTCCCAGTGGTGGAATTTCAGGACCGTTTTAATCAAATCAATATGGATGGAACGAATTCTCTGTGCGAATCCAATGCTTTGACAGACAACAGCCGCGGTTTGGGGGCAGCATATGGCTAAAGGTGCTGCAAGCCTTTCATGGCCATTTTTCTAATTGTGGCCCTGACTGGCAGTGACAGACCTCTCTGTGAAGATTCTCATTATTTATCTTATTAAAAATAAAGGCAAGATGAACACTTCGCAGTAAGAGAGAGAGAGACCAGTAAAGTGTATTTGAAAGTAACGTTTTTAAATTCCAATTAAACTGAACCTTTTGCCGGAGGCGCCCCTCTCCCTAAGAAGAGAAATAATTTGTGACAGCATGAGCTCAATGTGGAAGACGTCAGAGACTGACGACAATACTGTTTAAATACTGGTTTTGCAATCGGAAGAGACTGGCCGTTGTTTAAATAGGCATTTTTAACAATGAACTTCTTCAAACTATGTTCTGACTACGTTTTTTAATTATTGGAAAAAGGAAGACAAGGGAGTCTTTCTCCAGTTCTTAAGAAACTCGCACACACAGAATACAGAAGAGAAATAACTGTGCAGACATGTAGATACAAACGACTCAAATGCTCGTGCAACTGAAAACTCCCATGTACATGTCACTGTTTACTTATTGTTAATAGAAGCGTTAACCTTATGTCTAAATCTATCGATGCCGGGTCTTAGGTAAGGTCTCATATTTAGGAGAGCAGCGAAGTACAGGTTAAACTTTAAGTCAGGGGTGCGGGAACTTTTTTGGGTCATGGGCTGCTGACCCATAGAAAATTCAGTCGGGGGCCACATACAAGTGAGAAGCAAACAACAACAAAAACCCCTCACTAATGTAGTCCCTGACTGAGAAGGAGAACAACACGCTCCACATTCCCCTTGCACACCATAGCCTAGGGGGGCCCAGGATAGTAGATTTGGTGTGCTCCAGCCCGCGGTAGAGTGGTGGGGGGCCTGAAGTGCCAGCACAGCCACCCCAATGCTGGGGGAGGCCTGAACCTAAGGGGCCACATCCATGTAAGCCGGGGGCTGCATCCGGCCCCCAGACCTAAGGTTCTCCACCCTGCTTAGATCACTGACACAGAGGCCCACCAATGGTTCACTACCCAGTGTCAGCAAGTCTTACCACTACACCTAACACACTGTTGTCATAACTGATATCTAAAAGAGGTCATGCATTGTACCATTTGAAAGCTAAGGACACACTGGTGATTAATGTCATAGTGAAATGTATCTTAACGCTATCTGAGGAATTATGGATACTCATTGAGGTTATGCTTTAAAGTCTGTGACCAAAGGAAGAGAAAAGTTTTCTCCTAGATAGGAGGGAAGGCAGCTATTCAATGTAATGTCTCCAATGTAAATTGGGCAAAGTGTGACTAAAGACAAAGAAAAGTCTAGATAAAGAAAGCCATCAGGAGAGCGAGTGGAGAGGGATGATTACTTAATTGTGATGTGGGATGGAGAGCCCTTCTGCAGCTATGGGAAATATGTAACCAACATACCTTTTGGGTGTGGTGCACTATGCCACCTAGTGGCACTGAGACCACTGACAGAGAGACTAATGAGGCTGCTCTATAGCCTTAGCTAATAGGCAGTTGGCTTTTAATTCATGCAGTAGAGGCTCATCCACAAAGCTCCAGAGGGCCCAGATTTGATTCCACTTATCAGTGTTATGCTGGCTCTTTATGTCACAGCTGAGAGGAACAGGAACACCACACTGAAGGCACCCAGTTGCATAGAAGGCAGTGACATGACAGAACTTAGTGAATGTAAAATGCCATGTAATTGGCTAACTGGAGTGTGTGGTGCCTGGCAGTGTTCCCTCTAAGCTGCATGGCAGCACAGCTTTACAGGTGACTAACCAGCCCTGCCCAGTCAGTCAGCTCCCCCCTAAGCCTCTGACTGGGCGGGGCTAATTAATCACCTGTGAAGCCGCGCTGCTGCCCAGCTTAGAGGGAATGTTGGTGTCTGGGCCTGCTGGAGCAGCTCATGTCTGAGGCGAGCCCCCCCCAAGCAGCTGCTCCAGCCCCCACTGGTTGACCTAAACCAGCAAGCCTCACCTCTTAAGGGTGAGAAAACTTACCAGTTAACCATTCCTATCCCTAGTATGGGCTGAACTCCAAAGTGTCTGTCTCGCTGACTTCATACCCATAAACACTGTCCTGAATATGGAGGCCTTCCTGAGCCAGGGCATAAGTGGGACTGGTTTATCTTACTATGTAGATCATCATGCAGAAATGTGCAAGTTATCAGCTAGTACAGAATGTTACATATCTGGCCCTTTCGATTACACTGTCCATTGTGGTCAATTTCACAGTCCTAGAATTTAAAAAATTGTAAATTTTCATGATTTCAGATATTTACCTCTGACATGTGGTACTGTGACGGTAGGGGTCCTGGCCCAAAAGGGGGGATGAGGGAGGTCAGAAGTTCACTGTAGGGGGGTGGCAGTATTGCACTGCTTATTTCTGCACTTTTGCCTTCAGAGCTGGGTCCTCAGCCAGCAGCCACTGCCACCCAGCCACCCAGCTCTGGAGGCAATGCAGAAGAGGCAATTCTGTGACCCCTTTCCCCCTCCCTCCCCCCCCCAGCTCTCTCTTGGGTCAGGACTCCCAGTTTGAGAAAAGCTGGTCTCCTGTCAAATCTGCACAGTAGAGGGCAAATGTACACAAAGACCAAATTTCACGGTCCATGATGCATTTTTCACAGTTGTGAATTTGGCAGAGCCCTAGTTATGCTCATCTCTGGTTGAGAATGTCAAAGTCACCTAGTTGATTTGGCTGCCCCATTCCTATTCCTTTAAATTTCACTTCAGTGTCAAAAGCCCATAGGTGGCCCTGAAAACCTGACTTCAGTAGATTTAAACACGAAGGGAATAGCACTCACTGGACCAAAGCTTTGAGGTCATGTGAACAGAGATAGGAGCCCTGCCATGGTAAGATGATGAAACTTACATGAGGAGGGGGGGTAGACGAGGGAGCACAGAGAGAACAAAAACAAATCAGAACATATGAAAAGATGCAAGTTGAATTAACTTGAGTGCATACACAGATGAATGGATTTTAAATCAGGCCTTTGCAATGATTCCCCTCCCCACCCCCACTTTAGCTATCTAGACATAGGTCATGCTCGCGCAATTGGTGCGTGAAAATGGATCTCTGCTCCTATGCGTATCCTTTGATAGAACGCATTATTCATTTAATCCATTTTACACACCAGTAAGCATTAACTAAGCTTTTTTTATCCACCCCTGTTTGTTTATTATATAAGCAAGTACTTTATGCTTTCAACAGCTGTAGAATGCTTCAGTAACCCCTACTCGGGCATGCTGGCATTAGTAACGACTGGAGATTGTATTGCCTCACATCCTCAAACCGACAGGTACCAACTTTCCAAAATGTCAGGGGGGTGCTCAACCTCCAGTTCTGCCCCAGGCCTGCCTGAAAGCCCTACCTCTGCCCCGCCTCTTCCCATCCTCACTCCACCTCCTCCCCAGCCTCCTCAACACTGCAAAACAGCTGATTGCCAGCGGGCAAAACGGGGTGGAAGGGACCCAATGGGGGGTGCCAATGGGTGCTCAGCAGCCACCGTGTTTTCCCTGTGGGTGCTCCAGCCCCAGAGCACCCAGAGAGCGGGAATCCATGCTCAAGTCCAGGTGTCCCTACCTTTTGGGTATGTCTACACTGCAACAGTATTCCGAAATAACTAGCACTATTCTGCAATAACTTAGTCCATGTCTAGACAGCTTGCAGTGATTTTGAAATAGTGTCAAAATACTGTCAAACTGGAGGACTTCTTACTCTGACTCCTGTAACCCTCATCGTACGAGGAATAAGGGAAATGAGAGGAAGAGTGCTCTGTTTCGAAATCAGTGCTGTGTAGACGCTCCCTATTTCGAAAGGAGCTACGCAATTGACGTAGCTCAGTTTGCCTAGCTTATTTCGAGTGAAGCCCTGCAGCGTAGACGTGCCCTTTCTGATGAGGGCCACGTACAATGTGAACGTTCCATCCTCAACGTGAGGTGTGAACTGTCCTGTGCCAGTCATCTTGCGTTCACTACAGAATGACAGAGGCAGCTGGCACATGACAAGAGACCAAGCTTGTCTTCTCTTGACAGCCACTCTGTTGCCATAGCTGGCTTCACATAATGCCACAAAATGTCAGTGCTAAGGTCTGAGGGAAATAGGATCAGTATTAGATTAGTTAACAGCTGTATTATTAGCAATGCTAAGCCTTGACACTTCTCCCTGAAACCTAGTTTTTACAGTTACAAATAGCTTTGTCAATGATTTCAGGCACCATTGGTCACACTTGAAAGCGTCAACTTACCCTTGCCTCCATTAGCTGTTTAAAGAAGAGTGATGTCATTCACGGAAGGTCACGTTTTCCTGAGCATCTTGCAACAACCGCAGTCATAAGACCAGCCAATGAAAATGACTGACAATAGATACGTGTAGGAAAAAATATGAAACCCCAGGGAAACGGAGGGAAAAAAGGAAGCGATTTCAAAATGGGCCCCAAATCTCTAAGGAATCATTATTATATTTTGCCCACTGATGGTGTTTGTAAACATTCTTATATTAAGTTTCATAACAGCTCTGTGTGAAAGGGTGGCAGAGAAACTTAGACAAAAGCAAGTTACTTCACTTCCGTAAGGTTGCACAGCAAGTTTGTGATGGAGCTAGGAATGGAATCTAGCTCCTCGTTACTATACATTAGCCACCAAATCAGCGTGATTCTACTTCACCCGACTGTGTGATGTGCTAACGACATCAGGTCACAATAAGACGGGTTTCCAAAATCTAATGGTCACACTGCCCATTTATTGACTAGTACTGCGTTTCTCAAACTGTGGGTTCCGACCCCCTGGGGGGTTGCGAACAACTTAGAGGGGGGTCGCAGTATCACAAAGTTTGAGGACCTCTGGACTAGTACATTAAGAGAAGCCATTTCCTTTCCTTTCTCCCCCCGCCATGTTCATACAAAGAGTTCTTCACTAAGAATGCAGGATTCTGAGAACCAGAGTTTACTCACTTCAGTCAACTTTTTAATTTAGTCAATTCTGTTAACAATGCAGAAAAACAGATTTAGCATGTCTGAATTCAGAATTTCAAGGCATAATTTTTAAACCTGTGTGAGAATCCTCACAAAGCTTTTTAATTGACCATCACCGATTTCTTAATAAAAGCTCTGCACCACATGCACTCAAACCTCTAGATGAAAAATGTCTCTTGTAAACATTTTTGGAAAGATCCGACGAAAGAATAAAAACCGCAATGCAGCAACAAAATTTCTTGAAATGTCTAGAGTGTAGATTAAACACACAGTTATAGCAACGCTTACAGTACCATCTGCTCAAAATTTCTCACCATACCCCAGCACTGTACGATTGATGGTAAGAGCTTCCATGCAACAAGACGTAATCAAATAGAACTTTTAAAGCTTTTTTCCAGAAGGAGAGCTGGTGTGGTTTTAAGGTGGGCTAGACATGAAAAGGAGAGAAAATTCTATAAACAGGTGTCTGTAGAAATCTCTGTGTTTTGCCTCTCTCAATATCCCTCGGCGGTTTCAATCAGATTTGGCAGTCTTTGCTACTTCCTATGCTGAACAGTCTAGGTATGTTGCTGGGCACACTTCAGCTGTGAACACATGTCAATTTTGTACAGGTGATTTTGTGTGTTCACTAGTCGAGCTTGTGCTTGGGAAAAACCAATCCCTGAAACAGGAGAATTAAATAGAGCATTCTCTGTAATATTGAATTATGTTTATGCAATCGTAGGCATGGGAAGTCTGAGTGCAGGGGGTGCCGCACTTCGCTGGCCCTCCTCTGCCAACCCCAGGGCCCCCATCTGCTGGCCCCTTGCCTGTGGTCCCGGCTGCTGGCTGCACAGCTCAGCACGCCCTCCCCAAACATTTTACCAAAGCCACTGTATGTAATCAGGTGATTCCAGTGTGCTACAATATTTATAACACTTGCTCTTCTGTTGCTTGTCATTAGTGGATCTCAAAACGCTTTATTTAAGGAAGTCAGTATCGTTATTCATGTATTACAGATGGGGAAAGAGACATACAGGAGGGATGTAAATGGTTAACCATTAAGTATCGTCCTTGCTTGGTGATACTTACCGGCACGGTTAATTGGTGGGGGCTGCAGCAAGCAGGGAGTTGCTCCACCCCAGCGGGGCCCACCACAGATGCGGGGGGTGCATTAACCCGGGTGGAGCAGCCCCGCTCCGGAGCAGGTTTGACCCGACGTGCCATGGGAAGGGGCACTCTATAATGTTTAACCAGTGAACTGATTAAACGGGATTTTACATTCCTAGGATACAGGAAGGTTAAAGTTACTTGTAACATGAGCCAGACACCAAATGATCAGGCCCCCAATGTGCTGGGTGCTCTACAAATGCCACAGCAAATAAGATAATCTGTGCTCCACATCACTCACATATCTCCTTTAGGGTTTGCTTTGGCCACCCAAAGCACAGTGAATTCAAGAGGTGTGTTCCCATCAACACTGCTACCACAGATGTCAAAGGACGCGGAGACGTAGCGAGGGCGTTATGCGCCCGGGGACAAAGGCAAAATTTGTGCCCCCACCTCCCACCCCGCTGCTCCCAAACCTGGTGCACAGCTGAGCCTGACCCGGGGGAGGGGATGAGAGAGCTTGTACCACGTCTTCCCCTGCCCCCTCCAGTTTGGGGCCAGGCCCCCGCACACACTAATCTGCCGACAGACATGGAGGAGGGTTGGGCTGGGGGCGGTGAGGTGGCGAGGAGGCTCCAGACGGCAGCGAGGGGTGGAGGAGGAACAGGCAAACCAAGGGAGCACAGGGGGAACAGAGGGGGACTAAATTAGTGCCCTCGTAGTGTGGTGCCTGGGGACAACTGCCCACCCCTCCCCTTGCTATGCCACTGAAAGGACAATGAATTATTTTTATTGCAGTAGTGCCTAGAGCTCCATGGACAAGGGCCACACGGTGCCATGCACTGTGCAAACACAACACACAAAGAGGGTGGCTGCCCCAAAGAGCTTGCAATCCAAATGCAACGCTTTTTCAGAACTTGTGAGAGCAAAACAATTTTCTCACCAAGAAACTACTCTACTACATCACTAACTACTCTGTTAGTGATTAGTTGGCTGAAGAAGCAGCCCAGACCACCTGAGACTGAAATAGCAGAAAACATATGACAGGAAACAATCCTAGACAGAGAAAAGATGGGAGTGGGAAGCAATTGGAAGACAGAATGGGTATTTTCCATCTCCTATTTCAACAATTCTATAAGATTTATTTTTAAGGATAAACAAAATGGGGGGAAAATCTGAAAATCAATGAAACACAGTTACGCAGCACAAAGTCAGTATGTCAAGATTTCCAAAGGTGGCTAGTGATTTGGAATGCCTTAAGTTTCGGGGATCTGAAATTAAAACCTCAAACACACAATTTTTGGGGGAGGATGAGTAGAAATGAGGATGAATCAGGCTATGACACAGGCTTTTTTCAATGTGTTTCCACATGGGCACTAAAAATCAGGCTATGTCTACACTACGAGTTTTTTTGGCAGAAAATATGCTAATGAGGGACTCATTAGCATGAGTCGTGACATCAGTAGCATATTTTCTGCCGTTTCTTTCAGTGTGGACTTCTTTTGCGCAAAAACCCCTTGCGCAAAAAGAAATGGCAGAAATATGCTAATGAAGTCGTGCCTCATGCTAATTAGTCCCTCATTAGCATATTTTCTGTCGAAAATCTTGTAGTGTACACATAGCCTCATAGTCTGAGGGGGAAAAACCACACACACACGTGTGCACATGGATGAGGGGGGTCACTGATTACATGGAAGTTCTGAGCAGGCTAAGACCCCAATCTCTGCATTTTCTACCTCCACTATCAAATTCTCTTTGCTTCTCCCTCCATTCCTTTCCCTTCTCCCTCTCTTTCCTACCCACCCTTTCTGCTCTTTCTATTGCATCCAAACCAGATGCAACAAAATGAAATCACAGAGGAAAAACACCTAAACAGCATCTCATAGAAGATGCTACCCAGGTAACAGTCACTAGACCTGCCTGGTCAAGTATAATTAGCCTAACTGGAAATCTAGTGTTAGCATTTAGAAGGAGAAACGTGTTAGTGATTTAACATGCAAAGGGAGTGTTAAGCCAATACACAAAACAAACCTTCCTGTCCCTTCCCCTTTTTAATCTTGTAGCTGGAAAGAATTGGTTGCATTTTGCTTATTTTGGCAACTTCATAAATTCCTGCTCAGCAATAAATCAGGACTTTAGGGTTTTCCATATGTTCTGCAGCTTACAGTATATAAATGGATCTCTGGTGACTGGGGAGAAAGCAACACATCTCCAGCCAAATGTTACTAGCATCATCCTATGGACATGTGTTGTAGATGGTGCTTGCCGAACAAAAAATTATGTGAACCACCAAGCTGTGGCGAAGGCAATAGAGGAGGGAAGGGGTTCTGAGTTCAGCAGTCAACAATAATTTATTCAAGGTCTAACATTCAGCAGCTCGGGGACCTCCCAAGCAGTAACAGACTTTCTAGGTATGCAGAAACCTCATGTACTTTGTACCACTTGATCCAGACAGCCACAATGGTATGGAGAATCTGTCTCGAGCTCTGTCACTTTCCAGACACCTCCTTGCCAAGCTATGCCAAGGGATAACCTCAGCTCAGAATCTCCTGGCAGAAGGTGTAAACCCTCTGTAAACACAATGAAGTCAGTGGCAAAACTCTACTGATGTCAACGGGGGCCATGATTTCACCCAGATAAACTGACACAAACCATGCTTTGTTTCTATTGCAATTGCACTCGTGTTCCATTTGGGACTGGGTTCCTATCGCAGTAAGTACTGTGCAAACACAAAGGAAGACATGAACCCTGTTCTGCACAGCTTACAATCTCAGAGAAGCAACACACTAGAGGGTTTGAAATTAGGCTTTGATTTCTATTGTCAAAGGGACAGCTCATGACTTGTAAGACCTCCATAGGAGGCGCTCTCCTTTCATGAGATGAAGCGAGGGGAGTGGGGGGGAGCTGGCAATGATCCAAGGGGCATCATCGAAGCATTCTCTGACAAGTTAGGGAGCCGGAGCTGTAAAAGACCATTAGAAGAGGCATGCATCAGATTGTTGTCCAACACCCAGAGAGACGATGCCCTAGTGTGGACCCAAAGACAGCACTTGTCTGTGGATTTTCATAGCAAGGCTGCAGCAGAAGCCTCTTCATTTGACGGAGAGAAAGAGTTTTATTTCCATGGCTCCATTTCTGTGGGTTTTTCTGCAGGAAAAGGAGTGCAATGAGGCCAATGTGTACTGTACACCTAGCAGCACAGAGAAAGGGGTAGCCCAGGATCACCCTCATTAGCCAGAGAAAACCATTACAGTAATTCTACACTAGATCAGAAACTTTCAAAGAATGCATCAATCCAGGGCAAATACTCTTTGTTTACTGGCCACTTCTGCACTGGTCCATCACTATTAGACACTTGGGCTACGTCTAGACTACAGAGTTTTGTCGGAAAAACGGCCATTTTTTCCAACAAAACTTGAGTTATGTCCACACTGCAAGCGCATTCTTTCGACAGTAAATGGCAAGAAAAGAGGACGTTTTGCGCAACTGGTAATCCACATTCTAGGAGGAAGAAGCCTTTTTGTGAAAGAGCTCTTTCTCAAAAAGGCATGTGTGGACAGTGAAGAGGGAGTTTTTTTGGAAGAAGAGGGAAGAGTAAAAAGCACAGGTCATTCTGTCCATAGCAATCACTGGTGGCCATTCTGTCCATAGCAATCACTGCTTACATGAGAGATGGCATCCAGGCAGTCTGGACGCTCTCTTTCGAAAAGTGCATCGCTTTTTCGATGTGCTTTTGCAGTGTGGACGCTCCTTCGCAAGAAGATTTTTTGGAAGATCTCTTCCGAAAGAAGCTTCTTGCACAAGAAGACTGCAGTCTAGTCATATCCTTAAAGGGGTGCACAAGGGGTCCTGAGGGTCATATCTAAAAATCCCAGTTTTAACTATCAGCACACCATTCTTGGGGGACTGTTATCACCGCTGCGCTGAACTGCTCACCCCAAAAAATCATCTGCTAGGATTCACGCAGCCAGAGGGGCTAGGATCTGTGCAGAGATATAATGTGATATACCAGTATCTGGCTGGCAAACAAACAAGGCAGGCTTTCATCCTCTCATAGACAGAGCCACACGGTGCCAGAAATACTGTGGTCTATTATTAACATTTACAATTGTTTGCAAGTCTGAGGAGTTACACAGGAGGAATTTGCTCTTACCCTTCACTGTTCCAAAAATGCAGCTTCTACAACCTAAATCAACTGTCCTAAAACTCTGAACATCTGAGACTGAAACTAATTTTAATACTTGTGTATCATTGCTCTGCAGCTGCATGACTATCCATTTGAACTTCAATAACTGATTTCAAGGAATGGTTTGAAGGGTTAGAAAAAGTTTTATCAAATGGGCATATAACTGCCTATGTAAATAAAATACTCTAACTAGGAACAATTCCCCTTGATTTGCATTAGCTCTGTCAGAGAAATACACTTCAAAGAGCTGGGATATGAGACCACGTTTCCTACCATTTTTCCCTATGTTAATTTTCAGCAGTGCTGCCTTACAGTGACACCTGTTGGAAGAGTGTGGTGGGGGAGGAGGGTGTAAGATTTGCCTTTGTAAAAAAGCCACACATTTCACACTTGCTATTGCTTTTCAGTGTCTGTTTTCGAAGCATGTGGACAGCTTTGAAATAAAATGTAGTATTTTTATTTCTGCTCATAAAATAAAATGTAGGTGCAGGAAGGTTGTTTTCCCAAATTCTACACCCAAAATATAGATCTGATCCAAACTTACTCCCTACTTGGGGACTGGTTTTACTATTAACATAAAGTAGTAACACAAATTCCAGACTAAGTTTTCTCCACAGCTTAGCTGGTTTTAGAGCTTTCCCTTGCAAACAACTCTCTGCCTCTGATACTATTCATTTTTCATCAATGTAACAGACACATTTTTCTTATAGTCCTGGCTGGAATGAGTGAAACCAACCTGATCTGACACCAAGGTCTACATGTTTCTCAGAGGTCCTAGACCTTATTACATAAAGAAAAAGTTGGAAAGAACAGTAATAAGTAAATATTTAAAAAAATAATAGGTGTGGGAATTCTTTACATTATTCCCCTCTTACAGCATTTGGGGTGGAATCTGGATCAGTAAAGGGCTATATCACCACCTTCCCTATAACCCTGGATGGAACGTTGACAATCAGCAATAAACATAGGCATCACACCCAATGTGTCTGCATATAACAACAAACAGGGCCCAACAACTCTGACCCCAGATGCCTGCCAGCAAAACAACAGTCACATTCCCTGGCCTCTACCAGCCTTGGTTACTGCTCGTAGGGTTACCACAACGTGCACCTAGTTCTCATTTCTCCGTAACCATATGCTCCAGAACACCCACTCCTATTCTGGAGAGCTCAGAGAAATAATTAGGTCTATTTGTTCTTGCAAACACACAACAGCACATCACAGCTTATTAGCTTAACTGGGGTAAATACACTCTTCCATCGAACATACCATTTTGTTTATATCAATAGTTAAACAAGTTTATTAACAAAAGAAGATATACCTGAATTCACTTAAAATCCTAGAAGATAAAGTTAGAAAGGGTTTTACGCAAATAAAAGTGAAAACGCACATTTAAAACTGAAGCTACACTCTAGCAAGGTACAGGCTTTGCTCAAGATGGTCTCTCCCAACCAATTTTTCTTCTTCCCAGACATGGTTGACTCAATCAAGATCTTCCACAGACACACAAGTTGGTTTGCCAAGTCTCCCAGGATGAAAGATCTTTGGTTAAGCTGGTCTCTCACCAGACACTTCAAACCCCTATTGGTGGAAGGGCCCATCTTTCTCAGCTTCCAAGAGCTCTGTTCCCCCCGTCTGTCTAATGATAAATGCCAAAGATGGCTTTTATCTTCCAATATTTTGCTTATATCTTCCAAAATTCAGGAACTTTGTTTCAACGTGTAGGATGCCTTCATACTGTCATAGAATCCTAGGGCTGGAAGAGACCTCAGGAGGTCATCGAGTCCAACTCCCTACTGGAAGCAGGACCAACCCCAACTAAATCAACCCACCAGGGCTTTGTCAAGTCGGGACTTAAAAACCTCTAGTGATGGACATTCCACCACCTCTCTAGGGAACCCATCCCAGTGCTTCACCACTCTCCTAGGGAAATAGTTTTCCCTAATATCCAACCTAGACCTCCCCCACTGTAACTTGAGACCATTGCTCCTTGTTCTGCCATCTGTCCCCACTGGGAAAAGCCTCGTTCCATCTTCTCTGGAACCTCCCTTCAGGAAGTTGAAGGCTGCTATCAAATCCTCCCTCCCCTCATTCTTCTCTTCTGCAGACTAAATGAGCCCCAATCCTTCAGCCTCTCCTCATAGATCATGTGCTCCAGCCTCTAATCATTTTGTTTGCCCTCCACTGAACCCTCTCCAATGTGTCCACATCCTTTTTATAGTAGGGGTCCCAGAACTGGACGCAATGTTCCAGATGTGGCCTCCCCAGAGGTCAATAAAGGGGAATAATCACTTGTCTAGATCTGCTGGAAATGCTGCTCCTTATGCACCCCAATATGCTATTAGCCTTCCTGGCTACAAGGGCACACTGTTGACTCATATCCAGCTTCTCATCCACTGTTATCCCCAAGTCCTTTTCTGCCAAACTGCTGCTTAGCCAGTCGTTCCCCAGCCTGTAACAATGCTTGGGATTCTTTCATCCCAAGTGTAGGACTCTGCACTTCTTGTTGAACCTCATCAGATTTCTTGTGGCCCAATCCTCCAATTTGTCTAGGTCACCCTATCCCTACCCTCCAACATATCTACCTCTCCCCCTAGCTTAGTGTCATCCGCAAACTTGCTGAGGATGCAATCCATCCCCTCATCCAGGTCATTAATAAAGATGTTGAACAAAACTGTCCGTCCCTTGCTGTGGAACTCCAATCTCTCTGTACGATTTCTATGTAAATGGGCTTCCACTGTTTTTGACCATACCTTGCTTAATCTCACTAGAGACTGGTAGATAGCTACTTGCTCTCTTGTCTAGTAGGAAACCTTTTTCTTCTTGTTTAGCCACAAGGGGTGTCACCAAATGAAATGAATAGTTAGCAGGTCTAAAACAGACAAAAGGAAGTATTTCTTCACACAATGCACAGTCAACCTGTGGAACTTCTTGCCAGAGGATGTTATGAAGGCAAAGACTTTAACAAGGTTCAAAAAAGAGCTAGATAGAGTCATGGAGGATAGGTCCATAAATGGCTATTAGCCAAGGTAGGCAGGAATGGTGTCCCTAGCCTCTATTTGCCAGAAGAAGGGGGTTGCTCCTGGGCACCAGTTAACTGGTACCCAGTAAGCATCAGCCAGTGATACAAATATATTTTTAAATATATCATAATATAAAGATAGTAGCTATAGTGCTTTGAGCACGAATCAGCAAGAGAAGAGGCCTGGGTTCTATAGTCAGCTATGTTATGAAAACCTTTTGCAAGCTTGGTCTCCTATCTGTAAAGTGAAGACAACACACCCTCCTCCTTTAACAAGCATATGGAACACTAGGATGAAGAGTGCTAACAAGCGCAGACTGTTATAAAAAGATTCAGATTAACTCTCTATTCATTGCTTATTACCATTGTCTTACCCTGAAGCAATTGGTTCTATAATGAAAAAAAAAGGGGAGCTGAACATTGCTCCGTATTTTCACAGTAGAGTTTACAAGATTGTCTCTAGTCTTTGGAGAAGTGCTATTATATAAATTCTTCCAAAATGCTCCCAGTTAAATCAAAACTGACACCTTAAGTACACCCACTTCAATGACATACTAAGGGAACATTTCACATTTCTCCAGCAACGCAGCTGTGCTCAACCCAGGAACTCAGTGTCTTTAGATTGATACCAATAGGCCCTACAACAAGCAGTAAATACTTTTATGGCTCTGGTAATTGAAGAATGTTTACCCGATGCATACAATCGCATAATATAGTCTCTCACCTGAAAAGCAATATGTCTACATTATGAATTAGTTGTCTCTTTCAGTACACAATCTGCTAGTGTTTCCCTCTGACCTGAAGGATATAGAAACCACAGGACGCACTCAAGGGGCTGTAAATCTAGCAGTATTTACCACAAATACACACTACCAGGTACTGTAGCCCTTGTGTTTATCCTTGTTAGAACTCACAAGCGCCCTTTGGCTTAATGTGTATGCCTGCCCTCTCACTTGGTTTGTGGTAGGTCTTCACTGACTAATCCCTGCAACCCAGTCACACAGAGTCTGTTTGTGAGGTAAAAGCAAAGCAAACTACTTTTGGGGTACGGATCCAGCAGGGGCATCTCTCAGTTTGTTCCTGCTCCAGAATAAAGCAGGGACCTAGGGCTCCTTCCCTGGAACCAACATCTTTGCCATCTCGGGGCCTTTCTGGGACCTTCAGCTGGGCCCCTACAGTTCAGTCTCTAGGGTTGCCAGATGGTTTCACAAAAAATATACCGAGCCCCCCGCACCCCAAAAAAATAGTTGGGAAAAAATTCTGTTGAGCAAAAAAAAAAAAAAAAAGGCCACAGGAAAAGTTGAGAAAAAATTTTTTAGATGTCCGGTATTTTCTTAATTTTTTTTTTTACCAGACAGAAGGCGCAAATACCAGGCTGTCTGGTTCAATACCAGACACCTGGCAACCCTACCAGTCCCCCTTCTGGAGCGCCTCACAGTCCAGGCCACTTTCTCAGTAGCTATGTGGGGGGATTTGGGCCTGCCCTCTGCTCCAGGTCCAAGCCCAGGAACCCTGTAGATAGCAGACACCGGCCATTTGCCTTTAAATGAACTGCTTTGCTGCTACAATTCCTTAGGCCACTTCCCTACAGCTCTAGCGTATTCTTCTCCCGTATCTCAGGGCCTCGTCCCTGTAGCCAGGCCCAGAGCACCATCTGCTCTATTCCAGCTCCACTAAAGAACTGCACTCGCTCTGGCCCTGCCATGGTTCTTATACTGAGCCCTAATCAGCTGTATGGGACGCAGCCACTCTAAGCAGCTTGGAGGACTTCTCTACTGCCCTTTTCTGGGGGCAGGGCATGACAGGGCCAGGCCTACCCCACTCCATCATAATCCTATATTTATAACTTGTCAATATATAATGGATTGCTAAATACACACACTTTCTGCTGTGTTTGCACCTTTATGTGCACTTATTTTAATAGATATCAGTCATCTTAAAATGACAGTACAAAGCACTGTGCCCAGGGTGATACAAAATAATCACTTTTTGTCCGGGAGACGGGGGGAGGAAAGGGTTGGACAGGTGATTTTTGAGCCGGGCAATACATTATATTCCTAAAACTCTACTGCATACTCATATGCTTTCCACAGAATTTCACAGACGTCCAAATGTATAGTTCACACTATATCCACAGCAAACTACATTTTCACCAGAAACTCTTCTTGCGTGTGACTCTTAACATGGTACATACATATGCCCTCTGTTTTTAAAACAGTCTTACACAAAATGCATTTATATTTTATATATATAAACATACATACAGATTCATGGAATATCTCCCTTTCAAAAAACTTCTGCCTGTAAGTAAACAATTCCTTATTAACAGGGCTCGACAAACCGCTGAATCTACTCGCCCGGGGCGAGTAGATTTCAGCCAGTCGCTCCGTGTGCCACATTCACTGGCGCTTCGCGCATGCGCAGTGCAGGTCTGGCACATGCGCAGTGCGGGGCTGGTGAGTGGCTCTCACCGGGGTTTGTCAAGCCCTGCTTATTAAAATATATATAGGGTTGCCAGAGGGTTTCAACAAAAATACTGGACACACTTGACATTATGTCACAATGTACATTACATCTTAGTTAGAAAATACCAGACATTTATATTTTCGCATGTATATTTTCTCAATTTGTTTCCCAAACAGAAAGCTCAAATACTGGACTGTCTGGTTCAAAACCGGACACCTGGCAACCCTAAATATATATATGAATAACATAACCATTAAAAACTCTTCACCTTTAATTAATCTAACTCACCATAGGCATGCTGAATTAGATTAATTCATATTTTGTGTGTCACGCTATCACAACACTGACAGGTGAAAATGCACATTATATATTCCAAACTTTATACTGACCCACAAGACAAACTCCTTCAATATAAATATCACTAACATATGGGTATCTTCTGCTATGTAACATGCAGAATTAATGACATATGTGTTACATACTGAAAGAGCTTGCAAATGTGTTGTGTAGTTTGAAGCTAAGTTCATTATTTTAATATAAGATGTGAGTGTTCACATTTACATTCCATACAGTTACAAGAAAATCGTGTTCACACACAAGAGTGCATACACAATCTCATTGTAACAATCAATATAAACAGAATATAGCATACTAAACCACAATGAATTGGAAACATTCACCAAGAATGTAGTTTATTCCCATCTTTGGTCAATCATCAATTTACAATGCAGTACTCAAGCTTATAGCTTACGGCTAAATTTTTCTTCATAAATGACTTAAGAAGTTCAATGCTCATATGCAGGGCTCGACAAACCGCTGAATCTACTCGCCCGTGGCGAGTAGATTTCAGCCAGTCGCTCCGAGTGCCCCATTCACCGGCGCTTCGCGCATGCGCGGTGCCGGTCTGGCGCATGCGCAGTGCAGGGCTGGCAAGTGGCTCTCGCCGGGGTTTGTCAAGCCCTGTTCATATATACTTGCAGCTATGGGAAAAACAATGCATAATCATCAAAAGCGACGAGGAGTCCTGTGGCACCTTATAGACTAACAGATTTATTGGAGCATAAGCTTCCGTGGGCAAAGACCCACTTCATCAGATGCATCAATCATGGCCATCAAAAATACGATGAAGGAAAGCTAATAAACATAAGAACATAAGAACGGCCGTACCGGGTCAGACCAAAGGTCCATCTAGCCCAGTATCCTGTCTGCCGACAGTGGCCAGCACCAGGTGCTCCCAGAGGGGGTGGACCAAGACAATGATCAAGAGATTTGTCTCCTGCCATCCCTCTCCAGCCTCTGTCAAACAGAGGCCAAGGACACCATTTTATCCCCTGGCTAATAGCCTTTATGGACCTAACCTCCATGAAATTATCTAGCTTCTCTTTAAACTCTGTTATAGTCCCAGCCTTCACAGCCTCCTCTGGCAAGCAGTTCCACAGGCTGACTACACGCTGTGTGAAGAAGAACTTTCTTTTATTAGTTTTAAACCTGCTACCCATTAATTTCATTTGGTGTCCTCTAGTTCTTCTATTTAGGAACTAATAAATAACTTTTCTTTATCGGCCCTCTCCACACCACTCATGATTTTATATACCTCTATCATATCCCCCCTCAGTCTCCTCTTTTCTAAACTGAAAAGTCCCAGTCGCTTTAACCTCTCCTCATATGGGACCCGTTCCAAACCCCTAATCATTTTAGTTGCTTTCTGAACCCTTTCCAAGGCCAAAATATCTTTTTTGAGGTGAGGAGACCACATCTGTACACAGTATTCAAGATGTGGGCGTACCATAGTTTTATACAGGGGCAGTAAGATATTCTGGGTCTTATTTTCTATCCCTTTCTTAATAATTCCTAGC
Organism: Rafetus swinhoei; assembly: GCA_019425775.1. NCBI lineage: Eukaryota > Metazoa > Chordata > Testudines > Trionychidae > Rafetus > Rafetus swinhoei. The sequence continues at coordinate 21,142,586 of CM033445.1, read as the reverse complement.
ATCCTATTTGCCTTTTTGACCGGCTGCACACTGTGTGGAAGTTTTCAGAGAACTGTCCACAATAACTCCAAGATCTCTTTCCTGATTTGTGCAAAATTAGCCCCCATCATACTGTACGTATAGTTGGGGTTATTTTTCCCGATGTGCATTACTTTACACTTATCCACATTAAATTTCATTTGCCATTTTGTTGCCCAATCACTCAGTTTGGTGAGATCTTCTTGGAGTCCCTTACAGTCTGCTTCTGTCTTGACTATCCTAAATAAAAGAAGAGCTAATAAAAGAAAGAATTGAAAATAAACCTTATCACATTGCAGAACGGAAAAAGAAAAAAAGTGGCATAGGACAGAAGGTAAACTATGCACAGGTAAAGAGCAAAATTCCATCTTCAAAAATTCAAAGCCTGGAAGCAATTATTGAATTCTAAAACTTTACAAAATATATGCCAGGCAGGCATGAAGATGCTGTCTGTGAATTGAAAACAGGGCTTTGGAGCTCTAATTTCTAAATAATTTTTTTATTAGATCTGAGTACATCTAATTTTTGATTTGCAGAAGACTTACAAGATGCAAGAGGAGACCAGAGATATGTTTAATTGCTAATTATTTTGTTGTGCTATGTTTCAAATTTCAGCGTTAGCATCTCAAGGCAGAAGAACATTACAACTCTTTGAAAGGTTTAAAACTTTTATTTCAAATAGTCTTCTAATATATATACTGCTTTTTCACTTTCCTTTTTGAGTCATTTGTTTTTTAACATATTCACTTGCATTCACCCTATATTTGAAAGCAACAATAAAGTGTAAAGAAACAACTCGCGCTACTGCTATGTATCAATAAGGGGAACAAATCACTTAGAGCACTTTAATTCAACATTCAGAAGTCAAGTGCAAACTCCTCTGGAGTGGTACACGTCAACTGTTATAACAGCACACTACATCACAATTTTCAGTGACACAACAGCCACTTTAAAACATGCAATGCCCCTCTGCCATGTATACTGGCCAAACTCGACAGTCTCTACACCAAAAGATAAATGGACACAAATCAGACATCAGGAAAGGTAACACATATAAACCTGTATCTAGAAGAACATTTTAAACTCCCTAGGCATTCAGTAATGGAGTTGAAAGTAGCCATCCTTCTACCAAAAAAAAAAAAAAAAAAAAAAATTACAAAGGAAGACAACTGAACTGGAATCCATTTGCAAATTCAACACTATTAACAAAGATGGGGCAACACACAATGGATAGCGCTAAGAGAATTTAAGGTGTGTAGAATGCAATTATTTATAATGGATTTTATTTTGGACATTTGGTCTAAAGCAGGCCTGGGCAAAATACAGCCAATGTGCCAGATCTGTCCCGACAAGTAACCGGATCCAGCCCGCGGATGCAGCGGGGAGCCGCAGGCAGGCTCCCTGCTTGCTTCGTCCCACCCACCCACACACCACTCAGAAAAGTGGCAACCGGGCCATTTTACTTCCAAAACTGAGAGTCCACAGGGGAAGGAGGGAAAGGCTTCAGGAGCTGCCCCGGCCCCCAGCACAATCCCATTGGCTGGTTTCTGGCCAGAAACAGGCAACCATGATGCACCACGCCCCTTCTCCTCTGGCACACACGCACATGGCCCTGCAGGCCGGGGAGCAGGCAGGGAGGCTGCTTCATAAATGTGCTGGGCTGCTGGCTGGGAGTCACCCAGTTAAATCTCCTGGCCAGAGCCTGCCTCTGGCATCCCAGTCCCTCCCTTCCCCAACCCACTGCCCCCTCTTCTGCCCCCCTACTCTACATACCCAAACCCTCTGCCTCCCTTCTGCACCCATATCCCCTCCCAGATCCAGCAACCCAGTCCCCTTCCCCAGATCACAATCCCCTCATGCCTTAGGTCACATCCCAAACTCCTGCACCCCAATCCCTTGCACTAGGTCACACCCTAAACCCCTGCACTCCAGGTCACAACCCCTTCCTGTCCTAGGTCACACCCAAACCCCTGCACTTCAGTCCAGTGCCCCAGGTCACAACCGCCTCCTTTATTCAAACTCTCTCCCACACCCCACACTCCCTCCTGCACCCCAATCCCTTCCCCCTAATCTCCTTTCTGCACCCAATTTCCATCTCTGACCCCGCACCTCCATTAATATCATGGAAGAGTGCAGCCCTCGACCACTTCCCACATTCTTGCAGTGCCCCCCCCCCCAAGAAAATTATTGCCCACCTCCGGTTTAAAGCCTACCCTCTTGTGAAAAATGTCATTGGATATTTCCCAATAAAAGTGGTCAGATATTCAGTCTTGCGTTGAAATCTGAATGCAGGTTGGAAACTCCCTGGTCCGGATCCCTTGGGACCTGAGCAGTCCCAAACAAGAGAGTTTGCTGGACCAGGCAAGGTCAGGCCTTGGGCTCACCCGGGAGCTCCCTTCTTTGGTCACCAAGAGTGGCCCCACTGCAGCCGGCTGAGGTCTTCTGGCTGGCAGGGCTCCCTGCTCCCAGCCTACAGAAATCCCTGCCCCCGCCCCCACTCTAACCATTGGAGCTCCCAGCCCGGATCAGAGAGGGTCAACCTGTACAGTGCTTTCAGATGTAGAATGACCCCTACACTTATGCCTCCAAGAAACAGGAAAGGGAAGCACAGCAAACAGAGAAACCACCACCACTTCTAGCAACAAGACAGCTGGGTTGTCTCCTCTCCATCCCTAAGGTCTCCCATTCAAGTACAAATTGAGCCTGACACCATTTAGCTTACCAAGTCTAACAGCCCAGCCCAGTATGCATTTGTTGTTAATTAGTTGCTCATTTTGCTGGTATTTTTTAATGTTTCACACATATAATGAAAGCTCTTTTCACAGCATGAGAAGATTCCTCTACAGATTCTCATAATGACTAGCTACCTCTTTCTCTGTTAAATGCAAAATCCTAAAGATGTGTTTTCTGCTTGCTCAGATTTTCTATCTTTAGGTGTAACAAACCTTTTCTCTCACACACTCTCTGAAAGGCTGAGGTCAAAAGTTCAGCTGAAGAAATTAAATGGAAATCTCTAGCTTTTCAGATCAGCTTCTCTACCCGACTTAATATAAGTAATGTTTATTTTGTGTTACAAAATCCATATACTGATTCTGGCTCCCTGGTATATCAAATTATTAATAAAGGAGTAAATATGTAGGACTCAGTTCCTCAGGAAAAAAAATATGCATTTCTTTTTTTGTGTATACAGGCCTGGAATCTTTTAATCAAAAATGATGCACAACAGATTCTTTTATTTGCCATGATGATTAAACCTAATTTCTTACATAGAAATGTGCACCACCCACACATCATCTGTGTGGTGTTACTACTCCAAAGCTTAGACAAATAGGAAATAACCAGTTAAAAAACCAAACTCGTCTTTATATTTGCTATGAACATAATAACTAGCTTATGAATGGTTTACTTTTAAAATCAGGATTTTTGTTATTTCGGGGTAATTGCTGCATCACATCTAAAAATGATAAACACCTCCACCCATGGATTAGTTGTTTTATATTCTAAGTGTTTTATAGAATGTTTCAACAGGCAAAATATAATATTAACATTCACTAACATCCCCTCACACACACATTTTATTTGAATTATCAGAATCTTTCCCCCAACCAATCTCCAAGATGCTTATTGCATTTCTAAACATTTTTTAAATCAGATGTATTCATAATGTTCACGACAAAGTAAAATATAGCATATTAGTTCTCCTCTTTGCTCTGTTTTTACTGCTGTTTTGAGAAGTCAGCACAAGCTATTGCAGCTACTACGATTTGATCCTAAAAGCATGTTTCCTGACATTTTTGCTTCTCATTTTGTAGGCTGTTGTCAAGATGGTTGTGGTGGGCAGAACAGAGAAAGTGAATGATATTCTTCCAAACACTGCTCACAAAATAAGCTCCACACATGAGCAATGTTGCCTCTATTTTTTTTCCTATCCATGTGTGGAATACATTTTTGTTATGCGCACCAAGCCATGTGTGGATGTGCACCACCAGTAAAAACACATGCCGTTGGCTATGGGTGCTCTGCTTATCATCTGGGTGGCATTTGAATCTCTCCTGGGCAGCCATCCAAGCACTCAGCTACAGGTAACACTGCCCGTGAGACATAATTCTCATTAGACTATGCAGATGTCCAAAGGATGACTGATTACACGTGCTCTCTGGGCTCATGCTCTCTCAGTGGGGCTCTGATGCACTCTGTGAGTTTGGCTTCCCCAGGTGGGATTAATGCATCTCACTGGATTTCTTTAAGGGGAAAGCTAAGCTCAGTAAGTGAAGGTTCAGCTACCCCTCTGGGCCTTAGTAGGTGCTAGGACTTAGCCCCTTGATTTGTGTGGCAGTGGCCATGCTCTCCCAAGCCGGCTCAGAATATCAAAACAAGCTGTCACACAGACCCTCCTGCCCCTTTCTTCCATGCTTGCAAGAGCATTAACAATGATCACAGAACACTAGAACTGGAAGGAACCTCAAGAGGTCATCGAGTCCAATCCCATGCCCTCACGGCAGGACCCAGGAAAGAACACGATACCTCTACAAGCTGGGCTAAGAGCCAGCTGGGTTTTAGCTCAAATGGCAGAGCTACCCTAAGCTCCAGGGGTCCCAGGTTCAAATCCACCTGGTGGCCTGTTACACTTGACACTTAAGAGTATTGTCACTGGCATATAAGTTAGCACCCAGGGAGATGAATAGGTCAATTTGCCTTTGTTGTGACATAATGATACCCCACACACTTGGCTGTGGTGTAGTCCAGTGTTTCTCAACCAGTGGTGTAAGTACCCTTAAGGGTACTTGAGAGAAGTTTGGGGGTTACGTCAACACAATTGAAATTTGGAGAAAACTGAATTTTTGTTTTAAGTTTTACAGTGCTTTATTATTTTTGTACTTTTTACACCCAAAAATTTCATCACCCGTCTGGCTACGATTAAGTTGATTAAACAAATGTGTTGCAATGGGAGAAAAAAATTTTGTGTGTCTGAAAACTGTAGGTACTGGGGGTACTTATGTTTTTTTTTTTAAAGGGGTACTTTATAAAAAAAGGTTGAGAAACACTGGTGGAGTCCACCATTTTCCCTCGTTGCCCATGAGAGAGATTACTTCAGGAGAGGGCCGTCCTTAGGATTTATGCCGTGCCCCTATCCCCAATGGCAGCTCGGGGGACAGGGCAATTTTTCAGAGATGTGATTTTTTAAACACACAGTCATGAAATATTTTTAAAGCAAATTTTAGACTAAGGTCCTGTGGAGTAACACAGTAAATTCGGAAGCTGACAAGGTTGGCAAATGCTTGTTAAATGGCTTTATTGCTTGTTGAATGGCTCTTTCACAGGTTCAATGTTCTGCTAATTGATCTGGCAGGCTTTTTTCACTTGTAAGTTAACTAGATCCTCTCTGGAAGAAGCAGAACCACAGAACAGGGATAGGAAGAGGCAGGTGCGTGGACATTAAGAGCCAGCAGCCCCCCACATTTATGGGTGCCCTTTGTGGCTGCATATTCTGTGTATGGGAAATGACAGCCCTGCTACAGAGGCAGGTAGACGTTACCGTGACATACCATAGTACACTCCAGACCAGGGCCGGATTAAGGCATGGGCTAGCCGGGCAGCTGCCCGGGGCGCCAACCTGTGCACAGCGTCCCTTATAGCTGCCATCAGGCGCCGCGCACCCGGCTCCCGGATTGCAGGCTGCAGCAGCTCCCAGCGGCCAACCTGCAGCGGCCACCCGGGGCAGGGACCACATTAACTCCCGCAGCGCCAGCCAGCAGCGCCCTTCCCCCCTCGGCCACAGGGCCCTGCATGGCCAGACTTGGCCCGCCCCAGGCGGCCCTGGGCTGCGTGCCGGCGGCGGTAGCCAGGCCGGGCCGGGCACGTGCATCCTGCCGCCAGTTCCGCGCACCCTCCCCCACGCGCCGGTGCAGGGGCGGGGCCGCACATGCGCCTTCCCCCAACCCGGGGCGCAATTAAACTGTTTGCCCGGGGCGCCGGAATAGCTTGGTCCGGCCCAGCTCCAGACTGATGTAGCTGTGTCACCCCTGCCCTGAAACCTTCTGGGTGCCTTACAATGTTTTGCTGAAATGATTTCCACCTGGGCCACTCCCAAACAACCCGCACTCAGGCACAACCTGAGTGTTTGTGCGTAACTACAGTGTGCCTGCCACACTTGGCTTACATTCTGGATCTTACCAGCCTTGGTTATGCTTAGGATGACCTCAACACACCCCAAAGTCTTAGATTGCCCCCTCTCCCACAGTATGTCCTGTAATGCCCAGTGTTCTCCTGCACAATACACACAGGCCTGGATTAAGGGGGGGGCTAGCCAGGCAGCTGCCCGGGGTGCCAACCTATGTGGGGTGCCTGATGGCAGTTGTAAGGGGCGCCGTGTGCCTGGCCGCGCAGTGCCCCTTAGAGCTGCCATCAGGCGCTGCGTGCCCGATGGCAGCTGTAAGGTGTGCAGCGTGCCCGGGGGTGGGGCCACGCATGCGTCGCGCGCCCTCTGCCCGGGGTGCAGGAATGGCTCAAACCGGCCCTGAATACATGTTATATAAAGCCCATTATCTCATGCACCCCAAAAGGAGTTTCCCAGACACTTACGTTTAAACACACTGGATCAGATAAAACAATAAAGTAAGGCTTTGTCTACACTACACACTTTGCCAGAAGAAGCAATGCAAATGAAACATGGATTAGCATTTTCTCGCGCTTCATTTGCATAATCTCCTCCGCTCCATTTTTGCGCAAAAACAAGCAGTGTAGACGTTTCCTTTTTGCGCAAAAACCGCTTTTTGTGCAAGATCCTTTTGCCTGTCTCCGGGATACCTTGTACAAAGGATGTTATTATAGTGTGTAGGGTGTACATTCTATCATAATTACTACATCAGTTCACTCAAAACTACGACCATAGTGTCTTTCAGTAACCATAACAGCTAGATACTTTGTTTTTGGTTTTACACATTCTAGAGCACAAAAAAGGTAACATGAAAGAGGTGCCCAGCATTGAGTACAAATCTGGCTAAGAGGCAGGGGAAGCAGCTAGATTTTATTTGCTTGTTTTCCCCCTGAATTGGGATTTACTACTCTGCATGTTCCTCCAATGCTGTTTTCAAACAAAGAATCTGCCTAGGGAGCATGCTTTGCTCAGGATGAAGCTCAAGTTGATTCTTCTCAGAAAAAAGACGCAAGCTTTCCCAATGGATGGCTTAGCCATACTGTACATAGTGGATAGATGCTGGCTAGCTCTGCAGGACTACGCAGAATGCCTTAGTGAAATGAAAAGAACAGCATTGTTTGGTTTTAGACTGCAGAGGGAGCTAAAACCTTTCCATGGAGGAATCATACACAGGCTCCCTCAACAGCTAGATAGACAGATTCCTATTTTTTTTTTAAATCCTAAAATGTGTTCAGACTGCCTCCGTCCACAGAAACAGAACTCCCTTGATAAATTGGTAATGGGGGTGCAGCAGGGGAGAAGGGGGAGAACATTACAACGCAAACCAACTTAATAAAACAAAGCATAATTATTATTTGCATTGCCGTAGCACCTAGAGCAGGAGTGGGCAAAAGGGCCTCCATGGGCCAGATCTGGTCCACAAAGCAGGCTGATCCGGCCCATGGAGGCCCTGCCGCTCCGCCTTTTGCCCCCAGGTCAATTAGGGCCTGGGGGCAGCGCACGAAGTTTCCTCCCCCCTGCTAGGAGCACGCGGTGCTTAGAAGCACCACGTGCTCCTGGCAGGGCGGGAGGAGACTTCACACGCTCCCCCACCCCCAAACTCTGATTGGCCTGGGGGCAGAAGGGGGGACAGGTGAAGTCTCCTCCCACCACCAGGGACATGCGCACTTAGGGGGAGCCTCGGGAGATGGGGGAAAAGACTTCATGCACTCCCCCACCCCCAGACCAATCATGGTCTGTGGGTGGGAATGCAGAGAAGTATCCTAGCCCCGCCCCTTCTGCTTGAGGACACGTCCCTTCCGGTGCAGCTCGGGACCACTTAAAACATTTCTGAAGTGGCCCCCAGCAAAAAATGATTGCCCACCCCTGACCTGGAGACACCAGTCAGGGCCAGAACCACATTGTCTCGGGTGCTGAAGTGTCCGCCCTGCAGAGCGTGCAATCTAAACAGACAAGAGTAACCAAAGGGCCGAGGGTAAACAGACACAGGTGAAGTGATTTTGTCGAAGGCCACATGGATTCTGCACCCTGCTCTTTCATGGAGCTCCTAAGTCTCCTAATTCCCTGTGCACTGTTGTTGCCTCCTCCTCTCTTTAATTGAAAAAGGTTCAGCACAAAGATCCCCAAACCAATTCCTGTCCTTTGGCACAAGGGGCTAATATTTAGTATTTATTTAGCGCTTTTCTTCATAAATCTCGAGTCACTTTACAAAGAGAATAGCCTCCCAGGGGTAGGAAACTGAGGCCCACAAAGGCGAAGGAACCACCTAAAGGCAGAGAGCAAGTCCACAGCACGCTCCATGGAAGCTACATTTCCTGATTCCAATGCACTGGTGCCCTACTGAAAGATCATACTACTTACTTAACCAGACGCTGAAATGCTATTTCAGAGGTGCTGAGCAAAAGCATTTATTGGCTATCTTGACTGCTAATAGCATCAATGTCTGCTCTCAGAAACCGAGCAAAGGAAGTGCAGAGTTCCCACTGTCCTAAAAAAAAAAATTGATGACAGTTTGGAGTGGCTATTGGACTGGATCAATTTATGCATGCTATCGAAACAAGCAAACATCACTCTAGTATTGACACACTTTCGATATAAAGGAACAGAAGGTGCATGGCGGGGGGAGGTGAAGGAGAGAATTTACACATAAGAAACACAAAATACTCCATATACCAATATACAACCAATACTGTATAATGGCAAAGCAAACTTTTTATATTAAACCAGTTAGAATTGTAAATAAAAGTTATGAGGTTTTCCTGAAAATTGTGTCGTTTCTCACACTTCAAAACAATTGTACGAATAATCCAGCCCTGAAGTTCAGTGCTTACCACAATGTAAAGCATTAGAAATTTTCAAGTGTCTTTCTTCTGGCTCCTTAGTCCTGAATATTGTTTGCTATGGCACAGAGGTTACAGAAAGGCTAGCAAGCAACTTCCTGTGTACAGTACATCCAAAATGACCAGACACCCCAGGGGAACCAGATGGCTTAGTGTGGGATTTATAACTAGATACAAAGCCTTTCACCTCTACATGGCAGTGAGTTGAGCCTTAAAATCATCATCAGATGCTCGTTGGCCTAATGGGGAACAAGCTCATTGTCTCAGTCCAGTTACTAGTGGACAGGTGTCTTCACCAGTCAACCCATAACAAATAGCGCTAATTGACACCTTTGTGGGTACTATTAGCAGGGCCACCAAGGATTGACTGAGCCATGGAAACTTGGCCCCCTACCTCGACCTCAGCACAGTGGGACTATGACAGGCTCCTTACCTGCCTTGGCTCCATGCTACTGCTGGGAAGTGGCTGGGATGTAGCTGCAGCTCTTAGGCATACAGGGGACCAGGGAGGCTCCATGCCCTGCATCCTCCCCTGAGCACCAGCTGCGCAGCTCTCATTGGTCTGAAACTACAACTAATCAGATTGTGGAGATGGTGTCTCTGAGTGTGGACATCACACAGAGCCTCCTTGGCTGCCCGTCTTCTTGGAAGCTGTCTTAGGTAAGCACTGCTTGGACTCTGCACTCCTTCCCATACCCCCAGCCCCTCTTCCCTGGCCCCACTTCAGAACCTGCCCCCTCAGCCAGAGCCCTCAACTCCTCCCACACCACAGCCTCCGCCATCCCAGCTCTGTGAATGTGAGAGGGGCAGGGACAAAGGTGATGGTCCTCAGGGAAGGGGTGGAGTGGGGGTGGGGCTTCAGGGAAGGGGCGGGGCATGACAAAGGTGTTGGTTTTGTGCCGTTAGAAAGTTGGCAACCTATTTTAACGTTCCCATCTCACTGGCAGGCTGTTTCCTGACTTAAAATATCCGTATTCTGAACAGCTCTAGGCTTACTGCAACTGGTACATTTTGTGGGACGCGAGTGGCACAGAGATTCCTATTTAGTAAAAGTGAGAACTTCCTGGTCTCAGACAAGAGACTGTGGAAACCGAATCGGGCATGTTCTGAACTACCGTATGACCTGCAGGTTGAGGTGCTGTTTAATGTACAAGCCCTGATCTCGCTGATCATGGAATCTGCTTCCGCATGTTTATGTAATTGGGGATGGCTCTGTTGGCTTTAGCATGTGCGTTAAGAATGTGCCCGAGTGTCTATGTCTTGATGTTCTTATAATGTTTCCTCCAGCTCGGTGAAGCTTTAAGTAAGTTTTAGGTTTCACTCAAGGAAACCAATTGTTTGTGATTTCTTTTTGTCTCCATGCTGCTCAGGTCTTAATGGATATAATGTGATGTAAGGCTTGTGAACGTAAGTGCTATAATTTGCCCAAGATAGGTCTAATCATTAGAGTGTAGGAGAAGAGATGCTGTTTTCTGACTGAGAGATCAGATTTGCAGCATGGTTAACCTATGTACTTGAACAAAAAGTGTCTATCTCTGTATTTGTTCCTTTATCTTAATTGTTTTATTTATCCATTTCCATCTGCGTCCTTTCTAGGGGTAGGAGGCAAGGGGGTAAAATAAGGGAGGCTTAAATCAAATCACTTGCACATACTAAAACTACACTATCCAGAGTAGCACGTTTCTGAGGTCTGATTTTCCTCCCTTAAACCACTTGCCCATCAGAAGTAATTGTGTTTCAGTCAATGGACCTGATTTTCCTGTCACTTATGCCAATTACTCCCGACTTAAATTAGAGTAAGAAAAAAAAATCTGGAGTAAAATTCCACAATTGACTTGGGCTCCTTAAAATACCTAAATCCCATCAGCCTGAAGTGAGACGTAGCTTCCTAAGTGCCCAAGTCAGTTTTCAAAATGGGACTTAGGCTCCTATTGTGCTTAGGCACTTTTGAAAACTGCACTCCTAGTTACTGTCTTTTCATTGGGATAAAAATTGGTATGAGATGAAAGCCAAGCCCCTTCTATCTGCAGAGTTTGATTTATCTAGGCATTCTCTTCCTTTCACATTATGTATTTTAACTGGATTGTAGAAGATGTATTTTTGTAGGTTTCATAAATCTAACAATATATACACCCATGCACACTGCATTATTTATAAACAAGCAGTTTCTTAGAGGTTTCTTTGGATTCAGATTCATATGTGGAAAAGAAACCATCAGGAATGTGACTAAATGTTTATCCAAAGCACAAAAGTTGTGAACAGCTGGGTACAGCCATTTAGGAGCACTACTACACTGTAATGTCTTGACAGAAAGGGCCATCCCTTGTTTCATCAGAATTACGATTAGTCATTCCCCACCAGGGTGCTTGATGAAATAATGACATTTTTACTTCCACACCAAGACTTAAAAACACATTATCAATTTTTATATTTCTGTAAATTCTGAAATGTATGTAGATGGAGGTTCAACCAACCTGAGTTTTTCCTATAAAACGACTTCTAAACAGTTCATATAAAGGGAATCATGTTACAAGCGAAGTAGTTTTCTTAAAGTGCTAATCCAATCCAAACAAGAATTAATAATAAATTAAACAAACACTGCACTTAAATAAATCAAACTCTGCAGATAGAAGGGGCTTGGCATAAAATAAAAATATGAGTTGCTAATTTTAACAGTATCAACAGCCATCCTAAAAGGTTCTATTGTCCAAAGAAAAGAAGATGAAAGGTTCACAAATTTAAACATAATCTGGTTTTTCCAAGGAATGTATACTGTCCTATAAAGATCAAAGGAAAGATGTAGTAGGAAACCAGAAAGTTTCCTACATTTGAATGATTTTAAGAAGAAAAATTCATCGAACCTTCACTTGTAATTCAACTGGCTGTCAAAGGTCATGAGCTAAAACATACAGTTTACACTAAAAGTAAGGGCAGAATAAGTAATTGAATAACATCAGGAACCAGGAAATGACGGAATACTGCCATTTTCTTAATGGATATACTACAAGATTTACTCTTTCCAAATTCAATTTTAGGAGCTACTGTGCAGAGAGGGTTATTTTTTACAGCCAGAATTTTAAACTTAAGAGATTAAAAAAAACCCTCATACATTCAGAGGCACAATAAATACTGCAGCACAATTATGTTCAAAAGCAGGCAAAATGATTATTTCCTTGAAATGAGAAAATACCCTACAATAGGGTCTTTAATGGAACCGGAAATGCAAGTTGTCTGTTTATTATAGATAGGTCAAAAATAATTCCATTAAATCAGGTCTCGCTGAATTATTCATGTGAAACAGATTATAATGATTTAAATTGAAAAGATTTAAAATTACACACTTCCAATTGCTATGGATAGGTACGGCCCCTTTCTCCCAGCGAGGTCTTGCAATCTCATATTGTTTTATTCTCCAGGAAATGCTTTATGAGTGCTCTAAAATAGCATGCAAGATACCATTCCATTTATTGCTTTTCAAAATGATGCACCCACTGGTACCTACTGCAGGCCAATAATACCGCACAGTAATAATTACACTGGAGTGCACTGTTATTATCAAGCAGAAAGTTTGAGGAGGTCATTTTCAATATTTATTACACAGTAAAGTGCAGGTTCATTTAAAATATTTCAAACACAAGTCTTAATATAAAAATATCTTTTCATCAAGAAAAAGTTATTACTATAGGGAAGCAATAGACTAAATTTTACTGCAAATGTAGCAGTAATAGTATTTTATAATTAGATAGCACCTTTCGTCCATATATGTTAATAATCTATAAGTATACCCTATTTACAAATAAGGCAACATTATGCCTGTGTCTTATATCAGGTTCCCAATTAATCTCATGCCACTCAGTAGCACTTATTTTTCATATGTATTATACAGTCAGTCCCAAGGGCTAAGTGGCTTCTCCTTGTAAAATATTTCTATTAATACACCACCACCACCCACAAAAGCTGCCATCTGCGGTTCTCCAAAAGCTTTGCAAATTAATTTGCTCATCCTTTCTGCACCTGATTGGCAGAGGAGTGCTTTATTATTAACCCCAAATTCAAAGTTGAGGTGCAGAGGGACTAAATGCCTTCCGTACAGTCACAGCACACATCAAGTATGTTGCAGAGCCAAAACAGACTGCAGATGTCCTAACTTCCAGTTCTCATGCTATCACCACTACACTCTGCTGTCATCCTTGAGGGAGGCATGCTAGCTAAAGGATTTTTAAAGTAATTCAATGCAAAAAATAAAATAATATACAGGTGTTTTTTCCCCAGTGAGAAAATATTCCACCATGAAAACTAAATGTAAGTATCCAGTATAGAAAGAATCCTGTCTTTGACTCCTTCATGAATAAAGCACAGAGTATCTGCATTTTTATTATTTATTTTCTTAAAAACAGGAGCTATTTTCCGTCACCTAAGACACCTTATTGAACACGTTTTATAATTAACATCAAAGCAATCTGAAAACTGCCTGACTTGTTAAAAACCTGTAAACAAGCAGCAGGTAGTAAGAATGGGGAGGACTATAAAATGTTGAACAGCCTGATAATTATAATCAAATTCCCATTTTTATTAGAACTGTATCCTTTATCACTTAATTTCACCTGCACATCTACTAACATGAGATATGCCATCATGTGCCAGCAATGCCCTTTTGCCATGTATATTGGTCAAACCGGACAACCTCTGCACCAAAAGATAAGTGGACACAAAGTCAGACATAAAGAAAGGTAACACAAAAAACAGTAGGAGAACTCTTTGACCTCCCTGGACACTCAGTAAATGGATTTAAAAGTAGCCATCCTTCTACAAAAATGTCAAAACCAGACTACAAAGAGAAACATTTATAAATGTAACACAATCAAATTAGGACTGAATAAGGATTTAGAATGGTTATCTCACTAAAAAGCCAATTTTCCCCTCTCTTGGTATTCACATTTCCCCACCAGCTTCTGAGAGTGAGCACATCCACCCTGACTGAATTGGCCACATTAACAATGGCCCTACACAATTCTCTTACTTCCTGCCTCTAATTTTTACCCCAATGCATCTAATGAAGTAGTTTTTACCCACAAAAGTTTATGCCCAAATAAATCCATTAGTCACAGCACTTCTTGCTGTTTTTGCAGATACAGACCAACACGGCTACTCCTCTGAGACTCCATTTTTTTAAATCTGACAAATGACACTTACTTGGTCTGTAAAATCAGAACAAACCCATCTGTATTTGATTTTAAGTTATTCTTTTTTTAAAAAACTTCCCTGAACGGATTGCTTTGGGGCAAAATTAAAAAGATATCCTGGATTTTTTTCTTGTACTCAAATGTTTAATTTTTTTCAGACTGTTTTTGGCAAATTACTGTCAGGAAAGGCAAAGCCACTGTAGAGATGCTATATTAATTCTTTGCTTTGGTCAACGACCCTACTGCCTGTTCCTAAGCCACTGAATGACAGAAGTTGGGACTGGATCATAAGGAAAGGATCACTGGATAATTTCCCTATTTGATTTATTCCCTCTAAAGCACCCGGCATTTAGGGTATGTCTACACTAGCCCCCTAGATTGATCTAGGGAGGCTAATGAGGGCGACCAGAATTGCAAATCTAGCCCGGGATTTAAGCCTGGGATTCCTCCTGCAATGAGGTTTACCAGCTAATTCGAATTAGGGGCTTTAAATTGGAATCTCGTTTCACTGCCGCGTGTAGACGCAGGCAGTTACTTCAGGCTAGTCAATTTCTAAAATGGTGACCGGCCGGGAATATGCAAATCAAGCCCGGGATATTTAAATCCCGGGCTTGATCTGCAATTCCGGTCACCCTCATTAGCCTCCCTAGATCGATCTAGGGGGCTAGTGTAGACATACCCTTACACAATTAGAAGACAGGATACTGGGCTAGAGAGACTTGGGCTAATCTGACCCAGTATGGCCATTCAGATTTTCTTAAATTCACTTGCTTTAACTGGTCATTCTATTTAGTTAATAAGGTACCCAACTGTGCAAGATGGAAACCACTTTAAGCCAGGATGCGCAGCCGACCCACAGTTTTAGCATCTACAGCTATCGTTATACTTTTAACAGTACTTGGCAGACTTTCAGACAAAAATGATGTTTGTCAGTTGTTAGTATAAACCTTTTTAATGCTCTAGTAAAAATACAAAATTTTCATTCCTTGTTATAGGAATGTGTTATATAGTTTTAAGAAAAAAATCTTACTGTAAAAATAGAGTAAAGTAGCTTTACGTTTTTCTTCCCATGTCACTATCAGTTCTAGGCAGACACTAATTTTCACTCACATGAACCCCACAGTGTCCTAATTTTTTTCAGATTGTTTTGGATGAAAGATCAGGGGTGGGTTAGGCCAAAATACCAGGACTGGTTTGTCTGTGTTACTGCTGCATACTTCTTTGTAGTTTAGTCATAGAGGGGCTCCATTGTCCTTGTGTCCGAAGGTCCTAAGGGGATTGTAAAGACTGTAATGGTTTCAGGTATAAAAATAAGCCAGCATGTGTTACATTTTGCCCATTTTTCAGTCAAATATGAGCCCCTTTTCTGGTGAAAAGAAGCCCACTCCTTTATGGAAATGGGATATGGGAGGCAAGTACATTCAAAGTTAAAAATCCAGGATTTGTTTTTGTGATGAAACCCTGCAGAAATTCAATCACCATTTTGTTAAATTCCAAAGGAAAAGGGGCATTTGAAGTCGTCTGAGGCCAGGTTGACACTGGCGGAGAAAAACAATGTAAGATACGCAATTCCAGCTACGACAATTGCATAGCTGGAGTCAACATACTTTACATCGGTTTTCTGGGCCTGCTGACTTCCTTTACTCCTTGGGATTATGACTGTTCAATCAACGGGGGTGGCATCAGTATTTGATTTAGTGAGTCTTTACTAAACCCATTAAATAGAATGCCGTAAGATCACCAGCCACAGCCTTGATCTCCGCGGCAGTGAAGACAAGCCCTGAATTGGAGAAAAGCCTCATGGGTTGAGGGAAAACTGTCATCAGAGCTTTAGAATAGGGTAAACTGTTGACTATTTCTGCCAATGCTGAAAATCAGAAGGTTTGAAAAAAGAGGAACTAAATAATTCTAATGATATTTTGTTGCGTTTTCCTTAGAGAATGGAGGTAAGAGCCTTCCTTGTTATGCATCAAGACAACTGGGTATAAATCAGTTATGTCCTAAACAATTGCATGACATATTTCAGAAGGGCAAACTGTCCAAGCTTTGAAACCAAAGAGAATTCTGAAACTGGCAGCCACTGTGACTTCCACGTTCACAATAAGAATACAGTTAAATCCAGCAATCACTTGGCCACAGTGATGACACCACGAAGCATTGCTGGCTGTGAAAGCAATAATGAAAGCATAATGATAGTCTGGGGTAACGCAGGAATTCCCATGCCCATCAACTCTTGATTCCAACACAGCAAAACTAGAAAGCAGCTGTTAGTACTTATGCATTGTAAGGGGTAAGCCTCTGAAATGTATAGTTTAGGCTTCTCTATTCATCTGCGGGGTTGCTTTCTTAGGGAGCCATACACATAATTCTGGAGGTTGTGGATGACGGGGTTTTGATGTTCACTGTCAGGAATATGAAAATGGTTCTGTGATGTGTGGGTTCCTTCTCAACTCGGGCACTGTTTAGCAGAGTTGTTGACTCGAGTCCTATGACTTGAACTCGAGTCCGACTTAAGTCGCCTAGGTGACTTGACTTGAGACTCGACTTGGGTTCATTGTTTGTGACTTGAGACTCGACTTGAGACTTGCTAATTTTGTTAAATCGAGTTGGTAAAAAAATTGTCCGAAAATGCCGATATTGATGGCTTGTACAAAAGTGACTTAACATTTTTAAAATTAAGACTTGAGACTCGACTTGGGACTTGACTCGAAAGTGACTTTAGGGACTCGAGACTCGACTTGAGACTTGAATTGTAGTGACTTGAGACTCGACTTGGATTTGACAATGACAACTTGAAGACAACACTGCTGTTTAGTATCTTACCCTACACTTACTCAGACCAAAAAAAAAACACCCTAAAAAGAAAACATAACTAAGGGCTAGAAAAGAGCTTAGGTAAACAAGAGATGCTCAAAAAAATAAATAATTTCAGTTTCCTGGTCTTCTAAATGTAAGACTGAGGAAACCAAATAAGTTTAATGCTGCTGATCAATATGCTATGCTCTCATTAATGCTCCTCCTTTCAGATATTCAGGGTACATATTCTACACATTGGTTTGCAGCAGACATTGAAATGAAATGGTTTCCTCATTGAAAACCATTGTGTGACTCCCTCAGACGGTGTACTGTATTATAGGACAACTGTTTTTTTGTAAAAAGACGCCACCAAGAGGAAGGTTTTTTTATCTAAAACAAGTGATATTAAATTTTATTTGTAACAGGAAACAAACTTCTGAATACGTCTAATGAAGTAATTTCAACTCCAATCCTCAGCTGAGTAAAATTTCATTTTCTAGAAACAGGAAAAAATTAGTCAGCTGAATTACTAAGCTGCCAGGTGACACCTAGGGAAATCTGCAGGTCATGGGTTGTAACTTGGACTCAAATCAAAATACGCCCCCCCCTTTTTCTGAAAGCATGACAATATTAACATTCTGTCTAAACGTCAGATTCGACAGTTCTTTAGGAAAGAAGCCAGAGCCGTATCATTTCAGAGCACCTCAATAAGAATGAATTTTTGCTTCACTCCTTATTGGTAGTATTCTTAGGAACTTTAAAGACACTGAATCAATAGCATGAGCCACATGAAATATAGTTCATCTCCCGCTGCATACACTGAATCATATCTGTTTGCAATTCAGTAAGTGTCAGAGGGTTAGAAAAAAGCAGTCAACTAGAGCACAACAACAACTCCTCCCTATACACAGTTAAGGCAGCCTTACATATGCTCTGCTGGGAAGTCAATTTTCCATTTCCTCTGACAGTGGTCTGCAGATAATGCAAGGTACTGGCCACCCTAAATGCTACTGAAGTCAGTAGAAGTTTAAAGGCATGTTTGTAACACAATGCATGAACATAATATTGAAAAGATCTCAAGGCTGGACTTTCATATGCTCAGTGTCCAGATCTGGGACTGCCAAAACCAATTTCCGAAGCGGCTCCACACCCATTATGGTTACAAATTTAAAAGGAGTTCAACAACTGGTGCACCTATTTAGGTGCCTACTGAGAGTTCTTGAAAATTTGGCTCCATTTGTGGATGATGAGGGCTTCTGAAAATTCTAGCCATGTCATATAGATTCAAAATCTGTATAGCAATTATCTAATCATGACATCTCTGCAAGATAATTCTTATCTCCATTTTATAGACGAGGAAACTGAGGCAGAAAAGTGAAGAGACCTCCCCTAAGCCACACAGAGATTCAATGGAAGAATCAGGTACACAACTCAAACGTAACAGCTGCCAATCTAGGTCTTCTTCCAAACCACACTGCTTTCCAAGCAACAATGATAATATGGTAAAGTAAAAAAGGACAGATTATCCTCCTCCTAGTGTCAGAGGGTTAGAAAAAAGCAGTCAACTAGAGCACAACAACAACTCCTCCCTATACACAGTTAAGGCAGCCTTACATATGCTCTGCTGGGAAGTCAATTTTCCATTTCCTCTGACAGTGGTCTGCAGATAATGCAAGGTACTGGCCACCCTAAATGCTACTGAAGTCAGTAGAAGTTTAAAGGGCATGTTTGTAACACAATGCATGAACATAATATTGAAAAGATCTCAAGGCTGGACTTTCATATGCTCAGTGTCCAGATCTGGGACTGCCAAAACCAATTTCCGAAGCGGCTCCACACCCATTATGGTTACAAATTTAAAAGGAGTTCAACAACTGGTGCACCTATTTAGGTGCCTACTGAGAGTTCTTGAAAATTTGGCTCCATTTGTGGATGATGAGGGCTTCTGAAAATTCTAGCCATGTCATATAGATTCAAAATCTGTATAGCAATTATCTAATCATGACATCTCTGCAAGATAATTCTTATCTCCATTTTATAGACGAGGAAACTGAGGCAGAAAAGTGAAGAGACCTCCCCTAAGCCACACAGAGATTCAATGGAAGAATCAGGTACACAACTCAAATAACAGCTGCCAATCTAGGTCTTCTTCCAAACCACACTGCTTTCCAAGCAACAATGATAATATGGTAAAGTAAAAAAGGACAGATTATCCTCCTCCTATCTCTGTTCCATGACTAGAGTTTGTTTCTTCCAAGTCCTTAGTAAACTCGCTCCCTACAAAACTTCAGTAGGGTTCGTGCCATAGAGTTCAGGTCTAGCTGTGAGTTTTTGACACCCTAACTTTTCATCCCTTTTCTAGATGTGATCCACCATGCTACATGATGTGATCCACCATGCTGAGTTACAAATGAAACTCTCTCAAGAAACATAGTTCTGCTCCTTGCCCTGTCGGGTCCCCCAGGGTGCGTCTGCACTTGCACCTTTACCTTGAAATATTTCGAGGTCATTTCAAAATAGCTTATTTCAAATTCTGACAAGTCCCTTAACCCTTGTGGAACGAGGGTTACATGGACTCCGGAATAACACACCCGTTATTTCAAAATATATTTCAAAATAACAGACGTGTTTAAAGACGCGGAATAGATATTTCAGGATACTTGTGGTATCCCAAAATAGCAATGCTGTCTGATGTAGTCCCAGAGATCATCCAAGCCTCTAAGCACACTTGGGGGCATGTGAAATTATCCACCTACTCTGTGAAAGAGACCCTTCTTGCTCTCCAGGGTGGGTGACAACCATGTCGTAGCCAGGTCCTTAATCACGGTTATCGTGTAGCTGGGGCCCTCTCCTGCACTTTTTACAATATACAGTCACCTAAATCGGAGCCTGCAGGTTGATCCAGACAATTCATTCGGTCTTTCAATGGAAGCAGAGAGTCTCCTTCCTAATGCACTTCTCTGGAGATTAGCTGCAGTACAGGGCAGACACAATGGGCAGCAAAATATTTACAAGCTTGATGGCGTGGCTCTGAGGGGCTGACGTTTTCTTGTTTGCTTTCAGTCCAGGAGCCGGTACTGGGCTATAGCTCCTTTTAAACACATGCACTCTCATTAACTGAGAAAGACAGTGTGTGGATAGAGGGGAATGTGTCCATTTCCTCCCACTTTCATTAGTGCTGAGGGAAAGGTTTATCTTTGAGCAGCCATTTTGAGTCTATGGCACTTCCCAGTATTTGTTTTCTTAACGTATCTAGCAGGAATATCCTTAGTAAATCAATTTGGCTCACAAGTACTATTTCAAATGCAGCCTCATACCCAACTGGGAGTGGGGAGGGAAGCACTGTACATAGCATTATATATATAGAACAGTAACATTGCCAGATGGTATAATACTGAACAGAATTAATTTCACACATGATGTTTTCAAGGTGTTAGAACATGTCACAGCTTCTGCTAATAGAACATCTCCCTTTCCCCTCCTCCTTTTAAACTAAGAAAATGCTACATTCCCACTAGGCCATATTTTACATTACATGTGTTTTTCAATTCTGATAAGGGCAGCTGATTGCTTGCAAACCTAATTACAGTCAAATGAAAGTCTCTCAGAACCATCATTAGCAATTAGTACCTGCCAGATTGGCAGTGCATCATTTAGAGCAGTGTAATTCAATTGCTCATTGAAAAATTGCAAGTGAAACTGGCGATTATAAGGGGGAAAAGCCTGCGACATGTCATTGCAGGCAAATCTTCAGTGAAGTGGCAGCTTCTATGACCAGTTGATCAATGAATGCAGGTGTTTGCTTCAGCACGCCACAAAGCACAGCCCATCACGTCGCTCAGAAAACATTAGCTGCATCCTGTCATCTCTTGCTTGGCTCAGTGAAAGGTTCTGGATTTCACATTCTGTGGCTGTGCATGTGTTTTTTTTTTAAAGGAAGCCAAAGGGCCTGTTCAGGAACTTTATTAAATCTGCGTGGATGTGCAGCACAGAACAATAGGAGCATGCAACAATATAGAATTTGTCAGTGTTTTTCACAGAATACCAAAATCCCCTGTATGCCCAATCAGCTCAATTATATGTCATTAGGCCCCAGCGGCTGTTTGGATACTTCTCAGCAGCTGGGGGCTTCACAGACAACGTCCTGGAAATGGGAATAGTGGGTTAAGTGCAGATGAGATTTCTGTAACCTCTGCTCAGACGCAAACAGTTCACCATCACAAGAATTGCTTGTACTTCATTCAACACAGTTTGTCACAAATGGTAATTTCCTAGAGGAACGTTAGAAAGGAGATGGAATAATAGTGGCGTTTATACACACACGCACACACACACACACACACACACACACACACAGCGTGTGTCTATATAATAAAAGCTTATCCCTTTCAAAGGAATAGTTATCAGCTGTATAGTAATGGCACAATGATGAGGAAGGGGAGAATACTGAATCCAGCAAGATTTTCAACCCACTCAAATAAGGCATCTCACACAAAGGAGCTTCCTTCCACACCCACTGCTACTGCACAACTTGTACAGACAAACGGGCCATTCTTTCTCCTTTTTTTGCCCCCATATAGATTCTTCTACACCCATGCCCTACAGCTGTTTACTCCTGAAGGTATTCTGTGCCAAAAATTAAAGAAATTCTGCACCCATTTTAACATTCTGCCACATTTCTTCACGTCTGATCGGTCAATATATGGACGCAGAGGCTCCACCATGGCAGTGGGGAGCCAAGGCCACTGGCTGCGCAAAGATGGGAGATCACTTGCAGACCCTGCCCCCGACACGGACTTGGAGATGAGGCTGTTCCCAAAAAGGCCCAAGCCTGCCCGGAAAGACCCTGGGGCCCTGTGACCAGCACACAAAGTGTGGAGCAAGTCGGCTCAAGCAGGCGGGATCCAAGTGTGGAAAGGCCCCATGTTTGGGGGATCCAAGCGGGCGGTGAGGGGATTCTGTGTGAGACAGTCTGGATGAATGCAGCTCAGTGGGGGAAGGGTCTAGTTGGGGGGATTGGATGCATAAAGGCTGGCTGGTGGGGTTCTAGGTGCTGGCATAATGGGACTCTGCAGGAGATTCCAGGTGAAAGTGGTTGGGGCTCACTGGAGGAGCCTGAGTTTGGGGGTCTGGGTGCTGGAAGAGGAGGGGCTTGGTGGCGTGGACACCTGGGTGCAGCTACTTGGGGGGTCAGCAGTGTGTGGGTCTGGACGTGGAAGCTCAGGGAGATGGGGCATATCAGGGTGGGAGTTTTTGTGCAGGGAGTTTAGGGTGGGATAGTCTCAGTGCATGGGGGGCTCCAGTTGCAGGGGCTGAGATTCAGTGGGGTGGGGTTTGGGTATGGAGGTTCTGGATGTACCAGGTGAGGCATAGCAGAGGTGTCTGGGTATGGGAGGTCCAGATGCACAGAGGGATGGTGGAGAAGCTCCCCGTACAGCCATAGGAGCAGGAAACAGGGGAGGATGCTGAGCTTCCTGCAGCTGGGGGTGGGGTTGACACGGTCCAAGCCACTCCTTGCAGGGAAAAACAAAGTCCAGTCCTCTCCTGCCTTCAGCCCAGCTAGGACTAGCTGCTGATTTCAGCTCATGGCCACAGTCACTGGCTGGGGTGTCCCGAGCCCTGCACTGATTTACCAGTCTGCCTGAAACAATGTAGCTGCACTGCTTGGGAATGGTGAATGACTGCTCTTGCAGCTTCCCCTTTGTTTCCCCTTCAGAAAGTCATTTTTCTGTGGGGAAGCAAAGAAATCTACGAGACACATGAATTCTGCACCTGTGCAATGGTACAGAATTCCCCCAGGAGTAACAAACGCACACTTCACCTACTGCCCAGTTTTCCTCCCATTCATAAATTCTTCCTCCTTAATCCCGATCATCTGCAAGGAGCACTTTAAGTCTTAAAATAGATTTATTCTTCTATTTTCTTTTCCCATTATTACATCCACAGGATGTGTTTGCACAGCTCACTGTTACCCATATGTTGTCTTCTCCTTATCCTGTAAAGTGGGTTTTAAGTGCTGTAATCTAAATTTTTCACAATGAAGACCATGAAAAAGTTGATTCTCCAGATCATTAAGTTAAGAAAACTACATACGAATGAAGCTCCAAGCCTCCCAGGAGTTGAAGCAAATAAAAAAGCACTTTTTAGATAGTGTCATATCAATAAGGGGGAACTGAGAAACAAAATCAAGTGAACAGTGCCTTTTCATAAAACATACAGGCAATGGTACTGTATGCAGCTTTGTTTTGATAGTGTTCCCTTCATTTTGATAATGTTCCCTCTTGTTGCATGTGATCTAGTCATTTTAATTTGTGATCACAACACAAATATATGCCTTGTAGGTTGCAACATCATTAATCTGCTTTTTTAACTTAAAAAAACCCCTCTGTGCACAGATTGATTAAATAAAGATACCCTTTTCTTTTGAAGAGAACTGGAGAATGGTAAAACATGCTAATGTGTATTAGGAGATGAAAATCTTATTGCATCACAATATTTCCTATGGGCCAAACTCTGCCCATAGTTGCAAATTGGCTTGGAAGGATTAGATGAGTAAAATGTTGGTAAACATCAATTTCACTGCACACACACAAAGCAACGAAAAAGTATTTCAAATGATAATAGAAATTTAGAGATGGGCAAAGAAAAATGCTGCTTGAAAACACAAGAGTCTGATTAAAGGATATTTACTTTGTGAATTTTGACCTGATATTGACAATTTATGCTTTAAAGTTATAAATCTTTAATTTTTGAATCTCAGCATCTACTGTCATTAAGTAATTACTGTCTGACTCCCCTCAGTCTCATCCATCCATAAATTTCCTTCAACTGTGAACATTTCAGCCAATAAAAATGGGGAAAAAAGCTTTAAATAAGCATGATTATATGCTGAAATGATAGAAAAAAATTGCACTCTGCCAAGCCGAGTTGAAAGCAGTGCTACTTTCAAAGCTCTCAGGGCCCAAATGTGTGCCACTAAAGACAAAAGCAAAACTCCCATTCATTTCACTAGTGCAGAATTAGACCCCCAAGGGGGCAGAATCTGGTCATATGTGTATATCCTGTATTGCAAAAACATTTAGTTCCTCACCCACGGTATACTCCAAGGTACTTCTCCTCTGACATTTGACAGTGGTTTAAGTCTATTGATTTCAGCAGAATTACTTCTGAATTACACCAGCTAAGTGGGAGGAGAATCAAGACCTCACTGTTATGTGAATGATGTGTGCATGTACACACCATAAACTGATCTTCCCCATAGACAGGCATGCGTTTCCCTCCACCCCCTTTTCCAGACAAAGTCTCAATTTTCAGTCAAAAAATCAAGCCGTTCTAAAGGGTTACGTACAATACACATAGTTTCTTGTTTCTCTAAGCCCATCCTCAATATCATTTTCAATTAGCAGCTCCTGGAAAGGCAGTAATAGAAGCAGTTGCAAAGAGCGCTCCGATGTCATTGAAAGACCGCAAACCCAAACTGTAAATAGCACATTGTAAATTGCTTGTCAACCGCTGTCAACTCTCACTGGAATCACACAGCAAGTGACAATCAAACCCATCTGCTTCGCTCCCAGACCAATGCCATCACAACCCATTCAGCTACTACCAACCTCCCTGCTTCCGCTCTGTTACCTGCCATGCATAGGCTTGCATAAGGATGTGCAAAACTGCCAGCGTACACACGAGTGCACATCATTGCAACTGTTATTTCCATGGTTCTCAGACTTTTGCACGGGTGGTGATTCCTTTCCCACAGCGAGCCAGAGTGTAACACGCCCCCCCCTTCATAAATTAAAACCACTTTTTTATAGTTAACAATGTTATAAATGCTAGAAGTGAAGTGGTGTTTGGGTGGAGACAGTTCACAAATTGCAATGTAATAGCTTTGTGGCCCTGAAGGGTCACCTGTCACCCACTCTGGGTTATTTCATCTTCTGGAGCAGAGATCTGTTACACTTCTAGAGCATTCTAGCACCTCCATATCAGTGGGGGAAAATGCTATGTTTAATCAGTTCATAGCAGCATGCTAGGACATGTATAGGGCTATGTCTAGACTGCAGGCTTCTTTCGGAAGAAGATCAGGAGAGATTCAAATACCACTGCACTGATTAGCAG
This sequence comes from Rafetus swinhoei, assembly GCA_019425775.1. NCBI lineage: Eukaryota > Metazoa > Chordata > Testudines > Trionychidae > Rafetus > Rafetus swinhoei. Next base: position 21,117,477 of record CM033445.1, on the reverse strand, counting down.
AGTAATCACAGCTAGGGTTTTTATTTCAGCTGGTGGTGTACATGCCTTGGTGCACATGACAAAATTCATTCCTCACTTGGATGGAAACTATTAGACGAAACATTGGCTACAGGTCACCAGCATGAATAAAAGCTAGGACCTTTCATTCTAATGCACAGGACTCTACCCCTTGAGCTAAAGGCATAACAATGTTAGAGAAGCAGCAGCATCAGCAGACTCTTGTATTTTAGGGGGAGCAGCCATTATACCCAGCATGTTTTGCCTACTGCATGCTATTTCAGGAGCGCACACTATCACCTCTCTTACTGAAAGAAAGGCTTCAGGACCTCCTACTAGAGATGATGGAAAGAGCAAGCAGTAAGATGTTGCCTTCAGTTGCAGCAAACCCACAGGAGAGAGCTATCCTGCAGAGAGACCACTGGGGCAGCCACACCACCAAGAGAGTGGGCAGCAGGGCTGGGGCCTGCCATCTTGCCTGTCACCAGACATGGTTAGTGGGGCCTCCTGCCCTCCTGGCCTGCCTAGGATCACCTGGCCTCACCCAAGAGGCCCCGCAGAGAGAAGATGGGGCTAGGAACCATGGCCCAGCCCCAGACAATTTCCAGGCCTGCAAGCCATGGGCGGGAGGCACTGCAGGCCTGGGCCAGCCCCTGAAGCCTCCTCCACCACCCCACAGGCTTCAGGCCACGGGGGGTGGGGGGAGGCCTGCAAGCCGGGGCAAGCCCTTGGAGCCACCCCAGCCTCCTGCCCTGAGTCCTGCACCCTCTACTCCTTCCTTGAGCCCCTTCCATACTGAACCCTGTGCCCTCAGACCCCAAGCCCTGCCCTCACTTGAGCGCCCTCCAACCCCCTGCTCTGAACCCCCTCAAGCCTCACAGCACCTTGCCTTGAGCTCCCCCCAAACCCAGAGCCCTCAGCCCTCCACCCTCTACCCTCATTCCAGCACCCTCCAACCACCACCATGAGGGCCCCTAACCCTCCCAGCCTCCTGCCCTTACTTCTGCACCTCCACCCCCTGCCATGACCCCCCTCCCCCCATCAAACTCTGTGCCCTAAAACTCCCTGTCCTCACTCTAGCACCCTCCAGCCTCTGCCAGGAGCCCGCCCAACCCTCCCAGCCCCCTGGCCTTCAGTCCTACACACCCACCCCTTTTTATTCTAGCAAAAGACAGATCGAGAGCAAATATCAAATAACAAGCTCTATTGATTGTTTGAATCACTTGCCTTCTTTTATTAATACAAACTTATTTTTTTTCCTTCATTTCTGAGGAAAATACATTCATTTAACTAACACATGGACATTCTCCTTTCATTTTCCAAACAAAACCCCATTATTCAATTAAATACAAAGCAAACCTGGGTACCCTAATACATTTTTTAGCCTTTAAAGTGCCATTGGACTCCTTGCTGGTTTTGCTGAAACAGACTAACACAGCTACTTCTCTGAGGGTATGTCTACACTACAGAGGTTTTTTTGGAAAAACAGCCATTTTTCTAAAAAAACTTCAATTACATCCACACTACAATTGCGTTTTTCTGGAAAAAAATCGAAAGAACAGAGGGGTTTTTCCAACATTGGTAATCCTCATTCTACGAGACTGAAGCCTTTTTCCGAAAAAGCTCGTTCGGTAAAAGGTGTGTGGGGACAGGGAAGAGGGAGTTCTTTCAAAAGAGGAAAGAGGAAAAAGCACAGGTGCGCTGGTGGCTACTCCGCCCATAGTAATTACAGCTTACATGCGAGAGAGCGTCCATTCAGTGTGGATGCTATCTTTCGAAAAAGCAGATCGCTTTTTCGATGCGCTTTGGCAGTGTGGACGCTCTCTTTCGGAAGAAGTTTTTCCAGAAGATCTCTTCCAGAAAAGCTTCTTCCGAAAGAAGCCTACAGTCTAGACATAGTCTGAGACCTGTTAACTAATCTACTGTTTCCTATTTTCTGGGTTTTAATAAACTTGTGGGCACGACAGGTTAGCTGGATAAATATCTGCATGGATCCTGCAAGGATTCCCTCCAAAAGCTAATTAGCATCCCTTATGATGGCTGACTTGAACAAAATCCGTTTGATGAGAGCGCTGCGTCTTGGAAATCCTGCATGTCAGAGTTGCATTCAGCTGAGAACAGATTTCACAGAGGCACGTCAGCCAGGGCTGCTAACCGGCACTGAAACAATGAACAATCTCGAGGCATACAACACTTCCCACCAGGGCTGTCCTGGAGCCAGAATGCTACTCCAGCACGGGAGTGCCAAGTGACGGCATCAAGATTGTATCATTTTGCATCAGTGTAACATGCGCCTCTGGGACAATTCAGCATTTCTTGTTGAACTGTGAGATAAATATGTTTTACTTATGCACGCCCACACACAAAACAGCTCTAACAAAGCAGGTCCCCACCGCCTCTAGATTATCTTCTCACAGCTAACCCCATTGCCTTGTTTCTCTGCCAGGTTTACAATCAATAGGCCCCATGTTCCTCTCATCCTGATGAGAATGTAATACTATTGACTTCAGTGGTGTGAATCAGTCTCATCCAAAACCCCAGGAGATCAGCTGGCGGCTGGAAAAGGCACAGTGCTTGCTGGGGAAATAAGAATAAGGGTGTATTGTTGTGAGGTGGTGCGGGGAGAGAGGATGCTTCATTAATACAGAAAACAAAACGGTATTTAGCACCTTTCCTTTGCCTACTTTCTGCAGGTTGTTTACTACTTGCAGGGCCGGCTTTAGGCCGATTCGCCCGATTCCTCCGAATCGGGCCCCGCGCCCTAAACCCGGAAGTGTGCCAGGCACGCTGCGGGAGGGGGCATCGGCCCCAGAGGAGGAGCGCGGTGGCTTTTGTGTGCTGCAGGAGGGGGAGTCGGCCCGTGGGTTTGGCTGGAAGGCGGGACTCTGCCCTGTAGCTGGGGATTTAAAGGGGCTGTGAGTTGTTTCTGTGTGTGCTGGGGTTTTTTTTTTTTTTTTTTTTTTTTTGGCCAACTGCACTGGTCTGGACCACCCCGACTTCCTAAAGCCGGCCCTGACTACTTGCACTGAAAAACAAAACAAGGAGAGAAATGCCATATTTAATGCCTCGTGGAGTATCTTCTTCCATCAGTCAGCTTTGCCATCTTTTCCATGACCTCTCCTCAGTTCAAGAGCCAAAAGCACATGGATTTATCGGCATCTGAACTGCTTACGAGCAGGGGGGCCAAGAGCTTCCATAAGCCCCTGGGCAAGATTTAGGGGAGGCTGGCTCCATGCCTCCGGAAGGGGCGGGGCCTCGAGCAGAAGGGGCGGGGCGAGGGCAGCCATTCCCCAGCGCTGCGGAGAGTATGGCACTGGACTCACTGCCCAGCCCCCAGAGCCATGAGGAGTCTGCAGCGTGGTGCTCCAGTGGCAATTTAAAGGGTCCAGGGCTTCAGCCAGTGTTGCTGCCACAACAGCAGCTGCAGAGGCTGGGAGCCCCAGGCCCCATTGAAACTCTGGGCCCTGGGGCAATTGCCCCCTATACCCTCTTCTCCCCTCATTGGCTGGCCTGCTTAGGAGAGTGTGTTCTTATCTAAAGTAGCATTTCTTAAAGTATGTTCCGCAGCACACCAGTGTGCCGTGGAGAGAACAGAATTCAAAATGGCTGCCCTTAAAGGGACAAGCCTCCTTTTTATTTTATTTTATTTTATTTTATTGCTCAACAACTTTTCCCCGGGGGCTTTTTTTTTCTCAGCAAAAAAATCCTTGGTGTTCCCCATAAAAAAAATTATTGTTTGATGTTCCTCGGTCTTAAAAAGCTTAAGAAACACTCATCTAAATAAATGTACCTCCATCACATGTATGCACTGATACCGGGTAGGGTACTTTGTTCCTTCTTACTCTGTCTTATCCCTCAGTCTTATCCCTCTGGAATTAAGCTCAGATTTACCAGCTAGAAGTGAATCCACTTTCTATGACATCAGTCCAATCAATAGCTTCTGAGTCAGGACACATTTATTCTTAGAAAAAAAAAAAAACAACCAAGCCAAACCCTACAATCTCATAAATAACCTCTATCAGCAGGTAGGCTGACTCTGATTGCTGAAGAGCCAAGTAGAAGATTTGCATGGGATAACACAGAGATTGAATGGTGTAACACGTCACTTTTTATAGGATCTAGATGATGCGCACTGTAGACATTTACAGTAATTACAGTCTCTTAAAATGAATAGAGTCAGAAATTCGTGTAAAAACATAGAAAATGCTTCTCTCTCCATTTCTTAAACACAATTTTAAGTCCCCAAGCCTGCCATGAACCGCTCTGTAGTGGAAACTGCCTACTCAAAGAAGCCAATACGTACTTCACACACAGTGCTGCTTCGCCTTTATTAAATAAGATAACTTGCCAACTTTCAAATAAAAAAAAGTAAAAAGATAAAAAATACAATTATATGCATGGTGGGGCAGAACAGCATTTTAAGCTGTCCCCTGTGCTGAACCACTCGAATCTCCAACTATCTTAGTTCTAAATATTGTTAAGTTTAAAAATACTGTAATTTTTAAGGTATATTTACAACTTCATTTATTAAAAATGAATAGGCAATTTTATTGACATTTCATTTATTCTTTGAGTCTCCCTCAGCTCAGACAATGAAAAACATTTTTGTCTATAGTCATTTCCACCTTCACGTTCTCATTCTGCACCATTTAGGTTGCAAACATTCCAGAAAAGAAGAGCTCAGTCATTCACTCATAGTTTTCACTGGAATTAAAAGCAGACATGGAGAGAATCATTTTCATCTGAGGTTAAAAATGAGCTTTTATCATACTTCAATTTAGGACAAATCTGTACTTGTAGGTATTGTCACTTAACTCTGCCATTCTCTAGCTTGACAGCCACATTAGCATATAGGATATTTTTATAAATGATATACAAAAGTCTCCAAAGGGTACATACACAGTCTTCCGTACACAGCAGATAAAAGTAGTAAAGGATAATACAGGAGGAGAAACATATATTTCTAAAAAAAAGCACTGACACAAGGCTATTTTTCTGCAGTTTTACCCCCGCCTCAAATATCAGACCTGCCGCTAAGGGATTTTGGTTTTTTTACTTATTATTTTACATATGGAACAGACTTCTCCACAGATTATTGAATTATGAGCCCAGATTACAGCACTGGAGCCTGGCAATCCCAGATGCTATGAACTCATTCATTTTCTCACCTATGAGCCATAACTACTGCTGACAATAACAATGCAAGGTAGGTGTGACGTTCTTGCACAGGGGAATGGTGATTAGTAACCCAAAAGAGTACGCACAAGTACCACAGACCTCCACAAATGAGCCGCTCATACAGCAATCAGTCTTCCACTTCCATTTGTCTTGATTAGCAGCTCCCTTTCTCACAATTACCTCACCCTGCCCTTGATATTCATGCTGCTGTGTACAAAATCTCAAGTCAACAAAAGCATATGCATACCACAGATTCATTCTGAATACCTAGGGCTTTCTGCTGCCTTGAGAACACTAAGACACTGTACTCCCCTGCCTTGCCAGTCTCAGCCTGCTTCAGTGAGGATCTGCAGCCTAAGAGAGGAACTTGCAGCTTCCTGCAAACATGTTCACCACCCAGCATCTGAAGTAATTACACAGGTGTCCCTTCCTCCTCTCCTCCTGCAAGACATCGTGGTTGCAAATGAAAACATCAAAAATCCCTAAAATACACCAAGTGGCCCAACAGTAAGACAACCAGAAACGGGTTAAAAGATACATAAGAACTGCCCAAATCCAGTAAGCAGATTCCACATGCTATATGCCCAACCCTTTCCCCAACAAATAACTTGTCTCCCACCTGTCTGAGCCCCTTCAGTAATTTCTTCCTTTTCCCAAGGTGCTGGCACAGATTGCGGTCATTTTCCCGGTCGGAGCTGTACTGGTGATGGTTAAGTCTGTGTTTTTTGGGATGGTACGACAGCCCATTGGTAAGTGCTTCCCGTTTCTTTTTGGCCAGAGGATTCTGATGCTTCTCCACACGTTCCTGAGGCTTCAAGGCTACGTCCTTCTGCACAAGAGGGGAAAAGTGGGGAGGAGAAGAGAGAAATAATAGAATTATTGGTTGTGGTACAGGCTGAGAAACATCTTCTTTAAGTAAAAAATAAGCCCATTGCATTTGTGCAACTCTACTTCACTGAAATGGCCTGTGGACCTGTCCCAGCCTCTCTGTGCCATTCAGAGTACAGATGTAACAGTGTGACCCTCTATTGGTTAGTAGATAAGCACGAGCCTATAGGTTACCCATAATGGTTACATGCCTCCCAGCTCCCCAGGATACTGTATATTTCAACATGTGATATTGACAATTTGTGCTGTATCATTATAAAGATTTAACGTCAATGTCTAGTCATTAAATAATTATTGTCTGACCCCCAATTATCTCACTCATAATTACTCACAACTTTGAAAATATACATAGATAATTAAAAATGCTTAAAATCTGCATTAAGAGTAGTTGTCAACGTTTAAAAAAATAAAAATTGAATTCTGCCAAGCCTCGCTCAATGACAGTACGGAGAGCATACTCTGCTAACAAGTCAGGCTAAGTGCATCTAGAGCACACCCAGGAAAAGCTATCAGCTTTCCTAGCTCCAGGTTCTATGTGCTCTAGTACTGGAGAATTCAGAGCTCAGTTCATCCTAACTTCAACATTGCAACTTCTAATGCAGCAAGCTAGGTATCACAAAGATAGAGCATGAAAAGCTCCATTGCCCTGGGTCCTCTTAGGGCATGTACGTTTAGACAAGAAGAAAAATATACCACAGATGCTGCCAGAAATAATCTCAAGCTCATCTCATCTGAGGAAGTGGGCTTTGCCAATGAAAGCTCATGATACTTCACACACACACACACACACACACACACACACACACACACACACACACACACACACAAAATATCATGAGCTTTATATATATTTATGTTAGTCTCTAAGGCAGGGGTTCTTAACCTTTTTACCTTCATACCTCCCCTGAAAGTGAACTTCATGTTCACACCCCCCTGGGAGCCATTTTGTGCACAGCCTAGCCCCGCCCCCTCACCTGACAGGAAGCTAAGGGGCGTGGCTAGGACTATAAGAACTCTGCCAGGGAGCTCAGTCGGGGCTCAGCCTCTGAAGGAGACAGAGACCTGCCCAAAGCTCCTGGATGACAAGGCTGAGACCTGACCCGGGCCTCCCACAGCCGCCTTCCCTCAGGCCAGCGAAGGCTTCCCTGCCTGGGCTGCCGAGGCCTGGACAAGCCGGCCAGCAGGGCTACCCTCTGACCTAGAGGAACCCAAGGCTCTACTGGTGCCTGGCAATTCAGAGGACCGGCCTGAGCTGAAGGCCCGGCTCAAACCCCGAGGCCTGCCTGAACCCTGGGATCTGGTGAACCAGCTGGACGCAGCTATCCGAGCTAATTCCCAAGTCCGACGGCTGGTGGCGCTGTGGGGTGAGTGAACCCCGTTACAATGCCTAAAGGTGTCACAGGACTACTTGTTGCCAGAAATATTGTTTAAGAAGCCAGGCAAATTTTCCTGATTTGGATCAGTGAGCAGAGTACACCTTACGATCCATTTGGCTTTTGTTCGAAAACTTTCCCCAACTGCTCACTTCAACACCAGGATGGTCACAGAATTTATGCCCCAAACCATTAACAAAGTTAGCTGAACTGGAAGCAGTCACTATTCAGCTTTGATACTGAAAAGAACAGGCAGTATTTACAGTCTTTTGAGAGGATTGGAGGAGGAAGCAAGTTCTATTCCCAGGTCTGCCATTCACTTAACGGCATCTTAGGCAAGTTCCTTAGCTTCTCTGTGCCTCAGTTTTATCCATTTGTTATTACCCATCTCACAGGAGAGTTAGTAGCCTTAATCCATGTTTGTGAAAAGACTTTAAGATCAAGTCACTTCACCTCTCTGTACTTTAGTCTGCCCATCCCTCCCCTGTGTATAAAGCTTTGAGAACTACTGAAGAAAAGCATAGGCTCGGCAGAATTCATTTTTTTTAAATGACAAATATCATCTATGCTTATTTTTAAGCATTTGTAAATATTCAACCTATGTAAATATTCGCAGTTGTACAGTGTTAAGGAGGGGACAGACAATAATTATGTAAGGAGAGAAGATGTTGAGATTGAGAAAGTTAAAGTGCTATAACCATTAGAACAAAAATTGTCAGCATCACACATCAATAACCTGGAATCAAACACTAACAAGTTCTCAGGCAAAGAAAGAAAAATGCTACTTATCTGTAAATGTCTGTTATCACTAATGAATTTATTTTTCATCAGGTTGTGTGTGTATAGTGAAATCGACATCTGCCACTAAACTTCTAACCTTTCAGTCTACGTCTACACTGCAGAGTTTCGGCGCAAAACAGCTGTTTTTGCGCAAAAACTTGGAGCATCCATATCTCAAGCGTGTTTTTGCACAAGAAAATTTACAGTGAATCAACAGAACAGAGGGGTTTTTGCGGTGTAGGTATTCCTCTTTCTACAAGGAATAACTCCTTTTTGCGCAAGAGTTATTGAGCAAAAAGGTGTGTGTGGACAGGCAGCAGGTGTTTTTTTCACAAAAGTAGCCTATCGAAACAAGCACAGGTGCCTTAGTGGCCATTCTGTTAATGGCAATCAGAGCTTTCTTGTGAGAGATCTTCCACAAAAACTTCTTGCGCAAAAGCGCATCGTTTTTCCGATGCGCTTTTGCAGTGTGGCCGCGCTCTTGCGCAAGAAGTTTTTGTGGAAGATCTCTTCCGCAAAAAGCTTCTTGCGCAAGAAGCCTGCAGTGTAGACGCAGCCTTAAAGCCTAGCTATAAGGCAGCTAGGGAATTATTAATATGGAATCGGTGAAAATGTTAGATTGTCTTCCCACTCCCACTAAAATAATGTCCCTTTGCCTAAAAATTCATATTTTGACAGATATTTTTCACAGACTGATGAGGTCAGATCTTCAGCTGATGTAAAACAGCATAATTCCACTGAAGATTGACTTCAGGAGTAGTGTATCAATTTGGGGACTTGATTTTAAACTCAGAGGGAATCGCTATCATCTAGTCTGACCTGCATTACTCGGAATTTCCAGCATTCAGCTCAGTAACTTGTGAACTTGAACTGTACTGAATAACTTTGGCAAACGCTTTAAGTAAAACCATACTTGCCTCAGACCCCCTTCACAGTAAGTGAACCTGCTGGAATTACAATTCACACACTGCAATGCTCCGAAACAATTATGAAGGAAGTTATGTTCTTTCTGAGCTCACAAATACATTTATTCTGTGAAGTCAGCATACGATCTACTGGTTGATGAGGGACACTTACATAAACCCAGTCTTACTTGTACCGAGGGACTTTGTTAGGCTACAGGATTTAGTGGCTGTGCCTTAAAAGTACTGTCAGAAGGACTCACTGTAAATTCCAAGGGGAGGGGGAGGAGAGGCTTTTGTGGAAATTCCCGGCCCCCCCCCCCCCCGCCCCCTTACAGTGAGAGAGCTTCTGCAGGAATGTTTCCATGGCTAGGAATCTAAATGTAACTGTGGCACAATTCCAAACATATAAAATGTCTCCACGGGCTAATATTTCCATCAAGAAGTGACGAACTCCCATTAGCATTAATGAGAGCTGCTGGATTGGCCATAATTCCCTGCTGCTCTCAAGAGTAGCCCAGATACAGATGGGTTACATCTTTTAAACCAAACCCCCCATTTCTAAGCCAAATTTGACAACAATTTTCTTGAGTTTAGAGCCATCCCTATGCAGAGTTCAGTTAGTTTATCATTTGGGGTGGATTGCACATCTATGGGCATCACTACACAGTGGATCAACATAGTAGTCAGCTCTGGTACTGCACCACGACAAGAAAAGTAGCTGGAGTAGGCAAGAGAGCAGCCCCCACTGACTTTACCACAGAGAAGACACCGCAGTAAGTACGTCGACTTCAGTTACATTATTTGTGTAGCTGAAGTCGCACAACTTAGATTGACAGGGTGTGTATGTGCGTGTGTGTGTTTGGTGTAGGTAAACAACCAAGGCAAGTGAACACATGGGACCTTAAGTTATTGGGGCCATGTCATGACCTAATTATTAGGGAGGAGGAAATTGCTGCATTCACCTAAAAAAGTGATTTGTTCTGCTTACTGCTAGAAAGAGACAAGGGAGCAATTCATACATGCAATTTGCTGTTTCAAATCATGAACCCGGTCTTGCCTCCAATTTGGTCGGTTAGCTTTGAATTAACTTTCAATAACTCAATACAAAACAAACAAACAAAAAACCCCATGAAACTAGTTACTCCAGAACAGGAACCAGCATTGTACTGCCTTATACCCCCATAGCATTCACAACTGAGTGCTCAAACCAAAATCTCCCATGGAAGTTAAAGGCTAAACTTCTCACTGCCTTCAATTTTACTAAGACTATGTCTAGACTACGGGGGTTTTTGCGGGATAGGAGAGAGATCCTGCAAAAACCCCGCCACGTCCAAGAAATGCATTTGCTCTTCACGAGGCATAAGGGCTCCGCTGAATGAGGAGCTTTTCCGCAAAAAAAAAAGCGGAAAAAGCTACACAAAATGCAGAGCACATTTTGTGTAGCTTTTTCCACAAAAATGTCGCAGTCTAGACCTAGCCTAAGATTTAGCCCCTAGAAAAGTCAGATGTGCCTTCAGTGCTCTGTCTGCAGACCTGACTGGCAGGTGAATGAAATGGAATTGAACAAGTACACAAGATTAGACATGTATGCATAGTGTGTGTCACACCAAAATACGATAAAAATAACACACGCTGACAGCCCCCATGCTTTAGGACAAACTGTTCTGTGCCCATATATGGTATGGGACTCCAGAAAAGGCCAGGTTTGATGTATTTTTCCCCTTCTGCCTTGGATGCCTCTGAAATAGGCCACTGTCTGACAGAATAACAGATCACATACATCACCGGCTGTGTTCTGCTATGGTAATTCCTTTGTTCCTCTCTTTTAAGCTGCTGGGGAGAAAGGAAACGGATGGCAAAGGGTTGATTTAGCAGGGAACAGGAGGTACAATGCGCTTGGCACTTGATGGGAAGAGCCTCTCACTGGGCTGCCTCATTTGAATAGCAGTCTCTCCAGGTCCTTCCTGACCCGGCGATCAGCAGACAGTCTGGAACAAGGCAGCTCCCCCATCCTTATTACAGTCTGCTCCCTTTCCAAAGCGAGAGAGACAAAAAGACGAAGTCATGGCTGAGGGGAACCAAGAGGGGAACCAAGAGGGAATACACCCAGAGAAAGAAAAAAGTTCCATGTTAAATGACTAGCATGGGCCAGCGACTCGTGCACTGGACTATGAGTTAGGAGACTTACGCTCTATTCCCAGCTTTGCCATGGGAAAGTCAAAATTTCCTCTCTTTGGCTAGGTCTACACTACAGTCCCTTGTTGGAAAAAGCTTACGGCAATTTGCATAGCTTTTTCCAATTGCTTTTCCGGAAGAGGCTTTTCCGCCATTTGGCCCCATGTAGACCTGATATGGTGGGAAAGCCTCCTCTTTCGGTGGAGCCCTTATCCCTCATAGAATGAGGTATGCTGAGCTCCCTGAAAGAGCATTTGCTCTTCCGCAAAAAAAAGCGGAAGAGCAAACACGTTCCTTGGACATGGCAAAGTTTTTCCGGGAAACCCCACAGTGCAGGCATAGCCTTTGTGTGTCAGGCTAAGTCTACGTGGGCACTTTACTGTGCTGCAACGTTGTGGCTCGGGGTGTGAAAATCTCACACACACACACACACACACACACACACACACACACACACACACGTACAGCAAGCTACTTCCTTTGTGGAGGTGGTTTACATGGAGCGCTCTTTCCCAGCACTCATGCCATGGCCACACTGCTGTGCAGCCATGCTTGACACTTTCAAGTGTAGACAATGCCTCAGTTTTCCTTTGCCTGTCCCTTTCCCTTTGCCTTTATATTTAGGCGGACATCTTTTCAGAGCAGGGACCATCTCTTGCTATATGCATGTACAAAACAAAGCATAATGAAGGCCCAATCTCACTCATGGTCTCTAGACCCTCCTATAATTCAAATAATCAATGCTGCTAAGGTGACAGGGCATCTACATACCTGGACAGATAAGGAAAGTTCATATGTTGTGTCAGGCAGCTTTCAACAGCTACACTCCGAGCTGATTCAAAGTAGATAGCTGATCCTGCCAACATTCTTATCTTGGTATGTCCCTCTCCTCTCCCCCCTTCACGTAAACATCTATATTATTAAATAAGTAAGACAAACATGTAAGTCTTATTTCAAAACTAAACTGTGTCATATTATTCAGAGACACCTTTCATCACGAAAGTGCCTCAAAAGCATAAATACATAATTACGCACAATTCAATACAAATGCACATCACTATTTATGAGTGTACTGCATAGTCTAAAAAAAACCCATTTGTTTTATTTCTATCAGGCACATTAATCAAACCGATCCCTCGGCATGTTCCTTAGCGCGGACGAGCTGCCTATGCGGGATGGTCTCCTGCCGTGGCACTAGCAAGCAGGAGGCCTGCTGACGACTGCCGCCTGGCAGTGCCATCATCTCACTCCAATTAATATTGAGATTTCAAACAAAACTGTGTGTTCAGGAAGGGGGGAGGGAAAGCTGGGACACGCAGAGACGGTTTTGCACAGCCGTAGCGTCGAAAGACACAGATTTCTTAACGTACCAGGATTGGGTGAAACGTGCCTTGTTTATTCCAAAAGAATTAATCCCCATAGTATCTGAGTGCCAGCTTAGACGTAACGTGCCAAATTCTCACTGGCAGCTTTACAGTGGTTCTCACAACTCAGTTGGGTTCACCATAGGTGCCTTGTCCCTCGTGTCTGATGCCTAGAGTCTTGAAATTCCATTCCCGCAGCTAGAGAACAGCTTGGTGGGGGGGATCCTAGTTCCCCCCCTCCCCAAGGCCTTATGCCACAGCCATCTATGCCAGTGACCAAGAGGGCATTTGTGCTATAGCAGCTGATAGAGCAGTTCTGTCACCCTATCCTGAGGGTTGCTTCCCCCAGTAAAGCCAAAGCCACAGAAAGAAGCTTTAATGCGCAGAGAACAAGACATTTCTAATTGGAACAGCTGGAGTTTCAGGCAAGATACACAGGTTCAAACCTCAGGGTATGCCTACACTACAGAGGTTTTTTCGGAAAAAATGGCCATTTTTCTGAAAAAAACTTCAATTACGTCCACACTGAAATCACGTTCTTCTGAAAGTAAATCGAAAGAACAGAGGGGTTTTTCCGACATTGGTAAACCTCTTTCTACGAGGAAGAAGCCTTTTTCCAAAAGAGCTCTTTCGGAAAAAGGTGTGTGTGGACGGGGAAGAGGGAGTTCTTTTGGAAGAAGAGGAAAGAGGAAAAAGCACAAGTGCCCTGGTAGCCACTCTGTCCATAGTAATCACAGCTTAAATGTGAGAGAGCGTCCATTCAGTGCGGACACTATCTTTCAAAAAAGCAGATTGCTTTTTTTATGCGCTTTGGCAGTGTGGACGCTCTCTTTCGGAAGACATTTTTTCGAAAGATCTCTTCCGGAAAAGCTTCTTCCGAAAGAAGCCTGCAGTCTAGACATAGCCTCAGTCTCCATGGAATATTTTTAATGGGTTACTTTTTCTTCTGGTTTTGTTCCAAACTAGAAGGGGATTTCATTTCTGAATCCAATTGAATATGGTCTTAGACAATGGACATTTTTATGGAACATGATATTTCAGAGCTAGCCTATCTAAACGTCCACAGTTTGGAACAGTTCATTTGGAGTGAAGCTTGAAAATCTATATCATGCTTGTCAAAACCCTTAAGAGAAGAGTGTGGTTTTGTTGAAAGAAAGAAACGGCACGTGTTAGAAAGCCATGCAACTTCAAATTAAATGTTCACTAAAAAACCCCCCAAACAACCCATTAAAAAGCAACCTTAGTTTTGTAACCCCATTTTACTGCCAACCAGAGAACAGCCAGAAATTCAAACAGCTCTGCTCAGCCACTGAGAGAGCTTTTCGTCACTCAAAATACCCTCATGTTTCTGTGCACATGCCGAGTGCAGGGAGTACCTGTCCCTTGAAGTGTCCACAGCCCCTGTGCCTGCATCCAAGCGCAATGATTACACCAAGATGACTTTTCAGACCAGTCTAACAGTTGTGCATAGTATTCAGCACCTCAACAGAACAAGGAATGCTGGATTTCAAAGAAAACACCATCTAATAAGGTCTTATAAATAGTCTATGAGAGGACCAAGGTCAATGTCTGCCATGGGTCCAAAGACTGAGGGAGCGGTTCTTTTTATGCCATTTAGAAAATCTGGTTTTATGGTGTTACAAAATACATGGGTGGAATCAGCTGCCAGTTTTGCCTAAGCTTTATGGACCTTGTCTTTGGAGATGCTAAAGTACCCTCTATTTTCATTGAAGCCAATAGGAGTTGCAAGAGAAGGACCATGTGTAATTGCCTACAGGCAGATTTGAACCTACAAACCTCTGGAGCTTAGTGTAGGAGCCTCTACTAAGCGCCAGAGGTTCAAGGATTGAATCCGCCTGCAGGCAATTACACATGCAGGACTGAAAGATAAGTGTGAAGGGAAAATATTTATTTTTCAGGAGGGATTTATTTGTTCATTTCAAATACAGCACTCCGCATATTCAAAATTTAGTGTCCAAGAAATTAAAATGTCTAGACTATACAACTAGGAGCTAGAAATCCTGAAATTAGGCCTGTTAAAGGGGTGGGTCCCTAAAGGGACAACAGCTCTGGGGCCCCGCAATTCTAAAGGGCCCGAGGCTGTCAGCTGCCGCTGCTACTACTGTGGCAGTGCCCAGAGCTCCAGGCCTTTTAAATTGCTACCAGAACCCCTGCAGCGTACTCCAGGTGGCTCTAAGGGCTGGGGGGGAGGGCGGCGCAATGCGCTTTGGGAATCACTAAGGGGTGGCTGCCCTAACCCTGCCCCTTCTGCCCAAGGCCCTGCTCCTTCCAGGAGGGTGGAGCCAGACCCCACATCTTTCCCAGGGGCCTGGCATCACTGTCGGTTCCCCTGCCTGCAATTTAATTAGCAGCATGTGTAACCCACACACCTAGTGTGGTTCACTGTCCCATGCAGTGGCACCTAGACCACAGCAACAGAGAAGAACAAGAGACCTCTACAGCATGGTTTGAAAAGCAGCTTGCTTTACAGCACAAGCTGTAGAGGCTCCTATATTACCATAATTTAGCGAATATAACCTGCGGGTTATATTCGTTTTTACATACCCTGCACCTTCCCCCCCCCACGGGTATACTCAGGTGTGGGGTATACAGAACTTTTTTTACTCACCAGGTGGTGAGCTCTCTGTCGCCTCTTCCTGTGGCTGCGCAGCAGCCAGCTTCCAGCCTCCGGGCGGGAGAGCACTCATCCGCCGGTTCCTGGCCGCCAGCCTCCAGGCGGGGGGAGCGCTCACCCCCCGGTTCCTGTGCAGCCACAGGAAGGGGCGGGGAGCGCTCATCCTCTGCCCCTTCCTGCGGCTGCACAGGAACCGGGCGGTGAGCGCTCCCCCGCCCGGAGGCTGGTGGTTCCTGCTCCCCCGCCCGGAGGCTGGCGGCTGCGCTGGAACCTGGGGCAGTGAGTGGCTAATCCCCCCCCCCCCCCGTAAATATACCCCCAGCACAGAAAAGTCTTGTATACCCCGCGGGTTATATTCATGCTCGGGGTATACAAGATTTTTTTTACTCAAATAGAAAAAAACGCGGGGTATATTCACTAAACTACGGTAAGCTTCAGATGTCCCATGTTCAAATCCACCTGGTAGTGGTTACACATGCACAGAATCTCTCTGTGTAGTAAGGGTGACAAGGAGTCCTGTAGCATTCCTTGTCACTTTTGCAGATCCAGACTAACACAGGTACCCCTCTGATACTTGATACCATGCAAGGCTCTGTGTAGTAAGTTAGCCAAACCACTGGCAAACAGCTGCACAAACTGCCTCACAAGAAATAATTCCAATCAGATGATCACCAAAATTGCTACTGAGCCCTGGCAATCTTGCTCAACTCAGTTGTGGAAGAGTTCTCTGGATAGATGGAATCTCTTACCTCATTAACCTTCTCAGTTGTTTTTACTAATTTTCCACTATCATTTTGGCAACCTTAGCAAGACTTGGAGGCCTGAAAATGATGCACTGACTGCTCTCTGAAATCTTAAAAAAAAATCAAAGTTGCATGAGATGTTTTTAATAGTCATTCATTTTTTCCTTCCGATAGATCAGCTCAATGCAGCTTTAGCTGGATTATGTTGAAACCAAGTTTCTGGAAGCATTTATGGAAGCAATACAGCATGGGGATATGGGTGAATAGGAAGTGCACTACAAAAGAGAATAGATTTCTCAAACTATAGAAATTATATGATTTTTAGAACACTGAGATTTGGAAGAAAGAGCCAGGAGGTCAACCAGAGCAGCTGGCTAATAGATCCACAAACCCAAACAATTTCCTCAAGTTACTAGAGCGCTGCAGAGAGATTTGATATTGGTCTTTTGTTTGCTTTGGGTTTTTTGTAAAATTATTCTCCAACGTCTCCTGCATCTCTCTGGAATCTCGCCACAAAATCATTCAGTGTTGTGCAAAAGAGGCTGAGCAACAAACGGCAGATGAAAGGTTGTACCAGTCTACAGGACCCTGTGACGGTTACAGATGAAGGCAGAAACAATAGAAAGAGAGCACTTTGCTGTCTGTTTGAGATATGGTTCCTAAAGAGAGTCTGTAGGAATGAGATTGCTTTGATTTTTCATACCGAAATCAGTGGTTAACAACATCACTGATATACGTGCAGTTCCTTTTTGGGTGCTGCAGATATAAATTACCCATGAAAAAAACGACATCAGAGGAACATTAAGGCCTCAAAAAGTCAACCCTTCAAAAATGAGGAGATGCCAGAATAAAGATTCCCTGTGTAACCTTAATTCAGCCCCCTCGTGATGGTCTTTAATTACATGATCACATACTATTTTCCCCCACACAGTGTGCAAAAAGGATGGTGTTCAGTTAGGGAGCAGCTATTCAATATTGTGTTTTCTTCTCAGTGTTCAGTCTGTGGCCCCCTGCCTTACTGACTGCACAACATTCAATCAGCTTTAATGACAGAACGTAATTTCCTCATGGATTCTTCTGTGGCATTTATCACTATAATATATGAGTGCTTCATAAATATTAATTTATTTACATAACATATTTGAGAAGTGACAATATTCTTCCCCAAAAATACAGATGAACTGTGGCACTGAGATATTAAGGTCAAATGGATCCACTAATTTTGGGTGCCCAATTTGAGATGCCTGATTTTTTTAAAGAGTACCTAGTGGGCATGTAATAGTGTAGCCAATTAACCGAATAACCAATACGGGAAACCCCTAACTTCCGACCATCTGAGTTACAACCCCCTGCACTTACAACCATTTTTATAAGTGTGGAAGGGGCCAAAACCTCTCGACTTACGTCCTTGGCCCGCATTTATGACGGCACACGACACCTACCGTAAATGAGGGTTCGAGTTACGACACCCCCGACTTGGGACGCTTCCCCAGGAACCAATCACATCGCAAGTCGGGGGCCACCTGTAAGCAAAAGCTTATAGGTTAATGCTATAGACCCGTGGTCACCAACCCGTCGATCGCGATTGACGGGTTGATCGGGAAGCCCTGATCAGTCGATTGCAAGGCATTCGGGACCCCCCCATTTCCCCCCACCCTGAAGAAACCCCACTACCTACCTCCACCAACAAGGGAGGTAGTGCCGGCTACCTGTGGGGTGGACAGAAGTCCAGCAGCTGCATGCCACTTCCGGGGTTTGAGGAAGTGTGCAGGCTGCTCCCCCTCCCCCAAACAGCCGGCGCCGTACTTCAAAGCAGGTCTGTGGCATGCCGGGGACTCTCTGCGTGGGGGGGGAAGTAGGAGTCCCCAGAGGAGGCACGCGCTGGGGCGTCCCTTCTCCGCGCGGGGGGGGGGGGGGAGAGGTTAGAAGTCCCGTGAAGAGGCGTGCGCCCGGGCTTGCCTCCTCTACAGGGGGAGGAATCCCCAGAGGAGGCATGCTCTGGGGCTTCCCTCCTTCGCATGGGCGGGGGGTTAGAAGTCCCAAGAAGAGGCGCACGACCGGACTTCCCTCCTCTGGGGGGGGAGGAGTCCCCGGAGGAGGCGTGTGCTGGGGACTCCCTGTCCCCTGCAGCAGAACCCACTGGCACCCTGTCTCCTGCAGCAGAATCCACTGACACCCTGTCCCCTGACCCTTGTCCCCACTTGCACCCTGTCCCCTGCTGCAGAACCCACTGGCACCTGTCCCCACCGGCAGCCTGGCCCCTGCCGCAGAACCCACCGGCACCCTGGCCCCTGCCGCAGAACCCACCGGCACCTTGTCCCCTGACCCCGTCACAGAACTCAATGGCACCCTGTTCCCACTGGCACCCCCGTCCCCTGCTGCAGAACCCTGTCCCCTGCCGCAGAACCCACTGGCACCCTGTCCCCGGCCCCCCCACTGGCACCCTGTCCCAGCACCCACTAGTACCCTTCCCCAGTACCATGTCCTCTGCTCCCACTACCACAGTTGGGGACACATTAGTGAGGTGGGCGGGGGGGGGGCTGGAGGAGTTATTTTTTTGCATCTCACTTGTGCACACATTTATGACATAATTAAGTGAAACATGTAAATGTGCTGAAGTCAATGGGACTCAATAAAATGCTTCTCAAGTGCTTTGCTGAACACATATACAGGGTGGACCTCCAAAAACCGGGACTCCCGCGTCCGGCAATGGACCACGGATGTTCCTGGACCAGGAAGTTCTGGCTGAGAGTCCCAGTGGGGCCAGGAACATGCCAGCCCTGGTAGCGGAGGCAGGGCTGGGGACGCGGCAGCCCCCGTTAGCGGGGCCAGACCTGACGATGCCGCATCCTCAATAGCGGGCCGCATCCTCAATAGCGGCAGTCTGGGCTGCCAGGGCCGAAGCAGCACGGCAGCCCTGCAGGGGGAGGGGGCGGCTGGGACTGACAGCGGGGAGGGGAGGCAGACTGGGGGGCCAGTAGCAGGGGACCTCCCCTGGTCTGGCAAATTTCCCTCGTTCGGGACCAGTCAGGTCCGGAGGGTGCC
This sequence comes from Rafetus swinhoei, assembly GCA_019425775.1. NCBI lineage: Eukaryota > Metazoa > Chordata > Testudines > Trionychidae > Rafetus > Rafetus swinhoei. Next base: position 21,098,394 of record CM033445.1, on the reverse strand, counting down.
GAACCAGAGAGGTCCAACCTGTAGAATGCTGAATCAAGGCCATAATCTGGTATCTGGTGTGACTTCAGAGAAAGTCTATGTAGAACACAATTTCTGCATGTATCTGAGCACAAGAGAATAACCTTCCCAAACTTTGACCGCAGAATTTAGTCAGACAACCGTTTGCAGAAAGCAAACTCAGAAGAGGGTTACTGAGACAGCTGAAGCAATTTAGTCTTTAAAACCATATGACTATTCATGTACATTTTTTTTTTTTGCAGCTTTCACCCAGCTCTGTAAGTGTGATACCATATAAATCTACATCTGAAACCTAAAGGAGTGATGCACGAGGTCATGTCAGATGTATGTGGTGAAATCCAGGCTGACAAGCTAAGGAGCCATTGATGTTTATCTGAAGGAAAGAAGGATGGATATCAAAGCACTTGATCGCAGCTCATTCCTTAAATCCTTTTACAAACATTCCTCAGACTAAAGGGGTATGTCTAAACTACATGGCTCCGTCGACGGAGCCATGTAGATTAGTTTACTCGAAAAAGGGAAATGAAGCGGTGATTTAAATAATCGCCGCTTCATTTAAATCAAAATGGCCACCGCGCTGTGCCGATCAGCTGTTTGTCGGCACAGCGCGGCAGTCTAGACGGGGATCTGCCAACCCCAGAACCCTTCGTCGGCAGATCCTGTAAGCCTCGTTTCACGAGGCATAAAGGATCTGCCGACGAAGGGTTCTGAGGAAACGAGGCATAAAGGATCTGCCAACGAAGGGTTCTGGGGTCGGCAGATCCCCGTCTGGACTGCCACGCTGTGCCGACAAACAGCTGATCGGCACAGCGCGGCGGCCATTTTGATTTAAATGAAGCAGCGATTATTTAAATCACCGCTTCATTTCCCTGTGTCATCCTGCCTCATCTACATGGCTCTGTCGATGGAGCCATGTAGTCTAGACACACCCAAGCTGTTCTCAATCTATTCCCTCTCTCCTTCCCCTGTTGGAAGTCCAACCACACCCTAAGGTGCTGTTTGGAGTTCCGTGGCGGAGGCAAGGTTGTTTGTTGAAGTAAAAGATAAACACGGTGCCTCCACTGACCAAAAGGTAGAGTAAGATTATCCCCCACCTAAACCTGTCGGGTCCCCACCTTTTGACTAGTTTATACCATTTCAAACTTCATCGCCAATGCAAATACCTAGATTTGGCCTCCTTACCTGTCCCAAGTTTGCCTTTTCTGCTGTCTGAAAAACATTCTCTTTCTGCACCCTGTGGATTCTACTCTTTCCGGATCTCCTTCGAGAAGTCCCCACTTTTTCCTTCTTTCTGCCACTTTTCTCCCTCAACGCTACAAATGCATCATTTAACTCTGCAAAGCATCTGGGTACACACGCATTTTATGGAAAAGCCTATGAAAACGACATGTTTATTAAAACACTGGGCCTATTTAGAACTATGCATTGGGCCCATTCTTAGGGTTGCCAGATGGTTTCAACAAAAATACTGGACACACTTGACATTACATCAGAAGCTACATTACATCTTATTTCGAAAATACCGGACATTTATATTTTCTCATTTCTATTTTCTCAATTTGTTTCCCAAACAGAAAGCTCAAATACTGGACTGTCCGGTTGAAAACTAGACACCTGGCAACCCTATCCATTCTGACTTCACAGACGCCAGTCAAGGCAGATTCTGAAGAGCTCATGTGTGACGGGAGTCTTCAGTAAGTAACAATGAACCAGAATCGCATCTTACAGAATCCGCACCTCCAAATCTGCTGACAAAGTCTGTAGCTCTTGGAGCATGGAGCAGAGAGAAATCTGTTCCCAATGGTAGAGTCTTTATTTCACAGTGCTAGGCCTTAAATAAATGTGCCTGATACGCTATATGAGCAGCGCACACACAGTCCCACCACATGTTTATTTTCTTTGTTTAAAGACTGAGAAAGAAAAAGGGTGTGGGGAGAAAAGTCCCTAGTGGCGCCTGCTTTCACTCTTCATGCCAATAGATGGAGTTTTACTACTCTTTCTTGCTGCGCAATTATCATTATAGGAAGAAAGAAAAAGGAACACTTAGCCAGCTCCTAGAAAAGGGTGAATTAGGCTCCCTATCACCACACATTAGCTGCATAGAAACATTAATTCTCTCTCATTCAGACACAGCACCTTTCATCCCAATAAAGCAATCCCAAAATAATGTATCAATTCAAGCTTGCACAGAAGCCATATACAGGATGAGGTTACTCACCACTGAAACCCATCCGCTTCTGGGCAGAAGTTAGGAGTGTGCTAACTTACAGAGACCTCTGAAATCTCTCTCAAATAAATGACCAAAGGCCTTGTTAACTCGCATTCAGCATTTTCTAGTCTGTAAAATGGGGATAATGATACAAGCCATCTGCTTTGTAAAGCACTATGAGATCTATTGATGAACGAGATAGTTATTATTAATTATTATTATTATAGTTCTCTTCTTTGAGGGGCATTTTGGTTCTCATCAAGTAGAGGGATTAAGAGATGGATTGTGTACAGAAGTGGCTCTCAACCAGAGCTTTGCGTGTATCTGTGGGAACATCAACTCATCTAGATATTTGCCGAGGTTTATAACAGGCTGCCTAAAAAAATGCTAGCAAAGTCAGTACAAACTAATGTTTCATACCGATCGTGACTTGTTTACACTGCTCTATATGTTATACGCTGAAATGTAAGTACAATATTGATATTCCAATTGATTTGTTTTATAATTACATGGCAAAAATCAGAAAGTCAGCCATTTTTCAGTGATAGTGCACGCTGAGGGTTTTGTATTTTTATGTCTGATTTTATAAGCAAGTAGTTTTCAAATGAAGCGTAGCCTGGGTTTCACAAGACAAATCAGATTCCTGAAAGGGGAGAAGAGTCTGGAAATGCTGAGAGCCAACTGCAGCATGGTGCTGACCCTGGCAAATCCCATTGTTTGCAGCAGTCATCTAAAAGGACAAGACTCAACAGACCTGATGAGCACTTGATATCGAGTGCCTGTTTCATCACTGCCTTGTCCTCTGTGTAGACACACTCCTGTGCATTGTGGGCGTAAGAAGTTTCTCCTCTCTCCTCACCTCCAGTCTCAGCTGATGGACTACCTGAGCCAAACCATTAGAGCCCTGTAAACCTGTGGATATCTGCTTTACATCCGCGGATGTGGGTGCAGATTCCACAGCTCAATTTTTGCAGATACAGATCTGGATACACCATTCCTTTCAGTTTTAGGACTACTGATGCTCTACCCATAGCCAAAAAACTTCAGACCCTCTTTATCAAGCCAGCTCGAAGAAGAGAAACAACAGTTCTCCCCAGCTCATCCTGTGTATAAGAAATAGCGTCTTCAGTCAATGGGTAGAAAAAGGCAGTGCACACAAGTGAAAGGGAAAGGCTGAGAAGCTTTCTGGTTTTGTTACGTGGCACAGAACTTGTGAAAATAACAGAAGGAGTAAGGGGGGGAAATGATTCAATTAGAGCTACATTTTAAGATCACACTGCAGCTGGATCTGTGACTTCTTGTGCAAATATTCAACCTTTTCAGCTGCTCAGTGTCTGGAGAAAAGTTTCTTTTTTAGTGAAATGTAATGTAATGTGCACGGCCACTCAGTGACTGAGAAAAGCAACCTCAGTAATATTTCAGGTTTATAGCCACCCAGAAGCAACTTTCTACGGTTACATATTTTGTGTGTTTACACCTGCCAAACTGAGCATCTCAAATCAAGAGTTTCTCCAATAATTACAGCAGGCTCGCAGGGAGCTATGGAAACCAAGAATATTACTAGCTGAGCAGAACTTAGATTGATTCCATTCGTTAGCTATCATCTACCAGGCTGTCTTCACTGAACCTGCAACATGCCAGTGTCTTCCCTCTTCTTCCATGACGGGCTAGGGATGTTAAATATTGGTTAATTGAATAGTCAGTTAACCTCGTGAATTCTTATGGATAGGGTTGCAACCCTATCCATTCTGACTTCACAGACGTAAGTCAGGGCAGATTCTGAATAGCTCATGTGTGACGGGAGTCTTCAGTAAAGTAACACTGAACCAGAGTTGCATCTTACAGAATCCGCACCTCTAAATCTGCTGACAAAGTCTGTAGCTCTTGGAGCAGAGAGAAATCTGTTCCCAATGGTAGAGTCTTTACTTCACACTGCTAGGACAACCCTGCAGCCTCTTTTTGCATGAAAAGTCAACAAGATTACCGGCAGAAAGGAGGACACTGGCACTGGGCCATAAGAAAAGGAATTTTTTAAAAGATGTTTTCCACATACGTAGGAAGTTACCTTTCACTGCTATATCCGGTCTTCCCTTCACTTCCCAAAATTAAATGTCACCTGATCGTCTGAGTGCAGACGCATTTAAAACCCTATTCAATGCGCATTTAAAACCCTATTCAATGCACATAGCACTCCTGTAAGCCCAAACCACCTCAGAAACCCGGACAAAACCAGTGCTTGGAACTGAGAAGATGGAACGAATTGGATCCTGTAATTATGGTTGGAAAAAGGGAAAAGGAAGGAGGTTGGTTCATGGGCTAAAAGACTGACTTGAGAAATGAGACATGAAAGGAGGTGTCAGCGCAAATCAACCAAGCCAAGATTGGCTGCGGATTTTGAGGAAGAGAGACTGACATGCTGAGGCTTCCTGATTCTAAACTCTCTCGCTAATAAGCAGCATGTTCACTGCACCCTTACCTTTATCTTCACGCAAATGTTTTATATGATGCTCATGTACTTATTGGTTCTATCAGACTTGATAGTAGGATCAATCTCCCCCTTTAGAAACCCTGGGTTAATGGCAAAGTTTATTAAACTGCACGCAGTCATTCGGCAAAGATCAATACAGACATGAGTACGGAGCAACCAGAGGATTAAACATGAGATTTATCACAAAATTAAGCTGAATTAAATGTTCTCTGATAGCACTTGAAATGCTGTCGATACCCTTAACTCATAATCTATGCTTTCTGTGTTACTTAACAGGCAGCAGGGATGTCTGACTCGAGAAAACGACTGCAGTGTAAAAACGTGAGCTGCAAAGATTTGCGGAAAGCTTTAAACACGGCCTCCAAAACCATTATTTCTTCCTCCATTAAGAGGAGCATTTGGCTTCTTTGTCAGTTGCACATGCAAGGGGAAGGTGAATTTGCTGCTGTGCAATAGGACGACGGACCCATTGGCAGGGCTCTGTAACTATTAGAGAGCACAGGAGATACACTTTTAGGGTTCTGGGCAGACTAGGTATCAAGCTTAATAATATATAACGCCAAATCAATTTCTTTGTTTCTTTTGTTTGTCCCACTGAAACCTTCTGTGTAGAGACAGAACAGCTTGTTCTGAATCCTTTATTTTCTTCCTCCCTTGGCTCTGCCTGATTCCTCGGTGGCCCTCACTGCCGCACAATTCATGCTTCGTGTCACGCTCATCCTAAATACCCTCAAATCTCAATGAGGACCTTCCCCTTAAAAAACCTGAACTTTAAACACCATTTAGGCCACACCTTAATTAGGCAGATATAGAACCCCACTAACTTCTCCTCGCTCCCCTCAAAATCCACCCCCACAGCCTAAGACAAGGACATGAAATGGTAGCTACTGGCATAAGAACTAAAAATGGACTTGAAACAAAACTCCAAAACTTTAGAGGAAAGTTCCAAATCTGAATTCAGAACTTTTCGGGGAGGAGGAAGAGGGTGGGGGAAGGGGGGACTTGTAACCATCTCTACAATGAAGTCTTTAGTTTAGATTCCATGATTTAAACTTCCAGGCTAGTAGGTTAGCTGAGACTTCTGTTTCAGATCGTCCAGAGGTTCATCTAGTTGTCATTTGGAGTACAATCATCTGGACTCACATTTGGCTATAAAAAAACCCCTGAAATGAAAATTGCAGTCAGTGGTTTGAGATCACATAGTTCCCTGATCCTTCTGTTTGCTCTGCTCTCATGAAACAGAAAAAAAAGGATGCAGATCTGTTCTCCTAGGAGGATTCTATAGTTCAATCCCATGTTTGTGCACAAAAATAAAGCGGAGAGGCAGAAATGAAAAACCTGGATTTGTCAAACTCAGTTGCATCTTAGGCTTATTATTATAGTCACCCAAAGGAGTTATTGCCATTTGCACCATGACACTGTCAGTTCTGTTTTGAGGATCAGAGCCTGTTGATTGCCAGCAGCTTCCAAGGTAGACATCACCAGGGCTCGACAAAGCATTGAATCTACTCGCCCATGGTGAGTAGATTTCAGCCGGGCGCCCCCATTTGTTTCCGGCGCGTGCATGCGTAATATGGGACTTGCGCATGCGCAGTGCAGGGCTGGCGAGTGGCTTTCGCCGCCGTTCGTTAAGCCCCCTGGATATCACCAAAGACAAAACTTGAGACAACAACAGTCATTGCTTGTCACAAAATCGATTAAAACAACAATAATTTTGTGGCTACTGATAAATGGATGTAATACAGGCTGGACTTCTCCAGTCCAACACCCTCAGGACCTGCCCAGAGCCAAACCAGAGAATTTGCCAAACCACAGGAGGTCAATATTGTCTAGCAGCATTACTGACACTTCCACTGCTTTGCAGACATTTAGGGGTAAATTTGAGCTAAATAACAGCACAGAACCCTGAGAGCCAGGACTAGTGGCTGTAAAAAAACTTTATGGGAATGAAGGAAACTTGGCCACACCCATGATAAGAGAACATCCGGCTAACGAACATCATGCCAGACCATGGATGTTGCCGGACCAGAGAGGTTCAACCTGTACTTCAGTTGTACATTTTGAGTGAGGCATTTTTAGAATTATAAGAACATAAGAACGGCCATACTGGGTCAGACCAAAGGTCCATTCAGGCCAGTATCCTGTCTGCCGACAGTGGCCAATGCCAGGTGTCCCAGAGGGAGTGAACCGAACAGGTAATGGTCAAGCGATTTCTCTCCTGCCATCCATGTCCACCCTCTGACAAACAGAGGCTAGGGACACCATTCCTTACCCATCCTGGTTAATAGCCATTAATGGACTTAACCTCCATTAATTTATCTAGTTCTCTTTTAAACCCTGTTATAGTCGTAGCCTTCACAACCTCCTCAGGCAAGGAGTTCCACAGATTGACTATGCGCTGTGTGAAGAAGAACTTCCTTTTATTTGTTAACGTTAAGAGCTGCTGACAAGACTTAGCTGGGACCTGGGCAACGTGGGGGCTCTGCCCCATACACCCCAAGAAGGGGCATGACCTCAGGCTGAAGGGGCGGGGCTAGAGGCTAGCTTTCCCAAGCCAGTCCTCAGTGTCGCTTGGACCACATTGCACGGCGATCCAGCGGCAATTTAAAAGGCCCTGAGTTCTGACTGCTGCTGTTGCCACAAGACCAGCCCAGAGCCCCGGGCCCTTTTCAATTGCCAGGTCCCAGGGCAAGTGCTCCCTTTGCCCCTCCCCCACGGTTGTGGCCGTAATAATGTTCCTTTTTTAAAGCACCGACTCTCAGTGCCTCAGGAAAAAATGTGACCAGACGGGCACCCAGAATTACAATAAGCATAGGTGGCCCCATTCCAGATAAAACACTGCTTGGGGATCTGTGCCTTCTTAGTCCTCCGCTGCAGCCCGCAGGTTGTACACCACTACCATTCTGCCCTGACCTCCTCCGCAGTTGCCATCCAAGGCTCCGAGCAGACTGAAGCTCTATTTCACGGGGTGCTGTGCTGTCAGTACATGTGTTTGCAACACACAGTTCCTGCCCAAAGACTTTACAAAGTTTACTCACGACTCACTGCACTGGAGTACCTACAAGAATGTTCATCCATGAATAGCCATTCTCCAGCATGGATCCTTCACTCAGAGGCACGACTGTGTTAATCTGAACAATTGTAAACAGCGGGGGAAATTGGGATAATGGAACATTTGGTTTGCTCTGGTTTTATCGTCACGTTTTTCTGACAGGCCGCAACACCGATTCTCCACTGCCAGCAAAGCTCAATAAGCCCAAGAAAATGCCTCAACATGCAAAGGAAAACATAAGAACCTGACAAGAAATAAACTTTACAAAATAATAGACGGCCCCCCCAAAAATCACCAACTGAAGTTTTACTGACTTAGAGGGGCTTAGCTCGTTTTAAACAGGCTCTACTATCCCTTGGGCCCTTTGTAAATACAATCGGGGAATCTATTCCTGGGTACCTCATTTCTCCATGCCTTGTATAAGAACAAGCAAAAGGAACAGCAATTTGCCAATAAGTACTGACTGAGCCAATGTTGCTTTCACTGCCTTTGAAAAAACTGCTGCTTGAGCACTGCCATACCCTCATTATCCTTTCACTTGTGAATAGAACAGATATCAAGGAATGGATGCCCTGAAATTATCCCAGCATAGGCTTCTCCCAATAAACAAATCATCACAAACTAGATTCAACTGATTCCTGAGAGCTTTCCACTGTAGAGATTGCTACCAGCCCTAAAAGGAAAAGGAAAATCTTCCTAATATCTAATAAATGGCCCAAAAGAGCTAAATGAAACACACAGCTACTCCGATCCATCTGGCACACTACGATCAATACATACAAGGGCTGTTCAATTACACATCAATACCACCGTATAACGAAATCCCCTGCTGAATCCAGGACACACTCAGTGTTGCATGAGCTCCAAGACAGTGTGTGTGAGAGAAAGGGCAGCGGAAGTCCCAGCAGGATTCCGCAAGCTTTACGGCAGAACCCATTTTTATTATGTTGTCTTTCTGTTGCAGAGAACATTCGCACTGTATCTCCATCAGACAGATGGCATTGGCAATCACTCTGCTCCGCTGACTCTGACGCTAATCCAAAATGGCAGCTGTTTTGTCAGGAGGGCAAGGCCCAGGTTAGGAGCCGTATGTGAAAGCGGGCCAAAATGTCAAGGTCTGACAACTCCCTGCTGTCCTGACAATCTTCAGTGGGACCCCAATTTATTTCAGCACACTGCCCTCCTGGCTTGCTTGTCACTCACCCAGCGGCAGCCTGTGCCATCGGTTAGCAGTGTGGCCTTGATTCCGTCCACCTGGGCCAAAGGGGAAGGGATTTGCCCTCACGATGTTCCATATCTCTTGGTGCTGAAGGGGAAGTGCAAACTGCATATGATATGAAATTCCTTATCTTACGGACCAATAGGGGCCGGGCCATAGGCACCTGGTGCTAGTGGGAAGGTGCATGGAGGGCCATTTAGAAGGACTAAGGTTCCCCGAACATGGCAGGGGGAAAAAAATTGGTTGAGGGGGAAAAAAAAAAAAAAAGGTTGCTGCGCCTTTAGATTCCCGTGCTCCCCACTCCCCTCGCCCCCACCAGACGCAGCAGGGGGAAAATGTCCCTGCTGGCCAGCCGTCCAAAAAAACCAGAAAATTTTACATGTCCAGTATTTTCTGTTTTATTTTTACTGGACAAAAGACGCAATTACCAGACTGTCCGGGCGGAAACCGGACACCTGGCAACCCTAAGAAGGATAGGCAGGGGACCTGAGGGGGCACCCCATTTAGCAATTAAAACTCTGGTGAGGCCACATCTGGAGTATTGTGTCCAGTTCTGGGCGCCCAACTATAGAAAGGATGTGGACGCATTGGAGAGGGTCCAGCAGAGGGCGACCAAAATGATTAAGGGGCTGGAGCACATGACCTATGAGGAGAGGCTGAGGGATTTGGGCTTATTTAGCCTGCAGAAGAGAAGAGTGAGGGGGATTTGATAGCAGCCTTCAACTTCCTGAAGGGAGGTTCCAAAGAGGATGGAGAGAGGCTGTTCTCAGTGGTGACGGATGGCAGAACAAGGAGCAATGGTCTCAAGTTACAGTGGGAGAGGTCTAGGTTGGATATTAGAAAAAAACTATTTCCCTAGGAGGGTGGTGAAGCACTGGGATGGGTTACCTAGGCAAGTAGTGGAATCTCCATCCCTAGAGGTTTTTAAGTCTCGGCTTGACAAAGCCCTGGCTGGGTTGATTTAGTTGGGGTTGGTCCTGCTTTGAGCAGGGGGCTGGACTTGATGACCTCCTGGGGTCTCTTCCAGCCCAAGGATTCTATGATTCTACGGGGGGGGGGGGGGGCGCAGTGCACCTCCCTAGTGCTACCACATGTCACTTATGACTGAGACCTTGGGAGGGAAGGGTGGAAATGGAAGCCATCTCCTGCCTAAAACAGGCTTGAGTTAGTATACCACTGGCAACCCCGACGCCGAGGCAAAGAAAGGATGCTGCTCCTCTTTGGACAGTTCACTTTCTCAACGGGTAGTTCTCCAGCACTGCCATCTCACAATGCAGTGAGAAACCTAGGGCCCACACCTGGAGCTCTGACTCATGAGCCATGCCCACGGAAGGTGATAAGACCATTCCCAAGACAAACAGCTGCAAGGTCAGGCTCTAAAGCAGCACAGAGAATAAACTGCTGAAACATGCTTTGTGGGCTCACAAGTCCGGGCTCTAAGCTTCCTTTCAGAAAGCTGCGTCCTGAATTTTAACCACAGGCCTGACCCAGCCATGTGCCTGATTCCTGCGTCCCATGCTGCTTCAGGTAGTCCAAAATAGGGATGTTAGATAGCGCTGAATTGCATAGTTGTGTAATTGCACAAAATAGTATCAGCTACACGATTCGATAGTCCCTAGGGGTGGGGCCAGCAGCCAGTGCGCTCCCAGACCCTGTCCTGGGGAGCCCCCTGCCAGCCTATGCTGCTGCCTCTGTATCAGAAGCAGCAGTGTGGTGTGGCAGGCCAGAGTTAGTCCACAAGGGGAGCCAGTTTAAAAACCAGCTCCTTGCGCAGACCAGCTCCCACCCACTGCCCCGCGCTGCTTGCAACCTCTCCCCGCTTGGTATCATCTGCAGACTTAATAAGTGTACTCTCTACCCCAGCTGTATAAATGAGGAGACAAGGTTCACAGCAAGAAGTCCTTGGTAATCCGCATCACAGACAGGAACCGAACCCAGATCTATCACATAGTCATGCGCCTTAACCACAAGACGGTCCATTCTTCTCCTCAGAGCTTTGCCTACGGACCTACAATACAAAGGACAATATGGAAGAGATGAGCAATGGAGGCAAAAATGGCTTCAAACCACTTATCTTCTCTCTCTTCCCCCAGCCATGTGCCTGGCAGCTTTCCTGGCATAAATGATGGCAGAGGAGATGGTGTTTTAACTTTCATGCTGACAGCTGGGGATCAGCAGGAACCAAGGACATCACGGTGACATCCCCACAATGCTAATGCCAACCACAGACTGGGGGTATGTCTACACTATAGAGTTTTGTCGGAAAAATGCCCATTTTTCCGACAAAATTGAAGAGCTTCCACATTGTAATTGTGTTCTTCCACAAGAAAATCAAAAGAGCAAAGGGGTTTTTCCGGCATTGGTAATCCTCATTCTACGAGGAAGAAGCCTTTTAGCAAAAGAGCTCTTTCAGAAAAAGGCATATGTGGACAGGGAGCAGGGAGTTCTTTTGGAAGAAAAGGAAAGAGAAAAAAGCACAAGTGCCCTGGTGGCCACTCCGTCCATAGCAATCACAGCTTACATGCAAGAAAGCATCCATTCAGTCTGGATGCTCTCTTTCAAAAAAGCAGATTGCTTTTTTGATGCGCTTTGGCAGTGTGGACGCTCTCTTTCGGAAGAAGTTTTTTCAGAAGATCTCTTCCGAAAAAAGCTTCTTCCGAAAGAAGCCTGTAGTTTAGACGTAGCCTGTGAGCCTGTTCTCTGATCATATCACGGCAGAGGTTTCCCTATAGGCTGGGTTGCTTCTTGTATGGTTTGGCTTGCCAGGCTTAAACCTGCCTTTGCTATTCAATGGTGAAGCACCAATTAGCCACCACGTAGCCCAGAATCTGCCTTATGGGGTATTTTTCCTTTTTAACAGAGCATTTTCTACTCAGGTTCTACAGCATCCATCACCATGAGAGCGCCTAGAACAAGGCAGAGACACTTGCAATTCCTGTAGCTACTGACCAACGCGTATCCAATGCACTTCAGTTCACAGATTTACATACAGGCACACAGCGTAGCACTAAAATCCACCGCCACTGATGGAATGCATTCAGAACAATACAGCGTAATTGAAAATACCTTTAGCAGACAAGTAGAGGCTCCCCACTGAACCACATTGATTGTGGGATGGGAGGGTGGCATCCTGATCTCATCTCTGTCAGAAGGAGTTGCCATGGGCTCTGTGTTATATTAATTTAATGATCAAGGTAATAGATGTGTCAGTAATAGCAAAGATATTCCCTGGAAAGAGCCATGGTCAAGTGTCAGTGAAACCACATCTATTTAGCAAAAAGATGGATGCCTTAACTGGAGACTGCAGTATGATGAAGCGTCTGTCACTGTTTCTTATGCAATATATAATGGCCAGCAGTTAGCTCCTACTACTCCAATGACACAGGTAATGTTCATGCTTTTTTCCTTCTTTAAACACACGTAAAAAAGATTTAGACAGAAGAGGAACCCACCCTTTGAAAAACTGAAGTTCACATTGAAAAGTAAAACGGTAGGTCATCTTCTCCATGCAATATTCATTTCAGGTTTTATGGCCTTACATTGTAAAAAGTCAGTATGATTATGAATTTGGCAACAAAACATGATCCAGATTCTGTCTTGTGATGGATACAAGGCTCACCTCTCTCAAATGCAGCCCTGTGTGCATGCGAGGGCACAAACTTCCTGCTGGGTCGGCTTCATTGTTTATGTTTTTTAATTGAGGCTTTTAAAATGAATGCATAACCTGGTAGGAGAGGCTTGATGTTTTCAAGATGCTAGAGATTGAGCTAGCCAAGTGCCTTCTTCTTCAGCCATCTCGAGCTGCTGCACACCCTTCTAAGCTTTTGTAACCCACCCACCTCCTGGGTGTGGTGCACTGTCTCATGCAGTGGTACTGCGACCACTTACTGAGAGGATAACGAGTTTGCTCGACAGCCTCAGAGAAAAGCCCGCTGGCTTTTAGCTCATGTAGTAGAGACTCACATACTACGTTCCAAAGATCCCAGGTTCTATTCCACCTGCCGACGACTGGGGTCTGTCAGCATTACACTTGCACAGGAAGCTGGAAGAGCACCCAAGTAAGGTCCTACATGGATCAGTTCTGTTCCATGTCTTCATCTATTATTTAGATAACGGCATAGAAGGTACACTTATGAAGTTTCAAATTATACCAAACCGGGAAAGATTGGCAGATGCTTCAGAGGATAGGATATAAATTCTAAATTAACTGGACAAACCGAAGAAATGGACTGAGGTAAATAGGATGAATAAGAAGAAATGCAAACTACAGTTGCACCTCTAAAAACCAGGACTCTCTGGTCCAGCAACATGCGTGGTCCAGCAGCACTACAGATGTTCCTGGACCTAAGAGTCCCAGCAGTCAGGAGCTGGGCAGCAGAAGGGCCTGTAACCAGGAGCCCTGCCAGAGCTGGGAGTCCAGCCAGGGCCACCAGCAACCTGGCTGGGATCAACAACCTGGCAAGGGCTAGAGACGGAGCCAGTCTGGACTAGGGATGTTAGATATCGTTTGATGTAATAATTGTGTAACTGCACCAAATCTTAACTGTTACGCAATTATTAAATGGCCCCCAGGGACAGGGCCGGCAGCCAGTGCTTTCCTGGCCCGACTCCCCGGGAGCCCCCTACCACCTCACACAGCTGCCTCTCTATCAGAGGGGGTATCCTGCCTGCCCCTTCATGCTGCTGCCTCTGGGAGCAGACTCTGGGACCGTTCGTAACTCTGGGACCAGCTTAATGGGAGGTTGGTCATAAGGACGAATGGTCATTAGTCGATGCGTTCGTAACTTGGGGACCACCTGTATGCACACCTGGAATGGGGCAACTAACCCCACTGCCCACTGAATTACTGTGGTAAGTCTGTATACAGCTACAGAGCACTCTTGACTTCCTTAATCCAGGTGTCCCTGATCCAGAAACATCCATAGTTTGGACGCTGGAGGGGGGAGAAGGAAGCGGTTCTGCATGCTGCTGCTCTCCCTCCCCTCCAGAGACTTTTCCCCTGACACTTCCATAGCGACAGGGGTGGCTGAGCACAGAGCCACGTGTGTCCTCGGGAGTGGGGCACCATCTTCCTCACACACCCTCCCTCTTTCCCAGACCTCACCCCCCCCACCTCAGCACGCTCCTGCACCCTCCTTCTTTCCCTCCCAGACCCCACCTCCCACGTGTTCGTGCACCTTCAAAGAGAGACTGTTTACCTGTCATTATGGCAAATACCCATGGTCTCCAAAATTCCATAATCGGGCATAGCTCATTTCCCAAGGTTGCCGGATTAAAAAGGTTCCAGTGTATTAGAAAATGAACTGAGACAAGATTATTGAGACACGTTTCCTCTGTGGATCCTAAATGTTTAGGACAATATGGTTGAACGTCTGGACTGCGGATCCTCATAAAATCAAAACGCTTCTGTACAAGGCGTAATTGAAAGGTGGGAGGGGCTGCGGGGGAGAGATTTGTCTTTCTCCCAGCTGAGCACAAGCACATACAGTACCATTTGGGAGGCAACTTTATATGCTCTTCTTAGTAGTAGATTAATGAGTGTAATTACCTAGCATTGTGGCTGTGAACGCTGCAAAAACTGTAATTTATAGTACGCTGTAAAGTTCTAATGTGTTTTTATGTCCATAAGCTGCTTAACCATAATCTAATGCATTTGTACACGAACACCCCTCCTAAATGCCTCTTAGCTGAGCAGTGGGCACAAGTTCCTCTGCCTGCCTGCTCCTGCTTTGCATCTTGACACAGCAACCTTTCATGTTGGGCATCTAAGGGGAAACAGCTGCTAAATTATACAACTAATTGCACATGCAGCGACAAGAATTTTCTTCCTGACTAGTGGGAATAGCTCTTTTCTGGCAAAGAGCCACAGAGCCAGTATCAAACACAGCACCAAGGTCTTTCTTGGACACAAGGGGAAAGTTGTCTGAACACACTGCAGCGTGTTACTTCCAGGGGGCATTCATAGCGGACTGACTCAAGCCAAACCCTTTTTCACCTCAGGGTATGTGCATACTACAGTTTTTTCAGAAAAACGGATGTTTTTTCGAAAAAAAAACTTCACTTATGTCCACACTGCAATCGCGTTCTTCCGAAAGAAAATTGAAAGAACAGAGGGGTTTCTCCGACATTGGTAATCCTCATTCTACAAGGAAGACGCCTTTTCCCAAAAGAGCTCTTTCGGAAAAAGGCATGTGTGGATGGGGAAGAGGGAGTTCTTTCGGAAGAAGAGGAAAGAGGAAAAAACACAGGTGCCGTGGTGGCCACTCCGCCCATAGTAATCACAGCTTACATGCGAGAGAGCGTCCATTCAGTCTGGATGCTCTCTTTCGAAAAAGCCGATTGCTTTTTCAATGCGCTTTTGCGGTGTGGACGTGCTCTTTCGGAAGTTTTTTCGGAAGATCTCTTCCGGAAAAGCTTCTTCCGAAAGAAGCCGGCAGTCTAGACATAGCCTCAGTAACTTTTCAGCTGCTAAGCTTGAGTGGTACTAGTGAGCTGGTGTACACCTGCGGCATACTTTCTGCCAACAGGAAGGCACTTGGTACCTGTAGTCAGGACTCCAGAATTTTGTTCTCGCTTTTGCTACTAACTTGCTTGGGCAAGTCGCTTAACCTCTTTATGCCTCTGCTTAACCATCTGTAAAATGAGGCTAATACATGCCTGTTCCACAGGGATTACACAAAGCTTAATTAAACCTTTGGAACGTGCTTTGAGATCCTCAGGGGGAATATGCTATATAAATACAAAGTATTATTATTGCGGCAATGCTTTTATTTCCAATTGGGGATGTTAACTATTGTGCAAATGTTAATTTTAGCAGTTACATGTTTACACACAGGCAGGGCCATCTCCCTGCGAACACTAGCTCCCACAGTGCAGGGGGGCAGACGGCTTCACAGGAGCCGATATGTGTGGGGAGCCAGATTGAAAGATGTTCCCTGCAAGTACTGGCTCCCGCCTGCCCGTCTTCCCCACACCGCTGCCTCTTTTAAGCCGGCTCCCGCTGATTATTGGCTCCCTTCTGCCCCCATCCTCGTTCCCCTGTGCTGCTGGCTCTGTGGGAGGCAAGGCGGGAGGAGGAGTGCGTATAGTCCATAGGATTAACTGATAAACCTGGACTTATCGGTTAATCGTGTGGACTACACAGTGACATTTCTATTTCCAGGGCAGCTAAATATTAATGGATTGGGTCTAAGCAGCAGTCAGCAACCCTCCTGAAAAGTACATTTCCTAGCTCACAAGAACGGCCCCAATACCTCCTTCTGACTCTCGGATAAGCAACCTGATACAGCAGGTATGGCTAAATATTTGAATGCCTATTAAAATTATTAGACAGAGGAAGTAATTGCCCAAATGCATTGGCTCTAAAAGCTACCATTTCCGTGCAGGAGCACAATGCTATTACATCACCATATCACACACTTCGTACATCATGGAATACTAAAAAACTCATTCAGGATAAATTAGTATCATAGCTAATAAATAAGTAATGCTGGTTCTAGTTAAAAATGTACCACTTTGCAGAGATCACAGTGTGAGTGATGTGATTTGGATTCAATTAAAAGCTCCGTCCTGTCTGAAGGAACATCTCGGTGTCCTCTTAGTGAGAGCGTTGTGGCTTTTAGTGTTAAGCATACATGCTGAATTTTCAAATGAGCATCCATGGGAATGAGATCTGTGTAACTGCTTGGAGGCCAAACTGAGCAGTTTCCAATGAGGGATGTTAATGGTTAACCGGTTAACCTTAACAGATGAGGCTTACCCTTGACGGTTAAACAACGGAGGCTGGAACAGCTCCTCCTCCATGGTGGGTCTGGCCCCAGCATGCCGCAGGCAGGGGCGTTCCAGCCCAGCCGGAGCAGCCGCCATCTGAGGCGGAGGAGGGGCTCCAGTTAGGCTGGAACGGCCCCCTCCCCCACTTGCCTCTCCATTTAATCAGTTACTGGTGACAGTTAACATTTAACTGGTTAACAAATTAAATGAGATTGTACATCCCTACATCATATCTGCCCATGTAAGAAAACAGAAACCCAGACTGGACACTCTAGGCCAGTGTTTCTTAAACTGTGCGAGGCAGTCAGAGGTGTGCTGCGGAGAACAACAGAATTCAAAATGACCGCCCTTAAAGGGGCAGGAGACCTTTTTTTTAAAAAAAAAAATAACTTTCCCCCAACCCATTTTTTTCCCCCTTCAACAAAAAATCCTTGGGGTTCCTCATTAAAAAAATTATTGTTTGGTGTTCCTCGGTCTTAAAAAGTTTAAGAAACACTGCTCTAGGCTGTATGCACTGAATAAGTTTGAACTAGTTTAAAACGGATCACGGCTTATTTACTTTTTTACGCTGTTTAGTTGCTTGCTTTAAACCCAGTAGAAATATGTATCTTTACGAGAGCCTATCAATTCTTTTCTTAGACTGGGAGCTCCTTACGCTGTGGACTACACCTTCATGTGTTTCTAAGGCAGCTGCCACCATGCGGTCCCAAATTCCAGCTAGCACCTCTGAGCATTACTGCAGTATTAGTTCCACCCTCTCCCCAAAAAAAGTAAAAATAAGTATGTTAAAAGAATGTTAAGGTTGCAAAGTCAAGCACTCAGAAGTGAGGAAATCCAAGGCTGAAGGTTGATCAGGCCACCTAGCCCCCACTGTACACATCATGGTACAGTCTTTAATTACATGATCTTAACTCTTTTAGGCCATCCATAATAATAATAATAGACAACAGTCAGGCCTGGCGGGGGGCAGGGGAACACAAAGGGGCCAGTTGCCTGACTATTCAAAGGGGCCTGGAGTTCCTGGCTACCACTGCTGCCACTCCGGTAGTGGTGTTTAAATCACGGCTGGGTCACTTCACGGCACTCTGTAGAACCCCAACCAGAATACTTTGGACGGCACTTGGGAGCAGGGTGCGGTCCGGGTGGCGCTGAGGGTCAGCTGCCCCAGCCCCGCCCCTTCCAGAAGCATGAAGCTCTCCCCTCCCCCAACTTCGCCCAGGGGCCCGGCAAGTTTGTCGGCTCGCCTGGCAACAGTTGTAACCGAGATGCGCAAAACCTAGGTAAGGAAGTGCCAATGGGCAAGACAAACAGTGTTTCTCTCATTTCATTACGCACTAGAGAGTGTGCACAGCTAAAACCCAGCTGAGAAGATGCTGACAATATTCAGAGTCCTTTCTTCACAGGCCTTCAGCTTTTTCTTCCACGTAAAAAGCCTTCTGAGAAATTCTACATCAATTGCTCCTTTCCTCTATGCCATCCTCTTCTGCCGGTCTACTCTTGCAGACTGTCATTCTACAGACCACGTGCTCAAGAGCCATAGCCTGCTCCAGGACATCCCAAAGGAGCCAGTCTCGTCCAGTAGCTCCTTTCCCTTGGACCACGGGCTCCATGCCAGAGCCTCTTTCTGCCGTGACTGCTCTCTATGCTGGTCCCAAACCCACCCGCCTCAACTAGGACGCAGCTGTCAATGAGACTAGGTCCAGCTTCCCTTGAAGAGCAGCCACCCTCTGAGAGAAACATTTTTTCTTTAAGCTCAACTAGGTCCCGAGTCAATTCCAAACCAGTGTTGCATTAAAAAAACAGGTATTCGGATATTACAGTGACAAGGCGGATCGAAATACCCCTGATTAGATTGCATTAGATAGGCAGGTAACGGAGAAGTTTGCCCAGTTTTCATATTTCAATGTGAAAAAAAGCTATTATGTGTAAAACGTAATGAGGTGAGGCTCTATAAATTCGTGGATCATTTTCACGACAAATCCCACGGAAGGTGAACACTGGAGTCCTCCACCCCCTCTGGGTGGTAGCTCCATTCTCTTAACATGCCTTGGTGTACCACAGAATCATAGATCATAGGATCAGAGAATCCTAGGGCTGGAAGAGACCTCAGGAGGTCATCAAGTCCAGCCCCCCTTCCCAAGCAGGACCAACCCCAACTAAATCAACCCAGCCAGGGCTTTGTCAAGCCAAGACTTAAAAACTTCTAGGGATGGAGATTCCACCACCTCCCTAGGGAACCCATTCCAGTGCTTCACCACCCTCCTAGCGAAATAGTTTTTCCTAATATCCAACCTAGACCTCCCCCACTGTAACTTGAGACCATTGCTCCTTGTTCTGCCATCCGCCACTACTGTGAACAGCCTCTCTCCATCTTCTTTGGAACCTCCCTTCAGGAAGTTGAAGCCTACTATCAAATCCCCCCTCACTCTTCTCTTCTGCAGACTAAATAAGCCCAAATCCCTCAACCTCTCCTCATAGGTCATATGCTCCAGCCCCCTAATCATTTTGGTTGCCCTCCGCTAAACCCTCTCTGATGCAGCCACATCCTTTCTACAGTGGGGGAGTCCAGAACTGGACGCAATACTCCAGATGTGGCCTCACCAGTGCCAAATAAAGGAGAATAATCACTTCTCTAGATCTGCTGGCAATGTTCCTCCTAATGCACCCTAATATGCCATTAGCCTTCTTGGCTAGAAGAGCACACTGTTGACTCATCTCCAGCTTCTCATCCACTGTAATCCCCAGGTCCTTTTCTGCAGAACTGCTACTTAGCCAGTCGGTTCCCAGCCTGTAATAATGCTTGGGATTCTTCCGTCCCAAGTGCAGGACTCTATACTTGTCCTTGTTGAACCTCGTCAGATTATCATGGCTTGTTTTCAGGAGCCAGCAACCTGATGGCTGAATGCTTTTTGTACTATGTATTATGCTTTTTGTACGGAAAACAGGAAGCAAACCAAAGATCTTAGAGGCTTTCAAATAATAACAGTAATGCCTAGCACTTACATAGTGCTTTTCATCACTAGATCTCAAAGCACTGTACACAGGTCAGTTTCATTCTACAGATGAGTGAAGTGAGATGGAGCAGTGAAGTGACTTGCCCAAGCTCTCCAAGTAGGCCCAGGAAAGAGCTGGGAATAGAATCCAGCTCTCCTGAATCCCAGCCCAGCATTCCACCCATTAGGCAACACTGCCACTCTAATGCCTCTTTGCATTCTTGCAGCATCCTGTATCTGAGGATCTTGGACTGCTGCACAAGCCAATTAATTCTCTCAAACTCCATGGAGTGGGTAAGCATTATTTACCCCATTTTTATGGGTAACATAACCATGGAACAGAGAGATTAAAAGACTTGCCCAGGTCCCATAGGAAATCAGAAGCACCCCCTGTCACGATCTCCACCCCGGTCCCCACCCTCAGGGGGGTCCTCTCCCCGTGTTGGGGCCGGTGGTCTTTGCTTCACCGGACTACGGCACTTACTCTCCCCTATCTCGCTGGGCAGGAGGCGCGTCTGGCTTCCGGCAGGGGGAAGGGGGTCCGGGCCCGCCCTCGCTCCGAACCCCAGCCCAGGGCCCTAAGGCGAAGTCGTTGGACCTCGCTCAGCGGAGGGGGTAGTCACCCCAAACCCCCCGCTCTCGGGTTCCGCGGCCCTGCCCTGGGCTACTTCTTCCCCTGGCTCTGCCCTCTGGGCCTCCCAGGGGTCCTCCTAATCCCCGACCTCCGTGATTGGGTTCGTCTTACCCGGCTCCTGCCTCCTGACTGGGTCCCGACCCTGTGCCGCCTCTCCCCCCGGGGAGCCTTCCCGCCCCCCTTTTGAACTTCCCGCCGGCCCCGGGACACCGCCCGGCCCTTCGGCAGCCTCCCCACTTCGCGACGGCCCCGCCCCTTGCAGGGGCGCACCTGTGACGTCATCGGCCGGCGCCCGCGGACTCCACCCGCCCTCCCCGCCGTCTCCCCGCTGGGAGGCCTGGCTGTGCTGCGAACGGCGTCCTCTGGCCCCGCGGCGGGCTCCCCCGTTCGCAACCCGGGGGTGGCTTGAGTGCGGGGCGCGGCCGCGGAGGACGCCGCCCCGTCACACCCCCGGAGCTATTGGTTCACATTCCTGGGCCTTCACACAAGATGACCCTTTTCCACTCCTGTTGTCCCCTATGGTAGGATGCTCACACTCTCAATTCAGGTTTATGCTCCGTTCATGAGATCAGATCATTCGCTATCATGTCATCATGTTGCAGATAGTCCTGCCTACTTGGACTTTCAGAATTTACATATACAAAATCAATTTTCCCAAGCCTTTATCTTTCTACGTAAGGTCAGTTAGCCTTCTCAAGCAAACTCACTCTTTACCCACCCATTCACAACACTGAGCTTCCAGAGCCAATAGCCCCACGAGGCTGTCATCTCACCTCCCTGCAAAAGATGGAACTCATGCAGCCACTTTCAAGGTGACCTGCATAATTATCTTCCATGCTTGCCTCCCAGCCTTCAGAGCTGCGAGCAATACTGGTTTGATCCAATGCCCATTTCCAAGATGGATCCAACATGAAGATGTCCATTGGCTTGAACAGCCTTCACAAGAACAAGCACCTGTTTTAAATAGTAACAAAGTAAACAACAATATGTACACACAAACAGGGATAGCCCATGCTCTATAATCAGGGTGGTGCCATACGACTCAAAGCCAAGAAACAACCAGAAGCAGGGTGGGGTTGAATTCTGGCAGTCTGGTAAACTTCCTTGAGCTATCTTAAAAGGAAAGTCAGGGGAAAGTCTTCCACTGATTTAAAGAATATAAAATGTACCAAGCAGTCCATATTCATTACTTGTGATCCTGTGTGCTAGGGGATTCGGCAAGATACATCACTTAGGGCAACTTTCTATAACATTTTACTGTAGGTGCTATATTAAACCCATCATATTATAACTTTAGAATTGTGAAGGCTTTCAGTAGTTCATTTCTTTAGTGTTAAATTGGCATCAAACTCTACGGCTCTAGTTGACATATTCATGATGGATAAAATCCAGCTTAAAATCCCTTTAGGTGCAATTTCTGCAGATGCAAAGTCTTCCCTTGCAAAATAAATAAACGATTGTGCCTCCAAATCAATTGCAGGTCTAAAAATGTGGACAAAAGTTTATGACTGCAGTTTTCCTCTGCAAAGGGAAGACTGCCTTTTTAGCAATTCAGACCATAATGTATTCTCTGCCTTTAAAATAGTTAGTGCCTAATCTTGTCCCTCTAGCTTACAAACTAGCACCCATTATGATCAAAATATACACCTGTATAACTCAGCACTAGTAAATCACCAACTTTTTTTCTTAACATGTAAAGAACGATTTTACTATATACATTTATCACCAGCTATTACATTAATATTATCCATCATTCCTAATTTTGTTTTTAAATTGTAATGGAGAAAGAAATGGCTTGCTGACTTTGAGATTCATTTCTCACTCTTTTGCTAGCTGATAGTTTTCAGAACAGAAATGTTGGCTTGAGTCCGTACCCTGCAAACAGCCTGACTAGCTGTAATGATGATATACCTATGTGACTGTCCCAGGCCACCTGTTCTCAGCCTCCTAGGAAGCTTTACAAATAAATAAAAAGCTTCCAATATTTTCTTCACATAAACTGCAGGCCATCCATCACGTTGTTTACTTCACACTGAGATACGTGCACCTTTATCATTAGAAGAGCTGTCTACAGAAATGGAACAAACATGTTGGCATAATAAATCTCTCCTTTTAAAAAGGCTTTATGGTTCCCCTTCTTTTCGTTAACTGGAAACCCGTCCACCAGCACCCCAAGCTGTGACTATTAAAGGACATAATGCCCCGGGCAAAGATCAGAGATTTAACAAGTTTCTAAATCCATACAAGATGCCAAAGGAAGAACTTGATAGGGCTCCCGGAGGTGGCGTTTTGTCTGGTTGCAAACGTGTCATTCCACAGACACCTTCTCAAGGCTAGAAAGCTAATGGAAAGTATCTGAACCACTTCTGGGCCTGCCGGGTCTCACCCAGCTAGGCCATAAACTGTTCTTAGGGGAGGAGTAACCTGACTTTGGAAATCTTGGTTTGCAGCTTTCAGTGGTCTTCCCTAGTGCAAAAAACACAACAAATCCGTTATCACATTTGTTCAGTTTTTAGGTGTGTGAATTAATCAGATATTGGTCTTTTCTAGATGTCATGTGACATTGTCAAATAGCATCAGAAAGCTCTTTTGGGATCTCAGAGGTTCTTCCAAGCATATGTACCTGCCAGCAGGGAGATTTGAACCTTGGACCTCTGTACAGGAGCCTGTACTGCACCAGCTAAAAAGCAGCTGGCCTTTAGCTCAAGCAGTAGAGGCTCCAATACTAAGCTCCAGAATTGCCAGTTTCAACTCCCAGTAGCAGTTACAAGTGGGCGCTCATCTGGGATCCCAACTGGGTCTCTGAAGCTGGCACACGCTTCCTCAGTTAGGGGAAGTATGTAACCCAGGCTGCGGCTACACTACGAACGTTTTCCAGAAGAGGAAATGCAAATGGAGCGCTCATTTGCATATCGCACACTCTCATTTGCATATTCTCTTCCAATCCTTTTTGCAGAAGAGGTTTTTGCGCCAAAAAATGCTGTGTAGACAACGCCTTTTTGCACAAAAACCTGCTTTTGTTCAAGATCCCTTCTTCCTCAAGGAAGCGTCCGGAGCTTCAAAGACTGAGTTAAAATTGCAGATGAGCCCATACTTGTAACTGCCACCAGGTGGATTTGAACCTGGGACCTCTGAAGCTTAGTATAGGAGCCTCTACCCTCTGAGCTAAAAGTCAACTGACTCTCAGCCCATGCTGTAGAGGTCTCTTGTTCTTATCTCTTACTGTAAGTGGTCTAGGTGCCACTGCATTGGTCAGTGACCCACACTAGGCATGTGGGTTACACATATTTATTTGTGTTCTTTGAGGCACTATCATTAGAGTTACCTTGTTTTTCTTCCAGGATGCACCTCCCGCATGGAAGATAGTCTCAACTGCAGAAGCTATGAAATACATACTCTAGCATACCTGTCTTCCATATCATTGTAAGCATCTGCAACATCCATGCCATGTAAGCCCTGTATTAAGCCCCTGTATTAAGCCATAAACCTGACTGCATTCTGCAGCATACCAAAAACCACACTACAAAAAAACCATGTGTCCCACTCTGGATAGAGTTCCTAGTTCTCCTACTGTTCTAGGAGACAGACAGACTTTCCCTCTTATCTTTATATACCAGGTCAAGAGAGGAGGGACTAATACACTTCATAAGTAGGTTTAGCAGAACTCTTTACATTTCAACAGATGACAGATTATTTTTAAGCTTTTTAAAAATTGTATCTACTTAATTTTTCACTGTATGGGAGATTACCGGGAAGATGTCACACAAAAGGGAAGGCCAGGCAATCACTATTTAATGACAGGAGATGCTGAGATTCAAAAAGATTAAGCTTTATAACTTAACACACAAAACTGTCAACATCATGACAAAATATACAAAGTCAGCTTTAAATCAAATGTTCTAAGTTCTCAAGCAGCATTTTTCTCACTTTGCCTAGTCATAAATTTCAAACAAAAATCTTTTATCCTTGGTTTGTGTATGCACGGTGAAATCAACTTTTACAGACATTTACTGATAAACCCCTAATCCTTCCAAGCCTCCGAGCCTTAAATCAGAGCAGCCAAACGTATAGTCAGAAAAACAGTCTCAAAAGATCAGCTCAGGACAGTGACCCTGCAAACTTCTAGTCGCCACCTGGGTTTCTAGTCTCCCATCTCTTACTAGGCTTCCTTTTCCAGTTGCTGTAGTACAGTTCCAAAGCAAAGGTGCTCCTTGATTGCACCTCTGCTGTCTTGGTTGTAAGGTGCAGACTGTCTCCCACAGGATAATACACCTTGCCACAGTGCCGTGATTAAAAATGCTTACCCTTCAGAGAAAGCGACTCAAGTATATTTGCTCTGTAGCCCTCATTTTGATGTTCCCCCAAAGGAATGAGTTGAGGCTAGAAAGGATAAAGAGCTTCAGAGAGAATAATCACAAGTCCCTCTGGAAGTTGTACAAAAGGACAGAGTCAGGGCTGGAGGAAGTGATAGTCTCAACACAGTGCATGCTCCACCTGCTCCAGCTCTGAGGCCAGGTCTACACTGGGGGAGAAAGTCGAACTAAGATGCGCAACTCCAGCTACATGAATAGTTGGAGTCAACATACTTTAACTCAAATTACCGTGGCATCCCCACTGCAGGAGGTCGACAGGAGAAATTCTTCCGTCGACTTCCCTTATTCCTCGTGTCCTTGTGAAGTCCCGGGGTCAACAGGGAAGACATCAGTGGTCGATTTAGCGGGCCCTTACTAGACCCACTAAATCGAACCCCAGAAGATCAATCTCCAAAGTTTCAATCTCCAGGTAAGTATAGACAAGGCCTCAGAGGGTCTCTCAAAATCTAGAAGAAGCTATGCTGAAAATGCTTCCAAGGTGAGAAAGAAAACAACCCACTCAAGCGAGCAGGGGAAACCTTGATGGAAATCCAATATCCAATCACTGTTTTTGCGCAAAAACAAGCAATGTAGACAGATCCATTTTGCACAAAAACTCCCTTTTGCGCAAGATCGTGATACCTCCTTTTTTGAGGCATAAGGATCTTGAGCAAAAGGGAGTTTTTGTGCATAACGGATCCATCTACACTGTTGCTTTTTGCGCAAAAAGCCTCAGGCAGAGAATATGCTAATGACAGCGCGACAAATGCTAATGAGCACTTCATTAGCATACTCTCTGCTGGCAAAACTCTGTAGTGTAGTGTAGACGTAGCCTCAGGGCATTAGATAAAGGCAGATCACAACTGTTGAAGGAATTGGCAGCCAAAAGAGTTCCAGGGGGTGGCACTCAGATGAAATCAAAGTGGAACAGAACCAATCTTGTGGTTCTATATTGTCTCCCCTATGCTGCAACCCCTTCTGCGCTCTGAACATGAAACCTGAAATCTGCCAAGTTTTTGAGCACAGGACTCAGCCACAACAGGTGTTTTTAAGCCTGTGCCCCAAGAGGCCTCGCAACCCCACAAATCTTCCAATGCCTGGATTCCATTATGGCAGGCTATCTGTTGCTGGTTTTGCCATTGAATGTGAATACAAGCTGCTTCCTGGCTTTACTGCCAGTTTCAAATATAATATACCAACTCCGTGCATTTGAGATTTCGACAACTGTGTCACATGGGAAGAGCTGGAAAAGGGGCAGAGTGGAGAGTAAAGACTGTGAAATGGGTGGGAAAAAATATACTTTCCCCTTTCAATGTCCTGTTCCTATCAAAAGCACGTTGTCTTCTTTTCTCCTGTATATCCCAGTGCAAACATCAAGATTCAAAGAAGCGTTTTTGTTTCTCTCAAATCTGTTTCCATGGTGATGCTGATGGGCCCAAACATCACAAGCATCAACAAAATTCAAGATGATGATGAGACTGAAGCTTTATGTGAATGAGAATGTAGTTTAATAGGTAGCAGGTTTAAAACAAACCAAAAAAAAGTACTTATTTACGCAATGCACAATCAACCTGTGGAACTCCTTGCCTGAGGATGTTAAAAGAGCTAGATAAATGCATGGAGGATAGGTCCATCAATGGCTATTATCCAGGATGGGCAGGAATGGTGTCTCTAGCCTCTTTTTGTCAGAAGCAGGGAATGGGCGAAAAAGGATGGATCATTTAATGGTTGCCTGTTCTGATCATTACCACAGGGGCGCTTGGCATTGGCCACTGTCAGCAGATAGGATACTGGGCTTGATGGACCTTTGGTCTGACCCATCATGGCCGTTCTTATGTTTGTGTGCAAATGTATTTCCTGGTCTTATATGTATAACACCATTTACCTTCCTTCCTTTACCTGGCTGAAGGTACTTTATACACGCGTGAGACAGAGAATGGAGGTAATGAAAAGGAGATACAACTTCTATAAATGGTGAATTAACAGATGGTCACATTATATTTTCCACATCACTTATTATACAAAGGTGAATAGAACAATTCTTCAGGAATTTCCCTGCCAACTTTGGGAAAGTAATTTTTAATCAGATGCACCCAAGCACTTGCCTATAGCATGCATCTGCAGAAGTACAGGCACAGCTCTGGGTTGCATTTACAGGAAAATATGAAACTATATATTGTTCAGGCCAATTTATCAAGCTCTCAGCTAACAGAAATGTACTTTATGAAGTCCCCGTGTTTAAAAGCTCTCCACCACTGCCTCATGAAGTTATAAATTGCCACTCTTTAATCTACAGAGCCGTGATATTTTTGTGGCATCAACATTTTCCTTTCAGGCATATCAGCTCTTCCTTGGTTTCCACTGATAGCTGCTCAATTTATGTGCCCTTTAAATGATTAAAAAGATTTGAGCTGGATTTAAAAAAAAGTCTCTGGGCTAGCTTGTCTTTTCTGATGTGCTTTTGCACACTACAACCAATCAGATAAGCTTCTTATTTCTCTCTAGTGAGGGATTATTAGGTATTTATACACTTTTTTTCTTGTTTAGTCTCCCAAGCATCAATACGCTTGTACCCATGTCTCAGAATCAACTCATTAAAAAAGAAACAGCCTGCAAATTTGATCAGCATTTCAGGTTTTCCTGAAATAGAGTTTCTAAAGCATCTTCTACCCTCCTGTAGAAGCATTTGATTCTGCTGCAGAGGCATGGTCTATGCCTGTACTCCTCCCTCTTCCCACCCTGGTACCATGTTTTGGCTCAATATTGTTCAAAGATTACTTAGTACAGTGTTGGGCAATAATTTTTGATGGGGGGGCCCCTCCAAGATTTTGGAAAGAGGTGGAGGGCCGCACTCTCCCATGATATTAATGGAGGAGGTGAGGGGTCTGGGATGGAAGTTGGGTGTAGAAGGGAGCTTGGGGTAAGGGATTGAGGTACAGGAGGGAGAGTGGAGTCTAGGAGGGAGTTTGTGTGAAGGCAGTTGTGACCTAGGGCAGGAGACTGGGGTGCAGGGACTGGGGGCTGGAGGGGGTTGTGACCTAGGGCAGGAGACTGGGGTGCAGGGATTTACTTTGTGATCTAAAGGAGGGGACAAGGGTGCAGAAGTTTGGTTTGTAACCTAGGGTAAAAGAGGGGATTGTGATCTGAAAAGGGGATTTGGGTGTCAGATCTGGGAGGGGGTATGGGTGCAGGAGGGGGTCAGAGGATTTGTGTATGTTGAGTGGGGGGGGGGCAGAGGGCTGGGGAAGAGAGGGGCTGGGGTGCCAGAGGCAGGCTCTGGCCAGGAGACTTACCAGCCAGCAGCCCAACCAGCCTTCCCACCTGCCTGCAGAGCTAAATGCTTACAAAGCTTAAAAAAGTCTCTCAGCCAGCCTGCCTGCCCCATGCCTGCACAGGCTGCCCAGACATGTGCTTGTGTGAATGACTGAGCTGGATAAAGATGTTGAAGGCTTGGGAATTACTGGCTTTGCCTGCAAGGAAGACACTAAGCCCTTGAAGACCACTACCGGATAACACCATCACAGGAGAAGGAGGGAAGGGAACAGAACAAAGTTTGGTGTTCAAAGTAAGTCTCATGAATATATCTTTATCTGAACTCTTGAAGTCAGCAAAACTTACTTTCCTCTGACCAGCCCCCATAGAAAAATTAAACAAGCTTCATATTTTACCCTTCATGATGAGATAACATGGCATCTACACTCGGAATGTTAAAAATTGAGTATTAGTGTCATCATGTAACTGCTGAATCTACACACTCTGATATTACATCACTACAGCCTCATGATCTACTGATAATCTACACACTCTAAATTCGCTTCAGGGAATCAAAAATCCTAAAGCAGACAACAAAAGGAATGTAATACCTTTTACCTTCCTCTCCCAAGGAATGTAATACACATTTTTACCATAAGATAAGCAAATTAAACACACAGCAATGGCAGTTTAAGTATTGTAAACCAGACTGTATGGGTGACCAATTCCAAATGTTTCCATCATATGTACATTCATATATACTTAAGAGGCATACAAACTGTACATATTTGGCCTATATAGTCTAGAAAAGAGGATATGCCCAATATATAAAGCACACTAAGAGAAAAATAAATATTTAGTGTAATTATACACAGTAGTGAGTTTTCAGGGTATTTATGTTAGTTTTTATCCTACAGAGAAATTAGGCACAAACACATTACTTGATTTTGTCCAAGCAGGGTTAATAAAACCAATTCCTCTGGCACTTTGCAATTTGCAAGATTTGTGTATTTTACGCTTTTTTTCCCAAGGAACCTCTCATTCATTTGCTCTTCTCCTCTCCATCTTGCCTTTCTCTGATGATCTCAGTCATCATGCTACTATTAATGTATCTGAACAGGATGATGATGACTGGAGCAGACTCTTCCTGGAAAGCATCCAGATAAACATTGTTTGTTATTTGTTAAATGGTGAAGCAAATCTGCTTGGTGCTCTTCCAGATAAACAAATAAAATAAAGATAGCACATGACCTGAAAAGCTTACAGCAAACACAGAGACAGTGTAGAGGGAGGGAATAATCAGATATACAGGCACACAGCCTTCGTAGGCAAAAGAAAGAAGTTGGTCTCTAGGAAGTACCAGAATGAAGAGAGGTGAGAGACTGATTTTGAGACTCCATTCCAAATGCCAAGGCAATACAGTCATTGGACCCAAACCCCTATAATTTAATAGCAGAATTAAATTAGAAGAGGGCACCAAGAGAATTCTGGGAAAAGCCAACAAATTGGGTATTGGTGGCATGGCTGAGGGGCTAGAGGTTGGCATGATAAGCTACATAGTCACAGACATGGGCCAAGACAAAATTATATAGTGTCTTGAAAGGCAGGACAAGGACTGATATTTTCATACTGCCTAATGGTATTGGAACACCCAGTTCCTATGAATTTTAATGGAAACCGACTGCTCAGAGTTCCTAGAGAGATTTGAAAATCAGAACCGGGATGTTTAAACTTACGGCAGTGGACAACAAGGGCAGCATTATCAGCTGGCTGGATTTTCATACCAGCTGAGAAGGAAGGCTCTTCACATTAATCTGGGTACCGTTCCCCAGCACACCTGTGCTTCTCAGTTAACAGTACTGAGCAGGCAATGCACCAGAACACAGTGCATCTCTTTTCTAAAGAAAAAGGAATCTCACAGCCCTTCTTGTCCCCCCTCATTTTCAGGAAATTAAACACTGCAGGCTTCCCAGGCTATACTAAAATCACTGACTCTGATGACGAGCAGAACACTGCTGTTGGAGGATTAACATAGGACACATGGCAATGGAAAGCAATTACAGTCCAGCGTCAATGATACTAAGCATGAAGAGTGCCCTCAAGGTGAAGAATACTGCAACACTGAAATCTCATTTGGCGATTTCACCTCCTCTTCTTTTTTTAAGGACTTCTTGCAGCATTGCACAGCACTTTTGCAGAGCAAAGAGTGGTAGTCATCGCTGCACAGTAGAGGAGCTTCAAAACCACTGAGGGCAGCAGTCCCGTGGAGGAAACATGGGGTGGCTTCCTTGAATCAGAGAGTGCTATGGGATATGAAGGCAATTCAGTGATGAGCTCCGAGGAAGGGAGGAGGCCAGAGGCAAGATGAGATGGCCCAAGGCAGAGCAGTACAACAGCCAGGAAACAGAGAGAGGATGGAAACAAGGGCATCAGGCAAGAAATGGAGGGAAGGCAAAGGTAGCTGGAGAAACAGAAAAAAGATCATGGAAAAGGCCTAGCTGAGTGAAAAGGAAGTGTCAGCCAGCTATGGATGATGCAAAAGGATCCTGGGGAGCTGAGAGAGGTGGACTACAAAGCATTAGGAAGACTTCGGTGACAGGGTTGCCACAGGCGAGAAGCTTAAAAAACCCCTTGAATGAACTGACAGATTAGCCTGAAGAAGCCTTGAGGCAGCAGAGGGTCTGGGGAACTGGGCGGGGAGCGGGGGGAAATCTGTGGAGGCCAAGGGGAATAGGGAGAAGAGAAGAGAGATGGAATAAATCAGTGCAGAGAGAGGATTGCACAACATGTGGGAACCAAAAAAGAGAAAGAGAGAGACCCACGGGGGCTGAATGGAGCTGACAAGTAACATCTAAGTAGCCAGGGGGCATCTGAGTGGCTAGCACTGCATGTAGGAGAAAAGGGAAAGCCACGAGGTAAAGAATCTCAGGTATACGAAAAAGATTGAGTACGGGGATTTCTGTAGGAGGACTGACACCTGGTCCAGCCAGCCTGATCTCTTGTCTCCAATGGTGGCCAAAGGCCAAATACTTCAGAAGGTGTAAACCCCACTAAATACAGATGTGCTAGATAATCCCACAGAGTGGAAGGACGAAAGGCAGATGTCTCAGTTCACCTCATCGTATGTTCTACGCTGTGATCACACATGGCTAGCATGTGCTAAATCCCAATACAAAGGAAGCACAAAGAAAGATCTAGCATGAATCTCGCTCTGTAGAATCGGCGGGTACAGACTCACTTCCTTTTCCTCACTCATGAATTTCAATCCAATCACCATCAGCAGCTAATGTTTCATTTACATACAAGCAGTGTGTGTTTTCTTCACTCATGCAGCATTGAAACTGAAAGATCTGTTTTAAAAAATGACGTTTCCTCTGAATCTACTGTGCATAATGGCACAAGTCATTCTTTATGTACAAAGTGCCAAGAAGCCAAGGGAAGTATTACAGGGCATCCCCGCTATAAGTCTCCCTGGGCTATACATTGGTTCCACACTAGTGTCGCTGACGCTTATGGGAACGGTTCCATTATAAGTCCTCCCATTCCCTGTACGTCTATCGCACGCGCACGCACGCACACACAAAGGCCAATTCACACAAACGGAAGTCAGCCACAGGAAAAAATTCCCTGCTTTACGTCCTTTCGCTATACGTCCAGATTTTTTTCAACGTATCTTGGACGTATAGTGTGGACACCCTGTACTCACATATACGTCTGGAATTAAAAAAATAGAAAAAATAGAGTAAAGCACTTCATCAACATTCATGAAATAGTCTTAACCTTAGGGGACTCAAAGAGCTAAGGGACATACTCACGATCTATGGGAAATGTAAGGGAGTGAACCACCTATGGAACTTGAAAGTAACACTTTCCTCCCACCCCCACCTTCAGAAATGGGTCTTTAAGCAGGTTTTGCTCCCAGTAACTGCCACCAGGAAGATCTGAACCTGGCATCTCTGGAGCTTAGTGTAGGAGCCTCTACCACTTGAGCTAAAAGTCAGCTGGCTCTCAGCTTAGGCTGTAGAGCGTCCTTGTTCTTAGATCTGGCAGTAAATGGTCTAAATACCACTACATGGGACAGTGAATCCCACTGGGTGCGTGGGTTACATAAATACAAAATGGATCCACTTGTATTTGCTCACTGGAACTCCCTGTTTTTATCTTTTACCAGACATGAAAGTACTAGGACTAACCCTCTTCCTTTCTCGTGGCTGATGAATCATTCCATAGGAAAAGAATTCGCCTTTGATAGAGGTGCAAAACTTGATCTTTTTTGTTGTCTACTAAATCACACAATAGCCTGGATGAAAGGAAGATAGTTGGCCTACATCTTTCACACTGCTCTTATCTTATCAAGAAACAATATAAGCCTTGGCAAAATTTCTTCACGATGCCTGTATTCCATGATGAATATCCACAAGGAAAATTTTAACACACAATGCCGAGATTTAAAAAAAAAATCAGCTTTTGGTCCAACTGTGCATGACCTATGCAACAGGAAGAGTTTAATCAGGAGTCTCAGAGAAATGACCCAACAGCACTGCGAAGCTAAATGCATCTAAGGAGCATCTTAAAGAACGCTTAAACATATATTAAGCCTCAGCATCACTATGAGATAGTTATTCCCTCAGTCTGTCTCTAGACTACATCCCTCTTTCGGCAGAGGGATGTAAATTAGACACTTTGAAAATGCAAATGAAGCGGGGATTTAAATATCTTGCACTTCATTTGCATAATTGCATAATGGCGCTCTTTCGAAAAAGCACCATTTCGAAAGTAAAGCTGCGGTCTGGACGTAGTTCTTTCAAAAATGGCAGGCTTTTGTGAAAGATCCTGTAACCCTCATTTTTTGAGGGTTACGGGATCTTTCGAAACAGGGCATTTCTGTCGAAAAATCCCCGTCTTGACCACTTTTTTTCTTTTTCGAAAAGCAGCTTTTGGAAAAAAAGCCGTGGCCACCATTATGCAAATGAAGCACAGGAAATTCAAATCCCGGCTTCATTTGCAATTTCGATATGTCTAATTTACATCTGTTTATCGAAAAAGAGATCTAGTTTAGACATACCCACTGGGAACATAAGACTCAGAGATTGTAAGTGTCTTCTTGGCAGAGGTCATGGAATATCTAATGGGAAGAGCTAGGATTAGAAACCCGAAATCCTGACCCCTGTAGTTCCCTGCTGTAAACCCCATGGCACATTACATCCTAGGGGTGAGCAAACGATTTTCTTTTTTCCCCTCAAGGCCTCAAAACGAAACTTGTGTCTACACTGCAAAAGAAACATGTGGCAGCATGTCTCAGAGCTTGGACCTATAGAACTGGGCTTGTGGCTCAGGATCTGAAATCCAGGGAGGGAGATAGTTCCCAGAGCCTGAGAGGGAACAGGACTGCTTTTTACACTGCTTTTTCAAGCGCCGTGGTGCAAACCACATGAGCCCAAGTTTGCAGACGTAAGCTCTGCTGTGGATCTTTCTTTTTTTTGGGGGGGGGGCGGTGTTGGAGGGTGTTGAAACCCCAAAAGAACAGACCATGGACTCAAAATGGGAACAAATAAAAAAGAAGTTAAGAAGAAGGATTATGGGCCGAATGTGCAAACGTAAAGGTTTCCCTGTGCTCTGTAATCTGAGACAGCACTAGGACTGGAGAGCACATACTGAACATATCAAGAAGCAGAATGAATTGGAAAATTTCCCAGAAAGGGGAGCTAAAAATTCTTCCCTGTGAGTGACTGATCTGGTCCTGTCTCCTCCTGGAGCTATAAAGGGACCCCCAGTGCTGGATGGCAAGCCTAGAGATGTAGAAGAATGCAGAGGAGTGCAATCCAGCGATCAAGGCTTCGCCTTAGATTTTCTCTGTGACCTTGGACAAACCCTGCAATCCCTCAGTCACTCTTGAACATGCTGGTAACAAAGGTTCCTACCTCATCAGTGTGTGATGAGGTTAAATCTTACCTCCCTGGGGTGGTATGGGGTTAAATCCATTAGGTCTGTACGGTGTTCAGTTTCTAAGGAGATGAGCACCACATAAAAAAAAAGCCTATAAAAATCCTGTATAAAAACGGAAGCGAAGCACCATTCTATGTGCCCATCCTGAAAAAATATACTGAAACCTGAAAGCTACTTGACATAGGAACTACATTTCTCTTCTTCACTCCATTTCACCCCATGAAAGGTAGAGCATTTTACAACACCATGGTGATTATAAAGTACTATGAACATGGTAACTGGAGAAGCAGAAAAATACAGCTTTAAAGAACTCCTTCAAGACAAAGGCCTACATTTTGTGCACCATCTGGTAAAAAAATTTTCAGCCATCAAGCCTTTACATCTTGGCTCTAACTCCAGAAGTCTCCATTTATAACCCCCTCGCTGAGGCATACGCAGTCCCTAGAAGGATAGTTTGCAAAAGACAGCATTCAAAATATGCAATTTAAAAAACAAACATAATTAAACATATAAGTCATAAATCGTTCAATTCTTGCATGTTCATGAACCCTACGAATGAAAACTAGAGAGAGGTAGTTAAAAGAACTTTTAATACACCCAATGGGATGATATTCAAGATACCAGAGAGTGATACTGTTACATAGAGCATAATCACCAATACCCCACTATAAAGCTATTACATAACTAAATGGAACACTATGGAAAACATTAACATTTTTCTTTTCATTTAACACTGCATCTTAGTTCACCATACATCCTGTGGCTGCTGAAGCATCTATTCTTTTTTATCAAATTGCATCTGAATACATTACTGCACCAGTGCTATCAGCTTCATACAAGATATAGCCAATCTCTCAGATATATTAACCTTACTCTCCTCTCAGCTAGGTTACTAATTACTAAGAGCTTATTATAACGGAGAATTGAGATCCGATAGTGAGGAATGCATTTCTACATCTGTCTCAGAGGTGTAGCCATGATAGTCTGTATCTCCAAAAACAAGGAGGAGTCCTATGGCACCATTTATTTAGGCATCAGTTTTTGTGGGTAAAAAACACTTTGGCAGATGTTACCTGTGATGATCAGGAGTATTTGCATCTCACAGATTAAATCCCTCATGTTTTTTTTCCAATACTCCCCAGGCTCAGTATATTGCCTGGGATGGCTTTACTATGGCAATGTCTGTTCCAAAGCCATATTCAGGAGTCTGAATGCTCATAGAACATGAAATTCCTACTTTCAGCTGTTCTTCACTTTCAGTTAAGCATTCACTATTGAATCTTAGCAGGGCCATAACACATCTGCTGGGGAGTGCAATCCACTATAGGACTGAGTCAGTCAGAAGAGAGGATTTATATAAACCCTTCATATCTGTCACAAATGGTTTTCAAAGTGCAGTTATAGAATCATAGGGGTGGAAGAGACCTCAGGAGGTCATCGAGTCCAACCTCCTGCCTAAAGCAGGACCAATCCCAATTAAATCACCCCAGCCAGGGCTTGTCAAGCCGGGACTTAAAAACCTCTAGGGATAGAGATTCCATCACCTCCCTAGGGAACCCATCCCCGTGCTTCAGCACCTTCCTAGTGAAATAGTTTTTCCTAATATCCAACCTAGACCTCCCCTGCTGCAACTTGAGACCATTGCTCCTGGTTCTGCCATCCGTCATGCCTCTCTCCATCCTCCAACCCTTCAGGTAGTTGTAGGCTGCTATCAAATC
Organism: Rafetus swinhoei; assembly: GCA_019425775.1. Classification (NCBI taxonomy): domain Eukaryota; kingdom Metazoa; phylum Chordata; order Testudines; family Trionychidae; genus Rafetus; species Rafetus swinhoei. The sequence continues at coordinate 21,062,743 of CM033445.1, read as the reverse complement.
CCCCCTCACTCTTCTCTTCTGCAGACTTAATAAGCCCAAATCCTTCAGCCTCTCCTCATAAATCAAGTGCTCCAGACCCCTAATCATTTTGGTTGCCCTCCGCTGTGTTTTCTCCTTTCTGCAATGGGGGTCCCAGAACTGGACAAAATACTCCAGATGTGGCCTCACCAGCGCAGAATAAAGGGGAATAATCACTTCTCTAGATCTGCTGGAAATGCTCCTCCTAATGCAGCCTAATATGCCATTAGTCTTCTTGGCTACAAGGGCACACTGTTGACTCACATCCAGCTTCTCATCCACTGTTATCCCCAGGTCTTTTTCTGCTGAACTGCTGCTTAGCTAGTTGGTCTCCAGCCTGTAACAATGCTTGGGATTCTTCCGTCCCAAGTGCAGGACTCTGCACTTGTCCTTGTTGAACCTCCTCAGATTTCTTTTGGCTCAATCCTCAAATTTCTCTAGGTCACTCTAGATCCATGGTCATCAAGCCATCGATCACGATCAACTGGTCAACGACCAGTTGATCACGAGGTGTTCCAGCCCACTTCTTATTCCCCCCACCCCCAAGAAGCAGCCTGTGCTGGTGCTACAACCTCCTGGGAAAATTGAGGTAGCGCCAGCTTCCTGCAGCATCTCAGGAAGTACCCGCACTGCTCCTCCCCTCCCCACAACACTTGGTGCATTTCCTGAGAGGTCGGACCTGGCGCATAGTCAGGGACTTCCATCCCCCGTACTGACTGCCCGCCTGCCTTCCAGCAGGATGGGAGGTGGGAAAGAAGTCCCGGGGCTGCATGCCAGATCCGACTTCTCAGGAAGTGTCCCAATCTCCCTGCCCTGAGCCCCTCACAGACCCCCAACCCAAACTCCTGCACCCCCACATCCACAAGCCTGTGGCTTGCTCAGCACCCCAACCCTCCACCTGACCCCAACACTTTCCAGCCTGGAGCCCCCTAACTGAGCCAGCATCCCCTCCTCCACCTCCTCCTGCACCCAAATTCCCTCCCAGAGCGTGCATCTCTCACCCTTCCCATACCCAAATCCCTCATTCCCGCCCCAGAGCCCATATCTCCTGTCTCAACCCAGGCAGGGTGAGTAAGGGCTGGGGACAGCTAATGATGGAGAGGAGGGGAATGGAGAGAGCAGGACCTCAAGGATGGGGTGGGGTCTTGGGGAAGGGATGGGGTAGATCTTGGCTTGCCCTGACATTTAAAAAGTGATCATGGGTGTAAAAGGGTTGGAGACCAGTGCTCTAGACCCTATCCCTACCCTCCAACATATCTACTTGTCCCCCTAGCTTAGTGTCACCTGCAAATTTGCTGAGGGTGTAATCCATCCTGTCATCCAGGTCATTAATAAAGATGTTGAACAAAACCAGCCCCAGTACCGACCCTTGGGACACTGTGCTTGATACCGACTGCCAACCAGACATCAAGCCATTGATCACTGCCTATTGAGCCTGACTCATAGACTCATAGACTTTATGGTCAGAAGGGACCATTTTGATCATCTAGTCTGACCCCCTGCACAATGCAGGCCACAGAATCTCACCCACCCACTGCTAGAATAATCCTCTCACCTATATCTCAGATATTGAAGTCCTTGAAATGATGGTTCAAAGACCCCAAGATGCAGAGAATCCTCCTGCTAGTGACCCGTGCCCCATGCTACAGAGGAAGGCGAAAAACCTCCAGGGCCTCTGCCAATCTACCCTGGAGGAAAATTCCTTCCCGACCCCAAATATGGCGATCAGCTGAACCCTGGGCATGTGGGCAAGACTCACGAGCCAATCTAGCCAGCTTTCTATCCACCTTACAGTCCATTTATCCTATCCATACTTACTTAACTTGCTGGCAAGAATACTGTGGGAGACCATATCAAAAGCTTTGCTAACATTAAGATATATCACATCCACCGACTTTCCCATATCCACAAAGCCAGTTAACTTGTCATAGAAGGCAATCAGGTTGGTCAGGCATGACTTGCCCTTGGTGAATCCATGTTGACTATTCCTGATCAATTTCCTCTCTTCCAAGTGTTTCAAAATGGATTCCTTGAGGATTCCTCCCCTCCCCCCAATGTTTTTTCCAAGGACTGAGGTGAGGCTGACCAGTCTGTAGTTCCCTGGATTGTCCCTCTTCCCTTTTTTAAAAGATGGGCACTACATTTGCCCTTTTCTAATCGCCCAGGACCCCCTCCGATCACCACGAGTTTTCAAAAATAATGGCCAATGGCTCTGCAATCACATCAGCCAAGTCCCTCAGCACCCTTAGATGCATTAAATCCAGCCCCATGGATTTGTGTCTGTCCAACTTTTCTACATAGTTCTTAACCTGTTCTTTCTGCAATGAGGGCTGCCCACCTCCTTCCCATACTGCATTGTCTGGGAGCTGACCTTGTCTGTGAAGACCTCAGCCACATCATCTGTCACTACGTTACCTCCCTCATCCAGTAAGGGTCCCACACTCTCTCTGATCACCCTCTTATTGCTAACAGGCCTGTAGAAACCTTTCTTGTTACTCTTCACATCCCTTGCTAGCTGCAAGCCCAAGTTTCCACTTCTTGTCAGCTTCCTTTTTGTGTGTAAGCTCGCCAAGGTTTTCCCCGGTAAGCCAAGCTGGTCACCTACCATATTTGCTTTTCTCACTGCGTATCAGGATGGTTTGTTCCTGCACCTTCGATAAGGCTTCTTTAAAATACTGCCAGCTCTCCTGGACTCCTTTCCCCTTAGCATCCCAGGGGATCCTACCCATCAGGGAGTCAAAGGGTATGTCTAGACTAAATCCCTCTGTCAACAGAGGGATATAAATTAGACATACTGACATTGCAAATGAAGCGGGGATTTAAATCTCCCGCGCTTCATTTGAATAAAAATGGCCACTGTGTTTTGCCAAGTCAGCAGTTTGTCGTCAAAAAGTGGCTGTCAAGACAGGGATCGGGCGACAAAGAAAGCCTTTGTCAGTCAATCCCTTATGCCTTGTAAAATGAGGTTTACAGGATCGGCCGACAAAGGCTTTCTTTGTTGCCTGATCCCCGTCTTGAGAGCTGCTTTTTGCCGACAAAGTGCTGACTTGGCAAAACACAGTGGCCATTTTTATTCAAATGAAGCACGGGAGATTTAAATCCCCGCTTCATTAGCAATGTCGGTATGTCTAATTTACATCCCTCTGGTGACAGAGGGATGTAGTCTAGACATACCCCAAATCTGCTTGTCTGAAGTCCAGGGCACGTATTCAGTGGACAGCCAGTACTCTGCCGAGTCGCTTGTGGCGGCCTATAGTTTAAACCATCCCATCAGACTGCTTGTTGAATGTGAAAAGGGGATATCTTGGGGTGGGTAAGCCAACTAGAAAGTGATCAGTCATCCACACCCTTGGCTCAGAGAAATGACCATTTTAGCACTGGGGAGGTTCATGCATTAAGATTCAAAGATCCAGGTTCAAACCTTGTGCAGCATAACCCACCAAGTAGTGCTGGCATTAGACAAACATGAACGTGTACTACTTAAGCTGAAATGGCAACTTTCCAAGATAGCTGCTATGGCTTATTTTTATCCTTTTAGGTTGCCCGGACACTGGTGGTGGGCAAAGACCCCTACCATGCTGCTAGGGATTACAGCAAGACAACGAAGCACTGTGAGAATTTCTCCTATGAAATAGTCTGCAGAATGAACAAGGTGGGGAACTGTTGTAGTAGGATCAGTAATGTAGTTAAGGATCAGTGGAATTAAGCCACATTCTCATTTGGGGAATACAGAGTTTAGTTTAGTTGACCCACTTATTTTTAAAACTATTAGACTGGAGCAGGAGTTTAGGAGACCTAACTCCGTGCTGGTTCTGTTCCAAGAAGCTCTGCCTGTCACAATACAGGGAAATGTAATGTACAAGCAGTTTGTCAATTTGAAAGAGGCACCTTCTGTAAATGTCAGCAATTCTTTAAAGGTTAAGTAAGCATCTTGAGAAAGGCCTCCCTGCTCTTGTATGTTTTCTCCTAATGTAAGCTGATAAAGGATTACTGAAAAAAGCTTGCATGGAGATAAAAGGCTTGCAGGTTGATGCTGAACAATTGAAATTTTCTGTTCCCAGTGTACAGTAGTAAATTACCAATGGCAGATTTAACGTGGTTAATTATCAGAGCAAAGTACTAAAGATTATTTTCTTTTCCCTAATTAATTACCTCATCTAGAGCAGAATGTTAATTCAGATAAATGACTGTTTCTTAATAGTACTGAAGCTTTTCTTGGAGTACCTTCTGAAACATTTGCCCTTAAGATATGAATTAGCAAGAACTATCAGGATCCAGAAGAAGCGGTTTATCAAGCTAGGACCTAGACTCTGAACCCCTAGAAAGTTCAGGGACAGGCCCCAGCCTCTGTTGCTGATTTCATCTGAATGGGCGTCAGGTGGAGCAGACAAGCCATAGGCAGAAAGTGCTGCCTGAAAAAAGACAGCACTATCTGAGCAGCCATCTCCAGCTCACAAAGAAAAATGTCCTTGTGGAATGCTCTTTGTCATTTTCGCTTCACTTCCCACAGTGGCTTAAGATCTTCTGGCAACCTAGCCACCTTCCTGGGAGCATCAGCGTCCACAGAAAGAGATCAGCCTGTTACCTAGTAGAGACAGTAGGACAAAAGAATTGCCATCGAAGGGAGAGTAAGACACACACTCATGGGTAATGGACCTTGATGCTCAGTTGTGAGGAGAATGGAAGGGAGGAAAGGCATTTTGGATGGGATGGGGGGGGGAGGGGAATGGGAGCAAGAGAACATGATGAAAAACTTCAGGAACACAAGTGGCCGCCGGGAGAAGAAGCCACCACAGGGGCAGATTCCTAAAATGCGAATGATAAAAAGGAAAAAATATCGGCCCTGAGGGGTGAGAAGGAGACTCACTGAAGAGATGCCCTGAAGTGTTAAACTGAAAGATAATTACACAGAAGGAAGGTAAAAGGGACAGAGAAAGAAGATTAAAGGTGAAGGAGGCCTCTATATTCAGGATTACTTTATAGGAAGTTAGCAGAAATCGAACACTAAAAGCATAACCATGGTTGCCATGGAAATGGCAACCAACACCCAAAGCTAAGGAACAGCGTGCAGGAGCTGAACTGGAACACTAGGCCGTACCTGTAACATTTCACCAACACCGGTTCCACTCTACAAACCTACCGTCCCACTTCACAAATCTACTATACAACTGGGCCCAGCTGGCAGCTGTCCATCCCAGACTAATACCAGAAGGTGCCGCAGGTCGCTCCTGAGGGAAGTGGCAACAGATCCAGGACACTGGGACACTTTTTGTAGCGGAAGTGGGGATGAGGAAAACCATGTATTTGCAGTTTGTTACCACTACAGTTCTTCATGCCAGAGGGCGCAGCATCATCCCCAGCACCGTGATTCCAGCACCAGTGGGCAGAGCTGGAGTTAGAGAGGCAAAGAAAACTCACACCACACTTCTTACCTGATCTGCCTCAAAAGCAAAGGGAGAGAGGTTACACCGAAGGCTGATAAAGGCAGAGCACAGATCTATGCTGATAAATCTTGGCATTTTGGTCCACAGAAGAAGACACTGCATAATGCAGTGATAAAGTTGGAGACAAAAATTTCAGGAGTGCCAGCTGAGAGCAGCCCGATGGATACTAGAGGCCTGTAGGTCAGGGCTACTCAACACGCGGCCCACGGGCCACATGCGGCCCGTTTGTTTGCAGCCCACGGCGCAGTTTATGTGGGGCTCAACACACGGCCCGCGGGTGGGAGCCAAAACAAAAAAGTAGTCAATATAATGGTCTTCTGTTATACATTTTAGTAGTTAAACTCCTGGACTGTCATTGCTCATTAAGGGCATGTCTAAACTACATCCCTCTTTCGAAAAAGGGATGTAAATTAGACAGATCAAAATTGCAAATGAAGCTGAGATTTGAATTTCCCGTGCTTCATTTGCATAATGGCGGCCGCACGTTCTTTCAAAAACGGGTATTTCAGAAGTGAAACCGCTGTCTAGATATGGTTCTTTTGGAAAAAAACCACCTTTTTTCAGGAAGAATGGCTCTTCCGCAAGAGGGGGGGTTTGCGTAAAAAGGAGCCGTCTACACAGCTCCTTTTTGCGCAAAAGCCTCTTGCTCAAAAACGGCCCCTAATTAATTATGCAAATTAAATGCAGCAATATTCTACTCCATGCTTCATTTACATAAGCTTTTGCGGAAGAAAGGTGCAGTATAGACGTAGCCTAGGTTGTCCCTCCCTGACCCAGATAGTCTCCTTTCCCGCTTACTTTTCACGTTTATTGCATCAAGAAGAATATTTCCCAGATCCTCTAGGCTGCAGCCCTGCATGGGGATGGGGCTTGTTTCTCATCTGAAAGCTATTTTGTTCAATTAAAGATCAGAATCAAATTTAAGCCATAGCAGCGCTCCTGTGCAAAGGAAATGATGGGTGGTTATGTTTTTTTTTCCAAAAGGCAGGCAGATGACATCCTGCCAAGCAGGCATTTGAATAAAAGATGTAAATAGAAGCGATGTCTCCATGGTTCTGCTAACTAAAGGTCCCGCTAACCCCTCTGTGGCATGGAGACAACAAATCCCTGTGAACGTCACAGGGGTTCTGGGAAGGTTAACTATGTTAGGGCTAGATGATGGCTCCTTCTTAACGTGGCCCTTGGGGAGAGGGGAGCAGGATAAGAATTTCCTCACTGAGTCTATGGATTCATTAAAAAAACAGCATGTTTATTTCATAGAATCATAGAATCAGAGAACCATAGAGCTGGAAGAGACCTCAGAAGGTCATCAAGTCCAGCCCCCTGCCCAAGGTAGGACCAATCCCAACTAAATCAACCCAGCCAGGGCTTTCTTGATGGCCACTGTGAGGCAGTGGAGACAATGTATAAGTAGTTTTCAGTGGTGAGCAACCTGAGGCCTGAACAGCTCACTGGGGTTCTGTGTGTGGCCTACGAGACATTTTACGTATTGTTTCCACACACAGGGTTGCCAGATTCTGCAGGTTCTGCAGATTCTGATTTTAAGAGGAATAAGGGATCTTCCAGAAAAGGCTTTATTTTCCGCAAGAGCCGCGTCTAGACTGGCGCTTTTTTCCGTCAAAGCCCCGAGCCGGAAAAAAGCAGCAGCCATGTTCATGCCAATGCCGCGGGGAAAATTTAAATCCCCGCTGCATTTGCAATTCCGACTTGTCTCATTAGCATCCCTTTTCCGGAAAAGGGTGCCAATGTAGACACAGCCATTATGTTATTTAAATGAATGCAGATTTGTCCATATCTTTCCTGGAATGTGGCGCCCAGAACTCAACACAATACTGCAGCTGAGGCCATATCAGTGTGGAGCATAGTGGAAAAATTACTTTTTGTCTCACTAGCAACTTTCCTGCTAGTAAAGCCCAGAATTTTACCTTTTTTTTGCAACCGTCTTACATTGCAGACTCAGAAGTAGCTCAGAATCCACTCTGACCCCCAGATCCCTTTCTGCAGTACTTCTTCCTGGGTAGTCCCTTTCCATTTTGTGTGTGTGCAACTGCTTATTCCTTCTTAAGTGGAGGACTTTACATCCATCCTTATTGAATTTCATCCTTTTTACTTCTAACCATTTCTCCAGTTGTCTAGGTCACTGTGTATTTTAATCCAATCCTTCAAAGCAGTCACAACCCCTCCCAGCTTGGTATCATCCACAAACTTTATAAGTGCACTATCTAGGCCATTATCTAAATCATTGAACAGAAATAGACTCAGAAATTATCCATATAAGATCCCACTCTACATGCCCTTCTAGCTTGACTATAAACCTCTGATAACTGATATCTAGGGTTGCCAGGTGTCCGTATTCACCCGGACAGTCCGGTATTTTCGCCTCCTCGCTGGTAAAAAAAAATTCAGAGAATACCGGATACCTGAGATGTCCAGTATTTTCTGAATTTTTCCCCGGCCAGGAGGCAAAAATGCCGGGCACCTGGCAACCCTACAAACACTCAGCGCCCGGCCTCTCACTCCTCCCCCCCTCCAAAGCCCCTCCCCGGCCTCCAACATCCTCAGCCCCCCGACCCCAACCCCCATGCTTACCTGGTTCCCCAAGGCTGCCCCAAAAGACCTATGGGAAGCAATGCTTCCCCTGGTCTTAGTGCTCAACCGCTCCCCTGTTCCTATCCCTGCACTCACTCTTAAAGGGGACATGCTGTTTTATCTTAATTTTTTTTTTTTTTTTGCTTAGTAAGTCCTTGGAGTCCCTTTTTTTTGTTGTTTTTGCTCAACAACTTTGGTCTCTCCCCCCCCTCCTTTTTTCCCCGTTCAACAGAATTTTTTCCTCTGTGTTTTTTTTTTGGGGGGGGGTATTCGGTATTTTCGTTTCAACCATCTGGCAACCCTACTGATATCTGGGAACCGCTATCCAAGTACTTATGCATTCACCTTATAGTAGCTCGATCTAGGTTAAAGCAATGAAGAGTCCTGTGGCACCTTATAGACTAACAGATTTATTGGAGCATAAGCTTTCGTGGGCAAAGACCTACTTCATCAGATGCATGTGTGATAAACCATCTAGGTTGTATTTCCACTGTTTGTTTATGAGAAGGTCATGCAAGACAGAATCAAAAGCTTTACTAAAGTCAAGAAAAACCGCATCTACCGCTTCCCCCATCCACAAGTATTGTTACTCAAAGAAAGCTATTAGGATGGTCTGACATGACAGTTCTTGACAAATCCACACTATTACTTATTATCTTTTAGGTGCTTGCAAACGGATTGCTTAATTATTTGCTCCATTATCTTTCTGCAGTTAAGCCGGGCTGGGGGGCTATAATTCCCTGGGTTGCCCTTATTTCCTTTTTTATAGATTGGCACTATATTTGCCCTACACTATTAGTCCAGCCAACTCCTAAATCTAGTTTACTTCTTTTGAGAGCATGTAATCCCTAACATTTAACCATCAGTTTATCACACAGCTGTCAGCCTTTTAACTCCAGCACTTAATTGCTGGTAATAATGGACTTCACAAAACCCACATCTTAAAAGAAAACATTGGTTTCTTTGTTAAGGACTGAAGGCCAGATGTTATACTTAAATCATTCAGCCAGCCAACCACAATCTGTCCATTGTAACACAGGTGGATAATGTACACACAGACACACCAAACTTCACCTGCTAGAAGGCTACAACAGTTTATCTTCACTCGAGTACAAGATCACAAATATGAACCTCGAGGAGCAGTGTGAATTAATATGGTGTTAAAACACAATTTGGCAGTCAATGGGCCAGGAACTAGTAATATTTAACCAAACATTTTGCCAACTCAAGTAAGGTTCATTTTGGCTTCAGATCAAGTTTAGGACCAAAGTTCAGGTCAGTTATTTCAACAAAACTGTTTGACCCATATTTAAATCTGAAGAATAGAAAATACCACAGTGCACTGCAGTTAACTATCACGCTCAGATAGAGTTGAGATTGTCACATGTATGCCTTCCACAGAATAGTTATGCAAGAGATAAGCAGAAACAGTTTTCATATTCAAATGGTAGGCCCCAGCCACACAGATTTCTCTACCCTGGGGCAAGTTTAGCAGAGATCCCAGGAAAAAAACAAAACAAAACAAAAAACAACCAATACCTCTAACACAAGAGAATATAGTTGTCTATAGCAGCTGACAAAAGTTCTGGAAGGGTCAGTCAAATGCAGCAGCTATGATTTTATTGTATAATAGCGTTTGAGCACAGAAACAAGACAAGACCATTTTCTTTACATTTGTCTGCAGTCTTGTGGATTAGAGAATCTTGTTGCTCATATCATTTGAAGGACTTTCATCAGATTCAAAATACTATATTTTTTTTTAAATAGAACACAACATTTTCATATGTCGAGTGTTTCAGAACACACATTTCTGTCTGCCTAGAAAATATATTTCACTCTTCATGCAAGATGTTTTGATTGATTCATATTATTAAGCAGAAAGCCCTTGTTACCAATTTCTGTCAAACTCGAGATATATAGTAGTGGGTTTATCAACTGACTGGAATAGACAGGGAAGAGGAAAAAATGTCATGAAATCAAGCTCCTGTAAATAAAAACAGCTACAACCAAAAAACACTTAAAGAAGTTAATTCTAATCTCATTACATGACATTACTAAAGTACTGATTACCAGTTGGTTCCCTGAAAATGTATAGCAATTCCCAGGTAATGTCTCTGATATATAGGATGTTCTTTGAACTATAACGGCTGATACCCCACAGATTGTCACTGTGAAAGTGGCTCATTTTTAGGTAAGCTCTAGTAATGAATACTTGATAGAGGCTAAATACATGTTCTGGTACAGTAGGATTGGGCAATAATTCCCTTTGGATACCAGACATGGGCCCCCTTTCCCCTTCATACAGGACCCCTGATTATTTATCCACAAAACTTTACCACGTGCTCATGTATGGAAGGAGCAAGTTAATACCCTGTGACAGCCACAGACCTGTACTGCTTTCTCCTTCCATTCGGAAAACCTTGTCCACGGTGTATTTTTGCTCTGGCATACACACAGGCCTGTACGCAGGGGGGTGCAAAAGCACCCCTCCATGGTCTCCAAGTAGCCGTGCTCTGGCTGGCCACGGGAAGGCAGGAGCAACTCACTGCCCAAGCCTCGCTCTCCTCCCCACATGGTCTGGCTGGCTGGGAAAGGCTGGGGCTGATTTCCCTGCTTACTTGCGGGCCATGGGGGGCATTCATGCCTTTGTGGTCCACATTTACAAAAAAACCCACCACCCCCAGAAATTCCTGCGTGCAGGCCTGACACAACTCATTCAGGGGCACACTGAGTCCTGACTTCACTCCGCACAATGGAGGAAATGGTAAATAAAGCCTGCAAGCTGCAGGCAAGGAGCAAAGCTTCATCTTGACACCCACTCAGAAGAGCGTCACCAGCCAGTCTTAGCCCTTTGTAGGGGGAGATGAATAGCTGGCAATGCTACTCCATTGTGAGATGCTGAAGTGGACACTCTTGTAGCGTGAAGTACATGACAGACACTTTCTCCCTTGGTGTTTTTAAGGCATCAAAATAAAAAAAAATTATTTTCGGTCTCACTGCGGCCACTGTCTTTATTATGCTACACAAGGCTATTAATTGCTCTCCAGTGTCATCACCCTGTTCTTCACAGAGAAAGGAGACACTAATGGCACACCTGACACTTGAGACTCGTCACTCAAGCCAAGAACAGCTGTAAGTGCCATGAACATTCCTCTGTGGCCTTCTTGGCCCAATGCACTGATTTAATCTAAAGCTCATAGCTTGAGCTTTCCTCCCCTAGAACCACAGTCCACACCCGTCTGGCTTTTAAGTAGAAATCCCTCTGTGGAAGTATGAAACAGTCGTTTTAATCCGCCTGTACGAATTGGTGGCAGAGGCTGTAAAGGATGCCTGGATACCATCAGCGAGTGTGCCAGACCACTCACAGAGCACATGGAGAATGACCTGAGCTCGTGCATACCAAACTGAAACAATTCGTTTTCCAGAAGGAATTGGAATGTACTTTACATTACCAGGAACGGTTAATTCCTGTCATACAGTCTCTTTGGGCTTTGGACAGTTAAATGCAGCAACCTGCAATACTGAACTGGTATGCGACAAAGCTCTGTTTATAGCACATCACAGCAAAGACTTGAAAGTTGTTTCAAGACACCAATGTGCTAACTGCAAATCTGATTATTCTACCGAGTCTCCTGCTTCACTTTAGTGCAGGTACCTTGGATTTAATGACCTAGGGTCTAATTCTTTAGAGGGAGAGGGAAAGGAAAAAAATAAAACAAAACAGCCTTTATTCAGCCTGATACTGTACCGTTGAAGTCAATGGGTGTTTTAACACCAATTTTCAGTGGGAGCAGGGACAATATTGATAAGAGAGTTTCACTTTAAATCTTATCTTGCATCATCCTTCCCAGTTAAATTTTATTATGTATTTACTTACTTGTCAAGTTGACTTTTTGTTTTTCTTTTTAAAGATCCCGATTCGGCAAAGCACAAGCCTGTTCTTAAAATCCACCGTTACCTACAGGACTTAGGCACATTGCTTAAGTGAGTCACCTCACTTGGGTTTTGATTAACATTAATAAAGTTTAGTCTTTTAAAAACAAATATCTCTCAGTGCTAGGAACAGAACCTGAAGTTTTAACTCCCAGGCTGTGTCTAGACTGCATCCCTCTGTCGACAGAGGGATGCAAATCAAGCACATAGAAATTGCTAATGAAGCAGGGATTTAAATATCCCGTACTTCATTAGCATAAACATGGCCACTGCTTTTTTTTCGAAATGGAGTTTTTTCGAAAAAACGGCAGTCTAGATGCGGATCTGTTGAAAATAAACCCTTTTTCGACAGATCCTGTATTCCTCAAAACATGAGGTTTACAGGATCTGTCGAAAAAGGGTTTATTTTTGATAGACTGCCTTTTTTTTCTTTTTTCGAAAAACCACAGTTTCAAAAAAAAGTGGTGGCCATGTTTATGCTAATGAAGCGTGGGGATATTTAAATCCCTGCTTCATTAGCAATTTCGATGTGCCTAATCTACATCTCTCTGTTGAAAGAGAGGTGTAGTCTAGACACACCTCCAAAGCCTTCTTTCCATTCACTTGAATGGATTTTGGATTAGTCTCCCAGGGCATGTCTACATTTCCGTATTGCGAAATAACAAGGCGAGTATCCACACTACAAAGCCTGTTATTTCAAAATAATGGGCTTGTTATTTCGAAATAACAACTCCTGTTTGTGAAGAGGAATAAGCTTATTTCAAAATAGTTATTTTGGGAGTTATTATTTCAAAATAACTAATTTTAAAATAATCTGGTAGTGTAGACATAGCCCCAATGTCCTGAACTATCCATCGGACAATATCTCCTTCCATAAAATTGCTTTGGAGTCTGGGAAAATCAGTTACATTTCATGCAGAGAGAGTTTTGTTGTTGTTTTTTTGTGAAACCAGATCTCAGACATTTAGGAAAAAAATGCAAACCTTGCATGGAAATAGTCTTTAAGAGCTGAAGAGAGACCTTCAGGACAAATAATAAAGCACAAACAAAAGTATTAACATCAGCTTCCAAAGGGCAATATCAACCTCATCGTGCTCACTATTTCTTTCCTTTCTTTTTCTTTTTTTTTTTTATTTAATAAGGCCAACAGAGATCTGATTTTCATCTCAGATTCTATATACCTGTCAGCAGATGGACTGTGAGAAGCAGGTTAATGTTAATTTGCAGAATTTGGTCCACTAAGGACTTCCTTAGAGTCTTCACTTTGAGACAGGAAAAAAGAAATTATTCATTTTAATGTGGAGTCACTGAATAATTTCTCTCTTCACTTTGTTCAACTGGAAATGAATTTAAGATGAGACTTGTACATGCAGAGCAAACTCAAGCAAGCGTGGACATGCCTTTATAAACAGCCTCAGAGAGAACAGAAGGATTCCCTTGGGGCTATGTCGTTTCTCAGAGGCAGGAGTAGGTTAGTAAAGAAGCACCTGCTCCTATGTCCATTTTCCTTTATACCCTTAGCCGATGAAGCAATATTTCCAAAGCAAAATGAAATGGACTACTTCAATTTGACTGAAATGTCTATAGTGCCGGATGTACAATTTATCCTATGCTGCTAAGCCATCTTAAAATGGGACCATCTCTCTCAAAGTCAGGGGACCCAACAGCCTCGCTGGGCCCCTGGGCAAGGTGTGTGTGTGTGGGGGGGAAGGGGGAAACGACACTCCATGCTCCTGAAAGCAGCAGGGCTGGCGCACCTCCCCATCCAGCCCTCAAAGCTGCCCAGAGTGCACAGCGCTCCGGTGGCGATTTAAAGGGACCAGGGTTCCGGCCAGGGCCGGCCCGAGCCATTTGTGCGCCCCAGGCTCCGGGAGCGCGGCGCCGCCCCCAGGCACCCGGCGCAGGCGCGGCCCCGCCCTGGGAGCGTGACGCATGCGTGGCCCTGCCCCCGGGTGCGCGGCGCATGCGCGGTGCCGCCCCCGCCTGGCCCGGCAGCCCCACGCGGCGCCCCTACAATGGGGCGCCCTGGGCGGTAGCCCGGTCAGCCCGTACCTTGGGCCGGCTCTGGTTCCAGCCATTGTCAAGATCTGGGCCCTTTTGAATCATCAGGCCCTGGGGTAACGGCTCTCTTCCCCTCCTCTGTCTGGTCAGCGGGCCTGCTCACAGACACACCAAGGAAGCAGAAGTGTAACTGGCAGGCAAAATGTCTGTTGTAGTGCTCTCTTCCACAGGCTGGCCCCATGAATGTTATCAGCCTATCTGTTCATGAAGCTACCTTTAACTCTGTGGATCTTAACTCAGACCAGTCAGCCTCACCTCAGTCCCTGGAAAAATCACGGAGGGGATCTTCAAGGAATCCATTTTGAAGCACTTGGAAGAGAGGAAAGTGATCAGGAACAGTCACCATGGATTCACCTGCCTGACCAACCTGATTGCCTTCTATGACAAGGCAACTGGCTCTGTGGATATGGGAAAGTCGGTGGATGTGATATATCTTGACGTTAGCAAAGCCTTTGATTCGGTCTGCCACAGTATTCTTGCCAGCAAGTTAAGGAATCATGGATTGGATAGATGGTCTGTAAGGTGGATAGAAAGCTGGCTTGATTGTCAGGCTCAACAGGCAATGATCAATGGCTCGATATCTGGTTGGCAGTCGGCATCAAGCAGAGTGTCCCAAGGGTCGATACTGGGGCTGATTTTGTTCAACATCTTTATTAATGACCTGGATGAGAGGATGGATTGCACCCTCAGCAAGTTCACAGATGACACTAAGCTAGGGGGAGAGGTAGATATGCTGGAGGGTAGGAGTAGGGTACAGAGTGACAAACAAATTGGAGGATTGGGCCAAAAGAATCTGTTGAAGTTAAACAAGGACAAGTGTAGAGTCCTGCACTTGGGACAGAAGAATGCTAAGCACTGCTACAGGCTAGGGACCAACTGGCTAAGCAGCAATTTGGCAGAAAAGGACCTAGGGATTACAGTGGATGAGAAGCTGGATATAAGCCAACAGTGTGCCCTTGTAGCCAAGAAGGCTAATGGCATAATAGGTTGCATTACGAGGAACATTTCCAGCAGATCTAGAGAAGTGATTATGTTATTTGGTGCTGATGAGGCCACATCTGGAGTATTGTGTCCAATTCTGGACACTCCATTATAGAAAGCATGTGGATGCAATGGAGAAAGTCCAGCAGAGGTCAACAAAAATGATTAGGGGACTGGAACACATGACTTACAAGGAGAAGCTGAGGGATTTTGGCTTATTTAGTCTACAGAAGAGTGGAGGGGGATTTGATAGCAGCCTTTAACTACCTAAAGGGGGGTTCCAAAGAAGATGGAGAAAAGCTATTCTCACTGGTGACAGATGACAGAAGGAGGAGCAATGGTCTCGAGTTGCACTGGAGTGCGTTACCTAGGGAGGTGGTGGAATCTCCATTCTTAGATGTTTTTAAGTCCCAGACTGAGAAAGCCCTGGCTGGGATGATTTAGTTGGGGTTGGTCCTGCTTTGGGCAACGGGTTGGATTTGACTTCCTGAGGTCTCTTCCAACCCTGCGATTCTATGGTCCCAGTTTCAAAGCCTGCCGATAACCCAGGGAAGGGGACCATTACACAAATAAATGCAACGTAACCAGTTGCTTTGTAGACTGCCCCCTGAGCAGCGATAGACAATGATGTAGCTGCAGCCTGACAACCTGGATTCCATGGGAGATATTTTCCCAGACACTGTCACTCTTATATCTAGAAAATCAGGAGGCACCTCACAAAGCAAAGAGACTAGTTCTGCTCTAGTTCTGAAGCTGAGAGAAAGCAAGAGCGAGAGCGCCTGTGCACACAAACATTTAATTCCCTTGTAGAACAGATGACTGCTTTGTAATTTAGTAGCAGCTGCTGGCAACAAACACCACACTCTCATATTCCTATTAACCAAGCCACAGCTGATTTATTAAAGGCTCAGATACATCAAAACAAATGACTGTGACATCATTTATATTACTATTTACAGCTCTTTAATAGGGTTACATGAAGGGGCAACGCGGCAGAAACGGGAATCTAGTTACAAGCCTGTCAAGCGGTAGGAGAGTATTTTCTCTCTTATACTGCAAGCCTAGGCACTCCTGTGTCTCATTTGCCAACAAATTACACACAGGACAGTACTGGGCAGGAAACAGAGGGCTGGGTTGCTAGCAAGTATTCCCGACTACGCAGCACCCCCCTGCGAGCCAGCGCAATTTTTTACAAAATTCACCCTCTGCACCAGGGGGTCATACTTGATCAAGTGTTGTGGCAACACCAATAACTCTGCTTTGCCATTGCTCTGAGGGCCAGTTTTGTCATATGCAACCAAAAGCCAATGAGTCTGTGGGTCACTAGTCATCCCATCATTCAGGGATATACCTCTCTTTACTGGGCGGCTCGCTGCGACCTACCCACCTCATCAGAGGTGAAAAGCCAGCAAACTAGGCATGCAACTGACGTCCCCACAGCAGCCACTCCTTTTCCTCCCAAATAACTTAGGGTTCCCAGGTGGCTTAAAAAAAAATACCGGACACATTTGATCTCAGATGGGAAGGGGGGACCAGCTGGGAGGGGAACGGGGCTGGCCGGGAGGAGGTAGGGGGGGGAACCGGCCGGCGGGAAGCAGGGATGGCTGGGAGGGGGCCGGGGAGAGCGGAGCTGGCCAGGGAGATCGGGAGGAGGAGGAGGGGAGAACCGGCCAGCGGGAAGCAGGGCTGGTCGGGGGAGTGGGGCTGGCTGGGGAGATCAGGAGGGGGTCGGGAGTGGGGCTGTCCAGGGAGATTGGGAATCGGAGGAGGGAGAACCGACCGCAGAAAGCAGGGCTGGTCGGGGGAGTGGGGCTGGCTGGGGAGATCGGGGGGGGGGGTGGAGAACGACTGGCCAGCGGGAAGCAGAGCTGGCCAGGGGGGAGGAGGAGGCGGGACTGACCCAGGTGCACACAGATCCCGAGGCACTGCCCATCCAGCGCATGGTCCCAGCGAAGCAGAAGCGAGTCCAGCCCCGGGGATTCCCTCTCGCCCTGGCCCTGCCCCCTCCCCTCGTGTAGTTGCTTATTGCCTGGCTGGTAGACACTCTCATGCAAAGTAAGCATGTCTACCAGCCAGGTAGTTCGCAACTACGTACTGATACTCCTAATAATAATAAAACTTACCTAATTAGAAAATGCCGGACATTTGTTTCCCAGACAGAATTTGTTTCCCAGACAGAACCCTCAAATACCGGACTGTCTGGTTCAAAACCAGACACCTGGCAACCCTAGAATAACTACATGGCATAGGTCTGCCCTGCAGCTAAAAGGGACACTACTTCCTGCTCCAATGGAGCCTGCTCTGCTAAAAGTAGTACAGCTGCAACAGATGCAGGTTCCTAGTGCCTTGAAGGCAACATCCCTTTGAAACACTAGTCAGTAAATCTACGCTGCCTACACCACACGTACCGACAACTAATCTCAACCATCCCTTGAAGAAATAATGTAGATAGTCGGCATAAGCCAGGGAACACTATCTACCAAGATAATATTCTAAGTAGTGACAGTCTCTCATCTAAACACTCTTTTCTGGCTGAAACGACATACTTAAAAGGTTTTTTATATTAAAAGGGAGCTCTGTATCAAGAACATAAACCTGTTATCAGAGGTGTCGATGGAGGCAAATGGCTGATTCCTTTTTCTTTATAGATTTCATATGGAATTCCCTCCCCGCCCTGCAAATTTTGAACTGATGCGTTCAAGCCCTTGGTTTTCTCAAACCATAAAGGCTCCACACAGTCAAATATTATGCTTCTGCTTTTTTAAATATTTCCATTTAAATGTAGATTTTGACCTTCTTGCCAATGAAATATTAATAAGAGAATAAAATATATATTACTCTTCTTCTGAGGGAGAGGTCTCTTTCATACTCTGTCATGTTCCTCATCGGTTTTCTGATGAGGATTTCTTCAAACCGCAATGGATTTCTCCTCAGTGCCTCCCTTTTCAGGCTATTGTAGTTGAAAGTGGAAAGGTGATCTCTTTCTCTTAAGATCTCAAGACAAATACACACACACACACAGAGAGTCTATTTCCTTAGCTCAAAATCAAGTCAACAAAGATGATAAAATATCTTTCACAACCAGATGGAAAGGAAGGCTCATTCCATTTGAAATAGCTCTGCTCCCAAACAAGGAGAAGATCTGAAGATTAATGGAGATCTCCATTTCTTAATAGTGGCTGAGGTTATTAAGTGGACTGGGGAATAAAACTCACAAATTGCTGTTTATCCATCTTTATCTTCAATCATCTGAACAATTTCCCTCACCCCCATGTTATTTATGTTTCTTTTTTTATTTTGGCAAAGAAGCTGAAAAGTCACAGAAAATGTCACAATGCTCTACTACAAATGCATACTGCTTGCGGGGGTTGATTCTGCTGCCACTTATTTAAATGGGAGCACAACTAGGTCCCAACTATGTGCTACTATAGTAAATTGACTCTACATTTAAAGAAAAAAAGTTTCACTGACACAGGACAACATTCGCTTTCAGAAGCATTAGAATTCACTCAAACACGTGTCTGAGACATATGGTAAATGCTTTACGTAAGGAACAAACTATTATCCAACTACAACAGCCTGTCTTTCAGTTACACCAGCTTCTTTTGCAGTATGGTGGCGGATTACACTGCAAAACAATACCGGGAGGAGGCAGGAAACCATTTTCAATGGAATGTTTATGGAAACATACATGACAGCGGAGAATTCCAGACCAGATCAGACAGACATTGGGAGGACATAAAGCCACTAGAGGAGAAATCCGTCTAGTGATGGAACTGTCCTATGTTATGGTAAAAGCTTTCTTGAATGGAAAGCCCCTCAAACTTTACTTATCAATTTTTGTTTTTAATTCTGATGCTGGGGCCATTATCATTAATCATTTATCATATCCCAACTATCAAGACAGATCCTCTCACACACTCTGAAGCAGGATGCTATATATTTGGGCTGGGATTTTGAAATGAGTGAACTGCTCAGCGCCTACTGAATTCCCATAACAACTCAGTGCCTAACTCCCCCAGACTTCTTCCAAACTCCCCGTTTTATTGATTTGTTTAAAACCCAAGCAAGGACAGGTCAACCCCAATTTGTCACAGCTGCAAGAAGAAGTAAAAGATCAGCACATGCTGGCTGGCTGTCTTAGAGGTTTCATTTCAGAGCACAGCATTTATTTCTCCTGTTGTTACTGCTGTTTTCAGGGTCAAAGAACTGAGATCCCATTTCACTAGCAGAGATCAGTGGCCAGGAAGCAAAGTACTTGAATTTCACATCCTCCCCCAAAGACTTGTTGATTCATATGCTAATGGCCGGGCTTTTACTGCATGTTCACAGGAATGCTGAAATTTACACCTATACAAGTGGCAATTCTAAGACAGAATAATATTTCTAGCATCACTAATTAGCATCAGCGTGCAACTGGAAATTTTATATGGCGCAGAACAACATCAGCACTGATTTGCAATAGCATCCTCTGTTTCATCTAGTCAGGCTAAGTCATTTCAAGTTTTATCCTTTGCAACACAGTCCTTTTTGCAAAGGGAAACATGCAAGCGCACTACTGACAGGAGTGTTCCATCTGCAGAGTCCCCTCTAATTTTTTCCATCCATGTGCAGCATAAATTTTGTGATGTGCACCAAGGCATGTGCTGATGTGCACCTACCAATAGAGACACATGCAGCCGGCTGTGCGCGCTCTGCTAATCAGCAGGGTGGTATTTGAATCTCTCCTGGGTGGCCACCCAATCACTCAGCTTACAGGGGGCACTGGAGCTGTGGACCGATTACTGTAAAATACTGTAGTTCGCATAGATTTACATTTAAACAAGGGAACTTCATACCTTTTAAACCATTACTAACAGCTGTTAATAACATTCAGCTGTTAATAACCCCAGAGCCTAGAGAAAATATTAGCAACTTTACTTCAGATATTTGACTGAAGCAGGGGCAGCAAGTTGTAGGGGTCCAAGGTGCCCAGGTTCTGCCAATGTTGGGGTCCTGGGGGTTCCACCAATGACAACGCAGGGTCTCTCCCCCACGCCCTGCCTGCCGCTACCGCGTGCCTTCCCCAGCTACCTGACCTGACCTGTACCTGGGCAGCAGGTAGCTGCCCCAGTCAGTCTGCACTCCCTCACTGACTACTGCCGCCGCAGCCTGGCTATGAGGGAGCGGTGCCAGCTGCAGGCTGACTGCTGAATCTGCGGAGCATGAGGGGGCCCCCTCCAGCAGGAGACTCCAAGTGGAGTCCTACTGGGTTGTGGGTGAGTGCCAGGGGGGAGAAAAAGAGGCACTGCTCCTCTCAGGCCCCAGGGCAGCTGGCCCGCTTCACCCTAAAGCTTGAGTTCCTCATCCCTGGCCCAGCCACATCCCAGAGCTTGCACCCGCAGCCAACCCTCTGCCCTTCCCGCACCCACCAGCAGTCGATTTAGCGGACATAGGGAAGACCTAACAAATCAACCGCAGATCACTCTCTAGCCAACCCCATCATTCTACCACAGACGAGAAGAATTTCACCATGGTGTAGCCCCCATGGTGTAGCCCCCTCAGTAACTCAACGTAGGGTAGGCTGACTCCAGCTAAGTGAATAACGTATGTGGAGTTCCGTACCTTAGGGCAACTTTCTGTGGTTGTGTAGAAATAGGCTTGCTGCACATAGAACACCAGGACATGTCCTGCCTCCTATTTAAGTCACATCTATATCTTCAAAAAAGCCTACGCTGGGGACATAAGTAGGGCTGTAAGGGGACTCTACACGGTGCAAGGCAGTGGAGAGTCAGACATGCGGAAAAAGAGCAGTATTCGAGCTTCCACATCGTGAGTTTCTGTTCCGACCTGGAGAAACCGCTTTCATTCTGGTTGACTTCTGCTGAGTCTACCAGCAAGAGTACTAATTACCAACAGGTATCTACCAACCCAACTGGTTTCCATAATACCCATCATCCCTGTAACTAAGGGTACGTCTAAACTACAGGCTTTTGTCGACAGATACTGTCGACAAAGCTTCTGTTGACAAAGAGCGTCTAGACTACATCCAGTTCTGTCGACAAAGCAAGCTGCTTTGTCCATATGAGAGTGTAGACGCAAAGGACAGTGTAGATGCAATAACGCCTTCTGTCGACAGAACTCTTTCAACAAAAGGCGTTATTCCTCGTAGAATGAGGTTTACCGCAGTCGACAAAACTGCCGAGTTCTGTTGACGTTATGTCGACAGAACTCGGCGGTAGTGTAGACGCAGGTATAGTTTTGTCGACAAAAATCCACTTTTGTTGACAAAACCCTATAGTCTAGACACACCCTAAGAGCCAGCGAGTACAATCTGTGCCAACTGGGGTTTTGTCACTCCCAAACTTGGCAACCTGTCCACTTCCATCCAGGCTTAGATGACCAATTCATTTTATATCCACTGACTGGCAGCTTTTGGTCATTACAGATTGGGCCTAGACTGGAATGGAGGAGTCGAGAGCACTGGAATCCATCACCAGTAACCTAATCTCAGCCACATTTCTTCTCTATTACCAAGAAAATAAACAAGCAAACATCATTCCCAATGTCAATTCCAACTCAAGTTTCACTAGCTCACCAACTTCATGGGGGAAGTGTCACTGCATTTTGGTAGAACCACCTAACGATGGAAGCTACTTGGACCACCTAGAGAGAGTTGACATTCTGTGACACACTGAAATTACCAGCATAACTGGAAAAGGGCTTGTATTAAACAAAAAGCTTCATTTAACATTATTTCCTCTGCAAAAATCGGCTGGATAATACCAGTGAAAAGTGGGGTTTTTGCTAATGTCGCATGGAGCCTCCCAGCAAAATGGAAGCTAAGTTGATGAGCAGTAACTGTGATTTCTGTAGCACAAGTGAGAATGTGCAATAAATTACTACATCCAAACAAACAAATCCCTGATTCCCCCCAATTTACCTTTATGACACAAATGAGTCAGTGCTGACTAATCGTATTACAGTACAGGGAAACCTGTAATAAGCTTATAAAAAAGAGGTGTTTACTGCCTTATTATTGTTTGGTGCTTGCTGAGATAATAAGAAAACCATGGGAAGCAGGGTATGGATTAGAAATCTTACCAGGTATTCCTTGGAACAGAAATGTTTTAAAACGCAGACTGGCAAGCGTATGAGAGATGGCTCCACTACATCAGGAAGGAAGGGGGGACAAGAGTTACCATATGCGAATCACCAAGTCTGAACCAATATTTTCCATCCGTGTGCAGAATAAATTTTATGTGCCCTGAGGCGTGTGTGAATGTGCATGACCAGTAAACACCTGCTACCGGCTGTGGGCTCTCTGCTAATTAGCTGGGCGGCATTTGGATCTCTCCCGGGTGGTCGCCCATGCACTCAGCTTACAGAGAGCACTGGTCTGAATTTTGCCAACAGGAAGTGAGGAACAATTCTGCCTTGGGAGTCCGGAGATGAGAGCAACCCACGGACCCCAAGTGAGAACATTATACAAGACCACCCACAGGATACCTTAGTGAGCATAAAGCCTTATTAGGGATGCTTTTGAGAGGTTAAAAGGAGAGCAAGTATCACCAGTGCTACCCGAGGGGCTAGTTTGCAGAGCACCTGCCGATCTCACTTCTTACTGGAGCTATAACATCTTAGCACTTCTTACTATCTGCTTCCTAGACCCTACTTCAGAGGTGGGGAACCATTTGGGTTGGGGGCCACTGACCCACAGAAAAATCAGTCGGGGGCCACACACAAGTGAGAAGTGGAAAACAAAACCCTCACAGTGGCCCCCGACTGAGAAGAAGAAAGACTTTCCCCACATTTCCCTCGTACACCAGAGCCTGGGGGCTGCCTAATAGATTTTGTCCTCTCCAGCCCCCAGGGAGGCAGCAGAGGGGCAGGAGAACTAGCACGGGCTCCCCAGTGTTGGGGTGGGGGCCCTGAGCCTTGGGGGCCGGATCCAGGCAAGCTGAGGGCTGCTTCCGACCCCGAACCTGAGGTTTCTCACCCTGCTCTATTGTATTGCAGAGGAGTGTAGCCCTTTGCAGGGTCAGCTAAAGAACACCGAATTCCTGTAAAAAAGATATTTCTCCTGCCGAACAGGTGTTTTTATAGGTATTTAAAAAGTAATACTATTCACCCGGTGTGGCGTAGTGGGGGCGTTGTCTGCTCTGTGACCCGGGTTCCCCCTGCGCTGTGATGGGAGATTCTCACTGACTCTCCCAAATGGGTATTAACCCAGACACCCAGGCTCAGCCTCCCAGGGAGAGACAAAGGAAGGAGGGCGGAGACCAACACCTGGCTGGGGGGCAGGGCTGGAAGAGAGTTAGTTTCTGTCTGGAATCATGGAGAAAGCAGCCTAAGCCAGGGGCTGGGATTTAGGGGCCCAGTCTCCCCCATCTCAAGGGGGGCTGAGGCATCCTAGGCCTGCCCTGTAACCAGATTACATCTGTGCTGTGCTGTATCCTGGAGAAGCAATAAACTCCCTATATTCTATTGGCTGGCGGAGTCTGTTCGTGCCACTACGGGGTGCAGGAGGTGGGGGAACCCCGACACGCCGCCACACCCGGATGGAAGGGTCACATAGCACTCCTTCAGAAAGGTTAGTGTCCTTGAGGAAGAGTTTGGGGAGCCCACCTCTTCCATCTCAAGGGATGTATGGACCTGATTTTGCCGGAGTGGGAGTTACCAGATCACAAGGTGACACAGAGAGTGGTGGGAATGGTAATTGTCTGGCGGGGGGGGGCGGCAAATATGGCCCATGGGCCACATTCAGCCAGATCCATATGCTTGACACCATTAATATCACTCTCTAGAGCACATGAAAGAGTGGACTGGCAAACAGAAGGCCATTTTCTAGCAGGGAGCCCCTATACCTGTAGTGGGCAACCTACAGCCCATGGGCCATATGCGGCTCATCAGGGGTCTACGAGACATTTCGTTTACTGTTGCCAGGTTACCAGATTCTGCTGGTTTTCATCTTCACAGGTTTTTTCCTACCAGCATTACTGAACTGACCTACGGGTAAGTAAGGGCACATGGAGTGTGGGACATGCTGGTTGCAGACAACATTGTGAGAGCCATGAGCTCCCTCTTTATCCAAGCACAGCGCTGCTATGGTTCCCTCGCCACACCCCGCAAATTCTAGGTACGCAAGTGCAGGGAGCAAAACTGTCCTATCCCAGGAAACCATCTTGGTTATGACAATCTTGTGGCTCACTGAGAGGAAGGAGGGCCACTTATGTTGCCCCTCACTAGCCTAGGTTGCCCATTGCTGCCCTATACAATAGGTTGTTGGACACATTCATGGTCATCCATTGACTTTAGAGCAGAGGGAATTCATCTCTGATGTCAGCAACAACGGAGCATGCCTGGCTTTCCAGGCTGCCTTAAGGTTTCATTGACGGCCAGTCCACACAAGATGCTTTCCTTGGCATACAGACTTGGAAATGAGGCAATCCCAGCCCTGGCCTTCTTGACAGCCAGGTGGGTAGGCATCTTGCCGGAGCCATCCAGCACTGCCTGTGCACGTTTGCAGCCCTGTGCTCATGGCGAGGTGAACAGCCTTCGGAGACCTTCGCTCTATAGAGCTGCTGGGAGCGTTCCCATGACAGTTCTGCCTCTGGCAGCCCCATCTGGCTCTGTGTGAGCAATCCACCCAGGTGCCTGAAGCGGGTACATTTCCCATCTCACTGGCACGACTGAAATGGGAATCGTCTGAGAGCAGACGACTCGGTGCCTTTACATCTGCTGACTATGCAGCTGCAGGAATCATCTAAAATCATCAAGTCCAGAAAACAGAGAAAGAAGTGGAAGGGGAAAATCTATGGGCCTTTGCACCCAATCCTGTCACTCTGATATTTCTTCCAAAAACAATTATTTAAAGCCTCCTGATGGCAAAGCTCAGGAAATAAACTAATAGAAGGTTGTGCGGTACCTCTCCATCAGGCAGTTCAATAAATCCTGGTAGTGCAGTGATTTGTGTTAGGAGAATGAGCTTTTCAAGAGCAGAACTATCAGTTAAACAGCGTCAATAATCTCACTGTCAAAAACCGCTCTGGGTAACCGAGCCGAAATTCAGCAGCTTAATTTACAGATGTGCCGTTTGCCTTGGGGGTATTCTATGAAGCAGTCAATAGGCTAAAGATTGGAAGCAGATTATTACCCCAAATGGCTGTGCAGATTTTGAGAAAGGAGTCTGGGGGTATGCAGGACAAGCCTTCCACTTATCTGTGGCTGGATTCTCCACTCGGTTTACACCAGTTTGAGGTCAGTAGAGTTGCTCCCAGTTCACACTGCTAGAAAAGAGAGCAGAATGCAGTCCTTAAGAGGCACCATCTGGGCCAGACTTGGGTGAACAAAAGAGTCACGGAGCCTTCTCACGTACATGGACCAGTTACCAGGTCTCTGGGGAGTAGACCCACAGCTTCCTCCAAAAGAGAAACAACCGGAATGACTGCCCATGCTGGCGGAAACAAACCGCCCACTTCAAGGAGGATGGAGCTGCCACTACAGTGCCGGCGTTATCAGAAGTAGGAACATAAATGGGGTGCAAACCTTACCACGTGATGCTTCACTGGTTAACCGGGGCTCAGTGGGAGCAGCCCCCCACCCACAGTGTGTCGCAGGGGCTACGCTGGGGGGGGGGGTGGCATGCTCCAGGTGAGCTGGGCCCTCCACACCACACAATGGAGCTGCTCCAGTGACCTCCTGTCTCTTGTGCGACGCAGCAGCCCAGTTAACATTTTCCACAGGATTTCACCTCCCCAGTGAGAAACTGCCGGGTAATTCTAGCTGAGTCAGCCAGACTTGACCCTACAACCAGCTTCCAATGCAACATGCTCCACACCCGCACAGGCACACACCCCTTTGCTCCAAGGCACAGGGCCGTGCCTGCAAAGCATATTTCAGCCCAAGCCTTGTGCAAAATATTTTGGCTGACATTTTTCTCTCCCAAATTAGCATCTGAGTGAGGAGTTCACGGCAGACACCTCGAAGGACTGAAAAGGACGGTCCCCTGAGGGTATTGAGGGACTGTCCTCCAATAACCCCGTGCTGTCATTGATGCTAGAAGAAATCCCCCTTCCCCCACCCCGGCAGTAACATGCTCATTTGCGCTTGATACCTGGAGCACTGGCCTGTTGTCACTCAACAACTTAACAAGGGGGAAACACCTGAAACAAAACCCAGTCCCTGGTGACAAGCCAGTCACAAAAGGAACCACGGTTTGGTTGAGATGCATTTACCCACCTTACTGCAGCTATCCCCAGGCCTGTATGCAGAGGGGGGTGCGAAAGCAACCCCCCATCATGGGCGAGCGGTGAAGGCAGGGCTGGGGGAGGCAAGCCTCCAGCCCCACCTCCTGCCCTGCCGCTTCTGCTAGGCCCCGCCCCTGCCCCGCCCCTCTTGGAGGAGCAGGCACGCGCTCACCGCAGCTTCCCCAGCCCCAGTGGAAAGCGCAGCCTGCCGGAGCCCAGCGCACCCTCTCGAGCACCAGGGGAGGGTGGAGGCTGGGCCGGGCCGGACAACACACCCTTCCTCCTCCCTCCCCCAGTGCTCCGGGGCTGGAGAGGCTGGGCTGGGCAGGGCCACGTGGCGCACTGGGGAGGGAGGGGCAGGGCATGCTGTGCCGCCCGGCCCAGCCTCTCCAGCCCCGGAGCACTGGGGAGGGAGGATGGCGCACCACATGGCCAGGCCTGGCCTCCCTAGTCCCAGAGCACCGCGGGGGTGTGCACTGGGGGCAGCAACGCTCCGCCCCTAGAACGCCGGCAGTAGGCGCTGTGGGGCGGAGTGTGGTCAGGGCTGTGCCCGGCGGTTTGGGAAGGCAGAGCCTTCTCCTGCCTTACATACCAGACACCCATGCCCCCCCATTCCACCCAAGTAAGCATGCTCCAGCCAGCCAGGGGAAGGCAGGAATAGCTCATTGCCCAAGCCTCTCCCCATGCTCTGACCAGGTAGGGAAGGCTGGGGCTGATTTCCCCACTTCCTTGGGGGACCATGGCGGTGCATTCTCACCCTTCCCCCACCAACACAGACATTCCTGCGTACGGGCCTGTATCCCAATGTACTAGGTTGGCAAAAATCTGCCTGCCTGGACATTTTATGAGAAGCACATCTTCCTCGTGGGATTCCTGTGGCTTCCCCGCTCCTGATGACCCCCCCCCACCAAAAAAAATGCATGCATGACTTCTTTAGCGCATTCATAAACCACTGCTTTCGGTCTTATTCCTGCCCTGCGAGTTATACCATATGCTGCTCATGCACAGACCCAGTGAGATTTCAATAGGGTTCTGTACAGACACGAGGATCCCCTTAAGCAGAGTAATTTTGGGGATTCAATTTCTGTTGCAAGTCTGAAAGGTAAAGGAACAATGCTGGAAAACGCACTCTCCCGAATGTACGAGATTTGGTTCTGACGCCGCATGGAGGTTCAAGGGAGCATCCACTGGTAAATATTTTATCCTAAATGGATCACCTAGCCAGAGAGGAGGCGAATATAGGAGCTCAAGCTCCCCTCCCCCCTGAATATATAGCACTGTCCAAAAGAAATGTCTGGATTTCCTGTATTCCTGTGCACTGGTCAAGCAAGAACGACTCTGAGCACAAGGGACAGATTTTGGGCAGAGATAGGATAAATCGCCACATCCCACAAGTCCGAGAATTCTGAGCCGTTTGAGAAAGAATGACAAGGCTTAATCGCTTGCTCCTGAGGAGGGGAAATATTTTTCCTCAAGCGGAAGCAATGCAGGGCAATATTTTCAGCAAGAACCAGTCAGAAACAAAACTGAACAAGTCAATTCTGAAAACACACAACTGCCCTGCATAACGAGTCACACAGCCACACACTAAGCCTGCAGCTGCCAGATGAACCCCCCACCCCCAAATTCTCCTAAACGAATGAATTCAAAGTACTGGACTCTGCCAAAGCCAGAGAACAAATCAGTCCCCAGGTTCATTATGCTGTAATGAAAAGCCTCCTGCATATGCATCATTTCTACTGGATAGAATGAGAACAGCTCAGCCATGCATCCTAGACCCCATACATACGACTGCTGGGTGAAAACGGCGCTCAAACACGAGGAACCTTTATTGTTGGAGCATGAGAATCGGGAATGCTTCCCCACTCCTGCCACACAGTTTCCAAGAGAGCACAGCTCGCAACCCCCATGAAGTTCTAGGCAGCTACAGATTTGTTGTGATATCTTGTCTTATGGGGCCATCAGGCGTGCACAATTCAAGTGCACCAGCCAACCCAGTTCAGACCCGAACTGCTCAATTCACCTACAAGCTAACTCTAAATGAAAAGCATTCCTTCACGGACTCCTGTCACAAAAACCATGCGATGCCTGGGACCTTCGCAGTGCGTGTGCTGACTTCTGACATGAAGCATACGCAGGAGCACAGCCCCTTTGATTGGCCTGACACAAGCTGCTTAGCAGATGGATCCATTTGCTTGCTAATGTTAATTATTAAGATTCTGTGTGGCCTGGCTCCCTCCCTCCTAGCATGGCAGAACACCTGCAGTTCCTGCCTCAGAGTCTCCTCCTCTTTTTAATGCACCAGATGCTGTCTGGGCTGTGGATTAAGCTTGGATCAATGCAGTGAGCAAAGCTCTTGGCTAAGCCACGGCCTCAAAATTATTTCTACAAGGATATTGACAAAATGGACTTATTCTGCATGTTTAAACATTGTGTCAAAAATATTTACCAAGTGCTTTCCTTTTGTTCTCGGGGTGGTTGTTAAAGTAGCTTGTGGCAGTTAGGGTTGCCAGGTGTCCGGTTTTTGCCTGAACAGTTCGGTATTTGGGTCCCCTGTCCAGTAAAAAAACAAAAAATACCAGACATGTGAAATGTCCGGTATTTCCTGTTTCCCTTGGAACAATTTTCCCCTGCCATGTCTGGCGGGGCCGGGGGAATGAGGAACGCGGGGCCATTTAAAGGCGCAGCGCCCTTTTCTTTCTTTCTTTCTTTTTTTTTTTGCTTAACAATTTTGCAACTTTTTTTTCCTCTCAACAAAATTAATTTTTTCCCAGTGGTTTTTTTTTGGGGGCGGGGGCAGCATTCGGTATTTTTACTTAAATCATCTGGCAAGCCTAGTGGCAGTCTGTGAGAATCATGCCCGAGTGAGAGAGCTGCGCTCTGCCACATGCCCCATGGCTAGCAGATGCAGTGGTACTTAGATATTGTAGTATGTAGCATTCATATTTAGCAGGCTTTTTCCCCCCTCTTACAGAAGCCTGGACTCCCTCTGGAAGCCTACAATGGATTGATCTGACAGAAGGCCAAATTCTGCTCTTAGCCCAGTGTTTCTCAAAGAGGTCCGCAAAACCACTTGGAGGAACCTGCTAACTGGCTGTTCCAGTGTGTTTATTTACCGGCTCTGCAGCCACAGAGCTTTGCGGCTCCCGTTGGCTCTGGTTCACCGTCTACAGCCAAGGGGAGCTGCAGGAAGTGGTGGCCCAGCAAGAGCAGAAATTTGGGCGGGGGCGGGAGGAGGAGCAGCAGCCGTGCGCTCTGGGATGCGGCTTGTTTTTCATCCCGTGCCCCACATGCTAAGAGAGCGAGGGGAAAGTACTTGCATTCTGTGCATGCCTGGCTCACCAGCCAGGTGTGAGAGGCGTGCACGGAACACAAGTACTTTCCCCTCAATCCCTTGGCGTGCGGGGCACGGGATGAAAAGCAAACCATGTCCTGGAGTGCATGGCTGCTTCCTCCCACCCCCTCACCTGCCCAAAATTCCGCCTTTGGGGCCCAGCCCACGCTGCTTCCTGAAGGCTCCCTCAGGCTGCAAACGGAGAACCAGAGCCAATAGGAGCTGTGAGGCCCCACGGTCGTGGAGTTGGTAAAGGAACACACAAGAGTGGCCAGTGAGCAGGTTTCTCCAAGTGGTTTCATGGACCACTTTGGGAAACTCTGCCTTAGCCACATGGAGGCAACTTCCAAATACAGTCTGAAAAGCGATGTGCAAATGTAACTGAACACAGTATTATCCCTTAAATTGGCAAAGGTTTAAATAGCAATAACTTGTCTATACAATCTAAAGTGCTTTCTCGGCTGAAATCGCAGCTCGCTGGAGGAATGAAGCGATAGATTTTTGACACAAATCCATACCTGAGAGGTAAATGGAAAGCTGCCTTCTCCAGACAACTTGAGATGAACCAAATGGAAGGGAACAACAATGCAAGGAATGAATGAGAGAGCCTCTCCACCCCTTCCTGGCTCATACAAGCCTTGTGGTGTCACAACCATGCAAGGTATAGCTTCTGACAGGAGGTTGGCTTGAATAAAGATCCAGCCCACGTCTTCCCCAGCTACTCCTACCAAATGAAGATGGGTATGTCGTTTGGAAATGTTGAACTAAATACATAAATAAATGCACACCGCTTAACATAAGTGTGCTTTAGGTGCTCAAATATCACAATAATGGGCATGTTGAGAACACCCAAATGGACCAGATTAAGAGTTGAGGCACATTTCACAGTTCCAGTCAGGATTCATGCTAGGATTTTCAGAGGACCCTCAGGGAAATGGGTGCTTAAAATTCACCTCAGCTCCGACTGAAGATTTCAGCCTACAAGCTTCTGTAACTGAATACCACAAGGAAATCTGTTCTAATGGGTCTGTCCCAAAAGAGCCAGATTCCAAAACTTTTGAGGGCCACTTTTATTTCATTCACCCATCTACACACCAGGCCACTGAATCCAAACTCCCTATCACATTTAGCACATGTACCTCCTCTATTCTATTTGTCCTCCAACCCAAAAAGTACCTTACTAATAATCACTGCACCTTCATTAAGTGGCAGTCTCTCCTAGCTGTGATTTGGATTGCCAGCCCAGCTTCATTCTGAGGGTAGCTTGTGGACTTGCACCCGATTCCACTCAAGTTAGCAGGAGTCGTCTCGTTAACTTCAGTAAAAGAATGGGGCTCTGCAAGGTCCTCATGTCTTTTTCAGAGTCAGCAGGGCAGCAGCCCTTCATAATACTGAGTGGAGCAGAACTCAGGTTCCTACAGACCTTCCTTCGAAGACGGCAACAGTTAGGGACAAACGTTGCATTGTAATAAGCAAGGTAGTGTGTATATATGGCCACTGCCTGGCAGAGGGTTCATTTATAGGCCACAAGCATTTCTGCTGCAAACAACAAAGAGATTCTTCTATAGCTCAAATGGTAAAGGAGTGGAATTCCATGCTCACTATTGCTGTGGAATTCTACACTTAAAGTGTCCACACTTAAAAGTTGAAAGCGCAGCTGTAAGTGTGACAATGGTATGAGCTCTCCCAGGGCTCTATGCAAGCCATCTCCACGAGGGGAGTAGCTAACTGTAGCCTGGTTCACACTGGCACTTTACAACCCTGTCACTTGCTGTGCTCAGAGTGTATGCAGGGGGTGTTTTTTCACTCCCCGGAGCCTGAATGTTGCATTGCTGTAAAGTCATAGAATCATGGAGCAGGAAGAGACCTCAGGAGGTCATCAAGTCCAGCCCCCTGCCCAAGGCAGGACCAATCCCAACTAAATCAACCCAGACAGGGCTTTGTCAAGCCGAGACTTAAAAACGTCTAGGGATGGAGATTCCACCACCTCCCTAGGGAACCCATTCCAGTGCTTAACCAGCCTCCTAGGAAAATAGTTTTTCCTAATATCCAACCTAGACCTCCCCCACCGTAACTTAAGACCATTGCTCCTTGTTCTGCCATCTGTCACTACTGTGAACAGCCTTTCTCCATCCTCTTTGGAACCTCCCTTCAGGAAGTTGAAGGCTGCTATGAAATCCCCCCTCACTCTTCTCTTCTGCAGACTAAACAAACCCACATCCCTCAGCCTCTCCTCATAGGTCATGTGCTCCAGCCCCCTAATCATTTTGGTCGCAAGCGTAGACTTGGCCTAAGTGCCAATACAATGATCACATTAAACTTTGTGATAAACTTTAAGGCTGTGTCTACACTGGCACCCTTTTTCGGAAAAGGGATGCTCACTGAGACATAGTTGAATAGAGAAAAACCCACGAGGGATTTTAAATATCTCCATGTATTTTTGCATGAACATGGCTACGCTTTTTCCGGCTCGGTTTTGCCAGAGAAAAGCTCTCAGTGCCTAGACGCCATTCATGAAAATAAAACCCTTCCGTGAAGATTCTTATTCCTACTTTCAAGTAGGAATATTTAAATCTCATGGATTTAGAATTGCGCTGTGTCTCATTAGCATCCCTTTTCCGAAAAAGGGTGCCAGTGTAGACACAGCCTAAGATATCAGGAATGGTAATATACAAAAACCTGTAGGAGAACACTTCAATCTCCCTGGACACACAGTAGCAGATTTAAAGGTAGCCATCCTGCAACAAAAAAACCTTCAAGAACAGACTTCAAAGAGAAACTGCTGAGCTACAGTTCATCTGCATATTTGACACCATCAGTTTAGGATTAAACAAAGACTGTGAATGGCTAGCCAACTACAAAAGCAGTTTCTCCTCTCTTGGTGTTCACACCTCCACATCAGCTGCTAGAAGTGGGCCTCATCATCCCTGACTGAATTGACCTCGTTATCTCTAGCCTTACTCTTGATTGGTATTCTTTTCTTATGCCTGTATATTTATACCTGCCTCTGGAATTTCCACTACATGCATCTAACGAAGCGAGTCTTTGCCCACAAAAGCTTATGCTCCAACAAATCTGTTAGTCTATAAGGTGCCACAGGACTCCTCGTCACTAAAACTTTGGACACCTTTAGTTCCCATTGGCTCTTGACATGGTTTCCCCAACCTTAGATATTAGAAGGGTATTAGGCAAATGTCAACTCAGAACCGGTCTTATGCTTATTGCTACTTGATAAGCAGCAAATATATAAATAATGCACACTCTGACTTATGAAAGACATGCTACACAATGCGGACCTCCCTCTATTTGGGACATAGCAGCATGCAATACCCTGTCACTGCTATACGTATGAAATATTCTTAGAAACTTCATACAATTAATAATATTTTTCATGGCTCTTGAGCCAAGTTAGTAAATGAGTTAAGACTCTGGAAATTAATTTAGTCACAAGGCATTGCTGAAATGTGTCTTCATTTAGCAAGCGCCACAGGCCAAACCAAGCATCTTTGGATTATGGTGAAAAATGAGACCTGGGGCTTGTTTCTTACAATATTACCTGTGCAAGTTTCAACTGTATTTATCAGATCATTTGTTTGCGGGAATATTTTTTTCAGCTCTTTCCAAACACACTTACTTCAGAGTCTTGTTGCAGCAAAGTTATAATTCATAGGTTGGAGTGGCCCTTTATGTTTAAGAATCTAACCTCTTGAGAGCATCTAATGGCAATAACAGGCTAGACACTTAAGAAGTAGTTCAGAACAATTTTTTGTTTGTTTGTTTCTGGTATCTTTAGAAGGAGGTAATCCTTGAAATTTGCATTTCGTTTCCAAGAATGCCCTTGGGTTCTTACAGCAGTGGAAATCTTACAGAATAAACATACTCCCTTGATTATAATTGCATTATTAAATATGATTGCTCCTCTCTTCTATGAAAAATGTTTAAAAGCAGTAATAGGGAAGATTTCTAGAATGCCTCTAGCGGGAAACAGGTAGAAGATAAATACAACAGTAGATGAAACAAAGCGTATTTCACCTCTGGGCTTCTGTGTGCAAAACTATCTCTTTGGGCTATTATTTGTCCTACAATAGTTCTAAGCCCTGTACAAACAATTAACTCTGCAGGTGATAGAGGACACAACCTGAGACACAAATTGGGAGAGCAGGCTAAAGAGAGAGGGAATAAGAGCCAAATGTGATCCCAAGAGCAAATCTACACAGCAATTAGGCACTCGCAGCTCACTGGGGTCAGCTGATTCAGGCTTGTGGGGCTTAGGCTGAAAACTTGCTGCGTAAACACACAGGCTCAGTCTGCAGCCTGAGTTCTGGGTCTCTGAGGGGAGAGGACCCCAGAACTGAACATCTACACAGCCGTTTTAACGCCGCGAGCCCAAAACGGCTGACCCTGGCCAGCTGCGAGTGTTTAATTGCTCTGTCAACATACCCTAAGCAATTTGAGTTTGGTGCTCAGGCAGATACAATATTCTTCATCATCTGTCCTAATCACTTGGGCAGTGTTGTAAGGCAATCCTAAAAAAATACATCTTCCCTCCACCACGTGGCAGAAATCCTCTCTCTCTCATACTTTGCCATATAGATCCTTTCCTCAGTCTCTCTCTCACAGCTCCTTTCAATTAAACAATCTCCAAGACCCCGTGAGTTGTGGTCAGACCCATTTTACAGATGGATTAACTGAGGCAATAGATGAAGTGGTTTGCTGAAGATTACACAGGAAGTCAATGTCATAGCTGTGAACAGAGTCGTAAGTGTTGATTCTCAGACCCCCAATATAATATGTAGGGCAACATTCATTTTTCTGCCTTAAAAGTGAGATCGTTTTCATTAAATATGCGTGTCTATTTTATCATTTGAACTCATTAATAAAATTCAAAAGTCAGCAACATTTCTGCACATAAAACATGCTGAGACACAAGGTGAGTGACGTAATGTATTTTATTGACCCAACTTCTGTTGGCAAATCATCCTGCAAGCGCCACAGACAGGTCCGCCCAACGGGAGTTGGGGGAGCAGTAAAAGTGGCAACTGCCGTGGGTCCCGGTGATGCGAATGGACCAAATCCCCAGGCTCTTTAAATTGCTGCTGGAATGACACACACCAGGCCTAGCCCCGTCCCTTCTGCCCAAGTGGTCCAGTGAAGCTGTCGGCCCCATTGGCCTTGGCCACAGCGCTCTTTTTCAGGTCACTCTGTGGAATTGTCTCAAGCCCTTTGGAGCTCGAAACCTCGTCTCTTCCACCCACCAAAGTTGGTCCAATAGGAGAAGTTATTTCACCCCCACTTGTCTCCCATATCCTGGGACCAACAGTACCACAGAACTATAAAAACCACAATCCTATAAAAATACTCATGTATGTACACAATCCCACCCATTTACATACCAGCAGAGTCATCCCAGTGCCTCGCCACTTGGCTTGGCTAGACTGATTTTCATGGCAGATTCTCCCATGACCAGTAGAACATCTGTTGCTGGGATTTTCTAAGGATGGAGACAGGGACCCAAATACCACAGAAATTCAGTGGGGGCTGAGCAATTGCTTCCCTGAGGCGCCTTTGAAAAGCCCACCTTGTATTTTCTTTGTACATCTCTTGGGATGAAAGCTGTCCTATAAATGTCAGATACTACCTATTAATTATGTACATGATTCATAAAGAAAAAGAACAGAAATGTTTCTATCACAGGCTGTCTAGTGCAGGAATGGGAACATATTCAGGTGCTAATTTCCTGCTCAAAAGGCCTTGCGTGGCAGAGGGCTTTCTGTCCTGTGCATTGACACAATCCAACAAGTTCCATCATTTATCAAGAGAGGTGCCAGCAGAAACACAGCTGGGTTGGGGGAAAGAGGGGAGAAGTGTGCCTTAGGAAGCCACACACTGTAATGTAGCAGTTCAATGGCATTCTGCATTCAAGAGCCTCAGTTCAAACACTTTCACGAAGCTCTGCATGTCTAACAACCCCACGGGGTTGAAGACAGTGCAGGAAACAGACTCAGGAAGGCTTCTTCAGTGTGCTGTAACCCCCTTCCCCCTCCGTACACATAAAATTAGGCCTACTATACAATAAGCAAAATCTAAGCCCTGGAATGTCAAAACCCTCTTGTGACTAGAAGTCATAGATTCACAGAAGCATAAAACACTAGAACTGGAAGGGCCCTCAAGAGGTCAAGTCCAGTCCCCTGCCTTCACAGCAGGACCAAGCACAATCTAGATCTTCCCTGACAGATGTCTATCCAACCTGCTCTTAAATATCTCCAGTGATAGAGATTCCACAACCTCCCTAGGCAATTTATTCCAATGTTTAACCACCCTGACAAGAAGTTTTTCCTAATGTCCAACCTAAAACTCCCTTGCTGCAGTTTAAGCCCACTGCTTCTTGTCCTATTATCAGAGGCCTAGGAGAACAATTTCCCCCCACCTCCCTGTGACACCCTTTTAGATACTTGAAAACTGCTCTCATGTCCCCTCTCAGTCTTCTCTTTTCTAAACTAAACAAGCCCAATTTCTTCAGCCTTGCCTCATAGCTCATGTTTTCTAGACCATTAATCATTTTTGTTGTTCTTCTCCTGGACCGTCTCCAATTTGTCCACATCTTTCTTGAAATGTGGTGCCCAGAACTGGACACAATACTCCAATTGAGGCCTAATTGGTGCAGAGTAGAGCAGAAGAATGACTCCTCGTGTCTTGCTGACAACACCCCTGTTAATTAAAGTGACATTTTTAGCAGCCTCTTTCCACACTGCACTTCCTCCTGCTTTAGTCTGACTATTCAAAGAAATAATTATACCTTACACATACAAACACTGGTTTACTGAAGCCCTTCCACCCTTCCACCCTTCCCCCAATAACCTCTAATTGGGAAAATGTACTATGTTGGCTAATCTAACTCCTGTGCTACTCTAAAAAGGAACTGTTTAAAAAGAGACGAGCTAAAGAAAGCACAAAAAATCCCAAATTGGCTAGCAGAACAGAGACCTCTGATCAAGAGACTTTCCCTTCAGCTTTTTATATTCAATGCAGCTTGCCACTCCAATCCCTCCCATTCACATATCCCTCCCACAATAATAAAACACAGTCAGGGCTAATAAATGGCATCAGCCAGGAGGTGAAAAGCACTGAAAACCATTTTATTTCAAAAGGTTTGGAGTCATTTGGGTAGCACATGCTTCAATGTAAAGGTGAGGCCTTGAACTTCCCTATCGTGTGACGTCAGAGGCAGCCATTATGAAAATGCTAAAGGTTCCAATTATAAAAGACCATGAGCAATGACTGACCTTTGAGCACTTTTTGAGATCTATGGATGAAAAAGTGCAATAGAAGAGCTAGAGATTACTACTGCCAGAGCTTGCTGGGCGCAGTGGAAACTGAGTGTGTTTAGTTCCTGGCACACAGCTTTGCTACTTCCAGTACTTTTGTACTGTGACAATGAAACGGGTTAAGGGTGGGTCTGGTTGTTTTTAATCAATACAGCTATAATGGTATGATACCCAAGAGGAGAATGTATCATTGTAAAGGTGCTTATCTTCGTACAGCTCAGGAGCCTGAGGAACAAGCTGATGGCCTGAGGGGTGTGCTACCAAGATGCTGTCGAAAGAATTCGAAGGCGCGTTGCCACCCCCTTGCTGCTTATCCACGTGGGCACTAATGACACTGCCAGGTCTGACCCTGAGCGCATTAGCAGTGACTACTGAGCGCTAGAAGCAAGGGTGAAGGGTCAGAGGTGCAGAGCGAATTCTCACCCACCCTCCCAGTGGAGTATATGGGCTCAGGCAGCTACAGACACATCCTGGCCATTCCAAATGCAGAGCTATGCCAGCAAAGTGATTGGAAGGGCTTCATCCTCCTCAATTCTGGGATGCTGTTCCAGGAAGAAGGTCTGCTAGGAAAAGATGGGCTCCACCTAACCAAGGAGAGGAAAAGCATCTCCATGCCCCTACTCAACAACCTAGTGAGGAGGGCTTTAAACTATGTTCAAAAGGACTGGTAATAGATGTCCAGACACAAGCAACCTTAACAGCGGGTCAGATGTTGGCATTGGCGGGGCATAGAAAATTAAAATAGGGTCACAGAAGGAACAAGAGTGGAGTCACTGGAGGCAATTTGCTCAAATTATTTACACAAATGCAAGGAGCATGGAAAAGAAAATCTGGAAGTATTAGTGAATAAGTTAACTTATGACCTAATTGGTGACATCAGAGACTCAGTAGGAGAAGTCGAAAAACTGGAATATTACTACAGAGAGGCATAGGAGTCAACCTGTGGAACTCCTTGCCCAGAGGACGTGGTGAAGACTAGGATTTTAACAGGGTTCCAAAAAGATCTAGCTAGATTCATGGAGGTTAGGTCCATCAATGGCTATTAGCCAGGATGGGTAGGAATGGTGTCCCTAGCTGCTGTTTGTCTGGAAATGGGTGACAAAAGAGGGATCACATGAGGATTACTTGTTGTGATCCCTCCCTGTTGGGTATCTGGTATTGGCCACTGTTGGCAGACAGGACACTGGGCTAGATGGACCTGTGTTCTGACCCAATATGGCCATTCTTATGTTCTTATAGCATGCGCAGGAAGACACGCAGGGTAAAGAGGTGTTGCATTATACATCAAGAATACATCTGAAGTCCAGAAGGAAGTGAGGCAGACCAGCAGAAATTTCTGTGTGAACATAAGGGGAGGAGAAGAGGAATGATGTCATAGTAAGGGTCTGTTATATGTCACCAAGTCAGTAAGGAGAGGCAGATGAGGTATTTCTAGGACAGAGCGAAATGTCCAAAACACAAGACCTGATAGAAACAGGGGACTTGAATTATCCAGGCATCTATTGGAACACAGTGCGGTAGCAAATCACAAAATGTCCATTCAATTAATGGAATGAATCGAGGACAACTTTTTGTTTCAGAAAGCAAGGGAAGCAGCCAAGGGGTCAGCCCCTGGAGACTCGATTCTGACCAGGGGAGAGGACATGACTGCCAATCTGAAGAGGGAATGCAACTTGGGTCCAAGTGATCGTGAAAAGGTGATTTCATGATGCTAAGAAAAAAAGGAAGGTGTGAGAGCTGCAGAATAAGGACTGCTGACTTCAAAAAAGCAGCCTTCTCACGCAGAACTGGTAAGGTCTCACAGGAAGAAAATTTAAAGGACAAAATGAGTTTGGTCAGCTCTCAAAGAGACAATATTAAAGGTAACCTGAAAACTATTCCAATGCAAAGGAAATATAGTAAGAGATAATATAGCTCCAACAAGAGTTTTTTAATGACCTGAAAATAAATAAATAAATAAATAAATAAATAAATAAATAAAAGTGAATAAATAAAAATGAATAAAAATGAAATCAGAAAATTTGCTGCAGAAGAGTCCAAAAGGACAATACAAGCATACATGAACAGTCAGAATGGCTAAGGCAGAAAATGAATTATACTTAGCAAGGAACATGATATATATACAAATACATTTGGAGCCAGAAAAGAGGCAAAGGAAAATGTACTTAGCAGGGAAGGAGAGCTAGTAACTGACACCAAGAATGCAGAGATGTTTAATATCTACATTGCTTGTCTTCACCTAAAAAAAGTTCATGGTGACCAGAAATTGCACACAACATTAACAACAAGGGGTAAGGAATGCAAGCCACAATAGGCACAGAACGAGCTAAAGAATATTTAGCTAAGATAGATGTACTCAAGGGGCTGGACCAGATGAAAGCAAGTGTAAATGGGAACGGCTGGAGTGCCAAGCCGCATCCAATTTGAAAAGCATTTGCAAACTAAACAGGCAAAACCAAGGAGAGCCGGGATGGTTCTGTGATTAGGTTACTAGTCTAGGTCATAGGAGATACAGCCAGTTCCATAGCCACCATCCAGTGCCTCACCCGCATGTCCATCTCTCCTCCATCTCAACTGGCACCAGCGGGGTTAACTCAGCCCTATGCCTCCTCTCCCGTAGATGAAGACTGACAGCTTCATCAGCTTCCGTGCTACTCCCTCTGGATGCACGCTTTCATTTTAAATGAGAGCTGAAAAAACCAACCGACTGAATTTCCTGTTCAACATTCCCTGCTGAGGCAAAGCTCCCAGGGAATACCGCCTGAGGAAGGAGCCACTTGTTTTATAGTAGGAGCTTTACCTGAGAAAGCAATGCTGGGAAGGGTACTCCCAGCTTAAAATGTAAGCTGTTTATTTCTGAGTGTCTGTTTCTCAGATGATTTACTGTATTATGACAAAGTGATTCTCATATTTATAGACTACAGTCTGGAGGAGAGGCATTACACACAAGGCTGCTCCTTTGATGTAGCCTCAGAATTAAGAGCAGGTTTTTCCCTCACTACGTGGGCAAGACAAACCCTGGCAAGCACAGTCAGACTTCCTCAAAGGGCAATATATGGCGGTGGCTCCGAAGAACGCAAACTATATACAATTCTATTACCAGGTTTGAAGATGAGGCATCTTAATCTAACCCTCTGCCCAAAGCAGGATCAACCCCAATTAGCGTCAGACACAGAGCTGTCTGACTCAGGCCATGCAGCAGAAAGGAGGAACTGGAGAGGAAATGGTCCAGACTGCCCTCTATGCCCTCTAAGGGATGTGAAATGGTAATTGGTTAATGGGCTACACGGTAAACATTACCCTTACTGGGTGATACTTACTGGGTATCAGTTAACCGGTACCCGGGAGCAGTCCCCCATCCTCAGCCCACCGTGGGCGGAGGGCTGCTCCAGCCATGCAATGGGGCCAGGAGCAGAAGCCAGCTCCCTCATGCAGGGGGTTGCTGGTTCCTGGTGCTGGCAGCCGTGCATAGGGGATCTCGAGCGGGATCCCGCTTCATTTTAACTGGTTAACTGATTACCTGGGATTTTATATCCCTAATATCCTCAGGCTATGTCTACACTCAGGGTTTTTGCGCAAAAACCCGCGGCGCATCCACACCTCAAGCGTGCTTTTGCGCAAGTAAATCGGCAGTAAAATGGCAGAACAGAGGGCTTTTTGCGGTGCAGGTAAACCTCCTTCTACGAGGCATAACTCCTTTTTGCGCTACAGCTGTTGAGGCTTGGATGTGCTTTTGCGCAAGAACTCTTCCGCAAAAGAGTTCTTGCACAAAAACCCCGCAGTGTAGACGTGGCCTCAGTGCAGAACAGGAGAGGAACATCTGAGCATGGGCATGTAAGCAATACAGATAGGGACCCCAAGTTAGACTGGCCAATACCATTGTTCCTTCTAATATTTTCTATCCATGGATGGAATAAATTTTGTTGTGTGCACCAAGGAATGTCCTGATGTGCACCACTAGTAGAAACACATGCTGCTGGCTGTGGGTGTTCTGCCAATCAGCTGGGTGGCACCTGAATCTCTCCTGGGTCGCTGGCCCAAGCACTCAGCTTACAGGGAACACTGTCCAATATCCTGGGGGGGATTTCACCTCTCTCTGCAGCATGGGCCATGGGTCTCCTGCAGGTTTAAACTGGTGTAAATGGTGAATGTTCTGTAATTTGAACAGTTAAACCATGATTTGAGGACTTTAACTCAGCCAGAGGTTGGAAGTCTGCTTCAGGAATGAGGGGTGAAGTTTTGCGGCCTGCTACATGCAGATCAGACTGGATGATCATGATGGTCTCTTCTGACCTTAAAGTCTCCGAGCACATGCATACTCTCATGTGCAATACAGAGGGATGGCACCAGTGTTCCCTGTAAGTTGTGTACTTATGTGTCCATTCGGGAGAGAGCCAGCTGATTAGCAGAGCACCCACAGTTAGGTGTTTGTTTCTCCTAGTGGTGCACATTCGCACATGCCTTGGTGCACATAAAATGTATTCCACACCTGGATGGAAAAAATCCACACATGGATGGAAAAGGTTAGAGGGAACATCGGCTAGCACTCAAAGAATGTACAGTTCTGGGTCACGGCTTCCTCTTGATGGGGTGCATATTCAGATCAATAAAAAAGGACTGAGTGCATAGACGGGTCTGCGGCTAGGTAGTCGATGTTGCTAGCAAGGAAGTTGACTCGTAAACAAGGGGCATTAATTTATGACAGTTTTATTCTTTGTCTGGGAGTCTGCAGACACTGCACAGATTGAACCAACAAGCCCCAGAGAGCACTGCAGTGGAGTGGTTAGAACAAGAGACTGGAAGCAAGGTCTACTGAGTGCTATTCACCGATTTAATGTGCAAGATCAACCACTCACACAACATAGCAGAGAACTTATCAAAAGCACCTCAGTCATTTTGGGTCACTGTGTCCCATTTAAAAAACCCAATGGGACTTGTGCTCCAAAGTCATTTAAGCACTTTCAAAAATCCCCATATATCTGGGATCTCTGTCTTTTCTTCCTCATCTGTAAAGTGGGTTGAGAGGCTTAACAGGCTCTAAAGCACTTTGAAAGCCTCAGAAGTAAGGCTCTATTTAAGTATCCGACCCACCAGTTCAATTCTCAATCTCCGAAGAGGCTGATTACAATGAGCCCCAACCAAAACTCTTGGTTTTGAAGATGCTCAGATATTAGCCACGTTCAGCTCTCAACCAAACTTTTGCAGATGGCTTTGTCTATAAATTAAAAACCTAGCACCCCAGATCCAAACTTTGAGGAAAATGTGTAACTGGAACCAAACTTTGCAGTTTGAGCCTCTTACTGATCACAAGTCACTCATCCCCATAAAACTCAAAGTAATTTCTAAGCCCTTCGAAAGGATAAAAATTTGTAAAAAGGGACAGATTTCTCCATTGCTTGGTCACTCACTTAGGGTTGCCAGATGGTTAAAATAAATATATCGAACATCCGACCCCCCAAAAAAAACACCAGGAAAAAATTCTGTTGAAGAAAAAAAAGCGGGGGAGACCAAAGTTGTTGAGCCAAAAATAAATAAATAAATAAAACAGCATTAAAACAGCATGTTCCCTTTAAGAGTGAGTGCAGGGATAGGAACAGAGGAGCGGTTGAGCACTAAGACCCAGGGGAGTCATTGCTTCCCCTTGGTCTTTTTGCCGGCAGCCATTTTGTGCCAGCAGCCTTGCGAAACCAGGTAAGCATGGGGGCTGGGGTCAGGGGGCTAGGGGTGTTGGGGGCTGGGAGAGGTTCGGGGGGAGGGGAGAGAGGCCGGGTGCTGAGTGTTTGTAGGGTTGCCAGGTGCCCGGCATTTTTGTCTCCTGGCCAGGGAAAAAAATCAGAACATACCAGACATCTTAGGCGTCCCGTATTTTCTGAATTTTTTTACTGGACAGGAGGCGAAAATACGGGACTGTCCGGATGAATACCGGACACCTGGCAACCCTACACTCACTTCCTTTGGTTTATTCAACTTACATCCCTCATCTTTCAATGATGAAGTAGAAAAAGCAGCATTGCAGGTTTTATCAATGGCAGAACCTAAAATGTTGTGAAATGCATCAGGCCTCTCAACCTCACAGGAGCCTTTAACTGAATTTACAGAGACACTGGAGTCTACAAAACTGGGCTAAAAAACAGAATCCCCCATGAGACTTCTGCTATCTCCAGGTTCTGCTATCTCTGCACCAGAAGTACTGCAGAAGCTATTCTTTATGGGATTTTGACATGTCAGTTTCCCAGCTAGGGTACATCTACACAACAG
The DNA here is from genome assembly GCA_019425775.1 of Rafetus swinhoei. NCBI lineage: Eukaryota > Metazoa > Chordata > Testudines > Trionychidae > Rafetus > Rafetus swinhoei. Next base: position 21,019,572 of record CM033445.1, on the reverse strand, counting down.
AGTAATCTCGGGAATAACGTCCATCATTCCGAAATAACGTTATGCACTGTCTACACAAGAAACCCATTATTTCAAAATAAATTTCAAATAACGGGCTCCTTACTCCTGCTTCCTGTAAACCTTGTCGTACGAGGATTAAGGAAGTCAGCGGAATAGAGATTTATTTCAAAGTAAGTGCTGTGTGGACAGCACCAAATCTCGAAATAATCTATTTAAAAAATAAAGCTAGGTAATTTGCGTAGCTCAAATTGCGTAGTTTATTTCAAGGGACGTGCTACTGTGTAGACCTACCCCTAGAGGCCTTACGTGCAGAGGCCCTGAAACAAAATACAAATTAAAAAGAAACAAAAGCCTCAACTTTCTCAAACCTCAAGACAGGCTCATGTTTATGTCTGAAGGTTCAGTGTCAAGAGAAGGAAAGAAATCCAATTGTATCCAAGTTGTTCTCACTTGGTACATTTCACCAGCAGTTACCTGCAGTGTTTCTCAAGCCAGTCCTGGTTAATTGTGCTCCTTCTGTATATACCCCCCGAGCTAACCTGACACAACACTGTATAATTGGCAGCTCAGGAGACAGAGGAGATGAGCAGGGAATGCGAATTACCTCTCATACCAAAGGGAGGGAAGACCCTTGAAGACGGAGGTTAAAATCATTGGCAGGGCGCTTGCCCTGTGCCTGTCGACACTGTGGCAGGTTTACAGATAAAATGACAACTTAATTTTCCAGCACTGCCAGTCTGAATGGTCCTTAGTGCCAATATTCCCTTTTGGGGAACAGAAGGGCAAAAGAAAAAAGGTGGGGGGAGCCGAGGGTGTACATAAATGTGCAGCAGTGGCGTTTAAACTGGAAGTGAAAATGAATCCCATATTCCCTCAACCCAGGAGCTCTGAGGAACTCACAGTCCAACTGTTCATTTTGTTGGTTCTCAAATGGAAAAGTAAATAGGATTTTCCCCTTTTTCTTTCAAATCAATGTGTATTGTAGAAGTAAGGTTAGGGCTGTCCTTAAAATGGGCCCCAGGCCACTGTGGCAGGAAGAGGGCTGGATGGATATCTACACCGTTACCTTTATTTTCTTGCATGGCTTGGGGATGGGGGTTGAAGAAGGGCTGCTATGCACTGTTTGGCTACATTGCTTCAATAAACCTTTATATTGTGGGGGGGGAAGAGCATGTTTTTACTCTGGAGTATTCAGTGCAAGTGAAAAATTGAACTGCACAGTCCACAGCTAGGGTTGCCACATGGTTTAACAAAAAATATCAAACACCCCTCTTCCCCCCGCAAAAAAAAAAAAAAAACCACCAGGAAAAATTCTGTTGAGGAAGAAAAAAGGGGAAAGACCAAAGTTATTGAGGAAAAAAAAAAAAGGAAAAAAAGACCCCGAGACTCCAAGAGTTTGAGGCTTTTTCACTCTAACAGGCTTCCGGCTGCATTTTGCCTCCCTGCGCTGGGTTGGACAGCTCCCCTGCGGAACCCCGGTAAGCACCCAGGATTTTCACCTCCTGGTCGGGAAAAAAAATCAGAAAATACCAAACATTTTAGGTTTCCGGAATTTTCTGAATTTTTTTTACTGGACAGGAGGCGAAAATACCGGACTGTCCGGTTCAATACTGGACACCTGGCAACCCTATCCACAGCATGACAGCCAAAGTGTTACTGGGTACATCTGCACTGGGCGCTGGAGGTGTAATTTTCAGCTCAGGTAGACCTAAGTAAGCTAGCTTTGATTGAGCTTATATGCTTAAAACAGGAGCATATCTGTGGCAGTATGAGCAGAGCACACGCCTGCCTGAGAGCCCAAAGTGACTAGAGCATCATGCTGCCCAGGCCACCGTGCCACCATGTCTGTTTTCAGTGTGCTAGCTTAAGTTACATGTTCAGCTGCAAGAGCAGGCAAACCCGTTGGCTTCCTGTTTCATTCGGAATCCACTATCTCCTCCGCACTCTCTAGGTTCACTCGTTGTCACGTTGTCAACACTTGCTTCATTCCCTCTTTGTTATGATGATCATTCTTGAAATGCGGAGCCCAGAACGGGACACAATACTCAGACTGAGGCCTAATCAGTGCAGAGTAGCGCGGAAGAATGACTTCTTGTGTCTTGCTCACAACACTCCTGTTAATGCATTGGGTTTTTTTTTTTTTGGCAATAGTGTCACACTATTGACTCATATACAGTAGCCCAGTGTCTGTGAGTCTGTAACGCCGAATTGCTGGCTGTTCCCTCTGGGGGGCGCTGTTGCCTGAAATGCTGGCTGTGCCCTCCGGGTGGCCCGTTCTGCATGGGGAGTGCAGGGCCCAAACGGCTGCTTGCGCCACTTGCTCCCCCACGGCAGCCCAGCTGAGCGGCGCAGAAGTCAGCCGAGTGCCACGGTGGGAGGCAAAGGGGGGCGGGGCGGTGACGTGCGGCGTGACAGCAGCTCCAGGCCCCGCCCCCTGGCCGTGAACATCATCGCCCCGCTCCCCTTCGCCTCCCGCCGTGGTGCTCGGCTGACTTCTGCGCTGCTCAGCCAGGCCGCCGCGTGGGAGCAAGCGGTGCAAGCGACCGTTTGGGCTCCGCGCCCCATGCAGCACGGGGAGTGCGGAGCCCAAACGGCCATTTGGGCTCCGCGGTCCCCCGAGTGAGAGGCAGGAGGGGGAGGAGAAGTGAAAGAGAGAGACGGAGAGAGAGGCAGGAGGCTCAGGAGAGAAGACCGACATGGAGGAGAGACCTGAAAATCCCATCTTATGATGGGCTAATTGACTAGTTGACTCATATTTAGCTTGTGGTCTACTATGACCTCTAGATCCCTTTCTGAAGTACTCCTTCCTAGACAGTCACTTCCCATTCTGTGTACGTGAAACTAATTGTTCCTTCCTAAGTGAAGCACTTTGCATTTGTCCTTATTAAACTTCACCCTATTTACCTCAGACCATTTCTCCAGTTTATCCAGATCATTTTGAATTATGACCCTATCCTCCAAAGCACTTGCAACCCCTCCCAACTTGGTATCATCCGCAAACTTAATAAGCGTACTCTCTCTGCCATTATCTAAATCATTAATAGGTTGCTATACCTCTGAGCAGCTTTCATTAGTGTTTTAAGCAAAGTGACAAACTGCAGAAAAAGACCTGAGTTTGGTTGGAAAGAAGAATTTAACTGTTCAATGTAGAATGTGGGATTTGCATCAGACCAGTGAATCATTAAACCCAGCTTTCTGCCTCTGGAAGTTGCCAGTACCTGATGATGCAGAAGAAATGGTTTCCCTCTTCCTCGTTTAATGCACATCTGGTAATTTTGCATAGCAGCAGAGATAACACACACCAAATTTAAATCCATGTCAGGATGTGTGAAGTCTGAAGACATCCAGAAACAATGACTCGCAGATGTGAGCTGCTCTGTTCCCAGATTAATCTCTCTGGTGTGTCACTTCTAAAGCCTGACACCACTTCAGTGTCAACACAAACTACTCCATTACTGGCCACTTCTGTAGATAGACTAGGAAAGGGATTTGGACTGAAGCACTCAAGGAGTGGGAGCTGGGAGTTGTAGGGAAAATATGTAGAGAGGAAGACGGGACACACCCAAAGAAGAGAAGAGTGAGAAAAAAAACCAGCAAAAGGAAGATGAGGAAGGAAGAAAAACAAATGGGGGCAGATCACGGAGGCCTAACCAATAGTAGATTTTCTCATTGGCTATGTCTACACAGCTTCCTTTGTCGGCACAGACAATGCAAATGAAGCGCTCATTAGCATTTCTCACGCTCTCATTTGCATAGTCTCTTCGGATCCGTTTTGCGGAAGAGGTTTTTGCGCAAAAAAACCCACAGTGTAGACGGGGCAAAAAACCCTTTTGCGCAAGATCCTGTATTCCTGCTTTTTTGAGGAATAAGGGTTCTTGAGCAAAATGGCCCCATCTACACTGCGGTTTTTTGTGCAAAAACCTCTTCTGCAAAACGGATCAGAAGAGACTATGCAAATGAGAGTGTGAGAAATGCTAATGAGCGCTTCATTTGCATTGTCTCTGCTGACCAAGGCTGCAATGTAGACGTAGCCATTGAGAATGACAACAAGGTCCTGAAGAAAAGTTATGGTTTAGTTACTACAGAAAGTCCACATTCTTTTCTTGAGCTCGGTGCAAACCTCCCACTAACTAAGGGGAATATCTGTTATGGACTGAGAAGACAAGGCAGTTCTCAATTAATATCCTTAGACCAGAGACTATAAATATATACAGAATGCAGCTGTCTCCTTTGAATGGGTTGGACTGGACAGTCTAAAGGGTCCTATAGTCCTGTAATCTTAAATCCCCTCCTTTTCTAGAGTGGGTTCCCAATCTACAATGCAGGGAAGGTGGTGGATTTTGAAGGTGACAGAAATACAGGCTACTTCCCAAGCAGCCACCACAAACGAGCCATGTATCAGACATGGGATAAAATATTTGACAGTGCCTAAGTCTTTTTTATTTTAGCATTTAGGAACATAAATGTTGAGAAAAGTCCTCAGACCCACGTGCCTAAATGCCTTTTGAAAATGCAACATGGGGACTTCTGAAAATTTTATCACATGAGTTTTCATTAAATGAGAGTTCAATTGGTACAGACCACTTAGTTCAGAAGATGACTAATAAAGATGAAGTCCTGTACTGTACTATTAACTGTGCCATCATCTGAAATTGTACAGTACAGCTTCTGCTAGGCAGACTATTTGAAACAGAAATGTCAATTGCTCACTGGGGTTAATCTGTAACCTAGAAAAATCACCAGTAATCACAGAATAATACACTGAATTTTTACTCCACCACTTCCAGTAGTTATAATGCTTGACACCATCCCAAGTTAGGTATGTGAAAGTTTAACGGGCTTACTGGATAAGCCTCGTCCCTTAAGAGCAGGATGCAATTTTATCAAGTACTCGATATTTACAAGACAAACATGTAAATAAGAGCTAAGGAGACACACATGGCTCTCTCCCTTTGCACTTACTCAAACCTTCTTACCAGTCTTTTTTTTTTTTAAATACATTTGACAGCAACATGTACACTCCTAAGGAGAGTTCACACAGAAGTTTTGCCATTGCTTCAGGATCCAAAAAAATGCATTAGCCAATATATTGTAGTTTAGCAGCCCGTCGAGCACCCTTAAGGGCTTCTATTAGCCTCCAAGTCAGCAACCCTTCCAGCAACTCAGTTCCTGACATCTGGCTGTCCAGCAGCCAGGTTTTCCCCACCAATTAAACTTACAAAAAAAAAAAAAAATCAAGCCCCTCCCTGCACTTCACACAGCTGCTCATTTCCTTCTCTAGGCAAATTCAACCATGATGCATTTGTGAATAACAGTGTCTTGGACAGGGACCAAACTCGTTAGATATCAGCACTGAAGCGTGACATGGCCCAGAGAGATTATGGAACAGAGAGGCGCTTCACTGCTATTAAAATAAGGACCCCACATTCAGATAAACATTCCCAGATACACGAAGGGGAGAATTTAAGAAGCTACTTCCATTACAGTGAAGACATCACTTCTTTTAACCAATGCCCTATAATTAAGCACTCTGCTTCATGAGCAGTCGGTATCTTTGCTGATTATATAGCCAGTCATCTGAAGAAGTGGGTTGCGCCCACAAAGCTCACGATACCATCGACATGTTTTGTTAGTCTTTAAGGTGCTACTAGTCTATTTGTTGTTTTTTTAAATTTTTCCTGTTACAGACTAACTCAGCTCCCCCTCTGAAGCTTATATAGCCAGTGTTAGCGCAATATCCACATTTATCTCACTCTTTATTGTCTTTATGTTCACAACAACCTTGTGAACTAGGGGGGTGTTATCCCCATAGCAAATTAAGGCACATAAACTAAATGACTTACCCAGGGGTACACAAAGTCTATGAGGGTATGTCTACACAGCAAAGTTATTTTGAAATAACAGTGTTATTCCGAAATTACTTTCCTAGCATCTACACAAGCCAACTGCTATTTTGAAATTAGTTCGAAATAGCGGAGGGCTTATTTCAAAATTGGTAAACCTCATTCCACGAGGAATAGCCCCAATTTCGAAATTGCTATTTTGAAATAGGGGGCCTCCAGCCCTTCCTAGGGTGCCCTGCTAGCCGCCCTGGCCACAAGGTAACTTCTGACCTGATGCCCTGCTGGAACTAGTTCTGGCTGGCCTTAAATGCGATTCAGCGTCCAGTCAGTGTGGATGCGCTATTTTGAAATAGCAAAAAGCTATTTCGAAATGCATTTTGTGCGTAGGCACGTTATTTCAAAATAAGATATTTCAAAATAACTATTTCGAAATTAGAGATTTCGAAATAACACTGTAGCGTAGACATACCATGACAGAGCTGGGGACTGACTCCAATAATCCCAGCTCCCAGCCAAAGATGAGCTTCCTCTCTAGAGTCGAAGACTGGAAAGTTAGTAGGAGAGGTAACAGCAGTAGCATCTCAGTGTTACAAAGCAGACAATATGGAGAAGTAGGAAAAGCACTGCAGCAGTTCCTCGCAGTTATTCAGTATTCAGAGCCATACGTTCATTATGACCACAAGTACTTATTTAATTAGAAGAGAAAAATGATCTAATTGAGATGAATCCGAAAGTGCCTCCACTACGCCAGAAGCAATAATACACTTTTGTATGAGAACGTGTAGGCTGCTAAGGTGTTTGTAAGACAGAGAAATTGAGAGGCTGGCCCTCTACCAAGCACAGCAAAAAAAAAAAAAAAAAAAAAAAGCTGAATATATTTATTAAATGCAATCAAATTTTACAAGGCACTGAAGTGATAATTCTGAAATAGTGGAAAGTGCAAGTGGCGATAAATATCTTGTAAACACAGAGGTCACAGGCTCAGGTGCTTATGAGTGAGGGAAATGTTTATTGCTCTAAGCAGTATGCTCCACTACTTTGGAGTTATTCTTTCCACTTCTCTTTCTTTTCCCTGTGTGTGAGGGGACATTAATATTATTCAATTCCTTGCATTAAATGAGGAGCAAGAGAGGTTTATGGGAATTTTCAGCCAATCACTATGAAAAAAAGTCAAAAACTCAAGTCTCTATTAGTTCAGTTTTTGAATACAATTACTGGCAGAGACAATAGCTTGCCACTACAGCAAGATGAGTCAGACAGATGGATACCACATTGTTTCTACCCATTTGTATTTATTAAGCATATTAAAAACTGCAACTGTTCTGTCAACACCTTGCTACTATGATGGTATGTGGCGCTGTATGTAAACAAGAATTTTACTGGTAAATATATCAGGGGAATAATGCATGTTGGATACAATATTCTAGCATTCAGTGTTTGCTGTGAATAGCAGCAATACTGAGAATGTATAGAGGTACAACACTTTCCTTCTGTAGATGTCAATACACTTTTGCAAAAGGTGGGTGAAGTATGAAAACTCCCACTGTAAAGACAATTAAACCTCTCTGTATTTTTAGCGGGTTATTCTACAATCTCCTAATAACTCAGCATGAGGGCAAGTCTCTGGACTCCCAAGTCTGTTCTCAAAACCACAGACCACACCAACCTCCTTGCTCTCCTGCTTCTTTAGGCAATCTGCCAAATTCCCCCTGAAACCTGCTTCCTCGTAAACTGACACATATTCACTGCCTGATCAAATACTGCAAGTGATTAAAATTAATCAAAACCAACGCCAGCTAGCTCCACATTATTACAGAAGGCTGCAATTTGCCCAATCAGAATTCTTTATATAATGTGTCCATCAACTGAATCCCACAGAATCAATTCAGAATCAGCAGATAGCCAGAGACAGCTTATTCCACCACTTAGAAATTCCAGGCAAAGCTACTCATGAGGTAATGATCCTACCCTCATCAAACCTCTTCTGACTGGCCAGAGGATCAGAAAAAATTATAATTAAATATAATCCCACAGTCCTCATCAGTCAGGTTTTGCATATACATAAGGAATGATCAGTGGCGAACACTGATGACTGCTCCTTATGTAAATCACACTCTAGTACAAGGGAAAGCTTTCAAGCAAGGCATGTGGGACACGGACACACACAGACGCCAAGATTTGCTAGTGATTTTATCCCTGTTTTCATCTCTGAAGCACTCTGGGGGAAATAATCACTGAAGCTGTGTGGTAGTGTGACGGCGTGTGCACACCCCACACTAAACCGGGTGGTGGTGTTAAAACCCTGTGGGTGAAGGAAATCCCGCCCCTCCACCCAGACTGAGCATCCGCCAAATGCTGGACCAGTATAAAGAGAGCTGCCCAGCTCATTCTGGACTGGCCACCGGAGAAGGATCTCCAGAGCCATGCCAGACAGAGACTCAGACGATGGGAGCCAGGAACCCCGGAGACCACTGGGAGCTGCCGGCACCGGAGGAGACCCAGGGAGAAGCGGCCGCAAGGGAACCAGAGGACCCAGGAACTACATGGGACACAGCCCCACCAACACCAGTAGAAAGTGTTCCCTCTAAGCTGCGTGGCAGCCCAGCTTCACAGGTCAGAGGATCAGGGCTCCATCAGGGAGCTGACTGACTGGGCCAGTCTGATTAACCACCTGTGAAGCTGTGCTGCCGCGCAGCTTAGAGGGAACGCTGGAAGTGACCCAGGGAGGGAGGTGGAGTGGTATCTCCCACCTAGGTAAACTCAGTGTATTCTGGCCGGATTCCCCACCGAGCGAGTGCCCACAATGTATTGCCTCTGGCCGTTAGACTGCTTTGCCCTGTACTAAAGGGCCATTCCCTATTGACTCTGGCTAGTAAGCCATGCTTCCCTGAATGAAGGGCCATTCCCCTTCATTGACTTTGGCCGGTAGGCCGTGATGCCCTGAGAAAAGGGCTAACTTCATTGACTCCGGACATTGGGCTGTATGGCCATGAGATACAGGCGAACCTTATTGACTTTAGCCATTAGGCTATACTACTCTAGACGAAGGGTTGTTGTTTACAGACGAAAAGAGCCTGCTGACAACCCGGCCACCGACTAGGCAGCGTCCATACACTTGGGTCCCCTCAACCCCAGAGATGGGGCGTGCGTAGGCCGCAACACGTAGGCAGAGTGAGTAAGAGTGCTATCATTTTACAGCGTGGCAGCAGCTTGAGTGTCAGACCCAAGCACGAAGGTTTGTAGGGTTCACTGTGGACATGTCAGCCTGGCTATGAAATCTACGGGCAGCAATATTAAGCCCAGGGTTACGACACAGTGCGGACACTCAAGCACAGGCTTGGAAACTGAGTGAACAAGCTCAGCTCCCAAAGACCTAGGTTATAGTGCAGCATAGACATGTCCATGGCCAGTGGGCAAAGCAGCTGTAGAACAAGGAGTGTTAATATTTCTCCAGATCACCACCTCTGACTGCCTAGTTAGTGCCCTAGGTGCATGGGGAAGGACTTCTTTTCTCCTGTCTGGGTTTTGGATTTTTTTTTTTTTTTGGAGGCAAGGCACAGGGAAGAGATGGAATTTGAGGAAGGGGGAAGACATGGGGGTACTCAAAAACAGGCAGGGAACATGCAGTAATTCCTCAGAGAACAGGGACACCCTAAAATTGGAAAAACAAAAAAATAGGAGGGGAAGGGGATCAGAGACCTTCCTCATACTAGCGATGTAGCTGCACTCCTAACCAGTTAAAGCCAGGAGAAGGGCGACATTTACCTTTAAAACCCATGCCATTCTCATGGGTGTGTTGGTCATTCCAAAGTACTTTACTAAGCAGCACATCATTGTCCTTATTCTTGACACAGGGAAAGTGACTTGCCCAAGTCATGCAGCAACACAATAGGAATCCAGTCTCCTAACTCCAGCCCAGGGCCCCATGCACAGGACCACCAAAGCCGTTCATCTGCAGAACATACAAGCTTCTCTATAGTACCTCCAATCCTAACTTGGGAAGGATAATTTTAACAGGTGAGGGTACATGAATGTTGCTATTTAGACTCTGCAGGGCAAGAATCAGCTTGCCTATATATTTTAGTGTTTGTTTGTCTGTTTGATCAAGAACTCGTCCTAAATGGTAAGAGTCAGAACCATCAAATTCATTATACAGCTTCCTCTGATCATAACTTAAAGCAATGTAAAGGCTTGGTTGTGCCAGGATAATGGGATGTGCCTGGAATGGGATTGCTTCTCAGAAAACCAAAGAAAAAAGAGACAGAATCACCAAGTCAAGTACAGTTCTCAAAACTGACATAACTGAGCGAATGTTGGAAGAGATTGAACCAAGATGGGCCAGAAAAATAGGATGACCCTGCAGTAGGATTGCTTCTCAATAACACTTAGGGTATGTCTAAACAACATCCCTTTGTCAAAAGAGTGATGTAAATTAGGCAAATCAAAAGTGCAAATAAAGCGTGGATTTAAATATCCTGCGCTTCATTTGCATAATCGTGTCACAGCGGTCTTTAAAAAAAAGGTATTTCGAAAGTGAAACCACCATCTAGACGCAGTCCTTAAAAAACAACAACCCTTTTTTGAAAGATCCTGTACTCCTCAACCGTCTAGACAGCGGTTTCACTTTTGAAATACCCTTTTGATTTGCCTAATTTTGACAGAGGGATGTAGTTTAGACATACCCTTACAGAAAAGAGATCAAATGGACAAATTTAGAGTAGTGCTCTATTTTGGCACAGCATAAGGTTTAAAAACTAGAAGACAATGTTACTGGAAACCAAACTGACTATTGCCCTTTTTTGTTAAAACATGGAGAATGATAAGAGTTTATAGAGATTAAGAAAAAAAAATTACACTTGATGGAATTCCCATTTAAAATAATTTAATAAAATTAACTTTATAAAAATAACACTGTATTTTTAAAAAATACAATCATTTCAAAAAGGCATGTGCATTTTCCTTTTATTTTACAAAAACAAAATTAATTGAATTAAGGACCCGAGCAATAGCAGGTAAATCTGCGAGTATATACATATATACCACATCAAGTCCAATGGGACTGCAAAACACCCTGTGTAAATCAGTGAATAAATAATAATTCTTGGCCTAAAATGGACAACAGACATGGCAAGTGAGGAAGTGGTTTTCAGGATGTGGATGTCTATCTACTAGCAACCCCAAAATTTTCCTCTTGATCCTTAAAAACACTGAAACATAGTCTCATTGACATTTGGCTAGAAGAAAAGCAGTCACAATTCCATTTAGGCAGAGAAGTTATCACCTTACGAGCTAGAAATTCCTACTTTGCATAGCAACCCTTTTGAGATGGCGGTGAAACCCAATAAACTACAGGCAAGCTCAGAACTGGTTCAGATTAGGGAACTCAACATTGTGTTGCTGTTCCACCCTCAATGCATTAGAGCAGAGGTGCTAGACCAGATGGGTAACCTAGCCTAGCAAGTTGGCCAAGTTAAGTGGCCCTCATTCATCTCAGTGGGTTGCAAGATTGTCACAATCAAGATGATCTCCCAGGACAAGGTAGTTTTGCTCACTGCACTTGTGTACCTAGAATTTGTGGGGTGTGCCAACTGAACCGTAGCAGCGCTCTGACTGGATGCAGAGGGAGTGCCCGGCTCTCACAGTCAATGTTGTGTGCAATCAGCATGCACCTCACTTCACATGCCCTTGATTTACAGGCATGTCACTTTAGTAACACCAGTTGGGAGGGGAAAAAAAAAACGTGGATGGAAACTAGCAGAATTTGGCAACCCTGCACATGAGCAACAGTAAATAAAATGTCTCGTGGGCCACACATAGAACCCCGATGGGTTGCATGTGGTCCGTGGGTTGCAGGTTGCCCAGCAGTGCACTAGTTTCTGAGATGCTCAGAATCACGTTTCCTGCTAGGTAGCAGAGTTGTTGACTCGAGGCCCACGACTTGAACTCAAGTCCGACTTAAGTCGCCTAGGTGACTCGACTTGAGACTCGACTCGGGTTCATTGTTTGTGACTTGAGATTCGACTTGAGACTTGCTAATTTTGTTAAATTGACTTGGTGAAAAAATTGTCCGAAAATGCCGATATTGATGGCTTGTACAAAAGTGACTTGACATTTTTTAAATTAAGACTTGAGATGCGACTTGGGACTTGTCTTGAAAGTGACTTTAGGGACTCGAGACTCAACTTGAGATTTGAACTATAGTGATTTGAGACTCGACTTGGACTTGACAATGACGACTCGAAGACAACAGTGCTAGGTAGCACGTGCCTTCAACTCCTGTTGAGCACCAGAGTTTCAGAGCCCGGGCTCCTGCTGTGCGTGGACGTCTACACTGCAACTTGTAGCCCAATAGACCCGGATCAGCTGTGGCCATGCCATGGGTCTTGTATTGCAGGCTAGATGTATCATTGGATACACGCATGGAATTATAAAACACGTTTGCCAGTGATACAGCTGTGGCTGGTGTACGAAACTGGTAGAAATACAGAGGTCTTGAGGAAATGCATAGGAAGCCTGGGGGAGCCCTAGTAAAGTTAAGCCAATGATACATTAAAACAAACCCCAAACATAATTCCTTTGAAGTGATTTGCTTCTAATACAAGTTCTGAAACGAACAAAAAAGGTGTGTTATGCAGGAGTTTCAGCCCATGGCCACCATTAACATATGTTAATCTTAAGTTCAAAGGGAGCCTCGAGCCACCAGTTTTTCCACCTTAATGTCGATTCCTTTGACTTTGTCCTGTTTCCCCTCCCTACCTTTCCCAATTAAAGGGATTTTCAAGAACAGAAATAAAATAGCCAAATACACTAATTATTTTAATGACCCATATAAAAAGAAATAGCATTCCTTTCTACTCCAAATGTAAGCAAATGTCAATGCTGCATGTGGAGCAGGATTTTCAGACTGAGGTAGCATAGCATCTCAATACTATATAGTCAGCGTCTATATTTGATTAATGAAGACTCCCAAGACTAATTTTATATTGCTTCATTAAAAGCCTGGGGCAATTAACATAAAGGTTAGACTACTACGTGATTAAAATGTTATTTTTCCTAAACAAAACAATTTGCTTTTCTATCCCCTCTAGAAAAAGCCCAGCGGATACATAAAATGAACTATCATCCTTTGCAAGTTCCTACTGAGAGGAACATGAATTGCTACGTCTTTCATCAGGACCAGAGCAAGAAAACTGCCCTGTTTCTAACAGAATGACAAAGACAATGCTGTTTTGAAAAGCTAACAAGTAAAATAAAAGCATCAGTTATGGTGCGGAGGTTGGGGAATTGTAATAAATATGCAGTTCATCCAGCTCTTGGGGGCAGGGAGAAGGAAAGAAATTGGCACCCTCAAACAAGTCACACATCACTTGCAAAACTGAACATTTCTTGCAAACTTCTCCAAACGACCATCAAAGCTAAAAGCACACATATAGGTCTGTGAAAGCCGAGAGCTGGGTAATAAAAAGCACAAGCATCTCCTATTCTTTGGAGCTCTATTAAGAAAATAGAGTAAAAGCTGCTTTAGCAGTTGCAGATAAGTCATTTTTTAAAAAAAGCCCTGGAAAGCTTGGCAGCCCTGCTGTGTGGTTGATTCAGCACCAAGGTATGGACGCCACCCCACGAAGCGCCTAATCACAGACCATGGGAAGGCTTTTTATCCTGCTCCCCTATGAACACAAATGCTAAGATAATTGGCTCCCAATAACACATTTCCCCTTCAGCTCATGTTCATTAAAAAGCCTTAAAAAAAACACAATGAAAAAGGATAACGAAGATGGGACTGAAACAAAATGCCAGGCAATACAGTCTATTCGAGTGCTGTTTTACCCTTTGTACTGTTTGGGAGGGTCTCTCCACAGAATGGCATAGAAAGGGTTAAAGCAATATAAAATTCAGAATGCTAGAGAAGCATTAAACCAGGAAAAGAGAGTTGCAACTGATTTTTCTTGGCAAAAAAAACTCATTGGACTAGTGATGGATTGCGTTCACTCCTCATATGTGAGTGCTGAAATGAAGCTTGCTGACACTTTCCTGGCATTACCACAAGCCTTGCTGTGGCCGAGGATTTCAACTAAACTTTAGTGGGGCCAGAAATATTCTGAAGACATTGCTTCCCTGACAAAGCGGCCCCTGGGACTTCTCCTGTCACGGCAACATTATTCTTGGACAACATAAGGCACCGTCAATGACTGTCAGCAACTCATGTCAGCTTGTGTCTCTCTCTCAACCGTCTCCCTCCTTCACACAGGCATTCCTGCGTGTGGGGCCCAGCAGGACAGGTGGTGGGGGAGGCAGACAGCACTAATTCTGGAAGTGTTTGGAAGAACAAGATGTGGCAGGGTTTGTCAATCATGAACTATTGTCATTAAGGGGATGCAAGCCATTGTTCTTAGATGACAGAAGGTCGGGGGTTTACTGTTGACAGGACAGAGGGTTAAGTTTCTAATAAGGGCAGGATGGGCAACCTAGGCTAGTGAGGGAGCTGCGTGAGTGGCCCTCCACCTCAGAGGGCCGCAAGACTGTCGCAACATAGGTCTTCTGGCATAGGGTAGTGTTGCTAATGGTGCTTGTGTCCCTAGAATTCACGGGGTGTGCTGACTGAACCGTAGCAGCGCTGTGATGCAGAGGGAGTACACAGCTCTCACGGTCAATGTTGTGTGCAATTAGCACACACCTTGTGTCACCTGCCCTTTCTTTACATGCTTTAGTAATCCCAATCGGGAAAAAAAACGACACAGACAGAAGCCAGGGGAATCTGGCAACCCTGCACATGGGCAACAGTCAACAAAATGTCTTGCAGGCCACACATAAAACCCCAATGGGCCGCAGGTTGCCTACCACTGGCCCAGAAGCTGGCCTTGCCCATTCTATACGGAAGCCTTTCACATAGGTAGGAACCCGAATCAGATGTTCATGTAGCTGAGACTTATGTAGTTTAGATCCAGGAAGCATTTCTTGAAAGCAAAAGTGTGGCTTTGTCGTCTTCATGCCTGCTTCCCTCTTTGGAGATAGGTGGCCCACTGCATGCTGTAGTATGCCAGCCGTTGTCATCATTTGATGCCTTTCATTGCCGCGTGACTCATCTTCATCTCTAACAGTCGCCAGCCGCTATTTTCTTGTCCTTCCCGTCAACCTCACTGCATTCCCCCTCCTCCAGCTGGCTTCTGCTCCTTCTCGATACAGTACATGCCAACTGTCTCACTCACTCTGACAGTTGGGACAAAAAATATTTTAAGAGAAATAGCACAGAATTACACAGTATTAATATTACTCGTTAGAATTACTAATCGGTCTAGGACTCTGCAATTTATGAGTGTCGCTGAACAGATTCAGACTGTGACACCAGAGGTTTAAACCATTATCTCAGTCGCAATTATTTCTGGTAAGAGAAGCAACAGTCCTACACTCAACTGGTTGTGTAGAACACACATACCAGTGTTTCAAAATGTGAAGTCCCACACTCCGATCTTATTGTTCACCATCACACACAGTTGTCCTCAGGATAATACAATGGGCTATGTGTTGGATGTACCTCAACTGAATCCAAGATACCTTTCACTGAGGCTACATCTACACTGCAGGCTTCTTTCACAAGAACTTTTTGCAGAAGAGCACCTGTGCTTTTTCCGATAGGGGTTTCTTACACAAGAAACCCCTGGTGTCCGTCCACACACGTCTTTTTGCACAAGAGCTCTTGAGCAAAAAGGCTTATTCCTCATAGAAAGAGGAATAACTCTTGCACAAAAAGCCCTGTCTTCTTACAATCTACTGTACTTTTTCTTGCACAAAAATATGCTTGTATTGTGGACGCTCTGCGAGTTTTTGCACAAAAACAGCCGTTTTTGTGCAAAAACTCTGCAGTGTAGGGATAGCCTGACTTAACTTCTTTGTATTTTACATGTTGAGTGCTAACACTGTTCTGGCCTTCTTTTGGCCTCAGATATGCTATATTTTAGTTCACGAGCAGTCACAAATCGACCCTCCTTTCAGCTACACGCATTGCCTGCTGAAGATGTACCTCAGGTGGAGAACAAAAGCATTCCCACCTGCTGGGGCTAGCACGGGTGTGTGCATTTCATGTAGAACAACAACATGAAATGCAGCTGTTTTGCATCATGGTGGAAGAGACGGCACAGCAAGCTTCCGTGGAAGAAGTTGGCAATAAACTGATTTTTACTATATTATAAATAAATACATATTTTATCACACCTGGCATGCAAGAATGTCAAAATGCTTCACAATAGGAGTGGCTTTCCCTGAAGGTCACACAGTGCGTCAACACTAACCCCGAGAACAGAACTCGGTGCTCCTGCCTCCCAGGACAGAATCCTAAACTTTAAACACAAGAGTACCTAAAACCCACTAAAGAACTGAAGAAGTGGGCTCATTTTGCTGCTACTTCTGCAAAGGAGAACCCAAATCCCATTACTTGGCATATTATGACAACCAGAAAGCGTGATGGCAAAGCACAGACTGGCTTAAATTAAAGATATTTAAGCAAGGCTTAGCTGCATCACTGGAGAACAGAACTCCACCATTCCTGCCAACAATGCATGTCTGGAACAGTAACTGGCCTACTATGGTTCCAGTTTTCAAATCCAGTCAGGGGATTTATTTCCCTTGATCGACATGCCAGTGCTATTCCAAGTTGTACAGCTTCCAATATTTGGTTAAGTGCTATGAGAGGCTTGGCATGGGGGGCAATATGGAAATGTAGCTTTGATGAACTTTGATTTCCTCTTTTCCTCCTTCTGGACCAACATGGAATTTTAGACAAAACACAAGCGCTCCATATGATGTGCTTTTGGGGCTGTTTTTTTCCCTGAATATTTATTGATGGGGTTGAAATAAATAAATTAATAATAATAATAATATCTGGCTGATGAAAACAGCACTTCACAAATATTAGAGTATGGCTAGACTGCAGGGATATATCGGAAAAAGATACGTAAAAGGCGCTCCTCATTTTGCGTATCTTTTTCTGATACGTTTGTCAGAAGAGGCTTTTCTGAAATTTGGCCCATCTAGACTGAGCCAGATTTCTGAAAAAAACCCTCTTTTGAAAGCCCCCTTCCTCCTCATGGAACTTAAAAGGGGTAATGTCTCTCTCTGTCACACAAACACTCACATAGTATGTCTGTTACACACATTTGGTCTTTCACGCTCACCTCCCAACACACACTTGTATTACTGTTGTTACTTCTTCATACTTCTTTCAAAGTACATTATTTTAGTTTTTTGACTGGCCTAAGCATTTCATAATTTTTCTTTGCACTTACGTTTAATTCAGGTAGTCAGTTATAAAATGCTAACCTGTCCTGGCTGGAGTAATTATCTTTAGTTTCCTAATTATCATATCCCGCCCCCACACACTTTTTGTTTCTATTAGGCTACATCTAGACTCTTTCGGAAAAAGGATTCTTCCTCGTAGAAAGAGGTTTTATCAATGTTGGAAAAACCCCTCTGTTCTTTCAATTTTTATTCGAAAGAATGCGATTGCCATGTGGACGTAAGTGAAGTGGTTGTCAGCCTTGCTCAAATGGACACTCCACGGCACACAGAACTCAGGTCATCTACTCCATAGTTCTGTGGGGTGGTTCACTTGCATTTATGAGGAGACTAGATAAACTCATTCCCAAATTTGGAATTCATCCAGGTCTTGAGAGTCAAAGTTCACTGTCCAGTACAGAAGGTCAAGTACACAGCAACACTATAGCAGCAAAGCATGTGCTCAGGATAAATGAAAACCAGACTGAACTGCCTTTTCATGTCAACTTCTAAATATGACATCTTTGGGGGGGGGGGGATGTTTCAAAACATGCCCTAGTTACTGTGTCAGTAAATCTAGTCGCAATAACTTGGATGTGGTTTTAGCCTCAAAATGCAGTACTGTGAGGTTGCTGGGGGGTTTTTTAACTGTAGCACAATATTCTATTGAAAGTAAGACCACTACAGAAAGGGCTTGAGAATATTCTCCCCAAGATGAAAGCATTTCTCCCTCTCCTCCACCTCCCAGATATTACTTTCCAGGAAAATATTCTTGTTATATTGTAACCACTAAAAATCACAATGTTGCATCATCTGGAGCTCATTTTGGAACTATAATGCAAAGGGAACAAAAGCTGCAAAATATTACAACCACGGCCTTACAAGTTATTTCCCCTTTCATCCAGTTTAATGAGGAAGTTTAATGGCGTGTTAAAGAAATAGTGGCATTTTTGAAAACCTAGCCAGATTCGTGTGGATTCAAAGGACACCTTTCAGATTATTTAGGGTATGTCTACACTTGCACTTGATCGACAAAACTTCTTGTTCATGGGCACTTAACCCCCTTTCTCCCAAGAATGACAAAGTTTTGCCATGGCAAGTGAAAGTATAAATCCCCTCATTGGGGTATTTTGTCAGCAAAAGTGCTGACAAACAGCATTCACACACACTGACTTTTAGTGACAAGACTGCGTCAGCACTAAAAGCTGTGTAGTATGATCATACTTTTAGTAAGTTACATTTTTTAGTGTAACTAAAAATCCAGAGAGATCCCCAAAGTAACAAACAGTTCCTCACAACTGCTTCTGGGATGCCACAGTGTAACCATTTTAACAATTCCCCCAGACAAGTGAGGGCTGGAAGGGAAGTATTTCTTATTCAATATGAACTAGCAGAACGGAGTAAACAACCTTGCTTCTGCAGGAAGTGCGTCTGGCCTCTTCAATTCCTGAAGATTTGTTTCTGATTTCTGACTGCTTACCTACCTTGTCGCTTACACTTGGTACTTCTATAGAAACGCTCATCTGCCTAACCTCTAAGCATTTGATAAATTATTAATTTTCACATCATGCTTGTGGAGAGGAGAGGATAACCACTATTATCACCCTTGTAGGGTTTGATGCAAAGACCATCACAGTCAATAGAAAGGCTCCCACTGATTTCAATGGACTTTGGATCAGACCCTTTCAGGCAGTGAAACCAAAATCAGATTAGCCCACAGTGTCTGAGCTGGGTAGGGGGGGGGAATTAAAACAAAAATGGGTGTTCTGACATTCTCTAACCACATGTAAGCTCTCACCTACTTCAAAGGAAGGTGCAGAAAGTTATGCAAGAGAGTTTTGGAGAGGGTGGGTAAGGCCCCGCAGCTCACTGGTTTTATTGTTGTTCACAAAACTGCTTCTGAGAGAAACCAAAGCAGGTATGTTGCCCTCTTTTTTATGAAACAACGCAAAAACCTGTCAAGCAAAGGCAAAGGATCCTAAGACACTTAATTTGCATGTACACATACACCCACATATACCGTCAAGAAAGGGAAGAGTTTCTTCCCTCCTCCCCCCATCCCTTCTTTTTGCTTATTTTCCTCTTAGTCACAACACAAATCAAGCTGCCAAGCTGACAAGACCTCCAAACAAATCAGCAATTCTCAGTATGTACAGACGTGGGAAGCCTTTTTCCCTGGCAACATGAGCCTAATGAAAGCCCTTACTTTCCTCATACACTACAGTTTCTTTCTTGCTTTAAGTAGCTCCTACACTGGCTCTCACAATGGGTTTCCATGTACCTGGGTTCATTCAAGAGACAAAATTAAGAGCAAATTAAAATACTGATGTGCCCCCCAGTCTTGGCCTGCCAATGAGGGAATACTCCAATGTCTTCCTTTTAATAAGTAGGGTCTCACCAAACTCACAGTCCGTTGGTTCATTTCACAATCATAGGATTTTGAAAATGGCAAAAATCGTGATTTCAGACATTTCCATCTCAAAGTTCAGGGTGTTGTAATTGTAGGGGTCCTGCAGGAGTTGTGGGGTGGTTGCAAGGTTGTTGTGCGGAGGTTGCGAACGGCTAACTACTTCTGCACAGCTGCTGGCAGCAGCGTTGCCTTCAGAGCGGAGCAGTTGGAAAGTGGCAGCTTCTAGCCAACAATCGAGCTCTGAAGGCAGAACCGCCACTAGCAGCTGTGCAGGAGTAAGGATGGCTGGAATGGGGTTGTCACCTTTAGTTTCGCACTGCTGCTTATGTAACCCACACACCTAGGCTATGTCTACACTCGCGGCTTCTTGCGCAAGTAATATGCAAATGAGGCTAAGTGTGGAATATCGCCAAGCCTCATTTGCATACCTAATGAGCCACCATTTTTTTCAGAAGAGGCTCTTGAAGAAGGAGTGTCTACACTGCCCCTTCTTGCGCCAAGAAAAACTCCTCTTGCGCAATGCCGTTCTTCCTGAAAAGTAATAGGTATAACGGCATTGCGCAAGAGGGTTTTTCTTGTGCAAGAAGGGGCAGTGTAGATGCTCCTTCTTGCGCAAGAGCCTCTTCTGAAAAAAATGGTGGCTCATTAGGTATGCAAATGAGGCTCAGCGATATTCCACGCTTAGCCTCATTTGCATATTACTTGCGCAAGAAGCCGCGAGTGTAGACATAGCCCTAGTGTGGGTCACTGCCCCACGCAGTGGCACCTAGACCACAGCAACAGCTAAAGGAGACCTCTACAGCACAGGCTGGGAGTCAGTTGGCTTTTAGCTCAGAGGGTATAGAGGCTCCCATACTAAGCTTCAGAGATCCCAAGTTCAAATCCGCCTAGTGGCAGTTACAAATGGGGGCTTGTCCAGGATCTCAACTGGGTCTCTGAAGCTCAGGACACGCTTCCTCACCGTGGGGAAGTATGTAACCCACACACCTAGGGTATGTCTACCCTGCTTTCCTCTTTCGAGGAAAATTTTATAAGGAGTAAGGGTAATTTCGAAAGAAGGGTTTTCTTTCGAAATAACCATGTCTCGACTGTCTCTTTTTGAAATAGGGTATTTCAAAATAGCGCCCGGACGCGATTATGCAAATGAAGCACGGGAAATTCAAATCCATTCTTCATTTGCAATTTTGCTCAGCTGCATTTGCATTCCTCTCGAAAGAGGAATGCAGTGTAGACATACCCCTGGTGTGGTTCCCTGACCAATGCAGTGGCACCTAGACCACTGCAACAGCTAAGACCAAGAGACCTCTACAGCATGGGCTAGGAGTCAGCTGGCTTTTAGTTTAGAGGGTAAAGGCTCCTATGCTTAAGCTTCAGAGGTCCCAGGTTCAAATCTGCCTGGTGGTGGTTACACTTCGACAGCTGGACCCTCAGCCAGCACTCTCTGGCCGTCCAGCTCTGAAAGCAGCAGCACAGAAGTAAGGGTGTCATGGGTATGGTACTGTCCCCATTACTGCTGCTGACAGGGTGCTACCTCTGGAGCTGAGCACCCAGCTTGCATTACACCCATGGCTCTCCAACTGCCCAGCACTGAAGGCAGTGCAGAAGTAAGGGTAGCAAAGCTGTAGCCTTTCTACTTACATGGACAGGGGGCTGCCATACACGTGGTGCATGCATCCTTGCTGACTCACTTTCAGATTGATTTCATTATTAAACAGAAATAAACTGGCCTTCAGTAAGAGTGTGCGTGTCCCCCGAGAAACACTCAAGTGAGAGTGGAGCAACGTACTATTACCTTGAAACCAGAAGTAACCTCATTCATGGAGACTTCAGTTTCACAAAACATGAAATTAAAAAGATTACACTTAAAAGTGTTCAGGCTTTCCCCTCATCTTAGGTAGGAACTGATCTGATCATATACACTGGCTTTTTTAATTCCATAGGGGATAAAAGGTAACCTTGAAACTACTGGAGAGTAACGACACACCTCAACATCTGGTTTCTCTCCTTTGATAAGAAGTTCAGAAGTTGAGATCCATCCCATGGCTCCTTTTGCATTACATTGTTTTTTAAGGGGAATGAATTAACCATAAGTCTAAGTTATAATAATAGACTTTGTAGCACATGTTTAGAAAAGTGAAAAAACGATTTGCTACATAGCTGTTTGAAGGTCCTTCAGGGCTTTTGAGTTTCTCAATTGGGCTGTAATTATGAGGATCTTTGATTTTCCTAAATCTTGGCCACACATGGCTCAACAACTACTTGGCAGGTTCCTCTGCACACATTTAGCTTAATCTGATTAAAGCAATTCTCTCAGACATGCTTATCTCCAAAAAGGGAGCTGTGCTCATTGAGTTATCTGGGAGATAGGTTCCAAATGGAAGAATCATTTGTTTTAGACATCATATAGAATCCATATATTTATTGGGAGGTTAGAGCTCTTCAAAACATCCAAGAGCAGGTTAAGACTTGATCACAGTCTGTCAAAAGATCTCTGATAGGGGCCTGCTCTTTAGCTCTTCAGCAGAAGAAAGAAAGAAAGAAAGAAAGAAAGAAAGAAAGAAAGCCATAAGTAAAATTTGAACAGTTCAGTCCACACAAGCCACAGGAAGAAGAAAGATCAAAAGAAAACCTTTTGAGAGATCCCAAAAGGTTTCGTTCACCCAAGTCTCAGTTAGCGTCTTGGATCACCAAAGCTGCAGTTGCGCGGAGTCTGATACATCTTCCCTCTACTTGCTTGTAGGAATCCTCAATTGAAATCCAGGCAGATCCTTTGTCTGCTGAGGGTCACTACTAGGCCAGCCAGCTCACTGATTAATCACTCAGATAAGCCACAAGGATACAGACTTAAAGAAAACCCTGTTACAAGAATACACAAACCCTGAGAAAGACAAAATAGAAATACTCTTTGTCCATTGCTACACTTAAAGACAAGCTGAAGACTCACACTAGCTGAGAAAGCTAACTAGAACAGTTTGGCTAAAATCAAAACCATTCCCAGCATACAACTAAAACAGAAGTTATTTCCCTCCCAGTTTCCCCTTGCTATAATTAACATTGCCCATGTTCCCTGTTAGAGGGTGAACATCCTCACTACTTGCTGCAGTGTTGCAGAGTGAGGGACAGCAGCCTGCTCTCTGTTCCTGGCTCAGCTTCTCCCAGTTCACACAGGACACATAGTCTTAGAACTCTGGTTCTCAAAGTGCGGTCCACGACGTAAACAAACTTTATAGGGCTGCAGGAAACTTGGCCACCCCATGATAAGGAGACATCCACCTAATTAAAATCATGCCGGACCATGGATGTTGCCGGACTAGAGAGGTTCATCCTGTATCAGGTCAGTCAAGGGTAATCAATATGGCCTTCCTAACAATTATAGATTCAAAAGGAATTGCTCTTGGGGCAGTGAAGGACTTCATAGGGTTTGCATGATTTTCAAACACAGACGGTGGGTCTCCCACTGGGCTACAAATCTGTTTAACAAGCTATGGAGACAAGCATGAGATTCTGTATGAGACGCTCTGGACATTTTTATGAAAAGCAGAGGTTTATTTTTTTTTAAAAAGACCCATCCATGAACACACAGAAGCTGTTGGATTTAGCTGGTATGCGGCTGGTGCCAACTGCGAGGGTGCTTCTGACTGTAATTCATCTCCTTTTGTAAATCTCTTAGCTGGTTTAGTTTGGTGGTGTTAGTGTTTGAAATTTAAAGAGCTCTGATAAATGTTAATGAGCCCTAAAGAGGAGAGCACTGTTGTGTTAGTCTTTCCCATGAACACCTGTGAACTGTTGAGTTTAATTAAACTGCAGCTGGCACTGACTGTGTATGGGAAGACGGGGGGATTTATTATTGGGTTGGAATACTTTATATTGTCTTTTGTGTTTTGTTATACAGGACACAGAACGAGGGCGAATGCAAATGTTTAACTAACAGGGAAATCATACCTTCAAAGTGGTGTCAGATGGAGCGTGCCTCAGAGGATGGCATCAGGGGAGATGTGCGTGTGGTATCCTCTAAGAGCATCTTATCAGCAAGTTGACTCAAAAAAAGGAGCGCTAACTTGCATAACTATGGTACAAGGAAAATGAAAGTTTCATCCCAGAGGTGAATGCACTAAGGACCAAGGCTCCAGCTCCTCTAAAATTGCACCTGGAACATTGTCACACAATCCATCCCTTTCCAAAGAAGTGCACTGGCAAAGCTAAGACTTCAAGTCAATAAAGTTCCAGTTCTTGTCACCCATAAGTCTACAAAAAAAAAACTTAAGTATGTGAGTGGACACAGTGTCCTCTTCATGACCCTAAACATTCTGACACAATGATCTCTCGAAAGTATGACCTACTCCCACCCCCATTATTATAGTGTTCATCCTGGAACTGTAACCCACACTCGGGATGGTAAATTGCAGGTAATTGACTAATCGAATAGCTGATGCATTTGGCATCGACTATGTGACTAGTCGATAAGGGCGTCTCCACCTTTGAAGTGTAGAAACAGTTTAAAGGCGAAAGCGCCATGTGGATCCCAGGGTCAGCTGGGGACTCCCCGCTGACCCCAGGCTTTGTGTGGCGCTGCCGCTTTGAAACGCTGTGGGAGCCCGGAGTCAGGTTCCCCGCGGCGCTTCAAAGAGGCAGTGCCACGTGGAGCCCGGGGTCAGCTGGGGAGTCCCCAGCTGATCCCGGACTCCTTTGAAACGCTGCCGCAGGAGCCCAGCGTCCAGCTTCTCGCAGAATTTCAAAGCGGCAGCGCTGCGTGGAGCCCGGCATCTGGCTTCTCGCGGAATTTCAAAGCGGCAGCGCCATGTGGAGCCCGGCATCTGGCTTCTCTCAGAATTTCAAAGCGGCAGTGCCGCGTGGAGCCCGTGGTCTGGCCCCAGGCTCCACTCAGCACTGCCGCTTTGAAGTACCCCCGTTTCCCCCCGCCCTTGCTGCCTCTTTCTGGTAGAGGCAGCAAAGGGTGGTCCACTAGTTGACAAGCTTGTCGACTCTCCAATAAGCATTTGTGCTTATCGGAGAGTCGACAAGTGACCCTGAGGCCACTACCAGAGATAATAATGAGGCTGTTCTACAGCCTTAGCTGATGGGCGTCTGTTTTTTTAGCTCATGCAGTAGACGTTCATGCATGAAGCTCCAGAGATCCCAGGTTCAGTTCTACCTGCCAGCGTTACACAGCCACATGGCATCCAAGTCTACCTTGGTATCTATTTTAGCACAAACCAACCGCTCACGTGCATATCCATTATAGCTGGAGGCAGTGGTGAGCAATATTGGGGTCCCCCACCAGCTTTTCTACCTGTAAACAATCCATTAGCCAAGTTCTCGTTGAAATGGTTATGTTAAGGCTGCTGAGATTTTACCGATTGGGTTATCACTGAGGTTACAGAGCCCAGAGCTTGGATAGGCATCCATTTCCTAATTTAAATCTACATCCATGAAAAAAGTAGCTTTCCTATAGCAAGCCACATGAACAGTCCACAGTGGTGAATCTAATCATCTCAAAGTGGCCGGCAACAGTGCCTCCCGTTGCAGGACTCTGACAGGACATGTCTACGCTGCAATTCCTCAGCCTCGCGTGGCTGATCCGTGGATAGCAGCCACAATTTGGAACCTCTTTGGATTCTGGGACATTTGTCTGCACTAAACTCTGATTGTTTTGGCAGAAACAATGCTCCATGTAAAATATAATGTGCAAAATGTGTCCCTCTGACATCATCTTTGCTGACATGGTTTCCTCTCCCACCACCATTGCAAAAGCATCTCTCTTAATTGGTCAGACATCATTCTGCCATCACCTTGACATCACCCAGTCACTTGTACTGATGTGTCTTCTAGCTGACATGAGAACATCTTTGATAAATCTGAACTGACAGTTTAATTTTGGTTACTTTCCTGCTGTCGTGCCATCTCCATAAAGTTGCCTTGCCCTTGCGTTATTTCATTTTGACGTCCTATTGTTATCTCTGCAGATTCTCTTTGGCACTGTTCTATTCTGACTCAAAGGGGTAACATCTTGAAAGACCCAGCAGGGTATCACTTGAAGAACTTTAGAGGCAATCTCGTAGTGTATTAAATGAGACTTGCAAATTTTTAAAAAAATTACTTTTTAAAAGTACAATAAAGCTCTTCAAAAAATACATAATCCAATGTCCTTTCTCTTCAGACTGCATCTTGTTGCAATGGGAGGGCTTATACGTTCCAATGACTTTGAGAGTTAAGCTGGCAGGAGATCCAATTTCAGGTAGCGCTACACAGCAGGCCAAAGGGTAGGGACCAGATGAAAGAGCAGTCCACTGATTCTCCAGGCTGAGCACTCAACTACAAGCCAATCCTATTAAAAAAGTGAAGTTACACACAACAAGGGAGCCACTGAAGCAAACAGCATCATAGAAGGAGAAGACAGAGATTTGTTGGTGGCGTAAGCACTATCAGACTGCGCAAGCAGGATTCTGATTCAGATAACTAAGCATAAGAGGAGCCCTATTGATTGTAATGGGATTACTAATGTGCTTCAATACATTCCTGGATCAGGTACCTGAACAAGTGGAGAGGTTACAAGCAATGTTCCCTTGAATCTTTTCCATTCACATCTCCGCAAATGCCATCCAGCTGATTAGCAGTGCAGCAGCTAGTTTTTTGTCTTCTGGTGGTGCACATTTGCAATGCCTTGGTGCACATAAAATTTATTCCGCACATGTGAATTTTATGTGCACCAAAGCATTGCAAATGTGCACCACCAGAAGACAAAAAACTAGCTGCGGCACTGCTAATCAGCTGGATGGCATTTGAATCTCTCCTGAGTGGCCGCAGAAGCACAAAGCTTACAGGGAACACACTCTACACTTTCACAAGTCGATCTTCCAGCATTCAGTTTAGGGGGCCGCGGGGCTAGACAGGAGGAAGTGGGGGATGGGAAGCAGAGCTGAGGGGAGTCAGGGGCCAGGAGAGGGGTTGACGGGAAGAGGGGGCCCGGAGGAAGGGGGCCTGGAGGAAGGGGGCGGGAAGCAGACCTGGCCGGGGAGAGGAGGGCATGCAGCCACAGCCGGAGTCCTTCGGGCCGCGCACCTGGCAGGCACTCCCTTTAGTTGCGAGCAGAAGTCGGGCGGGGGCGGAGGCGGGGTGGGGCTGGGAGTCACTCCCCGCCGGCTTCTGCACTCAACTAGAGGCTCCCAGCTGGGAGGTGGGGCCGCAATTGGCGCTGGGAGCCTCTGGTCGTGTGCAAAAGCCGGGGGGGGGAGTGGCTGGGAATCCCGGCCCCGGCCCCGCTCCGCCCCACCCAGCTTTTGCGTGCGACCACAGGCTCCTAGTGCCAATCATGGCCCTGCCTCCCAGTCGCTCCCCAACCCCCGCCAGGCTTCCGTCTGGCGCCCAGCCGGGAATTCAGAAAATACCGGACATTGCACATGTCCGGTATTTTCTGAATTTTTCTACCAGACAGACGGTGCAAATACCGGACTGTCTGGTAGAAAACCAGACACCTGGCAACCCTGGCAACCACATATTAATGAACTTTGGCCTAACATGGAAAAATTTCATGTAACATATTTAATGTATTGTAGTCACATACAACGTATTATAGAATTAAAGTCCAAATGTAATTTTTGAAGTTTGTGATCTGACAGAGGCTGTGATAAAATAATATACCTAACATTTACAAATGGATGCATGGATTGTTTCTTGCAATACAAATTCATGTTTTAAAATGTATATAGATACATATAGTAGAACCTCAGAGTTACAAACTGACCAGTCAGCCACACACATAATTTCTTGAGAACTGGGGTAGTTCATAACATTTCCCAAGAACTAGAAATATGCAATCAGGAAACAGAGACCAAAAAAAAAGCAAATACTATACAGTACAGTACTGTGTTAAATGTAAACTAGTAAAAAAAAAACTAAAGGGAAATTTTTAAAAATTGAAAAAAGGCAGGAAAACTACTTCTGTGTGTGTTTCATTTAAACTGAGATGGTTAAAATTAACATTTTTCGTTTGCATGGTGAAGTTTCCAAGCTGTATTAAGTCAATGTGGAGTTGCAAACTTTTGAAAGAACAACAGTAATGTTTGTTCAAAGTTACAAACCACCCCCATACCAAAGAAGTTCATTAAGTCTGATGTTCTACTATAACAGTGTAATTAAAGTGCCAATATATTTAAGCAACATAGTTATATTTGCATATGATTTCATATTACTTATCTGCAATGATTCCACATCAGTATATCTTCCCTTGAATAATATTCAGTACCATAATTCCTGACATGTAAACATTTTCAGTTGGTTTATTGATATGAATTTCTACAAGCTATAAAATGCACATGTAACCCAAGATGCCCTGAGAGGGCAGATACAATAAATTTGATTTTGATGGCCTTTGAAATCAGGCCAAACACAGACCAACAAAAATAAAACCTAGCAGCTCCCCAAATCAGAAGGGGGGAGGAATACCCACTCGCCCCATGTCACTGCACAAATAAGAGACCCACAATACACCCATCATAGCCCAACATTGACTTGTCCCTTCCCCCAAAAGCCTAGGAGAAAAAAGACATTGTAATGCACCCTGCAGAACAACAGATCCATGCTATTTCACAGTAATTTGTCCTCGTGACCTGGCTCTGCTGTCTATTACATATATGTCTCTGCTTTATGTTATGCGCAAAGCCAAACACAATGTTGGCTCTTACGAAACAAATAATGCAGATAGCACACAGCACAAACCCTTATTTAAAAGAATCCAGGTAAGCGTGGATGATTCAGCTTTTGTTAACTAAGGGAATACTCGCTGCAATTATGCTAGGACTGCTTTGCTGAAGGGTACATTTAAACATTTATAATCCATATACATTGTTTGCAGACTCTCTCGACTCCCAATAAAGATCCAGGAATCAATGCTGTAGGTACCACATCCCTAAAGACTTTACAGCTCGTACAAGAGACACTACAGTGGATTTACTGGCACACTGTGAAGTTTTACCAGAAATCACTGAAGCGATCATTCAGATAACAACATACTTTGTGATGCATTCGCTTTGCTTTTGTTCACCAGTTGGCTAACGGAGAAAATCCTCTTACAATGGGTCTCCCAGTCCCAAATCATTGGTGGGCAACAGGAAGATGCTGTTCTAACAGAGGCAGGGTGTCATCTCCCTGTTTCAGAGAGAGTTTAGGGGTAACTGAGGTTTGGATAATCAAGTTGTCGACTACATGAATAATTGGTCTCTATCTTTCCTACATGAAAACAAGGTCAGGTCATTGGTTTAAATTGGATTTATGTGTTTAGCCTTGCAAAAAAGAGTCCTGTGATGGGATTTCCTCTCCTCCCCCCTCGGTTCCTTGTAAAATTCTGGTAGCCTCTGAATACATAACCTTACAGTGCTAAAAAAATAAGATTTAAACACATCTGAAATAATGCAGCCGGGTTGCTATCACACTCATTATCTGTACAGCTGCCAACAATCCACGCTGGAGCCAGAGTCTCCTAGAATGCCATAAATCCCCAGCTGCCTCAAACAACAGGCGCTTTCATTTATCTCGGTGTAGCTCTGCAGCCTTGCAAGGTCAGGGTAGAGTCTTGCTTTGTTGCATATCCAAAACAAAACCTGCTCAGTGTAAATAAAGAAAAAGGAGTCGCTGGCCTAGATTATTTGAATAATTCCATTCTCATTCCCAGCAGCGACAGTGCTGCCATACAGCTTGCAGGTAAGGGGAGGCCAAGACAATCCAGTGGCTCCAACAGGTATTTAATAGATATACGTACGAGGAGGAGCTCACTTGACGAATGTCACATCCTTTATGACAGTGCAATTTGTGATTCTCACCAATAACCCAATTGCAACAGCACCTCCCTGCAGTTAAAAGCAATATACATCTCCACCACCTGTATCTTTATTTTAAAGCAACGCAAGCGTCTCAACAGCCTAAATACGCATATTGTTATCTAGCGCTATATTTCATTCCACATTTTCTGATGATAGGTGCCATTTTTTGAAGTAGGGAACAACATCTCTAGGTCAATTATAGCAAGAAGAGATGGGGAAGATGCATTGATCAAGAGCCGATGCACTTATAATTCCTTTGACTCCGTGGCTCTCAGCACTGACCTAACACCACAATCATATGAAGAACCAGATCCATGTAAAGAGTCTTCTGAAACCCACGTAGGTCAGCCTGCAGGATTAAGATGGCCAGGAAAGCCATCGTATTACCAAAGACGATGTCAGAAGTTACAAAATAAGGCAACAAAAAGCAAAACACTACACAAAACGTACAACTGAAGGAAACGGTCATTCATATGAGCGCACCTAAGTCATTTCAGTCAACACATCTGATTAAAGCTCCGAATTTAGTACCTTTCATTATACATGAAACGTTTTTTTCAACAGTAAAATGTAACTGTTCTTTCATGTGCACAATTGGTAACATGGGGTGAACTTGTACCACATTAGGTTAAAGCACAATTTTACTTTGAAAATGGTCTTTGTAATAATGGATCTATTTTCGGCAAAAGATCTCTTGGTACATCGGCACAGCGTTATCTGCTAGTGGCCATATTATTACTATTGCTGCTTATTTCTGTTAGCCCTGCAGAACCAATACTGCTACAATAGTTACTTGGGTTCTACCTAAAGGATCAATGTCTTTGCTCAATTACATCTGTGCAGCTCCACTGCAAAGATTTGAAGATCATTGTTAATTAAAACATTTTTGGTCGTCAGCACTTGACTCCTTACTAGTTATGATGCATATGCCATAAAGAGCTCAAGCAGATGGAAATCACGCAAGAAATGTACATATTCAGGGATGACCCATTGAAGACAATAAAGCTGGCACTGGGGTCTGCATCCGGGCCAAGGTTGGCTACTAATTTCTCTCTGAATGTGTCCCTCTGAATTTAGCAGCCTAAATACTGAGCTCTGCCATCTTTCTAGGGGGAAAACCCCCCATAAAACAGGTGGCCCCATGTATTAGTTTCTGACCTGAGTTGAGCTTTGTCAATTAACTGGAAAGTTAATCTCTTCTTTCCACTGGGTGGAAATTAGACATTTAAGTACATTTAGAGAATGAAGCTGGCCTTTGTTTGAAAAGTACAGATAATAATACAAAAAAATCCAAACGGTCTCATGTCTCCATAGATGTGAGTTCATGCCTCACTCAGCTTCAGTAACCCGCTAATGATACAATATACCCAGACTGAACATTATGGTCACTGGAGCTTGAGGAATTTAAGCAGAACCTATTCAATTCCAAATTCATTGAGAATCTCTATATCCTGTATCCTTGACAAATAAACCTTATAACATCATGTAGTTAATAAAACCAAAGTCTGGTGAAATGTTCAGAAAAACCTAAATCTGTTATGGGAATCTTGCATCCAACCATACCAAAGTTTTCAAGCCTAAAATTTGAGGAAGCCTAAAAATTCCTTTTATATTAGGCTAATCACATCTAAGTGCACAGGAAATGCAATTTAACAATTACAGCTATATTTGCTGAATGCAACCAGAGCTACAGAAATAGTATTTACTAATGAGACAGAGAGGGTATGGTTAGTATGTGACCCCAGCTCCATTTCAGAAAAATGAATTTTTTATAAGGCTAAGTTAAAATGTAAAACCTAAGTGCTCATCCATACAATGAGGCTACGTCTAGACTGCAAGCCTCTTTCGAAAGATACTTTCGAAAAAGCCTCTTTCGAAAAAGAGCGTCTAGACTACAACCAGTACTTTCGAAAAAGCAAGCTGCTTTTTCGGAAGAGAGCACCTGGCAGTCTGGATGCTCTCTTTCGAAAAAGCACAGTTTGCATTACATAGCGCCTTTTTTCGAAAGAGCACTTTCGAAAAAAGGCATTCTTCCTCGTAAAACGAGGTTTTCCCTGGTCGAAAAAACTGGCACATTCTTTCGATTCACTTTCGAAAGAACGCGGCAGCAGTCTAGACACAGGTAAAGTTTTTTGGAAAAAAGGCCACTTTTTTTGAAAAAACCCTATAGTCTAGACACACCCTAAATTGGGTTTCCAACACAGGTTTGGAAGGCTTATGTAGGGACATACTTTGAAGTGCTCAGTGCCCAAAACCAAGGACAAATTCTCAAGAGAGCTCACTTCCCCCAATAAGGTGCCAAAATATGGAAGGGTCAGATTTTTAATAATGCTCGCATCCATCATCTGCAATTGTGACAGCAAGAGTCTCTCCAGAACTCATGTAATAGGCACACAATGTGCCAAGCACTTCAGAAAATCTGGCCCGTAGTGCAAAAATCTAGATTTGTGTGGCCAGCCAAAGTGATTTTGAGAATTCGACAGGACAATCAAACTCAGTCTCACGGGC
The DNA here is from genome assembly GCA_019425775.1 of Rafetus swinhoei. Lineage (NCBI taxonomy): Eukaryota > Metazoa > Chordata > Testudines > Trionychidae > Rafetus > Rafetus swinhoei. The sequence goes on along the minus strand of CM033445.1, from coordinate 20,987,728 downwards.
TGAGCGTAAAAAATGTAGCAGAAAAAAGGACGGCTCTTTCCACCCCTCAAAACCAATTGTTTCCATGCTTGATACATTAACAAAAAAGCTCACATTTATACCATATATCAACCTGCTAAGCCCAGCAGCATTGATCACCAATCAGAAGAATCATTTCACACCCCTGGATTCCATCAGGCTCAGGAGGCCTTGCTTTTATGACAAGCAATGTCAGCCCATTGGGTTAGAGCAGTGGACTGAGGCTCAGAAGAGAAGGATCCTATTCATGGGTCTACCACTGGCCTGCTGGGTGACCATGGGCAAGGTGAGCTGCACTTCTGCTCCTCAGTTGCCCTACCTGTAAAATGGGAATGCTAATACTGATCTCCTTTGTAAAATGCTTTGAAAGCTATTCATGAAAGCTATTCTAAGAGTTAGGTATTATCAATCTCTTCCCTGTCCATGGCTGAATACACCCCCAAATCATGGGACAGGACAACATATTCCCATCAAAGCTCCATCCTGCCTTAATTTAGGAACAGAGAGGCATTCTGGCTCCAGGAGTAGAATCCTCCTTAGTACAAGATATTTTCTCCTCCTGTCACCTAGGCAACTACTTTTTCAGATTTTTCTACCTTTCTTCCACAGAGTGACATGTAGTCTCCAGCCCAATCAGCACCTGCTCAGAGCAAGAGGGAAGCAGAGTAAGAGAAAAATCAGCTTGCTGGTGACCCTCAAGAGCCTCTGAAACTTGACAAAGAGTCACTAATGTTTCCCAGTCTACTTCAAGAAAGAAATAACAGTGGGCTGCTGGGCACCTGCCAGCAAACTGAGAACCACAGCAACCACACATTCACAGACAGCACTTAATCCACTCCTGAAATCTCTCTTGCTATGCACCACTTTTCTTCTTGCTTCGCTATTTCAAATAGTGCAATAAATGGAAGCATAACGCTGACAGGCGGAATTGAATCTGGGACCTCTGGAGCTCAGAACATGCGCTTCTCATAGATTCATGGGCTGTGTCTACATTGGCACCCTTTTTGGAAAAAAGGATGCTAATGAGACCAGTCGCAATTGCAAATCATGATTTAAATATCCCCAGGTATTTGCATTACATAACTGCGCTTTTTCGGCTCGGGCTTTGCGGAAAAAGCGCCAGTCAAACGGGCATCTTGCGGAAAATAAACCCTTTTCGCAAGATCTCTTATTCCTACTTGCAAGTAGGAATAAGAGATCTTGCGGAAAAGGGTTTATTTTCCGCAAGATCCCCGTCTGACTGGCGCTTTTTCCGCAAAGCCCCGAGCCGAAAAAGCGCAGTTATGTAATGAAATACCGCGGGGATATTTAAATCCCCCGCGGATTTGCAATTGCGACTGGTCTCATTAGCATCCTTTTTCGAAAAAGGGTGCCAATGTAGACACAGCCATAGACTTTAAGGTCAGAAGGGACCATTATGATCATCTAGTCTGACCCCCTGCACAATGCAGGCCACAGAATCTCACCCACCCTCTGCTGGAATAATCCTCTCACCTATATCTCAGATATTGAAGCCTTCAAATAGTTTGAAGACCCCAAGATGCAGAGAATCCTCCAGCTGTGATCTGTACCCCATGCTACAGAGGAAGGTGAAAAACCTCCAGGGCCTCTGCCAATCTACCCTGGAGGAAAATTCCTTCCCGACCCCAAATATGGCGATCAGCTAAACCCTGAGCATGTGAGCAAGAGCTAAAAACCAGCTGGCTATTAGTTATGGTATAGACGAGACTCATTATTCCCTCTGTAAGTGGTCTCAGTGCCACTAGATAGGACAGTGCACCACACCCAGTAGGTGCATGGGTTATAGTAGGACAGTTACTCAATATAAAACTTGTTAGAGAAGAAACAGGAGACCTAGGAGCGGATGGAATAAATGGACCTTCTTATTGCAGATACTCATTCCACTTCGCCCTCCAACGCAACGTTCCGAGTGAGCAATGATCTAGCACCAGTTACCCTCCTTTATCCATTTTAGTATGTAAATTTACACATCTATCACTACTTCCCTTAAATCCTTATTTAGTAATATGAATGCCAATACAATTAATATTAATAGGCAGGTGATTAATATTATTATACCTGCCCCTGGTTACTGTTCACAGGATTTTCAGTTAGACCAGCACTTTTCTACATTACATACTTCCTGAATCAGCAGGTTACGGAGGTTACAAAGGATGTGACCCTGAAAGTATTTAAAATGAAATGAATGGAGATGCTAGACTCCTAGAGCTGGAAGAGACCTTGAAAGGTCATTAAGTCCAGTCTCCTGCCTTCACAGCAGGACCAAGTACCATCCCTGACAGATTTTGCCCTAGATCGCTAAATGGCCTCCTTAAGGATTAAACTCACAACCCTGGGTTTAGCAGACCAATGCTCAAACCACTGAGCTATCCCTCCCCCCAGAGTAAGTGAGAACAAGCAAGAAAAAACCAAAGACCACACTGGTCAACTGCATGCTTGTCTCTCTTTCTAGACTGCAAGAACAAAGGGAAAGAGCACGTTTATACATCTGAAAGGACAATGCCTGCCCTGGCCAGACCCCTACCACTATTGTATTGCCTTCCCGGACCCCTGTTAATTCTTACATATCCCAACAAAACTTTTGTATATATAATTTTGTAGCATCTCTATGACATTCATGGACTCCATTTTTACATCCAGGTACAGTGGATTTTATCCATTGATATATGCAGTGTTGTTGCAGCCATATTGGTCCCAAGCTATGCGAGACAAAGTGGGCGAGGAAATATCTTTTTATTGAAACAACTTATCTTGGTGAGAGAAACTAGCTTTCAAGAGCTGAAGAAAAACACTGTGTAAGCATGTCTCCCTCACCCACTGATGGTCCAATATAAAATACTCCCCCACCCACTTAGTCTATCAAATAGATATTGCCCATATGCTCATCATTTGGTGAGTACTTTTAGGTGGGAGCGTGGGGATAATAGACAAGCAAATAAATTCTGTCTTCAGTCTGAAATGAAGAAAAAATGCCTAGTTACCCTTTCTAGATGGAAAATTTCACTGCAGAAAACAATGGATAGTTTAGAAGAATTAGACAGTTAAGAGCAGCGGCCACATTGGATCCTGCTGTGTTAGCTTATGGCTCCTAAATCAAAATGAGACTTAATACTAGGAATGAAATTCCAACTCCTCTGTAGTCAACAAGAGTTGTACCACTGACTTCATAACTGTTTTCCATCCCTCTCAAGACTAGGAGTTTGATACACATACACCAGGAGCTTGACACACAAACACCACACCAGGATAAATCAGGAGTAACTTGACTAGAGACAGTGGAACTACACTGGTGTAAAAATCAACAAAAAGGCAAGGCCTCGGGTAATTACATCTAGGAATACTGCTGATGGTCTCACTTCAAAGTGAATCCAGTCAGTGAATACTATTTCAACAACCATTTTACAAAGTCCCGTACAACCCCTCTAATGCTATACCCCTCTAATGGAATGATTAAACCTCATAAAAAAATACCAAGCAAGTTAAGTGGCTTCCCACAGACTTCAGTGTGACTCAGTGACAGAGCCACAAATACAATCTTAGTGTCCTGACTCTGTATTCTGCCTGCTCCCTAGCTGTCAGGTTGGTTAACACTGGAACCGATTGTCCATGGACTTGCAGTGGAATCCCTGTTACTAGAGGTTAAGAACAGGTTAGACAGACACCTACCTGCCAGTCCTCCACCTCTGAGTCTCTGCTGTCCCTCACCGCACAAACACTTATACTGTGTAACTTCACCCGCTAGATCACAGGCATTATTTTTTAGGAAGCTCTTTTCTGTTTGCACCACTTGAGCCCCCATGAAATTAACGCTGTTTATATTGGATTGCATGCACACTACCCTGAAAATACACTCCATCCTTATGTGCAAGAGATGGTCCAGAACCCCCAAAACAGAAAAAAACCCTTTTCCTTCCTATTCCATCTCACGTCTAAAGCTGGTTTCATTCAGGTAAGACTGGAATGCAAAGCTGGTCTATTTTCAGGTCCAGTACAATTATTAATTATTATTATTATTATATTATAAGGCAAAGCTGCTCTATTTTCAGGTACAGTAACACCCCTTCCCTCACTGCCTCATCAAATGAACAGTCAAAGCTCTCCATGTTCATATCAGCTGCATTCCCTAATGAGGGGGGCACTAGCATCAAGGGATTGGTTGACATTTAGGAAACCATGTGGGGACTTTGAGATGGTCAGTGAATGAGGGTACGTCTACACTGAGGGGGTTTTCCAGGATACTAGAGGTATCCCGGAAAAACTCTGCCACATCCAAGAACATGCTTTCCCTTCTGCTTTTTTTTTGCAGAAGAGCAAAGGCACTCTTTCGGGGAGCCCTTTATACCTCATTCTACGAGGGATAAGGGCTCTGCCGAAAGAAGAGCCTTTTCCACCATCTGGCCCCGTCTAAACAGGGCCAAATGGTGGAAAAACCTCTTCTGGAAAAATGACTGGAAAAAGCTACGCAAATTGCGGAGTGCAATTTGCGTAGCTTTTTCTGACAAAGGACTGTACTCTAGACCTAGCCTGAGAAGACACTCCCGCTCATGCCCTGCAAACCCTGGAGAGTTCTACCCGAAACTTCAACTTGTGCATCACAGCCTTCAGGGTTTCCAAAGATTCTGACAGGGAACATTAGGGTTTTAACAAGTTAAAAGGCTATATACCAACTGCCTCACGGGCTGATGGATACTATTCATCTCTCAGTAGCTTCCACCTCTTCTCCAATCTCTCCACACCCATGATAATGAAAATGCGCCCTGCATAACTGTTTTCCATCCCTCTCAAGACCATTATTTAGGGACAGCAAAAGGAAAGGATTAGACAGCTGGTGCTGGCTGATCTACAATTTACCATGGGCAAAAAGACCTTTCCTCTGTGTGTGTGTGAGGCGGGGGGGGGCAGAGATGCACTTGTTTCCAATGTTGCTGCAAACACGTTCGTTAAGACGACATTCTTTAGCTGGTTTTACTCCAGTTTCACAAACACAGGCAACTTCCCTGGGCCAATGAGGCATACGAACAAAGCATGAAATTCTGGCTCCATTGAAATTAACGGGCAAACTCTCATAGTCCTGGGTGTCAACTTGCATGTGTTTGTCTCCACCTGTCCTTCTGAGGTTTCATTTTGGCTTCAAATATCTCAGAGACGTTCTGTAGAAGCTGCCAAGTTTCAAGTGGGCTAGTAGGCTCATTTTTATTTATTTTTAAAAAGTGGGCAAGAGACGCCACATATTCCAAGCTCTGGAGATCGCTTTCAAATCATTATAACCATACTGCTCATATAAATCCTCTGCTCGTGCAATCATCAGGTATGACCTCATTAATAACACAATGCCAATAAATAAACCTGTAATTATACCATGTCTTGTGGGCCACAGTTAATATCCATCGGCCCAATGCTGCCGCGCCTACATTTAGTATTAACATGGGCATCAATGCGACTGCCTGCAAAATAAAATACTGCTCTGCATGTGGAAAGGTGTCAGACTCAGCCCCCAAGTTATTTGCAGTGATGTCACTGGAGGGGTTTTGTATTGGGGTTTTTAAAAGAAGGGTTGATCTTAGGCACCAGAACATGAGATGCAGTGGATAACCAGGAGAGGATGGGGTAAGGATCAGAAACCGTTGTATCCCTGGATTACTTGCATTGTAGCTTAAAGTCATTTTTCCATAGTTTAATATGTATTCATGTTACAGAATACACTGAAGCATCTGGAGGGTAGTGGCTGAGTATGGGTGACAAGGCGGCAGAGTGAAGCAATTCAGCTTGGTAAAATCAGGCTGTGACAGGCTGTGCATACCCCACACTGAGACAAGAGGGGTTAAAACACCGTGGGCAGAGGAAGTCCCGCCCCTCCACCCAGAATGGGTATGCTCCAAATGCTAGAGCCGTATAAAAGCGAGAAGACTGCAGAAATTCGATCGACTACTCGACTAGTCAATTAACTGCAATTTAACATCCTTACCCCAAGCCTCTATTGACTCTGGCCATTAGGCTGTGCTGCCCTGAACCAAGGGCTACCCCTATTGACTCTGCCCATTGGGCCATGCTGCCTTGAATCGAGGGTTACCCCTATTGACTCTGGCCATTGGGCCGTGCCGCCCTAAACCAAGGGCTACCTCTGTTGACTCTGGCCATTGGGCCATGCTGCCCTGAACCAAGGGCTACTCCTATTGATCCTTGTTGCTATTGACTCTAGTCATTAGGATGTACTGCCCGGGACTGAAGGCTGGGAGTACAGACCAGCAAGTTTGCTGACAATCCAGCAGCTGACCAGGCACTATCCACACCCCTGGGAACCCTCAGCTGAAAAGATGGGGTGTGCATGTGCCATGGCACAGGTGATGAATGCAAGCAATGCAGGCAGAGAGACTGCAGCAGAAACACACTGCAGTCTCCAGAAATCATTTCATACAACTTGTAGTACAAATTGGCTTTAAGAGACATTTCCGGCTGCACATGTATTCCCCACTGAATGGTGATACCTATTCAAATTATCAAAAACAGTCAGTTCTTCAATTCAGGATAAATCCCAGACCTCAGACAGAGGCAAATGAAAAAAAAAAGTTCAAAAGCAGAAAGGCAGCAAAATGTGACTCTCAGGACCAATCTCTCTGATATGCCTCAAGCTTGCTAACAGCATTTTTATGCCACAGGCATGTCCCTTTCCTTTGCCCTCGGATTTTCTTTCAGTGAAGTCTTGTCCTAATAACCGATTACAAACTACTAGACAAGGCAAAGTCTTATCTTGCAAGACAGGAATGGACTTACGGTGCTAATGGAGCCATGCAAAAACTAGCCTGGATACATGGTCTACATATAGTGGCCAGGAATAGGAACTTTGCATTTGATCACAGGATTTATCCAACTGAGGTCCAGTCTTCTGCCCCATAAAATGTGAACGGCCACGATCTAAATCGCGTGTGCAGCAGCAGGCACCCATGCGAGGGTGTGTCACCATCCTCTCTCACACGTAAGTTATGACTCCTCCAAACTATGTCTGCAGCAAAGGAAAGAGGTATTAGCGCCTATCCGTAGAGCTCTGCAACTCCATGGATATCCACGAGCGTCCACATCTGCTGATACGGATGCAGATATCCGTGGCTCATTTTTACGGATGCAGATACCAATTTCGTATCCATGCCGGGCTCTACCTAGCTTCTAACCAGGCTCACTTGAACTCATTTTTCCCTAGGAGACTGAGTACTTTTCAAATGATGGCATGTTTCTGACACGGATCCTCAATGGGGCAGAGAGGATAGAGTCTGATGACTTCACTGGTCGTGGCCAGTTTCCCTGCTATACGACCAGTGGTATAAGTGGGCAGAGGAAAGCACACAGCATCCACTCTGGAGGGCTGGTCATTTGAAGTGACCTTTTGCATGTCTCAGAGTATGTGCTCAAGTATAATAGTACATTTATCACGGGTTTCTGTGTGGGCAGGAGCCAAAAGGGAAGGAGTCTTTTAAGCAGTTGTTACTGGCCCGGTCTATGCCAGTGTTTCTCAACCAGTGGAACGAGTACCCTTAGGGGTCCTTGAGAGAAGGCTGGGGGGTACGTCAACACAACTGAAATTTGGAGAAAACTGAATTTTTGTTTTAAGTTTTACAGCGCTTTTTTATTTTTGTATTTTTTATACCTAAAAATTACATCGCTTGCCCAGCTACGATGAAGCTGTTTAAACAAATGTTTTGCAATGGTAGAAAAAAATTGTGTGTGCTTGAAAACTGCGGGTACTGTAGGTCCTTTTTTTTTTTTTTTAAGGGGTACTTTATTAAAAAAAAAGGTTGAGAAACACTGGCCTATGCCTGCTTCTGGAAACATAGGCCCAGACAGAACCCGACAACACACAAAAACTGCGGTGGCAACAAGAATAAGAATAATGTACTTCTACCCCACACACCTTGGGGAAATGTAACACTGAGCCTGGGCAAACAATGACTGGAGTCTTGGTAACAAGAAAACAAAATATCAAGAAAACAAGGGCTTGCCCTTCCAGCTTCTGTACTCAGTTTAAACACCCATTTATTATGGCAATTCTTCTTGAGTGACCTCAGGGTACCCAAATTGTCCATAGGCCACAAGCTCTTCATAATGCAACATCCCCACTTCCTCCTTATAATGGTATCGCGCTGGCTTTTATTTAGGGATGCATGTAACTGGTTTGGGGAAAGCAAAGAACCTCTCCTCAGCAATGTTCCTAACCTTTTCCATCCATGTGTGGAATAAATTGTTTTAAGTGCATCGAGGCATGTGTGAATGTGCACCACCAACAAAAAAACCTAGCTGTGGGGCACTCTGCTAATCCACTGGGCGGCATGTGAATCTTTCCAGGGTGGCCACAGAAGCACACAGCTTACAGGGAACGCTGTTCCTCAACCATTTTCCATTTTTAAGAACTAAGGGCCAGATTTTCAAAAGACTTTAATAATAAATCCTAATTTTTCACACAGCACTTCTCTTCAGCAGATCTCAAAGCATTCTTTAAAAGATCATTATCTTTTGTATTCTCCTAGCAAAGCATCATTCCCCACCCCACCCCCGCCATTTTAAAGATAAGGAAATTAAAGCACACCAAGGCAGCAGGGCCGACAGTCACTGTGAGCCCCCAGGCAAGGTGTGGGTGGGGCGGGCACCGCACTCCCAGAAGGGGTGGGGCTTCAGGCAGCCATTCCCCCCCCCCCCAAGTCCTAAGAGCTATGCAGAGTAGAGCTCCAATGCTCAACAGCAATTCAAAGGGGCCTAGGGCTCCAGCCACTGCCTTTGATTCTCCAGGACCCAAAGCAAATACCCTCTTTGCACCCTCCCCTCACCCCCACTCCCCCATTGGCAGGAGTGCAGCAAAGTAAAGTGCCTTGCATAATGTAACCCAGAAGACCAGCAGCAGATCCAGGACAACCCACGGTCTCCTGCATACCAGACCACTGCTCTAACCACTAGACCACAGAACCTTCTCTAACGCGCCTTGATTGCAAGTGAAGCTAGATGCTCAACTTGAAAAATCCAGTGAGCGTGTATTTGCATCTTCAGTATCTTTGTGCACCTAGCCCTAAATTATTGTGTTTTGGGGGTTTGGCCTTGCAAAAATATTAGTGAAAATTAAATCCTGGTTTGGATCTGGACTCCAAAGCAGAGAGAGAAGCTGCTCCCACTAGATTTCCTTCCCAGTTGCTAATGGGGCTGGGTAGACACTCAGACTTCTGAATGTTTATCTGAAGCAAGCCCAGACTCCAAACCTTGTGTGGCTCACACCGACAGTGTCAACCTAGACATGCTTAAGAAAGCCTGGGGCACAACATCACTCACTCTGTGTACATAGCAGCTGCGGGGCTGTGACATTATCACCAATTCACCAGCTACAGTGTCTTCCGCTAAGTCCTGGATGGTCTTTTTATGTCATTTAGTTGAGTTGGGCTTGGTTTATAATCACACTTGCCAAGACCCGTGAATGGAGAATTAACAGGTTCTACTCCCAACCTACTGCCACCTTTTTCCTCTACAACATCGTGTCAACAGGTTTCAAAGCAAAGAGAGGTCAAATGCAATTTTCTGAGCATCACTCCTGTTCTATTTATGTTCATGTCCCAGCAAAGTTACTATAATTAAGTACATTGTGATTATAATTAAGCATGGGCTCCTCCAAATGTATCACCCATACATTTATAATTAATTAAAATGACTAGAACTGGTCATGAAAACTAAAATCGGATGTGTTCTCATGTCTATTGCCATCATTACGCAAAGGTCTACTCAGTTCACAGCTACCTACCAAGATTTCTATACTATTAAAAATTCTATAATTGATTTTCCTTGCCAATTTTCTATGGATAAATACATCATTTATACCAGGCACCCTTTGCTGAGTTATAGCATTTAAGCCTTGATCCTCCAAGCGGCTTCACAACAGCAGGGGAGCACAAGGAGGCTGTGCTCTGCATGGACAGTAAAGAGACTCTCGCTGGGGCAGAAGGAAGCTTAATTACTCGGTGTAGGTGGCACTGGGCGGTAGCAAATTTCCAGCCCCTTGGGCATCCACTGTGTTGACCACCATAATTAGAGTAAAAGGGGGCATGTGGGCATAAAATGGGCACATCTTGAGGGACACGGGGTCAAAAGAAATTCTCAGCATGAAAACAAAGATGCTTGCTATGCACATACACAAACACTCCATTCTGGATAGCAGCCAGGAATAAATTGCTGGCATTGCAACATCATTCTAATTAAGGTTCCCCTGCCCTCTTATCCTCTTCTTTTTACCTTGCACTTATATGAACAGCCATCTGTGTTTTTTTTTATCTGCAGCAGCCATTCCAAATCACAATGTGTCTGAAATTACCTTAAAAAGTGTGCCCTTTTCCATCAGCGCTAGAAGTAACCTCAAACATCGCCTAAGTCATAAAATAGCCACAAGTAAAAAGAGATGTTTCTATTCAACTTGTGGAACTCACTGCCACAGGATGTCATCCAGGCAAAGAGGTTATAAAATTGGGGGTTGGTTTGCTTGGTGGGTTGTTTTTAAGGAGGACATGGAAAAAGAGCTGCACCTGTAGCTACATAAGCTAAAATTAAATATTTAAAGACACTCAATCTTTCCACTTCCAGAATTATATCTCCATCAACAGGAATAAGGAATCCCTCCTGGTTCTAGTATTGTGCAATTATATGGGTGTATTACTGAAATGCTCTGTATTGGACAGAGTAAGACTGAAAGAGATTGACCCCAGCCTACTACTGTACTAGAAAAGAAAATCAACTGCTGCCGATTTGCCTCATGAAGGGCGAGACATCTAGGAACACAGCTCCTACTTCTTGCTCTAGTCCACCAGCTGGCACACTGTGCATTGGTGAACGGAAGAACTTCCTCAGGCGAGGAGGTTGAGATAAGCTTCCAAAAGTTCAGTCTGATAATCAAACCTCATGAATATGCAAAACTGAGCTGGTGGTCTCAGGAGGATGAGATTCCTCGGAGGTTTCTAGTGCTTCCCCTTCTGATTAAGGCACATATTGGGAAATCAACCTCCTGTGGTGTTCCCATCTGGATGGTGGAAGTGCCAGGCTATGGGGGAGAAAATGGATACAACTGGACAACTAGTCATCCAAACACTCAACTTCAGAAGAGCTTTAAGCTTGAGTTTGAAATAAGTTACTCAAGTCTTCTTTTCCAATTGGACTGCATTGCCCATGCTTAACCACGCTGCATGTCACTCACTGGCTGGCACTAAGTGCTGATTAGTTGGACAGCACCGCTCTTATTATTCCAGCCCCTGGACCCCAAGCCAGAGCCCAGAGAACCACTGCAGTAGGCGCTGTATACGCAGAACAATCTGTGTCCCTAGCTCTTCACTCTCCTTTGGCCTTGAGGAGGCTGTTCGCCTCTCTCGGTCTCTAATGCCCCTCCTGGCTTCCATGCAGACTGCAAGTTCTTACTATGTGTTCGTTCTGTACCTTGCACAACGGCGCCCCTACGCACCAAGTTAGTACAAATACTGGCAACAACAGAGTCAAAGCTGATTTTTGCAATCCACAAATCATTAGCAACGCCCCTCCCTAGCAGCAGCCTGCTCACCCCTGCTTTCCCCTAGGCATTCCGGTGCACTGGAGAGAAGGGCTAGATCAGGGGTCTCCAACTTTTTTAACCACAAGATCACTTTTTCAATTTAAGTGCAATAGAAGATTGACTTCAAACCCAAGTACCCTTGCCTGGCTTCCTTCCCCTCCTTCTCTGAGGCCCCGCCCCTGCTCCACCCCTTCTCCGAGGCCTCACCCTGCCCACTCCATCCCCTTCCTCCCTGAATCTTATTCACTTTCACCAGGCTGGGGTAGGGGGTTGGGGTGCAGGCTCTGGTCTTGGGCCAAGGGGTTCAGAGTATGAGAGGGGCCACCCTGCAGGTGTGGAGTGGGTTATGGGATAGGGCATTTACCTAGGGAGCACCGAGTGGTGGGTTTGAGTCCCCCTGGGAGTGGTGGAACAGCCAATACAGGCTATCCCAGGGATGAAGTTGGCTCCTGCATTTGGAAAGCAGAATAAGGGACCCTAGGGCGGTGGAGTGGGCTCTCCAGTGAACTCAGGGATAGGGCATCAGCCTCTAGACCACAGGGTGGTGGGCTCACTCCCATGCCACTGAGGCAGCAGCTGGGCAGCCAACACTGGCTCCCCTGGGGATGGAGCTGGTGCCTGTGTAACCCACACACCTAGTGTGGTTACTGAGTACTGCAAGTGGCACCTAGACCACTGCAACAGTTAAGATCAAGAGACCTCTACAGCATGGGCTGGGAGCCATCTGGCTTTTAGCTCAGAGGGTAGAGGCTCCTAGAGTCAGCTCCCCAGGTTCAAATCCGCCTTGGTGGTGGTTACACCTGCATTAGGAAAACAGGATAAGGGACCCTCTGGAGGTGGGATGGATTCTGGAGTGGACTAGGGAATACAACATTTGCCTGGGGAGTATAGGGTTGGGGGCCTGAGTCCCCACCACACTGGGACCAACCAGCCAGCTGCCCCAGGGATGGAGCAGCAGAGCCAAGGGCCTGCCCTGGCCCTGAAAGCAGCTGGCATGTACAGCAGTGGTGCCATGTGCTACCCCACAGCTACTAGCAACAGTTACCTGTTATTGATCAATGGGAGCTGCAGGAGCCGTGTCTGCAGGCAAGGAGAGCATGTGGAGACCCCCTGCTCTGCCTCTCTCACGGACATGCCAGCCACCTCCAGGGGTAATTACTCCAAACATGACAGGTCAGGCATTTCAGAACTCACTGCTCCAAGAATTAAATGTGAGCGTAAGGGAGAAATGAAAGTTATGAAATGCACAGACCAGCCAAACACCAGAACTAACCCACTTGGCAAGCAGGAAAAGTAACAACAACCCCCCACGTACGTGTTGGGGTCAGGAGATGAGAGGGAAGGACAATGAGTGTTGGTGAGAATGACACAACACACACAGCATTGCCAAGCTCCCTCCATCTCCCTCCATCCCCGTCTCTCTGTGCCGAGTCAGAGTACAGACGTGGGGAAGGGGGGAAGGAGGGACACCCTGACATCAGCGCCCCCCTTCTCCCTCCCACACCTGCACAGCAAGCAGGAGGCTCCCAAGGGGCAGCTCCAAGGCAGAGGGCAGGAGCAGCAGGGCAGTGAAGGGGAAGTGCAACTGAAGTACCACTGCTTCCTAGCCAAACCAGTCAGGATCACCTGTCAGAAGCTCCTAGATCTACCAGTAGATCCCGATCTATCGGCCGGTGACCACTGGGCTAGATGCATCTGGTTTCCCCTCTTAATTTTCGTTTCCCCTCAATGGCAGACACTTTGATCATGACCCTTTGCAGACTGCAGGCCTTTATATCGCTTGTCAGCATCTCTCACACCTGTACCGCTCTGCCCAGAAATGTCCTTCTCTGCCTTGGGTCTGGGGAGAGGTTTTTAACTGGGACCCGCTGCAATTAATGCGCGAGTGTTTCTGACCCCACGGAGCCTGGCTGAAAGCGCAGCAGCCTCGACACAGCGCCTCTCAGCATCCTCAGCCGAGTTCAGCTCAGCCATTCGGCTCCTTAAGATGCCTTGCTCCACGGCAAGTAACTTTCCCCTGATGAATCCCCGCTCCCATCAGACAGCACCAAAACCATGGTCAATGGCTCTAGCCCGACAGGGAACCCAGGAAATATGCTCTCTGGGAGCAAGCCTGTCATTTTCAGACTCAGCCGAGGCAGCCGAGGCAGCACCTCAAAAAATGAGGTTTACAGGATCTGTCGAAAAAGAGTTTATTTTTCGACAGATCCCCGTCTAGACTGCCTTTCTTTTTCCAAAAAAGCTCCGTGTCGAAAAAAGCGGCGGCCATGTTTATGCTAATAAAGCATGGGATATTTAAATCCCTGCTTCATTAGCAATTTCGACATGCCTAATCTACATCTCTCTGTCGACAGAGAGGTGCAGTCTAGACATAGCCTAAATGCGTAATCACTGCAGGTGTAGCCCACGGAGAAATGTCACGATCCACATCACATTTCAGGGCTTCCGCACCTGCTGGGTCCAGCAAGGGACCCCGCAGCGCAGAACCTAACTTGTAACCCACAAGGAGCCGGGGCTCGAGCCGTTTTTACACATTCCTAACGGAGACAGGAAGCCCACAGGTAACAAGGCTATGAAATGCCCAAGCCAAGAAGATTTTTAGGCACTGGGCACCTGATTTCAGGCTTCCAGATCCCCAGTTGCTGCCTTTCTTGGGCGGAGACGCGCAACTCTCCCCCTCCACTGGGTTATTCCAGGCCACAAAGGCTGCTCACGCACACCTGCTTGCTTTGTCTTCAGAGGTGGTTAACAGATGTAATAGCTACAGTTATAAGTTACCCCCAGAACACCTTTACACGGGTTGAACCTCTCTGGTCTGGCAACATCTATGGTCCTGTAGAACCACAGCTGTTGCCAGACCAGAGCGCCCTGGTGGCTGGGAGTGGGGAACGGGGGCACTCCGGGAATCCATGGGCCTGTCCAGGGCCAGGAATGGAACTGGTTGGGGCTAGGAGCAGTGCCTGGTGGCTGGGGCAGGCAGCGAGGTCAGCGGCAGTGAGGGAGCCAGAGCCCACAGCCAGGAGGGGAGCCCTGCCAGGAGGCCAGCGAAGAAGGGCCAGAACGGACCTCTCCTGGTCTAGCAAACTCCTTTGTTTAGGAATAGTGAAGTCCCGAGGGTGCCGGACCGGGGAGGTCCAATCTGTACAAGTCCACTTTATTCTTAAGGTAAAAGCGCTACAGAGACAACGTAACAAAGAGCCTCCACACACAAAAACAAGCTCACCAGAGAATCCCTCCAGTCTACCATGAGCTTTGACCAGAGCAGTCCTTAATGCACCAGACATGGGGGTCACAGTTCGTCATTGTCTCCGTTCCGAACAAGCAACCGGTCTTATGGGGCCTCAGTAGGCCCCATCTTTCCAACTCTACCCTTAGGATTGAGGACCCCAGTGGGCCAGGGCTCCTGTTTGTCTCCTGAAATAGGGAGGCTACCCTGAACCTATATAAAAGATGGGTACTTAGCCTAGTGAGTGCAGTTTGCATGCATCTCTCCAAGGGAGTATCTTTGGAGGATGTATCTTAATGCCCTCCTCCATATTCGAGAAGCCACATACAATGACTTACTATCACACTGACAGATGCATTTTAATAGTTTACTCCCCAAAGGCATTAACTTGAATTCAGGAAGATTTAACTTAATAAAGTTTCTTACAGCATTAAGATTTCTTCGGGAGATTTTCAGTGCCAGAATCCCAATAATCCTCTCCAAACGCACACTCCTTTGCATATGTACACGAACACAGACGTCAACAGTTTTGGCCTCACATTTCATCAGTGACTATGCCCTTTGAGAGCACATCTATGCGGTGACCGAAGCTGTGACTGCAGCACACAGATATGCACAAGCTACCTTTCACCAGGCTCGCTGGGGTACCAACAGCAGCGAAGCGCAGCAGACTGGACATCGTCATGGACCAGCTGCTCAAGTATGTAACCACGTACTGGATGGGTTTACAGGAGAACACCCATGCTGCGGCAGCTTCATTGCTCTTGGTACCCAAACTAGCCGCATTAAGGCTGACATAGATACAATCACAACTTGGCTGGACAGGTTGACTTACCCTTAAAAAAATTGATTGTTCTTATGGGCCTGATTTTGCAGTCCGGGCTGACTCCTAACAGCCGGGACCGGAGGGCACTCTGCTCCTTGTCAGGTCCCAATTTGAGTCCTTCACACTGTCGGCTATTAGCAGTTTCCCCCAGCATTTATTTTATTGCCACGTTCTACTTGTTCTTGAGCCCTTCCACAAATTGCAGAGAGCTAATTGGCTTTGGTAAGGGCAGGTTGGGTTCTTCTTCAATGTGTTTCATCAAACCTCCAAAAAGAACAAAGACAACGTTCTTACGGATTGCCGTTGAGTGAAATACTATCTTCTGCTGCTAATCTTGAATGGACTAGACCAATGATTCCCATTTAGAGAAACAGACTTTCGTTAGCTAAGTATTTATCACCACCTGCATGTATCCTGCCAAAAGCTCGCCCAGTTGAGTGGATGCCCTTATTTTTCTCCCCAACAGGTGCATCCGGCATTATTCAAAGCATTCTGACTCTTTCAAACCTGCCATTGTTTGGAAACAATAAATCTCTCTATTGCTTTCAAAACGGTCAGGTTTGCAAGAGCCTTAATACTCTGTAGAATCCTTAGAAGCCAGGTGCAGAGCAGGATTTGCCACGCTCTGCCAACCTACCTTACACCCAACTTCTGCTATGCTATCACTGGGGTCCTCTTGCGGAGAGACTCTTAACTCATGCGGAATTCTGCAGTAGTCGCCATCCATTCAGCGGTTCCTTCCCAGTCATGGCTTCCTACACCTGGGTATGGCCACAAATGGGCAATAAAGGCTGGTTTAGCTAGGCTGGGAACAAAATAACTATGGATTGGATGTTGTCTGAATCCACTTCATATTACTAAGTAGCTCTCTACTTTACAACTCAAGATAATTCTATGTTCTTTCAAACTGAAATTAGGAGACCCATTAGACACACCTACTCTTTGAAACCAGCAGAGGCCCTTTTACATGAATAGTCTCATTACCACCTATAACGAGTTTCTGTCGTGCCCTTCTGGATTCAACTCCTTTCCCCCCTCTCTCCTCACAGACTCAGGAACACTTCAGGCTGGTGCCACACCATTTCATGAGGCATACCGCAGCGGTCGACAAAGGCTTCCCTTGTCGACCACGGCGCGTCCAGACTGCCCCGCTGTGCTGCCAAATAGTTGACCAGCACAGCACGCCGGCCATTTTGATGTAAATGAAGCAGCGATTATTTAAATCCCCGCTTCATTTTCCTATGTCTAGTAAACTCATCTACATGGCTCCGTCGACGGAGCCATGTAATCTAGACATACCCTAACTGACTGCATCACCCAGTTTTCATAGCAGGATAAAACCCCTAGAAGAATCCATGCTAATATGAATTTACATCTTCCCATATTTCTATTGGTACTTTTCTTTAAGTGTATTCACCCAGTAAGAAGTTAAAAACACATTAGCCACAACTGTGTCAATACGGGATTGTTCCCTCTTGTGCTTTGTCCAGTCCAACACTATAAAGTAGTAAAATGTTAATAAAAGCAATGGTGTCCAAGCCATTTTTGCAATCAAGGCAAAAGTATTACCTATAAATGGAGCCATGAAAAAAAAAAAAAGACAGACACAGCCAGAGAGCGCAAATAATTTTATCTGCTGTTGCCGTAAGAAGAGTTTCATTCAACAACACCTACAGGTCTGAGGAGAGAAAAGACAACTGGTTGCATTCAGCCTACGAGGTCAAACAAACATAGTTGTTCATAGGCAAAGTGCAATTTTAAAAGCTTCTAATTATCCCATGTAATTTTCCCTTTTATGCCATTTCCTGACACCATAAAAGTAGGTGGAGTTCAAATATAATTTCCTTCCATATGGGAATACACTTAATGGTTTCTTATTACATATTCTGTTTATCCCACAAGTATTTATCTAGTAATTCATAATTTACCAGAACAAGATTCTGTTTGCACAGATTGCTAACAGATTTGTGTGCCAGAGACTTCATAATCCATTTGAATTTTGCTAGCTCCTTTCAAAATGTCAGCTGCACCTAGTTAGATGGTTAAAAAAAAATCAGAAACCACCAATTCTAAATAAGCATTAAAAAATTAAAAACCCCAAACAAAAAAGCTAAAATTCACATGGGTGCCCTGCTACCTAAATCCAGCGGCATTGAGTATGGTTATGTATTTGCATTCCAATCAGTCTATTCTATTAGCTGCAATCCAGAAGGCAGGCTGGTTCTGTAGCTTTCACTAGGGAAGTTGCAATAAAAAACCCTCAATGGTTGCTTGCTGCAACATATCAAAAGCAGGTGTACCCCAGAGCAATAGGGAAGGTGAAGGAGGGATTAACAACTCTTTATATGAATTATTCAGCACTCTGCCATTCCAACTGGAAGAAAGAAGCTGGGCAAGCAGCTGAATTGAACAAAGAGTGTAAACATGATTCTATTTATTCACAAACCATTTGTCCCTTCCTCCAACAGAAAGCACAGGACCAAACCCATAGGTACCCAATATCATTTAGGTCTGCTTTTTAGAACTCTCCAGTCACTTTCACAGTGGAATGCAAACGCTAGAGGTTAAATCTATGACTTTAAGCAGTGCTGGAAATAGCTTATCTGGCCTCTTAGGACAGGATGGGCATCCAATTAAGCCTATCTTAGAGTACCTCCAGATTTGACAAACATTTTTTCACTCAACGTATGCCCCATTTATCTCAAACATTGGAGAGAGAATGGGGCAGTGTTCCATACTGAGGGTGAAACTCTGGTTCCACTGGAGTTGATGGCAGATCACCCACAGATTTCAACATAGCCAGGACTTCATCCTGTACTGGGGATGAGGCTCCGAGTTCTCCTGTTCATTCACTGCAGTCACAGTGGCTATGTCTACACTACAGCGTTTTTTCGGAAAACCCGCCATTTTTCTGCAAAAACTCGTGGAGCGTCCACACCTCACGCGCATTTTTGTGCCAAAAAAAAATCGAAAGCGCAGAGG
Source organism: Rafetus swinhoei (assembly GCA_019425775.1). Classification (NCBI taxonomy): domain Eukaryota; kingdom Metazoa; phylum Chordata; order Testudines; family Trionychidae; genus Rafetus; species Rafetus swinhoei. The sequence continues at coordinate 20,969,098 of CM033445.1, read as the reverse complement.
GGGGTTTGCGCAATAGGTATTCCTCTTTCTACCAGGAATAACTCCTTTTTGCACAAGAGCTCTTGCGCAAAAAGGTGTGTGTGGACAGGGAACAGGGGGGTTTTGCGCAAAAAGAGGCAATCGAAAAAAAGCCCAGGTGCCCTGGTGGCCATTCTGTAAATAGCAATCAGAGTTTCCTTTTGAGAGAGCATCCATGCAGTCCCGACGCTCTCTTGTGCAAAAGCGCATCACTTTTTCAATGTGCTTTTGCAGTGTGGATGTGCTCTTACGTAAGACGTTTTTGCGGAAGATTTCTTGCAGTCTAGACATAGCCTGAATTCCATGCTGCGAGACCTGATACCCACAGCACACATCTACTCATTCATGACAGAGACTGTATGGTGAGTAGCAAGTGAAGATGGAGTCCAATGGAAGAGGAGAAGGTCTGCAGCTTCTTCCTGCCCCTGTTACTGCCTTCCCATGTGATCTTGGGCAAGCCACTTAATTTTGCTGTGTCTCAGTTCTGCATTTGTAAAATAATGGTGATAATACTTCCCCGGTGCACAGGAGTGCTGGGACAATGAATGCATTGCATGTCCTGGAATGGCTTAGATACTATAATGAGGAGGGCAAGATTTGGATAATGTGAAGTAAACAAGGCAAGGGCCCACAGACTAACTTAATTGAATGACAAGAAATAATAAACAGCTGACACCATCCATCCTGCACATTAAGGCACTGATATTGCAAAGAGGTCAGGACCCTGGCTCAATGTTCCCTCTAATCTTTTCCATCCATGTGTGGATTTTTTCCACCCATACACGGAATAAATTTCTAGGTGCACCAAAGCATGTGCGAATGTGCACCACCATTAGAAACAAAGAACCTAGCTGTGAGTGCTCTGCTAATCAGTTGGAGGGCATTTGAATCTCTCCTTAGCAACCGCACAGTTTACAGAGAACACTACTCTGACCCAAATCCAGCAAAGCAGGCTGTCCCTTCCAGTCCCACTGCTGGGTCAGGACCAGGGTGATGCGCACCTTGCAGGATCAAGTCATAAATGAGACAGGGTCCCCTCCTGTGTGGAAAGAATAGTATGACATCACATAATAAAAGACAGCATTGTAATGCATACACAAGAGGGTAGAGTTAAGGTTGCAGAGGCAGCCTTAACTTTCTAGGCTTCACTTAGCAACCTTGATGATCTTTAAAATATAGGATTAGATAGCAGGATAGATGGCTTCGTGTGCGAGTGTTTATAAGGATCTGATCCACTTTATTAATGACAATAGCACAGCTAACATCCTTAAACAAAACGAGGTCTCAAAAGAAATGTGTATCAAGCAGAAAAAACCCAAGATGGCAGGCTTCGTGTTGTAAAACCACAGAACTAGTATTTCCAGTTAAATGCAATGACATTCATTACAATTGTCAGGAGCTCAAGGAAGATTGTAGCTAATTTCATTGGATTTATAAACGTGTTCTGTGCAGATTACATAAGTCACCTCTCCGCCTCTTATTTCCTGGGCAGCAGTACATTTTTGGCGCACATCCAGCTTCTCCCCTAATGCAACTAAAACCCAGGTGCCTTTAGATACAGTCAGAGAAAAAGTCACTAAACATAGCCGTTTATGATTTTATCTCCCACCTCATTACAGCTGAAATAATATAATAAGATTTGCTCTCCCTCTTTGAGTCTGACATATTTAATAGATTATTCAATATTGGTTTATCCAGCTATGTCAGAATGACAGCCCCACTTAATGTTAATCAGAGGTTGTGCACGAGCATCAATGTTAAGCTTTGCACCACTCAACAGAATTATTAGAGTTGTGAGACACCGTCAATATGTTTTGATCTCCGTGTCAAATGCATTGGGTTACTTGTTAATTTCCTTCCTTTATGTTTCATTGCTGTTTAATTGTTTTGTCATCTGTGTATATGCTGCTCTACCTACTTGTAATACTGGATGTTTCAGCAAATCAGAAGACACCGTGTGACATGCCCTGTCACTGCAGATCAGATATTCTCTGTTTATCTACCTATCACCCACAAAAGCAAGGATAAACCTCAAAAGTCTTGTTTAACCTCCCAAGGAGCCGTTACAATAGAATCCTGATGGAGACACGATGTTACAAAAATAGGATCCAACGGACAGGGTTCTGACACCAGACAATGAGAAAGTCCTGAGTTTAATTTGCAATTCCATATCAAGTCCAGTCAGTCTGTAGAATTCACTAGCCAAGGAGACCAGAGTCAAACGTTGTAGACAAAGCAGGACTGTTTGTTGTAAAGGGTTATCCAGATTTACTGAGGTAAGGGGAGCTATTGTTTCCTCTAGAGCAGAAAGTATGCAGCTCTGCAGAAGGATATTGGACTTGGACACACTGCTGGATTGGTATAAAAACTCCTATGTTCTTTAACCTAGTCTGTTGTGACTTTCTAACATTCTAACTTGGGTTCAAATCCAAACCCATTTAGTTGACAGCAATCCACCACTGGATAAATTGTGGAAAGAATTTGCCCACGATGAGCCGATCGCATCACGTACATGATGCACCTTCTAAAGCCAATATGGGGGGTGAGCAATCACATTTCTATTGCCAATCTGGACTTGTTTGCTTTTGCAAGTTTAACTTGGCTCACTGCCAGTGAGTCACCACACTAATTAAAATCAGAAAGTGTGTGAAACCAGAGCCGGATTCCTCTCCAAATTTCAATTTCCCTACAGGTAGGGTACATAGAAAGATTTGGGGGTGATCAGTCAGATCTGAGATCCTCATCCAGATTCAACATAGCAAGCACTGTGAATTTGAAGTTCCAATTTGGGCCCATCTCCAATTTTAATATGATTTACATTAAAAGGATTGGCAACCGACATCTGAAGATGAGCTGACAGGCAGTCCTGTTTGGTGCATGTCATTGTCGTTATTTTTGAGAAGTGTCAGACAAGCCAACATGCAACCCATCCATCAAGAGGCTCTTTGGATTGACTGGCAGCCAGTTTGACACACTTGCTGCTAGCTCAGGCTTCCTCTACGGTCAATGTAAACTAAAATACTAATCCACACCCATCTTCATCAATTGCACCATAAACCAGAACATTTAGCATTCACCAATTCTTATGTTCAACCAACTCAACATGTTTTTGATGGGGTACTGACAAGCAGTATAGGTGCAATTTTGAAGCTTGGTTAAAAATAAGTAAGGCTATGTCTAGACAGCAGGCTTCTTTCGGAAGAACCCTTTTTCGGAAGAGATATTCCAAAAAAACTTCTTCCGAAAGAGAGTGTCCACACACAAAAGCACATCGAAAAAGTGATCTGCTTTTTCGAAAGATAGTGTCCACAATGAATGGACGCTCTCTCGCATGTAAGCTGTGATTTCTATGGGCGGAATGGCCACTAGAGTTCCTGTGCTTTTTCTGCACAAAGAACTCATTCGGAAAAAGACTTCTTCCTTGTAAAAAGAGGATTACAAATGCCAGAAAAAACCCTTTGTTCTTTTGATTTACTTTCGGAAGAATTCAATTGCAGTGTGGACGTAACTCAGGTTTTGTTGGAAAAATGGCTGTTTTTCCAACAATACTCCGTAGTGTAGACATACCCTAAGGGGATAGAAGATGGCCTAATTTTTAGCTAACACTTAACATGAAAGTTTTAATTAGTTTTATTTTAAATATCCCTCTTGCTCTGGGAACAACTACATGCTAGTGCAAAGGAACAAGCAAATCGATGATAAATACAGGGGTATGTTTTCCTCACGGCTTGTTTTTAAACCATCAGTGTCACCCTCTGCCCTGGTCTATACTAGGGAGTTATTTCGAAATAACTCCCCTTATTTCGAAATAACAAGCGGAGCATCCACACTACTGAGCCCGTTATTTCGAAGTAAGGGGCTAGTTATTTCAAAATAATAACTCCTGCTTTCCACAAGGAATAATGCTTATTTTGAAATAGTTATTGTGAAACAGCAGTAGCGTGGATGCTCCACTGCTGCCATTTTGAAATTATGACTCTCCTCCGTCATTCAAAGTAATTACTCCCCAGTGCTTCCTGGAGTTCTAAGTCAAGATAGCGCATTCTCATTATTGGTCCTGCTTTGGATTAATTTCAAGGCTCCCCAGTAGTGGGGACACACTATTTTGAAATAGTTATTTTGGGAGTTACTATTTTGAAATAAGTTATTTCAAAATAATGTCCTAGTGTAGATGTGTCCTCTGCTATCACATCTGGATGTTGAAAGTAAATTTTTAAAAACCACCCTAAGAAACCCACTCCAGAGATTATCTAAGGTCAGACCATTGCTAGGTCAAAAGTAAGCACCTTCCACAGCACCTTCCTGAGTCAAGATAAAAAAACCCCACAATTTATGGCTTGATCCTGTATGTTTATGAGTAAGTTTACTTATGTGTGCAGACTCACTGAGTTCATAAGATAACTTATGCTAGTAAAGGTATTAATACAAAAAAGAAAAGATCAGGCCTGACTCAACAAATTATTATATATCTGTGAATCTGTAAACTTTAATTTGGGTCAAGGTTTTCAAGAGTGGCTAGTGAATTCTGGGTCCCCAACTACAACTATCTTAAAAAGCCTTATTTTCTGAAATAATTGAGCACTTGCCCCATGAAAATCAAACCCTGTTGAGGGGCATCAAGTTGGGCTCCCAAAAATGGAACCACCTAAAATCACTCCTCACTTTGGAGAATGTTAGCCTCAGGGTATTATCCTGAAAGCCTTACTCATGTGGTTTGTGTCATCAAAATCAACTGCTACTGGTAGGGAGGGTTTTTTTTTTCCTTACTAAGTTGTCTTTTTGTGGTTGCTTACTGAGAACAAAAAAACCCTGCAAGCTGCCTGCAGGGATCAATCCTGTACAACACACCAACATTAATCACTTGAGTGCATGGATACCGACCAGGGGGAAAACCAGCCACCTCGAGAGGCTACTGTTACACAAGCAACTTTGGAAAAAAAAATCAGATGTTACGTTTTCTGTCTTATCAAATGACAATATGCTTCATAACATAAGCAGACATGCCTAAGTTTCTAGGCACAAACACAGTAATTTCTGATTGTCCAGATTCCTGCAAGTGGTGATTTAAAGCCAATCAGTCTTAACTCAGTGCATATGGTGAACACATGAGTCAGATACAGGCTGCAAAACTAATTATTTCTTCCTTCTGAGTGTACAAAAAGAAAAAGGGATGAGTCCGCCATATGAATTTCAAGTAGCAGATCAATTAAATGGGACTGCTGTATAATAATGGCAAGTTATACATTTAACATATAAACATGTGCCAGGCTACATGACAGTGTACATCTAAATATTTTGAACATCTTTTTTCCTAGCCCCAGATAACCCTGCTTTCAGCAAACTTGTGCCAAATCCTAATTGCCCTTAAAAGCTAATAGATGAAATATCCCTCTAGCAACGTATTCATATTCCTCCCCCCACTACCCTGACCCACCCCTTCAACCTTTGTCTCCACAGCAACTCCCTTGGTTATAAAATGTTATTCTCAACAGTAGTTCTGTCACAGGCTCTTCAGGTGCACAGCTGAGATGCCAGGCACACACAGGCGGCAGTGTGGGCCACTAATTTCATCATTACACAAATCCACTTCACAGCATCTCAGGAAATTAACATCCAGCCTCTCAAGAGAGCTCAGGATCCTCACAGTTTCAGCAGGATTGCTCCAGCTGCAGCCAAGAAAAGCACTGCAGAGAATGTGGCTAACAAAGCCATCTGTTATTATTCTGGGTGCATCTGAAGAGATAACAGTCAGGGGCCAGAATCAAAAGGGGACCCATAAGGGTCCTGATCCAATAGGACAGGGCTGGCCAACCCGCAGCTCGCAAGCCGCATGCGGCTCTTCCCCTAGGGTTGCCATATGTCTGGTTTTGAACTGGACAGTCCAGTATTTGAGCTTTCTGTTCAGGAAATAAATTGAGAAAATATAACTGAGAAAATATAAATGTCCGGTATTTTCTAAATAAGATGTAATGGAGATTGTGATGTAATGTCAAGTGTGTCCGGTATTTTTGTTGAAACCATCTGGCAACCCTATCTTCCCCCCTTCAAGTGCAGCTCGTTTCCCTGTGCTCACCATCCGGCGCAGCAAAGCAAAATAGATTTGCAGGAGCCTGATGTGGCCAAAAGCCATTCTGAGTTGTGTTTAAAGGGGCAGCATCTTTTTTTTTTTTTTTGCTCGACAACTTTTTCCCCCAGGTCTATATCCCCAACTATTGTGGTTCTTTGCCTTTAATGGGTTGGCCACCCCTGCAATAGGAGATGGCTTTCCATTAGCCTTGGTCAGCAAGGCAAACAATAGAAATAACTTTAATTGCCGCTCTTATTCATTATATGCAACACTGCAGTGCATAAGACAGTGTGAAAATCCCCACTCCAAAGAATTTATAAGACTTATTTCATCTGAGAATAACTAAGCACATTCCATATGTGTACTACGAGGCCACAACATCACAGTAAGATAATAAGTAATTACGTCCCTGTCACAGAGAGGTGAACGGAGGCAAAGAACAAATTGGCCTAAGGTGACTCTACAGATCACTAGCGCCATGTGGTACAACACTCAGGAGTGCTGACTCCCATCATGCTCCTCAGACAGCTAGCCAATTCTGTTTCCCACTAAACACTTGTTAATGTTGCTCGTGGTTACTGTTGGCAATACACAGCGTTTTCCTGAACTGATGTGCATTAAGAACATACATTTTATTTTCGTTACAGTTCTGCTTATTTTACGCTGCACTTTTTGTAACCCTAACAAGCTTTAATAGTCATCTTCTTTTTATCGATTGTGAACACTGGATTATCTATTTGTATTTCAAACAGAATTTGAAATTAACACGACTGTTGAATTCTTTGTTACTACATTAGCAACACAATCAGTGTAGCTGTTAGGACAGTTTCGCTACAGAGCTAAAATGCCAAAGAACGCTTTTTAAAAAATACCCTGCGTCCTATATAAGTTATCAAAATGTTCAATTTCTTAACAGCAGAGTGGATTCTGGAGAGGGAAACCTTCCGTTATTTGTAAGTAGGCTTGCCAGGTGTCCAGTTTTTGCCCGGACAGTCCGGTAATTGCATCTTCTGTCTGGTAAAAAAACCAGAAAATACCGGACATGTAAAATGTCCAGTATTTTCTGTTTTTCTCAGGCAGATGGCCGGTGGGGACATTTTTCCCCTACCACGTCTGGTGGGGGCAGGGGGAGCGGGGAAATCTAAAGGTGCAGCGACCTTTCCCCCCAACCAATTTTTTTTTTCCCCCTGCCATGTTTGGCATTTTTTGTGAAAGTATCTGGCAAACCTATTTGTAACCTACAGAGCTTTTCCTCACTAGCTTTTAGCAATCTGAAGTAAGCTTTAATGTGGGACTTAATACACTTGACAGATTCCCTTTAATTTTATAAACAAGAAGAATCCCATAAAATTCATATCATACTCAAATAGATTTTTTTTTTATTTTAGAAAATCACATTTCTTTGCCCCTTTTAAGTTGTATGAGATTTTGTCATCCCTTTGCTGAAATTCTCTTTCAAAACAGCTACTGAGCACCTGCATTTGTCCAGAGGCCTTATTGTCACTTGGCAGTAAAAAGTCTAATTTGATGGATTGACAAAGGTGGGGGGGAAAAAAGGCGACTTCTACAATAGCAAAGCCAGATGAGAGAAGGGCAACATTTGTAGCCTGACAAGACACCCTTTAGTTTTCTAATTTGGCCCCGATTGTCTACTACCTCAATTGCACTCAGACACAGTAGAGTAGTGGTCACCAGCCAGTAGGCCGGGACCTGTCTGGTTGATCCTGACTGGTGATCCTGACCTGGTGATCCTGACTGGTTGGCCAAGAGGCTACCAAGTGCCAGCACTTCAGCTGCCTCTCCCCCCACTACTGCGCATCTCCTGCCCTTTGCCTTGGAGCTGTCCCCCCCCCACACACACACCACTCACTCGGAGCCTCCCGCTTGATGTGCAGAGCAGGGAAGGGAAATGAGGGGGCACTGATGTCAGGGTGCCCCTCCACCTTCACAGAGTGGAGGGGGGGCACAACAGGACTTGGAGGGAGTTTGCTGGCTGCTTTTGAGAGTGGTGCAGGGACAGGGCAGGGGGAAGCCTGCCTTAGCCCCACTGCACCACCACCCAGGAGCCATCTGATGTAAGCAGTGGCCAGATAGAGCCAGCTCCGAACCTCTGCCCCAGTCACGAATCCCCTCCTATGCCCCAAATCCCTGCCCCAAGCTCAGCTCAGAGCCCCTCACACATTACAAACTCCTTAGCCCAAGACCAGAGCCTGCACCCCAACCCTCCGCCCCTCCCTGGTGAAAGGAAGGGAGGATGGAGGAGGTAGGGAGGATGGGGTGAGCAGGGGCGGGGCCTTGGAGAAGAGGCACAAAGGAGGCGGGGCCAGGGTATTTGGGTTTGAGGTAGATCCTGCATTGCATTTAAATTCAAAAAGTGCAGTTTTTCGGAAGAGGAAATGCAAATGGAGTGCTCATTTGCATATTCTCTTCCGATCCTTTTTGTGGAAGAGGTTTTTGCGATAAAAAGCCCTGTGCGGACGGGGCCATTTGTCAGAAAAAACCCGTTTTGCAAGATCCTGTAAACTTCATTTAGGAGCTGCAAAAAGGATCGGAAGAGAATATGCAAATGAGAGTGCTCTATTTGCAAATGAGCACTGTATTTGCATTTCCTCTTCCGAAAAACTGCCGCAGTGTAGACGCAGCCCTAGTGTGGTTCACTGTCCCATGCAGTGGCACCTAGACCACAGCAACAGAGAAGAACAAGAGACATCTACAGCAGTACTTAAGGGCTAGCTGGCTTCATAGCGCAAGCTATAGTTAATTCTACACTAAGCTGCACACGTCTCAGGTTCAAATCTAGCCAGTGGTGAGTACAGAGGCATACTATAGCTCTGAATAGCCTGAACATGCCCAAGGTAGGGGAAATGTCATATAAAGCCATCTATGCTTCTCCCACTATGATATTTTGACAAATTTTCAACAGCAATTGTGAACACTTCCACCAGGTGTACATGCCTCCTGATAGGTTAGTGCCACGATTTATTACACAACTCGGCTTCTTGAAATACTCGCTGTTTCTTACAGGGGCTTGAAGAGGGAAGAGTTTAATTTTTCTTTCCCTAAAGCCTTTTGTGCAAGAGTTATGACCCTTTTTGCAAAGGAATAACACAGAAAGTAGTAGAATATGGTTACCCTTGAGCTACTAGCAGAAGACACAATCACACACACTTAACCAATACATTGGACTCTTCCCCGTTACATAAAAGTTGGCCCAAGCAACTAAAAACTACACAAGTTAAATGCCACCCTAGAGACCACTGCTGACAACTCCTGCAACAACTCTTCAAAAGGCATAGAGCCCGCGTCCTATGAAAATTCAAGCCCCCGCTCAAAATGAGAGGAGAATCTGTCGGACTGGAAGTAAAATGCAGAACACGCTTGACTTAAGTTTCATAAGTACATATTTGTGCCTGCCTTCCCAGGGGATAAGTTCAAAGTTACAAACAAATGGTTGTGTGAGTCACGTACAGGGACAGAGAAGTCTTTTTAAAGAAGCAGTGCCATGAGCCGGTAGTAGCAGAAGGCAGTTATCCTTAAGCCATTAGCAGGAGACATAACCAGAGCTCCAGATTTGCTAAAGCATTTAAGCACGTCTTTAATATTAAGCACATGGGCATCCCACAGACTTTAAATGGTGCTTGCCATTTGCTTACAGTCAAGCATGTGTTTACATCATTTGCTAGAACAGAGCCACTGCTAAAATGTCTGTCGTGTGTGGATTTGGCTATACCTTGGGCTACAAAACTAATGTTAAAGGGTACGTCTAGGCAGCAGCGTTATTTCAGAACAACTGACATTATTCCAAAATAACAGAGCGCCGCTACACTACAAGCCTTTATTCTGACATAATGTCAAACTGGCAGAGTTCTTACTCTGACTCATGGTAACCCTCATTGTACAAGGCATAAGGGAAGTCAAAGGAAGATTGTTCTTCCTTTGACTTCCTGCTGTGTAGACAGTGCGAAAGGCCGAAATAAATTATTTCAACTTAAGCTATGTAATTCACATAGCTGAAGTTGTGTGGCTTATTCCGACTTCAGACCCGCTGTGTAGACGTGCCCTGGGATGACAACTACTGTTGATAAACCCAGAGCTATATGGCAGGTTATTACACTTTACTATTGTCCTCTTATTATCTGATATGGCAGCTTTTAAAAATGTGTAAAAAGAGCCCAGAGCTATAAGGATGAATATATTATGGTTGCCTATAAAGAGAGACAAATAAGTATTTATCCTCGGTGTATGTTTTAATATTTTAGTTAGTCTTTCGCAGTGAATATATGGGTACCAATATTCACCACATGGATACCAGTCAACGTTACTGATGTTCAATTAGGAACTATTTATAGCATTTTATGTATTAACTTGACTAGCTTAGAGGGAAAGTGAACAAGCAAGCAACCTTAGTCACATCTTCAAGGGAGGAACAAATGCTTAAGTGGGGCAGACCTTTGTCAGATGACAACGTATATCTTCTTCACATCATGTTAGGGTGAAATACTGACGATGCTACGTTGAGTTTATCAAGTCCTAAATGATTCGCCTGCTGCGTCTTAGAGATAGAAACCAGGAACATGTATCACCACTGCTACAACGGAAGGTACCATATAAATATGTTAATGTACATGTGCATAATATATACATATTTACAGTCTCTGGCAGTATTCATAATGTGGTCTGTAAGGGAGTCACATTCGCACACACGAAGAAATGGCATACCATATTGAGACACATATACACAAAGTAAATCTTCCTACACACATAAATATTCTAGAAGATTTACCCTGTGCTGCTTGGGTCCTTCAGGACAGGGGGCTGAAGGTGGGGGGGCGGGTGCAGGAGTCAGGGTAGGGGTTTGGAAAGTGTGGGGAGCACAGGGGAGGTGGTGGGGGTGCAGGAATCAGAGAAGGGGCGGGGGCAGCCAGTGGCTGCTCCCCAGGCTGTTCTGGCTGGCCAGCAGAAGTACCCCGGGGCCAGCCTGGGGCTATCAGAGTGGGGGGGGGATACACTTGTTTGCTACCCCCCTGTCATCATTCAGGAAGTATAACGGCCCCTACTGTCATAGCCCTCCCTTTCCATCTGATGAGAAATGGACATATTCCAGGCACATCCCGTTTTCCTGGCCTGACCTTGTTTTAAATTAGGATATGAGGAAGCTGCATTCCAAATTTGGTGGTCCTACCTCCTAGAAGGCGTCCTTGAACAAACAGACTCACAGACGCACAGACTCTCTCAAATATATAGTATATATTATGGCATAAATAGATACATTTGTAGTAAGAAAACTGACTCCATGCATCCAGTTGGACAGATGGCTGGGCTAAACCTGAGTAGCATCATAACCTCACGCGTAACAATGCTTGGCATTAGTGTTCCCTGTAAGCTGAGTGCTTGGACAGTCACCCAGGAGAGATTCAAATTCTGCCCACCTGCTTAGCACAGCACCCATAGCCAGCATCATGGGTTTCTATGGTTGGTGCACATCAGCACACGTCTTGGTGCATGTAATAAATTTTATTCCACACGTGAATGAAAAAATTAGAGGGAACACTGCTTGGCATCCCCTCTGTACCGGCCCAGGGCAAGCATTGTGTTGTCTACAGCCCCCTGACTCATCTAAGAACTTTCCCAGGACCCCAAGGGGTCAGAACCCAGCATCTGGAAAAGACAAGACAATATTAGTCATTTTAATAAATGAAAGGAAAATGCAGACAACCTGGGTAAACATACTTCACTCCGCACAGCCCAGTGGGAGACGCTAGGTATAGCTGCTAAAAGTGATCTATTTGTTCAGCAAGACAGATGTGCGAATAAGTATGAGTGAGAAACCACCAAAGGCTAAGGCCCCAATTAAACAGATCCTTGACTGTAACAGTGCATTTAGGCCACTTTTCCCTTGAAATAAAGCCAGAGATTCACACCTGCTTCCAAGGAAGGGATAGAGACAATAACTGACAAAATTCTACTCCAGCGAAGTCTTTAGAGTCAAGCAAAATACTTGAGACACAAACTCAAGTGATTGTGCAAATAAAAATGAAACTGAAATCTTAGCCCACCCTGCTAGGAAGAAGCTCACAAACCAGGGCAATTAAAGGAAGCAATTATTGATGGATATAAATAAGACAAACAATCTTGCTTCTCTCTGAAGCTATAAGGGCTTTGGGACCTCAAAGTACAGGATCTAGAATGCTTTCCTTCCTACTAATACATAAGCCCCGTAGTCCTCCCCTTCTTTCCCACATGGTAGTGGCACGTGTCCTATTCCCCAAGCAATGATAAACTCACCCTTGTGTTTTCACTGCATGACAACAGAATTCTGCCTCTCTCTCCCTGAAAACCCAGTGTCAATGCACAGAATATGCAGCTGCTGCAAAGGCAAATCAACAGGAAAAAAGACTGCCACGTCACCTATTTTCATGCCAGGTAGTGTCAACTGAAAGACTAGCAGGGGAGATTTGGATAGTCAGAAGCCTCAGGTGGCCCTTAAAGAAAAGAGGTGGGTCATAATTTCTCACAGGTTGTGTATCTTTTCAAGACTCGTTTCATGTTAAAAGTGCATCGACCTAAAACCAGTCCGGGCTAGGGATGTTAGAGATCGGTTAGCTGAATAGTCGGTTAAACTCATGAATTCTTATTGGTTACTCGACTATTCTATAGTATCCGGGGGTGGGGCCAGCAGCCAGTGTGCTCTGGCTCCACTCCTGAGGAGCCCTTGCCACTGCACGCTGCTGCCTCTGTATCAGAGGCGGCAGCATTGCGGGGTGTCAGGCGGGAGCTAGTCCGCGAGGGGAGCCAGTTTAAAAACCAGCTCCCCCTGAGGACCGGCTGCCTGTTGCCTGTCCTGGCTGCCTGTCACGCTGTCCAGGGGGTGAGATGGAAGGTCTGAACTCCCAGACTCAGCGTGAGCTGGGACTGAGCCAGGCTGCCTGCCCACCCGGCTCCTAATACACTTTAAATGCAGAGCTGCAGCAAGGGTAGGTCATGTTGCAAGTCAGGACTGAGACGGGCTGCTGGCCAGCCTGCTAAAAAATTTACTGGAGGTGGGGGAGGAGGAGTAGGGGGAGGAATGCGTGTAGTCTATAGCATTAACTTTTGCTCATCAGTTAATTGACTACACTCTTACATCTCTAGTCAGGGCAATGGAACGGCTCCTACCCTTTAAATCATTATATTTGAGAGAATACTCAAGAGTTGCTCCTTTCTAGAGACCTGGGTCCTCCTTCCCAAAGATGGCCTTTGGTGCAGACGTTTTTCGGGATGTAATCTAAAGTATTCAAGCCTATTCAGGCAGGATCATTTGGTGTTTGTTTTAAGGAAAGGATTTCGCATCCCCAGCAATGCCATATAAAGCAGCATCATATCACATTTACAATTTCCCTTCTATGGACTCCTCCTGCAGCTGGCACATTTTTATGCTGAAATAATTGCAAATATTTACCCTGCAGATGGCAGGACAAGCTGAGCATTCCCAAGGCTCATGAACACTTAATTTATTTCTAGGCTTTTTCTGGTCACATGAGGACGCCTCCCTATGTTCTTTACCTTTGCTGAAACGGAAGATCGGAAGACTGCACAGCTTACCTCTAGCTACAGCATATTCTGCAATGGAATCCCAATGCTGTGACATCACATATTCCCACAGCAATGGGAAAGTATGCCAATACGCATTTATGACTTCCTGGCAAGGCCAAGTGTGAAAAAAGTTGAGACACAGAGGTACGCAGAGTCAGGACTCCTGTGTTCCACCCCTGGATCCGCTGCTGCTGAGTCATTATGGGACCTAGGAGAAGTCATTTCACTTCCCTTTGTCTTAGTTTTCCCATTATTAAAATGGGGATAATTATTAGAGCCCTGCAAAGCTGTGCCCATCCACTATATACCCACAGGTGTACGCACCTGCAGATATGGATGTGAATATCCACAGATCATTTTTGTAGGTGTGGAAACAAACAGGCGCCAATAATTACCCCCTACCTTGGGGGTGGTAGCGGAGGCAGTGCTGGTACATTTGTGTCTGAAAAGCACGTCAAGATAAAAGGAGTGCACAGGAGTGCACAGTAGTAGCCGCCAAAATACCGCACGCTTTTGCGTTGCAAGCAAATTGAATTACTTGTAACATGAATATTTCTCACTGACCATTTGCCTCAGTGTGAAAGATTTTTAAAAAAATATCAAAAATAACATTTAAAAAAAATCAAATTAAATTATATAAAGTCTTTCACACTGAGGCAAATATATATAAATAAAGTGGCCTAGCGCTCTTACAGTTATCTCAGGATATAAACACACTGACAGGAAAATTAGCAATACTAACCCCATGAGGACATAGCTTTTTGAAATCTGATTCTTTAAACCAAGCTAAGGATCAGATTGTAGTCAGCACACAGAATACAGGAAAGCGTATTTGCCGTAGGCACAGGGTAGATATCACATTGTAGTTTCTTCCCAGTAAAACCAACCCCGCTAGAGATCTCCAACGGTCCTTCCCTTCTCACTTAACATTGGCAATTCTTGTCCCACCTCATTGAGGGTCTCTTGAGAGCTGGGATTAAAGAGGCATTAGGTAATGAAAACGCAGCTGTGCTCCAGTTGGCAGATGCTTTTATTGCTCACAGCCAGTTCAATGCATAGTTTGGAGCCAATCATCTTCTCAGACCTTTGGCATCTAGGAGCTTTTCTCCACAATCACGAGGCATGGCAGCAACACCCCCCTTTCTCCTGGCCCTGCTCTGACACACACCAGCAAAAATAGACTTTGCAGCGCCTGTTCCATAACTCCATCCATCAAACAGAGTGGGGCTGTACTGTGTTCTGATGAGCAGAGCCCTGAAAATCTGCAGATATCCGCTTTATATCCAGGGGTAGCCACCTCCACAGATGTGAATATGAGAGCCGCTGCTCGTTCTTGCGGAGATGGAGGCGGACACAAATTTTGTATCTAGAACCCTGTAAATGTGCAGGTATCCGAATCCGTGGACGTAGATCTCCACAGCTCATTTTTGCAGATACAGATACAAAATTTTGTATCCGGGCAGGGCTCTAAGAGCTTCACAAGAAGAATATGCAGACAGAGCTCACTAACCCTGTATATGAGTCATCTTGCCTAGTGGTTCCTTCACACACACACACACACACACACACCCCCACCCCCACTAGAGATGATCTAGGCTTCTATGACAAGTTCCCCTTTTCTTTACTAATGATGGATCTGTGATCTACTATACCCCTTCCCTACATATACACATTCAACCATGTTCCCCTTCAGCCCACAATGCAGCTGCAGTTGTGGCAAATGCAAGTCATGGAATAAGCCTAAGAACCATAGAGTCTGAGAAGGTTCAAAACTGAATGGAAGATGATGGGCATTTGATAATCTATTTGAGGTCTTAACCTGGGAAGAAGGAAATAATGAGAACTGGAACCAATAATTTACTCCACTTTCCTTGCCAGGCACTATAATGCAGCTGAGTAATCTTATAAGCCGTACACTACAGGGATGTCAACGTGTACTCAACTACATGATTAAACTTATTGGTGAATCCTGTCAACTACACACATTTCCCCCCACTTTGCAGCAAGGTTGGGGAGGGGGAGCAGGAGCTGGTGCTGGGGGGAGCCAACTTAACAGCTGGCTTAAAAGGCGAGCACCCCACGGACAGAGGCTGCTCCACATCCTATGGAGCAGTTTGTGTCTGCAGGGAGCCTGGGCCTGCAGTGAGCAGTAGCACAGGGTAGCAGGGGGCTCCCCGGGAGTGGAGCCAGGAGCGAATTGGCTGCCAGCCCCACCCCCAGGGACTACTGAATAGTTGTGTAGCCACTAAGATTTCATGTGGTTACACGACTTTTCGATAACCTGATATCTATCATCCCTAATACACTATTATAACTAATCACGGGGGGGGGGGGAGGAAGAATGGGTCAGATCCTCAAGCTGATAGAAATCACAATATGAATCACCCGAGTCAAAGGAGCAATACTGATTTTCACCAGCTGAGCATCTGAGCCCATATTTTTAATCCCCAGTTACCCAAGAGGTGAAATATTTCCCCATTACAAGCAACAGTTGTAAAAATAATGAACAAGAAACCCTTGGCATGTGAAAAGATGTCCCTTTCCAGCATCTCTGCTGTGCGCAATAATCTTTGCGCCTAGCTTTGTCTGGCTTCATGACATTAATCGAGTGACAAAAAGAATTGCAATATTTTAGGTCTACATAAATCCTCTCAAAGCTTCATCTGTTTCCCAAAGACTTGTTTTCTTTCATAAAAAATAAAAACCCTACACATCAAGGATTTTGTTAATTAGCACTCAATTAACACTCTACATTCTTCAGGGCGGGAACAGGCTTCATGTATGTTTCTTATGCAGCCATATTGCTAGGACTCCAGGAGCTGGTATGGGGGATGGGTAGGAGGAGGAGGAGCATGGGCCTGCATCCTACCCTCTTCTAAGGTTACAACCCAAATACAGATTTGAGAGCACGCTGAAATATACCCAGACAGATCCTCAGCAAGGCTACCTCTAGACTGCTTTCTTCTGCCGAAAGAAGATATGCAAATTCAGAGCTAATTTGCATATCGTCTTCCGATCGCGTTATCAAAAGAGGTTTTATAGAAAAAGAAAGCAGTTTAGACGCGGTTCTTTCTAAAAAAAAAGCCACCTTTTTCGAAAGAACCCTGCACACCTCATTTTTAGAAGAAAGGTTCTTTCGAAAAAGGGTTTTTCGAAAGAACTGCGTCTAAACTGCTTTCTTTTTTCGACAAAACATCTTCCGAGAACGCGATCGGACGAAGAAATGCAAATAAGCTCTGAATTTGCATATCTTTTTTCGGCAGAACAAAGCAGTCTAGACGTAGCCCTAGTGTAAACCACCATAGCTTCATCCACTTCTGGCTGACCCTGTGGTAATTCTACCAGTTTAGAGGGTCTTCTAACTTTATAAGAAGAAATAGTTAAAAAGCCCAGCAGGAACTATTCATCATAATTCTGAATACATCAATCAATCCAAATAAAAGCAGTATGTGGGAGACAGCAAGAAATGGTAGGGTGGAGTGGTTATAATTATGTAGCAGATATAAAAATTTAAGCTACATGGCATGTGTCTTTTAAATGTGACATTTACGTTAACAAGATCACAAAGAATCTCTCCCTTCCCCCTTTCTCTGCTGCTCCTTTTCTGTTTGCCATCTGGTACCCATCAAAGGCAGTTAGAATGGTGACACATGTACACTTACCAAATCCTTTAAAGCTAACGAGCGCCCTGTTCTGTTTCTCCTCTCTCCCCCCCCAATCAGAAGCAATGAGGAACCTTGAGTCAGTACATCTGGACCTTCTAATAGAGCAACAGCCAGGCTGTGCCAGCTCTGCTTTCTGTCTGATTCTATCTTAATCATTACAAAAGGATTAGAAGGCAAGTGTAGCCAGCAGAGCAGCAATTCCAGGGTGGCAGCTGGAATGAAAACAGTGGTCACAATTATGCCAGCATGAATACAAACTATATATAAAAAAATTAAAAAACCCTACACATCAAGGATACACACACACACACACACACACACCACTCCCTCTTACCATAACTTAAAGCAACATACGGTTTTGATTCTGCCACGAAAAATGGGATGTGCCTAGACTGGGATTGTTTCTCAAAAAAAAAAAAAAAAAACAACCCACCAAACAAACAGAAAAAAGAGACAGAATCACCAAATCAAGTACAGTCCTCAACACTGACATAACTGAGTGAATGCTGAAAAAGACTGAACCGAGGTGAGCCAGAAACATAGGATGAACCTTGTATTGCTTCTCAATAGACCTTACAGAAAAGGGATAAAAATGGAGAAATCTGGAGTAGTGCTTGGTTTTGGTGCAGCTAAATCAATTTGAAAACTAGAAGACAATGTTACTGGAAACCAAATTGACCATAACCCATTTTTGTTAAAATATGGTGAATGATAAGAGTTTATAGGGATGAAATAATACACTTGATGGAATTCCCATTTTTTAAAAAATTACTAAAAAAAGAACAAATTTAAAAAATCCTTTTGTAAAGAAATTCAAAATTAACTTCTATTTTTGAAAGATACAATCATTTTGATAAAGCATGTACATTTTCTCTTTACTTAAAAAAAATAAATAAGGACCCGAGTAACACCGGGTATACCTGCTAGTATTGTGACTATCAAGAAACCAGTGTGCCTATTATACTAGGGAATATTTTCCCAAGACAAGTGGCAGAAGCCTCTGAACTGGAGCCATTTAAAATTAGGCTGGAGAAAGCATTCAGGAACATACAGTGGTCAGCCATACTTGTGGGAAGTTGGATAGAGAAGGTGTATTTGGTTTCTTTGAAGAAATCCTCATGGGAAGCAAGAGTTCAGCCAGTGAGAGGCAAATCAAGCCCCTGTTCCTTAAGCCTTTATCCAAACTATCACATTTGGCTATGTCCATGTTAAATATAACATTTTATCAGCAAAGCAAATTCCTCCACAGGTAGTTGCAGAACACGGCAACTACACAGAACAAATTTCAGACAGATGCCTTTTACATGCAACTCCAGCAGACCCATAATTAATTAAAAATTGTCCTTATTAGAGTATACCTGTGGTAACAGAGATAAGGGGCAGGACACACTTCTGAATGGGGAGGGGAAAAGACTTATTGGCAAAGAAGATCCCGCATGTATAGTTGCTTCCCTTTTGGGTTGAGGGAGACTGATATTCCTGATCATTCTCTATATTAAAAAAAACGACAAATTAAAGTTCCTAACAGGCAACATGATTTCTTTCCTTCCAGGCTGACCTACGAAAGGGGACAGAATGTATTTTGAATATATTAGGGGGTACAGGTAGTCACCCCTATATTTTGGGGGCCTCCTCCTTCCCACATTCAGTTCTCGTGGGACCTTTCATTGGAAGCTGTCACACTTCTACTGTTGGCAGCAGCTCTTTGATATTCAGCAGAGGGAGAGCTTTGGGACTTTAGGAAGTGCCTTCTCTTTGTTCCATGAAATCGGATTATTTTTTCCTGAGATACAAACATTGATTATTTTAACATTTCCCTTCTGGGAAAATTTTGGCAGCTTGCAAGCGTCATGCAACCAATGCAGGCACTCTAATGAGAAAGAATTCCTAGGAGCTCATGCCCCATAGTCCCCATCCTCTTACACTGTGTGGGAGTGGACCTCCCTCATGCCTAGGGAAGAGGATACAGAACATTGGCTGGGCTCATCACCTCTTGGACCCATCATATGGCCTGAGAAGCCCATTATTACGAGCCTGGGACAACCGCCTTCTTTTGCTACCAACTTGGTACTTATTCCTGCTGATGGTTCAGAGTTCAAATGCTGATGACTGTGCATGAATATGGTCTTATCGTTTTTGTAAAAAAAAAAATACTGGGATGTTGCATCAAAAATTACATCACAAGGAAGTTACATCACAGTGCAGTCTTTCGTTACATTGTCACACATTATGTTTGCAACTCCTGCCTTATTCAGGATACAGGATGAATGCCGACAGCGGAAGAATGAAGATTGCACAGAGGGTGGAGCTGGTGGCCGGGAAGGGTAGCAGGCGGGTGGTAGGGTACCTCTCCTAGTATGATAAATTCCCTCCTTTGGGACTGGTCAGATCCCAAGGGTGCCAGACCAGGGAGGTTCAGCCTGTATTTTCCTTATACTGGCAAAAACATTCAGAGGAAGGATTCCGTGGCATCTGGATAAGCAACGGGGCAAGAAGTTAACTGCAGAATGACTGGTGCTTGGCTTAAAAGAAGACAGCTCTAACTCCTGACTCTACTAGCACTCCCAGTGAAATTGGAGAAAACACAAGACCCAGAACATGTATGAAGGCCTTCACCTAGCCAGACAAATTAATGAAGAGTAGCTGGCTCACTTGCACACATGTACAGCACACTTGCACCGCTAACACACACAAAGGCACTCCTATTGTGCGTGAAGAATAGTGATTCAGACCAGCTTCAATGGGCTTTTTTCCCCCAAGGTAGACAAGCCCTAAGACTCATGTATCACTGCACTATCTTTAAGGTGCTTATAACGCAGAACAAGTTTTCCTAACCCCATTTAGAAAGTGGATATTCCATTAGGTGAGCTGTGTAGCAGAGGCAGACGGACTAAGGACCAATATGATGGAGAAAAGGGGAAGAAGAGCCAACCCTCTGCTCAGTGAGACAGAGGTGTCTACAGAGGGAGCAGAGCAGATATGCTTGATGGGTGTAGTGACTGTTCATAAGCAGGTACATGGGAGCTCAGAGAGCACCTGGTTGATTTGAACAGCGCCAGCTCCTCCCATTGCTGCGTGCAATGTAATCCCCTTCACCCACTTGTCTCTCACCATGCTTTCAAGAAAGCACTTAGTTTCAGATACAGTTATTAAAGTGAGATA
The DNA here is from genome assembly GCA_019425775.1 of Rafetus swinhoei. Lineage (NCBI taxonomy): Eukaryota > Metazoa > Chordata > Testudines > Trionychidae > Rafetus > Rafetus swinhoei. The sequence goes on along the minus strand of CM033445.1, from coordinate 20,948,614 downwards.
ACAGCAGATCTGTGGAGTGGAAGTAAATTTGAGTAACTAAAATGAAGAAGGTTTTTTTTAAATGAAGAGCTCTCTCTGTAATAAGAATACATAAAATACGGGTTGCCTTTTCATAACAGAGAAGCCTCTGAAAATGGACGGTAGAATGACAAGCTGGTAGAACAGCCATTAGCTGAAAGTTTGAACTGCATGTGAAAAGTGATTCACACCAGGAGGATTCAAAGCAAGTCTGTTTATGCTGCTCCCTCTCGGATGGATTTAAAATTAGTTCTTCTTTCCCTTCCAAAAACCACAGGGGAAAACCAAACAGGATTTCCAACCATTGCATACTCTGAATGATATACTAACATGCCTTCTACATCACCTTTCATCAAAGGACACCAAAACACTTTATGAGCACTAATTAAGCCTTATCAATTATTAATATTCCTGCTACAGATTGGGAAACTGAGGCAAGCAATTCCGTGACTTGCCTAATATTAGGGATAGAACCCAAAAGTCCTGACTCTGAGACACATGCTCGAATGATTCCATTCCATTATTTCCAGAGAGAACATTCTGGAAAGGGGATGGGTAACGTTTCACTAGGCAATCAAGATTATTCTAGAAACACATGGATATCATGTAGCCACAGGGCAAACATTTTCAAAACAACCCACATAATTTTAGGGCCCTAACTTCCTTTTCAGCTGTGATTTAGATGCAAAGCAGCCTAGTCTCACTGAAAGTCAATGGCACGAAAGCTCCTAACTAACTTTGAAAACGTTATCCACTAACTTTTAATTCTATTGGGTGCAATTCATTTATATATATATTTAAAAAATTCAGCTCCCATACGATACCAATAAAGCCTGCCACTCCCTTAGCTGTTATATAAATGTTTTTGATTAAAAAAAAAAACTACAGTGTCTAGATATTGATATTGCACTCAACAGCCCTGACGTTAAACATTAAAGGGTTATTCAGAGAGCCCCCCTCTCCTTCTCAGAGCTATTTCAATGGGAATTTCAGTACGGCTAAGGGTCACTCCTGAAGACAAATCCTTCAGAGCTGCCTGTGTAATGTGAACAGAAGGACTCTGAATTTGTGGTGGTGTTTTTGTGTTTGTTTTCTTGCTATGCAGGGCAGTTTTCTAGAACAAATGTGAATGGTGCCCTACCAGTGAAATGATTTCACTTAGTTCCTGCATTTCCCATCCCTCTGCTGTTATTTATTTTTGTACATTTTGCTGGAAAGAGCATTTGTCAACATGGCAGCAAAGAAGCTGCTAGCCAAACAGAAACGCTTTTATACACACACACACAAACACAGACACGCCGCCGCTGTAACAGCCAAAATGAAGCTGCTTCAAAAGGGTGTGGACAACGCAAAACACTGAGACCATGTGTTTGGCACTTTCATACCTAGAGCTTATTGTGCAGAGAGGGGAGAGAGAGGGAACAGCCTTTGCAGGTTGCATACAATATCGGCACCCAACCCTTAACCTTCCCTTCTGCCCACAGAGCTGAAGACTGTATTCAGGGAAATGCTTGAAACATATTTTTTTTATTCTGGTAACATCCAAGGGCCCTCATTAGGATCACAGACCTATAATAGTCCCCACTTTAGAACCAGAGGTAGAATAATGGAGATGGGTTCTTAGGTACAGTGCACAATAAATGACTTTGTCCAAGAAAGTTAGAATATACCCATCAGTAGCACGTACACCAGGGCTACTCAACTTTGGAAGCCCCGGCGGCCACAGTGATACTCACAGCACATGCCGAGGGCTGCAACGTAAACGTGGTTGCATGTACATGCAAATATATATGTAAATAGCTTCTTTCACACTGAACGGGCATGAATACAAAGATTAAGGCAAGACTACACAACACGCAGGCCCCATTTAAGTCAGTTCTGCTGATATTTATAAAAATGCAATATTTATCCAATTTCCACCCATATGACAGTGGGTTACAACAGCACTTTTAATAAGCAATGATAGTCCAGGAATTTAACTACTAAAACACATATCAGCAGAAGACCATTATATTGACTCACCATTATGGAGCATATTCCCAGTGGAGACCATGTTGAGCCCTGCGTAAACCCAAACCGCACTGCAGGCAGCAAACAAACCAACCCACGGGCTGTGTGTTGAGTAGCCCTGATGTATACAATTGTGTTATGTCCTTCAAGGAAATACACAGCATTTCATTGACTTCCTGTTTGATACAGGTATATACTGGACGTTCTGCCAGCCTATGGACTTTGATTACAAGCTTTTTTGTATCATTGGTTTAGCACTTAGCACGACAAAACCTTGATCCATGACCAGGACTCCTCGCTGCCACCATACCACAAACAACAAGCACTTAGGCAAACAGGGCTTTATCTCACTTGGAAATAACCACACGCCAAAGAGCTGGATCGAGCCCCACTCCTAGTCTACAGAGTAACCTGTCCAGTCTTAACGCTCCTTATTTCCTAAAGAGAAGCCCCAGATGCCATGACTACTAGCAAAACCCCCTTGATGAGTACATACGAGGGTGGTGAAAGAGGGAGTAGAATAGTGCACTTTACCTCCGAGTCAGGAGGGAGAGTCACTAAAGAGCTCTCTCAATGGCATTAAACCCCTTTCCCTAAGGCATCACCTGAAGCCCCCTCAACAAGAAAGCAACAGCCAAACGCAGAGTGCAGAGTTGGTTTCTTCCATTCTTCTGACTGCTCATTACTACAGAGGTAGAGTCGAGGTGCTGCTAGTTTTGCAGATTTTTTTTCCTTTATGCCCTAGGTCCAGGAACAGCCAGAATTACTCTGGGCTAGGTCACAGACTGCAGCTGCTTCATAATTTCATACAGTGCCACGTGGGACCAGAAACGCAGTACCACAGCTCCCGCTTGAGAGGCAAACCAGGGACGGGGCAAACCTGGAACGGGCCTGGTTTTGTTCTGGGATTCTGACTGTCCGATTAGCCTGGCCCCTTCCTTCTTCCTGAGGGATATGGCTCAAGCAGCAAATTTATTTATCTCCTTTTAATTATTAAATGGGGGAAAGAGGGAGTGCGAAGGGAACAATAGCCCAGGAAGGTGAAATGCTCTGGATGGCTGGAACCAAGAGCTTGCAAGCCCTGTCTGAGAAACCACTTCATGCCTACATACCCGAGCGTCCATGTTGGAAAGTGTATGACGACAACAGGATCTGGCAGCACCATCTCTCCACCCCTCACTGAGCTAAGCAATCAAAGTATAAAACCAGCCAAAGGCCATTATCGTTCTGCCTGATGAGGGGGAGGAACTCGTTCTAACCTTCATAACCAAGAGACACTATAATCAGAAAAGGCTGTATCAGAATGAGGAGTAAAAAAGTGCTTCAGATAAAGAAATTAATAGGGTCTTGATGGTATGATAAACCACAATTATTAACCTACTGTTGGCATCTTTTTCCTACTTTTAGAAAACACACTCGACTGAAAGACAGCCTTTTAACAATGTCCAGTAACTCCTGTCTCTTCATTAATAGCCATTAGATCGAAGGCTCTTTTAAATAAAATTTTGCTATTCAAACCTTCTTCCTGTACGAAGGATGTTCATCTACATACTGGCCAAATGACTAGGATTACCTTGTTTAAACACATACGCGGATGCTATTTTCCATACATGTCCCCTGCATAATTTACGAAAATTTCTAATTTACAATGGCAAAATATAATCTGACATTGGAATTTACATAAAAATGAATAGACCTGCAGCAAGATATTAAATTTTAAATTTGCACGCTAGGGTGACCAAGTAATATTAGTCTATCCAAGAAACTCATGCCTGTAAACTTGAGAGCTGGCAGATGTAATGAGAAGAAAATTTTTACACATCAATGAAACCAAGTTGATTAAAATGCTTTGATGCAGTTGCTACAGAGCAAGGAGTGTGAATTGCACATGCCAATATAAGTACCACCATACAAACGGAGCAGTGAGCCATGTAATCCAGCATTCTGTCTGATGGTGGCCAATACCAGCACTTCAGAAGATAGCAATGTTAATATCCTTACACATCAAGCTATTGCCCAAACACGAACTACTGGTGAAAGTTCCCTCCCAACTGTAGACAAGCTGTGGAATTTCAACCCATCAATGGGGGCCGCAGCTGTTTTTAATGATTGATATCTATTCCTTGCATTCATACTTGCTGAGCTAAGTGTCGCCATCTACTGAGGCAGTGAGTTCCAAAGGTTCCATGAGTACCATGCGTTATTTTTATTACGATTATTTTAAAATACTGTGCCTTTACTTCACTAAGCATCCCCTTCTGCATAAGTGAAGAAATATGAGTGCCTAACTGTACTGTATCTCCTATTTCCTTTCTTTCAAAATTAAGGAAATTTTGAAATTTCCTTTTCATCTCACTTCACATAAATACCTGTTTCACCCCACCCACATTAGGCTGTAATGAGGCCCGTTTCGGTGTCCTCTCCAAGGTTAGAACTGGTTACATTTTTTTAAAGTGGCTACATTCCCAGCTCATATAGGCATGAAAGGTGCTGAAAGTCCAGCAACAGCTCTGGTGTTGGAACCACTGTGGTAGCGCTCTCCAGCGCCTTGCCCATGAGTTAGGAGTAGTTTCTATTGCTCCTTGAACACCCGCATCGTTGCGGAGACTGCCAGGGAGGGCAGAGATTCAGAGGGTTCCACACAATGTTTCATCTTTTGAAATTATTGCGTGGAGCCTTGCCGGATTGATTGATCCCTGCCTAAGGGCAAAGAAGATGCCTCCAATCAGGTACCTAAATATTACAATTAATGTTGCTTCGTAGATGAGCCCCTAACGTATCAGCAGTCTACAGACACCTGGGCTACGTCTACACTGGCGCGTTCTCACGCAAAAACTCTTTTGCGGAAGAGTTCTTCTGCAAAAACTCTTCCAGAAGAGAGCATCTACACTGGCATGTGCTTTTGCGCAAGAGCATCCATGCCAGTGTAGACGCTCTCTTGCGCAAGAAAGCGCCGATGGCCATTTTAACCAGAGGGCTTTCTTGCGCAAGAAAGTCATGTTGCCTGTCTACACTGGCCTCTTGCGCAAGAACAGCTGCGCAAAAGGGCTTATTCCTGAGCGGGAGCGTCAGAGTTCTGGCGCAAGAAGCCCTGATTTAATACATTAGAACGTCAGTTTACTTGCACAAGAACATGCGGCCAGTGTAGACAGGCAGCAAGTTTTTGCGCAAGAGCGGCCGCTTTTGCGCAAGATCGCACCAGTGTGGACACAGCCCTGGATATGAGCAAACTCCTGGCTGTCCTAAAAGGAGTTTGCCTTAGCCTACTCTGGTAAGGATTTGCCAGTATTACTACACTTATCAGACACAGCTTACGCCAGCCAAAGTGCGCTTTTGCAGTACAGCTCATACAATCCCCAGAACATCACAACCCACACGGGAAGAAGCACTTTTTTGCCAATATTATCACCTTTACACTAGTGCTTTTGGCCAATCTAAGAAGGTCACAAAGGATCACATCCGTAACTGACACTGGCAAAGGTTTTTTATTATAACCCTAAATTAATCACCTGAGGGTTACTATTGGCACTGTAACAACTAGCCAACAAACAGGGGGTTTGGCTATTCTTGCAGAGATGAGTCCTGGGTGGTATGGGCTTTTACAGCAATTTCAGGAAGGAGCCCAATATGCCTGGCAGGGAGATAGCTCAGTGGTTTGAGCATTAGCCTGCTTAAACCCAGAGCTGTGAGTTCAATCCTTGAAGAAGCCATTTGGGGCAAAAATCTGTCAGGGATGCTATTTAGTCCTGCTGTGAAGGCAGGGGACTGGACTTGCTGACCTTTCAAGGTCCCTTCCAGTTCTAGGAGATAGTATAAATGAATTGAGAATGTGGTCTAAGCACAAGGGATTGTGGGAAAAGAGGACCAGGCCCAGAAGTGACTATGGGTATAGTGAGGAGAGAAGATGGGGAGGAACTCTTTGCTCTGATGTATAGTATAGCATTTCTTATCCACAATCAGGGATCCCAGTGTGTCATTTGTAGTGCAAACTGACAATCCCTACCCCAAATGTCTTCTCTTTTGGAAATACCTGTGCATAAGGCAGAAGTGACGAGAATCAAACCCAGGAAATGAGTGTGCATCACTCAGATACTACAGCAATGAGAGTCCAAATACATAAATTAAGTACTTAGCTCTTATATAGGACTATTCATCTGCAGATTTACAGAGGCGATCAGTAACGCCACCCCAATTTTACAGATGGAGAAACTGAGGCACAAAGCGGTAAAGTGCCTTCACCTCTTCAAGGTCTCACAGCCAGCAGAGAAGCAAAGCAGGGAAACCAGGTCTCTTGATTTCCAGTCCAGTGCTCCAGTCTCTGGGTCCAGTGGAGACACTCAGCAGGCATCGGTGTGTGAAAAATCCAGTTTCCGCACATCAACCTCGTGAAATCAATTACTGATTCTGTCTTTAAAACCATCCCTTTCTGTATTCTTAAATTAAAAAAAAACTCCATGGAAAGTTATTTTCCATCTAGAGAATCAACTAAAAATCTTAAGTGCACTTCTCATGATAACCTGCTTTTTTGTCTTTGTTCAATTATTCAAACCCTCTCATGAGTTACTCTTCAAGAGGCGTTAAATAAAAATAACACTCCCAGACTTCTGCAGTCTCCTGTCTGCCAGTGTGTTTGGATGCTTTCACTCATTATGCTTCTTTATGTCTAAAGGATGCACATTAAACAATACAGTCTGTTGTGATCAAAAGGTGCAAGCAATCGTTTCTAGGAAAGACAATGCTTTGTTCTTACTAGTCTGTTTTTTGCTGCAATAGATTTCCCTTTGCCTGTGACTTTGTAGAGCTCAGCTCTGCCTCTGACATACAATAGTCTATTTGTTAGCTACTTTATTCTGCTACAAGCTACAGTCTGTTGATTTTTTAAAAAATCTTGTTAGCTCAGGAACACAGTCAAGACCTTTATTAAGTCTTCTTTGAAGAAAACTGGGAGTTTAACAATCCTCTTGTTCATCAGCTAGTTATACCTCAGAGGGTTGCATTTTTTAAAAGAAAAAAACTGCTTTTTAGTTTGATTCTTTGCATCACAAAAATCATACAAATTATTAAAGCAAAGTAACGTTCAACGCTCTGTCTCAAATCTTCAGAAGCAAGTTAATGCTTAAAAATTTGACGCACTGTCTGGTCCTAACTCTCACAGTGCATGTGCACCACTTATCACCTCACTCTACAAAATCCGCAGACAAGGGAGAGCGTTGAGGACACAGACTAGAATTCTCTAGTCTTGCACTGGTTTTACACGAGTGCAAATCAAGTTTGGTGGATTTGTTCTGGCATACGCAAGAATCCAATCAGGCCGAGAAATGAAAGTTTCAATAACAACTCAATTTCCTTTTGAGGGTGGAAAGGAAGTTACGTTTTTGAAAGGACTCTTTACAAATCTGCAACAGCCAATACTTCTCTCCCGAATGACATGGATTGGTCTGCAGGGACACATATTTTCTTCTTATGAAGAGGTCATGTACATTATTAGCTAGCAGAAGATCATGAGTGTGAAACTTAGAACAATCTACTTTTTGCAACAACTACATATGCTCATGGCACCAGGTGGCTGTAGCAGGGGATCTCGAACTCTGAACTGCCAATCTCAGAGACCACAGAGTATTTCTGGGTAGTTGGCAGAAAGGTTTCAGACTAACTAATGAAGCATCGCTCAAGTCTTCACACAGGTATACCTCCTGAACCTTTGCAGGCCACTGTGGGATGCCAGGGGTCTGTCTACACTGCAATAACACACCTGTGATGCGACCGTGAGAGATGGACTACAACTGCAGGGCTCTGGCAGCAGGTCTAGGGCATTGCAGTGTAGCTGGTCAGGCTTAGGTTGAAAGCTGGAGGGAGGAGCCCAAATGTTTACAGTACAGTTTTATAGACCGGGGGTGGGGAACCTCAGGCCCAACTTGCCTGGATCTGTCCCCCCACCCCAGAGGTTCAGGCCCCCTCTGGCATTGGCACTCTGGCATTGCCTGCGCTGGCACTCCAGCTCCCCAGTGGAGCACACAAAATCTAGTAGGCTGGGCCCCCCAGACTCTGGTGTGCGAGGAGAACGTGGGGAGTTTCTTTCTCCTCTGTTGAGAGCTATGTCAGCGAGGGTTGGGTTGGGTTTTGGTTGGTTGGTTTTTTGCTTCTCACTTGTGTGTGGCCCCTGACTGATTTTTCTGTGAGGCAGCGGCTCCTGACCCAAAAAAGGTTCCCCACCCCTGTTACAGACCCACAGCTTGAGTCCTGGAGCCTGCTCAGGCCAACCTATTGCAGTATAGACCTCCCCTAGAAGAGTTTCTAGAGATCTTCCCTGACTGGGCTTAACAGAAAGAGCCTCTGGACAACTCCAGTTCTGAGCATTGCCTGATGTACCACCCTCTCACGATCACTCATCCTGCCCATGCATGGACAAACAAATCATTGTTTAACAGATCCTTACTTTACATATAAAGTCAATACATGCATCAGGATTGGCTATGGCGTAGGTTATTGTTGATAAGATATTGCATGTCTCTCTTGGTCTGGCACGTACTGTAAAGCAGTGGTCACCAACCAATAGATCGGGATCTACTGGTGGATCTTGGAGCCTCTGATGGGATCCTGACTGGTTTGGCCAAGAGGCTATCAAGTGCCGGCATTTCAAGCTGCCCCTCTCCCCACTGCTGTGCATCTCCTGCCCTTTGCCTTGGAGCTGCCCCTCAGGAGCCTCCTGCTTTCTGGGCAGGGCAGGGAAGGGAGAAGAGGGGTGCTGATGCCAAGGTGCCCACTTCTCCTGCTTTCTATCCTCTCCACAGAGCGAAGAGGGGGCACAACAAGACTTGGTCAGGGGAGAGTTTGCTGGCTGCTTTTGGGAGTGGTGCAGGGCTCGGTCAGGGGTGAACCTGCTTTAGCCCCACTGCACCACCACCCAGGAGCCACCTGAGGTAAGCAGAGCCCAGCTGGCGCACCCCTGCATCCAAACGCCCTCCCAGAGCTTGCACGTAAAACCCCCTCCGGCACCCCAACTGCCTGCCCCAAGCTCAGCTCAGGGCCCTTCTCACACTCCAAATCCCTTAGCCCAAGACCAGAGCCTGCGCCCCAACCCGCTGCCCCAGCCTGGTGAAAGTGAGTGAGAATGGGGGAGGGAGGGAGGATGGAGTGAGCAGGGGCGGGGCCTTGGAGAAGGGACACGAAGGAGGCGGGGCCAAGGTACTTGGGTTTGAGGTAGATCGTTGATTGCACTTACATTCAAAAAGTGATCTTGTGCTTTAAAAGGTTGGAGACCATTGCTGTGAAGTTTCTGAAGGTCACCTTCTGTATGTTACTACACTGCATAACCCCATTTAACAAAAAAATCAATAGAAATCAAAAGAGTGTTTTTCTCATCAAGAGAATGGATCCTCTGCAATAAGCTTCAGAGATTGTTTTCTTAAAAAGACACTGTCCAATTACACCTAAAATAAAAGGTTTTGGTTACAACATATTAAAAGGCTTCTACAAAAAAAACTTAATAAATATTATCAATTCCTTTGCATTCCTCCTGTACTATTGAAAAGCCAAACAAGACAATACGAGCATAGGAAACGTGGTTAAGAAACTGGGCAGACTCTGGAAATCAGTCTGTGTGACCTAGAACAAGTACCTAAATGCCTCAGTTCCCCACCTGTAAAATTTTCCTCCTCTCTCACCCTCTCTTTGTCCCATCTATTTAGATTGTAACCTCTTCAAGACAAGGACCTCTGTGTGTGTACAGTGCCTAGCACGGTGGGGCCCCAATCTGTTTGGGCCTCCCAGTACTGTTGTGAATACAGTTTTATGAAGGGGGGGGGGTTAAATCCCCTGCAATAAAGTGAAACCAAACAAGAAACCATTGTGCTACTGAGTAGTTGAGTGCAACTGATCATTATCACATTGCTCAAGAGGAGCGAAATATAAAATATTTAACTAAACCGCAGAGAGTTTATGGCTAAAACCAGAATCAGTGTATTTGACAAGATTTACTTTTCATCCTTCATGCATCCACAAAGCTGGGGATAAAACTACACTTGTAGGCAAGACAGCTAGCTGATTAAGAGAAAATGGAAGAAGAAACCATTAATGCCTTCTCTCCTGTCCTTTTTTCCTATGCGGATTAACGCATTGCAATCATTTGGGAGGCAGGCAAAGAATGAACGGACACAAGAACTGATTTTTTTAAAATGAAGTGGCAAGGTGAAATTAGCTCAGTTTCGACCAAGGCCGGCCTTCGGGGAAAGGGCACAAGGGTCGAACTTGTATTTTGGTGCCCCTGCCCCCGCCAATGCAGGCATAGTACCCCCTATTTCACTTGGCTGTCATGGGCTCCCCCACTCCAAACCTCTATTCTGTGCCCCCTTTTCCATTAACTCCTGCCCCTCCTGCACCCTAACTCCTACACTGTGCCACCCTTGCCCCTAACCCCAATATTTTTGCCACCTTCACCCTAGCCTCTGCACAATACCATCTTCACCCCACCCCCTGTACTTCCCTCCCACCTGCACCCCCAACCCCAGCCCTGCACTGCCGGTGTGCCTACCACACTGCCTCCCTGCCCAGTATCACCCAACCAGTTATGCCCAGTAACCCCCATTCCCAGGGGCCTCTCACCCAAAGATCACCACAAATCCCTGTGCCCAGTGCCCTCCCCCCACAGACCCTCCAGACTGCCCAGCACCCCATATTCCTGAGGGCATTTGGCACCAACCCCCCTCCAACACACACACACACACACACACACACACACCATTCTGTGCACAATATTTTAAAACTCTGCACATTTTATCATCAATAAGTAAATGTGGTAGGGCCAGCATGGGAGGGAGGAGTGCAAGCCACTGGCTGAGGTGAGAAATCACACTCTTCCCCCTGCCCCCCACCTCCCACTCTCTCCTAAGATAGGGACTTGGCAGGGAGAGACCTCTGGGGGTATGTCTAGACTGCACCCCTTATGCCTCCTGCAAGGAGGTTTACAGGATCTGTCGAAAAAGGCTTTCTTTCTCCACAGATCCCCCTCTAGACTGCTGCTTTTTGCCGACAAAGTGCTGAGTCGGCAAAAACGGCGGCCATTGTTATGCAAATTAAGCGCGGGATATTTAAATCCCCGCTTCATTTGCAATGTCGACCTGCCTAATCTGCATCCCTCTGCCGACAGAGGGATGCAGTCTAGACATACCCTGGGTGCCCAGCAAAAGGCCACAGGGAAGCATTTTACATAGTGGTTGAGATACCAGCCATGACCCTACATCTATTTAAATGACAGAAAAGAACTAGCTTATACCAGTGACTGGGCCCAGCCCTCACCTGCCATGGCTCTGGAACATCACCTCCCAATCGGCCTTTTCATCTCCCAACCCGAAGGACAAAGTGGTGCTCGGACTGCGCTGCTGAGGAAGAGGAGGAATCTACTCAGGCACGGCCCTCAAGACAAAGCAAAGTCTCCTGTCCCCAAATACAAGTTTTCGAAAGCAAATCCGTCTTCCTGCCCAGACTGGTAAGAAGTCGCTCCCTCCCTTGCATTCTGCTGCCCTGATTGCTGCTTTTCTGCTCCAGCTCCTTTTGTTTTAGTCTCAATGTCTTATTGACACAGGCGTGTTGTTCATCATGGGCAGGAACAGTCACCTTGTATTTTCTTGTAACTTCCCCTCCTCTGTAGCCAGGCTGAGTGTGTGCCTCCCTCCCCCCCCACCCACGCCTGCTTTCCCTTCCTGCCCCACTCCCCTTGAAGCCATCCCCAGCCTGCTTCCCCTGCCCCAGACACACGGTTTCCTGAAGTCTGGTGCCTGGCTCTACTCCCTGAGCTTGGCTCCCCCTCTCCCCAGCCTTGAGGCTCACTCATATGCTGCAACTTTTTCTCCTGGCAGAGAGGGGACCCTGTTGCAACTCTGGGCTCCCCTAAGACGGGGGGGGGGAAGTTGGGGGAACTGAAGCCCTCAGCTGGCCAGAGGGGAAGGGCTTGGAGAAGCCTTCCCTCCAGCATAGAGAAGGAAAGGACTGGAGGGGAGAGGGTGGAGAAAAGCCTGCTGGCCTGGATGGAGAAGACGCCAGAGGGGAGGGGGTGGAGGGCAGGGGGGAGAGAAAAGCCTGCCCGCCAGCAGGAAAAAGGGGCCAAAGGGGAGGGGCTGTGTCTAACCCCTTTGCAGCGCCCCTCTGGCTGTGGCACTGTGGGCGCCCTGCCCAGCCCTAAGGCCGGGCCTGGTTTGGACACCCAGATGTCACCATACAAGAGAGCCCAACAGGAACGTGGCTGCCGAGGGACACCAACATGCCAAAAATCACCTGCCGATATTCCCCTCTTTTAGCATTACTTCCATACTTCTTTTTACTCAAATCTGTACATAGAGAAGAAGCTTAGATAATGAAAGTGCCCCGAGACTACTCCGACTCAGGGTCTCCATTCTTTCACAGTGTTACTATGCATCCCAAATGAAAGTGGAGTTCCTTTTACCTTGCATGAAATCATTTGGTTTAGATCAGCTTTTCTCAACCAGTGGTACGAGCACCCTTCGGGGTACTCAAGAGAAGTCTGGGGGGGTACGTCAACACAACTGAAATTCGGAGAAAACTGAATTTTTGTTTTAAGTTTTACAGTGCTTTATTATTTTTGTACTTCTTACACCCAAAAATTTCATTGCGTGCCCGGCTACAATTAAGTTGTTTAAACAAATGTGTTGCAATGGTAGAAAAAAACTGTGTGTCTGAAAACTGTAGATACTGGGGCACTTATAATTTTTTTGGTTTTATAAAAGGGGTACTTTATAAAAAAAGTTGAGAAACATTGGTTTAGATTACACGCCAGGCAACAGAGCAAGTTTTTTGGCACCACACTGGGAAATAGTAATCCAAGGGCAAACCCTGAAGAGGGATAGAGAATGAAGGGGGAAAAGAAAAGTAGAAGACTTGTGCCAAAACAACAATGGTACACTGTACAACCTTGCAAAAAAAACCAAGTCAGGTGTTTTCCTCAAGTTGGTAGAGGGAGGGATTGGATAACATTTCTAGTTGCTGAAAACATCTTAAAGCACCAATTTGTGATTTTTCCCACAGTCTGCCACAGGATAATCAAGCAATGATCCTCAACAGACGCATGCTTTAGTGTCTATCCATACTACTTGCATACGTTTGACAGATACAACCAAGGATATTTGGAAAGAAAAATGTGCATCGTTTTAATGCCAAGAACTTTTTGGAGGGACATAATAAAAAAAACTATTTTGCTGACATACCTCTAGATAAATGTAGACACTGTGCCACTTAAATGGGGATAACTGGAACATATGCACATAAGGCATCATCTTTAACACATATTCTTTAAACTACTACTATGCACATAGCAGGACTATCCCATCCTCTGTATGTGTTCCACGGTTTTCCCATATGTGTGGGATTATTTTGTGACTCCAGTGTCACCAGCCTGGTAGCAGATGGACTTTTAACATCAGTAACTGTTTCTTGGAGACAGAAATAAATCCCCGAGTGTCACACAGCTACCTTCAGCCAGCAAAGTAGAGAAGGCTCTGATGTAGCAGCTTGTATATCATCTGAAGTAGCACCAATGGAGCCAGATGACAGCACCCCCAATTCACACCGGGATCAGCCAATCCCCAGGCACTAATCATTGATGCAGGCTGCACACTAATGAACATCACCACAGGGCATTTTTAAACAGATAGGAAGTTAATGTCTGTGTGTGGCTCTGTAAACCAACACTGACGCGCTATCTTGAAATCCTTCCAGAGTAAACGTTAGCTGTTTCTGGACAGGATTACGTGCAGTGTTTACCTCGGCAATACTGACACGGAGAGATGGATGGCTTGTCTGGATAGACCTCACCCATCTCTAGCTGTCATGATTCTTTCAATCAGAGAATGTTCAGTGAGGCTCTCCAGGCGCTGGTCCCTGGGCAATTATAATTCAGATGCCCTAGGGACGTTCTGCATCATACCACTGGGTTTTCAGATCAGAGCAGTAGCACAGAAAAGCCCGTATGTGACACAGAGTATTTGCATACAGCTAGTTAATGCTTGACTGTCGTTACACTGCTAAGAGAATGCCCTCTCCACTCCTCTCCCAAACAGCATTCCCTGTAAGCTGAGCGCTTGGGGAACTACTCAGGAAAGGGTCATATGCTGCCCAGTTGATTAGCAGAGCGCCCACAGCCGGCCCACACATAACAAAAGTTATCCCGTACATGGATGGTTGCAACCCCATTTTAATGGCGTCGCTGGGGCTGGCTGTGGCCTAAACCACACCCCCAAGGGACAAACCCAAATCTGAAGGTCTTCAGTCCTGAGTTACAGGGCTCAGGTTATAGGCTTTAGCTGTGGCCTCCTGGCCCGAAGCGGTGGGGCTTGGGCTTCGGTTCACCTCTCTTGGGGTAATGTGGTAATTTTTGTTGTCAGGAGGGCGTTACAGTGCAAAGAAGCATGAGAGCCCATGCAATAAGCCAAACTCTCTTCAGGGGCTGGTATTTAGCCATTTATTCTGAATACCCTCTTTGGCTGAATGCGGTTCCACCAGTCCTGCCATGTGTGGGTACACACTTTAACTAGAGGCATGCTTGTTTTTAAATTTCACAGTGTTATGAAGCAAAGCTGTCAGTTTTGAATGATTATCTCTAATTAATCCCATTCTTTAAAATATTAAAAGGACAGTTGCTAGGTAATGTCAAGAGAACCAGTTCCATAATTAACATGACCTTCATCTCTATGTCGTAATTAGCAACCATCTATACCACTATTAAAAAAAATCACGGTCATTACATAGCTAATATGAGAAATTAGACTAATAGATGGAGAGTTAAAATAGAGCCAAGGGGCCAAAAATAGTCAGGGTAAATGATTACTTGCGAAACATTTAACCGAAGTTCTGTCAAGCTATTTATGAAATCTCAAAGTACTTCCTACGAGTAGCGTCGGTGAAATACCCAGTGGTCTCTGGACACAGTTCTTCCTGCCAATTCAACCACTACACCCACACCTGCCTCTACAGAGCAGGAATGCTCCACCTTGGGCTGTATTGCAGGAGCCCGTGGGGCCTTTAATAAGAACAAGGCCTCATTACTCTTGGCACTTTACAGACACACGGCAATCCCTGCCCCCAGAGGGGCCAATGGGCAAGGCGGGGAGGCTCTAATCCCTGCCCCCAGAAGGGTGGGGACTCAGGTGGAAGGGGCAATGCTGGGGCAGCCAGCCGTCACAGCTACCCAGACCGCAGCATCTCCCTCCCAGCCCATGGCACTCCAGCAACAATGTAAAGGACCTGGGGCTCCAGTCACCGCCAGCAGTGGCTGATAGCCCTGGGCCCTGAGGCAGTTGCCCACTGTGCCCTGCTCCACCCCCCCCATCGGCAGGCCTGCCTACCCCAAAGTGTTCACGCTCTGAACAGTAAAGACCGACAAAGGGTAGGAGGAAAAGTACGATCGCCATAGGAAACAGAGGCCCCGAGAGATTAAGTGACTAGCCCAAGGACCTCTTTAGGGAACCGAACCCCTCTCCCCAGTGTCTTAATGGAAGCACCATTCTCATCCTTTTGGAGGAGGAGAACCAGAAAGGCAACTGCTTCCAAAGGAGCCAACTTTGAAAACAAAGGTTATATTTTCCCTTAGCAATGCAGTGCTCATTAAAAGGAGCCAAACAGACAGTCCCAGAAAACGAAATCCCTGTTCTTCCACAGACCGAGTACAGCTCAGACTGCAACAGTTCAAGCTGTTTTCACGCTCCGGTGTGTCTAATCTCTGGCCTAGAAGAAAAACTTCTAAGGAACTGAAAATAGAGACTAGACTACATCCACTCAGTCCTTTATCTGACTGCCAAGGGGACCAATGCATACCAGCTTGTGCCAAACCCCTGGCTGCAGAGAACAGGACAGGGACCATCAACTTATTTTCACCCAATGCCTCAAATTAACAGCCCACAGAGCACATTTCTATTGCCTTTTGGGGGCAGTGGCAGTTCTATATTATCCGCATTAGCATGTCAAGCACTGGACTGGAGCTCAGGAAAGCTTAAGTTCCGTTCCTGGTTCTGTTGCAGACCTTGAGCAATCCACTGCCCCTCTGTGCCTCAGTTTCTCTATTGGTAAAATTAGGCTAATGACACTGACCCCTTTTTTATGCGCTTGTGATCTACTGATCGAAGAGCTTAGTATAATTATTATATTATGAGGGAATTCTGTGCAGAAGTTAATAGTCATATGGAGACTATGTTTGTTTCCTTAAGGTAAAGGGATGTAGCTTCCTACAGCCATGTGCCGTGGTCAATTCTGTCATTCAAGTCTCACATTATAGTCATCCAAGATGTCCAAACTGGTTTTGTATTTATGCATCTAGGTGGAGTGACCAACGCTGTTAACTGAGATGACTCACTGTTACATCAGATATCCTCTTAGCAACACCAGTGTGACAATTTTTCATTATTCACTTTGCCCAAATGCAACAGGACTTGATAAATAACTGTCTGGGAACAAAGGATGACTTAAATCAAAAACGGAGGACAAACACTCTTGCCTACACACTATTATTCTTCAAACACATTTCCCGGGGAGTGAAAAGCCTCCTACATCTTGAATGGTGCTAACAACAGTTAAAATTTTACAAAATGTACATTTCCTGTTCATGACACAACTTGACAGCATATGGGGGAGGACTGGGGAGAGGGAAAGGAGGGGGAACAAACAAACAACTTGTACAGAGTGCTCTTACTAAATCATAGGACATAATGCATGTCTGCTCCCAGAGCTTCCTGTTTTATTTATGACCTGCTTGCAGACTAATCAAGGAAGTGATTTATGAATTAGAAAGGTGATGTAAAAATGCTAATAAGGTTGTTAAATTGACAGCAGCTGACACCAGTGAAATTATGTTGTCTTAAAATAATTGTTGTGCTATCAATGCTACAACCAGTGTTAATATATGAGAGGTAAAGAGAGACCACCTATTGGGTCATCTTTCTTAGGGTTTTCAAAACAGAATAAAGGAGTAAGGCACTTAACGCCCATTGAAAGTCAGGAGGAGTTGGAGCTAGGTTTCCATCCTCATTGCTAGTTAGTAGGGATGTGAATGTGCACCCGTTTATAGGATTAACGATGAGTCTGGGCTCATCCGTTAATCCTAATGGTTATATGCAGCCGCCCCCCACTGCCTCTATCAGAGGTGGATGGGGGGAGACAGGAGCTGGTGAAGATGAGGATGGATCCCCGCCATCCCCCGCAGTCTCAGATACAGAGGCACCAGGAAGGAGGGCAGGTGGGAGCCGTACACACAGGAAACTGACTTTTAAATTGGCTCCCCATCCGTGTTGGCTCCCGCAGAGCTGCCCTCCCCCGCCCCATGCTGGTTCCTCTGATACAAAGGCAGAAGGACAAAGGAGGGTTGGGAGGTGGGCAGGAGCTGGTGCATGTGGGGATCTGGCTTTTAAACAGGCTCCCCCCCCCACCGCTGTCTTCCATAGGGGATGGGGCAGGCAAGCACCAGTTCCCATGGAGACACCCTCCCCCTACACTGCTGCCTCTGATACAGAGGCAGCGGGAGGGGAGGGTCAGATGAGAGTTGGCTCCCACCTGGCCCCTGCGTGTAAACATGTAACCACTGTAAATCTCAGTGGTTACATGTTTACAAAAATAAACACATTTTAACACCCTACTAGTTAGGCATCTAACTCCCACTGATTTTGGTACTTCGATATCTTCGAGGATCTGGGCCTTAACTCCTTCAGGATCTTAGGAAATCCACATCCCTTTTTGTTGCTGTTTATTCCCCAACAAGGGCAGGATTGCTCCCTATTCTTATGTGAGCCGTCTAGTCTGATTTTAAATGGCTCAAGAACACGTTAAAGAAACACACGCATAGGCTGGCTGACCTTAGCTGTGGGATGTCTCGTTTACATTATTCTCACCAGTCTTTAGATAATTCTTATAGAACTAGGATTATTTGCACTGCCTATGTACATAAATACTATCACGCACAGGAAAGGTTATGTTCAGGATTTAACCCAACAGAAAAAAAAGCAGCCTCATACATAAACACTATCCAATACTTCAAAGCAGTCTCGCTTCTCCTCCCCACCCCCCAATCTCATGAGACTGCCAAAAGAGGGGGGGAGGAGAAACATGCACAACTGAGCCTGGAGATAGCAATGTACTGCAAATTTATCATAAAAGCAGGATGTAGAAACCAGCTACCAGCTGTGCAGAATATTTACAACTGTAAATATTATATTTGAGCTGTAAAGCAAGTAAATATTGCTTTATGGAAATGCAGCTTATCGATCAGCTGATCAGAAGAAAGCAGATGAGAAGAGAGTCTGGCCGTTTTAGCAGCATGCCACTTTGCAGAGACCCAAGAACACATTTCTAAAATATTGAATCACTAGCGGATTTACCCAGCATGACTTGGGTCCTTAACTGGAGTAATGGCTGTGGGCTTTTTTTGGGCAGGAGGGGAATTAAAAATGAAAATGCACATGCTGTGTTGAAATGAGTGTATCAGGGAGGGGGTGGCTGTGCAGGTACAGGAGTCAGGGCAGGGGTAGGGGCGGAGATTGCAGGAGTGAGAGCAGGGGTGGGGTTCAGGCACAGGGTCAGGTGGGGAGCTCAGAGCAGGGTGGGGAGGTGGGAGGCTCGAGGAGGGAGGGAGGGTGCTGGAGTGAGGGCAGGGTAGGGAGTGGGGATGTAGAAGTCAGGGCAGCGATTTGCATGTAGGAGGGCTGAAGGCAGGCGGTGGTGGGCGCTGAAGTTAGAGCAGGGGACAAGGGACTCAGGTGAGGGGTTGGGCGTGAAGGAGTGGGGTCTGGGAGGGCTTAGGGCAGGGGGTGGAGGATGCTGTGCTGATTGCAGGGGTTGGGAGGCTCAGGGAAAGGGCTGGGAGGTCAGGGGAGGGGACTTAGTGGGGCCAACCACTGTGGAGAGGATGGTGCTGCTTTGGCGGTAGCTGCCCACAGGGGGCTGGGCCTGCACTCCTCAGCTGGTGGCCCTGGCCTGTCAGGGGTGGTGGCTCTGGGGGTCAGCCCCAGCTTCCAGCTGCCCTCCCCACCCTCCAGCTTGTCCGGGGTGGGGGCAGGGATCCAGGGGCTGGCTCTGGCCTCCAGCTTCCCCAGCCTTGCAGCTGGTCCAGAGTTTGGGCTCTCTTAGGGGTGGCCTCTCCTGGGGGAGGGCGTATCTCCTCCGGGAGGGGGCGTCTCCACAGAGGGGCAGTCCCAGGGGGGCAACAGCAGTGGGGCCAGTGGGTAGGGGATTCCCATTTACCTGATTCCATGACTGGCCATGTGGAGCCCCATCCCCAGCTGGACACTCTCCTGCTGGTGTGGCTGCCCCCAATGGTCACTCTGCAGTATCACGGTCCTCCAATCAGTTCCCTACCTGTCCAAGTTATGGAACACAGTCCCATTCCAGGCCCTTCCTGTTTTCCTAGCACCGCCAAACCCTGATCTGGCTTTAAGCTAGGAGAAGAGGAAGCTGCCTACCAAATTTGGTGGCCCTTGCTCTCACTGTTCAGGAGGAGAAGAAACGGACTCACAGACAGGCAGACAGATGGACTCACAGACAGTCACTCTCTCTATAGGTGAGAATGACAGACCGATCAACTTGAGGGTGAATGAACTGAACAACCTATTTTCCCGCCCTGAGAAATACAACCAACACGTTACACATTGAAGAAGGGGGAGGGGAATGAAGGGCACTTTTTTTGCTTTATTTTGTTAATTGGAGACATCGATTATGGCTCCAGTTCAGGGATTTCCGAGGAGATGGATTCTTACACCTGTGCGAAGTCTTACAGAATGCACAGACCAGGTAGCAGGCATTAGTTCGGAACATGGAGAAGGGAGATGAGAAGGCACTACTGACACTTGTCTCTAATACCAGAGGGCTGAAATGGCAAAAGCAAACTCTCTACAGCAATGTCCTTCACTGAAAGTCTAGAAATGAAAAATGAGTTTTCAAGGCCTCCTCCTCCTCCGTCAGACTGCCTAAAAAGAAAAGAACTAACCTGTATTTGGAGATTAACACAAATACAACTATCTTCTTTTAGTGGGTGCTATCCCATTTTTATTAAGATTAAGACAGATTCAGAGTAATTAAGAGCTTGTCCAATAGCTAGAATTTTATTGCTCTAAGTATTAGCGGAGCTGACATTTCCACCAGCTTGCCTCAGATCCATTGCATTATAAATCCTCAAGGGCAATGAAATGCTGGGTGAAGGGGGAGACACTTCAAAAAGCTCTCCCCTGGAGAAGGGAGTGAACCAGATTTAGGGCTGTATACAGCTCCACTTCCCGTTAACATCATCGGTAAAAAGGGAGGGATTAGTATTTAGTAACTACACCCAGGAGAAAAATAAACCACGGTCACGTCTGCAGTGCAAAGGGGAAGGTGACTGCTAGCAGGGGTAGCTGCCAATGGACTTCACAGCACAGCTGATACAAGATCTCTAGGCAGCACATAAGTTTCACTTTAAGGATTTTAGTGGGATTTACGTGGTGTGTTGGCCTTCTGCCAGTTCTCTCTAGTAGGGGTGTCAACGTGACTATACAATTCACCGATAAACATAGGCATATTCGTTAATCTTATTGAATACACACACTCCCCCCCCCTTGCTGCCTCTGTATCAGAGGCAGCAAGGGGGCGGAGCTTGTGCCCATGGGGAGCCAGCTTTTAAGCCAGTTCCCCACGAGCACCGGATCAGCAGAGTCACCGCCCCCATCCCTGCACTGCTGCCTCTTATAGAGAGGCAGCAGGGCTGAGGGTGAGAGGGGCAGGCGGGAGCTGGTACACGCGGGAAGCCGGCTTTCAAGCCAGCACCCCACACGTATTGGCTCACAAGAACCGCTTCCTCCTCCTCCCCTCCTCCACTCTGTGTTGCTGCCTCTCTATCAGAGGCAGCAACACAGGAGTATGGGAAGCGGGAGCCGATACATGTGGAGAGCCGGCTTTTAAGCCAGCTCTTCTCGTGTGATGACTCTGCGGAGCTGCTGCTACGGCTCTCCCCCGCAGACAGGGTTCTGTGAGGTGGCCGGGGCTCCCCACTAGTGGGGCCAGGAGCACAATGGCGAGCCCCGCCCCTGAGGACTCTCAAATAATTATGTAACACGACTATTCGATTAAACACTGTCTAGCGTCCCTACTCTTCACAGGGGTGAATTTCAAGGCAAAAATCTTTGTTCTTGTGACTAATCTGCTCAGCATAAAGCTACCTTTGCCATCGCTGTGGGCCTGCATTTCCTGCACGCAACTCAAAGCAATGCTCGTGTTAGCAACAGTAATTAGTGGCAAGGAAACACAGCGCAACGCTTTTCATGGATTACGGAAGACTGTCAGAAAGGCGGCTTGAGGACATTTCTTTCCCCATATCAAGTCTTCCACACAACTCAGAGCCCTAGAGAAGACCCTGAAACAAAAGGCAACACTGGCATTTCTGCAACCAGATACTCTGCTTCTGAGGCTTCATCCTTTTCCTCTCCCATTTAGCAATATGTGAAGAGCAGACTGGTTACAACACCCTGACCCTGAGCTGAGAACCCCCATCGTTCACTCTGTATGGTGAATGTCGTCTCCTGCCTGAAACTAACAGCACAGCTAAAAGGGGTGTGATCTGAACCGTAAGAGACTTCTGGGGCTTGATTCGTGCCTCTCATTCTTCTCAGGAGAAACTTCTCTACAGACTGCGCGGCTATGCCGGTCTAAACCCAATGGGAGGTCTGAATCAAGCTCCAAATTCAGGACGATTCTGAGAATGAACCATCTTGACTACATTTACAGCGGCTGAGCCACTGTGACAAACAAGCACTGATGTTCCTTTGAGCAATGAACCAGAAAATGGGACAACCAGCATTAGCAAAAAGGCTAAAAAGCAGAAACCAACCTCATGCAGTTGCATATATTAGCCAACAGAACAGCGTAAGGCAGGACTGGGAGATGCAAGTAAGTGGAATGTAGTTTCTGACTTAATTCTTTTATTCATGGTTCTTTCTAGAAGGAACAAATCCCATTTCTATTGGAGATGGCTGTATTTAATCAGCTGGATGAATGGAACTATGTAGCAACGCTTAACAACAGAAAAAAGATTTAACGATGAAAGTTAGGGCCAAAAGATTCTCTGCTTGGGCGAGACAAAAGATGACAACAAGAAGCTGAGTTCTCGCCTTCGCAGTCTTATGGTTTTTGCTGCTCCCCAACACCCATCTGCCTAGAAATAGCAGGAGCGAGAAGCTCCAAAACTAGAATTTCCCCTGCAGTAAATATTTTCTGCCTCCACTTCTGGGGCTCACATTTGAAACTTTGTTTTTTTGCCCTCTGTGCCTCAGTTTACCTATCTGTAGAACAGGCAAAATGAGACTTTTCTGCTGTAGCTCATGGGACTGTCACAAGGCTTACAAACCCTCACCAGCAAACGTTCGGAGATGCTCTCATGAAAGCACTATTAATGCTAATATTGTTGCCATCACCTAGCCAAGAGCTGATTTTTGCTCTACTCAGCATTTCTAGAGAAGGCAACAACTGCTGGTAATACACAGTTCCAAACATTCAAGGCTTCCCACAAACCACAAGATCACAGGCACTTCTAACATATACCAACCTTGGAAAGTAAACACTTGTCAATTGACTTGCATCCAGTTTAGAACAGTTCATTATGCTATGCAAGGTTTTTATGTTGAGGTTATTACAGCAATAAAAACAAGGCTTCAGCTGGATGGGGGAGACTAGATATTGTTTCCTCTACAGAAACGGAAATGTTATGACCAGCCCTCTCTTTAAATATGGATGATGCAGCTTATGAGAGATTTATTGCAGACACACATATGCAGGTCCCCAGCTAAGTACATTTGCCCTTTCCTAATGCACTGCAAATGTCCTTGATCACATCTTAAGAAACCAGTTCTGCAAACATTAAAAAAATGTAAATGCATCAAAGCTTTTTGCTTTCAAGCAAGACACTCTGTCCTGACAGCGTTCGCTGTCAAATCTAAACCACTGTAGGATTTTCCATGCTGCTCGTATTCGGAAAGCACCCAAAAACCTGATGGTCATGTAGAATTTGAACATGTTGGGGCGAGTAGGTATCAGCTGTTTTCTAGGTAACATTTTCCATAACCCTGAGCAGAGAAGCTAAGATTAAAGCTCTACTATCCCCTCCTGAAAATTAATTTTCTACAGCGGTTAAGGAACTTCTATAGCTAGGAGAATGACTTCGGTGACAAGATGCACACTTTTGTCTCCTTTAGGAAAGCATGTTCCCTTGAAACAAATTGGTTTACAGGGTTTATGTTTTAGTGTCACAGAATAGCATTTGGCTCAGTTACAAAGGGTAAAAAGTGAATATCCAAAGCAAAGAAAGAAAGGCTACATAGGAAAAAAAAGTTAATGTTATGATTTTTCAAGCCCTCTCCCATTCCATTGGATCACTATGTGTAGTTCACGAGTGTGTTGCAAGTAGAAGGGAAAATGAATTGTGCAAAGAAAATTTACATGTAGGAATGAAACGTCTTACCAAAAAAAATCTAAGTTTTAAAATAAGCTGGAATTGAGATTGTTCACAGTGGAGAAGGACCTGATTAGGGTGTGCTGTGCAAGAACACGCCTGCATAACAGGTCCAATGGCAACATAATACAGCAATGGAGCTACCACAACCCCACCACTGCTTTTCTACATCAGCCACTGAGCCCCAGGATTGCTGTGATTTCATACAAGCTTGGGGTTGCAGGTGTTCCTGGCTCTCTGTTTTCTGAGTTGGGCAAGATGTTCAGTGCTTCTGAAAGAAGGGCTGGATATATACAAATAGGGAAGTGAGAACTGAGCTACTCCTGTTCTCCAGACAATAAATTCCTATAGGCCGAAGCCTGCGCCCCAATTGAAGAGTTTTACCATTGAAGGTAACAGCACCAAGATCGGGACCCAAATAGTTACATATTCAGAGCTAGCAAGAGTCTTCTGGCCCACAAATGTATCCATCTGAACTAGCGAGGTAAGCGACTAGTCAACTACCCGATAAGCATATGCTTATCGGGTAGTCGAGTAGTGATTCGCCTAGTCACTCCCCACACCCACGCAATGCTACTTCTATCAGAGGGAGGCAGCAAGGGGGGAGTTGGGGAGAGCCGGCTTAAATGCCAGTTCCCCCAGCACCGTTTCGGGAGGGGGGGGGCAGGGGAGGCAGAGACACAACGAGGAAATGGCACGAGCGGGGACTCAAGCAGTCCCTGCTCACCCCGGGTCCCGACTGCTGCGCCTCTGCCTTTGAAATGTAGCAAGAGCTACAAAGGCAGAGGTGCAGTCGGAATAGCGAGCGCCCCACTTCCCCCTTATCGACTAATCGAGTAGTCTATGGAAATTCCATCAACTACTCGATTAGCTGATTAACTGAAATTTAACATCCCTAATCTGAACGTCTACCGGGTACACAGACCTGGAGCAGGGCCTGAAAAATTCCTTTAGAAAACAGGATTGCCATCAACTCTTCTCAAAATCCGGGTTCTATCGTTTTGGTTTTGTTGTACACAAGGACGGGCTGCTCCGTAAGCACAAGGCAACATTGACACTAATGCCGTGGAGCTTATTTGAAGGAAACAAAAACCAAAAGGGCAAGGGATGAAAGAGACAAGTCCCACACAAGCCAAGCGATTAAAGCTTTACGCGCTTCTGAACAAGAATTTCTTTGAAATAATCATTTGAAAAACCTGAAGATCAACACTCTGCTCCAGGTCGACAGCAGCTTATTCTGTAGCACTCCAGTTCCGTCTTCTCCTGTTCCTGAGTGCATGCAATAGGAGCACAAGTGCTACTTAAGACCATCATTTGCACATGCACTCCAAGTCCCACTTAGGTCCTCCAAATAGGGTTTAAGTAGTGCACGGCTGCAGGTTAATCTAGCGTGGCTTTCTCCCTAACTTCAACAATGCTGGCAGCTGAAGTGTTCTCTAGGTCTACTAACAAGGCATCATCTGGGGGCTGTGATAGTACCATCTTTCCCCTGCACCTCCAATGTGCCTCATCCCTTTTATCAAAAGGGCTCTCTCTCCTTCTGTCTCCAACTCAGCTGAATCCATGACCTATTCACTGAGACTGCAATCAGTGCCAATTGTGATGGGACCACTAGGCAACAGACTCAAACCAACTTCTCATAGAACACTAGAACTGGAAGGGACCTTGCAAGATCATCAGGTCCAGTCCCCTGCCCTCACGGCAGGACCAAGCACCAGATCACCCCTGACAGATATATCAGTCTAACTCACTCTTAAATATCTCCAGTGATGGAGATTCCACAACCGCCCTGTGCTCATCTCACACAAGCCAAATGGGCATCGGACGGACACTAAGTTGTGGATGAAAAGCTCTATGCACCATTCCCAAAGTGTTTATTATTTATGTTAACTCTTCACATGCAGTGTGGTTCCGTGGGGGTCTTTGCATTGATGTCAGTGGATTCTGGATCAGGCCCCAAAGCACCAGGAAACCAACAGATTACAAAAGTCAGGCTTTAATCCTTGCCCTTCCAAGTAAAAGGAAGCTGTTGAGAGCAAAGGAAACACTATGAACACCCAAGGAGCACTGATTTAGAATAATCAGAAACCTATCTATAAATTTAACCCCACACCCAGAGTTTAAATCTTAAACCTTCCATTTGTCACTTTCCTTGGAAATCTCCCTGTACTCATAAAGACAATAAGGCTACCAGAATGCTTCAGAAATGTGCCACTTGGAAATTAATATTTAAACTAAGGTCCCAATCCTGCACTTGGCTTGGACAAAACCCATCTCAAAATCTCATGAGGATGCAAAAAGTGTTCACTGTCTTAAAAAATATGAATTCAATTTTTCAGGGAAAAGGTATTTATTTCCTCCACAAAAAATTGTCTTGTTTTGCACAAAAGACCCACTGCCCCCCGCAAATCAACCTTCACCAACATGCAAACAAAATGCCACAAGTCTCAAATTTCACTGTGAATATTTATCACAGCCCCGGCATCTATCTTGCGAAGCTCATAGCTAGTAAAACAGAAACGCTAGTTCTGTATTACAGTTATGCAAATGACACTTCTCTTCTTTATATTTATGGTGCCAGGTGGGAAAAAACCCACCTTTGCTCTTCTTTTGCAATGTTACATAGTCTTTCATATATTCTCCATTCATTAATTCTGACTCCTTTATGTGTTTAGCCCACAGGTACACCAAACAAATTCTCTTGATTTAAAACCATATTGTGTTTCCTCCTTCCCCACCTCCATTTCTTGTACATCATCTTGCCATAAAATATGTAAATATTAACTACTGATTTTACAAAGGGAAGCCAACCCTCTCGTACAATGACATAATAGAATGGCGCCCAGTTGATACCTTCCATGAAATTGATTCAGTTAAGACTAATTCCTACCCATAAAGCCACTGCATAGGAAAAGTGCACATGAACTGTGGTCCTAGATTATTCTAGTGTTGTTTCTGTTCTTCTGATTATGATGTCCTTCAGTGTCTAGCATTATCTATGAGTGCATGGAAATCCATGTAGGCACCTGCAAGCTCAGGTTGCATTTTATGTTCACATCTCAATTAGTTGTGTCCTCCTCTCCCCTGTCAACTTCAGTCCATTGACTACATTTTCTCACTGTACGTCCCTCTTCTTCCTTCATGTTTTCTGTCAGAAGGAATGGATATATTTGTATGCCTGTATCTATTTCTCAATCTATTTACTGCAGCACCCCCAAAAATAATCAGAGTACCAGCTCACTCTTGTGTGGTTAGCACTTTTCAACAGCAGATCTCAAGCACTTTTGAAGGTGATCAATATCACTATCGCCTATTTACAGGTGGGGAAACTGAGGCATAGGGCAATTAAGGGACCTGCCCAAGGTCACCCACCAGGACAGTTGCAGAATTGAGAACAGAACCTGCATCAAGCTCTAGTTCAGTGCTCTAACCACTTGGAAACACTGCCTTCACTAAGCCTTTTTTGTAGTCTTATCCTCAGAAAATCAAGTTCTCCCCCATCCCTGCATCCCACCAAAAAAAGTCCCTTTTAATAGCTGGAGCAGGACACACGGACACAAATATTTTGATTGCATTGTAAGAAAGAGTTGGATAATTTTGCCAGTGAAATAGTTTCCCTGCCCATGTGCTTACACAGCTTCTCTCAGAGTTATTTTGTGCTGAGCTACTACCAGGTACACATTACAAGTTACCCGCAGCTTTATAGCAGAAAATCGGTAAGGAGCTGCACAGGAGTCCAGTCCCTTTAAAACACATTGTGCAACTAAAACTCACACTTATGAAAAATAAATGGAGTCTCTGGCTGGATCTTCACACATTCCAGTAAGAAAGAAGATCTGGGGTCAGTTCCCTTCTTTGCCACTGACTCCCTGTGGGACTATGGCCAAGTCACTTAATCATTCTGTGGCTTGGTCTTCATCTGAAAAGTGTCAATAACAATGTTCCCTTCCTCTCATTTTTGTCTGTCTTGTCTATTTAGTGTTAGCTCCTTGGTGCAGTTATAGCTTTATTTGTTTTTCCACAATGCTTAATACAATTGGGCTCCAGTATCAGTGACCTCCAGTTGCTAATGTCAGACACCAAGCAACAACATGGGAACAAACCGTAAGATAACCAGTTGGTTCCATCGTATTAAATAGGTGTTGTTCCCATTCCCTTGTTAACACCGCATGGATCCTGGCCCAAAAATTTGTGGTCAAATAATCCATTCCTGACCAAGCTCCTCATTACCACTTCTACTAAGCATGAATGGGCTTCCATTTATCTTGCACAAATCATCATGCTACATTACTTAGCCTGTTCCCTGCAGTTTCAGATGGAACTCTTCCTTGTCCTCTCCAGCACTGTCATTCCACGATCATCAATTTATGTGTCAGTTTCTTTTAATTGGATTCCATCCAACCAGAATTACAGCTGCCTCCCTGTGAAAGAATAATGTGATTTTCCCCTCCAACAATGTCTGTGTCCTTACCAAAGAACAAAACTGTCGCTCCACTTGCTATTAATTACCCACGCCCAATCCGGTGGTTCCACTCCCTCCGTGAATTCATAAGTTCTTAGACCATATGCCTTCCTCATGATTAACAGCAGTAATCATGATGGCTTTAAATCTCAAACAAATGCACCACATGCAGACACCAGGGATAAATACAGTTATTGACTTTCTCTCTCCTCTCTTCCCCCACACAACACTTGAGGCCACCATGGGAGTTTTCAAGCTACTGTAGGGCTTTCAGGGCCATCACTGAAGTACTTAAATGCTTCTGAACCCATGCTGGATGTAACGTGCATCCACCATGGAGAAAGAGATGCGGCTCAGAAGTTTTAAAAAGTCGAAATGAAAATAAAGAAGGCCAAATCTGAAACCTTTCCAGCGGAGACTCTCTCAATTTCATTCTCCAGCTGTAAACCCACCTTTGAATGCTGGTTGTGAGTTGACTGTACAAATTGGCTTCTGGTTCCAGTTCAGATGCAAGTGGAATCTCCCAAGGGCAGACATCAGGAGCGAAAAGGAGGGAAAGACACAAGTGGGACTCAGGGAGATACCAAGGTTCCCAGCTTTACCACAGACACACTGCACATCCTTGGAGCTATTTAGATGTTTAAAGATGCAGATAGGTTCCTAGTGGGATTTTCAGAAGTGCCTCTGCACCTAACTCCTGTTGAAATCAAGCTTTAGTGAGATTTTAGTCCCCAGCATTGGACATCTTCTGGAACTGTTGCATTGGTGAGATTTCAGCCTGAAAATCTTAGTCTTCAAGAAATTTTAGCAACAAATCTGAATTTGAACCACAATTTGGCCTTGAACCTGAGTCTCTGACAAGGCTAATGTCACTGAGGTGTGAGACATCACCAGGTCCTGAACCCCCATCCACAGGCAGAACAGACTCTCAGCCAGCTAGAGCAGGTTTATTAGTCGACAAGGACACAGTGTAGAATAGACTTGACAGCACAATAAGCAAAAGCAGTCAGTATAATCCATCTTGTGGAGCAAGGGGCTCAGAGCCAAGGGCCCTGACCCACCTCTCTGCCCCCAAGCCACCCGAGACTAACACACCCAGCAGCCTGTCTCAGCTCTGCAGCCAGCCCTGCCTCCAGACTGCTCTGGGGCAAAAGGTGTCACTTGGTCTACTCCCACTCCTGGGCTCAGGTTACAGAACGCATCAGCTATGGTGTATGTGGGGGAGGCTATCACATGAAAATTCATATCACCATCTAGGTTTTCGTGAAGTGCCCAGGGAAACTGAGGCATGTGCACAGGACAGTCGAAATCCCATGCAGCATAAAGGGACCAAAGCGAATACAAGCCTCGCTTCATCACAGCTAGTCTGGGACCAAACACCTCTTCCTCATGCAGCCCCAAAGCAACACTTGACTTGAGCCAGCCCCATTGCCTGGTGTCTTCTGGACTGTTGTGCAAGAGACCCAGGTTGGGTTCTCCTGCCACTCAGCCCCTTTCCCTCCAAGTGCAGTGGCACTGTTGAGACCAACGGATTAAGTCTCTAAAGGGGGAGGTCAGATTCAGTGCCCCAATCTTTTTATAGCAATCCCTGCCAATGGGATTAGGGATGTTAATCGGCTAATCGAATAGTCGATGCAATTTGCATCAACTATTTGATTATTTGATAAAGGTGCTTCTACCTTTGAAGTGTAGCAACAGCCCCAGGGTTGTTGCTACACTTCTAAGGCAAAAAGGGCTGTGGGGAGCATGGGGCCAGCGGGGGATTCAAGCAGTCCCCCGCTGGCCCTATGCTCCTCATGGTGTTTCAAAGTAGCAGTGCCGCATGGAGCCCAGGATCAGCTGGAGACACTAGGTGACCCCAGGCTCCATGCGGCACTGCCGCTTTGAAGTGCCCCCTCATCTTCCCCCCTTGCTGCCTCTTTCTGATAAAGGCAGCAAGGCGGGGGGAGGGAGGGAGAAGCGACTAGCCAACTGTGTGTCGACTATCCGATAAGCACTTGCTTATCGGATAGTCGACTAGTCGTTCACATCCCTAAATGGGATCTGCACTGGTCATCTGTCAGGGATGGTCTAGTTCAGTGTTTCTCAATCAGTGGTACGAGTATCCTCAGGGGTACTCGAGAGAAGTCTGGGGGGGGGCATGTCAACACAACTGAACTTTGGAGAGAACTGAATTTTTGTTTTAAGTTTTACCGCGCTTTATTATTTTTGTACTTTCAACACCCACAAATTTCATCGCCTGCCCGGCTACGATTAAGCTGTTTAAACAAATGTGTTGCAATGGTAGAAAAAAAAATTGTGCATCTAAAAACTGTAGGTACTGGGGGTACTTACAATTTTTTTTAAAGGGGTACTTTATTAAAAAAAAATTGAGAAACACTGGTCTAGTTGGTGCTTTGTCCTGCCGTGAGGGCACTGGACTCCATGACCTCTCGAGGTCCCTTCCAGTTCTAGGGTTCTATGATTCTGTGATCAAGGATTTGAAAGGAGCGGCACCTACTATATTTATGTCATGCCTTGAACTTGGAGATATTAAGTAGGGAGGCTTTAAGGGGACTATATGAGCCTCCGTATAGAGGAGCCAAGGGGAGAAAACAGAAATTCAGAAACACAGGAAACATCATAGTTTCTGGCAAGACCCTTTAACTGGAAACGCACATCAGCGTGGTATTTTCATTATATTTAATTCTGGACACAACATATGCAGTTACAAACAATTCTCCTTGTAAGTTCACCACCTTTTCATGACTTATTTCCAGACAACATGAAGCATTAGTGCAGATTTATGTTTACTGCTGAGTTAAAGGTCAAGAATTGACGCTTCCTCTCTGCCCCATTCTCCCCCTTCTCTTCTACCAAGAGATGGAGGCTGGATAATCCGCTGTGCTTGTTTTCATACAAGAGCTGCTCTTAAGCACTGCCCTGACGATCGCACAAGGGTAAGCAGCTGAAATCCAATCAAGTGACTCTACAGGACAAGACACATGATGAGACAGCCTGCCAGACTCCTGCTCTAATGTACACACTGAGAAGCGGCTTAGGCAGACTCAGTAAAGAATGCTTTGTTAGCAGGATGCTGTCAGCTCACACTTGAGCCTCTGTTCTCCATTAGCCATCCATTTAAACAACAGTTTTGATTATTTTGAAACTACTGGCATTGGCCCTTGCTGAACCACAATATCTGCTGTTAATTGCACTGCCTCGCATGCTCACAAGCACACCAGCCTCACTTTGTATTTCAAAATGCCCGTGCTTCCACCCAAGCCACAAAGATATCAGATGACCCAGCTGACAACATTTTAAAACAAAGCCACCTTCTCTTCTGTATACGCGAGTCGCTGGGTGTGCGTTACAAAAATAGATTTTGGAATAAGAAAAAACAACAACCGATTTCTTTTCGTAAGAGAACTTTAGAACGGAGAGTGTTGTAAAAGAGTGCATTTGTGCATGAAAACACTGCACTCCCCGCCAACAATGGCAAAAGGCTTATTCTCAGAAAGATGGGGCTCCTCTGTGCCCATCGGTACCGCAGTGAGGGGCAACCTACGCTCACGCGTGGGCCGCAGGAGTGGCCCTCCATCTCGTGGGCCATGAGATTGTTGTAACCAAGATGGCCTCCTGGGACAGGGTAGTTTTGCTTACTGCGTTTGCACAGCTAGCATTTGATGATGGAATCGTAGCAGTTCTGGGATTGGATGCAGAGGGAGCACATGGCAAACTAGGGATCAATCGGCATGGCTTGCAAATTCTAGGTGCGCAAGCTCAGCGAGCAAACCTCCCCAATCCCGTGAGACTGGTTTGGTTCCAACAATCTTCCAGCCCACTGAGATGAAGGTGAGGCCACCACCAGGCCCACTGACTAGCCTACGCTGGCCATCACTGTCCTACGGGCACTACTCTTATGGCGTTGGTTTGCTCTGCATCTCTATCAGTTTACAGTACACACAAGGGGTGACTGGTGAGGGAGGACATGGGGGCACCAGCCACATGACTGCCCTTCCAGCCGCTTCGGCCCCAAACCCCGCCTCCTCCCCCCAAGCCCCTCCCCCAAGCGATGTGACCTGGGGACACAAGAAGGGCTGGAGACCAGCCCCGCTGCACTCACCAGCAGCGACGGGGAAGTAGAGCTTGCTTTGCTCTCCCAGCCGCGTCATTCCACTTCCCGCTGGCGAGTGTGGGGGCGGCTCCCCCTTCCCCGAAGCGATGCACTGGGAAAGTAGAATGACCTGGGGCTATGCTGCTCTGCTTCCCCTGTCACCGCCGGTGAATGGGGGTGGGGGAGGGGAGGCGCAAACTACAGCTGTGGGCGCTAGGCCCTCCTGCTAGTCCCCAGGCTGCCCAGAGACTCTAGCCCAGGGGTGACAATAATTTTAGACAGGGGGCCACTTCAGAAATTTTTGAAGTGGCCCCGGGCCACCCTGGAAGGAGTGGGGCCAAGACACTGCCGTGCTTCCCCACCCACAGACCCTGATTGGTCTGGGGGTAGAGGAGTGTGCAAAGTCTTTGCCCACCCAGAGAACCGCCAGCTGTTCTGAACCGCCTGCTGTTCCGTGCCCCTGGCAGTGGGAGGAGACTTCACGTACACCTCCCCCCCCGCCTCCAGGTCAATCAGGTACTGGGCAGGGGGGGGGGATGTGAAGTCTCTCGCTCCCTGACCCCGTCCTGCAAGAGAGCGTCGCGCTTACTGTATGAGCAGCAGCTGGTGGTTGACTTTAACTGCTGAGCCCCTTGCAGGGCGGGAGGAGACTTCACGCGCTCCCCCTGCCCGCAAACCCTGATTGGCCTGGGGCCGGGGGAGCGGCAAGGCTTCCACGGGCTGGATCAACTTGCTTGGCGGGCCGGAACCAGCCCCGAGGCCCTTTTGCCCACCCCTGCTCTAGCCCCACCCTTTCCCCCTCTGCCCATGGCATTTGAGGGTGCATGTGCCCCCTCAGGCTCTCCCCGTACGCAGCACCCCTTCTGTACAGTTTTTAGCAGCTCCGCCATGACGACACGAGGGATATAAAATCCCGTTTAATCGATTAACCGGGTTCTGCAGGCTTCAGAAACCACCACCAGGCAAGTTTTATAGGAGCGTCACTCCGCTGGGCAGAAATCAATCACTGGAAACGTGTCTGAAGTGCTGCAGTTAGTGACTTGCTAGAGTGATGCGCTCTATGTTTATTTAAAAAGAACAGGATGAAGTGACAGTAAAGACACTCCCCACGTCATTTGTTCAGCGTTAGCTTTTTAAATAGCCTGCATCTAAACAGTCTACTCATGCAGTGGGCCTTGTATTTAACTGGTGTCCATCTGCCCAGCTCCTCTGGACCCTGTGGAAGTAACACCAAACGACACTAGCTAAGGCTCTAACCTAAAATGCATATAGTCATGTTGTATCTCACACAAATACACATACACACTCAATTCATGGGCCGGCCAGGTCTTTAGGTGCTGTTCATTGGCATAGCTCCATTGAAGTTGATGGCAATTTACAGCAGAATACAATTGAGCCCAGTAGATTTTCTAAAAATAAACAAACGTACACTAGACTAGAAAAGACTGTGCAAAGCTTTGAGGTGTGGCAGACTGGAAGGGCTGATCAAGGCAAGGATTCAACTACATAGGTTAATCCTCACCGAATGGCAACAAAACCTTCACACCTGACACCACCACAATGTATTCTGCAAGAAGCTCATAAAGGCATAGAAAATCTACGTAAGAATACTTTAGAGTTTTTTAAAATGTGTTGTTTCGGTGGGTATATTTGTTGTATTCCTCTGATCGTTTTATGGGTAGATTTTGTGCCCAGCTGGGTCAGTGGGTATCCATCCTCATAGAGCCATGGTAGCATCAGATTCTAAATAAACACCTGAAGTCCATCTCTCCCTGGACCAGAAGGAACCATGAAAAGTTCTAGAAGTGACCTGAAACAAATTATATTATATAGATTCCGGCCTTTTCAGGTGTGTCTACAAAGCAATTAAATACCCTGATCAGAGTTGGGGGGGAGGTTCCAAAACCCATGCTCCAGCTTGAGTCCGACTCTACACTGCCATTTTTAGCTCCTCAGCCCCAAAACCGCAAGCCCCCAGACAGAGTCATGCTGCAGGTCTTACTCCAGCGTAGACATCTCCTTCCTGGCTGGGAACTCGTTCTGGATCCCACTGGGAAGATGGGAATTTCCCCATTTCTGGGGGAGAGGGGGATATTCCTAGCTCTGTGGAGACATAAAATAACGGACTGCACAAGGTGAGAGATTTGCTTGTCTACCCAATGTATCACTAGACGAGAAAGAGCAACTCTGGCAAGTTGACGAAAAGGAAAATGATTGAAGTGGATCAATGATTTGAGCTACTCGACTAATGTAGCAGGAGAGATAGAATAGTGGAGACAGTCCAGGAGTTTGGGTGCTTGCCTGGGACAAGCCAGGAGACCCGAGATCAGTTCACAGGAAACCCACAGGCTTCTTGTGTGATCTTGATCAAGTCACAACATCTCTGTGCATCAGTTCCCCATGTGTAAACAGGGGGATAATACCACTGCCCTACCTCCCCAGAGTGCTAAAAGGTTAAATACACTGAAGATCATGAGATGCTCAGATATTTACAGTAGCAGGGAGCCAGATAAGTACCAAAGAGATAAGATGAAGCTGTCACAATTGAACAGTAAAATCACTTATCATACAACCTCAGTTTATTACATGGGCATTTTTACATATTGTATTATATGCTGTACTTAAATATATTTATTTCCACACACACATACACACCCCGTTCCTTCAGGTTCCCAAAATGAACCACACTAAATCAATTAAGTCAGTGTCATTCTGCAGCTGTGTGCCAGCCTCTGTAACAGGAGACTAGCAGTATAGATAAACACCCTAGAAAAAATAGTAATAGAGATGTAGCCGTGTTAGTCTAGTTTAGCTGAAACAAAAAACAGGACTATGTAGCACTTTAAAGACTAACAAGATGGTTTATTAGGTGATGAGCTTTCGTGGGCCAGACCCACTTCCTCAGATCAAATTGTGGAAGAAAATAGGCATGACCATATATACCAAAGAGATACAATAAAAAAAAAAGTGAACACATATAGAAAGGACAAATCAAATTTCAGAACAGAGGGGGGATAAGGGGGACCATTTTGTTAGTCTTTAAAGTGCTACATAGTCCTGTTTTTTGTTTCACCTAGAAAAAATATCTGTCTAGCCTTAACACAGACAGCCCAAAACCTTGGCCTTGCTTCTTTTAAATCAATGCACTTTTAGAACAAAATTCAACTGGCGCATACAATCAGTAACAAGCTTCATTATAACAGTGGATGTTTTAATTACTTTCCGGGGGGGAATCATAGCCAAAAAGCTATAGCATTGTGTTTCAAAAGGATGCAATTTTCATGAGCTAATTAAGATTTGAACCATGACAAGCTGTAAGTCTCTCAATGTGCTATTCAATTGCATGCAACAAAGAAGCAAGGTATGTAACAATTTGGAAATTACTTATGGGAATTACGAGAGCTGTGTAATTTGATTTAGTCAGTGCTTTTGTCAATAGGAGGTATAAAACATCTTGTTTTTCCACATGAAAAAAAAATCAATAAACTGATAAAATTTCATCACTGAAAAGGTTCCATAGTGCATTTGGGATGAGCAAGAGTTTGTTATCTGAATTACAAGTTGCATGGTCAAAAACTATTCTGGCATATGTAGATATAACTTTGATTCCAAGCAACAGAAATTCCACTTGCTCACACAAAGCTCAACTTAACCCACCACTCCTCGGTAGGACAGGCTTGCAATAAAAATGTCAAAACATTTAGATAAACAAAGTTTTCGAGAAAACTATGATCCTGTGGATTAGCTTTGAGTCAGCAAGTGTGTTGTCGCTGGGCAGGAGAATAATGTACCGTACCATCCTTACACTAATAGCAATCTAATGTGTAAGCCCAAAGTTAAATAAGGGGGTTTATCCATTTTACTTAGCACCTTAGAATAAAAACAGAACATGTAAGTCATTTTACAAAACTTCTCTTGCAAAGATTCCTAGCCCTGCTGGGTTATTTTAGGTTAGGGCAACAAAGCCACGATTAATGCAAGGCAGGGAGCTCTTAATATAAACAGAAAGGACTTGACCAGAATGCATTACAAACCAAAGGGTTACTGAACTTCGGGCGACACCCCACCCGCATGCCAAATACACTCATATGCTCACCCCTGCTGGCAAGGGGCAAGAGCCCCAGAACATAATGCACAGATGATGACAGTTGTTCACTTCCCATGTAGACAATAACTCCGTCAACCAAGAGGAAATAGCTGTGCCAAGTTTCACAGTTGCCATTTGAGGTATAGGCTTCAGGACGGTAGGACAGTGTGGGGCAGGAGAGGCAGGACGCTAACCATGAGGTTATGGGGGAGTGGACAATTTAATTATACCACCGACACGTCAACATTAAATCTTATGGATACCATTTTCCACAGAGTTCCCAAGTGACTTGCACACCAACAATAGTTACAACAATAGTTATATCAAGTATTTACTTTGGTGTACCACATTCTTAGGTGACCCTACACCTGGTGTACCACATTCTTAGGTGACCTTACACCTGTCAAGCAGAAAGAGCCTACCATACCCTACCCTTTTCCCCACAGTAATAGTGCCTCTGATTTCCCCTGCAAGACACCCCCTATTTAAGGGAGCAGGACTGGGGGGCTGGCACAGGAGTTTCCTACCGCCTACACTAGCTTTTAATCAGCTAGGCATTCTCCTGCACTAGAGTAATTCTTTGCTGGCCAAACTACATTCCTTATTCACTGCCTGAACAGCTGGGCTAGAAAATCAGTAGAAAATCCAACATAGAAGGCAAGGCTCAGAGACTAAAGTAACATACCTGAACAGGAGGATAATCTTGAACCAGATCTATAAAAATCAAAACTATCCACAGTAAGCTGCATAATCCGTAGTGAATAACTGTTGAGTAACAAAGGACTTTAGATAAACATGTATCTCAGCTCCTTGTGTAATGTTACATCTCTTATAGATATAGAATGGACGGTTTAATAGGACCTAAGATAGGTTTTTCCCTGCTTCTCTTAACCATCTTCAGGAATAGAGACTGACTCTGGTGAAGGTACACCTAATTTATGCTGGGGTGAACACGCGGGGAATCAAACCCGAGCTATCCAGGAAACAAAGGCAAAATTAAGTAAATAGCAACAACTTCTAAAACTCATCTCCCACAACCTTGAGTCACTAAATAGACTTAATTACCTACAGGCCTTGTCCGGGATATGGCAACGGCAAACTTGCTAGTGCAAGGGGGTGCAAATACCAGCCCCTTGATCGCCATTCCCAGCCAATGGGACCCGAGGGAAGCTGTGTCTCAGTCTGCACCATTTCCCGCATCTCCCATTAGTCGGGAATAGTGATCTGTGGCCAACAGGCGCGGCAATCACCAGTACTTGCAGAGGCGCAAGTAAATAAAGCAGCGACTGCCTGCCAGGAGCTAACCCACCCCTGTGCTAGAGCCTTTCATTGCTTTAGGTAAATAAATGAGCAACACACTGAAATGCCTTTAATTCTGTAGCCCTGTTTTCACTACTTCCCCAGTAGATCCCTTGCATTGAGGTTGCTAACATTCAAACAGCCTTCCTGAATCTACCTTTAAAAGCACTTGCAAAACAGCATGACTAAAGCAGAAAGATTTCAAAGGGTGAGTTTTTTTAGAAAAAGGAGAAAAAAAAATCTTTTCAGTAGCTACTGCCTCTCAAAGCCTTTTCAGCTATGCAGCTGCTGTGCATTATGAATTTCCCCTACGCTGTCTTTCCAGTGAAATCAACCCTGACCTGGACGCGCCAGCCTCCCAAGAGATGTAAGATAATTCAGTGTCTCTGTTGCTCACTTCCTGGATGTCTCCTTAAGCCCAGGCTGCCAGTGTTTCAAGTTTATGTTCATTTGATTGCTGAAATTGACTGCCAATTTCTGTAGCTAAGTACTCAAGGAGAAAGCTTGCCTTTAGGGTCTGAACTGTGACCCCAGAGATCAGAGGTCAGTTGCTTCAACATCACACCACCAAGCACCCTCACGAAGCACGCATCTGGTGTATTAAGAGTCCTAATCGCTGGTGATATTTATGCTTGAGGCACCGTGCCAAAGAGGGGCATCAGGGTCTGTAGCATTGAGCAAGATACAAGTCTGCCAGAACACCCAGTTTTTACAACTTGTCCTTGACACTATTAAGGGAACTGAAGCTATTTGAAAAAGTGCAGCACTTGTAAAAGGCGAGTTGTCGTTGAATAGAGCGAAAACAGACTAATAAATTGCACTTACTTGCCAAATAGCATGTGACACACTTTTGCCAATGTTACAGGGGAATAACATGAGGGGTGTAAGTCCAAAACCCCAAATTTGTCCTCCGTTCTCATCTGTCGCCTAGACTTATTAAGTCCCAATTCGTTAGAGATGAAGTTCACCCCGGTGCAGAGACCAAGCCTCTTCACCAGGGGAGCCAACAGCCTCACCAGACCATGTGGAGAGGTGGCGCCGTGCTCCTGGAAGGGACGGGGCCTCAGGCAGCCAGTCCTCAGCACTGCCTGGACAACAGTGCCCCCCCCGCCCAGCACTGCTCTGCCGCGGTGCATCCCTCCCCCCAGCCCTCAGCGTTCTGGCGGCAGTTGAAATCAGCAGGCCACGGGGCAGTTGCCCCCTTTTGCCCACCCCCACCCGAGCGGCAGGTCTGTTCTTCACCATGCAAGTCTCATTCCATGTAAGAAATCAGAGCAGAAGTGGTACCCAGGCCTCTGGCTGGCCCCTCTTGCTCGGGATCAATTTCCCTTTTTCCACAGAAACAGGAAAGGGCTAATCACACATCACCAGCTGCGACACCCACAAGGCACACTGACCTCACCTGCAGTGGCAAACAAGCTAAGCACAGCCACCACAGAATCACACTGGTGGCAAATCTTGGGGCCTTGGAAGTCAGTTTCCCACCGAGCTGGCGTCCCAGACGACGTCCTTTTTTCGAAAGGAGATACGCAAATTAGCACCGAATTTCCATATCTTCTTCCAATCGCTTTTCGAAAGTGGTTTTTTTTGAAAAAGAAAGCAGTTTAGACACTTTTTTTTTTTTTTAAAAAGCCCTCTCTCGAAAGAACCCTGCACACCTCATTTTTTGAGGAAGAAGGGTTCTTTTGAAAAAGGGGGCTTTTTTCGAAAGAACCGCGTCTAAACTGCTTTCTTTTTAGAAAAAAAACGCTTTTGAAAAAGCGATCGGAAGAAGATACTCAAATTAGTGCCAAATTTGCATATCTCCTTTCGAAAAAAAGAACATAGTCAAGATGTACCCTACAGGAGAAATCCATGACACCAAGTCAGAGTATTTTCTTAGGACTTGTTTTATTTACACTAAACACACCAGTCCTTAAACAAAACAGTCGCAAAGGGCATGCATTTCCGAGATCCCAGGAGCAACTGTGGCCCAAGAACTTACTTTTAGATACAGAGATTAAAGGTGGACTACAAACTCTCCTGCTGCTTCATGGAGGTCCTTCTCAAAAAGCATACATCACACAATTAAGGACAATGCAGCATTCGTTCAAAGTCACAACAGTGCTAAGGTGCTAGGAGATGTCACTTAGAACAGTATGTTACACGCCATCTGACTTCTGCCATAACAATAGTAACATAACGTATAAAGAATTATTTAAAACCTTCACATACTTTGCCTCTTGCTGACCAAAAAAGGGAGAAGAGGGAGACTCAAAGAAGTGTAGTGCTGGAAGGGACCTTGAGAAGTCCTCGAGTCCAGTCCTGACACTAAAGCAAGGCCAAGTAAACCTAGACCAGTAGTTCTCAGTCAGGGGTCTGAGCAGTTATCAGGAGGTCAACCTACCAGGGCTGGCATTAAGACTTGCTGGGGCCCAGGGTAGAAAGCTGAAGCCGAAACCTGTCCATCTCAGCTTTACAGGACTCCCTCTTGTATTGGACCCCAAGAAATTGTCCTACTTGATACCCCCTAATGATAGCCCTGACTTTTGTATGCAGAAAACCAGTTCTGGCACAGGTACGCTATGGATTTTTATAGCACATGGGGAGGGGGGCATAAAAAAGGTCAAGAACCATTAACAGGAGAGTTGTGAGCAAGACAGGAGAAATAATTCTTCCACTCTACTCTGCGCCGATTAGGCCTCAACTGGAGTGCTATGTCTACTTCTGGGCACCACATTTCGTAGAATCCTAGGGATGGAAGAGACCCCAGGAAGTCATCGAGTCCAACCCCCTACCCCAAGCAGGACCAACCCCAACTAAATCAACCCAGCCAGGGCTTTATCAAGCTGAGACTTAAAAAACCTCTAGGGATAGAGATTCCTCCCTAGGTAACCCATTCCAGTTCTTCCCCATCCTCTTAGTGAAACAGTATTTCCAAATATCCAACCTAGACCTCCCCCACTGTAAATTAAGACCATTGCTCCTTGTTCTGCCATCCCTGACTACTGAGAACAGCCTCTCTCCATCCTCTTTCGAACTTCCCTTCAGGGAGTTGAAGGCTGCTATCAAATCTCCCCTCCCTCTTCTCTTCTGCAGACTAAATAAGCCCAAATCCCTCAGCCTCTCCTTGTAGGTCATGTGCTCCAGCCCCTAATCATTTTGGTTGTCCTCTGCTGGATCCTCTCCAATGCGTCCACATCCTTTTGGTAATGGGGGGCCCAGAATTGGATGCAATATTCCAGATGTGGCCTCATTAATGTCAAATAAAGGAGAATCACTTCTCTAGATCTGCTGGCAATGCTCCTCCTAATTCGCCTAATTTGCATATCTCCCTTTGAAAAAAGAAAGTAGTCTAGATGTACCCTACAGGAGAAATCCATGACACCAAGTCAGACTATTTTCTCAGGACAACTTGTTTTATTTCAGTACAATGCCATTAGCCTTCTTGGCTACAAGGGCACTGTTGACTCATATCCAGCTTCTCATCCACTGGAATCCCCAGGTTCTTTTCTGCTGAACTGCTACCCAGCCAGTCGGTCCCCAGCCTGTAACAACGCTTTGGATTCTTCCAACCCAAGTGCAGGACTCTGCACTTATCCTTGTTGAACCTCATCAGATTTCTTTTGGCCCACTCCTCTAATCTGTCTAGGTTGCTCTGGACCCTATCCCTGCCCTCCAGTGTATCTACCTCTCCCCCTAGCTTAGAATCATCCGTAAACTTGCTAAGGGTGCAATCCATCCCCTCATCCAGGTCGTTAATAAAGATGTTGAATAAAACTGGCCCTAGAACGGATCCTTGGGGCACTCCACTTAAAACCGACCGCCAACCAGACATCGAGCCATTGATCACTACCCCTTGGGCCTGGCAAACCTAGCCAGCTTTCTCTCCACCTTATAGTCCATTTATCCAATCCATATATCCTTAACTTGCTGGCAAGAATATTGTGGGAGACCATATCAAAAGCTTTGCTAAAGTCAAGGTATATCACATCCACTGACTTCCCCATGTTCACAGAGCCAGTTACCTCATCATAGAAGCTAATCAGATTGGTCAGGCAAGACTTGCCCTTAGTGAATTCATGTTGACTATTCCGGATCACTTTCCGCTCTTCCAAGTGATTCAAAATGGATTCCTTGAGGATCCCCTCCATGATGTTTCCAGGGACTGAGGTAAGGCTGACTGGTCTGTAGTTCCCTGGATTGTCCTTCTTCCCCTTTTTAAAGATGGGCACTACATTTGCCTTTTTCCAATAATCCGGGATCTTTCCCGATCTCCACAAGTTTTCAAAGATAAGGCCAAAGGCTCTGCAATGATATTTGCCAACTCCCTCAGTACCTTGGATGCATTAAATATTGACCCATGGATTTGTGTATGTCTAGCTTTTCTAAATAGTTCTTATCTATTTCAGGAAATGTGTACAAATTGGAGAAGGTCCAGAAAAAAGCAACCAAAATGACTGACTGTCTAGAAAACATGAGTTATGAGGGAAGATGGAAATGATTGGGTTTGTTTAGTCTGTTTGTTTAGAGGTCAAGGAGAACAATCTTTCTCCCTCCTCCTTGTGACACCCTTTTAGACACATGAAAACTGCTATCATGTCCCCTCTCAATCTTCTCCTTTCCAAACTAAACAAGCCCAATTCTTTCAGTCTTCCTGCATAAGTTATGTTCTCTAGACCTTTACTCATTCTTGTTGCTCTTCTCTGGACCTTCTCCAATTTCTCCACATCTTTCTTGGAATGTGGTGCCCAGAACTGGACACAGTACTCCAATTGAGGCCTGATCACCGCAGAGTAGAGCGGAAGAATGATTTCTACTGTCTTGTTCACAACACTCCTGTTAATGCCTCCCAGAATCGTATTTGCTTTTTTTGGAACAGCGTCACACTGTTGACTCATGTTTAACTTGTCATCCACTATGACCCCTAGATACCTGTCTGCAGTACTCCTTACTAGACAGTCACTTCCCATTCTGTATGTGTGAAACAGATTGTTCCTTCCTAAGTGGAGTACTTTGCATTTGTCCTTATTAAACTTCATCCTATTTACCTCAGACCATTTCTCCAGTTTGTCCAGATCATTTTGAATTATGACCCTTTCCCCCAAAGCAGTTGCAATCCCTCCCAGCTTGGTATCATCTGCCAACTTAATAAGTGTACAATAAGATATATGAAGCTGTCCTGCTGCAGCCTGCATCTGACCCTATCTAGGTATATTTTGGTGCTTTCCTCGGGGTCTAGCATTGAGCTGTTGAGATGGCTACAGGAGAGTGGCGAAGAAAAGTATATTAGCCCCAGATTAAATAGGTCCCTTTTCCTGGGGTAAACAAACAAAATGGCTACTCCAGAACCAGCAGGAAGCTGCCAGAAACAATTAAGGCGGACAAGCCAATTAAGACACCTGAAGTCAATCAGTAACTTTCCACAACCATTTAACAGAGGCTAATCAGGATACCTGGAGCCAATGAAGAACCAGTTGGTACTGTTAAAAAAGGACTCCTCTTTGGTTCGCTCACTGCATGAGAGGAGTGGGGGAGAGAGGATGCTGTGCATAATCTGGGAGGGACAAGTGCTAGCAGGTACCAGGAGGAAGAGTTCGCAATAAGGAAGGTGCTGGGGAGGGCCGTGGAGAAGTGGCCCAGGGAATCCCAGATCTCACACAGCTAACACTGGAGACATTACATACAGCTGTTATCACATGGTCCCTGGGCTGGAACTGAAGCAGAGTGCGGGCCCAGGTTCTCGTCACTCCCCAGCTCCCATTACGCCACAGGAAGGTTGATTTGGACAGTGGGATGCACCACAGAGTGTGACGGGGCGGTTCAGCCCCGCACGGGCCAAGAGGGGAGCCAGCTGGCGTGCTGGGCTGTGCAGGGCCCGCCCCCACAGCAGTGCTGGGCATCCTCCAACTGCGGGCCCGGTATAAAGGCCAGGGAGACAGCTCAGTTGGGGCTGGCCTCCGGAGAGGGAGGAACTCCTGCCCAACAGCCCGAGCCAGGGACGCCGGACCAGCCGCCCAAGCAGGTGACGCAAGGTTGGCCGCCCTCACCACTGCCGTTCCCAGGCCGAGCGCAACCACAACGCCGACCCCGGGGGGCAGCCCGCCCGGCCGCGGAGGACAACCCCGTCGCTGCTGCCCCAGACGCTGGACCTGCCAGTGTCACGCCCGCCGCCAGCCCAGCGTCTGCAGGTGGGGTCGCCGTCAGCCACGGGGCTGGGGTAGGAAGCGACCCAGGGCAAGGGGCAGGGGACGCCCCAGTGGGCTCGGTGCGTTTCGGGGAGAACTCCCCGCCGAGCCAGTGGTGGGAACCACCCACCACTCATAGGGCCCTGGGTTGGGGTCCGGTGGAGAGGGAGGGCCTGGACCCCCCTACCCCATCCACCCAGAGCGTGGACTAGGCCTCAGGGCCTGTGTTTGACATTGGACTAGGCCTCCGGGCCTGTGAGTGTACTGCCCGACCCTAGGGTGGAACAGTGCGGGGTGGGGGCACCCCGCGACACAGAGGAAGGACTAATTTGGAAAAAAGGGTTTGTCCTCTCCCTGAACCGCTGGGAGGGGCAACAGAGACTATGGGGTTTGGTCCACTCTCCTTTCCTAGTGCTGGCCAATGATGACAGTGGTTAAACAAACAGCAAACTTGTGCTCCAGGGGAAGTGCCTAAACCAAGGGCTGCCAGGAGCCTCTGAGGCAAGCCATCTGCC
The DNA here is from genome assembly GCA_019425775.1 of Rafetus swinhoei. NCBI lineage: Eukaryota > Metazoa > Chordata > Testudines > Trionychidae > Rafetus > Rafetus swinhoei. The sequence continues at coordinate 20,904,497 of CM033445.1, read as the reverse complement.
TGAAAGCAGGGGACCCACCCAGACAGAGAACGAGCTTTGGCCCAAGATACAGCACAATTAAGCTTAACAGGAACAACTGTAAATGGGGAGTCTCCCACATTTAACTCACGTTTTTTCCTGTAAAAGCGGGATGTTTGTAATACATATGAAGGGTCCTCTCCAAATCAAAATGGTGAACAAGAGCAAAACTGAAGGCTTTTAAATCAACCTCCCTGCTTCCCTTTTCCTAGATAACCTGCTCTAAAAGTATAATGATCAGCATTAAATCCAAGCTTGAAGGCACAGCACTAAAGCCCAGAACAACATTTACATTTCTGCAAGGATGAGGCATGGAAATTCAGTGACAAATCAATTTTTCTTAAGTAGAGTTGTGGTTTGGGAGCATTTATAAAGCAAGAAAAGGCCAATGCTTGGTGGGTAATATGAGGTGCTGCTTGCACTTTCCTCTCTCTTAAAAGATGAGGTCTTTAAATCATGCTTCTTTAAAACACCAAGACTGATTTAAAATACCTGCAGCCTTTTATCTGTATAGATAGCTCCATCCATTTACACACAGAGTAACCCAGTAAATCATTCCTGTCTCTAATCGTTTGTCTCATTAAATGTCTGTAGATACAGTTCAATTTTCACATGTACCTCCTCCTAGCAATAGTTAAATGTTTAAAGTCAGAATAGCTTGATTAAAGAGAAGCAACACACGAGCTCTGAGGATTATGGACTGGTTTCCAACAGGCAGAAATATGGCAGCCAGGACAAATGGTTTTAGTGCAATAATGAGGGGGGTGGGACATTGAAAAGGTGGGAAAGAGAGAAAATCCTCAATACTAAAGATCATTGTCACATCTCAAAGAAATAAATTTCCCATTGGAGACTATTTAACAAAGTTTACAGCCTTCTCCATTTCTCTGTGCTCCTAATGGCAGCATGCAACGGCATCTTGGCATATTTTACACTGGAGTATAGACCTTTAATTTAAATGGGTTTGGAGCACTTTATAAATATAAGTATAAGTAGGCAAACAAGCAGGATGCCCTAATAAGTCTCTCACCCCTTTAACCTCTGTGGATTTTATGGAAGGAGAAACTGAATTACAGTCAGGTGAAGGCTAATTTAACCCACTAATTTTGGGTGCCTCCATTTTGGAGTACGTAAATAGATCAACTGACATCTGATTCTCCAAGGTGCTAAGCATCTACAGACTTACACAGAGCCCTGCAAATCTGTGGACATTCGTTTTATATCTGTGGGTATGCACATCCTCGGATATCCGCAGCTTATATTTGCTGATATGGATTCGGATGCACATTTTCTATCTAGAACCCTGCAAATCTGCGGATATCCACTTTATATCTGCGGGTATCTGCAGAGGTCAGTATAGATATCCGCAGCTTATTTTTGTGGATAGAGATGCAGATACAAATTTTGTATCCGTGCAGGGCTCTAGCTATGGGTGCTCGGGGCCTCAAAGTCAGACTCTGTTAGAGACAAAATGATCTTGTAGTTAAGACTCAGGAGATAGGAGTTTGACCGAGCTCTGCCATAGATTTCCATATGAATTTAAGCAAGCCATGTCGTCTCCTTGTGTTCCTCGTCTCTAGTGGGGAATATACCTCCCTTCTCTGCCTTGTCTATCCGAGTCCATGCCCCTTCAGCGCTTGTAATAGCTCAGATCCATGCAACTGTCAGAATTTTCACCTTAGTATACAATGCCTCAACTTCGCTTAACCTCCATTAATGCTCACTGGAGTCCACTGGAGAACGAGTTCTGGAGTGTTAAAGGCACCGTGAGACTAATTAATCCAGAGAGACCGCTGCTTTTTTTTCCAGGTGTATTTTTACAGCTCACTTAATCCCAAACCAAGTAACATCACAATTAATGCTGGTGAAATGAGGGCATCTTAAAAAGCGATCCTCCTTCTTAAGCTGCAGCCTGTCTCAGCATCTTAATCAGCATGGCTATTACTGTGCTATCACAGAATGTGTGCTCTACTCCAGGAGCAGCGGCTAGGGCAAATCCAATCCCTCTTGACACCAAGTTCCACTGTACTTCATGAATATTTGAAGCGGCCTCATGCATTAATGCGTCAAGATCTCTTAATACAGTCCTCATTTATAAATGCTGCCTGTAAACTCTGGTAGCATTTAAAATGTGTGTTTAAAAAAAATCAACACCCTACATTTAAAATTCCCTTTCACAAAAGGCTATGAGGAAGCCTCATGGTTTGGAAGGAAGAGCAAGTAGCAACTAAACAGTGCCCAGGGAAAGCAGCTGCTTTTTGTTCAGTGTACTGAGTTGACTTTTTGATTTGAAGTCAGCAAACCTGTAATCCAGGGTTTCCCAAACTTTTTCAGCTCCGGAGCCCCTATAGGGTACTGAACATTTGGCAGCGCCCTTACTAGCTCTTTATCGTTGTCAGCAGCAAGCGCTTGAATGCAACACTCAACAGTATTGCTTGACAGCAGCACTTTTTTACTAGACTGCTCATCAAGCATACACATCACAATATATTTTGCACAAGGCTTGATGAGTTTTTCTGAAATTGTATGTGCTTCTCCAAGCGAGTGCAATACAGTAGCTCACTTTGTAGGATGCTTTTGTTGTTTTCGTTGTCTGATTTAGTGATTTTCATCACTGAGAATTTACAATTTGAAAGAGTGTCAAGCTTTCACTGGAAAAAGCTTACGCCTTTGTCTTCCGAATGATTTATTTCTATATGCCTTAAATTAAATATGCCTTAAATAGTTTAGCAGGTATGAGAGAACTATTGGAAAATACTTTGTTATACACCATGCACTGCACATCGGGAGCATCTTTATTTCCAATGCAAGTAAATCCAAGAAACCAATTACTCTCATCATACTTGCGTTTCTTTTTGCCAGCTGGTAATCCAGCGGGTGAGAGTAGTTTCCTCTTTGACAGCTCACTTTCCGATTCTTCGGTCATAAAAGGCTGTGATTGTCCTCCTTTCCCTGTCCTGACATTTGACTCATTTGTTCCAGCTAAAGTCTGATTGTTAGAAGCCAAAGTTTCCTTTTTAGCCCCATACCATGGAGAATATGTTTGGTCCTAAGGATAGGTGGCGATATACTGCCAAACGCTGAACGAAAACATGGCATGAAGAGCACTGTATTGCACTGGGCTTGGGTCCGAAGAAAGTGGGAAAAAAACATCTTCAATCTTTGACTTCTGAAGAGCGAGGCCAGATGGTTGAATCAGGCATTTTGAAGCATCTAATATATGTCAATGGGCCTGCAGCTTGAGTGCAACTTGTGATGATGCTCCTGCAGCAAGCCTTTATGTCAGCTATAGGCTCAGTGTCTTGCCACGCTATGCATAGTTTTATATACCCCCTACCCACATTTCATGTTGCAATGTCAAGCTTATTTATTAAATATTGACACCATAATTCTCAATATAAGAGGTTATTTATAAACAGTCTGCTCAATTTTTAATCAAAAACTTCACTCCTTACAACTGTCATTAATATTTTCTCATGGAGTCCCCGGACCCATGGCACAGAGCCCCAGGACTCTGCAAAGCTCGCTTTGGGAAAAACCTGCTGTAACCTACTATAGACTGTGCTACTGCCCTACTGGGTAACCTTGGGCAAGTCACTCCTCTCTGTGCCTCCTTCTCACCATCTGTAACATGCAGAAAACTAGAGCTTTGCAAATCCATGTATATCCACTTTGTATCCGCAGATTATTTTTGAGGATAAGTGTTGTACGCACGCAGGGCTCTATGAGTAACACGAATTTCTTCTAATAGTGCTATGAAGCTGCGGGGCGAGCAGCAGCCCCTCTCAGTATCAATACATTTTTCAAACAGGTGATTCTAATGCTTTACTTTTGTAAAAGCAGAAGTGTTCAGTCATTGGAAGAGAATTCTCTGCATTCCCTGGAACTCAAATCCCACCGAGCTGAACTTCTCTCTTGGGAGGAGGAAGGACTAAAACTTAAAGCCGTCAGGTTCACTACCTGGCAGGTACTTCAGAAAGGACCTTAACATTTTTCAAACCAGTCAGGTCTCCATAGCTACAGATGAGGGGCGGGATAGCTCAACAGTTTGCGCACTAGCCTACTAAACCCCAGGTTGTGAGCTCTATCCTTGGGGGGGGCATTTAGGGATCTGGGGCAAATCTGTCAGGGATGGTACATGGTCCTGCTGTGAGGGCAGGGGACTGGACTTGATGACCTCTCAAGGTCCCTTCCAGCTCTATGAGATAGATATATCTCTGTATATTATTACAATTTTACTTTGTTCTATGTAAAAGTAAAGATTTATCTCAGTTGCCAAGTTTCTCCTTCCTACTATCTCCAGATAACTATGCAGTGATGGCTTTCCACTGTTTTTGTGCCTGGCTGGCTCAATCCACTGCAAGCAAGTTTGCATTTCAGTGGTGACACTGTGGGTATTTAAGTCTAAGGCACTCTGGCATCCTTTGGGATGAAAGGAGCTATATAAATGCAAATTATTCTCATTAATGTAAAGCATGGGACAGTGTGATGTTTACAGCAAATGGCTGAGTAGGAGATATTCTATATACACATATATTTTTTTAAACTAAAAGTGACCAGAAAGAACCTTCCTTAGGGCTGACGTGAACCCATTACAGAGTTAATGCACCCAGCGACAAGAGGGTCGGGCGTTCCGGGAGTGCTCAGGTCAGGGAACATTCGTCTCCCACTTATGCGGCTAAATGCCACTTCAAAAAACTCTGACATCCCTTTCTTGCGCAGCAGTCTTTAGCAGGCTCCAAGCCTCATTAAAAATGTCAATAATTAACCTAGTGCTGTTGAAGAGCATTTCTAGAATATCAGGGTGACCCCATTCAAATGGCTGGTTTGATTTTAAAAGGGAAGGAATCTTTCCATTGACTTCAGTGCGCTTTGTATCAGGCGCGCCAAGCATTCGCCTCTTCCCATCCCATTCCCCATGCTCCTAGCAATGTCCCGCAGGGCCGGCCGCGCAAGGTCATTCGCACACCCTGTCCCTTCCCGCATCGGCACTGGTGCACACAGACCACACCACAGCTATTGAGCAGCCAACGTAAGGCTGGACTTTGCTTTACTGGATGGACCTCATCAGGCCCACCGACAGGAGGATCAAAGGGGGCAATTGCCCCAGGACCTGGTGAATCAAAGTGGCCTAGGACTCTGGCCACTGGGCCCTTTAATTTGCCACCGGAGCACGGGGCCACACGCTCTGAGCGGCGGTAAGGGCAGGGGGGAGGGGTGCACCATGTTCCAAGCAGTGCTGACTCAGGGCCAGCTGCCCTGAGCCCCACCCCTTCCATCCTCGGCCCCGCCCCATCCAGGAGTGTGGAGCTGCCCCCCTCCCACACACACACTGCCCAGGAGCCTGTGGAGGTTGATGGCTCTGCCAGTGCACTTCTGGCCCCACCCTGGGGAGCCATGGTGTACATGGCTATAAAGGTGCACGGCATCAGGGACTCAGATGCACAATTTCTATTCGCCCAATACATCTGAATGCTTGTGAGGAAGCAGTCAGATCATCCAACATATTCTATGTTCTCCTTCTCTGCACCGACAAAAGAGTGCACAGCAGCACAAAAACCTCACTACTGCAAGATCACACCATGCAGGGGTGTAGTGAGCAGGGTTGGCCGCTCACGGACCCTGAGGAGGAAGAACCCCTCTCTGAGCCCGGGCGGGGCTGAGACGGAGCCTGCCCCTTTAAGTCCACAGAGGCAGGAAGTATAAAAGCTGAGCCCAGAAGCTCAGTAGGGGCCCAGCTGCCGGAGGGAGCAGAGGCCAGCCCTGAACTCTCTCCCAGGGAGGACCCTGAGGATCTGGCCGACGACTGGCCTGGGCCATTGGTCCCAGGCACTGAGGAGGAGATCCTTTACTCCCTACCCCCAAATGTGGACTCCACAGACCCTGTGAACCTGCCGCTGCCTGGGAGCTAGGTACAGACTGGGGGAGTCCAGAAGTGGCCATGGGGAAGCAGAGGATGGTCAGGTGGACCTGACAGCCCTTTGATGTGTGTCAGTGTTTCGGAGCAGATTCCCTGCTGACCCCAGTGGCTGCCAAGGCAGCCACTGCTAGGGTCCTGGGCCAGGACACAGTGGAGTAGGGAGGGCCCGTGTCCCCCCTGCCACCCTCGTACTGGGTGGCAGTCTCCCCCTCCCCACTTGTGCCAAGAACTGTTAATTTGTCTGCCCCACCCTGAACCAGGGCCTGGGCTAAAACTGACTGTGGGAACTGCGTGCTTGCCTGCCCGCCCTGAACCAACGTCGGGGCTGTGTTGCCATTTAGGCTAGTGCAGGCATTGCGGCCTGCCCCGCCCTCAGGCCCCACTGTTTTAAAGGGGCAGCCAGACTAATAAATATAGGTCTGAGCACCAGTCGGGGGCCCAGGACTGAGCAAGAACTCTTACACGGGGTTGCAACTTCGATGCAGAAAGCGCTGTTCTCCAAGCAGCATGACCTCAGACATTTGCTCCGGGCAAGGTTGTGCTCTATGGGGGATGCCATTTTGTACAGCATGTCTGCTCCAGGGGAGAACGCTTTTGAGAGAGGGAGGGAATTGTCCCCTGGGGTCACCAGCTGAGCCACCACTTTGCGGTGTGTCCAGGGAGTTTCCCATTGTAAATCGTTTCCTCTCGGTCCCAGGGCAAGCGCATGGCTCCACGGACCCAGGCTGTCGCTGCGCACTTTCCCCAGTGAATCCTGCAAATGCTTCAGCGGTTCACTGCCCACGCCCCTGCTGAATTTCTAGGGAGCACAGCAATCAAAGGGTTACATTTCTAAACGCTCCACCATGCCCGACTGGAGCTTTCATAAAGAAGTGGAACGGGTCCAAGAGCAGCTTCCAGGGAGCGTTCTATCTGCAGCAGCATTTTATTTAGACAGCACAGGGGAAATTAGATCCCTATGTTGCTGATTGGCTTTGGGAGCCAGACCTTCAGTTCTGGAGGAGGAACGCATTTACACCACTGTCAAGTACCCCACGTGCCAACTCCCACTGGAGTGCTCTGAGCTCAGCGAGACACTGGAGGAAAAACGATTGTTCAGTTTATGGGCTCTGTTGTGTTCTCTTTAATTCGTAGTTGTGCTTTGGCTCTAACCCTTCTTTGAATTCGACGTGGTTTTCTTTAATCTGGATTTCTACTCCATCTGGCTTCTGAGCAACAATACCAATTTCTTGCACTTGCAGAAGCAGCTTTTCTCCAGGAGAACAGGGCGATTACGGTGCAAAAATTGCTCACCTCAGTCCGTTTCAACTCGCCTGCGTACCATCTGCATTTGCTTTCCCCACATGTTCTAGTAAATATGTTGGCAAGCATGACTTTTTTGCTATTACAAATGATGAAGGAAGCAAACGAAAGGAAAAAATACTCTCCCGGGGATTTCCTCACACAGACCTATCAGGCCAGGTCCTCAGCTGCTTTCAGTCAGCTCAGTTCTACTGACTTCAGTGGAGCTGTGTTAACTTTCAACCAACTCTGGATCCAGCCATGTGTACAGGGCTCTTCCGCTTTTCCTGTCCGAGCCTAAAAACAGACTAATCCATCCCTCGGTCATAGGTCTGATTCTCCCTCCCACGATCCCTACCTAGATTTGACGGACAACTTCCAAACCTGACGTACACTAAAGTTGAAAGGCTGTATCTAAAGAACCCTGAAGTCAACCAAAAGACTCCCACTGATTTCAGTGGGGCAGGAGCCAACGGTAAACTAGCAACAGGATTTATCCCCTTCAGTCCAGAGAACACATTTACTACAAAAAACTCCATCTAACTCGAGGGCGACTGGTGCTGGGAGGACATGGGGGGCCACCAGTCACGTGCTCCCCCCAAGCCTAGGGAAGAGCCAGGACAATTCCCTTTGCCTCAGACCCCACCTTTCTCTTTCTCCTCCCTACTCTGCCTCTTCCCCCAGCCCAGTGGACTAATGGGCCTGGGGGTCCAGTGCTGGCAGCAGGAGCCAGACCCCTCCCATGCACCGGCAGTGGCAGGAAAAGCGGAGCAATGTGGCTCCCGCTTATTCTGCCTCCCCGGCTACATTGTTGCATGGGTGAGTGTGAGGGCAAGTCCCACCCATTTCCCAAAGCAATGCACCAGGAGAGTTGAGTGAGCTGGTCCTGCACTGCTCCACTTTCCCTGCCACTACCAGAGAGTGTGCAGCTTGACCTTCTGCTCACAAACAGGGAGGAACTAATAGGGGAAGTGGAGGTAGGTGACAACCTGGGAAGCAGTGATCATGAGATGGTAGATTTCAGGATCCTGACCAAAGGAAGAAAAGAGTAGTAAAATACACACCTTGGACTTCAAAAGCAGATTTTGACTCCTCAGAGATCTGATGGGCAGAATCCTGGGATGCTAACATGAAGGCGAAAGGAGTCCAGGACAGCTGGCAGTATTTTAAAGAAGCCTTATTGAAGGCACAGAAAGAAACCATCCCGAAGCAAGAGAGGCAAACATGGTAGGAGACCGGATTGGCTTACGGGGAAATCCTTGGTGAACTTAAGCACAAAAAGGAAGCTTACAAAAGTGGAAACTTGGACAAATGACCAGGAGGGGTTTAAATGTATAGCTCGAGAATGCCGGGGGGTTATCAGGAAGGCGAAAGCACAAATGGAATTGCGACTGGCTAAGGATGTGAAGGATAACAAGAACGGTTTCTACAGGCATGTTAACAAGAAGAAGGTGATCAGAGAGGGTGTGCGGCCCCTACTGGATGAAGGAGGTAACCTAGTGACAGATGATGTGGGGAAAGCTGAAGTACTCAATGCTTTCTTTGCCTCTGTATTCACGGACAAGGTCGGCTCCTGGACTTCTGCGCTAAGTGACTCAAGATGGGATGAAGATGGACAGCCCGTGGCGGGTAAAGAACAGGTTAGGAACTATTTAGAAAAGCTAAACATACACAAATCCATGGGTCCGGACTTAATGCATCCGAGGGTACTGAGGGAGTTGGCAAATGTCATTGAGGAGCCTTTGGCCATTATCTTTGAAAAGTCGTGGAGATCGGGAGAAATCCCGGATGATTGGAAAAAGGCAAATGTAGTGCCCATCTTCAAAAAAGGGAAGAAGGACGATCCAGGGAACTATAGGCCGGTCAGTCTTACCTTGGTTCCTGGAAAAATCATGGAAGGGATCCTTAAGGAATCCATTTTGAGGCACTTGGAAGAGAGGAAAGTGATTAGGAATAGTCAGCATGGATTCACAAAGGGCAAGTCGTGCCTGACCAATCTGATCAGCTTCTATGATGAGGTAACTGGCTCTGTGGACATGGGAAAGTCAGTGGATGTGATATACCTTGACTTTAGCAAGGCTTTTGATACGGTCTCCCACAATATTCTTGCCAGCAAGTTAAGGGAATGCGGATTGGATAAATGGACAGTAAGATGGATAGAAAAATGGCTAGAAGGCCGGGCCCAGCGGGTAGTGATCAACGGCTCGATTTCAGTTTGGCGGTCGGTTTCTAGTGGAGTGCCCCAAGGTTCGGTTCTAGGACTGGTTTTGTTCAATATCTTTATTAATGACCTGGATGAGGGGATGGATTGCACCCTCAGCAAGTTTGCGGATGACACTAAGCTAGGGGGAGAGGTGGATACGCTTGAGGGCAGAGATAGGGTCCAGAGTGACTTAGACAAATTGGAGGATTGGGCCACAAGAAATCTGATGATGTTCAACAAGGACAAGTGCAGAGTCCTGCACTTGGGACGGAAGAATCCCAAGCACAGCTGGGGACCAACCAGTTAAGTAGTAGTTCTGCAGAAAAGGACCTGGGGTTACAGTGGATGAGAAGCTGGATATGAGTCAACAGTGTGCCCTTGTAGCCAAGAAGGCTAATGGCATATTAGGGTGCATTAGGAGGAGCATTGCCAGCAGATCCAGAGATATCATTATTCCCCTTTATTCGGCTCTGGTGAGGCCACATCTGGAGTATTGTGTCCAGTTCTGGGCCCCCCACTACAAAAAGGATGTGGACGCATTGGAGAGGGTCCAGCGGAGGGCAACCAAAATGATTAGGGGGCTGGAGCATATGACTTATGAGGAGAGGCTGAGGGAGTTGGGTCTGTTTAGTCTGCAGAAGTGAAGAGTGAGGGGGGATTTGATAGCAGCCTTCAACTTCCTGAAGGGAGGTTCCAAAGAGGATGGAGAGAGGCTGTTCTCAGTAGTGACAGATGGCAGAACAAGGAGCAATGGTCTCAAGTTGTGGGGGAGAGGTCCAGGTTGGATATTAGGAAAAACTATTTCACTAGGAGGGTAGTGAAGCACTGGAATGGGTTATCTAGGGAAGTAGTGGAATCTCCATCCCTGGAGGTGTTTAAGTCTCGGCTTGACCAAGCCCTGGCTGGGTTGATTTAGTTGGGATTGGTCCTGCCTAGAGCAGGGGGTTGGACTTGATGACCTTCTGAGGTCTCTTCCAGCTCTATGGTTCTATGATTCTATGAGTGGGGAGGGGGGCTTTGCTGTGGGCACAAAACCCACCTGCTAGTCCTCTTGGATGCCCTGGGACTCTGGCCCCACTGGTTGCTAGTTGGCCTCTTCCCCGCCCCCCCAAACGCCATGGGTGGGAGGGGCATGTGTCCCTCGCGCCCTCCTCTTCCACATATCGCCCCGATCTGTCTTGAAAGAAGCAACTGACTCCTCTAAAGGCTTGTCTACACTTAAACACCATAGCACTGGAGTGCTGCTGCTTTAGCACTTCAGTGTAGACACTGCCCAAGCTGAGGGCAGGGGTTCTCTTGTAGGCATGGGCAAGCCACCATCTTAATAGCGGTAGCTAGGTTGTGGAAGAACTCTTCCATTGACATGGTACGGTCTACACGAGGACTTTGGTCAGCTTCACAATGCCACCCAGGGAGGTGGATTTTTCATTCCCCTGACATTTTTTCTAGTAAGACCAGGCTTACTCTCTTCCTCAATGGGATAAAACACAAAGGGTCTAAAAAAAAAAAATAAACCCTAGACTTCTGCACATTCAATGGGATGTTCACAGCAGCGAATGTCAACAGCAGGAGAAGAACTCACAACGTAAGTAGAGACTGATTGCCATCACTGCAACCCCAAGGGAATGGGGGAACCTATTAAGACAAAATTGACTGAAGGGTTCCTTGACAAATGGATGTATCCGTGCAAAGACCAACTGGGAGTCTTGAAGGTTTCATCCGAAATGTTCTTTCTGCATTTGAACCACCAAGCCACTAGGGCAGGAGTTCTCACACTGTGCGTTGGGCCCCCAAATTGGGTCATGACCTAATTTTAATGGTGTTGCCACGGCTTGTGTTTGCTTTGGGCCCCAGCAAGTCTGAAGCCCGAGCCAAAACCCCACCACCCAGGCCTAAGGTTACATCCCTCTACCCTGGGCAGACATCCCTGGGCTTTAGCTTTGGTGGTGGGGCTTGGGTGGGCTTGGTCTTCTGTCCCACTTCCTGGGCAGTGTGCTAATTTTTGTTGCCAAAAGGAGGCCATGGTGTAAACGACTGCTCTCAGTGACTCTCCCATTAGTTTTGCACTACTGAAGGTTTGTGATGGCTTTTCTGCTTGGTCTGTCAGGTGGTAAAGCATTAGAAGAAGCAGTGACCTGCTACAGAGTTCAGTCTACAGCCTTCAGTCTACACTTGGGCCATTATTTTGAATGATATCTGCAGGTGAGGGAATTGGAAGCTGTTCTCAGACAACTGTAAACAGAGGAGAAAAAAGGGACTGAAATTTGCTGAGTAAGTTTGCTACGTATGACACACCCACCTCTGCTTCTGAACTGTCCAGTCACAATGCTAACAAGCAGCAAGGCAACTGGATGGCTCAGGAGATTCATACGATACACCCTTGCACTTCCAGGTCGCTGGTATAAATGAGACCCACAGTGTTAACAACTCCAAGGTGCTAGTGCCAGATACTGGTCTGTTCTAGGGGACATGGGTTTGGGGGTTTTTCTAAGGAGAGTAGCATCAACACTGCAGAAGCTTTCCTCAGAGGCAGTCTCTGCAGGGCGGTAATGGAGCCAATGGCTCACCAAGACTGTCTTGCCCTTGCGTTCCTGGAGATGCACAAGGCTCTAGGACAAAAGTCCAAGAAGTGCATAGCTGGAAAGCTTATATTGCTGCTATGCAATCTGTGCCCAGACAATGAGCAAGTGGGTAGAATTCTCCAAAGTGCTCAGCATAGCGTAACTCCACTCCCATTGAAGCCACTAACATCAAAAGCAGCAGTAATTGGCCAAAATTAAATACTTTTGGAAGTCCTACCCCATAACACTGGATTCCAATGCCTTTCTTCTGACCTTAGCAGATATGGACACTACAACACAATGACAATTATGAGTAACAACAAATGTCGATTCCCATTTCCGTTGCCACATTCTCGAAAACTAAGTAGGATTGCCTTTGTGTAATTAAAGGTCCGTAGAGAGTTTTATTAGCATGTAACATGCTACAAGAAGCCTACGTCGTATTTCTGGCATAACACAGGGCTGAGAAAACAGCTTATATAATCAATACAAGCTTTCAGGGGACGATTTCAGGGGATAATGTTATGCAAGCCTGGAGACAAGACATCCAGAATGGTTTGGGACCAATCCCATTGAGAACTGATTATTTCTGCGGCTTCTGCCTTTCAGAATTGCCATTGACTTCTAGATGGATGTTCCTGATGGTAAAGACAGAAAAATATGAACACCAGAACTGTGGTTTAACAATGCTTGGAAATACTATGGAGCCTTCTATTAAGAGTTTCTCAAAGCACTTGGCCAACTTCAATGAATTTGTTTCTCATTTTAAATGCTACGCAAAATTGCTTCTCTGCCTCTATCAGCAGGTGGCAGGGCTCACACTCTGAAAACTATCAGTCACTAGACTGGTATCCATAAAACTATGGAATACTTGAGAGTGGGGGTCGGTATGACTTGCTTAAGACACACATGATGCATGTGGGGCAGCTTGGAACAAAACCATCCTGCCTCCAAAATGGGGATAGTAATACTTACCCTATTGATATAAAGCCCTTCAAGACCTTTGCAATTATTGAGTGTTGCTTTAGTTAGCATTGTGTTCTTGGAAGAGTGCTTTACTGATTCATTACAAAACCTGTCCCCACTGCACACACCAGACTTTCCCTACGTACCTCTCATCCTCAGAAAAAGCCTAATTGAACATTGACCTTGCACTGAATCATAGAATCATAGAATAGAATCATAGAATACTAGGACTGGAAGGGACCTTGAGAGGTCATAGAGTCCAGTCCCCTGCCCTCATGGCAGGACCAAATACTGTCTAGACCATCCCTGATAGACATTTATCTAACCTACTCTTAAATATCTCCAGAGATGGAGATTCCACAACCTCCCGGTGCCCTAAAGATCACCACCAAGGATCTACCAAATTTCAGAAGTTCTCCCCTGTTAACATCCTGTCTCCAGCCATCAATTATATTAGAAAAAAAGGAATTATCTGCTCCAGCATCTAATATGTAGAGCCCTGCAAATCCACGGATACCCGCTTTATATGGATGTGGATACCTGGGACTCATTTTTGCAAATGTGGATGCGGATACAAATTTTATATCTGTGCAGGGCTCTATTAATATGCTCTCTCCTATGAAGCAGCAGAATCATGCTTAGCACTCCAGTTACACTTATCCTTCACACCACGCTGTGAAAGGCAATTAATTCCCAGCACCACCAATGTAGGGTAGCCAAGTAAAATATTATCCTCCATTTTAATAGCAGGGAAATGGAATGAGAGGTTATTGTTTGCACAAGACCAGAGAGGAGGGAGCTAGAGTTATAATCCAGCAGGCTAAGAACTTGTGAATTCCATAGTACCAGCCCTGGGTGTGCACTATTAGTCACAGTGTTGTTGCACCCAGTTTCTGCTAGGGTACACTCCCGTGCCTCAATTCCCCTGCTTTCATTCAGCACATGAAAGGTTGTTACAAGGAGGAGGGAGAAAACTTGCTCTCTTTAGTGAGGCTAGAACAAGACGCAACGAGGCTTAAATTGCAGCAAGGGAAGTTTACATTGGACATTAGGAAACACTTCCTGACTGTCAAGGTGGCTAAGCACTGGAATAAATTGCCTAGGGAGGTTGCAGAATCTCTGCCATTGGAGATTTTTGAAGAGCAGCTTAGACAAACACCTGTCAGGGATTATGTAGACAATGATTAGCCCTGCCCTTGAGTACAGGAGACGGTACAGAAGACTTCAACATCCCATCCAGTCCTAATATGCTATGAACACTGCCAGCAGCTGTTTGAAATTACCTACTCCCAGATAATTAATATCAATCAACAGAGCATTCATTCTCTGCCCTGGCATGCAGCGATTCCAAGTCCTTTCTGACCTTCTCCACTGGATTTTACATTCAGGCTTGTCCCAGGGTTTTACCACCTGTCCCTAGCAAGGCCTCTCCTGCTGCCAAGCCCCTGCGCTAGCTCACCACAGTCCACGTGGCTCCCCCACCAGTGTTCACACCAGGCCCTCAATTGCTGCTCTTTCCCCATGCAGCTGTCCTCTGGAGAACGTCACAATTGGTCATTCCCAGGCCTTGATGTCTCCTCACGCAGCGCTTCAAGCACTCAATATAGTCTCCAGAGGCTGTCATATAGCCCCTCCTCATATGACCTCTCCTGAATAGTTTTGCATTGATTGGTCCTCGGAAGGTCTATGGCTAGTGGCAAAAGATGAACCCTTCCCTGCCACCACCCTGGAAATCGGTTGTAAATTTATAATGGTGGGAGTATTCTCCATTCCTGGCCATGTTTAAAGGAAGATTGGCCGTTTATCTAAAAGACCTCCCCTAGGAACTATTTTGGGGGATGAATCCCCCAAAGATAGGAGTCCCCACTGCATTCAAAGTAAAGACCCTGCAATGCTCTATCCAAAAGAGTGGGTGAAAGGCATGTGAACATGGATATGCCCAGGTTTCATGGAGAGGAAGAGGAAGAAAAGTTCATAGTGTGATCTACCTGAAAAAGAGTTTTTAAGATGACCGACTGTCGTTCCAAACCTCCCTTGACAACATCAAGGAATTCATTGTACCATGCAGACAAAACAGCACTCTACTAATTGTGTCCAGGGGTGGCCCGAGGCGGGCTGCCAGCAGCTGGCGCCCCAGGCGGAACGCGTGACCCAGCGCCCCCGCTTGCACGGCCCTCAATGGCGTGACGTCATCATCGGGCGCCCCGTTGAAGGCGGCGCCCTAGGCGACGGCCGAGTCAGCCTATACGCACGGGCCGCCCCTGATTGTGTCATCACCACTTATTCAGAACTGCACAACCTGCCTTCCCAAAAAAAAAAAAAAAAAAAAAAAGGGATGGCCAGAACAAGTCCCTTTTTAAAATGGAACACTGCAGCCTATTTCAGTATGTTGCTCTATGAGACTTTTGTCTAGCCAGTAAGGCACAATACAATTTTATTGTACCTGAAAATTAATTTCATATCTTTTGGGGCACCACGGACATCTTAAATAATCAGAGAGTGTGCATGAGCCTCCAAGTGCAATGGCCAGTTTCTCCAAGCACGCAGCAAAGTGCACTGTGTATTTCCGATCAAAGTTGAGCCCGTTGTATTCAAACATTACATGCATACCTCAGCAAAAATGTCAACCAATGACCATCAAAGCATAATATTTACTGTACACCACCCCCAGATTTACTCAGTGCAACACTAAACCCTTTGTAGGGATGTAATGGTCCAGAAAGGTGGAAGAATGTATTTGTCATTCACTGAAGGACAAACTGGGGGAGTTTCCTCTTTGTATCTGATGCAGGCTGAAAGGCTGATTTGCATAGCTGAAAAAGTAGCTCTCTCTGCTCACCAAACCTAATGCATTTGAATGATATATTATGCGTGTGTGTGTGTGTGTGCGCGCACATGTGTGTGTGCGTGTGTGCATGCGTGCATGCATGTGCGTGTAATAAAATGGATAGCCTCAAGGGCATCCTTGTCAGATGGCTTATAGTTGACCCTGATCTACTCTGTCCTAAAGTATAGTGAATATACTCAGCCATTTCCTCATATAATCATTTCTTGGGGCACATTTTTATTGTCCCCATTGCTCATAATGGTGGTGACCAGAAGGTCTTATACCCAAATGTATCCACTACATGGAAGGCTGCATAATTCAACTATAAAATCATGCTGTGCGCTGAATTACCACTCCTTTTTATAAACATTACAAGTTTATGAAGAAAAAGTGTGGAGTCTTGTAAAAGATACATCCACCTTCTGAAGAGAAACGGTCATAGTTCATTGAGTACAAATATACTCAATTCCCCTTTTATATTTTCATATGCATCCTGCAGGCTCATGTTCTATTTTAGATAATAGGTATGCATACCAACCCCCATATATGCGTGTACATTTTATTGAGAACGTGTGAGCAAATTCCATGCTCGGGAAAGGTCTCATTGTCTGCCCTGCATGAGGAAATGCTGTCTTTTGCCATAGAGCACGGAGCAAGTTTACTTACTGCACCCAGTCAACCCCTAGTTTGGGAGTGGTGTGATTGTTCTTCAAGCTCCAGTTCACCCTGGGACTGCCAAAAAAGGAGACCCAGTATTGTAACTGTGGCAACTAGGATTCTAACCATTTACCTGGACTAAAACCTGGGGTGCTGAACAGTCATCAGACAGCAATAACTTCTGATCCCTACCCAACTCACGACAGCGTGATTTGTATGGGTATTAACAATTATGCTGTCCAAGAGGGCCAGCCTCTGAAGAAGCAATGAGGAGTCCTGTGGCACCTTATAGACTAACAGATTTATTGGAGCATAAGCTTTCGTGGGTAAAGACCCACTTTGTCAGATGCATGTAGTGGAAATTCCAGAGGCAGAGAGGGTACGTCTACACTTGCACCCTAGTTCAAACTAGGGATGCAAATGTAGGCGACCGAAATTGCTAATGAAGCGGGGATTTAAATATCCTGCGCTTCATTAGCATGATCTCGCCGGTGCGTTACTCCGCTCAACAGCTGTTCGGAAAGTGAAAGTGCACGCCGGGACGCGTTAGTTCGAACCAAACCCCTAGGTTCAAACTAATGTTACTCCTCAAAAAATTGGGGAGTAACGTTAGTTCGAACCAAGGGGTTTGGTTCGAACTAACCCGGCGCACACTTTCACTTTCAGTACAGCTGTTGAGCGGAGTAACATGCCAGCGAGATCATGCTAATGAAGCGCGGGATATTTAAATCCCCGCTATTAGCTTAGCGATTTGATTACATTTGCATCCCTAGTTTGAACTAGGTGCAAGTGTAGATGTACTTACTCTTTCTTATGCCTGTATATTTATACCTGCCTCTGGAATTTCCACTACATGCATCTGACGAAGTGGGTCTTTGCCCACGAAAGCTTATGCTCCAATACATCTGTTAGTCTATAAGGTGCCACAGGACTCCTTGTCGCTTTTGCAGTTTCAGACTAACACGGCTACCCCTCGGATACTTGACACCATGCCAGCCTCTGAAGAAGAGCTTGGTGTTGACTCAAAAGCCTGTTTCTCTCACCAACAGTAGTTGGTGCAATAAAAGAAATTACTTCATCCGCCCTGTCTGCGGTGAGGTTAGAGAGACCCTCAGAGGCTTGATTTCATCAACCCAATAAGTAACATGTGCTCACGCCTAGATCCTAAGAGTCCTACCGCGGAGTCAGGCCGTCCCCTCTGGGCTGTTGTAGGAAGGAAGAAAGGAGAGGAGGAGGAAGGGGAGTAGAGAGGAAGAGCAAGCGTAACCCACACACTGTCCCTTGTAGTGGCACTGAGACCACTTATAGAGAGAATAGTGAGTCTGCTCTACAGTCTTAGCTAACAACCATCTGCCTTTTTAGCTCAAGCTGTAGAAGCTCACGCATTCAGCTCCAGAGATCCTAGGTTTGAGTCCGCCTGTCAGCATTACACAAGGTGAGGAACGGCTTTTTCTAATCAGCCTTTTCTTCACGTGGGCTACGTCTACACTACGAGTTTTCTCGGCAAAAAATATGTTAATGAGGGACTCATTTGCATGAGTTGTGATCTCATTTGCATATTTTCTGCAGATCCGTTTTTGCGCTGGGGTTTCTGTGCAAAAACAAGCAGTGTGGACATTTTCTTTTTGCGCGCAAAAAACCCTTTGCTCTGCAAGATCCTTATGCCCCAAAAAAGGAGGTGTACTGATCTTGCGGGAAAAGGGGGTATCCATGGAGACTAAAGACATATTGTTGCTCCTGTCCTCACTCCCACAGAGCAGAGGCCTTAGCAAGTCAGCTTCCTAGCGAATTACAACTCAGTGACACCCGAATATAGTATACTTGAGGGTTTGTCTACATTAGCAATTTCCCCCAAAAAAGCTGCTGATCAGGTGTGTGAAGAAAGGACACACACATCCCACGACTAACGTAAGATTCACCAACAAAAGTGCCGGTGTGGACAGCGCTATGCTGGCAAGAGACTCTCCTGCCAACATGGCTGCCACCATTCAGTAGGGGTGGTTTAATTAGGCCTCTCCCCCACCAGCATAGAGAGAAGCCTCGCGGGGAGACCTCACAGTGGCGCAGCACCGTGGTAGAGTTGTGCTGCTGTAGGGTCCATCGTGTACACACAGCCAACGGAACTGCTTTACACACACGCAGACCAGTCCTGAAGCGAGATGGGCAAACAGCACGCAGGACAATCCCTCCTTCCAGGTATCTCAGCCCAACATCACCCATGCCCAGTTCCCAGAAAGCAACATTGCCTCATCAACGTACTCCAATCGGAGCCCAAGGCAGACAGCAAAGGCAGCTCATACCATGCCTCTTTCCTAACACTGCTGCTACCACAAACTGTGCACAACCTCTAACTACCACCACGGTGATGTCTCGCCAGGTCAAAAACGGCTAAGAAAGATGTTTGAAGACAATAATATCATAGACCAGCAGTGCTGGAAGGGACCTCGAGACGTCACCTAGGCCAGCCCCCTGCACTGAGGCAAGACCAACTATGTTGGCACCATCGCTCACAGCTGTTCTTAAAACCTCCAGTGATGAGGGTTCCATAATCACTTTGGCAAACCTACGTCCTGTGAAGGCAGCGATAAGTAAATCGGGACAATGAACGTCTCTATTCCGAGCACTAAAAAAACCCACCCTGGTGGTAATAAGCCAAAACTGTTATAGAAACATTAAATATTTACTCCTTCTGTTTGTTAATATCTTTCATTAGTTACTGAGCCGTAACAGTCATTAAAATGCTGAAGAGGGAACTTCATGCAAATTCATCACCAGCCCGGGAATTCTCCTGCATTTGTGAACAGGCTGTGCACTGCACCAGAGCTCAGAGACTCAATTTCCCTACAGGCAGGGCCAAACGTCTGATTCACTCACAGTGTACAAATGGATTGTTTTTCTAATTAATCATTCATCAAAAAAACAACAACACACAAATAGCAACAGGGTGTGAAGGCCAGGCTGGTGCAAAGAGGAGACTGTCAATCCATCACAAACGGCCACAGCAACTCAAAACACAGAACAAAAGGCAGCCAATGTGCCCCCTGCAAGTCATGTCTAGAGAGGGACGCCCCAAGTGCTCTAATTTGAGCAGTAAGAGAGAATGGGAGTGAAAAGATCCTCTACATTCTGCAAGAGACCATGAAACATTTCTCGTCATGGTTCAGTTCCTCCAAATCCCATCAACAAACTGCAGCAGGTCCCGTCAGCTATATTAAGAGCCAACCACTAAATGTACGTCTACACTGCAATCACGGGATGTGATTGCAGCTCATGCAGAAGTAGCTACACTAGCTTTAAATTTAGCTACTTCAGGTACTAATACCAATGAAGCAGCAACAGCTTGGGCTAGTCACCTGTATAAGCACCCAAGGTTTGGAGGGGGACCAGCCCAGCCTGCACCAAAATCCACAAAGCTGTAGCTTGACTGCACTAGTTTGCTCGTTTGGGAAAAGAGTGTTTCAAAATCCAAACCCGCTGTGCACAGTGTCCACCTGGAGGAAAGAAAAGGGCTCCGCATGCACAAAAGAAGGAGAGAGGAGGAGAGTCCAAGAAAAACACCACTCAAGGAAAAGCAGGCTGGGAGCCAAAGCACAGCGGTCATGGTAGAGAAGAGATAGAACTCTGTGGCAATTAATAAATCATGTAATGGTAGGGTTGCCAGATGGGTTCACAAAAAATACTGAACCACCCCCCCAAAAAAAACGCAGAGAAAAAAAATTATGTTGAGAAAAAAAAAAAGGCAGTCGTAGGCCACTCCCTCCGCCCCAGCATGTCCCAAGCAGCCTTCTGTTGGGCACCCAAAAAACAGAAAATACCGGACAACCCTATGTAATGGGCTGTGTTGACACTGCTAGATCCAGACACACCTGGTGGGTCTCTCTAGCACACGGACGATTGAAACGTTTTCTAGTGTCACTATGCAGTGGCTTGGACACAGCCGTCACAAAAAGGATTGCTTACTGCAGCAGGACACCTAACCACAACCAAATCCCTGGACCAAAAACTCATCTAACTACCGGGGGAGTTCAGACCCATTCTCTCTTACGCAAACAGTGATTTCTGGGGAGGTCAGGCAGGTGTAGCCAGACTGAACACACAGTTCACAATCCCACATGGTTTCACCCTTGTGCGTAGGGATGTGAATGACTAGTCAACACACTAGTCGACTAGTTGCTTCCCCCCATCCTTCCTGCCTCTAAGAAAGAGACAGCAAGGACGGGGGGAAGAGGAGGGGGTACTTCAAAGCGGCCGGGGCCAGATCCTTTGAAAGTTCCCAGCTGCCCTGGGCTCCAGGCAGCGTTTCAAAGCAGCAGTGCCACATGGAGCCCCAGGTCAGTTGCCGCTTTGAAACGCTGCAGGGAGCATGAGGCCAGCGAGGGACCACACCGTGCTCCTGCAGCACTTTCACCTGGGGCTGTTGGTACACATCATGGCAGAGGCACCCTTATCGAATAATCGAATAATCGATGCAAGTTGCATCGACCATTCGATTAGCCCATTAATCTAAATTTAACATCCCTACTTATGCACTGATCCCTTGTGAGTTAATCCAGATCAAGTTTCCTGGCACTTCAAAGATCTAGTTTTGAAACGTATAATCATTTTCAGGATCCATCCCAAACCTTCCGTCACTCTGGCTTTGTCTTATCATGCAGGCTGACCTCTTTCTCATCCAGTGAACAGCTGCTGAAAACACAGCCTAACTGGCTAAAAAAATAACAGTGGCAAAAGGATAGTTCAGCCGTGCTATAATCTCCCACTGGCTTTTATTATATTTCACAGATCTACACTTGAAACCTACAATCATATTTCAAAGAGACTGAAGTACGGTTGTCAACCAATTTTTGCCCTGACCATCAAGATTGTGTGGTATAGAAAAAGATAAGTTTAGAAGAGAAACAAACATTTTCTTTTCCAACCCCTCCTCCGCCCATGACTGGAATTAGCAGCTAAGAAAATCGGAGATACAAGGATGCTCTTATTACAGCGTCAGACTCGAAACTGCAGAAGTTTCAGGTCATTAGATCTCCAGAAAGGCTGCACCCTCGCATGCCTACTGTACAGATTTAGAGATGCTGAACCAAAATGGAAAGGAGCATTTGCACAATTTGTTTGAAAGTGCAATAGCAGCACAGACACTGCCAGTAGTTTAAAAAAGAAAGCACTCAAATGTACAACAGAGCCCATTCCTAAGAGGAAGAGCACAAATGAATTTATAGAGAGCATGTGATGCTGAATATAAAGTTAATGAGACGGGACATTCAGAGGCTTGAGTCAGTGCTCATATTAGTCACATGATCGTTATATCCAAGAGAGACCAACCGATCATCTTAGTCTGATTTTGGCACATCACAGGCCACTAGCCAGCCAGGTCCTCCCACATCAAGTCCCAACCATCTGAATTAGATCCAACATGCATTACAGCCCTTAGGAGACTGAAGAGTTGCAATCGATTGAGAAGATCAATGCCTCGGATACTCCCAAGCCTTATTTCAGCAGAAGAGCTGCTGAGTTCAGTTTGAAGCAGGGTCTTGTGTCAGCCACAGCTGTCAGAGCCTGAAACTCAACACGGTTCAAGATTTGCACTGCCCCTGTTTTACCACATTCAGAGGTCACATAGAGATGTGATTTCATAAGGACAGTCTCAACTCATGGGCTTTTTCCTGTATAGGCACCTATTACCAAACACCCGCCATCCCAAATCTTTCACATTTGCGTCTCTCCCTGAAACCTACGCAAGCATGCTGAACGTGGAGATGGGCCTCGTGGCCATGTTGGAAAGTACCATTTCAAGTATTGGAGGAAGAGAAAGGGTGATCTATTGGTTAGGTAATCTATTGGCTAGCCTGGGACTCGGGAGATCCAAATTCAGTTCTCAGCTCCATCACAGACCTCCTGTGTGATCTGCAGCAAGTCCCTTGGTTTCTGTGCCTCACTTCCCTTCTGTAAAATGGGGATAACTTTTCTTATCTGCCTCTGCTGGGAGGATATGTTACTGCAGTAATGAGGGCCATACAAGTATCTAAAATAGACTGCCTCCTGTCTAAATCAGATTGTGAAATCCCAGCCCATAGAAGTGAATGTCAAAACTTCCATTTGCTTCACGCAGAGGCACAATTTTAAAAATAAAGGCAGAGGACAGGGAAATAAGGTGACCATGGTTACAAAAGAAAAAGCAGCAAAATCCAACCATCCCTCCCATGTTGCTCAGGCAGTTTTCTGCTGGGGTCTGGGAGTATTTTGCTAAAGAACACATCATGCATTAAGTCACTTGCAATTACTGATGTAATGAGATGAGCTGGGAGAAATACAAATGCAAACACAGTTGACTCCACAGAACCAAACATGTGTATTCAATTGCAAAGAATGGCTAATGAGAATCTCTTTAGTACTGTAATACTCCAACTAGGTCTTTAGACTTGTCCTTTGGGATAAAAACGATTCAGTCCAGTAACGATGGCCATTACTAGACAAGGAGTCAGATAACAGATTTAGATATACTTGCTAGATTTCAGTAGAAATAAACAGACAGATTAATCCACGAGTCATAAAAATGTTAGAAGGAAACTGTTTAACAAGATGCTCACATGAAAGGTGTTTAAGGAGTAAGCAGTAAGGGCTTCTTTTTTTGGTTTGCCTTTTCTGTCACAGATATATATATATATTAAGGAATGGCAGCAACAGTAATAAAATATAAAAACTTTACAAGAAACAGAAGAGAGAGAGGTCAAAATATAAGTCAATAAGACTGAGGTCCTTTTGAAAATGCTACCCCGCCACAAGACTTATGGGAGGAAATATACAAGATGAATTACACGTATATGGATATTTGTATGAAGGTTTTCAGATTCTAGTAAATGACTAATGGATCTGATTTATTTACTGCTGCCACTTTCCCATGAAGGCTTTTGTCGAAATGAAATCAAATACATACACAACACTGCGGAGGGGCCAGGCCTGCTGATGAGGGAGAGAGGAGAATTGCCCTGGGGTCCAGCGATTCTAAAGAGCCTGGGGACACTGCAGTAGTAGCAGCCGGGATCCCCCGGTACTTTAGAATCGCCGCGCTCCAAAGCCCCACATGCCACACTCCAGCCAGCTCTGGGAGCCAGCAGGAGGGCCTTGTCCAGGCAGTGCTGGGGGCTGCTACATCAGTTGGGCCCCTTCCGCCAGAGGCCCCACCCCTTCCTGGAGCACAGAGCCAACCCCCCATACACATGGCCCAAGGGCCTAGGTTGCCAGGTGTCCGGTTTTTGCCCAGACTGTCCGTTATTTGGGTCCCCCGTCCGGTTAAAAAAAAAACAGAAAATACTGGACATGTGAAATGTCCGGTATTTCCTGTTTCGCGGGGGACAATTTTCCCCTGCTGCGTCTTGGGGGGGGGAGGGGCGGGAGGAGGAGCGTGGGGACATTTAAAGGCACTGCACTTTTTTTTTTTCCTCAACAACTTTGGTCCCCCCCCCTTTTTTTTCCCAGTGGTTTTTTTTGGGTGGGAGGGGGGTGTTCAGTATTTTTTGTTAAATCATCTGGCAACCCTACAAGGGCCCCACAATCCTGTCTGCTCTCCTGGGAAGGGCTAAATCCTGCAAAGTGCTAAGCACTCTGTCCCCCTTCCAGCAAAGCCCTTCAACATGTGCTTAACTTACTCATTCAAGTACACAGTCCTACAGAATATCAGTAAGAGGACTCACATGCTTCAAGTTAAGCCCAAGTATGAAGGTTTTGCTTGGTCAAAAAGTCAAAGCATTCAGCACCCTGCATGTCTGAGCCCTAACTCATGCTCTTCCCAATCTGTCCTGTTCTCCAACTGCTAAAAGAAGGCTGCTCCTACCTTACCATATGTGACTGCCCTAGAGGCAATATGTTTGACTGTAAAATTAATATAAAATGAAGACAGGGGAGCATTAAGATCCAATGGTTGACAGCAGCATTTTATCTCCTCACATTTTTATGAAGTTCTCTAGGTGCCCACCACTTGCTCTGACATCCCATAAATGTAGCATATGCAATACAAAAGGATTGTTCATTCCTCTCTGACACACAGAGAAATATCCACTGGATAATAAACAAACCCCTCAACCTCAGTATGACTCTTCGCCTCTGCCTTGGGGAACCAGATAGGACACGCACAGAATTCCTTTGTAAACGGGCAGCTTAGTTCGGTCTGTGATCATTCGGCTCGGTTTAATCTGGTTTGAGTCCGAATCGCCAGCTCAGTAAGCAGGACACCGGCGGTAAGCAATAGGAAAATAAAATGGAAGTATTCATGCTTCATTTAAGTCATTGCTGTGGGGTGGAGGATGAAGGGTTCGATATGCAGGCTGCCTTGGGGAGAGACAACAATCCCTGCACACGCTCACTGCAGTAGCTTGGGGCAAGGGGAGAAGCACCTCTCTAGAAGAACAGCTCAAGGTGAGGTGCATATACCCCAATTGGGGCAGGTCTAAGTTTGTCTTCCCCATGCGCTTCCCAGACAGAATGCAGCAAATTGTACACTTTCCCCTCATTCCCTGATGAGGGGAAACAGCCAGCAATGTTCCTATACAAACTGAAGGTGGGGAGAGCTTCAGACCCCCCCACCAATCTCCCTAAAGGGCACTTGAAGGGGGAAGAGCCAAGGCTGAGGCACTCACAGAGAGGGGGGCATCCCCAGCCAGCCCCTTTCACCTACCTGCTGATTTTCTCTTCGCTATGGTTTTCTGAGAAGCAATCCCATTCCAGGCACATCCCATTTTCCTGGCACAACCAAACCCTCGCGTTGCTTTAAGGTAGGATAACAGGAAGCTGCATACTGAATTTGGTGGTCCTAGCTCGTACCGTTTAGGAGGAGTTCTTCAACAGACTCACTCTTGCAAATATATAGTAGATTTAATTTCATATCTTCAGACCAAAGGCCCTGGAGTGCATTTAAAAGTAAAAAGCAAAACTGATATTCAGATAATAGAGACAGGGGACACCACAGAAAACCCCCAAATACCTTTCTAACAGTAAAGATGTGAATATAAGCAATGGCTCACTTTAAAACACTGAAGTGTAGAAAACGAATCCCTACACTCCCCTCCCAGCCAGGTCCTTCCTTAAACATAACACAGGTCAGGATGGAGGGTTCTGAAACAGAGGGGCATCCGTGAGAGGCTCAGAGAGTAAATCTGTTTCTCAGACTGCAGCTCAACATGCCTAAACTAGATTTACTCCAGCTAGCCAGGGTACAGGAGCAGAGCAGCTATAGCCACACAGGCTAGCTGTCTAAGTAGATACCCAGAGTTCTGGGCAGGTTTGCACAGCCCATGCTGATGCACATTTTGCCACGACTTCGCTGCTCCAGAACTTGAGCGGCCTAGATTCAACTAGCTCTGGTATGGCTACAAAAACCACACTCGCACCCTAGGATTGTGACGTAGCTAGAGACCGAAGAAGATCATACCATTTCTGTCACTTCTCAGGGGCTATCGTATTATGGAAGGCAGAATATTGCCAGAGGCTCCAAGTGTACAAATGGTCAGTGGACAAAAGAACTACAAAATTCTGGGCACCGTTAGATTAGGCAATGATTAAAAAAAAAAATCAGACCTCCAGAAGAGAGAGACCTCCAGCATCAAAGGAAGGTATGAGAGGAGCTCAGGTACTCTAGAGCCAACCTGGCCACTGGGTCGCTTTGGCCGAGATGGGTCCGAACACTCCCCCCAACTTTTAATGCAGCCTACCCCATCCCTCGCTACAATCTGATCAGAACCCCAAGTGTGAGTACTTTTATTTGCCACCTTTCTTCTCTTCATGTATCCTCTCCCCCGACTCCCACTGCCTTTTTCGCCTCCTATGAGAACACCTGCCGTTGCTCCCATTGGTATGAACAGTGGTTTCCCACTTCATCTTCCGCTGTATTTCAGCACGTTTTCACCCTCTCTGAGCAGCACCCCAAAGCAATGATGGAGAGGAGCAGGGCTGCGCAATTGCTTTTTTGCTAAACCATCTCCCTCCCTCCTTCCCTCTCTCACCCCAGTTCTCACTTGGAATGGGTTTTCCAGCTCGGATATACTCCGAATGGTGACAGTTCCATGGAGTCCCTTGAAGTCTTTCACATGCAGCCTCTCTGTTTCTACATACCACCCTGCGTTCACTTTCAGGTCCCCTATGTTGGGCTGACTAAATGTAGGACAACTGGTCTTTCAGCCAAGAAACTTTACACAGACCAGTCAATACTCCCAATGCCCCGGGAAGCACAGAAATGCTCTATCCTAGTGTTACAGATGGTTGCACAGAGCTGAAGTGATCTATCCAGGCACACACACTGTCAGTCGGTGGCAAGGCCAAACATCGCACAAAGGAAATTCTGATTTTCAGTCCCTTACAATAACTACAAAGGAGTTCGTATGCTCAGTCCCTTGCTCTCTGCCACTACCTCACACAGCCTCCTCAGAGGAGTCAACCCAACACCCAGTCAAGTCCATGCAAGTCTTCCTAATGATTTCAAGTGAAGCTGAATGGAACCTTGCAACTAAGTACACACTACTGAAGCCTGAAAATCTGATATTGATTTTTAAAATTATATCTATAGGCAAAATCAATCGCAATGGCAAAGGCTGCTTTGTTGTGTATACACACACGGTTTCCATGCTCAAAAACAGCCCTGAATAGAAGTGAATGCACTTATAAAATTAACAACAGATGGCTGATATGTTTAAACTAGTGCAGTAAATAATATGAGTAATGTTTCAAGAAAAGCACCATGGGAAAGCTCTGGATGTCACAACAAATATGCACTGTGGCTCTGATCCTGCATGTGCAAACAGGATTGACATATGCCCACACCATGAACTCCCCAGGACAGACAACTGCCATCTTCTATATGATGTACACAGGAAAGTTAACCAACAGGACCAGTTGTAGCTAGAGGGTATTTTTCTTCTACTTTACAGTGTGATGTAAATACTTTCAAGTGGATAACATCTTTTTTTTTAGATAAATTACTGTCTGTTAACTGTTTTGGTGACATGCCCTTGAAATCTTAAAACCACAAGTATTTTAAAATCCAGTTTTCTCTTTAAAGTTTCCATCCTATTGTTTAAGGGTATGTCTACACTTGCACCCTCTTTCAAGAGAGGAATGCAAATGAAGAGATTCGAAATTGCAAATGAAGCCGGGATTTAAATATCCCGCACTTCATTTGCATATTCGCGTTATGGCGCTATTTTGAAATTTCAGGCGCTGTTAAGACGTGGTTATTTCAAGAGAAAACCCTTCTCTCAAAATAACTGGTAAACCTCATTTTATGAGGAATAAGGGTTATTTCAAGAGAAAGGGTTTTCTCTCAAAATAACCGCGTCTTAACAGTGTCTGTTATTTCGAAATAACACAATTTCGAAATAGCGCCATAACGCAAATATGCAAATAAAGCACGGGATATTTAAACCCTGGCTTCATTTGCAATTTCAAATCTCTTCATTTGCATCCCTCTCTCGAAAGAGGGTGTAAGTGTAGACATACCCTAAGTCTCTTTTCAATAAATTAATAAAAATTCAGTTTAGTCAGATTTACTATTTAGCCATTGGGAAATATGGGTTCACAGTCATGCAACATCTGGGATGCAAACATAGCTATAGGAAGTTTTACTTGTTTTGTGGCAAATATTTCCATTCCCATTTTTAGAAGTCACAAAACCTTTCTATTGAGGTGATAAGGGCTTATTATTGGGGCCAAATCGGATTCAGCATCCTTTTAAAAATCAAAAAGTTCAGGGTGAGATTTTACCCCTGCCCTCAAGTTAAATAAGATGGTACCTTCTTCCATACTAAGTCCCATTGATTTCAACAGGATTTCTTGAGGTGAAAGGGACTACTCAGTATGGCTGTGTCTACACTGCACCCCTTTTCCGGAAAAGGGATGCAGATGAGACAAGTCGGAATTGCAAATGAAGCGGGGATTTAAATTTTCCCCGCTTTATTTGTATAAACATGGCTGCCGCTTTTTTCCGGCTCGGGGCTTTGACGGAAAAAAGCGCCAGTCTAGACGTGGCTCTTGCGAAAATAAAGCTTTTTCAAAAGATCCCTTATTCCTCTTAAAATCAGGAATAAGGGATCTTTGGAAAAGGCTTTATTTTCCACAAGAGCCGCTCTAGACTGGCGCTTTCGTCAAAGCTCCAAGCTGGAAAAAGCGGCAGTTATGTTTATACAAATGAAGTGGAAAATTTAAATCCCCGCTTCATTTGCAATTCCGACTTGTCTCATCTGCATCCATTTTCCGGAAAAGGGGTGCAGTGTAGACACAGCCCCCATGTGAAGGTAACAGAATCTCACTCAACACAATTCAACACCACGTGAGGTCAATCAACCTTATGCTCCCCTATTTCACATGGGGGTAAAGCTGAGGCAGAGACCTGGTTACATGATTTGTCAAAAGTCACCAAGATATGTGCTGGAGCTGGGATTAGAACTCACAAATTAATGGCACTTCAGACCGATGCTTGAACCCTGCCTCTTTCTACTTGTGCACTGAAGTGTCCACACTGTGATTACAGAACATGCATTTGAATTGCAAAATAAATTGCTGTGCGTAAATAAAATGCCTCTATTTACGAGTCTAGGCATAATCTGCAAAACAGCTTTGGAAAATTCTGCCCACAGTATGTGGTCTACCAGGCTAAAAAACTCAAACTGCCGAAACAAAATTTAAAAAAAAAATCTTTAAAATTTACAAGTTTAATATTTATTATCAGATATTTCAAACATACCACTTCATACAGAGTCCCTCTTCCCATTCCTAGAGATTATTCAAAAGGTGGTAGGAAAGGAGAGAAGAAGAGCCTTGACAGTAATAATAAATATTATTTGTTATTAATTATTATTATTATTTATTATTATTAACAGTGACCATAGGGGAAAAACAAACAATATATGAAATCCCTTCCATAGCCAAGAGGCCAATGAAAATGCTATATATTTCTAAAGGAAATGAAAGGAAAAAAACCTGTCAGGAGCAAAAATGAACAGAACAACAGATCCTGGACTGAAGTAAGAGAGGAGCTAAATAAAATGCGGCTGGGTGGAAGATGCAGCATTCAATTCTCTTGAAAAGAGGAATCCAAATGAATATGCATCACATTTGGGTGTAAGATTCAGAAAGAGGTCCCTACAACTCCCCTTTTCTCACCAGCCTGATTCAAGCTCACTGAAGTCAACAGCTATATTGCTCTTGGGATGTGTACTATTAACTGCCTCAGATGGCATCTACCTACAGAAAAGGCAGACAGAAGGGAAGATGTTCTCCCTCAGGTAGCGAGAGCCATTACCATATACAGGGCTTTGGACTATGAGTGCAGAGACCTGGAATTAGACTCTGTAGTCCATGGACACACAGTGCATAAAGCAGTGATCACCAACCAATCGATCAGGATTTACTGGTAGATCTTGGAGCCTCTGACAGGTGATCCTGACTGGTTTGGCCGGGAAGCTGTCAAGTGCCAGCGCTTCTTCAGCCCCTCCCCGCACTGCCCTGCTGCTCCTGCCCTCTGCCTTGGAGCTGCCCGCTGGGAGCCTCCTGCTTGCTGTGCAGGGTGTGGGAGGGAGAAGAGGGGGGCGCTGATGTCAGGGTGTCCCTCCTCCCCCCACATCTGTACCCTATCTCCACACAGAGTGGAGATGGAGGGAGCGTGGCAATGCAAATCTCTGTCACTCTCACACACTCTTTGTGTGTGTGTGTGTTGACGTTCTCATAAACACACACTGTCCTTTATTCTCATCTCCCAACCCAACACATACATGGCGGGGCTGTTGTTACTTTTACTGCCTGCAAAGTGGGTTAATTTTGGGTTTTGACTGATCTGTGCATTTCATAATTTTCATTTCTCTCTTACGCTTAAATGTGATTCTTTGAGTAGTGAGTTCTAAAATGCCTGCCCCAGCCCCAAGTCTCCCTTCCCCCCTCAGGTCCCTTTTAGGGGGGCAGCTTTAGCCCTCCCTGCCCTCCCTCCCTCAATTTGTACAGGAACATTTCTGGCTGTTCCCCTTCGCCAGGGAGCAAGGGGACAGTGCACAGTTTGTTGCATTCCTCCCTCTGGCTGGCGAGCACAGGTGGCAGATGAATCTGGACCTGCCCCAGACAGGTCACATTCACCCTTCCCCCAGCGGCACCTGCTGGAACTGCAGCATGGAGAGGCACCTGGCCGCGGGGCTCTGGTTGCCACTACTGCAATAGTAGCAATAGCAGCTTCTGGGAGCCCTGGGCCTCTTTAAATCACTCAGTTGGGGGGTAACTGCTCCCTTTGCCCCTCCCCCCATCGGTGAGCCCATCCATAGCTGAACACATAACAGACTGCTGACAGGGGGAGCCTCTAACACATGCCCACCCCACCAGGGTACCACTGCACACGGATAGGTTTGGTCCTTAGCTGAAGATTCCCAGGCATACAGCTTCACAGCTTTATCACTTCCCACAAACCTGCTCAGTCCGTCTCCAACCTCTGCTCCACAGCTGCCACTGCACAAAACTGCCGCCACACAGGTACTGTACCCGGACGCTCTGGTAAATGATCAAGAAAGAGTCCCGAGATAACGGGGTGACTATGAAGCAAGATGCTTTAACAAAAAGGAAAAAAGAAAAAGACTAGGTGTGTTGGTACATCATGGCAGGCAGGCAAAGCAATTACAATAATGAATATCATGCTGTGAGCCATCCCTTGTTCTCCTGGGGCCTTGAAATTGCTGCAGTACCCCATGGCTAAACTGAGTGGCCTAGGGTTACCAGCAGTGCCCTTTAGTCCCCAAACCCCGGTAAAACCCCTCAGTAACAAGAGCTGGGTGAGACAATCACAGCGGTGGTGGCACCCTACAGGAAGCTGCTAACGACTGTCTCCTCTTTACGGTCAAGCAACCAGCACGCTTGTTTAAAGTCTCAGTACATGTGCTCAACAAGCATCCATGTTGCAGGTAGAAGGGATAGCCAGTGAACTGAAAAACTACACCCAGAGGAGCCTGCCTTATGTTTAATGCAGCACTCCCCACTGTTTTGTTTTTCCCAGGTCCATCAAGGTGACTTACCTGAAGGCTATACAAGCTAGGATTTCCACGTGGGCCCATGAGAGACAAAGGAATGCCAGAGCTTTTAGTGCTCATCCCACCAGAACCTAGCTTTTCACATTTCATTTCACACTCTCCACTGGTCCCAGCAGAACAGTTTGTCTCTGAAGAAATCTGTCTTGCGTTTGTTTTGACTGGATAGGCCATCCTCTTCCACTCTAGCTTTTTACAAAGTGGGCTTCAGGACACAGATTTTCACCCTCAATGGTAAAGTGAAGCCCCGAGGCAAAAATCCTTCCCTCGGTGATGAGAAGGATAGGAGCATATTTACGCTGCAATTAAAACACACACACACCACTAGCCTGTTCCAGCTGACTCAGGCTCACAGGACTCAGGCTAAGGGCTGTTTAACTGTGAGGCAGACCCTTGGATTCAGGCTGCCACCTGAGGCCTGCAACCCCTCCCACCTTGAAGTGTCCTCAAGCCCAAAGTCTACACCACAAATAAACAATCTCTTAGGTAGGGTTGCCAGGTGTCCGGTATCCTACCGAACAGTCCGGTATTTGAGCCCTCTGCCCAGTAAAAAAAAAATCAGACAATACTGGACATGTGCAGTGTCTGGTATTCTCTGATTTTTCTGGCTGGGCACCGGACGGAAGCCTGACGTGGGCGGCCCGGCCCCGCCGCCAGGCTTCTGCGCAATCACAGGCTCCCAGCAGCGTTTGCGGCCCGCCTCCCAGCTGGGATTCCCAGGCTGGGAGGCGGGGCCACCATTGGCGCTGGGAGCCTGTGATTACCCAGAAGCCTGGCGGGGCCGGGGGGGAGTGACTGGGAGTCCGTCGCTTTTTTTTTTGTTTGTTGTTGCTCAACCAAAAAAATACTGGGTGCCCAATATTTTTTGGGAGACCATCTGGCAACCCTACTCTTAGGCCAGGGATGGCCAACCCGTGGCTCACGAGCCGCATGCAGGTCTTCCTCCCTTAAAGTGTGGCTTGTGAAGCCTCCCCCACGGCTCGCGAAACTGCCCCTTCACCTCTAGAAACAGTCCCTGACTCCATGAGCTGCAGCTCACCAGGATAGGGGAGCCGTCAGTTGTGATGATTCAAGATGGCGGTGACCGATGGGATTTTTTTTTTTTGGCTCAACAACTATGGGGGGCTGGTGGGGAGCTCTTCCTTTTAAAAAAAAATTCTGGTGCGACTCTTCACATTTTTTCCGCAGCTGTTTCGGCTCTCTTTGTTTAATGGGTTGGCCACCCCTGTCTTAGGCCATGACAGATGCCATGGGCCAGCTGTAGGTTTCTAACCGCAGTGTAGCGGTACGGGGAAAGATCCTGCAGCGAGGAGGAAGATTGTGGAAGCGCAGAATTTCTAAGGCTCACAAAATGCAGGGCTGTTCACTCCAGAGCTAGAATCCATACGGTCTCTGCTCTGTGGGGCCTAGCTGAAGAAATAGCAGATGAGTGGAGCTGCAGTCAAGTGGATTCGTTCCCTCTGCTATTACCCTTCAGAGAGCAGGGAGGCAGCAGCAGAAAAGGCTACAGTAGTCTCAGACCTACTACTGTAGTATCAGCTGCTGTTTTGCAGTCCAGCAAGGAAGGAACGGGAATTTTGTCCTTCATTCTTCCACAGAACCCACTGCACCATGCCATCGTGGCCTGGGAAAGGCTGGGATTTGGTACCCACAATGTTACCAAGTTACCAGTACTCCCTACAGGGGCGCTGAAAGATCTTTTCCACATGGGTACCTAACTTTCATTAGGGAATATCAGAGGAGTAGCCATGTTAGTCTGTAACTTTAAAAACGAGTGGTCTTGTGGCACGTTAGAGGCTAACCAAAATATATAGACGCCTGAGCTTTCAGAGGCAAAACCCACTTCCTCAGATGAACTGGACAATTCAAATACCAAGCAGTGTAACATTTACAAAGGAAAACACTGACCTGCCTCTTAAACTTCCTTTCCCAAATATGCCCACTATTTATGATTCTTCTCTAGTTGCCTGAACACAAACTAGAAAGAGCCTATATCGATGTAGTAACTGTTTAACCTGTTATAAATCTTGGTAACTCCACCCCATCTCAAGTGTTAATAATGATTCAGAGAGTATTTGTCAAATGATAATGCCAACGTTACGGCAGGGCTCTCTAGTTTAGAGGAATTCCGTTAGTACACAGAGATGGCAGTACCATCACTGAGGAGAGAAAATGGACAACTGCAGAAGACAGACAGAATCTTGAATCTAGCTTGCTGGTCTCAGGGCAACCTCAGAACAGTGATCCTCTTGTGACCACTTACAAGCTTGTGTGAAACAAGTTTGAGGAGTTCAGTCCATTTTCTACTGGGCACAAGTCTATATCACCACAACTGGCAGTCCCGGAAGGAAAGCTGTGAACTGAAGAGACAAAGAATGAATCCAGGGAGTCATTAAAAAAGGGAGAGAGAATAAGACAGAAAATATCTTATTGCCTCTATATAAAACCACGGTACACCCACATCTTGAATACTGCGTACAGATGTGGTCGCCTCATCTCAAAAAAGATACATTGGCATTGGAAAAGGTTCAGAAGAGGGCAACAAAAATGATTAGGGGTTTGGAACAGGTCCCATATGAAGAGAGATTAAAAAGACTTGGACTTTTCAGCTTAGAAAAGAGGAGACTAAGGGGTATATGATAGGGGTCTATAAAATGATAACTGGTGTGGAAAAAGTGAATAAAGAAAAGTTATTTACTTATTCCCACAATATAAGAACTAGGGGTCACCAAATGAAATTAATAGGGAGCAGGTTTAAAACAAACAAAAGGAAGTTTTTCTTCTCTCAGTGCACAGTCAACCTGTGGAACTCCTTCCCAGAGGATGCAGTGAAGGCTAGAACTTTAACAGGGTTCAAAAAAAGCTACATAGATT
The DNA here is from genome assembly GCA_019425775.1 of Rafetus swinhoei. NCBI lineage: Eukaryota > Metazoa > Chordata > Testudines > Trionychidae > Rafetus > Rafetus swinhoei. The sequence goes on along the minus strand of CM033445.1, from coordinate 20,870,146 downwards.
CATGGAGGTTAGGTCCACCGATGGCTATTAGCCAGGATGGGTAGGAATGGTGTCCCTAGCCTCTGTTTCTCTGGAGGTGGGAGACAGGGGAGGGATCACGTGAGGATTACCTGTTGTGATCCCTTCCTCTGGGGTATCTGGTATTGGCCACTGTCAGCAGACAGGATACTGAGCTAGATGGACCATTGGTCTGACCCAGTATGGCCGTTCTTATGTTCAAGGTGGAATTTTCTGAACAGCCCAACATTATTAGGTGCCTGCATCCCATTGAAATCCAGGCACAGGACTCCCAGATATGCCTTTGAAAACTCCAGCTTTTGCCTGCATTTGACTCCTTTCATGGAGGGAAGACAAACACACAAAAAGCAGAGGCAGCAAAAACTACTTTGTATCACTAAATATCATGGGATTTGAAAGCCAAACCATTAAGTGCATCTTCTGATGCAGTTTAAATCCTTCCCTCGCCATTCACCATTTAGTTCCTTCACTTTGAGGTCCAAGAGAGGACAGCCATAGAACTTGTCCCATCTACTCATCACTAATTAAACTATCTTAGGCTACGTGCATATATACTGCACTGCAGTGGTGCCATTGCACCGATACGGTGTCAGATTAACATATTCTATGCTGTTGGGAGAAGTTCGCCCACAAACATAAGCGCTCATGTACATATTGCTTATGCCGGGGGTAACTTATGTGCCCCTAGGCGTGGAATAGTCACACCCTGAGTTGACGTTAGTTTTGCTGACAGTTTTCTATGTAGACAGAGTCTTAGATGCCTCTACAACTATCCAGCTACAACACATGGGGGGGGGGGGGGGGCCCTTTTCATTAATACCCACTTACAATAACTTTCTGAGATTCCATCGCCCACTTGAGTTTTACCCAAGACAAGTAGCCTAAAACTGCATTCTTGCACCTTGTTTTCTGCCATTCTCTAACCAAGAAGGGGTCACCAAAACTGTATTTGAAAGGACTAGTCCGTCCCCAACTTGATAGAAACCGGACACTTCTCTTAGCAGCACAAACAAAGGCCATGCACGACCCCTTTCCTTCAGGGTCATTCTCCTCCCCCTGCAAGTTTTGGAGCTAGACCTGCAGAGCCCTGGGTGCTCATAATGCCCACTCAAGTTTCCAAAAGTCCAAGAGAAGCCTTCTGGTGAAAACCTGGCCTCATTTTAGTTAATGAGAGTTTTGCCACGGTCAGTCAGTGAGGCCAGGGCAGTGCCATCTTTAACGGGAAGGGTGCTGTATTAAACACCCAATTCTGCAATCACCATAAACAAAAAGGGGCTATTTAGCAAGCAATTGCTCAGATCATGGGCTTTCCCTATCACAGGAAACCATCAACCCACAAACATGCGCACAAGCATACCCTGCAGCCTTATCACCCCTCTGGACTGTGAAATCCCAAGCTAAGCAGGGTCAGGCTGGGTGAGGATGTGCATTAGATCTCCCAGAGGCTGAAAGAAGTGCTACTGACTAATCAGTGCTGCCCATTGTGTTCTTCCTTCTCTAGCTTTACTAAACCAAGCACCCGGGGCAAGGCGTTGGGGAGGCGAAAGTTCCACCTTTCTGATGAGATGCATAAAAGAAAAGGCCCAGGCCTCTTGTGGTTCCAAAGCCCCAGGACATTTCCCCTCAGAGTATGTGAATTAACCCTTGCCCTGGCCAAATTCCAGCTCAGGTAATTGGATTCTTTCTGCCTAAACTCAACAGCTGCTACATTCCGTCCCAAAGGTGTTCTACGCCCCCAGGCTTAAGAGCTTCTTAGGTTTTTCAGGGCAGCCACGCTGAAGTTAACACAGACAAGAGGTCACAGCGTCTAGCATTTCTTTACTGAACATGTGCTCAGTGCTTCCCCGTAACAGTACCGTGGCTCACCTAGCTATGTTTCTCTTGTGGCATTTGTTGCCTGTTTATAACACAACACAAATTCCCTCTGCTATTTATACCAATCAATTAAGTATAATTTAAAACCAACTACATACACAAGGTATTGTGGTACAATAGAAAAGGGAGATAGGAGTCTGGCAAGGGCACTTAATATACCCAAGTAATGATCACAGTAAAAATGCCTAGACTCCGGACATCTCTTCATATTCTGCTACATCGGACAAGCCACCAGCTTGCGCTCTTCCTCCGCTTATCCCTCTGAAAAACAGGTATAAACAATTTCACTGGGACATTGTGTCTGTGTGTGCGGGGGGAGGGTCATTAATTGTTCAGGAAGCACTGTGTAGTCCTCAGATGAAAGCTGCTACGTATTATAAATATGAATTACTCCTACCAGAGCTTGACGTTAAAATAGACAAGAAAGACTGAGGGATAACACATCCCTAACCTTCAGCCTACATTTCTACTCCCAGCTAACTGATGATCTGGATCAGTGTTTCTTAAACTTTTTAAGATGGAGGAACACCAAACAATAATTATTTTTTTTAAATAAGGAACACCAAAGACTTTTTGTTGAGAGAAAAAAAGAGGCCGGGGAAAAGTTATTGAGGGGGGAAAAAGTCGCCTGTCCCTTTAAGGGTGGCCATTTTGAACTCTGCAGTTCTCCGCGGCAGACCTCCGACTGCCTCGCAGCACACTGGTGTACCACGGGACACAGTTTAAAAAACACTGATCTGGATGCTTGGGTAACATCTTTGCAGAGAAGGACAAGGCTGATGTTCAGTGCGAGATCCCACTGAATTGAAGCAGAGTTATGAGTCACAGTTCAGATATATCTTTGAGCCTGCAGTGTTTGCCTCTCCAAATTTTCAATCAGACCATGTGACTGACTCCTTTTAAATAAAAGGCAATGCACACACTTGCAGTGTTAATTGTACAGTTCCCATAGTGACCCTCCAACTTCCAAGAACTTAATGTGCTGCATAATACCCCCATGAAGGTGATTGGATAAAGCAATGTAATAAATCTATTATTCTTGCCTTATTGCTGCATTGTTAAATGCCCCACTGTAACAATTGACAACACTGGTCCAAGTCTAAGCTGTCATTCAGAGCAGAGAAATTTACTATACAAACACTTATGTGGCTCTCTACCGAATTTACATCATAATAGAGAACTCCAGCCCAAGTCCTTCATCACAGTGGGCCATTATGAGAACCACTCCCAGGCCTCCCTAAAATGGGTACAACCAAGCTCTTTCCACAATGCCATTTGCTTCACGTTTACAGTTAGCAAGCCATTTAGCAAACGGAGGCAAGCTCTCCACAGTTAATGTAAAATATTAATGTCTCATTTGTTCAACAATTTTGTGGAAATTAAAACTTTTGGGTTAATCATATACTGAACAATTTTAATTAAAGCAGTTATAAAACAATTAATCTGTGCGAGCAGGCTTGGAACCGTGCCAGCCTTATTGGTTTAATACATGTAGGCAAAGCTTATCCCTCTCCTCCCCCCGTCTGACTTAATGAATGCTAATAAGTGACACAAAATATGCATGTGGCGCTCCTAATATAGTTAGTCCATCTGGTTGCACTTGCATTTTGTATTTGTCATTTTGCTTGGATAGAGAAATTGAAAATGAATGCTCTGTGTTAGAAATCACAACTTTCTACCCGGCTTAATTACACATAATTTTTGCAAGCTTTTCAGGGGAGAAGATGGATACCTGAAACTGCTGGTGTTTTCTAATCTTGTAGCAAAGAGCATAAGACCGAAATAGAATCCGGTACTACACAGCAGTACCAGGCTGCTCTAGAACAATGACTGCTCAGCTTTTTTCCATGGTTATTTCAAAAGATCTTTTTTTCTTTGAGTAGATGGCAATATAAAGACCGGAGGATAAAATATGATGTTAAGTATCTCAGACAAATCCTCTGCTACTTCAGTTTGTTCTGCATTATAACTTGTTTGATCCATTTGGGGATGTATTTGTTTGCCAAAGCAAACAGAGCTCTAGTTCTTTGTTGTATATTTAATAGACAAAAAGCCAGCCTCTCCTATCTTTTCAGCGCTTGTGCTTGGATTTCACAGCCATGTCATGTCAAATAATGATTAGCATTGTCATGTGCTCCCATCACACCTTTTTGTGACCAAGCCATCTGCAAACATACAGAACAGAACTGCAATTCAAACCAAAGCGAGTGCATTCTTACCTCTCCCTCTCTGGACCCAAAAAGCAAACAGGGTCTTTCCTAGAGTGAGATTCTCAATGGACACAGCACAGCCGATGCAATAATGGGACTGTGATCAAGCTGCACCGGTCTCTAGCTTTTACTCCTCACAGAACTCACTCCCAATAGAACTCAAATGATGCTATTATAAATACCCTTTTACAGCAAACATCCTACCCACAGGAGGCCCTGACCCAATTTTCTTTGAAGTCAATGGGAGTCTTTCCATTGACATCAGTGGGCATTGGATCACGTCCAAAACGCTTCTCTCTTCCAGCACAACAAGAAACAGCAGGAGTTGCCACCATTTAAACAGTATCCAAATGTATGAGGTCCCTCGTTTTCCTAGTTAATTTAAGATCTTGCCTTGTTTCCCTTGCTCAGAGGTGCCATGCAGTTACAATGTTATGCACAAGGCATGCGGAAGCATCGCTCTATCGTCACAGGATTTCTGCCCCAAACTGAATCATCTCATAATAAAAATGAAGGCAATTTTGTGCATTTAAAAATACACACACACACACACACACACACACACACACACACACACGCCTCTGGTAAACTTTGTAACAACTCCCTTTGCTTATCTATGGACAGTACTGGTGGGAATAACATTTTCTCTTAACACTGTAGAGCTATGAGAGCATCTATAAATCTGGGTCCTTGCCCATGTCACCCTCTGCTTAAACCGGTAATTGGTTTATTAACTACTCTTGAGTTCACCTTGATCTACAGTTTTTGAGTCACGTTCCTCCTGCTGCAGAATGATGTCTCTAATTGCTTTCTGCAGAAAAGGTGCCTGCACATGCAGCCGGAATGAGATTCAAACGTACATCTGTGTGAAGTTCACAGCCTGAACTCACACATTTGTCCGGGGGCTGACCTTGCCTGCCCTACAGCATTTCATCACAGATGTTCTGCGGTGAACAAGGGCCTGGGTTACTCGGGCTCCGCGTTGTAACCTCAGTCAGGTTTCTAGCTGTTCATTAAAATAATGTTGGTTCACAAACTCAGTGAAACAGAAATTAGGTCTGTTTAGAGGCCAAACAAAAGACAGAATGAGTGGAGACAAATGGGAACAGGGACACAAAGTGGTAAGGTGCCCTGAAATGAACTCGTCCATCCATTAGTGATAAGAACTTGCCAAGTCTTGTTTGTAGGCTACTGCCTGCTTTTGCCAATAGGCCGATTCTCATCTACAATGTATGGGACAGACTGCATTTAACAGCACTGAATATCGCCCTTAATTAGTGAACACAATCTATTAAGTTGCTTGCCGGGTTACATCTCAGCCAGTCTATACGTTATACAAGTTCATTTCTGTATGGAACGAATGGATGGATTTCCTCCTCACCCTTCACCTAACACTAAGGTAAATCTCAGTACTACAGATCCCTAGACTATTAGCTGGTTCAGACTTCACATATGATGTCTTGTCCATTCAGCAATATTCCATATATTGGGCATATTTCTTCCCAATGTATCCCAAAACAACTGCAGACAGACAGCAGTACTGTTGTATGGTATTTATGTTGAGGTAGCCATCAAAACAGGAACCTCTTTTTTAAGAGCAGACTCCCCTCCCTATCTTAAGTCTACAGCACAATCCTTTCAGTACCACACAGACCACATACACTGCAAGGCCCCTAGGATGAGTCTAAGGAGCAGTGCAGATGGTAAGGCATAGCTGAGGCAAGAAAAGACACACCTAAACCCTAGGTTGTACCCTACACTGCTCTCCACGTGCCCAAAACGGTGCCTCTCCTGTCTACCCTCCTATTTTTGGAGGAGTGTAGCGGCCCATTGCTGGAGTCTTCCCCCATGCTTCCTTCAGCCAGTGCCTCTCACTGCTGTGTGTAGCTACCCAAGGAAGGGTGAATCCACAGCTTGCATTTCACTGGGGCTTGTACCTATGTGACACTACCAATGGTGTGAGGTGAAAGTATACCTTTAGACCAAGGGTGAGCAACCTGCGGCCCATTGGGATTCTACGTGCGGCTGATGAGACATTTTGTTTACCTTTACCGGGTTGCCGGATTCTGGTAATTTCCATCTGCATAGTTTCTCTCTCTCTCTCTCTCTCTCTCACACACACACACACACACACACACACACCCCTTAAAGTAATACGCACATCAAGCAAAGGCACGTGAAGTGAGGTGCGTGCTGACTGCTCACAACATCAACTGTGAGAGCCGTGTGCTCCCTGAGAGTCCAATCAAAGCACTGCTACGGTTCATTCAGCACCCCCCCCCCCTCCCCGCAAATTCTAGGCACGCAAGATCTAGACAGTGCCTGGTCCTGCGTGAGGGCAGGAGACTGGACTCAGTGACCTCTCAAGGTCCCTTCCTGTTCTAGGATTCTATAATTCTATAAATGCAGTTGGCAAAACTACCCGATCCCAGGAAACCGTCCGGGTTACGCCAATCTTGCAGCTCATTGAGATGAAGGGGGGCCACTCATGCGGCCCACTCACTAGCCCAGATTGCCCATCGCGGTCTTAGACTCTACACGTTGGAGTGGAATCACCCATCCCACAGTAACCCTACTTCTGCTCCCACAACCACTGTTCCATGATGTAAAAAAATCTGTGTAGCAGTAGGTTGTGTAGCAGCAGTTTTACCTTCACTATTCCTCCGACCTTCTATTCTATACCAACAGGAAGCCTGCAGGCCACTGAGGCCTTTAGCAGGCAGTGGGGACCAGTGTTCCCTGTAACCTGTGCACTTCAGCATCCACAGCTGGGTTTTTTGTTTTTACTGGTGATGCACATTCACACATGCCTGGGTGCACTTAAAATTTATTCCACACCATGGATGGAAAAAAATCCACACGGATGAAAAAGATTAGTGAGAATGTTACTGGGGACGTGGGCTCCTCACAGAGATTATTCCTTAAATCCTCTCCCTTCCCCAACCCTATTGAGCCTCCCTGGCTGCAGGGGATGTAGCAGGGTTTGCCACACAGCACATGATGTGCTGCTCCCTTTTGGCTCTTGCTCCATTAAAGTTGTTTTTTACACCACTTCCGGGACAAGTTGTGTCACACTCTGCTTCACTGTCAAAAAGCCAGCTTTAATTAGCAGGTGGTTGGCTATTCCTGTGCCCTGGAACTGGCTATTGAGTCTTCTTTCCAGAATCTTCTGAATTGTCTCTGATGTACTGTACACCAGAAGAGCTGCATTTTAAGTGGCTATCTCGTGTCTTTTCCACAAAAGAGCTCCCTAACTAGTAACAGATCAGAACATGGTACAGCAAGAGCAGACAAGCAAAATCTAAGGCAATCAAGCACTGCAAGAAATAAAATAAAGTGGCTAGTTTGACTCCCTATTCCTGGAAATGAGACGCAGACAACATACTTTCTGAGTGCGCTTAACACCTTCTAAGTGCATCACTTAGAAAAATACAGCTGTGGATCTCTCTGTGTACAATGATACTTGGGCAGCACGGCTTTTATATTTTAGTGCTTTAAAACATCCTACAAATCTTGTTTAGCGATGTCAGTAGGAGGTCAAATAGAAGCCTTGAGTCTCAGTGGATAACAATCCTTCTATGAAATCTTTCCAGAGGGGATCAAGTAATTCTTGTATCTTCTAGCCCCAGCCCCCTTCTTTTTGTTATTTTATTTTATAGGCATTTTAGTGGAGCTCTCTTTGAACTTCAAATCTTCTGCAACAATACTGCTTGCCAACAAGATAAAACATTTAGTGCTGCTATATACTAAAACCATCTCTCTAACAATACATTGCATGCCTCACATAGCACAAGAGCTAATTCAGCCAACAAAGCAATGAATGCTCCACAAAAAAATAATTTACCACATATATACACCCACACACTAATCTTTATATATATATATATATATATATATATATATATATATATATATAAAATATAATGCACACACTATTGTGCCATTTAAACCCAAACCCCACTAGAGAATAGTACCACCTTTAAATATAAACATAAAAAGGATCACCACTCTAAGAAAAATTACCATGCTCTGAAAATCCAGGAAAACATTTCCAGCTGGATATATAAATGTGAAGGAAACCAATACTCCCCAATGCGTTTCCTCTTCTCAATTCCTTACCAGTAAGTTTGCATCTCTCGTTCTGTACTGTGGGTGTCTTCCCCCACTACAGCTAAACTGCAACAATAACTATCCTGGATCTAATATGGTGTTGGTGTAAAATGGATGGAGCTCCTCAGCAGTCCAGAGCACAATTTTATTGTAAGTACTACATATTTGAAAACCAGCATATCACTATATCTATCTGGATGGTTATTTTCATATTATATTTATTAACTCCAAGAGGGAACAGGTCTCCATAATGGCACCCACCAAGGACAAAATCTATTAATTTCAGTAAGTAAGAACCAGTCTCTGTGCACAGGAACATATGTACAAATCGGATAACTGCTGCTAACTACCTGCTCAATATGCCACTCTAATAAATTGGCTTAGTGAGCCTCTCCCCCTCTAGTGGAGATGCCAGTAACAGCTCGCTACAACATGCGCAGCACGGAGTTCAAGTGGAAGATATCTGCAATTTGGGTCCTGAAGGTCCTTGCAAACGTCTGTATGTTATGTATTAATCTAAGTTGTGCATGTGTGTAACTCACACACCTAGTGTGGTTACTGAGCAATGTAAGTGGTACCTAGACCACAGCAACAGTTAAGACCAAGAGACCTCTACAGCATGGGCTAGGAGCCAGCTGGCTTTTAGCTCAGAGGGTAGGGGCTCCTATACTCCGCTTCAGAGATCCCAGGTTCAAATCCACCTAGTGGTGGTTACATGTGCACATCCAAGTCAGGCCACCGGAAGCAGGGACTTGCCAGTACAACTGCCAAACCCGCAAAGTGCCTGCACAAATTGACAATGCGCACAGAGGTGGATTTTTATGTTTGCAAACAGTTGCACCCAAGTTCTGTGCGTGCAGTGCAGAAGGATGGCCAAAAGCTTGACCTAAAGTGGGAACCTTCAGAATATTTTATTGCAGCACCCATGGGGATACTTGCTCTGCCACTTAGCATTTTGGTTTCACTGTTAGGACACCAGTGAAACATTTCATGAGAGCTAGAGGTCAAGAAGATCTCGACAAGACCCTCACAAAACACGTCCAGTGTCAGTTTTCAAACTTCATACTATTATTTTCACTTTCCAAATTTGTCTCTATTTTTAATAAAGACTATTTATTTTCAGGGCTCATATTCCTGCCTTTGGTGCTGTAGATTACTCACCATTCTACATGTAGAGTCATTCCACCTGTGATGCCCTACTTCCTTGTCCTTTCGTAGCTCAACTTGGTATTTGTTAAAAACTTGAAAAACAACTAGTCTAGTTGTGCTACATAGACTAAGTGCTAGACTAAGTGCTACATAGTCCTGTATTTTGTTTCAACTAGTCTAGTAGCACCTTAAATACGGACAAAACATGTCGATGGTATCTTGAGGTTTCGTGGGCGCAACCCACTTCTTCAGATGACGCAGATAGGTATTTGTGGAGATGAATCTCCACACCAATACCTCCTCTTCAGCAAACAATTGAGACCAAAAGCTTCTAACCTTAAAAAAAAAAAAAAAAGGGCACGCACTAGATTTTCAATCCGCTCACTCTGTTCCATTACCCTGTGGCATTAAAATGCTACAACATTACTTAGTGTGCATCTACACTGCAGCTGGAGAGGTGTGATTCCCAGCTGTGGCGGACATGCACTGGTAGTTCTGCTCCAGCCAGCACCTCAAAAAAGAGCAGAGTGGTCATGACAACTTGGAAGAGCTGCACAAGTACAAGCCGGCCCAATCTATTAAGTTTGCAGAGGATACCAAGCTGGGAGGGGTTGCAAGTGCTTTGGAGGATAGGGTCAGAATACAAAACCATCTAGAGAAACAGTCTGAAGTAAATAGGATGAAGTTTAATAAGGACAAATGCAAATTGCTCCACTTAGGAAGGAACAATCAGTTTAAAAAACATACAGAATGGGAAGTGACAGTCTAGGAAGGACTACCACAGAAAAAGGATCTAGGGGTATGTCTACACTTGCCCCCTACTTCGAAATAGGGAGGCAAATGAAGCATAGCGAAGTTGCAAATCAAGCCCGGGATTTAAATATCCCGCGCTTGATTTGCATGTTCCAGGCCGGTCGCCATTTTAGAAATTCACTAGCCCGGAGTAACTGCCCGCGTCTAAACGCGGCAGTGAACCGGGAGTCCGATTGAAAGCCCTAACTTGAATTAGCTGGTATTCCTCCTGCAATGAGGTTTACCAGCTAATTTGAATTAGGGGCTTTACATCGGACTCCCATTTCACTGCCGCGTGTACACGCAGGCAGTTACTCCGGGCTAGTGAATTTCTAAAATGGCGACCGGCCGGGAACATGCAAATCAAGCGCAGGATATTTAAATCCCAGGCTTGATTTGCAACTTCGGTATGCTTCATTTGCCTCCCTACTTCGAAGTAGGGGGCAAGTGTAGACATACCCTAGGAGTCATACTGGACCACAAGCTAAATATGAGTCAACAGTGTGACACTGTTGCAAAAAAAAGCAAAACATGATTCTGGGATGCATTAACAGGAGTGTTGTGAGCAAGACACGCAAAGTCATTCTTCCACTCTACCCTGTGCTGATTAGGCCTCAAATGGAGTAACGTGGCCAGTTCTGGGCACCACATTTCAAGAAAGATGTGGAGAAATTGGAGACGGTCCAGAGAAATGCAACAAAAATGATTAAAGGTCTAGAAATGATCTATGAGGGAAGACTGAAAGAACTGAGCTTGTTTAGTTTGGAAAGGAGAAGACTGAGAGGGGACATGATAGCAGTTTTCAAGTATCTAAAACGGTGTTATAAGGAGGAGGGAGAAAAATTGTTCTCCTTGGCCCCTGAGGATAGGGCAAGAAGCAATGGATTTAAATTGCAGCAAGGAAGATTTAGGTTGGACATTAGGAAAAAATTCCTGCCTGTCAGGGTGGTTAAACATTGGAATCAACTGCCTAGGGAGACTGTGGAATCTCCATCACTGAAGATGTTTAAGAGCAGGTTGTATAGACATCTATCTGGGATGGTCTAGACAGTGCTTGGTCCTGCCACGAGGGCAGGGGACTGGACTCGATGACCTCTTGGGGTCCCTTCCAGTTCTAGTGCTCTATGATTCTATTTCTTGGGTATATACTTGGGTGGCTAGCCCAACCTACTACCCGCACTGCCTCAGTCACACTGCTATTTTTAGGGACTAGCTTGAGCAGAGCTAGCATGTGCCTCTCCCAATACTGGGATTGCACCTCCCACTTGCTATGTAGACATACCCAGATGTGTTTTCTTCAGGGGCAGCCTGTCCACATAGGCGAACTAGGCGGTCACCTAGGGCGCCAAGTTAAATGGGGTGCCAAATTGTGGCGCAATATCATTGAGGGGTTTGGAGGTGGGGACGCCGATGGCATGGTTCGTCTAGGGCCGCCCCTGGTTTACTTTATAGAAAGGGTCACATTTTCTTCACGAACTTGTACATGTGTATAGTGCGTTGCCCAACACCCTCCACCCCAAATCTCTGACAGCAGCACCTAAATAATGCCACTTGCATGGTTATTCAAAATATAAACTTTGTGGTCTCTCATGAAGGATTTTATTTTCCACCACAGTTCCTATATCCACGTAGACCAGAATGACAAAAGGTTAACGCTGATGGTTTTGCTGGAGATTGAATAGCATTTCCTCACAGTTCTGGAGTGGACAGCACTGACATATCTTGTCACGTCTCATCAGACAAACACAGCCTGCCCTTTTGGCACCCCCTAATTTCAGTGGTGTTCGAATGTGGTTCAGACCCTTCTTTCCCCTCTCATTTCTGTAGCATGTAGGTGCTGTGCGAGGCGCCATCTCAGGCATGCATGCTTTTTGTCTATTCAGACATTGCCGGGGTAACGCCTCAGCATTTTATTATCAGCAAGTTTCAGCCACATGCTCCTGTCTCAATGTCTTTTCTAGTGTTAAATTGTAGCCACTATGTTCCCCCAGTCGCCCAGCACAAATCACATTCACACAGTGGGCCCTATTCCACTGTTGGATGACCTTCTCAGTCAGGAGTTCTTTATGACACCAACTAGGTGGTATTCAGATGCTCCAGCCTGAGTGTTACCTGCTGTTAGGGTTGCCAGATGGTTTAACCAAAAATACCACACAAATCTCCCCCCCCCGCAAAAAAACCAGGGAAAAAATTCTGTTGAGGAAAAAAAGGGGGGAGACCAAAGTTGTTGGACACATTTTAGGTGTCCGGTATTTTCTGAATTTTTTTTACAGGATAGGAGGCGAAAATACCGGACTGTCCAGGTTAATACCGGACACCTGGCAACCCTACCAGATTGGCAAGAAGGGCATAGCCACAGATGAGCTTGCGTGGGATGTGGCCCACCCACTTTGCTTTCTGACCCGCCCCCGTCAACCCGTCTGGCGCTCCAGCTGGGAAATGGGGTTGAGGTACTGGGGGCTTATCCAGCTCTGCTCCAGCAAAATTTAGTTCTCAGAGTTCTGATTCTTGATAGTCTAACTTAGATATTTATATGACCCGGACAACTATAGTAGCCAAACACCTCACAGTGTCTGTAGGAGGTCTGACGTACTATTATCTTTGTTCTGCAGATGGGACCAGAGACACAAACTGATTTGCTTTAGCATACGCTGAGTTTGTGGCAGAGCAGAGACCTGAACCCAAGTCTCCATGGTGTCAGGTGCACCCCTAGCCCTCCTTATCTCCTGCCACCTTCCCCAGGAAAGGAGCAACTTGACTCCCTCCCCATTTTACACTTGATGGAAGTGCCAAAAACTTGAAACGGGCTAGACGTTATCAGTAACAGCAGCACAGTATTTCTGATCCCAACAATCAGAATGAAGTTATCAGACATGAAAGGAAAAGCGCCTCACAGCACTGAATGGTGCAGACTTTGATTTAATTTTACACTGCTCATCTGGTTCTTCATGCAAGAGTGTGAAACAGAAAAAAAAAAGTGTGACTTTTTAAAAGGCTTTCACGGAGTTGGGATAATCATTTCCCTGTATGGCAATGTTGTATCACCATGGGCACATAGAATTCAAATGTTGCCTCGCATCCTATATTGTAGCAGGATAAAAAATAAGACAAATAGGCCAGATTCATCCCTTGGGTACAGCAAATTGACCCAAGGAAAAGGGCTTCCCTTTGGGCTAGTTTACTTTCTAACCCCACCTACACACCCAACATGAACTAGTTTATTTAGTTCAACTATCAATCCCTTATTCACCAAAGCAGTGCTTCAGCAGGGTTACTCATAGAGAGGTCACCATCTGGACCTTGGGACTTATCTTGGTTATTCTCTCCTCGCTCGTTAAATGAGGACAGAGATGTTGAAAGCAGGAACTTATTCCAGTGTCAACTGCATCAGTGTGAATCCGTGAAGTTGTTCTGGATTTACATCAACATTAGTAAAAAGCAGATTTGGCCTAGGATCTTTCGCCTGTTCTTGCTCAAGCATTCGTGCATTCTTTCTGCCCTCGGAATTCTTGTTCCCCTGTATGGGGCTTTCCAGACGCTAGGTCCCAAACAAAGGCAAGTGTGATGGAAGTGTGAGCTTCTGAGAAATTTGAGTTACCATGCAAATTTCCCAGTAAGTAAAAATAACAAGCTGGGGAATATATTGGCAGGGTTGTTTCTGAACAGAATGCTTTCACAGTTATCTATGCAGGCGTCAGTGGGCCTTTATGTAACACCCGGCATAACCTTGATTGAAAGGCACCTTAACAAACATAAGAGGCCACAATTAAAGCAAAAAAATCACAGTGCCAGAACACCATCAGAACATCCTCTACGGCTTGTGAGAGGCCTTTGCAAATGAGCATTTCTGGAGAGCATGATGCCGAACTCGTAACTGACCAGTCTGCATTCCGGGCCCTGTTCGGATTATGCCTGACCTTACTTCACAGATACAAGCTCAGAGGTCTCTGTTGTTTATTTCACCAGAATCTTTTGGTTGTCACTGAAGCCTGTTTTGAAGCCCTGTAGTCGAGGAAGATTCAATCTCAGGTTTTCCGCAGGTAAAAGGTCAGCAGAAAAAAATGGGCTGGCCTGGGTCAGAAATATTTGTCTGCACCAAAGGGGCTCCAGATAATCAAAGAGTCCACAATCTGTTTTGTTCAAGGGCTGATCTAATCAGCAGGACCTGCCTGCGAGAGGAGACTTTATGGCAGATGTAATCTAATCGTTTCAGAACAGATTTTGCTGTGGTTTAGGTGCTTCAGTTAATGGCAATTGGGATTTTGGTTCTCCTTGTAAGGGAGAGGGTGAGGAGTGGAGGGTTTGGAGCCTATTTGGGAGCAAGGGACACACTTGCTTTACCATTAGAGCCAATTTCTTCTTGCCCCATCCATTTGTTTCACCCACTCTTTGAGCTTTGTCTTTAACTAAGGCCTTGATCCTGCAATCTGCTCCACGGGGGCAAATTCCTACCAACTTTACTGGGCTCTGCACGCAGGGATGTGTTCAACACAGAGCTCACCAACAGGTTCAGGGGCTCACACGGCAAGTTCTTCGGGACAGATGATATTTTACTGAACATTTGCACAGGCACAATGAGCAGTAACCTGTCTCAGGCTGGGGAGGCACCTGTAATACCAAGTCAACAGAGGGTTAGGGGTGGGTTAGCCAGGCAGCCCAAAGCAAGTAAAACCAAGATTGGCTCAGACACAGTTCAGAGTTAAAAAGGTACCGCAGAGATGCTCACCCTTCACGAAACATTCCCACGTCGCAAGCCAATGTAAAAAAATCTGATGGGAGTGACAAAAGAGCAATTTACACCTTCTCCGAACAACCCGTTCCAGGCAGCTGTGGGCTGGCACATGCTTACTAGTACTGCCACCTCTACAGCAGCTTGGAATCCGGCTACGCAGTTATTCAATACCAAAAAACCAAGAGATTCTGCTACTGTAATAAATCCTATTACAGTAAGGTAGCTCTACTCATGTGATAAGTTACACAAGACCCATAAGGTAGCTCCTTCTGAAGCCAGTAAACTGACAACCAATCTAGTTGGATTAATTTAAAGAAATGCTCCATTTTGAAAAACAGTGAGTGAAGGAAACCTACTAAAGCAATTCTGCTATTTTAAACCTGATTTAGCAAAATGCATCACACACTACTGGGAGCACATTAACCATACAGAATGCTTTCAGCAGGTGAAAAAATAATTTCAAATCTAGTTAGAACTAGAGGTCAGATGGTTCTGTTGCATTAGGTTTTGCTCACTCAGACCAGGTTTATGCTACATGAGGAAGTCGACCTAAGATACACCACTGCAGCAACAAGAATAGCGTATCTGGAGTCAACGTACTTTAAGTTGAATTTCTGTAGCGGCCATACTGTGGGAGACCGACAGGAGAAACTCTCCTGTCGACTTCCCTTGCTCCTTGTGACCCCATGGAATTCCAGGATTGATGGGGATACTATCAACAGTCAATTCATTGGGTCCTTACTAGACCCACTAAATCAAACACAGGAAGATCAAGCCCCAGAGTATCAATCTCGGGGTAAGTATAGACCTGGCCAAAAACTTGTAATCAGCAGAGGCACCTGACAACTTGTTGCAAACCTCGCTACCGAGAGGACATGGGCGAAGTATGATTTCATTCATATGAGAAACAGCAATAGCCCCTTGCGCGCTTTGATCCATTTGAAAGCTCCAGTGCAAAATCTTGGAAGGAGCACACAGTTAACCACATTTCAGTACTACATGAATGGTAGGAGGTTTCTCTGATCGCCTGGGGCGTGGTGATTCTAAAGGACCCGACACTCTCAGTTGCTGCTGCCAGGTGCCCAGAGCCCCCGGTTGCCACTGCCAGGTCCCTGGAGCCTTAGATCCTTTTTAAATCACCATCAGAGCTCTGTGAAGCATGTTCCAGGCCGTTCTAAGGATGGGGGTATAACATGGCGGACCCCAGGCAGAACCGAGGACTGGCTGCTCCGGCCCCGCCCCTTGTACCTGAGGCTCCACCCCTTCCAGGAGCACAGAGCCAAGCCTCCTTACCGTGCCCAGTGGCTCAGCACGGGTGGTGGCTGCCCTGCCTTATCCCAGTGTCTAGGCCAAACCCTGGTAACTGGCGCAGCATCCGCGAATGCTCTCATCTTCTGAAGTGAATGACAGATGCAAAAGACCAACAGGAGCCTGATACTACACGGAGAGAGCACGAGTGGTGCGCATATTCTCTTTGGGAGGCTTGTTTCCCCCTCCCAAAAAGGGTGTGGGGGGGGAGGGGATTTGCTTTCCCAAGGGCTCTGTTCTAGTTTCATGGGATTTGCTCCTCCACCTCACAGCACCATATGGAAAAACTGAAAGCAAATGTAGCATCAAATTAATCAAAAGCAGATCGTACAGGCAATGGATTTGTGCAATGAAAAGCAACGCAAGCAACAGCAAATTAATACACAAGCGCTGCTCTTTTTAATACATAAAACATCTGTTAAAGTAGTGTCTGCTCCACTGTACCAACAAGAGGTTATTGTGTAGAAAGTCAAAGCAGGACTGTACTGTAAAAAATATGGGATTTTGTTTCATGGATAATTAATAACTGTAAACCAGTAAAGGCAGACTGTTAAATGTCAAATGGTCAACAAGTAGGACTGCATCCCGCCAGGCCGTACATTCACTCGCTAGACAGAAGGATAGTTACTATAAAGGTATTTGCATAGTGTCACATATATCCAAGGAGCTGCACATGCAATTCTCTCTGATACACCTTCCTAGAGGCAGATTCTTCATCCCACCTGCACTGCACAGGAATGAAATGGCAGGGGAAAGTGTATGCCAGGGATTTAATAATATAGTCTAAGGGTCCATTACAGCCAGTCAGGTTCTCAGTACAATCTGGACTAGCCTAGGCCTGTTATTAAACTATGCCCTTCTGCAGTGAGCCAAGGAGGATGTTTTGCTGGCCATGGCCATGTTTTCCTTCCAACGTGCCCCCTTCATGCTGCAGGGAGGAGTTGCCACACAGACCTCTCACCCGGCAGGCAATGCAGCCTTTACGTTACCAGAGCAACACAGAGGAGCTGGAGTGGGCCATGAGTCCTGGCCCATTCATGTCATGCAAACAGGTGTGAGTAAAGGTCCATGCCAGCTGTAGGCTCCCACTGCTTTTTAATGCTAACTCCACATGGGGGTAGATCAACAGGCTCCCTACATACTTAGTTTCCACCTTGCTCCTTCATACTCACTAGGGATGTTAAATTTCAAGTAGTTGACTAATCGAATAGTCGATGCATTTTGCATTGACTATTCGATTAGTCAATAGGGGGCGCCTCCGCCTTTGAAGTGTAGCAGCAGCACTAGGGCCATTGCTACACTTCGAAGGCAAAAGCGCCGTGTGGAGCCCAGGGTCAACTGAGGATTCCCCTGTGACCCCGGGCTCCATGTGGCGCTGCTGCTTTGAAATACCCCCTCTTCTTTCCGCCTCTCCCCCCCCACACTGCCTCTTTCTGATGGGGGGGTGGGAGCGACTAGTCTGTCGACTATCTGATAAGCATTTGCTCATCGGCTAGTTGACGAGTCGTTCACATCCCTAACATTCACCTGTGCAGCCTTCTCCAATGCTCAGACTGTGACTCCAGCCATAGAGAAGAAAGCCGGGGCAAAATACGGCCCGTAGGCCGGAGCCGGCCAGCCAAGCAACCGGATCCAGCCCACGGAGGCAATGAGGAGCCCCAGGCAGGCTCCCCAGCTTGCCCCACACGCCATGCAGAAACGGGGCTGCAGGGCTCCCTTTCTGTTTTGAAACTGGAGGGGAGGGGGAAAGTTTTAGGAGCTGCCCCACTCCCAGCACATTTCCATTGGCCGTTTTCTGGCAGAAACCAGCCAATGGAAGCTGCCTGTTGGAATAACAGGCAGCTAAGAAGAATCACGCCCCCCTCTCCTGGGCTCAGTTATTCATGAAGCACATGGCCAGGCAGGGAACATTTTAAGCTCTGCAGGCAGGCTAGTTTGGCAGTTGGCAAGTAAGTCTCTTAGCCACAGCCTGCTTCTGGCACCCCAGCCCTTCTCTGCCCCCCCCCCCACCCACTCAACATACCCATACTCCCTCCCAGATCTGGCACCCCAATCTCCTGCCCCAGATCACAATCCCCTCCTACCCTAGGTCACATCCCAAACCCCTGCACTCCAATCCCTCACCCCGAGGACACAGGGGGACCTGTGTCCCCTGTCCTAGATCACAACCGCCTGCTTCATCCCAACTCCTTCCCAGACTCCAGTCTCCCTCCTGCACCCCAATCCCTCACCCCGAGCTCCCTTCTGCACCCAACCTCCATCCCAGACCCCTCACCTCCATTAATATCATGGAAGAGTGCAGCCCCCAACCATTTTCCAAAATCTTGGCATGGTCCCCCTCCCCATCAAAAATGATTGTCCACCCCTGGGTTAGCGCATGAGCTAAAAACCCCACCAGTGTAGCCAAAGATGTAATGGACTCAAATCTCTGTCCTCACTCCTGATAATCACTGGTCTGAGTCTGTGGCCCAGAAGCAGTAAGATGGTGAGTAACTCTCCCCATTGCGTCCCCGGAAAAAGAGGGAAGAATGGTGATGGAATTACCATGCAACCTTGGGCCTACTTCCGGGACAGAACCGCTCCTCCTTGCTCTTTTATGGAGGACAGATGGTAACTTTACCATCTGGAGCCTCGTGTTTAAGTGGAGGATTCTGCTTCAAACTTCTTGGTTAAGCGTAAAAAACAAACAAACAAACAAAAGAGGGCAGCCTTTTACACTCTGTTCTCTTCAGCCCTCCAGCATCTCAACGGGGAGAAATTTCACATGCTGTTCGAACCACAGTTCCTAGGGTGGGGGAAACCTGACAAGAGTTCCTGTCAAGGGTGCAGCAGAGAGTCAATGAAAATGAATGACAATTTTTAAGCATGTCAAGTAAAATGCACCATGAGAGAGGGAGAGAGGAAAAATACTTTTGATTTCCATTCATTTGGAATGAAGCTATCATCTCTGATTTTCAGCTCCACTTTACTCTGCCAACTGGAGAGTGCTTTCCAGAGGTTGGGTCACCTACATAAAAGAAATGATTGTACCGAGATGGAATCGGCCCGGGAGAGCACAGGGCTGCTGCAGACGGACAGACAACTGTACAATTCCCCATACAGGCTCAGATTCTGCTACCTTGACTCACGTCATATAGCACCTTATTCCAGGACAAGTCCCTCTGATATCTCACACACACACTGAGCAGGAAATTCCTCTAGCGGTACTTCCAACAACACTGAATTCCAAGTAAGGTACTAATCATTGTAAATAAGGGTGTGGCTTATTACGAAGTGTCTCTACCCAGAGGGGCTTAATTAGCTGCTTCACATGATACTATATATTTTGTTAGTCTTTAAGGTGCTACAGGAGTAGGGATGTCAACGAGTAGCCGACTATACAATTAACCGATAAGCCCAGGCTTGTCAACTACATGTATTTCCCCGTCCTTGCTGCCTCTTCACAGAAGCCTAGGCTTATTGGGTAGCCACCTAATCGACTACTCTTTTACAACCCTATCCTGACCCTTACCTCATGAAGCAGTCTCTCCATCTTGCCCTGCATGTGTAGCAGGGATACTCTGTGTTTCAAAAAACACACCGTAGTTTTGTTTGGGGGATGAGAGGTTGCATGTTGAGAACCTAAGAATGGCCCAACTGGGTCAAACCAATGGGCCACCTAGCCCAGTATCCTGTCTCTGACAGCAGCAAGCACCAGATACCTCTGGCAACTGGAGGTTTAGGGACACCCAGAGGATGGGGTTGCAATCCTAACCATCTTAGCTACTAGCCACCCATGGACTTATTTTCCATGAGCTTATCCAATTCTTCTGTGAACCCAGGTCATGCTTCTGGCTTTCACAACATACCCTGGTTCCACACGCTGAAGTACTTGGAGTGGCGCTTCCTTTTGCTTGTTTTAAGGCCTCCTGACTCTTCATTTCATTGGGCAACACCTAGTCCTTGTATTACATGAAGGAGTAAACAGCACTTCCCTCTTCACTTTCTCCACACTAGTCAGGAGTTTACAGACTTCTGCAATATTGCCTTTAGCCATCTCTTTTTCAAGCTGACCAGTCCCCGTATTTTCTGCATTATTATCCATCCCCTTCTCTAATGGTTCGGAACGTGCCTTCTTTTTTCTAAGTCACGTTGTTACATAGAGATGTAAAGGGGTAACCAGTTACCTGATAAGCATCATCCAGATAACTAGCGGCCTGGCCATGCTGGAGCAGCCCAACCAGCCCCACCACGCTGTGGACAAGGGGCTGCTCCACAGTTAACTGGTGTTTAACCGGTTAACTTTTTGAACGATGGCTTATATCCCTAGTTTTACATAAAGGTTTCTAGAGCACTGCATTACAACAGTACCACAGAGCACTGCATTACAACGGTCTCTGACAGTTTACCTTAAAGGATTAGGCTGCCGCAGAAAGTATTCTAGCAATGCAGTTTATGTAGCCCTGGAATGTGTTCTCCAATCAGATTAACAGATCTAACAGGATTTGGGAACACTATCAGGATCTTTAGGATGTTCCTTGCATGCTGGAGGCTCCAGTTTCTGCAACCATTTGGGTGAATCTAATCTAATCAAGGCTGCCTAGGTATACTTTGTTAATGGACATTAGTCATTTACATACTACAACTCGATAGGCAACTTTCATCCAAATTCCATTATGTGCAAGCAGTCACAATCAAGACCAATCTCCACTCTCAAGCATATCCTTGAAGCAGCTTAGTCTGACCCAGTGAAGAATTGAGCACTTTTGGTGGGATACTCACAGCCCCGACTATGGATACGTCTAGACTGCAAAGCTTTTCCAGGATACTGGAGGTATCCAAGGAACATGTCCGCTTTTCCGGGCTTTAAAAAGAAATCCCTTCTTTTTAAACATGGAACACACCCAGTCGAGTGGTGTATGCTTAAACTGTCCCGATTAAATCCCAGACAGCGGGTCAGATGAAAGGCTGCCTCCAAAGCTGGTGTGTATTCCATGGGCAATAGGAGACCCTACTGTAAAAGGTGACTAGCATACCCCGGGGGGTGGCACAAAATTCACCTCTATGCCCGCACTAAAATCTAGCGCCAGAAGACAGACATTTAGAAACGCACTGCCGTAGTCACACAGTCACTGATAGGGGCTGGGAGCACAATCAGCAAGCACAGCAAAGGTGGCACTGCACCTGGTGAGTTTCAGCCCATGTAAAATAAAAGCCTTCCCTGGTTTGTTTCCTTGGGAGGTTGTTTTTCATCCGTTCTTGGATTTGTGCATGCAGTGGTTACAGTCGTCCAAATGCAGGCATTTTTGCAGGAACCAAACCAGAGCTTTTGGCCCTCAACTATCAGAAATTGCCTGAAGATTTATCCAAAGACAGCCAAACCAGCTTCGGGGCTCCTTGATCTATTTGGAAATCCCCCAAGCAATGGGGAGAAGGGATTCTAGGCATGAAGAGGACTAGGCGAAAAAAAATACAATTCAGGCTTCATTTGGAGTTCTCTCGTGGATTTCCCAAGGGAACTTTCCCATGCATTCCCCAAATGGGGTGCCATCTCCCAACTGGCAGGTCTAGGAATAGCGGGATGACCTCCGGGGGCTGGGGCAGCGTTGCACAAGATACCATCCCTTCCTGAATGCACATCTGCTGGCAAATATAGGATCCACAAGCCCTGTTCCGAATTCTTCAATTAAACATGCAGACCCCTGGTTTTCAGGAACTGCTGAGTGTCTTGGGCCCACCATGGCTGCATCAGGACTGGACTTGCTCAGCATCTCTGGAAAAAAAAAATCAGGCAGGCTACCTTGTATTTTCAAGGACTACTCTAGGAGTCTTTGCTGCCGTGATATTTATCAGGAGGATGAGAGACAGGAAAGCCTGTAGCAGCCTCTGGGCAAGATTTGGCTAACTCCAGTAATTCAGCTCTAGCAACAGACCAATATTCAAGCATAAAGACACTGGGAAGTCTAAAGCATTTCAGCTGATCCTGACTTATATGGGCTTGGAGAAAGGATGCTGCCTTCTCACCAAAACTTCCGCCGCAACTCTACCTAATACATTTTTCCCCCTTACATGCGCAAATTCTCATCGCCTTCCAGTGAGAATACATCCTCCTTGGAATCAAGGCTTAAATGCCCTCGAGATACAACAGGCTAATGGGGGATTTCTTGTTCCTCCAAAACTAAAATAAATAAATCTTTGAATTTGACACTAAGGAAATCACAGTATCTGTAGCTTGTCCTTGTGCTGTTCCAAAGCAGTGATTTGTCCCGTCGGGCTTGCACAAAATCAGCCACCGTCAGAAAGCAGAATGCACTTTTGCTGTAGCGTGAAACTCGTGGATAGCAGCTGGAATTTGCTGACAAGGGGAGATAACAAAATTAGCATCTCAGCAGAGGACACTGAAACAGGATCCAGCCGGAGCCAATGCACCACATCCTCAGGTGATGTAAGCCAGAGAAGTTCAATGAAAAAAAATGAAGGAAAAAAAATTTATCGCTAGCACATTTTAATAACTGTTTGGTATGTAAATGGACGACTCCTTCCAATGCCTATTTAAGATGTCTTTCTGCAGTGCAACAGAGTATGAAGGTACAGGTTTAAGTCAAGGAGGCTTTTCTGGGTCTATGCTGGTGTTACGGAAGATTCAAGCCCTTTTCTCTGTAAATGAAGTTTTCTTCATCATCACGGACACTTGCCAGAATACATCCACTTGGTATCAGAAAGAACAATCTTGTGGCTAAGCACAAGATGAGGTGTCAGGATGTGTGGATCCCTTTCAGGGTCTGCCACAGACCCTGTGCCTTTAAACCTCTGCTTCCCAATATGCATGCTCAGGACCTTTGCTTTCTGCGACATTCAATTCATTAATATTTGGATAGCATTTTGAAGCCCTTGGAAGAAAGGTGCTGTAGAAATACTTTTGAGTTTTGCTCTATTTCACAGTACCAGTAGGTAATTAGCATCCCAGGGTGGTTTCCCTTCTACAGTACTAATACCACTGCTATTGTATTACAAACTATTGTTTACATAAAGTGGGAGACTGTCACCAATTTTCATTTGATCTCTTTAAGTGTGGGGGGTCCTTCCCCTACCCCCACTTTCTAACTCTCATCTATTTTGGCAGCTTTGATTGGGGAATTCAGGGGAGAAAGTCAGGACATTGTCTTCAGCAATAAGCCTTGATTGTCAGGAGTTAAAAAAAAAAATATCTCTGCTTCTCGCTCTAAGCACCAAAAGGTTTCTTAGAAAGTTCTGTAATCACCACCTGCCTCATTTCACAAACTCTCACAATATGACTCTTCATCCAAATCCAGTTGCTACAGTACCATTCAGTTTCAGTGGGTATGGGGAGGGGCTCTCTGAATCATTCAGATCTAAAGATCATTGTTTACATAGACAAGCCTGAGATTAAAGAAAACAACTTGAAATAACTGAGAAGAGGTCTAAGCAATACTAATGAAACTATAACCATCTTCCAACTTACGTCCTATTCCTGTGCTGAGCAAAGCCTTCTATGTTGGCTTTGGAATCCATGTTCAACAAAGCTGACATAAAAAGAAAGCACAACCTACATCTGATCTCATCAGCCATTCTGCCTTTAAAGCACTGACTAAAATCCACAGCAGACATACTTAGCAAACTTTAAAATACAGCCTCTCAACATTGTTACAATTAAGTCACTCTGAAATGTCATGAAAAGCAATCTAGTCCCATTAAAATCTTCACACTCTCATTAAAAAAGCACTTACAGACTTGAAAATGTTCCTAATACATTATTTAAAGACACAAGATGTACAGTGACTAAAACCCTTGTACAGGAAGGGAATAGCAGCCGTCTGCTTTAAACCTATCTGTGTGCACACAGGCACGTGAGGGCACAAATTTGCAGTATAATTAGGTAATTGGCAAACTGCAAGTAGATGTCAGGTTGTAGTGTATTTGTTTAAAGAAAAAAGGAAAGAAAAAACATTGTTTGCTTTTTTTTTTTTTTTTTTTTAATGGAGCAAAAGCCCACTCTGGGAGGTAGCATGCCCCACTTTAAGTGGCTTTTTGTTTCCTATAAAACAAGATACAAACATTTTCTCCAGGTCAGAGACACAGAACAAGGTCACTGTGAGAGCAGGCATCTAGATAATGGTCCGAGACAAGAGGGTCATCTGTAGCATGGGGCACAGATCGCTTGCTGGAGGATTCTCTGCATCTTGGGGTCTTCAAACCATCATTTGAGGACTTCAATATCTGAGATATAGGTGAGGGGATTATTCCAGGAGTGGGTGGGTGAGATTCTGTGGCCTGCATTGTGCAGGGAGTCAGATTAGATGATCATAATGGTCCCTTCTGACCTTAAAGTCTATGAGTCTATGAGGCACAAGGATTTTCTGTAAAGAGTAGATTGAGGTGTAAAATTTGATTTTCCGGTTTACAGCCAAGAAAGTTTTGGCAATGTCTTCATTAATAGGTAATGTTATGATCAGGAAGTGGCTTATAGTTCTGCCTCGTTCCGCCTCCATACAGATTTTAAAACAACATTCACTTAGCTAATTAGGGTAACCAAACACTAAGGCTGTGTCTACATTGGCACCCTTTTTGGAAAAAAGGATGCTAATGAGACCAGTCGCAATTACAAATCATGAAGTTTAAATATCCCAGCGGTATTTGTTACATAACTGCGCTTTTTTCCGGCTCGGGCTTTGCGGAAAAAGCGCCAGTCTAAACGAGGATCTTGCGGAAAATAAACCCTTTTCCCAAGATCTCTTATTCCTACTTGCAAGTAGGAATAAGAGATCTTGCGGAAAAGGGTTTATTTTCCGCAAGATCCGTCTAGACTGGCGCTTTTTCGGCAAAGCCCCGAGCCGAAAAAGCGGCATGTAAATAAATACCGCTGGGATATTTAAATCCCCGCAATTTGCAATTGCGACTGGTCTCATTAGCATCCTTTTTCCGAAAAAGGGTGCCAATGTAGACACAGCCTAAGAGAAAGATTATTTCATTTCAGCAGGAAATCCCTACTTCACCAATGTTGATATTTTGGGTCCAACCCAAAGAGTTACCTAAATCCAGACAGTAAGGGGCATCCATTTACAAGAAACTAAGGAGGTAAAACAAACAATGTTTTGATTAAGCCATCCAGGATCATAAAGCAACATATTTGGCTGTGAGCAACGGAAAGTGGGAATTCTTCTAAAAGTGGATATACTGACTTGGGAAAGAGTCATTAGACTTTGTGCATATTAAACAAAAGAAATGCATCTTAATGATTCATTAACCTAGATCCAGATCCATAGCTAATTCTGATACATCAAGGGGAAGCCAAACGCTTGCTGATAAATATAGGCAAAAGCAAGGTGTCTAGTTGAGGTTGCTTCTCCTTCCAACTGGAATTTGCTATGTAAACTGAAAAAGTAATAATATGTATATATATACACACACGTTCATGCCTGCCTCTTCATGAAGTGCCAATTCTCTGCTTTCAGAGGGATTCTAGTCCTAGGGAACAGCTATAACACTTAGATTGGTAATAGCGGGGGGGAGAGAGAAATTAGTGTTTTAATAGCATTAGGCATTGTATAACCTTAAATTCTAGGATGAAACAGACTGGACCATATGTAAGAACACATGTAAATAAGAGAATGCGAGATGAAGAAGAAACCCATTCCCCAAAATCATGATTTCACTCAGAGGATGCAAGTAATTTTAAAATCTTGCATGTACTTCAGCTCACGAAAAAAAAAAATTAGACACTGAGGCCATCTTATTGAGTGATGTACAGCGCCGTAAGCAAGCTCTTGCATAAGCTTCCTTACTCAGTTCCTCCACTGAAACTTGCAAATTATATTCCCGCTCTCAGATAACTGTCCTTGGGCTTCTAGTGAACAAAAACTGGCAATTATACTGAACGATGTGCTTGTATTTGATGCAGACTGGTATCCACAAGGGACTGAATTCAAATCAGTTTTGTTTTACTTGTAAAATGAGTCACATTTAACTACTGCCATAGGCCTAAGAAGCTCCCCTGTCATGTGCAAAGATCAGGTTAGCTGTTCTTCACTGAAAGAGGAGGAATGCTGTTTAAATAATGACAATATTTGTATAAGACTTTTCTTTAGAAACCGTACTTCTCAGCTCACTTCAACAGAAAGTACTGTAGCCATCTCACTGTCTTTTACATTCTGGCCTACCCCAATCATTTTTGATTAGAGTTGAATATTTGATGCAAATACAGAAATGTTCCAGGACATAAAATAGGTAAGTACTCTCTGGGTGTATTTTATTACACTACTTTATCATTTAACGTACAATAAAGGGAAGTATTATGAAATACTGTGGCACTTAAGAGGTATTCTATCCTATCTTGGTAAAGCACAATGGTTTCTACAGCATTCCAGGACTTGTTATAACCCCTAGACCAGGGCTACTCAATACACAGCCCACGGCCCGTTTGTTTGTGGCCTGCGGATGGGAGCCAAAACAAAAAAGTAGTCAATATAATGGTCTTGTGTTGATATGCGTTTTAGTAGTTAAATTCCTGGACTGTCATTGCTCATTCAAAGTGCTGTCATAGAGGTAGAAATCGGGTAAATATTGCATTTTATTAATATCAGCAGAACTGACTTAAATGGGGCCTTGTGTAGTCTTGCCTTAATCTTTGTATTCGTGCCCGTCAGTGTGAAAGAAGCTATTTGTATATATATGCAACCACACTTAAGTTGCAGCCCTCGGCACGTGCTGTGAGTATCATTGTGGCCCCCGGGGCTTCCAAAGTTGAGTAGCCCTGCCCTAGACTCTACAGGTTGAGCCTCTCTAGTTTGGCACCTTGGAGACCTGACTGGTGCAAACTAGAGAATTTGTCAAAACCAGGGGAGGTCAACATTGTCTAGCGGCATTGCCAACACTTCCACTGCTTACTGCGCAGTTAGAAGACATTAGGGGTGTGATGGGGTGTACTAGCCCCACACTGAACTACGGTTTAGCCAGGTTACCCTGGCTGAAAGAGTCCAGCCCCCACAGCCCTGCTGGGCATGCTCAGACTGTAGCCCAGGTATAAAAACCTGGGAAGAGGCTCAGTCTGGGCAGAACACTTGCTGGAGGATTCTCTGCATCTTGGGGTCTTTAAACCATTATTTGAGGACTTCAATATCTGAGATATAGGTGAGAGGATTATTCCAGGAGTGGGTGGGTGAGATTCTGTGGCCTGCATTGTGCAGGGGGTCAGACTAGATGATCATAATGGTCCCTTCTGACCTTAAAGTCTATGAGTCTATGAGACTGCGGGAGGAGAAGGACCTCAGGCTAGAGCTCCTGATCAGCAGCAGCCAGCCGCCCGCCCGCAAGGAGAGCAGCTTGGGACGTAATCACCGCAGACTACCAGAGAGGTGCAGCCCCCCGAGGAGCCAGTGGACCCTGCGACCACGTGGGAAGACCCCAGGGCTGTTGCTACAGTTCAAAGGCGAAAGCGCTGCAGGAAGCACGGGGCCAGCGAGAGACTCAAGCAGTCCCCTGCTGGCCCTGTGCTCCCTGCGGTATTTCAAAGCGGCAGCGCCACGTGAAGCCCAGGGCCCGGCTTCAGGTTCCATGCGCGCTGCCCCTTTGAAGCACCCTCAACTCTCCCCCCCCTCCCCTCCCCGCTTGCTGCCTCTCTTATAGAGGCAGCAAGTGGGGGGGAAGCAACTAGTCAACTAGCCTGTCGACTGTCCCATAAGCATTTGCTTATCAGAGAGTCGACTAGTCATTCACATCCCTAGCAAAGACAAGTGTAAACGGTTTTGCTGTCTGAGACAGCCAATATGATTAGAGTAAAAAGCCCTTTAAAAAAAATAATGGGCAGGACAAAGCCTAACTGAGCCGGTCACAAATTAATTCCTTCGTGAAATGTTCAGAGGGAAGAGAAAGGCGAAGATTTCCTCATTCTGGCACCATAAAAGAGAAACTTTTTATTTGGGGAGAGAAGGCTTTAAGGTAAGAAGCAGACAAAATGGCTTTGGCGGTATTCTCTGCGGCTTTATAAAATATAGCTGCCACTTCTCTTTCAGCAGCTAGCATTGATTCATGACAGACCTGCTTGCCTCAGTGTGATTTGTTAATGCTCCTCCTTTCCCTGGTTTAAGTACCTCCTGTGGCAGAGAAAATGATGCATTTCCAGTCTCTCTTTCCTCTTAACCCTAGAGGCTGCAGATCTGGAGATGGGGAAATCCATGCCAGAGCTCAGAGAAGATGAGCCCAGAGCATTATTCCACAGTGCCATCTAGCCCTGCATGATGCCGACATTCCTTTCAACAGTCCTCACCCAACAGGGACTCGGTCTTATTCACTGTTAAGCCCCTTCCTCTCAAAGGGTTCCCGGACTCGTGTCCCGGTCCTGCCAGGGAGTTTCTCTGTGTCGTGCGAACACACGCTGGAGCATGGGAAGTGTTCACTGGCAGCCCACAACAGCTTCTAATTCTATCCAAACCAGCAGGTTTTCCTGGAGCAGGGACTCCACGAGGAGCACCGCAGTTCGTGGGGATTTTGCCTTTGAATTCAACGGGTGCACGATCGGGCCTTCCAGCAACCCTCACCTCTCTCCAAAAACCCACACACACCACACCACTGTGTGGGAACAGCTACGCATAAGGAAGTCAAGGCTCTAAAAGCAGCTCACCAGAGTCTCCCCAGGCCCTGTTTGGGATTTGCTATCCACCGTCCAGCTCAGGGCAGAAAATGACACCGGGTGGCTTACAGGCCATCCCAGCACTGCCCAGCTCTCATTGGCCACCTGAACTGCCAATTCATGCAGTCAGAAGGGCGTAAAAGGTGCTTCACCCAGGCAAAAAGAGCAAATGAAACAGCCAAAAGGAAGCCTGAGACTGAAGACCTCCGGTGGCAAGCACTGGGATGACACACTTCTCTTTAGCCAGGGGGCAAGAGGTTTACTGCTCACAAACGGCCAAAGATCACCCACAACCCACTAGTTGAGTTACTCAACACCTGTGCCTCTTGTTGGGTTCGCCCGCCAGTTATTCAGGATTTCCTCTTTGTTCCATGTGTTCTATAGACTCATCCCTGAGCAGAGAGCCAGGGCAAGTGTTGTTTACGTGGTCGATAACACGTACAACCCAATTTCCAGGGGCTAGTGATACACCGATCCTTCCGGTCGCCTCTGCCTGGGTGAATGGCACTCTTAAGTACATCTTCAGAGCGTATTGTATGAATGTAAAAGGTCCAGCACACGTTGGGGCCCCAATGGCAGGAACTCGTAAGGGTTTGCCTCCAACACGCCAGGGATCGATGTTGCGGCAATCAATCCGCCGGCCGTCAATTAAATCGATCTCCAAGCGCACTCCCGTCGGTGCCAGTAGTCCACCAGGATGCGAAAAGTAGCCGGACTCAACGGGAGAGCAGCCCCTGCCAACCTTACTCCACACAAGACGCTGCCTTAAGTACCTTGACTACAGCTGCACTATTTGTGTAGCTGACGTAGATTAGAGATTGATGGCAGGGGCTGGTGTAGACAAGGCCTGAAAGAAGGAGATTCAACAGCCAGTCACCGCTTACTTCAAGCAGCAGGTAAGTAGCTCCCTTGGAAAATACCAGCCTATATAAAAACAAGTTTCCGGAGCCAGTCACTAAATCCTCCAGAGGTGGAAACAAGGGGAAACGGAGCATATGTGGAGGAAAGGGCAGCTGTCTGCCGGCAAGATGCTGAGGTCTCAAGCTCTCTAGAACGATGCAACTCCCCAGTATCCTCATGGGATTAAATCCATCTCAGCATCACGGAGAGGACGCACATTCCGGCCAAGTTTTCACAGGGATGGGGACAATGGTGAAACTTCACACAGTTCACCAGGCATCGAACAGATAGTGCTCGGCCTGACTGGGTGCACAAGTGGTGCACGGGCTTGATCGGGCCCGGAGTTCAGTGTTGACAATTAAACATGTGTATAAGCGCTATCCTAGAGTATTCAGCCCCTTGCAAAACTGTGACCATAAAAAGCCTCCGTTCTTCTTTTACACCTGCCTGGGGGCTGGAGACAATCCTAGTTTTTGTGCTTTGGGGACTGGATCCTCAATGGATAAAACAAACAGCCACAGATCTATAGGCATATGACAACTTCCACCAGATGAGGAGCAGACCTTGCCAAGAGTCGCTTCAAAGTGGGGGCCAGAGGGGACTGGATATAGACCCTCCTCACCAGCTGGCAGCAGAGAGCACACAGTTTATCTGCCAGACTGAATGTCTCTGGCTGCTGGTGGAATTTCTGTAAGACGAGAGAATCAATCCAAGGAAACTGCATTCTGGCTCCCGTGCACTAGCAGAATGTTGCAATATCTGGGTTGCAAACATGGCAGGGGAACGTCCCAGTGTTTTTATTGTTTGGTTTTGTAAAATAAAACCCTGCACAGTCAACGTTGTGCTTAAATAATCCATCCATATCCCTTTGAACTCAGCCTGCCCGATTCCTCAAACTCTCTTCAGTTTACAGCATTACAGACGGGACAGTATTAGCAATCAGAAAAAAGAAAACAGAGGCGCATAAATCCTGCTCTCCCCTACACCGGTTTTATACAGGTGTGACTCCCACTGGCTTCAGGCTGAGTTCTTTGTGATTTAGGCCAGCCCAAGAAGCAGAATCAAGAATCCATTTTCCCTTTTCCTCTCTAATGCCCATGTACCGGTAGCATATATGCATCTGTCAATTGGCACCCTCCCCACGGAGGAAGGGTAAGCAAGAAAGTCCACAAAGTCACCTGCTAGTTAAGACGACCTTTCCCATCCTCCAATGTAAACAGGACTTGGTTTGGCAAGGCATCTGTCTGGGATTGATGCCACAGCCCATTGTGTTTATGGGCCAAACAATAGCTAATAAAAACTCCATTTAAGCTACTACAACCTTAACACGGTCCAAAATGAAAACCCAGAGGCTGTGGCTGCGCCACAAATCACATATAGCGGAGGCGTTTCCTTTCCTCTCTTTTTTGAAACGCTCACTGATATAAAGCAATAATCACCCCAGCTGTGAACCCAGCTTGGAAAAGGAAGCTGCGTAGAGCCGGATCACATGCTGATGGGTCTCAGCAGAGCTCTGACATCAGCCAGGGCACTGTCCCAGAACCACTCACACCACTAGTGGGCTAAGAAATTGCATCTGGCTTCAGCCTGGAATTACTCGGAAAGCTAAGAAAAGTAAGAAGCTGCCTTGAGTAGGGGCCCGGTGTTTGGAGGCTGTTGGAGCATTTCCTTTTCTTTTCCTACCAAGTGGAGAAGGAGTTTGTCACAGCCTGGCAAGTGGCCTCCCTCGCTCAGCACACTGATTCACAATGGAGAAGGCTTCTGGGACACCTGTCCACCTTGGGAAGCGGATGCAGAATTAGTTCTCTGAGCTCCTGGAGGAGGGGAGGCGAAACAATAAAACACAGGCATTCTTGCTTAATGAGCCAGCGCAACAGAACAAGAAACAGGCTCGAAATACACTTGGTATGGCCTCTCTCGAAGCAAACTCTCCACCACTGGCACGGGAAGAAATACATTCCTTGGTGACTCCCACTGCAGGTGCAGTACCTATCCAGCCGGATCTAGCTCTATGAAGGAGATTGCCACCATAACTGAACAGGCCTATTCAATCTCTAACTACTCCATTACGGTTCTCCAGCCCAGTTTTGTATTCATTTAGGTCCATTTTCCTCACCAACTTCCGTGGAAGCAGAGCTGGGCTTATCCCCCTTCTCTCGGCTCACGTGAGTGGTCCCATGGGAGCCAGTGGGACAACAGGCGTGAGCTCTTGTGAAGGGCGTTCTGGAAAGCCAGGTTCCACGGAGCAAATCCCACGCCGGTGTTAGGGCTCAATCCTGCAAGACACTAAGCAGCTTTCCACTCCCACTGGCTTCCATGGGAGGAAAGGGCGCTGCAGTGCCTTGCAGGACCGAGACCTCAGCATGGATTCCTCACTGGGGGAGGCTGGCAGGACGCGGAGGGCTAAGCGAGCCGTTGGGGGCGCCAAAACAGCATTTTGACCCATTCAAGGGCATTATAGTGCAACGTTGCAAAGACGATTTTCAAAATCAGCTATTGGCATTGACTGTCAACGAGAGCCGGGCACCTAACTCCTTTCTGCAGTTTGGGAAACAGGCATGAGAGCTAAGGGGGGAGGAGGTGCTGCAGCAACCACCTAGCACCCAGGATCCCAGTTGCCTCCCCACATGCCATGGGCTCTGCTGCCGGCCCCACATCCGAGGACCCAGCTGCTGGCTCTGCACCCGGAGTCCTGGCTGCTGACCTGTGCACCCGGGACTCTGCTGCCAGCTCCGGGCCAGGGTCCTGGCTGCCAGCCCCATGCCCTGGGTCCCAGCTGCGGACCCCGCGTGCCAGGGCTTTCCTTCCGGCCTCAGCTGGGGGGTGGGGTGGAGGCAGGACAGGAGACAGGTGGGAGATGCCAGCACCCCCACTCTTACAAATGTTCCCATGCCACAGTCTTGGAAAGACACGGTGGGATTTTCAAATTACTCCCTTGATTTTCTTTCCACTTTCCACATGGCTGCCGCTGCCTGATCCAGCAGTAGATTTCTCACGCACACCCACACATGCCATCTTGGTGTTGAAGCCTTCCGAGAGCACACAGAATTGGTTTCTTGCTGGGGCAGGGTGCTGTGAAACAGGTCACTGACATGGTGGTGTGAATGCAACCAGGGATGGGAGGAAAGGCAGAGTACTGCAATTTTACGGGAGGCTGTCGCTCATGCCGCCACCAGCCCAAGACACAAAATAAACCAAAGCAAAGCTGAGGCGCGCTCCTCTTTCCAGAGGTCTGTAGCATTTGTTTCCACCCGCGGTGCCAGGTGAGAGGAGTAGGATTACGACCGCATGCTTTTCTGAAGGACATGAGATTGTTTTAAGAGTTGAGATCAGTCTCTGCGATAGGGCAACTGCCGCACGCGGGCCGGAAGAGGTTAAAACAGTCTGGAGGGAGCTTGCGCAGAGCCCCAGCCAATCAGGGTGCAGCTTGCTGGGGCGGCCCTGTATAAAAAGAGCTGGTCAGCAGAGAGTAGGCCGTCAGGGCTTGAGCAGAGCGTAGGCAGGACTGGTTCCCAGAGAAGTACCTTCGGGAGAGCAGGGCAGGGCAGGCTCAGGGGAGCTAGAGAGGGAGACTCCAGCCTGATACCTGCCAGGCTGCAACACACCACATGACTTTTCAGCTTGGAAAAGAGGAGACTAAGGGGGGATATGATAGAGGTCTATAAAATCATGAGTGGTGTGAAGAAAGCTAATAAGGAAAAGTTATTTACTTGTTCCCATAATATAAGAACTAGGGGCCACCAAATGAAATTAATGGGCAGCAGGTTTAAAACAAATAAAAGGAAGTTCTTCTTCACACAGCTCACAGTCAACCTGTGGAACTCCTTGCCTGAGGAGGTTGTGAAGGCTAGGACTATAACAGGGTTTAAAAGAGAACTAGATAAATTCATGGAGGTTAAGTCCATTAATGGCTATTAGCCAGGAAGGGTAAGGAATGGTGTCCCTAGCCTCTGTTTGTCAGAGGGTGGAGATGGATGGCAGGAGAGAGATCGCTTGACCATTACCTGTTTGATTCACACCCTCTGGGACACCTGGGATTGGCCACTGTCAGCAGACAGGATACTGGGCTGGATGGACCTTTGGTCTGACCCAGTATGGCCATTCTTATGTTCTTATGTTCACAAGGGAAGCAGTCCAGGGAAGAAGAGAGTGCAGGGAGAGCGGAGGAGGGCAGGACAAGGCTGCCATCGGAGGGTCCTTGGGTCGGGACCCAGAGTAGTAGCCTGGGCCCCCCCCACATCACGTCTAGCCACCATTGGCATGTGGCCTGGAAGGCTGCAGCTGGCCACGGTGGGAGGCACTAGACCAAGCACTGCCAATACAATGCCCCTCCTGGGAAGGGAACAAGAGGCCACTGGATTGGGCACTGCCGGAGGGCAGCATCCTGAAGAGGACATTGTGATCTGGGAGTGATGCAGGTCCAGAGTGGAAGTGCGGAGCAAAGACAGGTGGGACACCCTGCTGAGTAGGAACTAATTCCCCAGAGCAACCAGCAGGAGGTGCTACAGCGGTGAGTCCCACCCTGCGACAGCTCCTGGAGCCACGGGGCAATCTTGGCATTGACATCTGCTAAACTTAGCTGTGGGCCAGACTGCTTACGCCTAAATTTCCAATCTCTGTTCTCTTCTTGGCTCCACGTAAGCACAGTGACAGGTATATATACGACCCTGGCATCCCTCTACTCATGACAATTAGCGTTATTTTGCTTAAGAGGGCTGCAAATGTAACATAATGTCATTCATACTGTAACCTTTGTTCACCTGGTTTGATGAGTGCTTTAGCTATTACTTTATAATACACTCATTTCACACACCGTCTTGGATGCCAAATACACATCAGCCTTTGGTGATTCTCAGAGACTCCACTCAGTCACGAAGCAGCTCCCTAGCTGTTAAAGACATAGACCTTATTTACACTACACGGTGGATTGACACTGCAGCGATCGATCCACCGGCCATCAATTTATCATGTCTGCTTAGACGTGATAAATCGATCTCCGAGCGTGCTCCCTCGACGCTGGTACTGCACCAAGACGAGAAGAGTAGCCAGAGTTGACAGGAAATCAGTCCCCACCAGCCTTACCACACGCAAGAGGCTGCAGGATGTACGTTGGCTTCAGCTATGTTATTTGCATAGATCGACAGTTCCGGAAAGTGTAAATAAGGCCTTAGTGTCACAAAGGTAGAAACTTAACAAGCATAACACACCACTTTGAACTTCTAGTATCTTTAACTCCCAAATAACCTGAGAAACCTTCTGAACTCAACATGCAAGGGGCTGTAGCTGCAAGTTTCCCCAATAACATTTCACAGAGCTGGGAGACAGTCTCCAAACCTCAGCCTTTTTTTGGAACAGCTGTGACTAGAGGGAGGGGTTATTTCCATCCAGCTGACAGACATCATTATTGCCAAACACTCAAAGTTATGTGTTAACCTCCACCTCCCATTCCACCCTTCCCCCCAAAAAACAACAAGATATGAGATTTAAACACATAACCTGGTTTTGAAGCCAATTTGGGATTCTTTTCCCTTCATGTTTTCCAATAGTTCTCCTTAACATCAAGGATGTGTCTAGACTACAGGGTTTTGTCGACAAAAGTGGATTTTTGTCGACAAAACTATACCTGCGTCTACACTACACTTGAGTTCTGTCGACATAACGTCGACAGAACTCGGCAGTTTTGTTCAACGGCAGTAAACCTCATTCTACGAGGAATAACACCTTTTGTCGACAGAGTTCTGTCGACAGAAGGCATTATTGCATCTACACTGTCCTTTGCGTCTACACTCTCATGTTGACAAAGCGGCTTGCTCTGTCGACAGAACTGGATGTAGTCTAGACGCTCTTTGTCGACAGAAGCTTTGTCGACAGTATCTGTCGACAAAGCCTCTGTAGACAAAAGCCTGTATTCTAGACGTACCCCAAGAGCTAGAACTGTCCTGCTCTTGTGACACTGGGGTCCAAGGTCTTAAGACAAGCACTAAGGCTCACAAGATGAATCAAGATGTGAGAGCCAGCAACAAACTATTGCATACTCTTTCATTTTTATTTTCAATAGCTAGTCAGGGTAAGTCAGAGACCCCGAGAGGTGCACATTTGGACAGCTTCCAGTTTTATTCCTCTGTTACGTGGCCTCTAAACTGCAGGAAAATTCAAGTCCCCAATTTGAGACTTATTTGTGTCCTACCATAGCCTCAGTCACCCCGTGCAAAAGGTCGGCACAAGGCCAGTGTGCCAGCCAGCTCTGTATGGATGCTTTAAGTGAGGCTATGTGGTGCCTTGGCCTTGAACTGACCCAGTGTGAACTGAAGAGGAATAGCCCAGAGAGGAGTGAGTCTCAGTTGCCCCCGCTCCTCCCTGCTCCCCTGAAACGTGAACCTTACAAGTAATTTACAAGACACCCGTCTGCCTTACTAGCAGTGACTGTGATGCCCAGTGCTGCCTGGGCCATGGCATTTCCAGAGGCAGAGCAGCACTAGAGAAAAACCAGACACTGACAACTTTGTGAGCACACGGACATGATGAAAAACCACACACACACAAACACACAGGCATCTTTTGTTTGGCTCCCAAAGCAGCTCATATGCATAACACTAGAAGCATGGCAGAATTCAACAGAACCTGAAAACAAGTCTTTAGATACACACACAGAAAAAGGTTCTCCATTTGCTACTTAATTATACAGTATCGTAGAATTAGAGTGAGCTTTCCTCGTTATCTCCTGGTTCAGAACCTATTCAGCAGCCAGCTGACCACATGCTGTACTAATGCCAATAGCCTTGCACATTAACCTTGATAGCCAGTTTATAGCTTCACTGTTTGCTATGCATATCAGCCTTGTTCTGACCTTGTTCCTGACTGCCTTTTCACTGAAATCTAACACGTGTAGCAGCCTAGCAGCCTGGCCTATCTTCCACATCTCTGCTACAAGTGATACATCTTCAAAAAAGGTCTCAAGTACTTAATGCCTTTTGCAATGCTGCTGGGGGCTGCTTCCTTCCAGTCCGAGGTCGCTTATCGTTCGCTGTTCTCAGTGAGGCTGTGACATTACAGAGACAGTTTACAACTGCTCGGGTGCATTCTGTTATTAGAGGAAATCCACAGGGACATTTCATTATTACTGCTATTTTACACGGAGGCTGTCAAAAAGGGATAATTGCACGTGTCTACAAGCAGAAGCAACAAGTAAAGAGGCTATGCCGCACTCCACTTTCTCAGTTATAACATACAGGACACTGAGCTCTGCGAATTAGCTGGCATCCCTGGCAGAGAGATTATTACAAAATAATGGTGTTTTTATGGCTACAATTCACCGCCGGATGGTGGCAACAATATTTAGCGCGGATCAAAGGTGTGCGTAGGAACCAGAATTCCTTCAAGTGAAGGAATCATTTCCGACAAGTTCTTACTCTCCAGACTTGCACTGCAGCCATGAAACAGTAGAAAGGGGCACCATACAACAAACTCATCCCTAATGCTGAATATATTTGTCCCACAAAGTGCAGGAGTGTTATCCTTTCTAGAAGTAAAATCCGTTTTTCCGGGAAGGCAACTGGAAGGCTCGGTATTTGAAAGGTGTACATAAAAAGGCCAGTTAAAATCATTACAAGATTTCCAAAGCGTATGAAAACTTCCAGCACCATGCAATGGCTCGGCCATAGCTGCTGCAGTAAAGGCAGCTTCACGGAAATTTCTTCGCCATATGGATCCGTGTATAACAGAAAGAGCAATAGGGGCCCCCTGCTCAGAGAGACAGGTGGCTTTTCAGTCTTCAGCCTTCTCTCACAAGCAGCCCTCAACGAGGAATAGATGCCTCCGCTACATTTAACAACACTGGACTTAGAACATCCCATGTAAGTGCAGTTGTCATCGAATCATAGAGCTGGAAGAGACCTCAGGAGGTCATCAGGTCCAGCCCCCTGCCGTAGGCAGGACCAGTCCCAACTCAATCAACTCAGCCAGGGCTTTGTCAAGCCGGGACTTAAAAACCTCTAGGGATGGAGATTCCACCCCCTTCCTAGGGAACCCATTCCAGTGCTTCACCACCCTCCTAGGGAAATAGTTGTTCCTAATATCCAACCTAGACCTCCCCCACTGTGACTTGAGGCCATTGCTTCTTGTTCTGCCATCTGTCACCACTGAGAACAGCCTCTCTCCATCCTCTTTGGAATCTCCCTTCAGGAAGTTGAAGGCTGCTCTCAAATTCCCCACTTCTCTTCTGCAGACTAAACAAACCTAAATCCCTCAGTCTCTCCTCATAGGTCATGCACTCCAGCCCTCTAATCATTTTGGTTGCCCTCCCCAGGACCCTCTCCAATGCATCCACATCCTTTCTATAGTGGGGGGCCCAGAACTGGACACAATACTGCAGATGTGGCCTCACCAGAGCCGAATAAATCACTTCTCTAGATCTGCTGGCAATGCTCCTCCTAATGCAACCTAATATGCCATTAGCCTTCTTGGCTACAAGGGCACACTGTTGACTCATATCCAGCTTCTCATCCACTGTAATCCCCAGGTCCTTTTCTGCAGAACTGCCTTAGCCTGTAACGATGCTTGGGATTCTTCCATCCCAAGTCCAGGACTCTGCATTTGTCCTTGTTGAACCTTGTCAATTTCACCCTCATCTGAAGGTGTGGAATTCACTGCTGTATAGAGGGGTCCACAAGATCCAGACACCACTTAAACACCAGTTTCTTAGAAAGCCGCCCCTAAGGCATGAAACACTACTTCCCTTTAAAAGGCTTTGTGGTCACTGTCCAGACAGAAAAGAACCCCCATTAAATGCGATTCCCCTCCATTGGAAGCAAGCGGCCTTTGGACTGCACCAGCCTCCAGCGGTCACTAAAGATACACAGGATTCTGGAAGAATTCATGGTTGATGGAAACGGAACCCACTGATCATTCTGCAGGAATGGCGAAGGAGTCAAACCCCATCTCTCTATTGGAACAATCTGGGGAAATTGCGAAACAGAAACCATACCTGGATTCTCCTGTTTCTTTCGAGGCCTCTTCCACTCTTTTTTTCCTGAGAGGAGGGAGGTAATCTGGCCTTTAATAAGGACCACAGGATTTGAGAAAACCCAAATGAATGGACCAAGTTGCCAGGGCTAGCAGAAAACACTCTTACTACAACGGTACTTTGAAACAGCCTTTTACGTTTTAGACCCCTTTTAAAAATACTGTGAGTACAAAACTGCACTTACGGGGGAAAGAAGCATAAAAAGGTAATAAACATTTAATGATCCAATAATTGGTTATATCAGAGTAACCACTGTTCAGTAATTAACTCCCATTCCTTCCTGCTCATTTCATATTTTCTGCACCCTTTGATAGGTTCTTGTGACAATCCGCATGCCTTACAATCTCGCAAACTGAAGCCTTTTGATGAAGCTAACAAGCAACGATGTCATTAATCACTGCGCTCATCCCAGTGGCTTTCAGACTCTGCCTGAGATTGGCCCATCCTCCCTGCCACCCTACGTCCTGTTCTCTTCATCGGAGCTTTTGTGCATTGCTCCGGGGCCATCCTTAATACTGACATTTGGCACCAGGAATTAAGATCAGCCTGTTCCCTCTTGCCAAAGGGTTGGAGGCGGGTGAAGGAGAGGTAGAGCCCTGCAAATCCACAGGTATCTGTAGCTGAAGATGTGGATGCAGATATATGTAGCTCATTTTTGTGTATATGGATGCAGATACAAATTTGTGAGTATGTGCTTTATATCCACGGGTATCCGTGTCAGCAGAGATCAATGCACATATCCACGGCTCATTTTTGTGGATACAGATGCGGATACAAAAATTTGTATCTGTGCAGGGCTCGGAGGAGGGGAGGAGGGGGAACGACCACACACAAACATTACATCTAGAAAAAAAAAAAAAATTACACCAGCAAGGAAGAAGACAGTAAAGAGCTGGCATGTTGTTACTGTGTAAGACTACAACTGGGTTAAATGTCATTTCCAACTAATTAGCTGCAGATGGAGGAGACACCCTGAAGTTCTACTGTTCCTACCAGTCTTCAGTTTGCCCACCGCAACACAGAGCAGTGGATGGAGGAGAAATGACTATCCATGCCTTTTGGAGATCCTGTCAAAGATATGGGAACTCAGTACAGAAGCAGGGTCCCCATTCTTCCCCGTGATTCACTCTTGCAAAATGATGCACACAAATGAACAACATTATTAGCATGGTTCCTTGGCTTACCAAGCCCCACCAAGAGCGTATCCACGAGGAGGTTAGTGTGGAACGAGCTAGCGCGTGAAACTTACAGTGCACCAGCTACTCTGCACCAACTCTCCGTGTGAATCCTTTCATTCTTCATGCACTGGGAGTGTGGAATAGCTACTTCCCCATGTGGGGAGGGGAGAGGTTTAAGAAATGGTCTCATGGAGTTAGTGCACAGCTATCTCATACTAGCTACTCCAGTCTCACCCCATCAAAGGGGTGTGAATGAACCATTGCCTCTCACACTGATCAATAATGCTAACAACTTAAACTTCTCTACAGCATTCGGTTAATAGCCACCCCCCAAGATGTGTACTTACTAAAGTACTAAGGTATCATTTAGTAATTGCTGATTCCAGGGAATGTGCCCCAGGAAGCTGATGGCTTACAAAGTCTCATTTCTGATAGGTCTAAACCAGCAACACTTTACACCGGACATGAGCTATTGTCAGTTAAACTCTGTCGGTCATTCCCGTCAAGCTACTCCTTCCACCAACGTGTGAGCTCAGTCACACCAGTGTGAAGGCAGAGACATGGATATGTCAGTAGTATTATTTCACATCGAAAGCGGTGTCAGATCCAAATCTGAACGGTTACTTTCAGCCAACAGATCTCGATGCAGGTCATGTGGACATCTGTTGAGCTCAGATCCAGAGGTGGGAAGGATAGCTCAGTGGTTTGAGCATTGGCCTGCTAAACCCAGCATTGTGAGCTCAACCCTTGAGGGGACCAGTTAGGGATCTGGGGCAAATCTGTTAGGGATGGTACTTGGTCCTATTGGGAGGGCAGGGGACTGGACTCAATGACCTCTCAAGGTCCCTTCCAGCTCTATGAGATGGTATATCTCCATGTATATATATGTGCCTTCCTTCGGAGACACCATTTTCATCTCACAAATTGGTGTAACACAGGTATTTAACACCATTGATGATAGCAGTCACGTCTGGATGACATTAATGTAAGAAAGACCAGAATCCGTTACATTTTTTATGTGCTACACACACTTCAACCTCTTTGCTACTATATGACATTCACTATATAGAATAAAACGTCACCCCAACAGGAAGACCAGGGAAATAAATGTCAGCCATTTTTGCATGGCTCCAGAAGTTTGATACTCAGCCCAAACTGTCAATATTTCACAACAGCTAATTTTGCAGCACCAATGGCGCCACAGAAAATAGTTATCCAATACAGCGAATACAGAAATTAAAACAAAAATGTCCTCTTCATGGAAAATGCTGGCATGAGCCACTTAACTACACCCTGCACAGAGTACCAGGGGTTATCAAAACATAGTTGAGCCATAGCTAATCTGCTAGCATATGTGAACTGGAGGGAGGTTAGATTGTTTGCACATTACTCATGCATTAGAAGGTGTTCGTGGGGGGTGGGGTGGAGGAGGAGGTAGAAAAATTAGAGAGCTCCTTGCTGCTAATGGAAAAATAACTACAGAAAAAAAAATAACCGTGGAGTGCTGTAACAGATTTCTCCTCTTTTGTATGCACAGGAATATTTATTTAATCAATGTTCTGTAACAAAACAGGCCTCTGGTGAGCTATTGTGGAGAGTGAACTCAACTCCATTCCGAGAGTGGCGATTTGAAGCTTACCACCTGTTTAGTCCGTACTGGAGAACACCGAGACATGTGGGTGGGAGGGGAAGCGTGGAGGGCAGGCAGAGAACCTCAGTTTGTACATCTCCAGAATCCAAGGGTGGCGCTATGTGCCAGGGAGGTCTTCAGGCTTTGTCACGACTATGCAATGATTGAATGTTCCTGCAAGCGAAGTGAAAATACGTCCTTTCTGCACAATGAGGCGCAAGCCTCGAGACGTCTCTCTGCAAGGGCTTGCGCCTGGGCGGTGCTGAGACTCAGCGTTTTATAGCTTCTGGATTCAGTTGTCTCCCAGCCCCTCAAAAATGACACCAAAAGCCAACAGTACCACACGTTTGTGTACGTAGGCCCAGCTTAAGGACAGCATCCAAGTACATGCTTGATGCCATCTCTGTGCACATCAGTTCTTAGGAATATGCTTAAAATTAAGCATACGCTTAATACCTAGCTCTCAATTACTGTCAGCAGTAGCCCTCAAAGCTCTTCACAGAGGGAGGTAAGTATCACTAACAGGGTTGGATTTAAGCATGTACTTACAGGCTCTCCTGAAACAACACCCTATTTAGGGCCTGATGCAAAGTGCAATGGTGTTAATTAATGTCATTGTTGCGTTGGACTAATGAATTTTGGATTAGGCTCTTAACCCTTTCATCTCTGGATTATTTGCTCCCACATGCAAATCCACGCACACCGAGACTTTGTGCTTCAATGTTTTACCCAAGTAGTGAAGATTTCTAAAAATCCTCACGTGTGTTTAATTTTACAGGGCCACTCTGTGAGACAGAGAGATCCTAGCTTGGTGACACACATATTACACTAGAATTCCCTGGCAGTCATGACAGGCCTAATTTGTTTATCACAGTCCCAGCTGCCAGAAGCAGCAATACATCCTTTAACATTTCTCAAAGCCGCAACCGGGATTTTTTTCTCCCTTACGCCGCCTTGGATTTAAGATATTGCTGTAGCTTAGCCTTGATGTGTGCCACAGCGTGGAAAGAGGCTGTTAGAAGTTGATTTAAAACTCAAGCAAAACATGACTAAATAATGCTAACTTCCCCATTCCAGTAAAAGTTGCAGTTCAGAGGAAAAATTAAGCATTCCTCAGGTACTGCCATAGGTTTACACCGTGTCCATTTTCTGTATGGAAATAATCACGGTCAATACTTTGGGCTGACAATGTTGGCTTTGTTTTTAAAAACGGTTACCTAACAAGGTATTCATTCATCCACAACTGGATAGACGTGTTGAGGCTGATGGTTTCCAATGACTCGATCTTTCAGGGCTCGATTTACTATGTCTACTAAGGACCCGCTAAACTGAACACTGATGGCACCCTTATCGACCCTGGTACTCCATGGGTGGTGAAAAGTAAGGGAGAGTTTCTCCCATCAACTTCCCGCAGTGGGAGAAATTTGATTTAAGGTACGTTGACTCCAACTATGCTATTTTCATAGCTGGAGTTGTGTATTTTAAATTGAATTTCTCCCTTGGTGTAGAAGTATTACCAGACTCATTTTTCAGTTGGGGGGAGGGGCGGGGCGGACAAACACTGAAAGATTAAGGCTACATTTTAAGCACTATGTGCTTTGTTTGAAGTCTCGTTAAGTTAAGCATGTGCTTAAGCGCTATACTGAATAAGGACTTAAGAGCCCAGGTGAGCAAAGCATTTAAGTACATGCATAAAACTCAGAGTTGCCAGGTGTCCAGTTTTGAACTGGACAGTCCGGTATTTGAGTTTTCTGTCCGGGAAACAAATTGAGAAAATACTGGACATATAAATGTCCG
This sequence comes from Rafetus swinhoei, assembly GCA_019425775.1. Lineage (NCBI taxonomy): Eukaryota > Metazoa > Chordata > Testudines > Trionychidae > Rafetus > Rafetus swinhoei. The sequence continues at coordinate 20,826,800 of CM033445.1, read as the reverse complement.
GTATTTTCTAATTAAGTACGTTTTATTGTTATCTTGAGTATCAGTACGTAGTTGCATACTGCATGAGCATGTCTACCAGCCAGGCAGTATGCAGCTACGCAGTAGGGGCGGGGGGGCCGGGGCGGGATGGAATCCCCGGGGTCAGACTCGCCCGTGCACCCCACCGGGACCGTGCGCGGGATGAGCAGCACCCCGGGATCTGCGTGCACTTGGGTCAGCCCTGATCCTTCCCCCCCTCCGCCCACCAGCCCCGCTCCCTGCCGGCCAGCCCCATTCCCCCCAACTCCCTCCCGGCCAGCCCTGCATTCTGCTGGCTGGTTCCTTCCCGATCTCCCGGCCAGCCCCGCTCCCCGCCGGCCAGTCTTCCCCGCCCCGATTTCCCCGGCCAGCCCCGCTCCCCGACCCCCCTCTCAGCCAGCCCTGCTTCCTGCCAGCCGGTTCCCCCCCGGCCAGCTCAGCTCCCTCCTCCCGACCAGCCACGGTCCCCTCCCAGCCGGTTCCCTGCCCCCGTTCTGAGATCATGTGTGTCCAGTATTTTTTTGAAAGCCATCTGGTAACCCTAATAAAACTAAGCATAAATCTGTCCCTCCTCAGCCAACACTTCAGCTAGTGCTCTTTTGTACCTGGGGCTAAGGTACTTGGCTCAAGGTCACACGGGAGCACAGTCAGCAGCTCAGCCCACATCTCCCAAATCCCAGTTCACCACCTCTCCAAGCAGCAGGACAATGGGTTGAGAGGCCTCTCTGCACACTTGCAAATGCTAACCGCAACATTCTGCTACCGCATGAGAGTCGGAAGGGGGTGCCAACTGCGACTGGCCTACATGACACTGCCCAGTTTGCTTTTGAGGGAAAGAGATATAATTGACACATAGCAACGGCTATACGGGGTCAGACCAACGGTCCATCCAGCCCAGTATCCTGTCTGCCGACAGTGGCAAATACCTGATGCCCCAGAGAGAGGGAACGCAACAGATAATCTTTACATGATCCCTCCCCTATCACCCACCTCCAGAGAAACAGAGGCTAGGGACACCATTCCTACCCATCCTGTCTAATAGCCATTGATGGACGGCACCTGCATGAATCTATCTAGCTCTTTTTTAAATCCTGTTAAAGTCCTAGTCTTCCCCACATCCTCGGGCAAGGAGTTCCACAGGTTGACAGTGCATTGAGTAAAGAAAAACAGAACTAGTGAGAAAATTTCAGCAGGGCAGGAGAAGGAAATGGCATGATGGATTCCTTCTCCTCTCCCACATTTGTCAGTGGGAAATCAACTGGGCCACCCCCATGCAGCAGCAGTGAGAGGAAGTGCGGTTTAACGGCAGTAGTGGGAGACTGGGAACGAGGAACTGCAGTGTCTCTGTCTAGCGGTGTGACTTTCAGCCTGGCAGGTAGGGGGCAGTCTCATTTCCCTTACACCAGGGCAAGCGCACCAAGATCAGCAGCGTTCGCCCGTATTCGGGCTCGCCCCTATGAGCTCAGAAACACAAGTCATCTTAGCCTATAACATGAGGCTACAGGACCGTCTGTATTTGGAGGCAACAGCCTTCTCAGTGCCAAGTGTTTTGAGACCTTTGGATGGAAAGCATCAGAGAAGCACAAAATATTACTGAGGCACATGCAACTGTTAAGGCAATGGGTCTCATACTGGGCAATAGCTGTGAAGTCATCATTAGAATTGGAAACGGGAGGGGAAGTTCCAGAGAAAGGGTTCTTTATGATTTCTGCCAGATATTTGTGATGTGTACATAGGAAGTCCCTTTCGCCTGGTTACTGTCCAAGCTACACTATGTGTTAAGATTCATTCTTTATCTGGCACTTAACTGTTTACAGACAGGGTTTGTTTGTTTTTTTAATATAGGCTCTAGAAACCCATGGTAAACCAGGATTATGGGGCAGGATGGGGGTGGAAGAGAAGGAACAGGAGAAAAGAGGGAAAAGGGCATCTTATTTATGCTTTCAATGTGTTACCCCACGATTTCCCAGGCCTGAAATCCTCCCCCTTCCTTCTGTGTTATCACTGAAATGCACAACAACAGTGAGCAATATAGGCTGTGCTGTCTGGCACATCCTGGGAGACGAGACTACTGACAATACGACAATGTCAGTTGTTGGGTGCGGCGTGCAGGTTGGCAGGTGTTGGTGGCCTGCGACACAGCAGGATAGGCTAAGATGACTTGTAGGTCCCTTCTAGCTTGAAAACTCTATGACTGAGAAATATCCAGGTCGACCTTCTGCAAGGTCACACATCTAGGCTATGTCTAGACTACAGGGTTTTGTTGAAAAAAAGTGGCCTTTTTGGAAAAAAACTTCACCTGCATCTAGACTGCTGCCATGTTTTCGAAATTAAATCGAAAGAACGCGGTGGTTTTTTCGACAGCAGTAAACCTCATTTTACAAGGAAGAACACCTTTTTTCAAAAGAGCTCTTTCAAAAAAAGGCGATCTTGACCGCAAACAGGGCTTTTTCGAAAGAGAGCGCCCAGGTTACCGGGGTGCTCTCTTTTGAAAAAGCAAAGTTGTGGCTGTCTAGACTCTCTCTTTCAAAAGAAGCTTTTTCAAAAGATTCTTTCAAAAAGGCATCTTTCAAAAGAAGAGTGTAGTCTAGACGTACCCCTAGATGGATTTGCAATGTTGCTACCTCTGGAGATTTTAATGGAGCAGTTTGTGACCAGTCTTACAGGACCCGCTCCTGGAATCATGTCGGCATCTCAGTTTTCAGTCACAAAACGTTTCCAGCCCTCACAGCTGCAGGAAAATAACAACATTTTAAAATTACGCCCCAAGGGCATGCAAACAGTTACACAAGAACAAGGTAAATAAATTTTTTTTTAAAACACCTTAATTTTTTATACCAATCTCATGATTTTAGGGAGCCAGGCGTTTGTTTTGTTTTTTAAATTCGTGCAGGTAGCCATGTTGTATGGGAAAACTAGCTCCAGAGACTCTCCTGGAGCTTTTGCCGTGGTTGTGGGAAGATCTGAATGAGGAATAGAAGGATAGCAAGGCCCAATACGAAGAATTTATGGCTGCAGAAATGCTGCCATCTCCATACACCCCTAGGGATATCACTCCATATAGGTTTAAATCAATAAATGAAGTCCCATTACTAATGCCTAACGTTCACTAATGTAGTCAAGAGTAGACTACAGGCTAGTTACCTACTGAAAATGTAGTGACCCATACTCCACCACAGTAATCTAATCCTTGAACTAAAGACAGTTTAATGCCTTTGCAAATCCATGTGTTTTCAAATCCCACCGCTGCTGTCAGCAAGCTACAGCAGTACCTCTTTGAAGATGGAAGGAAAATGACAAAGCACATCATTGTGAAGGCAATTATATGCTGCAGTAACCATTGTACAATGGCCCATATGGGCTGTATTTCAACAATGCAATTTCCAAATCTGCCTCAAACATACATCTCCGTCCCTAATCTCAGGTAGATTTTGCAAAACAAAATAAGACCGCAGCCAGAACAAATGTGAAATATAGAGAACAGATGCAGAAATGTGCAAATGAGGATACTAGAGCCATTTGTGTCAGGGTACAAAACAGAGAGAGCAAGCAAAGCACTTCTCAAAAGGCTATTCACACTCCATTACTTTCCATTACAGGGGCTTTCTAGCACCTGATTCCATCAGAAATCGGATATTTATATGCTTTTCCATAAAGCAGCCCAATTCATTACTGCGATTGTTCAGAGACTATTTGGCTTTATACGAACCACATATGCAACTGTATGCAAGTATCCGAAGGGCATCAACGCTAAGGGGAAAGAGGTGATCAAAGAAATGGGACCAGGGATAATGAGATGAAATTAAATAAACTTTTCCTGATATATACTTTTCAGTTTAATAGTGGGGCAGCCAAGGTTGTGGAATGGACCCACAAAAGGAAAATGTAATTCTTTGAGTCCCTGAAAACTGTACCAACTGCAGGAAATTATTCGGCATTGGCAGGAGGATGGTCTGCCTGACAACAGGATATTAACATCTCTAAAACTCTTAACGGCCAATTATCCAGTTCCTCTGTTTCTGCCAGTAAAGCAGGGAGACAAAAAGGCAGCTTTACACGACTGTCATTCTCTCTACCCTGTGCCTTCCGCGTCCCAATCAGCAGTTGGAGCAGCCTTAAGGCTGCTCTGCATTACACTTCACTGGCCCCCAGAAAGCACACAATAGCTGGAATGCAGGTTACTTCAAACATCTCCTCCTTTCCATTCCCAATCCCCTCCATCAGTAGTTCTCAACCTTCCCAGACTCTTGTACCTCTTCCACCAGTCCCCTTTGTCTTGCATACCCCAAATGTCGCCAAAAATACGAGAGCGTCCCTGACTGGACTAGAAATGCTGTAGGGACAGGTCAGTGTGATACCTGAGCCACTTTCCCACTTGCCAGTATTGTCTGAAGCCCAAGCCCCAGGCAGCGGGGCTGAAACATGTAACTTAGCTTTGTGGAGTCCCCTGTGCAGTGGGGCTAGAAGAACGTGTACAGTGAGGGTGCTGAGAGCCATTGCACCAAAGTGTAGACTCTGTATAGAATGAAACCACTTCAAGCCAAAGGGAGTCCCCTGTTTTGCACCCTATACCCCCCCGGAAATTGCCCTCCTTGTTACCCCCCCATGCAGACCCTGTATTTGCAATCCCCCTAAACCCTTCCTGTGATATCTCCTTGCCCACAGCCTGCAACTCCCAGACGGAGAACAAAAGCCTGCCCCAGAGGAGATGAATACTCCTTAGAAGGCCTTTCTGTACCATTAGTGCAGTGGTTCTCGAACTTCTCCCCCCTGCTCAACACAGACCTTCCCATGGACCACCAGCCAACACCCATGATGACAAAATGGGTGCGGGAGAAGTGGGGAGGCGGGGTCTGGCTGGGAGGTTGGGTGCAGGAGGGGGATGGGGGTTACTTACTTGCTCCGCGCCTCCTGCCGTTCCCAGGCACCGCTGCTCCCATTGGCCCTGATTCTGGGCAATGGGAGCAGTGGGGAAAGCCTCTAGGGAGCAGTTTCCTGCGTTACCATTCCCGCAGCCCGGGAAGGGGGAGTGGCAGTGCACGGAGCAGCTTCCTTCCCTCTCAAGCTGGATCCAGCCCATGAGGCTCGGCCTTCCCCCCAGCAACGCAAAGCCAGCACTGGTGCTCCAATCTTGCATGGGGCAGGGCTGGAGCACCAGCGTGGGCTCCCTGCTGAAGTGGGGGGGGAGGGCAAGCCCCAAGCCTGACCACACTTTGAGACCATTGCACTAGGGATATGCGTACCCTTGGTCGAGAACCACTGTCCTACATATAGAAGCTGAAAGCAGGGCTGAGGCGGACGGAGCCTTTGCACCATCAGACTTGCCTAAAGGGGATTCAGTCTAATGGAAATCAGGCATTATGATTCGGTTTCTGTCTAATAAGCTCTAGGAGCTTTTCCCCTATGTTTTATATAACTAGACGAGGGAGGACAAAAACAGGGACAGTGAAGAAAGGAATAGAAATGGAAGCCTTGGTCATCACTAACGACAGAAACAGAAGAAAACCAGCCTAAAACTTCCATAAAGACCAAAAATAAAAGTGAAATTTACTAATCTGATTTATAAAAGCAAGCTAATTCTTGCTTTCCAGTGTTCCTGTTCTCTCTCTCTCTCACACACACACAGTCACTGTAGCCTATTACAGAACAAAAGAGTAATACAGATACCAGATGAAATTATAAGTGTGTCTACAGCTGGATACTAAAAAGACAAGTGCAAGATCCAGTACTTATCATTGTCAACCCCTCAAAAGAATCCAATGAAGCTGCACAACAGCCTTTCAAAGCCTTTAATCCATAAGAAATATTGCTTCCTGGAAACTGAAATACTATCCAAAGCAAAGAAAACAACCTATACTTACAGTATACCTTTCCATTTTGGCAATGTTGCAGTATTTAGGCATACAAAATAATAAAAAAATAGAGGGGAATTTACTAATTAATATAAAGGAACCTTGAAATGATTGTCTGTAATTGCAGTTAAAAATTAATGGTGTTTTGAACTAATGAAGATAAAAGCATGTTTTACTGATTATCTTTTTGAAGCTTGCACTCATAAAAGATTAAAGGTGGAGAAAAATTGGGAGTATCAAAGACAAAAACTTAGCATTTAAAAATCACTTTGAAGCTATGAACCTGGAATGGTCGATCTTCTTCCATGTCCAAATGTATTAAAAGAAAAAAAGACTTTTTAAATTACATATCAAATACATCAACATGCATTTTTGTGCCTTTCTGCAAACAGCCAGGAACAAATTTTGCATTATGCAAACACCCTTCTCTAAAATTACAGATCATGGCATGATTTTATTTATATCAAAGGAAAGGTCTAGTCAGTGACTGAAGTGCACTGGAAATCAGGCTCTGCCACTGATTCTGTGTGAGCCTGGGGCAGGTAATTCAGGGCCTGACTCAAAGCCTATTAAGTCTGTTCCTTAGCCCCTAAGTGGCTGAGTTTAACTCTCTGCAAGATTGATGCTACACTATCCTACCTATAGCATTGCTAGCGTAATCAAGGTTTCCCTAAGTATTTGAGAGCCTCTGAATAGGAATAGAGAGGTAGCCGTTTCTGAATAGGAAGTGACTAAGAAATGCAAAGCATTCTTATGTAAAGTGAGACCCATTTGGTCAGTCACTCATCAAGACAGAGACATGGAACCTTGAAAAAACTTCTAAAGAAAAGATCTTTTAAATATTCCAAAGCTTCAGAGAGGTAGCCAAGTTAGTCTGTAACTGGAAAAACTTAAAAAAAACCTACAAATAAGGTGCTGCAAGACTATTAATTGTTTTTTAGAATCATAGAACACTAGAACTGGCAGGGACCTCGAGAGATCACCGAGTCCAGTCCCCTGTCCTTATGGTAGGACCCACTGCTCTTAAATATCTCCAGAGATGGAGATTCCACCATTATTCCAGTTAGGGTGCTTGGTCCTAGTCAATAGACATAGAAAATTCCCTTCCCACTCCAGTCCGAGCAATCCCTATCCACTGGGACAGCATCTTCAGAGCTTAAAGAGTTAAACAAACTATGTTGGAAGCCAGACCAGAACTTGAGAGGCAGACCTTTGAAACAAACGATAAACCAAATTCAGAACAGGTGTACAACTGTGCAAGTCTACTTCGCATCAGATCTGAACTTGGCCCAGTATGCCCAAGACTACTGAGAGCTTCAAGCAACAATAGCAATGCGGGGAGGGAAGAATAGCCAAACAAAAAAGCCATGCATTTTTTGTGGAATTTTCCAACACACCTAGAAGAGCACAAATCTTATGGAAAGTCAACACACAGATCAATAAATATCACATAGTTGAAGTGATGGGAAAGATCTATAATGGTGCCCCTTGCAATCTGGTCTACAACAACATTATGCTCCAGGGTAAGAGGTACTTTTTACATTTGTCAGTTACTCTAGTGGCAAGACCCTATATTTGCTCCTCCTACCCACCACTTCTATCTATTATTATTACCATATTCTAATCATGAGGTGTCAGGGACGCAACATTTTTAAAGTCTATTGTGGCAAACCCAGAAGGCACTAGGTAAAATAAAATACAGTAGTATTTTCCACAACCACACATCCAAGGAAATTTGTCAATGTCTTTTTATTTGCATATCTGGCAGATTGCCAAAGACATCTAATACATAAATGATAGCATACAGGTGTATTAGTTTACAGTTTGTCTTTAATCTAGGAGTGTCAATTTGCTTTTCTTTTAATTACATTCATCTTTCTATGTTATTACAATCTCATGGAATTTCTTCATTATGTGGCTGGCTATAAACACATATCTTTTACACACACACCAGTTGTTACAAGTTTTCTGGTTCACCAGCAAACAGCCACAGTAAGTTAGCACACACATCATGCACATTCAAAGTCTCAGCCATCCTCTCTCTATTTGTTTCCATCCAGAAATAAGATTTTAATAGATTTATTCGCTCTTCAGAAGTTCTTTGAGCAGCAGCATACTGCCACAAATTCTATCAGTTCACGGAGACATTTGTGTCCTTCTGGATTACATTGTTTAGGGAGACTGTCTGTTCATAGTTAGAAAAATATAAGTCAATTGCCCTGAGGTCTTATAAACATGTAAAGATCCACTTTTGTAACTACATAATTCACTGGGATTTTTCAACGCACATTCGGAGGTTGAAAATTTGGCAAATCCATCCACCAGATGCATCTTTCTGATCACAGAACTCATTAACATTTATTTTTAAAAGTCCTGCAGACTCAGCTGTTGAACCACAATAATTGCATTTATTTTTTTCCATAGTTAAAATAATGAATGTTGGAATAGCCACTGCCTAAGAGCACAATGGCCAGCCGATAAAAGCTTCTGTAATATCTAAAATGCATAAAAACAAAGACAATAAATTTGTCCCCTTAAAACTGGTACCCATATTCTGAACCTCAGTGAATTTCAGCATTTATTGTGATTTTTTTTAAAAATGGGGTGGGGACACATTCACACCAAAGGCTGCCAATCCTATGTACGTCAAGGGCACTTTGGCCTTTGAAAGCCACAATATTAAAAGGGATTGCAGCATAAATTGTCCAAAGCAGAAGCATGTTGCAGTATCTCTGGACATCATTCCTACTGTCTACTGCAGGGCTACTCAAACTTTGGAAGCCCCGGGGGCCACAATGATACTCACAGCACATGCCAAGGGCTGCAACTTAAGTGTGGTTGCATATACATGCAAATATATATGCAAATATATGCAAATAGTTTATTTCACACTGAGGGGCATAAATACAAAGATTAAGGCACGACTACACAACACACAGGCCCCACGTAAGTCAGTTCTGCTGATATTAATAAAATGCAATAGTTACCCAATTTCCACCTATATGACAGCACTTTGAATGAGCAATGACAGTCCAGAAATTTAACTACTAAAACACATATCAACACAAGACCATTATATGGACTACTTTTTTGTTTCAGCTCCCACCCACCGGCTGCAAACGGGCCGTGGGCCGCACACGGCCTGAGTAGCCCTGGTCTACTGCCTCAGCCTTCTGCCAATGCCCATTCAAACAGACAGGCCTTCGCAGCATACCTGGAAGGTCGCCAGATTTCAGGATGACATGGAGAGCGTGTGTTGGAAAGGTAAAGAGCTCCTAGAGAAGAGGCACCACCAGCAGCCCCCTTCCTCCTCTAAAGTAAGAAGGGGTTCACTTGGGGTACGTCCACACAGCAGCGTTATTTCAGAATAACTGACGTTCTTCCGAAAGAAGAAAGAGCGCGTCTACACTACAAGCCTTTATTTTGAAACACCACTGAGCTGGAGGACTTCTTACTCCGACTCCTGTAACCCTCATTGCACGAGGAGTAAGGGAAATCGAAGGAAGCATGTTCTTCCCACGACTGCCTGCTGTCGAGACAGCTTATTTCAGTTGTTGGTGCTATTTCCACTTATGCTACGCAACGGACGTAGCCGGAGTTGCATAGCTTATTCTGACTTTAGCCCTGCTGTGTAGACGTACCCTTAGAGCAGTGGTCTCCAACCTTTTAAAGCACAAGATCACTTTTTGAATTTAAGTGCAATCCAAGATCTACCTCACAACCAAATACCCTTGCCCTGCCTCCTTTGTGCCACTTTTCTGAGGCTCTGCCCCTGCTCACTCCATCCTCCCTTCCTTCCCCACCTTCCTTCACTTTCACCAGGCTGGGGCAGGCAGTTGGGGTGTCAGAGGGGGATCTAGGTGCAGGCTCTGGAAGGCTGCTTGTATGCAGGGGTGCTTGGGGCTAGGGCAGGGGCTTGGGTTGCAGAAGGGGGTTCATGACAGGGGAGGGGTTAGGGGATGTGAGTACCAGCTGGGCACTGCTTACCTCAGGTGGCTCCTGGGTGGTGGGGCAGTGGGGCTAAGGCAGATTCACCCCTGCCCTGGCCTTGCACCACTCCCAAAAGCAGCCAGCAAACTCCATCCCAAGCCCTGTTGTGCCCCCTCTCTGCTCTGTGGAGATAGGATACAAGGTGGGAGAGGAGGCACCTTGACATCAGCACCCCTCCTCTCCCTTCCCTGCACAGCAAGTTGGAGGCTCCTGGGGGTGGGGGGAAGGCAGCTCCAAAGCAAAGGGCGGGAGACGTGCAGCAGGCTGGGGTGAGGTAGCTGAAGTGCTGCGCTTGATAACCTCTTGGCCAAATTAGTCCGGATCCCTGGTCAGAAGCTCCTAGATCTACCAGTAGATCCCGATGGACCGGTTGGTGACCACTGCCTTAGTGCATGCCTATTATTTCCACTGCAAAAGGTCACAGGGAGAGGGGTGCTTTCTCCGATAGGAAGATCTCAGGTCATTCAGGGCTTTATGGGGGATGGAGGAGGGATCAAGGTCTTAATTAAATGATATTTCTACTTCAGCTAAATTCCAGCAATGGGTCAAGTGCACAAACAGCAAAACCCCAGCGAAAACCTAGCAATGATCCAGCTGAAGGAAGATCTACTGCATGCAGGGCTGGCAATAGACATCACCAGCTCCTGGGCAATGCGAGATGGGTGGCAGCTCTGGCCCGTTTAAATTGCCAGGACCCAGGGCAACTGGCCTCTTTGCTCCCCCGTAGACAGCCCTGACTGCATACATCTCATAGACTTAGGAAAGATTTCTAACGACTGGTCGGCCACTCACATACTGCATGGTGTTGGGTAAAATTATAGCAGGATGACCAGTTAGCAAGCGTGAAATATGAGCACGGTGAGGAGGTGGGGGTGGGTAACAGGCACATATATAAGGGAACCCCCTGAATATGGAGCCTATCCCAATTAAAAAAAAAAAAAAAAAAAAAGAGACATCTAGTCATCGTAACTCATAGCTACTTTTCCATCTCATGTCCCCCATGATGGAGAAACTCAAAACAGCCTTACTGACCTCACAATTGTGACAATTAGTTAACACATGTACATACCCCAAGGTGATAGGCAAACCTATCTTAGGTGGAGTCCCTCTGACTTCTCAAGCACCTGTATGTGAAAACAGTAATATCTGCAGCCACCTACGTCTCAGTGATAAGGGTCTATTTATGCCAAGTATCACCACCACAACCTACCGTACCTCTAACACAGGATGGTTTCTGTAACCCACCCAGCCTACTATTAAGCAAATCTTGTATTTTCACAGATTTGCCTTCATGGATGACTTCTCTAATCGTGTTCTAAAGATTTTAAACTGTTGCTGAAAAAGCCACAAAGCATGTTATTATGAAACAAAGAATATTTGACTTCTCAGAATGCCAGTAGCTAAATGCATAGATTTCCTTGTGCTACGACTTTTCAAAATTAAAATGAAGACTAGAATTTCTTGGCTAGGATAAAGCCACGACTTCTCCCTCTTTTTTTTTTGTAACCAGCCTCAACTATACACGATGTGAAGTATAATTTCAACTCATTTCTGCTTCTGCTCTTCATTTCATCTAACGACCCATAATCATGTTTCACTGGGATAATAGATACGGGGTCAGCGCTGGGCAACCTAAGCTAGTGAGTGGGTCACATGAGTAGCCTCCATCTCAGTGAGCTGCAAGACTGTCATAACCAAGATGGTCTCCTGGGATAGGGTAGTTTTAATAACTACACTTGCGTACCTAGAATCCGCAGGGTGTGCCAATTGAATGGTGGCAGCTCTGTGGTTGGATGCAGCGGGAGCACCTGGCTCTGACAGGCAATCAGTACACACCTCACTTCATGTGCCCTTGCTTGCTCTCTCGCGCTTTTGCTCTTGTGTGTGTGTGTGTGTGTGTGTGTGTGTGTGTGTGTGTGTGTGTGTCTTAGTAATGTTGGTAGGAAAAAACAATGTGGATGGAAACTAGCAGAGTCTGGCAACCTTGCACATGGGCAATGGTAAACAAACTGGCTCATGGGCCACTCATAGAACCCGAATGGGTAACAGGCTGCCCACCACTGAACTAGCTTGTCCATTGATTGAAGGCAGGTTCCAGGAGAGAAGCCAGCGTACCTGTCTCGGATGCGGATTCCTCCTGTGACACTGATCAGGTCCCTCAGCCCCATGTGTTCAAATACGTGCATGCACTTTTGGACACACCGGATTTGCCCATGTACAATGACAGATGTGCAAATAAGTCAGAGCTACATGTGTGAGAGCGTGTGGGTCTCCTCAGGTGTACATCTCTCCACACAAGCCCAAGACAGATGCACGGCACATTTGCTGATGTAAGTGCCTCAGTTCAAACACCTGTAAAATGGGTTTAACACCCCATCATAGCACCAGGAGTTATAGCATCAGTAAAAATTCTATGAGATCCTTGAATGAAAATTCTATGAGATCCCTGAATGAAAATTCTATGAGATCCTTGAATGAAAGCCTTTTAATTATTCAGTATTTCTTGCAAAATAGGCAGGAATGAACCCTAACTGCCTGTGATCGAGGCATGTAAAATCCCAGTTAATCAGTTAACCAGTTAAATATTAAGTTTAACCAATTAACCAATTAAATGCAGGATCCCAGCCCAGAACTGCTCCTGCCTGGGTCCCTCTGGCTGCATGGGAGCAGGAGCCAGCAGTCCCATGTGGGGGGTGGGGCAGGAGCAGGCTTCCACCTGTGGTGAGCCGCGGGGGGCAGGGAAACCTGCTCCCAGGTACCGGTTAACCGATACCTGGTAAGCATCTCCTGGTAAGGTTGGTGCTTACCAGATAACTGATTAACCATTCATATCCCTATGATCCTCCTAGGTAGTGGGCATGCAGCGACTAACCCAATACAGGGCTGTGAACTCCACCGTAGAAAGAATTGCAATCTAGTACTGAATGCCACAACTCATCTTTCTGATCTGACTCTACACAGTCATCCTGCAGCATCCACCAAACCTCTCACAGACAGCTTAACTTCAAATGACACCCCTTACAGAGTGTGCAGCCTCTTTGCATTGGATTAGGATGGTTGATTACCGAATGAGCTAATAACACATAGGTGGGCTCCGGGAGGGGGATCAACACAAGCCAGATTAAAAAAATAAAATCTGCCTCTCGAGGTGCAATTTGATAGAAAGAACATGTCAATTAAATTAAAATGTTAATTAAAAAAATTATCACACAAATGTTTGAGGGACAAGATCGGCTAACCTCACCCTATAAAGGCACACTATGACCCCAGGAAGTGTCGTGGAATGACCAACATGACATTTAGAATAATCAGCACTTTTTGCATCAAAGAACATGCACTAATAAAAGATTCACAGATGAAGGAACTCCAGGGCACGCAGAAATTAATAAATCTGTGGCTTCATTTCACCTGTTTTAAAACTAATAAGATTTGGGTAAATACAGTGCAGCTGCATAAATTCACACAGAGAGTAATGTGATCAAAATTAAACTTGATAAGCAAGCACACACACACACACACACAATATATGAAGTGCTGGGCAATCCTATTCTAGTTCTCAGGCTGACCTATTTTCACCTCCCTCGCCCTAACTCCCCCCCCAAAAATAAAATGCAAGACTTCCTTCCAACGTGTCCCATTCTCAGGGTTTACCCTTTCCGTTAAAATCTCCTGTCTCTTCCTCAATACATAACGGTCAATACTAGAGCTGCTAAGCTATCCTACCAGAGAAAAGAATTTAAAGCTATGTAGTTAACATTATGTAAAGCAGTGATTCCCAACCTTTTTCCCATGGAGGAACGCCTAAAATAATTTTTCATATCCCGAGGAACCCCTACCTAAGAAAATTTTCCATTATTTCACCTTCGTTTTCAAATCGTACGAATGCCAACAGCTGAGCTTTACTTGTTATGTCTGTTGACTCGTCGACTTGGAGATCAAAGTCAGTATTTTTTAGTATTTCAGACAACATATCTTCAACGTCTTATTCCACGATTTCTCGTGGAACCCCTGACGATGGTCCGCGGAACCCTGGTTGGGAAACACTGATATAAAGGCAAAGGGTACAGCAGAGCCCACCTTGGGATTTGACACATTGTCACCACGGATTCTGCTATTACAGAAAAACAAATCCCACCCTGCATTAGCCATTTTCAATTTCTTCCACAACCGGATTGTCCATTTTACAGCAGAGAGGTTTCACAATTTCTGAAATGGTCTTAATTGAACAAGTCCTAAACCAACAAACTGACTAAAAAAAAAAAAACCCAACCCCCCCCCATACAATTTATAATTTGTGGAGTCAAACCCCAACTAGAACACAGAAACCTGAACTGGTAAGTTGTAAGGAGGATCCGTAACAGCATAGAGGAGTGTTTCAATCAATTTCCCTTCATAGAACTTGTATTAGATTGCCTCAAACAAAATGTTGAAATTCAACCAAAGGCAGACAGTGGGTTAAACATTTCCACATTTCAGTCCACAGCTTCCTAACTCCATTACCCTTTTACTAATTGTGTTTGAGACTTCACTAAACTTCATCTCGGGCTATTTTTAAAGCCTATCTGACTCAACCTATTGTTACTCAGAATAAAGATTAAAAACTTCTAATTTACTGTAGATAATTAGAAGGCTGAAGGTCAGATCTTCAGTGTAACATGGTGAGAACTCAAAGTCAAACAGACAGAAATAGTTCTTTAAAAAAAAATACACTGCAGAGCATTCTGGCTAGACACCTCCCATCTGGAAAGTAACTTTGTGACTGCCAGTATCAGTCTTCCAAGAGTAATTTACATATGAAGCAATAGGTCTTACCTGAAAGTTCCACATCTCTTTACGGCTCAGTGTTCCTGTCCAGTACCTGATATTCCTCTATCGATCTCAGTGTTGTAACTCAATCTTTTAATTACTTGAGCTCTTCAGGTCTTTGCCTTTCCCTGATGATCATTGTCCTTCCAAGTTCCTGATCCTTTATCTTTATTTTATAATAGTATTTCTTCAGACTCCCATATCCTAGCAAGGACTCCAGATACTTAATGAGAAAGAGCTTTCTTTCTCAAATGGTATAGGAAAAAGATATTCTCATAGGGAAGGATAAAGGGGGCCTTTTGTCCTATTCACATGTTCGTGTAACTCCCATCACCGCTGAAAGATGAGCCAAAAAAGACCATGTGAATCTCCCAGTAATCTACAGATCTCATCCCTGGTGCTGTGTTGCCTAAACTTTGCCTTCTCTGAAAAATTTCAAGTCACTTACTGAAGAGCTTAAATTTTAGACACACTCAGGTTTGCTACTGGAGCCTCATTGTGTGGGGGTTGTCCCATCATTTTAAAATTTCTCCAGGTCACTCTACAGTTGAACATGTTTCTAATAGGACACACACACACACCCTTCCAGATCATCCACAAATTTGATCCTGGATAAGTTTACCATTTCCACTACCTTCTCAAAAAAAACCTCTCTCCAGTACTGACCCCCCTGCATCCAGGACCAACTGTACCCACCTTAACACTACCCACCATTGGCAGGTTTTACCTGGTGTTGTTCCCTGTTAGTCTAAATCTTGGCACTCTCACATGCAAAGAGGTTACAGGAGAAACTCCTAACAATCTAAGTCATCAAAACATCATTGGGTGCCCGAGATTTGCTGATGGCACTGAACAAACACTTGATGTTACAATGCTGGCACAGCAAGGTAACAATGTGAAGATGACATTTTTTCAGTAGTAAGGAGAGATAAAAAAGGCAGATAAAAGTGCTTGATTTCATGAAAACTCAAGAAATATGGAGCTATTAATTCTGTAGGCTAACAGACAGGTAAGAGACATCACAAGCCATGCATTCTGGTACCCAACTCAGAAGCAAATGATTTTTCACCATGCGTTTCAAGCTTCTACAACAAAAACATACTTATTTTAAATTTTCCAGTAAGTCATCATGATTGTAGGTACATATCAAAGGCAAAATCCTCTTCTCAGATGCATGCACAGAACTGGCTGTGACAAATGCACAGAAAGAATTTAGCACAGGGCAGCTTCCAAATACCTTGTCTTATTTTCTCATTTTGTTGGTGCCCCCACCTTCTGAAGCCCTCCCCAGCAGGTAAACTTTACCCCAAGTAGTCTTACGTCATTTTCTCTTTCCACTACATAGAGCTGCTGTAAATAGCAACATCTGCCTTCATCATGCATACACATCAGTGGAACAGCTCCTTAAAATTATTTACATGAAGTGGATGGAATGATTCGACAGAGAATATGTAACAGCTCCTTTACACACATCTGAAACCCTTTCCCATTTGGAATTAATTATGCTGGATTTATCATAGTCTCAAAACCATCTGCATATCAAACACAGGTTATCAGCAGACACGCGTTAAGAATTGTGCCTAATTTTTAAGAAACATCACTATTTAACTGTAGGGTTCTTCCTGATTGTCAAGCATATCATGCACATTTGTTGTTTGCTTTATCTATGTGTCCTATTTCAGGTAAACAGTCCGAGCTGAAGCTAAGCAATTGCCCACACTGAAAACTAGCTACATTGCTCAGTGTTCAGAAAACAAAACCAGCTGCTTACTCTACAGGGCCCAGCTAAGCTGAGTCGGGGAAATTCCCTGGGTCAAAACTATCTCAGTACTAAGGTCAGATTTCATTTCTCAGCACAAGCAGCCATCTCCACTACTTCTGTACCCTTCCCCAGCACATACACATGATGTTTGGGATGGCAGGGGAGGGGAGAAGATGCAGAATTAGTGAAGTCTTATTTCACCAGCCCACTTGTCTATAAACCTCCGTCTCAAAAATTGCCGCCACTAATTATAGAAAAACCAAATGAGGGAATGTTACAAATGGAATGATGATGGCATCATCTTTCCAAGAGATTCTGGAAACTCCTTCCTTGTTCCTTACCCAAAACAGGCTGAAGAGTCTACTGTCGGCCAGAACCACACAAGTACTGCTCATCAGAAACACACCATAGGATCACGTCTGGTTGCCCCACTTGAATAAAGCAGTCGGAACACAGAGCGCCATGAATTGGGGCACCGAATCCTGTTCCACCTCAGATAATGTGTGGAATGACCTAAGAGCCAATACAGGAACAACAAAGCTACAGAACTTATAATGCATGTTGCATGCCAGCGCTACTCAACTTTGGAAGCCCCGCCGAGGGCCGCAACTTAAGTGTGGTTGCATGTACATGCAAATATATGCAAATAGCTTCTTTCACACTGATGGCATGAATACACAGATTAAGTCAAAACCACACAACACAGGCTCCATTTAAGTCAGTTCTGCTGATATTAATAAAATGCAATATTTACCTGATTTCCAGCCATATGACAGCACTTTTAAATGAGCAATGACAGTCCAGGAATTAACTATTAAAATGCATATCAACAGCAGACCACTATATTGACTACTTTTTTGTTTTGGCTCCTGCCCGCGGGCCGCGTGCTGAGCCCCGCATAAACCCAAACTGCACCGCGGGCCGCAAACAAGCAGGCCAAGGCCACGTACAGCTCATGGGCCACGTGTTGAGTAACCCTGCTGTACGCAGTCACAGCAAGAGAGCAGTATCTCATAGCAGATTCCAGCAATCCTTCCCAAAGGCGTCAAGGAATGACCAGATCTGAAGGTTTCAAAGTCTCCCCCCCCATGCATGAAACAGCACCTGTGGCTTTCGAGAATAGACACATCCAGCCCTACAAGCTCTTTGCTAATCAGAGAACTAGGGCAAGGCTAGGACCACTCCTGGCAAATTTGCACTCAAGCAGCACTTCCAAGCACCGTTCACTGCAAGACCCTGGTTTGCTTGGTTATTGATTTGTGGAAGCCAGAAACATTGTACCGACACTAAGGATATGTCTACACTTGCACCCTCTTTCAAGAGAGGGATGCAAATGCAGCTGAGCGAAACTGCAAATGAAGCGCAGATTTGAATTTCCCACGCTTCATTTGCATAATCGTGGACCGCCGCTATTTCGAAATAACAAACACTGTGTAGACGCGGTTATTTTGAAAGAAACCCCTTCTTTCAAAATAACCCTTACTCCTCAAAAAATGAGGTATACTGGTTATTTTGAAAGAAGGGGTTTCTTTCAAAATAACCACGTCTACACAGCGGTTGTTATTTCAAAATAGCGGCGGTCCGCGATTCTGCAAATGAAGTGCGGGAAATTCAAATCCGCGCTTCATTTGCAATTTCCCTCAGCTGCATTTGCATCCCTCTCTCCAAAGAGAGTGCAAGTGTAGACATACCCTAAGTTCTCACTCTCCCTTCATCCCTGTTTTCTTCCCCCTTCTACTTCAGGCAAACACTTGAGAGACCAAGACATGATGTTGTGGAGATAACAAAAAACAGGACTATGTAGCACTTTAAAGACTAACAAGATGGTTTATTAGGTGATGAGCTTTTTCGTGGGCCAGACCCACTTCCTCAGATCAAACTGTGGAAGAAAATAGGCATGACCATATATACCAAAGGGATACAATAAAAAAAAAAGTGAACATGTATAGAAAGGACAAATCAAATTTCAGAACAGAGGGGGGATAAGGGGGAGGTAAATGTCTGTAAGCTAATGATATTAGAGGTGATAATTGGGGAAGCTATCTTTGTAATGGGTAAGGTAATAAGAGGTGGCTATCTACATCCCAGATAAGGAAAAGGCTCTAAGTGCCAGAAGGAATAGCAGGTTAGAGGGTGGCAATCAGTGGAACAAGGTGCTTTGGTCTTCTTTCAAGGTGCATTATACCACAACTAACATTAGCAACACACACCTCTCAACTATGAATACAAATGCCTGTACTAACCGGTTTACAATATTCCTCCCACATCCTAGCCATTGGTCTGCTGCACAATTCAGGAGCATTTTTTTCCAGCTGTGCCAACACAATGTGTTTAGTAACAGGATGGCGCTTCAGCCTGTTCATGAACAGTGTTATGTACAATCATTTCAGTTTCTGAGAGGTAGCCATGTTACAGTTTCAGCTAAAAACAACAAGGAGTCCGGTGACCCTTTAAAGACTAACTAACGTATTAGGGAACTAGGGCATAAGCTTCACAAATTTATTAGGGAATAGACTTTAAAATGTCACCCGACTCCTGGTTGTAATCACTATGGTATTCATAATAAACGAGAGGCAGCACCATGCAGCCACTGAAGGCAGCTGGAAAGATGTTCTCAAAGAGCTGCAGTTCATGTCACTGTCCTTGTCTGCCTACTTTCTTTAAGAAACAAAATCTCTTGCTTCTCCTTTTCTGAGTTTTGAGGTGGGATCCTCAATGGGTATAAATCAATGTAGTTCCATTATGTGATTAGAGCTAGACTTAGTTACACCCGCTGAGGAAATGTTCCTTTGTCTCTTTCCACACTATTGCAGCAGTGTTGAATCTTGAGTTCACATCTGAAGTTCAGCCACAGGAAGAAAGAAAAAAAAGAATTTGGGGCAATTTTTTCAGTTCTCAGACACTAAAGCCCACTGAAACGAATGGAAAGACTCTTGCTGATTTCGCTTGGCTTTGGACCAGACCCTCAACAAGTAAATTAACAAATACCAAGGAAATGTCTTGCGTCACCCGCAGCTGCATGTGTCCACTCAAGTATTTCAGCACCTACAGATCTTGCTTATGACCAAGATCATCTTACCCTCTGTATTGACTTGCAGGTCTTCTTGCTAGTTAGTGCTTTAAAGTGTCAACCAAAACGTCAAGCAGCCATAGGAAACATATACATTAATCTCATTTGTATTAGACCAGTGTGCTTGACCCATTTGTCTCTCTCTGGTCCTTAGGAACAACTTTCTCAACAAATATATTTAGTCTTAGTCTTATGGGTTTTTTTTAAATCAGTTTCTAACAATATTTGTCAATGAAGCATGAAATCATTAGGTCAAAATGTTCCATCTGTCACAGGAATATTCAGTTATGCCAAATCTCAGTTTGCTGGCTATTGTATGATCTAAATAAGATGTTAGCTGGCTAATGTTTTTGAACTCCTTTCAAGTGATGCAGAAATACAACAGGAAGCTACTAATAGTCATTCTTGGCCTAGCAGAGGGAAAAAAAGGAAATTTCAATTTCCACTTTAACAAATAAGCAAAGCCAAATCTAATTAAGTTATTTTATAAAAGCTCCTCACTGACAGAAACCCTTCAACTTTTGTATTGATCATAAAATGTACTCCCCCAAAAATAAGGGTTTTGACTAAATTCTGGAGTCCTTATTCAAATAGAACAGGCATTGACATGAATGGGATGTCTGAGTGAGAACAGATTTTGGTGTACTGAGCCTAACTGTACAAATCTCAATCCTGTTGGTGAATACATCTCCCCTACAGCTGGGATCTATGCTCTGGAGATCGATGCACCAGAGGTCGATCTAGTGAGTCAAGTGAAGACCTGTCAAATTGACCGCAGATCACACTCCAGTTGATCCCGGTGCTCTACTCTGACTAGAAGAGTAAGATTAGTGGATAGAAAAGCATCTCCCATTGACCCAGTGAGGTGGAGACACTGCAGTAAATCGAGCTAAGGTATGTTGACTCCAGCTACTTTACTCACCTATCTGGAGCTGTGTATATTAAGTCTACTTACTGCAGAAGTAGAGACAAAGCCTTAATCACAGAAGTACTCCCATTGGCTTCAATGGGGCTACACACTGAAGCGCTCACCAAAGCCTGGAAGGGAACTAAAACTGGTAATTGTTTACAAGGGATCACAAGGCGGGTTCTGTATTTTTCACGTAGGAGAAATTCTCCTCTGAGTGACACTATAGTAAGATACTGAGTGGAATTACTCTGGCTTTATGACAGAAAACAGAAATTTGGATCCCAGTGTAAAGAAAACGGAATGCTATTACTACTGGATAAACATTTAAATAATTTAAATACACACTTTTTGTTGTTAAAATGATCAGTTGCATTTTCCTCTTTATTTGACAGTTCATGAAACTGTTACAGTTGCAATTCCATTAAATGTAAACCCAAATAAATCTGATTTCCCCAACACAAACTTTGCAAAATTCTACAACGCATAGTTTATAAACAAAGGCCCTTAAAATAAACTGCCAAAGCTGTCCTAAAACAACTGTAGCCCTTTGATTACATAGTGCTGGATTACACGATTTTAAAATGTTGTTTAATGAATCCTGATTAGGCTGGGAGGTTGGGGAAGAGGGAGGGGAGGAGAACGCATAGGCTGTACTTTCCAAGACTGAGCCTGAATAGTCTATAATACAGCCTGAGCCAAAAAAGGGCATGAAAGGACACACTGGAGCCTGGAATGACACTAAAGTGGTAACTCCCAGAGTTCAAAAGGAGACAAACTGGGTACATTCAGCAAGTAATAAAATTTAAAAAAATCTATTGAGTTAAACCAGGCATTCAATTTCCCATCATGTTTTGTCTTTATTTTTGGTTTTTAAGACAAGACTATGTGGTGCCAACATATAAACTACCCCTCAGTTTGATTGCCAGCCCCCCCACATAAGATAGCACATGTTAAAATAAAAGAAAGGGGGGTTGAAGGCACTAAGAAGACTACCAACAATAAGTAGAACCACTTGTAACAGTCTTTGATGTGTCCTGAGACAGCAGTAGAAACAGGGATTGTAGTTCGGATTCACAGAAGCATTTCAGATCAGAACAGAAGCTGTTTCATCACATACTTCAAGGAGAGAAAAGGAGGGGGAGTGTCCCCCAAGTTAAAGGGATAGTACACACATAACCAAAACAAATATATATATATATATATATATATATATATATTAAAAAAAAACTCAGACCACCTCCAAACACAGAGACCTTGGAAATCAGACATTCAGCCGTGTTTGTACTTGGTAAGTGGTTCTCACCAGGCGTTGCCTGCCCCTGCCCACAAAATATCCAGGAACGCCCTCCACCCCTGGAAAGGAATAACCTTGACAATGAAGTAGGGCTGGAACATTCAAACACAACAGCCACAGCCAATCCCCTGGCCCTGCCTGCAGGACAGCAGTCCAGTGCCTTGGCCTCCCCACGCAAGGGGCCACCAAAAATCATGATCCTACAGCATAGTCGAGAAAAAGTTTCATTAGGATCCTCTACGAGCACGCTGGGGGAAGGCGTGGGGGGCAGGAGAGAAAGGCTGCAACCCACATGCTGTGGTTGGAAAAGAAAAAGCACACACACACACAGGGCAAGCAATTCTCTCTCCTTCCCCCAGACGGGTTGTGGGTCCAAACACTTCTCCTCCATCCCAAAGAGGAAAAAGCGCCCCTCCCATTTTTATACTCCCCAATCTATCCGGATGTAGGTTTCTCCCAATCGCGACAGGCACCCTTTTTAATCCATCCCCAGCCTCGCTGGCTGGGAAATGTGCATTTGGAAAGCAACGCTGCAGGTGTTCACGGAATAAAGAAAGCCAGGGCTCTCCACGCACACACAAAGCAGAAACACTTCGGAGGAAGAGGGACAATCGGGTAACAAGCCCTTCAAATGTCAGCCAGGGGATTCCCCCTTCTCCCTCCCTTCTGGACGTTTAACCCTTGCAGGCTGCGAGAGCCCCATGCAGAATAAAGGAAGCGAACCCTCCCCCATTTTCTCCTAGGGAAGGGGAATACGCCCCCCCCCCTTCCCTGCAAAGAGCAGCCCCACCGCTCCCCAGTGCTGGAGAGAGAGGAGGGGGGAAATCCCCCCTCCCCCCCAACTGCAGCCAAAACAAACCAGACAAGCAGCCACAGCAATGCCGGGGAGGGGGGCTAGGCAGGGGGGCTGCATTGTTATCCAGGCAGGGCGAAATCGCAGGCAGGAGAGCGCCTGGAGCCAGGGGCACCAGACTGATTTCCCTGCCATCTCTCCCTCCGCCCCCTCGCCCAACAATGAGCGAGCCACACACACCAGCAGCATCGGGGCGGGCAGGGGAAGGGAGAAGCGGACGGGGAGGTGGGGGGGGGGGTCTTACCTCCAAAGCTTCAAAAGTGACAAAGCTGCACATTGCAAAGCCATCGATAATGTCTTCTTCGGCCGAGGAGGGCTCGCGCCTCTTCCTCCGGGGGGGGGGTCTGCGTCGGGACGAGGGTGGGTTCCCATTGTCTTCCTTCTCCGAGCCCGACGAAGAGAGGAGCGAAGCAGCCCGGATCCGGCTCGCCCCACCGGCGGCAGCCCCTGCTAATCCGCCCTGGGATCGCCTCTCCCTATCTCTCTGCGACCGGGATCGCCTCTTTTTCCGAAGCCCGTTGCATCGTGCCGGGCCATCCATGGCTCTTGCTCGCTCTCTCGCTCGCTCTCCCTCTCCCCCAACCCCCCCACCACAGCCACAAATCCGGCTTCCCCAATGGAATACAGGGGGAGGGAGAGAAGGAGAAAGAGGGAGGAGAGGACAGAGGGGAGGGGTGGGGGTGGAAGTGGAGGGGAGAAATAAAAGAATCCAAGTGCGGTTCCACCACCAGCGCACACCGAATGGAAGAGATTCCTATAAGCGAGCCAAGGAAAGTAATGGCTGATCACAGGTCGCCTTTGTAAAAAAAAAGAAGAAGAAGAAGAAAACCCACCCTCACCGAGCAGGCAATAAATCAGAATAGCGGAATGCTTTGATCAAGGGGCCGGGAGCCGGAGTATTTCCAACAGAGAAGAAGGCCAAAAAAAAAAAAAGAAAAAAAAAAGAAAGAAAGCGAGAGACCCGACCCACGGGGAAGAAGGTGAAAGATTTCCCTTGCAGCGGAAAAAAAATTGATTTCCTTTCTTCCTGACCGCCCCAACTAGGCAAACTTGCACAAAAACGTGTCTGGAGGATGCAGCCGCCCCCCAGCTGCACACAGACTTCGGCTCCCTCCGGCTCCGGCTCTCGGAAGCGAGCGGGGGGATTAATAATGATCATAGCAGCGATGCATCCCGATGCAATTTGCTCCGGCACCGGCCGGGGAGGGAAGCGCGAGTGGGAGCTCGTCACGCCCCCCCCCTCCCTTCCCAAACACGCCCACCCGGCCAATCTATTAATACGGATCAATCGGAGTCGTTCGGCGGATTAATTGCGGGCGGGGGGGGGGGGATTGACACACGTGCACCCCCCCCAATAAATAAAGATAAAGCTCGCAGCTGGGGAGGCACCGGGGGTGTTGGCTGCTCCCGGCGCTGCCCCCTCCAGCTGGGCTGGGAGAAGGTGCCCAGGGACGCGCCCTCCCCCCTACGGCCGGGGCGGCGGCGACTGCAGCTAGAGTGGGGGGGGGCAGGGGCGCTCGGGCCCCGCGCGGCTGCAGCAGCGGCCGGGATGCGGCCCCGTTCCCCTCGCCCTGCCTCTTCCCCCCCCTGCCACCCAGAGCGGTCACGTGGGCCCCTGCCCTGGCTGGGCGGCGTGAAAGCAGGCTCGCCGGGCGCGCGAAATCAGTCGCAGGCAGGCGCACGGAGCCTGCGCGCCCGGGAGGCTGCTGCGGGGGGCAGACGGGCTCTCGGGCTGGGACGGGGGGCGCCGGGCAAAGGGGCGCGGGTCCTTTAAGAGGGGCCGTCCCTCTAGCGCCCTGCGGCGCCCCCTAGCTGCCTCCCTGCTGCTTCCAGCCCCCCCAGTCTCTCTTGTGCCAGCCCCCCCCACACAAGTCCCACTGCTGCCCCCCACCCCTTCCTCTGCCTTTGCGAGCTGTGCCCCCCATCTGATGCTCCCTCCCCAGAGACAGCTGCTGGCCCTGCCAGGCTCACTGCCCCCTTCATTTCCAATGGGGCACTGCCCAGCCATCTCTCCCTGGGCTTCCGCAAGCGGGATCTAACCCTTGGACCCGGCCCGCGGACAAAGTGGTTTTTACCAGGGACGCTGATGCCCATATAAATCTGTTCGCCCCTAAGAGCACGTCTACACTAGGGCTGTGTCTACATTGGCGCGATCTTGCGCCAAAGCGGCCGCTTTTGCGCAAAAACATGCTGCCTGTCTACACTGGCGAGGAGTTCTTGCGCAAGAACACTGACGTTCTAATGTGCTTCTTGCACAAGAACTGTGATGCTCCCTCTCGGCAATAAGTCCTCTTGCGCAACTGTTCTTGCGCAAGAGGCCAGTGTAGACAGGCAACATGAATTTCTTGCGCAAGAAAGCCCAATGGTTAAAATGGCCATCGGAGCTTTCTTGCGCAAGAGAGCGTCTACACTGGCACGGATGCTCTTGCACAAAAGCACATCTCTTGCGCAAAGGCACATGCCAGTGTAGACACTCTCTTGCGCAAATACTTTAACGCAAGAACTCTTGCATTAAACAGTATTTGCGCAAGTTCATGCCAATGTAGACGTAGCCTAGGGATGTTAAATATCGGTTAACTGAGTAGTCGATTAACCTCATGAATTCTTATTGGTTACTCGACTATTCCATAGTCCCTGGGGATGGGGCTAGCAGCCAGTGTGTTTCGGCCCCGCTCCGAAGGGTTGCCATGTATCAGAGGCCGTATGGGATGCCCTGCAGGAGCTGGTCTGTGAGGGGAGCCAGTCTAAACACCAGCTGCCCGACCCAGCACAAGCCACAACTGACCCGGGCTGCCTGCCTGCCTGGCTCCTAATACACTTTAAATGCAGAGCCGCAGCGGGAGTAGGTCCCGGACCTGACGTGAGTCAAAACTGAGAAGGGTTGCTGGCCAGCCTGCTAAAAAATTTACTATTGGGAGAGAGGAGGAAATGAGTGTAGTCTATAGCATTAACCTATAAGCTTTTGCTTATCGGTTAATCAGTTACTCGATTACTCTATTCCATCCCTAGTCTACACCAGGTCCGCCCAGAGGATTCAGGGGGCCTGGGGCAAAGCAATTTCAGGGGCCCCTTCCTGGCACTCCCTGTCTCAGACCTCAGACTTCAGACATTCTCGTGGGGGCCACTGTGGGGCCCGGGGCCTGGGGCAAATTACCCCACTTGCCCCCCCCGGGCGGCCCTGGTCTACACAGCAGGGCTAAAGCTGAAATAAGCTACGTAACTTGAGCTACGTCAGTTGTGTCACTTCAGTCAAAAGAGCTTATTTTGGCTTACAGCGCTGTCCGCACAGCAGGAGGTTGGGGAAAGAGCGCTCTTCCTCCGACTTCCCTTGCTCCTCGTAAAATTAGGGTTACAGGAGTCGGAGTAAGAAATCCTCCTGCTCGCCATTATTTTGACATGTCGAAATAACTGCTCGTAGTGTAGACGTGGACTATGTTATTTCGGAATAACGACAGTTATAAACAATGCTGCTGTGTAGATATACCCTAAAGTGCCACAGGACTCCTCATTCTTTTTACTTTGACCGGAGAAACTCCTGACCCCATGAATCCCGGGCCTGATTCTCAGCTCCACTACTGATGGTTTCCGTGGGGGGAAGGATGCCTTGCCCCACTGTCTGGAGGGGGACTAAATCCCAAGGCCTCACCTGTAATTGCTAAGTCTTCCACATCTCATCCCTGCACCAAAGGGCGGAGCTGTTCCCCCACCAGCCTGCAGACAAGCCTGTTGGAACAGATTTGGGGGCATGGCCTCTCCAACAGCTGACCACACCACCTCAAAGAAGCACTGTTGTGGGAGCTGGGCTCTGCCCTCTGTGCCATCTATGCACTACTTCCCTCTGCCATCCTCTCATCTACAACTGGGTCCATCCAGGCCTCTGCTTCCTCTGATAGCGGCCACTTTTACTTCTTGTACTTCCGTTCCTCCCCAGGCCGGAGTCCTAACTTCCATTGCTTGGGAGAAAAGGGGGTGTTTCCTGCTAGAATGATTAGTCACATCATTTCACAGACAAGAGATATCACGCATGAATCTGTACACAACTTGCCTCCTTTTCCTACTCCCTGGGGCTTAGTTTTCCTTAGCTTCTTATTTGGTCTTTCTTCACTTTATTTCAGGTGGAGAAGGCTTGCCTGGATACAGCCCTCGAGGCTTGCCTTCTCCACCCCCAGCATTGGGGAGCTCATACTGGTTTTCCAGCCTGCCCCTCATTGACCTCTATGGGGCTGGTGCACACAAAATCTACTAGCCTGGGCCTCATTAAGCTCTGGTGTGTGAGGGGAATGTGAAAAATGTCTTTCTCCTTCTCAGTTGGGGGCCGTCTCAGTGAGGATGTGTGGAGGTTTTTTTTTATTCTTGTCACTTGTGTGCAGCCCCCAACTGATTTTTCTGTGGGTCAGCGGCCCCTGACTCAAAAAAGGTTCCCCACCCCTGCTTTATTTCCTTCCTACTGCTTAGAGTTGTATCAATTCACCTTCCTGCATTCTTCACTTTCTCAGCCAGTGAAGCACATGGTTTGGAGCTAGATCTGAACGTATGGGGCCAACGAGGAGAGAAGTGGGGCAGATGAGCAGGAAATGAAGGGGGTGGAGAAGGGATGTCTGAATGAGACTGAAGGGGCATCTGGAAAAAGTGACAGAAGAGTGGGAAGGGGGCTGAGTGAGTAGGAATGAAAGAAAACAAGGGAAAGGAGACAAATTGAAGAGGATCTGAGGGATGAGGAGAAGAGTCTGAGGAGCGGGGAGCTGGATGAGGTTAGTTAATTGGAACAAAGGAAAACTGGAAAGGGGAAGGAGGAGGAACCGAAGAGAAAAATAAAAGAATGTGGGAGATGGGGCACCAAGAGAGAGCTTGGAAAAAGCACGTCGAAATGCAAGAATCTTGGCACCACGGAGTTGGATGGACTCTGGCAGAGCAGCGGCGGTTTCCTTACTCTCACCACGGGGAGTCGGAGGGCTATTAAAACAGACTGCTTCATCGTATTTTG
The DNA here is from genome assembly GCA_019425775.1 of Rafetus swinhoei. Taxonomy (NCBI): domain Eukaryota; kingdom Metazoa; phylum Chordata; order Testudines; family Trionychidae; genus Rafetus; species Rafetus swinhoei. The sequence continues at coordinate 20,799,261 of CM033445.1, read as the reverse complement.
GGAGTTATCAGGACTTGGTTCCCCTCTACCCCACAAGCACTTCTAGAGAAACTTGCTCTTGGATTTAAGGAGGCAACATAGTTTGGGAGATACCTACTATTCTCCTCTTAAGTGAGACGTTGAGGCTCAAAGTAGGTCCTACTTCATAATAATGTAGGGCTACACCTAGGCTGCCCCCTCTTGCGCAAGAAGATATGCAAATGAGGCAAAACGGTGAATATCGCCGTGCTTCATTTGCATACTTAATGAGCCGCCATTTTGCGCAAGTGGCTTTTGTGCGAAAAGGAGCCATCTACAGGGCTCCTTTTTGCGCAAAACCCCCCACTTGCGCAAGAGCCGTTCTGCCTGAAAAAAAGCAGCAGAACAGCTCTGCGCAAGAAGGGGGTTTTGCACAAAATGGAGCTGTGTAGACGGCTCCTATTTGCGCAAAAGCCCCTTGCGCAAAAATGGTGGCTCATTAAGTATGCAAATGAGGCACGGAGATATTCACCACTTCACCTCATTTGCATATTCTCTTACGCAAGAGGGGGTAGTCTAGCTGTAGCCTAGATGTATCGGGCCATGGACAGAGGGAAGTCAAAGCTGAAATCAACAGTCTCCCAGGAAAGGGTTCTCCCCTGTCATCCATACTATGTGGTTATTTATACTTGTCCTGTTACTTTTGGTGAGGTAGCCTTTTAAGCCCACTTTGCACAGGTCTAAAGGACTACACAAAAGAGAAGGCAGCGAGAAATCAGGCCCACACTTGCTTACCAAAAGGTCACTTGTATGTCTCTTCTCTTAACTTTACCCGGAATCTAAGAGCAAGTGGTATCACTTGCACATTGAGGGGCCAGAAGAAAGGAGTGAAACCAGAAAAAAAAAATAGCAGCTAATGGCACATAGGAAAGCTTACAATTAAGGCAGCCACACCACCACATAAAGGGAATGTCCCCAAAATTCAAAGTCATGCAGACTGATTATAAGAGGTCTGTGAGTAACAGATCTGAAGATTTCCCCTCCCTTCCCTTTATCCTAACCCTCTTTAGTTATTTGGTGTATCATGATGACCCTAGTATTGGTATATTTATTGTATTTGAAAAAAATAAAACATTGTCAATAAAAAGGCATACCACACCTCTAATTTCAAATTTTCAATTTCTAATATAGACAGTTTCAAAAATCAAGTTGAAAGATGCTTCAGGTTCTACACCTGGCCCTGAGTCCCTCAAATACGTTTTGTGGTTTACAATCATATTTTCCTTTAATTTTCAAAGTTATCTTTTTTAATTTGTAGCGGTATCAAACACCCACACAGACATGAAGGGAAATTCATGATGCAGCAGAAAACGATACCAATACAGTTAACGTGATACAACTTGTACGTATAGACAAGAACAAATATCACAAATCCCCATCTCCCCAGATCTTTACAAAGTTCTAAAAGTACAGAGCAAGAGATATCAAACTGTACTGTAGCAAATATCTGTTACTCATTGTTCTTTTGGAAAATAACTAGGTAATTTTCAAGGCAGTTTAATGGATGATAGTGTCCTGCACATCCATCATCATTAAAATTACTTAAGAACCCAGTACTCAGAAATGTTTCTGCAGATTTTCTTGGCATGGATGAGAGTCTGCTTGTGTAAGCTTATTTTCCGCACATGTGCATTCACACAGAAAGCACGGCACATGATTTGTTTCATATTCTTCGTGGCAAATCCCTAGATTTGCACATGTCTACTCAAAAAAGATGAAAGGACGTATTTTGCACCACACACTTCATTAGAGAATAGAGAGCGGTTTCCATCTGGATAATATACATATGTCTCCAGTTAAGGGCATAGATGCATTGGTCATTTTCTCCCGGGAATATGCGGGTCTGGGGCCTGATTCAAAGTCAATGGGAGGCCTTCCATTGACCTCTATTGACTTTAAATCATCCCCTTGGTACAGATGACTAATTATTTAGATAGTGATTGTGACAGGTTAGAGCACAGAAAATCCCCTTGGGGTTGTCTCCCAGTGTGTTGATCATGCCGCTCAGAACTGAGGTCTCTCTTCAACCAAGGCACAAGGTTGCGGGTTACCATCTCCCTGTAGAGCTACACAAATGTTGAACCAGTTCATTTCTGGGAGTGCTGAGCTATAAGAGCTCAGCATCTGTGTTGCTCGGCAGTGAGGTGGTAATCCCAGATCTGGAGGGAGACTAGAGCTTCTGGCCCAGCAGGACAGGATGGTGGGGAGCCCCAGAGAGCAGAAAGGCAGGTATCAGTGGCATGATCAGCAGGCCGGGGGACACCCCCAAGGGGACTTCTGTGATTCAAACCATCAGAGCGATCTTTACGTGGTTTTATATATAGAGTGTTTAAGTTAAAATGCACAAAAAATTGTATCTAAGAAATGCACACACAATCTTTTCCATGTGCTGTTTTCCCCAGTCAAGAATTTTAAGCTTTGCTGTCAGAGAAGATACTGTAGACACCCATGCATACCACGTTCCTTGGCCACCTGTTATATTTCTAGAGCAAAAAGTATCCTCACAGGCACTTGACATGAAAAAGCTCGTTTGTACCACTCAGTTGCTGAGTCACTGTTATTGAGTTTACTGGCTTTGCTAGACTCAGATCTCAAGCGTAGCACCTACAGAAAAGCTACTTTTATGGATTGTAAGCATATGTTCATCAGCCTACTGATTGGAAGCAGGCACTAAAAGCACACTGGTTTGTGGGCCTGATGTTGCAACCATCCTAGCAATGAAGAGACCAAAAGTAACAGTTATAACAACTTTTGCACATCATCCTATATTAGGACAAAATGAAATTTCCAAATGTAATAATAAAGTTTTTTATTAGCAACTTTCTAGATTAGCTCCCAGCATGCCTACTTGTGAAAAATATTGTATAGTAGCTGGAAAATGGGGAAGTAATTCATTGCTTGGAAAAGCTGCAAGAACCTTGCCTCTAGGAAGTATTTTATAACTGCATCTTTGGATGATGTTGAAAAGAATTTTTTATCCATGTATGGGATTCAGTGGAGTTTAAAATGCCTTTTTTGGACCAGCCTTTATTGACACCTGAGATAGATAGTTGAATGTATCAGAACTTGTCCATCGTACATTAGAAGTTGTTTGTTTATTTCTTTAGTAAAGCCTCGAGTTGCAAATGCAAAACCAGGATAAATAAAACAAATTAAAGGAGATTTTGCGTTGCTGTTTGGATGTATTTAAAAGACATCCAAAGAGAAGATGAAAAAATAAAATTCAAATACCAAAAAGAGCTTGGATAATTTTGAAAATTATAGGAAAAAAAGATGGAAACTTAAACCATATGCTAAAATAAAAGCCACGTTAAGCAACTTTATTTTCATCAGCTTGCTTATTTTATAGACCTTTAAAAACAGACTGAATGTTAATACAATATTCCAGACAGCACTTGTTCAATCATCCTCAGAGGGTGGAAAAAATAGGCCTCTTTAATTGTTATGAATCCTGCCCAGGTATCTTGCATTTTCTCTTTTTATTAGTATTAGGAAATGGGAATTAGAAGACAATAAGAAATAAGCAGTGGCCAAAATGAACACATGAGGAAAAATTTTAAAAATTCCAGAGATTTAATAAAAACCTAAACTGGAACTGGAGAAGAGCAATGGAAAGTTTTGCAGAGAGAAGATTAGGGTGGCAGTAAAAGCAGGATTGGTCAATAAGAGCCAAAAATATTAAAGGGAACAAGATAGGGTTCTAGAAGTATATTGGGAGGGGGAATAGAGTAAGAAAGAGAAAGTTGTCTGAGCAGGAAGAATCAGTCTGTGGAACTCATTGCCACAAGGTATAATTAAGGCCAGGAGTTAGAATGAAAATTCAGAGGCATTTTGTAAGAGCCATGCATCCTCATGCTTAGGAGGCTATGTTTAGACTGCATTGCTTTTCCGGGATACCTCCAGTATCCCAGAAAAGCAATGCCGCATCCAAGGAACGCATCCACTTTTCCGAAAAAGTTTTCAAAATGTGGACATGCTCTTTCGCCATCTCTGTAAATCTCGTTCTACGGGGCATAAGGATGTGTCGAAAGAACACTTTTTTCCAAAATTTGGTGCAGTATAGATGCGCCAAATTTCAGAAAAGCCTCTTTTGTAAGTAAATCGGAAAAAGATATGCAATTAGCATTATGCAAATTGCATATTTTTTTCCAATTTAACTCTGCAGTCTAGATGTAGCTGGCTAATCTCTCACATTTTCCCTAGGTGTGAAATGCAAGGTTTCTTTCTCCTTTCAATGATGCAGCTGGTACATAGGCAGAGACCGAATACTGTACTAGTTGCACCTCTGGTTTGATCCAAGTTGGCAATTCCTGTGTCCCGCTTGTATTAATGACTAAAAACGACTCAGAATCTGAACTCTCTTTGTAAATCTGTCTGCAGCAAGAAAAAAAGTACTTATCAATTAGGAAGCAAGGAACAGTTATTGACAAGCAACAGAAAAGGGGATATAGGCAAATATATAATAAATGTATTTTCCAATATTCCCTTATCTGTTGTTTTTCAATATTCCTAGCTGTTAAAAGTTTTTTTCCTGTGGCAACCAGATTTAGAAAGGGAGCTCTGATATAGATATAAGCCAGACCAGAAGAAACACACTCTAGAATAGTTAGACTTATGAGGAACGCACTCTAGAATAGTTAGACTTATGATTTTCATTAGCTAATTATTCTGAAAAATAATAGAGAATGAAGGAGCTACCTAAATAGAAGAAAAGCAATGTATCAATTGTAGTATTAACTGTCACAACGAGGAATATCAAAATGATCAAATACTAACCTGTAAACCTATCGTCTATCACTGGTTAATAAAAGGAACAAATCTTAATGGCAAAAATCAGTAATGCAGCTAGGTAAGCATCTTAGTTGGCATAAATTAGCCACCTGCACACATTTACATCAGGTGTGGAGCTGGTCTCTATAAGGGAGTCATGACAGTAGCAAAGGTTTATAAAAGAATAGGTACTAGACCCACTTGATGACCTTTTTGAATATTACTACAAAAATTAGATCAGGATTTGCTAATGCAGATTGCAATACACACATGGAATTCAAGTGAACCTATGATTTTAATTGCTTATAATTCCTTTATCATTTAGCTGATCAGACTCTGTGCAAGTGTTAGAAAATCATAGCATTGGCAGATAAAGGGAATGAAGAGGATGTAATTGAATTTCATAAAAGCATTTGATATTGAATTTCATGAAATCTTACCTGAAAGTCTGATTCAAATTGGTTTAGATAGGAACAATGTTTGGACTGAAAATTGACTGAAAAGTTATAAAGTATAGAGACAGACAGTTGAGGAATGGGAGTGAATGGGTATATATTTATCAAGGTGATACCTGATCAAGGGTACTTTTTCATTTCCTATTGACATCACATCTTGTTTAAATGGAGTAAATGGAATGTTAATGAAATTCACAGATGGTACTAAATTGGGAGGAATTGCAAATATTAGTGTGGATGGAGAAACAAATACTATAAGAGTAAAATGTGGGGAAAATATGAGGTTTTTAAAAATAAATATCAGGTCAAACAGTTTTTAATTAGTATAATGAAAAGTTAATCAAACTTCTACGGTGAAATCCTGGCCCCATTAAAGTCAATAGCAAAATTCCTATTGACTTCAATAGGGCCCCAATTTAGCTCCTGAGGTTTTAAGTTTTAGAATCTGATTTTCAAAAATGCCTAATGGATTTGGGTGCAGCCCACCCTTTGTTTCTTATTGAAATGCTTCATGAAAGGCAACCTGATAATCTCATAGGTAGCATATGAGCCTTTTCTACAATCACTCAACTTCTCCTATAATTGCCAGAACAATGCCAAACTTTGTATCCCAGTGATGGGCAGGTTAAGCTTTCACCATCATATGCTGTAACAAATCTGCCTGCTCAGTGTCACTGTAATCTGTTATCAGTCTCCTTCTTAACCTAGCCCATGAGCACATAAAGGCGACACCGCCGCCTATTTCCCCAGCATTTTAAACCCATGTTTAGTGCAAGTTATGCTTCAGTTAAATAGGTTATGCCATGCAATACTAGGATAACTGGATGAAATGTAATGGTGGCCAGATGAAATGATCTAGTGATCCTTTGGGCCTCAAACCCTATGAATAAATGAGTAACTTGAGCCCTTAAACTTATGATTTTAGGGGATTCCCCATAAATATGGGGGGCACAATTTCCTTCCAAATGACACCCCTTTTTCTACAATTGTTTTCTCCTACTAAACTTGGTCTTCTTATAAAAGGAAAGCGTGCATTTTGTTCCAGATCCTCTAAATCTTAAAAAAATCCTTCCTTATGTCTTGCACTTTACTCTGCGCTGGCATAGCAATTATTAAAACATTATTAAGGATATTACAGAACTCTATGAGATCTGCCTCAAGTTTATTATGAAAATTGATTTTTAAACACAAAGCAGCTCAGGTTTATGTTTTTTTCAGTATAAATCTTTTCATTCCTTTTTGTCTTAATGCTTGGGTAAAGTGACCTTTATTTGGCAGAGGTAGGTCTCTAGGTGGCTTGTTCTGTTCGCAGTAATTCCATCAAGTTCAGGGGAGTTATTCCTCATTTCTACCATGTGTGAGCAGAATTAGGCCACCTCTATACTTACCTGCAGAGCGGTGCTCTGGAGATCGATCTTCTGGAGTTTGATTTAGCGGATCTATTAAGGACCCACTAACCTGAATGTTAAGGGCATCCTTGTCAGCTTGGGTACTCCTATTCCTTGCGAGCAGTAAGGGAAGTTGAAGGGAGCGTTTCTCCTGTCAACCTCCCGCAAAGGAGATGGCGCCAAAATTCGAATCAAGGTACATCAACTCCAACTATGCAATTAACATAACTGGAGTTGCCTATCTTAATTCAAACTTATCCCCTAGTGTAGACCTGGCCTCAGGCTCATTTGCCCATGTTTTTGAACCTGGGCGACTGAAGTCCCTAAACTCATATTTAGGCACTTGAATATGTACAGCGTTATTTTCCAGAGGTGCTAAGCAGCCCTAAATCAGTGACATTTATAGGATCTACACGTGAACAGCATCTTTTAAAATGGCGTTTGTTGTCACATCCCCTGCACTGTATTGTCCGGTCTGGTTTATATCTATATCAATCTGAATTGGGGAGAAGGGGCAGGGATGAAGAAAATGGAAAGCTTTGTAGCAGTGTATCTTTTGACCCCATCTTTGTGGGCTGGCCTACAGGATTCACTTTCTTCATCGCCTATCTAACTCCTGTTCCCCCCAGCCTTTGCGCAGCAGAACTCCTCTGGTTTTGGTGACTGCAAGTGGAAAGAGAGACGGGGTTTTCCCCTTTACCTTTAGGTTTGACTTCATGCAATGCAATTAAAATGGTATATTTGATTTTATCCATTGAAGAATGAGTGGGATTTGCAAAGTGCCCACACGGACCAAGGGATCCAAATGCTTTTGGTGCCTTCAAAAATCCCAGCTTAATTTCTAACTTTCTCAACAGACCTTGCTTAACAACCTAGTTATTCACCAACTTAATCTCCATGCATCCAGTACACATTTTATTAGTCGTAACCTGTAACGCTGCATCCGCAAGACACGACAGATTGGATTTGGGAAGGAATTCCTTGCGTATCTTCCATAAGTAAGTTTGAAAACACAATTGGGTCCTCAAATAAACACCACAATGTGCGGATCCCGAGCTAGCGTAAACCGATATAACTCCATTAATGTCAGACCTTTGCAAGAGTACATCAGAGGAGGCTGTGGCACATAAAATCAAACACTAACTTTATATACAAAACTCGAACCATCAACATTTAATACACTTTTCAGCTACATTCAAAATGGGTTGCAAAATAAGTCATCATTATAAGGAGAGAGGTGCTATGAATTCTCATATTTGAGCATGTTGCTTCAGGAGACAAATCAAAGCACAATCTTCCTTTCTGATATTAACAATAAAAATGGTAACCGCACTTGACCTTAAATAACAACTCCAACCAATATTTGTCAGTGGTTGTAAAATTTGCTCAGCTTGCAAAAGTATCTGAACAAACAGCACCACAGGCAACTGTTTCTAGCCAGCACTGGTCAATATACTATGAATTTTATTAAGGTTGTATTATATCAATAGCTATATATTTGTACAAAGCGCAACATAGAGCTGAGTATTATTGTCCTAAGGCAGAACAAACTCCTTCAACATTAGGCCTATCCAGTCTGATCCAATTCCCAATGAAGTTAGCAAAGGTTTCTCCATTGGATTGGGCCCAAAAAGACTAAAAACATACATATATCTATTAGAGACTGTACTGCTCTTGTTAGCAGCAATGGATTTGCTGAGTTGCTTCAGAATGGAAGCATGGAAGCATTGAGGCTGACAGCCTCCCATGCCTCTGGGCAAGGCAGAAGGTGGAAGAGGCGGGGCCTCAGGCAGAAGGGGCAGGGCTGGAGTTATCTTCTCCTACCTACCCAAGACAGCTCTGAGCACTGCCCAGAGCATGCCACACAGGGCTTTGGGGTGATTTAAAGGGTCTGGGGGAGTTGCCTCTTTGCCCCCTTGTTGGCAGGCCTGCATTAAGCATTGATTTGGCCCTCGTAGGTGTGCAATGGGCTCCTTTAACATGGAACATTACTTCTGTTGTAATCAGTGGAACTCCTGGACACAGGAGTCTAACCTATCAAATTTTCTTTTCTTTTCTTTTCTTTTCTTTTCTTTTCTAAATATAACTCTATTTGTTAGCTTTGCTTCCTGAATCCTTAATCTGGCAATCAGTGGGTTGTCTGTCAATTTATGTGCCTGGCCCATAAGTTCTTAATGTAGCAAAATTGTACCCGTTAAATATTCACCTAGTATTCATTTCATGGAATGAAATTATTCCCAACACACATTCACTGACACAATTACTGAAACACTAAAATCAGATTACCTACTGCCGCTTACCCCCAAAAAGATCATTACTGCAAGCACAAATTGCATGAGAGTTAAAAAGCTCAAAAGGGTGTTCAACTTTTTGTAGACAATTTCAAGCAAAGGTAATAAAATATGGCCACTTGCATTATTCATTCATGCTGAAGTTCAGATTGTGTTTCAGCTACATGTCAGTATAGAAACCAGCCTATAATATCCTGTCTTTTGTTGTTTGCTTCTATGATCTCCATTGTACATCTGTTTTATGAAGTAATCCTTTTAGTGCAGTGAGAGCCTGATCCAAAGCCCACTAAGTCTATGAAGAGACCACCATTGATTTTAAGAGGCTCTAAATCAAACCTTGAGAGCCCTTCTTCCCAGCTTTGGCAGAGATCCATCCAGTCATGCAAGGTACGGCACATTTCGAATCCAAGGCACAAATCCGCAAAGATATTTAGGCTTCTAACTTCCAGGGCCCACGCCCTTCTAACAAGCCAGGAGAAACACACACACACACTCAAAGGACAACTGACAGTTTTCTTAACAAAGGAGAGAGTTTTGGTGGGAAGATTCTGCTTTAAGATCTGAATGTGTGCCTCTTCCTTTTCTCTTCTCATTTTCTCTGGCAGATCTTTCTTGCCATTTAAAATTTAATCTCATGCGCATTTCACCTTTTCTTTGGCTCTCATTGCCAGTTACTATAATTAGAGTCCTTACAATTTCCAATACTACTTTAGCAGCTCATTAGCATTTTTTTTTGTTCTGAGCCCTTTCTTTAAAAAAATTTGTACTTCTTCTTTTAAATACTTTTTTTTGGTATTCTGACCACATAAAGAAAATCTCGGTTGCAAAAAATTGACCTATGGGACAGGAATATTTAGTTAGACAATAGCCCAACACCACCTTAGGCCAGTGACAAAACAAAGAGAAACAAATTGGTTCTTCCAATCTCATTTCAACAAAAGCAACAAAAAACAATGGGTTCTAAGTTTTGAGGGGGGGGGGCAAAGTGTCTTTTTAGTCTCTTTTGTACAGCACCAAGCACTTGATCCAGGACTGGGACTCCGATTTCAAGAACAGGCCACATCTGCTATTTTACATCAGTGTTTTTAAAGTAATAAATATGAATACTGATTTATACTCCACATTCCTCACTTCAAGCCAGTATTTAAGTTTAATATAGCACTAGTAGAATGATGGTATGCCCTACGGGAGGCCTAGGTTTGAGCACAACCATGGGACACTTGACTACTGGGGGAAAGAAGGCTAATTTCATGGTGGAAGATCTTGGTATCTGCGCCACAATGGATGTTTGACTGTTGACGTCATTGATAGTATAATTTCATGCATGCTGATTTGGTTACTTCACTCACAGTAATGTGTGGAAGGAACATTTATGGTAGGGTTGCTTGTAATTTTTAACTGTTCCCCTCCTCCAAGAAAGTTACCACTGAAGTTTTAAAATTCAAACAAAAATATACAAAGGAGGAGGGGCAATAGGAAAGTTTTACCACATTTTCCAGAAATATTAGGGATAATAAAAGGGGAATTAATATAATTAACCAGGCCAGGTGGATGTGGAAGAGAGAAAGAAGATGGGGGAGGAGGAATTAGTTAGCTCCAAAACATCATTAATTTAGAAGTAGATCGTCATTTGGCGCGCTAGACCATAGGAACAGGCAGCTCATTACTGTGTAATCACTAGCACAAGACTGACTTGGAGAGTCAAGTCTCCCTTCTGTTTTTCTGTGGAGGGAGTAGACGGGCCTGTACCTGTCACACATACACTCCCCAATATTTCTGAACACATTGGCTGTGCAGGGTGTGGGAGTGCTATCACGAGACCATGTATCAGCTCTCCTGTGCAATCTGTTACTCTCTATGTGTGATACTGCAGAGATGACTTAAACCCACTTATTCCTTGCACTGGCCGGACCACAATCTGTCCCTTAGGTTCTTTAGGTTTATTGTTAAAATAGATAAAAAGTCATAGACGACTAGAACTGGAAGGGCCCTCGAGAGATCATCAGGTCCAGTCCCCTGCCCTCACGGCAGGACCAAGCACCATACGGAAGCTCCCGAGAGCCCTGACAATAATTAGGGTTGCCAAACAACCCCCACCCTCGGGCAGCATAAATATGAATATACAAATACAGCCTCTTCCCGACTTACGAACCGGTTACAGACCAAGCAATTGGTCGTAACTCGGTCCGTTCGTAAGTCGGACCCCATTGAGTTACCCGCGACCGCGCTATTCGTAAGCGCGGATCGCGTTCGTAACTCGGGGTCCGCCATTTACGACACCTTTGGTCATAACTGCGAACGGTCATAAGTCGACCGTTCGCAACTCGGGGACCGGCTGTACATTTACTTCCCTCGCCCCATAGCCTTAAGTAACAGGCTGGAGTTTACCTAAGCGCGCCGAGACGGATTCCAAAAAGCCTCTCAGACCGAGTTGCATGGGCTCAACCTTTCCTCACAGAGCCTGTCTACCCAATCGCTTTGGCAGTGGGCACGAGAACAGAATCAAATTTGGGTTGATTGTGACCGCGCCTCCTCCTGGTCACTCCTTACGTTGATGCCTCTTCCTGTAGTTGTGCCCTACTCTTCCCACCCCCCACTCTATGGGTTTGCAGCCCCCTCTCTCACTTCAAAAGTGGAGGCAACCTCTTTGTCACTTAGCCCTCCAGCCAGGTCATTATACGTATTTTCCCCTTCTGGGGTATCAATATCTATCTTTGCTAGCTGCCTTAGACCCTCTCCCATATACTGCCTCATGGGGCCATTCCCTCAGCGGTTGGCAAGGGAACCCAGGCCTACCCTTGACTCTGCCAAGGGCCTCCTAGCCATCAGTCAAGATCTATTTCCTTATAGACCTTTCTACAGCGATGGGCAACCTAGGCTAATGAGTGGGCACCTAAGTGGTTCTCCTTTCACTGAGTGGCAGCAAGACTGCAGTAACTCAGATGGTCTCCTGGCATCTGGTACTCTTGCTAACTGCACTGGCACACCTAGAATTTGCAGAGTCTGCCAGTTGAACTGTAGCAGTGCTGTGATTGGATGTAGAGAGAGTGCATGGGTCCTACAGGGCATGTTGTGCGCAATCAGCACCCCCCTCACTCCACATGCCCTGGTCTCTTTAGTGCAGGGGTGGCCAACCCGCAGCCGCATGTGGCTCTTCACCCCCGAAAGTGTGGCTCGTGATGCCGCCCCATGTGCCCCTACAAATGGCCCCCAGCCCCCTGTGCTTACCGGGTGCAGGGGAGCCATCCGGTGTGGCAAAATGGCGTCGGCAAGATGGCATCAGCTGGCAGGAGCCTGATGTGGCCAAAAAGCCTAACCCATGGTTTTTAAAGGGTTTTTTTTTCTCAACATTCTGCCTCATGGGGAGCTTTTCCTTTTTTTTGCTCAACAATTCTGGTGCGGCTCTTCGCATTCTTTCCGCCGCTGTTTCGGCTCTCTTCGTTTAATGGGTTGGCCACTCCTGCTTTAGTGTTACCAGTAGGAAAAAATCTACATGATGGAAACCAGTGGAATCTGGCAACCCTGCACATGAGGAACAGTAAACAAAATGTCTCCTGGGCCACGCATAGAATTCTGATGGGCAGCAGGTTGCCTACACTGTCCTTGCCTACCTTACTAGCTTGCCCCCTGCATTTGTCAGCCCAAATACACCTCTCCTTTGCCAGAACCTAACAACAAATTTCCCAGCAGCCCCCTCCTTCTGCTTCCAGTTCCTGGTTTGATAATCCCAGGCCAGCTCATTTCTCCTCAGGTGGGCTCCCCCAGTCAGGGGAATATTTGGCCACCTGATTCCTCTCAGCTATGACCTGTTGGGTTAATTGGCCCCCTTCTTACTCTGCAGTACACTTCTCTGGGCAAGTGTGTGGGTGAACTTTCTATCTCGCCCTTCTTTCACAGAGTTACCACAGAACAGGAGTGGGTAAGCAAATGGCTGCGATTCACTAGGGTTAGCCCCTGGCAGACCACTACCACTATATTTATTTGCGCCTCTACAGGTATAGGTGATTGCATCTCCTGTTGGCTGCGGATCGCTGTTCCCGGCCAAGGAGAGCTGCAGGAAGCAGCGTGGATCTAGAGAAGTGATTATTCCTTTATTCGGTGCTGGTGGGGCCACATCTGGAGTATTGCATCCAGTTCTGGGCCCCCCGTTACAGAAAGGATGTGGACGCATTGGAGAAAGTCCAGCAGAGGGCAACCAAAATGATTAGGGGGCTGGAGCACATGACTTACAAGGCTGAGGGATTTGGGCTTATTTAGTCTGCAGAAGAGAAGAATGAGGGGGGATTTGATAGCAGCCTTCAACTACTTGAAAGGGGGTTCCAAAGAGGATGGACAGAGGCTGTTCTCAGTAGTGACAGATGGCAAAACAAGGAGCAATGGTCTCAAGTTACAGTAGGAGAGGTCTAGATTGGATATTAGGAAAAACTATTTCACTAGGAGGGTGGTGAAGCACTGGGATGGGTTCCCTAGGGAGGAGGTGGAATATCCATCCCTAGAGGTTTTTAAGTCCCAGCTTGACAAAGCCCTGGCTGGGTTGATTTAGTTGGGATTGGTCCTGCTTTGGACACGGGGCTGGACTCGATGACCTCCTGAGGTCTCTTCCAGCCCTAGGATTCTATGATTCTATGATTTCCACAGTTCCCTTTGGCTGGGAATAGCGATCTGTGGCCAACAGGAGCTGCAGGTAAATATAGTGGTGGTGGCCCGCCAGGGTCTAACCCTGGGGATGTGAATCGGACTCTGTCATGAGGGTTAGCCAGCAGCCTGGGAACTAAGGGGTTAAGCTTACCTAAGTCAGGTAGATTCAGCCAATAGAAATGTAGGTAGGAATTTCAAACTAGGGCAAAGGAATGTTTGGTTTCTCCTTCCTTTGTCCTGGGCAGTTTCTCTCCAGCTACTGAGGGAGTCAGACAGAATGTCTCCCTGCAAGAATAGACTCTTCACTCTTCTGTAAGTGGGGTAAAGTTCAGATCAATCCATTAGGTTTTAGTGTTTTATGGTTTGAGAAATGGGATCTGATGTCTGTGCCTTTAAAAATGGGTTTTGCTCTCCTTTTAACTAAGCTCCTGGCCCATGGTAGGTTTCCCCTCCATGAGTATATTACTTTGTTACTTTTCCATCTAGTCACTATGTTTGCAACAGGAATATTGTGGTGATAATAAAAGTTCTTTCTCTTTTTTTTTTATTAACCTGGTATTGGTTAATTTTTGTGTCCCGGTTTGTACTTTAGGGGTGAGATTTCTCAAGTGATCTCTCCCTTGATTGTCTTATCATTACTTGGGTGGTGGCAGCGGAGTTTTTATCCCCAAAATCTAGGTTGTTAAGATTTTTTTTGGGGGGGGGGGAGTTTTTACCAAAGCCTGGAAAGATAAGGTTTTTGGGGTATGTTTGCAGGCCCCCACTTCTGCATTTATCGTGCCAGAGTGGGGAAAGAGCCTTGACAGGCTCGCAGGCAGGTATTTCCCCACCCACGCGGGGCTAACCCTGGGGAACAGGATTGGGCCCACAGGCAGGTTTTTGCCTGCCCACCATAAAACAATGGGGCAGTGGACTTTGCATCAATCATCTCAGCTCAGTATAGAATAGAACATCCCGCAAAAGCTGCATTTCTCTTGGAATGTGAACCACTCTAGAAACGTGAGACATGCACCAAACATTATGCACTGTTCCTGACCATCTTAACTTAAACAGGCTTTATTATTTCAGCCAACTGCACTGTCAGAACATGACTCTTTCTGTAGTCTGACTGAATGTTATCTTGTCAAGATCCCAATGGGTTGTTTTTGTTGTTTTTGTCAATTTGCTTTCTGTTTGTTCTTGATTTTCTCTTCATTTCCTTTGGTATTGATTTTGGTATTTTCCTTTTCACCTTTCACATACTTCCATTTTAAGGATTTCTCTTCTCCACGTCTCATAGATGTATTTAATATGTGCATTTGTTTCCATGCTTAAACGTATGGCCTAGATATCTTATCTGTTTACTAGAACTCAGACCAACTGCTTTTCCCTTGGACGCTGATCATAATATTCCTTTTGTCAACTGAGTGACGGGGCCACCTTCAGACTAAAAAATATAATACCGGGTGGCTTGTAATGTTACCTTTTGTTATAGGATTGTACTTATGTTTATCAAGTAGCACAGTACTGGATGGAGTCTGGCAGAAAGCCTAATTTTATTATTTAATAATCATGTATTAATGCAAAGGAAGCGACGATACTTCAGTGACTGGGAGAAACCTGGGTACCGAGCGGTGGCATAGATAGGTTCACATGGGTGGGCCCTGACTTTGGGATGAGGCAGGAATAGAGGGCAGAGGGAAGCGGGACAGGAGGGATGGGGCGCTAGCCCCAATTCCACTACCTGGCTGGCTTATTGGGGTGGAATGGAGAAAGCCCCGGCACCCTGGCCGCTTTCTCCAGCTGGCTCACTGGGCAGGCTGGAGAGGGTGGGCCTGGAGACAAAGTGGGTAGACCACAGCCCACTGAGGCCCACCCATGGCTACCCCCTGGTATAGAGTCTGTGCTGCACCTCTTTAAACAGGGCCCTGTAAGGACAGCTCAGGGTAAGTGGGGCAAAACTGCCTTTTAGAGCCTGAGCACCCATTTGATTCTGTGTTGCTGGGGGAAGGCCTCTAGCTGAAAGTGGAGCACACAGCTCCGTTGCTCTTTCCCCTGGCCCTGCCTGAGGACCCAGCAGCAGAGACGTCCCTGAACGTCTTAGAGTACGGGCCTCTCCTCCCACCTCTTATGCCCCCTCGCATCTACAACTGGGCTTGTGAGGGGACCTGCCTAGGGCTGTCCTGGGCAACTGGCTAAAAGGCAACTGGCTAAAAGGCCCCACTGGCTAAAAGGGGTGGGGCCTGTGCAACTGGCTAAAAGGCCCCACCCCTTCTGAGGGCACAGAGATCCCCACACTGTTGGCCTTGCTGTCAATGGCTGTATCAGCAGCTGGTTGTGGCCCCGCCTGTGTACTTTGCAGGAGGCGGCTTGAGAGCTTGGCTTTAGTAAGAACAGGGAAAAGGGGCCCAGGCTGACTGAGAAGGTGAGCTCAGTGGTATCTTAAGCACATCAGCTGGCCTCCCAGAGGTTACATTGATCAACAAAACTAAGGATTGATCTTGCAACTATCTATGCATGAGCTGAAATTGAGTATTGCAAAGAATCCTACTGGAGTCAATTGTGCTATTCAAAGTAGAAAAGTTAAGCACGGATACTTATTTGCCGTGACTATCTATACCTGCCACAAATACCTGCCATGAATATGTATTTGCTGGATAGGAGCCTTACTCTTCACTCCAAAGTCCAGCAATAAAATGGCAGCACACAAATTAGGGAGGAAAGGTCATGATGGGCTGAGATTCTTCAGATATCACAATGGTCCCAGGATGAGCTGAGCTTTTAACCTGGCTATATCTTTCAATACAAAAACTCAGCTCCGTTTTCACAACAGAGCTGCAAATGGTGTCTCCGTAATACATGTTAGACATGGTATTGTGCAAAGCTATACTAGAAAGACCCAGAACTTCCAGTTTTCTTATACAGTCCCGGAAAATAAGTGCTTTTCCTGAAACATTTCAGACAATGCCTTATACAGGGACAGCCCTTTTCTGCAATCGCTTCTCTAGCAATAAGATATATGTGAGGCTCTATCATTTATTGCTTAGCCCATATATAATGCAACTTGTGTAATCAATAGAACCGTGCCCTGTTGGTAATTTGATGGCAGCTAAGTTGTTTTGTAAAGTGAAGACATTCTTTTTTTCCTGCAGACAGAAAGATTTCTCTGCCCTCGTTCATCTGACAGCAAAGACAAGAAATTTCATTAGAAAAATGTCTTTGTTCAGTACAATAGAGTCTCTGTTTTCCACAGGTTTCCAGGGACATATGAAATCTGCCTGAAAATAGAGGTCGGAATAATTTGGGCTCTTCAGTCCTGAATCTTAGTCTGGGCTTTGTTAAGCTTTGACATTCTGCAGGAGGGAAGCTGACCCTTGCGGAGCAAAGAACTCTGTAGGAGTGCAGGTTCAGCCAGGGCAGCGATAGGGAATATAGCTAATCTCCTGTTAACCAGGAAACCCAAGCCTATATTCTATTTAAATAATAAATGATAATAATATAGTATCAGGGGGTAATTGCCGTCTTTGAGATGCTTCCCTTAAGAAGTCCTGACCTCTGTTCTTGTGGCTCAGGGTGGGTGTGACGGGAAGGCTGTCCCGCACTGGCCTACCAAAGGTTAAACCCAGCCCTGGGAGAGGCAGACTCAATAAATGGATGGCCAGTGGATGGATTGCTGCAGCTGTAGTGAAGCTGGAGAGAGGAAGCCTTTGGTAAAATTTCATCACTGTCACCCTCTCAGATGAGTTGTGAGGGCAAACAATGCACATCCTTTGAGATCCGCCCCAACTGTAATCCAGCTAATCCAGGCCTCGCATTCCTGACATTTCTAAGGTAAAAAGAAAGCTCCTCACCCAAAACTCTAAAAACAACTCAGCAACCAATGAATCGTTTAGCCAGCCTTTCTACATCGTACAGAATGGGAAAGGACACAAGTCCAATTTCAGTCACATTAACTAAAGAACCAACTCATATATTACCAGCTGAAAGATAACTCCAGTTATGCCTTTTTCTATGAAATGGAATTCTCCTGTTCCTCCACAGGAGGGTCACATGTTCTGTTCCCATCAAAGCATTCCACCAATGAAGAAACAAACAATACCTTTCTTCACCAAGTTCTGTGTCATGACATAGGACCGGTACATAGAGCCACATCGACTACTTAAAACTGCCACACACCAGTTTCAGAGGCAAAATACCAACTGTCTACAGTAAAATATGGACCTAAATAGGATACTGACCAATAGCATCTCATTCTTTCCTTGGATTCCTTCATCCGTTGTCTTGTCTTATACTAAGACAAGGAGGAGACCACAGCCGGAGGGATAAGGGGCACCCTGATGGTAAGGTGTTCTGGCATAGCCTAGGGGGTAGCGCGCTCGCCTGGGGTGGGAGGGAGGGCCGTGGGTTCAAGCTCGTTAGGCAGGGATTGTCTTTTGGTTTGGAGTCCTGATCCTAGTGCTATAATGATACAAAGTAGTATGTAAAGATGACTATAAAATAGTTATTAGCTATGGCACTGAGCATGGTTTACCCCAAAGCCATATGCCGGTTGGCCAAGTGAGCCTAACTACTACTAACTTTTTCCTAACTAATGAGACCTACCTGGACATTCAGGCGATGCGCTTTGGAGAACTGTGTTCTCAAAATCTTCTAACTTTTTATAGGCTTAGTAGCACCTGTCATGCTCATTCTATGCAGCCGCACACAGGACTACCAGAATGTACACAAGGAAGGCAGGCAAATTAAGAGATGTGTCAGACTCTTGCTTGACACTTGACAGTTGGTGAATAGTCTGGTGGATGATGGCCCATTAATTAAAAATAAAATTAATTATGGATGAGATTTGAATGGCCTCTTTGAAAGGGCCACTCTGAATGGTTCTATTGGCTTTTTGACCTGGGCGATCACGGACTGGGAGGATGTTTAATACTCCATTGACTTTCTCATCCAATTACCAATTCCTTTGTGAATTGGTTTGCACAGTTCCTGACTCACTGACAGACACCATGTATTAGTAATACTTACCTTTGCTACTCGTCATGTTCCCTTTTGAGAGCTCTGAGTTCCCTTTTGGCCCTTATCATGAATTTCAATCTCTCTCAGCAGTGGTTCCTTTGCTACGCGGTGCTCACTTCCCTTCTCTGTCCCTCAGCATCACTCTTGTGTGTCTCTGCAGTTTCGCTTGATTATACAGATTTAATGTGTGCATTCTGACAGGTCTTCCCCCACATCCCATCATTGTTGATTACACAAATGAGTTCTCTCCCTCTCCCCTCATTTTCCTTGTTGACCTTGCTTGCTCCTCTGAATGTTTTATTCAACCCATAGAGCCGGCCTATGGTTTTGCCACAAGCTGTGTGAGATGAAATGTGGAACTGCATCGTCCCAGGAGCAATGATGGGAAAGAATCTGTCTCAGAGGCTTGATTGTCTCTCTTCCATCCACCCCCGGGAACGTACTTATCCGTCAATGGCCCATCTCCATAGCAGGGTGCTACCCCTCTTGGACCAGCTCACCTGACCACTCCTCTCTTACTATCAAGGGGTGGAAGAGAGAAATGCCTAGAATCCAGGGGGCCATGCAGCAGCATAAAGATGGGAGAAAGAATTTTCCTTCCACAAAAGTTTCAGTGGTAGTTTTCATTTAGGCCATGTCTCCACTAGGCAAGTATTTAGAATTTACTGAGTTCGACTTCTGGGCACCCGATTTTACAAATGTAAAATTCCGTGTCCTCACTACGGGGAAGAATTGAATGTAGTCTGAGGCAGCACGCCCACATTAATGGAGCCAGCTTCAGACTCCGACCCCAGGAAGCGCTGTGGGAGGCCTCCCAAAGGCCAATTAGTTCGAGTTAGCGGCACCGGAGTATCTACATTAACGTTATTTCGGACTTACAAGTTCAGGAATAGCATTACTCCTCACAAAAAGCAGGACTGCAGAGTTCAAATTCCACGGCCCCTTATTCTGGAATAACAGGCTTGGTAGTGTGGACACACCGCTTCGAAATTCAACTTTGGGGAGCTAATTTTGGACTAAGGTTCTAGTGTCGACGAGGATGTAGTTGCTCCAAAGATTCAGTTGTGGTGGTGTGGCACTAAAACTGAACTCGATCCAAATCTTTTACTCCACCATTGTTTCTGTGATTACAACACTTTTCTTTATTGATAGTCAAAAGTGACCTGTAGAAGAGAAGATTGTGCTGGATCATTTGCCTACCTGCTACAATTAAGGGACTGAAAATAATACTGTTAACATCAGAAACAAAATGGGTGACAGACACTTAAAAGTCCATGCAAAAATAACATTTACTGCTTGTTTTTTAAAAAACACCACCATAATATATACAGATAAATTCCTTCCCTATTTCTTATACTGGATCAGACAAGATGATCTGGTGAGGTCGCTTCTAGCCTTGAATTCTCTTACTTCCTGAGACAGTTTGTTCCAGCCTCTCAGACCAGCCCCCAAGAAACCTGTCTCTTTCCCAGAGATTTACCCTTATGACAGTTGTTATATTAGTGGCCCTCGCTCAGACCACAGCCCATTGTGCTAAGTATTGAACATACACCTGAGAACCTTGCTGAACTGGGACCTAAGGACCTGCTTACCTCTAATCACATGCGTCATCTTGTCAAGCTTGATGGGACTATGCAATGTTTAAAGTTATGAGCTTGCTTATATGTCCTATTGACTCAGTCCTATTGTAAAGTAGTCCTTGCCCCAAATAGCCTATCATTTAAAAGGACAAGTCAGACAAAGAATGGGTGATTTTTTAGAGCACTTTACAGATGCTGAATCTGATCGATGTATGGAAAGATTTACTCACTCTTACACAGAAAATCTGTATGAGAGCTAGGACGGAACTCAGGTCTCCATCCTGCCAGTCCATCCTCCCTTTTTTGTGATTTGCAGCATTAATTTTTATTACAGCTGTTACCATTTTCCTCTTTACCTCTTATTCTTCCTTGCTGTTAAACTTGATTAAACCCAAAGTAACTGGGCTATACATTCTTTGCTCTGTTTCCACTTCTTATTGCTTTTTATCAGCTTTTACTTTCCCCTCTTAAAATCATCGAATTATAGAATCCTAGGGTTGGAAGAGACCTCAGGAGGTCATCGAGTCCAGCCCCCTGCCCAAAGCAGGACAAGTCCCAACTAAATCAACCCAGCCAGGGCTTTGTCAAGCCCAGACTTAAAAACCTCTAGGGATGGAGATTCCACCACCTCCCCAGGTAACCCATTCCAGTGCTTCACCAGCCTCCTCGTGAAATTGTTTTTCCTAATATTCAATCTAGACCTCTGCCACTGCAACTTGAAACGATTGCTCCTCATTCTGCCATCCATCACTACTGAGAACAGCCTCTCTCCATCCCCTTTGGAGCCCCCCTTCAGGTAGTTGAAGGCTGCTATCAAATCCCGCCCTCACTCCCGCCTTCTCTACACATCAGCTCAAACTGCCTTGCCACATCAGTGTGAATAATTTGAATGGCCACTTAAAAGCTTTTTTAGAGCAAGGCTGGAGAACCTTTCTTCAGTCCAGGGCCAGTGACCCACAGAAAAAATCAGTTGGTGTGTGTGTGTGTGTGGGGGGGGGCACACAAACACACAAAAAAACAACCAAACCTGCTCACAAGGAAGAAGCAAAAAGAAGAAAAACCACCCCCCCAACCCAAACACCCCTCACTCACATTTCCCTTGGCGCTCCAGCCCCACGAGGGGCACTGAGGCTTGGGGCTTCCCGTGCAGCTGAACAAGCCAGCACTCGCATGCCACACTCGTGGGGAGGGACACCGGGGCTAGGTCTAGACTACAGGGTTTTTCCGGGATACCTCTGGTATGCTGGAAAAACTCTGCCACATCCAGGGAACGCCTCTGCTCTTCCACTTTTTTTTGCGGAAGGGCAGATGTGCTCTTTCGGAAGCCCTGTCTTCCTCCTCCCACAGGGGAGAAGGGCTCTTCTGAAAGAGGAGCAATTCCAAAATTTGACCCAGCATAGATGGGCCACATTTCGGAAAAGCCTCTTCTGAAAAATCTATCGGAAAAAGGTACACCAATTGCAGCACGCAGTTTGCATGCCTTTTTCTGATAGATCAGTGTCATCTAGATATAGCCTGAGACTTGCCGTGGGCCTGATCGAATTAAGCTGGGGGACGGATCAGGCCCGCAGGCTGTACGTTCCCCACCACTGCTTTAGAGTGCCTCCTTCTGCTCTCTGATGCTGACTGCAGGACCAATGTCTTTGGACTTGTAGCGTTCGCTGCAGATCTCTCTCTTTCCCCTTTGGTTTTCTCTCCAGGCAAGCTGTTCATGTGCAAATCCGGAACACTCCTTTCTGTTCTTAGATTAAGCCTTGTTTCCCGGTTTTGTCGCCCGCCTTGTCTGTTACTTGCAGCTTTTTCTGTTTTGTCACCCCCTCCTCACATCCTCCCTGTCTCTTTCTCTCTCTTTCTCTCTATCCCTCCCTCTCTCTTTCTCCTTTTTCTGTCCATTTTAAGTGAACTTCTTATGCACCACTGCACCCACTCCATCATGGCACTGCCTTTAGTCCAAGGCCAGAATATCACCCACATAATGCAGTCCTTTCTGCAAAAAAACCCAGTGCACTTCTGCTAGCATGCACTGATGGATAAATGGCCGGTATTAGAAATGTTCTGCTAGCTGGATGCCATTGGCAGTGCTAACGTGCCACCACTAGTGCATCTCACAGCCGCCAGCACATCAGTCTGAGGGGAAATGATGGGAAGATGATCTACAGATTTTTAGCTGCTTCAATCCTGGCTCTTTTGTGTCCCGCTGGAGAGAAGTGAAGTTGCTTAGCAGCTGGGAAGTACTTGCCTCTCATCGTTTAGCTGCTCTACCGCTGCTTATTTCACCATATGTTTGCACCCCTTGTGCAGGGAGCTTTCATTGAGGGAGTAAATACAATTCTGAGGGTTTGAGATGGAGAAGGGTGAAGGAGGAATATGATTAATATTAATGGTCAGTGCTGTCAGGAAGACTCTGATAATGGCTGGTTGCTGCTATTGCTGGAGGAGCAGAGTGCTAGTCATATGAGAAAGGGAAAGGTCAGCTACTGAGGGAAATATACGATATTTAAAGCTAAATGCCACAACACCAGTTTAGCAAACTAACGAAATATTTCCCTTTCTCCAGCTCTCTGCAATCTGCGCGGGGAGATGTTATCTGTCACTGCCATGCATCCCTCTTGATCATGGCTGTGATGTAATATGCATGAAATAATTGTTGCGCGATGTGGCTCTTCTTGATGCTTCTTGAATCTCAGTGATGGGCATTTATTTTTTTTAAAAGTCACAGGTTGAACCTCTGTACAGCGGGACTCTCTGGTCCGGCACCATGCCGGACATGGATATTCCATGACCAGAGATTCCCCGGGCAGGGCTGGTGCCAAGGAGCCCTGCAGACTGGCAGGGTTGTGGGCTACGGGCAGCAAGCTGCCAACAGGGCCAGGAGCCTAGATCACCACAGCTGAGAAGCTGGGCTGCCTGGTGGGGTTGGGAGCACGGCGCACCGCAACAGGGCTGCACAGCTCGGCTGCCCAGCACGCCCCCGCTGGGCTGTGTGGCGGGGCAGGATCCTGGCATGCTGTGAGCTGGATTGCCCAGCATGGCAGACAAGGGAAGGTGGGGACTGGCAGGGCAGCGGGCCTGCTGCCAGCCTAGCACTCGGGGGGCTGGTAGAAGAGGGACCAGAAATAACCTTCCCTGGTCCGGCAAAATCCCTCATCCAGGACTGGTCAGATCCCGAGGGTGCTGGACCAGGGAGGTCCAACCTGCACTGCTTAGCCACTTACTTAGGATTTCACTCCCCACTGAAGTCAAGAGCAAAACACTTCTTGATTTCCATGGGGCCATGACTCCACTCAGAGCGCTCGGGTTATGGCCACCAACCTGGCTAACACAGGAAGGATTGAACTGAGCACCTTTGGGCTAAAAAATTGAGATGCTGACGAGTCCAGACTCTCTAACTGGAGCAAACTCCTGTTCTGTGTGGATCATGCCAGAGTGGGACTCCTAAAACATCCCCCTCCCCCTGGGTTATATTTTTACTGCCCTTGATCTGTTCAAAGCACCATCCAGAAGTTAACTATTTAACTCTTCCAACAGCTTGGGGATGCAGGTAGGCTCAGAACTCTGATCCCCAGTTGACTCTAATGCAGGGGTGGGCCGTAAGCAGCTTGCAAGCCGGACACAGTTAGGCCATAAAATGTGTTATTTACCTGCATGTCCGCGGGTTCAGCTGCTTGCAGCTCCCATTTGCTGCGGATCGCCCTTCCCAGCCAATGGGAACTGTGGCAAGTGACGCGGACCAGGGCTCTGATTCCTGCAGCTTCCATTGGCCGGGAAGGGTGATCCATGGCCAGCAGACTCTGCAAATGATCTGGAGAAGTGGGTTTTGCTCACAAAAGCTCATGATAGTATATGTATATATTTGTTAGTCTCTAAGGGTGTGTCTAGACTACAGTGTTTTGTCGACAAAAGTGGTCTTTTGTCGACAAAACTATACCTGCGTCTACACTACCGCCGAGTTCTGTCGACATAACGTTGACAGAACTCGGCAGTTTTGTTGACAGTGGTCAACCTCGTTCTATGAGGAATAACGCCTTTTGTCGAGAGAGTTCTGTCGACAGACGGCGTTATTGCAGCTACACTGTCCTTGGCGTCTACACTCTCATGTCGACAAAGCAGCTTGCTTTGTCGACAGAACTGGATGTAGTCTAGATGCTCTTTCTCGACAGAAGTTTTGTCGACAGTATCTGTCGACAAAGCCTCTGTCGACAAAAGCCTGTAGTCTAGACCAGGGCCAGCCCGAGCCATTCGCGTGCCCCGGGCCCCGGGAGCGCGGCGCCGCCCCCGGGAGTGCGGCGCATGCACAGCCCCGCTCCTGCCCCATGTGGCGCCCCCTACAATGGGGCGCCCTTGGCGGTAGCCCGGTCAGCCTGTAGCTTGGGTCGGCTCTGGTCTAGACATACCCTAAGGTGCCACAGGACCACTCGTTTTTAAGTTACAGACTAACACAGCTACTCTCTGAGACGTCTAAATTTGTGTGTGTCTTAAAGTAATGGATTGTCAGGCTACATGTAGACTGCAGGCTTCTTTCAGAAGAATCTTTTTTCGGAAGAGATCTTCCAGAAAAGCTTCTTCTGAAAGAGGGTGTCCACACACAAAAGCGCATTGAAAAAGTGATCTGCCTTTTCGAAAGATAGCATCCACACTGAATGGACGCTATCTCGCATGTAAGCTGTGATTACTATGGATGGAGTGGCCAACAGGGCATCTGTGCTTTTTCCTCTTTCTTCTTCTTTCGAAAGAACTCCCTCTTCCCCGTCCATACATACCTTTTTCCGAAAGAGCTCTTTTGGAAAAAGGCTTCTTCCTCGTAGAAAGAGGATTACCAATGCCGGAAAAAACCCTCTGTTCTTTCGATTTACTTTTGGAAGAACGCAATTGCAGTGTGGACATAACTCAGGTTTTGTCAGAAAAATGGCAGTTTTTCTGACAAAACTCTGTAGTGTAGACATACCCTCAGAAAACGTCCTTGTTTTCCAATTACCAGAATTATTTAAAAGGAACTTGTCATATAGCTGCTTTGCAGTAAACAAGGGTGCATTTATAACAGAGTATTAAATATTTTTGTAAGCATGTCTACCTTTCTGCAATGGCTTACTCACAAAATTAGTTGTTTTACTGAGGAGAACAGGAGGTTCTGGAAAACCATGGCAAAAGTGTCTCTTTTGAAAAGTCTATTGGACAGTTTAAATACACGCTTTTTCAGGACATAATGGAAAATCATTTGCAGACATATTGGTTACAGAAGCCAAATGACTTAAATAACTGAAGTTCTGGGGTAGGTTCATGCAAAAAAGAGAGCACAGATAATGGGGTGAGCTTTAGAAGGGCTGCAAATGTCTTTTTCTTGCTATTTCCAAATTGTCGTCATTGTCACCAATTGAACCAAATTCGGGCAGAGCAGACTGCAGTTCCATTAACTTCAGAGAATTAAGCACATCATCTGAATTTGGTCCCAGAAGTCTAAATTCTGGTTCTTTTAATACTGTCTTATTCTTTCTCTACACTTGTATGCTCTGTACTGCAGTGCTGGACTTGAGAGAAAGCTCTAAGCAGGCAAACCTTTTTATAATCAAGAAATTTGCTGCAAACAGCTCTTTATTAAAATCAATAGAAGAGCTGATCTGTTAATTACTGAAGTAATCGCCTATGTGCGAAAAGATTTTAAAATGTTGTCTGGTCCTGGAATGTGAGAAATTACTTTGGATTGCTCACAGAGCTTCTAAAAATGTATGGATGTGAAATAGATTGGGAGATCTGCCAATATAAAGTGAATGGAAGTGCTTATAATTTCCCCAGCTGACCTAACTGACCTGGGCTTGAAATGAAGCCAGATCTGGTGTCACATCATCTAGCATTTCACTAAATGTTAAATGATTGAGATAGAATGTTATTAGGTATGCCCATATTTCATAATTTACCATACATATGTATTTTCTTTTTACCCTCCAGGATATGTTGATCATGGTCTTCTGAGAAGCATTAAAAGGGCTGTACAAATAGAGCTCCCTGCTCCATTCTCCAGGCAAAATACAAAAGAAATCCAATATCAGCACACTGGATACCTGATTTGCGGGATTAACACATTGGGATGCCAACATGTACACTTCAGTGCACTTGAGAACAGATGTTGGATGACTTATAGCTGCTGTGGAGGGAAATGGTCCCATGATGGCACTGAGATGAGAGACGTTAGTGACAGCAGACCACCAACAGAGTGTTATTTTCTGAGCATACCCACTCAACCCAGTGGCCCCGCAGGAGGGGAACATAAACTACATTTGTGACCTTTTATGCCCAGATGTTAGGCGAATAGAATAGCTGAGAAATCCAAGGGCTAAGGTCAAGATAAAGAGAACTGTGTAAACACAACAGCTGTAGGACACTGAAAAGGCTCCAGGGATATACAAATAGTTCTAAGCAATCTGACGGACCGCTATCCACTTGTCTCATCTATCTATTTAAACTAGGCCAAGACTTTCCAAAAGTGGATGTCTGAAGTTAAGTTTGGATTGACGAGGTTAGATGCCTTAAAAGTGGTCTTGCCTGCTGAGCACCCACGAAGTCCATAGAAATGAACAGGTACTCTGTGCTTGTGAAAGATGGGTCATTAATTAAAGCTGGGATTTTCAAAGAAGTTTCAGAGTACCCCATTGAATTTTGGGGTTTTTTGTTAATGGAACCCACTTCAGCTTTCTGTACAAACCCAGTCTAAATTGGTACTTACGTCTAATTTCACTCACCCATTTTAAAAATCTTGATCTATATTCAGCCTCTAATATTGTATTTGGAAATTTGTGTGAAGACTACAGGATCCTGCCACTTATCAAGCTATTGTGGGAAAAGTAATATAGAATGCAACATAAAACAAATTGGAAAGCTGAATATTGTTTAAACATTCTTTGTTTCTCTGATTTTTATGATTTGGCTTTTATGTATTGTTGCCACTTATCTTAGGATTTGTCTGCTTATATCAATTTATTTTAAGAATATTCTATCAGTGGCCCTCTGTATTTTTGTTTAAACAATCTCTGTACTGGATGTATTGATGTACAGGAAGTTGATTTACATTCATGTGTATGCATATATTTATCCTGCTGTTTATTTTACTGATGGAAATTTTTGAAACATTATGAAAAGCATTGCCAATTTAAAAAAAACTCCTTTAATATATAGTATATTTTAACAAATGTCAACCATAATGTGAGCGTTTTCCTCCCATTACTTGGAATCCTGTGACAATTCTTTATTCTGCTGAAAAACCTCAATGGTAGCTTTTAAAAACAAGTCCAGCTGATCACTGCATAAACTGGGACTCTGAACATTCCTATCTTAGTCGCAAGCTGCCTGCATAATTTTCAGCAACTCAGATGGGGCCAGACTTCCAAGTGGTCTGCTCCCATTTAGGTACCTACATAAGGGTCAGATCTGCAAGTGTTCAGCAGCTCCCAGTGTGACTCTGATCGCCAGAGTTTCAAAAGAACCCCATTATCCTAAGCTATTTTGAAATGATGGCCACTTGGTTTGGTCCCAAAATTCTGGCTTGTGTCACTCTAGGACAAATCTTCACTCAATTTAAAATCATTGAGAGGTTTGCCATTGACGTCAGGCTGGTCCACTGATTGGGTGGGGGAACAGAGGGGGCAGTGGACTCAGGGCCCGGTGACTCACTGTGGCAGCAGTGGTAGTCGGAGCTCCTGGCCCTTTAAATGTCTGCCGGAGTGCCGCATGCTCTGGGTGGCTCTGAGGTCTGTGGGGGCATATCGCGCTGGGCAGCATGGGGGGGCTGGCTGCCCCAGGTCCCACCCCTTCTACCCGAGGCCCCACCCCATCTGGGAGTGTAGAGCCAGGCTCCCCCACCTTGCTCAGGCTATCAACTCCCCTAACTTCAGTGAATTCAGGCTTTTATCCAGTCTGTGTCTGAATTAGCCCCCGCCCCCGCACTGTAATAATAATACTTCAGCCCTTTCTGTGGTCTGACTAATGTTTGAGCTCTTGCTTGTGAACGTACAGCATCTAGCACAATTAGGGTTACCAGATACTTTCACAAAAAATCCCGAACATGGCGGGAAAAAAATTGGTTGAGCGAAAAACAGAAACAAAAAAATTGTTGAGCAAAAAAAAAAAAAGTCACTGCGCCTTTAAATCCCCACTCTACCCGCTCCCCCCACTAGACGTGGCAGGAGAAGAATGTCCCCACTGGCCTTCCATCTGAGAAAAACAGAAAATACTAGACATTTTACATGTCCGGTGTTTTCTGTTTTTTTTACTGGACAGGGGCCACAAATACTGGACTGTCCGGGCGAAAACCGGACACCTGGCAACCCTAAGCACAATGGGGTTTTACATGGCAGTAAAAGCTCTGCAGCACAGTCATAGCTCATCCAGGTCAGCTGATGGGGGCCCACGAGGCTCAAAATTGTAGCACAGATGTTCCAGGCCTGAAACTCACAGGAAGCTTGGATGTCAGAGTCCAGACCCCAGCATCAGCATCGACACTGCTAGTTATAGCCCCACAGACCAAACTCCATGAGCTTCAGCCAATTGACCTGGGCTCGGAGCCTTGTGGGTTGTTTTATTGCAGTGTGCATGTACACAAAATGTGTAGACCGGTGCAATAGAAAGTTACTGGTAGCACCACCTCAAATGTCCAATAGCATTGATGCGCTTATTAAAACTGCTTCTTGTCGGTCTTTGTAGGTGGAATTAGCATTTTTTGTCCTAATTAGACAATAACACATTATGATGCACTAATTTGTTAACCTATGTTTTCCAATCTTTTAATTACAGCAGACGTCTTTGATGTGCTATTATTATTCAGCTATGGCAGTAAACAATTCAACAACTAACTGGAAGGAACTCATTATTTTCTGAGAGACATTGTTTTGCATCCATATTCAAGGGGGGAAAATACTTTGAAAAATAATGACAATCATAGCACTGTGCTGATGCAATCGTTAAAGAAACAGAACATTCCTTAATATTGATAAGCATTTGTGAAGACACAATGGCTTCTTAATTAGCGAGCATATTGGAGACAGGACTCAGGAGTCCTCACCAATGCTTTGGAACAATCACAGTCGTTGGAACGGTGTTTCTTAGGGGCAGATGGTACACTTAACCCCATGCATGCACTGGTGAGACTTGGGAGTTTAGTCACATACCCATGGACTGCAGATGTGAACAGTCAAAGTCAGAGCTACGTGGCTGTCTACTACGCTTCCATCCTTTGATTTAAAGAACCTTGACTAAGTGGGACAAGGATTTGGGCAGATTTTTGAGGAAACCCAAGGAAGGGAGTACCCACCTTCCCTGGGATGGATTCCTAAATCCATTAGGCTCCTTTGAAAATCCCAGCGATAGTCTTTTTCAGGGTGCCCGATTGCTCATCTAGGCATGACATCCCTTGAAGATTTATTTATCCGTCTGTTGCATCATTACTGTCATTCAACTTCCTTCAGTCTGTGGCATAGAATAATGTTAATGTATTTAACCATGCATCCCACTCCTCTTCCATTCTGTTTAGAACAGTGGAACGCAGATCCCGGGATCACTGTTCGTAAGGATCATTCCTGTATGTGGACCAAAAGTTATTCTCCAAAAGCCCGTTGCTTTTGTGAATGCTGCACTAGCTGTACAGATCAGATCGCAAGTCATTTCCTTTATATTTTCAAGGCAAGTAAGAAATCCCTCACTTTCCTGAGCATCCCTTGGCTGTACTTAAAAAAGGGTACAGCTTATAACAGGCCCAATTAGACCCAATTATAACCTAAATGACCTCTATGGTCATTAACATTCCTAGCAGATCTCACTCGGACCTTGCGTGATGGAGATTTTGCTTCTATGAAGATTGTTGATTTGGAAAGCAAAGCTCACTCTTCATGACCGCAGCCCCTTTTAGTTAGATTCTTACATAGGTAGAGCCTCTCTAGTTTGGCACCGTAGGGACCTGACCTGTGCCGAACAAGAGAATTTGTCGAACCATGGGAGGTCAACATTGTTTAGCAGCGTTACCAGCACTTCCACTGCTTCCTGGGCTCTTCGAAGACACTGAGGGATAAATTAGAGCTAACTAACAGCACAGCACACTGAGAGCCAGGACTGGGCTGCTGTAAACAAACTTTATATGACCTTGGGATACTTGGCCACACCCATAATAAGAGGACATCTGGCTAACTAAAACCATGCTGGGCCACAGATGTTGCTGGACCAGAGTGCCGGACTAGACAGATTCAACCTGTCCTGTGCTCATCGCCATGGTATCAGAACATGTTCCTGTTATCGCTTAAGTGACATGGGTTGCCTCCATCGAGCAAGATGCCTTTTCCATTTCTTGCCCCTTGCGGATTATTTATGTTTGGAATCAAACATATCCAAATGGGAATTGCCCCAACTCCATCATTATTATTACTACACATTAGAATAACATGTAGAAGTCTCAACCCCATTCAGATCTCAGTTGTCAGGTGATGAACAAACTCGGTGTGGGAGGCAGCCCCGGCCCTGAAGAGACAAGGCAGAGGGGAAGGGGAAACAGAGGCACGGAAAGGAAAAGTGCAGAGGTGAAAGTAACTTAATTTTCGTACAGGTTGTGTCATATTGCACCCCCCCGCCGGGGACCTCAGGGTGAGGCTATGGGGGACGCAAAAGTCAGGGTAGGGAGCTGGGGGTGTGGCCATGCAGGAGTCAGGATTGGGGAGTGTGAGGAGGGGCTCTGCGCACAGAGTTGAGGTGTGTCAGGGTTGCAAGAGCCAGGGTTGGGGAGTGTAGAGGGCTCAAGGCAGGGGGTTGTGGTGGGTGTTGATGAGGGGGGAACAGAGCAGAAGGTTGGGGATGGATGCTGGGACTGGAATCAGGGTTGGGGTGCGGAGGGACTCACGGCAGAGGTCTGGGGGGGTGCGTGTAGGAGGGAGTACGGCGGGATGGCCAGTGCACTCTTAAAGGAGGGCAGGAGGCTGTAAGCTCCCCCTCCCTTCCATGACGCTGCTGGCTGTCCCCCTTCATCACCTCCAGGGAGCGAGAGGAAAACACGCAGCGCGGGTCGGTCATGGCTGCCCCTTCCCCTCCCGAGCCAGGAGGGAGAGCAGTGCCAACCGGCTTGCTGTGTGCTTTCCTCCCACCTCCTGACAGGAAGGGAAACAGCAAGCTGCATCCCAGGACCAATTTTGGAGTGTGGGGGGCTTCAGCCTCCGCCGCCTTCCCAAAAGGGTGCCTTGTGGGGGGCTCGGGGCTGTGGCAGTTCCGGACCAGTGGTGGGGGGCTCCCCCAGCTGGATCCTTTAACCTGCCTGCTGCTTAGTGGGGGAGCCTGCAGGGGAGCCCCAGGAGCCTGGCTGGAAGCGTGCTGCACCTCTCCTGCAGCCGCTCCTTGCCAGAACAGCGAAGCTGAGGTGAAGCGCCGTATTTTCACCTCTTGTGTACAGTCGGTCAGCGTTAGAGCCAAGCATAGAACCAGCTCTTCTTGGCCGTTGCTCTGGCTCCTGGACAACATTCCCTCGCTGAGGCCTTGTCTACACTGGCAAGGGACCGCGCAGCAAATCAGTAACTCCCGGGGCGCCCTGTCCACACTAGCAAAGCCCGTCATGCGCGCTAACTCTGTCCTGGCTGCGCTCCAGGCAAACCGCTTCGATGAGATGCATAGAGCTGGCTGCGCTCTGGATACAACGTGGGGAGTCCATGGTGGGCACTTCAGTTGTTTGCTGCATGGTGACTGGCCTCTGGCAATGTCCCATGATCGCTCCAGGGGCCCCTCCACTCCTCGTTTTGAACACAGCTGGCTGCCCTGCAGGCCTGTGCATGTCCCCTTTGGGACAGCCTGCAGGCTGTGCTGATCTGCTCCCAACACACAGTGAACCAGGCAGGTGGCCTGCTCCTGCTGTTGAGCACAGAAGCAAGTATCTGTGTTGACCAGGGAGTGGAGGGGAATTGATGTCGGGGGTTTTCCTCTCCTCCTGCCTCAGGATGAATTGCCGCTGCCTGACAAGACATCATACTGACTTCCCCCCCAGATACTCTCTCTCTCTGGGGTGTGTCTACACTGCAGGGCTTAACTCGAAATAAGCTACACAAATGGAGCTACAGCCATTGCATAGCTTATTTGGAAATAGCTTATTTCGAAATAGGGAGCGTCTACACAGCACTGAGTTTGAAACAGAGCACTCTCCCTCCGACTTCCCTTATTCCTCATACCATGAGGCTACGTCTACACTATGAGAAACTCGGCAAAAAATATGCTAATGAGGGACTCATTTGCATGAGTCGCAATCTCATATGCATATTTTCTGCTGATCTGTTTTTTCGCTAGGGTTTTTGTGCAAAAACAAGCAATGTGGATGTTTTCTTTTCACATAAAACCCCCTTTTCCTGCAAGATCCTTATGCCCCAAAAAGGGAGGTTTACTGATCTTGTGGGAAAAGGGGGTTTTGCACAAAAAGAAAACATCCACACTGCTTGTTTTTGCACAAAAACCCTAGTGAAAAAAACGGATCGGCAGAAAATATGCAAATGAGTCCCCCATTAGCATATTTTTTGCTGAGAAAACTCGTAGCGTAGACATAGCCTGGGGGTTGCAGGAGTCGGAGTAAGAAGTCCTCCAGCTTGACAGTATTTTGACACTATTTCGAAATAACGGCCGGCTGTGTAGACGCGGACTGAGTTATTTCGGAATAGTGTTGCAGTGTAGACATTCTCTCTCTCTCTCTCTCTCACACACACACACACACACACACACACACACACACACACACAGACACTCTCTCCCCCACTGGACTTCTCTTGAAAAGCAGCTCTCCACATAGCAGCATGACCATGGAGCAATGAGAATGGAAAACCTTCATCATCTGATGCTACCTGCTCCATGTAGCATTGCAAACCCTTCCCAAAACACCCTGTGGCCAGTTGCACAGTGGAGGTATGTCTAAACTACATGGCTCCGTCGACGGAGCCACGTAGATTAGTTTACTCGAAAAAGGGAAATGAAGCGTCGATTTAAATAATCGCCGCTTCATTTAAATCAAAATGGCCGCCGCACTGTGCCGATCAGCTGTTTGTTGGCACAGCACGGCAGTCTAGACGGGGATCTGCCGACCCCAGAACCCTTCGTCGGCAGATCCTTTATGCCTCGTGAAACGAGGCTTACAGGATCTGCCGACAAAGGGTTCTGGGGTCGGCAGATCCCCGTCTAGACTGCCGTGCTGTGCCAACAAACAGCTGATCGGCACAGTGCGGCGTCCATTTTTATTTAAATGAAGCGGCGATTATTTAAATCGACGCTTCATTTCCCTTTGTTGTCCTGCCTCATCTACATGGCTCTGTCGATGGAGCCATGTAGTTTAGACACACACCATGCACTGCTCTCCGTGGCATTGCAAGAGCTGCTCATGTGGACATGCTCCCCCATCACAAGGGGCACAGTGCGGACACACAACAACGGTTTCCCTGCAGGGCTCTGTGAATCTTCCAGTGTAAACGAAGCCAAAAGAAGCACTGTACTTCCCATTGGGCAACCACCTATGCTGCCCTGTTTGTAAATTTCCGCTCTCGTCCCATTTCCTGAGAGAGTGCTTTGGTTCGTACTCCCTAACACCAGCCCAGCGGAAACACATTATTGGGGCAATTAGCTGGAACTTAGGTTTTTTTGTTTTGTTGCAATTTTAAAAATGTCTGATTGGGTGGCGTGTGCAAATTGGTATCTGAGCCTTAAAATACTCAATGTGTAATCTGCCAGTACTACTTCATCAGTAGCTTGCATCTCTATTTGCGCGTCGATGACGTATGCATAAAATGTTATCAGCAATCATAGCTGAAAAGAGGTCTATAGCTCTTTAAATTTTTGATGGGAAGCCAGCAAGCAGTCATTTGTGATAACATTATATATAATCCAACATAACTTGATATACTGATATAACAAAATTCAGCTTTCCCACTATCCTTGAAAAGAGATGCTGTACACAGGCTTCTGCTAAATGAAATAATATCAGCACTGACAGCCGGAAAAAAAAGGCACATGTCTCTCTCTTCACATTTGTAAAGAGAAACCAGTGTGCCTTTGGTTGTACTTGTGTGGTGAATGTCTCCCTTGTGTGAGGAAAATTCTGCTGGAAACTGGGGTAGTTTAGTCGTCATTACAAGAAGAAGATCCTCCATGAGATATCTCTTCTCACACTTCAGTTTGCAAATCTGGCACACAGAGAGGGACTGTCTGTTGATCTGAGTCACAGGACACTTGAGTTCCCTAAAGACCCTGCTCCTCACACATTGTAATTCCAGCCTACCTCTCTTGCTACTGTTGGCTTCCCTGTCAGTATTTCTTAACTCCTCTCCAAATCCTGCGAGGCTGAGGGCAAGGGCTGAAGATCAAAGTTTTGGACCATTTTGCTTTGTTCCCTAGTATGAGAGCAAGTAAAGGAACCACAGAAATGTTTTACCGTGAGCACCATTGTTCCTTCTAATTGTTTCCATCCATGTACAGAATAAATTTTGTTATGTGCACCAAGGTGTGTGCAGATGTGCACCACCAGTAGAAACACATGCTGCCAACTGTGGGTGCCATTGGCACTCTGCTAATTAGCAGGGCAGCATTTGAATCTGCCTTGGGCAGCTGCCCAAGCACCCAAACTTATAGGGAACACTGGTGAACACCTTTCCAGCACTGTGATGTTGTACTGGAAGTATGGTACATCCCTTCTCTGAGTGCTGTGTCTTTTCATATGGACGTCTCCCTGCCTACATATTAAAGTAGGAATAAGGTGAGATATTAATATATAGGTAAATCATTTGGCTATTATTGGTTTATTATGATAGTAATGATCCCAAATGAAAGCAGGGTCCTTTTACAATGAATTCCTTATAATTTTTCACAGGAAAAAAAGATCATGGTCAGAAAATGTACTGGGAGGATTTCAACTGGATTATCATCAGTTAAAATGTCTTGTACATTTTTTAAGTGGATTTGATTTTACATTCCTTTATATGGGTTCTATGCCCCTCTAACCAACTGAAGTCAATGAAATAAGAGGGGAGTAACTATTTAAGTTCACTGAGCCACACCAACATCATGATGCAACATGGTGGAGGGACAGAACATTTTACATTTTACAGCCAGTGTAAAATGACTACGCTCCATTTTTTTTCTCACTTGTTAAAAATCAACTGGGGCTGATTCTCTTCCCCTTTACACAGTCGTAAACTAGAGTGACTTCACTTAAGTTGCCAGAGCAAGACTGGTGTGGGCAGAGAATCAGGTTTAACATACCAAAAGCGACCTTGAAATGAACAGATAATGTCAAACATGCTTTTATTTTCCATAAGAACTCGAACAGAATCTAAACGTAATTATACCACCCAAAATGTATAGACAGGACAATACTATACATAGAATGGGATGATCCACCTCAAACTGCATAATAAGCATATCCAGTCATGGAACACGGATTAGTGAAGGAGTCTATGCTGCACGCAAGTGGGCAAAAGTTTTGATTGAAAATTTTCTGTGAGAAATGAAGATTCCACTACTCAAACATGTAATGAACGTGAATTGATTTTACTGAAAATACAACTTAAAACGGGGGGAAAACAAATATTGTTTTGACATTTTCTCAACAAAAATGTTCCAGTTTTGCAATTTAAAATGACAGTTTCAAAATTTCCTTTAAAACAATGTTTAAAAAAATGCTTGAAACGAAAACAAAATCTTTGGGTCACACAAAACCTTTCATTTGACTCAAATGAGTTCAAAGCATGTAACTGATCCATACTCAAAGTCCTTGCAAGAAGTATGCATGGGTAATATTTAAGGAACAAGGTATGCATATGGACAGCTGAGCCTTATGGTTTGGAGTCAGAAATGACTGGGGAAGGTGGACTGGTGACTCACTCCAGTCCGGGGAAAGGTCAGGACAACCCCCTCTGCCCCAGGCCCCACCTCTCCTTGTCCTTGTTCCACCCTCTCCCTGTCTCTCTCCTGCTTTTGCTCCACCCCCACCCTGCCTCTTCCTCCTCTCCAGGGCCTGCTGGGTCTAGGAGCTGGTGCTGGCAGCAGAGATCTGCCTCCCACCCTGCACTCACGGGCAATGGCGGAGCAAGCCGAGCAATGCAGTCCCAGATTGCTTTGCTTCCCTGGCTGTGTTGCTCCACTTCTTGCGGGTGAGTGTGGGGAGGTTCCACCCCTCCCCCTAGCAACACGGCCGGTGAGTGTGGGCATGGCCAGACTCCTGCTGCTAGCCATTTGGGGCAGGTGCTCCAAAGGTCGCTCTAGTTCAGACTCCAGCACTCCACCACAATGAGAAGCAAAAGGGGAGTTGATGAGAGAGCATCCCTCTTTGACACACTGTAGTATGCAGAGCTAAGCAGAGGCAACTGGTGATGGGGAGGAAACAGGGCACCCCACTTTGGGGGTGCACACTTTGCTCCCGTGTCTAAGTATGTCAACTTCAGCTCTGTTGTCCTTGTAACTGAAGCTGCATAAGTTGCATTGATCTCTCCTTGTAATGCAGACCAGCCCTGAGTGGGTCGTGAATCTATATCTATAAAACTAGAGACTTACTACAGAACCCATTCGGACAAAGAGTGAGAAAAAAAATGAGTTTGCATGAACCACCATGAACCAAACCTACTGCATTCTGCCACAGCATGAACTATTACATTAAAAACAAACTCTGTTTCAAATGTGAAGAACGAGACCTTTATTGGATGATCAATGGAAATTCAGAACGAACTATTTACAGTTTTGCATCCTTCGTCCATCGTTATCTCCACTGCTAGTCTAGTTTGCAATCTGACACTAAAATGAGGGCTGGTCTGCACTACTTGGGGAGAGAGATCTAAGTTACTCAATGTTAGCTATGTAAATAACGTGGGTGAGGTTGATGTACTTAAATCTACTTACTACATGTCTTCACTGCAGTGTGTTGATGGCGGATGCTCTCCTATCGACTCCCCTTGCACTTCTTGTTGAGATGGATTCCTGGAGTTGACATTAAGAGCAATCGACGGTCGATTTATCGTGTCTGTATTAACTCAATAAATCGACTTTTGCTTGGTTGATTGCTGCCCGTCAATCCAGCTGGTAGTCTAGACCTTCCCTGAAAAAATGGTATTCTCAACACTATCCGTCTTGCCTGGGATCTGTTATTGGAATACATTCACTCTTTTGTTTCACTCTGAACAGGGCAGGGAGAAAACTGGAGGACAGTCTTGCATGGAAATGAGACCTCTGGGCCAAACAGTGCAGATCTGTTCCTACTGAGAAGGAAGTATTAGTCCACAGAAAAAATAGAGAGCTGGCAGCAGAGCAGGGATATGAGCCCAGATTTATAGGGTGAAGTCAACTATTCTAAGATGTTATATTTTCATTTTCTGCCTTTCTTTCTTTCAATATTAAACATAAAATGGGAAAGAAGAGTCTAGAGAGGAAGCCAAAGGAGTCTAACACGCTCAGTAATGCTGTATTTGGAATGTTCCCTGTCTGCTAATGAAGCATGAAGCACCATGTGTTTCTTGTAATATAGAAAACTCACTAATGGATTAACTTGGACAGCTTGTCTTCCTAAAGGAAAGGGAAGCGGTTACTGTAAACTAAAGCAAGAACAACAGTAGGTTTACAGAAAAACTCAAATCAATATTAGGAGGCCAAAAAAAATAAAATAAAATAGTGAGAAACTTTCATAGTAGGAGATCTTATTCAGAGTTCAACTACTACTGGCATTTATCACACTATGCAACTGAAACTACAAATCCATTTACTTATCACATTTTCTAATTAGGGAGGATACTTGCATTTAACATAGTGGAGGCTTCTTCCCTAGCTTGGCTTCCTTGTCTACTGGATCCTGCAGTACAGCTGTTATATCAACATTGCGACTGACTGATGTCTGTTGTTCATTTCCATGTCAGCAGGCCGTTACACCAGACGAGACTTGGATTTCAATGCAGGTTGGGCTGGAGAGGAAATGTCTTCTCCACACAACTTTCTAAAATAGCAACAGAGAGGTGAGCAATTTGTTTTTTTAAAAAGGGGAAACTGCCTCTTTGAGGATATCTTATACCATAGAGTTTTATACATTCCATTAACCCTGCTATCGCATCCTTCCCCTTCCCTCCAAGTTCTATTCTGCATACTGCAGTGTTATATTACTTTCATTCCCACATTTTCAGAGAGGTCCACAGCACTGAAACACCTGCAGGCTTCATCTTGAATATCTTTGCTCTCCTGGGTTAATTTTTCATCTGTTTTAGGTCTCCATTGCTTCTTTCTTTCTTCATGGGAGTATTGTTTCCACTGCATGTTGTAGTGAGCTCAGATCAAGTCCAAAGATCTTAATTAGAGTCAGCGGAAAAATCTGAGACATTATAGTTCTTCTGTTATCAGTATGGAGAAGAAGTGATGTTTAATATGTAATGGTGCTAAATCAATGGAGGACAACCTGCAGGCAGCATGCAGCCTATCGGGGTTCTAGGTGTAGCCTGTGAGACATTTTGTTTACCATTTCCCATGCACAGCGTGTGAGGGGGTGCGATCACCGAAGACCCCTTGGGGGTGTTTCCCGGAGTGCAGACAAAGCCACTGACACTTGCCTCTTTGCTCTCTGGGGCTTCTCACCACCCTGTCCTTCTGGGCCAGCTCCCTGGTCTCCCCCAGCCAAGGCACAGAGCTGAGATCACCCCCCCATCCCCTCCCCCCCACCCGCCCAAGGAGCAGTACGGATACTGAAACACTTCAGGTCTGAGGAAAATGCAGTTTTGGGCCCAGCCCAAACTCCTATAAAATCCTGTAAACCTCGTTTCATGAGGCATAAGGGAGCAGTTGACAAAGGCTTCCCTTGTCGACTGCGCCATGTCTAGACCGCCGTGCTGTGCCGGATCAGCTGATTGTCGGCACAGCGCGGTGGCCATTTTTATTTTAATGAAGCGGGGATTATTTAAATCCCCGCTTCATTGACTATGTGTGGAAACTACTTTACATGGCTCTGTTGACGGAGCCATGTAGTCTAGACACACCCCCGAGGTTATTGGGGCACACAGGGACAGCTACATTGGTTCATCAGAATTGCCAGTAAAGACTCATAAATACAGCTGGCTAGCAAAAAGCAGGAGGAGTAACTGAATGTAGGTACTTGCATAGGAATTCAGTAGACAATCTAACTGCTCCCCAAACCCAATCATGTTGGTCGATAGTTCAGATTCTAAACATGAACTGCTTGCTGCAGGCCTCAGCTGGAGATAAAAATCATCTTTAAAAGACCATCAGTAATGTCGGATTTGGTTGACGTGAGCCCAACAAATCTCAGCGTTGTGTTAGCACATGGATGAAAGGCACGCAGGATGGGGGAGAAGAGCAATGTTATTGGACACAGAATGATATTAGTGACAGCTCATTCCTTCTGCTGCTCTGAAGGCTGAAGAACAAATTTTATAATGCCAATTAGCTGAAAAACAACACACACACACACACACACACACACACACACACACACACACACACACGAAAGGTGGCAGATGAGAATGAGAAAAGCCACCACTACAACTATAACAAGAACAAAATAAAGGCACTCCCAGTCATCTCAGCTGCAAACACTAACAACGTGACATGAACAAGAATGCGCAGAAAGTGAAAGGACTTTGAGATGGATGGATCAGGATTGCCGGTTA
Source organism: Rafetus swinhoei (assembly GCA_019425775.1). Lineage (NCBI taxonomy): Eukaryota > Metazoa > Chordata > Testudines > Trionychidae > Rafetus > Rafetus swinhoei. The sequence continues at coordinate 20,759,489 of CM033445.1, read as the reverse complement.
TGGGGAGGAAGATGAAATAATAAAAGGCAACAGTAAGAGAGGAAAATAATTCAGAGAACAATATGAGGTTCTTCTGGCTGGTCGGCAGCCTGTGTGAAATAAGAAAATAGAAATTTGTTGGTGGCTGTTTGCTGCTCTCTACACCTCAGCAGCTCTGTACAGAACTGTTAAAATGAAAGAAGGAGCCAAGCTCGTATAAGGACATCTGTTTATTACAATCACCAGGCAGTCCCAAGTTGCTCTCTGTAAAATTACCTCTGAGACGAAGGCCCTAGACTAGACTAGGTCTAGACTACAAGCCTCTTTTGAAAAAGAGCGTCTAGACTACAAGCCTCTTTCGAAAAAGAGCGTCTAGACTACAAGCAGATTTTTCGAAAAAGCGAGCCACTTTTTTGAAAGAGAGTCTAGATGCTCTCTTTCAAAAAAGCACAGTTTGCATTCAATAGTGCCTTTTTTCGAAATAATACTTTCGAAAAAAGGCGTTATTCCTTGTAAAATGAGGTTTACCGCCATCGAAAAAACTGCTGCGTTCTTTCGATTTACTTTTGAAAGAACGCGGCTGCAGTCTAGACGCAGGTGAAGTTTTTGTCGAAAAAAGGCTACACATTCTAGACACATTGATGTTGTCTTTTATATCCTTACCAAGAAGAAGTGTTATAGATGTTGGTGCACATAGCAACTTGGCTAAGTTCTTTATAATAACGATTTGGCAGCAGTTTGGGTGAGATGGGAGTTCATCTATGTTCATTATTCAGTGCTTCATCAGTTAGTGGTAGTAGTGACGGCAGGCAGAAACAGAGGAAGTCATTGCTTGGGGCACAACAGAAAAACGACAGGCCCTACCCATAGCCCAAAGATTTTAGCATGGGGAATTTGGGTGTGCCAGTGAAATATCTCTGAGGTCACCCCCTTGCCTACACAGCAGAACTACCAAGCTATTATACCCCCTTACAGAGGATTCTCCTGATTGCTTAGCATGCCTGGGCCAGCCTTGCAATGCATGTGCTCCCCTCAGAAAGAGGATGAGTGCCAAGCAACGTTCCCTCTAATCTTATCTATGCATGTGTGGATTTTTTCCATCTATGTGTGGAATACATTTTTATGTGCACCGAGACATGTGCGAATGTGCACCACCAGTAGAAACATAAAACCTACCTGTGGGTGAGCTGCTAAGTGACTGATAGTGGAAGACAGCTGCCTAGGACATATTCTGCACCAGTACATGGCTATAGATCTGGAGTCACTCTACTCACCAGAGCTGAACCTGGCCTCCTTTCCCTGAGGAGCAGACTAGCGCATATGTATGGCGGCTTTGTGCCGCTGCAGAGACTCAGTACAGATAGAAGCCTGGTTTAACCAGCCAGTGAATCTGGAGTGCTTGGTGGTTCTAGAATGACGCCCAAGGGAATTCACAGTGATTCTGGTTCTACGCATTCAATGACTTCCTAAGTTAAGCTCTAGAGTTTGCACAGTCATATGTCAAATGCAGCAGGACGTGCTGTTCACCTTGATCTGTCACTTCAAGATCATGCTTTGGTTTTACCCTCCTTTTTAAAAAGGATTTCACAAATCGATGATCATTCCCCCTTAATTACATATCTACACACATCCCTTGGTGCATATTTGTCAAGCACTTTGAACCTGTGAAGTGCTCTGTAAGCAACAGGCATTATTTATCTATCTATCTATCTAGTGTGTTTGTCTGTATGTCGGTCTGTGAGTCTGTAGAAGAACTCCTCCTAAATGGCAAAAGCTAGGGCTATCAAATTTGATATGCAGCTTCCTCTTCTTCTTCCTCTCCTTGGCTGAGGCAGTGGCAGAATGAGGCGCCTTCCTCCCTTGTCCCCCTCCCCTGTAATGGTGGCCAGTCGGGGTGCCGCACTCTCCCCCCACCCATGGGCAAACTTGGGGCATGAAGGGTCCTGGGTCCTGCCGTGAGGTCAGGGGACTGGACTCGATGACCTCTTGAGGTCCCTTCCAGTTCTAGTGTTCTATGATTCTATGGAGAAGGGCCACTCTCCCTGCCCACACGGCAGTAATGGCCACACTGCCTAGAGGGGGCAGTCTTGCTCTGGTGAGTGCAGGGGTGGGGGCAAAGCGGTGATGGGTGAGGGCATGGGTCATGGGGCCAGAGGGTGTTGGCATGGGCTATAGGGGTCAGAGGTCAAAGGATCAAAAGGCAAGGGGCATAGGAGTGGGGGTCAAAGGGTGTTAGGCACCGGGGAGCAAGGGGCTGGGTTGGGGCTAGGCAGACTGGGAACATTTTATTTGCATATTCATTAGCTGCATGATGAATATGCAAATATGAAAATAAAATGATACCAGTCCACCAAACGTTTGTGAGTAGGTTTGCCAGTCTGCCTCATAAAAAAGGTTGGGAACCACTGATGCAGAGGGTGTCGCTGCTGATTTAGAAAGTGACATGTATAGTCTTTGCTGTAACTAGTAAATCTACCCACCGGTTCCTTGCTCCTCACAGCACGCTCACTTACTCTGTTTGCTACTCTCTCCGCACCCCGTGAGATGGAGTTGGAGGAGGGAACGCTGCTCTTTTACTGTAAATGAAGGACGGTGAGCCTACCGAAAACAAAGTCAGTTCTACCCACGGGGAGTATTGGTGATGGGCGAGAGCCCACACAGTTGGCTGAAAAGTTCAGCGAAGGGACAGAACTAGGAAAGAACATGAGTCTTCCTTCTGCACGTTCCTTCCCTGAGTGAAAGCCACTGAAAGGATTGACGCTCAGATCCTAGGACCAACTCCTGCTTGCACAGCAGTCAGAGGGGAAGAATAAAGATGTTAAAAAGCAACCAACCCTTGTGAAATGCTGGCCCCGGGTGCCACAAGCACATCATGCCCCACGTGCATCACAGCTGGTAGTGACGCAAGCTGTGCCATCAACAGAGAGGAGGGACACAGATCAAGGCACCCGAGCTTTGCAACACAAAGACCCACACTGGCCATTTGCCCGGTCCTTGAGTGCTGCACCTAATTTGCTGGCCCTAATTGGCTCAAGCACTTGCAGAACTAAAGCCACATGTAGGCAGCTACGACCTGATTGTGCTAATATCTTCCTGGGTACATGGATAGAAAGGGCTGGTTTGTAATGAACAGTCACCTGCTTCAGGTGACCTGGAGAGGCCACATCTGGAGTATTGTGTCCAGTTCTGGGCCCCCCACCATAGAAAGGATGTGGACGCATTGCACAGGGTCCTGCGAGGGTGACCAAAATGATTAGGGGGCTGGAGCGCATGACCTATGAGGAGAGACTGAGGGATTTGGGTTTGTTTAGTCTGCCGAAGAGAAGAGTGAGGGGGGATTTGATAGCAGCCTTCAACTTCCTGAAGGGAGGTTCCAAAGAGGACGGAGAAAGGCTTTTCAGAGTAGTGATGGATGGCAGAACAAGGAACAATGGTCTCAAGTTACAGTGGGAGAGGTCTAGGTTGGATATTAGGAAAAACTATTTCCCTAGGAGGGTGGTGAAGCACTGGAAGGGGTTCCCTAGGGAGGGGATGGAATCTCTATCCCTAGAGGTTTTTAAGTCTTGGCTTGACAAAGCCCTGGCTGGGTTGATTTAGTTGGGGTTGGTCCTGCCTTGGGCAGGGGGCTGGACTTGATGACCTCCTGAGGTCTCTTCCAGCTCTGATTCTATGATTCTATGACCTGCTTGGTTCACTCTGCTCTGACAGGGAGCGGGGTGGCGTGCGCTGGAAACCCTTAAAAGGCCTAACGCAGAGGGATCCCGCCGGGCTGGGCTCTTGCAGGACTGGCTGGTGCTTTAAATAGCACGGATGCATGTTGTGAGCAGGTCTCTGGGACACAAAAAGAGGCTGCGCCATTGCGTGGTGGGTCTGCTGTTCGGCCCTCAGGCAGGCTTGACCTCGAGCGGATTTACTGCAGGGGGTTCCGAGGATCCCGCCGGGTGGCCATCTTTGCTTGCCTCTCAAAATCTCACCCGCTGCCCCGGAGGTGAAACAAACCGATCTGTCCTGGTGCGGGCAGAGTAGAAAAGCTGATCCGAGTGTCACGGCACTGCGCTGCGCGCATATCCACCCACGGGCGGCCTGGGTTTCAGTATTTATGGTTCTCTCAGGCTGACTGCACAGCCAGAGCCAGTCAGCCAGCGAGAGCCTTTAAAGCGCAGCACGGCCCCCAAAGGCCCAAAGCAATTAAAATCTGGATTGAGGGCACGGAGCTTTCTCCTTCGGAGGGGAAAAGGCGGCCGCCACTTTAAAATGGTGGTTTTAAAAAGCAGGCTCATTCCTCCCTCAGCCACTGCTGGGCTGGGGACTCACTCCGGCCCGCCAGTGTAGGCAGCCCGGCTTGGTCAGGTACCGGTTCGTTATGGGGCTATGGCGTTAACATAATAGCACGCACACACAGAGTACAGAGCAGGGCAGGTTACCGAGCAACCACCTGCATCCCAGGCTAGCGCCTCAAGCCTGGCACCTCTAGGGAGGGGAGTCCTCTGGAGGCTCCCAGCCAGCTGGGCTGAGCGGCCAAGGAGGCCTAAGGGGATCCTGGTCCCCTCCCGCATGCTTTGGAGCAGCTGCACAGTGCACTGACCTGCTCACCTCACTCCTGGGTGGGTGAATAGGGACGGCGCCAAGCTCTTCACCCTTTGCAGAGAGGCTTTCTTCCCTGCTGATCCCGCCCCGCGACTCTCTCCCCCTCCATTGCAAAACAAGGCCGGGGTTCCAAGGACAGAGACGTTGGCTAAGAACAGTCATGTTAAGCATTAATATTCCCACCACAGGAACCCCTGCTTGAGCACTCGGCAGGGTGCTGACTTCAGGGCGCTGGAACCCAAAGGCCATTCCACCCATGAGAGCTAAGGCCAATGCTCACAGAGGAGCTATGGATACTGTAGCATGCGGACCAATTCCTGCTGCCCTAGTGTCCTCCTCCATGCAGTTCTTTTTTCTCCTTCACAGGCCCTACACCTCACACAGTCCACAGGAAAATTAAAACGTTCCCCACTTGGGGTCCAATACACACTGGCCCTCCAGGCCCTAATCCCAGTTTGGCGTCTCCCCCCCACCCTTAATTGGGGGATTCCAGGTTCTCTTTCCCAGAGCTGGGTAACAGTTCAGCACCTCAGCTACAGCTTCTTCTCCAGCCAGTGATAGCCTCTCAGGCTTCTGGTTTCAGAACTTCCCATGGGTTATTGCCACGCTCCCTGCCTCAGCAAATCCTCCCTCAACCACACACCTTTCCGGAGGACTTTTCAGTTGCAAGCACCTGATTTCTCTCAGGTGACGCTCATTTTGTCATCTGGGCTGGCTCAGCCCACGTTCCCCAGCCGGAGCGCCAGCCAGCTAGTTACTGACCTTGAAAGAGATGAGTGCCAATGAAATAACCGATCCTTTAGCTTTGATGTACTCTGAGAGCACAAAGGCCAAACGTCGCGTATGCTTAGTCCTCATGTAAGTGTGCAATGGGAGAAGTCATTTGCCTTTCTTGCATGTCCTGCCCAGGGATACTAATGAAATTCACTCCCCTAGAATGCCTGTAACATGGGGAAACTGAGGCACAGATTAGGCATCTCCTTTGGTTCAGTTTAGAGACTGGGAAAAGCTCTAGTTCAATGAGCCTCCCCTAAGGTTAGACAGGATATCTGCAACAGTGCCCGGGTCGTGCTCCTGGGCTTTGCTTCCCAAATCATCCCTTATCTTACGTCTAATGAATCAGCTGCTCTCCAGATAGCAACCTTTGCATGTCGAGGGAGTGCACCATGTTAGTTGGCAGCATAGTAGTAAGCACAAGCAAAGTTATCTGGGTACAAAGCAGCTCTCTCTGTTGCACCCAGCTGTGAAAGGGATGGGGTCGCCCTGCCACAAGGCTGGTCACATAATAGGACAGTTCAGAGCCCATAAGATAAATGGTGGGGGAAAGTCTAGCATTAAAGAAGCTCTTCTTCACACTCTGTTAAAAATACCCTGTCAAGTTAGGTGCTTAATTGGCAACGAAGAGTGAGTGAAGTCCTTGCACTCCACAGAAGAGTTACAGAGATTGTTCCACCCGGTGTCTCAGTCCTGTCTGGCAGAACCACCTCTGTGGGACTCAGTTTCCCTTGCCCATTCAATTGACATCCGATGTCCATCAGGGGAGTCAATGAGAGCTAAACTTTTGTGCTGTAGATACCCCCCAACTCCACCTGCAGAAATCGCCGAGCAGACTCTCTTGTTCATTATCAGCCTGCTATCGATTCCAACCATTATCCTGGAGGTGAAAAGTTCCAAGACCCATTCATAATTTCCTGACCTAACCTCGATCCCAGTGTTGTTACAATTCTTTAGAATGATTTCCCGTCCCTGGGGAAGCGATTTTAATCACAGGCTCTGAGAGGAAAAGGAAGTGCTCCGAAAGTCTGCCAGGGTATTGTTTTACTTTTCCCTATCAATATTTGGAGTCATAAGCCTCCCCCGGCAGGAGGGAATATCTTTAGTCTACTTCTTTACAATGATCCTAGTAACAAAATAAAACAAATCAGCCAGTTAGGCCATTATTATGCACTTATCGCCTTTTGATATTTATGATGTATAACAGCAATTTGCACTTATCTAGCACGTTTCAGCTGAGGCTTACACAGCAATGATAAGACTTTGCATTTCAACTGTGCTTTCCACCCAAAAATATCACATGCAGAAAAGAGGCCTCACCTCTCTCTTGGGAAGGTGGGCAAGCGTATTTATCCCTTGCCAACTCGAACAAGTCTGGGGATATTTCATATTTTCCTTGAAGTCCTGGCTTCTGGAGTCCTTGGATTATGTGAGAGTCTCTCAGATTTGTTTGCTTGTTTGTTTGCTTGTTTGCAGCCTGACTCATGATTTTTGAGGACAACTAAGGCTGAAAGGTCAAAGAACTTACCCAAAGTCATATAGCAACTTGAATATTTGCATTTTCCTTCCAAAGCAACAGCGCCTGTACGTAGCCCAGGGGTGGACAACAAGTAGCCCACAGGCTGGCGTGGTTCACCAGCGGCCACCAGACGCTTTATTTACCTGCACATCCGCAGGTACGGCTGTTCACAGCTCCTGTCAGTCAGGGACCGCCGGTCCCAGCCAATGTAAGCTGTAGGAAGTGGTACGGACCAGGACACCATTTCCCACAGTTCCCATTGGCTAGGAACAGCGATCTGTGGCTAACAGGAGCTGTGAGTGGCCGCACCTGCAGAGGCACAGGTAAATAAAGCATCTGCCGGCCCGCCAGAAACCCTAGCAAACCACTTTTGGCCTATGGACTGCTTACTCCACGCCCTTCCCGACCAAGACACTAGACACCAGCATGAGCTGATTTTCTACAGATACAGGCCTTTTGTACCGAGTCACAAGATGTTCCCTGGTGACATATTTAACAAACTAGGACAGATCCTTATCTCGCATAAGTCATCAAATCTGTACTGACTTCCAAAGAGCAGGTACAATTAACTATGTGTCTGTATGGTGCCTGCCATTGGGCAGCCCTGACCCGGCTGGCTTCTAGCTGCTCTTGCAATAGAACCATGTAGCCATAATGGATGATTGATGATAAGATGATTTATACCAATTGAGGATTGGGCCCAGTTGCTTCCAACAGCTGCCCTGTTCCCCCCATCACAGTGAACATTTGGAAGCTTTATTACCGAGGTCGCTAAGATAGCCTTGCCAGCTATCTCAGTCAGGGCTGGACTAAGGGGTGGGCAAGCCGGGCAGCTGCCCAGGGTGCCAACCTCCGGGGGGCGCCTGGCTCCCGGAAGGCTGCAGTGGCTGCCCGGGGCGGGGGCCGTGTTAACCCCCGCAGCACCGGCCAGCAGCACCCTCCCCTCCGCGACTGCAGGGCCCTGCACGGCCGGGTGCAGCCCACCCCGGGCGGCCCCGGGCTGCGTGCCATCGGTGGTGGCCGGGCCGACTGGGCAGCGTATGCGCCGTGTGTCCGCCCACGCGCCCCGGAGGTGGGCCCGTGCATGTACCAAAATGGCTCGGGCCGGCCCTGATCTCAGTCACAGTCAGAGCCGTAAATCCATTTCTCACGGCCTTACTCTAAGATATGGTCTAAGGCAAGGAGCCTACAACAACCAGACAAGGTGATTCTTGCATGGCAGCTCAGCAGGAATGAGAGAACAATAAGAGCTGATGGAAAATGTTGCTTAGCCTATAGGCCTATATGACTTGTCAGCATGGGAGAACAGCTTTGATCATTAGTAGGAGACACTGAGCACAGTGATTGGTCTGGAGAGAATGCAGCCACAGAGGAGGGCGCTGTTCCCTGTAAGCTGTGCTCAGGAGAGACTCCAGTGCCGCTCCGCTGGTTAGCAGAGAGCCCACAGCCAGGTCTTTTTGTTTCACTGATGGTGCACATGATTCTGTGCACATAAAAATTTATTCCACACATGGATGGAAAAAAATCTGCACATGGATGGAAAAGATTAGAGGAAACTTGGTAGAGACCCAGGCGAGGCAAGAAAAGAGACCCTACTTCTGAGCTATCATGGAAATGGTTATAAGGTTCAAAGATATTGTATTACCGTTTCAGTGTTGCCACTACGTATGTGGTACTTCAGGGTAAGCCCTTCGAGGTTCAGCCAAAGGTACCCCTTTCAGGCTTCTAGTTCCTCAGCTGTTGTCTTGTTGGTGAAGACCTGTGTCTCGCTCTCTTTTGACTGGGGTATCTCAGACCGCCGTTCCATGCCTTCACTGCGTTCTTCCCAGCACAGCTAGGCTGCCCAAGGAAAACGGCTGGCTCTCTTCAGAAAGAGTTAATGGGTGAAATTGTTACTCAGCACTTGCCCACTTCATTCTCAAGGCAACAAGCATGACAGAGAAAACATTAAACATAAGAGAACCACTTACACATGCTTGCTAATAAGCTTGCCAGAGACCACCCTTATATGGTGACCTGGCAGGAGCAGTCTTTCAACCCTCCACAAAGGGGAATTCCTTGTGGTTACCAGTTCATCACAGCGTTAGCTCAGTAAAAGTACTCAGTCGAATGGTAGGCCCAGTCCTTCCAGCCTACCCTAAAGAAACACAGGTCTCCTAGCCCTGGTCTAGACTAGGGAATTATTTCAAAACAACTCCCCTTATTTCGAAATAACAAGCGAAGCGTCCACACGACCAAGCCCGTTATTTCGAAGTCAGGGGCTGGTTATTTCAAAATAATAATTCCCGCTTTCCACGAGGAATAACGCTTATTTTGAAAGAGTGGTGTGTGGACACTGCTGCTGCTAGTTCAAAATAACGACTCCCCAGAGTCATTCAAAGTAATTACTCCCCAGTGCTTCCTGGGGCTCTAAGTCGAGGTAGTGCATCCACATTATGGGAGCCTGCCTCAGACTAATTTCGAGGCTTCCCTGTAGTGTGGATGCGCTATTTCGAAATAATTTATTTCGAAATAATTTCCTAGTATAGACATGCCCCTAGAGCAGGGGTGGGCAAAAGGGCCTCCCGGCCCTCCAAGCGGGTGGATCCGGCCTGCAGAGGCCCTGCTGCTCCCCCGCTCTCAGGCCAATTAAAGCCTGGGGCCGGGGGAGCTCATGAAGCTTTCTCCGCTCTGCCCCTGCCCTGCGAGCAGGGCGCGGCGCTTCAAAGCGCTGGGCGTAGGGTGGAGGCAGAGCGGAGAAGGCTTCATGCGCTCCCCAGGCCTTAATTAGCTTGGGGGCAGGGGAGCGCATGAAGCCTCCTCCCACCCTGCCAGGAGCACGTGGTGCTTTGAAGCGCCGCGAGCTGCTCACAGGGTGTGTGCGTGGGGGAGAAGAGCGGAGGAGGCTTCGTGCGTTCCCCCACCCCCACAGGCCAATCAGTACCTGGGGGGCAGGGGAGCTGCGTGAAGCTTCCTTTGACCTGCCCCAGCCCTGCAAGGAGTCAGCGGCACTTTAAAGTGCCACGTGCTCCTCTCAGGGCAGGAGGCTTCCTGTGCTCCCCCGCCCCCAGGCCCTGATTGGCCTGGGGGTGAGGGAGTGTGCCAAGCCTCTTCCAGGGCATGGGTACCTAGTGGGAAGGGGGCGCAAAGGGCTCCCCAACCCCCAGATCAATCATGGTTTGGGGGTGGGGTAGCCCTGCCCCTTCCTGTTTAGGCCCCGCCCCTTCCAGAGGTGGCCCGGGGCTACTTCAAAAATTTTTGAAGTGGCCCCCGGGCAAAAATTATTGCCCACCCCTGCCCTAGAGTGCATCTAAGCCACAGCTGGGAGCTGGCACTTCCGCCCAAGGAGGCAGACGCGCTAGCTCCACTTGTGCTGGTGTTCTAAAAATAGCAGCGTGGCCAGTGCAGCATGGGCTAGCCCAGAGAGTCTCACAGGTCATTGCACCGTGACCCTCTTCTGACCACAAAAATTGCTACACGGCCCCAGAAAGGGGCCCAAAGTCTGAACCCGCCCAAGGCCCACCGCTCCTTGGGGAGGGGATCAAAGCTGAAGCCCACCGGCTACAGCCCAGGCAGAGGACCCGTAACCTGAGCCCTGCCACCCAGAGCAAAAGCCGCGGCCCCCAGCAAGTCTAAATCAGCTCTGGTGACCCCATTAAAATGGGAACCTGACTCACTAGTTGAGAACCGCTGGGCTAGCCATTTGCATTTGCACCAGGGGGTAGGACAGGCTAGTTCTAGATAACGAAATGCTTTTATCTAAAAGAAAGCTCAGAATGACTGTTCGTGTCAGGAGAGACGGAAACGTTACCTCCATGACAGCAGAGAGCTCCTACTCTAGACTTCTGGGTTCTATTGCTGGCCCTGCTACTGTCTCCTTAGGTTATTGTCATACATCTGTGCCTCAGTTTCCCCACCTGTCGAATGATAGCTACTACATGCTGTTCTTCACAGAGGAGGCCTTAGTCTTTCTGACCTCAGCTGGAAGTTACCTCAGAAGCAGCAGGAGAGAAACATATGACCTTATACTATGTCCTCAAGAGAGCCCATAACACTTTCCTGGCCATAGTAACTTCCTACACAAGTCACAATGAAAAATTCAATACTTCTGTGACTTCATAGACACAGCCTCATTCCCTTAACTTACCCAGTATTATGCTCCGGTAACCCACTTGACTTCAACAAAGCTCTGCCCACCTTCCACTTGCACGAGAGGAGAATCAAGTCCATATGTCATAAAGAGACTACTCACAGGGACTTAATTTGCCAAGTTGCTTGACTGAGCAGAGCTGCTTATGATGCAGGCCCAGTATTGCTCTGGAAGATTTTGGAAAATTAAACTTGCCATCAACACAAAAGTTTACCTTTATGCAAATCAAAATGTCAGCATCTGGCAGCAGCACACACATAGTTTCCTTCAGTCTGTTTCAAGAAAAGGATTGTTTAGGTTTTTTTCCGCACCCCAGACACTCATCATCATAGGCATTCGAAGCACATCACCAGGTAATTTTTCTAGTAAAGGCAAGTGTAGAAAGCTAAGCATCAAACGGTCTTTCAAAGCCACCAGGAGTATCAGTGTTTACTTGATTTCTGTCCTGTAACAGATGCTACATTGAAAGCACTGGCACAAAAAGAATAATAATTAAAAAAAATTTAGCACGACAATTGACAATTATTTGTCAATAAATCTCCTCTCCCCCCCACACTCCCAATAACGTTCCTTTTTTTTTTTTATGAATGAATGACTGGTGCATCCCAGCATGAGAGATTTATGTTAGCACAGTGAAAAGAATTCCCAGGACGGTATGACGGTGGACAGAACTCACTAGAAATGTTATTATCAAGCAATTCTGCAACACAGCCCTCTGCCTTCCAACGTGCTGAGCTGAACAAGAAATTTCAATGTCCTTTGGCGTGTTTTTTAATTTAGTTATAAGGAAATAAAAAAAATACTAGTTATAGTTTATGATCTGTTTTTTTTTTAAAAAGCAGTTGATGACCAGAGGAAACTACTAATTATTAAAGATCACTATTAAAATGCCAGTTCATACTTGCATCCTCTGAGTGAACCTTCCTTACGCTCATCATAGTTTGCTTTAAATCCTTAGTCTTCAGCACTTTGGGCTAGATTTTCTGTTCTGTTTCACTGACTTAAGTCAAGTTTAATTCCATTGAAGCCAGCCTGATCTTGAAGTGGTGTAAATCAGTGCAGCTCCATTGGATTTAGTGGAGCAGTACAATTAAACGCACAAGTGAAATTCTGGAGTTTAACTAGTTTAACAAAGGAGAATCAGACCCTTTTTAACCCATTACTGGACACACCTTTATTATGGCTAATTCTAAGAAAACATAAATAGTGCCTCTAAGACTTCTCAGGGGTGTAGCCTGTAACTGAAAAAATGTAAAAAAGCAACAAATAGTTCTGCGGCGCCTTAGAGACTAACAAAAGCTGTTTTTTTTTTTGGTTTTTTTTTTTTTGGTTAGTCTCTCAGGTGCTGCAGAACTCTTCATTGTTTTTTAAATTTTTTCTAAGAGTTCTGTGCATCTCAAAATCTGACCCCTCCCCCTTTTAGAGTGTGTCTACACTGTACCGTTTTTCTGCAATAACAGCCATTATTCCGGAAAAACAATACTAGTGTACACTGCAATTGCGTTATTTTGAAAGAAAAATCGAAATAATGGAGGGCTTTTTCCAGTGTTGGTAAACCTCATTCCACAAGGAATAACACCTCTTCTGAAAAAGCTCTTTCCAAACCTCATTGCAGGAGGAATACTAGCTAATTTGAATTAGGGGCTGTAAATTGGAATCCCCGTGGCAGTTACTTCGGGCTAGTCAATTTCTAAAATGGCGACTGGCCGGAAACATGCAAATCAAACACGAGATATTTAAATCCTGGGCTTGATTTGCAATTCCGGTCGCCCTCATTAGCCTCCCTAGATCGATCTAAGGGGCTAGTGTAGACGTACCCGAAGTGTGCAGTGTAGACATACCCATAGTCCATAAACTTAACTACAAAATTGCCATAAAAAAGGGGCTAAGATAGGTCATTTATTTATTAATTACTAGTCAGCACTTATCCCCAGCTTGCCTTTTGGACCAGGACCTGTAAGGGGCTGAGCATTCTGAACTTCAAATGACTCCAAAATGTTCAGGCTAATCAAGGGAGCAATTCTTCTTTCCCTTCCTCCACTTGCCTCCTAGCTCAGTGATACAAATTTGCATAATCGCTCTCCAGAGAATGTACTTCTAATCACAAACATATCTAAACCCAAAGCATGTGAAGAAAAGTAGCTTTTCCTAGACACACAGCCATGTACAATTATTGTGACGCAATATATAATACCCACAGACAGCTGTTAGCTTAGTGTTATTTTGGAGAGTTAAATGCTACAGATAGAAAAAACTGCTGCTTAGCATACTGCTCCTAGTTATCCCTTGCAGCAAACATATAACTCGACCAACCAAAAACCTTTTGAAAACAGAGATTAACCTGGTTTATGTTGTAAGAGTTAGAATCTGCTTCCTTTGAACAGAGTCCATGGTCAGATGAGTTAAGGTGCAAAATCCACAGAAGGCAGCTATGTCTACATATTAGGTCCTCTAGGGTGTGTCTAAATTGTAATTAAACACTCATGGCTGGCCCAAGTCAGCTGACTTTGGTTCAGGCTACACAACTGCAGTGTAGACATTTGGGTTCCAGCTGATATCCGGGGGTCCAAGAGCTCAGGTTCTAACACAAGCCTGGACTGCTACATGGTAGCTTTGTAGCCCAAGCCCCAAAACCTCAAGTCAGCTAATCTGGGCCAGCCATGGGTGTTTAATTGCAGGGTAGACATACCTTAGAGGCAAATTTTGCAAGAATTTGCATGGGGTTTTAATGGGAGTCATGCTGCTAAAACCCCGCGCATGGTTCTCTGAGAATGTACTGTGTCTAAATGGCATGTCAGTGAAGTTTAATCTGAGAATTTTGCACAATTACACTACAGCTGCCTCGTGAATGAAAATGCTGCTGCAAAGGGGATTTTTTTTTTTTTGAGGGGAGTGGTGGTAGGGAAAGTTTACTCAAAAGTACAGTAATAAATCTGTAGGCTACATCCTCTCCATTACAAGGACAGATTTTTTTGTGTAAAGACAAAAATGAAAAAGGGATATGTGGATTTGAGAGAGAAGCAATAGAGGATGTGGTCCTTAAAAGAGCCTATAAATTATTAGGGTGTTCTAAGGCTCTGGGCTAGACCAACAATTGATTTCCTTTTTAAGACATGAGAATAAGCTAAACACTGTAGACTTGATTTGTTCAGGTAACAGTGCAGTCTGCCCCATTAATAGCCTGGAAGGCCCCAGTGTGAACACTTAACCAGACCGTTTGTTACATGTTGCACTTTTTTCCTGTATGAAGTCAAAAAAGTGAGCCTTGAAGAAAAGACCAGAAATGAGACTGGTGAGTAGAGCCATCAGCATACAGTTCAATATCATCTGTCTGAAACAACGATGTCAGTTGGGGAACTGCAGGCATTTTGCTGTTCCTCCTGCCCTTAGCCTGTAATACTTTGGATGGGCATATTTGCAAGGCATATGTGGACATCCCGTGGTAGGCAGACAGAGACAAATGAGTCCCCACCTGCTGTAAGACACGGCTTAGCCGGTGTGAGGTAACTGAACTGCTGATTTGTCTGGGTTATTTGAAACGGGGTGTGGTTTTGTGGCTCTAAACTGCAGAATGCAAAAACAAACACATAACTGGTTTGAAAACATGCCTAGTGGCTTTTATAGCCTGTGCAGGTATTAGTAATAACCATTTGCATTGCAATAGCATCCAGAAGCTTCAGCTAAGATCAGGGGCCTCATTGTACTTGGTGCCGTGCAAACATGATGATAAATGCTCCCGTTCCTAAAGAATATGCAGTTTAATCACTGAGTGTTTAAAAAACTTGTGCATGTGAGTAGCCCCTTGCTGTTACTCCTTCTGTGCTTATGCATTGTAAGATCAGGAAGTTATGTAACACAAGGGGCAGCAAGTAGGTGAAATTTCTCTCTCAGATTCTTATGACTCCTTTTCACCTAAGCACCTCACAGTTCTAGTGCATTTATCCCATCAACAACCCTCTGAGGTGCAGCAGTGCTTTTGCCTTCATGTTACAGATAGGCAACTAGGATGCAGAGAGATGAAACGAGGGACCCACATCACCAAAGAAGTGCTTGGCAGAGCTGGGAATGAACCTTCCCATCCCCCAAGTCCCAGACTAGTACAGCTGGCCAGCCTTTACCACTGTGTCGCCAAAACCAAATGTTGAAAAAAACATGTTCCAAGCCCCAGTCCCGATGCTGTTTTTAAAGATCATGTGATTTTTTCTCTGGGCAGGGGGTGGGAACTTCTGCTTCTTTCTACTCACCTTCTGGGTTTGAAATTTTAGCATGCCCTGGGGTCACACTTTCAAGCAGGGTATCCCAACCTATGGGTCGGGACCCAAATATGGGTCGCCGTTACATTTCAAAAGGGTCGCCAAGTGTCTCCCCAGGTGGCTCTGCCCCTTCTCTTCCCCCTGTTTTTGAATTGCCTTGGGTCACCAAGTCTTCCTGAATTTCAAAATGGGTCCCCATCTGGAAAAGGTTGGGAACCGCTGCTTTCAAGTTTCTTCCTACAACCATGAAGGTTGGAATTTGCTTGTTATTAAATGAAAGTTGCATCATCCCCTGGCAATGAGTTCCACAGGTTGACTGTATGAGGAAGTACTTCCTGGCACAGGCTGTACCCCTCAAGAGCCTGCATGATTCCCTTCTATATATGAAGTATGTCCTAGATGAAGGGCAAGAATTGGCTTAGTTTGTTGGACTTGCAGGCAGGTCTATAGCATGTTTCCATATCAGTAACAGCTGTGAAGACAACAAAGGGGCCTCGGAAGAAGCCAAAAAAGCTAATGATACCCATTGCACTGGCCCCAAACATTGGCTTGGGGATTGACCACGTCACCACAGCATTAGTGAAAACATTACAAATAAAGACAGGGAAGGAGAACAATCAGCAGCTGGAGCCCCGAGAGAAGTCATTGTGGGACTGGCACCCACACTGTGAGCAAATGCCAGATTCCTTTGCAGCTGTATTGCCATTCAGGGGGAATAAATAAAGTAAAATCAACAAATGCTCATCTAGGAAAAAATAATCTCTGTATGTGCAAAGTGAAATGTGCAGTTGGGCTGGGCAAATAGGATTCAAATACAACTTGTTTTGCAGACACTCAAAATAGAAAACCTTGAAGTCATGAATTCTTAAAATACTTCATCTAAGATACCCTGGCAGTCTCATTCAGATGAGAAGGTGGGAGGGGAAGAAGAAAGGAGGTGAGGAGAAAAAAGAAGAAAGGAGAAAAACGGGGAAGAGGAGGCAAAACTTAGGTGAGATGTGTGGTGCAGCTATTCCATCCCATAATAATAATAATTTATTATTATGAAATTGCTGCACCACACATCTGTCATATATATATATAGAATCATAGAATCATAGAACACTAGACCTGGAAGAGACCTCGAGAGGTCATCGAGTCCAGTCCCCTGCCCTCTTGGCAGGACCCAGTACCGTCTAGATCATCCCTGTCTAGACCATATACATCTGTTTGTGAATCCATTTGTTCAAGAATTCTTCTTAAATGATAAGAGCTAGGTCCACCAAATTTGGTGGGCAGCTTCCTCTTATCCTAACGTAAAGCAAGGTCAGGATTTGGTTGTGTCAGGAAAATGAAACGTGTTGGGAATGGGACTGTTTTCCATAACATGGAAAGGGAGGGGGCAGAGAGGCGGGACACAGTATGGCAAAGTGGACCATCAGAGATCCACCGATATGGTTTATTTTAATCATAGCTAGAAGGGACTATCATGATCACCTAGTTTGGCCTTCTGCCCATTGCAGGCCACAGAACCTCATCCACCCACACTTGCAATAGATCCCCCAGCCTTTTGGCGGAGTTATTGCAATCCGCAAATCGTGATTTAAAGACTTCGAGTTACAGAGAATGGGCAGTAGAGGTTGCAGACCAGATGTGCAGGAGTCCTTGCACAGCAGAGGATGCTAGCAAGGACTGAGGGAGTATTTCTTTGGCTTGCTGAGGCAATCGAAGGTGCTAGCTAGGAAGGGAGAGGTGAGCTAGTTTTGCTAGAGAAGTACAGCGTGCTGGCAAGGGGAGGTGGAGCGAGACCGGTGCTGTGATGGGAGCTGGGATGGGTGGGTAAGAAGGTGTCTCTGGGCTTGCTAGTGCATTAGAAGGTGCCCATAGGAGACATGGGACTGTTCTTGCACATGCTGGGATAGTAGAAGGTGCCGGGTGAGGAAGGGGTGTTCAGAGATTTTTGAGCGTGTTGGATAGAGGGCACTAGTTGTAACCAGTTTCAGTTTCAACAATATTGAACAGCCAGCCAAACGTGCGGGGGTTCGTCCACGTCCAGCCCCCGTGAAACAATCTACCTAGTGGCCCTTCTGACGGGAACCCTGCAGGGATCCCCCCGCCCCTCCCAGTTGCATCTATCAAGGCTGCCACAGGTGGCTGTGGGTGGAGCAATGTAGAGGATGCAGCTGTGTCAGGGGAGTAGGGAGCAAAGCTGCCAGCTAATCACTCCTTGCACCAGCCACCTCCAATGCCTGTCTGCTAGCAGTGGGCTCTTTGATGGCAAACCTTCAGTTCAGGCTCTTCAGTGGGCCTGGAAGTTGGGGAGTTTTCGTTCTCTCACTTCAGCCCTAGCAGCGTGAGTAAATTTACTGCTTCTCTCTTTTCAGTACACCTCAGTCGTCTCAGGCCACCTGACTGAATCTGTTCTTATTGATTTAGGAAAAGGCTTTGGTTCTGCAAACCACAAGCTGTTACTCATGAAACTATGACAACTTGGTATTAGCTTCAAATCAATGAAGTTTTTAAATGCAGCCGACACAACAAAAATCACTTACTGCGAAACCCTGATAAGCCCAGCGCTGGAGCAAGTCAAACCTTTATCTTAACTGCGCTATGATCTTTTCCAGTTTGATAGTTCCATTTGCCACAGCGATAAGGATTATGACCCATCTTCTGTGAGATTTTCCCCTATCTAGGGAGCACTTGCACTGTGGAGGGGATTGAAAAGGAGGCTCTCTGCTTGCTCTCCACACTGCATATTCCCTGCCTTGCTCGCTTTCCCCCCACGCCAGCCTCAGCTATTTTTAAAAACCCAAACAGAAAACGTGAGCAATGCTGGAGGAGATTTATTCAGTGTGACTAAGCAAGCTTAGGCTGTGACAGGACTCACTTTGGCATCCATTATGTGAATGGGACTGAGGCTGCACGTCCCCATCCTTCAGGACTGGCCTCAGGAATGAGGGCACGAACTTTATAGTGGGATACTGGGCCCCGTTTTAACACTCATGTATTCATCAACACAGGTGTTGAAATGTCACGATGGTATTTAGGGACTGGCAGAAATAGAGACATCTTGGACCTAGATCAGGGCTGGGCAATAATTTTTTGCTAGGGGCTACTTCGGAAATTTTTTAAGTAGCCCTGGGCCACACAGGAAGGGGAGGGGCATCGAGCGGAAGGGCCGGGGCCAAGGTATTTCCGGGTTTCCCACCCCCAGACAATGATTGGTCTGGGGGTGAGGGAGTGCCTTTGCTCTCACCCCACATTCCCCCAAGATGCCCATGCCCCTGGCCAGGAGTGGCCCGAGGCCAGCTGTGGCAGCTGGTGCCCCAGACAGAACGTGCGATTGGCGCCCCCTCCTGCAGGGCCGTCAATGGACTGATGTCATCGGCAGGCGCCCCGGGCGCCCTTGTGACGTCATCATCGGGCGCTCCGGGCGGCGGCGCCCTAGGCGGTGGCTGAGTCCGCCTGTAGCCACGGGCCGCCCCTGCCCCTGGCGTGGAAGGAGACTTCCCTTGCTCCCCTGCCCCTAGGCCAATTAGGGCCTGGAGCGGGAGAGCGAGCGAAGCCTCCTCCGCTCTCCCCCCTCTCCTGTGAGCAATGCGTGGTGCTTCAAAGCGCCACGTGCTCCTGGCAGGGCGGGAGGAGGCTGCCCTGCTCCCCGCCCTTTTGCCCACCCCGACCTAGATTCTGTTCTCCCCTGGGAA
Organism: Rafetus swinhoei; assembly: GCA_019425775.1. Classification (NCBI taxonomy): domain Eukaryota; kingdom Metazoa; phylum Chordata; order Testudines; family Trionychidae; genus Rafetus; species Rafetus swinhoei. The sequence goes on along the minus strand of CM033445.1, from coordinate 20,740,565 downwards.
AACGCACCGGAGTGGTATGGCAAAATAAGGTTTCTCCATAAATTTCCTCTGAATTCATTCACTGGGGACAGGGTGCTTTCTTCACAGGTGAGCATATACATCTTTGCCCCTTTGAAGTGGCTGGTCTACCAAAGAGGATAATAGTCTACTGAATCTGCAAGGTCATGGAGTTACTACTTTACCTCAGGCAATAGAGATTTAGGCTTCTAGCCCTGAAGCTCCTGAATTCAAACCTCACCCGCAATCCAAGTGTATATGTGGGTCACTGGAGAAACAGCGGGGGAGAGAAGGGTCAGCTTTTCAGTCCAGTGAAATCTCAGGAGCTATTTCTGCAGTTGCCCTGGCAGGCTACACTCCTTCCCTTCTCTCAATCCAGGGAGCTGACTGGCAGATGGAAACATTTTGCTAAGAAAAATGCAGCCCTTTCTGTCAGAAAAAAATTTGGCAGGCAATAATGCCTAGGAGTTCCCAACCTGCGGTTGACCCACAATGCTGAAAAGTAAACACAGGCACAGAGGACTTGTCATGGTCAGAGAAGAGAGACTTTTTTAAAAATGGGAGCAAGGTCTGGTCTTGGCACAGCTTTTGTGCGGGTCTGACTATTGTGGGTAGGCAAGCGATTGTCTATGGACATAGGCATGTTGCTACAAGCCATAGTGGGGGTGCAAATATACCAGTATAAAGGTGTGTTATACACACCTTCTTATTTCCCTTCTTGTACAGGAGTAAGCTGTGTAAGAATGCCTATTTTGCTTTTCATTGGCAAATCCCAAAGCACTTCACCACCCTGGTAATGTAGACTACAAAGGGAAGTCTGAGAACTGTCATTCATGCTTAAATTTGACACTTTACGAATGGGCCTTAACAAAGATGCTAATTATCTTACACATTACAAAGATAGTTTCCTCAATTATCACCCCTAATATCATTATCTCATAGACACTAACCTCCGCCCCTCACCCCCCCTCTGTTCTAAATCAGATTTGTCAATTTTATACGTGTTCATTTTTTTTTATTGTATTCCTTTGGTATATATGGTCATGCCAATTTTCTTCCACAATTTGATCTGAGGAAGTGGATCTGGCCCATGAAAGCTCATCACTTAATAAACCATCTTGTTAGTCTTTAAAGTGCTGCATAGTCCTGTCTTTTGTAACAGCCCTATAATACAGGTCACTGCTTTATCCCCCATTTATAGATGAGGAACTGAAGCACACAAAGGCTAAGGGTATGTCTACACTGCAGAATTTTTTCGGAAAAATGGCCGTTTTCCCGAAAAAACGTCACTTACGTCCACACTGCAATCGCGTTCTTTTGAAAAAAAATTGAAATAACAGAGAGGTTTTCCCGACATTTGGTAAGCCTCTTTCTACGAGGAAGAAGCTCTTTCAGAAAAAGGTGTGTGTGGATGGGGAAGAGGGAGTTCTTTCGAAAGAAGAGGAAAGAGGAAAAAGCACAGGTGCCCTGGTGGCCACTCCGTCCATAGTAATCACAACTGAAATGCGAGATAGCATCCATTCAGTGTGTACACTATCTTTTGAAAAAGCAGATCGCTTTTTCGATGCGCTTTTGCAGTGTGGACGCTCTTTCGGAAGAAGTTTTTTCAGAAGATCTCTTCTGGAAAAGCTGCTTCCGAAAGAAGACTGCAGTCTAGATGTAGCCTAAGAGACTAAAGAGGTTAAACATGGTGTTGAACTGTTAATTTAACTCCCAATTAAAGGGGAGGTGGGCAGGAGGGCTGCTCCTGTTGGCTGGTCCGCAGAGGCTCCCAACCCCCATGGACAAGGGCCGTTTTGGCTGTCTGGAACAGCCTGGGCCAGGCCCGCTGCTCCAACCCCACCAATTAACCGGAACCAGCAAGCCTCATCAATTAAGGGTGAGGCTTACCGGTTAACCTTTTACATCCCTACTGAACACTTTACATACATTTATTCTCACAGCACGGAACCGAAGGGCAACAGAGATTAATGGCCAAGTTTGCACGAGAGGTCATTACACCTGCCTTTAAATGCCAGCATAGGAGCTGAGCACTTCTGGACGCTGGACTCATTGGAGGGGTGTTGAGCCCTTGAGTGTCTGGCAGAATGTGATTTGCCCAAGACTGCTCTGGGAATGTACGGCCCAGCCTAGAAGCAGGCCCAGATACTCTGAGTCCTGGTCAAACCTCTTCAGCACAAGACCATCTTTCCTTCCTGAAGTGACATGAGAAGCAACGGTGGCACGACATGCCCCTTCTCCCCGCAAATGTGCTTTATTTTGGACCTGGAGAGACAGCTTTGACACAGCATGAAACCTCTCATAGGTCCTTCAAACACTGGCCTCTCTGATGTGAGGGGCCCCTTCCATGGGCTAGCTGTGTGAGCGGATGGCTTTTGTGCCTATTAGCAGCTGTTTCTCAAACATGCCATTGTGGGAGATTAATTCGGTCCGTGCATTTTTTCTGACAAATGTGTAATCATTGATTGTGTAGCATGAGCTTTATCTGCTTAGCATTATAATAGGCAGAGCTATCATGGGTTAGTTTTCCTGCATTTCCCTGCTGGAGTCCCAAAGTGAGGAATGCCTATTCTAGTTCTGTTTTTCCTGTAGTGAACTGGGCTTTACTAAAACATGGTTCCACACTATATAATTTCTATGGCTTTTATTAATGCAGACAGTAGAGTCTCCATAAAGAAGAAAAATTACCAGTGGAAGATAAAACTAAAATACTAGTTGCATTACAATCACATTCTAGTGCCGCAATAAATTGCATGAAGCCAATAAAGCAAAACTAACTGAAGATATTTGACACAAACCAAAAATGAAATGGGAGTCATTATGCAGTTTGCTGCAGGGACCTGCCTTGATGTAGTTAAAGCAATAAACTAGCTGGGAGTAATCTTTACTTATTTTAAATTGCATATTCCAATTGCAAAGCTGTTTCTGGCATTTCTGCCACACTTACTTTACTCTGCTCAGAAAAAAAGAATTACGTGTCTGCATAAGATATGTCCTCTTACGTGGAAATCATTTCTGCAACCCAGATAAGTCACTTGACTCAGAATATTGTTTATTCTAACATTAGTCACTATTTTCTGCTATAAATTAGCTATTCTCCAGAAGAATGGAAACTAGATTGAGCTAAAGCTGCAATTATTTTTTAACATGTCCACGTTGGCACACAGAGGACATTAACTGGCTATTACTACAGGGGAATCATCAGCAAACCATGCACAGGTCAGTTACAACAAATGTAGTCATGCCATTAGCCGACAGGTATCTTCAATTATTATTCTATTCTCTCTCCCTATTTATTCTCTTCCATTGTCTAGCTGACCTGCACGTGTGTCTAAATGAGTATGAGAATGCCTTTGCAATAGTCAAATTTAAATCCTCCCTGTCATAATTTGCCACCTGGCCCTCTTCAAGCTTCCCCTCCCTATATTTGCATGTAAATAAGTAGAAGGGTAGCATATTGTTTCTTTTCCATGCAGCCAGCTCTGCTACTAATTAATTGCTTGTTATTCTCTCTTTTGGTGTAAAAGGAAGGATACGTCTAGACTACAGGCTTTTGTCGACAGAAGTTTTGTCGACAGATACTGTCGACAAAGCTTCTGTTGACAAAGAGCATCTAGACTACAATCAGTTCTGTCGACAGAGCAAGTCGATTTGTCAACATGACAAGCGTAGATGCAAAGGACAGTGTAGATGCAATAATGCCTTCTATTGACAGAACTCTGTCAACAAAAGGCGTCATTCCTTGTAGAATGAGGTTACCGCCGTCAACAAAACTGTCGCTTTCCATTGACGTTATGTCGACAGAACTAGGCAGTAGTGTAGACGCAGGTATAGTTTTGTCGACAAAAGTGGACTTTTGTCGACAAAACCCTGTAGTCTAGACCACACCCTAAGGGTATGTCTACACTAGCCACCCTAGTTCGAACGAGGGTGGCTAATGTAGTCATTCGAACTTGCAAATGAAGCCCAGGATTAAAATATCTCGGGCTTTATTTGCATGTTCCCGGGCGCCGCCATTTTAAATGCCCGGTAGTTGAACTCCGTGCCCGCTGCACGCGGCACGGGCTAGGTAGTTCGAACTAAAGCCCCTAATTCGGACTACCGTTACTCCTCCTGCAATGAGGAGGAATTAGGCTTTAGTTCGAACTACCTAGCCTGCGGCCGCGTAGCCGCAGGCACGGAGTTCAACTACCGGGCATTTAAAAATGGCGGCGCTGGGAACATGTAAATAAAGCCCGGGATATTTTAATCCCAGGCTTCATTTGCAAGTTCGAATGACTACATTAGCCACCCTTGTTCGAACTAGGGTGGCTAGTGTAGACATACCCTAAGAGTCCTTACATTGCTATCCAAAAAGAGTCAATTCCATTGTGTTTCAATCAATTGCCACATTCCTAATACACCCGCTTCTCCTTGAAGGTATTTCACTTTCCTATCACCTTCCTCTGCCTGTCTCAGAGATCCTTTGTGGATCTGCATTTTGAAACCTGCCTATTGGACACACGTGGCATCGGGTTGCTTGTGGTTGGGGTTTTTTCTCGGGGGAAGGGAGAGAGAAGAGGGAAGGATTTCAAAAGGATTTCACAAGCTTGAATCCTAGAGAAGTCTTACACCTGCTGTCAGAAAGGAGAGGGGCTAGGGATTGTTTGGCACAGTTAGGCCTTGGTTGCCACACACAAATGTACTGCTTAACTACATCAGCATAAACTTAAAAAACCACAAATAGTCCGGCAGCACCTTAAAGCCTAACAAAACATGTCGATGATATCATGAGCTTCTGTGGGTACAACCCACTTCTTCAGATGACTGGAGTATTCGAAGTCCAGATCCAAGAATAAATTAGGGAAGGCGGGGGGCGGGGAGGAGAGGAGAAAAGAAAAAAAAATAGAAAAAAAATAGTGAATTGGATTGTTCAAGTTAACAGGAGGCTGATAAGAACAATTTGCACCTCTGTAAGCACCCATTGGTTGGCTGGTTGGTTAAGTCATTAAGATGTGGAAGGTAGCCAATATCTTTATTCATTCCTCTCTGATAGGAATCAAACTTGTAAATGAAGTTGTTACAACCCTTCCCTGTGTATTTGGCTTGTGGAATTGGCCTGAAACAACACGGTGACTCTGAGATCCATTAATGAGTGCCCCGGCAGGTTAAAGTGTTCTCCAACAGGTTTCTGTGTGTTGAATTTTCAGATATCTGATTTGTGTCCATTAATTCTTTCCCATAGAGACTGTCCAGTTTGGCCAATATACGTGTACATCAGTATAGTTAAAACTATACAACCCCTCTAGTGAGGCTTAAGTTATAAAGGTGCTTATACTGCTTGTTTCCTTATAGAAAGGTTAATAAACTATCCCACTATATGGCATTTTTACATGTGTATAACTGTGTCTAGAGAAAGGAGGAATTGTACCAATATAACCATTTCAGTACAAAACACCCAACCCCACAATACACACTGAGCCCCTAAATACACTTCCTTATACAAACAGTGTATATAGGACAGGCCTATGAATAATTTTTTCCTGCTAATTGACACATGTCCTCAATGTATTCGTCAGTTCTAATTTTCGACTATCTTGTATCATCATTTGCCCTTTTGTAAAATGAATGCCAAGTGACTGTGGAAGGTTGTACTGGTAGCATTTTATGTGTGTTTTGCACAAGTTTAAGCAATAAAGCAAAGCACAAGGCAGCAACTTCTCGAGTTTTTTGTCTGAATTTTGGCTGTGAGGGGGTACTAAAAAAAACATGATTCAGAACAATTCCTAGTTTGCAAATTTATGTCTATTTTGGTGCATTGTTTCAGTCAGGGACCCCCTTCCTCCATCTAGAAAAAGTCACAAAATGTTTCCATGTTTTCTAAATTTGACTTTTCAGTTCAAAGTGACTGGTTTCAAAATTACCTCACTGTATTTAACGAGGATTTTAAGAAGAGAAAAGTTCACAACAAAATGTTTCGGTTCAGGTCAAACAAACATTGTTTGATCCAAAACGGTTTTGTTTAACATTTCCATTTACCAAACATTTTAATACCATGCCCTTCAGCTCAGTCAGAAAGGGTTTCCTCTGCCATCCAAACTTCCCAGAATGTTCAGTGAACTGGGAAAAATATCCATTGTTTGAACAGCTCTAGTGATGACTCAGATTTGTCAAATCTCTTTACTTTTGGACCCAAGCAAATTTGCTCAGTTACTCACATGATAATAGTGAATGATAGAAGTTTCCTCAGTTCTCTCTTTTCTCTCTCTTTCTGAAAAAAAGAAGTTTCAGACCATGAACTTTTAGAGGATTTGGGGGTCTGACTCCCACTCTCTGGTTCTCACCTTGTAATTAAAATTATTTCCGTCAAATGCAAAGGCCCAAAACAGAGCCAAGATTCCAACCTAGAGAACAAGGCGAGTACTTTTGGAACTAGATGTTCTAAAGCATGAACAACATTGAGAGGTGAAAATATGGCAGGATACATGATAATATTCTCTGCCCCACTATCTCAGTTGTAACATCCTATCCAGAGAACTGGCCCTGGAGTTAAACAGAGGCACCTTCTTTCAGATGAGACGTTAAAAGGGGGTCCTGACCTTTTGTCATTAAAAATTCCCCGGTGCTTATTGTAAATGTAAGTTTCTTATATCTGTGTTCAATACCTGGGGCAAATGCCAATTCAGGCAGGAGACATTTGGCCTATCTACGCTCCCTGCTTTTGCCTTCAATGTCTGCACAGTTGACCTCTTGCTTTGCTCTATTATCACATACTTTTGTTTCATGCTTGTATGATTAAGGCAGGGGTGGGGAACCTAAGGGTTGGGGGCTGGATGTGGCCCCTGACTTGCCTGGATCTGGCCCCCAAGGCTCGGGGGTCCTCCCAGCACTGGGGAGCCCGTGCTCGCGCTCCAGCCCCCCGGCCATTCACCTCTCAGGACTAGATCACACAAAATCTACTAGCCCAGGCCCCCATAGGCTTCTTCTCAGTCGGGGGCCAAATCAGTATGTTTTTGTTTATTGTGCTTCTCGCATGTGTGCGGCCCCTGACTGATTTTTCTGTGGGTCAGTGGCTTTTGATCCAAAAAAGATTCCCCGCCCCTGGATTAAGAGTTTTCTTAGCATCCTTCCTCCAATCCCTTCTCTTTTAAAAAATGCATCCGTACATGCCTCCAGTCCACCTGTCAAACTCAGATCTGGCATATCCCCACCTTCTCTTCCTTCAACTTTCGCCTTGAAGAAAACAAAAATCAAATGAAAAACAGTCAAATGAAAAAAGTGCCATTCAAACACATCAGGAAATGGCAGATAGCTAAATAGTGGCAAATTTTTAAAGTGCTTATATACAAACTCTAGAAGTCTAGATAATAAGATGGGTGAACTAGAGTGCCTCGTATTAAAGGAGGATCTTGATAAAACAGGCATCACAGAAACTTGTGGAATGAGGACAATCAATGGGACACAGTCATACCAGGATACAAAATATATTTGACGGACAGAACAGGTCATGCTTGTGGGGGAGTGGCTCTATACGTGAAAGAAAATGTAGACTCAAATAAAGTACAAACCTTAAATGAACCAAAATATTCCATAGAATCTCTTCGAGTAGTAATGCCATGCTCTAATAATAAGAATATGGCAGTCGGGGTTTATTATCAACCACCTGACCTGGATAGTCATAGAGACTATGAAATGCTAAGGGAGATTAGAGAGGCTATCAAAATAAAAAACTCAATAGTAGTGGGGGATTTCAACTGTCCCCATATTGACTAGGTACATGTCACCTCAGGACAGGATGCAGAGATAAAGTTTCTTGACACCTTAATTGATTGCTTCTTGGAGCAGCTGGTTCTAGAACCCACAAGAGGAGAGGCAATTGATTTAGTGCTAAGTGGAGAGCAGAAACTTTATCCAAGGGATAAATATAACTGGACCACTTGGAAAGAGAGATCATAATGTTATAAAATTTATAAAATAGTGACTGTACTGTAATAAAATGTAACATCCCTTCTAGGGCAGGATGTGGCAAGGCCACAAGCCTCCAGCAGGGGGTCTCAGGGCCTAGTCCACATCTACAGTGATATAAAGAGGAGTGACTTGGGATCCATAGTCTGAAAGGCACCATATGAATGCACAAGAACAGCTATCTTAGGTAAGACCAAAGTTCCATCTAGCCCAGGATCCTGTCTTCCAGCAGTGGCCAATGCCAGGTGCCCCCAAAGGGAATGAACAGAACAGGGAATCATCATGTGATCCATCTCCTGTCACCCATTCCCAGCTACTGACAAACAGAGGCTAGGGCCACCATTCCTGCTCATCCTGGCTAATAGCCATAGATGGACGTATCCTCCATGAATTTATCTACCTCTTTTTTGGAACTCTTACATGGTTTTGGACTTCACAACATCTTCTGGCAAGGAGTTCCACAGATTGGCTGTGCATTGGGTGAAGAAGTACTTCCTTTTGTTTATTTTAATCTGTTTAATTGGTTTAAATATTTCAAGTTTGAAGGAGTCATTGTCCCACACACACCATCCCTGGCCTGCAATGAGGATAATAGACTTACTCATTTAGCTCAAATACCTCAGCTTCCAGCAGCAGTTGACTAAGAGGCTCATGGTTTGGCGCAGAAAGACACAGGTTCTCTCCCCATGATAATCTGCGACAGGCTGCTAGGGCCAGATTCTCATCCAGCAGAATGTGATGTAGCTGCACAATGGAGCAATGCCAATTACACCAATGGAGGATCTGGCCCATTTACTGTATGGCTTCTGCAGAGCAAACCTCAAGTGCTTTGTGGAAGCACCACCAATTCCAATGCTGCAGTGCCTCCAAGCCTCCCACAAGCTCACCAAGTCTTATGCCTGGCACTGGGAAACGTGGGTCTAAGTCTGCCATCCTTACTTACAGAGAGGGCTCCAGTTTGGACAAGCAAGCAGACTCCTTAGTCATATCAAGCAGCAATACAGAGAAAGCAAGCACACAGTCGCTGGACTACAAAACTGATTAGCGGTAACAAAGGTCTGAATGCTTAGAAAAAGGCCTTAAAAGGTAAGCCTGTTTCTTCCCACATCATTCCAAAGAAAGGGCGCCTAAACAGACCCCGGCAGAAATCTGGCTCCAATGAAGTCAATGGCAACCCAGTCCACTAAATTCAATGGGCCAGGACTTTACCTCCTGTTTGCTATGTAAGTTGAGCCCCAAGTCAGGGGCAGGCCACAACATTTTGGCACCTGAGGCGGGGAGCTCAAATGACGCCCCCATGTCCCTTCGCTTGGGCCAAAACTTTGAAAGGTCTCAATTCTGCCTTCTTCCTGTTCTACTCCTCTCATGGGACTGCTCTGCTACCTACCCCAATAAAGGAGCTAACAGTAGCAGACACAATTTTCTACACTCTGGGTCCTAGTGGCGCTCCCCACAGTCTGGCACCTGAGGCAGCCACCTCAGTTCGCCTCATGGTAATGCCAGCCCTACCCCAAGTCAGCCCACTGTGGAATCAGGATATCTCACATGGAGGATTGAAACATTCGTGGGGCTGTTCAAACAAACTCTCTTCTACTTGTCTTTAAAACGTGTTTAATCTCTGTGCTTCCTAACTCCAGGTTCCCAGCCTTGCCTTTGAAATATCGGGGCCCTACTCCTGTTAAAGGATGAGGAAGGAGGAATCTTTTATCTCCCTTTTCTATTAGCGAGGGTGATTTGGGGTTCACTGAATAGATATAACGTGTTATCAAAGCATCTGACTGGTGGCAGTTAAAAATGACAGCCCTTCAAGGTTATTTCAATGCATGTCATGTGAATGGAATTTCCCCTTTCCACCCCTCTCCCCCCAAGAGAAAGCGTCTACATGGAATTAGCATCTGTAGATAATAAAAGACCAGATTCAGGGCTGTGTGCTCACTTTCTTACCTCTGACGCCTGGCGAGAAGCATTGCTGAGGCAAGCGGTGATGTGTGTGGGTAACATTCCAAGCTGGCTCCAAATATAGCACATACACGCAGGACGTTAGCCAAGCTCAGCTTGCTCCTGGGCTTAGCCTGGATGGTTAAACAAAACAAAGAACTTCCTTCCAAGTTTAACTACTCCTAGCGTCCCGTCTGACCCTGCTTTCAGTTTTAATCCCTTCCCCGGCCCCCGCAACAGAGGCTGTTGACCTTTTTTTTTAAAGTCTTGAATTGAAACTGATAGGACCCATCTCCTCTGACAGCTACGGTGGAGTCAGCAAAATACCTCTACCTCTTTGTGCCTGAAGCCCCATCACAGAGCGTCAGAAAGAGCAAGGAGGGAAATAACGAACTAAGCATCAGGGGAGAGCCCTCGGTACAAACAAACCCATCCAACATACAGCAAGGTTCGAAAGAGATGACATATGTGAACAGTCTTTCTCCAGCCTCTTTGGAACCTCCCTTCAGGAAGTCGAAGGCTGCTATGAAATCCCCCCTCACTCTTCTCTTCTGCAGACTAAATAAACCCAAATCCCTCAGTCTCTCCTCATAGATCATGTATTCCAGCCCCCTAATCATTTTGGTCGCCCTCCACTGGAGCCTCTCCAACGCATCCACGTCCTTCCTGTAATTGGGGGCCCAGAACTGGACACAATACTCCAGATGTGGCCTCACCACATCTAGGATGTCTCAACTAAAAACCTATGCCCAGACGGAGACAGAAGGTTCCAGCTGCTGGGAAGGGAGTACTCAACCGGCCCAGCCATCTGAGAGGACTGACATCGGAGGTTCATTGGTCTCCATTTGCGTGTAGGAGGTGGTGTTTGCTAGTGGCATACTTTGTGCAGAAACCTTTTCTGGGAGGAGCAATGCTCATCAGACAAGATTCTAGCTGGAAGTCCGTACCCAGTGAAAACATCTTGGTGGGACTTATCTGGCCTCTGCTCTGCACTGGAGGCCTGGAAGGTCGTGAATACAGTGAATCCAGCATGATTCTGGTGTGAAGGAGGATGGGAATAAGCAAGATACAGGGTGTCCTCATGCCACATGCACTGTATATCGCAGCTTCCTATGCCCAGAGGGGCGGACAAGGAGGTGGAGCAGCAGGTCCATACACAAGAAATTCTGGGGGGTGCTTTTTTTTGGTAAATGTGGACCGCAAGGGTGTGAATGCACCCCCCATGGTCCTCCAAGTAAGCAGGGAAATCAGCCAAAGCCTTCCCCTGCTGGCTAGGGCATTGGGGAAGGAGACTCGGGCAGCGCGCCGCTCCTGCCTTCCCCTGGCCGGCTGGAACATGCTTACTTGGGGCACCATGCAGGGGTGCTTTTGCACCCTTTGCACCTCCCTCCCCCCCTCATATGGGCCTGAGCAGAGTGAGTCCACCTGGCTTTCCCTCAGCACAGCAGGCCAAACAGGGACCACAGAAGTGGCAGAGAGGGGTGGAATCTCCCTAGTGCACAGCCCAGTGGTCAATGCTGAGGAAGGTGCAGGCCAGGAGAAAAGGAGCATCCTTCTGTTTCTCAAGTATCCCTGTTCCAACCTCCCCGTCACCGTTGCTGGGGAACAAGAGCTGAACCAGCATTCTGGTCACAGACACCAATTGCATCTCTCTGGGATGCATCTGTTGGGGCCTAATTAGTGGCTCAGAATGGGCGAGAGGAGGACTCGTAAGCAAATTGGCCCATTAACATAGGAGGCTTAAGGCAGCCCAGGAAGGAAGTGCGGGGGAGGGAGAGAGAGCTCGACAAGCTCACAGAGCCGGGTCTCTTCCTTCTCCTGGGCAGAGCACGGAGGAGCAAATGGAACTAGAGAATGTGGTGGATAGAGCAGTCGGGCGGTGGGCAAATGCGAAGGAACTGCCTGGGGGTTCAGTATCTGGAGGTCTGCACAGGCAGGGAGATGTGCTCGCGCAGACTGGCTGCCAGCATTTTAACCCCGGTGTTCTTGGCCTTGCGCAGGACAGGGGGGAGAGCAGCCATTGCCGTCAGTGCTTCGCCTGCGTCAGAGCGCCTGCCTTGCTGGCCCGAGGCTACGTCTACACAACAAAGAAAATCCGGCAGCCGGCCTGAGTCCGCTGTCTCAGGCCTGCGGGGCAGTGCTATTGTGGCATCGCCTTCCAGGTGTAGGCTGGAGTCCCACTTGGGGACCCCCACGGGGTCCTATACCCTGGGCTCTAAGCAGAGCACAGAAATCTCCAGAGCAATGAACCTGCCTTGCTGCCGGAGCCGGAATTGGTCAGCAGGGACAACCATAAGGCAGGTCCGTACACAGGAATTTCTGTGGGGTGCTTTTTTTGGAAATGTGGACTGCGAAGGTCAGAATGCACCCCCATGGTCTCCCAAGTAAGCCGGGAAATCAGCCCCAGCCTTTCCCTGGCTGGGCGGAGCATGGGAGAGGGAGACTTGGGGAGTGTGCCACTCCTGCCTTCCCCTGGCCATCCAGAGCATGCTCATTTGGGGGACCATAGGGGATGCTTTTGCACCCTTCACCTCCTCCCCCCCCCACAAATGGGCCTGCTAGGTGCTGTGTAAACCTACCCCTACAGATGTGACTTTTAGGGGAAAATCTAGTGCCATGGGCCGGTGGGGGAAATCTGTGCATTGGGAACTTGGAACCCACTTTCTAGCTTGTTGTCAGTTTTATCGTGTCTAGGTAGCGACCGATTCAGATGGATGCAAATCAGGGCACCAGCGAGGATACAGTCTAAGACGAATGATGGACAGGTTAGCTAGGGGAGTGGGAGGCAACAATGGCTCTGTCTACACTCGAGCCACCGGTGCGATTCCTGTCACATGCTTGTGGTAGCTTGATGAGCACCGGCCCATGTATAAAGAGCCTGGGCAACAGACGCCTGGCCACGCCATGCTGAATCCAAAGCTGCTGGAAAACAGTGGGAACGTACTTGGCTCGGCTCAGCCACGTTGGCCGTGCTATCCCAGCTCATCGGCTGTTCGGACTCGCCCTCAGGGGAGCCAACTGCCTGTGGGGGCCCCATGGCAAGGTGAGGTGGGGGGCTGGCTCCATGCTCCCAGAAGGCCTCGGGTAGAAGGGCTGGGGCTAGGGCAGCGAGCCCTCAGTGCCACCCGGAGCGTGATATGCCCCCACATCTCTAAGAGCCGTGCAGCACTCTGGCGGTGATTTAAAGGGCCAGAGCCTCTTTAAATCTGCAGTAGCAGCAGCGAGAGCAGCCAGGAGCCCTGGGGCCCTTTGACTCTCCAACTGCCCTCTTTGCCCCTCCTGTCAGCAGGCCTGCTTGCACAAGCCCACATGCCCTACCTTGAGTAGGTGTACATTAGCTGGGGCAGTAACCCCTCTGGGCAGCAGTGTAGACATAGCCAACGAGACATCCGGATCAAACGGGATGAAACAGCCTCTGCACCTGCCTAACCCCTGTGCATATTTGGAAGGACCACGGCAGAGAGGAATTGTGAGAAGGGTTTGAAGGAGGACAGCGGCGTCGCTTTGCAGATGTTTAGCGTTTTCCTGGTGCCTAAAAGGGTGCATGGAAGAAAGCGTCGACATGTGACCAGCGTGTGTGGGCATGCACGGGGTTAGGCCCTTGACAGGTTGATACACTAAGAGAGAGGACAGATGGAGTGGGGGGAGGCCTAGAAGGCACTGAATTGAAAGCAGCATGTATTTGGTGGCCCTGTTAAAAAAGGGATGTGTTATTGACATTCAAGTGGCCCTGAAAGCAATCACAGCGCCAATGTCTCGCTGTCTAGAGCAGGATAGAATTCCAAGTGAATTCAATTCACAAATCAATAAGCAGTTATTACCTGGAGTTACATTGCAGGGACCCGGCCCTACTCTAATGTAATGCAATTTAACGAAATGTTCTGTTATACACTCTGTTCCTGCTGTGTGTTCAGTGCACTGATGTTCTGTCAGCTAAAAGGCACTAAAAATAGCTTTGAAGACAGCAAACCTCCTCCTCCCTCCCCATCCTCCTTTGGATACCTATACAAATAAATGGTTCCAAATGCTGATTGAACATCAGGGCTGCTTTGTCCGGGTAGATATTTACATCACGAGGTCCTGCGGGTCCTGAGGCCCTTCGGCACTTTCCACTGCTACTGCACTGTGGTTTTCCTTCTACTGTTTGTCAGGTAACCTTTGCCTGTGCTCCTCTCTGCTCCCCTCAAACACAGAATTCACACCGAGAGTCTCTCTCTTCAGAAGTGAAATGGCAGCAGTACATCTTTTCTACCAGCCCTTTCTGGAGAGGCAGGGGATATTTCACCAATTCTGTTCATCCAACAGGAGGGCAACAATAAAGCTGGTTCAGTGGAACCAGATGCCTAGTTTCAGGAAACAACGGACAGTTTCATTGTGCATCATCATCAGGACGTCCTACCTTTAAAAACAATGTTTAGAGGAGGGAATATCAGAAGGCATGCAGTAAATCGTCCCCTCTCGTCAGCGACGGCCCTTGAAAGCCTTGCCCAGCATTTCAAGAAGCACTTGGGAAGACGTTTGAACTGGTGTTTCACCCACAGATTATCTGTCTAAGGGACTTCTGCAAGGCCCAGCATAAAGATTCCTTGTGACATTTCCTGTTCAGAAAACTATCATCAAGTCACAAGCAGGGTTCCAGTGGAGCCTGGTGGGTGGCTGGAGAGCCTGGACTTCCAGGGTTTGCAACTCTGGGACAGCACTACCATGCTTTACCTCCCCTAGTCCCCAGGAAAACCTCTGGATCAATGGGAGCGTGACAGACTGTTTGACTCACTCACCACTGGTGGAGCGTGCTCCTGGCTGTCTCGCCACCTCTCTCTTTGGGTCAGTCTCACTCTCTCGCTCCATGGCTATATCTACACTATGTTTTTTTGTGGAAGAGGCAATGCAAATGAAGTGTTTTCCCCTTCTGGTATATCAAAGTCTTTCCTCACTAGAAGTCCTAAAATGTCTCCCAGTCACTGCCTCATGCATCTGATTAAGTGGGTCTTTGCCCACAAAAGCTTACACTCCAATAAATCTGTTAGTCTATAAGGTGCCATAGGACTTCTCATTGTTTTTGCCTCATAGTGCCATTCCCTCAGTGGCTGGCAGGGGAGACTGGGACTGCCTGCTATTCTGGGGCGTGTCTAAACTATACCCCTCTGCTGACAGAGGGATGTAGATTAGGCACATCGCTATTGCAAATGAAGCGGGGATTTAAATATCCCGTGCTTCATTTGAATAGAAATGGCCGCCACTTTTTGCCGACACGGCACTTTGCCAGCAAAAAGCGGCAGTCTAGACGGGGATTGGTCGACAAGGAAAGCCTTTTCTGACCAATCCTGTAAACCTCGTTGCACGAGGCATAAAGGGATCGGTCAGAAAAGGCTTTCCTTGTTGACCGATCCCGTCTAGACTACCGCTTTTGCTGGCAAAGTGCGTCGGCTAAGCGGCGACCATTCTATTCAAATGAAGCGCGGGATATTAAATCCCCGCTTCATTTGCAATAGCGATGTGCCTAATCTACATCCCTCTGTCGGCAGAGGGGTGTAGTTTAGACACACCCCTGGGTTCCAGCGCAGGCACCCTCTAGCCAGCAGTCAAGATCTGTTCCCTACTAGACCTGACTGCCCTTCCCTAAGCCCTGTCCTACCTTCCTGGCTTCCCCCCTCTCTGGTTTGCCAGCTCAAATGCACCTGCCTTCTCCCGGGGAGTGACTGCAGACTTTGCTAGCAGCTCCCCTCAGCTGCCCATTCTCTGCCTTGATAACCCCGACCCGGCCTGTTCCTCCTTATCTGGGCTCCCTCTCTCACTCAGGGGATTGCTTGGCCATCTGATCCCCCTCAGCCATGGCTTGTTGGATTAATTAGCACCCTTCTCACTATACGTTAGCCTTTTTCTGGCAAGTGTGGGATAAATACCCCTTCACAAGAACCAGATTTCTTCTGTATCTTGTGCTGGTACAAAGAGCTGGTACCCTGCTGCAGAAAGGTGAGGGACTGCACCTTCTACATATCCCAAGGCCGGTGCTAATATGCTCCAAAAGACACAGGGAGAAGGTGAGGCCCTGCCCTCCATTTCAAGCTGTCTGACAGGGCTGGCCTGGTGCTGAGAAAGGAGTACGTTGCATGGTGCAGTGATCTGGGGTAGCAGGCCCCTACAAAACACCCACCTTGGGCCACTGGCTGCATGCCACAATCTGGTTACTAAGGTGATGGTAGCCTCTGCAACCGAACTTTTGCCATTGGGGAGTTCAGTATTAATGGGGTTGAGCCAAGGATCTGTGCATAGAGGATCCAAAACTCCCCCTGCCCCAGATAAAGGGGATTAGAATCCACTATTCTGGTTTGGCTGCACCTTGCAGAGTTCAGTGGTAAGAAGTGAGTATTTCAGATCCTTTCCCCCTTTTTTCCATCCCACCACACTGACTCAGGCACCAGACAAGAAGTCCAGGTCAGGGTCCAAAGTCTGGGGGTGTCTGCCTGTGATGATCTGGTTCAGACCCTCTTTAGAACAAGGCCTCCACCTCCTGTGGGACAAGCTCTGTTTGTTTGGTTTGCTGAACAAGAACCGCGATGAATGGCCGATCATCCGGAAGCAGCCTGTTGCAGTAATCTCAAAAGATGACCCTCTCAACAACCCTTGGGCTTTACTCATCAGGGAATGATGTGATGATGTTCATAAATGTTGTGTTTATAGTCAGGTGCATGCAATGCTATTGAATTACATATTGATATCATTATTTTACTGAGTGCATGCAAAAAACGTGTTGCTACCTTGTAGTGCTGAGATTGGCATTTAATTCCAGCACTCGGTTTAACACCCCCCTTTTGGGTGAAATTCACCTTTGTGCAGGGGGGCAGCCCGGTTTTGTGTTAACAAAATCTCATTTAAGCCCAGTTTCAAAGGTTTAAGTGGTGCAAGAAGATTGCCGTTAAACTTTTACTAACACAGTCAGAACTGTGCATTGCTCAGGGAGCCAGCTCCATGCAAAACAGTTGATGTTCACATTTGTTCCCCTAATGGAAATCAATCACCATAATAGAGGGAAAAAAGATTTATTGTTAATAGGGTTATTGCAGTGGGGGGGCAAAACCAAGAATAATTACTGTGAATCTACCTCTAAAACTACACACTTTCTACTGACTATTCACAGAGAAGTATACTGTATTCACTGGCCAATTTCCCCCTTGGGTAATTAGTGCAGGTCAGGAGTAACTCCACGGAGGTCAATGGAGTCATACTAGTATAAAACCATTGTAAATAAGAGGAAAACCAGGCCTATTATAGTCTGTAATACTGTTTTACTTCTTCCGCTAAAATTCAATGGAGCGCTGCATACAGTGGATTTATTAATATCCACCTCAGAGAATTGTGTGGACACAGCTGTCTCAAAGCATGCCTCTAAACAAGTCTGTGGAAGGAGACTCTGGAAAGAAGACATTGTTACAAGACACATACAATTAGGGCACGTCTTCACAGCAGGGCTAAAGCTGAAATGACCCATGCAACTTGAGTTACGTCAATTGCGTAGCTTACGTTGAAAGAGCTTATTTCTGCTTTTGGTGCTGTCTACACAGCAGAAAGTCCAAGAAAGAGCATTCTTCCTCCAACTTCCTTTGCTCCTCATACAATGAGGATTACAGGAATTGGAATAAGAAGTCCTCCAGCTCAACATTATTTTGACATTATGTCAAAATAACTGCTGGTAGTGCAGACACAGGCTATGTTATTTCGGAATAACGCTGCTGTGTAGACGTACCTGTATGGTTTATGCGAAACATTACTGCATGGCAAACCAAAGTAGGAGTCTCCAGCGCATGAGCTTGTCATGTAGTAACCAGGGCCGGACCGAGCCATTCCAGCGCCCTGGGCAGACAGGTTAATTGTGCCCCGGGTTGGGGGAGAGCGCATGCACGGCCCTGCGCCTGCGCCGGCGTGAGGGGGAGGGCACATGCACGGCCCTGCCCCTGCGCCGGTGCGTGGGGGAGGGCATGCAGAGCTGGCGGTGGCAGGATGCACGTACCTGGCCCGGTCCAGCCCAGCTACCGCCTGTGGCGCACAGCCCGGGGCCGCCCGGGGCGGGCCGAGCCTGGCCGTGCAGGGCCCTGTGGCCGTGGGGGGTAGGGCGCTGCTGGCCGGCGCTGTGGGGGTTAATGCAGCCCCCGCCCCAGGCGGCCGCTGCAGGTTGGCCGCTGGGAGCTGCTGCAGCCCGCGATCCGGGAGCCGGGCGCATGGCGCCTGATGGCAGCTATAAGGGACGCTGTGAACCCCTTACAGCTGCCCTCAGGCACCCCCCATAGGTTGGCACCCTGGGCAGCTGCCCGGCTAGCCCATGCCTTAATCCAGCCCTGGTAGTAACATCTCATGTGGCCATGTGAAAGTCCCAGATGGTGCCCAATCCTCCTTAGTGCCTAAATCACTTGTGAAAAGGGTGCCCTTACTATTTTGACTGTTGAGTGCCCTTTTCTCTATGTGTTGCAAATGTCTTTGCACTTGTTTGCCAATTGCTATAAGGTTGCTGAAATGTGCCCTGCTATTTCTGACGCATACAACACATGGTAATAAGGTGACGTACTGGAACTCAGGTAGGATTGATGTGCTACAAATGAAACTGTTAAGTTTCTGAACAATATTATCTATTCCAATCTGGGAGGAGGGGGGGAATGACAGTAGGCAAAGCCAATTGTTTGTAAAGTGTTTGAGATCCTGGGGTGAAAAGAGTTAGAATATTATTACAGGCAGGCCTGGCAGCCCCACTTCTCAGTAAGGTTTCCAGATATGTCCCACTCTTTGCAATTGCTTATAAAACTTTGCCAGACCGAAACTGTTTGAGAAGAAATTTTTCAGGCAGGCATCCACTTCAGGCTGAATGTTTCTGAGAAATTTCATCCAAAATTATTCAGCCATTTCTGAGAATAAGGCTAGGGAGAAATATGTTGTTATGCCCATGTTAAATATGTAAGACTTTCTTTAAAAAGTTCTAGTTTGCTCATGCAAACATTCACCTGGGGACTGCAGGGTGGTGGGTTTGAGTTCCCCCCCTCCCACCCTGGGAGCAGCTGAACAGCCAACATAGGCTGCCCCACAGCAGGAGCTGGTTGTAGCATTCGGAAGGCAGGATAAGGGATGCCCAAAAGGTAGGTAGCAGGGAAATCTGAAATTTGGCAGGGTAGCCTTGAGGTCAGGCACATGCCTCTTTTCACCTGTGTGAAAATCTGCCCAAATTATATGCCTTTGAAAAATCAGTTATCCCATTACTGTATCATAATGTACGGACATAAGGAGGCTGAATTAAAGTTGCACAGATAAACTTATTTCTGGCATTCCTGAACTTTGCAGTGGTTGACTTTGCAACCTTCAGAAGTTTTCTTTTAACAGAGTATTTCAGCAAATCATAAAAAACAAACAAGCAAAGAAACAAAAAGCCAAACCCGAGAGCGTGATCAGGGATACAAAAGAAGGTTCGTTTCCTGCTCTAAGGGATTTACAACCCAAGGATGAGATGTCTGAGGGATTCAGATGAGGGATATCAATGTGTAGACAACTACACGATTAACCAATAAGCCTGGGTTTATTAGTTAATCCTGTCAATACACTACCCCCCTTGCTGCCTCTGAATCAGAGGCAGCAAGTGTGGGGGAGGTGGGATATGGTGTTTGTGGGATCTGCCTGCATCCTCACCCCTGCACTGCTGCCTCTGATAAAGAGGCAGCAGTGCAGAGGCTGAGGGAGGCAAGTAGGAGCTGGTAAGAGTGGGGAACTGGCTTTTAACCCAACTCTCCACATGTGCTGGTTCTGCAGACCCACCTGCCCCTCCTCTTGCTGCCTCCTACACAGGCAGCAGGGCAGGCAGGCAGAAGCCAGTGCTGGGGGAGCCAGCTTAAAAGTCGGCTTCCCCCAGCACCAGCTCCACAGAGCTGCCTGCTCCTCACCCCTGCACTCCTGCCTTTTTTAGAGGCAGCAGCAGGGGCGGACTGTCCTGGCGGGATACCAGGAATTTCCCGGTGGGCCATCGTCAGGTGGGCCGTCGTGTCCGCACGCTGTTGCCCCTCACTCCGAGCGGCTCCACGGCTGCGCTGTATGCGGCGCGCAGAGCCCGACCTGCCGCCTGTGCCGCGTGCTGGACATGATGCAGGGGGCGGAGCTTGAGGGGCATGCAGGGGTGACGTCATGGGGAGGGCCGTTCTCAACCTATTTCCCGGGCTTATTTTGATTGCCAATACACTCCTGGGCAGCAGCATGGAGGTGGGCAGGGGAGGCTGCCATGAAGCTTGGACTCCCCACCCCCGGCCCCCCGCCACAGACAGGGGCTGCTGCCACCCCATGCTGCTGCCTCTCTATCAGAGGTAGCAATGCGGGGTGGCAGTGGGCTCCCCGAGAGCTAAAATTTGATGCGGTTACACAACTATTCAATGACCCGCTCTCTAACATCCCTAATTTGACCACCATTAACAATTACTGGAAATTAAACATCCAAGTCTTGGAGACAGCTCTGAGATTCTCAGTCGGCGTTGAAGTAGCAGTTACAATATGTAGCACACAGGACATGCCAAATTGACTTCGCTTCATCACAGAAACCATGAGGACCAAATTGCTACTGATTTCACTGGTGCTACACCAGCGAGGAATTTGGCCCTCAGATGACCATATGATGCCTTTCATACTCCCTTGAACACAGGGCAAGTTCTGCCTCAAATTACACCCCTCTCAAACCGAGAGATCCAGAGGCAGAGGTGGGTGCCCCGACACGTTTTCCTTTCACAAAACATGACACAGGAGGTCATTTCATACATATGTTCAGCCCATTTGGACAAATATGCAGACGGCTATTTTTAGTCTCTTCAGAGCCAGGTCTGCAGCTGATGTAAGTCACTGTAGCGCCTTTGACAGCAAAAAAGCTCCACAGTCCTGCTGAGGACTGGCCCACACATTTCTGGATGGATTTGAAGAATCCCCTTGATTGGCCCTAGAATCCAGCGGCTGCCCGGCCAGTCCCACATCCTTTGTATTCCAGTGTGGCCGAGTGTGTTTGTTCTGCAGGTTGCACATTTTTGAGAGGTGGCCAGGCAGAGTAGTCATGTGAAGAACTCCTTAATGTCACTTTGCCACAGTGCTGCGCTGCTGATCTGGATCCGTGCCCACAGGGATAGCTACACTCCCCTCTCTGTGAATGAGAAGTAATTCAATCTTCATGCTGGCTCGCTCCTGGGTCTTTTTTGAGCAATGACCCTGCCAACTCGGTTGTATTGTGCCTAAGAATTGCATAGTGGGGTTTTCTGATGGGTTTTGGAGCTAAATTGTAGCCGGTTTAGTTTCACTTCTGACCTCACAGACACAGACCCACAAGTAAACAGAAAAATAACTAACTCTCTCTCTCTCTCATACACCCTCCCCACAATCTACATAATACTGTGTATGGACAGAATCATTGAAAACCAATAATTCTGCTCATGAAATCAGATCACTTCTGTTCTACACAGAAGGCCGACTACGTAAGCTGCTATCCTAAGCAAAATCAGCGCTCTCAAAGCGGATTCTGGCTGTGACGCAAATCCAGTAAGTCTGAAATTAACTAATTAAAAGCAGCTGCATCTGTAGTTGACTATTGATGCTGCTGTCAGTTTGTTTTTACAGTGATCTTTAGTTGAGAGGAGGTGAGACAACAGAGGGTCACTGCCAATCCCCAGTTTGCTCTGTAATTGTGTCATTAGTTTGTCCTGCAATAACACCTACCTTATTTGGGCTCATCATCACAGGTAGGATCTCCCTGGTCTGGCACCCTCAGGACCTAAGTGGTCCCAGATGAGGGATTTTGCTGAACCAGGGGAGGTCTTTTCTGGACCCACTACCACAGTTCCAGCCTGGCCACCGGCCTCCTGGCTGGGTCCTTCCCTGCTGCCAGGCCTGCTGTGCTGCTGACCCAATGGGCTCACAGCCCTGCTGGCAGCTTGCTGCTAGCAACCCACTGCCCTGCCAGCTCACAGGTCTCCTCCCACCACTGGGGCTCTCGACTGGGTCCCCGGATGTTGCCGGACCAGAGAGTGCTAATTTAGAGAAATTCAACCTGTACTGTGGTTTTGGAGCGGTTCCTCACTGTCACTGTCATTATCCTCCCAGATCCCACTGGGGCAGTGCACAGCTGTTATCTCCATTGGCAGGAGGGAAAGTGAGGCAGAGAGACAGAGGAAAGTACTTATCCAAGACACAGGTAGTATGTGTGTGGCACAGCAAGTGTCTGACCTGCAGCTCCTGAGCCCTATAAACTGCATCATCCTTTCTCCCCTAGAGGATGCCAATCATAGATCAGGCCCCCTAAGGACTAGGCCAGCAACAGCAACCAAGGCTAGTGAGTGGGCCACATGAGTAGCCCCCCTTCATCTCAGCGGGCTGCAAGAGTGTCGTAACCAAGACTGTCTCCCGGGATGGGGTAGTTTTGCTGACTGCGCTGGCGTACCTGGAATTTGCAGGATGTGCCGATTGAACCGTAGCGGCGCTTTGATTGGCTGCAGAGGGAGCGCCTGGCTCTCGCAGTCAGTGTGGTGTGCAATCAGTGCGCACCACACTCCACGGGCCCTGGCTTCAGGTGCATGTCACTTTCGGACTAGCAGGATGAAAAAAACGACATGGGCAGAAACCAGTGGAATCGGGCAACCCTGTGCATGGACAATGGTAAATAAAATGTCTCATGGGCCACACATAGAACCCGGATGGGCTGCATGTGGCCCCCGGGTTGTAGGCTGCCCACCACTGCACTGGGCACTGTGCTTTGGAGTTTTTATTGTGTGGTGGCCTTGAAGCCAGCGGAAGGACTGATCCTGCAATATACCGAGTGCCCTGCACCTCCCGGTGTTTAGCCTCTCTCAGGAGACTTTTGACACCTTGCAGGGTCTGGCCCTTAGACAGAAAGAGAGGAAAACTGTCCAGACATCCAAAGATGCCATCTAACGGAAGATGTAAAAACATGGGCTGGAACACAATAATGGTACCTCAACGTCCATGTCTTTATGTGTCTCATACTGTATCTTAAGGCCCTACTTGAACTGCAGGACAAGTCTCAAAAAATTGCACCTGTGTTGTGGACAAGCTGTGGAAATTTGTGGAAGAGTAATAATGGATAGTATTATTTGTGATCATCAAGTACCTTCCTGCTTTTCTGTGATTTTCTGCTGTTGTCCCCGTTGGGTTGGAAGTCTGATATTGCAAAATCCGCACTATCGCAAGTTAACTTAACCACTTAAATTTAATTCCTAAAGAATGGCTCTTTCCTGTAGTGATCTTGGCTTTCAATCAGTGCTGCTTTCCCCAGCCATGGAATGCTTCCAGTGACCAACGGAAAAGGCTTTTTCTAAACGGCAAAATGTTTAGCTCCAAGCTAAGTGTCTGTGGTTGTTCTGTCATCTGGAGATTTCCAAGAAAAAAGCCATGCCATTCCTCCTAATGATCTCATATGCACGTTTAAAAAGAAGATCAAGTTTGCAACCATATTTAGGCTGATATGATCAAAGCCCCTTATATGATGTAGATATACAGGTCCCATCAATGCGAATGTGAGCTCTGCAACGTTCAGTTTGGTATGAGAGTGAACTATCCATGAGCAGATAGCAGAGAGGTGATTAATTGTACCATATTGCCACCATCTAGTCTTTCCTCCCTCAGCTTGTGTCTTGGTAGGAGCTGGAGAATGATGTTCTTCTGTTGGCCTCGGTGTTTAGAAAACTCAAATCTAAGCTGCCTGTGGAATTCAAGGTTTTGTGCTCATGCCCACGGTCTTGTGGGATTGCAAAAGAACCCCTGAAACTTGGAAGGGGTTAATCTGTAGAGAACAATCCACGTCTTTGAGGCTATAGAATGAAATGATAAAATCATAGAAATTAGAGATGAAAGAGACCTCGGAAGCAGAGATAGGCTCATGCCACAAAATCTGCATCTTGATACAGGGTTTCAAGACCCGGGTTCAGGTCTGCTTGGCTTTAGAGCTGATGGAAAGAGCTGCAAAGAGCCCTTTGCTGTATTATAGCTAACTACTCCTGCATATTAGTCCTGCATAACCCAAGAACAATGCTACATATTCATGAGCCCCTTGAAACACTCTTGGAATGAATTTGGTTCAGGCCTCTCTCTCTTGAATTCTCCAGTTGCTTCCCTGCATAGTGCGAATTCCAGCCCAATAATGTAATTTACAGGTGCTTTGTGCACTGTGGTTGTAAATGACTTGTGTGATGACAACCTCAGCATTTTTTGGGTGAGTATTCAAGAGGTAACATGGAACCAATGAAATACACTCGATAAATGCTTCACCCCTTCCTGTCTAATGCTAGAATCTTGCTTACTGCACACTGAAAGAACCAACAAAAAAACAAAACTTGTCTTGAGAATAATGTAGTACAGTGATTTGTCTAAACTAAGGCCTTGCCTATACTTACCAGGAGATTGATGTTCTTGAGATCGATCTTCTGGGATTTGATTTAGCAGGTCTAGAAAGGACCCACTAAATCAAATGCTGAGGGCAGCCCCATTGACCTCAGTAGTCTCAGGGCCGCGAGGTATAAGGAAAGTTGATGGGAGAGTTTTTCCCGTTGGCCTCCCACTGTAGGGCCTGTGGAGAAATTTGAAATAATGTATGTCACAGGACCGTAACAAGGGTGAGGCGAGTGAGGCACTTGCCTCGGGCACATACCTGAGGGGGCGCAATATATAAACATGAGGGGGCGCAATTTTATATTCTTGCCTCACGCCCAAAATTAGCTAGTTATGGCACTAGTACGTCAACTTCAGCTACACTATTCTTGTAGCTGCAGTTGCATATCTTAAATCGAATTTCTCCCCCAGTGTAGACTTGGCCTTGGTTATAGCAACTCCATTAACTCCAGCACTTGGGCCCCGATTGAGCATATGCTTAAATCCATCCACTGACTTCCAGTAGTGTGTTTGCTTTGCTGAATCACGGCCTTAGGGCAACTGAAATTTGCTATTAGCACAGAAATAGGGCCTTTAGCATGACAAGCAACTGGAGCATATTGATTTTCAGTGGTTCGCCATTTGCTGTGCAGTGAACTCGGAGCAGCTCATGGTATTTGCTAGAGCCCGGTATCTCTGGCAAACAGCTTGCTGCTACTCTTTTACTGCCTACCATAAAAATCTCTCTTTCTGCTGTAACGTGTAGCGTGTACTTGAGCCATATTTCCTTCTTAATTGCAGGCTGAGAGGTACAAAGACACAGAATGGAAATGTAATGCTCTTGGATTGGATTGTATTGGGTTGCCAACTTACATTCAAGAGAGTGATTTTTTAGCCTCTGGAATGGCATAAAATGCCTGTCACTAGGCAGGGAAACAGGTGCGCTTCCCATCCCATAGTTAACTGCCAAACCCCCCAGGAAGTGATGGAAGGATAGAAAGAAAAACAATTCATGCCTGATGCCAGAAATATTGATAACCCAGACAAATCCTTCAATATGAGTCTTTTTGATAGCATTATCTGTTAGTTCTCCGTAACAAAGCCCCATCACCACATAACTGTAATAAAACCAGAGTATATAAATGGAAAGAATTAAGAGTAATCCTACTGGGACCAATTTAATTTCCTCCTCATTCAAATGAAAAACATGGCTTTCCTGTCTAACTTACACAAAGTAACTATCCACTCTCTAGGATTATACATAATCTATTCCCTCTCCCCAGCTCTCTTATAAAATGAAAGATCCTTCCGCCTTCTCCTCTTCCTCACACTGGGGTTGGAAGAAGCATCCTCCACTCCACCACAGGGCAAAACACCTAGCCTTCCATTTCCTGCCCACCTTTTATGGGCAGCTAATTCGCAATATGGTGCTGGTTTTGAGAGCAAGACCAAGCGAGGTTGCTCCGTGTCAGCAGAAAGGATAAAGGATCTGTTACAGCTCCTGAAAGGGACCTAGTGGAAGAAGTTTGTGAACTTATTCAGTGGAGATAAGTGGGGTTTTTGGAGCAGATGGGCCCACTTTCTTGTCCTTATACCTCAAAAGGTGGGTGTGTAGTTTATGTACCAATTGTGTCTGCTGCGCATTGATTTGTTCTGCTGTCAACGTACATAGTACAGAGACTCTCTCATGCCCTGCCTATAAGGGCATTTGGACATAGAGAGGGACTGGATTCTAGCCACTGGTTGTTCTCTTGGAAAGTGGCATTTGAACATTGGGAAGAAGAAATTGGGTAGTTTTCAAAAACAACAAGGAGTCCTGTGGCACCTTAAAGACTAACAGCTTTATTTGGGCATAAGATTTGTGGGTAAAAACCACTTTGTCAGAGGCATCTGATGAAGTCATTTTTACCCACAAAAGCTGATGCCCCAATAAATCTGTTAGTCCTTAAGGTGCCACAAGACTCCTCGTTGTTTCTACAGATACAGACTCACAGGGCTACCCCTCTGAGACCCATGCAAGGTAGTTTTCCAGTTACAGCTGAAAACCAGCTATGCTCTACACTTTCAAAGGCACACACAATTTTTGTTCTTTCTTGTCAGCAGTGGTCCCTGGTTTTTAAGGTAGCTTGGACTGACAGTTCATGGTTGCTTTTTGTACAAAGATAAGAGTAAAAGCCCAGGCTGAGGCTATGTCTAGACTACACAGTTCTTCCGGAAAAAAGATACGCAAATTGCGAACCGCAATATGGTAGCTTTTTCCGTTTCTTTTTTCGGAAGAGGCTTTTCCGACATTTGGCCTGACTTCCCCTTTTTCAGAACATCCCTTCTTCCTTGTAAAATGAGGTTTATGGGGATGCCGAAAAAACGCGTCTGCTCTTCCGAAAAAAATTTCGGAAGAGCAGACGTGTTTCTTGGACATGGCAGAGTTTTTCCAGGATACCTCTGGTATCCCGGAAAAACTCTGCAATCTAGGTGTACCCTGAACATAGATTTATATCAGGGTCACATAAGATGGAGTAGAAACATGTAGGCACCATAACTAAGAATTACAACCCCTCCACCCTCAAAGAACCCCAATGTCTTCTTGGTAAGCTAGAGTGGTGCATCATGGGAGACGTAGTCCCAGTGGGGATCCCAAACCACTCAGAAAAACTGAAGCTGGAGGCCACAATTATCATGAGACACAGTGTCAGCCTTTTCCACTAGAAAAGTTTGTTTTTGCCCTAAATATTTTTGGCTTGGGATGACAACGGAAAACATTTGAGGAATTTATTTTTGCACCAAAAAGTCAGTTTTTCACAGAATATGGATACTTTTCTTGAAAAAAATTGTTTAGTCAAAGAAAAGCAGTTTCCATGGCAAATTCTGTATCTGCTCTATTGCTGATGCTGAGCAGCATTCAGCCTATGCAGATGCAGCTCTCCTGATACCTCTTGGAGAAGAGTGTGTCTTTTTACATATCGGAACACAGACAACCTGCCCTTCTCCCGCGCTCCCGTCCCAGATACCCACACGCTGAGTCAGGGTCAACTGAAAAGGAGAGTTTGCCAACCAGACACACACTTACTCAACACGCAGCTTCTGAAAGCACATGAGTACCTCTGTGCTCTTGAAACCAATGCCATGAAAGCAATTTTAAACGGGTTGCTTGCACTTACAACTAATTAGTGGGCTTTTAAAAAGGAAATGATAATGACGCCGGAATTGCTAGAGCAATCAGAAGGCTGAAGAGGGCAGAAGGGATGAACACATTTGGATAGTCTTGCTTTATAATGGTTGTCTCTGCCCCGAGAACGATGTGGAACCAGGGCCGGCTCTAGAATCATAGAACCATAGAGCTGGAAGAGACCTCAGAAGGTCATCAAGTCCAGCCCCCTGCTCTAGGCAGGACCAATCCCAACTAAATCAACCCAGCCAGGGCTTGGTCAAGCCGAGACTTAAACACCTCTAGGGATGGAGACTCCACTACTTCCCTAGGTAACCCATTCCAGTGCTTCACTACCCTTCAGGCACCAGCAAAGCAAGCACGTGCTTGGGGAGGCACATTTCCAGGGGCAGCATTCCGGCCATGCTTGTGTGTACTGTGCCGCTCCATTCTGCCCCCCCATCCACGGTCACCTGCCAGCAGCAGCCCCTTCCATGTGCCCCCCCATGCAGGGGGTCCCAGCGTCCAGGCAGGTGCCCCATAGCCCCGCCCCTCCATGGGCGGCGCTGCCAGAGTCTCTTTCCTGCGGGCCGGGACCTGCGTGTGCCCTGCTACACATGCTGATTGGCCGGCCGGTGCCACATCACAGACGCGGCGAGGCCCTGCAGGGGGAATAGGAGAGGGAGGGGCACGGGGCCCTGCGGGGGGTCGTGGTGCACAGGTGTCCATCTGGAGGGGGTGGCCAGGGAGCCCCAGCCCCTCCGCCCCTCCCCACCCGGTCACCGCGCTTGGCCGCGCAGGACAGCAACGTCTCCCTGGCTCCTGAAGGGGAAACTGAGGCAGCAGGGAAGCGACTTGCCCCAGGCCAGCTGGTGGCAGGGCCAGGGACAGAACCCAGGCATCCCAGGCTCCAGCCTGGCACTCTGGGTCATTCAGGGCCTGTCCGGGTCTCAGACCGAGCTCTTATCCTCGTGCCGGGCTGTGCCGAGCCAGATTCTGTGGCCCGAGCCAAGTGTGCCGAGTAGAACTCCCCCTCCCTCCGCACCAGGGGGCCTAAGCTGCGTCCGGAGCCACCCCTGCTCCGGGTCCAGGTCACTGCCAACAAAAAAAGGGGGGGCGTCCACATTTTTTTTGCTTGAGGCGGCAAAAAACCTAGAGCCGGCTCTGTGTGGAACACAGACTGACAGTCAACTTCTGGAGTGATGAGCATAGTTCAGACCTGGAATGGAAACTGAATTCAGCAAGAGGTGAGTCATCCAGAGTGCTGGATTCATCCCAAGTGCTGCGCAGATGTCTCACTGGAATAGAATGGAAACATGACAGAGCAGCCCCTCTGCTTTGTGGTGAGAAAGATCAGCCCCATGCTGTCAGGGAGCCTTGTGACTATTTGAAATGCTCTGCTGGGGCTGTTAAAGCAGCACTGGTGTGGGTGTATATGGACGCACAGCAGCAAGGCAATTCCTTTGAAGTGCTTTAAAGCCCAACCGAATAAAAGGGAATCCTGGGCCTCCTTATGTGAGCTGGACCCAAGTCTGGTTTCACCTGGAACGGTGTAAATCAGGAGTAACTAGCATAGTCAGTGACATTACATTAGTTTTAAAGTGCTGCAGGTGAGAAGAGAAACCAGGCTTCTGGGCTACAGTGAAGTTACTCTTGACTTACTTGGGTGTGAGTCCTGGCTTTGGTTCACCCTTGTGCTTTTCTGAAAGACAGAGTCTCCTGCCACTCTCCTTTGGATCAGTTTTAAACTCTATATTGCCAAATTGGAGCACTCAAAAACAAAAAAACCCAGGAGATTGACTTAAAAATAGTAATTCTGAAGGGTTTCTCTTTGTTTGTTTAGGGTGTGCTCAAGGACACGTTTTCACGCTTTTCTTTGCAATGACAAAGGCTACTTTACTTACAAAAATGAAAGCATAGGTTCTTAACTAATCACAGGCTTCCAGGAGCGAGGGTAACAAGCCCCCACGCCCGCAAAAGAAACCTGTGATAAAGTCATGAGGGAGCAGCAATGCAGACTTTTGTCTTTTCTGTCACGTTCCATGATTCATTTGTGTTCCTTTCAGACTGCTTCCTCTCCCCGCTGTCAGACAGCCTTACATGGGGGCAACAGGTATCAAGGGACAAGAGAGGCTAACCCTCCCCATACAGCCCTGCATAGACCTGTCCATGTCTGCCCCCAGACTCCTGCTTCCTGCCAATATAGACTATGCCTCTTTCCCTGTGCTCGGGCCCTGGGCTGGAGCTAATGGGGGCCATTCAGCTGCCAGGGACTCTGGGCGTCTGGAACCGGTGCTTACGCCACCTGGCCGCTGGTGCTCTAGGGCTGGGTGGAAGGGTGGGGACTGGGGAGCTGTGCTTCCTACCCACCTAGTGCTTGGGGGTTAGAGTCAGCGGGCTGGCACCCCTGGGCCTGAGGGGAGAGGCTGGTGGCCGTATGTCAGGGAGACCTCTGGGCTCCAGCGTGGGAAGACAGGGGCTGGGCAGACAGGGCTGGCCCACAACATTTTGGCACCTGAGGCAAGAAGCTCAAATGATGCCCCCATGGCTCCTCACTTGGGCCAAAACTTTGAAAGGTCTCTGTTCTGCCTTCTTCCTGTTCTACTCCTCTCGTGACACTCTACCATCTCTGTGCATCTAGAGCAGAGAGAATACATATGCACCAGCAGCAGCAGACACAATTTTCTACACCCTGGGTCCTAGTGGCGCCTCCTCACAGTTTGGCACCTGCGGCGGCCGCCTCAGTCCGCCTCATGGTAAGGCCAGCCCTGTGGGCAGAAGACGCAGGCCTGGCCAGGGCCTACAGTTCACTTGCTGCCCATGTCGCCGTATATCCATGGGGATCTTCTGCCTCCTACTGGGACATCTGCTCCTTTACTGGGACATCTGCTCCTAGATTGAAGCACGTGCACTAGAGCTCCAGGACCACACATGTGGCATTGGAAAGTCCTCAGCAAGCGTTTCTGCTATAGACCACCTCAATATCTCCATTTTCAAACCCTGAAGGCCTGATTTACAGAAGGACTGAGCTCCCCCAATGGCGATTGACGTCAAAGGGCACGATAGGTGCTCGGCCTCTCTGGAAAAAAAACCCCAAAACAAGGCAGACTCCAACGTTTTCATAATCTGTAGTCTAGAGCAGATTTTGGGACATCCAGTTCTAGAAAAATGTGCATTCTTGGATGGCCCCTTTCGTCCCACCTTCCTCTATCCATCTAGCTTGCTCTCTGCTGCTCTCCTATGGCCCTTATGTTCCAGCTTCTCTTCCTCCACCTCACATTTGCTTTTTTGTTGTTTTTGTGACTTTTCTTTGCTGCTAACGAAGGGAGCGGCTCATTTTAGAGCCTGCTCGGTAGGGAGGCATGATTGACCAAAGATTTTGCAACTGAGCACTTGATCTGCAATCAAAGCATTTTTGTATTGCATTAACAAGCAAAGAGAGCCCATGCAGTCCTCAGGATGGATGGTGGGAGCTAGAGCAGGAATGTATTTCCCCACTACTATGGAACCAAATGTATATATTTTATTTTTGTGTGCTTTCCTGTTGTCATTTTGCAGGCAGATGAAAGTGTCGAGTTGACCTGGTTTCTTATCGCACCCCGCACGCGTGGGAGCTTTGCAGATATTATGTGTAGAAGCTTTGGGCTCTTTGCTAACTTCTCTGGATTTAATTGGTCTGACCTTCTGTGATAATCTCTGCCCCCCTACACACGGACTTCTGAATCGCATTCAAGCTTCTGCATTCGTCGGCAAAAGACCAACTCCTATGCTCAAGCCTTCAGCATAAGTCACAGCATGGCTCTCCAAAATGAACTTAAAAACCCCAGCTGACAACGGAGCTGCTTTTAGCATTATACTACGGCTGCAATTGCCAAGGAAAGTTTATCTTGGAGCCGCTGTGGGTTCCGCTGTTCCAAGTTAAATATTTCCCTTTAAAAAGGGAGAATGGTTTCTACTGTGGGACTTGCAATTGCTTCCTGAAATAGGAAGAGGGGATATCTTTAAACGTTAACATTTTGTTACAGTGCTGAAGGCTTCAAGGCATGTGTTTTTTTCTTTGAATTACCAGGGCCTTCAAAATGCTTTTAGAAATAGTCACTTGGAGACATGCTGCCACTTGGAGGGTGGAAAACGCATTAAACTTTTAAAGTTTTCATTGCTGTGCACTCCCTTGGGGCCACTTTAAATTAGGCCAGAAATCCCAGGTCATAACACTGACTGCGTGTTTTGGGCCATTTCATTGTTTGCAATATGGTAGGCCATGGAGGCCCCCCAATCCCGATTCCAAAAGTCCAAGAGACAGGGCAAAGAAAGTACTCTTATCCAATGTTCCCTCCAATCTTTTCCATCCATGGACAGATTTTTTTTCCATTCGGGGTGGAATACATTTTTTATGTGCACCGAAGCATGAGTGAATGTGCACCACCAGGAGTAACAAACTAGCTAGCTGTGGGCGCTCTGCTAATCCGCTGGGCAGCATCTGAATCTCTTCTGAGTGGCTGCACAAGCACACAGCTTACAGGGAACACTGGTTTTATCCCCATTTTACCCACAGGGAACTGAAGCTGGACAGGTTAAAGGAGATATTTTTGTGAATGGGCTCCACTCTCATTTGTTCCCACTGAGAATAAGGAGAGATGCTGAGTATTTTTGAAATCCTGACCCATAGAGTATGGCTACACTGCAAACAAACCTATGTCTATAGGACCCACCCTTGTTGGCTTGCTGGTTCCAACCCCATGCTTGAATCATACAATTATAGAACACTGGGACTGAAAGGGACCTCGAGAGGTCATCAGGTCCAGTCCCCTGCCTTCATGGCAGGACCAAGAACTATCTAGATCATCCCTGATAGGCATTTGTTTAACCTGCTTTTAAAAATCTCCAATGATGGAGATTCCACAACCTCCCGAGGCAATTTATTCCAGTGTTTAACCACCCGTACCTTTAGGAAATTTTTCCTATTGTTCAACCTAAACACCTCCCATGCTGCAATTTAAGCCCATTGCTTCTTGTCCTATCCTCAGAGGCCAAGGAGAACAATTTTTCTCCCTCCTCCTTGTAACACCCTTTTAGGTACTTGAAAACTGCTATCATGTCTCCTTATAGACTTCTCTATTCCAAACTAAACAAGCTCAATTCTTTCAGTCTTCCCTCATAGGTCATGTGTTCTAGACCTTTAATCATTCTTGTTGCTCTTCTCTGGACCTTCTCCAGTTTCTCCACATCTCTCCTAATCGGTGCAGAGTAGAGTGGAAGAATGACTTCTCGTGTCTTGCTCACAACACTCCTGTTACTACACCCCAGAATGATGTTTGCTTCCCCACCTCCCTTTTTTTCCAGCAGTGTCACACTGTTGATTCATATTTAGCTCCACACACTGCATTGTAAACCTGAGTTACCTGGGTCTCGTGGATGTGCTAATGCCTCCATACTGCGCTATGGAGACCTTCTCATTCAGGTTTGCATCTTGAGCTGCATCTGGACTGCCCCCAGACCTTTCTTTTTTTGCAGAGTTATGGAGGGATTCAGGGGCTGCCACCCCACTTCCAGGGAGCTCTGAGAATTTGGGCACTGAGGCTTTGTCTACACTAGGGCTTTTGCTGGAAGAGGCAATGCAAATGAAGCACTGATTAGCATATTGTCATGATTCATTTGCATAATCTATTCCGAGCCGTTTTGGCGCAAGGGGTTTTTGTGCAAAAACAAGCAGTGTGGATGTTTGCTTTTTGCGCAAAAACCCTTCTGGATAAGGATCTTGTGCAAAAAGGGGTTTTTGCACAAAAAGGAAATGTCCACACTGCTTGGTTTTGCTCAAAAGCCCCTTGCGCCAAAACGGCTCGGAATAGATTATGCAAATGAAGCGCGACAATATGCTAATCAGCGCTTCATTTGCATTGCCTCGTCTGGCAAAAACTGATAGTGTAGACATAGCCTGAGTGCTTGACCTGAGTTAGATTGATTTGTGTTAGGGATGTGAATGGGTAACCGGTGAATCCTTCCTGGGTGATGGTTACTAGGTACCAGCTAACTGGTGCCTGGGAGCAGACCCCCGCCCACAAAAGGCTGCCCCAGCAGGGCCAGGGCCAGGAGCTTCCTGCCACTGATGGTGACGGCAGCAGTGGCAGCCCCACGGCTGGGACGAGGAGCCTTCTGATGCTGGTGGCAGCAGCAACCCCGGGGCCAGAGATCCCGCTCAGTGGATGAACCAATGAAACATTTAACTGATGAATTAGGATTTTATATCCCTAATTTGTATGTGAACAGAAGGGGGTTATGCTCAAACCAGCGGCGTGGTTGAGTGGGTGACTCACACCAGGAGATGTGCAGTAAAGCCGGGCCCGGAATGCCGATCGCCTGAGTCCTTCTGCCCTTCCTCTCCCGTTGTGGAGTAGCAGCTATTGCAGCGGAAGATCAGGACAGCAGATTTAAAGCCGCGATCTATGTAAGAAATTTAAAAAAAAAGGCGAGGAGAAAATGTTGCTTCCAGGCCGTTTCCTTGTTCATTTATCAAAAGAATGGGACGCGTTATCCCCCTTTTCAAATGAAATCGTGTCACACGCAGAATAAAAAGAAATGATGCAAGGGAGCTGAAATGTAGCGAAATAAAAGATTGCCGCTCAGGCCACACAGAACATATGTTTATGATCTATCACAGAAAGAGGAGGGGGGAAAGAGAGGCACCCTGCTATGTCAGCCATTGCTCAGCAGCTTGGTATGTTGGCTTTGTCTTCCCAGGTCTCCCAAGAGTTCTTCTTTCCAGATTTTCTCTCCCTCCCACCTTGCCAGGGCAGATGAAAAGTTCCCCTGAGCAAGCAGTTCTAGCTGATTGACTACTAGTTTGCTAACCAGGAGAATTATGGGGCTTGTTGGAAAACAAGGGCCAGATTCCTAGGTGCTTTACAAACTGGCACTGCTCCATTCAAGCCAATTATAGAACGACTCTGGCTGAGGACCCAAAGGGGCCAATTCCTCACTAGAATTCACCTGCTCTATTCACTTGTGCTTGTGCAAACGGGCCGCAACGCCCTAAGAAATCAGAATTCGCCACTCACACCACCGGCAGGGTGTTTTATCCCTGGCACGTGTGTAAAGAGCTACCAAAGGTGGAAAAGAACCAGGCACAAACTGGGGAGCAATAATTTTTGCTCTGTGCCCCAGTCAGAAGCAGCTTGACGGATTCATAAGATTGCCTCTGGGTGACGGGCTTCTCCATTCTTCAAAACTAGCCGCTTCTTGGGAGGTGGCTGCTTAGCCCAGGGCACAGGAACTTGTTAGCAATGGGGGGCTGTTTGAGTGGGGACAACAGGAGCACACCCCACAACCACTCACCCCTCCTTTCTGGCAGCATCCGCAGAGAGTTCTGGGGGCAAAGATGTCTAAGCCCAGGTATGAAGGACGATGTCTCATTCCAAGGATATGTATTTAGCACCTTTCGCAAGCAATTCACACACCAGGATTTCTGTGTCTTACTGTAGCCCAGGCATGTCAAACAGGCGTCTGGTGGGCCGCATGCTGCCCAATCGAAGTGTTTTGCGGCCCACCACTACATTTTTATGAAAGAACAAAGCGCGGCCCGCTGGCCGCTCGGAGCACGTGGCCCAGTGTAGATCACAGCGCCCGCTCGGCTCACGCGCCCCGGTGCCTGGAGGAAGAAGTGTGGCGGCAGCGGCGATGGTGGCTCCGGGGGAGAGGTGAAGCATTAGGTTGGGGTTGGGGGCTGGGAGTGCCTGGCTCTGCGGGAGCGGGAAGGCATTAGTTTTGGGGGGGACTGGGGGTGCTTGGCTCTGAGGGAGGGGTGAGGCATTGGGTTAGAGCAGGGGTGGGGCCGGGAGTGCCTGACTCTGGGGGAGCAGAGGGGGCTATTTTGCTAATATTTTGCTTTTTATTTATTTATTCCCAAATAAAATCACAAAATGTATTGTATTAATGTTATATCAATAAATATGTCCTTTTTTTGCAATCGCACAAATAATTATATGTTTATGCAAAATCTCAAACTTACAAAGTATCTCAAATTTTCACAGAAGCCTGTTCTATTCGATTAACCACTGTCTATGCTTGTTTTTATTTCAACAAGTTATGTATCATATAAAAAATTAAAAAGTACCTTACATTTATATTTAAATTAAAATAAATATGAGCAAATAACAATTTTACACATCAAATTATTGTATTATATTAAAACAAGACCTGAAAAATTATAAAATATGCCTAAAAGATAATCTATAATCATGAATAATTATGACTTTCCAATAGAAGTACATTTTCTTTGGTGGCCCTGAAAGCTATCCGTTTTCGTTTGTGCAGCCCTCAGTAGGCTTCGAGTTTGACATGCCTGCTGTAGCCCATAAGGGTAAGTTGCTTGCCTACTATACCAAGTAACATGTTTTTCTTGGGTTGATTCATACTAATTGGTTACAAGGTCCAGTATATAATTACAGTATATATTCCTTATAAGATATCCATTATAGGTATTCATGGTTATCCATAGTATTAAGCTGTAATGCAAGAAGCCTATAGGCCTGTATCCTGTCTGAACAGCTAAAGCAGATTAGTAGGGTAAGTGAACATAAGTGACATTTGTCCTCGATAAAATGCCTATGTGGCTGCAAATAGGGGAACTAACCCCAGAGCTGCTCTGGTTCATCCTGGGCCAGAACTGGTTGGTAGCTGCAAAACAGACAGCAGGGCAGAGGAGCTGCTAGCATGGCCAACGGTAATGGTTTCAGGAATGAGTTAATCCTCATTAATATGCAGCAATAAGCATCACAATCTGCTAGAGTAAGTGTACCCAAAGAGTTCTTACAGTGAGGGAATAAAATATGGGCATGGTAGGGTGGGCCTGGCTCAAGCCATGCCAAGGCCCTATAACATCTCCATGCTTTTGAGCTGGGGGTTCACTGCCATGCTTGGTTCATGTTTGTTCACTGTTCGTGAGCGTTTCTACTTTCTAGCAACCATTAGCTTGGCTTTCCAGTCTAGCATAGTCACGCAACACTCTCCCCGTCTGGATCTTCAGCTTCATCAGGCATACCAAAGGCGAGGCTTGTCTTCCGTCTCCTAACATCAGGTCTTCAGGAAGGGGGCATGAGTATGCTGGGCCAACTACAGGCCATTCTTGCTATAAGTCCAAGATACGTTCCAAAGAGCTAGGACTTACAGCAAAACAACTTACAGCAGGGAATTTTTTTCTCACAGCTGACTTACGTTTGTGCAAATTGTGGAGGGAGGTTGTGTGATTTATGAGCGGGGAATGGGAGGACTTATAACACATCAGTTCCTACAAGTGTCAACAACTTTAGTGTGGAGTAGAGGTATACCGGGGCGACGTAAAGCCAGGACAACCCTGTAATTCTTTAATCTCAGGAATGTTACCAGCGGGAGTCCTAGAATTGCATTATGTTCCGATAGCTTTATGCTTTCTGATGTTGTTTATTCTAATAAAGATTTTAATGAATTAGCACTGCCCTCAGTTTGAGTGTTCTTGCTATGTGTCCCGAAACTCCCCTTTCAAGATACTGGTCTGTGGGTTCTCTCTCTCTCTGTAGCCTGAATTGAGACAAGAACCTAAATCTCTACTGGTCAGACATGGCCAGTGGTGAGCCATAACCCCTAGCCCATCAATTCAGATCTACAATACCCTTGTGAAGGGTGCGACAGACCATCAGAATGGAAGGCAGTAGCTACAGAATCATAGATTCATACAACTGGAAGGGACCTTTAGAGACCATCAAGTCCAGGCACCTGCCCTCATGGCAGGACCAAGCACTGTCTAGCTCATCCCTGGTAGGTGTCTGTCTAACCTGCTCTTCAATATCTCCAGTGATGGAGATTCCAGAACTTCCCTAGGCAACTTATTCCAGAGTTTAACCACCCTGACAGGTAGGAAGTTTTTCCTAATGTCCAACCTAACCCTCCCTTGCTGCAATTTAAACCCATTGCTTCTTGTCCTATCCTCAGAGGCCAAGGCAAATTTTTTTTCTCCCTCCTCCTTGTGACACCCTTTTAGATACCTGAAAACTGCTGTCATGTCCCCCCTCAATCTTCTCTTTTCTAAACTAAACAAGCCCAATTCTTTCAGTCTTCCTGCGTAGGTCATGTTTTCTAGACCTTTAATCCTTTTTGTTGCTCTTCACTAGATCTTCTCCAGTTTCTCCACATCTTTCTTGAAATGTGGTGCCCAGAACTGGACACAATACTCCAATTGAGGCCTGATCAGCACAAAGTAGAGTGGAGGAATGACTTCTCATCTCTTGCTCACAACACTCCTGTTACTGCATCCCAGAATCATGTCTGCTTTTTTTGCTTCTTGTCCTATCCTCAGAGGCCACGGCGACAATTTTTCTCCCTCCTCCTTGCAACACTCTTTTAGGTACTTGAAAACAGCTGTAACTTACTTGGCAGTTGTGAGAGAAGAGGGAGGAAGCAGCACAGGCCAGAAATCATGCTGTTCAGGCTGGGAAGGAGCTGCGGCGGGGAATGCACTGCCACAACATCCCCTCGTCAGCCTTTTCCATTGACGCGCCACTAAAGCTGTTCCGCCTCAGAAACACCCTCACCGCCCTGTGACAGTGTTGACAGTAGCACCCTTAGATCTGCTTTGGGTGAGCTCCATGTCACACTCCATGAATTGTACCCACTGGCTCTGCTGAGTGCGGTCGGCTCTGAGATCCGGTCTTCTCTCCCTATCCAGCGCTTACTTCCTATTCTCTGTCACACAGATGGAGGGGCTCTGTTCTTTCCAAGTAGCCACAAGTATGATTTGAGGCGTAGTCACCTGTCTGGATGTAGGGGACCAACCAGCCTAACGCAGAGGTCTCCAACCTTTTTAGGCATGAGATCACTTTTTGAATTTAAGTGCAATCCAAGATCTACCTCACACCCGAATATCCTGGCTTCGCCTCCTTCATGCCCCTTCTCTGAGGCCCCGCCCCTGCTCACTCCATCCTCCGTCCTTCCCCCATTCTCCCTCCCTTTCACCAGGCAGGGGCAGAGGATTGGGGCACAGGCTCTGGTCTTGGGCTAAGGGATTTGGAGTGTGAGGGGGCTCTGAGCTGAACCTAGGGAAGGGAGTTGGGGTGTAGGAGGGGGTTCAGAGTACAGGCTCTCTAATGGAGTTTGGGTCCAAGGGGATCAGGGCAGGGGCAGGGGCATGACTGGGGCAGGGGTTTGGAGCTGGCTCCAGCTGGACACTGCTTACCTCAGGTGGCTCCTGGGTGGTGGTGCAATGGGGCTAAGGCAGGCTCCCCCCTGCCCTGGCCTGCACCACTCTCAAAAGCAGCCAGCAAATCCCCTCCATCCACTGTTGTGCCTGTGGAGATAGAATACAGGGAGGGAGAGGGGGCACCCTGACATCAGCGCCCCTCTTCTCCCTCCCCTGCTCTGCACAGCAAGCAGGAGGCTCCCAGGAGTGTGTGTGTGTGTGTGTGGGGTGTGGGGGTAGTAGCTCCAAGGCAAAGGGCAGGAGATGTGCAGTAGTGGGGGGGAGGGGCAGCTGAAGTGCCAGCACTTGGTAGCCTCTTGCCCAAACCAGTCAGGATCCCCTGTCAGAGGCTCCAAGATCTACCAGTAGATCCCAAGCTACTGGTTGGTGGTCACTGGCCTAACATTTGTTTTCAAAGGGCTGCCCAGCCTAACGTCATGGGTAAGTTTGGCCAAAACTTGACTGGTGCCTGGGTGGGTTCTGGTTCTAGCCTAAATGGCTCCTTTCAGGGCAGACCCTCCAATATTTGCAGCCCTTCCTGCAGACTCCAGTCCTGGATTCCTTTTGCTTTCTTCTGGGGCTTGTCTCCCACACCCATCATCTCCAGGGCTAGCTGAGCTCACTGGTCCTGGGGGAGGCAAGACTTGATCCCACAACCCTGTCCTCCCCAGGCAAGCACCCTAGCCCCTAGGCCATGCTTGAACCTGCCCCACCACCTTACTGTCAGGGTGCCCCTTATCCCTCCTGCCTGTCCCCACCCAACCTGGGGGGAGGGAAAGCAAGACTTGAACCCACAACCCTGTCCTCCCCATCTCCTAGGCCACACAGGAACCCACCCCACCACCTTACCGTCAGGGCGCCCCTTATCCCTCCTGCCCGGGGTCGGGGTGCCTTCCGATTTGCTAGGAAGGCTGCTCCGAAGGGCTCCCTTTTCTATTATAGCTGCAGCAAAGGGAACAGGATTCCCCATTAGGGCACCCTGGCTGTGCGGCTGGCACGGCCGTAAGGGAAAACCCTTTCATGCCTTCCGTCCGGTGGTTTGCAGGGACAAGCCGGCAAGAGGCCTTTGCGCTTGAAACGGCTCTGGCACAGTATGAGGGGTTCTTTCGTGTTAATTGTTCGTGTGATTTTTGCCTTTCCTGATTTCGATCTCTGCTTTGCTTCGTGGACTTAATGGGTTTGTTTAACTGTGAGCCAGGATTCCAAGAGCGCTTTGGCAAACGCCACGGGCACAGCGGAATGGAAAGGCATCACGGGGACAAGAAAGGGTGGGGGTGGAGAACTGCTGTTTTCCTTCCAATTGGCTAGAGAGGCTCTTTCCAGAGATGAAAGTGCATAAAAGCCAAACTCATGATTCCCCCCTGGAGGTCTCCTTCTTAGTACGTTTCAGCCCCGTGAAGTGCTACAACACCTCCCCTTTCTTTCTGGAAATCACAAGGGCCAGAATTTTTCAGCATTCTCTGTCCGATGAGCTCAGTACCACCTCACACTTTTAGTCCCGCACGGGCGCTGTCCTTTTGAAAATCCACCTGTCTGTGTCACAGCTGGACACGCCGGGTGCTGAGCCGTGTGTGTGTGGGAAATAACGTCCCTTATTTCGGAGAGTATGGGAGGTGAACTCTTTGGCTATGCTGGACCCAACCATGGACGCAGAGTCCGTGAATATCGGTTCCTGAGCTCTTATGGAAGAACGTGGCCTCATTTACCTGTCAAACCTACTGGCCTGTCAGTAACAAGCACAGCACCACAGAATGGGAGCCCCAGCTGTACTGTTCGTAGCCCCTTCGCGTTTTCTAACAGCATAGCTGAAGTATTCTGTTCACAGCCCCTTATCTGGAGCACAGCTGACGGGCAAGCGGGGGTGTGGCTGAGGCTTCTCTTAAGAACAGATCAGTGCTACAGGAGATGCTCATAAGAATGGCCATCCTGGGTCAGATTAAAGGCCCATCTAGCCCAGGATCCTGTCTTCCAATAGTGACCAATGCCAAGTGCCCCAGAAGGAATGAACAGAACAGGGAATCATCAAGTGATCCCACCCCGTCACCCATTCCCAGCCTTTGACAAACAGAGGCTAGGGACACCATTCTTACCTATCCTGACTAATAGGCATTGATGGACCTATCCTCCATGAATCTATCTAGCTCTTTATTTGAACCCAGTTATAGTCTTGGGCTTCACAACATCCTCTGGCAAGGAGTTCCACAGATTGTCTGTGCATTGCGTGAAGAAATATTTCCTTTTGTTTTAAACTTGCTATCTATGAATTTCATTTGGTGACCCCTAGTTCTTGAATTATGTGAAGGAGTAAATAACTTTTCTGTATTCAATGTTTCCACACCAGCTCACACAGAAACCCCCAGCGTCAGTCTCACACACAAGTCCCATCACCTCCCTGATACTTTTGAGATGTTTCAGGCCCCCTGAAGTAAGGGAAGGCAATAATCCCCTGGCTGCATCCAAACCTAGGCACACCAAGCTACTGCCACTCATGGACCTGGCACAGATCCTAGTCTTTAATGGGGATGAAAAGGCATTTCACTCCCATGTATACAGAGTCAAGAAACTGTCTCATCATGGAACCAAGAGTCTCTGCCTTTCGGGCTTCCCCTGGTTATTTATGCTGTCCAAGGCAGGGCCCTGCCAAAGCCAGGCAGCTTTCTATTCATGTGCATTCTCTCTAGGCCTCTGTTGAATGCCACCTTCCAGCAGCGTGAGTGACAGGGAAGAAATCAGCAGAAATAAAAGGGGGAGGTTGCAAGAATGAGAGATGGTCAAAGTTACTACAGAGCATTCCAAGGAGGCTATGGGGTGGGGGTGGGGGGATACTACAGAGTCATTTATGAACATTGTGGAAACTGGATTTTTCTCACAGTTGCTGTTCTGACCTACAAGAGTTTCCCCTCTTGCTGCTTCTGTTTCTTGTCTTTGTAACCCCTGCCCCTGGTCTGAATGAGGCTGTGACCGTCCTTTCCGGCCATGAAAAAGGCATTTTGGATACTTGTTTTAGAAAGTATACTTTGGGGAAACCTCACTAATGACTGGGAAACACATTGCAAGGGACCTGGATTCTCCACTGCCTTCCATCATGGGGCGCCATTTATCCTTGTGTGAAGAGGGTCTGACATGCTACCTTTCTAGTCCAGCACTTTGTCACACTCCTCTGGCACAGGTTTCTGTGAAAACACAAGGTGCATGACACTGTGCAGTCAAGGCCAGGCTCCTTGCAAATTACCAAGGGGAGGCAGAATGACTCATGGCTCAGGTTAGTGGTGTTTTGACACAGGTAGAGCTGCTTCGAAATTTCCCTATGAAAATAACCAGAAAATGCAGATTAAAAAAAATGCAGATAAAAAAAATGTCAGAAAATGCAGATTAAAAAAAATGTTTTATGGAAACCTTTTGGTTTTGACGAACTTCTGCCAAAAACATAGGCAGATTGGCTGATGTTTGCCTGGCAGGCTGCTGGCAAGCCCAAGATGCCACCGTTGGTGGCTCTAGGCAGCTTTGCCAGGCTGATAGCTGACAGACATTCAAGGCGCCTCAATCTTCAGCAGGGACGCTGGCAGAGCCAGCAGGAGATGGGGCTTTGGAGACTTTCAGTCTCTCTGCTTCCCGCGACAGCCTGAGGCATTTTGGGTTTTTCTGGGGAAAATGAACAGCTCGAGGTTTCATTTTTGGAATGTCCTAACTTTCAGAACTTTCTAGTTCTTTGGGAATGAAAATTCTTTACAGAGTTGAGATTTATCAAAGGATAGAAATTCCAAGCTTTGGACGGCCCTAGCCACAAACTTTCTGAGGAGCTGGCGTCAGACCCTGAACAAACAAACAAAAGAAAGGATTATACAGCTGATGATTTGTTACTTTTTGGCTCTATTTATGACAATTCTTCCTCATGCATTCCCCAAAGCCCTGCAGCCTATTAATAATGATAAAGAAACCTTACTCAGGCTAGGTCTACACCACAGAGTTTTTGCGCAAAAACGACTGTTTTTGTGCAAAAACTCGCGGAGCGTCCACACCTCAAGCGTGTTTTTGTGCTAGTAAAAAAATGAAAGAACAGAAGGGTTTTTCCGGTGTAGGTATTCCTCCTTCTACGAGGAATAACGCCTTTTTGCGCAAGAGCTCCTGCACAAAAAAGTGTGTGGACGGGGAACAGCGTTTTTTGCGCAAAAAGAGGCCATCGAAAAAAGCCCAGGTGCCCTGGTGGCCATTCTGTAAATAGGAATCAGAGTTTCCTTTCGAGAGAGCATCCATGCAGTCTGGACACTCTCTTGTGCAAAAGCTCATCGCTTTTTCAATGCGCTATTGCAGTGTGGACGCGCTCTTGCGCAAGAGGTTTTGGCGGAAGATCTTATCCGCAAAAAGTTTCTTGCGCAAGAAGACTGCAGTGTAGACATGGCCTAAGATTAGACCTCATCTGCTCCCTAGTACATTGTATGAATGCTGTAGTTTGCGGAATACTTAGCAGGAAAAGATGAGGGGAAAGATTGTTGCCGAATATTTTGCAGAAAAATGTCTCCTAATTAGTAACATTTAAATGCTTGAAAAAATGGGATCAGTTCTAGCAGATTTACAAAAAAGTGAATTTGTGAGGTTATATAGTGTAGTGGTGCTAAGGGCCTGAGTTTGTGCCAACACATGGTAAGAGACAGTCCCTGCTGCGAGAAGCTTTCAGTCTAAGTAAATGATACAAACAAAGGGATAAAGATAATTGTTCTTCCCATTTTACACCTGAGGAAGCAGCGCACACAGAGGGGCTGGCAGTCACCACAGGCCTCTGGGCAAGGTCTGGGGTGAGGCCTTGGGGTGGGTTCAGGGGCAGCCAGCTACCCAGAGCACAGCGTGCCCCCTGTCCTCAGCCCTTAGCTGCACTGAGCACCCAGCGTGGTGCTCCGGTGGCAATTTAAAGGGTGCAGGATTCCAGTTGCCGTTGCTACCGCAGTAGCAGCATGAGTGGCCAGGAGCCCTGGGTCCCCTTGAATTGCCAGGCCCTGGGGCAACTCTCTCTTTGCTCCCTCACCCCTCTGTCAGTGGG
Organism: Rafetus swinhoei; assembly: GCA_019425775.1. Lineage (NCBI taxonomy): Eukaryota > Metazoa > Chordata > Testudines > Trionychidae > Rafetus > Rafetus swinhoei. The sequence continues at coordinate 20,696,918 of CM033445.1, read as the reverse complement.
CCTGCTTGCATGGATTGATTCAATTATATCTTCCAAAGTCGCACTGGTTTGTGTTACTCAGAATTAGAAGAGTCAAATGCCTCCCACAGTGCAGCTGTGAAGTGAAAGGGAATTCCAGTTCACACAAGATGTCAACCTTCCGAAAACGGGTTTCATTCCGATTCCGAACGAACCCCCAATCCTTTGGACACTCTCCAGGAAAGACGATCCTTGCGTAACAGGTTGCCGTAGCATCAGATGCGTGAACCAATAGGAGAGCAGATGGGTTCCCAATAAACACTTTCATGACAGGCTGGTTTTGAAACTTGCCTGGCGAGCAGGGTTCTGTCAGATTCCTGCTTTTCCATTGGACCTGTGTGGAATGCGAATGCTCTCACAAAACATGTCAGCGTAGATGACTTGGCAAATTCTGACAAAAAAAACCCGTTTCACTGGAATTTTTTCCCGACAGCTCTAATGAACAGTAGCTTGACCGGATTGAGGCTACATCTACAGTATAGGGTTTTTGCGCAAAACCAGCCATTTTTGGGCAAAAACCCACAGAGCGTCCACACCTCAAGCATGTTTTTGCACAAGAAAATTTACAGTGAATTGACAGAACAGAGGGGGTTTTGCGGTGTAGGTATTCCTCTTTCTACGAGGAATAACTGCTTGCACAAAAAAGTGTGTGTGGACAGGAAACGGGTTTTTGCACAAAAAGAGGCAATCGAAAAAAGCACAGCTGCCCTGGTGGCCATTCTGTGAATGGCAATCAGAGCTTTCTTGCGAGAGAGTGTCCATGCAGTCTGGATGTTCTCTTGCGCAAATCGCATAATTTTTCCGATGGGCTATTGCAGTGTGGACGTGCTCTTGCGCAAGAAGTTCTTGTGTACGATCTCTTCTTCAAAAAGCTTCTTGCATGAGAAGTCTGCAGTTCAACGTAGCCATCGTGGGAAAGTGTTGAAAGGCTCTAGAGCACAATCCAAACCCCACAGAAGTCAATGGGTCTGGATTAAATCTGAATTCAAGTCAATAGGGGCCTTTCCATTGGCTCGAGAGACTTCTGATTGGATGCCTAATGCACTGTTGTCCTACTACAGAAGACTCAAACTAAAATCCTTGAATAAAAGCACCACTAAGCTTTGGAGGTGTTTGAAGTGCAGCTTCTGAAATTGCATCTGTACTCAGTGATTAACTTTAGCTTTGAAATGAAGAGCTAACAAAGAAGTCCCCTATGGAGATATAACTTAATTTTTTCTCTCCACTCAAACTCATCTGAAGAAGTGGGTTTTGCCCATGAAAGCTCATGATACTATATATATTTTTGTTCGTCTGTAAGGTGCCACAGGACTACTCATTGTTGTTAAAGTTACAGATTAACACGGCTACTCCTCTAAGACTTTTTAATTTTGTTAGAGATTTCAGCCTTATAATTGCTGTACTGATAATGCACCATAGATTTCTATGCATCACATACGCTTTTTGTGGTGACATTACATGGTAGTGAACTTAGAAACCTAATATTTCAATCCTGCCCTAGAATTTTCCTTCTGCACCAGAAGGGAGAGGGTGTTACAATTCATATCTCACATTCATGTAAAGCTTCATAAAGTAGAACACCCATTTAGTTTACATTACCTTTCTCATTTCCTTTACCTACAGCTTTGCCAAACCACAAGGTTCAAGGCAGCTTTCTTTTGGATGAATTTTTATATCCTAGAAGTGCTTGTTTCTTCCGGTGCAAGGGTTGTTTTTTAGGGTACATAGATTGTTCACATATGTGTGTTGTAGGAAGTTGTGAGAACTGGGAGCTCATAATAAAAAGCTGAAATGGCTTGCGTGTCTTTAGTGCAGTTCTAGATGCTCTTGTCTGTTACAAAATTGAAGGGCCTACATACTCAGAAGCATCTAGTCATTTTGTTTTTAGGCGCCTATATGTGGGGCCCACTTTTCAGAAAGCACTGAGCACCCAACCTCTGGGAATCAAGCTCCTTTTAAGTGTCTCAAGTTAGGCACTCAAAAAATGGAGAGCCCCCAAAAGTAGACCCCACAGAAAGTAGACTTAAGGTGCATTGACTCTAGCTGTGCTATACTTCACGGGTTCCCAAACTGGGGGGGGGGGGGCACGAGGCAACCCAGCCCCCCCCCCTCCCCAAGAAAGAGCTTGGTCCGTCCGTCCAGTCAGGCTGGCTGGAGCAGACTTCAGAATGGCCACCTTAAAAGGGCAATGCCTGTTCTGCTCTTAAAAGGCCAAATTTTTTTTTTTTACTCAACAACAAGTTTTGCTGGGGGGGGGAGCATGAGGGTTTCTCAAAAATCAAAAAGAGGGCATGATGCCGAAAAGTTTGGGAACTTTTCCTGGGAGTCAACTTTTTTTATTATGGAAAGTAAGTACTAACCCAGCTAGATTTGTGTACAGAAAGGCCATCTAACGGTTATTACTACGCGCCACAGCTTCTCCATTTTCCCAGGTAGGGAGTAGAAACACAGAGAAATGAGTAGCCTGATATCAAAGGTGCTAAGCCCCGATGACGCCCCTCCCATTGCACTTTTGTAAGATTTGTGTTTTTTGCCTCTTTAAGGGTGCGTCTACACAGCAGGGCTTAACTCAAAATAAGTTACACCAATTGAGCTACGTCAATCGCGTAGCGTATTTCGAAACTGGGAGTGTTTACACAGCACTTATTTCGAAACAGAGCACTTTTCCTTCGACTTCCCTTACTCCTTGTACAATAAGGGTTACAGGAGTCGGAGAAAGAAGTCCTCCAGCTTGACAGTATTTTGACATTATTTCGAAATAACGGCGGGCTGTGTAGACGCAGACTAAGTTATTTCAAAATAATGCTAGTTATTTCGAAATAATGTTGCTGTGTAGACGTACCCTAAAGAGAATTCCCACAGCTAGGGGCTTAACTTTCTTAAGAACTCAGCTCCCATGTAGGTACTTAAATATCAGAGAGATTTTTCTCAGCTGTGTTCAACAACCAGCAGCTCCCACTGGGACACCCATGACCAGATTTTCCAACACAGAGCACTGAGCTGTTTCCAAAGTCTGGTCCCTGATTCTGATGCCTGAACAGGAAGGACAGTCTTGGAAGAATTCTGCCAGATCCAGGCTTTCAGGCATAGAACCCTCATTGAAATCAATGGGCGTTAGGGACCACAAACTGAGGACCTGGGCCCAAAGGACTTGCTCATAACTACTCAGCAAGTGGACAGCAGAATTAGGAACTGGACCCAACCCGCCCTGATCTTATTCATGGGTCTTGCACTATGGACTCTCTCACCTCCACATTCAACTGTTTGGCCTGAGCAAATAGGAAACCCACCGTAAAAGTGATTTGCAATAAAAAAAGGCGAACGGTTGTTAACAGGCACGACTGTGTTTAAAACAAACAAAAGAAAGTTTTTCTTCACTCGGCGCACAGTCAACCTGTGGAACTCCTTGCCAGAGGATGCTGGAAAGGCTGGAACTTTAACGGGGTTCAAAAAAGAGCTAGATAGATTCATGGAGGTTAGGTCCATCAATGGCTACGAGCCAGGAAGGGTAGGAATGGTGTCCCTAGCCTCTGTTTCTCTGGAAGTGGGAGACAGGGGAGGGATCACATGAGGATCACCTGTTGTGATCCCTCCCTCTGGGGCATCTGGTATTGGCCACTGTCAGCAGACAGGATACTGGCTAGATGGACCTGACCCAGTATGGCCGTTCTTATGTTCTTCTGGGCTGAACACTGCCAGAAGTACGGATTAGTGGCCCAGCTCCTCAGAAGGGCAAGGTGCAGTAGGTTTCAATGGTGCCTTGCAAAGTTAGGCAATATGGGCAGCATGATGGTGTTGAAAACGGAGAGCTTGTGATAGGCAGCAGCTGCGTTCCCCCGGGCCTACCTCCGTTTATAGAAAGGAGCAGTTCTGACAGTTCACGGACACTGCTGAGCTGGAGTCCAGTCCTACCAAGTGCCGACTCAAAAGTGGCTCCGAACCTCACAGGGTCTGGCTTTTACGTTTTCAAATGCTTCATACAGCATCCATTGCCTGGAGTGCAGAGCCTTGCTTTCCAAGGCTGCCAGAAAACCGATCGCCCAGGATCAGTGATACAGCAGCATGAGCCAGATGCAGTATGGGGATGCCACAGTAACATGGGACAAACTCCCTCCCCCCCATTTGGTGTGTGCATGCACATGCATGTGCTAGATTACAAACTGTGTCTATTTAATCTGGGGCCTGCTGAGCCTTCGTAGATACAGGCCAGAGCAGCGTCAAAACACACCCAGGTCTGCCAGGGGCTGTTTTTAAAAGAAGCCCAGCACTCGCTGGTGGGGCCCAGAATAATCTGGCTTGGAACCCGTTTGTATTGATTATTGGTTAAAAAAAAAAAAACATATTCAGGAGTCTGCCATGGTGAGGAAGAGATCAGCTGACTCTTGGAGCAAGAGGAACAACCTGGGTAGCTTCTTCCGCACCATTAGAGAAACCAGAGCAGCTAATTCACTGAATTTAGCTGGCAGCAGGTTTAAAACAAACAAAAGGAAATTTTTCTTCATGCAGTGCACAGTCAACCTGTGGAACTCCTTGCCAGAAGATGTGGTGAAGGCTAGGAATCTAACAGGGTTCAAAAAAGAGCTAGATAGATTCATAGAGGTTAGGTCCACTGATGGCTATTAGCCAGGATGGGTAGGAATGGTGTCCCTAGCCTCTGTTCTCTGGAGGTGGGTGACAGGGGAGGGATCACGTGAGGATTACCTGTTGTGTTCCCTCCCTCTGGAGCATCTGGTATTGGCCACTGTCAGAAGTCAGGATACTGGGCTGGATGGACCGTTGGTCTGACCCAGTATGGCTGTTCTTATGTTCTTTTTTCAGGAAGGGAGTTTGCCTCTGTTAAGTTATGGCTTTCCCCACATTCACGATAAGCCAAGGCAATTGAAACAAACCTTTTGGCTCCCCCAGACTAAAAGAGGCAGCTCAGGTATGGGAGAATTGGGAGGGAAAATCACTAATAGCAATTTTTGGAAAGTCTCAGAGGGGTAGCTGTGTTAGTCTGTAACAAAAAAATTGAAAAAACAATGTGTGGTCCTGTAGCACCTTAGAGACTAACAAAATATAGATAGTATCATGAGCTTTCGTGGGCACAACCCCCTTCTTTCTTGTGCCCACGAAAGCTCATGATACTATCTATATTTTTTGTTAGTCTCTAAGGGTACGTCTAGACTACACGCTTCTTTCGAAAGAGATCGTCTAGAGTAGACAGCCACCACTTTTTCCAAAAAAGCGATCCGCTTTTTCGAAAGAGAGCACCCAGTCAATCTGGATGCTCTTTTTCGAAAAAGCACTGTTTGCATTCAAGAATGCCTTTTTTCGAAAGAGCTCTTTCGAAAAAAGGTGTTCTTCCTCGTAAAATGAGGTTTACCACTGTCAAAAAACCCGCCACGTTCTTTTGATTTAATTTCGAAAGAACATGGTGGCAGTCTAGAAGCAGGTGAAGTTTTTTAGAAAAAACCTGGTAGTCTAGACATAGCCTAAGGTGCTACAGGACCACGCATTGGTTTTTATATTTTTTTGCAATTTTTTGGGTCCCTGATGAAACATCCCCAGTCCGACCCGGCAGAATTCCGCTCGCTTCACACAAACCACGGCCTGAGCTTTTTGTGCGGGGGTGAGGACACGTCTCCTAAAAGGGGGCAAAAAAATTGCTTTGCCTTCTCTGCTGTTTGACATTTCACAAGCTTGTTGCTAAATCTTTGACAGGAGCATTAGCTGGGCTGAAGATGAATAGTTGCTGCGACGGCTGAGAATGGGCTAGAATAAAACTGTGGACAAGAGAGACTGAAAACAGACTTGAGTTTTTTAAACACTGATGATTTTTAATCACACAAGGCTGGATCCTGAAAGCCGCTGAGTAATATCAGCTCCCATGGTTTGCAGAAGGTAGATAGCATCTACCCAGAAGCATTCCAGTCCGTAGCTCTGCTACTAGAGAGGCACATGTTCCTAGCCAGGGATGGCTGTTGGCAGAAGCGACAGGACATTGACACTTCGTTCCCAAATATCCTTTGGAAATTTCCTGGCGTTCAATGATTGCAGGCGATGTTGCAAGGCTTGGTCCCTCTGAAAACACAAGGCCTTTGGAGTCCACCTGCCTGGTTTTGAGTACCCTGCATGAGGAGCTGAAGAGCTAATGATTTCATTGGCTTCAGGGCCCATCAAAGACACTCAGCACCGTGTAGAGGATGAGGCACTTAGCAACTCCTCAGGGTGGGGAAGCAAAGTTTTTGGACATGAGAGGGCGCTGCAGCTCCTGCAAGGCTGAGGAAGGGGCTTTAAGAAGTGGGCGGACCAATGCCCGCCCACCCCTAGGGTTTCAAATAGGCACTCACTTTGCACTATCCTGCCCCCTGCTGGAGCCACTCCCTTCTACTGGATGCTGTGAGAGCTTCCAGGATGAGCATCAAAGGACCTGTGTTGAGGCATGGCCTGCTGAACAGTGTGTGCCTGATTCCAGGTGAGAGTCCCTCTGCTGTTCGAGGCCCTGGCGTAGATCATCGAGCGCTGGCAAGCCTGCAGAGGGTGCTACAGGGGCAGAGGCAGCAGGCCCACTGGGATGGGGTGGTGGGTCCCATACAGCCCCATACAGGTCCGCCCTGGCCGAGAAGGAATCATTTGCACGTTGTGGATGAAGGAAGCCCATTCCTTCATCCACATTTCTCAGTATGTCACTTGCTGCTGTATTTATACTGCACATGAAACTACCCAGCAGCAGTTGCCAGCGCAGATACGCATTCCTGTCAGGAATGGGTTACATCTGTCCCGCCACACATCCAGCACACCGGAAAGAGACCTGTCCCTAGCGTATGGACCTGGAACGTTATATAAGCCTGGATGATACAGCGCGCAGGTGTGTAACATCTCAGACCTTTTGCTTCCTTATTTGGGAATTTACCTTGCTCTGAACCCGTTGATCATCCCGTTGAGTATTGCCCTGGCTTCAGACTGTCCGGGATTCTGTACATTTTGGGGTCCGTATTACTCAGGGGTGGGCAATAATTTTTGGCCTGGGCCTAATCAGGAAGGGGTGGGGCCAGAATGCTTCTGGGCTTTCCCACTCCCAGACCATAATTGGTCTGGGGTTGGGGGAGCTCCTTTGACCCCCCTTCCCACTAGGCGCCCATGCCCCTGGCAGGGCGGGAAGAAGCTTCACACACTCCTCCCACCCCCAGGCCTCCTCCCGACCTACCCCTACCCTGCGAGCAGCATGTGGTGCTTCAAAGAGCTGCGTGATACTCACAGGGTGGGAGGAGGCTTCGGGCACTCCCCCGCCCCTAGGCCCTAATTGGCCTGGGGAAGGGGAGCGGCAGGGCCTCCGTGGGCCGGATCCGGCCCTTTTGCCCACCCCTGGTATTACCCAACCCTTTCCCTTTCAAGTGGTTGACAATTACTAATGTCATTGGTTATGCTTTTATCGGCTCCTGCCTGGTCCCCTGAGGCTACGGAATATTAATTCACATTTATACTGTCAGCTCTGCTGCCCAAGAGACCATGTGGGCTCTGTAATAAATTGTTTTTTTATTATTATTAATGCTCCATGCATGAGGTAAAAATACAATAAAGGCGCATAGGTGGAGCACATCGTTTGTAGTGCATTATTATTATTTGCATTAATGTGAAGCCTGGCGCTCCAGCCATGGGCCAGAGCCTCACAGACACGCACACACCCAAACACAAGGGAACACCAGGTGAGCAGCCGAGCAGCCACCTGCTTGATAGAAAGGGTGTGTGACGGGGCATCTGCCCTGCACTGGCCCTTTAAGGAGTTAAACCCCAGCCCTGGGTGAGGGCTGGAAGGCTGGAGCCATGGAGCAGGCAGCTGCAGCAGATAGCTGCCAATTAGGGCCCAGCTGTGGGCTGTATAAATAAGGGCTCCCAGCAGGTGGAAGAGGGAGACTCACTCTGGTTCTGGCTGGGGAGCAGGAGGGACCTGGTTGCTAGGGAAGCTGGAGGCCTCCTGATTTAGAGCAGGGTTGGGAGGAGGCAGGCAGAGCTGGGGAAGCTCCGGCCAGGCAAGATCCCAGGCCTCAGGGCATTAGGACTGCAGAGAAGCATCCAGGATAGGCAAAAGCAGCAGGTCCACACCCCCTGCCAATGATGAGTGGCCACTTCAGACTGTAGTTTGCCCCTGTGGCAAGGGCTAGATGAAGATTGGCAGTGGGTCACTGAGGCAAGGTGGGCATAGAGGGACTGAGGGTCCCCAGAGCATGGGGGCACTGTGGTAGGGCAGTACCCCGGTAGGAGGGTGCCACGGTCTGGGAGAGACATAGGTCCTCGCATAAGTGGTGGAAATAACAGTAACAGTGGGTAAGACACCAGCCAGAAGGGGGCGCTTCAGCACCCAAAAATGTGAATTCCCTGAGTGAGCAGCAGGAGGCGCTCTGGGTGGTGAGGCCTGCCACGTGGCAGGGAGGAAGCATTACAGCCCCGAGTAATCTGCTCAACAAGGCTCTTTGCAGAAGCCCTGGATGTCCTGGCACCTGCTGGAAGGTCTTCAGCTCTCCTAGCTAGAGGCAAGGCCATCTATCTAAACCTAAGGGCTGGCACAAGGTGTCCTGCAGTCCATGTAAGTGAAATAGGCTCAGCAGCACAGGCTGGGTGCCAGGAACGAGGCACAATGACATCGATCCATGGCAAAGTCAGGCAGGGCCATGTTCAGTAGTAAAGCGTGACCCTGTCCGGTACAAGTTGACCGATGTCCGAGTCTTTGCGGTCAACGGGCCATCATCAAATTATGGCCCTTGAGGTGAATCCATCCTACAACACAACCGAAGAACGGCAAGATACGGAGAAGGAGGCTTGACATGTCTGTGGAGAAAGTCAATGGAGCCTTCCTCTACAGCCATCGATACTTTAACTACTTACCCGCCCCAAGGGGAGGATTTACACTTTCTTGATCTGTGAGAGTTCAGCCCCTAGACCAGAGAGAGGCAACAGAGGCTAGTGAGCGGGCCGCATGAGTGGCCCTCCTTCATCTCAGTGGGCCGCAAGATTGTCTCAGCCAAGATAGTCTCCCGGGCTAGGGCAGCTTTGCTCACCGTGGTTGTGTACCTAGAATTTGTGGGGGGTGCCGACTGAACCATAGTAACACTATGGGTGTGTCTAAACTACACGGCTCTGTCGCCGCTTCATTTAAATCAAAATGGCCACCGCACTGTGCCAATCAGCTGTTTGTCGGCACAGCGTGGCAGTCTAGATGGGGATCTGCCGACTCCAGAACCCTTCGTCGGCAGATCCTGTAAGCCTCGTTTCACGATCTACCTCAAACCCAAATACCCTGGTCCCGCCTCCTTCGTGCCCTTTCTCCAAGGCCTCACCCCTGCTCACTGTATCCTTCCTCGCTCCTCACTTGCTTTCACCAGGCTGGGGCAGAGGGTTGGGATCCAGGTTCTGGTCTTGGGCTGAGGGATTTGGAGTGTGGGAGGGGTTCTGAGCCGAGCCTGGGGCAGAGAGTTGGGGTGCAGGAGGGGGTTCAGGGTGCAGGCTCTGGGAGGGAGTTGGGAAGCAGGGACACTCAGGTCTAAGGCAGAGTTTTGGGGAGCAGGAGGGGGTTCAGGATGCAGGCTCCAGCTGGGTACCGATTACCTCGGGTGGCTCCTGGGTGGTGGAACTAAGGCAGGCTCACCCCTGGCCTGGCCCTGCACAACTTCCAAAGGAGCAGCCAAGAAACTCCCTTCATCCCAAGCCCTGTTGTGCCTCCCCCCTCTGCTCTGGGAAGATAGGGTACAGGGTGGGAGAGGGGGCACCCAAGCATCTGGGCCACACCAGTCAGGATCACCTGTCAGAGGCTCTGGGATCTACCATTAGATCCCAATCTACTGGTTGGTGACCACTGCCTGAGTAATACTGGTAGGAAAGAATGACACGGACAGAAACCAGCAGAATCTGACAACCCAATGCATGGGCAACGGTAAACAAAATGTCTCATGGGCCACACATAGGACCCTGATGGGCTGCATGCGGCTGGCGGACCACTGCCTTAGAATGACTACAACAGAGAGGTGATCAAGAGAAGGGGAAACCCAGGATGCACAACAGATCCTGCACATTGCTCTGTGCACGCGTGGTTGGTTAGTTGGCTAATTCAAGTCATTATCACAGAAAGAGCAATCTGGGGAAGGAGAGAGACCAGCGAAGAACATCTAGTATTGCTCACTGGTTCTGGCTTCTTTTAAAGGCCCCATTGTCTGAACATCCAGGCTACATCTACACTTGCAGCTTCTTGCGCAAGAACTGTTTTACAGAAGAGTTCTTGCACAAAAAGTCTTCCACAATAGCGCGTCCACACTGGCATGTGCTTTTGCGCAAGAGATGTGCTTTTGCGCAAGAGCGTCTATGGCAGTGTGGACGCTCTCTTGCGCAAGAAAGCTCTGATGGCCATTTTAGCCATAGGGGCTTCTTGCGCAAGAAATTCATGTTGCCTGTCTACACTGCCCTCTTGTGAAAGAGCTCTTGGGCAAGAGGGCTTATTCCTCGTGGGGAGAGGAAAAATTCTTCCGGAAGAAGCCCTGTTTTCCGACGCTAGACTGTAAATTTACTTGCGCAAGAACGCGCGTGCAGTGTAGACACCCGGCAAGTTTTTGCACAAGAACAGTTGTTCTTGCGCAAGAAGCTGCCAGTGTAGACATAGCCCCAGGGTTTCACAACAAACCAACCCTGGTATCAGGTTAAACCATAGAGGGAAAGGGAGCCTTGGAAACAGGAACGTTGTCCACACGAAGACCCGGTCTCTGCGCTTTTAGCTTGTTCAGTGCTTTATTCAATGGCTTCAGTGTATAATCCCTGTTTGGACACGGCCGCAAGATGGTACAACTATTGTGCCAGACAATGGTCTCTGACGCTGGTGTAAATCTGCAGTAATTCCGGCACTGATGTAAAACTGGCGGAAAGGAGATCAGAATCAGGCGTGTGGTCTTGAAAATACTAGTCTGTGGCATCCACTGGCACTTACAATTTTTTTTCTTGTACTCGACATGCTATTGTTCTGACATAATGTAATCTGAAATATGTTGTGTTACAATACAATTGTTTTGACAAACAGTGCTAACACGCATTACAGTATTCCCAACATGAGCGTTTTGCATGCAACGTCCTAACTCAAGACTGAGTTTAATTACAATGCTCATACTTCGTGGATTCATGTTAGGATGAAAAAGAAAGACTATTAAATTTTTGTATATGTGGCGCCACACAGCAATAGACAAAGTACTACATCTCAACCCTCGTACAATAATTTCCTCTACTGTGCAGTCACCCTTCAGTACATTTCGGCTGTTCCAAATGCAATATATTCATGTCAAAGAGTACTGCAGAACAGTCTATTATATCACTCAGATAGTACATGGCAAACTTCTTTACAACTACAGTAAATCAATTTTTCATATACTAGTAGAAAAGAACCCAGGGCCTACAACAATGCCTAAAATCTCTCAGCAATTCCCAGGTCTCTAACAGCAACACAACTGTCCACCTACCTGTCTAGCATAGGGTGTTCTAGAGCAATGTTTCTCAACCTTTTTTTTATAAAGTACCCCCCCCCTTTTTTTTAAAAAAAAAAAGCTACTCCCCAGCACCTACAGTTTTTAGACACAATTTTTTTTCTACCGTTGCAACACATTTGTTTAAACAACTTAATCATAGCCGGGCGGGCGATGAAATTTGTGAGCGCAAAAAGTACAAAAACAATAAAGCGCTATAAAACTTAAAACAAAAATTCAGTTTTCTCCAAATTTCAGTTGTGTTGACGAACCCCCCCAGGCTTCTCCCAAGTACCCCTGCGAGTACTCGTACCATCGGTTGAGAAACACTGTTCTAGAGCACCATCCCCACGGTCTCAAAGCACTTTGAAATGTCTGTGAGCTGGAAGCCGATTCTGCCCATTGGCATTCAACTGAGTATAAATGTCCCACTTTGCTTCAAATCCAAACAGCTGATGCGTCTTTGATACCCTCTACACCGTACAGTAGAGATGAGCAGGTCCAAGCTAGCAGCCAAAACCTTTTTTGAATGAAGTCAATAGGAGTTTTGTCGTAGAATTCAGATGGATCAGGGTTTGGCCTGGGGAACATAAGAGTTTTTTCCCTACTCTAATTAGAACAATGATTGATCTTGAGATACCATTTTCATAGGTGCCTAGGGGACTTAGCAGCCAAAGTCCCATTTTCAAAAAAGACATTAAAGAGCAAAATTTGTAAATATATCAAGACACCTAATGGGATTTTCAAAAGCACCCAGCAACAATTGGAGCTAGGGCCCAGCCCACACAGCTAGCTAGACACCTAGCTCCCTTTGATTTCTGTGAGATAGGTGCCTAAATACCTTGGGGCCCAGATTTTTAAAAGTATTTAGGTGCCATGTCACTCATCATTGCTAGGTTTAAGTGACTTAGATGGCTAAGACCCATTCTCAAAAATGACTTAGACCCTGATTTACAGAGGTATCTAGGCTTCTAACTTCTATTGTCCAAATCTCACTGAGACCTAAGGTATGTATGGCTACATTTATGTCAGTGTCTACTTTCCCTGGTGGAGAAGTCTTTCTCCACTACTTTCCCCATCCAAGCCTTTCACCTCTGCCTCCCGCAGTTGAAGCCTTTCCCTGAGGTATGTTGGCTGCAGCTACACCTGTAGTGCCAGTATTATACGTGCCGCTGTAAGTTTATAGATGTAGCCCTGGGTTCCTAGGTGGCTAAGTCACTTTTGAAAATAGGACTTAGGTCAGGCATGTCAAACAGGCCTCTGGTGGGCTGCATGTAGCCCGATCAAAATTTTTTGCGGCCTGCCACTATGTTTTATAAAAGACTAAAATGTGGCCCTCTGGCCGCTTGGAGCACGTGGCCCAGTGCAGATCACAGCTGGCCGGCCGTTCTGTGCACCGCGCCACAGCGACTGCTCATGGCCGGCTGGGCTGCTCTGCACAGGCATCAAGCGCCTGCTCACAGCTGGCCGCTGTGCTCATGCCACCCCAGCGCCTGAGGAAGAAATGTGTGGTGGCGGCAGTGTCTCCGGGACCCAGGCATTAAGTTGGGGGGGCTGGGAGTACCTGGCTCTGGGGAAGGGGAGATGCATTAGATTGGGGGTGTTTGGCTCTGGAGGAGGGGGAGGCATTAGGTTGGGGGCTTGGTTCTGGGGAGGGAGAGGCATTGGGTTAGAGAGGGTGTGTGCCTGGCTCTAGGGGAGGGATGAGGCATTGGGTTTGAGCGGGGGGAGGGTTCTGGGGGAGCGGACGGGGATTGGGTTAGAACAGGGGCATGGGAGTGCCTGGCTCAGGGGGAGAAGAGGGAGATATTTTGTTAATATTTTGTTTTTTATTTATTTATTCCCAAATAAAATCACAAAGGCTGCGTCTAGACTGGCATGATATTGCGCAAATACTTTTAACAGAAAAGTTTTTCCATTAAAAGTATTTGCGCAAGAGAGCGTCTATACTGGCATGTGCCTTTGCGCAAAAGATTTGCTTTTGCGCAAAAGCATCCGTGCCAGTGTAGACGCTCTCTTGTGCAAGAAAGCTCCGATGGCCATTTTAGCCATAATTATGACTTTCCGATAGAAGTACATTTTCTTTGGTGGCCCTGAAAGCTATCCGTTTTCGTTTGTGCGGCCCTCGGTAGGCTTTGAGTTTGACATGCCTGACTTAGGTGCTTTTAAAACAGCTGTTTGCTGCCATCACATTGTTCACTCTGCTTGTGTGTTATGCCCCTTCCTTCTCCATATGTCTGTGTTGCTTGTTTTGATTATAAGCATTCTGGGGCAAGGGTCAGCTACTGTTCTATTTGTACAGCTCTTAGGCGCTATTGTGATTAATAATATACATAATAATGGCAGCCCTAATCTGGGATCCTGTCTCCATCAGTCACTTGAGAGGAATCTGTGTTAATATCCACGGCTACGTCTAGACTGCAAGTCTCTTTCGAAAGTGGCTTTTTCGAAGGATACTTTCAAAAAAGCCTCTTTCGAAAAAGAGCGTCTAGGCAACAAGATTTTTCGAAAAAGCGGCTTGCTTTTTCGAAAGAGAGTCTAGATGCTCTCTTTGTAAAAGCCCTGTTTTCATGCAATAGCGCCTTTTTTCGAAAGATGACTTTCGAAAAAAGGCGTTATTCCTCGTGGAATGAGGTTTATCGCCATCGACAAAACTGTCACGTTCTTTCGATTTACTGTCGACAGAAAGAGGCGGTAGTCTAGACGCAGGTACAGTTTTTCCAAAAAAAGGCCACTTTTGTCGAAAAAACCTTGTAGTCTAGACACACCCCACCTGGCTGCTATTCTCTACCATGTAGGAACATTTCTTCCTGGCTCTAGAGGTGAACACGATAGCTCCTGAAACACGAGGACTGTTCCCCTTTGTGATTTGTTTCCTGGTGCTGATGTTGTTTATGTTCTTGTAACCAGAACAGTAATTAGCACATTCCTAGCAGTCACTTCAAAACTCTTTAGAAGCATTAACTCCCAGTAGTCTTTAAGATGGGAATTAGACTCATTTTTGACAAAGGGTCAACTGAGGTGAAGAGGTGCAGTAAGTTACTACAGATCACCTATCTGACATAAAACTGCCCAGAGAAAGAAAGGCCCATCTCCCCCAGAGTATTTGGGTACCTAATGCCATTAAAATCAAGGGGAGTTAGGCACTTAAATACCTTTGAAGATCTGGGCCTGAGTGTTTTGCCCGAGGTCACACAGGCAATCTCGGCACAGAAAAGAACTCCGGGTAGTCTTTCCAGGCAGCTGGCCAGTGCTTTAACCCCCATGTCCACCTGCCTACATCTGCGTTTGAAAATTCAGAGTCTGCCAACCTGTCGGGAGCCCACCCATGTGTTCTGGAGATCCAGCTTTGGGGTCTGTACTGGGAAATTTAGATCATCTTCTCTGCTCATTCAGGGATGCAGCACCACGCTGTATGAAGCATAAAAATCTATGCAGCATGGCTTAAAATAATTAGATGGGGAGAAAGAAAATGACTCCGTAGGACGTATTTTTCATAAGCAGTGGGAAAACTGGCAGCCAGCTGTTCTTGCTGAAGCCTTTCTGTGGCTATAACAGGATGTAATTAAGCCTATAATCTGATACTGTCACCTGAAGGATCATTTGGAAAACAGAGAGTCTTGTGAACTAAGCGGGGTGGTTTATTGTGAGGTTCCTGTTTTGACATCAGCCAGGAGAGAGAAGTCCTGAAATACCTGTAGCAAGAGGCTGGAACTGGAGGCCCTGCCACGTCCTTTGGTTTGAAGATTCCATTATCTACGCAAGGTTTAGAGTTTCGTTCAGCACCCCCGCTATAAAAATTGTTCCGGTGCCCCAGTGGGTAACTTGACTCAGGGCCTGATACGGCACTGAACTCCTAAGGCAGGGGAGGGAAACTTTTTTTGGGTAGGGGCCTGCAGACCCACAGAAAAATCAGTCGGGGCCTGCACACGAGGGAGAAGCAAAATAACCCCCCCCCCCCTTACTGATGTGGTCCCTTGCTGAGAAGGAGAAAGATGCTCCCCCCGTTCCCCTCCCACACTAGAGCCTGGGGGGGAAGGGGGGAAAGGCAGCCTAGTAGATTTTGTGTGCTCCCACTCCATGGTGCAGCAGCCTGGGGGCTGAAGTGTCAGTGCAGGCTCCCCAATGTTGGGGGAGCCCTGAGCCTCGGGGGCTGGATCCAGGTAAGCCGGGGGCTGGATGTGGCCCCTGGGCCTGAGGTTCCCCACCCCTGTCCTAAGGAGTGGGCCCGCCAGGCAGAGTGCCACTAGGGCCACAGGGTGCCTTGCGGCAATAAGCTCACCACGGCATGGTCTCAAAGTGGGTAGTACTCATCCCTCATAGCCACTAAAAATTCCCTCTGAAATAGTCTAGTCACTGGGAAGTGAAATGGTGAAACAAGTGATGACTGGCTGTAAACCTAAAAGCCAATTGAGTAGGAAGAGTTTGCCATGAATGATAACCTCCTTTGCTGTTATTAACAGATTCGTTAAGATTTCTAGCCCCGCCCCTTCTGTCAGAGGCCCCTCCCCTTCTGGGACCATGGAGCTGGGCCTCCTCTCCCGCCTGGTCCAGTGGGCCGGCCAGGCTGTTGGCTCCCCCAGCTGGCTCATCTAACCTTGCTCAAAAAGGGAGGACTTAAAAAACTTGCAGATAGGCTTCTAAGACCGGTTTTGTTCAATGTCTTTATTAATGACCTGGATAAGGGGATGGATTGCACCCTCAGCAAGTTTGCGGATGACACTAAGCTAGGGGGAGAGGTAGATACGCTGAAGGGCAGGGATAGGGTCCAGAGTGACCTGGACAAATTGGAGGATTGAGCCAAAAGAAATCTGATGAGGTTCAACAAGGACAAGTGCAGAGTCCTGCACTTGGAACAGAAGAATCCCAAGCATTGTTACAGGCTGGGGACCGACTGGCTAAGCAGCAGTTCTGCAGAAAAGGACCTGGGGATTACAATGGATGAGAAGCTGGATATGAGTCAACAGTGTGCCCTTGTAGCCAAGAAGCCTAACAGCATATTAGGGTGCATTAGGAGGAGCATTGCCAGCAGATCTAGAGAAGTGATTATTCCCCTTTATTCGGCTCTGGTGAGGCCACATCTGGAGTATTGTGTCCAGCTCTCGGCCCCCCACTATAGAAAGGATGTGGACACATTGGAGATGGTCCAGCGGAGGGCGACCAAAATGATTAGGGGGCTGGAGCTCATGACCTATGAGGAGATACTGAGGGATTTGGGTTTGTTTAGTCTGCAGAAGAGAAGAGTGAGGGGGGATTTGATAGCAGCCTTCAACTTCCTGAAGGGAGGTTCCAAAGAGGATTGAGAGAGGCTGTTCTCAGTAGTGACGGATGGCAGAACAAGGAGCAGTGGGAGAGGTCTAGGTTGGATATTACGGAAATCTATTTCCCTAGTAGGGTGGTGAAGCACTGGAATGGGTTCCCTAGGGAAGTCGTGGAGTCTCCATCCCTTGAGGTGTTTAAGTGTCAGCTTGACAAAGCCCTGGCTGGGTTGATTTAGTTGGGATTGGTCTTGCCTTGGGCAGGGGGCTGGACTTGATGACCTCCTGAGATCTCTTTCCTCTCTATGAATCTATGATTCTATATCAGTGAATTGTCTACACGAGGGACCTTGCCATTGCAAACTCTGGAGCTGGTCAATCTTCCTTGGAGTAGGCAGTTCGAAAAGAAAAAACACCCTGTTTTATGAGGTTTAGTGCTGCGAGCATGGGCTGGTAGAACTGAATACAGATGGCTTTGCTTTGAGCCCTTAAATCCTCCAGCCGTTTGGTAACTCTATATTGGCTGTTAGACCTTAATTAATGACACGGGGCAGTTCAGTTCAGCAAGAGAGACTTTGATTTTCAGTGGCACCTTCTCAATAGTCAAGAAATCCCAAAGTGCTTTTCAAAGTATCGAGCTGGTTTATGCCAACGCTGTGAATCAGACCAAGTGCTTAGCATTGCTCACAAACAGCCAAAGGCAGGGGAGGAAAACGTAATGCACGAGATGTTGGCTAGAATGCTCAGGCTTCTCCCCCAGCTGGTCTCATTGAGAAGTGCCTTGTGAGCCCCAGTTAGCTCCCAGATGCCCACTAGAGACAGACAACCTGGCCCCTCCAATGCAATTCCCTCACATCAGCCATGGGTTGTTCCCCATGAGCATTACCAAAATGGGCCAGGCATCAAACAAACACATCCGATTTTCACACAGCTCCAAATGAAGGTCAGTCGACTTAGGACCTTTTCAAAATCCCAGTCTTGGAACTCCATAGTTCAGACCCAAGAAGAATCTCTCCTTCTGCTTCCCTAGGTAGGAGCTCCCACTACAGTAGGACTTGTGGATGTATCCCCCTGGAGGGCATTATTTTCTTTGTTTCTTCCAAAGGCACGAGGAGGTACAGAAGGGGTTGGTGAATATGGTTTGTGACAGAGTCAAGAGTTGAACCCTGAACCCCAGTCCAGCAACACAAGACCATCCTTCCTCTTCGCATCAGCAAAGAGCTAGAGGCCTGAATTTCACATGCAGTTTGGTAAGAGTGAGAGTCCTTCTTCCACATGCACATGGAATTGCCTTGTGCCACGTGCTGAGTGCCAGTAATTCACCGGGGACTGGGCTCACCGGGCCATGCTGAAAGAGCCTTGTACCAAGTACCTGGTAGGTTATGCAGCACGCAAGCAGTTAAGATTTCCACTATGGCTGGCTTTAGGAGAGGAACACTCAGTCACAGGATATGCAGCAATAATTACAGACCCTAGGAGAATAAAGATCCAATATTGCTGAGCCATTCCACTCATTACATGAGGTTTTAACTGACAACTTCACTGGAAAGTGGATAAAAATACTGCCTTGGCCTATAAACCATCTTTTCCTTTCCAGTTACAGAATGTATCAGCAGGAATACATGTGGATACAAAGCATGCATGCATCGTTTGGAGAGCAGATAATTATTGCATTTAATAATAGCTGCTGCTAAGATGGATATCTTAGATTAACATAGTGCTTGGTGTCTTGCGGGGGAAAGACACAAATACAACTACAGAACAAATACCAGTGCATGCATGCCCATAAACACATACTGCTCTCTTCATCCACCACTGAAAAGCAATCTCGTCTAGAGTGAAACACACCAGCTATTTAATGCTTTCCTTCCACTGCAAGATGCTGACTTCTCTCCTAGGCTTCTTTCCATAGGGTGACCATAGGACACCAAAGTGGGGGGCTGCTGGCACTCGGGGCTTTAGTCCTAAGGGGCTTGGCCCTGTTGGTGCTTGGCCCTTCAGCCCTATGGGGGGCCGGGGACTGGCACTTGGGGCTTCAGCCCCATGGGGGGTGGCAGGGTAGGAGCCATGGGTGGCTTATGGCTGGCTGCTCCCTGTAGGACTGTGCTACTGGTAGCAGTTACTGATTTGCTCAGTCATAAGGCACTGCTCCTATAAGATATAGCTACTAGAAGTAGCACAATCCTACAGGTAGCAGTTACATACACATTTTTGTATAGAACTGCTCCCTGTAGTGATGTGCTACTGGTAGCAGTTTCTGATATATATGATCATAAGGAAATGCTCCTATAAGATATTGTTACCTGCTCCCCACTCCTCCCCCCCACTAGCCCTGATTTTGCCTCTAGCACCGATCCTAACCCTGCCTCCAGCAGTTTCACCCCCCACCCCAGTCAATTTTCGCCTCCTCCTCTGTTTAACCCCTTTTTCCCCATTTTAACCCCCTGTAAAAAGTAGTAAGCAGAAACTTATAGGTAGCATGGGCATGGTGCAGGGCAAGGGCTTCAGCAGAGCTACCGAGCATGCTCAGTGTGTCTGAGCATGCTCAGTAACCGTAAATTCTCCCTAAGTAGCATAGTCCTATAGGGAGCAGATCTGTACAAACCACCTGGCGCTCAGGGCTCCAGTGGCTGAAACTCAGAGGGCTGGAGGTTTCCCATCTCCCCTCTCCTGCTACAGGGATGAAATTCAGCCCCGCAGCATGCAGGGCAGGGAGGGGAGAGAAGCCACCAATGTTCGTGGCTTCAGCTACTGTCAAGGCCTAATCCCCACTCTGGCACGATAAATGCAGAAGTGGGGGCCCACCCTCTCTCCTGGCCACACATTGCCCCCTCCCTGGTTCCTGCTCCTTCCATCTGGTCGGACACCCTACTCCCAGCCTGCTTCTGCACCCCAGCTCCCTCCCAGATCCTGCACCCCATCCCTATCCTACTTGCTGGCAGCTTGGTCTCATGCACTGTACCCCTCATTTTTGTCCTTACCTCTAGGGAGGTCCATAAAATCCACTAACTCCAGACCCACAGAGAAGTAAATCTGGTCTATGGGAAGCCCTGAACCTCAGTCCCCCACCTTCCCTTCCCCTCCCCTCCGCACCCCGCCCTACGAGGCTGGGACACCAGAGGAGTGAAGTGTCTCAGTTGGGGCCACATTATGAGCATTGGGGGGTTTTGGAGGAATTTTTTACTTCTCACTAGGGTGGTCCCCAACTGATTTTTTTGTGAGTCAGTGACCCCTGACCCCTAAGGGTTCTCCACTCCTGCCATAGACAAAGAAAACTTTGAAACCTTTTGTGTTGGACATCATATTTTACTTCATTTAAAATGAAGTTTGATGAACTAACATGAGAAAGTTAAAATGCTTAATCTGTATCATAATTTAAATTAAATTGTTATTATTAGCTGCAGCTTGTTCAGAAAATAATGTCACCGTACCCAGCAGGGTAGTCCTCCACCCCTCTCCTTCCGCCCGACACCTCGCCCCTTCTGCCCAAGACGCCGCCCCTTCCGGATTGGCCCACAGCCACTTCAAAAATTTGTGAAGTGGCCCCCCCCTTCCAAAATTATTGCCCACCGCTGCTTTAGACAAACATGTTCTTAGGCTATAGAATCTCATCCTGGATAGAGCCTGAGTCATGCTGCATTAAGCACTCAACCTTTCCGGATTATTGTACCTGTTTCAGGAGTCTGATTTATCATGCATACCCCAAGTTTCATCTCACTTAAAATCTACTCGCTTACAGAAAGTCTGACATAAAAATACAAGTACCACAGCATGCCAATACTAAAAAAGTGCTTACTCTGTCATTTCTACCATATTACAAAATATATCAGTTCAAATATTGCACTATTTCAGTGTATAGTATATAGATCAATATAAATAAGTCATTGTCTGTGTGCAATTTTAGTTAGTACTGACTACATCAGTGCTTTTTATGTAGCCTGTTGTAAAACTAGGTAAATATCTAGAGGAGTTGATGTAACCCCTAGAAAACTTCTGTGTACTCCCAGGGGCGCATGTACCTCTGCTTGAGAACCATTGCATTAGATGATTTTAAGGTCAGAAGGAACCTTTCAGAGCTATAAGACAATGATATAAAACAACTACCTAAAATAAACCGGGATCTTCTCAGTCTTCCAGGGGAATTTTTAGCAGATGTCTGGGGAAAATTCATTGTGGCTTCTTCTGTGATCAAATCTCATTAATAGAATGATTGTGTCTAAAAGCCAGTAAATATTCATATTATTACATAGGTGCAAATGTTCTGAAAACACAGACTCCATTCCATTGTTGCCATGCCACCGATAACATCTGAAGAAGTGGGTTGTTCCCACAAAAGTTAATGATATCATCTACGTGTTTTGTTAGTCTTTAAGGTGCTGCTAGACTATTCATCTTTTTTTAAGTTTTTCCAGTTACAGACTAACATGGCTACCCTTCTGAAACCGATAACAGAGTTATCCTGCTCAGAGGAACCACTTTTAGTGCGTCTACACTGCACCCTTACCTGGAAATAAGCTACGCAATTTGCGCTACGCAAATTGCGTAGCTTATTTTGTGGTAATTTTGAAATAGCTTATTTTGAAATTTGGCGTTGTCTACACAGTGCCAAATTTTGAAATAAAGCAGTATTCTGACAAGACCCTTAACCCTCGTGGGATGACGGTTACAGCGACACTGGAATAGCGTGCCTGTTATTTCAAAATATATTTCAAAATAATGGGTGCATTTAAAGACGCAGAATAGCTATTTCCAGTATCCCGAAATATCTCTGCTGTCTAGACATAGCCTTCAATGTTTGCACATTAATATTACATCTTGCAGCCATTGATAGTATTTCCACAGCCACCCAACTAACCCCACCCCCTGAAATCATGATTGTACCTAACTGGCATGCCTATTGAGCTCTGTGCTGAATAATTGGTGACAGTAATACAAGACAAGGGCTTTGCCCTGCAGAAATTGGTAGAAAAATGAATTCATTAGGTAACAGTGATACTGTGTTAGACAAACAGATTATGTATACATCTGTAATAGCATTACCTCTTGGCGAGATGCTATTATGCTTTTATTTGTGCAGGTTATAATAAAGGTGACAATCAACATATCTGTGTCAGCCACAGGGACATTCGGAATGGATTTCAATTTAGCAGAAGGGCTGGCACCTTGTTAGCTTCTGACATCTGAAAACAATCCCCGCTGCTTGTAAGTTGCCTTGAATCCCCACACACACCGACTTCCTTTATATCCTGGTAGCGCTATGGACAGAGACTTGCTTCAGATCCTCAAACTGGCAATCACAGAGGTATTTTTATTTCAGGAATGTATTTAAGAAACTAAATTGCAGCTGTGATTCACTCCGCGCTTCCATATGCACAAAGATTCTCTCTTTCAGTGGCAGAGATGCACTGAGACAATGGGAACAGTCTACAATGGGAAACTGCTTAACTGCACTATTTCCACAAGAATTTCAAGGACCCTCACTCAGAAAGGTCTCTTGACCTTGGTGCTAAGATGTGACAGTGACTTTCAACTCATACAAATACCGACGCACCAAAAACCTGTTTTGTGTTTCACTTTTCTTTCTCTGGAAACAAAGCCTCAATATACATTTCGAGTCTCTGCTACCGACACAAAGCATTGTAGCCTTATTTTCCTTTTTTGCTTTATGTTCTCTCTCATCATGAAACTTAATATATTTTTCTATTACATAGAAGCAGTTGGGCTATCAAACAAGAAAATACACAAATGCTGGTTTTGGAGTAGCAAGGCTTGCTACTGTACATAACGGAGTTTGCTATGAATAGGCCTCCGTAATGTATTCCTCATTGCTTCCCACTTTCTTTGCAGACAGTCAAATACCCTTGAGAGAAGTTAATTAGATCCACTTCACTCTCTTTGGTCTCTGTATTCTGAGATCTGTGTAGGGGGAAAAAATCCCAGCAAAGCAAACGGAATAGATGATAAAATAAACCACTGAGCAATCATTTTTGTTCTCTATGATCTATAGAAATGGAAAGGTGCGCACATTTTTGCCTGCATATTTTAAAAATTGTTTAAGATCTCACATCAGTAACAGGTTATGAGAGAAAACTTAAGGGGATACATTTTTAAGCACAGAATGTGTATGCTGCTTTAGGCATAATCACAGTAACTTTTCATGCCGTTATCCAGGCAAATCAGACAGTTGCATGCACAGGTATGTCCGCATAACCATTTGCACTTCACATCCATGTGTGCTTTTGGGATAATATGTGTGCGCTGTGGTAGAAAATGAACTTTCCCATTCAGTTCAGTGCCATCATTTGTTTCGAAAGGTGTTAAACAGTTTTACCTTTATTTTGATAAATTACAGCAGCCCCCATTTGCAAGATAAGCTAAATGGATGGGAATGAAGAATAAGGCAACATTCTAGCCTCTGTCCCACACCTGCAATCCCAGGAAATCCGCTGGCCCAATTCAATCCTTAGGACTTGCAGTTCCACTAAAGCGCATGGGATTGTACATTGGACCAGTGAGATGCTGAGCACCCGTATCTCCCATTGATGTCAGGATCAGGCTCCGTGTGTAATTTTACTATACAATGCAGCTACACCGAGGTCTTATTAAAACCCAGCAATGAGAAACCTCAAGACCTCTAGCCAACAGAACCTAGGAAAAGACAAAATGCCCATTGGAATAAGTGGGAATGGTTTGATCTTTACCTTGAGAATACAAAACAGCAAGCACAGCAAGCAAGAAGAATTGTGTGTTTCACAGGTAAAGCAGGAGAGCCGAGAAGAAATGTGGTACATTTCCTAACTCCATCACATCTCCCACAATGGAACCATTTGCTTTGAGTAAGTGCCATAAATTAGTTCTTGGTTATGGATGAGACAAAGGGCTCCGGAAGAAACTGGAGGTGCCTAGGAATGCAATTTCCCCCTAAAAAAACCCCGTATATTTTACTGTCGCTTTTGATTTATCTGTTAACACATCATGCTGGATTGCAGCTGTCGCCTCTGGGGTTCAGTTACGATGCAGCATATAATGCCGCTGAATAGAAATGCTTACTTCCACCTGATGTGTATCGTCTTGTAGGACACCAGCCTACACGTCTAAGGAGGGCAGAGGTTGTACACAAAGTACAGAATGCACTTTCAGAGGGACAACACCCTTCTCCACGTGGCTTGGCTTCTTGTTTTGTACACAGGGCATTTTATCATTTATTGTTGATATTAGTATGGTGCCTAGAAACCCCCAGCAATGGGCCGGGACTCCAGTGCAAACAGAAGAAAAAGACAAGCCGTGCCAAGAGCTTATCTACTATTCAAGCTGAATTGATTATAATAGTACTTTGCTCTCCTTTCGTCCCAAAGGATTCCGTGCTTGCTTTGCTGGCTGGAATATCCCCCCATTTTCCTCTTTTACTTCTTCCTCCCTTTTCTCTCATCAAGCTTCCAGTGGCAATTACTGGGACAGGATTGGATTTGGCTTCATTTGAAGCTCATTATCATGCATTCTTGAGTGACTCATGGTCGTAAGAGCCAACCCAGCACAGACTGTCCAAAATCAGCACAGAAACCCTAACCTGGCTGCATGTTCTTTCACCAAACGCGTAACACATAGGAACTGCTAAAGGAGAGTAGCAGTCTTACCACAAAGTCACAGACGGTCGGTCCCCCTGGGCCAGTCTATCTTGCCACCCACGCAAGCCAGACTATGTGATGGATGGCCAACGTACACCCAAAATCACAACAATATTCATATTACTCCCAGTCCCCAAGGACCCGTCACTTACCCCCCTAACCAATTATATTCAGCTCTCAATCCAGAAAACAATGCCTGTAGCCAACCTTGTAATAAGCTAGCTAAAGATTTATTAACTAAGAAAAGCAGGGAGCGTTATTTACAAGGTTAAATCAGGAAACCCCCACACAGCTGAGTTGCAGTCTTTGATTTAAAAAGGTAACAAACATCTCTGTGTGTCCTTTAGCCAGGCTAAGCAAAACTGGGCTCTCTTGCTTCTGTTTAGGAATTTTTGTCCTTTATTGGGAATTTTTATCCTCATCACGGAGAAGCCAAGCTGATGGGATGAGTTCACGCACAGGTCTCCCCTTCATGGAGAGAGCTAGGAATATAATCGAGATCTCTGCCCTTTGAAGCAACACAATGCCTCATTTGTTGTAAATGGGCCATTTAATGTGCAAGAGGAGAACTTTACCTTAACTAATGCTTCTTTTCCTTCTTGGGGAATTACACAGTGGTTTGCAATGCAAATACTCAGGAGACCTTTCTGTCACAGAATGCAGATACTGTAAGCAGGATGAATACAGAGAGCAGCCTACCTGCATTCCATAAAGTCTAAACACTGAAGACAAACATGAATATCTAGTGTAACTCTTCTAGGATGTGTCTACACAGCAAAGTTATTTTGGAATAGTGGCCATTATTCCGAAATAACAATGTGAGCGTCTACACAGCAATTCCGTTATTTCGAAATAATTTCAAAATAACGGATGGCTTATTCCGACTTCTGTAAACCTCATTCTGTGAGGAATAACGCCTCTTCTGAAATAGCTATTTCAAAATAAGGCGTGTGCTATTTTGAAATAGCCCCTCACCGGGGCCATTCTAAGTTATTCCTCCTGGGGCTGTAAATCGAGATAGCATGTCTACATTAGGGAAGCCTGCTTCGGACTAATTTTGAGGCTTCCCTGCAGTGTAGACATGCTATTTTGAAATAAGCTATTTCGGAATCACTATTCCGGAATAGCTTATTCCGAAATAACTGCGCAGTGTAGACGTAGCTCTAATCCACACAGACGGGTTTCCACCGCTGCATTTGTCAGTGGTCAGAGAAGGCCTAGGTCAGGGCTACTCAACTTTGGAAGCCCTGGGGGCCACAAAGATTCTCACAGCACATGCTGAGGGCCTCAATTTAAGCGTGGTTGCATAGACATGCAAATATATATGCAAATATATGCACATAGCTTATTTCACACTGACGGGCATGAATACAAAGCACTTCCCACAATGCCCTGGTGCTCCTGGCACCTCCTCTCTGGAGGCTAGAAACATCAATATCCTGTACCTGTCTGTTCCAGCCAGCTCATCCTGCCTGGAAGATGCCTCGCCATTGTGGAGCATGTTCCCAGTGGAGGCCATGTTCAAAGGATCCCACCTGTGGACCGCGTGCTGAGTAACCCTGCCCTGGGTCTTTGCCATGAGCTGGCACCTGGTCTGTAGTAAGGATGTTCAATAGCGTGTAATTCACTAATCAAATAGTCGATGCATTTTTGCATCGACTATTCAATTAGTCAATAGGGCAGCACTGCCCCGTTGAAAGGCCACTAAAGCATTTCAAAGGGGCAGCACCACATGGAGCCCGGGGTCAGCTGGGGACTCCCCAGCTGACCCTGCGCTCTATGCAGTGCTGCTGCTTTGAAACGTTGCAGTGGCGTTTCAAAGGGCAGCGCCGCACAGCTGACCCCAGGCTCCATGCGGCGCTGCTGCTTTGAAGTACTTCCCTCTTCCCCCTCCTTGCTGCCTCTATCTCATAAAGGCATCAAGGGGGGGAGGGGAGAAGTGACTAGTCAACTATCCTGTTGACTATCCGGAAAGCATTGGCTTATTGGATAGTCCATTAGTCCTTAACATCCCTGGTCTGTAGGGACCACACCCTGCAACAATGATCTTTCCGTTGCCCCAGGGGAAGCAATTATCCCAGCCTGCCTCTGCAGGATGAACTCTCTGGGGTGAACCCCTAAGGCAGCGTGCTAAGTGCAGGGGCGCAGATATTGGTTTTTATGCTAAGTAGGAGGGGTTGAGGAGGGATGTGGTTCAGGAAATAAGTTCAATGCTGTTAGAAAAGGAAGATCAAGAATCAAAGGATGAGCTCAGCGTTGCAATTACTTAAAAGGCTTCTGGTTTTGTTTTAGTGAATTACATTTTAATAAGGAACCTGGCTGCGATGCCAGTGTATGATCAGATGCCTCAAGACAATGGAATTCCTTGAGGGGGGCAGTTTTTGAAAGAAAACCTTTAAAGGGCCATATTTTTAATTACTCTCCTGGCCCCATTAAAATGCCCCTGCTCGGTGGGTTGAAGTCCCTTTTATAGAACCAATTTCCTCTAAAATTAAAGATTCTCCTCCGGAATGGCATTTTAAGGGGGCCAGAGATGTAAATATCAGCACCCAAGCCATGACTGCAATATACACAACACACCTGCATATGCAAGGAGGTAATTTCACACACACACACACGCTTGCATATTCTCAGCTCATTGCACATTGGTTTGCGGGCAACTCTCCAGATGCTGCCGAGACGATGCCCTTTAATCTGTAATGCCGACAATTTGTCATTTCTGGTCTTGTTGTGGTGTTTGTCACAGATCTTGTCATTGAATTTCCATGCCTTCCCTGTTCTCTGAATTAGAAGGATGCTCTTGCAGTTTGACCTTTTCAATATTCTGTATTTGGATTGGCTGGTTTGCCAGTCTCTCTCCCTCTAACAATCTTGTTTAACCCCTGGGGAGAGCAGTGAAACATTTATCCAATAAAAATACGAAATACTAAAAAGGTCAAAACACACGATTCCAATATATTACCATAATTCAAAGAGTAAAGCAGGCATTAAAATGACGATTGGTTGCAAGACAGAGATTGGCATTAGATCTGAAAACGGCACAGCCTTAATGCAGTCTGAGGTCAGAGATCCAGCTGGGAACTGGTAAAAATGTTAAAATTAGACTCTTATCAATATAATCTTGTGAGCCTCCGAGCTTGTCATGGCATTACCAATGATGGAAATACTACACTGAGCTATGATTTATTTTCTCTCTGAGCACTTCAAAGCCAAAAGTGGGGGCAATATAAAACAGCACTGGATCTTGTAGATAAAAGCCTTTAAATTATTACCTTAAGCTGTAGACTGATAGCTGATTTGAAGGGTGACATGTATTACACCACATTTTGGTAGCTCTTTTAATGCAGATCACTTGTCGTTTGAGCAGGGGGCATTTAACTGACTCTGGGTAGAATAAGCGAAAGAATTCAACTATGTCAGTAGGATTCAGGAAGTCAGCAGTTCCAGTCCAGGCTCTGCCACAAATTCTCTCTGTCCCCTTAGGAAAGCCACTTAAGTCCCTTGTGTTCTAGTTCTTGGAACTAGAGGAGACAATGTCTTCTACTGTTGTCTGTTCAGACAGGGAAGTCTTCAGGGTCCCAGTATGGTTGGGGAGTTCTACTAAAGTGAGCAAATGACCAGGCTAAAATGTATAAACATTCCAATCCCTTTTGTTTCAGGACATCAGCAAGTCATTAACTGCCTGCAGCTACGAAGTAACTCCCCATATAGGCAGCAGTGGGGACCCTTCCAGTTTCCTCTGATGCTGGTTGTTAGGATTATGGGGTTCTGGTCCCAGACCTTATGCTGGCTCCACAGTTGTCCGGGGCTGAGCCCTCAACAATCAGCCGACTTTTGAGGGAGACACAAAAATCCTTTTCTCTGGAGGAGCTTAGCAGTGGGGATTTACAAGGCCCCAAAAGCAAACATCCCTAACCACTGATGTCGGTTTTCAGAGCTACCACGCCATGGAGTGCTCAGACCCCCCCTGGCCTCCCTTTCCACAGACATTCCCACCTTGTTTTTATTCAGAGAACTCGCTTGAGCTCAGCCCCCACGCTAACTGCCTCATGCCTTTGCTGACAAGGTCAGTGGCTTCCATTTAGTATCCCCACACCGAATCAGGAGGCTCCTAAATGTCTCATGAGTTTGCTTCTGCTTCCAATCACCACCTTCTACTCCACGTTCAGCTTAAGGCCTGGCTCAGAGAGTACTGTAGCCCAGAAAGGTTCTTTGTATCCTATCCTGCCCCTTTTGTGAAATGGGACTAGCCATGCCAAAGTACTAGGGTGTTCCTGTCCCTCTCAGGACTGCACAGTGGTGGGACAGAGAAGAGGGAAGAGACGAGAAGAGGGCTGCATAAGGACATGGAATTAGGGCAGTCACGGCGCTCTTGGAGGGTTTGCTTTCAGAATTCGTACTCATTTGACTACTCCCTGAGCAAGTGCCGAACGCAGCTTGGTTCCCAGGGGTTTGTGTCGTTTGGAAAGGCATGTTTTGGAGAGGATCTGTTGCAAAGCTACCTTTTCTACACCTTTGTAGAGCTGCGGCATTCTGTGCTAAGCCCCACACATCACTGAGACACCACACTCCCTGGTGCTCCAGCCCCAGGGTGGGAGGAGGGGCAGGGAGGACTAAGGTTCAAGGCCTTAGGCCAGATTTACTCTTCTGGGGTTCCCGGGTTAATGGATTTTGTGCCCCTGCCCAGGCTATGGGGTAGTGCAAAAAATGAGGGTTAAGCGTTAGGCTGCCAGCGAGTGGGATAGGGATGGTGGTGTAGGATCTGAGTGGGAAGTGAGGTGTAGGAGGGGGTGAGGGTGCAAGGTCTGGGTTGGAGCAGGGTGCAGGAGCAGGCTGGGAGTAGGATGTCTGGCTGGGGGAAGGAGGCAGGAGCAAGGAAGGATGGAGGAGCTGGCTGGGGCAGGGTGTGTGGCCAGAGGGGAGGGGGCAGGAGCAGGCTGGGGGCAGGATGTCTGGCTGGGGGGAAGGGGCAGGAGCAAGGGAGAGGGCAGGAGCAGGCTGGGGGCAGGATGTCTGGCCGGGGGGAGGGGGCAGGAGCAAGGGAGAGGGCAGGAGCAGGCTGGGGGTGCAGGGTCTTGGCAGCGCAGTGAGTGAAGGGGGTGGAGGTGCAGCGTCTCAGCAGGGTAGTGAGTGAGCAAGCTGGGTGTGTGGGGTCTCAGCGGGGGATTGAGTGAGGGGACTGAGGGTGTGGGGTCTGGACATGAGGGGGTGGGGGGGCCACTTACTTGCTTTCATGCCACATCACAGGCATAGCCTCCCAATGCTCCCATTGGCCAGATTCTGGCCAATAGGAGCAGCGGGAAAAACCTCCAGGAAACGCGTTCCTACGCTGCTGTTTCCCCAGCCGGGGGAAGGGAAGTGGCAGCGTGTGCAGCCGTTTCTGGCTCCACTTCCCCACAAGCCAGATCCGGCAGAGATCCAATCTTGTGGGGAGCCACGAGGCTCCAGGCTGCCTGCTGCGGGGGGTGCTTGAAAGGGGAGGCTGAGCTGAAGCTGCAAAAGAGATACATGTGGCTCGAGAGTCATAGGTTGCTGATGCCTGCCTTTGAGGCATGATCAACATTGATTAACTCCTTTGTCCTTTAAAAAAAATCATTATTTTAGGTATATGACAGTAGCACTTTGGAGCCCCAGTCCTGGATCAGCTCTCCTCTGTACAAGGCACGGAACAAACCCAGAACAAAAATGGCATTCCCAACCACGTAGAGTGCTCACAGTCTAAGTTGATGACCAGGTTTTGCAGTCCTGCATTCTTCTATTGCTCCTAAGAGGTAGAATGAAAATGGGTTAGGAGGTGGCTGAGTTAATCGACCAAATCCTAATCCATCTATGTCCATACCAGAGGGAAGCTGCTTATTGGTCAGATCCCAGTTTAGTGTTGGGAGGGGCAAGCTGCCAGTTTTTGTTCCGACATCCGTTTTTGTACTGGCACTAGACGTTTAATTCAAATCCCAAGGAGCCTTTCAATTAAAACCTCCATTCTCCTTGTGGTGAAGGAAATTCCCCTTCCCTCGTATTGGCTGGAAAAAAGGAAGCTAATTTCCAGGAGCAACCCAACATGTTTAAATCCACATGTCACCCAGATGCAGCAGCTTCCTGCAGAGAAAGGATTTTCCAGCTTCTAAAATTTGCAGTATCCTTAAAGCTCTTTCATTTCACACAGATTAAGAGTTAATTCAGGTCAAATAAGGATTAATTAGCCTGTGTAAACCAGCCGCAGACACTGATGCGCGGGTGATCTTTTTTTAAATTAGTTGCTATTACTGTAAGTCTGTATCTTCTGATGGCAAGACCTCTAATGTGTTATAAATTTGCAATCAGGTACCCCATGGGATGAGAGATGAGGGAAAATGTCAGTCTTAACAGTGTTTAAATCCCTCCTGGCAATGAACTGAAGCCTCTCTCAAATTAGGTCCTGTTGGCAAAATCAGATAAAGAGATGGAAATAAATGATGTGAACAAAGGGCATCAGAGAGTATCATTTAAATTATTATTGACTGTGGGCATGAAGAAAAACACAGCATGAAAACATACTTAATAAGGACAGATAATGGGACTACAGGGCTATTTTTTATTTGTAGAAGGAATAGATTTTTGTTTTAAACCTAGTGGATGGGGAAAGATACAGAATATTTTTCACAAGGCAGGCAACATTGTTGCTGTGCTCTATGCACTAATGTCAGAGGGCTTACTTACTCAGATCCTTTTGCATGAGACAACATCAGACTTGTTGCTCTTGGACAGATTTCCAGGATCTCTAATGACACAGTAAGGAACTTAGGGTACGTCTAGACTGCAGGCTTCTTTCGAAAGAAGCTTTTTTGGAAGAGATCTTCTGAAAAAAATTCTTCCGGAAGAGAGGGTCCACACTGCC
Source organism: Rafetus swinhoei (assembly GCA_019425775.1). NCBI lineage: Eukaryota > Metazoa > Chordata > Testudines > Trionychidae > Rafetus > Rafetus swinhoei. The sequence continues at coordinate 20,665,666 of CM033445.1, read as the reverse complement.
AAAGTGCATCGAAAAAGCGATCTGCTTTTTCGAAAGATAGCGTCCACATTGATTGGACGCTATTTCACAAGTAGAGTTCTGAGTAGTGTGGACGGAATGGCCACCAGGGCACCTGTGCTTTTTCCTGGGGGCCTCTTCTTTCGAAAAAAACTCCCTCTTCTGCATCCACCACACGCCTTTTTCCGAAAGAGCTCTTTCAGAAAAGGTGGTCTTCCTCAGAGAATGAGGTTTGTATGGCTCATTTAGAACTGGGTCCAGATCCAATTCCAAACTAGGAATTGTGCTGAGTTGTACGGCTCCAAAGGCAACCAGAAAGCCGTGTGAACTTTGTGCCAATCTTGAAATACTGTGGTCAATCCAAGTTAGCATTTGGCAGAATAACTGGCAATTATCACGTTTGCCTGCGTCTCCATGGCCATATTGCTCAGAAGAGCAGCGGGAAAAGAAAGCCCCTTTTATTACTCATCTGCCGGCTGAAACATTGGTCGTCGGGGCATGAGCGGCCCGAGGCCGGCTGCGGCAGCTGGTGCCCCAGGCGGAAGGCGTGATCAGCGCCCCCGCCTGCACGGCTGTCAATGGCTGTGACGTAATCACGGGGCTCCCGGGCCGGTGGCGCCCTAGGCAACTGCCTAGTTTGCCTAGGTGCGCCGCTAGTTGGGCACTCCTGCAGCACACTATACGTAAAACATAAAAACAGCCATACTGGGCCAGACCAAAAGTCCACCTAGCCCAGCATCCTGTCTTTTGACAGTGGCCAATGCCACATGCCATAGAGGGAATGAACAGAACAGGGAATCTTCAAGTGTCACTGTGACGGGGCGGACTGCCCCCGCCTTGCGGAAACAGATCCGCCCCGCACTGAACCGGCGGTCGCGTTTGCGCTCCTGGGAGCGCACCAGGAGACGCGAGCGGTGTGCGGCCCCTGTACGGCAGCCGCTGCACAGCTGAGCGGTGGGGGAGGGGCTGGCAGGAGGAACACCGGGGGACGGACTGATGGGGGCGTGACGGCACGGTCAGTGACGTCACGCCAGCAAAGCACCGGCGCGGCGTTTAAAAGGGAGGCGGCAGCTGCTGGGGGAAGGAGAGAGGCAGGGAACTGGCCTGACAGCAGCGGGGCCCCCCTGCAGAGAGGCGAGCCCAGTCAGAGCTGGGATCAGATGGAGTGAGGATTGCGGGGTAGGAAGCAGCCCAGGATGGGGCGTGGAGCCGGTGAGCCGGCGAGTTTCAGGCGCTAGCCCCACTGGCTGGACAGGGGTGACCGAACCTGTCCTTAGGGTCCTGGGCTGGGGCCCGTGAGAGAGGGTGGGCCTGGGCCCCCCTACCGCGCACCCAGGTGTCAGGCGCAGAGCCCAACCACAGACGCCAGGAAGGGGAACGGCGAGTGGGACGAGAAACTGAGACAACAACCGGGGAAGAGCGCGTGCGGGCGGCTGAGCCCATGCCCAGGCAGGGCGACTCAGTGCCCCACGCGTACAGTCACCCATTCCCAACTTCTGACAAACAGAGACACCGTTCCTGCCCATCCTGGCTAATAGCCATCGATCCACCTCTCCTCCATGAATTTATGTACTTCTTTTTTGAACCCTGTTAAAGTCCTGGTCTTCACAATGTCTTCTGGCAAGGAGTTCCATAGGTTGACTGTGCATTGTGTGAAGAAGCACTTCCTTTTGTGTGTTTTAACCTGCTACCTATTCATTTCATTTGGTGACCCTCCTACAGGACATAAGAAACTTTTCAGAATAGATTAAAACTAGACATCTTGGAATCTCTAATTTCATAGTACCTTCATGGTCCCTCTCCAGAGCAGGCAATGCCTTCCAGGGACTTGCTTGCCTTGTCCCCATGTTCCAGCGATATAAAGTTTGTTTTTCAGATGGATCCAAATTAGGACACTGGATCTGAGTTCCCTGAACTTTGGAGAAATTCCAGCCTGCCTCTGAAACAAGCAATTCCTAGTTTGGAACTGGACCCGGACCCAGTTCTAAATATAAACACTATCTGTGCAGAGGCCCATTTCTAGCTCTAAATTGGGGGCGAGCAGAGGAAAAAGACCTACAGGTCCTATATTCCATCAGTACATATCACCCATAAGAAGGCTCGGTATGCAACAGACATGCTAATCTTTTTCCTTTGGCTCAGCCTGGTCAAGTACATCTCTGCCTATTTAGTTTCCGTTTTTCTCCCAGTTACGTTTAATGGCATCCATTCCAGGCACTGAAGTGCTGGGTTGTATGGCTCCAAAGGCAACCAGAAAGCCGTGTGAACTTTGTGCCAATCTTAAAATACAGTGGTCAATCCAAGTTAGCATTTGGCAGAATAACCTGTAATTATCACGTTTGCCTGCTTCTCCAAGTCCATAGTGCTCAGAAGAACAGCAGGAAAATAAAACCCCTTTATTTGTTACCGATCTGCCGGCTGAAACATTGGTCGTCGGGGCGAGTGCGCTCGTTGGGCACTCCTGCACCACTCAATACGGAGGCATTTTCTCGAAGCTAGATTGTGCTGGGCACAAGACTCCATAGCACACTGGGCCTGGCAGAGTTTTTTCTCTCCCCATATAATCAGACAAAACAATTTCAGGACGGCATCAGTCACTACACAGTCAGACAGCCCCTGTAGCGTAGTCCATGGCAGCATCACAGCCAACACTCGGATAGAAATCCTGGATGGCTTTTCATGTGAACAGATGAGGATGGGGATGAGGAAACTGAAGTTCCAAGCAGACATCTTTTGGGTAAGGCCCTGGACTCTGCTTCAGGTCTGGATCCAGGCTCTGGTTCTGGCCTGTGGGCCCACCACCAGGTCATGCAGTCCCTAGGACTCAGCTCAACATCCATACAAATGTGACTATTAATGCTTCCTTTGTCTTGCCCATTTAGGAGATAAGCTCTTTGCCTCGGGAACAAGCGTCTGGCGCAACAAGGCCTGTGAGCCAGTTCTCAATCAGGGGCCTGGGGTCCATCAGAGAAACTTTCAGGGGTCCACCAAGCAGAGCCAGTGTTAGACTCGCTGGGGCCCAGGGCACAAAGCCAAAACCCCATTACACGACGCTGAAATCTGGGGCCCTGAGCCCCACCATCCGAGCTTAGTTTTGCGTGGGGCCCCGGGCAATTGCCCTGCTTGCTTGCCCCCTGACACCAGCTCTGGCTTTAAATGCGGAAAACCAGTTGTTGTGGCACAGGTGAGCAGGAGAATTTGTATAGCTTGGGGAGGGGTTATTGCACCCCCCCTTCTACCCAAGTTGCCCCCACATGCCGGAGCCCCGAAGCCTGCCCCTCCGATCCAGACCGAAGAATCCCTGGCCTGCCTGCCCCAGCCACATGGGGACCCGGCCTCTGAGCACTGGGCCGGCCCCAACATGGGGCTGAGTCAGCTCCCCAAGCACCAGACTGTTCCAGGGCCACCAGTTGCACTGAGGCGCGTCACTAGCAGCTTCTCCAAGCTCCAGCTCCTCCTGTCTGAAGGGCACCAGCTGCCAGCCCCCGCAGCGCCCAGCCAAGGCTCCTCAGCCTGCTGGCTCTCTGTGTCTCTCCTCACTGCCCCATCCCCAGGAGGAGGGCTGTGGTGAGCAGCCGGGACCTTTGGGGGCATCGAATGGAGTGGAGGAGGCCGTGGGGTTCTGCGGCCCAGTTACCCGGCGACAGGTCGGTGGTAGTGCCTGGGAAGGCATTGCCTTGATCCCGCTGCCCATGCAGCTCCTGTTTTTGCACTTCAAGACTGTGTCTACACAAGCCAATTTCGCACCATCCTGCTAGTCAGCATCCGCGCTAATTTAGTGGGCCTCAGGGATTTCTATGCGGCCAGAGAGAGTCCCCTGGCCATATATTAGTTTTGCACTCTCAGTCCCGCGGTACCTTTCTGCCTAAGAAGGCTGTTTTCTAAAACATCTCACACTCTGTGTAGTCTCTGGGGCTGCAAGATTTAGCTCCCGCTATGGCAAAAGTGGCCTTGCTTCACATTTCTTTGTGAGTAGAGGCCACATAGTCAGGGCCTCGCAGCCATCCAGGAGAGAGATGTGTTGCTGCTCCACTCCCGATGGTTATCAGAGATGCCAGAGGTTTACAAATAAAACGACACAGAGGGAAATGCTGCCCTGACTTATACCCTTCCCAACACCTTGAGCTTCAGTGGAACCACTCCCTGTGGTGTCAGTCATGTCAGAGCGTGGCTGTGTGTGTCACAGTAAACCGATGCAATTCTGGCGGGAGGGAGCTCAGGGCTGAGGGAGATGTGGAGTGTAGGACTCAGGACTGGTGGTGTGGGGGACTTGAGGAGGGGGTGAAAGAGTCAGGGCAAGGGTTGGGGTGTGTGTGGTGGGGTGCAGGAGTCAGGGCAGGGTGCTGGGGTGTGTTAACTCCATTGCACATCTCACATTTCATGGTGTACAACTTACCACGTACCTCGTAATGTATTCAGCTGACTATTTAACCCCTACTCCCTGGAAACTGGCAAGTAGACTAGAAACGGTTGTGCAGATGTAACTTGTGCATCATTACTCTGCAACAAGAGATATGAACCTAACGTTTCTCTGGGGTCCTGGGACTGCCGCCCTTTGAAAGCCTCTGAAGCTCAGTGGTAGTGTCTGTGAAAGGCGGTGCAATACTGCCTTAGAATCAGTCTCCCAGAGCTCCATAGGTCCCCTTTAGATTTAAAAAAGAATGTTTTAAATGATCCTGTCACGTCCCTCAGAGGCAGCATGAAGCCGTGGTTCCTGGTGGGCAGCCGGCTAAGTTAGAGGGTGTGCGGCACTTTCTCAAAAGCTCAGCTGACGTCTTTGGGTGCCGCTGAAGCGAAGTCCGGGTGGCGCGCACTCTCTCAATCAAAGGTTTGACGCGGTGCGAGCACCTCTGTGGAACGCCACTGCAGCTACGCTTCCCTGCGGCTCCATCACCGTCTTTCCTGACAGTCCTTGAGGACGAGCAGTGCTGTGTGAAAACAGCCTCCAGTCAAACTTCCCCCGAGAGTCGGTTGGCGGGATCGCAGCAAACGGCTTTATCTTCCCACACCATTACAGCGTGCACACGGGAGCATGTGAAACCCCCAATGGAACAGATGAACAAAGCCCAACACTAGCAATGAAACTAATTCGGGTGAAGGCTGATGGAATAAGGACTACGTTGCCAGGACGCAGCCTAATTTTTTGATGAGAACAAATCCCAAAGCCCAAAGAAAACGATTGGTTTGCCACATTAGTATCCCCTTCCCATGCACCTCACTGATCCAGTAGCACTATAGCAAATATTGCCAACAGGACGACTTTGTGAACCTCCGAATGGTGCATCTGCTGCGTGTCATTTATTAAACCTGCATGACCATGCTGCTCAGGGAGGATGGAAGTGATTACTTATACCTTGACAGGACGGCCATAATACATAAGCAGGACGCTTTGTTACAGGCTAAGTCTATACTGCCACTGCACTGTGCTGCAACTTTCTGGCTCACAGGTGTGAACAACCCTCCCCCCTCGAGCGCAGCAAGTTGCAGCACAGTAAAGCAGTGTTTCTCAACCTTTTTTTTTAATAAAGTACCCCTTTTAAAAAAAAAATTGTAAATACCCCCAGTACCTACAATTTGCAGACACACAATTTTTTTCTACCGTTGCAACACATTTATTTAAACAACTTAATCGTAGCTGGGTGGGCAATAAAATGTATAGGTGTAAAAGGTATAAAAATAATAAAGTGCTGTAAAACTTAAAACAAAAAATTAGTTTTCTCCAAATTTCAGTTGTGTTGACGTACCCCCCAGACTTCTCTCGAGTACCCCGAGGGTACTCGTACCACTGGTTGAGAAACACTGCAGGAAAGCGACAGTGTGGACAGCTCCCAGCAATGTTCCCGCTAATCTTTTCCATCCGCGTGTGGAATAATATTTTCATGTGCATCATGTGTCAATGTGCACGGCTAGTAGACACCAAACCTAGCTGTGAGCACGCTGCTAGTCATCTGGGAGCCGTTTGAACCTCACCTGAGCGGCCGCACGAGTGCGCATCGTCCAGGGAACACTGGCCCCCAGCACTGTTAGCTACTCCCCTCGTGGCGGTGGTGAGGGCTCTCTCCCAGCACTCCTGCCGGGGCCACCCTGTGGCGTTTAAATGCTACCCCAGCTGCACTTTCATTTTAGAAGTGTGGGCAAAGCTAACAGCAGGGTAAGTCCCTATTTCAGCGGGGATTATGTGTCCGCATGACTTCTACTGGGCCTGGGAGACATTCCCTGGGAAACAGCGGCAGGTGGATGAAGAGCCTCTGGGCCATCCTGGTATGGCTCTTAGTTCACCTGCGTACCATTAGTCAGGTACCACGGCAATTCCCTCCCCCAGACATACCTTAATGCATCTGATCCAATAGTGCAGCTATAACAATGCTAACCCCAATGCACACTATGGATTGCTGGCCATCTAGCTTCTAAGCAGTACCAAGTCAGTATCTTAGACAGCAGAGATGGACGCACCTCCCCTTCCCTTTCTTCAGCTCTTCTCCACCTGCCTACCCTGGATGCCTCCCAGAGGAGCCGACAGCCCCCACGGGCCCCACGGCAAAGAGTGGGCGGGGCAGCTGTGGCTCCTGGAAGGGGCGGGGCCTTAGGCAGAAGGGGCCGGACTGGGAGCCGCCAGCCCTCAGTGGCTGCACTGTGGCGCCCCCCAACCCAGCCCGCCCTTAGTGTCACCCAGGGCACAGCACATGGTGCTTCCACTGGGGTTTAAAGGGCCTGGGACTTGGCAGTGGCAGCCGACAGAGACCTCAGGCTCCTTTGAATTACCAGGCCCTGGGGCAGCGGCCTCCTTTGTTACCCCTTCCTCCGTGGGCTGGCCTGAGGCCACCATACAAAGTGCAGGCTCATGGCTGGTTGGACTCAGACACAATCACAGCTGGGATTGAAACGTCCTCCACCCATCCTACTTCACACTCACCAGAGGTAATCAGACAACTTGACACTTTTCCTCTCCCCTAGAAGGGCAGCAATCTTCTTCCAGGGAGGACTGTCCTGTCTCACGAGGCTGTGTCTATACTACAGTTTTTTTCAGAAAAACGGCCGTTTTTCCAAAAAAGCTTGTGGAGCGTCCACACCTCAAGCGCGTTTTTGCGCAAAAAAATCGCAAGACCAGAGGGGTTTTTTCCAGCGTAGGTATTCCTCATTCTACAAGGAAGAACGCCTTTTTGAGAAATGGCCCACGTCCATTTCACCAGCTGCCTCCCCTAGATTCAAGGGGTAAAATTCAAAGCGGGGAGAGGAGCAGGACACATCAGTATGGTCGGAGAAAGACCTCCATCGTGAGGTAAAAATATATTTAAAAATTACAGCTTTTTTCCCCTAGATTGTTTGTTAGAAACTTGTTTGCCCCTTTTGTGGAATAAGATTTATAGTCACAGGTATATCAACCCGGATGCTTAGACATACACTTGGACTTCCTTAATCCAGGTGTCTGTGATTTGGGAACACCTGGGCTGTGTCTAGACTGGCATGATTTTCCGCAAATACTTTTAACGGAAAAGTTTTCCGTTAAAAGCATTTATGAAAGAGCGTTTAGATTACGACGCTTTTCCGCAAAAGCACTTTTTGCGGAAAAGCGTCCGTGCCAATCTAGACACGCTTTTGCGCAAAAAAGCCCCGATCGCCATTTTCGCGATCGGGCTTTTTTGCGCAAAACAAATCTGAGCTGTCTACACTGGCCCTTTTGCGCAAAAGCTTTGCGCAAAGGGACTTTTGCCCGAACGGGAGCAGCATAGTATTTCCGCAAGAAGCACTGATTTCAGACAGTAGGAAGTCAGTGTTCTTGCGGAAATTCAAGCGGCCAGTGTAGACAGCTGGCAAGTTTTTCCGCAAAAGCAGCTGATTTTGCGGAAAAACTTGCCAGTCTAGACAAAGCCCTGTGGTTTGGGCCCCTGCATGGCTGCAGCACCAGTGCTGCCTTCCCATTGCGGGGTTGGGGAGAAACCTGAGCCTCACGGCCCGCATCCAGGCAAGGCACAGGCTGGATCTGGCCATGGGCTCTGTCTGGCAGGGGGAGGAGGAAGCGGCTCTGCATGCTGCCACTCCTCCTCCCTGCTGTGGTTCTTCCGGGATGGCTGGTCAGGATTTACAGCTGAGGTGTCCTCACAGGTCTCTGGCTCCGTTGATGATGATAACCAGAAGGCTGCTTGCGTGTGTGCTCAGTGATGTGTGCCGTGTCGATTTGTGCACTTAGTCTCCACAGCAGACCCCAAGAGAGCCCCCACAGACCACAAACCAGATAAGGATCGACGGTTCCAGGCCAGGTTTATGGTAGAGCGAAGTACAGTCCTAGTTGTCAGTAGACTCTACTGAACCACTACGCACTTGTACTTGCCACAATGGAGTGACTCAATCAGTGGGAAATTTCCACTGCCCCCCTAGGTCATACAAAGACTGTCCCCCCAAGACACCACCTTATATACAGGTACAACAAGTCACACCTCACTGCTGACGTATCAGGTTGCCACCCTCTGACGTTGTCAAGTTACCACCCTCTGATGCTACTAAGATACCACCCATCACCTTGTCCCTCGTGGTTTGATTAGATCATCTCTAGCCATCATGCTATCATTTGAGACCCTTTCTTGAACCTGAGTCTGTATCTGTGAGGAGTGGGTACCAAGGTCTTTTTTTAATGAGCTAGTGATATTCTGTGCATTCCACTTATGACCAGGACCAATTATTGTTCTGCACCTGGGCCTATTACCATTTAGTGTTCTCAGCCCCGTTCATGCCACGTTCTGTGAGCTGGGCCCTGCCTCTTGCTCACAGCTTAGCTCTGCTTTATGTTAGCCATGTTTTGTCCATTGTTAACTAGGCCTCAGGCCTCAAACCAGGCCTGTGCTGCATGGGCTTATGTTTTAGGCCCTCATCTTACTACACCTGCTTGTCTGGAGGTTTTTCCCTGATTCATACCTGACAGCAGCACGGGGGTGGGGTGGCGGGTGCCTGGGAGTGGTGGGGCGTGGAGCCATGTGTGGTCCAGGGAGTGGGATGCCCGCTTAATGACCCATTCCCATCCCTCTCCCATCTGTAGGAGAAAGTCTTGGCCTGGTGCCTGAGACTTTTCAGCAGTGCTCCAAGGTTCTATTATAAAACTACATTCCTCCGCCAAAGTCCCAACCCTGATACTCCCAGGCCCGCCATAAGGAGCTTAACATAACTGGCAAATAAAATCTGTCCGTCGTACAAAAAATGTGCAACTAAACAACAAATGGAGCGTTACTGTGTAAACAGTAAAATAAGGCTGTCACCTCCAAGCCGTGCATTATGCTTTTCCAAGGTGAGGGGTAAACATCCTCCCCACAAAAAGACAAAAAGTGGGGGGATATCAGAGAAAGAAAGAGCCTGAAGCATGGGCCTGGTGCGTGAGCCAACATAAGCAAGAGTTGTACGCTGCGTCATGGACAGGTCTTCTCAAAAGCAGATGTTTGCCTGCAAGTCAGTGTCCTGCGGCACTAGCACTGCTAGCACAGATAGAAGCCCATGGAATATGTAAATACCTTCCACCAGGACAGTACATGGGCACCCCAACTTAGTATGTAGTAACATAATTTGAAACAACAGGAGGGAAAGCATATAAATGTTGGGGGACCTCGAGGTAACTCTTTGGCTGGCCTAGGGGGGAAATAGTGAAATTCAGACTTTTGATTGAGCCGTGTCCATTGTCATGGGTACAAATGCATCGGGGCTCGGAGGCCACCTGGCTACCGATGACTATTAATGTACTTCGTTCTACAATAAACCTGACTCTGGTGCCTTCGTATCTTATCTGAGACTGTGGTCTTCATAGGGATGTAATAGTATAGTCAATTAACTGATTAACCAATAAGCAAAACCTTATAGGTTAATGTTATAGACTACACGCATTCCACTCTCCCCCTCAGTAAAATTTTTAGCAGGCTGGCCAGCAGACTGGTTCTGTCCCAGCTTGTGCCAGGTCTGAGACCTACTCCCACTGCAGCTCTGCATTTAAGGTGTCCCAACCCTTAAGCTCATGTTGGATCCAGGGGCTCAGAGCCCCCATACCTCCCCCCTTCGGGCAGGGGCTGCTGCCAACCCATGCTGCTGCCTCTGTATCAGAGGCAGCAGTGCAGGGTGGCAGGCAGCCGGTCCACCAGGGGAGCTGGTTTTTAAACTGGCTCTCCTCGCGGACCAGCTCCCTCTTGACATCCCGCGCTGCTGCCTCTGATAGAGCAGCAGCAGCATGGTATGGCAGGGGGCTCCCCAGGAGTGGGTCCGGAGCACACTGGCTACCGGTCCCACCTGGGGACTATAGAATAGTCAACTAACTGAGAAGAATTCATGAGGTTAATTGTCTATTCAATTAACCGATATTTAACAGCCCTAGGTCTTTGGGGGCTCTTGTGACGTCTATTATGCGAGCTACCTGCACAGAGCTGGCACGATATACTGAGGGAGCATACAAAAACGCACACAGCCGAACGTTTATCATCACTGACAGAGCAGGAGACTTGTCAGGATGCCACACCAGTGAACCCTGAATTTACTGCGTCCCTGTCCTGACCTACACCATTCAGACCCTGCACTCCCACCCCAGCATGCTCCAGCACCCCCCTTCCCAGGCCCTGCACACCCATCCCCAATAATAGTTTAAATACATTGCATTAATACATATGACATGTTATACATGTTCAGTACTCTATAATGGTTTGAACATGCAACATCTTTTGTTGCATCACTATGGCAAACATCCATGGTCCGGAAAACTCCATAATCCAGTATAGCCTATTTCCCAAGGTTGCCGGATTAAAGAAGTTAAGTGGATAGCACTACACATGTTCAACTAGTCATGTTACAAAGTGTTAATATTCTGTCAGCTTTTTTTTCCTGACTGCTGCTAACAGAATGTTAGGAACCATTAGGAAATGGATAGATAATAAGACTCAGACTATCATAATGCCACTATATAAATCCATGGTACACCCCCATGTTGAATACTGCCTGCAGTTTCAGTCCCTCTGTCTCAAAAAAGATATATTAGAATTGGAAAAGGTAAAGAGAAGGGCAACAAAAATTATTAAGGGTACAGAACAGCTTCCGTATGAGGAGAGATTAAAAAGACTGGGACTTTTCAGCTTGGAAAAGAGATGACTAAGAGGGGATAGAGGTCTGTAAAATTGTGAATGGTGTGGAGAAAGTGAATAAGGAAGAGTCATTTATGCCTTTACATAACAAAAACAATGAGGAGTCCCATGGTACCTTAGGGTAAGTCTACACTTGCTCCCTATCTCGAGATAGGGATGCAAATGTAGTGTACCGAAATTGCTAATGAAGCGTGGGATTTAAATATCCCACACTTAATTAGCATAATTGCGTCCGGGCACCATTTTGAAATTGCGTTATTGCAAAATAAAACGCCCCGTGTAAAAGCGTTATTTTGAGAGAAAACCCTTCTCTCAAAATAACTGTTATTCCTTATTGTATGAGGAAAACCCTTCTCTCAAAATAATGCTGCTACACATATTTAAATCCCACGCTTCATTAGCAATTTCGGTACACTACATTTGCATCCCTATCTCAAGATAGAGAGCAAGTGTAGACGTACCCTTTGAGACTAACAGTTTTATTAGGGCATAAGCTTTCATGGGTAAACCCCACGTCATCTGACGAAGTGGCCCTTATGCCCTAATAAATCTGGCTAAGGTGCCACAGGACTCCTTGCTGTTTTTGCAGATACAGACTAACATGGCCACCTCTCTGAAACTCTACATAACAAAAGAACTAGGAGTCACACAATGAAATTAATAGGCAGCAGGCTTAAAAACAAACAAAAGGAAATACTTCTTCACACAACACAGGCTACGTCTAGACTACAGGCTTCTTTTGCAAAAAGCTTTTTTTGGAAGAGATCTTCTCAAAAAACTTTTTCCAAAAGAAAGCGTCCACACTGCACAAGTGCATTGAAAAAACGTTCTGCTTTTTCAAAAGATAGTGTCCACACTGAATGGACGCTCTCTCGCATGTACGCTGTGATAGTTATGGATGAAATGGCCACCCGGGCACATGTGCTTTTTACTCTTTCCTCTTCTTCTGAAATAACTCCCTCTTCCCCATCCACTCATGCCTTTTTGCAAAAGAGCTCTTTTGCAAAAAGGCTTCTTCCTCGTAGAATGAGGATTACCAGTGCCAGAAAAAACCCTCTGATCTTTTGATTTTCTTGCGGAAGAACGCAATTGCAGTGTGGACGTTCCTCAAGTTTTGTCGGAAAAATGGCCATTTTTCTGACAAAACTCTGTAGTGTCGACATTCCCACAGTCAACCTGCAGAACATGTTGCCAGGGGAAGTTCAAAACTATCCTGGGGTTGGAAAAAAAAAAAAGAACTACAGGTTGCACTTCTCTAAACCAGGACTCCAGCAGGACCATAGATGTTTCTGGAGCAGAAGGGCCTGGTGGCCGGAAGTCCAGCAACAGGAGGGCTGGCGGCTAGGAACCCAGCCGCACCAGTGTCCAGGGCCACGGCCCAGCAGAAGCAGCCCTAGACAAGCTGCTGGCAACTGGCACCCCTAGGCGAAATGTGCGATTGGCGCATGATCGGCACCCCCACCTCCAATCCCTTCAATGGCCGTTTAATTTGGCGCCCTAGGCGACCGCCTAGTTTGCGCCTATGGACGGGCCGCCACTGTGGCCCAGTTGGGCCAGTGGCAGCAGGGCTGTCTAGGGCCGGGTGGCAGCAAATTAAAAAGTTTTATATAGAAGCAGGATTGTTCAGACTTCTTTGAAAACAGATTTCATTTCCTGTCAAACTGTAGTAAAATTGAAAGAATGTCTCAGATTGTCCTGAATACAAAGAGTTAAGACTAGCTTGGAATGCTATCTGATGCTTTCCTGCCACAAGAAGAACAAAGACAATCTTACATAGTGATAAAATTACATATTCAAAATATACAAGGAATAGAAGTAGAAGGCAGAGAGCCAATGAAAGAGTGACAGCAACCAACATGACTCTAAGCAATCCGGAAAGAAGTATGTTTTCCTATAATTTCATAAAAATAAGAAGAAGGGCATAAAAGTGAAGTGAGACACACATATACCACGACTGTGTTTGAACAGCAAACTCTTGCCCCGTGTATTCCGACAAGCAAGCTGACACGGAAGACATAAGCAAAACAAAGCCTCAAGAACAAACCAACCACACAAAGCTTCCACAAGGATTGGTGATTTGGGTTAACTGAAACCCTGCCAGATGCTCAGATTTAAATTCATATGATGCCGAAATGTTGCTCTAACCTACAATTATTAACTATTTCTCCTGTTCGTCACCAGATGGTTAGAGACCATCTAGTCTTGGAGAGGGGTCCAGTTAAACATTGGGAAACAGAGAAATAAGGAGATTTAGTTTGACTTATCATTCTTAATATTCATAATTAGCCTGTTTTAGGACAGCTTCTGAAATGGCTTCTTACTTAACATTGCTTGCTTTGCCCAATTACAAACTGCTTGAGTTATTAATAACTGGATAGACTTTCTTACCCTTGAACAAGCTGTTTGGGTAGGCGAAATAATTTGAAGATAGTAACACTGAATTCACAATACGATGCGGGGTATATTCTAATATGGTCTTAGTTTACTTCACTCTGAAGGGTGTAATCGCCAGTCAGAGCTGTCCACACGGAGACATACGGAAGAGACCAGAACAAGTGTTTGGTTACTTGTGTGGTTTGGGTTAGTTTTTTTCATTCTCTTGAATAATAACATGTTATGGTTAATAAAGATTTATTTTGTTTGGTCTTGATTACGGTGTCCTTTACGTGTTATAAAAGAACCCATCTGGCTACAGCAGGGGGAGTCACATAGAAACTGGCAGGAAGAGCTGGCCCACTGTTCCGTTTCTCTAAACGAAATATTTGTGGTATTTTTAAAAATAAAATTACTGGGCATCTCAATTTAAAAATTAACCTTTTCAACGCCACAATATGTAAGTGTGACTCCCAGGCCTGGTCAAAACAGATTTTAATCATGGTTACCTGACATGATTCTGCCACAAGAAAGGCAGGCAAATGAATCTTTAAATAAATGAGGAGACGGAGAAGATTTTTTTTCATGGCAAAACTGCCTGAGACTTCAAGCCTGTGGCCTCCTTCTCTTCCCTCAGGCTCTGAAAATATATACCTGCTTTTCTCCACATCAGTCTGCCAGCTAATTACCCATAAAGATTCAAATCATGAACTGCAACTCAAAGCTTTTCACAGGCGTTAGGGGAGTATTAAATGGGAAATTCTAAAACTAAATTACAGTTTCCCACTGCAAACATTAAAAAAAAATCTGCTTTTAATTAAAGAGGAAAAAAGTCAATGGATTGAAGTCTCCTCCTACCTACTTCCTTCCCCCAATGTGTTTTGAGCCAGAACCTCAACTGGTGTAAATCTACATAGCTTCATTGAAGACAATGGAGTTAATGCTAATTTGCACAACAGAGGAACTGGCCTTTGATGGGTTGGTGAAGCTTGAAAATACCCGCAGCACATTGGTTCTGAGCAGGGCCGGATTAAGACCTTTAGAGGCCCTAAGCACTGAAAAGATTATGGTGCCCCCCTGTTTTAAGTTCTCCCCCCCTTAGGGTAGGTCTCCCCACTCCCCAAGTTCCCGACTGCTCCCCCACGCCACCGGTCGCGGCTCCGGTCCTATCGGTCTCTACCCTCCTTGTCTATATCAGTGTTCACCATTATATTGCTCCAGTCTGGCCCGACGGTCAAAACGCCCTGTGACCTTGCCCTTGCGCGTTTTCTCGACTCGCCCCAGGGGCGGGGGAAGCGGGCTCGGGCCCTCCCTCTCTCCGAGCCCCAGCCCAGGACCCTAAGGTGGGGACCTCTGTCCCTGCTCAGTGGAGGGGGCCGTAGCCCCTAAACCCCTCCACTCATGGGTTCCATGGCCCCGCCCTGGGCGACTTCTTTTCCTGTCCTGTGCTTAGTTCTGGCCCGCTGGGTCGTAGGCAGGACTCACCGCTGCCGTCCCCCGTCCCGTGTCCTCTCGCTGGATGTTCCTTGCTCTGGTCTCCACTCCTTCCTGGCCGCTGGTCTCTCTGTCGCCCCTTCCCTCTTCTCCTTCCTCCTCCTCCTCCCTTTCCCCTCTCGCTTCCCCACGCCTTTTCAAATTCCCTGCCGTGGCATCTGGGGACGGCCCTTCCCTGACGTCCCCGCCCCCGCCCTTTGGCGCCCCCAGCGTGATGTCACGTGTGACGTCATCTGCGGGTGCTTCCGCCGGCGGGCGGGCCTCGTTTCCCGCTTTGCCGCCCACACTCGCCCCAGCTGCTCCCCGACTGGGGCTTCTCGGCGCATCCCCGTCCCCATTCGGCACTCCCCCCCCCGCCATGTTCCACGACTTGGGGCTTGGGGCTGCTCCCAGTGCGGGGCGGAGGCACCCCGTCACACCCCCCATATGTCATTCAAAATGAAAACAATACTATACCGTAAAATCTCATTTTTTTGGTGCCCCTGCTTTGCTGGTGCACTAAGAACGTGCTTAGTTTGCCTATTGGGTAATCCAGCCCTGGTTCTGAGCCTTTCAGGGTATATTTACAGTGCAATTAAACTGGCTATGTCAGCTGACTCGACCACAGGGCTAGAAAACGGCCATGTCGGTGACTGGGCTCAGCTCCTGTGAGACTCTGTGAGGGAGGGGGGCTCCATCTTCCCTGCAGTTCCACAGTCCTGCAGCCCAAGCCCCACAAAACCCACTCCACTGACGTGGACCAGCCATTGATTGAGCAGCTGGGTTTCCCACTCAGGCTATGTCTAGACTACGCGGAAGATTCGAAAGAGGATATGCTTTTCCTCAAAAAATGAGGTTTACGCGGCTTTTCGAAAAAACGGGGAGGTTGCCGAAAAAAAATGCGTCTAGACTACTTTCACGTTTGAAAGCTCCACTTTCGAAAGTGAGATCAGAAGAAGATATGCAAATTCCCACAGAATTTGCATATCCTCTTTTGAATCTTCCACGTAATCTAGACGAGCCCTCAGAGAATTTCCTGATAGAGCTGTGAAAGAGGCGCTTCCCCTCAAGCAGCTCCAAGGATGAAGACATCGGCTTTTCCTCTGCTGAGCCTGGAGATTTCAGCCAGGCCTGATGGTTTCAATCAAACAAAGCTTTGTGAGCTCAGCGTTCATGTGGAGTGGACACCTCTCCCCTGGCTTAGCACTGCACTAGAATTTGGATCCAAGACGGATACACGCTCACATGAGGCGCTGATGCCTGACAGGATGACAGTGAACTGCCTTGTAGTGATGAGTGAGATGCTTTCTCGGATCTGCCTGCAATTGTATTTCAGGTCTTGTGTGTGCTGGGGATTAAAATCCCTGGTGTAGTAGTGCCATGCAGACCCTTATTGTAGAAAGGCCAAGTAGCTAAAATCTGCCATTTGCATTGG
This sequence comes from Rafetus swinhoei, assembly GCA_019425775.1. Taxonomy (NCBI): domain Eukaryota; kingdom Metazoa; phylum Chordata; order Testudines; family Trionychidae; genus Rafetus; species Rafetus swinhoei. The sequence goes on along the minus strand of CM033445.1, from coordinate 20,649,286 downwards.
GTGCACTGTGCACCTGCTTGATCCTGGAATCATAGAATCATAGAACACTAGAACTGGAAGGAACCTCAAGAGGTCACCGAGTCCAGTCCCCTGTCCTCATGGCAGGATCCAGTACACTCTAGACCAGTGTTTCTCAATCAGTGGTATGAATACCCTTAGGGGTACTTGAGAGAAGTCTGGGGAGTACGTCAACACAACTGAAATTTGGAGAAAACTGAATTTTTGTTGTAAGTTTTACAGCGCTTTATTATTTTTGCACTTTTTATACCCCAAAATTTCATCGCCTGCCTGGCTACAATTAAGTTGTTTAAACAAATGTGTTGCAATGGTAGAAAAAAATTGTGTGTGTCTGAAAACTAGGTACTAGGGGTACTTCTAATTTTATTTTTTTTGAAAAAGGGGTACTTTATAAAAACACTGGCCTAACCATCCCTGATAGATGTCTATCTAACTTGCTCTTAAATATCTCCAGAGATGGAGATTCCACAACCTCCCTAGGCAACTTATTCCAGTGTTTAACCACCCTGACAGTTAGGAAGATGTTTCCTAATGTCCAACCTAAACCTCCCTTGCTGTAGTTTAAGCCCATTGCTTCTTGTCTTATCCTCAGAGGCCAAGGAGAACAATTTTTCTCCCTCCTCCTTGTGACACCCTTTTAGATACCTGAAGACTGCTATCATGTCCCCTCTCAGTCTTCTCCTTTCCAAACTAAACAAGCCCAATTCTTTCAGTCTTCCTTCATAGGTCATGTTCTCTAGACCTTTAATCATTCTTGTTGCTATTCTCTGGACCTTCTCCAATTTCTCCACATCTTTCATGAAATGTGGTGCCCAGAACCGGACACAATACTCCAATTGAGGCCTAATCGGTGCAGAGTAGAGCGGAAGAATGACTTCTTGTGTCTTGCTCACAACACTATGCAGCACTGATGCAAAACATGGTGCTGCCTGCATATACGAGTTGAGCTTCTCTAAACTGAGACTCTCTGGGCCAGCAACATCCAGGGTCCAGCAGGACCTGAGAGCTTTGGCAGCTGTGAGTCTGTGGCTGGGAGCAACAGACCAGCTGGATTAGCAGCAAGACAGTTCGGGAGTCGGGAGGCTGGGAGTAGGGGTGCCAGTGTTGACCTCCCCTGGTCCGGCAAATTCCCTCACACAGGACTGGTGAGCTTCCGAGGGTGCCGGACCTGGGAGGTCCAACATGAACGAGGCTTTGCAATGATACCATCAGTGGCTGTAACTGTGACAAGGCCTCAGTTTCAGTTCATCCAGTTGTGTGCTCTCTCATCTGCTCTGCTGAGTAGTTGCCAGTTGGGTACAGCCAATGGATTTAACCTTCACTAGGTTATTTCTTTTTAGCTACAAAGAGAGCCCCATTTCCCTCTGAGCAATTCCTGCTGCAAGAGCTTTCAGTGACTCAGATAATCAATATTGAGTGATTGCCTGGAGCTACTCTGGTTCATTTACACGATTTGATGAGAGACATGTATAACACACATGATAATATCCTTTGCAAAGCAGAAACTCATGTTTTCCACAGAGAAATGGACTAGCTGTGCGTATGTCTATGTGGTGTGGAGGTAATGTCAGAGACAAACTGAAGAGCCATGTCATCAGTTGTCTTCATAATGCCCCTTTGGCATATCACTAGCCGGCTGCACAAAGATCAATCTCCCCTGAGATTTCTTCCAACGTCTCAGAGCTCTGAGGCATTTCCATGTGCTGCCATTTTAAATTTAAAAAAATTCAGGTTGCTGTAAAAATATGAAATGTAAGGCTCAAAATTAGATCAGGTCCAACTCCCAGTATAATTAATGGGATTCTTTCTGTGAACGTCCATGAAAAAACAGGATCAAGAGTCCATGGAATTTTCCGATTAAAATAAAGTACTTCATGAAAGATTTTTGGAAGTGAGTGTGGTATGCTTGGTTGGCTGCAATTCCTGAGCATTCGGACAAGCTAACGTTTTACATATCCACAAACTTTATGAGTGAATATTCACCCCCCAAACCACACCAGTTATTTTACTCTCCATTCCCTACATCTGAGTCATGCAACCAGTAAACAAAAATGGTGCCATGTGACATAAAAAGAATCACACCATAAATACACAAAGAGGACAGTTTGTGAACTGACCTTGGCAGGAAAACTTTTCAGCCAAAGTGTATGAAGGATACTTACAAAATAAGTAGATGCTGTGAAACCACTATTTTCGCATGAACAATTCACACATGAAAGGGCAAAATAATTCAGAAGAAATAATTTACCCAGCTGTAATAATTTCTAGTCCTCAGCAATTTGGAAATTACTGTGTTTTCCACCTGATCTGTTTTCACATCTGAAAGATAAAGGTCTGCTTTTATCGTAATCATAGAAATGTAAGGCAGGAAGGGATCTCACGAGGTAATCCAGTCCATCCCCCCCTCACCCTCAGGCAAGATTAAATATACCAAGACCTTCCCTGACAGGCATTTGTTCAGTTTTTGTTCTCTCATCACAGTGTTTCCAGCTAGGTAACAAATGTTCAACATTTATCCCTTTCTTAGTTTGGAGGATTGGGAGACGTCTGATATGGTGGGAGGGGCATGGGGTTGCTAAGGGATATAAGGTTGGCTCCCAGCCATTCCAAATCAGCATTTATATCAGCTGTGATTTAGTTTCATTCTTAGCCCTGCAGAACAAAGAAGTCTTTGAAAGGACATCAAGGCTGGGGCTATGTCTAGACAACAGAGGTTTGTCGGAAAAACAGCCATTTTTCTGCCAAAACTTGAGTTATGTCCACACTGCAATCGTGTTCTTTCGACGGTAAATCGAAAGAACAGAGGGCTTTTTGCGCAATTGGTAATCCTCGTTCTACAAGGAAGAAGCCGTTTTGCGAAAGAGCTCTTTCACAAAAAGGCATGTACGGACAGGGAAGAGGGAGTTTTTTTGGAAGAAGAGGGAAGAGGAAAAAGCACAGGTGCTCTGGTGGCCATTCTGTCCATAGCAATCACTGCTTAAATGTGAGATAGCATCCAGGCAGTCTGGACGCTCTCTTTTGAAAAAGCACACTGCCTTTTCGATGTGCTTTTGCAGTGTGGATGCTCTCTTTTGCAAGAAGTTTTTTCGGAAGATCTCTTCCGAAAAAAGCTTCTTGCGCAAGAAGTCTGTAGTCTAGACATAGCCTGAGAGAGATGCAAGATCACATTTTCTCTTTCAAATAAATCTCTTTTTTGATCATATCAGATATGACTGGTCCTTTGGGTGACCTCACAACATGGATTATGGGTCTAGATTGTTTTATCCTCTTAACAATTTTTCAAAGGGTTATTGATTGTGTATTCACATTTATGGTTATTATTATGGTGCTCAAAGGAGGCTCAACCTTTCAGTTCTTGGAAGACATATGTATGTTACATAATTATTTACTACGGGGCTTTTGTTTTGTGACTGTACACAAAGCTACTTTGGTACTGTGAGGATTAATTAATGATAATCTTTGCAAATACAAAAGGCTAAGTGGCATCATTATTGTTTAAGCCTCTGTACCTCAGTTTCTCTATGTGTACGAGGATGCTCATACCAATTATTTTGCACGTATTGCATGCATAAATCCTTTAAATCTCACAGATGGGCAAAATTCAGTAGCCTCGGTTTGCAGATCAAGAAACAAAGATACAGGAAGGCAAAATGATTTGGCTAAAGTCTCATAGCAAATTAGTAGCAGAGAGAACACAAGCCGATAGTCCAAACAGCTCCCTTCTCCGTTGCATTCATCGGAAAAACCCTGCTTCCCAGGAAGGATATTGCTGACTTCCTTCACTAGGGTTGTTGGAAGGATTGTTAAATTAATTATTGCTTATAAAATCCTTGGAAATCCTCAAAACAGAAAGCACGGTAGAAGTGCAAATTAAGAGAGAAGCATGATTTCCCCTGGCGTCACGTACCAGGAGGAAGTGAGTTTTGGCAAGTTGGCGGAAACATCTCATGCCCAGGCTCTCGGACATAAGTTTAGCTCACTTGTTTTAGGAGTGAATGTAAGGCTTATGAGAGGTTCCAAGCTGCCTATTTGGGAGATCTTGTGCTCACGCTACAGAACAGAACAGGCACCGCTCAGGTCAGGCGCCTCACACCGCAGCTCTGAATCCTGATTGACTTCCCTTCCCTTCCCGAGCTGAGAGGGCCATATGATGCTTATAAGCATGCAAAACTGGTGCAAAAGGATGGGTGCATCCTGTTATCTCAGTATAGCCAGAGACACTGGGAGGAATGGAAGTCTTTGGAATGGAAGGAAATCTCTCTGCGGGCTATTGTTCACAGATCAGGGTTTGGCTCTTGGTCCTCCTTCCTCTTTGCAAGAGAAGGAAGATCTGGAGGTCTAGTCTCTCAGGAAGCCCTAAGAGCAGTGGTCCCCAAGCTTTTCAGGGTCCCTCCCCCTTCTTACGGGAGCCGGGCCATGAATGCAGCTGTGGCCAGCAGTTGAGTCTGGGGGTGGGGCCAGGCCATGGACAGAGCTGTAGCTGGGGGTTGGGCTGGAGCAAAGCTGGGAGCACAGTGGGACTGGGAGCTGCTCCCACCCCACACCCATTGGGGGCACATATCACAGTTTGGGGACTTCTGCCCTAAAGAGTCGGCTCTTTAGGGGCGTGGTCTAAGAGGATCTCTAGCCCCTTTTGGGGTTTATCTCCAGCCCCTATCCGTGGGGGCTGTTGGCTTGCTGTCGGGTAGGGTGGCTTCATCAGCATGTGCCTCGCAGCTGTCCCCTCCACAGCTCTGTTCCGTGCAGCCCTTAGGCAGAACAACCCTGTTCACAGCTCCTTCCTGTGGCAAGTTTCCCTCTTTTAAGCTACTCTCCCTCCAGGCTGAGCGACACATGCAGTTGTGTCTCCTTAGCTCAGAGCAGGCCCAGAGGCGCTCATTAGCTTCCTTCATACCAGGGTGAGGGCATATCCCTTCACACCGGGTTTATTCTGCATGGACTTAAATCAAGTAAGACGAGAAAGACAAGAACCAATAGCAGGAACTTAAAGTCAATCAAATTAATATTGGAACTTCAGGCACAAATCCTTAATCATGAAGGTGATTAATCATTGGCACAAACTACCAAAGGAAATGGTAGATTCTCTGTCCCTTGAAGTTCTTTAGTCAAGCCTGGTCTTTCTGGAAGAGTCTTTGGTGAGGCACAAATTATCGGGTTCAGAGGAATACCTGGTTGGAATTCTTTGGCTTCTTTTATGCAGAAATAAGACTAGATGAGCTAATTGGCTCTTCTGGCCTTCAACCGCAACAACAAACAACAACAATCTATGATTAGGGGATGGGTTTAAACTCAACCAACATAGGACACTTGCAAATAGGAATAAGCACTGGGCCTTTGGCATGGATTAAAGAAAATCATTTCAAAAACACATCTTCAGTTAAACCGGTTGACAGTGCCTCAGTTTCCATGACCAATTGGCTCTCCGTGTTTGTGTGGAGAATACCAACAAGGAGGCTACTTGCTACATGAAACTTTTTACAGCAGAAACAGGAAGAGGGACACACCATGAAACCCTGTGACATTATAACAACCTATATTTGATGCAACTTTTTTTTAAGGTGGGAAACTGAGTTTTCAGCTAAACAAAAATTTCCTCAGACAGATTTGGATTTCTTCAAAATATCCATTTTTATAAGAAAATTGAAAAAGAAACCCCTTTTGGGAAAAATCTAAATATTTTTTATTTTTGACTGAATTTTTTTGGATTTTGATGAAAAATTGCATTCTTTGGAAAAAGAAAATGTTTTCTGACCTACATTTTTTTCTAAATTTTGCCAAAATGTGACATGCTTTTAAAAAATCTTTTGAAAAACTTTGATTTGGGGAATGAACATTTCCATCAACATTTTGAATAAAACATATTTTTTTTTCTAATTACCACCTCCTTCCCCAGCTTTTTGACCATCTTTATTTAAAATAATAAAATATCCTCCAATTGTGATCAGAATATTCATCTACCCTCTTGAGTCCTTGAGTCATCAGCCTTTAGTGGTATTTTGTGTTTAACACACATGAAGTGAGAGCACGAGGCTTTATTAGACGATACTCAAATTGTGTTAGTTATTGTATGTCACTCTGGGTGCATCCACACTGCAGCGTTTTTCTGGAAAAACTACCATTTTTCCGGAAAAAAAAAAACTTGTGTCCACACTGTCATTGAGTTCTTGCGACAGAAAGTCGAAATAAAGGAGAGGTTTTTCCAATGGCGGTAAACCTCATTCTATGAGGAAGAAGGCTTTTTCTGAAAAAGCTTTTTTGGAAAAAGACGTGTGTGGACGCAGAAGAGGGAGTTCTTTCGAAAGAAGAGGCCTCCAGGAAGAGGCCTTAGTGGCCACTCTGTCCAGACTAATCACAACTTAAATGCGAGATAGCATCCAATCAACATGGACGTTATCGTTCAAAAAAGCACATTGCTTTTTCATTGCGCTTTTGCTATGTGGACGATCTCTTTCAAAATAAGCTTCTCCGGAAGATTTCTGAAAGAAGCTTGCAGTCAGGGCCGAAACTAAGGTTTTCTGTGCCTGGGGAAAGCTACTGAACTGTGCCCCCCCCCACCCCCAAAAATGAAAAATTCTTAATTTTTTGTATTAATTTTATTCATTGCACATGTTGTTAACTGCACATATATTGAGATGGCAAATAGATGATAGTAAAGATAGAAATGAAATAATATTTTAACTTTCTAATTTTTAATTTTGCGCCCCTAAATGTACTGCGGCTGGGGTGAGTGCCCCACTTACCCCATCCTTGTTACGGCTCTGCTTGCAGTCTAGACGTAGCCTCTGAAGTAGCTGGAATGACAGCCAGGGGAAGAGCCTGCTTATTTATATCACATGTATGATGTCCTTTCTCTTGCCGTGTTAACACCGAGCTCTTTGAAGTGTTCCTTTTTCTCCATGTAACACGTCCGTGTTCCAAACCTGGGCAGAGCCCTCATGAGTTAAGCTGAGAGTCATTATTTGTTTGCAGGGGGAAACTGAGTTCTCATAGATCTTAAAAAGCTCTTACTTTATATGGGGTGGGAAGGAAGAAAAAAGTCTAAGCCCCTTAGAACCTTGTGTCAGTGGTTTGTAGTGGTAGTGCATGAATCAAGCCTTTTGGGTGGGTGGTTATCAACGAAAGAGCAAGGATGGATTGCTTTGGAGAGGACATGGCAGGACCTCAAACACTGAATGATAAAAGACCTGAGGGCATCAGTGATACTTCCTTTGGCAATGGGTAGCACTGAAATCTGGCTCGCCCCTCCTCTCCCTCAAACACTGTGTACATATCAGAATGGCCCGTGGCGCGCCACTACTTAAGAGTCTCTTGACGTTTCTGTTATAGAAAGCCCATATTAATTCACTTCAGCCTGCAACTTGATACACTGAATAATTTGTCAGCACACGAGCAACTGCTGGGGGAGGGAGGGCTTGTGTTTGCTTTGTTTTCTAAAAAAGTGACATTAATCAGGCTCAGCAAGGCTTCTTTAATGCACCTGAATAGTCTGTGTAATTGTCTGGAGACTAGAATATTGTGGGCACTCAAGGACTGGTGTTATGAAGTGCTGAGCATAGACAATGCCTCCTTGAGTCAATGGGAATTGCAGACAGTTGGCATCCTACAGAAAACACACATTCAGATCCTGCCTGCATAAGGTATTAAGGGCCGGGATCCTACGCCCATGGATGTCAATGGGAGTTTTGCCATTTACTTAAATGAAACATGGAGAGCGTTTGAAAACCCCACCTCCGTTGGCTCTGAGCTTGCAAACTGCTCCACTAAAAAGGACGGGCCTGCATGGGGCCCACTGGACTATGGGTACAGAGCACTCTTCAGAACCAGTTTCTAAGACAATGTGTCCATGTGGGTCCACAGATCTTCTTACACAGCGCAGGCCCCTTGACTTAATGGGAGCAGGTTTGGGCTCTTATGCCCGAGCTACACCAGAGACTTTTAGGAAGCATGTTCGCAGCTGTTCCACCAGCAGTTCCGGCTGCATAGACTGTCGCTTTGTTGGAAATGATCATTTATGGAAGTCTCCAGCCAGAGCCGGTCTTAGGGCGGGTGAGCCGGGCAGTTGCCTGGGGCCGCCATTTTCAAGGGGCCACCAACAGCGCCAGTGTTAGGGGCAGGCCACATTTTGGCCAACCTCCTGAATTTTTGTCCGGTAATTTTTTTGAAACCATCTGGCAACCCTACGGGCAAGCTGGTTGCCCAGGGCCACCAATTGGTTAGGACCGGCCCTGTCTCCAGCATCTCCCAGCCCTTTTCATCAGCGTGTCATATAGACCTCCTCGGGGTGGCACTAGCACAAGATGCCGCGGCGGCCTTGTCAGGTTCAGCAGACCAGCTCCGCTACATCTTTGTGTCTACATTCGATTCAGCGACGCTACCCCGATTTATACAAGTTAAGGGTCAGGCCTTCAGAGGGACACGTCCACCCTCTGACATTTGTAAACAGCAATTTTGGAAAACAACCTGCCTGTCAGGACATGGCCCCCCTCTAACTGCACTGCTATGGGCTGCAGTCACTGGAGAAGATAATTTCTTGCATTAGGGTTCTGATCCCTATTGTGGCACCCTTATACCATGGAAAATCCTGTTTTATAGACGCAGATAAAACATAAATTGCAAAGGAATGAAAAAGGTTTAGGAAATCTTCCCCATTATGAGCGAGTGCCTCACAACCTTTCTAGAATGTAATATGCAGGCGATAAAACAAAGGACAATAACGCCACGGATACTGATTTCTATGAAGAGAAAGAATAATGCCAGAAGAACACTTAGCAAGCTGGGAAGAATGACACTGCTAGGATCTCTCTGAAATCCTCTCTGCTTAGCCATACAGCTGTATTTTGCCCAGAGCCAGGCATGCTAACTGCACTCTTCAGACTAAAATGATGCAGTTACAAATTTAAAATAAGAAAGAAAGGGAGAAAGAAGTGAAGCAGATTAGGCAAGAGAAAAAAGATGTATCATCAGGCCATATTTGAAAGTGGATTTCAGTGATAAGGCAGAGAGATTCACCGTCAGTGAAGAGTCTTGCACCATCAGGAGCGAAACTGTGTTAAGTGACAGAAAGTAGGCAGGATTCAGATAGTGACAAGATAAACTTAAAAAACAACAAATGTCTGGTAGCACTTTATAGACTAACAAAACATGTAGATGTATCATGAGCTTTCGTGAGCACAGCCCATTTCTTCAGATGACCGGAGTTTTGAGTTTAGGATGTGCAGACCCAAAATAAATAAATATGGGAGAAGGGGCGGGGAGGAAAAAAAGGGAGCAGAGGGTATGGAAATATCAAAGGGAAAAACAGGAAGGCAGAACTGGGAATAATAAGCACCTGAAGATTGGATAGTTAAAACGAAGCAGATAAGAATCAAAGGCAATAACAGGAATCTACACAAAGAGCTTTTTGCACTTTCATTGAATGTTAGTTTGATAGTATCCCAACCATCCTTCATCACGATTGAGGCCATTAGCCTGAGAATTGAACGTGTGGATGAATTGTAATTCCAACGCCTCTCTGTGTATTTGGCTAGTAGAATTGGTTTGTGACAAGACAGCCACTTGAAGATCTTTTAAACAGTGATTTGGTAGATTAAAGTGTTCCCCAACAGGTTTCTGTATATTCCCTTTATGTATATCTGATTTGTGTCCATTGATTCTATCCCATAGGGACTGTCCAGTTTGTCCAATATATATAGCAGTGGGACATTGCTGGCATTTGAAGGCATAGATCAAATTACTGGATGTTCAGTCAAATGACCTTTTGATTTGGTAGCTTATGTTGTTGGCTCCAGTGATGAATTCGCTTGTATAGATACCATTTACATGTTTTGTTAGTCTATAAAGTGCTATCAGACCATTTGTTGGTTTTTAAATTTATCCTGTACAGACTAACTAGGCTACCCCCTGAAGATAGTGGAAAGAGTTAGAGGAGTTCACAGACAAGCTTGGGAGCAGACCCTCAGGTGGTACAAGTCAATGCAACTCTACTGGAGGGCATCCGGCATACAGAGATAATTATTTTACTGCCTCCTGAAATAATGAGAAGTTTTCGGCATTGCTTGGCAATGCATTTGACATGGCCTTGTTTCTTGTGGGAAAGCCAGCAGCAGTGTTCTGCCCAAGCTGGTGACTTGAGGGTGGAGAACTGGTGAGCCCAGAGAGATTGAAGTTGTATAGGCAACCTTGGGACCTGACTGGAGCCGAACCAGAGAAGTTGCCGAACCACGAGATATCAATATTGTCTAGCAGCATTACCAACACTTCCACTGTGTACTGGGCTCTTAGAAGATAGTTAGGGGTAAATTAGAGCTAAATAACAGCACAGAACCCTGAGAGCCAGGACTGGTGGCTGTAAACAAACTTTATGGGACCACAGGAAACGTGGCCACAGTCATGATAAGTGGACATCCAGCTAACGAACATCCTGCCAGACTACGGATGTTGCTGGACCAGAGAGTGCCTGAGTAGAGAAGGTCAACCTGAAGTTAGTAAAGCCAAGAGAAGACAAAGACGAGAAAGAAAAGCCCAGTAGAGATGGAGTCAAGGCATGCGGTGGGCAATACTACAAATTCACCTGATGCCATTTATGCAGATACAAGGGGGCCTCATTCTCCACAGCCATGCACGTTGTGGCATTAATATCTGTGCAGAGTGAGTGCAGCATGACACGCTGCCACATCAGAAAAGGGAGCACTTGGTGCCCTATTGCACACTGTGAAGAGAGAGACACAACATGAAGTACCAGGTGGTGGAGAATCAGGCCCACCATCCCTGTGAGGAGAATTCTGAGTTAGGAAAGGGCCCAAAGTTACCTCAAAAGGCTACATAGGTCCGGAGTCAATGCAGTTGCTATGGATTTTGCAATGGAGAAAGAACATAATTTTACCCAGTGGAGAAAAATGAGAGGTCTGAGACAAGGAGGAAAAAGATGGAGCTAGAGTTGCCTATGAGGAACCTTTTCTCTATGCCAAGTGGTCTGTCTTGTAGTACTTCAGCAAAGGAAGTATAAATGAAGCTACATATTTATCTGGGCAACGCAGAAGAAGGGAGAGGACATTTAGGAGACTTTTTGGAAAGAGAATGGGATGGGAGGGAGTGGGATCCGGGGAAAGGCAGGAGGCATATCGGGGGAAGTAAGAGGAAATGAGTGTAGAAATGACCTTGGAGATGAGGACAAGAAGCTAGAATCCAATATGGGAGGCAGGAGAAGGGATCTGGAATAGGGTAGTGACAGTGTCAGGGCAGCAGGAGTGGAAGATGACTGGGAAGGCACACTTTGGGCTCAATGAAAACAGGGAAAGAAGAGATGCAAAAAAGTCAGAGGAGGAGAAGCAGATGAGCTAAAAGATACAGGGGTGTGGACCAGGTCCCTTTGTCAATGGTGATGGAGAAGATACAGGAGCCATGTAACTGGAAATCTTCAAAAGCCTTTCAGGGCAGCAGTACAGCCGGATCAGTCATAGATAGATACCACATGGATTGAAGTTCTCTCCACATTTATCAGCTGATGTAGGAAGTAGCCTGCCTGTTTCATAAAGTCAATCCCCTGAAGCCACGGTGGAGACTGGCAACAGCAGTTAGTGGGAGACCACAAAATTAAGGCCTTTTGCTGTTGGAGTGCCCCTGCTTCTTTAAGAATTCATGATGTGGTTTGATGCTAAATGTTGATAAAAGATCCAACTGCTTCCATAGCTGCAGTAGTTCATGTAGGAATCCCATGTAGATTTCAGGTTCTTACATGGAAAATTGACACAGAGCTCTAGCAACAAAACAGGCTTGTTAGAGAGCACCAATTACTCAGTCGAAGCAGCTGATCACTAGCTGTTAGCTACCACTCCATGGCAAATAATCCCCATTAAACCGAAGACAAGTGCAGAACTGGGCTGAGAGCACACAGTAGCATTGCTTTAATAACACTACTAATAATACTACAGTAACACTGTGATGTGTTTCTTAAAGGACCAAGCAGTCGTCCCCGAAGGAGTGTAACCCACACACCTTGGGCTCATCTAGACTACAGGGAACAGTCAAAAGAAGATATGCAAATGCCGCGGGAATTTGCATATCTTCTTCTGATCGCACTTTCCGTAAGTTCCGATATGCAAATTCCATGGAGCTTTAGAAAGTGAAAGTAGTTAAGATGCAGCTTTTTGGCGACCCCCCCCTTGTCAAAAAGCCACTCTTCCTCAAAAAAGGACGTTTATGCGGCTTTTCGACAAAGGGAGGGTTTGCGGAAAAAAGCTGCATCTTAACTACTTTCACTTTCGAAAGCTCCATGGAATTTGCATATCCTGTGGAATTTGCATATCTTCTTTCAACCATTCCCCGTAGTCTAGATGAGCCCCTAGTATCGTTCACTGTCCCATGTAGGGGCACTTAGACCATTTACAGTGAAAGATAAGAACAAGGGATCTCTACAGCCTTAGCTGAGCGCCAGCTGGCTTTATACCTCAAGCTGCTCCTATACTAAGCTCCAGAGATTCCAGGTTCAAATCGCCCTGGTGGTGGTTACAGGAGCATGATGGGCAAAGGGCAGCATTCTATTCTCCTCTTCCTCCCCAAACCATTGATCCCTTGAATTGTTCCCACATGAGTATATTGGAAGACTCCGATATCAGGCTTGCTGCAGGTTGCAGATGCTCCAGTATATGGAAATAAGGCAGTGCCCCTTTATACAGTTTGGCCACGTCTACACTACATATAAGATGGAAGCAGCCGCAGTCGATCTCCCAGGGTTTGAATTAGTGGGTCTAGTGAAGACGTGCTAATTTGAGCTGAGAGGGCTCTCCATCGGCGCTGGAAGTCCTGCTTCCATGAGGAGCAAGGGAAGTCGAAGGGAGAGTATGCTCCCGCCAACCTTCTGCTGCGTGGATGGTGCCGAAATTCGAGTTAAGGTACTTCAACTTCAGCTACACACTTAACGTAGCTGAAGTTGCGTATCGTAATTCGAACTTAGCGCACAGTGAGAATCAACAGAAGACTCTCAAAGCCTGGCCTACACTACGGGATGTGTTTTGGAAGCCACCAGAATTCATTCAGAGCAGCAAAGTGAGTAACTAGGCCTGGCAGGTTTGTGTGAGTTCAGTAAACAGTTATTTGAGACCTAATTATGCCTGTGTGATTTCTTCTTTGTATTCGTTTTGTGGTGTAAAGAGAAAAAAAAAAAAAAAAAAGACAGATGCGTTGGAAGAAGCCAGGTGTTATTAATTATTATTTCTTTGTGTTATAGTAGCAGTGAGAGACTCCAATGAAGACATGGTTCTCATAGCAGGTAAACATATTACGAGGCAGCCCTGATCCCGAAGAACTCTCAGGCCAAACAGATGAGAGAGAAGAAAAAGTAAGTACTAATAATGAACCTGCCGCTTATGTAGTTATGTAGCCAATTAAGCACTTTGCGAAAGACATTACGTCACCCTCATTTTGCAGGTGGAGAACAAAGGCACAGAGAGATTACAGGTCCATCTGCATTGCAGCCAGCGTTGTGATTTGCAGATTGGGTAGCGGTATCTGCACTGGCTTTGGTCTGGCTAGCACTAAGGATGTTAAAATGTGGTTAATTGACTAGTCGACTAGTCGATGGAATTTCCATCAACTAGTCAACTAGTCGATAGGCACTTCCCCATTCCTCCTTTGAAATGTACAAGAGCCCCAGTGGCGGCTCTTGTACATTTCAAAGGAGGAATGTGGAACTCCGCGTACAGCCTCCTGGGGCCAGCAGGAAGTCCCGCTGACTCCGGGCTGCACGTGGGTGCCTACTTTGAAATGCACAAGAGTCCCCAGCGGGGACTCTTGTGCATTTCAAAGCCATGGAACTCAGAGTCCCCTGGACTCAGAGTCCCCTGTTGACCCCGGGCTCCATGCTACGCTGCATGCTGCTAGGAGCCCGGGGTCAGCTGATGACCCCGGGTCTCCACCCCGGGTTCTGGAGAAGTTCTGCATGGAGCCCGGGATCAGCTGGGGACTCCCAGCTGACCCCAGGCTCCATGGCAGCTGTTCCTTTGAAATGCCAGAAGTGGCGTTTTAAAGGGGCAGCCACCACACAGCTGATCTGTGGAAGTACCCACTTTGAAGTACCCCTTTCCCCCCTCTTTGCTGCCTCTATCTCACAGAGGCAGCAGGGGTGGGGGGGGAATCGACTAGTCGACTAGTCAAAAGACTATCCGATAAGCAAATGCTTGTCGGCTAGTCGACTAGTCTTTAACATCTCTAGCTAGCACACTAAAAGTAGCAGCAAGGATGTGGCAGGATAGGTTTCAGCCTGGGCTGCACAAACCCACCTGGTCACCACCGGGGTGAAATGGGAACTGTCACCTCCTCAGTCTGGTTTTTAGTGAGCTACCGGGATTCAAACTAGCTGCGGAATGGCTACTGAAGTTACAGCTCACACCTCTGGCTGCAGTGTAGACGTGCCCTCAGCGATGTGCCCCTGATCTCACAGGCAGGGGAGCGGACTGCTTCTGCCGGCCCCTAGGCAAGGTGCAGGGAAGGCCGGCTCAGCGCCCCATGGAAGGGGCAGGGCCGGGTGTAGCCAGCCCTGAGCACCACGTGGAGTGTGATGCACCGGCCCCTGGGCAGAATGTGGGGTCCCCTTCCTCAGCCCTTAGCGCTGTTGGGAGCACTCGGCGCAGTGCTCCAGCAGTGATTTCAAGGTCCTGAAGCTGCGGCCACAGTAGCAGCGGCAGGGGCTGAGACCCCTGGGCCCCTTTGAATCGCCGGGTCCTGGAGCAACTGCCTCTTTTGTCCCCCTGCCCGCCCCGCTTACCAGTGGGCCTACACACAGGGAATCTGTGTCAGGCCCAAAAATTGAATCCTGATCTCCTGAGTCCCTCTCCAGTGTCTTCACCACAAGACTCCTTCTCCCCTGTTTGGGGAGGGAAATTTTGCTTTATGCCTAATTTGAGGCAGGACTGTCACCCCTGGCAGTGATAAAGTTCCACGTTCCTTCACCACCTTAATAATATATCAGTAGAGCTGGCCTCAAGAACAGAGGCTGAATCTATCATTGCACATGTTTGCTTGTCAAATAGATGCTAACATAAAACACTGCTTGTGTGTTTATTTTCCTGAAATCGGCCTTTGGAGGAAAAGCAGGGGGCTGTTTATTTAAGCAAAAACTTCAAAGAAGGTGAGATTTTGCAAATCTCAAGGATCTATGGGTGCAGCAGCGAGAGGGCGCTGCATGGTACAGACCTATTACTGAAGAAATGAAATTTCTTCTCTGAAAGACTGGGAAGAAGGAGCTATTTACTTGTGCTTATGAAGTGCAGTGGAGTAGATAAAGCCATTTAGTTATATAAAAATTAGTTATTACTAGGATGTAATGATTTGGGGATTTGTAAGGCTATTATAAATTGGATCAATATGTTCCAGTTCATCTTATTGTACATTTTTAACGTAACTGTCGCATTTGTGCTATTGGCTGGGGGTAAAGTCTGAGCTAATGGATACAGAAAGAATCCCCCTCAGGCATGCCTGGTTGTCTGGGAGGAGGGATGTCGAGCTCTAGAGTTTCACTAATAGTTATCTGACATGTGCAGGAAGAAAGCTTAATTGTCATACAGGACGTATGGAATGATCTCTCAGGGGTTCTTGTTGACAGAGTATTAACACACACATGAAAGCTTTCGGATCCCATGACATGACCCATCGTGAAGTAAAAGCAAGTTGTCTGCCGTACATAGGATGGATTTATATAGAAGTCAGATCATTAGCATACAAAGGGCATCAGTCATTATACAGGTGAAACCCCTCTAGTTCTGCATTCTTGGGCCACAGGAGGTCAAAATCAAATCAAATGAATGGAGATGCCTAGCTCCTAGAACTGGAAGGGACACCAACTCCTGCCCTTTCCCACCATCACCTCACCCTCTCCCCGTCATGGCACCCTGCCCTCAACCACCTGGCTTTGGGAATCACCGGAAAAGGGGGAGACCTGGTGCCATGTGGGGAGCCATGGGTGGCCTCCCACCCTGTGACCCCAAATCCACATGCTCAAGGGACAGGGTGCCATGGGAAGAGAGGCCGGGGTGATGGTAGTAAGGGGCAGAGCTTGTGGGCCAATAACAGACAGCCTGCCCCACCCACTGGGAATTCTGGGCCGGATTATACAATCGCTCAAGATCCCTGATGTAAACTACCTGGTTTTTTGGTGGCACCCTGTCCTTTTGTGATAACCTTACCAGCAAAAAGATTTGTCACATTTTATATCATCACTTTTCAGAAGCGTTAGGTTAGAAAAGTGTCTTTTAAAATCTATAATAAGTGGAATATAGTAGATTTTGAATGAAAATGATGCTGATGTGGCAAATGCCTCACCTGGTACAATATTAACCTTACCCATATCAGACGCTAGGTTTACAAGGGTGGCTCATATCTGAATTCAACTACGTTTACAGGTGCTCAAGGAAAAGTTTTGGGGCTTTGTCTCATTCAGCGGGTAAATTGGGACGGACTAGATCTGTGCTCTAACAGCAAGAAACCAACTGATGTGTTGTAATAGGTACAAACCAAAGGGATGGAAGATTAGCATCCACTAACGGAGTCGGCTTTTGATTAACAGGGATCATTAGGATCTTCTAGTTTGTCCTCTTACATGATACATACTAGAGAACATCACTCCGTAATTTTTTCATTAAGACCATGGTTGTTTGAACTATAAGGGTATGTCGACACTACAGAGACGATCGAAGCTGTTGCTGTCGATCTTCCAGGATTTGCATTAGTAGGTCTAGTGAAGACAGCAATTGGAACTGGGGGGTGCTCTGGTGGATGCCGGTAACCCTGCTTCCCCAAGGAGTAAGGGAAGTCCAAGGGAGAGTGTTCTCCCTTTGACTTCCTGCAGTGGGGACAGCGCCAAAAGTCGAGTTAAGGTACTTCGACTTCAGCTACGTAATTAATGGAGCTGAAGTTGCGTATCTTAATCCAACCTTATCTCATAGCGTAGATCAGTGGTCTCCAACCTTTTCAACCACAAGATCACTTTTTCAATTTAAGCGGAATGGAAGATCTACCTCAAACGCAAATTCCCCCGCCCCGCTTCCTTCCCCCCTTCTCTGAGGCCCTGCCCCTGCTCTGCCCCTTCTCCGAGGCCTCACTCTGCTCACTCCATCCCCTTTCCTCCCCGAATCTCATTCACTTTCACCAGGCTAGGGTAGGGGGTTGGGGTGCAGGCTCTGGTCTTGGGCCAGGGGGTTCGGAGTGTGGGAGGGGATTCAAAAGGGCCTGGCGCTTCCCACCATACCCCCCTCCTCCCTGCTGTAATGGTGGTGGCTGGAGCCCCAGGCCCCTTAAGTTGCCACCAGAGCCCCAGGTGGTGTGCTCTGGGCAGAGCTGAAAAGCTGTCAGGGGAGGCTAGATCCCAGCTCCACCCCTTCCATCTGAGGCCACGCCCCTTCTGGGAATGCAGAGCTGCCACCCCACCTTGGCCCCTGGGGCCAAGACTCCACTCGGTGTCCTTATCCTCTCTCTTGATCTCAAGATACAATTTTTATGTTGTAGCCAAAAACTGTACCTCAGAGTGAATCTGCCATTCACACACTCTGGTCATCAGAAGAAGTGGGTTTTGCCCATGGAAGCTCATGATACCATCTACATGTTTTGTTAGTCTTTAAGGTGCTACTAGACTATTTGTTGTTTTTTAAGTTTTTCCTGTTACAGACTAACTTGGCTACCCCTCTGATGCTTAAGAAACTTTGACTGGAGAAAAATGAGGCCTGTTCCTTTATAAATGGTTTGATCTAGATCTTTCATCCAGGAAGGTATAATAAGCAAGCCGGAGATTTAGACTTTTTCTCCATGTAAAGTTACACTATGTTTAACTAAAGGTAGAATTTTTAAGTGAATTAGTTAAACTGGTGAGAAAAAGGCAATGTGGAAGCTCTTATTTCAGTTTTGATTTAGCGTAAGCCCATGTAGAAGAGGATAAACTAAAATAAGACCCATGTAATCTGAAACAAGGGCCAGCTGGGGGACTGAACTTGTTTAAATAAATCAGTGCAAAGTTGCACGTGCACCTCCCCCAGAGTTAAAAGAAAGAATGGGCTTCTGTCAGATACACAAAGCTAGTGCTGAAGGTGAAAGAGAGGTGAAGTTAAGGAAGTAAAGTTAAGGAAGTGAAGTTAAGGTTTTAGGATTAATGATCTTCAAAACACATAATCTGTCTAAAGTGCTGACATTAACCGAAGTGTTGTAAGCAGACACTAGAAGTCATTCTTCTGCTCTACTCTGTGCTGAATAGGCCTCAATTGGAGTATTGTGTCCAGTTCTGGGCATCACATTTCAAGAAAGATGTGGAGAAATTGGAGAAGGTCCAGAGAAGAGCAACAAAAATGATTAAAGGTCTTGAGCAGTGTTTCTTAACCAATGGTACGAGTACCCCCCTTCGGGTACTCGAGAGAAGTCTGGGGGGTACATCAATACAACTGAAATTTGGAGAAAACTGAATTTTTGTTTTAAGTTTTACAGCATTTTATTATTTTTGTACTTTTTACACCCAAAAATTTCATCGCCCACCCGGCTACGATTAAGTTGTTTAAACAAATGTGTTGCAACGGTAGAAAAAAAATTTGGTAAGTCTGAAAACTGTAGGTACTGAGGGTACTTATAATTTTTTTTTTTTGAAAAAGGGGTACTTTATAAAAGAAGGTTGAACAACACTGGGCTAGAGAACACGAGCTATGAGGGAAAACTGAAAGAACTGGGCTTGTTTAGTTTAGAAAAGAGAAGACTGAGAGGGGACACGATAGCAGTTTTCAAGTACCTAAAAGGATGTTACAAGGAGGAGGGAGAAAAATTGTTCTCCTTGGTCTCTGATGACAGGAGAAGAAGCAATGGGCTGAAATTGCAGCAAGGGAGGCTTAGGTTGGACATTAGGAAAAACGTCCTAACTGTCAGGGTGGTGAAACACTGGAATAAGTTGCCTAGGGAGGTTGTGGAATCTCCATCATTGGAGATATTTAAGAGCAGGTTAGACAGACATCTGTCAGCAGAGGTTTAAGTCAATGGTTTTCAAACTCTTTTTCTCATGACCCAATTGAAGAAAATTGTTGATGCTGCGACCCAAAATCATTTGACTGGAGTGTGGTCTCTGGGGTGGGGCTGAGGAGGAGAGCTTTGGGGTGGAGGAGTGGGCTCTGGCTTTGGGGGGGGGCAGTCAGGGCTGGGGCAGGAGGGGCTTACCTTGAGGCGACTCCCAGTCAGCGGTGCAGCTGGGGGTCTAAGGCAGCTTCCTGCCTTTTCTGGCACCACAGACGAGGCTGCACCCCGAAGCAGCCAGCAGCAATGGGAGTGCGGAGCTAGTGTTCGGGGCAAGGGCAGTGCACAGAGCCCTGTGCATTCACTCCTCCTACACCTAGGAGTCAGGCCTGCTGCACAGTCTGTGGTGCCAGGACAGGCAGGGAGCTGCCTTAGCACTCCCCTGCTCACCTGATGCCCCTGCAGCAACGAGAGCCAGCACACGACATTCCACCACCCAGTCCTGAGTTGCACCCCGTAGTTTGAAAAACTGGTCTAAACAGGGCTTGGTCCAGCCGTGGGGGCAGGGCACTGGACTTGACAACCTTTTGAGGTCCCTTCCACTTCTAGGCTGTGTCTACACTGCACTTTTCGAAAGGAAGCAGATGAGACAAATTACAAATGAAGCGGATTTAAATTTTCCCCGCTTCATTTGTATAAACATGCCGCTTTTTTCCGGCTCGGGGCTTTGCCGGAAAAAAGCGCCAGTCTAGATGGGGATCTTTCGGAAAATAAAGCCTTTCCCGAAAGGTCCCTTATTCCTCTTAAAATCAGGAAAAGGCTTTATTTTCCGAAAGATCCCCGTCTAGACTGGCGCTTTTTTCCGGCAGAGCCCCGAGCCGGAAAAAAGCGGCAGTCATGTTTATACAAATGAAGCGGGGAAAATTTAAATCCCCGCTTCATTTGCAATTCCGACTTGTCTCATCTGCTTCCCTTTTCCGGAAAAGGGGTGCAGTGTAGACACAGCCCTAGTGTTCTATGATTCTATTATTTCAATGAGCTCTACACAGCCGTAAGAGTCGACCCACAAATCATCTGCTGCCAAGTGTGTCCAGTAAAACTGTAGCTCCTGGAGAGTTCCTGGGATCTGTTCCAGGGCTATCCTCATTGCAGTGCATGTTGGGCCTGATTCTCTCAGGTACTGGGTACTCGCTGAGAAAGGCTGAACACTCCCGGAAGTCGCGAGCACCCCACGGTTCCGATATACAGAAGGAAATGAAGACAATGCCAGCCCCTGTTGTGTCCTTTGCAGGAGCAAGCCCATTGTGCACTAGAACTGGTAGAAATTCTCAGCCAATGACAAGGCAACAAGTGCATGAACTATGAATTGACGAGGCAACGTATTTGCTGCCTACGTGAAGCACCGCCGTCAAATGCTGGCAAAGGACTTAGCACAGGCTGACATTGTCTTCATTTCCTTCTGCATTAACAAAAGGAAATCCCAAACCACAATCCCCCACCACTAAGATGGATTTTTTTTCTGCTTCATTTTACTCCCACCTTCCCTGCCCCCTGGAATCTGATTTTTACACCTCATCTTTGTGTTTTTATTCAGCTCATCTTTGTGTTTTTATTCAGCTCATCTTTGTGTTTTCTCCCCCCCCACACACACACCTCTGGATCAGCTTTCTCCCCATGTCTGGCACCTGTGATTATATCCTTCAGTTTCACAATGCAGACTTTCAGAGCCGCATTTAATAACAGGGAAGACTTGACTGACTGTAGCTTTGATAATGGTGGTGGGAAAGGCACAATCATTCGTTCTTTCAACAGTACACTTTGTGAAGGAAGTCTTCTGCAGGGGCCTAATCTGGTAAAAATCCCAGATTCCACCCCTAATTATACCTTTTCTCCCATACCTATCCACCTTCTTTTCACAATTAAGCTATTGTGGGGTGTCACCAGTCTCTTGTTAAGTGGGGGAGGTGGGAGGGAAACTCCTTAGAGAGAAAAATATTCAATTCACAAGGCAAGAAATTGTTATTTCTTCTGTGTCTTTTTTTGTACATCTTGGTACCTGGTACCCTCAGGACCTGACGGGTCCTGAATGAGAGATTTTGTTGGACCAGGGATGGTCAATTCTGACCCCTCTGTTGCCAGTCTCAGGGCTCTCCCTTGGGGCTGCCAACCTCCTTGCTGGACTTTCCTCACAGTCGCTGACTCCACTGCCAGACGCGACCACTGGGCTCCCTGACCCCAGCCACCAGACCGGCTCTGTTCCTGGCCCCCCAGCCAGGCTCTAGACCACCAGTCCCCTGGCCATGAGTCTGGTTCCACTCCAAGCCCCCTGACCAGGCTCAGAGCCACTGGCCCTCCACCCATGGGACCAACTCTGCTTCCATCCCACTGACTGTGCTCCCTCCACTGGTCCCTCCACCGCTGGACTCCCAGCTGGCCCTTGCTCCTAGCCACGAGGGCTCCTAGCCACACATGTTACCCAACCAGAGAGTCCTGGACTAGAGAGGTTCAACCTGTACCAGCAGTCCTCCGAATCTTACTTAAAGGAGTGTCCGCTTTTTGGCTATCTACTTTGTGTTTACTGTATCAGGGTTGTGACCTGCTCAGACCTCAGACACCAAGGCCTGGTCAGTCATTAGACGAAGGGCTGCAATAAAATACAAAGGTTTGCAGATTAGTAGCCAGTGACAGCTAAATGCCCAGCAGTTCAGATTCCACGAACATTAGGACTTGCAGCAGGGAACGCTGTATCTGCTGTGCTTAGGATGAGCTAGACTACTGCTTGTGTCCATGAAAGGTGTTATTGCACTAATAGGGAACATTGCATGTCTAGAAGCTAAAAGAGAAGACTGGTCTCAGGAGACTAAGTTCCCAACTCTGTCATCAACCTGCAGGGTGACATCGGGGAAGTCACTTCCACCTCTGTGCCCGAGTTTCATCTTTTGTGCAATGGCGGTGTTGCTAACCTCCTTTGTAAAGCACTTTGAGACCAACTGATGAAAAGCACTAGGTAAGTGTATCATATTATCTGCAATAGGGGAGTCTTTCCAAGGGCTTATCTTCACTACTGGCTGGATCAACGGGGCAGCGATCGATCCTAGGATAGACGTGATAAATCAACTGCTGACTGTTCTCCTCTCAACTCTGGTATTCCTCAATGAGAAGTGCAAGGGGAGTCGGCGGGACTCCTGAGAACACACCGCAGTGGAGACACTGTGGTAAATAGATCTAAGTACATTGGCTTCAGCTAAGCTAGTCATGTAGCTGAAGCTGCATAACTTAAGTCAAGCTCCCGCATAGTGTAGACCTGCCCTAATATGGATTACATTCTACCTGGCTTAAATTCACCCTACAGTTTCATATGGGGAAATTGTTCTTCACTAGTTGCTCGTTAGTTCGAGCTAGGTAGGCAAGCGGAGTTGCAAATGAAGCCGATTTAAATATCCCGGCTTCATTTACATGTTCTGGCGCCGCCATTTTAAATCGAACTCCGCGCCGCTGCCAAGTGGCACGGAGTAGGTAGTTCGAATTAAAGATCCTAATTTGAACTACCGCTACTCCTCATTCCACGAGGAGTTATGGTAGTTCAAATTAGGGTCTTTAATTCAAACTACCTACTCTGTGCCGCGTGTAGCCGCGGCACGGAGTTCGACTAAGGGATTTAAAATGGCGGCGCTGAACATGTAAATGAAGCCCGGATATTTAAATCCCGGCTTCATTTGCAACTCCGCTTGCCCTCATTACCCTACCTAGCTCGAACTAACGAGCTAGTGTAGACGTACCCTAAGAGAGAAAGCATTTTGGAAATGAATTAAACCATGCTCAGGCTGCTAGATAGATTCATGGAGGTTAGGTCCATTAATGGCTATTAGCCAGTTGTCCCTAGCCTCTGTTTGTCTGGAAATGGGTGACAGGGGAGGGATCACGTGAGGATTACCTGTTGTGTTCCTTCCCTCTGGGGCATCTGGCATTGGCCACTGTCGGCAGACAGGATACCTGGTTAGATGGACCATTGGTCTGACCCAGTATGGCCGTTCTTATTTTCTTAAGCTGAGTTAAGGACACTTTATTTCTGAATAACTGGATCCGCACATGGGTTTAATATGGTTAAACTAACCCACTTCAAACTGACACCTTTAGTTAACTCAGATTAATTTTCTTGGATGTCTCCACGTAGAGAAGTCCTAAATCTCAAGACTTCTCATAAACTGATGCACGAAGGTATGTTTACCCTACAATCAAAAACCCATGCATGGTTGACGGTCACCAGCTGACCCAGGCTCAGGTGACCTAGGCTGTGGGACTCTTTAACTGTTCTGTAGCTTGGCCCCTAGGAAACTGCAAGGTGGAAGGATCCCAGAAGTCAGGCTGCAGCCGAAGCCCAGAAGTCTACATGGCAATTCAACAGCCCCACAGCCTGAGACCCAGTTAATGTCATGGGCCAGCTGTGAGTGTTTTTTATTAGAAGTGAAGATATACCCTCACCCTCAAATCGCCTGAGTTCTGAATCAGTTTTCAAGAGCTAATCTTGGAAAGGTTTTCAAGTCCTACCATTGTGTTGGGTGGTGTGGACAGAGCACACCCAAATTAAAATGATCATGGGAGCAAAGAACCGACCAATCGCCCAGAAAGGTTTGAATGCAAGAGATATGAGGAGGGACTTCTGGCAAATCACATTACTGCAAAATCAGTTGCAACTGCCTCTGGGTTTCCTCCTGGCAGGGAAAATGCAGCTGCTACGTTCTCGAATATGATCAATAAAGTGCTAACTAGCCTGGACCTCACGATAACCTGTTTGGATGAGTATTGCTTACTGCATGCATGGACAGGGTTTGCAAGGCTTTTGCTACCTGGCCAGACTATCATGACAGAGAAATGTCAGCTTGGCATGGCCGAAACAATACATTAGGACACTGTGTGTGAAAAGTCCAGTGATTGATCCAAGTCCACTCGAGTCAATGAGAGTCTTTTCCTTGACTGCAATGGGCTTTGCATTGAATTCCCTGCCATTAATAACCTAGGCTTCAGAATGGATTTTAGCACCTTTTTTATATTATTTACAATCAGTCCTACTGGCCAACATAGCACAACAGCAGAGCCCGATTGATGAAAGCTTGTCTCTGGCTATGTCTACACTACAGGCTTCTTGCGCAAGAAGCTTTTTGTGAAGAGATCTTCTGCCAAAACTTCTTGCACAAGAGCGCCTCCACACTGCAAAAGCGTGTCGGAAAAGCGATGTGCTTTTGCGCAAGAGAGCATCCAGATTGCATGGCTGCGCTCTTGAAAGGAAACTCTGATTGCTATTTACAGAATGGCCACCAGGGCACCTGGGCTTTTTTCGATTGCCTCTTTTTGAGCAAAAAAACTCTGTTCCCTGTCTACACACACCTTTTTGCGCAAGAGCTCTTGTGAAAAAAGGAGTTATTCCTCATAGAATGAGGAATACCTACACCGGAAAAACCCCTCTGTTCTTTCGTTTTACTTGCGCAAAAATGCCCTTGAGGTGTGGATGCTCCGCGAGTTTTTGCGGAAAAAAGGCCGTTTTCGCACAAAAACTCTGTAGTGTAGACCAAGCCTCTATGTATCACTCTAACTCCCATCCAGGGTACACAAGCTAGCAGGTAATGCCTGCGGGGCTGTGGCTGAAGATACTACAATAGAAGATAGTTTCAATTTAAAGCGTACAAAGAAAAAACAAGGTAGTTTGATGTGGGACGGGTTAAGAGGGAAGAAAGATTAAAAATTTCTCCCTGTGCCAGTGCAATGGAATCCTGAGTTTGAAATAGGAACAACATTTGAAAAGAGGCCCATGTCTGGGTTGCATTAAAGGAATCCATTGCACTCCTTTCTGGAGGAAATGCTGTTTAGAAAAAGCTTTTTTTTATTATTATTAGATAGAATAGTCACTCTGATGTGACCTTTTTGTGCCTTACCCTCATCATTGCCTTAGGCTTTTTCAGTCCGAACCCACAGTGGTAGACTTTTCACTAAATTGCCTTTTGAAGACTTCCATCAAGAGGTTCCATTTGCCTGTCTAACCTTTGCCAAACATGGCTTTTGCACCAATGGTGAACATTCCTTCTACGCACATCTCCTTGTTCTTTGCAAAGATAATTATATTCTGACTTAATTGTCTTTCTCTGGGGTCCACTTGACCTTCTGCAATCTGCAACTCCTGCCTAGCTGAATATGGCTGTGATTCCAGATAAGTAAAAGGGAACCTTGTATTCTTCAGTATAAAACATGAGTATAATCCAAGAGGCTAGAATTTCACAGAACAAAATCTATGTCAAACTGTCTTATTTTTACTTTGCACACCTTACTTGGAGCTATCATCAGCCATGGCCCTTATTTAATTAACTCTATTTGCATCTGTAAAAATATAAGGATGGTAGAGCTGACGATGTCACAAAGCCAACATTGGCTCAATGTTGTGCAAAGGTGAGAGGTCTGAAACAACTCCATGACAACGAATATCTTTGTTACCCTCCTGTGCGATTCATTTTTGGGCAATCATAATTTTACACTTCATTACACACGGCTCTGTCTTTTTCTATTAAAATCAATGGCAGACTGAGGCGGCACCCCGGTTTGTTACCGTCTTCCAGGCAGCTGAGACACTTCTGGGAACCAGGAACAGAAGAATAATGCGTTTCAATAAACAACATATCGACCAAGCAGGAGTTAAGTGAACCTGTGGTATACTCCTGTAGTCTTTCTGCTCGCATCGTTATTGT
Source organism: Rafetus swinhoei (assembly GCA_019425775.1). Lineage (NCBI taxonomy): Eukaryota > Metazoa > Chordata > Testudines > Trionychidae > Rafetus > Rafetus swinhoei. Next base: position 20,623,562 of record CM033445.1, on the reverse strand, counting down.
GCTTTGCCTCTGCTCCTTTCACAATCAATGCCCTGTAGTGACTTACCTGATCTAAGACCAGTGTAAGGCAGATACTGGGAATAATGGGAAGAGGAAGGCAGGTAGGGATTTGCTGGTCATCTGTCTTTCTGGCTTCTTCACTGTTTTAAAACCCTGAAAAATCCAGGTATTATTAATGTAGCTAGTTAACATGTGCAGGGTCCCACTTGTGTGTAATCAGGAGACATCTGCATAGCCCTTTACAGTCATCGCTGATCAAGGAGTTCCAAAGGAGCTGGCAGTGTCTCTCTGTGCTTCAGTTAACAACAATAGCTGGTATTTTCAAAGAAGCCTAAGAGAATTCAATGGGAGTCAGACACCTACTTCCTTTAGGCTCCTTTGAAAAGCTCAGCCTACATAAGCATGACTGAAGACAGTGGATTTAATTTCTTACTCAGACAAACCCCTACATCAGCACCTTGCCCATCTGTAGCTTATTTCCTGCCAGTGTCTGCAGGGCCCACAAGATATGGCTGTGTCACACCTGGGCTTGATCCTTACCCCGTGTGTTGTCTATCTACTAAGCTTGTCAAGGGGGAGACAATCAACAATTTACCGTTTCTCTGGTCTGGTCTGCACTTACAATTACATCAGCCTAACTTTGTTGCTCAGGGTGGTGGAAAATTCTGTGCCCTGGGGGCTGTACCTGGGTTGACTTAACCACTGGTGTAGATATGGCTAGAGTTTTTCTGTCAGCCTAGCTACCCTCTCTTTGACTGACTAATTGCATTGATGGAAAATCCCGTTCCATCCATACGGTAAGTCTCTACTCTCCACTGCGACAGCAACTAAGTGGCAGCACCATTGCTAGGCTGCTGTAGTGTAAAGACTCCTTCTGTATTTTAAAAATTGCACAGAAATGGACAGCTCACTTCTGCTATGAGTAGCTGCCCCTATCACATGCACCATAGAGCCACGCTAGGGCTGACGTGGCTGAGAATTGCATCAGATCCCCTTCAGAAATACTGGTTGTAGTTATGCACATTTCTCCCCCTTGTTGTTATAAGATAACGTGCAGCGGTTCCCAACCTTTTCCAGGTGGGGACCCATTTTGACAATTCAGGAAGACTTGGTGACCCAAGGCAATTAAAAAACAGGAAGAGGCGGGGGGCAGAGCCACCTGGGGAGACACCGGGTGACCCTTTTGAAATATAATGGCGACCCATATTTGGGTCGCGACCCATAGGTTGGGAAACCCTGAGAGGGTTTACCTGAAGTTGCTCAGGTCCTTAACTCAAATAAGTGTTGTTTTTCTTCATTTTAATCATTGCTCTGGGTGGGGCTGGGGATGAGGGGTTCAGCATGCAGGCAGCCCCGGGGAGAGAGGACAACCCCAGCCCTCTTGCACAGCCACAGCGTGAGGCCGGGTGAGAAGCTCCTGTTCATGGCCGCGGCAGTTGCAGTGAGCACAGCCAAGGGAGAGGGGCATGTCCCCCAGCCGGGGGACATATAGACAAACAGACACACAAACAGACAAACTCTGAAATATATTGTAGATAGCTGTCCTTTTCTCCATCCATGCCTCCTGCTGACCCAATGGGTTTATCGCTGTCCTGGTCCCCATTTCTTACCCTTTGCTGCCCCTCTGTGGTCATTCTTCAGTGTTATTGCCCCTCCTACCAGACCTCTCCCTTTCTATTTTATGAGAAACAATCAAATTCCAGGCACATCCCATTGTCCCAGTGCCACCAAACCCTTACCTTGATGTAAGTTATGATAAGAGGAAGCTGTGTACCAAATTTGCTGATCCTAGCTCTTACTGTGTAGGAGAAGTTCTGGAACAAATGGATTCACAGATGAATGGATGCACACACACACACACACACACACACACAAAGTTTGTAAAATATATAGTAGAAAAGGAAAAATTGCAAAGCTCTGCAGAATAGTTAAAAACCAGCCACCCCAACCTGGTCGCCTGCTAAAATGGACTTTTGTGATGGGGTATCCCCAGCTTAAGGTGTGGCCGGTGTCATTACAGCAGAAGCTGGGGTGGGGGGGAAGGTGGTGGAAGTGGTGAGATAAAATGTTTTTTCTATTTGGCTGAGGAATGAGGGACTGATTAGTTAGCACCTATTACTGCAGATGATGCAATTGTGTTCATTCCATTTACAGGTCACCTCTAGACAGACAATATTGTCTAGGAGTCCTAGACTTCACCCTCAGCCTGGTTTCAAGTCTACAGATGAGACCATCACTTTGCTTTTTGAGGAAGGATGGTCGAGTGGCCAGAGACTCAGGAGTAGGGCTAGGTAGCCAGTGGTTTGCCAGGCCATGAAGACTTGAGGCTGACTTCTTGTCCCAGTTCAGAAAAAATATTTTCTAAGTCAAGATAAATTTTGCAAACCAACATATGAAAAAAACACATTTCAGGTCACTAAAACAAAACAGTTGCATTAATTTAGAAATGTTTCATTGCCACATTGACCTTTCTTCTTTTAAATCTGTTTTAGGGTAGGTTAAGTCAATTTTCTAGATGAAAAGTTGTTTCTAAAGAAAAAACTAAAAATTTGTATTACAAATGTCACAACAGGATATTTCTGCAAATTTGATAAAAACACAACATTTTTCAAGTCAGGACATTCAGCCAAAACTCATGGACAGTTTCAATTTCAACAAACTGGCATTTTTTTGGAAAAGAAAAACAGACAAAAACTCTCTGACAAGTTCTATTCAGATTTATATTCTAATCCAGCTGTGCAATTAACCTGTGTGTGACCTTGGACAAGACACTTTTGCCCCTGTGTTCCCTTTGCACTCATCTGTCTTTTCTAATTACTCTGGAAGTTAGGAAGGGCTGGACTCTCTCATTATAGGCTTGTGCAGAGATGAGGGTCTCTGGAAAGTACTCTTAGACATTGTAACTGCATTTATGTTAACATTGTTTTTGAGTTCCCCTCTCCCACTCCCATCCCGCCCTGGCGAGAATTAGTTAAGGAAGTCTAGTCCTAATTAATATTCACCACAACACTAGGACTACGAAAGTGTTATGCTCTTCTTCTCATGGGTGGGGAAGTTACGGCATGAAGAGGTTGTGACTTGAGGAAAACGCAAATCACAAAGTAAGCCAGTGTCAAAGCCTCAGGCCAGGTCTATATTACACCTGGATGGTCGACTTAAGGTGCGCAGCTCCAGCACGTAAATAACATAGCTAGCATTGATGTACTGTAAGCAGAGGTTGGCACCATTTCCACAGTGGGAGGTTGATAGGAGAAATGCTCCTGTTGACTTCTCCTACTCCTTTCAACAGCGATGGGGGTGCCCTCAGCATTCGATTTAGTGGGTCTTTACTAGACCCACTAAATCAAATGCCAGATGATCAACCACCACAGTGTCGATCTTCCTGCAAGCGGATATGTGGCCTCAGTTTTTGGCTTTTGATATTGCATTAGCACCTAATAGTGGATTAAATCTCAGTGGAGTAGATCTCAGAGGCTTCATTGTTTGATTTCAATTCTCCAGACCCCATTGTAACCAAAACAGGCATCTAGTAGGAGAGCAAAGACTAATAACTTAGTAGTATTTGGATAGACATCTATTCCAATGCAGGTTGGATAGGCATCTATCAGGGATGATCTAGGCAGTGCTTGTTCCTGCCATGAGTTCAGGGGACTGGACCCGATGACCTCTCGAGGTCCCTTTCAGTTCTAGGAGTCTATGATTTGGCCCCACTAAGAAGGTCCAGAATGTTTGGTGCCAAGAGTCAAAGGCAAGGGGACTGGGTGATGTAATTGTGCCTGCTTGACAGCCCCTGAACAAGAGACATGCTCAGTTTCTCTTGTTCTCTCAGGTCAGTTTACAGACTGCATTTTACAGCACTGGTGAATAATAGGCGACATTCCCTAATGTCGCCTATTCACTGCATTTAGATCAGTGTTTCTTAAACTTTTTAAGACCGAGGAACACCAAACAATAATTTTTTATAAGGAACACCAAGGATTTTTTGTTGAGCAAAAGAAAAAAAAAAGGTTGCTTGCCCCTTTAAGGGTGGCCATTTTGAATTCTGTTGTTCTCCACGGCACACCTCCAACTGCCTCGTGACACTGGTTTAGATTATGCCTCTAGGAGATTATGCCATTAGGAGCAGCAGGAAAATATTATTTCAGCTATTGCGGAGCATTTTAAATCACGGGCCATTACAGGTGATGGGCCCAATCAGTGTTACTGCCATGTGTCAAAGCCATGCTACAGGGCTGTAATGCTGAAGACAAGTATATGAGGCAACTCAGCCAAAATCCAATAATTCCGCCTGTTAAGTTCACATCTCTCCCACCCCTCCAAGAAGTGTTATTTATTTGCATTGTGGTAGCATCTAAGAAACTGGGCCATGGACCCTTACACATTGCACTTGGTGCTGTACAGACCGAACAAAAAGATTCTTAGCTCTATGGGACAAACACTAGCCCTAAGACACCAATCAGACTCCCAGGATTGTACTTCATCTAAATAAGCTGCCAAGCAATTCAGCCCGCGTGAATTGCACAAATAAATTACACTTGCATTTCCCCAGGTCTTTTATCAATCAGTTAACGAGTCTAAAACAAGTCAATAAAGGACGTGAAAATTACAGCACCTGCTGTTGGGTCACCAATTCATAAGAGTATTAGTTGTCAAAAGTCAACCTAGAGCAGTGGCAGACAACCTGTGACCCACAGTCTGCATATGGCCCATCAGGTTCTATTGTTGCCGGTGCCACTGATTTCTGTCCATGTGGGTTTTTTCCTACCGGTATCATGAAAGTGACATTCACTTAGAGCAAGGGCATACAACAGTGACCGCAAGAGCCGTGTGCTCCCTCAGCATCCAATCAAAGCGCTGCTTCGATTCAATTAGCACACCCAGCTAATTCTAGGTACGCAAATGTAGTTAGCAAAACTGCCCTATCCTGGGAAACTGTTTTGGTTGCAACAATCTTGTGGCCCATTGAGATGAAGAAGGCTCATTCACGCAGCCTACTCATTAGCCTAGGTTGCCCGTCACTGACCTAGGGTATGTCTACACTACAGCGTTATTTCGAAATATCTAATTTCGAACTAGTTATTTCAAAATATCTTATTTCGAAATAATGTGTCTACACACAAAATGCATTTTGAAATAGCTTTTTGCTATTTCGAAATAGCGTGTCCACACTGATTGACCACTGAATCGCATTTAAGGCCAGCCGGAACTGGTTCTAACAGGGCATCAGGGGAGAAGTTACCTTGTGGCCAGGGCGGCCAGCAGGGCACCCTGGGAAGGGCTGGAGGCCCCCTATTTCGAAATAAGCGTCTACACACCGCTTATTTCGAAATAGCAATTTTGAAATTGGCGCTATTCCTCGTGGAATGAGGTTCACCAATTTTGAAATAAGCCTTCCGCTATTTTGAATTAATTTCGAAATAGCAGTTGGCTTGTGTAGATGCTAGGAAAGTTATTTCAAAACAACGGCTGTTATTTCGAAATAACTTTGTTGTGTAGACATACCCCTAGAGAAATTTTTTCAGCAGGGAACTGTTTACAATGGCTGTATAAGGTCTTAGATGTTGCTGGCACCTAAATGTTGTATCTGTGTAGTTCCTCTTACATTCAAGGGTTAATTTTAATAACCAGGTGAGTTTTGAGAGCTAGGGGCAAGACTGAAATCAATGGAGTTACACCAGTGTAAAACTGGGGAAACAATGGAGAATCAATCCTTCTGCACCTATATTAAAATGTTCCGTTTCAGCTCATTGCTTGGAGCAGTGCCTGCCTAATTTCCCATCTTGAAGTTTCATTCATCTTCGTGAGAGACCCCCGGGGGGAAATAATGACAGCAACATGTATAGCGAACACAGCATTGCATATCTCAGCACCAAAGCATTGCCATTTTACTGTGGAAGGAAAGACAACTTACCTTGTATATTAAAAACAACATCAAGGGTTCCAATGGCACTTTGAAAACTAACAAATGTATTAGGATATTAGGGCACAAGCTTTCATGAGCTACAACTCGCTTTGTCAGAAAGAAAGAAAGAAAGAAAGAAAGGCTACGTCTAGATTGCATCCCTCTGTCTACAGAGGGATGCAAATCAAGCACGTCGACATTGTTAATGAAGCAGGGATTTAAATATCCCGCGCTTCATTAGCATAAACATGGCTGCCTCTTTTTTTCGAAACGGAGCTTTTTCGAAAAAAAACAGCAGTCTAGATGCGGATCTTTGGAAAAATAAACCCTTTTTCGAAAGATCCTGTAAACCTCATTTTTTGAGGAATACAAGATCTTTTTAAAAAGGGTTTATTTTTTGAAAGATCCGTGTCTAGACTGCCGGGTTTTTTTTGAAAAAGCTCCGTTTTGAAAAAAAGCGGTGGCCATGTTTATGTTAATGAAGCACTGGATATTTAAATCCCTGCTTCATTAGGAATTTCGACGTGCCTAATCTACATCTCTCTGTAGACAGAGAAGAGTAGTCTAGACACAGCCAAAGAAAGCAAGAAAGAAAGGGTATGGCTAGACTACAATTTTTTTGTTGGAAAAAGGTATGCAAGCTGCAGAGCGCATTTTGCATACCTTTTCCCAATTCTTTTGTCAGAAGAGGCTTTTTTGACATTTGGCCCGTCTAGACTGGGCCAAATGTCGGAAAAAAACCATCCTTCGGAAGCCCCCTTCTTCCTCGTAGAATGAGGAATACAGGGGCTTCCGAAAGAGCGCATTTGTTCTTCCGCAAAAAAAAGTGGAAGAGCATATGCGTTCCCTGGATGCAGTGGAGTTTTTTTCGAGATACCTCCGGTATCCTGATAAACCCCTGCAGTCTAGTCATACCCGAAGAAAGAAAGAAAGTTGGGAGTGTGACATCAGTTCTAATTAAATCAGAGTGGATGTAACTCATCTCCATCAGTGGTGAGAAGGTGAAAGGAACTTAAATGGGAAATTACATATTGTAATGAGAGAACCACTCCATGGGTTACCTTGGCTCAGGGTGTCAAATTTTCACTCCCATCTCTTCCTTCCTTCCTTCCTTCCTTCCTTCCTTCCTTCCTCAGGGCCTTCCCACCGCCACAGAGAAGCGAGGAGCAGCAGGCCAGGAGGATGGCATGGCAAGACAGAGCAGAGCAGGTTGCTGGGCCACTCTCAGTGAGTCAAGGAGGGCAACTCCTGCTGCCGCTGCGCCAAGCCTCCCATAATACCCCGGACCGCACTGCGAAGGGCCAGGCTCGGGGCGAAGCAAGGGTGGAGGTTGTACAAGGGATGGAACAGGGGCAAGGTGAGGCCTGTGGTGGTGGGGGAGTTGCCCCGGGCCCCACGCCTGGGCCTCTGGGGGGAGGTTGCTTCATGCCCCGCGCCCCCTTCAGGATGGCCCTGGACATAGCTACCACCTCTCAAAGAGGTCGAGTACCTACTCTGACCGGAGTACTGTCTCCATGATGCGCTACGGCCTTGCTAATGCAGACAAGCTCTCAATGTAAAGGTGCTTGCAAGAGCTCTGCTGTATTCTGTGGTTGTTCCAATAAGCACTCCAGAGCACCCCCACCGGACTCTGTCTGGGAAGCTCAGCCCTTAAAGCACAGCCCCCCAATTCCACACTGAGTTCTGCACCCCTGCCTTTCCCAGTCCCTATATCACACTATAGACCCCACATAGATCTGCAGATCTAGGCTGTGAGTCGTCAGCTTCATTTGCAATTGGCACCAAACTACATGGCATAGCCTTAAGAGGAAAAGCCCACACCCCCATTAGACTTTTGGCAGACAGCTTTGGTGGAACTGGCAACCGTTGGCTCTCCCCACATTAGTATTCAATTATATTTCCCAGATAAAGAGCTGGGGGCATCTCTTCAGTGACAAATGTGTTTGATTTGACTTAATCACCACCACAAGGCACTGCATTGCTAATGTTTGCTGCTGTACGGTTTTAACAAGTAGGGTGATTCACCTAGCATAGAAAAGAGAGAATTTGACAGTGGGAGAAAGAATGAGAGAAAAGGGTAAGAATGAAGATGAAAACCATAGAGAAACACTATTACAAATTGCTATTTGAGGGCTTCCTCCCCCTTCTGCTTTTATCTGGTCATTCTAGTAGCTAGTATTTTTTGGGTGGGCATATGGGAGGCCCCTTGTGAAAATTCTGCTACCAAATTTAAACAGGGGGGTGGGAGTAATTCCTTGTCCTCACTAGATAATACTTCAGCCATCCCTGCTGGGAATGACTTGATGCTTATAATAGCACACATGTATCAAGACATTTAGAAGGGCACGACCCCTCACAAATGATGTTAAATTTTCAAAAGCATGTGGGGGGAGGGGAGAATTAGTAAAACATTTTAGAAGCATTTCACCATTGGACTGATGTTCAAAATGTTGATCATGAAAAAGTGTTCAGAAATTTCAGCCGAGCATTTAATCACCAACTAATTTTCAATGGCTCTAGCTGATCAAGCAGACCCCGTTATTTCAAGCGTGTCATCAGCAACTGAAAATGTTAACCCGCTCTTTTGAAAAATTGGCCATAAGGGTCACATCAGGGCTTAGTTATACAGTTAGCTCAGGCCCTCAAATTAGAAGGGTTTCATCCCAGTACTGCAATGCTCACCGCATAGGATCTGAATTATGTAACAAAATCCTCCTTTCATAGCTGGTGTAACCGTACCTGGGTGTACTAGAGTTGAACCAGCACCTCTAGGAAAACAGAACAGAGTGCTGCACTTGAGTAAGAATGAATCATTTGTGACATATGGCAGTCACATATGTCAGCATCTATTGAAGGTGCTTTGCTATTACAGTGAGGAAGGTGTATAAGAACCTATGCAGAATGAAGCAACAGCACCAAAAATAGATGATGCTTGGACTAGGAAGAACAAGAGAAAAGTGAGTTATGAATGCTTGTCGGATGAGACTGGAACTATTTAAATAAAATATGTTTTGTTTCTTCACCCTGAAACTGAATCCCCTGCCTCAGAGAAGTGGAATCTATTGAAATAATAAACACAATGCAATGTTTGGCACTTGCTTAGGATATCTAACAGCTTTCCCTCCAAAGAACTTTACAGACATTAACTAATCCCCCCCAATCCCCATATGAATCTGAGTTAGGTAAGTGTTCCGCACCAGTAGTTAGGTAAAACTCCAGCAGCTAAGGAGGGAATTTTACTCCAAACCTGCAATTCCCAGAGCAAAGCAAGGATTTCTTTGCTGTGGGCCAGGGATTTTTGGGTTTTCCCTTGGATTTTGAGCAGGAAACCCCTGAACTGATCCATAACCTGAAGCTAGGCAAGGAAATGCCTTAGCGAGCCAGGAATTTCAGCAGTTAGCCAGGGAAAGCTGCATTTAATTCCTCTGCATCTTTAAAGATTTTTTTAAAAAAGGGTTGCTTTTCGTTTGGGTCCCCCCATCGCCACCTCAGAAGCAAGTTCACACCAGAATGAAAAATTATATGCGGAGCATAAAATCAACACAAATTAAAACATCTGAGTTATAAACCTCTGAAAAACAGAGTTTATGATGGAAATGGCAACTGATCATTAACTCTAGTGGTGCAGTCGGGTGCTGCTATAATTCTCAAAGCAATTGCTTTATAACTCAGTAGATTGCTGTACGGTGAGGAATTATTTTAAAGCAACCTAAGATACAATACTATTTATTTTGGCAAGGCTTAACATTATTAATGTTATGATTACATCTGTCCCAGCTATTGAAATTAATGTCCTGCGGAACAGTTACAGGGGGTTTCATGAGACCTGTAAACTGAGCCAGTGAAATAGCTCACGCTCCTTTCTGCCTGACTGAGCTGTCCTAGCTATTAGAATCCACCCCCCACTGCTCTGCTAGACAGATCCCAAGGTAACGCCATCCTGAGCCGTTATATCGTTTCAGAGGACAGTCAGAGTTCAGATTGCCAGCACAAATTACGTTTGACATGTCATTGAAAGCCAAAGAAACCTTGGTAGAAAATCTTCGTGCCGTGGCAGAGGTGGCTGGCAGACAGCAACGGGGAGCCTTCGACGCTTTGACAGAGAGAGATGAAAATAGAGTGGGGAAGGGGGGCAGTGCTGAGTTGGTTAGGGGTCAAAGAAGCAAACGGTGTCTCTTTACAACACCTAGCTGATGCCACCCGGTTGAATGGCCAGACGCTGCCTGAAGCGAATGGTGCATGCAGGGAAGGAAGCTCGGAACTCACTGCCACTCACTGCACGGATACAGAAATGTGGCTCCGCATCCCACCCACGTCCGCCAGGCTCCCCTCATCGTCCGAGCCGCACGCCAGACTGGACTTCCAGCCACGTTCCCACAGCACACCGTCTGGAGGGGAGCGGGAAGGAGCTCAGCTGAACAAGGAGGGGGCAGGGTCGTGCAGGGAAGAGGCAGGCAGCACGTAAGCGGAGATGGGGTATGGGGCAGCAGGGACCCCGATCAATGCCTCACTAGGGAGGGGGGAGAGGAGCTGGGCAGGGCTGGTACTTACCCACCCTGCAGGGATGCTGGTTGTGTCCGTTCCCTGCCAGCAATACAGGGCCTGCCCTGGCAGCCAGACGCAGGGGGAAGTGCTCTGTGCGGGTATCTGCTCCACTGTCCATGGATAGGCAGGACTCTAGACCAGGGCTACTCAACACATGGCCCATGGGCCGCATGCGGCCTGCAGTGCAGTTTGGGTTTATGCGGGGATCAACACGTGGCCCCTGGGTAGGAGCCAAAACAAAAAAGTAGCCAATAGAATAGTCTTCTGTTGAGATGCGTTTTAGTAGTTAAATTCCTGGACTGTCCTTGCTCATTCAAAGTGCTGTCATATGGGTGGAAATCAGGTAAATATTGCATTTTATTGATGTCAGCAGAACTGACTTAAGTGGGGCTGCTATAGTGTAGTCTTGCCTTAATCTTTGTATTCATGCCTGTCAGTGTGAAAGAAGCTATTTGCATATATTTGCATAGACATATGCATGTCTATGCAACCACACTTAAGTTGTGGCCCTCGGCATGTGCCATGAGTATCATTGTGGCCCCCGGTGCTTCCAAAGTCGAGTAGCCCTGCGCTAGACAGACACTTTCCAGCTGAAGTAAAAAGATGCGAGGAGTGAACTGGCCCTGTTGAACTCCAGGGAAGTCAGAATTACATCCAGGGCCATGTCTTCTTAAATAGCAGGCATCACAGGACCAGCAGGGTTCGGCCTGGCTAAGCACAGCCGCTTAGCGAGCAATTGCCACGCTGCTGAGCAGGCTTCGTCCGCTCGCATTCTGAATCTGTTCCCCTCCCCGCTTGGTTCTGCTTCGTGGGTTAGGCTGGCGGGCAGGAGGCTGTGCGGTGGAGTGCTAGGAAGAAGACGAGGGGGTAGTTTATTTTAAATATATCCCTCGTTCAGCACGGTCAGCCCACGGATCTGTCTTTAAACTACTCGGGGCTGCCTCTTGTCCGTTCCTTTTGTATCAGAAAGGGGTTTTCGCTGTCGAGAAGAGCAAACATTGGGGAGTTGGACACGGTGACAAACCCCACCAGAGCGAGGAGAATATGCTTTAGACTGGAAAGTTTTATTTAATGTCAAACGAAAAGGGAAAAAATGGCTGGGGCAGGGTAGGGGACTAATGTGAGCTTAGTTCTGGGTGTACTGGGGGATTTGGAGATGGAAAGATGAGAGAGAAGATTGCACAGGAAGGGTTTCTCTGGCTTAGGAGAAAAGGTGTGTTTTTCTCAATAGGGCTGGGCTTCAGAGCAATGCAGCCAGCCCCGGTGTCCTGACACTGGCCCTTACAGGTGCAGGCTAGCCTGGTAGAGAGGTAAAGTGGGAAGGGAAATGGAAGCAGGAGAAAAAGCTGTGGAGCGAAGAGAAGCAGACAGGACTCATTGAGCATGCCTTAGAACATTATACAAACTTAAAAAACAACGAGTGGTCCTGTAGCACCTTAGGCTATGTCCACACTGCAACGCTATTTCGGAATACCGGAGTATCCCGAAATAGCTATCCCATGGCTTAGCAGCAAGCCTGTTGTTTTGGGCTCACTATTCCGACATCCCTGTAAACCTCATTCCACAAGGAGTAAGGGACATGTAGACAGTGCCAAGTGACGAAAGAAGCTATTTTGAAATAAGATCGAAATAAGATACGTAATTTGCATAGCTCAAATTGTGTATCTTATTTTGAGCTACAGTGCAGTGCAGACATACCCAGAGAGACTAACGATAGGCACAGAAACTTCAAAATTTAAAGCAGAAAAAGAAAGGAGAGGGGGAGGGAGAGGGGAAGGGAAAAAACCCTGTCGATTATAGTGTCCATGCTAAATGAGGCTAATAGAGTGGGCTTTAAGTGCCTGATGCCTTTTGTTCCACTCATCTGAAGAAGTGGGTTGTGCCCACGAAAGCTCAGCATACTATATATATATATAGTTAGTTAGTCTCTCAGGGCACGTCTAAACTACAAAGATTTTTCGAAAGAGGATATGCAAATTCTGCGGGAATTTGCATATCTTCTTCCGATCGCATTTTCGAAAGAGGATCTTTTGAAAGTGAAAGTAGTCTGGACGCGGGGTTTTTTTTTCCGGAAAAAACCCCTTTTTCGAAAAACTGCGTAAACCTCCTTTTTTTAGGAAGAGTGTTTTTTTCGAAAAAGGGTTTTTTCCCGGAATTTGTATATCCTCTTTTGAAAAATCTTTGTCGTTTAGATGTGCCCTGAGGTGCTACAGGACCACTCATTTTTTAAGGTTTAAGTTACAGACTAACATGGCTATCCCTCTGAGACTTTTAGAACATTATGACTATCATCGACCTCTGCAGGAGTAATGCCATTTGCTGCTACCCAGAAGATTATGCATCTCCTCTCTGCACAGCCTCCAGTTCCAAGATCTGGCTCTTCAAGTCACGCCAGCTCACTTTGCCAAAACAATCACAATGTGTTATTTTCAGGACATGTCTCCACTTCAGAGCCAGCGCTGGTCGGGAAGAGCAAGCTGAATTCAGACTGGGCTCATGGTTTTTCAACACAGACTGTCCAATGCCTACTGCAGAACCTGAATTTTTTAGCTTCCATTTCAGATCCCAGCTGGAGTGTGTGGTTCTGGCTCTGAGAGACAGCCCCTTACAACTTCCAAACTGAGCAAAATTTGATCTGGATGAATATAAATGGAGCCCACAGTACTTGTATGGACCCTATTACAATAGTTTCTCCAGAGGGAATCTAAGGGCCTGATCCCCCAAGGTTTTTAGGCATCTAAAGACCTTGGAGGCAGGGCTGTCTTTAGGCTTTGTGGGGCCCTAGGCAGTACTATTAAACTGGTGCCTCTATACCCAATGGCAGCTGGGGGGGGGGATGAGTTTTTTAGAGATGTGATTTTATAATATTCAAAACCACAGAAATGAAATATTTAAAAGAAATTTCAAACTCATCCCTGCCCATCCTGGCTAATAGCCATTGGTGGATCTAGCCTCCACGAATTGGGATTGGTCCTGCCTTGGGCAGGGGGCTGGACTTGATGACCTCCAGAGGTCTCTTCCAGCTCTATGATTCTATGATTCTATAATGTATCTAGCTCATTTTTGAACCCTGTTGTGGTCTTGGCACTGCAGCTTTTATCTCTGCCCAGTGCAGAGCAGAGACCCTTTCGGGTGTGGGGCTGGAAAGCAAACTTGCCCTCCACTTGCCTTGGAGCTACAGGTCTTGTCTCCAGATGCAGCAACAGGAGCATGGGGTTGTAATGCCCCTCAGCTTTGCCCCGCTGCTGCTCCATCATGGTGGAAGGGTGATCAGGCCCAACCTGAGTGGCACTGCAACCCCTGTGTGCCAGGCTGCAGCGTCTAGATGTCTACAACCCCCTGCCGCCCCCACTGCTGGTCTGGGAAAAGTGTCCATTTGCCTCAGCAGGGCCCCAGTGTCAGGTTAAACTAGCCCTGAATATGATGACCCAATATTGATTTCCCACAACCCACTGGAGGGTTTCAGAATGTTCCGGAAACACCACCATATCCCATTAACAAGCCAGCCCCTCTAAATCAAGTCTGCGAGGCTCGTTTAAAGTGTTTCCCACAACAGAGCAGTTGTCACATACTTTCCTTTCATGCTGCTTGATGTCATCCGAGTAACACTTCTTATAAACACGAGGAAGTTCACAATCCTGGTGGACACACGTATGCAGATTCGCCGCTACATGCTCTAATAGATAACAACCTTTGGGGCAATAAACCACAGTATTTTCTTCACCAAATACATATATATATATATATATATTTACATGGAATGATTCTTCAATTTGATTTTTTCATTACCCTTGCCAAAAAGATTTGCCTGCATCTTAAGGAAGCTCTGTGGGATTTCATTAATAACCAATGACGGTGGATTATGCTCCTCTAGTTTGCAAGCAGGGGGGTTTGTCTTTGGAGGTCATGCCCAGCTTTGTGCTGATTGGCAGTGGTATTGCTGAAGTGCTTCAGAGTGGACATGCTGCACAGCGATGAGAGTGATTTTCCTGCTGCTGTACTTAATCTACCTCCTTGAAAGTGGGTAGCTAGGCTGACAGAAATATTTTTCAGAAGAGTTTAACCTAGCATTGGCTACACTGGGGCTACGTTATAGACTGCAGCCCTCTGTCGACAGAGAGATGTAGATTAGGCACATCAAAATTGCTACTGAAGCAGGGATTTAAATATCCCGTGCTTCATTAGCATAAACATGTCCGCCACTTTTTTTCGAAACGGAGTTTTTTCGAAAAAAACTCGGCAGTCTAGATGCGTATCTGTCGAAAACAAACCCTTTTTCAACAGATCCCGTAAAGCTCATTTTTTGAGGAATACAGGATCTGTCGAAAAAGGGTTTATTTTCGACAGATCCGCGTCTAGACTGCCATTTTTTTTGAAAAAACTCTGTTTTGAAAAAAAGCGGCAGCTATGTTTATGCTAATGAAGCGTGGAATATTTAAATCCCCTGCTTCATTAGCAATTTCGATGTCCCTAATCTACAGCTCTCTGTCGACAGAGAAGAGTCATCTAGACACACCCTGGAGGTTAGGCTGGCTCGACTATGTGTCCCAGAGTCATGTATGTTTTCAATGTCAACCAGCCCTACATCTCGGAGCCTAATCTGACATCAGTGATGGTTCCAGCTGGTTCTGACAGTAGACGAGAAAACACCCTACATATGTTGTGGCTCTTACAAAGTTATGAATGAAGTTCATGTTTTGTGTAAATCCCTTTCCTATTCTGCACACACAAAATATAGAAAGAACATTTTTAAAATTAGGAATCTCCCATATATCTTCTGCAGTGAAGATAAATGCAAAGAATTAATTTAGCTTCTCTATCATGGCCTGGTCTTCCTTGAGTGCTCCTTTAACACTTCGATCATCTAGCGTCACCACCAAATGTTTGCCAAGCTTCCTCCTTCTCATGTACTTAAAGAATTATTGCTGTTACTTTTGGGGTCTTTTGCCAGCTGGTCTTCATATTCTTTTGGGGGCCTGACTATGTATAATTTTACAGTTGACTTGCCAGCGTTTATGCTCCTATTTGACTTCGATTTTTAAAGGAAGTCTATTTGTCTGCCTGTTTTACTCTGCTGTTTAGCCATGGTGGCTTTTTTTGTCCTTTTTTTTTTTTTTAATTTGGGGTACACATTCAGTTTGAGCCGGTATTAGGGTATTTTAAAAATCGCTGCAATTTGCAGGCATTTCACTCTTGTGATGGTTTCTTTTAATTAGTTTCCTCCTTTTTTGTTTAATTTCCTTTTAACTAGTTTCCTCAGTTTTTGTTAATTGCTAACTTTGAAGTTAATTGCAAGTGTGACAGGTTCATTTGGTATTTTCCTCCCTACAAAGAAATTAAATTATATTACATTTTATTCACCTCTTGGACCAGATCCTGTATTCCACACCAGCATGACCTAGTCTTTCATTCATATATGTGTTGGACCCTAAAGCAATACAAAAACAACAATAATTATTAAATATAATTATGGCTCAAATCTGACCCTATGGAAGCATCTGAAGGCCCCACATAGGATGGCCCTATTGAAATGGGTGCCCTTGTAGGGCATGTCTACACAGCAGGGCTAAAGCCAAAACAAGCTCCGCAACTTGAGGTACGTCAATTGCATAGCGTAAGTCCAAATAGCTTATTTTAGCCGTTGACGCTGCTGTACAGCAGGAAGTCCGAGGCAGAGCACTCTTCCTCCGACTTCCCTTACTCCTCATGAAATGAGGGTTACAGGAGTCGAAGTAAGAAGTAAGAATGAATTGTAAGAGAACATAAAACAGTTTCATGCTGTTAATGGCACCTTAAGCTTTGTTTTAATTCATGTGGCTACCCAGTTAGCACAATCATAGAATCATAGAACTGGAAAGGACCTCGAGAGATCATCAAGTCCAGCCCCCTGCCCTCACGGCAGGACCAATCAATGAAAGGGGAGAGGGCATAGCAAATAACGATTACAAATCAACCTCTCTCTTTCACAAACATCATATTTGTAGGAGAGCTCTTGGGTTCTTATAAATATTTAAGCCAAATTTGAGCTGTTTATATCTTACATCTGTCTTTATCAGTCTGCAACTATTTCTCTGTTTGCATCCCACTCTGCCTCCTGCTAATTTAAGCTGGCTGCTTTTGGTGCAAATGTGTTTTCTCACCCCAGGTTGGACAGCAATAATTTGAATTCTTCTGACTTGCAATTCTCTTTGAATAAGCCTCAGCTTCAACAGAGTGACTTAGCATGTAGAGGAAAAGTAGCTGGGTCTGTTTTAAGATTTCATGACGGCTCAATTAAAATTAATATTATACCTGTCTCCAGTAGCATGCATGATAATACGTCTGTGTGTGCCTTTTCTGTTTGTTACTCTAGCAGAAGTTAAATATTTCAACTTACATCTGTTTTCTTTTTCCTATTTTTTCCTGAGAATTCTCAGTGCTGGGGAAAGCTATGAGCACGACACTCTTGCAGGCAAAAATCTCAGTTCATCCACAGGTTTCAAAGGTAACCATGTTAGTCTGTTTCAGCAAAAACAATAAGGAGTCCAGTGGCACTTTAAAGATGAACAATTTTACTATGGCGTGAATTTTTGTGAATTGCAACTCACTTCATCAGATGCATGAGGTGCAACTCATGAAACGTTTGCCCTAATAAAATTGTTAGTCTCTACAGTACTCCTTGTCGTTCATCCACAGAACAGGGCAGCCCCCAGAACTGTCTGTAATTCTACAAATGTTGGTTGGTGAACATATATCGAATTTCTATAAAAAAATTGGATGTGGGATTTTGCAAACATTCTGGTTAAAAAAATCCCATTTTTCAAGCAGCTGCAGAGATTAGAACAAAATGGATTTTGATAACAAACTAAAAAGAGACACATTATTTATAAAAATGGTCACAAGCAATTTTCTCATTTTTAAACCATCCCCAATAGCAGCATTACACTTCTCATGCCAAACCCCATTTTCCTGCTCAGGCATATCTTCCTTGTCCTGGACAGACCACCTGAGGCTATGTCTACACCTACACTGATCTATCGGAAAAAGGTAAGCAAATTGCGCTCCGCAATTTGTGTACCTTTTTCCGATAGTTTTTTCGGAAGAGGCTTTTCTGAAATTTGGCCCATCTACACTGGGCCAAATTTTGGAAACGCCTCCTCTTTCAGAAGAACCCTTCTTCGTCATGGGAGGAGGGAGACCGAGCTTCCAAAAGAGTGCTTCTGCTCTTCCGCAAAAAAAAGCAGAAGAACAGACGCATTCCCTGGACGCAGCGGAGTTTTTCCGGTATCCCAGAAAAACCCTGTAGTGTAGACATAGCTTGAGCGATGAGAAGATATGTTAGTTTTCCTGCCCAGACAAGGCCTGAGCCTGTGAGGGCAATGAGAGCTTTTCAAGGTACAGAATGAAGGCTTGAAGCCCATAAAAGTCAATGAGAACCTCTTCAGTGACATCAGTAAGTCCTGGATCAGGTCTCAAGACTTCAGCCGCTGACCTCCCCTTGTTCCATCTATTCTCCACAGAACTGACATGAGCCAATAGCCATTTTTTACCTTTACTTCCTCCATCGAATCTACTCAAAGCATTTATTTTAAAAACAAATAAGATACTTTCCACTCTCGCAGGGTTCTTAGCTGGTCCCCTTAATGCAGTAGCTGAGTACTCATCACCTCCTGTACATGAATCCTCACAACACCCCTGAGAGGCAGAGCTGTGCTAGTATCCCCACTTCACTTATGATGAACTGAGGCACAGAGAGACTAAGTGACTTACACAAGGTCACAGAGGAAGCCTGTGGCAGAGCAGTGCCAAGAATCCACGTCTCCCAAGTCTTGCCCTTCCTTTCACTTGTCTCATTAAAAAAGCACAGGAGACTCCTCTGCATTGACTTAGAACCGAAATATGTCCTTCTTGGCCTTCTGAGGTTAGAAGTGAGTGAGAGAGCTTGTGTGTGTGACAGGGTCAGTAAGGTTTCTTTGGAATTAAATAGGTCTGGCAGTACATTATGCATCAGTGTTCAAATTTTGGTTAAATCACAAGCAAGCAGCATCTTTGTTTCATTAATCTGAGGGCAGAATAGGTCTCCGCTACTTCGCAATTAAGACTAATGTTGATATTTACCTCTGTATTCTCAAGTACTAAGGTGTGCGTGTGGTTTAGACACTCACTAGGAGCTTAGGAAATCTGGATTCAGCTTCCCAGCTTTGTTACAAATTTCCTGTGACACTTCTAGCCAGGCACTAAATTTTCTCAGGGCTTCAGTTCCCCTTTTTCCACCATTGTTTTGTTTCAACTTCAACTTCCTGAAGGGAGGTTCCAAAGAGCAATGGTCTCAAGCTGCAGTGGGGGAGGTCTAGGTTAGATATTAGGAAAAACTATTTCCCTAGGAGGGTGGGGAAGCACTGGAATGGGTTCCCTAGGGCGGTGGTCGAATCTCCATCCCTAGAGGTTTTGAAGTCACGGCTTGACAAAGCCCTGGCTGGGATGATTTAGGTGGGAATTGGTCCTGCTTTGGACAGGGGGCTGGACTCGATGACCTCCTGAGGTCTCTTCCAGCCCTAGGATTCTATGATTCTATGGTCTGTTTCTGTGAGGGCATGCCTGTTACTATATGAATGTACAACACCTAGGACAACTAAGTCAAAAAAGTCAAAAGAGCAAACAGAATGTTGGGCATCGTTAAGAAAGGCAGGAATTTCTGTGTGGGGGATGTGTGTGTGGGTTTTTTTTGTAAACGTGGACCACAATGTTTTTAAATACAAAGGAGTTCAAAGTACTCATGCAATGAGTGTGCATAAGAGAGGTTAATGAAAAATTTGAGTGGAAATAGTGATTGGTAAAATGATTTTGTTATAACATACTAAACATTCATGCAGTATTAAATGTTTGATAGAAATTGCCTTCTGAGATCATTGTGGGCAGCATGGCCACCATGGCCTTCCGCTCCCTCAGCCTCTGCGTGATCTACCTGCTCAGGGAGGTCAGCGCTGGGTAAGAGTGTGGGCGGGGCTTCTGGCCAGCGGGGCTTCTGGCCAAACCACTCCTCGCGGGTGGGGAGCGCTATTCTCCCAGCTCTGCTGTGCTGCCACCAGCCCCGCCTGTTCATCCCCCCACAACACAGCACTTTCCCATCCCCTCCAAAACCTCCTTTTTTGGGGCATAAGGATCTTGCAGAAAAAGGGGTTTTTGCACAAAAAGACAATGTCCACACTGCTTGTTTTTGCACAAAAACCCCAGCGCAAAAACGGATCGGCAGAAAATATGCAAATGAGATTGCAAATCATGCAAATTAGTCCTTCATTAGCATATTTTTGCCGAGAAAACCTGTAGTGTAGACGTAACCCATGACAATTGGTTCCAGCTCCCTGTAAAAGGTAAGACATAAATGAACACATCTCTAGTTTGTTGCATTTGCAAGAGTCATAAACTAGTAATAAACATGATGCCATAGTTGATAGAAGGTAAAGAGAAAAGGAAGCTGAGGCTACTTCTACACTGCTGGCTTCTTGCGCAAAAACTTTTTGCGGAAGAGCTCTTTAGCAAAAAGTTCTTGCACAAGAGTGCGTCCACACTGCCATGTGCTTTTGCGCAAGAGAGCGTCCACACTGCCATGTGCTTTTGCGCAAGAGAGCGTCCACACTGCTATGGACGCTTTTGGACAAGAAAGCTCTGACGGCCATTCACAGAATGGCCATCAGAGCACCTGTGCTTTTTCCCATAGGGCAGGGGTTCTCAAACTTGTGATACTGCGACCCCCCTCTCAGTTGCTCGCAACCCCCCTCTAAGTTGTTCGCGACCCCTCTCTAAGTTGCTTGCGACCCCCCGGGGGATTGGGACCCACAGTTTGAGAAGAAACTCCTGGTGTCCGTCCACGCATGCCTGTTTGCGCAAGAGCTCTTGTGCAAAAAGGCTTATTCCTCGTAGAAAGAGGAATAACTCTTGCGCAAAAAGCCCTGACTTCTGACGATCTCCTGTACTTTTTCTTGCACAAAAACGCACTTGTAGTGTGGATGCACCGCGAGTTTTTGGTCAAAAATGGCTGTTTTTGCACAAAAATTCTGCCGTGTAGATGTAGCCTGAGGGATTATGGACATGGCTTTGATTTTATGTCTGAAGGCTTTAATATTTGGAGTTGCATTGATTTGATTTATCTTAGTGTTCCGGTGTACCAGTGGTAGCTAGGCAACACAATTCCACTCTGTATTCTGGGTGGCTTCTGGGAATTTGGCTATGAATGATATTACTTTGTGTATATGAAACTAAATGGACCATAGGCACCATTTGTAAGTGGACGATTTCTTTTTTTTTTTTTTTGGCTGGGGAGTTGTAGGACTGCGCTTTCTATCACATCACTGTGAACGCAGCTCAGGCTGCGGAACAATGGAACGATTCATATGCACATGCCTCCAGGAGGTGTCAACATTGAACAATTTGCCATAAAGTTGTGCAGATGCATAAAACACAGCACCACTGTGGCTCCTGTTATTCCCCCCTTGCCTAGGTCTAAAACTTGTGGTCAGGATTCTTGAACTGGTTCCCGTGACATTGAACGTGGGAAGGAAGCAAGAAGCATGGTCCAGAGGGGATGAGATTGATTCATGTGGACCAAACCTTAATGGCCTTTGTGGAGTTTCACCTCATCCTTCCCCCTGCAGAACTCCTGGAGGGAGGGAAGGCCTCAGAATTTGCCCCTTTGTGCAGGCATTCCTTCCTCTTTGTTGCAGTAACCTGCCGGAAGTCACTGAACTAATCAACTCCGTCTGTTTCTTTAAGAAGATGGAGCCTGTGTGGTCAATGTCAGCAGGCAAAAGAAGCACTGTCAGCTCACACTATCTGGTTCAGTGGTTTGGCATTAATTGTGTTTGTTTTGGAGCCCGCCTGCCGGTCTGACCCATTTAGGATCTTTGCTGTACCATGAGTTCCCCTTCCAATTAGAGGGGGAGGCCGAGGAGGTCTTTCGAATGAAATCTGAGTGCACCAGCTCTGCAGCTGCCAGCCCTGATCATAATACATCCAGTACCACTGCAAATGCATCTTTACTGCCAGGCAAGGTAGGCGGTGTTGACAATTTCACATGGCCTCAGCAAAGTGGCGAGGAAGAAGCTGGAACGGTGCTTGATAAAGGTGATCAGATTTAAGCACATCTGGCATGGTTCAGGATTATATTCCAGCCTGGGCACATTCCAGGGTCAAGAGGGAAATTACCTTTTGCTTGAAAAGAAGGAAAGAAATATTTTGAGGGAGTAAGGGCTGGAGGATCACGTAGAGGCACATGATCTACATTGCTGTGGAAATAGAAACCATATGCCAGACAAGAGAGCGAACTGTTACCTGGGGAGAGCTTGCTCCTGCTTTGGAGAACACACATTCTCAAACAGAGTGAAAGACACCAGGGGTGGATTGCTATGGACGCCAAAAGCGGAAGGAGTTCTGACTAATGACTCTCATTGGCTTCCAGGAATGCTGCAGATGGATGTGGCTTATTCCCTAGGGCTTCGTCTACACTGCACCTCCCTTGCACAAAAGCCTATGCATATTATACTAAAAAAATGAAGAACGGCTCTTGCACAAGAGAGGGGTTTTGTGCAAAAAGGAGCCATCTACACAGCTCCTTTTTGTGCAAAAGCCTCATGCACAAAAATGGCCCCTAATTAATTATGCAAATGAAGAGCAGCAATATGCTAATCCACGCTTCATTTGCATACGCTTTTGTAGCCTAGGGTTTTTGCGCAAAACAACTGTTTTTGCACAAAAACTCGTAGAGCATCCACACTACAAGCACATTTTTGCACAAGAAAAAGTACAGTAGATTGTCAGAAGACAGGACTTTTTGCGCAAGAGTTATTCCTTTTTCTACAAGGAATAAGCCTTTTTGCGCAACAGCTCTTGCACAAAAAGGCGTGTGTGGGCAGACAACAGGGGTTTCTTGAGCAAGAAACCCCTATCAGAGCTTTCTTATGCAAGAGGGTTCATGGAAGTGTGGAAGCTCTTTTGTGCAAAAGCACATGGCAGTGTGGATGCGCTCTTGCACAAGAACTTTTTGCGGAAGATCTCTTTCGCAAAAAGTTCTTGCACAAGAAGCCTGCAGTGTAGATGTAGCCAAGTTCCTTGCTGGTGCAGGAAGCTGCATTTGCAGCTGCTGGAACCAGCGAGGTCTCTTGTGTGCCTGGTGTTGGCGGCGGGGAAGATTGGATTTTCTCCCCATAGTGCAGGTAGAAAGCATTATCATGTTCAGGTTTCCATTGGGTTTTTCCTTGGGGGTTTACAGCCATGAGCCTGGTCATGCTGTGTTTCCAAGCCAGTGCTGCCCTGTTGCTGTCTTCTCCAGGCCGCCTATGGCCATACATGGTAGGACCAAGTTGCAATCACTGTTTTACCTCCGGAGTCCTCTTCCAGGGTGTCAGCAGGAATCAGACTGAATCTCATCCTCAGCCAGGGTGTGATCAGCAGGCATAGCTGGACACAATGCTCGAGGGCCTAAGGGCAGAATGAGTCCTTTTGTTAGCAACGTCCCATGCTTCCAGTTGTGCCATTATGGAACCCTGCAGCGCCCTCAATTTGGGGGTCTGGCTCATCAGTTCTCCTTGTAAAACTGACAGCAATAATCTCAGGGGGAAGGAATCTGTGTTCGTGTAACCCACACACCTAGGGTGTGTCTAGACTACAGGGTTTTGTTGACAAAAGTGGACTTTTGTTGACAAAACTATACCTGCGTCTACCCTGCCACTGAGTTCTGTCGACATAACGTCGACAGAACTCAGCAGTTTTGTTGACGGCTGTAAACCTCACTCTACGAGGAATAACGCCTTTTGTCGACAAAGTTCTGTCGAGAGAAGGCGTTATTGCATCTACACTGTCCTTTGTGTCTACACTGTCATGTCGACAAAGCGGCTTGCTTTGTCGACAGAACTGGATGCAGTCTAGACGCTCTTTGTCGACAGAAGCTTTGTCAACAGTATCTGTCAACAAAACTTCTGTTGACAAAAGCCTGTAGTCTAGACGTACCCCTAGTGTGGTTCACTGTCCCATGTAGTGGCACCTAGACCACAGCAACAGAGAAGAACAAGAGACTCTACAGCAGGAGCTAAGTGCCAGATGGCTTTGTAGCTCAAACTGTACAGGCTTCTATATTAAGTTTCTGAGGTTCCCAAGTTCAAATCTGCCTTGTGGTAGTTACAGTGGGACACCTTTTGTGAAGAGCATGAATGGACTCTCCCACCTAGCAGAGATAGGTCTAGAACATGATCCAATGGCTAGAAACTGAAGCTAGACAACTTCAGATTGGAAGCAATAAGGCGTATATTTTTGACAGGGAGAGTAATTAACCATTGGAACAATTTTCCCCGGGGTCATGGTAAAGTCTCCATCAATGACAGTTTTAAAATCAAAATTGGCTGTTCTCCTAGAACAGGGGTGGGGAACCTCAGGCCTGGGGGCTAGCTTGGATCTGGCCCCCGAGGCTCAGGGCTCCTACTCAGCATTGGGTAGTCCGTGCTGGTGCTCCAGTCCCCCTGCTGTCCCCCTGGAGGCTGGAGTGCACAAAATCTACTAGGCTGGACCCCCCAGGTTCTGGTGTGCGAGGGGAATGTGGGGAGTGTCTTTCTCCTTCTCAGTTGGGGGCCACCGTGAGGGGTTTTTCCTGCTTCTCACTTGTGTGTATCCCCCGACTGATTTTTCTGTGGGTCAGTGGCCCTCAACCCAAAAAGGGTTCTAGAAGATCTGCTCTGGGAACCATTTGGAAGACGTTTTCTAGCCCATGTTACACAGGAGGTCAGGCTAGATGATCACAACTTCCCTCCCAGCATTTAAGTCTATGAATCTAACTGGAGAGCTGAGGGCACGTCTACACTAGCTTGTTAGTTCGAGCTAGGTAGGGTAATGGAACGAGGAGTAACGGTAGTTCGAATTAGGATCTTTAATTCGAACTACCTACTCCATGCCGCGTGTAGCCGCGGGCACGGAGTTCGGACTAAGGGGGATTTAAAAATGGCGGCGCCCGGGAACATGCAAATGAAGCCCGGGATATTTAAATCCCGGGCTTCATTTGCAACTCCGCTTGCCCTCATTACCCTACCTAGCTCGAACTAACGAGCTAGTGTAGACGTGCCCTCAGCTCTCCAGTTAGATTCATAGACTTAAATGCTGGGAGGGAAGTTGTGATCATCTAGCCTGACCTGAGTTTGCTCCCCAAAACTTGGTCGATTCCTAGGGAGTGGCGTGAAGTCCTTATACATCCAGTTGGTCTTTGCTGCTCCGTTGGAGCTACCAGGACTCTCCTGGGCCGAGTTGCACCTTGGGGCTTTCCTGAAAGGACAATATAGCTCCGGACTGCACTGACTTTCTTAAAGGGACCTCCAAAGGACCAGGCTGTGCCTCTATCGCTGCACCAGCCCCTCCCCATGCACACACTGTAGAGAGGCCTCCTGGGGGCCCAGTGGCAGTGGCTGGAGCCCTGGGCCCTTTAAATTGACACCAGAGCCCTAGGCAATGCCCCAAGTGCTAAATGCTGACCGGGAGGGTGCGGCGCTTTCAGGGTAGTGCTGAGGGCTGGCTGCCTCAGCCCCACCCCTTCCGCCAAAAGCCCCACCCCTTTCAAGAGTACAGAGCTGCCCCCCCCCTCCTTGCCAAGGGTCCTGGCCATTCTGTCTCCCCAACCCCCGTGGGTGTGTGGTTATGGGATGTAGCAAATCCTTTGCTGCATGGAGGTTCCACGCTGAACTCAAAGGCATCATGCAGTTGAGTCAACCTCCAAGGCTTCGCCTACCGTGCTGCTGGGAGCGAGTCCTGCATGACCGGGGTCTGGACCCGCATGCTAAAAATAGCAGCACAGAAGTTGCTTTGACATTTGAGCTTGGGCTGGAGCTCAGGCTCGGAAGCCCACTCTACTTCCTTGGCTTCAGAAGCCAAGATCCAGGCCCAGCTGGAGCCTCCCTCCACCTTGCTACTCAGGCCCTGTTATCGTCAGGCCGTTGACCCGGGTGGCAAGACTTGCCACTGGGTAGACATATCTGGACATGGCCTATCATGTGAGGCCTATCATGGCTTTTAGCAAACCAATTCCTCTCATTAAAAAGCACACATGCAGCCTCGTCAGAGAGGGAACAGCGACAGGACTAAACAGAGCTGATGGGATTAGTCCTGGAATGTCGCTCAGATTTCTGCATGTACAAATTGGCCGGTATTCCGACACAGATGAAATGAGGGCCACAGGACTACATCTAAAGGAAAACTGCAACAGGGCAAATCCCATGTTAGAATTTCTGAAGTGCTTAACAGGGTAGGGCTGGAATGGTTTCAAAACATAAGAACTTAACAGCCAGGCGGGGTCAGACCAATATTCCATCTAGTCCAGTGTCCCGTGTTCTGACAGTGGCCAATGCCTGGTGCCCCAGAGGGGGTGAACCGAACAGGGAATCATCAAGTGATCCCTCTCCTGTCACCCATTCCCAGTTTCTGACAGAGGCTAGGGACACCATCCCTGATCACTCTGGCTAATAGACATGAATGGACCAATTCTCCATGAATTTATCTAGCTTGTTCTTGAACCCTAATAGGATGCGTCTACACTGCACCATAGCTCCAAATAAAATATGCAATCTGAGCTACGCAAATTGCGTATCTTATTTCGAAATAGCTTATTTCATAATTTGGTGCTGTCTATACAGCGCCAAATGTCAAAATAACCTGCTATTCCAAAACGTCCCTTACTCCTTGTGGAAAGAGGTTTACAGGGACATAGGAATAGTGAGCCCATTATATTTTGAAATAAGGGGCTTGCTGTGAAGATAAAGGACAGCAATTTCAGTATATCTCTGGTATCCCAAAATAGCACTGCAGTGTAGATGTAGTTTTATAGTCTTGGACTTTACTATATCCTCTGGCAAGGAGTTCCACAGGTTGACTGTGTGCTGTGTGAAGAAGTACTTTCAAGTCAAGCGATTGAAGTTACCTATTTATTATCCACAGAATGCTGACAGCAGTAGCCAGCAGTCAGGTGAGCTAAACCACCTCACCGCAGTACTACAACTGTCTGGGTTGAGAAAGTGGTTCCATCTTTGCACCATTTAAGTCTTTGGCCTCTCTGCTGAGACTGCCCAATAGCAGGCCTATTAGTACTGGCTGCAATGGTAAGTTCTGGTGAGCAGAGAGGCTGACAGACTTGCTGGGCCCCTGGGCAAGGTGCGGGGAGGGTGGAGGACCACACTGTGCTCCTGGAAGGGGAGGAGCCTTGTTGAGAAGGGTTGGGGCTGAGAGGCAGCCAGCCCTGAGAGCTGCCTGGGCCATGTCAGGCAGTGTTCTGGAAACTATTTAAAGAGCCCGGGGCTCCAGCCACGACCGCTCCTGTTCCCTTGGCCCCTCTCTGTCGGCAGGCCTGCTGGTGAAGTGGTCACCCATCCATTGGCTGAAACCATAACTAAGTTTACATAGGATACTAAGTCGCCCTTACATGGAAATGCTTTCCGGTTGTGGCTAGTGTGATCTGGAGCTGAACCAGTGACCTAGAGGTGAAAGACGCTGAATCTCAGCGCTATTAAAAGACCTCACGAAGAAGTCGAGCCTCTCAAAATATGACACCAGCCTGGGAAAAAATTGAAAACCTGTCAAGCTTTGCGACGTGGAACGAGACCTTTGCATGTCATTTGGTTGATGTTGGCTGTGAATTGTTTTAGCGGGGCGTGTAGAATAAAAAACGCCCATGCAATTCTGCAGAGACGTCGCCGACAGTGTGGGAAAAACGTTAAATTAAACTTAACAAAAATGTTTTTCATTCTAAAAATCTTGGCTGGGGGAAAAATGGACTGTGATAAGTTATAAATCAATCGTCAGGTTTCTTGAAATGCTCAGTGCTCATGATTTATGATGCCATCGCAACCTCTCGATTGATTCACAACTCTGCAATCCATCTTCCTCAATAGGTGGTTACCCATTATAATGCCTTTTCCTGATTGGTCAGCACGTTTTGCCTCGCAGAAGGGCCATAAAAGGAGGTAGACGGCGAAAGACAATCCATTCACTAACAGAAAGTCACTCAAAGAGGCAGAGGATTTTAATGGAGAGGCAGAGTTTAACAAAAGGGAGCTGAGTGAAAATAGAGCCCAGTTTGTTTGATTAGCCTAACTGAGGGTATGTCTACACTTGCTCCCTAGTTCGAACTAGGGAGGCAAATGAAGCATGCCGAAGTTGCTAATGAAGTGCGGGATTTAAATATCCCGCTCTTGATTAGCATATTCGTGGCTGGTCGCAAAAGAATACTTGCGCAAGAGGGCCAGTGTAGACAGGGAAGGACTGTTTTGCACAAAAAAGCCCCGATGGCGAAAATGGCCACCGGAACTTTCTTGCGCAAAATCGCGTCTAGACTGGCCACAGATGCTTTTGCGCAAAAGCACTTTTTCGCAAAAGCATCCGTGCCAATCTAGACACGCTTTTGCGGAAATACTTTTAACGGAAAAACTTTTCCATTAAAGTATTTCCGCAAAATCATGCCAGTGTAGATGCAGCCTGGGAGTCAGGACATATCACCTCCGTATCAGTGCATGTTACAACATTCATGCGGTTGGGGCGGGGCCAAGGGATTTGGAATGTGGGAGGGGGCTTCGGGCTGGGACAGAGCTTTGGGGTGCCGTGGTATGAGGGCTCCGGCTAGGGGTGTGGGCTCTGGGATGAGGCCAGAGATAAGGGATTTAGGGTGCAAGCTGCCCTGAGGCTACAGTAAGAAGCGAGGGCTCCCCTCTCCTCTCTCACACTGCAGCAATACCTGCAGGGAGGGGGAAAAGTGCATTTCCCCACTGCGGCAGCGCCGGGGCGGAGTTGAGGCCCCTCCCCCGGCCATGGTAGGTCCAGGCCGGGTCTGGGTTTGGTCTGGAGGAGTGAGTGTCCATCCCCCAGCCATGTCAGGTCCAGAGTGGATGTAGGGTTGCCAGATGGTGTCAACAAAAATACCGGACACACTTGCCATGACATCACAATCGACATGACATCTTATTTAGAAAATACCCGACATTTCTATTTTCTCATTTCTATTTTCTCAATTTGTTTCCTGAACAGAGAGCTCAAATACTGGACTGTCGTTCAAAACCGGACACCTGGCAACCCTCAGTGGATATGGGTTTGGGCTGGGACAGGGGTGCCCATCCTCCAGTCATCGTTCCCTAAGTGTCTGCACACGCCTTAGTAGGCTGCAGGGTTGCAGGGAACTCTGGTACACACCTCAGCCAGAGTTTCTTGCAGTAAAGGAACTTCTGGCTTTGGTGGCAAATTAACTGGGAGGCTGTCTAAAGTGACAGAGGCTGAATTCCCCCAATGAAGGAGCCATGGACGGGTGCGGTGCTCAGCATTGTGTGCCTCCCACGTGACCCCTCATCAGCACAAAGCACAGGTGTGTGTCAGGAGATTCTGGGCCATGGAACAACTCATCAGCTTCCCCAGGTGGCTGCAGTAATTTAGAACACCCCTCTGGGCTGGCTTTCAAACCGCTCACAGCGCACAAAGTGCAAACGAGGCTCAAAGCCCTCTCTAACCCTGATCACCCTGGGCTGGGCTGCCTACGGGATGTAGCACAGATTCTGGGAAACCCAAGAGGAGTCACTTCCCCTTGCTGTGCCTCAGTTTTTCCAGCTGTAAAATGGGCATAAGGATATTGCCCTCATTTGTGTACTATGGATAAATAGCATTGTACAGGACCTAGGTATTAATTATTATTCAGATCCTACAGAAGGGTTTATTCTCCAGAGCTACCACTCTACCATCTCCTCTGGGTGCTAAATACACAGGAAAACTGTAAACGGAGAGACGAGAGCTTCTGATAGTCTGTCACGTTTGGATGAACAGTTGAAAATTCAGGCACTTACCTGAACTTATTCAAAGCTTTGTGGTCTAAAAATTTGGATTGAAACATTATGAAATAAGAATTTCTTGTCAAATTCCAGATACTTAATGATCCCAGTGAAACCAGCAGAATACCACTGCAATCTTCTTTTTGTAAAATACAGGCTGATGGCAAATATCAATGTGCACATAATTGGTTTTCACTGAATAGAATCAGAATTGAATAACTATGTTTCATAGACCTAATACTGCAAAAAGTTAATGGTGATTCTCTTTCCAGTAGCAAGAGCTTGGTACTTTGGGAGCTGGACAATCAGAGCCCTATCCCCACAGTCAATGTGGAGGTTCAGTGTTCATCTTATAGGGTGCATCTAGACAGTGGCGCTATTTTGGGCTACTTCTGGTATCCCGAAAAAGCTATTCCACGTCTTTTAAAGAAGCCCGTTATTTTGAAATAGCTTTTGAAATAATGGGCTCACTATTCTGACATCCCTGTAAACCTCATTCCACAGAGCCAGCTTAATTTTGAAATAAGCTATTTTAAAATACACTCAAAATAAGCTACACAATAAGCATTCTACAGAATAGTAACAACTGAGAAGTTCCTATCTGGTTGTGAGTTTGCTACAGGTTTGGTAACATTTTCCCTACCCCGGCTGAAACCAAGCAGCACAGATGAGACAGGAAAGTGAAATACCAAACCAAGAACTGAACTTTCAAAATAGCATTACTATTTATTTCACAAATAGGCCAATTTCCCTCCGTATTGACTCCAGAGCTACAAGTTAAATACTTATCTAGCCAGGAAATTGTACTGCAGAGTGAAATACAGAAATTCTGTGTTCGTATTGCAGGGTGGAGCCACTTCAATCCCAACCAGCATACAGGGGGTGAATTTCCCAGCTGGTCCATCTGGCTTCTCATTCTGGAGCCTATAGACCTGCTATTAGTCCTAATCACAGCCTCCGATTAAAGGTTAGCTGCAGAACAGCTAACAAAGACCCTGAGGGGAAGCATGTCTATAAAACAAACCGCCCCCCGCCGCACCCCTGCTGCTTTTACAGAACCCGCGTGAACATTTGTGTGGATTCTGGCACCGAGAGTTTGTTTTAAACCCAACTTTCTTGCATGAAGTGACCCTGAGACCGCACCTCCTTTGCAATACTGAGCGATTGAAGGCGGCCCTGAAGATACTGCAGGGTTTGGCTCCCGAAGGAACCCAGCCTTTGTGTTTGGAAGTGAATCAGTCTTCACTAGATTCCAGTTACATTAAATCTAACTTCCAAAAGGAAAATCTCTGTCTCCCAAAGAGGCTTCTGCTGCTTTGGTCTCTTTCGCCAGACCCTCAACTGTGGGTGCAGATGGAGTTTGGTCCAGTGATCAGGGCAATGGCTTAGGAAGTTTGGAGCAGCGCAGAGAAATTGAACTCACATCTTCAGAGTGACTTTTACCTTCTGTTCCAATCATAGACTCATAGGGCTGGAAGAGATCTCAGGAGGTCCTCAAGTCCAGCCCCCTGCCCAAGGCAGGACCAATCTCAACTGAATCATCCCAGCCAGGGCTTTGTCAAGCCGAGACTTAAAAACCTCTAGGGATGCAGATTCCACCACCTCCCTAGGGAACCCATTCCAGTGCTTCCCCACCCTCCTAGGGAAATAGTTTTTCCTAATATCCAGCCTAGACTTCCCCCACTGTAATTTCAGCCCATTACTCCTTGTTCTGCCAACCGTCACTACTGAGAACAGCCTTTCTCCATCCTTTTTGGAACTTCCCTTCAGGAAGTTGAAGGCTGCTATCAAATCCCCCCTCACTCTTCTTTTCTGCAGACTAAACAAACCCAAATCCCTCAGCCTCTCCTCATAGGCCAGTCACTACGGTGAGGGGAGCCATATAGGCACCTCAGCATGAAGAGATTATATGGCTGCTGGGAACTTTCTCATTTTGTAGATAGAAACATCCACTATTCATGGGTCAGATTCAGAGTCTCTTGACATTCATTAGGAATCTTTCCATGGACTTCAGAGGGCTTTGGGTCACGTCCCACGTTCAAGGAAATTATCTAGCTCCTGGCTAAATCTGAGCAGTCGGGAATTGTCTGTCGATGGTTTTCAGTGCTCGGCTCTTGAATTATAGTGGGAGCCTTTGCCAGCACAGAGTGGGTTATATTTCTTCCTCTAAACCACGGTAACTTATCTCGGATAAACATTTTCTTGGTGAGTCCAGATACACGTTTTCCTCTTGGATGGTGCCTTTTTAACTTTCAAGATGAATTGGGCTTTTTGTGTCACTATAAAGCATTATTTATAGTGGAAGGGGCTTGTGACTAGCACACGGTGTCAGAGCAGTATGTAAATGATGTCAGCTTCCCTCGCAATATCTAATCAATCATTTTCACACACTTTTCTTTGTCTTCATCTGTCAGAGGAAAAGTCACCTTGATGCAGGAGTAGTTTTTTTTTCTTCCATTTCCTGAGCTGGGTGGCTTTACTTACAGCGTCCCAGGGAGAAGTGAACCAAAGAGGGATTTTCAACACCACCGGCGTGGCTCGGAGAACAAATTCCATGGGCTTTTGAAAATTCCACCCAAGAGCCAGAATGTTATCCTTGAAACCAACGCACCTGAAGATTCAAAAGTACTTGTGCGGGGGGGGGGGGGAGGGAGGATTTCTAAATAGATATCTCACAGTCCAAAAAAAGCATGGCCATTGGGAGATAAACCCTTTTCACTTTACATGGCCCAATGGGTCATAAGGGAGTAGGATTAGAACCTCCAAGATCACATGACCAATTTCATAAGAGCAGAGATTTATCCTTCTTTGGGATTTCCCATCCCTCTTCATGTATAGATGGTTGGCTGCTGGTTAGGGCCCTTGATATAGAAGGGTACAGCTTGCTCAGGAAGGCTAGGCAGGGGGAAAAAAGGGAGAAGGTGTTGCCTTATATATTAAAAAGGTATACACTTGCCTTGAGGTGGAGATGGACATAGGAGACAGATTTGTTGAGAGTCTCTGGGTAAGGTTAAAAGGGGTAAAAAACTAGGGTGATGTCTTGGTGGGGCTCTATTACAGACCATGTAATGGGGAAGACGAGGTGGATGAGGCTTTTTTTTTTAAATAACTAACAAAATCATCCAAAGCACAGGTGGTAAGAGACTTCAACTATGTCGACATCTCCTGGGAAAATAACACAGCAGAGTACAGATTATCCAACTAGTTCTTGGAATGTATTGGAGACAATTTTTTATTTCAGAAGGTGGAGAAAGCTACTAGGGGGAGGATGTTCTAGATTTGATTTTAGCAAATAGGGAGGAACCGGTTGAAAAATTTGAAAGTGGAAGGCAGCTGGGGTGAAAGTGATCATGAAATGATAGAGTTCGTGATTCTAAGGAATTGTAGAAGGGGGGAGCAGCAAAATAAAGACAATGGATTTCAAGGAGGAAGACTTTAGCAAACTCAGGGAGATGGTAGGTGAGGTTCCATGAGAAACAAGATTAAGAGGAAAAATAATTGAAAAGAGTTGGCAGTTTTTCAAAGGGACATTTTTAAGGGTGCAAGACCATAATATTCCTCTGCATAGAAAAGATAGAAAGTACGGCAAGAGACCAGCCTGGCTTCACCAGGGGATCTTGAATGATCTAAAAACCAAAAAGGAGTCCTATAAAAAGTGGAAATTAGGTCAAACTACCAAGGATGAATATAAACAAATAACACAAGCATGTAGGAAGAAAATTAGAAAGGCGAAGGCACAAAATGAGCTCAATCTCGCTAGACACATAAAGGGTAACGAAAAACAATCTAAAAATATATTAGAAACAAGAGGAAGACCACGGACAGGGTAAGCCAATTACTCAATGAAGAGAGAAAAGCGATAACAGAAAATGTAGAAATGACAGAGGTACTTAACGACTTCATTGTTTCAGTCTTAACCAAGAAGGTTGGTGGTGATTGGATGCCTATAATAGTGAATGCTGGAGAAAAGGAGGTAGGTTCAGATGTTAAGATAGGAAGAGAACAAGTTAAAAATTACTTAGGAAAGTTGGATGTCTTCAAGACACCAGTGCCTGATGAAATGCATCCTAGAATATTCAAGGAGCTGATTGAGGAGGTATCTGAGTCATTAGCTATCATCTTTGAAAAGTCATGGAAGAGGGGAGAGAGTCCAGAAGACTGGAAAAGGGCAAATCTAGTGCCCACCTATAAAAAAGGAAATAAGGACAACCCAGGAAACTAAAGACCAGTCAGCTTAAGTTCTGTGCCAGGAAAAATAATGGAGCAAATGGAGAAAATAATTAAGGAATCCATCTGCAAACATCTGGAAGATAATAATGATAAGTAACAGCCAGCATGGATTTGTAAAGAACAGTCTCGCATGACCTTCTTATCAATAAACTAGGGACATACAGGGTGGGGCTACTATAAGGTGGGTGCATAACTGGTTGGATAATAATTCTCAGAGACTAGTTATTAATGGTTCACAATCATGCTGAAAGGGCATAACAAGTGGGGTTCTGCAGGGATCAGTTTTGGGACTGGTTTCGTTCAATATCTTCATCAACAATTTAGATAATGGCACAGAGATGACGCCAAGCTGGGAGCGGTTGCAAGTGCTTTGGAATATAGGGTTTTATTAATTCAAAATGATCTGGACAAATGGGAGAAATGGTCTGAGGTAAATAGGATGAAGTTTAATAAGGACAAATGCAAAGTCCTCCACTTAGGGAGGAACCATCAGTTTCACACATGCAGAACGGGAAGCGACTGTCTAGGAAGGAGTATTGTAGAAAGGGATCTAGGGGTCATAGTGGGGTCAAAGCAAACAATTGTGGGATGCATTAACAGGAGTGTTGTAAGCAAGACACAAGAAGCAATCCTTCTGCTCTATTCTGCACTGATTAGGCCTCAGCTGAAGTGTTGCGTCCTGTTCTGGGCACCACATTTCAGGAAAGATATAGAGAAATTGGAGAAGGTCCAGAGAAGAGCAACAAGAATGATTAAAGGTCTAGAAAACATGACCTTGAGAGAAGACTGCTTTTTTTTTTTTTAGTTTGGAAAAGAGAAGACTGAGAGTGGATATGATAGCAGCTTTCAAATACCTAGAAGGGTGTTACGAGAGGAGCGAGAAAAACGTTCTCCTTAACCTCTGATGATAGGGCAAGAGGCAATGGGCTTAAATTACAGCAAGGGAGGTTTAGGCTAGACAACAGGAAAAACTTCCTAATTGTCAGGGTGGTTAAACACCGGAATAAATTGCCTGGGGGGCAGGTTATGGACTCTCCATCATTGGAGATATTTAAGAGCAGGTTAGATAAACATATGGTGCTTTGTCCTGCTGTGAATGCAGGGGACTGGACTTGATGACCTCTCGAGGTCCCTTCCAGACCTAATTCTCTGCTGTCCTGCACCTTGTGCCATCACATAGACCATTCCAGTCCAACAGTGTTTTGTACCCTCTTTTTTGCACTTTTTGTACTGTACAAGTTGCAAAGACAATGGAGAATCAGGCCATTGCTTTTTGCTATGCATGTGTTCGGTGTGTGTAATACAGGAGACTTACGAGCAGCGTTCACACTGCATTACTTGTAACTTGTAACTCCACTTCACTGTATGCCCTTGACTTATTCATTTCACCAGGGGGCTGAGGGAGATTAAGGCCCACACACTCCTGCTTGGCTAAGAGGCCTATCTGGAACTGTTAGCTCCTGCTGTCTAGATACTCCATGGGGGTGGTCCCTTGGCTACTGCTTCCTCCACCATTAAGCAGAGCTGAGCTGGGAAGAACCAGGAAATAAGATGCATTCTCCCCCAGGCTGCAATAGGTCGGAAGCAGGAAAGATATGGCACTTGGGCTGTAATTACTCTCTGGGCTTCTCACAGCCAGAAGAAACTCACTGAGGGCAGGATCTCAGCGGCGGTAAATCAATGTGATTGGAGCTACCCACAGATTTACAGCAGTTGAGGGTCTGGCTTCCCATTCCATTCCTATGGAGATAGCCCAGATTTACAGAGAAAGTGAGAAAAGTAGAATCAGGCAAATGGAGTTTACAGAGGCAAAAATTACCATTATTTTCTCCTTCATGATTCAAAACAAGGCATTTCTCCCTGCATGATGCAACTCGTTTCTGATTTCCTAGGATAGACATTTCTATCCAGCAGGGGCAAGGTGCGACATCTTTCTCACCATTTGGAGAAGGGGAAAATAATAAAACGACCCCCCATATATATTATAAAACAGTCAAATGAAAATAAATACAGTTAACAATATTTCCATGTAACTTTTTATGATGATTATTTATAAGGGTATTACTGAATTTTGTAAAATTAAAGTAAATGCCAGGCACTATGTAATAATTTTCCTTGGGGTTTGGCACATTTGGGCCTCTGACAGTTTCACATTTTTCTTTATATCTGCAGAGACAGGAGCCTGACAGGGCTATATTTTGTAACCCACTTTGTTCAATTTTTGTCAGAAATTGGAGCGAGCAAAACAGTGAAAGTAGAGACATCAAATTAATCAAATAAATTACATTTCTGAAGTATCCTTCATGTAAACATGTACAAAATAATCATAATGTGCCAGGCAAATCGCATGAAAATTTACCCCCTCTGTCTCTCTCATGCACAATAAAGTGCAGAGAACTCAAACAGGTGCAATTAGTGTCGAGTATTGATGCTTTCCTGCTGTCCCTGTCTGTGCTGTCACAGAGGGGCACTGCCCTGTGACTTGTTGGCTTGTCCCTGTGTTGTTGGGACGGTGGGTAGGCCCAGATCATCACAGGTATTTAGGCTCCCAATGCCCCTGGAAGCGGAGCCCCAATTCTCATTGAAAACCGAGAGTATTTTAGGATGCTATTAGCTCACTGACCATTGGCACGTTTTTTTCAAATGTAAACATACTATCCTTTTATTCCAGCTTCTACAGCTCCTGCTGGTGCGTCCCTGCTCTGCAGTGTCAGGCTGTGGCATGGCAGCCAGGTCTGTTCCAAGAGGGATGTGGGGCATGGGTCATCCCTCCCACACATCCAGTTGCCGGGTCCAGGGGAGCCTCCCATGCCCCACCTCTTCTATAAGCCCCCCACCTGTTCCACCCCACTCTGCCCCCTTGTGCCCTCCCCTGAGCAACATAGCCTGGGGGATTACAGAGGCCAGGCAAATGGGCAGCAGGGGCCACTCCTTCCGTATTGGGGGGGGGGAGCCTGCTCCACCTCGCTGCCCCACCCTCTCCCGGCCTGCTGCACCCCACTTCTCCTCCGCGGCAGGGAGCGGAGTGTCCTGGGGCCGTGCAGAGAAGCAGAGCGCAGTGGGCTGGCAGGGCAGCAGGGCAGGGTGGAGCAGGCTGCTGGGCCACTCTGGCTCCCACCGCCCACGTGGTGAGTGCAGGGGTAGGGGAACCTCTGCTGTTGCCCAGCACCGAGCCCCCATAATCTCCCGGGTCCCTCCCCTCCATAGGACAGTCGGGGTGGCTGCCGTGAGGCCCCCAGAATGGCCAGGCCTGGGGTGGCCTCCCTGATTCATCGTATCCATGGGGAGTGCTCTGATGTACGCCATGGCCACACCTCGGCCTGCAGAGGCGAACTTCCACTGCACAATTTCCAGGGCCTGTTTGCTCCTGCTGTGGAAACGGACACGTCTGTGCTGCACAGGAAGAGCAGCCTCGCTAATAAAGCACTGCAATTTACATGGGAATGACAAAGCAGAACGGGAAGAGAGTGATAGGACTACCCACAGCCACAGTCTTTCTGCCTGAGCAAATTTGATTTGAATTCCTCTTGAAACACCAGCTCCTTAGTACTTGGACAATATTGAAAAGGTCACGGAAGGCAATGTCAGACATAATCTCTAGCTGCACTACAAATGCCTTGATAGAGATTCATAACAATATATTACTGTCACTGGAGATCCAAAGTGACTCTCTGAGGTGCATGCTGTATTTATCTAGTAGAAACAGAGTATTTTTTTATTCTCCTTTAATATCTGGGGAGAACCACCTAATAAGTCCCTTCCCCCCCCAAACACACAAAAATGGGGTATGTGTTTGGATCCTGTTGCAATGAGTGCAGGCTCTTAGGGGACAGTTGCAAAGGTAACATGCATTTCAATAAATAGAAAGGGTCACATTCTAAACTCTCATTTCCCTCACTCCTATGGTCTTTATGGCAAGGCATAAGTGTAACTGCGGGTAGGAGCATAGCAACTGTCCTATTGCATCTGCCCAGTGGTACATTTAGACTTGTCTCAGTGATCAATACCCTTTGCGTCTGAAGAAGGTGCAGGAAGTGTGAAATGTGCAATTATGACATAAACCTTCCACGGAGAAAGTTTCTTTTCAACCCCCTTGGTTGGAGGTAGGATTATACCTTGAAGTCTTATAGTGTCACAGAAGTGTGGGGTGAAAGGAATCTCAGGAGTCCAGTCTGTACCCCTGATGAGGCAGGCTTAGGAATACCTAGACCACTGCTCAGGTATGTGGATTTCTTTCTCTGCCAAATTTTGGGGATTTTATTATTTCCTATAATCCCACATAGCCGTGAATGTGAATGCATTGTCCGCAGACATTTCAAATCCTTTGTTTCACAGTACTAAGCCTTGACATGAGTTATATCTTGTGGCAATGAATTCCCCAGGCTAATCTGAGAGGAGAATCTATGCTAGGGAGTATAGTATATCACTATAGAATGATATTTGAATGACAGGAACCCTCTGCATCCCAGATGTTGCTGCAGTTCAGCGCTGGATTAAGTGATTGTTATATGCATCCAGTACATTCCCTCATTCTCCGCAGAAATTCATTTTAAGCTCATTTTGTGCATTAGTTCTTGATTGTGTTGCTAAATATCATAATCATCTCCAGCTGGGTAACAGGAGGGCCCATTCAATGAAATTTTACTGTTTATTTTATTTAATTTTTTTAGCTTTCATTCTTGTATTATAAACATACTTCTGCTATTGTTCAGTGCCTCTGCAACGCTTGGTGCATGGCTCCAAGTCACACCTGTTTTTTATTAGTGATCATCCATTATTTTAATTCCCCGTATTGTGTAGAGTCGGAAAAATGCTTGTTAAAGCACGTCTTTTATTCAGAGACAAGCCCACGAGAAGGGTTTAATAAGTGAAATTTGTATTTTTCCACATGATGCGTAATGAAGGCTTCGAGTGAATGAGCACTGATTGTCAGGTGTACACATCCTCGTCATCAAAGCAGCAGGATAACTAGCAGTGGCACTGCGGTTTGCAGCTTTGCAACTATCTCCGACAGACCATTTGGCTGTTTGGAGGGTGTGAGGATATTTTTAAAAGTGCAGTTTGAGACTCCACTGTAATGTTAATTAAATGAGACTTTCATAAAAAATCATCTGAAAAAAACTTTCTCCGTTAATTGGAGAAAGATAATGAACAGCATTGCTAAACAGACGTCAAACCATTGAGGAGGGACGATAAAGTGCTATGTTATCGTGTAATGCCAGGCAGCCTTCCTAGTTCTATTTGAAGTTTGAACTGGTTTTTTTTTAATGAATGGCATCCAAAAAATGTGCTTTGCAATAATAATTTCCAGAACTTCAATCCAGCGTTAGCAGTGCATGGGCAACAGTGACTATCACATTAATGACTTTCTTGTCTTAAGGCCTTTTTTGCATTCTATTAACAGCTTTTGGCTTATGCAATGATGATGATGGTGGGGTGGGGTGGGGGACTGCATTAATATTGTATGGATGTTCTTCATGTAACGTGGCAGTCTGATTGAATTAGCGATTCTTTGGACAAATAATGACTTCCAAGATCATATTGTGCTGGAAGAGACAAGTTACGGAGGAACTCGCAAACCAAATGAAAGATTCAGAGACTGAATTTTGCATTTTTTAGCTGACTCATTCCTTCCGTAGGCATAGAAAGTAGCATGCATCTCCCTTCCAGCTTGTGCATTCCCCCTGATAGCCAGGGCTCTAATATACTTGCCAGGGCAGGGCTGGCCTTACCATGAGGCGAACTGAGGCGGCCGCCTCAGGTGCCAGACGGTCGGGGGGCACCACTAGGACCCAGAGTGTAGAAAATTGTGTCTGCTGCTGGTGCAGATGTATTCTCTCTTCAGTACCATGAGAGGAGTAGAACAGGAAGAAGGCAGAATTGAGACCTTTCAAAGTTTTGGCCCAAGCGAAGGGGCACGGGGGCGTCATTTGAGCTTCCCACCTCAGGTGTCAAAATGTTGTGGGCCGGCCCTGTGCAAGGGCAGATTTTCCAGCCGCATGGGCTCTGCTTGGCTACTAGAGAGGGGAAGGCCATTATCCTCAGCCGTATGCTGCCACAGCAAAGGAGCTGTTCTAATTCACACCCGTGGCACCAGGAACTTGGCGCTTTGGAAGGATTGGGCACAATGGTCTAAAGCAGAGGTGGGCAAAGTTTTGGCCTCAGGGCTACATCTGAGTATGGAAATTGTATGGCTCACCCATGTACTGATCAACAATAACACAGAATAGCACAGAGAAGTCTTCATGAGTACAGTCCGCAGGCGGGCAAATTTGGGTCTGGATTTCAGAGACAAAGGAGGGGACTGGTTCAGCTCTTTCTAGCCATGTGTGTAGAACGCCTTTAATGCCCGAAAGCAGGGCTGCTCAACACGCGGCCTGTGGGCCACATGCCTCCCGTTTGTTTTCCCGTTTGTTTGGGGCCCGTGGTGCAATTTAGGTTTGCGTGGGGCTCAACACGTGGCCCGCGGGTGGGATCCTTTGAACGTGACCTCCACTGGGAACATGCTCCACAACAGCGAGGCGTCTCCCAGGTGGGGTGAGCATTGAAAGATGCAAGCGGAGGGGCTGGCAGGAACAGATGGGTGCAGGGTGTCGGCATTTCTAGCCCACAGGGAGGAGGTGCTGGGAGCACTGGGGCATTGTGGGAAGTGCTGGCTGCTTAGACTTGTGGGCAGAGCCTGAGAAGTGCAGACTGGCTCACACTGGCCACGTTTGGGCCCTGCACCCCGGCTTAAGGCTTAATTTTTGTATTCATGTCCATCAGTGTGAAAGAAGCTATTTGCATATATATTTGCATGTATATGCAACCACACTTAAGTTGCGGCCCTTGGCATGTGCTGTGAGTATTATTATGGCCTCCGGGGCTTCCAAAGTCGAGTAGTCCTAAAGTCTTATCCAAAACACACTAAAGCAATTGGGAATCTTTTGCCAGTTTTGCACTAGAAGCATTTGCCTAAAGAGTAATGTCATTTAGAGGTGTGGGGGTTTTATGGCATTTCTCTCCTGGGAAAAGCCCTAGCTTCGAAGCTGTTGTACCAACAAATCAGGGCTTTCATTGGGATAGTTTGTTTTGTTCAGGGAATGCTGGGTATAGGCTGTGTCAGTAACAGCACTTTTTTGCCAGTATAAGCGGTGTCTACTCTAAAGCTGTGTCATTTTCAGCACTAAAATTTTAGTCATTCAGAGGTGTGGAAGCTCTCCCCGCCCGCCCCTGCCCAAGCATAAAGCGCCAGTATAGACAGCTCTTTATCCTGGCGATCGATGGGGTGCCGACGGACTTGCTGGGTCCCTGGGCATGGTGGCGGGGAAGGGGTGGTC
This sequence comes from Rafetus swinhoei, assembly GCA_019425775.1. Lineage (NCBI taxonomy): Eukaryota > Metazoa > Chordata > Testudines > Trionychidae > Rafetus > Rafetus swinhoei. The sequence continues at coordinate 20,582,757 of CM033445.1, read as the reverse complement.
CTCCTTTGTCCCCTTCCTTCCCCCCTCCATCAGTGAGTCTTACATGGAAAATCACAGCTGTTCAGACCCTACTAGTTTGGGCGGGGGCAGGGGAAGGGGTGTCACATGATTTCCCAGGACCAACCACTGCTAAGATTTAAAGGACAAAGCAGGCTGTTTACAAGTCATTTAGACATTGAGGTAACTCCCTTGATGGCTTTCATTTGCACATTCAGAACTATAATGCACTCCATGCTCCATATATCTAACGTTACACCCAAGAATGATACATTCACCACACTAAGAGATACAGATCCAGCAGATTATGACGTTAAGAGTGATCGGTTACATGAGATATTTTGTCCAAAGCATTTTCAAGTTATGCATATTTGTGTCCATAAGTCCATTTCCTAAAGCATCGGGGGAGGGCGGGGGGGTCCGTCACAGCCTTCATTAATCCTTTTCTGCCTGTCTTCCAGGATCACACCTTACTATGACATCCTCCAGATTTGCTGCTTCTGCACGGCTGGTGACAGGCAAGCAATGTCTTAACAAACGATGCAGGCTAGTGCTGATAAAAGACTGTTCCTCTCTCCGACTGAAAAAGAGATTGTGTAATGCCCAGGATGTCCCACTGCTCTTAACACAATGGAATGAAACTTGCAAGAGTTTGCTCACTCCAAAAGTCGTGGCACAAAAATCCCTGTGATAAAATATCAAATGCTGTCTCTTGCTTCTGGTGCGTGACGGTGGCGGTTGGCACTTTTGGGACTTCACAGGGAACATGGCAGATGATGTGGAGAAGAATTTACCCAGCCAGGCAGGGCACAGTGCAATCACACTAAGGAATTTTGAATGTAAAACGTCTCTCACATTCACAGCCCTGATAACGCTCCCCCAGATTGGACACTCGGGAGCTGCTGTGTTTAGTGTCTTCCTCAGTGGGCCCTGTGTCTTTCAGAGTCCTGAGTATGAGCAGGTAGACAACCCCGTCCTCTAATTTTTCCCCTTGCTTGGGATGCAGTCTTTAGATAGTTTCTGCACCTCTGACTTATTCCAACCTTCATCTACATTCAGAGCCTTGAATTCTTCAGTCCAATCTACTTCCCTAATTCCCTACATTTTTTAATTGACCCTTTTAAAATCAAAGATCCTAGTTGTAGACCTATATTTGTTACCCTTCCATTTAAATTAAAAGGAATTAATGCATGATCCCTTACACCAAGTTAGTGTTCTACAACAGTGTTCCCTATAAGCTGTGCGCTTGTGTGACCACTCAGGAGAGATTCAAATGCTGCCCAACTGACGAGCAGTGCGCTCACCCCTAGGTTTTTTGTTTCTACTGGTAGGTACATTCACACACGCCTCAGTGCATATAAAAAATTTATTCCACCTGTGAATGGAAAAAATCCACACATGAGTGGAGAAGATTAGTGGGAACATTGCTCTACAACCTGTTCTTCTATGAAGTCTCACTATTTACTAAATGTAAATCTGAAAGAGCATCACTTCTTTTTGGTTTTTTGTCTATTTGGTGAAGGAATCTGGCAGGTACTATATCATGTCCAGGGATATCTGGGCCCCGCCAATATTGGCCTGTCTAGGGGAAGGAAAACTGATTTCAAATCTGAGCAGTGTAAGCTTGCAAATTCTGGAAGGGAAATGGGTAAGGATGGAACCCCAGATATCCGGTCCTCGCTGGACAGCCGGCTACAACATAGCATTCCAATGAACTGGCTTAGTAAGCCACAAAATCCAAAACTCAGTTGTCGCAGAAACACTGTTTGTTTATTTGCTTTTATTTGTTTTGCACTGCAGAAAATCAACAGGAGCTCAGAGTAAATGAGGGTGAAAATAAGTGAAATATTTTTAGACTTAGCATGCTTTTAGCTATGTACAGACACATTCATGCTCCCTTGTTTATTGTCATCGGGGGAAAAAAGAGATCCTTTCTTGTTTGGTCACAGACCAAGAACGGCTCAGTCTTGTTCAACGGTGGAAAAAAAATGAAACAAGAAAATAATGTTGAAACATGTCAGGCAACCTGTTTTATCCTGTGCGCAACAATTATTGTATTGTCAGCAAGAGTAAAGAAGCATGTACCATTTGAAGAGGTTTAGAACTGGCTGTATGTTTGCAAAATCCTGCATATTCCCAGGGACTCTTCTCCTCTCATTTGGTGAGGCAGGCCCTCGGGCCCTCAGTGTGTTGTTCTGATGTGTTAGCAAAGCATAGGTCGTCACTGGAAGGGCCTGGGTACACTGTAAAATGTCATACAGAAAAACTGTCTTTATCTCCCTTGGAAAATAGAGGCTTGGCTCTGGTTCTAGGCCTTGATTAGGCTCCATTCTATGCAGTACCCAAGCTAGTGGGAAAGGTGGGTGTACACCAGTGCTCACCAACCAGTAGATTGGAATCTAATGGTAGATCCTGGAGCCTCTGACAGGTGATCCTGACTGGTTTGGCCAAAGTGCCCCCTCTCCCATCCTGTGCTCTATCTTTCCAGAGCGGAGGGGGGAGGCACAACAGGGCTTGGGATGAAGGGAGTTTGTTGGCTGCTCCTTTGGGAGTTGTGCAGGGCCAAGCCAGGGGTGAGCCTGCCTTAATTCCACCACCCAGGAGCCACCTGAGGTAGCAGTGCCCAGCTGGAGCCTGTATCCGGAATCCCCTCCTGTTCCCCAAAACTGTGCCCTAGTCCTGGACTTCCCTGCTTCTCTACTTCCTCCCACGGCCTGCATCCTGAACCCCCTCCTGCAACCCAACTCCCTGCCCCAGCTCAGAACCCCTCCCACACTCCAAATCCCTTAGCCCAGGACCAGAACCTGCACCCCAACCCTCTGCCCCAGCCTGGTGAAAGCAAGTGAGGCGCGAGGAGGGAGAAAGAATGCAGTGAGCAGGGGCGGGGCCTCGGAAAAGGAGCACAAAGGAGGCGGGGCCAGGGTATTTGGGTTTGAGGTAGATCCTGGATTGCACTTAAATTCAAAAAGTGATCTCGTGCTTAAAAAGGTTGGAGACCCCTGGTGAGCATCGTCTTTGCACTCACCTGATTCCCAGTAGGGCAGTCTCAGAGCTATTCGCAGCTTTAGATTGTTTTCATACCACAGGGGCAGCGCAAAAGGGACAAGGCACAGGTACGCATTTGTACCATCCATTAGTTTTAATGTGAGACAGGAGAAAGTTGAAATCAAGGGAAGTTAAAAAACAGAAGTGGGTATTGCAGAATGGCCCTTACCCGTTTTACATATACAATGCTATTCCGTTGTTACAAAACACCACAGTTTATTCTGCCCGCCATATACTTCCTTATTACAAGAAACAGTGACATGGCATTTGTGAGCCAGTTTCTAGGGTGACGCTGCACAAAATCGGTTTGCAGTGGGAAATAAAATCTGCTGCCAATCTCATAGGGTATGTCTACACTTGCCCGGACTAGGGAGGCAAATGAAGCACGAGGAGTAACAGTTAATTCAAGGGAAGGGTTTTGGATCGGACTACCGCGTCTACACGCGGCAAGTTAAATCGGGCGACCAGCATTTTAAAATGGCGACCGGCCGCGAATATGCTCATCAAGCGCGGGATATTTAAATCCCGCGCTTCATTAGCAACTTCGGTATGCTTCATTTGCCTCCCTACTCTGAACTAGGGGGCAAGTGTAGACATACCCATAGAGTGCAAGGCTCAAGACAAACCGAGTCTATAAACAGTGCTGCACTTCAATATGGTTTATGAGCTGGATTATTATTTACGCTGGGAGTAAACCTCAAGAAGTTCATTTCAGGTCTTGCACAGGGCACAGTGCCTCCCAGTTAGAGTCAGATGAGAAAGCTTGGCTCCTCATAACAGGTGAAGGGAGGCAGTCAAGGTTACTAAAATGTGAACTGACTTTTCTCCTCACTGTTTGGCAAGTCCATTCCATTCTTCACATATTTCCCCCAGCCTACAAATGTGTCACTATTAGACATACAAATAGATTTAAGCAAGCACTTCAAAGCCCACAGGGCCCATAAGGATATTAAGGAATTGTGACTGTCCTGTATTGGCAGGGCACAGAAAGGAGTCACTCCCACCTATAACGAGGCAATCTTCAGTAACGATCTATGGTACATGCCTGATGAAAGATACCAAATCCGCCAGGAGACAGCCTTTAGTTTGAAGCATCCAGACAACATGTTTGAAAAATGATGGCACACCTTGACAGTATCCCTTTCATCTTGCCTTTCTGAGATGTTACAGGCAGAGCTGCACTTCATGCTCTCGTGAAAACATGAATAGGCCAGAAAATGGTTTCCCCTTCACACACACACACATTCTCTTGGAGTGGCAAACTTGAAACACAGTCAAGGATGTGCTGTTTCTTTCAGAATCACAAGGAAGCAAACTGGCATGGCCATGCTCTAAAAGCTTTGATTTCCCTTCCTACTCACCCATCCATCGATGTGGCTGGCTGTCTTTTTTATATACTTGGCTCCCTATCTTTGGTTCATAGGAAACGGCGTGGTTTTGTTTTCTAGGGCTGCTGGGTAATCATGATCGTGGTGACACTAAAGAAATCTGGTTCTAATTAAAGGTGGAAAGCTGAGACCCAACCCCAATGGAACCAGGAACTATATCGCGGCATGATGACATTGCGGCTGTGACATCACCACGTTGCAAGACTAGCTCAGAGAAGTCTGTGCTTCAGGATTCCCACAGCAACAATTAGCAGGAAGTGGATGGGATCCTGAGGGACATCGAAGCTCACTTCTTCCCCTTGAACTTGGGAAGTGGAGGGCTGGCGACCTGCTGACATTCTAATGCTATGACGAACCAAATCTTCTGAGCGTACAGACTTGGCAGACTTAACCAGACAGGATTAGATGGGCCTTTGAAATGCCCGATTCTCATTTCACAGACATTGGTTTCATCCCAGTCTGACTCATTTAGCTTCACTGGTGTCACTCGGGATTTATACCAGATGTACGTGAGGTCAGACTCCGCCTGCACCACTCTTGGGGTATGTCTAGACTGCATCCCTCTGTCAGAGGGATGAGAAGTCGACGTACAAATGAGGCAGGATTTAAATATCCGTGCCTAATTTGCATAAAAGCTGCGCGTTTTGCCGACTCAGCACTTTGTCGGCAAAAGCGGCAGTCTAGAGGGGGATCTGTTGAGAAAGAAAGCCTTTTTCGACAGAGCCCTTATGCCTCCTGCAAGGAGATTTACAGGATCTGTCAAAAAAGGCTTTCTTTCTCGACAGATCCCCCTCTAGACTGCTGCTTTTTGTCGACAAAGTGCTGAGTCGGCAAAACGCAGGGGCCATTTTTATGCAAATTAGGCACGGGATATTTAAATCCCTGCCTCACTTGCAATGTCGACCTGCCTAATCTGCATCGCTCTGTCGGCAGAGGAATGCAGTCTAGACATACCCTTGCAGTACTGGGAGTTACTCTGGGAATTAGCTACCGTGGCTTCAGCGCAGGGGTCGGCATCCTTTACAAACTAAAGAGCCAAACTACATCAACATTCAGAATGAGAGGGGCCACAAAGAGCCAGCAGAAGAATGCCCAATTGCGTGACTGAAAATATACAGCTTCATATTATTGATCATTGACATTGTGATTAACAGGGCTCGCCAAGTGGCGGCGAGCCCCGCTCGCCAGCCGCGCGGTTCTGCGAGCTGCACATGTGCAGATCGCGCTGCGCATGCGCAGATCACGCGGCGCCAGCTGTGCCGGCTTGTAATCTACTCTCCACGGGCGAGTAGATTACATGATTTGTCGAGCCCTGGTGTTTAATAATAGCATACACAAAACATTGTACTCACAGACTTTATTTAATAGGACTTCTGCTGCGGCATCTTTTTGCACATTTCTTTGAAGTGTACATCATAACTGGTCAAATTCAGGGTCATGCGCGCATTTGAGCTACATGAGTAATGACGCATTTTTAAAATTTTGAATTAATTTTTCATTTTAATTTCAAAAGTTGCTTGTATTTTGGCAATGACAAAAGTGCCATATTTGGTTCCATACTGAGCCATATTTGGCTCAAGGGCCGAAGGTTGCAGACCCCTGCCTTAGCATATATGTCTGGGATGCTCTAACTGTTTTCCATCTTCCATTTGTAGCTGATTAGCATTAGCCAGGATAAAGTTAACTTTTTCCTGGCCATGAGGCTGCATGGGTATTATACACCTTATCACGTCAGACACAGGCAATGATATTCCTAAGGCTATGTCCACACTGGCACATGCACTGCACTGCAATTGCAGGCTGCTCACAGAGGCTACGTCTAGACTCCAGGCTTCTTTCGGAAAACTTCTTCCGAAAGAGAGCGTTCACACTGCCAAAGCCCATCGAAAAAGCGATTTGCTTTTTCCAAAGAGAGCGTCCAGACTGAATGGGCGCTCTCTCGCATGTAAGCTGTGATTACTATGGATGGAATGGCCATCAGAGCATCTGTGCTTTTTCCTCTTTCCTTCTCTTCTGAAATAACTCCCCTTGCCCGTCCACACACGCCTGTTTGTGAAAGAGCTCTTTCGCAAAAAGGCATCTTCCTCGTAGAATGAGGAGTATCAATGCTGGAAAAACCCCTTTGTTCTTTCGATTTTCTTGCAGAAGAACGCAATTGCAGTGTGGACGTTCCTCAAGTTTCGTTGGAAAAACAGCCGTTTTCCCGACAAAACTCTGTAGTGTAGACATACCCAGAGCGCTGCAGGAAAACCGCTGTTGGGTGTCCACACTGCGCTCCTTCTGATGGCGGAGTATGTCCACATGAGCAGCTCTTGCAACATCGCAGAGAGCAGGGCATTGAGCAGGGCAACATCGCAGAGAGCTATCCCACTGTGCAACTGGCTAGAGGGTTTTTTTGGGAAGGGTTTGCAATGCCTCATGGGGCAGGCAGCATCATATGATGCAGGTTTCCCAATGCCATTGCTCCATGGTCATCCTATTACATTGACAGCTGCTTTTCAACAGAAGTCGGGGAGGGGACAGTGTAGCAGGGTGTGTGTGTGGGTGGGGGGGATGGAGACACTGTGTTATGGAGGATGCCAGTATGCTTTAAGTTCAGACAGTGGCAGGAAACAATCATTCCTGAGGCAGGGGGAGAGGGAAACCATGACAACTCAACCTTCCCCCTTCCTCCTCCCTCCCCCGTTCTTTGCACTCACTTACTCACTCACTGTGTTCAACAGCAGGAGTATTCCACTGAGGCCCGGAGCAGACTGGGAGCTCTGAAAGGGGACATGCACATGCCTGCGGGGCAGCTCGCGGAATTTGAAACAAGGAGCAGAGGGGACTTGAGGGATTATAGGCCATTTCCAGAGGCCAGCCAGAACGCAGCAAACAATTCAAGTGCCCACACTGGCCTCCCAGCATTTCACCCAGAATGCAGCCAGCTCTACGCATCTCATGAAGGTGTTTACCTAGAGTGCAGCAATGGCAGAGTTTGTGCGCACTAAATGCCTTGCCAGTGTGGACAGGATGCCTCAAGAGTTACAGCCCTGGGAGCTGATTTGCTGCAGTGTAGACTAGTCCCAGGTTATTGATTTTGGAGAACTCCCTTTTCAAGTTCCTACCAAGGGGGCCTGTTTTTTGGAAGGTGCTGACCTCTACCCTTTTGGATAGCAGGCTCATGTAAGGCATCCAACCCAAAACAGATAGCAACCAAAATCACTAATCATTGGAAAATCTCAGCCTTAAATTGTCCATTGGTGCTGATTTATTCTAATTCCAGTAACGGCACACTGTGCTAAGTGCTAGACTTTGGGAGCATTTGACCTTTGGATGGTACCGCAGAGATATCGTCTGGGAAAACTTAGGCTGATGAAAAACTGTGGAGTGAACATTGCTGGCATAGTTGTGATGGGGGGGAAAAAACACATTTCATTCCCCAATGACTATGCTGTAATGGCATGAAATTAGAAACTCCACTCAATAGTGCTTCACACAGCATGACTCTCGTGTCAAAAGAGTCTCTGATTTAAAAAAAGTCACAAATAAATATGAAAATCCAGGCTGTGAAGCGTCAGTAATGAAGTATAATTCTGTCAAGAAATCTCAGCCAGTGATTCTTTTCATACAACGCCTCCTGCCACATCCTTTTCCCTCCACACCTCTCTGAACTTTCATCTCCATGGAATTCTCATTTGCTTGCCCTTCATATGTGAAATGTCACGGAGTCTAGTATTAGTTACTGGCTATGGGCAGAGAGGGATGAGAATGGCCGAGTTCCAATTTCAACTCTGCCGTGGCCTTGCTGGGTGGCCTTAGATAAGACATGTAACCATTCCATGCCTCAGTTATGCCCAGTCTCACAGGGGAATAATGATACTTAAATGCCTCATGCTGCTTGTTTGCTCTAGAAAGCCATGCTGCTTTAATTTTATCAGTAGAGATAAAGTAATACCATATCAAAGTACTTTTATAGCTATTTCCATACAGAAATACCCATGTAAGGGAAAAGCCACACTATAAGCACTTTGCTAGCATGTGCATCTACACTACGGGTTTTTATGTTGGTCTGGGATCACACCTCTTCTCACTTCTGAGTGACACACACAAACCAGCACAAAACTATAGTGTAGACATGGTCAAAGTTACCTTTCTACTAGTCTTCTACTTCCATTTCTGCCATCTACTCTGCATCACCTCAAGCAGTTAATCCAGGGTTACTCAACTTTGGAAGCCCCGGGGGACAGCACCCTAGATGCAGCGGAGTTTTTCTGGGATACCTCTGGTGTCCCAACCCCCCCGCAGTTTAGTCATACCCTAGGAAATTATTTTGCAGTAAGTTATTTCAAAATAATGACTCCCAAAATAACTATTTCGAAATAGCACATCCATACTAGAGGGAAGCCTTAAACCTAGTCTGAGCCAGGTTCCCTTAATGCAGATGTGCTACACAGGCTACGTCTAGACTGCATCTCTCTGTCAACAGAGGGATGCAAATCAAGCACATTGAAATTGCTAATGAAGCTGGGATTTAAACAACCCATGTCTCATTAGCATAAACATGGCCGCCGCTTTTTTCCAAAATGGAGTTTTTCAAACCCCCGGCAGTCTAGATGCTGATCTGTCAAAAATAAAGCCTTTTTTGACAGATCCTGTATTCCTCAAAAAATGAGGTTTATAGGATCTGTTGAAAAAGGGTTTATTTTCGACAGATCCACGTTTAGACTGCCATTTTTTTCGAAAAAACTCTGTTTTGAAAAAAAGCGGCAGCCATGTTTATCGTAATGAGGCGCGGGATATTTAAATCCCTGCTTCATTATCAATTTTGATGTCCCTAATCTACATCTCTCCGTCGACGAAGAGGTGTAGTCTAGACACACCCTCATAGTCCCAGGAAGAATTGGGGAGTAATTACTTTGAATGACACTGTAGAGTACTTATTTTGGGAATAGCAGCACTGGAACATCCACACTAATACTATTACAAAACAACTATTTCGAAAGAAGCGTTATTCCTCGTGGAAAGCAGGAGTTATGATTTTGAAATAACCATCCCATTATTTTGAAATAACGGGTTTGGTCATGTGGATGATCTGCTTGTTATTTGAAAATAACTCTCTAGTGTAGACCAGGGCGAAGGTGCCACAGGACCAGTGTTCCTGCTAACATTTTCTATCCTTGGGCGTGTTGACATTTCTTATCTGCACCACCAATATTGAGGAAGTGTGTGTGTGTGTGTGTGTGTGTGTGTGTGTGTGTGTGCACCACCAATATAAACAACCCCCCCCCCTAATTTTAAGAAGTCCATTAGTGTGTAAGAAAATATATTAAAGCAGGGAGCAATGCATACAATATTCAATATGAAGTTAAATAGAAAAGAAAATGAACGCTACCCTTGGAGTACAGGTATCAACCTTTCTGACAGCTCAAGCTAGTATTTGCTACTTTTGACTCACATCATCTGGCCTTAATGCAATACAATTTACCATGTATTAATTGGTAACACAGATTTAAAAAAAAAACATTAAGTTCAGAGTGTTAGATCTCTGCAACACTCTGAAAACATTCCATTAAAAGAATCTTTTTCTTTCTTATCTTAAGCCATTAACACCTTATGCAAACTTTGTTTGAAATGCAATCTTTGTAAATGTCCTGGCACACATACTTCCCATGCAGCCTGCTCCCGCTCCTCCCCCCCCCCTTCAACCCAGTCAGACAGAGGACTGCAGCGAGTCAGACACCCCAAACAAACTGACAAACTGTCCCCTTGCCTTCACCTCACTGCACATACACCAGCACCCACCCACCCTCTCTTTCCCCAACCTGCCCCTTACTTCCCCCTTCCCTGGAGGCTTGAAAGTGATGAGTTTTTGCCTCTCTTCCTGCAGAGGGATGCGCTAAGCTCCCCTCCTCTCTGACTCCTCATCAGCCAATTAATTAATTAATTCCTCCCTCCCTCCCTGCCCATCCTCCCAGCCACTCATTGGCTCCTTGTCTCTCTTTTTACCAGCTCCTGGAGCTCCTCAGTTCAAGCAGGCAGCTAGCTCTGTTTAGCTGCTTGCTTAGTGAGATGCCCTTCCCCCTGCAAATCAGTTGAGCTCCCTGCCTGTGCAGGACCTTTGAACTTCTGAGCAGAGCTCAGAAAACTGCTGCGTGAGTGCGCAGGTGTGCAGCTTACAGGGAACCGTGCACAGGACTCCTCCTGGTTTAACTATGCTGTGTACACACAGCCTCAGCGGTATGATGGACCCAGGAAGAATGTGATGACATTATCCAGTCCAAGCTGCTAACTTTTTGAAAGCAAACGAGGGCCCATGTGACTGTCACTAGCTTTCGTGGGCACAACCCACTTCTCCAGGGAGAGCTTCGGATACAATAGCAAATAAACTTGTGTCATAGGAACTCTGAGGAATAATTCATGTGAAATAAATGTCAAGAATGGGAGATACAACTTACTATATATTTTAGAAATGTGCATCTGTCTGTCTGTCTATGAGTCTGTTTATTCAACAACTCCTTCTAAAAGGTAACAACTAGGACCATCACATTCAGTAGGCAGCTTCCTCTTCTCATAAATTAAAACAAGGTGCCAGGGCAATGGGAAGTGTCTGGAATTTGATTATTTCTCATAAAATGGAAAGAGAGGGGTCTGGCATGAGGAACAGTTATACTGCAGAATGACCACAGGGGGGCAGCAAGGGGCCAGAGATGGGGATGGGACAGCTCAAACCCCATTGGGCCAGCAGGGGGCAGAAGTAGAGAAAGAAATAGCTATCTGCTATATATTTCAGACGGTTTGTCTGTTTGTCTTTGTTTCTGTCTGTCCCTCCAGCCCCAAGCTGCTGTGGAGAGAGAGGACTGGGGTTATCGTCAGGGAGCCTGTATACCGAATGCCTCATCTCCAGCCCCACCCCAGAACAATAATTTAAAGGAAGAAAAACAAAATTTATTTGAGCAACACCGGGTAAATCTTCTAGTATGAAATCATAAAAAGGAGAGCACAGGTTCCATTCTTACCAAGGATTATAGACTGTCATATTCAAAATAAGACTCCCGGTTTGTGTTAAAGAGACTTTGGCAGGCAAACTGGTTAAGAAGAAAAAGTATTTTAATATAATAACAAGAAAAAACCCAAAGGCCTTGAAGGATTGACAGCTACAGTATGGAAGCAGTGCTTCCCGTAAGCTGAGCACTTGGGTGGCCACCCAGGAGAGCTCCAAATGCCACCCAGTTGATTAGCACAGTGCCCACAGCCAGTAGTGTGTGTTTCCACTGGTGGTGCACATCTGCCCATGCCTCAGTGCACATAACAAAATTTATTCCACCAATTAAAAGAATTCAGCCAGGCCTTTAAGGAACTGTCTTCACTTTGTTCAAGGACAGGCTTTTCTGTTTGATTGCTTTTTGGAAAACACTCATTTTGAAACTCCACTTGATGGATGTGCACTGCTAACATTAACACAGCTTAGCAGGTGAAGAAGAAATGCCTTGAAAATAGCAAATTCTTGGAGTGCAGACTTTGTTAATTAGACTCTCTTCATGCTCACAATCCAAGCTTTCCATAATTCCCATGCCTGAGCTATGTCGAATCAATGAAGTGTTGAATGTTTTCATAATGGGAACAAATTAGAAGTCAGTCTGCAGGTTGTCACCTAAAAAAAGGAAATTCTGAACCAGAGACATCTGGTACCTGATCCAAAGCCCACTGAAGTCAAAGGAAAGTTGTCCATTACATTAACAATTAAAGAGGAAACATCAGTGAGTGGGTAGGGCAGTGGATTGTGTGGAATTCCTGTGTTCCATTGCTGACTCTGCCACTGATCCATGTGACCTTGGGGTACTCCCTTAATCCTTCTACAGTCAGGTCTTAACAAACAAACAAACAAACAAACAAACCCAACAGGTGTGTTCTTAACTTGATGTAAAATCCCAGAGCGAGAACAAGGCAAATATAGTTTAACTTGAACTGTTAATTTCAGGTTAATCATAAAGGCTATAGCAAAGCAGTGGACTTGATACCTCCTGGGAAAACCACAATTGCCTTGTCTTCACAAAGATTGTGCCTTGTGTTAACTGAGTTGAATTAAGTACATATCTTTTTTTTTTTGGTAGTGAAGTAAGTCCTGTGCCCTGGTAACTACAACCGTAATATGAATATAAATTAATAACACTGATCTTCTACCTCACACAAGGGTTTTTCTGATGAATTTTTAGGGTGCTTTGTAGGGTGCATGATCCATAGTTGAAAGACCCTGTCTCTCCTGCACCTTACCGCATTCCCTGCAAGGGGTTTAGCTGCTGTGGAGGACTTGGAGCTGGCTCCACAACTGCAAAGAAGAGCGTTTGATCCAGAAAAAAATCCCCAAAGACAATTAGTGAGAATTCAAATGAATATTTCTGCATTTTTGCTTTATTTTGCCGAATTTACCCAGCTTTCCGGCTGATCACATTGAAGCTGTCACATTAAAAACTGATAGTTGGAAACACTTGTCCATGGTGCTAAATTGGTCTTTGGAACTCATTGTCACAGGATGACACTGAGATCAAGAATTTAGCAGTGAACGATAGGAATTTCTGTAGGGATAACAACAAGACTATCCGGTTACAATAATCAATATGAAAAATAAATAAATGTGATGGGGGGGAGCAGGATCTAAATCTTCAAAGAATTAAATCTTCTAAATCTTAAAGGATTAAACCAACCTCTAACTATTGGTGATGGTGGTGGTGGGACTTTCCTTGGGGGACATGTTTCCCCACATTTCCCTTCTACAGGGTCCTTGCACCTTCCTCAGATGGTGTTGGCCAGGTTCAGGAACAGGAAACTGGACTAGATAGACCACTTGGCTATTTTGTAGGGTGGCCAAGTTAAAAGGCGACTCTCTTTTGCTGTATATTATATTGCCAAGCTCCATTACACTCAGCCAGAACATGATTTTATGAATGGCGTAAGGGAGTTTGATTCTCTCAGGCTATTATTTCAGACATAGAAGCCCAACCACGGAATGCTGCTCGTCACTTGAAACAGAACTGGAGGCCAACCATTCTAATGAAGATAATCCTGGCCTGTCATTGACTGTGTCCTGGAAATAGCTGGTGAGGGATTTTCAAATCCTTTCAGGTTTGCAAAGCATTTTCTCTCTCTAACCTCTCTCTCTCTCTTCCTCCCTTCCGCTGTTGATGAGGAGAGATGGGTCTTTTCTGCATATGGCCGAATGTACTTCTACACCTCGGTGGTAAACCACGAAAGGAATTGTATATTGAAAAAGAACTCACTGGGTTCACATTTAATTTTGGGAAACTGAGTTCCCTTGTGGTTTAGAAGGCTGTGCATTAAAAAAAATCCAACAAAGCACAAACCAAACCACTGGGGCTGTAAAACACTGACGTGAAAGGTAGTGCTAGTGTAACCACCACCAAAGTGGATTTGAACGTGGGATCTCGGGAGCTGACTATAGGAGCCTCTACCCTCTGAGCTAAAAGCCAGCTGGCTCCCACTCTATACTGTAGAGGTCTCTTGACCTTAAATGTTGCTGTGGTCTAGGTACCACTTGCATTGCTCAGTAACCACACTAGGGCTATGTCTACACTGGCGCGATCTTGCGCCAGAGAAATGCAAATGAGGCTAAGCGTGGAATATCGCCTCATTTGCATATCTAATGAGCTGCCATTTTTGCGCTACGCTGATTATTTTCAGGAATAACGACATTGTGCAAGAGGGTTTTTCTTGCACAAGAAGGGGTAGTGTAGACGCTCCTTCTGGCGCAAGAGCCTCTTCCCCAAAAATGGCGGCTCATTAGATATGCAAATGAGGCTCGGCAATATTCCACGCTTAGCCTCATTTGCATTTCTCTGGCACAAGATCGCGCCAGTGTAGACATAGCCTAGGTGTGTGGGTTACACTAGCCCTGCACCTGCCGGTGCCTTGGTGTGAGGAATACAGTGCACGATTTGTAGCCTGCTTTTCATTTCTACACATCTTGATGTGCACAGCGATTGTACACATGAGAGTTATGGCAACATTTAATAGTGCAAGGGGTCAACTCCTCAGCTGTCATCAATAATTCTATTGGCACCAGCATAGGCATGGGGACTAGCAGTGTGGGAGGTGCTGCAGCACCCCAGGGCTCCCAGCTTAGCACCCAGGGGCCTGGCTGCCTCCCTGCAGGCCGTGCACTCTGCTGCCGGTCCCACATCTGAAGACTCAGCTGCTGTCCCGGCACTCTGGGGACTCTGCTGCTGAGTCCTGGTTGCTGCCCCACGTACCTGAGGCTATGCTTCCAGCCCTTCATGCTAGGGGACTCTGCTTCAGCCCCATATGCTGGGTGCTCCACTGCCAGCCCCATGCCCTGAGTCCTGGTTGCTGCCCCACGTACCTGAGGCTATGCTTCCAGCCCTTCATGCTAGGGGACTCTGCTTCAGCCCCATATGCTGGGTGCTCCACTGCCAGCCCCATGCCCTGGGTCCTGGTTGCTGCCCCCATTCCAGGGCTTTGCTCCCGGACCTCTGCTGGGAGATGGAGGCAGGGCAAGGAAAGTATGTGTGTGTGTGTGTGTGTGTGTGTGTGGGAGGGAGTGTCAACCCCCCCCCACCACACACACACATACTCTTGAAAACATTCCAGAACTCTATTGATTTAACCAGCTGAGCTGTGATTTTTCACATGATTCTCAGAAGTTTTTAATTTCTTCACATTGCTTCCTGCAAAACACCACTGTGCCGTTTTCTCACACACAGCCCTTGGCCACCACCCACCGTGCCATCCGGGCCATCCGCTGAAACGGACTTTAACTGGCAGCCTTTCACGTTTGAATAAGAGACCATTGGAACTGGGAGCAGAATTGCCAATTACACATGAATCTACATACACTCAAAAGCTTAGCGAGGCTGTACAGTCATTGGACTTTTGATCTCCACTGTCAGGCAGCCTCGCGGCGTGAAGATTTTCAACTCCACAATTTATGGAAACTGATAATAGGTTACTGAGACGGAATAAGAAAAAGCCCATCCCTTCTGTAGGATGACCTGACAACTGTAGCTGGAGGGAGAATGATATTGCTCTGTAGTAGTATCATGTCGTTTGGAAAACAAACAAACAAACAAACCCAGAGAGTCAAGACAATGTTCTTTCTAAATTTCCCCCAGTAGGATCTTCTACGTGAATGAAAATGGTAATGTTTAGTGTGATAATGAGGGATCCCAGGGAAGCCTGCTGAGGCCACTCAGCCCTGGGCTACACCAGGGCTTTCTTTCGAAATAATCCCCTTAGGGCAAATTGATAAGCAGCACGTCCGCACTACCATGCCCGTGATTTCACAGTTAAGGGGCTGCTTATTTTGAAATCTGTACTCCCGCTTTTCTCAGGCAATAATGCTAATTTCGAAATAGTTCTTTTGAAATGGGATCAGTGTGGACACTAATTTGAAATAACTACCCCCAGCGGAATTCAAACTAATGCCTCCCCAAAATATCCTCAGGCTCTAAATTAAGGTAGCACGTCCACATGAGGGAGCCTGCCTTGGACTAATTTTGAGGCTTCCCCATAGTGGGGACATGCTATTTTGATTTTGCAAAATCGGGAGTTATTAAGTCGAATGTAGTTATTTCAAAATAGTTTTCTTGGGTAGGCATGGCCTCAGTTAGGATGCACTGCAAGAAAGGCAGCAGCCAATACCCAAAGATGGGGGTTATTCCGTTATTTATAGTCACTAAGCCAGCACAAAACAGCTCCTGTATTCCCTTCCTGGTCAATCAGATATCCCCATGCAGTTCCCTTAAAATACCCAGCTACAGACCACCACCCAGCTGCCCCATCAAATAAAGTTCAACCAGTCCCAAAGGATGGGACACATTACCTGCCAAGAGCGGCTCAAGGCGAGCTGCCGGCAACTGGCACCCTAGGCGGAATGCGCGATCGGCGCCCCTGCGTCCATAGCCATCCATGGACAGCCCCTGTTACCTGCCAGTTCAATGCCATTTTAGACCTTAACCTTAACCCAAATACATGCTTACAAACAATTCTTATTAACTAAACTAAGATTTATTAAAAAAGAAAAAGGTGAACGTATTAGGTAAAAGATCAGCAGAGACACAGACTTGAGTCCAGTTCCTGAGGTTCAATTACATAACAGAGATGCTGATCTTGTAGTTGCAAAAGTGCCTTTGGAACTTAGACCATTTTTATAATCTAAAATGCATAGCCCAGGGGATTCCAGCCAATAACTGGGACCTTGATCCTTGTGACTTAGGTTTCTCCTGTATGAAACGTCAAGCAGACAAAACCTGAGTTATGTCCACACTGCAATCGCGTTCTTCCGAAAGTAAATCAAAAGAACAGAGGGGTTTTTCAGGCAGTGGTAATCCTCTTTCTACGAGGAAGAAGCCTTTTTCCGAAAGAGCTCTTTTGGAAAAAGGTGTGTGTGGATGGGGAAGAGGGAGTTCTTTGGAAAGAAGAGGAAAGAGGAAAAAAAACAGGTGACCTAGTGGCCACTCTGTCCATAGTAATCACAGCTTAAATGTGAGAGAATGTCCATTCAGTGTGGACACTACCTTTCAAAAAAGCAGATCGCTTTTTTGATGTGCTTTTGTGTGTGGACGCTCTCTTTCGGAAGAAGTTTTTTCGGAAGATCTCTTCTGAAAAAAAGCTTCTTCCAAAAGAAACCTGCTGCCTAGACATAGCCTTACACAGCAGGGCTAAACTCAAAATAAGCTACGCAACTTTAGCTACGCTAATTGCATAGCTTATGTTCAAATAGCTTATTTTGACTTTTGGCGCTGTTTACACAGCAGTTATTTCAAAATAGAACACTCTTCCCCCGACTACCCTTACTCCTTATACAATGAGGGTTACAGGAGTCAGAGCAAGAAGCCCGTTATTTCAAATGTAGTTTGAAATAACGGACTTGCTGTGTAGATGCACACTATGTTATTTCAGAATATGTGACGTTATTTCGAAATAATGCTGCTGGGTAGCCTTACACAGATTCTTCAGATGTGGGGAATATACTCACAGTCTTGTAACTAAATAGAAGGTAGAACAGTGTAGCACAAGTAGTTAAAGCATATTTCATTGGCGCATTCACGTCAACTAGATCATTGACACCTCTCAAGTCTTAGAGGAGAAAGGGAAAAAAGGAGGATAAAATGGTGTCATGGCTGATCTCACAGAGCTGTTCTCTGTGACAATCTAGTTACCTTCTCCAGAGCTGTAAAAAGAACTCTGTGAAGCTTGAAAACTTGTCCCTTCTACTAAGAGGAGTGGCTCCAATAAAACATATTCATAGAATCATAGAATCCCAGGGCTGGAAGAGACCTCAGGAGTCATCAAGTCCAGCCCCCTGCCCAAGGCAGGACCAACCCCAACTAAATCAACCCAGCCAGGGCTTGGTCAGCCAGAACTTAAAAACCTCTAGGGATGGAGATTCCACCCCCTCCCTAGGGAACCCATTCCAGTGCTTCACCACCCTCCTAGGGAAATAGTTTTTCCTAATATCCAACCTAGACCTTCCCCACTGCAACTTGAGACCATTGCTCCTTGTTTTGTCATCTGCCACCACTGAGAACTGCCTCTCTCCAGCCTCTTTGGAACCCCCCTTCAGGAAGTTGAAGGCTGCTATCCAATCTGTTACTCGCCTACTTCGTGAGTCTCACATCCTGAGACCGGCACAGCTACAGCAACACCACAGACATGTGTATGCTTTT
This sequence comes from Rafetus swinhoei, assembly GCA_019425775.1. Lineage (NCBI taxonomy): Eukaryota > Metazoa > Chordata > Testudines > Trionychidae > Rafetus > Rafetus swinhoei. The sequence continues at coordinate 20,564,645 of CM033445.1, read as the reverse complement.
CAGACTGTAGTGGCTGGGAAGGTGAAAGACGCATCTCTCTGCTCTGAGTCAGCATAGCACCCGGTAGTCACTGTGTGAGTTTTCCTCACACAATTCTGTTAGGGAATCTCAGTCCCGCACCTCAGTCATTTGGAGCTACGCCCCTTAGGTCATACCAGGCACCTCTTTTGCTACACCAGCATGCAGCTTACGTTAAAACTGTGCACAGTGACCTTTCATGGGGCTCAGAGTCTAGTGTTTGGTGTCAGATAACAGCAATTAACACGCTGCTGGGAAGAACAGTGACACGGATTGGGGAAATTATCTTGAAGTCAAGCTGCATGTTGCTTAATTACCAATATTCTTTCCTTGTACAACAACATTTTGCATAATTTCCCAGCAGTAGCACGTAGCAAAATCAAAGCAACAAACCGAAAGATGCTCGAACTCATCACTAAAACGTATGTGTGTTTGCTGACAATGTTCACTTTCCTGGCAGATCTAATGGACAGAGACCATGGAAGATGTAGTTCCATTGATTTTAATTCAACCTCTCTAATTTACACTATGTGAGGATCTACCCCCCAGTAATTATGTTTATCCCTGAACTTCTCAAGGACTCAATATAATTGTGGTAAAGACTCATGTAAATAGGCTGGCCTGATTCAGCAATACTAAGGCACATGAATAATAGAACTCCTCACAGCAAGGGGAAAATGGCCAGGAATTTTTCAATGAAATGTGTTTTCAGAGAGAGAGAGAGAGAGAGCCCCATCTCAGAATTGCTGATAGCCCAGTGTTAATAGTGCTATCGAATAATTTAAAGTCCTACTTTTTAAAGCAAATTAGAAATTAATATCAAAAGCAATGAGTGGTCCTGTGGCACTTTAGAGACTAACCGAAATATATAGAACCATCAGCTTTCGTGGGCAAAACCCACTTCATCAGATGAATTGGAGTAGAAATAATAGAAACCAAGATATACAACAGCAGAAGAAGTATCTATCAATTGATTTTATATATTTTTGATCGTCTCTGAGGCCATGTCTACACTAGGAAACTACTTCGAAATTACTCAATTCGACGTAACTCCCGATTTAACAAATTCGAAATCGCATGCGGGGGAAGCATTGAAATCAGTTTGAATAATCTGAAATAGCCCGACGCATGCTTTCAGGGGCTCCTCTCTACAGCCATGTCTCACACGCCGCTCCTGCACTGCCTTCCCCCTCGTGAGACGCAAAAGGGACACAGTGAGCATGTACTTTCTTGTGCTCTGGTGGCCCTTGCGGACACAACAGCGCTCACACCATGGAGCCAGAGCTGCTGCAAAGTAGTGCCAGGCTCACAGGCCCCATGCTGCACCTGTAACTACCTTAACAGAGATGCTAACTATCTTACCCATTACAAAGATAGCTTCCCCAATTATCGCCTCTAATATCATTATCTCATAGACACTAACCTCCCCCCTCACCCCCCTCTGTTCTAAAATCTGATTTGTCAATTTTACATGTGTTCACTTTTTTTAATTGTATCCCTTTGCTATATATGGTCATGCCAATTTTCTTCCACTATTTGATCTGAGGAAGTGGGTCTGGCCCATGAAAGCTCATCACCTAATAAACCATCTTGTTAGTCTTTAAAGTGCTGCATAGTCCTGTCTTTTGTTTCAGCAAGACCAGACTAACACGGCTACATCTCTATTACTATTCCACATAGAATATGACTTAGCTCCAGAGGAAAAGGCAGCCGTGTTGTTGCATAGGTTGAGTGCTTTGCTTCCCTTTCCTTTCACTCATGTTTCATAACCTGTGATATTTGAAGACATCATGAACAGGCTTTCTGGGGTAACCCTCTCCAAGTGCTTTTAAGGAACTGCAAATCCGAACAGGAATTGTATAACCAATACCTCTGACTGAGAATTTTCCGTCAAAATGTTTTCTAATGGAAAATGCCAATGTGCTGAAATTAAATCAAGTCCCAAGAAAGGGCAGGCTTCTAAGAGTCTCCTGGTTCAATAAAACTTTGAAAAAAGTTCCAAACTGAAAGCTTTATGGTCTAGTTTGAAATGACTTTTTGTTCTGAGATGTTAGTTATTACACTTCGTACCCTTCAAACAATAAAGGAGGTCAAAATAAAAAGAAATAATGTCAAGATTACCAAAGCAAAATGTTTCAAATGACCCAAGCCAGTTTTGTTGGTTAGCATCAGTAGGTGACAATTCAAGATTTTGATTTTTGTGCCAATTCAGGATGGGAATTTTTTGTTAAAAGCTTGTGAGATGGAGAAAAACTCACTCAAACCTATCAGCCAATGACCATTTAAGCAGTCAGCTGTGGGTTCTGAATATAGACAGCCATGGATTATTAGAAGATCTTTCACTTTTGCAAATGGGATTTAGGCTCCTAAAGGATTTAGGACCTGTCTACTCTGTTAAGTAGCATGCACCATCTGGGGTTGTAAATTCAGTGGGCAGGAGGGTGTCTAATTAATATTATCAACCTACCAAACAATGAAGGTGCCAATGGTTCTTTGTCTGTATTGTATCTGGTGTTAGTACTCTTCCTCTCTAATTGCCTACTAATGGTTCTTATCTGCCTCTTTTTTGACTATCCAGTCTTTAGGTGCTTATAGACTATTTGTTTTTCCTGTTACATTCCAGCTCTGCTTTCCCCTTGATATTTTCATACCCACTGCCTCCCATTTTTTCCTTCTCCCCCCGCCCTTCTTTTCTATTTATTCTAGTTCTGGACATCCAACACTCTGGTCATCTGAAGAAGTAGTCTGGGCCCACAAAAGCTCATGACACCATCTCCATGTTTTGTTAGTCTTTAAAATGCTACCAGTCTATTTGTTGTTTTTTAAGTTTAATTAACTAGTGTGCACTAAAAAGTTGCCTAGTATCTGTCAGTGTACGCCTTTTCCAAACAGTACCACACCAAAGTGCGCAAGGGAACTTTTAGTGCACATCAAGAGGATCCACATGGGCCACTAGTGCACCACATGCTGGTGCACACTGGAAGTTACACCCCAGCTGGGGCATACCTGTGGAGAGATGCCCTTAGATGCTTTTGAAAACTTTACCCAGGATCATTTAGTTGTTGCACTTCAGATGAATATTCAATTAAACCAAGTGTTGCCTGCTTGCCAGCCTGAACGGAAAGTCCTTTGCTCCTTTCCTGTCTATACTTGTGAGCAGTTCGAATACCTGCCATCCAGGCAGTTGAAGCTCAAAGTGCCACGACTTCAGTGATGCATTTTGACGTGAGGCCATTCCCCCACGACACTACATCCCGGGGAGTGATAGCTCTGTATGCTGTACATCACCAGAGGCCTCACACGCGGCTTTTGTATTTTAAAGACTCACTCGTATATCACAGAAAGTGCTGGCTCGTTCCAGACACCTGCAGGCAGGCAGATGGACTGTCTTCAGAATAACAGCCCATCAAATCTGCCTCAGCTTTTCTCTTTGAGTATCTGAGGGTAAGAGGTAAGATATCACAGAGGCATCTTCACATGGACAAGAGAGGTAATAACCGCTCTCTCTTGCTGTAAGCCCCAATTGAGCAAATCACTCATGCATGTTCTCAAGTCCATTCCTAATCAGTGCAGGATGTAATTATGTGCTTTAAAGTTAAGTAAATGCTTCAGGACCATGCTGCACAGGGACGGTAATCAGGGCCTTATTGTACTGAGTTTAGTTCGGCATACGCCAAAGAAAGAGAAGAGAAAGAGAAAATAATTCAGGCAAGAGCAACTAAATGATTAGCCTGAAGGGACTGTTCTTATGAAGAAAGGTCCTGTCTGCCTTCTCACTTAGGGTATGTCTACACTACATGACTCCATCGATGGAGCCATGTAGATGAGCTTTGTAGACATAGCAAAATGAAGCAGCGATTTAAATAATCGCCGCTTCATTTACATCAAAATGGCTGCCGCGCTGTGCCGATCAGCTGTTTGGCGGCACAGCACGGTAGTCTGGACGCTCGGCGGTCGACATCAAAAGCCTTTGTTGACCGCCCCGGTAAACCTCATCCCACGAGGCATAATGGGGCGGTCGACAAAGGCTTTTGATGTCGATCACTAAGCGTTCAGACTACCGCGCTGAGCCAACAAACAGCTGATCGGCACAGCGCGGCAGCCATTTTGATGTAAATGAAGCAGCGATTATTTACATCGCCGCTTCATTTTGCTATGTCTACAAAGCTCATCTCTATGGCTCCGTCGACGGAGCCATGTAGTGTAGACATACCTTTACACTGGTTCAGTTCTGTCGACTTCAACAGAGTTATCCTGGATATACATCTGTGCAAACCAGAGGAGTGAATCTGTGGAAAGGCACCTACATCTAAATAAAATAACTTCCCCTAAAATCATTTGAAAGAGAGTCATTTGCACCTCACAGGCAGAATGCCCAGCGGCAGCCGTGAAAATGTTTAGCTGCTCCAGGTCCAGAGGGTTTACTGAAAGTAGACTCAGTGGCTACGTCTAGACTGCAAGCCTCTTTCGAAAGATGCTTTTTCGAAAAATACTTTTGAAAAAGCTTCTTTCGATAAAGAGCGTCTAGACTACAATCAGTACTTTTCAAAAAGCAAGCTGCTTTTTTGAAAGAGAGCACCCAGGCAGTCTGGGTTTGCTTTACATAGCGCCTTTTTTGTGAAAAAAGGCGTTATTCCTCGTAAAACGAGGTTTTCCGTGGTCAAAAAATCTGCCGCATTCTTTTGATTTACTTTTGAAAGGACGCGGCAGCAGTCTAGATGCAGGGGAAGTTTTTTCGAAAAAGGCTACTTTTTTCGAATAAACCCTGTAGTCTAGACACACCCAGTATGTGCTTGTACACTGGAAATCAGGGATAGTGTACGCGCTCCTGAAAGAATATTAGGACAATCCCAAAGCTTCAAAGCCAGTTTTCAAACTTTATAGTAGTTGCTAAGCACCATATGGGGTAAAGCAATGGGGAAGTTATGGATTAGTCAAAGTCACACAATGACTCACTAGCAGAGTCTCAGCTAGGCCTTTGTGGTCCAGATGTCTGGTTCCACCATCTAACTACTAGGCCAGACTTAATCTCAGATCTGTTTTAACCCTGGAACATGCTTCCACATTACACTAAATATAGCTTGTTATATCCAAGCTGCATTCCTCAAAGATGATGGTAAATGATTATTGTGTGTCACTATCAAATTCATAGGCAGCATTATCATTATTTTCTGCAAAAGACATTTCCTTAAAATGTACCAGAGGCACCAAAATGTAACTAGATTTAATTTCATGCTGAAAAGTCAGTGAATATTCATTTTTAAATAGTTACCAAGAGCCTAATTTCAATTTGTGCAATGCTCCTGCTAATCCCAATGCCTGCTTAAAGTATCTGTTAAAATCCTTAAGAATATTAATGGGGAATCCTTACAGAAATGCAGTCAAGTTTTATGTTTTGAATTACCATTACAGGCTTTTAGTTTTAACTCACGTTAAACAGATTTCATTATTAACAAGAATGTGTGCAAATTAGAACAAGCCCATTAGAATCTAAAAGTCCATGCTAAAAAGATTAGGGACATTTGAGTTACTTTTACTTGTGAAGGAATAATTGTAATACAGAAAATGATAAGGAATAAAACCCAATGCACATAAAATGGACAATGCTCACACAATGTTGAATTACTCCTGTGTCTAGCTCCTCCATGTCACTTCTTTTGTTTTGTTTTGTTTTTAATCAGGGTTAATCTGCTTTACATGTTTCTCACCCTATAACTATCAGAAGTGTCTTTCTCCTTGGCTTTACCTGAGACTAGAGTGCAGCTGTTTCTGGGGTGAAACATGGCAGCACACAATAACATTGGACAATCATTTAGGGCAGGAAGAGAAGAGAGTGCTGTCGAGATGAAAATGCAAAACTTCATAGATAAGCAGGATAACCAGGATTTGGCTAACAGTCACCAGCTTGGTTCGGACGAGAGCATTTGGATCTGAAAGACCCTCCCCAACTATTTACATTGTTTTCCTAGCCACCTCACTTCCAAACGGTTATAGGAGCCAAAAACTCCATTCACACAGAAATAACCACTCCAGATTCTCACCAGTATAACCAAGAGATAAGCACAACCTAATTCCTTGTGCAGTGGGATAATGTATTACATTGCAGACATAGCCTTCCTAGTTTACTTTTCACCTGAAACAAAAAACAGGACTATGTAGCACTTTAAAGACTAACAAGATGGTTTATTAGGTGATGAGCTTTCGTGGGCCAGACCCACTTCCTCAGATCAAATAGTGGAAGAAAATTGGCATGACCATATATACCAAAGGATACAATCAAAAAAAGAACACATATGAAAAGGAGAAATCAAATTTCAGAACAGAGGGGGTACAACAAAGACGCTAATTATCTTACCCATTACAAAGATAGCTTCCTCTAATATCACCTCTAATATCATTAGCTCACAGACATTTACCTCCTCCCCTCATCCACCCTCTGTTCTGAAATTTGATTTGTCCTTTTCATATGTGTTCATTTTTTTTATTGTATCCTTTGGTATATATGGTCATGTCAATTTTCTTCCACTATTTGATCTGAGGAAGTGGGTCTGGCCCACGAAAGCTCATCACCTAATAAACCATCTTGTTAGTCTTTAAAATGCTACATAGTCCTGTTTTTTGTTTCAGCTAGACCAGACTAACACGGCTACATTTCTATTACTATTCTACTTTTTACCCGTTTCTCTTTCTGTATCATCCAAATCCCTTACCGTGAGTTTTGCTCCTGGGATGAAGGGCCAGTCAAGTTCAGGGCCCTCTGCAGCAACCATGCCTCACAGAGGGGGGCTCTGTGGGGAAACAAAGGGATGAAGAGGGTTCTTGTGTACTGTCCGCATGATGCAGCACCAGCTCTGGTCAGGGAGTGCAAAAGGGCCCATGAATGGCCAGAGGAGCCAGCAGGCTGAGTAACTAGCAATATGCTGGTCAGAAGTTAGAGTGTATCTCATCAACCCCCTCCTCTCCGTTCAGCATCTGATTGCCTGGGACTAATGCAAGTGGAGGCTGAGATCCAGCCCTGTGTAGAAAAGCCTGCACATGACTTATGCACCAGCTAATCCCTCCAAGCAGGTGCAACATCTTGTCCCTGGCTCGCTGCACAGGGATCAGTTTCACCCAGTTTGCACTAACTGACCTGCCAAACTGAAACAGGACTAGAGAGCAGTGATCTGTCAGGCACATGTACAATATTGCACGCACTGGACAGTTTTGTTTTAGGCCTTTGGCTTCTGCACCAGTACACAGTGATGCTCACCCCTGTGCTAAGAGCAAGCACAGAGAACGTATTTAGAGCTGTTTGCTGGCTCTCTGCAAAGGGACAATTTTCATCCAGAGTCTAGAAATAACTTTACTTTCATTGCTTTTGGAAGTCCCAGCTCCCGGCTTTTATATCGAATCCTGTAGCTTGGGATGAGTAATAGACTATAAGCCCTGATTCAATAAGGTTGTCAGTCTCCAGTTCTTCTAAGTGTATGTCTACACTACAGAGTTCTTTCAGAAAAATGACTGTTTTTCTGAAGAAACTTCAATTACGTCCACACTGCAATTGCGTTCTTCCGAAAGAAAATCGAAAGAACAGAGGGGTTTTTCCGACATTGGTAATCCTCTTCTACGAGGAAGAAGCCTTTTTCCGAAAGAGGCTTTCGAAAGAAGAGGAAAGAGGAAAAAGCACAGGTGCCCTGGTGGCCACTCCGTCCATAGTAATCACAACTGAAATGCGAGATAGCATCCCTTCAGTGTGGACGCTATCTTTTGAAAAAGCAGATTGCTTTTTCGATGCGCTTTTGCTGTGTGGACGCTTTCTTTCGGAAGAAGTTTTTTTGGAAGATCTCTTCCGGAAAAGCTTCTTCCGAAGGAAGCCTGCAGTCTAGACATAGCCTAAGTCAAATGAATATTGATATTTGCTTGGTTAAATGTACTGGGCATCACCACAGTCACTATTCATGGAGATGTTCCTGTTTTACGTCCTGTTCGAACGAACCCGTCTCCTTCACCTGTTGTGTGTTAGATGGTAGCTGACCCTTCCCTCACCTCTAGCTAGTTCCAGTGAATTATCTGTGCTAAAACTTTCTTCTGTTGAGCTGCCAAATCTTTTGCATTAATCCTGACAATTACACTTAATGAACACTAAGAGGATCTAACCCCTTTTGTATATGACTTCTAGTCATCTGTAACAATTCCTCCTTCTCAGCCAGGATGTGGAAGCCATTTAAGGTCACAGTCCCTGGCTACGAGGCAGGCCAGCCAATTTACTGAGCAGAAAGGTGGTCCGGCCTAAGGAAGCTCATTTATTTTCCTTTCTTCGTCTGGCATTTTGGTGTTAATCAGGGTGATCCCTAGCAATGGGGAAAGCTCAACTAAGTGAGAGCCAACACCCACCTGCTAGTCAAAAAAGGGTGACTTTCAGCCCTGTGCAAAGGGTCTAATTAAGTCACTTTTAAGCCTTGTGTTTACAAAGCACAATAACTTTCATCACAAAGGCCTTTGACACCAGTGCTCCCTCTCCTTGCTAAGTCCAACTATAGCCCCTCCTGGCCAGAATAGTGGGGTTACCTTGCTTCAGTCACATGACATGATGAAATGCACCCATTTCTGGGGTGGAACACATCAACTGGTCAAGAGCTCACAGGTCTGGGATATGAGGGTCATGGAAATGGGATATTTTATGATCACAGATGGATAGGACCATGGTGTTAATATGTCCTCTGAAAAATGGCCCTTCTATCAGCAGAAATCATTCTAGAGCCAAGCTGGCTCGAGGGCCCAGTAGAATCAGAAAGAAAGGTGCCCCCTACTGGATCACCAGCCTCACTTAGTTTTGGGTTCTGATGGGAGCCCAGGCCAATCAGTTTTCTGACATAAGTGAAAATGAGGGAATAGGGATGAGGCTGAAAAAATTTGGCCCTGGTCTACATGGTTGCCAGGACTCCTGCAGCACGCTCGGCTGCAAGTGGTCAGGGACACCAGTGAGCACCAGCCTAGAGTAGTGCAGGGATCCTGGACCTGATCGAGGTCTGGGGCGAGGAGACCATATGGCATTGCTTGAAGGACATGGCCATCGTCTGAACTGAGACCTTCAGTTATTTCAAAATGACTCCCCTTATTTCGAGAGAACAGGCTGGATATTTTGAAACAATAACTTCTGTTTTCCGTGAGGAATAACGCTTATTTTGAAACTGTTATTGCAAAGTAGCGTTAGAGTGGACGCTCAGCTGCTCCTATTTCAAAATAATTGGCCTCCAGAGGCCTCTCACTGCTGCACTTGCGGCCGCTCTAGCCACACCTGCCAGCTCCACTGCTCCCCTTCTGTGGAGCTTTTAAAGAAGCAGGCTGCAGGAAAAGGGCTTGTGGCAGGAGGACAGCCTGGCCCGCCCTGTGCCACACCATAAAACCCCAGGAGCCATGGTTGACCCCAGCACTCCCTTTGAGTCCCTCATGGTTGCCAGGACTCCTGCAGCACCCTCGGCTGCAAGTGGTCAGGGACACCAGCGAGCACCAGCTCAGAGATTAGGGCTAGGCTTCATGCAGTGTCTCCTGGGATGATTGCTCTTGTAACTTTGCTTCACACATGGGCCAGCTGCGAGTGTGGCACATGCACCACCTCCCATGCCATCTGCACGACTCTGTGGGTCTGTTGGAGGAAGAGAACCCAGGAGGACCTGCTGCGGGAGGCGATGGCCTGCCTCCAGTCCCTTGTCCAGGGGCTTGATGACGAGTGCCAGGAGCTAGCCGCTGACTGGGAGGAGTGCCAGGCTGACTGGAACAGCGGAAAGGCCTCCTGGCAGGTGAGCAGGTGAGCCAGCATGATGCCATGTGCTCCTCCCTCACCTTGGTCATGCATGGATCGGGCCACCAGCCACCTCCCCGTACCACACCACCCTCGTTCCTGTCATCTCCCCATGGCTTTCCCTCCTAGCCCTCACAGGAGCTGCTGGGGCCCCTGAACATGGGGCAGTGGGACCTCGGGGCAGCGGACGCCTCCAGAGCTGAACGGGGTAGGCGCCACTCCAAGCCCCATCCCTGAGCCCCTCTCCTTCCCTCTCTCCCATTCCATGATTCCTAAACAGGGCCGGCCCACAACATTTTGGCAACTGAGGTGGGGAGCTCAAATGACGCCCCCATGCCTCCTTGCTTGGGCCAAAACTTGGAAAGGTCTCAATTCTCTGCGTCCTAGTGGTGCCCCCCCACAGTCTGGCACCTGAGGTGGCTGCCTCAGTTTGCCTCATGGTAAGGCCAGCCCTGCTCCCAAATAAAGAGACTTATTTGTTTTAAAAAAAGGCTTTTGTATTTGTTCTGCAGGGAAGGGGGGAAGGTGGAAAGAGAGGATGGGGAAGGGAGGGGTGGTGGAGGAAAGGCACACAGGGGGAATTCAGGGAGGTCTGAGGGACAGTCTCACAGCTGGTCTTGGCTGGCACTCTGCCTCAAGGCCTCCTGGATGAGCACAACCCCTTGACATGCTCTCTGTATAGCACTGGTGTCTGGCTGCTTGTGAGCCCTGGCCAGCCACTCACCACCCCCCTGCACAACCTGACAGGAAAGTCCCCCACTTGCTTTTGCTCAGGTTGTGGAGCACACAGCTGGCCACCACCACAAAAGGGATGTTTTGCTCGCTGAGGTCCAGACGGGTGAGGAGACTCCTGAACCTCCCCTTTAAGCGGCCGAATGCACACGCCACTACCTTGTGGCACCTGCTCAGCCTGGCGTTGAAGTGCTCATTGATGGGTCCAGGCTGCCCGTGTAGGGCTTCATAAGTCAGGGGAGCACGGGGAAAGCTGCATCACCCAGGATGTACATGGGCACATCCATGTCCTCGACTCGATGGTGCAGTTGAAGAAAAAAGTGCTGGTGTGCATCTTCTGGAATATGCAGATGCAGGCATTGTGCTCCTTCCCCAACCAACTGATACTGATGTTCATGAACTGGCCCTTGTGGTCCACTAGGGCCTGCGGCACCATCAAGAAGTTTATATAGTCTGAAGCATGGTGGTTGGGAGCTAGGATCAGGGGTGGCCTGTGAGCCTAGGCAGACTAGGTGGTCGCCTAGGGGCGCTGCCAGCCCGGGCGCCCGATGATGACGTCAGGGGGCGCCCGGGCGCCCCATGATTACGTCACGGCCATTGACGGCCATGCATACGGGGGCGCCGATCACACCTTCCGCCTGGGGCGCCAGCTGCTACAGCCGGCCTCGGGCTGCTCCTGGCTAGGATGGGGATATAAGCGCCATCTATGGACCCGCACCCCCGCAGCTGGAGAAGCTCATGGCAGCAAAGCCCTCCACGATGGTGTCGACGTTCCCCAGAGTGACAACCCTCCGTAGCAGAACGTTGTTGATGGCCTTGTCTACCTGTGAAAGCACGGCCATGACTGTGGATTTCCCCACACCAAACTGGTTCCCAACAGAGCAGTAGCATCCAGCGTGGCGAGTTTCCACAGGGCGATGGTGATGAACTTCTACAGGGGGATGGTGGGTCGCAGTTGGGTGTCCTGTCCCCTGAGGGCAGGGGCGAACCACTCGGAGGGCTCCTGGCAGGTGGCCTTCCCGCATGCAGAAATTCTGGAGCCACTACTGGTTGTCCCGTTGTTTCAGGACGATGCAGTCCCACTGGTTGGAACTGGTCTCCTTCCGCCAGAAACGGCATTCCATGGGGTCAAGAGGGCTTAGGGGCATTTGCAGCAGCAGGAGCACCAGGACCTGGGTGAAGGAATCCTCCGGTTTGGGTTGGTCATCGTCCTGCTGGAGCAGCACGTGGGCAGTCTGGACGAAATGCACCATGAGGTGCAGCACGAGGCCCATGAGCCTGGTGCTACTTTGCAGCCGCTCCGGCTCCATGATGTCAGTGCTGTGGGGTCCTCAAGGGCAACCAGAGCGCACTGCATCCATTTGGTGTCCTGCGAGGGGATAGGCAGTGGAGGAGTGGCCTGGGAGACATGGCCATAGAGAGGAGCCCCTTTAAGCACGTTTCTCTGCTTGCTTGACCACGGAGCCACAGGAAGTATCCACCCTCCCAGTGCCTTCCCCAGAGTGCTTCCGGGAGCTCTAAATTCGAGGCAGGCTCCAGTGTGGATGCACGATTTTGAAATAATTCGGAGCTGTTTCCCCACTTCCCGGTAGTGTGGACGTGTTATCTCGATTTTGTTATTTTGGGAGTTATTATTTCCATTGTACTTATTTTGAAATGATTTCCTAGTGCAGACATGCCCTCGGAATCTGTGGGCTTCTGCTGCAAGGAGGCAAAGAGAAATATTTGTTTCTGGAACAGACCTACTACTCCTGCTGTGATGGTGCTCTGAAGCCAAAGTAAGGGCATGCTTTACATTCCCAGCAATTGAGGCTTTTCTTCTAAGCTCCTGAGGCTGGCAGAGTGCTTAGAAACAGGAGGAGATCTTGCTCCCAGTGTTGGCTTTCCCCGGCTCCTGCAGCTCTGCTCAGAAGGCTATTTAAATATCAATTGTTGTAATTCTCTGCAGAAATATTACAGGCATTCAGATATATTTTTAACAGCTAACGGGAGACATTTCCAGCATCTATCCAACCTCTTATTTTAATCCACATTAAAATCACTTTCCAGTTGCACTGGGCAAGAGAGCATAATTTATCATTTGATTTTAAAGATCTATTGTGGCAGGGCTTGCTGCCTTGTGCCAAGCCAACCTGCCTACATTAACCTTTGGCTGCCGTGGCATTGGTTGGAGAGGAATGGATCTCAATGCAGACAGATCTTAATTGAGAGTAGGTGGTGAGGAAGAAGGAATGAGAATACACAGAATCTCCCTGAAAATAAATTAGAATATTATTTAGGAGGAATATTATATAGAAGAAATGAGAATATATACAATGTCCCTGTTTGCTATTTCCCCTCCTAGAAACCTTTCAAGGTGCCCCAAAGGTACAGAAATTCCTGAACTTTGTAGGTACCTTGTTTTTTAAGCTACATCTACACTGCGGGTGTTTTGTGGAAGAGGAAATGCAAATGGAGCGCTCATTTGCATATCTCACACTCTCATTTGCATATCTTCTTCCGATCCTTTTTGCGGAAGAGGTTCTTGTGATAAAAAGCTCCGTGTCGACAAGGCCATTTGTTGGACAAAAAAACCTTTTTCACGAGAGCCTGTAAACCTCATTTTTTGAGGACTAAGGGATCTTGCGCAAAAAGTTTTTTTCCCTGACAAATGGCCCCATCTACACAGGGCTTTTTATCGCTAAAACCTCTTCTGCAAAAAGGATCGGAAGAAGATATGCAAATAAGAGTGCAAGATATGCAAATGAGTGCTCCATTTGCATTTCCTCTTCCGCAAAACACCCGCAGTGTAGACGTAGAAGTGTCCCAGCCATGAGATACGTCATTGAAGCAGTTACGCAGTGAGAGCAACGGGAAACCCACCAATGCTGACCCATTCTTACAGCACCTCCTGCTGGTGCCTGCCTTTCCTGTAATGCATGCAGTACCCTGTTTCCCCATCTTCCATGGGAATAGGAGAGGGTTTATTAGCCTTGAGAAATGGACACCAGTGCCTGAACAACAAACAGTTTTTAGGAGAATGACAATATCCCTGGCTGCCTATTCGTATCATGCTACGTTATGGGAGAAGTCGGAAGATGTCAATTGTATGTCCTTTAAGTGTCACCATCAAATTACGGCAACTGCTATGAATGTTCTGGCGTGAGAATCAAACCTGGGGCTGTGAGATTAATGAGGGGGGGTGCACTATTCAAGGCCTGCTCTCTGAAGAATGGGAAATGTCTGACAGGCAAGGCCTGCCTGCTTACACAAAGGAACAGAGGCTCAAGGTTCAATCCTGGTTATATTGTGCTGCTGAGGTACAGCAGGACTTCTCTGGAGGCAGCTACGGATTCTGTGTTGTCCCTGTTGCTATGGGATGGAGCACATCTCATTCACAATTTCCTTCTTTTTGTCTCATCCTTACATATTGCACCAATGGGTGTAGCCTGACCCACTCTGTCCTGTCCCATCCCCTTCTTAGTTTCTACTGCCATGTTTCCCATATTCCTGACATAACAGGAGCAGCTGTTCCACACAAACTGCTCCAGGCCAGGGAGAGTCTTCAATTGCTTTCCTCAGCGGCACCAAGTGTAAACTCAGCAGCATGGCTGAGGGTCTGGCTGTCGGAGTATTCAACGAAATGCCACACAGACCCAGACCCTGCTAGTCTAAAGCCAATGGGTGGGCAAAGGGGCCTACGCGGGCTGGATCTGGCCCGCCAAGTGGTTTGATCCAGTCCACAGAGGCCCTGCCGTTCCCCAGCCCCCAGGCCACTTAGGATCTGGGGGCGGGGGAAGCGCACAAAGTTTCCTCACCCTGCCAGGAGCACGTGGCACTTTAAAGTGCCACGTGCTCCTGGCAGGGTGGGAGGCGACTTCTCGCGCTCCCCCGTCCCCAAGCCCTGATTGGCCTGGGTGCGGGAGGAGCATGCGAAGTTTCCTCCGTCATACCCCTGGCTTGGGAGGAGCTACGTGCTCCTGGCAAGGCAGAGGAAACTTTGTGTGCTTCCCCAACCCCCAGACCTTAATTGGGGGGAGCATGCGAAGCCTCTTCCCACCCTGCCAGGGGCATGGGTGCTTAGTGGGAAGGGGGCGCAAAGGCGTTCCCCTACCCCAGACCAATCATGGTCTGTGGGTGGGGAAGCCTGGAAGCATCATGGCCCCGCCCCTTCTAATTTATGCCCCACCCCTTCCGGGGTCCCTGGCCAAAAATTATTGCCCATCCCTGCTATGGCCCAAAGTTTGGCAGCTGTTGCAATAGGGGGTTCTGAGTTCTAAAATTGGTCAAAATGTTTACAGATTTCAAAATTTTGACAACATTGAGAAATTAGAAAAAATGAGGGCAGATTCCTGAGTTGCTACAGATAGGTCAAAATAATTGGAGTGCTTTGAGAGTCCCCAAGCTTCAAGATGGTAACGTTACTCCAGTAAGTAACTGCTTGGTGTGGCTGGAACTTTGGCGATTCAGTGGCACACAGCTTAACGAGGTTACTCATCTCCTCTCTGAATCGCAATTATGTGTTTCGAATGACATTTCTTTCCTCCCTCAGAACGAAGCTGATTGCGAATCCTGGCCAGGAACGCATTGCAGGCATTTGGTTCCCTTTCTATATTCCAGTTGTGCTGTGTTGTAATAATGATTCCATTTCACACACGAGATAGAAATGAATCATACCTGTTTGAGTCTATGGAAGAGTCCGTGGAGGACCTGGCACCTCAAGATTATTTTATGGAAGTGCCTGGGGAAAATGGAAGTGTCAAGCATGATTTGGCACTTGAAATGTGAAGGGGAGAGGCTTTTCATTTGTTTTAATCTGCATCTCCCCCGCATCTGCGCTGTATATGTTCCACCTCCCCCTTTTCCCTCAGCCATCATTAGCCAATGACAAAGTCTACTGGCCTTGAGAAATCTCTAAAGATAAGCAAGTATTTGGCATTAGCCTTATCAACAGGAGTCAGCGTGACAACTTTCAGTACTCCCACCCTTCTTGTCAAGCCAAGGTAACCAGTCCAAAACACACGTTTGCTCTGTAAAGTATGTACTTGATCTTTCATAGAAGAATCCAGCAGACTAGTGCGTAGTAGTCCTATTCTTATGGTAGCTGTCCATTTGCAAAATTAAAGTTCAAATCCAGATTTGGATCTCAGACCTCCTCAGTGTTTGTGGGGGTTGAAATCTGGCAGGGAGGTTGGCACAAATCCTCTCTAATGTTGATTAGATTTTTCCCATGGGCAGACTTACTGGCGTGCTCTGTGTATTCGAATGTGCGACAGCACACGAGCTCAGAAAGAGGAGACTAGCAGGTCTAGCCTTTTTTCCCTTATTGATTCAAATGCTTTCTTGTGACCGTGCAGAAAGAAGGTGCCCACACAAAGAGGCAAGCAAATGTGCATTAAATGCATTTCCTGAAAATGGGTATGAATTCCTGAACAATGAATGGCTGATTCAGTGCATTTGAAATGGGATGGAGTGAAGATGACTGGAGCTAAATCGGAAGTTTTCTGACTCTATTTCTATTGGAAAATCCTGATTTACCAAAGGCAAAATGTTTCAAGGCAATAGACTCAGAGGGGTAGCTGTGTTAGTCTGTATCTGCAAACACAGACAGGAGGCCTATGACACCTTAGAGACTAACAGATTTCTTAGGGCATCAGCTTTTGTGAGTAAATCTCACTTTATCAGATGAATTGGAGTGGAAGTTACAGACGCTTCATCTGATGAAGTGGATTTAACCCACGAAAGTTGATGCCCTAATAAGTCTGCAAAGTGCCACAAGACTCCTCATTGTCAAGGCAATAGGTTGATTTTGATGAACCTTCACTTGGAAATAAAACATTTTAAAATGTTTTAAAGATCAAAATGTTTTGACCTGGTTGGAATAGAACCTTTTTTTTTTTTTTTTTGTATTTCAAAATAACTTTTTGTTGTACTATTGCTTTAATATTTGTATGTTATACTAGCAGACTTACCGGGTGTCCTTCAGGGCAGGGAACTGGCAGTGTGGGAGGTGCAGGAGTCAGGGCAGAGTTTTGGGGCTGTGTGTGTGTGGGGCAGTTCAGGAGACTAGGGGGTGGGGGAGTTCAAGAGTGAGGGTTGGAAGATGAGGAGGAGCTAAGGGTGGGGGTCACAGCTAGCATGGGCCTTTTCTCTCCCCCTAGGCACCCCTCAACTGCTAGGGGTCTTTCCCCCCCTCTTAACCGCCCCCAGTTCCCCCAGCCACCAGAGGCCCTTTTCCTCTCACCAGCTCCCCTCCATCATCAGCCAGGAGCCTTTTCTCTCCCCCCCCCCTCCGCCCCACCAGCTCTGGGGCAAAAGGCTTTGGGGCAGAGGGGCTATTTACTTGGTATGCTGGCAGGCAAGATGGTGGATCTGCAACCCTGCTGGCCACTCCCTTGGTGGCATGGCTGCCCCCCAGTTGATATTCCATAGGATAGCTCTCCCCTGCAGGCTTACTGCCCCCCAATGGCCATTCCCGGTATTGTGTCCCTCCAAACAGCCCCTTCCTTTCTATGTTATGGAAAAGAGTCCCTGTCCAGCACTTCCAGTTGTCCTGGAACAACCAACCCCTGACCTTGGTTTATGTTAGTCGAAGAGGACGCTGCTTACTGAATTTGGTGGTCCTAGCTCTTACCGTTTAGGAGGATTTCTTGAAGAAACAGACTCGCAGAGAAACACACAGACAGACAAATGCACAAATCTCTAAGGGTGCGTCTAGACTACATTCCTCTTTTGAAAGAGGAATGCAAATGAGGGAAATCAAAAATGCAAATGAAGCGCTGATTTACAAATCTCACGCTTCATTTGCATAATCTCTTCCAATCACTTTTTTTGGAAGAGATTTTTTCGAAAAAAAAAAAGCAGTCTAGATGGGGTTCTTTTGAAAAACACCCCCTTTTTTGAAAGAACCCTTATTCCTGAAAAAAAGGGTTTTTTTTTCCCGAAAGAACCCCGGCTAGACTGCTTTTTTTTTTCTTTTGAAAAAAAACTCTTCCGAAAAAGCGAAAGGAATGTAGTATAGATGCATCCTAAAATAGATAGATAGGTAGATAGATAGATAAATAGATAGATAGAAAATGTCAAATGCAAATGAAACATTTTACTATTATCAAAATAAAACATTTATTTTCATTCAACCTCAATTTTTTTCCCCCTGGATTTTTGTAGGTATAGGACATTTCAAAATTTGGGAGGTTTGGCCTTTTTGGGAAAGGAAAAGTTTCAAAATCATGGTATTTCTGGAAAAATGAAAACAAGCTGATTCCCACCCAGTTCTAAGCTGACCTTTTAGAGAGCCAGGGGAACATATTTCCATGGGAAATATTTAGAAAGTATATGCTATTTGGAGCTTTCTGGCTCACCGCAAAGACAATTTGTGATGACACACTGGCTCTGTTAAAAATAATTCTGGAGAGCAAGGGTGAAATCCTAACCCCCGTGAAATCAATGAGAGTTTTGCCAATGACTTTAAGAGCCCAACAGATAACTCATCAACTAGAAAGGAGCTTTTTGTCCCATCTTGAAAGGGGGTGAGCTCGATCAGAGGCTACAGAATCATCCAAGCCTGCCTTTTAATTCAGTATAAGAATTTAATAAGGGTTTCGTAGGATGACCCTGGAACTCCTCCTCTGCATACCAATGACAGAGAAAACATATATATGGATGGGAAGTTCTGTCAAAAGACCTGCAGACTTCATGTGACACTAGCCATTTCTGTGGCTTCTTTCCAGGCTATCCCGGCTGCATGGGCTTTGGAAAAGGTTTGATCCTGAAGAGTAATTCACGTTTGTGAAAGTGGATGTGATAGGAACCCAAAGCTACTGATTTTTCCATTGTTATTTTAGCCTAGCCCTGTCACCGGAATTAATGCACAGAAAATGGAACTGTAGCACCTCAGTCCTCCCTTGGCAAGGGAACATGGCTGAGGAGCTCCCCTTTTCTGATGAGGGGTGTTCTAGCACTGGAATATAAAACCCTCCGCCACCAAGGCAGGGTGGTCTTGTGGTTAAAATACTAGACTCGCACAGTGATGCTATGGGCCCCAATACCCAACTACCTCTGCCACTGACTTCCTAGGAACATACTTAAGTGTTCTCCTCAATAGTGATGGCTTTAATGGTATGTTTGCTTAGATCTGTATCCTATTTCCCCATTGGTGAAATGGGGAAAATAATCCTTCCTTTGTCTGCCTTGTCTATTTATCATAGTTGATAAGGTGTCCATGAGGGGGCTCTTACTGTGTACTCATACAGTGGTGTATGCCACAGATGTGCCGTATCCCAGGGGAGCCACTAGCTGCTACTGTCCTACAAATAATAGTGATTTCAATAGGACACCGCATAGACATAAAGGCTAACTTGTCAGGAACACTTTGTGGGGCCTTATAATAATCACCACTGCTCTGCAGTATTTTCGTGATGCTATAGAAAAGCATTTCACTGGAGGCAACAAGCTGTGTGTTATGCGAATAAAAAGTCTCCCGGGCCTTGTCGGTTGGAATGACAAAGCAGGCAGAATTCGGAGGCTACCTTTTGACAGAAAAGTAAGCATAGCCTCTCCCTGGTTAAAGCGTTTCTCCTTTCTCACTAGTGGGATAAAGTATGTCATATGAATTACTTTTGTATTTATTATGTCAGATTGCATACTTGAGTTGCTGGTTCTGATTCTAAGACTCCTGGAAAAACAACCACTCTTAAGATATTTAATTTTCTCTTATGGAATCTACTGTGAAAGCGATCCAAGCCCCTAAGTACATGACAGGCTTTAGAATAGCTCCATCTAAATGCAAATGTGGACCTTCTACCTAACAGAGAGCTGAAAGCTTTCCCATTAAAAAGGCAAGAGATAGGGGAATTAATGTAATACTAAAATATTCCCATGGATAAGAGGAATTTCCCCCTGCTCACGTCTGGCATCATTCTCTCTTCATGGTCACAGTGCCCATAATATGATAATTTTTACCTTCTTCAACCTTATTGAATGGAAAGGCAGAATAATCTACCTCAGGAAATGACTTTACTGCCACCATTTCATTGACTTCAATGCAGATATTTGTATACTGGGTGAAAGATTGCCTTGGGAAAGATCACGGATCAAGATGGCTGCAGCACACAGAGGTGTGTGGAGATTCAATTATTTGACTTTGCAACATACTAAAAGCAGGGAGAGCAGTTAAAGGTGGGGTCCACTCCTCTCCCGGCTGCTGTGAATCATAGAGAAGAAACTACCCCCTGCAACTCCCTCTCTCCTCCCCAAAACGGAGATGTGGATCTTACTTAGTCTGAGGAAGAGCCTTGAGTCTGGTGGCTGATGTGGCTATTGTGTGCTGAATCTGCAGGAAGACCTGGGATACCAGCCAACGCATTTCTGCCTCCTGGCTGGAGCAAGAGTGGCTGTGTGGCACCGAGGTAGTCTGTCAGCCCACCCCAGCCACCATCTGCATGGGCACTTTGGTGTTGGAGCCCCCCCCCCCCACCCCCCCAAAAAAAAGTTAGTGGGTGCTTAACACCCTCTGACAGCCAATTTCCCCCTACCCCCACCAGCGCCTCCCACACACCGGCAGCCCTGCCGATGAACTCCTCCCCCCTCTCTCCCAGAACTTCCCACTCACCAGAATCAATGGGAGGCAATGCAGGGGCACTGGGAGGGAGTGGGAAAGAGTTGGGATGGGGTGTGCTTTCATGGAAGGGGTGGGAAGAGGCAGGGCAGGGATGGGGATCAGAGTCCTGCTAGTCTCCTATTTACCCTTCCTGTAGAAATGCATGCCGTCTCAGGAACACCTAACCAACGGCACTGGAGTACGATGGGTGCCTCTGATCTTAAACTCAGCTCAGTCAGCTTTGTCCAGGATCCTGTCAGAGAGCCATTGCCAGTCAACGCATCCCCATTCCAAGCCCTTGGTGCCACCGCTCTGCAGGCTAAAGATCGGTCCGATACCATCATGGCTCACTTCCAGGGACACGCAGAGCTAAGCTCAGCCACACTCTAAGGCGGTGGGGAAGGAAGGAGGCTAATAGAATCACCAGCCCCCTAGGCAAGTTGGAGGGGGGGCCTACTTGGTGCTCCCAGAAAGGGTGGGGCCTTGGGAAGAAGGGGCTGGGTTGGGGCAGCCAACTGGAGTTGGCTGGAGTACAACGTTGTACTGGAGAGCGCTGCCCAGAGAGCACTGCGCTGACGCTCCCCCTCAAGGGCAGCCCTCAGAGCTCCCGGTGCGCCGACCCCATTTTGAAGGCCCAGAGCTCCAGCTGCTGCATAGCTGGGAGCCCCAGGTCCTTTTGAATCGCTGGGCCCTGGGGCAATTTCCCCCTTTACTCCTTGGACCAGGCCCACTGAAGGGCGGAAGCAAACTACTTCTGAACATTATCTATTGACTTTGGAGGAGATGGTCTGTGTTCACTCCAATGTACATAAGACCAGATCTCTCTCTGTGGGGCTATGTCTACACAGCAGCGTTATTTGGGAATTACGGACGTTATTCCGAAATAACATAGCCCGCGTCCACACAACAAGCCGTTATTTTGACATAATGTTGCAATAATGTCGAGCTGGAGGACTTCTTACTCCAACTCCTGTAACTCTCATTGCACAAGGCATAAGGGAAGTCAGAGGAGGAGTGCTCTAACTCAGACTTTTTGCTGTGTGGACAGCGCCAAAAACCGAAATAAGCTATTTTGACGTAAGCTACGCAATTGACGTAGCTCAAGTTGCATAGCTTCTTTCAGTATTAGCCCTGCTGTGCAGACGTGCCCTGGAAGGCTATGTCTACACTACAGGGTTTTTGCGCAAAAACGGGTCCACACCTTAAGTGCGTTTTTGCACAAGTAAATTTACAGTAAATCAAAAGAACGGAGCGGTTTTTGCGGTGTAGGTATTCCTCTTGCTACAAGGAATAACTCCTTTTTGCGCATTAGTTCTTGCGCAAAAAAGTGTGTGTGGACGGGCAACAGAGTGTTTTTGTGCAAAAAGAGCCAATCGAAAAAAGCACAGGTGCTCTGGTGGCGATGCACTGTGGACACTCTCTTGTGCAAGAAGATTTTGTGGAAGATCTCTTCCGCAAAAAGCTTCTTGCGCAAGAAGCCTTCAGTGTTGATGTAGCCGAAGTGTGTAGATATACACTCCAAATGCATGAACACTGAAAAGAATATTTGTGGATATTGATTATAAACGAGTTTGCACTGATTGTGTTTGTGACTTCTGCCTTTTTGGAAGCCGCTCACCCAGAGTAGAAACCCAAGCATATGACTTGGGCTTTAGTATGAATAATGAATAGGAAACACTTGAAATAATAGCTTGAGGGAGACACATTATGGAATGTCACTGTAAATTATTCTTGGAATAATTTCAAACAATCAACACATTAATAAAGAATCCAATTCTATTTGTACATATGGGGAACTGTTTTTAGTGCCGTTCATTGACTGGAAAAAAGTTAATAAACCAAATAATTGTTCACTATAATGTGACAACCTCTTCTTCATGTGTGTATTCAGAAATCTCTATAGATACACACACGGGTGTGAGAATGTGTGTATTTTTGTCTCAAATTGGCAAAATTTAATTAAAAAACATTTTTAGTTTGCCAATTTAAATGTTTCACAGTTGAAGAAAATTGCAGGATCATGGCAGGTCAGATAAGTATTTAATGATAGATGCTGAGATTTAGAAAATTAAAGCTTTAGAACTATTAACACGAAACTGTCAATATTATATGTAAAAATACACAGAGGCAATATCCATAAATCAAACTCTAACCCGCTCTCAAGCAGCTTCTTTCTTTGCTCATCTGTAAGTTTCAATGCTTATCAATAGAAATATTTGTTCAGAGGTTTGTGTATGTAGGGCGAAGTCTATGTTTTACTGATATGTACTGATAAAAAAAATCGAATCCTTCCAAGCCTAAGAAATGAGATGAGCTAATAAAGAAAAATTAGCAGGAACACAGGGCTTATACTTCACTCTGTGGGATGTGAATATTTAACTTGGGAACGCTAAGAGTTTACATGTAACATTGGCCAGTTTGCCCTGGGCTTTGATCCTCCATGACATGATTATGATTTAAAGAGACTTTTGAAATTTGGGAAAGGAAAGTCTCAGAGCAGCTGTAAACCAAGGAGGAAAACTCTAGTCTAGAGAGATGGTTTAAAATTCTGCTTGTAATTCAGTGCCGTAAAAGTATCGTTTTCCAAAATAATATTTGCTATTCGATGAAATGTGTCTCTTTACAGTGTATTCCTGTAAGTGATAGAAGTTAAGAAAAATTGACATGACCCTAGTTATTAACAGTCCCCCAACAGCAATTATCTTTCATAATAACTAAAATGGCACAGAATCTGGTGGGGTGTACTTATCATAAGTGGCCTTTTAGATTTAATTGACAAGCCACTCTATAGAAACAAAGGGCCTTATGCTTTAAGAATTGCTGCTCTTAAAAATGATCTGGGCATTTTTATCATCAAGGACATTACATGAAAACAATTTTTGTTTCCTAGCAGCTTTGCGTATTTTTACTTCATTCTTCTAATGAAGCCAAAATCTAGTATCAATAGCCTGACTGATAGGATTTGGCTAAGTCAAGGGAGCTATGCTAATTTACACCAGTTGAGGCTCTAATGTTCTGTGGTACCATTATAAAAGCCATCCATAACCCACTTGCACCCACGAAAATTGCTAAATACTTTGTAGAAATCTGACCGCCACACAAACCTAACAGATCCTAAGTCTGGCTCTGGGGGAAAAAATTACATAACCTTTCAAAAAGTGGTCACATTAATTACAAAGCTTTACTGCCAATACCCATGTTATTTATAGCAAAAATCTAAGCTTGAAGGGATTCTGAAACATAAAAGATGACAGGCAAGTACTCAAGGCCCTTTCAATAAGAGTAGAAGATACACAAGAACAGGACGTAGCATAAAGTGAGTTCCAGACAGAACGTCCATTTGGTTGGGTTGTTACAATCAGTCAGTCTGACAAAATTCTTAGTAGAGTTTATGGGTGATCTTTCAACATATCATTTGTGGGTCGAATTTCTCCTCATCTGCAAAGCTACCCCAGTCGATGGTTTTATTTAGCATTAGCCGCTGGTTAAATGCTGATGCACAATGCCAGAAAAGGCAGGGTATTTCCTGGTATACTATCCGGAACACAGAGAGGAGAACAGCAGAATATCCAACCATGCTCCACCAACCCATCCATTGGGTATCAATATTTCCAAAACCATCCTGAATGTGGTATACCAGGGGTGGGCAAAAGGGACTCTGTGGGCTGGATCCAGCCTGCCAAGCGGGTTGATCTGGCCTGTGGAGGCCCTGCTGTTCCCCGGCCCCCAGGCCAATTAGGGCCTGGGAGTGGGGGGAAGTGTAAGACGTTTCCTCTGCCCTGCCCCCGCCCTGCAAGGAGCGCACGGCGCTTAGAAGCACCACGCACTCCTGGCAAGGTGGGAAGAGACTTTGTGTGCTCCCCTTTCCCCAAGCCCTGATTGGCCCGGGAGTGGGGGGAGCGTACAAAGTTTCCTCTGCCCTGCCCCCCACCCTGTGAGGAGTGCACAGTGCTTAGATGCGCCATGTGCTACTGTCAGGGCGGGAGGAGACTTCACGTGCTCCCTTGTTCCCAGGCCCTGATTGGCCTGGGGGTGGAGGAGTGTGGGAAGTCTCCTCCCACCACCAGGGGCATGGGCACCTAGGGGGAACCTGGCGGGGTGAAGGTGCTCCCCAACCCCCAGACCAATATTGGGGGAAGTATCCTGGCCCTGCCCCTTCCCGTGCGGCCTGGCCCACTTAAAATGTTTTTGAAGTGGCCCCTGGGCAAATAATTATTGCCCACCCCTGTGGTATACAGTAGAAACAAATTGTATTTGAGTTATCAGTGAAAGACCTTTAAACAGATTCTTCCCCCTACAGATACTGTTTCCTTGTCAGTTGTTTCTCTTCTCTATCTACATGATAGTCTCTTCACTTGTTCTCCCCCTCACATAGCCCCAGTGAGTCCTTGAGATTAACCACAATATGATTGCATTTTAATTGAGGCCAGATTAGCACGGGGACATCCTTTTAACTCAGGAGGCCTCAATTCCACAGAAACATAATGAACTAATAATGAATGTGCTAAAGTCATTAAATCAAAATTCATAAAAGGGCAAATATTGCTTTCTTTTATAATAAAGCAATTAAAATCCCATACACTATAAAATGCACTACTGAGGTGCACTAAGCGTTCTTTAAAGGAGGTTAGCATTTAATGCCACATCATAGGAATTTGGGGAACTTTGTAAAATAGGACTGCTTGACTATTAATAGCTGATCAGAACTCGTCATGTCTGCTTGGTTCAGCTTTATTGCTGTTTTAAGGAACACTGACGTTTTATTACTAGCGTTATAGAATTAGTTAATTTTAATGAATGGCAATTTACTGTGCAAGCAACTGACTTTCAGCTAGTGACACCCTGTGCCATTATAGATGTACACTTTTCTATTTTGTTTGGGTTCTTAGGTTATTCCCTGTATTGTGATGTCTCTGAGGCTACGTCTACACTGCAGCAGTTTGTCGGAAGAGGAAATGCAAATGGAGGGCTCATTTGCAAATCTCATGCTCTCATTTGCATATTCTCTTCCGATCCTTTTCGCAGAAGAGGTTTTTGCAATATAAAAGCCCTGTGTAGATGGGGCCATTTGTCGGAAAACCCCGTTTTGCGCAAGATCCCTTATTCCTCAAAAAATGAGGTTTACAGGATCTTGCGCAAAATGGGTTTTTTCTGACAAATGGCCCCATCTACACAGGACTTTTATATTGCAAAAACCTCTTCTGCAAAAAGGATTGGAAGAGAATATGCAAATGAGAGCATGAGATTTGCAAATGAGCCCCTCCATTTGCATTTCCTCTTCCAACAAACTGTTGCAGTGTAGATGTAGCCTGAGATGGCTTTAACGCACTGTTCTTTCCTCATTAGTGGTATTAGGTATCTCTCTATCAGAGAGTGATACCTATCTCATAGAGCTAGGAGGGACCTTGAGAGGTTATCACATCTAGTCCCCTGCCTTCACAGCAGAACCAAGTACCATTCCTGGCAGATTTGCCCTAGTCCCCTAAATGGCCTTCTCAAGGATTGAACTCACAACCCTGGGTTTAATAGGCCAATAGTCAAACCACTGAGCTATCCCTGCCCCCCATAGGCTACTGTGATCATGTCTGATCTCACCACCTAAGCCAGCACTGTTTGGCTAAGTGATGTCCAAGAAAAAAATGCATGGCTTGATTTTCACCACCTGACATTTTGCAGGGTGTGTTCCAGCCACAAAAGAAACACTGCACTCACTTGGAACTGGTGTGCTTGACCACACACGGTGCAAGAGAAGAGAGGGTGCTGGAAGAAGGGGGGTTGGTGACTCTGGAGGTGGTAGTCTTCTCTAAAATACTATCCTGCTGATGATGTTCATCCTTTGCTTGAGAGGTGAATTCAAGATCCTGATTAGACCTACTGTGGCAGAATCCCAACGCAAGAACTGACATTTTACCTAGCCTTGCAGTTCCAGGGATTGTGTTGCTGTACTCCACAGCACTGCTGCCATGTTGCACCATGGACTTTGCTTTTCTTCAGGGGTGTGGAAAGCAATTTCTATCTTGCTATTTGTTTCCAGTGGTACCTGGAGGCTCCCCTGTGTTAGGCACTGCTCAAAAACATAATAAAAGGGACAGTTCCTGCCGGTGTTCCCTGTAAGCTGTGCATTTGGGCAGCCACCCAGGAGAGATTCAAATGCTGCCCAGCTGATGAGCAGAGTGCCCACAGCTGGCAGCACATGTTTCTACTGGTGATGCACATCTGCACATGCCTCAGTGCACATAAAATTTATTCTGCACATGGATGAAAAAAAATTAGAGGAAACATCTTTCAGTCTACACAGGCAAAGAATGAAAGGGAAAAGAGGCACAGAACGATCAAGTGATGTGTCCAGAGTCATGCAGGTAGTCTCAGGCAGAACCAAAAATATTTCCTAGCCCCATCTAAGACTATGTCTAGACTACAGGGTTTTGTGAAAAAAAGTGGCCTTTTGTCAAAAAAACGTCACCTGCATCTAGACTGCCGCTGCGTTCTTTCAAAATTAAATCGGAAGAACGTGACAGTTTTTTCGACAGTGGTAAACCTCATTTTACAAGGAAGAATGCCTTTTTTTGAAAGAGCTCTTTCAAAAAAAAGGTGTTCTTGACCATAAACAGGGCTTTTCTGAAAGTGAGCATCCAGATTGCCTGGGTGTTCTCTTTCAAAAAAGTGGATTGCTTTTTCGAAAAAAGTTCTGGCTGTCTAGAGACGATCTCTTTCGAAAGAAGCTTTTTCGAAAGATTCTTTCAAAAAGGCTTCTTTCAAAAGAAGCGTGCAGTCTAGATGAACCCTAATAGACCATACTGAGTCCTGAAGCCCTTTGGACTCCTTTCAGATACATTTTACTTCCATAGAACCAAATTCAACACAAGACAATTCAATATTATTTATAACCTCATCCGAGCAACAATTGTTTTGCTTTAAGAAATATTGACAAAAACATTCAAGACTTGCCTCTGGAATAGGAGAAAGTGGAATTAGTGGAGAGGGTGATGTGTGCATGCAGAAATAAAGATCATTAAAAGATACATGATGGAATAGCAGGATTAGAAGAAGGAGATGCCATACAGACAGATAAAAGGAATACTAAATATTTATTAAAAGGTCCTTCAATGCTATGCAGTTATACATACCATCGCTTCTACCGGGCGGAATGCAAGGGTGGAATACAATTGCAAGCTCCCTGAGGTTGCACTATGAATTGGATAAAATAAAATCAGAGGCCGTGAAATGTTATTCAGAATAATCAGCCCCTGGGGTAGTGAGGAGTCAGGCCCCATCCTAGCCTCTGAATTCCTGGAATGTAAGTGCAGCTCTAACGCTGCAGCCAAAGCACATGGAAATCAAAGGGAGACTTTCTGCTGAGCTCAGAGGGCTTTGGCTCTGCCCAAGGGTGGCAGCTGGCAGCACCGCTATGGAATGTACTGGGTTTATGGGGCTGTGCCCATACGGCTGAGTGCTGCCTTTCCGCTCCCAGCTGGCCCAAGAGCAAGAGATGCCCTGCGGCTACAGCCAATAATGGAAATTTACGTGTGCTTCAGAGGGGAGCTAAGGGTGCGGAGTTGAAGTGCCAGGGCTCCAAGCTCAGTCCTGCAGGGATAAAACAAAATGAAAAACTATGTAGCACTTTAAAGACTAACAAGATGGTTTAATAGGCGATGAGCTAGACTAACACGGCTACCTCTCTATTACTATTCTCCTGCAGGGATGTGTGTGTAACACAGACGAGTCTTCCTTCCCGGAGAGAGTGGAGAAGGAGTCGATGCCGCACCCTATGTCTTGCAGCATGATCAGAGGCAGCTCTGGTTTGGCATCCCACAAAGCCTCCCTACCACACCAGTGCAGGGACATCAGTTACTCCAGGTACACAGCAGGGCACAATCCGCAGGCAAGTCAGAACTCCCCTGAGATGTTCCACCTTTGCAACCTCCTCTGACTTATCTTGGTTGCTCTGCGATGCCATCGCCCCATTTCTTCTACCCCATCTCAGTACAGTCTAGCTCTGCACGCCTCATCCTAAACCTGGCTCCCTCCCACATCACAAGAGCAATACTGTTTGCCCCGTCAACCTGTGGCTCCCAAGGAGGACCCCAGAAGCAAGCAGAACGCAGGCATTCTTCTCCTCAGCCATGTGTCGGTGCAGATTTTAAATATGTACTTAGCCATTGTCATTTGTGGATGCCTGCCACTTTGCAGAGAGGGAACTTCAGCTTGTCATGCTGGAGGTAACTATTAATAGCACTGTTCTGCTGGATTTACCCTAGCATGCCTGCGAGCAAAATCAGCGCTGGGTATTGAATTTACAGCCTTGCCAGAAACTCCCTGCAAAATGCAATTTCTATTCTTGATGTTCATCCTCAGTCAAGAAGTATCTGAAGAGATCTGTCTTTTTGGGAGGTGTGGGTGGGGAAATCATTGCACGCCTGAGAAGGTGCAGGCCTGTTTTCAGGCCAGAGATAATTACTTATAAACAATTGGAGATTATCTCGGAAATGCCAATGGTAACACTGGGAATGGAACTAATTTATAACAATGCTACTAAGGAAGCAGTCAAGTGCTCTCATTGCTGTTAGGGGCCAGATTTCAGCTGGGACAAGTAAGTGCGGCTGCAGTAAAGCTGACAGACCTGAGCTGATTTAAACCAGCTGACCTTAGCCCCGTAGCACATCCCTGCACTATACATGCAGTGCATAGACAGAAGTGTGCATTTCAGCCATGCTATTGAAATGTAAAGGGCCACATTCTCTTTTGCTGTAACTCTTTTGGAGTCAATGTCTTTATACCAGGACATACTTTGCTCTATTGGCTTTTTACAGACGTCGCTTCCTCTGTTCAGAGCTGTATTCTGCTGTAGATGTAAAGAGGTTTTACATAGGCAACTCCTAATGGCACCAGCAGAAGTTTCCCAGAGAAATCCCTCAGGAACTGATCAAAGTGTATATCCCTAGGAGTATTCCTAGATCGCCTCATACATACTGAAGAGAGCACAGTTGATTCACTGCAGGAAACCCAGGTGCAGAATGCATCTAACAAGCTGCTTAAAACTCTAAACAGATGTTTATGTGTCTTTTCTGCTTCTTAAGCCATCTGTGTAGAAGCACTAACAGATTTACAATAGCACAGATGCATGAGACATACATGATTTCACATCAAGGGCTGGAGTCTCTGCAAAATGGATTATGAGTATTGTATGTGCTCAGAATGAGAGAAAACGCCTTTGGTGTGCAAACTAAACCCCGTCTACAGTGAAAATGAAGATCTAGTCTGGAAGAAGTCAAATACATGCTAGATCTGAACCCATACTTGCCATTTATTGCAATGACTGGTCAAAATTTTTATTGTGTCTCATCCAGTGTCCACAAAAGCGAGTGGAATGACTTGCTGATTTCAATGGAAGATTAAAGAGGGACCACAGATAGACAGACAGGTACTAGACTGACTGGAAGCAAAGAAGCAAATATCTACTATATATCGGAGAGAGTTTATCTCTTTGTTCAAGAACTTTTCCTAAACAGTAGGAGCTAGGACCACCAAATTCGGTATACCGCTTCCTCTTGTCGTAAGGTTGTGTTTGGTTGTGCCAGGACAATGGGATGTGCCTGGAATAGGACTGCTTCTCTTAAAACCATACAGAAAAGAGACAGAATCACCAGGCAGGTGGAAAAGGCAGGCTGGGTGTGCATCCCACCCCCATCCAGAACTGCCTCAGCCCTGAGCCGCCCACTTCCCAGGCACCCCTTAAAGGTGTGGCTCTGGTGAGGCCACATCTGGAGTATTGTGTCCAGTTCTGGGCCCCCCACTATAGAAAGGATGTGGACTCATTGGAGAGGGTCCAGCGGAGGGCAACCAAAATGATGAGGGGGCTGGAGCGCACGACCTATGAGGAGAGACTGAGGGATTTGGGTTTGTTTAGTCTGCAGAAGAGAAGAGTGAGGGGGGATTTGATAGCAGCCTTCAACTTCCTGAAGGGGGGTTCCAAAGAGGATGGAGACAGGCTGTTCTCAGTAGTGATGGATGGCAGAACAAGGAGCAAAGGTCTGAAATTACAGTGGGGAGGTCTAGGATGGATATTAGGGAAATCTATTTCCCTAGGAGGGTGGGGAAGCACTGGGATGGGTTACTTAGGGAGGTGGTGGAATCTCCATCCCTAGAGGTTTTTAAGACTCAGCTTGACCAAGCTCTGGCTGGGAAGATTTAGTTGGGATTGGCCCTGCCTTGGGCAGGGGGCTGGACTTGATGACCTCCTGAGGCCTCTTCCAGCCCTAGGATTCTATGATTCTAAGGCGGGGGTGGGGGCCCAGTCTCCCTCCCCACATTCATACAAGAACATTACTGGTTGGAAAGTGCACAGTTTGCTGCATTCTTCACTCTCGCTGGAGAGCACAGGGGGCAGACAAACTGTGCACTTTGCTCTAGCTCTCTGACAGGGACAGGAAGGGGAAGAGTAAGCTGCCCTGGTATGAATATCCAGGGGGGCTTTGCCCTCCCTGCTCTCCCCTCCATACACACACACACACACACAGAGTCCCATGCCCAGAGTCCCTCCCCACCTCCCAGCTCTGATTCCTGTACCTCCCACACCCTCAGCCCCTCTGCCCTGTGCAATTTAGGGGCAAATTAGAGCTAAATACCAGCACACACACTGAGGCTGTGTCTACATTGGCACCCCTTTCCGGAAAAGGGATGCTAATGAGACAGTGCAAATCCGTGGGGATTTAAATATCCCCGCGGCATTTGCATTACATAACTGCCGCTTTTTCTGGCTCGGGGTTTTGCCGGAGAAAGCGCCAGTCTGAAGCAGCGATCTTGCGGAAAATAAACCCTTTTCCGGAAGATCTCTTATTCCTCTTATTTCAAGTAGGAATAAGAGATCTTCCGGAAAAGGGCTTATTTTCCGCAAGATCGCGCCTAGACTGGTGCTTTTCTCCGCAAAACCCCGAGCCGAAAAAGCGGCAGTTATGTAATGCAAATGCCGCGGGGGATATTTAAATCCCCTGCGGATTTGCAATTCCGCAGTGTCTCATTAGCATCCCTTTTTCGGAAAGGGGTGCCAGTGTAGACACAGCCTGAGAGCCTGGACTGGTGGCTGTAAACAAACTTTATGGGACCGCGAGAAACCCATGATAAGTAGACACGCGGCTTACTAAAATCATGCCGGATTAGAGAGTGCCCCACTAGAGAGGTTCAACCTGTAGTTGTAAATAAGAGAGGACCCTTCACACGGCAAATCTTGCAATATATATGAATCTTCTTGTCTATCAAGCCGTCATTCTCCCAACACTATCGTATGGATCTGAAA
The DNA here is from genome assembly GCA_019425775.1 of Rafetus swinhoei. Classification (NCBI taxonomy): domain Eukaryota; kingdom Metazoa; phylum Chordata; order Testudines; family Trionychidae; genus Rafetus; species Rafetus swinhoei. Next base: position 20,533,241 of record CM033445.1, on the reverse strand, counting down.
CCTGGACAACCTACGGACATCATTTGAAAGTCCTTGAGCGGTATCACCAACGCTGCCTCTGCAAGTTCTTGAAGATCAAATGGGAAGACAGGCACACTAACATCAGTGTTCTGGAAGAGGCAAAGACCACCAGTATGGAGACAGTGATCATCCGTCAGCAACTTCACTGGACTGGTTATGTTGTTCGGATGCCAGATCATCACCTCCCAAAACAGGTCCTGTTTTCTCAGCTGAAAGAGGGACACCGTAATGTGGGAGGGCAATGGAAGTGTTGTAAGGACTTATTAAAGGATAACTTCAAGAAGTGCAACATTGATGTTGACACTTGGGAGACACTCACTCAGCATCGCTCAAAATGGTGACAAGTCCTACGCAGTGGCTCCCTGCATTTTGAATTTACCCACCAACAAGCTGAGGAGGAGAAGAGGTGCAGGAAGAAGGGGAGACTGGCTTCTAGTCGTGGTCAACAGCCTCCTGCTGTACCTGGAAACATCTGTCCTCACTGTAACAGAACTTGTGGTTCAAAGATCGGCCTTATCAGCCACCTGAGAATCCGTAACTCCCATGGAAGATGATCATACTCAGCAACGAGCGATCACCTGTCATCATCATATAGGAATCTGAATGAGGCTATATCTAGAGGCTAGAATTGCAGACTGCAAAACAACAAACACCCAACAGTCAAAAATCAAGACTCAACTGCCACCACTCACCCTCAAGCCATGCGATTTTTTTTGTTATTTATTTTTGAAATTGCTTTCTGGTTTCTGATCCTTTAGGGCGTACAATTGTAGCCTTTTCTCCAGAACCATGAGGACTACAGGTTGGGCCTCCCAAAACCGGAGGAACATGGGCAGGACCACGGATGTTCCTGGACCAGGCAGTCCAGCCTGGGAGACCCAGTGGCAAGAGGGCTGGTGGCTTGGAGCTCAGCAGGGCTGGAGATGGAACTGGTGCCAGAGCCCTGGTAGCACAGTAGGGACTGTGGCAGCCCCAGTAGCAGGGCCAGGGCCAGAGATGTGGCAGCCCCAATAGTGGGGCCAGATCTGGAGATGCAGCAGCCATGGCAGCCCAGGTAGCAGGGCTATTACCAGGGGCATGGCAGCTCCAACAATGGGGCCGGGGCAATCCAGCCTGTTGGGGCCGCAGCAGCTCGGCAGCCTGGTGTGGGGGAGGAAGTTGGGGCCAGCAGTGGGGAAGGAAGGTGGTCTGGGAGCTGGTAGCAGGGGACGTCCTCTGGTCTGGCAAATTCCCTTGTTCGGGACCAGTCAGGTCCCAAGGGTGCCGTACCAGAGACGTCCAACCTGTGGTAACCTTTTTATGAAATGAATGTTGAGAGTCTCATGTAAGCACATGACTCTGGAAGATGGGGCTTTAAGCAAAACACACAATATCCTGAGACCAAGGGTACGTCTACACTACAAAGTTAATTTGAAATAACAGCCGTTATTTTGAATTAACTTTAATAGCATCTACACAGGCAAACCGCTATTTTGAAATAAATTCGAAATAGTGGAGCCCTTATTTCGAATTTGGTAAACCTCATTCTATGAGGAGAAACACCAAATTCAAAATAGCTATTTCGAATTAAGTGCTGTGTAGACACTTAATTCGAAATAGGGGGCCTCCAGCCCTTCCCAGGGAGCCCTGGTGGCCACTCTGGGCACAACCAGGAAAGCTTACTCTCCTCTCCCCCAGCCCTGGAGCCATTAAAGGGGTAGACCCTAGCTGCAGTGCCTGTGCCAGCTCCGAGCCTGCCAGCCCAGAGCCAGCAGTGGCCACCGGGGCCCCTGACCCAGTGGCCCCAAAACATGAGCCAGCAAGCCACTGGCAGCGAGCCCTCCACCGCTCCTCAGGAGCAGTCTGCCAGCTCCCAGGAGCCTGACAGGGGCTGGAGAAGGCAGGTGCCTTCCTGGTCCAGGGTGGAGATCATGGCCCTTATTCAGGTTTGGGGGGGATGCCCCCAACGTCCACGATCTCCGCACTAGACGGAGGACACGGCCGTCTATGGCAGGATAGCTGCCAGCCTGGCCACCAAAGGCCACATGCGAACCCAGGAGCAAGTTAGCATGAAAGTCAAGTTGGTCTGGCGAGACCCCCAACCCCGAGCCCTGAGCTTCCCCTCCCCCTTCTTCCCCATGCTTCCCTCTCCCTTCTTCCACGCTCTCTCTTCCCCTCTCCCACCTCCTTTTCCCAGTCTCCCCAGAGGTTCATTCCCCTCCCCCAGTTTTGTTCAATAAACCCAGTTTCTATTTTTGAACATACGTGTCTTTTATTTGACATCAGGAAGGGGGGCTAGGGAGGAGTAAGTGGAAGGACATGAGGGAGGAATGGGGCACGAGCCCCCGGTGGGGAGGACCGGGGAGGGTCTGAAGGCTCCTTGGGGTGGACGCTCTCCCTCAGGGCCTCCTGGATCCTGACAGCCCCCTGATGGACCCCCCGGATGGCAGCCTGCAGCAAGTGCAGCCGGGCTGATAGCAACGACCCCACAAGAGGCACTGGCATGCCCAGGAGCAGCTCTGGCTCCATGTGGCCAAGTGCTGTGGTGTCCCGAGTGTGGGCACTCAGGGCAGTCCAAGACAGGACTGCTTTGCTGTCCCTCATCGAGGTAGACAAGCAAGCGTGGAACCCTGAGAACTGTCTGTCCGGGTTGGGGGTAGGGTCCTTTAAGCACGGAGCTCAGTTAGCCTCAGGCAGCAGCCCCACACACTAAGTCCTAACCTGATGCCCTGCCGGCACTGGTTCCGGCCAGCCTTAACTTCGGTTCAGGGTCCACTTGGTGTGGACGCGCTATTTCGAAATAGCAAAATGCTATTTCAAAACAGTTTTTGTGTATAGTTGCATTATTTTGAATTAGTTTAATTCGAATTAACTATTTCGAATTAAGTTAATTCGAAATAGTACTGTAGTGTAGACATACCCCAAGGGAGTTGGTAACACTAGTTAGAATCAGGAGTTTTGGCTTTATTCTCAGCTATATCAGTGGCTTGCTGTGTGACCTTGGAATAGCAGATCAATGAACTTCTCTATGGCCCAGCATAACCGTTGTAGCATAGGCATGATATTAATAATGGTAGCCTCACAGAAATCGAGTCAGGCAAATTTTCCAGATAAATATGTTTTTCACTGAAAAATGCTGTTTTGGGTGGACTGAACCTTTCAATTTGGATCCCACCTGGTGAATATTTTCAGACCAAAAGTTTGAAAAAAAATCATTTCAACTTTTCTCTTCAGTAAGGTAACTAGGACTTACTTTAAAAACAAAGCAAAGTTAAATACTTCATCGTCAAACAAAATAATTTTGAATCAAACAAAACATTCATTGTTGGATCCAAAATGATTTTTCCTCCTTCATTTTGGGGAGAGAAACTGAAATATTTCCAGTTTGGGACAGCTGTATGTCAATTGGTTTTGTAGGTGAACTTAAAAAAAAAAAGGGGAAGGGGGGGGGAAATGTCAATAATGTATTCACACTCAACATATGAACATGAAGTGCCTGAGACCGGGGGGGGTGGGGTGTGGGCAGACAGTGGTATGGAAGTATGCTAATATGCTTGAGGCAGTCTAAAAATACACCATGCCAGGGTTGATCAGAAAGAGCATTCCTGAAATAAAATATATTTCTTCTAAAATGTGACTATGTACCAGCCCCGGATGGGGAAAGCTGATCTTACCCAGGTCCACTGGCTGAAGAAGCCCGGCCCCTGCAACCCTATTGGGCATGCTCAGACTACAGCCCGGGTATAAAAGCCTGAAGGTATACAGCCCAGGTATAAAAGGCTCAGTTGGGGCTGGCTGCTGAGGAGGTACTGCCTGAGCTCCTGCAGGTGAACTGTCAGAAAGACCAGATCTGGAAACCAGCTAGTAAAACACCTACGCAACTGAAGGAGATTGGGAGAAAGCAGGCCTGACTAGAGCTCCTGCAAGGGAACTGCCTGAGGGACTGGATCGGGAGGCCAGCCAGTGAGACATCTGTGCTACAGAAGGTCTGGAGGAAGGACCCTGGAAGGAGGCCAGTGGAGACTGCTAGGAAGTAGTTGAGGGCGGGATAGTGTAGCCTGTGGCTCTCAGCATGGTGTGGTGGGATGCCCCACTGGAAGCAGTGGCACGTTCCATTGCTCCAATAGGGCCCTGGGATGGAACCTGGTGGAGTAGTAAGGGCCCGGGTCCCCCTACCACCAGCACCTGTTTCCTAGAGACTCTGGCTGTTAGGCCTCATTGCCCTGGTGAGAGGGGCATTTGCTAGAGACTCCGGCTGCTAGGCCACACTGCCCTGGTGAGCAGGATGTTTCCTAGAGACTCCGGTCACTAGGCTGCACTGCCCTGGTGAGGGGGGAGCATTGGTATATAACCACAATTGTGTTGCAGGAGACACAGGGTTGGTTGTGGACTCAAGAAGCCCAGGGACTCGACAGCGCCCCTTGGGAGAGGGACGAGTGCACTACCCCAGGACAGATTTGTACAGAACGGTATTAGGTTGTTTAACCTCTTGCTATACCTACTTGTTAATATTTTTTGACTGTAACTCACATTGTCTAGGTACCATTGACATTGTTAGCAAGGAAGGGCTGATAGTCTCCTGCATGAAAGAGATTGTGGGTGAAATTTTCTCTACAGTGAAGTCATTGTGAGTTTTGTTCTTAATTTCAATGGAGACAGGATTCTGCCCATTGACTCCAGTAGAGCGGGGCTGATGTATACCAGCTGAGGGATTGGCTCATACTTTTACTCTTTCACATGTATGCCATGTGCCAAATATTCCAAAATGTTTAAAAAGCTAGGAAGAGAATGATGGTAAGAATTGGAGACGTCTGTTTCAGTGCTTATTTTATTTATAGACTATTGCATGTCAGGCCCCTATGAGAAATGTTCTGTTATTGCTGAAATATTAAAAACAAACAAAACAAAGGAGCTACAAGACATGAATTATATAGTATTGCAAAAACGATGTCCAATTTCTTCTGGCATTTCAATGTATAAATATTATACCAAGGTGTTTTATACTAATGGATAATTGCCTGCAGTGGATACTTAACCTTTGCTCACTTCAGTTTACTTGGTAGTGCTATCTACATACGTCAAATATCAATTCATCCAATTTGGCAACAGAAAGAAGGCATAGGTCCAAATTCTTTCCTCTCTACAGAGCTCAAATCAATGGACTGTGCATAGCGATGTGAGTGAAAACCTCCCAACACCCAGGGCCTTCATCATAGATATAAACTGAGGCCAATCCATTGAGCTGTGCAGACATCAATGGAATTGTCCCGATTTACACCGACTCAAGATCAAGACTTTTGTTTAAGAAGAGATAGGCTGGTAGTTCTCAACCTGGTGTACATATACCCCTAGAGGTGTCATGGAGCCCCCACATGCTTTATGAAAATTGGCTTATGAATATGAATATGGATAACTCAGAGGCATTAGGCAAAATATATTTAAAGTTACAATCTGCCGAATGTCTATATTCCAGCGTTTCTCAAACTGTGGGTCCCGACCCCCCGGGGGGTCACAAGCAACTTAGAAGGGGGTCGTGAACAACTTAGAGGGGGGTCGCAAGCAACTAAGAGGGTGGTTGCAGCAATGGAGAGGGGGGTCGCGAGCAACTGAGAGGGGGGTTGCGGTATCACAAGTTTGAGAACCCCTGCTGTATTCTATTTTTGTGCATGTGTCATTCTTGTCTGTGAAGTTAGAAATATATAAACCCGCTTACTAATCTAGAATTACTAGTGAGAGACATTAGTGGTGCCAAAGGGCTTAATGGTCCAGTGCTCGAGTCAATGACCTGTGAATGGTTTTGTTTTTCCCATAAGCCTAAACTGTGGTTGATCCTACAAAGACCAGGCCACCTTGATTCGAAACTCACTGAGGCCAACGACAAGATTCCCATTGAGTTCTATGGGCCTTAGATTAGGACCTGACTGGCTGAGGTGGAACTTTCGGTCCAAACGCAACAAGACAATACAGCAGTGAGACTGCTAGAGGCCAAGAGCTCTTTGTCTGTACTAGACTGCTTTAGTAGCACTGGTATAAGTGACAGTAGGATACGCAAAGCAGGACAGCCAAGTGTACACAAGGCAAATACAGTCCTTCCATTCAGAGTAAGTCTGCAAAAAGTCCTGTCTGTGTTTTGGACAGGAAGGAAGTGCAATAGTGTGCAACCTGTGATTTTGGCACTGCTCTCCTCCCAAGTAGGCATGAGGAGGAAAGATGAATCAGCCTGGCTGTCCGGAGTTATTAGAAACCCTTAGAACACGCCGGTGGAGAGACAGAAGGAACACTGATGACATCGTCCCCAGTCATTTGTCATGTGTAAGACTAGAAAACACACCTGCAATCTTTTCAGTATCAGGCAGCAGCCAATCTTTTCAGTATCAGGTACTATACGATGGCGTCTCATGCTGGGCCGGTCGACAGCCTAGAAGGAGCCATGTGGAAACGTTCAACTTCTCAATTGTTAAATTTGTTCCGTTATCAAAAGAGACGTCAGGCTACAGGCACTAGATAGAGAAGCGCATTGGTGGGAGTTACTTGATGTTGCTGGGCACCTCTTGATGCATCCCAAGTTTCCTGCATACATCAGTCCAAAGTCCAATTAGATCACTGGGAGAGTTTCTTTAGGGTGCCCAGGTATCTGGTTTTCGACTGGAATGCCCAGTTGAAAAGGGACCCTAGTGGCTCTGGTCAGCACCCAAGGGGGCCGTTAAAAGTCTGGTCAGCAGTGCAGCAGGGCTAAGGCAAGCTTCCTACCTGCCCTAACTCCACATGGTTCCCATTCGGGAAGCAGCCAGCCGGTCGCTGAGGCTCCTAAGCATGTGTGCGGCCAGGGGAGGTTCTGTGAGTCCATGTGCTGCCCTGAGCACCAATTCCACAGCTCCCATTGGCTGGGAACTGCAACCAATGTGTGGGCAGTGCCTGTGGCTGCAGGGAGCCCCCCCCCCCCACCCTCCGACATGTCTAGGAGCCGCAGGGACCTGCTGGCCTTTCCTAGGAGCTGCCATAAGTAAGTGCTGCCTAGAGCCTGCACCCCAAACCCCTGACCCATCCTGAGCCCCTCCTACATCCCAAACAACCCGTGTCAGGCCCCACCCCAGAACTTGCCCCCCCATGTCAACCTTCTGCCCCAGCCCTGACCCCTCACTCACCTCCAAAACCCCTCCCAGAGCCTGCACCCCCTCCCACATGCTGAAGTCTCTTGGTTCCAGCCCTGAGTCTGTTCCTGCACCTCGACCCTCTCATCCCGGGAGCAGTGGGTTTGGCTTTGTGCCATTAGAAAGTTGCCCCCCCCCCCCAGATTTTCCATTGGAATCCAGTGGGCTCTGGCTCAGGCCTTCACATGGGTGTTGATTCTAAGCCATGTGAGTTACAACAGCCTCAGCAGGTGTTAATCATGATCAGTACCCCACTGTGCTAGTGTAGAGGAGAGTGTCACCTCCCCTGCTCAGAAGCCCTTGCAATGACAAAAGCAGGCAAGCAAGATCTCACCAGTTGGCACTATCATTGCACCCGCCAGTGGGTTTCCCAGGTACCACGCCCTGCTGGCAGTTACACAGGGGTAAAGCCAATGATTTCTCCTCATGGCTTGGCTTTGCAATGCACATTGGGCAGCAGGTTAGATATTTTATATACCAGGGGTGGGCAAAAGGGCTTCCGCGGGCTGGATCTGGCCCATCAAGTGGGTTAATCTGGCCCATGGCTTCCCTGCCCCTCCCCCAGGCCAATTAAGGTCTGGGGGTGGGGGAGCTGCGCAAAATTTCCTCCGCCCTGCCTTTGCCCCACAAGGAGCACGTGGTGCTTAGAAGCACCATGTGCTCCTGGCAGGGCAAGTGGAGACTTCACGCGCTCCCCCGCCCCCACGCCCTGATGGGCCTGGGGCAGAAGCGGGAGCATGCAAAGTCTCTCACTGCCGGGGAATGGGCACCTAGGGGGAATCTCTGGGCGGGGAGGGGGACAAAGACTTTATGCACTCCCCCATTGCCAGACCAATCATGGTCTGTGGGTGGGGAAGCAGGGAAGTATCCTGGCCCCGCCCCTTCCTGTGCAGCCTGGGGGCACTTCAAAAATTTCTGGCCCCCGTCAAAAAATTATTGCCCACCCCTGTTATATACCAATAGAAGAGACCTTCCCCCAGAGAAGTCACAGTCCAAGAAGGTAACTGCGGGCAGTGCCCTGAGCCTTCCTGGCTCCCTGTATGATTAGGAGCCCAAGGGGCCTGTTGGCCTTTCCTGGGAGCCTTAGAGAAGTGTTGCCTAGACCCTGCACCCCAAGCCCCTTCCCAGCCCCCCCGTCCTTCCTACACACCAAACTCTTCATCTCCAGGTCAGCTGTATTCCTGATTGAGATGGGGGGCACGCAGAGCTGGTGGCGGCAGGACGCATGTGCCCGGCCTGGCCCGGCTACCGCCACTGGCGCGCAGCCCGGGGCGGGCCGAACCTGGCCATGCAGGGCCCCGCGGCCATGGGGGGAAGGGCGTTGCTGGCCGGCGCTGCGGGGGTTAACGCAGCCCCGCCCCAGGCGGCCGCTGGAGGGCGGCCGCTGGAAGCTGCTGCAGGCCGCGATCCGGGAGCCAGGTGCGCGTCACCTGATGGCAGCTATAAGGAGCACTGCGTGCCCCTTACAGCTGCCATCAGGTGCCCCCCATAGGTTGGCACCCCGGGCAGCTTCCTGGCTAGCCCATGCCTTAATCCGGCCCTGCTGGTGGGTTGGGAAGGCAAAGCCTCCCCCTGCTTAGGCTACCGGACACCCATGGTTATGAATAAACCACACTCCTGAACCATGTACATTCTACCAACCAAAGGACCACGGCGACAGCGCTTTGTGTGTGGGAGAGCATCTCCTGCTGACGGAAGCCCCGCCGTGAGAGGCAGTAGCTAAGCAGCCAATGGGACAGCTCTCACCTGTCAACGTGGAGTTTGTTCACCAGAAGTGCTACGGAGCCGCTGTAACAATGTCATGTTGACTGGAGCTTAGCGAGGGAGGAGTCATTCTGCGAAGCAATGCGCTTGTAAACAAGGGCCTGGACTGCGAATTCTGTTCCCCAGTGCCTGGGAGGGGTAGTGGATTCACAAGGTGCAAGTCTTTGTATGATAAATGACTGTACAACAGCACTAAATATGTTAGGCGCACACGGGCTTTCACTGGGGACCACGTTCCTAGAGGCAGCCAATAACACGAGCTGGCCACTGATGATTAAAGCCTCGTCAGATCACCCACTGACTTAAAGCAGTTGCGATATAATGGGCTGGCAGCAGGACTCTCTGGGAACACAATGAGCTTGCACTCTGTCTCTCTCCTCTGGGATATAATAGCCTAGTAATAGCCATTCATTAGCACAGAATGGGCAGGCCATTGTCAATGTTTAAAAGGTTAATCCGTACATGCTGTCAGCCCTCAATGAGCACTGTGTCCAGAAGATGCTTGGAATGCCAGCCAGCTCCTCCCCCGGCCCCTCTTTCTGCATGAGCGCCATGCATGGGCTCTCAGTGACCGTAGGGTTGGGAGGCCCAGACCCAACTACAGCCCTGCCCCTTCTGCTGAGGTCCTGCCCCCCACCACAGGGAGAGAAGGGGGTGGGCCAGTGTGCCGAGCACGCACCCACCCCACCATGGGGAGAAAAGGGGTGATGTGCATTCCCCAGCCCGAAGCACTGGGGAGGGAGGAGACCGTGTGGCCCCAGCCTCCCTTGTCCAGCGCATGGGGAGGGCAGGTGCTCGGGAGCAGCAACACTCCTCCTCGGTACACCTACAAGCAGCGTTCTGGGGGCGGAGTGTGGGCGGGACCAGGCTGGCGGTTTGGGAAGGCAACACCTACCCCCACCTACTACACTGGACGCCCATGGCTCCAGACCGGATTTGGATTCCGCTTCCATGTCTTCCCTGAGTCTTGCCTTCAGAAGGGAGACAGGTTGTGCTGTCCAAGGCTGCGTAACACGCTGCAGCGTTCACCTTTCTTCCACGCCGTCTTTCTCTGTACCATGCGGCTGCGCTGCACTTATTGAAAGTGCCACTTCGATAGACCAGGCATTGTCCTCGCTCCCGAGAGCACACTTAGGGTACATCTACACTCGCCCCCCAGATCGATCTAAACAGGCTAATGAGGGTGACCGGAATTGCAAATCAATCCCGGGATTTAAATATTCCGCGCTTGATTTGCATGTTCCCACCCGGTCGCCATTTTAGAAATTGACTAGCCCGAAGTAACTGCCCACGTATACACGCGGCAGTGAAATGGGCTTCCGATTTAAAGCCCTAATTGAATTGGGTGGTAAACCTCATTGCAGGAGGAATACCACCTAATTCGATTTAGACTTTAAATCGGAAGCCGCTTCACTGCCACGCAGACGCTGGCAGTTACTTCGAGCTAGTCAATTTCTAAAATGGCGACGGCGAACATGCAAATCAAGCGCGGGATATTTAAATCCTGGGCTTCATTTGCAATTCCGGTCACCCTCATTAGCCTCCCTAGATCGATCTAGGGGGCTAGTGTAGACATACCCTTTGAGCCTTTGAGACTAGGTCACTTCCATCGCCACTCAGTGATGTGTCTGAGATCCACGTTCCCCACTGTTACCTAACTGCGTTGCGCGCTGGTGAAGTGCAATTACCTTCTCATTCTGCAGCTCTTTGTGCCCATTTAATCTCTCTCATTTTGTTTCTGACATCACCAGTAATCCAAAGCTGACACTCCTTATAGATACTGCAATTACAATACAGAGCAGCTTGTGACAGGATGGGTTGTATTGTGCTTCCTTCCTGTAACATTCAAGGCCTCCGACGTAGCTGCATGAAACAGCAGTAGAAAGCACCACTAACAATTTATATTGGCCCCCTGTGGATACTGACATTACTATGTATCTGTTCATAAACAATTACGTGTCCAGAAACAACAAAGACTGACATAGGGTAGAATTCACTTTTTTTTAAAAAAAATCCCAGTAATAACTCAGCTGTAATTTCCCCTTTCTTTCTTTTACCCTCACTTTGGGCATGTCTAAACTACATCTCTCTTTCGAAATAGGGATGTAAATTAGACAATTGAAATTGCAAATGGAGCTGGGATTTGAATTTCCCACGCTTCATTTGCATAATGGCAGTCATGCGGTTTTCTGAAAAAGGCTTTTCGAAAGTAAAACCGCTGTCTAGACGCGGTTCTTTTGAAAAAAAAACCCTTTTCTAAAAGATCCTGTACTCCTTTTTTTTTATTTTCTGAAAGAACCGTGTCTAGACAGCGGTTTTACTTTCGAAAAGCGCTTTTTTGAAAGACCGTGGGGCCGCCATTATGCAAATGAAGCGTGGGAAATTCAAATCCCGGCTTCATTTGCCATTTTGATCTGTCTAATTTACATCCCTCTTTTGAAAGAGGGATACAGTTAAGACATAGTCTCAGTGTCAAAGCTTTTTTCCCATTAGGGACCCCACAAGCAGGTTCGAACAGTTCCTAGATTGCAGAGCATTTATGAAAAGGCGAAGGCAGGGCCAAACTATAAAGTTTGCAGCTGAATCTAAATGGTTCTTACCGTTTGGGGAGTTTGGTTAATGGGGCTTCAGGTCAGCCCGTTTTAGAGATGGGCCACATTGTGGCTTCTGCGAAGGTCACGTCTTCCTCCGGGAATGCTCATATAATGTGGGGCTACTTAAGAGTTTCTACGCTACCCAAGCTTGCTGATGAGGGTGGGGGGAAAGCGGGACAAAGGAGTCCTGACTTGAGGTCCTGTGATTCCCAAGGGCCCAGGGTTCCTGGCTGCTGCCATCATTACTGTGGCAGTGACTGGGGTCCCGGGCCCTTTAATCCACCGCCGGAGCACTGCACAGCATGCTCTGGGTGGTGCTAAGAGCTCACAGGAGGGTGGAGGGCTGGATCTTAGGGGCGGGCGGTTGCCCGCGGCCACCATTTTCAAGGGGCTGCCAACAGAGCCGGTCTTTTGGCCCGACCTCCCAAATCCTCCCCCCAGGTTTCCCTGGTTACTCCTCGACTTTTTTTGTGTGTGTGTGTGCTTTTTTGGTGGGGAAACTAGCTGGCAATCCTACAGGTGAGCCGGGCGGTCGCCCGGGGCCACCGATTGGTTAGGACCAGCCCTGCTCGGCGCAGTCTGGGTGGTGCTGAGGGTGGGCTGCCCCACACCTGCCCCTGCTGCCTGAAGCCTCACCCTTTCTGCGAGCAGGGAGCTGGGCCCTCCCCACCTTGCCCAGGGGCTGGCAATTCAGTCGGCCTCCCCGGCACTCCTCCCTCACAGCTCCCCCGCCCAAGCTGCTCTCATGGAGTTTGTACCCAGGCCTCCGTTTTCAGTTAGCTGCATGTGTGACAGAGGACTCCCCCAATCGCTGAATTAATCCTTTGCAAGGCTGGGGCTTTCCAAGCAGCCTAATGGAGAGAGGCTCCCCAGTCCCGTGAGTTTCAGTCAGAGCGGCGTGAGTGGCTGCCTTAGGCTCTTCAGGGATCCCCCTCTCGGCTGCCCGCCATTCAGGCAGTGTTCTACGCCAGGCAGGGACTGAGCCGCATTCTGAGTTTAGCGGCGCCTACTCCGTGGCAACAGGGCTGAGCCGGATCCTGCTGAGAGGAGCCTGAGGCTGAAGCAGACCCAGTCCGACCCACATGCTCTCTTCTAACCGGCCACCTCCCCTGTCTGCCTCTTTTCCTTTAGGCGCTAGTCCCAGAAGCAACAGGGTGTAATGGGCAAGGACCTTTTTCATGTGGGGACCAAAGGAGCTCAGTGCTGAAAAGCAGCACGGGTGGCGGGGGAGGCGCTCTTCCCCTGGACCGCGGGAGGCAGGGAAGGAGTTGGCTTTGGCAGCTGGCAGAGAGTGGGCGGTGGAGGTGGGAGGGAGGAGAACGGTGTTGGAACCCTGGGTTGTTTGGGGTTGGCCCCATTTATCACTGCTCATGGAGTGATTTGTGATCCTCCTAGCACATTTGACACATGCAAAATATGTACCTAAACTGGGTAACCTTGGGCCAGTCACTCCAGCTCTGTGCCTCAGGGAATCCACCTGTGACACAGGGATAATGGTACCCGCCAGGCCTGCCAGCAAGCGGGAAGGGGGGAGAGACCCTGGGGCCCAGCGATTCAAAGAGGCCTGAGGCTCTCAGCTGCCATCGCTGCTACTGCCAGAGCTCTGGGCCCTTTCAAGTGCTGTGGGAGCACTGCGCCGCACTGTGCGGCTCTGAGAGCCGCTGTGCTCCGGAGAGTGCAGAGGGCTGATTGCCCCCAGCCCGGCCCCTTCCACCTGAGGCCCCTCCCCTTCTGGGATTATGCAGCCGGCCTGTCCCACGGAGGGGTTTGGCTCCCCTGGTACCTACCCATCACCCTGGGTTGTTTGGGGTTGGCCCCATTTATCACTGCTCATGGAGTGATTTGTGATCCTCCTAGCACATTTGACACATGCAAAATATGTACCTAAACTGGGAACTTCTGGTGTTAGGCTTTGTGCCAACAGATGGTAAAAATCAGCCTTCGTCCTCAAAAACACGCAGTCTAACCGCGCCGAGGATGCAAAGAGGGTGAAGTAGTATTGCCTCATCTGCAGAATGGTGGTATTTGTTACTATTTCATTGTATTTTTATCTCCATATCTATGTTTTCATAGATATTCACTAGGGCTACGGCTACACTACCTTTTTTTTTTTTTTTTTTTGTGGAAGAGGATATGCAAATTGTGCTCTCATTTGCATAACTTCTCCTGATTCTTTTTGTGAAAGAGGTTTTGTGGATAAAAAGCCCCATGTAGACGGGGCCATTTGTCAGGAAAAACCCCTTTTTCGCAAGATCACTTATTCCTTAAAAACTGAGGTTTACAGGATCTTGCAAAAGAGGGGTTTTTTTCCTGACAAATGGCCCCGTCTACATGGGGCTTTTTACCCACAAAACCTCTTCCGCAAAAAGAATCGGAAGAAGATCTGCAAATAAGACTGCAATTTGCATATCTTCTTCCACACACACAAAAAAAAGGCAGTGTAGCCATAGCCCTAGATCAGTGGTTCCCAACGCGGTGCCCGCGGGCGCCATGGCGCCGGCCGGGCCATTTCTGTGAGCCTGCCAAGTGATCGGGGCCAGCCCCACCCCCAGGCGCGTGGCGCATGGGCGGAGCCAGCCCCTGGGCGCATTGGCAGCACCGGCCCCGGGCGCACAGCACATAGTCAGTGCCAGCCCCGGGCGCGCGACAGTTAGGCGGCCCCACCCCCGCATGTGCGGCGCGAGGTCTGTGCCGGTCCCGGCCCCGGGCGTGCAGCGTATGGGCGGTGCCGGCCCAGGCACGTGGCACAGGGACGGCGCCAGCCCCGGGCTCACAGCACATGGGCGGCCCCGCCCACAGGTGAGCGGCATGAGGGCTGTGCCAGCCCCGGGCTTGCAGCGTATGGGCGGCGCCGACCCGGGTGCGCAGCACATAGGCGGCCCCACCACCGGGCGCATGGGCGCTGCTGGCTCCTGGGCGCGTGGCAAAGTCGCCGGCTCCGGGCATGCAGCGCATGGGTGGTGGTGGCCTCGTCCCCGGGCGCGTGGGACATAGGCAGTTCCGGCCCTGGGCGTGCAGCGTATGAGCAGCCCCACCCCTGGGTGTGCAGCACAGTTGCGGCGCCAGTCCCGGGAGTGCGGCGCATGGGTGGCACCAGCTCTGGGCACGCAGCATATGGGTGGCCTTGCCCCTAGGCGCGTGCGTGGCCCTGCCCCCGGGCGCATGCACCGCCCTGCCTCCGGGTGCCCGGCGTGTGAGCAGCCCTGCCCCTGGGCACCCAGCAGCCCCAAAAGGTTGGGGACCACTGCCCTAGATCAATATGGATACTTTGGGATGAGCGGCATTGTGAGATTTAATGGACCAGTTGTTTAATGTTTGTCTGATGCACCGAGCTGCAAAATACAAAATAGATACTAAATAATGGATCCTTTAGCATTATATATATTGCAGTTGCATCTATATAGATAGCCAAGTCAATGTAAGTATCTTAATCGTGAAGTAGCAGAGGAATGGCACTGGGCAAGTCTACGCAGCAATCAGGCAGTCCTTACCCATGGGTGCAGCCTGAAAGCACATGGCCTACCTCTTCTAACTGGTCACAGAGGCAAAGAATGGGGTCACAAAAGCCCCACAAAAGCCCATCGGATCACCTGGCATCGTAAGTGATGGAGCTTTACTGAGAGATGGCATGGAAGTCCAAAACAAGGGAGCGTGACGGTTGGATCTGTCTCAAGGGAGAGTTTGTCTTTGTTTGAAGCTTGCTCCTCCCTAGCACAGTGCCTGGAGATGATATCAAGATTCCCAGTAGGGTGCCTTGAGCCGACACTAATTGCACTCAACGATCTTAAGCAAGCCCTTGGCCCGAACGGTGCTGTAGAAAGGTAAGATCATTTCTTCATTCAGTTTAATTGTGTGTTGCTTGCTTGTACTAGGTTTGACAAGATATGCTGAGGGCTGATTTGTGAAGTTTGACTTCTTTTTGTCCTCTTTAATGGTCAGCAAACTCTCTCATTAATGGACAGCATCCTGTGGGTGATTTCCCCCCTGTTAACTGTAAACGGGACCTTATTTGCTCTGTTGGAATTGATTTCTAGAACTATAATCGCTGCACACAGAAACATCTTCTGTATCATTGCTCAGTAGAAAAGCATAAAGGGTCGATGGAGATTGGATAGAGTAATAGGCAGTGTGATTATTCGGCTTCCATAAAGTTATCTATCCGCGTAACCTTCCCTCTGCCTTTACAGCAGTTAATAGAGACACGCTTCAGAAATTCATCCACTTGCACTTTGTAAAGCACATTGGAACGCCACATGGTTTCGCAATCTATAGCTGAACCTCCAGTTCCTTCACGCTGCAGTCCTTTCCTGAGTGTAATTGCTTACGTTTGGATAGCAGGATTGGCTCAGAGACACTCCTCTGGCTTGCCTTTTAGTGATACACTCTGTTATCCGGCATGTTGGAGCTTGGGGGAAGCAGGTTAACTGACTATTCTGGCAAACAGAGTTATACTTCACCGATGGAATACTGGTTTCCAAAGTATTAGACTACACCAATAAAATAGAAAAATGTACAAAGGTGCTCAGCAATCCATTGAAGAGCGGTTTGTTTCTTGAAGCACTTAGGAGTTCACAGGTAAAGTTTTCTATACAGTAGCTTCAGGGGGTAGCCGAGTTAGTCTGTACAGGATAAACTTAAAAAACAACAAGTAGTCTGCTAGCACTTTATAGAAAGAATCAATGGACACAAATCAGACATCCGTAAAGGGAACATACAGAAACCTGTTGGGGAACACTTCAATCTACCTGGTCACACTTTAAAAGATCTCCTAGTGGCTGTCTTGTTGCAGACCAATTCTATCAGCCAAATACACAGAGAAGGGTTGGAATTACAATTCATCCACAAATTTAATTCTCACACGTATGGCCTCAATCGAGATAACGCAAGGCTGGGACATTATCAACCTAACAAATAATGAAGGTGCCAACAGCTCTTTGTCGGTGTAGATTCTTATGCTAGTACTCTACCTCTCTAATTGCTATCCTATGATCCTTATCTGCTTCTTTTAACTATCCAATTTTTAGGTGCTTATAAATTATCAGTTTTGCCTCTTTGGTTTTCCCTTTGATATTTACATACCCTCTGCTTCTTGTTTCCCTCTCCCTTCCATTTTCCCTCCCCCTTCCCCGCCTTCTCCCTTATTTATTTTGGGTCTGGACATCCTAAACTCAAAACTCTGGTCCTCTGAAGAAGTGGGCTGTGCCTACAAAAGCTCTTAATACCATCTACATATTTTGTTAGTCTAATAAGTGTTACCAGACTACTTATATATAGATATACCTATCTGATAGAGCTGGAAGGGACCTTGAGAGGTCATCAAATCCAGCTCCCTGCCCTCACAGCAGGACCAAGTACCATCCCTGACAGATTTACCCCAGATCCCTAAATGGCCCCCTTCAAGGCTTAAACTTACAACCTTGGGTTTAGCAGGCTAATGCTCAAACCACTGAGCTATCCCTCCCCTTTGCTGGTTTTTAAATTTATTCTATACAGTAGGTTATCTTCTGAGACTACAGATCACTGTGGGCAGCGCACGGCATACATCCAGATCCCTAAGAATACATTGAACAACTAAAACAGGGGTTGGGAACCTTTTTTGCATCGGGGGCTGCTAACCCACAGAAAAATCAGTCAGGGGCCACACACAAGTGAGAAGACAAAAAACCCCAAACAAACCCTCACGGACGTGGCCCCTCGACTGAGAAGGAGGCAGACACTCACCACGCTCCCCTCGCACACCAGAGCTAAGTGAGATCCAGCCTAGTGGATTTTGTGTGCTCCAGCCCCACAGAGGGATGGCAGAGGGGCTGGAGCGCCAGCGTGGGCTCCCCAATGCTGGGAGGGAGGCCCAAGCCAAGGGAGCCAGATCCAGGCAAGGCAAGGCAAGGGCCTCGTTTTAGTTCCCGGCCCCTGAACTAAAAGTATACAGATCAAATTGAATCTTTCTCTGATGATTCAGAAGGCACTGCACGATCTCACGGTACCTCAAAATATCATTATCAACATCCTTTATTATTGGAGATGGAGAAGGCGTAGGAGATTGGGCTGGCTGTGTAAAGACACTGAGACACATGCTGCAAACCGCTTTTTGGACAAATCCCTGATTTCAGCTTGCTTGTCTTCTGCCTCATTGTATAAAAGTAGAGTGCAGAATATGTAATTGCGCAATGGGCCGAGCAGTATACTGGTCCCAGGTACTAGACTGAAGACTTGTTTTGGGCGATCTCAGAAATGCGGCTTAAATGAGCTTGCTGGTTAGCTGAGTGCCAGATAACAGAGCTTTTACAGTATTACAATTTTAAAAGTTAATTTAATGCAGGTTAAAAGTCTTGGACCAAGAGCCCCGAGACTGAATTCCTCTGCTTCGTCATCAAACTAGTAAACAGCAGTCATGGTAATTTCCCTCTCTTTGCCTTACTGTTATGTCTCAGCCACGCCCTAGGCAGAAGGTAGCTCAGTCTCTGCACAGTCAGGTCTTAGGCCAGGTCTACACTAGGGGGCAAAGTCAAACTAAGATTTGCAACTCCCACTACGTGAATAGCATAGCTGGAATCGACATACCTTAGTTCAACTTACCCCAACGTTTCCATTTTGGGGCGTCAAATGGAGAAACTCTCCTGTCAACTTCTCTTATTCCTTGTGACCTGGTGGAGTACTGGAGTTGACGGAAGTGGGATCAGTGGTTGATTTAGTGGGTCTTTATTAGACCAGCTAAATCAATCCCCCTAGATTGATCTCCACAGTGTCGATCTCCTTTGCCTCTATTCTAAGGTGACTTACAAAGATTGTCAATTAGTAGGTTATTACTGATGTGGGCACTTGACTACTAGGAACTGGACCAAGACCTCAGAACCCATTTCACGACTCTCAGTAAGCAACTGCATTGTCATTGCTGTCCTGGATAGGATTCCGATCAGCCTTTTAATGATAACCCTCTATAATCAGTAGAGAGGAATTTTAAAGGAGCCAGACTGCCCATTGACCTGCAGTGATGCTGGGCTGAATGCTGCAAGAGACTATTCACAAATATTTATTCAAATTTCGAAACCCATCCAGTTGCCTGCCTGCTCATTCTACTAGTATTCTAGACAAACACGTTGACTGACAGTAAAGTTTGCCAAGACACTACAGCGAATGTTAGGCAAACACCAGCTAAAAGCAAATATCGGGTTTGTAAACAGTAGCGTTCACAGTGGAAACCTGACTCTATGGCCTATTTCTAGCTTTGCTGAAGCCAAATGGAAAACCAGCCTGCCTCTGTGATACATTTCCCTAGATCTCTTCAGGCCAGATCCTTAGCAAATTGTCATAGCGCCATTGAATTCAAGGCGGTTATGCTGATTTGGACCATTTGAGGAGTTGGCCATTGTTGTCTGTCATGGTTTTATGAAACAGGCTTTTGAAAGGCTGTTATGTGTCTTGCCTGTTTATTGTGAGGCCATTTTGCTTCACAGTTTACAGATGGGAGGGATAAGCATTTCTGCACGAAGTTTTTCAGAGTCTTAGTCCCTAGATATTCCCAGGTAAGACAATTATACACCAGTCAGTAGCAAATGCCTCTCAGGTAGGAAAACATTTCAGCTGCATTATATACAATTATGTACAGGTGACCCCCGACTTACGACCCCCCACATTTACTACCATTTTTTCATCCTAACCCCCCCTCCATTTACGTCCACAGCTCACATTTACGACGGCATATGACACACGCGTCATCCCAAAACAGGAAACGCACAAGGTCAGTCAGACTCGACAGTCTGCAGCTGCTGCTTGAACTGCGCCCGTCTTCACTACACCAGTCTTCACTTTTTAGTTATTTTTGTGCATTATTTGAACTATTTAGTTTAGCTTTCCTCCATTTCCATAGTCAATTTTGTTTTTTTTAGGATATGAAATGGGTTTCTGGGAACAGAACCACCGTTTATAACATTATACCTATGGAAAATAAGGGTTTGACTTACGACGGCTTGACTTACAACGATTCTCCAGGAACCAATTAGGTCGTAAGTGCCCCTGTACTCATCTGGTACGACAGCAGACGCTCATGCGCCAAGAATATTGCAAGCATGTGACACAATTTCTCCCAGCAACTTCTTCTTCCCCTCTCCTAATACAAAGTACAGGAAATGATGTACTTTGATGTACCCCAGCTCCCTACCAGCGATTATTTTAATCACATGGGATTAAGAGGAATTATTTTATTTCTCTACAAATGATAGACGCACAGCCATTCGCCTCTAGGTTATCAGATCAAATATGAACCGGCGTCATAACAACCAGTCTCTGCTACCTGCAATATGTTTGGTAATCTATGTGGAATGGATTGTCTGTTTCAGTCGCAAAAAGATTCACACCCACAGCCACCAACAAAAAGCCCTCTGCCACTGTCACATCTGCCACTCATTAGCATCCACATGGATCACTTCAATAGAAGGGCCACAGTCTGAACACAAGGGCAAGATGCCCAATGTAGTACAGCTGGTAAAAAGCTTTTCACTTGCCCATGGTATTCTGATCCACACTGCAGCTGACCTAGTCAGTGAGTGTCTGATTTAGCAAAGGCCTTAAGCACATGCTTCAATTCATCCCTCTTCAATTAAACACTTCAGCACGTACTTAAGTCCCATTGATTTCACTGTGTAGCCTATAGGGCTAACCTGCTTGCTTGCCTCTAGATATATTTTCTTACAAGATTTTTTCATTTCCTTATGGTTTGATTATATGATTATTATAATAGGTTACAGTAGGTTTATATTAAAGGAGTTTGACTGTAATGCAAGGGACTTACAGGCCACATCCTGTATGTTGAGCTAAGGCAAAGCTAGCAGACAGCTATCCAGATGAAAGGTCCCAGACATATAAGTCAAAGTGCATATATGCGGGACTTTCCACCTAGATAAATACACAGGGGAGGGTTGGAACTTAATCATAGAATCATAGAATACTAGGACTGGAAGGGACCACGAGAGGTCATCGAGTCCAGTCCCCTGCCCTCATGGCAGGATCAAATACTGTCTAGACCATCCCTGATAGACATTTATCTAACCTACTCTTAAATATCTCCAGAGATGGAGATTCCACAACCTCCCCTGGGCAATTTATTCCAGTGTTTGACTACCCTGACAGTTAGGAAATTTTTTCTAATGTCCAACCTAAACCTCCCTTGCTGCAGTTTAAGCCCATTGCTTCTTGTTCTATCCTCAGAGGCCAAGATGAACAAGTTTTCTCCCTCCTCCTTATGACACCCTTTTAGATACCTGAAAACGGCTATCATGTCCCCCCCCTCAATCTTCTCTTTTCTAAACTAAACAAACCCAATTCTTTCAGCCTTCCTTCATAGGTCATGTTCTCTAGACCTTTAATCATTCTTGTTGCTTTTCTCTGGACCCTCTCCAATTTCTCCATATCTTTCTTGAAATGCGGTGCCCATTAACTTTATAAGTTTGATTCCTATCAGGGAGGAATGAATAAAGATATCTGCTGGCTCACACACTACCTTCCACATCCTAATGACTTAACCGACCAATGGGTGCTCATAGAGGTGCAAATTGTTCTTATCAGCCTCTTGTAACTTGAACAATCCAATTCACTATTTTTTTCTCTTTTTTTCTCCCCTCCCCTTCCCTTATTTATTCTTGGATCTGGACTTCTAATACTCCAGTCATCTGAAAAAGTGGGTTGTGCCCATGAAAGCTCATGATACCATCTACATGTTTTGTTAATCTTTAAGGTGCTGCTAGACTATTTGTTGTTTTTTAAGTTTTTCCAGTTACAGACTAACTCGGCTCCCCCTCTAAGAACCTAGATAAAGTAACCTTCAATGTCATAGGGGCTTCCAAGAGTTCTTTCAAACTTAACAGGTGTGTGTCTACTTGGAAAAATTGAAAACAGCCGACTACCCGGGTAGGACACAAAGAACAATTGAGTTTTAAACAGGTGTTTTATTTAAGGGCTTTGTTAATTCAGAGCCTGTAGCAAAGGGAACAAAGAGCTAGTACAGGGAAGGTTGTCAGTGGGACTGGTTCTCATTTCTCAATGTTGATGAAGAAGCTTGTTGAAATGTTGAGGTCCCACAACAATAAAGTTTTTAAGAAGAAATTTAAAAAATGTTTCTCACTTTCCCACAGTTCTTAACTTCCCAGCAAGTCTGTGTCACTCCCATACTGAGAAGTCATGTGCATGTGCTCGAAGCAGCAGACTCGCTGTTCCAGTGGTACCTATCTACACTTCACAATATTACAGTGGCTGCAAACAAGGGGAAGTTTACCAGTGCAGATTTAGTGGTAGAATGATACTGCAACTGTTATACTGATATAGTTCCCTGTGGGACTATGGGTATTTCTCAGACACGTTAGTGTGAATACTGCATTATAATTGTGTTAGTAAGTTACCCTCCCCCAGCGATACTCCATAAGAATAAAATCCAACATTGGCAGGTTTTGCTAGGCAGGACAATGCAGCATAATGGAGGAACCTTCAGACTTGGAGAAATCTGGCAGGACGGGCTCTCCATTTTCCATTGAATGGCTTGCTTCTCATAAAAATGGCAAGACAAATAGAGATAGAATGGACAAAAGTTAAAGGCCGAAATTTTCCTCCGGACAATTGCCATCTACAAGCAGAGGAGAACAATCTCTGTTCATTTACCAAAGAGCAGTTATTGACATTAATTCTGCTTTGGGAAATGAGGCTTTTATAGGTGAGAGATCTGTTTGTTTATGACTCCTAATACTCTCGTGCTGTATGCGGCATAGTTAGAATGGTAGCGTGGGCCTGGCAAACGGTGCACACACAATTCTTCTGGCAAAGGAAGATATCAATAATTGCTGAGCTTGTAAGTACGAATTGTCCCCTGAGAAGCAACTAAGGGTATGTCTAGACTGCATCCCTCTGTCGGTAGAGGGATGCAGATTAGGCAGGTCGACATTGCAAATGAAGCAGGGATTTAAATATCCTGCGCTTAATTTGCATAAAAATGGCCACCACGTTTTGCTGACTCAGCACTTTGTCAGCAAAAAGCGGCAGTCTAGAGGGGGATCTGTCGAGAAAGAAAGCCTTTTTCGACAGATCCCTTATGCCTCCTGCCTCATTTGCAATGTCGACCTGCCTAATCTGCATCCCTCTGCCAACAGATGGATGCAGTCTAGATATACCTTAAGAGACCTTGAAAGAACAGAGGGAAAAGAAGAGTTAACATGGAAAGACAGTACCCTGACAGCTTTCCCAAGCAGCAATCTCTCTCTGATTGTTAATTGTATAGCACCGTGCCTCTGGTTGCATCAGAAAACACTTAGAAGGTAGATTGCTCTGCAGTAGCAAAAGCTGACAAAATTCTGGAGGGATTCAAACTAAGGCCTCTCTGATCCAGAGCTCAGCTTGTGAAGTCTTATATTTTCAGCATGAGACAGACAAATTCTATATGGATCACGTAGCAAAGCCAGCATCTCCTTCATTTCCTATCAACGACTGCTTCAATCTGCGGTGAGCTCCTGCGGGTTGCTATTGCCTCAGGGCATGTCTACACAGCAGGGCAGAAGTCGAATTAAGCTACACAACTTGAGCTATGACAACTGCGTAGCCGCAGTCGAAATAGCTTAATTTGGTTTTTGGCGCTGTCTACACAGCAGGAAGTCGAAGGAAGAGCACTCTTCCTTTGACTTCCCTTACTCCTCATATAATGAGGGTTCCAGGAATTGGAGTAAGAAGTCCTCCAGCTTGACATTATTTTGAAATAATGGCTTGCAGTGTAGACGCACTCTTTGTTGTTTCAGAATAACGTTAGTTATTCCACAATAACGCTGCTGTGTAGACATAGGCTTATACAACGTGCAATGAAAGTGATTGAGGGACCAGGAATATAGTACCAACTGTAGTGAATTTTGTCCGTGGAACCTGAGAGATATGGAACGAGAAGGAAGTTGGATGCTCATCTGAACAGAAACTTGTGTGATAGGTCCATTACAATGTGTGACAAAAGATAACAACAAGCAGCAGAAAAAAAAGATAAGAGTGTATGAAGTAAATTGAGGGTATAAAAGCTAGAGATGAGCTCAACCGAGGGAGTTTAAACCTTGATCTACACTGAGTCAATATCTGGGCATGGAAAAGACCTTTGGGTATGCCCTGCTCTCCCTAGAAACAAAAAACCCCACCCCTTCCACCTGAGGCCATGCCCCTTCCACCCAAAGCCCCACCCCTTCCAGGTCAGCCCGTGGCCACTTCCGAAATTTGTGAAGTAGTCCCCTTCCAAAATTATTGCCCATCCCTGCTGTAATTTGTTCTTTGTTCCCTTCTCCAGGTGCAGCCCCACCTACCCACCTTAAACCCATCAGGAGGTTGCCATCCAGCTTTCTGAGTCATGATTTGATGCCACGGGATGTGGGTGAATGCAGAATAAAGACACAGAGCACGACCTTTGAAGGCTCTAATGAAGGAGCCTGTTCTTGTTCCATTTTCAGCCTCATTTTTAGATCAACAAAGCCTGGATACATTTGGGATAATGAGAGAGGGTTTTTGCTTTTTGGATGGAACACATAGATTTTCTGGTTTGCTCATTGCTAATAGTGAAATGAAGTCTAATGGCATTTTGGATGGAGATCATTTCTGCTGCATCAGTCATCCCGAGGCTGATTACCTGCCACGTGTAGCCTCTCCCTAATTGGTATTGGAAAGAGTTCACAGAAAAATAGTCAGAAAGGGGTTGGTGTCAGATCTCGAGCCAACTGATGCTAGGCATGTGATAGAAAATGTGAAACACATGTAATTCTGCAAAGCATTGGAATGATGCGTGAGGAGCCCAGTTTACAAACGTGGGCCAATTTCTGCATTTGGACACTCCAAACTACTATTTAACCTCCTGAAACAAGTGTCTGAGCAAAAAGAAGTAAATCTGAGTGGTCAATAGTCAACCGAATATGGGCATGTACCTTTGGAAATTGTCTACCTAGTAATGTAAAATGTGACATTATCGGGAATGGATACAATATGTAACCTTATTGGGTGTACTTCGTTCTCAAATTAAAACTAGTGACATGGGTTGCTCCGCTTGAGACACATTGTAGGAACGTGAGTTTTGGCAGAGAGACTGATTTCAGTCAGATGACCCTTATTTTTCCTTCCTTCTCAGTTGTCTCAGAACGGGAACTGCCAAGCCACATGCCACTGGCACAGATCACGGTGAGTGCCAGGCCATTCTGGACTACCGGAGAGTGGGGTGGGAATGGGACATCCAGAAGCCAAGCGGCACGTCCTCTGCTGTTGAAGCATACCAGGGGCAGGAAATGGTCTGCGATCTGGTGGTTTCCAGATGGAAGTCTCCAAATCTGTTGTCAATTCGCTCAGTAGAAAAGAAGAGTGCTAAGGTTTGGTTTTTTTTATTAGGGAAAAATTCCCCCTGTGTAGAGGAGAGAGAAGAGAGGAGAGAAGGGAGAGGAGAGAGAGAGAGAGAGAGAGAGGGAGAGGAGAGGAGGAGGGAGAAATAAGCGGCACGCCGCTGTTCTAAGTCTGAAGGAGCTCACAGACCTCGCACTGACCTGCCTCACCATTGAATTTTGCATTTAGGGAGGCTAGCCAATTAGCCAGAGAGCTAGAGGCCTTGGTTCAGGACAGTGTTTAAGCATGTGAGCAATCCCATTGGATTAAAGAATAGGGGCCAGAGAGAGGCTGAGGGAAGGTGGAGGTTTGGCTCAAAAACCCTCCAGAGAAATGGGTTGGGGATGCTCCACATTCCCAGGAGCTGACCCTTCAAAAGTACCACAGTGATGCCTGGGAGGTTAAGTCACAGGTCAGGCAGGTACAGGGGAGCTACAGCCTTGCAGACCCAGACCGCGGTGCACCCCCCGTCCCCTCAGCCCTCAGTGCGGCCTGGAGCGTGCGGCATGGCACTCTGGTGGTGATTTAAAGGACCCAGGGTTCTGGGCGTTGCCATGGCTGCAGCAGTGGTAGCAATGGCGAGGAGCCCTCGGCCCTTTTGAATCACCAGGCCCTGGGGCAGTTTCCCCTTTTGCCTCCCCCTGTCAGCAGGCCTGGAAATAATGTGTGTGCGTGGGGGGCGGGGCGGGAAGGACGTTGGCCTCTTCAGGATAAAAGAAGGAAATGAAAACTATGGAATGCTATCCAGTGTCCTGTGTCACTCCAGGGTTACTGAGTCGAAGGACTTGCTTACTAGGGGAACTCAAACCCCAGCCAATCTCCAGGATGAGACGAAATTCATTGCAGGGTGTTCGAGCAGATTGAAGGAAGGAAATGTGTGTGCCAACAGCAATTACTATGAAGAACTTGCTGAGCACAAGCCTAGAAGGCTGGAAAATTGGAAAATAACAAACCCAATGTGGTATCAATATGCAAAAAATGAGAGCAAGCCCAGCACAGGAAATTACAGGACTATCCGCTTAATATTCATTACATATAGGAAAACACAAGGTCCCCATTGTATACGAGAGTGTAATTAAATCAAGGGGTTCTGCTGAAATCAACCGCTCGTGATGTTTATGAATTAACAGCAGCCTCTGAAATGCAACGGCATCCTTGGTATTCAGCTGGGGTTGGCTATTATTTGTTGCAATCTATAAACCAGCCCCGGTGAGAAGTTTTTCTCCTAGATAGTGTAAATTTAAAATTTCTCGTTCGGAGATTTCTGCCTTGCATGTGACTCAGTGCTAAGAAGAATTAGCATGAACAGGCCATCTGAAGACCAGAGGCTGGGGAAAAACATTATAGCACATTTCCTGATTA
The DNA here is from genome assembly GCA_019425775.1 of Rafetus swinhoei. Classification (NCBI taxonomy): domain Eukaryota; kingdom Metazoa; phylum Chordata; order Testudines; family Trionychidae; genus Rafetus; species Rafetus swinhoei. Next base: position 20,506,999 of record CM033445.1, on the reverse strand, counting down.
GTGCTTGTTTGTTTGCTATTTAGATGAAAGGAAATGAGGCATGTGTCTAGTTTCTCCTGTTTTGCATCCCCCCTTCTTTTTCATAGCGAGATCTGTGAACGTCCAGGAAATTCTCTGTGCACTGTTCCCTGCCCTCAGAATAGGAATTCAGTGATGTATGTGTCACTGCTTTCTGCATAGCTCTTTTCATCTGTAGATCTTAAAGTTGCGTAGCCGACCTCCCCTCTCCCCGTGGTCTCCATGATTTTTCAAGTAAAGATTATATCGTTTGATGAAATCACTGTAATTCAATGTGTTGAATTACAATTGTCAACCCTGTCTCAAAGTGGTTTACAATTGGGGAAACTGAGGCACACTCACGCACTTGCCCAAGGGCACCCACCAGACCAGTGTTAAAGCCAGGAATAGAAACTAGGTCTCCTGAATTGTGTTCCCTGTAAGCTGTGCATTCCTGCGGTCACTCAGGAGAAATTCACATGCAGCCCAGCTGATTAGCAGCGTGCTCACAGCTGGGGTTTGTGTTTCTGTTGGAGGCTCATATTTGCAAATACCTCAGTGCACATAAAAATGTATTTTCCTGGCTGGAAAAAATCCACACATGGATGGTAAAGATTAGCAAGAACACTGCTCCTGAGTCCCTGTCTAGTGTTCAGCCTATAAGGCCACATTCATTACTAACTCGATGGGTGATCTTGGGCAAGTCACTTCTCTCTGTGCCTCAGTTTCCACATCTGTGAAAATGATGGCACTAGGTATTATTATACCCAGATCCCATAGTGATAAGCACAGTATAAATACACAGACCCATCCTGCCTACCAGCTCCTCCATGTAAGTCAACATGGGCAAAGTGTTTAATTATGGAGAAACAGTGAAAGGTTTATAGCCTGCAAAATACTGAGCAGTCCTATGTTCCCTGTAAGTTGAGCACTTGGCCGGCCACCCAGGAGAGATTCAAATGCTGCCCAGTTGATTGACAGAATGCCCATAGCTGACAGCATATGTTTCTACGGGTGGTGCACATCTGCACATGTTTATGTGCACATAACAAAATTTATTCTGCACACAGATGGAAAAATTAGAGGGAACATTGCTGAGTGTCTGCATTCATATTTTCAGGGATTTAGCCCAGAGTCGGGATAATCTAGAGTTGGGTTGAATGTCAAGTGATGAATGTTAAGTCTCATCTACTCATCCTCCGCAAATGAAAACGCAGGAACTTTAATAAATATTTCAAAAGCTCTTGCAGTGGAGATAGCTCATAAAAATGCATTCCACAACATTGTATTACCTTTAATAAATTCCAAAGTTAAATTACGAGTGAGTACCAAGAGCTTATTGTATATGTGCATTCACAAATACTAAACAGGATTTTCAAATACATAAAGAAATGTTAGAGGTGAATAGTGAGCCTTTGGATTTGAATAGCATGTGTTGTCACTGTCAGTTGCTTATAACTGATAAAATTACCAGGAACTATTTTTTAAAACCTATTTTAGAGACACCTCCCCAGAGACTTTCAGAAGGGGATCAGAAAAAGAACTGAGTTTTTGCTCCAGATATAACCACTTGCCCCTCTTTTTTATCCTAGACTAAAACCAAAACTCCAAAGCAGAACAGCCCTAAACTTTAAAGGGAGTTGAAAGCTTGATACAGATCTAAGACCAAATTGCATCATCTGAATCCATCTCCGATTTATATAAAATTGGGTGATCGTCAGAATTTTTTAATTTTGTTTTTGGCCCTGTGAGCTGCAGACCAAGTCTCTGGGATGCAGAAGGCAACTCTTCCCTCGCTGATCAGGGAAGGACTTGGTAGACATGTAGTTCAGTTCACATGTCTGCCTGGACCCAAGGCCTGGTAGCCCAGGTCGCAATATGTAGGGCCAGATTAACTCTTTTGGGGGCCCAGGGCTATTCAATTTAGTGGGACCTCCTAGGCCTCGGGATAGGGCCAAAGTGAAGGGTTCAGCGTGTGGGAAGGGGCTGCGGGTTGAGGCAAGAGGGTGGGTGTGGGAGAGTTGAGGGCTTCCACTGAGGATGTGGGCTGTGGGATAGGGCCGGGGCTGAGGCATGTGGTGTGAAGGAGGGACTTGGGTCCGGAGGCTGGGCTGGGAGTGCAGGACCTGGGCAGGAGTTGGGGTGCTGGAGCAAGCTTGGGACTGGGGCTCAGAGTTGGGTTGAGGAATCTAGAAGGGAGTTGGGCTTCAGGGAAGGGGTAAGGGGTTCGAGTGCTGGCTCTGGGGGGGTGGAGATAGGGTACTGAAGCGGGCTCAGGGATGGGGTTTGCAGTCTTGAAGAGGGTTAGGGTGCAGGCCTGGGGCAGGGGCCTGGGGCAGCTTCTTGGGAGGGTGGGGGAAACAGGGGGCTCGTTGCGGGCTGTGCTGCCCTGCCCTCGCCCACTGGGAGCTGCCAGAGGCACAGTCTGCAGGAAAGGGCCGCCTGGGCACTGAGTTTCCCCCGATGCTTGCGGTGAGGTGGCTCCAGCCCAGCAGAGGGGGACAGCAGCTGGCAGAGCCACCTCCCCCCACCCAGGCCAGGTAGGGCAGGATAACGCTCAGGGGCTTGAATGGCTGCCACCCTGGGCCTCGGGCTAAGATGGCGTCACAAAAATATTTGCATTTTTTGGCGGCCTGGGGATATTTTTTCAGGGCCCTCCCCTTGGCCTGAGGCCTGAGTCCATAAAGCCCCTTTTTAAATCCAGCCCTGGAGAGATGTGGAGAGTTTGACACCCTTTTCCTCTGTTGCACCATTGTGTGGCACAAGCCACCATCTAGCTACCTGGGACTGTTCATGGAGTCAGTACGACTTGATGTGAGCATGCTGGACCATTTATTTCCCTGCTTCAGTGCCCTCCTCTGGAAAATGGGGCTGTGCTGTTATTATTTATTTTGTGGATTATCTAACCCAAACCGCAAATCATTATACATTGCACATCCACATGAAAACAAAGGACAATTTGATCTTCTTAGTGCATATACCTAGCTCAGGCATGCACACAAAGAGAACTTACTTCAAAAATGTGCAGTGAGGATTTGTGTTGTTTCATCATCCCTGGGGCAGCTGGAATTGAATTTTGAGACATTGTTCTTTTTATTCAGAATTTGTGAAGCATTAAATATGTTGGCACTCGTACCAGTGTGCTTTTTCCTCTCCTCTTACATTTGTTATCTATCAGTGCTCCTGAAAAATGCATCAGCAATTTCTTTTTTAGTGTCCTCTGGGACTGCGAATTAGAATCAGGGATGAACTGAGGTTGGAATATATGCTATGACAGGTTTAACCAGGTTTTTTTAACCTATGGTAGGCCCTAGAAAGGTGTTAATATGGGAATAGCTTTACACCCTGCTTGCTGCACAGGTGCACATGCACAAGTTCCCCTGGTATTTAAGGGGCCAGATATCGCCCCTCTTCCTACAGGTTGAACCTCTCTAATCCAGAACTCTCTCGTCCAGAAACTTCCATCATCCAGAATGATTTTAATTAGCCAGATGTTCACTTTTCATGGGTGTGGCCAAGTTTCTTGCGGTCCCATAAAATTTGTTTACAGCCCCCAGTCCTAGCTCTCAGGGTTCGGTGCTGTTATTTAGCTCTAATTTACCCCTAAATATCTCCTGACAGCACAGTTAGCAGTGGAAGTGTTGGTAATACTGCTAGACAATAATGATCTAGAAAATTCCAGAAAATTCTTGAATTCCAGAAAATTCTTTCGTTCGGAACCGGTCAGGTCCCAAAGGTTCCGTACTAGAGAGGTTCAGTCTGTAGCTCCATTGGTTTCAGTAGAATGACTCATGGAGTAAGGTACTACTCTAGGGTGGCAAAATCACACCTTAAAGTGTTTATACAGCTTCCCATTTCATTAGGGAAAAGAGGGAGAAGCCACTTCGCTAGCATTTATCTATTTTTAAATTTTACTTATTAAAGTGCTCCCAACACATCAAAGTTTCTCGTTCATCTGTCCAAAGATATCTAAATTCACCACAGCTGTGACTCAAAACATCCACTGCACGGTCCACAGGTTCACCAGCTGAACCAAAAAGTCAGTTTTGCCGAGCCAAAAGGAATATTTACTCTTTTCTCAAGTGTCACACATCCTTTGTTATTCTTACAGGAGCTGCCTTTGCATGAATGCATCTGGAATCAGAATGACATCCGACATCCCGCTCCAAGAACAGTTTCATTTGCTCTTGTAGTACAGACTCATGCGCCGTTTGCAAAGAACTTGCTTGTAATATAAGCCAAAGCCTGGGTCAAGGTCTTGGAATACCTCTAGATTGGGTGATCCTGCCGGGACACACTGCTTCCACTATTTTGGCTCATATTAGGCTATTTTGGTTCCAGTCAGAAGATCTGAGTAAAGAGGAGCCTGAAAAGGGATAACAAAAGGGAATTAAGTGAAATCAACTTTTTAAAAACCTTAAAGTCTTTTTGCATTTTGGCCAGATGATTAGGCAGACTCTTGTTTTATGCATATTGGTTTGTCTCCACATGAATTGCACGGATGACTGAATCAATATCTAAGTTGTACAATAGGGTATAAAAGGTATAATAGTGATTGAGGAGAGATATCTGAAACACAAGGTCAAGAATCCCCAGATGGTTTTTTGTTAGTTGCTTGCCAGGTAAGTGACAGCTGCATTTCTTTCCTTACCATGTCTATTTCCTTATGGACAGTTTACTTTTTAAAAAGGGTCATTAAAGTGAGGTTTTACTCTTTGTATTCATGACAAGGGAATGTTGATTTATTAGTGGATCAATATTTCTGGATCATATATTTGCAAGCAAAAAGATGATGCTTTATAAGCCAGGGATCTGAGGCTATGTCTGCACTACAGGCTTCTTACGCAAGAAGTTTTTTGTGGAAGAGATCTTCCCCAAAAACTTCTTGCACAAGAGCGCATCCACATTGCAAAAGTGCATCAAAAAAGCGATGCGCTTTTGCACAAGAGAACGTCCAGATTGCATGGATGCTCTCTCAAAAGGAAACTCTGATTGCTATTTACAGAATGGCCACCAGGGCACCTGTGCTTTTTTTGATTGCCTCTTTTTGTGCAAAAAAACCCTGTTCCCCATCCACACATACCTTTTTGCGCAAGAACTCTTGCGCAAAAAGGAATTATTCCTCATAGAAGGAGGAATACCTACAACGGAAAAACCCCTCTGGTCTGTCGTTTTACTTGTGCAAAAACGCACTTGAGGTGTGGATGCGCCGCCGCGAGTTTTTGCCCCAAAATGGCTGTTTTGCACAAAAACTCTGTAGTGTAGACTTAGCCTGAGAGTCAATCTGTGTTCTTGCCATCTCACTCACTTTCACCATTACCTAGCAAATATTTTACAGATCAAATTACACCCTGTCACATGTGCTGACTCATTATTTCAATGGGTTTACAGAGATTTTACTTATTGCAACTTAGTAAAAGAACCTGTTGATGGTGTGCAAGATGGAACAGAATCCAATTCATTCTCTCTTCACTCTGTAGGATCTGTATGGCTCACTGGAGCAGAAAAAGCAGATCCCTTCCCCCCATAAAAGCCAGCAGACATATCCCTGAGACACACACAGGGAGAAAAACCACTGGGTAAAGAGGTGACGTTTTTACAAGGTTACTTCTCAAAGCAGAATGCATCTAACTGATACTTCTGAAGTATTCTGCTTTATGTTATTCCATCTGCACTGATTTCCTTCTCATATATTTGAATGTCAGGCTCCTGCAAAAATCATCCAACCAGTCTTGGCGATTACTCGCAGAAGGCAACGTATCTCATGGAAGTCTGCCTACCAGCACAGTTACAGGGCTACTAACAAGAAGGGGAAAAATATCCTTAAGGCACTTAATTAAGAATTGTGACTTGCTAGAACAACAGTTTATAAAAAGCAAGATCTATTTCCTGGAAAAAGTCACCCTTCTATGGATTGGGTAATTGCTAATGGTATTTGTAGCTAATTAGTAGACAGCCACTAGAGAGAAACTGTGACTCATGAAAAGATGCAGGCAGATATGCCTGTTCCATCACCTTTTGTTTGGCACAATTGATCAAGACAATCTTCTGCCTGCTGCACAGCTATTCATTTGTTGTATTTCCTTTCCATTACAATAAAACACAGGAAGGCAAAGGCCAAGATCATCAATCATTAGCCATTCTTGTTACAAGATTAATAAAGTACATGCTGTTATGTCTCCTGCTTCTCCTTCCTATTATAAAATGATGAGGCATTAGGGTAAGCATTCACCTATAAACGCTTCGCCAAAACGCCAATTTGCACTTGATGGAATTTGCAGCGGGAAACAATGGGGACCAGTTCTCTGTCATTTGGACGTGAAACAGAAGAGAACCTCCATGAGGCATAAGGTGAAATAAATCCATTTAGGGAGTGCTAGAACAAAGCCAATGCATGACTTAGGTCCCATTTAAGCACTCTTAATAAGGCTTAAGTCATGCATTGGCTTTGGGCTAATCCTCCACACTGGGCTGAGTTTAATTATTGTTCTTCTAGAATCATAGAACTAGAAAGGACCTCAAGAGGTCATCAAGTCCAGTCCCTTGTCCTCACAGCAGGACCAAGCACCGCCTAGATCATCCCTGACAGGTGTCTGTATAACCTGCTTTTAAATATCTCCAGTGATGGAGCTTCCACAACCCCCCTAGGCAATTTATTCCAGTGTTTAACCACCTGACAGTTTGGAAGTTTTTCCTAATGTCCAACCTAAACCTCTCTTGCTGCAATTTAAACCCATTGCTTCTTGTCCTATCACCAGAGGGCAAGTAAAACAAATTTTCTCCCTCTTCCTTATAACACCCTTTTAGATACTTGAAAATTGCTATGATGTCCCTTCTTCTCTTTTCTGAACTAAACAAGCCCAGTTCTTTCAGTCTTCCCTCATAGGTCATGTTTTCTAGACCTTTAATCATTTTTGTTGCTCTTCTCTGGACCTTCTCCAATTTCTCCACATCTTTCATGAAATGTGTTGCCCAGAACCGGACACAATACTCCAGTTGAGGCCTAACCAGCACAGAGCAGAGCGGAAGAATGACTTCTCGTGTCTTGCTCACAACACTCCTGTTAATGCATCCCAGAATCATGTTTGCTTTTTTTGCAACAGTGTTGACTCATGTTTAACTTGTGGTCCACTGTGACCCCTAAATCCCTTTCTGCAGGACTCCTTCCTAGACAGTCACTTCCCATTCTACATGTGTGAAACTGATTGTTCCTTCCTAAGTGGAGCACTTTGCATTTGTCCTTATTAAGCTTCATCCTATTTACCTCAGACCATTTCTCCAGTTTGTCCAGATCATTTTGAATTTTGACTCTAGCTTTTCTTACCGCACTAAAGCTATTCACTGAGTTCAATAAGAAAATGGTCTCCCCAAAATAAAGTCCCTGCCCCCAATGATAAAAGGCCCAGTTTTGGAAAGAGTTCAGAGCTAGATTTTCCAAGTTTCCAAAGCCCACAATTGGGGCCAGGTTTGCAAAGAGTTCTGCTCCCCATTGAGCTCTAAGGACCACTAGCTGTATGGCAGCTGTGGCAGATGTTCAAAAAAGAGATCAGTGCACTGGCAGCAAAGTGCTTATGAAAATGTGATCCTCAGGACCGGGTCCTGCCCCAGTGAACTCAACAGAAGCTGCACCACAGAATTCATTGGGCACAGGGCCGAACCCTTAAACACCAAGAGTGTATGGTCTTTATGTGGGGGGACAATTTGCCGAAGAGGTGGGTGGGCTCTCAAGAGACTCTTTTTGAAGGAAGAGAGTTAGGAGGGTGGGGTACTTCTTCCAAGCAGATGGGGAGCCATGACAGAAGGCAGGGCCAGATTAAGAAAGGAGCTTTAGGGGCTACAACCCAGGGCCCCAGGCTAAAGGGACCCATGAGCTGCAGGCACTAAAGCCCCAGTGTTCCAGGACAGCCTTTCCTGGTGGGGCGGGAGCCTGGAAAGTTCTATCCTTGCTCTGTCCTTGCCTGGAGACTCAGCCTCCTCAGTTCCCATTGGCCAGAAATCACGGCCAATGGGCGCTGCAGTGGGGTGGTGCCTCCAGTCAAGAAGCCCCACTGAGCCATCTGCTTGCCCCACGCACTCACTCCAAAGGGGAGCTGCCCCAGGTAAGTATCCCGAACCCCACCCTCTGCCCAGCCTTGAGCCCCTTCCCATGCCCTAACTCCTGTACCCCAGCCCTTAGCCAACTCTAGCACCCTAGTCCTTCCTAGACCACACCCCCCAACCCGGAGCCCCTTCCTCCATCCTAACTCCTGCATAGGACCCACACCTCTATCCCAGTATCCCACTCCCCCACTCCAAACCCCTTGGCCCCAGCCTGGAGCCCCTTCCTGCACCTCAAACACCTCATCTCTTGCCCCACCTCAGAGCCTGCACTGCCAGTCAGAGCTTCACTCCCTCCTGCCTTAACCCACAGACCCCTCCTGCTCACGGAATCCCTTATTTTGCCCCCACCCCACAGCCTAGGGGGCCCCATAAAATCAAATAGCCCCAAGCCCGCAGAAGAGACAATCCACCCCTGGCAGAAGGCCCCAGATGGGGAGTGGTTGAAGGAAAAATTCGGAAAAGGAGCTTTGGCAGAGCAGCAGAGGAGGAAGGCAGAGACATTCCCGCTTTGGTCACCCCTTAGAACCAAGTTAGGCCAGGAGTGGGTCAGGATATAATTGAAGGCAGAGAGTGGCTCTAGTCAAGGGGAGAGAATACGAGCATGGCAAAATCAATTAAGCTAAATAAATAGGGACTTGGAATGTTTTTTCCCTGAGTTTGTTCAGAGGAAGTGTAAACAGCCGAGAACTCCCTGGAACGTGGAATCAATCTGCTAAGCGAAAACATGAAAGTGCTGGCTAGGACTTTGCAGGAAGAGCTGTGGGTGCAGGGAGAAGGGGGAGATGAAACGAAGGCCCATGCATCACTCTCACGGCAGAAGCCGTGTGCACCGCATCCGTTTTACCAGGTCCATGGTGACTCCATTGAACCATCTTAGGAGTAGCCAACATGGCATCATCCCTTCCAGACTCCCTGTCAGGCACGTTGGTCCCGTGAGGTAGCCATTTCCTGCTGACCTCTCCCAGAGATGCTCCTGCATTAGTGGAACTATCCAGTGCCGAAAACCCTGAGTTCCCTACCCCCTTGCTCACGGCAGGGAGTATGGAGAAAGGAGGATAAATTCTCAGCACCAGTCCTTGAAACCGGGATTCAAGCAGGTCTTGATTGAATGGTGGAATTTACTCTTCCTCCTATTACTAAAATAGTGTGGTTTTTTTAAACCACTTTCGTTTTTCACATTGCAGGTAACTCCAGTGTAAACATGCAGCTGATGGAAAAAAAGCCATTTTAAATTTTAAAAACACTATTACGCTAATTCTTCCTTCTTGTGAAAGTCTTAGGCTTTTTGTCTTCTCAAATCCTCCAAGATCCCATTTACAACTCCTGCTGCTCGTTCCCCCTATTTCTTTGTAGGCTGCTTACTTACTCCTCAGGGATTCATACGCGTCTAAATTTTGTAAATGGCCACTAAAGTGGAGATGAACATTATAAAATACATTTCAATCACCCTCACAATTTAGACTAATTCATTGGCAACCATACAAAATGCTATTTACAAGGTACTTGCATCAGCTGGGAGCTGGAATTAAAGTCTTTGGAATCAATCAACCATCATTTTCATCCCTTTTATTTTTCATACAAGAGAAATTATTGATCTAAGCTTTTCAGCCTCATTTAATATACTGGAATGGGCTTTAAATTTCCCATGTAAACCTCAGTGGAGATTATCAACCTCGTCTTGCTTAACGCAACACAAAGCAGTTGAGCTGATGAGACCACAATATTGTATGTGACATCATAGTTATTGTATAATATGAGACAGGCATCTGGGAGAACAGAGGGACTCTCAAGAGGTTCAGAATTTGAGGCTGGTTTTAAATTAGATGTCAACCACCCGTCCACACTGCCCTCCTGCGGAAGAGCTCTTGCGCAAGAGAGTTTACACTTGTTAGAAAAGAGCGTAGCTCTTGCGCAAGAAGCTCTCTCTTCCCACGCTTTACTGTAACTCTTCTTGCGCAAGAGCGGGTGGGCAGTGTGGACGCTCTGAGGAAGAACGATTGTTCTTGCGTAAGAACCTGCCAGTGTAGACATAGCCCAAGAGCGCCCATTGGGGTGAGGCAGTCCCACAAGGCTTCAAACTCAGAACAATGTTCTACAATACTATTAATTAATCAATTAATTAGTTAATTTTATTTCAAATATTTTTACTCCACCTCTCTATTTAAAATATTCGAGGCGGCTTACAACACACACACACACACACACACACACATATAAAAAGTAAAACACAGGACCCCGAAGGGGGAGAACTTCACAAGTCCCGTTAGCATAATCAGGGCTGGGTACACACCTGGGATGGATTGGGTGGGTGCGGGGAAGGCGGATCTCTTCACTGGTTGTTCTTATTAAGACCTTGGCGTGGTAGTTTTGCATTCGGACACCATTATGTTGGATGTTTTCAAACTCATTAGGTAAGATTATAGTTTGGGGTCTGTCTATGCATGTGTGTGAGCGAGCGAGCTGGCCGAACAGTGACAAAATAAGCAAAATCCACAGAATTACATTCACCAAGCTCTGAGATATAGATATGATAGGCAATCAGACAGACTGAATGTAAGACATTGGATCCTGCGTGTGACGACCGTGTATGTAACTAATGATTCCAAGAGTATGAAATGTATTAGATGCCAGTTGTAAAGTACAAAATGCAAATAATCCAGCATGGTTTGTTGATACAAATCATGTTATACTCATGCTTCCACAGCAGACGTGAATTAGTAATATGGGATAGAATATGCCTGTCTCCTATCCAAATTTACTCTAGATAGTGAATCAGCAAGTGCTGCAGGGGAGCGCGTCTGCATTCATGAAGTTCAGGCAATGCTTCCTTAGTCTGCATAACTTCCAGGCTCCACACGATGAAAGTTCTGATTGGCGATATTAACAGATAAGGACACCAGAAAGGATTCAGTGGGAATACAAAATGTTCCATTTCAGAGGAAACAGAAGACAAAACGCTGTTACAACCAAAGCCAAGGCAAGATAAAAGCGGTTGGGGCTGATGTGGCACAGAAGATTTTTTGCATTATATGCAAATCAAAAGAGAATGAATGTGCTTGCGGGCTGAACTCCTAGTGGTCCATTTCAGAGGCTAATTTGTGTGCAGGTTGTTACTTTCCGTACTAAAGGGGAATAATCATGGAATAAATAGAGCAAGATAAGTACATATGCTGCCATTGTTTTGTTTCGGCATAATAGCATCATCAATGAAGCCTGAATGCAGCCCAATTAGCATACAGTAATTAGAATCACAGTTGCCTTTTCATTTTCTTTTGCACACCATGATGAGGTAATACTGGGATTCTGCAGGTAGAGCTCACCATTTGATGCATGCATCCTATTGATTTATATGTGAGAGAGAGGGGACACAGAAACATCAGGTATCATGCATGCATGTGGGTCCATGCCTAATCAAGACAGCCTCTAAGCACATGCTAGAGTCCAGTGGAAATGTAACACGTGCTTAAGTACTATCCTAAAGAGCAATGCTTTCTTGAATGGGACATTGCTGGAATAAAATCATGCCATTGAAGTGTTGTTATTATAGCAGGAATCAACAGATGGCATTGTTACAAAGGGCCTTATGAACATTTTTTTCCCTAAATGTGCGAGTAAGGTTTTAGTTGTTGAAGAAATGTCATAGTGTGGTTTTCTAATTGTGCTTTGAAAGCAGCCGTGGCAATGGCAGACAGTTTGCGCTCTGCTTTATTCTTTGTATTTGGAGGCAATACCTGGGACAGAGGAGCTTCTTGGGAAACACGCATTATTAGCCTGTGTGCTGACACTTCTGGAGGAGTGAATTGCCTGTGGATTGTGTTCACTGCCTAAATTCTAGAATTTGGGCATATGTACACATATAGGCTCTCTCTACACTGCGGCAGCTTTTCGGAAGAGGAAATGCAAATGAAGCGCTCATTTGCAAATCTCATGCTCTCATTTGCATATTCTCTTCCGATCCTTTTTGCGGAAGAGGTTTTTGCGATTAAAAAACCCTGTGTAGACGGGGCCATTTTTTGGAAAAAAACCCATTTTGCGCAAGATCCCGTATTCCTCAAAAAATGTTTACAGGATCTCGTGCAAAATGGGGTTTTTCTGACAAATGGCCCCGTCTACACTGGGCTTTTTAGCGCAAAAACCTCTTCTGCAAAAAGGATCAGAAGAGAATATGCAAATGAGAGAGCGAGATTTGCAAATGAGCTCTTCATTTGCATTTCCTCTTCTGAAAAACTGCCGCAGTGTAGACGTGGCCATAGGGCATGGCTACACTAGGAAATTATTTTGAAATAACTAAATTTGAAATAATAACTCCCAGAATAACACACTTCAGGGGAACACTGAAACAGCTCAGAATTATTTCAAATTAGCACAGCCACACTGATTGGAGCCTGCCTCAGATTTAGGGCACCCAGAAGCACTCTGGGGAGGAACCAGGAGGGTGGATACTTCCTGTGGCTGCTTGGTCAGGCTTTCAGGGGCTCCTTTCTATTGCCGCATCTCACATGCCCCTCCTCCACTGCCTCCCTGCTCCAAGAACACCATACGGATGTAGTGTGCTCTGGTTGCCCTTGCAGATGCCACAGCACTGACACCATGGAGCCAGAGCAGCTGCAAAGCAGTGCCAAGCTCATGGGCCTCGTGCTGCACCTCATGGCGCAGTTCATCAAACTGCCCTCATGCTGCTCCAGCACAATGACCAGCCCGAACCGGAGGGCCTCTTCACCCAGGTCCTGGCACTCCTGCTGCTGCAAATGCCTCTAAATCCCTGCATACTGTGAAAAGCCGCTTGTAGCGGAGGGAGACCAGTTCCAATTCGTGGGACCTCATCGTCCTGCAGCGACGGGCCAACCAGCTTTGGTTCCAGAACTTCCACATGTGGAAGGCTACCTTCCTGGAGCTCTGTGAATGGCTCACCCCTGCCCTCAGGTGACAGGACACCTGACTGAGACCCGCCACCCCCCTACAGATGCGCATCACCATCGCCCTGTGGAAACTCACCACGCCAGATACTACCGCTCTGTCAGGAACCTGTGCAGCACGGGGAAAACCAGTTGGGGCCCGGCTTCTGCAGGTAGCCATGGCCACCAACCAGGTGCTGCTACAGAGGGTCGTCACTCTGGGCAACACTGACAACATCATGGATGGCTTTGCCACCATGAGCTTCCCCAACTGTGCGGGGGCCATAGATGGCACTCACATCGCCATCCTAGCCCCCAACCACTGTGCCTCAGATGACATAAACAGGAAGGGGTACTTCTCGATGGTGCTGCAGGCTCTCATGGACCACAAGAGATGCTTCACCATCATCAGTGCCAGCTGGTCGAGGAAGGTGCACGACGCCCATATCTCCTGGAACTCCTGCCCATTCCAGAAGATGCAGGCTGGCACTTTTTCCCCTGACTGCCCTGTCAGGGCCGGGGACATGGACATGGACATCCTGGGCAATGCAGCCTACCCCTTGCTCCCATGGCTTATGAAGCCCTACATGGACAGCCTGGACCCTCACCAATGAGCACGTCAACACCAGGCTGAGTAGGTGCCACAAGGTGGTAGAGTGTGCATTCGGCCACATAAAGGGGAGGTTCAGGAGTCTCCTCACCCGCCTGGACCTTAGTGAATGCAACATCGCCTTTGTGGTGGCCTTTTGTGCACTCCACAACCTCTGTGAGAACAAGGGGGAGATTTTCCTGCCAGGGTGGGGGACAGAGGCTGAAGGGCTGGCCGGGGCTTATGAGCAGCCAGACACCAGTGGCATTCAATGAGCACATAAAGGGACTTTGTTCATCTGGGAGGCCTTGAAGAAGAGTTTCAGCCATGGCCAGCTGTGAGACTCTCTTCTGTGCCTCTCCACAAGGGGCCCCTGCATTTCCCCTGTGTGCCTTTCCTTCCCCACCCCTCCCTTCCCCTGCCCTCCCTTCCTAGCTTTCCCCTTCCCCTGAAGAGCAAATAAAAAAGCCTTTTTTTGGGGGGGGAGGGGAGGACAAACAAGTGTGTTTATTTGGGGATATAAAATGGGAGAGGGATTGGGGAAAAAATCTGGAAGGGGGAGAGAAGGGGGAACAGGGCTCAAGGATGGGGTTGGGAGTGGCACCTGCCTCAGTCAGCTCGTGAGGCTTCAGCTGCCCTAGAGGTCCCACCACCCCATGTTCTGGGGCCCCATTGGCCCCTGAAGGGCTTGGGGGGGAAGTCACTGGGGCAGGAGGGAACAGGGGGGAAGGGGCTGGTGGCCCGCTCCACATTCCCTCACCCAGGTGAGGGAAGAGCACATGGCTTTGTGCTGGTGTGCCAGCTGGTCCCAGGAGGCCTTCCACTGTTCCCGGTCAGTGGCCTGCTCCTGGCATTCGTCGTTGAGCCCCTGGATGAGGGACGGTAGGCAGGCCATCTGCTCACGGTCTTCTGTTCCTCGTGCAGATGGCATGGGAGGTGGTGGACATGCCACGCTTGCAGCTGGCCCAGCCGTGAAGAAAAGTGACAAGGGCAGTCACCCCAGGATACACTCTGCATGAGGCCTAGCCCTAATCGCTGCGCTGACACCGAAGGTCTCGGTTCAGACGATGGCGATGTGCTTCGAGCCAGGCCATACATTGCCTAGACAGCGGGCACTTTTCAGCAGGGGCATGGACATCCTAGGGGAGCATTGCAACACCCATAGCCCGGGGACAAGCAGGCATGGGAGGGTGCCGGCCAGGCCAGGCGTCTCCACAACTCCAGCCTTGTGGAGGCTGATGCCGGGTTTGTCCTGGCCGGATTCAACGATGACAGCGGAGAGGAAGGGCGGGGAAGGGGGAAGGTGACTGACCCCCCCCCCCTCCCAGGATGGCATCAAGCTGGTTGTAGTACCAGCACATGTGAGGTGCACCTCAGATCGTCCACTCTGCTCCCTACCCTTATTGTAGGCCTGCCAGAGCTCTTTGATTTTCATCGTCAAGCATCTGGGTTTGTCCTTTTTCAGCCAGGCCGGCGGCCACCCAGTCATAGACATCGGCATTTCACTTCCTGGTGCACAGATCCCGGAGGTTGGTCTCCTCCCCCCAGACCTCGATGAGATCCAGGATCTCTGCTCCGGGCCAGCCTAGTGCTCTCTTGCGTCCCTGGCCAGTGGCAGCTAAGAGTGCTGCGGGAGTGCTGGCAGCTGTGAGGGGCTCAGAAGTAGTGCTGGGGTCTGCCATGGATCCTGAGATGGGTGCAGTATGGCATGGGGCTGGCAAAGCTCTCCTCATGCCACAAGCCCTTTTCCTGCCGCCTGCTGCTTTAAGCTCCACAGGAGAAGGGGAGCAGTGGAGCTGGCAGGTGTGGCTAGAGCGGCTGCAAGTGTAGATCTGAGAGGTCTCTGGAGGCCAATTATTTCGAATTAGCAGCAGCTGAGCATCCACACTAATGCTACTTTGAAATAACAATTTCAAAAGAAGCCTTACTCTCCGAGGAGAGCAGGAGGGCAGATTTCTAAATACCCAGCTCATTTCGAAAGATTTTGAATATTATTTCGAAATAACGGGCTTGGTAGTGTGGATGCCCCACTTGTTATTTCTGAAATAACTCCCCAGTGTAGACCAGGGCCTAGCAACCTACACATGTACCCATGCTAATGTTTCTCTTCCACTGGGATCCTGACCTGCAAGGCCCTACAGTTCAGTTACTGCTTAGGAGTATCTGAAAAAGGACATAGGTATTCAGAGATGGACAACATTATTAGTATTATTTATTGTCTGGTCAGCAGGGCCAGTCCGAGCCATTCACGCGCCCCCCGGGCCTTAGGAGCGCGGCGCCACTCCCGGGAGTGCGACGCATTTGCGGCCCCACCCCCGGGCGCGCGGAGCATGCGCGGTGCCGCCCCCACCCGGCCCGACAGCCCCGCGCGGCGCCCCCCTACAATGAGGCGCCCCAGGTGGTAGCTCGGCTGGCCCGTACCTTGGGCCGGCTCTGCTGGTCAGGTTTACTTGAACACCGTATTCTTTCTACAGTGAAATTTACTTTTGTGCAGCAGGTTTGCATTAGGCCTATCCACCACTTAATTTTGCAAAGCAGGACTTGAGGGGGACCAAAGTGGTGCACAGATATGGTGCTGGCCTGTACAGGGATGAATTTCCCCCAAAGTAAAGAAGCAGAGATACACATTACAGGCAGTAAGTAATACACTAAGCCCTTGGTGATAGCTGGAACCAGAGCAAAATACACAAATGGAATTTAGGATAAATATAATAAAACTCCCTTTTATTGGAAACCTAAACCAAGCTCTGATAGTCATCAGATGTCAATGCGCCAAGTCTGCTTTGTGACTTGAAGTGACGCAGACTTTAATAACCCAGATGCATTTTTGCTCTCCTGACCTCTGTATATGATTGAGTGATGGTATCTAGAAAGAACTTGAGTCACGGCCCATTTTGACACTGGATGGAGGTGGGATAGTGAGTGTATGTAGATATACATACTGCACATATGCAGCATTTACATCTTTTATAGCTTCTTTTAGCATTTGTTAATAGCAGAAGCCCCCTGTTTGCTGACCAGAATGAAATGGGAGGGATACGAAAATGCCTTCCATTTAAAGAAATGGGCTGTGAACATATTGTCAATGTCTATGAATCTCTTTATAGATTTACAGCGTGTATGCCATAAATCAGTCTGGCTTTTTTTGAGCCCTATACCTAAGGATCACTCAGGACAGAGCTCAACGTTTAAAGGTGCAATGCACAGAAAACAGAATGGCCTTTCCTTTCATTGATCTAACAAGGTGCACCAGTGTCCAAAGTGAGGTGTAATTTACAAAACAGAATTTATGCAAGCAAGCCAAATGCTTAATGCAGATGTTTCCCCCATGTATTTCATTCATTTTTAGGGGACTAACCTCCATAGTGTATGAGGTCAGTCTTCTAAGGTATAACCTGTTACTTCAATAGTGAATTGCTGCAGTAGTGAAGTTTGCTTAATTCCCATCACAAGGGCCTTTAATATGTGTAACAACCCCTCGTGTTTCTTCAGCAGGAATTGAATCTAGATCTTCTGAACAAAGCAAAAGCTTCTTCCAGTTGAGCTAAAGGAGCAACTCCATCAGCTGGCAGCAGAAGTAGGCTCTTGTCTTAGGTTGACCAGTCTCTGGAACAGACACAATATACTTAGCCAACTTGTTACATGTGTATAACATATCCCTTTGGTATATATGGTCATGCCAATTTTCTTCCACAATTTGATCTGAGGAAGTGGGTCTGGTCCACAAAAGCTCACCACCTAATAAACCATCTTGTTATTCTTTAAAGTGCTACATAGTCCTGTCTTTTAAAAAAAAACCAACATCCTTTGGGTAAAATTCTGGTTCCACTGAAGTGAATAACATAACTTCCATTTACTTCAGTAGCATAGGATTTAACTCATCGCATCCAATCCTAGCGGATTCTCCTAGGAAATTAAACAAGGCATGGTAACATTTGTATAGGGTTTAGTTATACAATTGAATAGGACGTCATCCTTGCTGTGCAATGCTGTAGAATGGTTCTAAAACATATTGAGATTCTGCCTGTTTATAGATTAGTTTCTATAAAATCCAGTTAAATTGCTACAAACCCTCTTAAATCCTGTACGACTTCTCCATAAAGGACGTGGTGACAAGTTAGACATTTTTCATTGGGAGTGCTGTACGAGGGAAATGTATCTACAGATATAGGTAGCTAACAGAACACTGTTCATTGGGCCCTAAAATATGCAGCATTTTCCGCATGTTCATACTTTTAAAAAAAGTTGATATACACTGCAAATGGCTTCTCTGGTCTGGCACTTAACAGGCTCTTACTGTTTTTCCAGACTTAAGAGACTACTTTAAAAGGCCAGGAAGTAGTAGTGCACCTCGGTTCAGCCAAGCACTTACCCATGTATTTCAAGAATGTGCTTAAGGACAGCTGAGTTCAATTAAATTTGACTTTGTGTTTTTTGTTAAGCATGCGCTTAAGTACTTCACTGAATATGGATGGACTTAACCATATGCTTAATAGCTTCAGAGGGGTAGGCGAGTTAGTCTGTAACAGGAAAAGCTTGAAAAACAACATATAGTCTGGTAGCACTTTAAAGACGAACAAAACATGTAGATGGTATCATGAGCTTTTGTGGGCACAGCCCACTTCTTCAGATGACCGGAGTGTTGGATGTCCAGAACTAAAATGCTTAATGTTAGCTTAACTGGGTGCTGTATTCTACGTTTTCCAATTAAATGTTATAATTGTATTATATTTCATGTGGCTTCACAGCATTCATCTCTAGCCAGCAGAAGTAACTGGGATAATTTGCTTTTCTTGCTTATCCAGAACTGATCATTATAGGGACAGATAACTTCCTAGAAATAGCATTTCCCCCACCATCTTGGTAAATACAGAAGCAAAAAGTCCATGGCAGGAGCAGATCTTTAGAACATGTGACTTCAGCTTGTCCCAGCAGGGAATATGTTATGGTGTGTTTAATAGAAATATACAAATCAAAAAGGTCAGCTGTGTCTGATACGTCTAGTTATAGCGCAACAGAAATGGTCTGCTAAAAAGAGGGGTGTTTGTTGAAATGTCTGGTGGACAAGGATTGCAAAGAAGAACTTCTTGATCTATCCCAATCCAAGTCTCACCGTGAGACTTTGTTCAAGTGACTCATCCTTGCTTTCTAGAGAAAGAAACTGAGGCAGGCTGGTAAATAATACTTTGGAGGTCTTCCCTATGGTACAAAGATGAGGTGATCCTTATTATGTGCACTTTTATAGCTCTCTCTCCTAGGAGCTCACTTGAGAAACATGAATGAATTATTCAAATGATTGCCTCTGGAACTACTCTGATTGTAAGCTGTATGACTGCTTTTTAAATATTTTATTTATTTATATTTTGGGTCATTTAAAATAAGACATGGCAATTACATTGTCAGGACACAGAGAGGTATGTAATATAGAATTAGCAATATGAAATTACTTATTGTATATTGACCATCTCTCTCTCTCTCTCTGTGTGTGTGTGTGTGTGTGAGAGAGAGAGAGAGAGAACATGTGTGTGCAGGAGAGAGATGCCTGGTGCAATGTGGCTGTGATAGCTGACCTTTTGACAACATAATAATAGAAATACTAGATTAATACCATCTTGAGGATATTTGCACTGCAAGGTGTGTAGTGTAGGTTCATTTTCAAACACAGGGATCTAATGTTAGACATCTAAAACAATGTTTAGTCACCTAGGGTATGTCTAGACTACATGGCTCCGTCAACGGAGCCATGTAGATGAGTTTACTAGACATAGGAAATAATTTCACGAGGCATACCGGAGCGGTCGACAAAGGCTTCCCTTGTCGACCACAGCGCGTCCAGACTGCCCCGCTGTGCCGCCAAACAGCTGATCGGCACAGAGCAGCGGCCATTTTGTTGTAAATGAAGTGGCGATTATTTAAATCGCCGCTTCATTTTCCTATGTCTAATAAACTTATCTACATGGCTCCATCGACGGAGCCATGTAGTCTAGACATACCCCTAGATACCACATTTAAGTGTAACTCAGGGCATCCTCACTTGTATCCATAAATAAGATTCCTGTCTCCCAATCCTCTGCTCTTTTTCTACAGGTTGGACCCCCCTTGTCTGGCACCCTCGGGATCTGACCGGTATCGGATGAGGGATTTTGCCGGACCAGGGGAGGTCATTTCTGGTCCCTCTGCGACCAGCCCCCCAGCTCTGGCCCGGCCCACTGGCCTCCTGGCTGGCTCCCCACCTGCTGCCGGCCCCACTGTCCTGCCGACCCTCCTCCAGGCAGCTATGAACTGGGGTTCTGGCCCCTCCCAGGCAGCTGCACACCAGTGCTCTGGGTCCCCCATGGGAAGCCATGCACAAGGTCTCTCGGCCCTGCTGGGAAGCTGCGTGCCGCTGTTCTGGGCCCTGCTGGGCCACCGCCAACATGGCTCCCAGCCCCACCAGTCAGCCACACACCAGGTCTCCCACTCCCGCTGGACAGCCTCACTGTTGTGCGCTGGGTGGCCCCACCTGGCAACTCGCTGCAAGCAGCCCGCAGCCCTGCTGGCCTGCAGGGCTCCTGCTGCAGGCCCTCCAATGGGACTCTCTGGCCCTGCAACATCCGTGCCAGGCTATGGATGTTGCCGGACCACAGAGTCCCAGTTTAGAGACTTTCAAACTTATCATATCATTGGTCACTCCCTTTCGTAGCTCACACTTGCCTGTATTTCTGGTATCTCCGGTCTTCTACCCCTCCACCAATGGAAGTTAGCTGAGGAGAGCTTGATTCCTTGCCTCTTTCTTTTCTAAATGTGCCCTATTAGATGACCAATGTCATCTGAAGCTCCCAACTCCCCCCATATAAACAAAAACCAACCTTCCCCATCGTTTATCAACACTTAAATGAAACAACCCACCACCTCTACACCATGCACGGAAGTCAAGGCTGCTCTGCTGATAGATGGGAAGCCAGATTGGCAGTCAAGGGAGGAGGAAAACTGGTTATATGCTGACGAGGGGAATCTGGGGGAGGTTTTGCTAAGGGCTGGCTATACGGTCAGACTGAATACACTGAAATAAATTCTATTTTTTATGACAATGGGAATCCTTTGTACTTTCTGGCTTGTTAAGTTTGTGTGTTATTATGATTCACATTGGTCAGACCGGCCCTCTCTTGACTGCAAAATGATTTTTAATATAACTGAGAAGGGTTGTTCTACCACAGCGCCTGTTCTTCATTGAGACAAGGCATTTCTTTGAGCCAGAAGCTGCAAAAACAGCTAAGGGAACTGAACAGGGGTCAAGCCAATAGAATTCTATCCGTTAATGAATTGGCAGTCCTGCTGATGGTGGCGGGGAGAGTGTAAAGAGGAAAATGCTCTGGGGCCTAGAAATCTTGGTTACTACCGCCACAGGCCACAGGCCTTTTAAACTGCTGTGGAGTGCCGTGTGGCGCTCTGCAGACAGCGCTTAGTGCTGGGGGCTTGGCATGGCACACCCCACACAGTGCTTGAGGCTGGCTCAGCCCCTCCCCTTTCCGCCTGAGTCCTCGCTCCTTATAGGAGCACAGAGCTGAGCCCTGCCAACATTCCCAGTGGCCCAGCGTGGCTGTCAACCCCCCTGTTAATTGGTTAATACTAATTAATTACCCTAGAACCTACTGAATTTTAGAGAGAATGGCCTCCTTGCTACGCAGGTGTAGAGGCTGTTTTAAAAACATTTAGTAACAGGCTGTTGCTCTCAGTTCAATTCTATAGGACTTTCCTGTCAAGATACTTCCTGCATTGCTATATAGCAACTGTAAGGGCTAACCTTGTGGAAGGGCTGTCACACAGTGGATCTAAGCCACTTGGGGCCTGATCCAAAACCCACTGAAAGCTAGGGGTTGTATGTTTTAGGGTATGTGGCAAATGGAGCCTCTGGAAAGTAGTCATCCCCTGAGACAGGTGTATACCCCAGTGTACTTTGGTGAACTTCAGTCATCTTGGGTATGTCTACACTGCAGTTTTTTCCGGAAAAATGGCCGTTTTTCTGAAAAAACTTCACTTACGTCCACACTGCAATTGCGTTGTTTCGAAAAAAAATCGAAAGAACAGAGGGGTTTTTCCGACATTGGTAATCCTCATTCTATGAGGAAGAAGCCTTTTTGTGAAAGAGCTCTTTCAGAAAAAGGCGTGTGGGGACGGGAAAAAGGGAGTTCTTTCGGGAGAAGAGGAAAGAGGAAAAAGCACAGATGCCCTGGTGGACACTCTGTCCATAGTAATCACAGCTTAAATGCGACAGAGCATCTCTTCAGTGTGGATGTTGTCTTTCAAAAAAGCAGAACACTTTTTCGTTGCGCTTTTGCAGCGTGGACGCTCTTTCGGAAGAAGTTTTTTCGGAAGATCTCTTCCAGAAAAGCTTCTTCTGAAAGAAGCCTGCAGTCTTCTTAGCCTTCAAAAGGGAAGAAAAGAATTTGAGAAAGGGCCTCTTTGAACCATACAATCCAGGGGAGGCAGGCAGGAGCATATCCTTTTAAAAGCGGTTCATACAAGAGGCCATTTGTAATGAATTAGAAGTTTTGTTGGCCCTACAAAACAATGCTGCACACATGGGAGCACCATTAACACCTTAACTAAGAACTATGTGCAGACAGCTTCCTTTTACACAGCACTCCCGTGACAGATACTAATATCCAGCCGGAAATGGCTTATAGTTTAGGATTTTAAGTACAACCGTTAAAATCCTTCCACATACAAACCCTTTGCAATACGTTTTGCTCATATGCAACTATCATGATTATGAGGGTTAGCCAGCAGCCTGGGGACTAAGGGGTTAACTATACCTAGCCAGGTGGAGTGGCCAATAGGAATATAGGAATTTCAAACTGGGACAAAGGAATTTGGGTTTTTCCCTCCTGTGTCTCTCGGTGAGTTCTCTCCAGCTATTGAGGGGGGACAGACACTATGTCTCCCTCCAAGAAAAGACTCTTTCTTCACTTTCTGTAAGTAGGGTAAAGTTTAGATAAATCTGTTAGGTTTCTTGTTTTATGGTTTGGGTATGAGATCTGATGTCTGTACACTGTGTAAAAGATGTTTTGGCTTTTCTTTGTAACTAAGTTCTAGGCCCATGGAGTTCTCCATGAGTATATTTTGTTACTTTTCCATCTAGTCATTATACTTGCAACAGGAATATTGTTGTAATAATAAAAGTTTTCTCTTTCCTTTTTATTAACCCGGCATTGGTTAATTGTGTGCCCTGATTTTTATTTTAGGGGTGAGATTTCCCAAATGATCTTTCCCCTAATTTCATTATTAATATTTGGGTGGTGGCAGCGGAAGTTTTATTCCCAAAATCTAGGGTTTTAAGATTTTGGGGGGAAGTTTTATACCAAAGCCTGGTAGACAAGGCTTTGGGGTACACTTGCTGGCCCCCACTTCTGCATTTATCATTCCAGAGTGGGGAAGGAGCCATGACAGCAATGAATATTGTATTTGAGGAAGAGTATTCAATGAAGATGGGAAATACTTCTGCACTGATTCCCACCTGTTTCTCCCCACCTTTTGTTTGTTTAATCACAACTTTGAAACTTTCCGAAGCCTTCTAGTGCTTGAATAGCTTTAGAAATAAGGAATACCAGATTAAAGAAGTTGACCCTCTTACTTTAAACGGGCTGTTCATTTAGCAAAACCTGATCCAGTTACCCCCATATTCCTCTACGCAGGCCATTTCCATGTTGTTCCACACCATATCTTTGCCGGAGGAAATAAACACATTATTTGCCCATTACCCAAAGAAACGGTGGGTTCCGCAGCTGCAGGATGTTTTTTCGCCCGCTGTTGGGGCTACAGAATAACGCAGGTCAAGTTTCCTCCTGTTTTGTAATTCGTAACTGCCAAATATTATGACTGAAATCACGCCCAATGTAGATAGTTTAGATGAGGCTTATGCACCACTCAGGTTTCGTTTATACTGTACTTCGAGAGTTGAAGTGGTGTGTAGGCTTTGAGTGAGCTCTCTGCAGGAGCTGAATTTCACCCCGCTTGCTACATTTGGTAGACAATGTTTTAATTGACAATGTATTCAGGTTTCTATGATCCACTCAGCCTCGTCATGCTTTTGTTTTGTCTCACAACTCTTTGCCATCCTTACTGTACACGCTGTATTGGTCTGTCTTCCGTCTTAGTGACTCAGAAGGTAATGAGAGGTGTCCCGGTGCCAAACCACTAACCCAGGTTATATAAATTAAACTTCTATGGGGAAAGTAGGGATTTTTCCTTTTAAAAGGCTATTATCCTTGTAAACTTGGATATAAAGGCAGCATATGAAGCCCCACCCGTCTGAGGCCAACCAGAGATTCTGGTTTAGTTAGAGGCTGAAAATCTAAATGTTTCTGCATCAGCTTTAAGTCAAACAACAACACCCCTTTCACAGCTGAATCGCCTGAACACAGCATCAGCTGAAAAAGCACTCAATGGTATTCCCATCCATCATTCTCCATATGGCTTTTTTTAACTGGTGAGTATCGATTACCCAGTCCCGCGACGTGTAGATCAATAACTGTTTTCAGAAGAATATTGTGTGAGGCTGAAGAAATTAGTTTATTTTGTAACGGCAAGAAACAAGGTGTCACTCTGACCCCTGGACTCCCTCCTAAGCACGTACAGAGGCCAATGCCCAAGCAAGAAAAGGCTGAGGCAGCAGCACATTGATTAAATGGGTTCCTCTGTGGGTTAAACAGGGCAGGTGCGAAGAAGAGAAAGGAATAGAAACGTCAGATCAGAGGTTCTCTCCACTCCTGCTGAAATCTACAGCTAGAGCAAGATGCTTTTCATTTGCCATTTCCCGTCTGCACCCCTGCCTCTCCAACAGTGCTCCATGGTGTGGAGAAAAACTATTTCATTGAAAACAAACACACAGAGCTCAGTTTTGTGTGCACGTATTAATTCTGCTTTACTCACGTAAAGCCTAAGGACCCGAGGCATGGTATTGAACCTGACATCTTAGGGCTATAGCCATGTGCCTCTACAGCCTGAGCTAGAAGCCAACAGCCTCTTAGCCAAGACTGCCAAGCAGACTTCTCAGTGGTCCCAGCGCCTCTGGGCTACTCTCACATAAAGACACATGTTGCAGGTAAGAGAAAGAAAATATTGGGCTGAAATATTCAAAGCTCTGTACGGGGTGCGTCTACACTGCGCCGTTATTTCGAGATAACTAGCGTTATTCCAAAATAACCATGCGAGCATGTACACAGCTATTCCGTTATTTAGAAATAATTTCGAAATAATGGACGGCTTATTCCGAAATCTGTAAACCTCATTCTATGAGGAATAACGCCTCTTCCGAAATAAGGCATGTGTGGACACTCCACTGCTGCTATTTCGAAATAGCCCCTCACCAGGGCCATTCTAAGTTATTCCTCCTCAGTTCCTCCTGGGGCTCTAAATCGAGATAACACATCTACATTAGGGGAGCCTCCTCGCACTAATTTTTAGGCTTCCCTGCAGTGTGGATGCTCTATTTTGAAATAAGCTATTTTGGAATAACTATTCCAGAATAGCTTATTTCAAAATAAGCCTGCAGTGTAGACGTACTGTGGGGGTCGGATACTTAATTCCCATTAAAAGGGGCTAGGTGTCCAAATCTCATAGGCAGCTTTCAAATCTCAGCCCTTGAAGTTCAAACCTAGGGACTGAGTTGTTGTTTTTAATTATTAACAATACCCAAGTGCGCAGAGAACCTAGCTAAGATCTGGTCACCTTTACAATGGGCACTGTAGGAACACATGACAAGAGACTGTCTACTCTTTCAACAGCTTGCAATCTAAACAGACAGAAGAGAAGAAGGATGGAAGAATGGAAGGATTATTGACTTCATTTTTACCAAGGATCAAACGGGGAATCTTTGGCAGAGAATTGAACCCAGAGCTCCTTGAAACCTAGTGCAATGCTTTATTGACAAGAACAACAGATGTTTTCCATCACATTATCAGAATCAAACCACTCTCCCAAGCCTTCCTTACACAGTATTTCCAACAGCCTCTAAGTTTCCTACTAACCGTGACTCACTATTACACAGTTTATGTGACTGAATGCTATCCCCACTTCTGCATACAAGCTGCTCCTAATTCAGAGCAATTACAACACTTGGAAATTTTCAGTGAGACGTTGAGGATGAAAATGATCATCTCTGTGCAGAGGTCTAGCACGAGGCTGAACAGCGTGGAGGTCCTTGAAATGAGGACCAAATGGGAAGTTAGCAGAATATTGATCTTGCGCTAGCATCTTCACCTTAAGAGTAGAATAAGGAGAGAGACCCCACAATGGGCTGGTGATATGGGCAGCTGCCTGACAAGTTAGGGGTTCCAACAAGCATTCAACACCCGAGTTTCAAGTTTGTCTTTAAAATGACAGGGTAACCAAGGAGGGCCAGTAAACTGGGGTGCATCTACATAGCACTGTTACTCGAAATAAGATACGCAATTTGAGCTATGCAAATTGCATATCTTATTTTGGGTCTGTTTCAAAATAGGTTATTTCATTATTTGGTGCTGTATACACAGAACCATATTTTGAAATAAAGTGCTATTCCGAAACGTCCTTTATCCTTCATAGAATGAGGTTTACAGGGACGTTGGAGTGGGCTTGCTGTGAAGACGCAGGATAGCTATTTTGGGATCCTCCGGCATTCTGAAATAGCATTGCAGTGTAGACGTACCTCTGGTGTGCCACCTGACCAGCAGGCCTATCAAATAACATTGTGAGCAGCAGCAGATGTTTAGTCTCTTTTCTTACCATAAGAACACAAGAACAGCCATACTGGGTCAGAGCAAAGGTCCATCCAGCCCAGTATCCTGTCTGCCAACAGTGGCCAGTGCCAGGTGTCCCAGAGGGAGTGAACCGAACAGGTAATGATCAAGCGATCTCTCTCCTGCCATCCATCTCCATCTTCTGACAAACAAAGGCTAGGGACATCATTCCTTACCATTAATGGACTTAACCTCCATAAATGTATCTAGTTCTTCATGGCTGAGTTTTATTTCTTCATCTCAAAACAGCTCCACAGATAAACCAGGCCATTTCCCCGACAGGGGCCTACTTTCCCCTACCGGGCCTCTCTTTCAGCAGAGCTACTTGTTGGCTTTTGATCAAAGTACCACGTGGCCTGCAGGTGAGCCACTGGGGGGATGCCCGTGGATCATAGAGGGATAAGCACAATTTGCTTAAGAGGCCGTCTCACCAAAGTAGCACAAAGATGCTAAGAGAGACACTTGGCTGTCGCAAAGGTGACAGAATACTCTTCATTGTTTTGCCTTGGCTTTGTCAAAGCTGCCAAAACAAAGCAAACCCATTTAGGATACCGACGGTGTTTAAAATGGCTGGTACAATGAAAGTGAAACCCCCTCGCTGACAAAGGTGCTTAAGAGACGCTTTCCTAATGAATCCTTGATGTGTCTCTTTAGCTTGTCATCTGCCGTCCACGGCTCTCTGAAACAACATATCGAAAGGTTCCACGCTGATGCAGTTGCCCCAGTACATTTATCCGGCACACCTCAGCATGCCGTGCATGCAGTATGCCGTGTGATTGCTTTTGCACTGCACGTCAATTAAACTGCATTCTGAGAGCATGTTGGCGTTGTTAAGGTTAATGACCTAATGACAAGTGTCAGGAAACAGGTTTATAATAAAATGGTCTAAATGAATTGCTTCCTTGATGAATGGGAACAATATGTTGGACTGGGAACAAGATGTTGAACAATATGTTGTGATTTGTCAATGTCATGGAGCAGCACTGTAACTAGCAAATGTGGTCTGGTGAGCCCCATCAGGGTCACTTTGGAAGGCATATAGGCATACTGGAAGGGAATCATATGATAGTTGCCACAGCCCACACAAAAAAAATGAGGGTCCAATCCTGTCCCACTAGGATCAATGGAAGTTGTATATATGAGAGCAGAAATGCAGACTTAATACCTGTTCACAATGCACGGTTAGCCACTGAAGGTACATCTATACTGCACAGTTATTCCAGAATAATTATTCTGAAATAGCTTATTTTGAAATAGCACATGTACACTGCAGGGAAGCCTCAAAATTAGTCCGAGGCAGGCTTCCCTAATGTAGATGTCCTATCTCGATTTAGAGCCCCATGAGGAATAACTTAGAATGGCTCTGGTGAGGGGCTATTCCAAAATAACTTTGCTATGTAGACACATCCTAAGGGCACATCTACACAGCTGGGCTAAAGCCAAAATAAGCTACGCAACTTCAGCTACGTCAATTGCATAGCTGAAATCAAAATACCTTAATTTGGCTTTTGGTGCTGTCTACACAGCAGGAAGTCTGGAGTAAGAAGTCCTCCAGCTTAACATTATTTTGACATTATGTCAAAATAACTGCTTGTAGTGTAGACGTGATTATGTTATTTCGGAATAACGTTAGTTATTCTGAAATAGTGCTGCTGTGTAGACATACCTTAAAACGAACAGCCTGTATGTTCCTTGATGGAAACAAAAGTTTTTAGAGTTGAATAATGATCCAGTCCCCTCACTCCCAACCTAGTGGGAAATTTGAAAAATCATAGAATCATAGAGCTGGAAGAGACCCCAGGAGGTCATCAAGTCCAGCCCCCTGCCCAAGGCAGGACCAACCCCAACTAAATCAACCCAGCCAGGGCTTTGTCAAGCCCAGACTTAAAAACCTCTAGGGATGGAGATTCCACCACCTCCTTACGTAACCCATTCCAGTGCTTCACACCTCCTAGTGAAATCAAAACATTTCAGCTGAAAATCTAAATATCTCTGTTTGGAAATGATGACATGGTGATTTATGGGAGCTGTAGTTCAAGTCCCTGATAGTTCAAGCAGGGAGCCTGGCCTATGGAAGAGCCTCTTTCATGCTGCCTCATAGTCTTTCCACTTAGGTGGGAGAAAAGGAGCATGATGGGAGTCTCTGGTCATGGAGCATCATGGGAAATGTAGTCCAGCTAAGGCGCCCAGGTTCTAGAGGAGAATGGCGCCACAAGGCATCTGAATTAGAACTCTCATGAGGCAGCATTGTAACAGCATTTTCAAACTTAAATATTTTATTTGGAGGTGTTTGGTTTTTGAAATTTGAAATTTGAAATTTTCTGCAGAAAGCAATCAATGCCCTAACCATTCAAATGCAGTTGTAGCTTGGGAGTAGGCCCACCGATGGGGGAGAAAGGGGAATGGAACCGCTTGCTCCAAAGGCCAGCAATTCAAAAGGGCTCGGAGCTCCTGACCACGGCCACTGCAGGAATGGCAGTGGCTAGAGCCCTAAGCCCTTTAAATCTCCCCGAGAGCACTGCACGGTGATGACTGTCATTAGCACCTTTAACACCTTAAACAACCTCATACTTCATATTTCTGACTTTACATACAAGAAGGAGACATGCACCAAAACAAGATATGCCGATCCAGCAGATTGTAACATAAAATTGATGCAAAAGCAACGAGGAGTCCTGTGGCACCTTACAGACTAACAGATTTATTGGAGCATAAGCTTTCGTGGGCAAAGACCCACTTCGTCAGATGCAATTAAAATTGATAGGTCACGAGGTATTTTGTCCAAAGCATCTTCAAGTTATGCATATTTACATTCATAAGCCAATTTAGGGGAGCACCTAGGCTTGACTGTAGGCACTGGATACGATTTGAAGTCCTAAGTCCTAAGGTGCCACAGGACGACTCGTTGTTTTTATGTCTGTGTTAGTGAAAAATGTATATTGTCCAGAGTATGTCATACAGCTGGATGGACAGTCCGTTGAGTTAGTGGATCAATATGTATATATTGGACAAACGTTGTAGATGAACAATGGGTTGGGCCTGGAGTTGAGCAGGAGGAGGAGGTTGGGTTGGGTTGCCTTTGGGAGTCTATGCAGTGTTTTTGTTGATCCCAAACTTTCCACCACCGCAAAAGCCCATCTCTTTAACACCAGTGTCCCTCCAGTAATGCTATATGGTTGCAAAACCTGGAATACGACACTTACAGAAGAATTAAAGCTGCAAACCACTCAAAGAGCAATTGAAAGACACATGGTGGGTGTAAGCATGTTAAATTTGCGCGCAAGAAGCAGTGTCAACAATATCATCCAAGTTACGTATGATCGGAAAAGGAGCTGAGCTGGCCATGCAGCAAGACTGAAAGACAACGGATGGACAGCGCATATAGTCCATTGGTATCCTCAAGATGTAAAAAGAACAAGAGGAAGGCCTCCACCATGTTGGGTGGATCCTTTATCGAGAATTTGTGGAAGGACATTGATGAGAACCACACAAAACAGGACGGCATGGAAAAGCTGCTATCTGCATCGGTGGTGGGACTATTGGCATCGATGAAATCATAGATCTTTCAAGGACGTTAGTTAAAATGTGTTAGCTGACATGTTTTAAATCCCTCCTTCTTTACCTAGTCAAGACACGACCTTTGAAAGCTACGAAAACTATTGGGCCCCATTTTATGATAGTACTTATGCAAAGACTACTTTAGAAATAAACGAACAGCCACAAAACATCTCACTGTCACTTATCTTTATGCAAATGACGGGGGTAGGATTTCAGAAGGTAAGAGAGCGGAGCTATTCATTCAAGAGCCATTCAGTGTGGCAATGCGTTCGGGCCCTAGTAATCCTCATTATGGAGGTCATGGCTCTCTAATGAAGGTTAAGTTTCATTGATAAAAATAAGCACTTTGCTACAGTAACATTTGTGGTTCCCATCTCCTAAAGAAAAGAAAAACTGCCTGAATTCCTGGTTAAGCAGTGCTAGAGGAGCTTGTTTTCCTGAAATGGAAAGTGAAAAATGAACATCGCTGAGTTGTCTCCTGGGCTGCGGGCTATGTGCATGCTTCAGTGTGGATGACTGGATGCCATTTAAGAATCCATCAGGATCAGCCGTGGGGAATGGTTTGGTACCTGTGCCTTAGGATGTTTCCGCTGTGGGGTATGTAGCTTTGACCAAAACCTGTTCCAACCAAGGGGAGTCACTCCATTGATTCCTGTGGGCTTTCGTTCAGCCCTCTATGCTAGGTAATACATAAGACCAAACGCTCGAGTTGATCTGTAGAGAGTGGCTTCCTTCTGCATCAATTTGCTTTTTAAAGAGTGACGCCAAGGAAAGGTAGAATCATAGAATCATAGAACAGGAGAACTGGAAGGGCCCTTGCGAGGTCATCGAGTCCAGTCTCCTGCCCTCGTGGAGGAACCAAGTACCGTCTAGATCAGGGCTTGACAAATGGCGGCAAAAGCCGCTTGCCAGCCCCGCACTGCGCATGCGCAAGAGCCGCATTGCGCATGCGCGCGCCGCTGGTAAACGGGGCGTGCGGCTGAGATCTACTCGCCACGGGACAGTAGATTCTATAGTTTGTCAAGCCCTGGTCTAGATCATCCCTGCCAGGTCTGTCTAACCTGCTCTTAAATATCTCCAGAGATGGAGATTCCACAAACCCCCTAGGCAATTTATTCCAGTGTTTAACCACCCTGACAGGCAGAAAGTTTTCCCTGATGTCCAACCTAAACCTCCCTTGCTGCAATTTAAGCCCATTGCTTCTTGTCCTATCCGCAGAGGCCAAGGAGAACAATTTTTCTCCCCCCTCTTTGTAACACCCTTTTAGATACTTGAAAACTGCTCTCATGTCCCCTCTCAGTCTTCTCTTTTCCAAGCTAAACAAACCCAGTTCTTTCAGTCTTCCCTCATAGCTCATGTTTTCTAGACCTTTAATCCTTTTTGTTGCTCTTCTCTGAACCTTCTCCAATTTCTCCACATTTTTCTTGAAATGTGGTGCCCAGAACTGAACATAATACTCCATCTGAGGCCTAATCAGCACAGAGTAGAGTCGAAGAATGACTTCTCGTCTCTTGCTCACAACACTCCTGTTAATGCATCCCAGAATCTTGTTTGGTTTTTTAGCAACAGCATCGACTCAGGTTTAACTTGTGGTCCACTATGACCCCTAGATCCCTTTCTGCAGTACTCCTTCCTAGACCGTCACTTCCCATTCAGTATGTGTAAAACTGATTGTTCCTTCCTAAGTGGAGCACTTTGCATTTGTCCTTATTGAACTTCATCCTTTTCTCTAGTTTCACAGAACCTATTGCAGGGAACAAAGATATTTCCCTGCCTTTTACAACTCTACTGTCAGTCCTGTGAGGTAGTACTTTTATAACATAGATAGGCCAGCATAGTCTCACAACCACACACTGTTTCAGATCGCACAATCTAAGATATTGGATTTGTGCAGAGCATGGAGAGAAAGTAGGCTCAAGGAGTTAGCTTCAGCTTGTGAAAACCTTAAGCCCGGGACAACTTCAAAATAAACTCCATCTCCCTTCAGTCCCTCAAACCTCTTTCTCTCCTGCCGATTTAAAAATAACGTGACCTGCTGCACCAGAGACAGCTGTCATTCCTTTGGCCGTCGCAGAACAAAGCCGTGAAGTCACCACGTCTACACTACATGCTTCTTGCTCAAGAAGCCTTTTGTGCAAGAGTTTTTGCGCAAAAACTTCTTGCACAAGAGCATGTCCATGCCTCAAAGCACATCGCAAAAGCGATGTGCTTTTGCACAAGAGAGTGTCCACACTGTATGGGCGCTCTTGCACAAGAAAGTTCTGATGGCCATTCATAGAATGGCCATCAGAGCACCTGTGCTTTTTCCCATAGGGGTTTCTTATGCTTTTCCCCATAGGGGTTTCTTGTTTCTTCCTCTGGAGCGTCCACACTTGCCTTCTTATGCAATAGCTGTAGCGCTAAAAGCAGTTATGCCTCAGAAAAGGAGGAAAAAGCTCTCTGTTCTGCCGTTTAACTGCCCATTTAATTGCACAAGAGCTCATCTGAGGTGTGGACGCGCTGCAGGTTTTTGTGCAAAACCCGCTGTTTTTGCGCAAAAACCTTGTAGTGTAGACGTAGCCTCGGGGGAAACATCAGTGAGTTTGGTTTGACCCTGGGGGCTTGATTCAAAGTCCACTGAAGTCCATGGAAAGACTCTTGCTGCCACCCATAGGCTATAGCCCACACCCTCTATTCTTACATTCAGATGAAGTGCAGAATGTGGAAAAGGGGTAAATGCAGCAGAGGGTTTCATTGCTTATCAAAACTCCGCCTCATACTGTGATACTAACACGGGACCAATGTTCTGAGAGAGCTCTACTCCCCCTCCCCATAACAGATGTTTGACAGCAATTGAATCTTAGCTCAGAGGAACGGAGCCACCAGCATCAGGGTCTTTGTCTTACCAGTGATGGTTTGGGATTTGTTTCCTCCTACCTTTGCCTGGCACCCAACATCTCAGACACATCACTAGGCAGACGCCATCTGGCACTGATGCATGGCTTTCTTGCTGCCTCCAATGAAGCATGTTTGCCTCCTGCCTAATGTCCTGACATTAAAGCAGCATCATTTTGCTCACGTTGAGCTCCCTTTTATTGACTAGATCTGTCCCATGTGAAGGTCATTGCTTTATTTTACACGTCTCAGCAGTGCTGTGTTTCCACATTTAGCCACTTCAGTTTGTCAATATTAACATCTGTTACTATTTAACACCTGCCACTGTTCCAAGGCACTCAGGGTTCAGCGCCGCTTGTGTTTCTAGAGAATGAGCCAACTGTGGGATTAATTGCAGCCCTTCGTAGAAGGAAGCAGTGCCCCAAAGCTGGAAACTTGCAGTCCCTGAGGACAAAGGAAACCCTGAGCTGCCTTAAATGGTCAGAAACACGAGTGGGAATGAGTGCTGGCGGTATTGCTAGTTCCTCTCTACAAAGGAGGTGTAAATAGTGTTGCCAGGTGTCCGGTTTTCGCTTGGACAGTCCAGTATTTGTGGCCCCTGCCCGGTAAAAAACCCAGAAAATACCAGACATGTAAAATGTTCGCCATTTTCTGTTTTTCTTGGATGGAAGGCCAGTGGGGATGTTCTTCCCTTGCTGCTTCTGGTAGAGGTGGGTTGGAGCGGGGAGCATGGGGATTTAAAGGTGCAGTGACCTTTTTTTTTCTCAACAAGTTTGGTCCCCAATTTTTTTTGCTCAACCAATTATTTTCCCACCATGTTCGGGATTTTTTGTGGAAGTATCTGGCAACCCTAGGCATAAATCCCACCTCAGAACATGTTCATGCCAGTTATGCTGTTGATCAATATTGTTTTCTAGCTGTCTGCAATGCGGGCAAAAATCTTTGCTCTGACACTTTTTCTCAGTTTCATCTGATCGTCAATCCCTGTTACTAGAAAAAATGTCTGGACACAGCTGGCTCCACATCTTTGTGCACTGCACCATTCACCTGATTCTTTAAGCAATATGTTGCACTACCACAGATGAGAAACCTACACAGCATGCTAGCTTTTTCTTAAGTGAAGCCTACAGAGACATGATTACAGTGTGATTACAGTGTGTGTATGTGTGGAGGGGGAGAGGTGGGGAAAGAAGCCAACAAAAATCATCTAAGTCAATGTGATCTTTGTTTTCTGCTCCAAAATTTCACTTTGCAAACCATTAGGTGAACTTGAATCATGTTAGAAACAAAACCAATGTAAAAGTGGTGGGCTCTGGAGAGGGATTTCTGGCCTAGGATGGAAGTCAGATACACCCTTGTAGGTTCAAGTTCACTTTGCTTCTGGGTTGTATTTATCTTTCGGCGTCTGTTCTGACATTCTTGCCACATTTGTGACCACCACCTTGAAACTGATGAGTTCTTTAGGGCAGGGGTGGCCAACCTGAGCCTGAGATGGAGCCATGGTGTACCAATGTACATTGCCAAAGAGCTACAGTGATTTGTCAGCAGTCCCCATCAGGTGCCTCCTGTCCCATCTCCAGTATCTGTTGCCCACCAGCAGCCCCACCGATCAGCGCCTCCTCTTCCTTCCCTGTGCTTCCTGCCCACTGCAATCAGCTGTTTCATGGCTCTCAGGAGGCTCTGTGGGGGAGGGGAGGAGCAAGGGCCCAATACACCTGGAGGAGGAAGTGGAGCCAGGAGTTGAGCACTAGGAAGTTGGCACCTGTAGCTGCAGCCCCAGAGTCAGGGCCTGCGCAAGGAGCCGCATATTAACTTCAGAAGAGCCACAGGTGGCTCTAGAGCTGTGGTTCTCAACTGGTGGTCCATGGTGACTTTTTCGGTGGTCCACAGGAACATTGTCCAAAGTCACACGGCGTGGGCAGGCACCAAAAATCTGTTAGTAAGAAATAAATTTCAAACCAAAACGTTGGTTGTCTGCTCTTTTTTTATCATGTCTCAAAAAGGAGGTGGTCCACGAACACTTTTTGATTGGCCTGGTGGTCCGTGGACTGAAACGAATTGAGAACCACTGCTCTAGAGCCACAAATTGACCACCCCTGATTGAGAGATTTAATCTCGCCGGGGGGGAAAACAGTTTGCAGAGCCACTGACGTGGGCAGTAGTGGACGTGTTTCCTAACTCGCAATGCTCAAATCACAAGTGGATGGGTTTCTAAGAGACGTGCTCAGTTAACACCGGATTTCATTCTGGGCATGGCTTGGTTTATAAAGATCAGATTTGATCATTACTGGCTCTTCTGGCCTACTAATCTAGTAAGAGATTATTATTTATGGGTGCTATTGTAGCCCCTAGAGGCTGCATTCAGCCCGGTCACCAATCTCAGAAACTCTTCATTAAGCACAAAGAAAATCAGTCATGCGGTTCAAAGGAGGTGCATCCCAGAATATTTTGAGGGAAGCTGGGAAGTTCCTTCCCTTGTAGGTGAGGTCCTTGTGGTCTTGTTGTGAGAATTCACGACTTGCATACATGAGACGGAATTGATAGATTCTAAGCCAGAAAGGACCAGTGTGATCATCTAGTCCAGGGGTTCTCAAAATTCCTTGCCCCACAGCCCCCTTCTGACAACAGAAATTACTACAAGACCCCAGGAGTGGGAACGGAGTCTGTCCAAGTCCTGCTGCCCTGGGCGGCAGGAGGAGGTAAAGCTTAGGGATAGAGTTGTAATCTGAGCCTGGCTGTCCCAGGGCTGACACAGAGGCCTGAGCCCTGGCCCCCCAGAAGCCACGGAAAATGGGGTTCAGTCTTCGGCTTCAGCCCCAGCTTCCAGCAAGTCTCACAGCTGCCCTGACGATCTCATTAAAATAGGGTCCCTTCCCGACCCCTTTGGGCTCCCGACCCAGTCTGAGAACTGCTG
The DNA here is from genome assembly GCA_019425775.1 of Rafetus swinhoei. Lineage (NCBI taxonomy): Eukaryota > Metazoa > Chordata > Testudines > Trionychidae > Rafetus > Rafetus swinhoei. The sequence continues at coordinate 20,471,314 of CM033445.1, read as the reverse complement.
ATCTAGCCTGACCTCCTATATAACCCAGGCCAGAGCGCTTCCTTGAATTAATTCCCATTGGAACTGCAGCAGGTCTTTTAGAAAAAAAAAAAATACAGTCTTGGTGTCATGGCGCCAATATCCGGGTCACCCTGTAGGGACTGGGAAAAGGTGTGTTGCAGCCCCATGGTTGAGTTGGAAGGGGAGCCCCACATCTCCGAGTTGCACACCTCAGGGGCCTTGGTCCTTAATATGGCCTTTCGTAGCAGGACAGTGTGGTCTATTGGCCAAAGTTAATACTACAGCCTTTGTTGTCAGGGCAGTGTGGCCCAATGGCTAGAATCAACACCACAATCCCTGTAATCAGGGTAGTGTAGCCCAATGGCCAGAGTCAATACTATAACCCTTGCAATCGGGGCAGCGAGGCCTAATGGCCGGAATCAGTACTACTGGCAAATTGGGCCATTATGTGGCCAGGATAGGGGTAACTGGGCCCAGCCTCTGCACCGGGTCCCGAGCCAGGGCCCTGTTGATGGTGGGTGCCTGACTGATACATGCCGAGCCGTGGTCCTGTTCTGTCATCGGTTCCCCGTAAAGTCTTTGTGGGTTATTTCCTACCTGAATCTCTGGAGTCTCTGGGACTCTCTGGTCTGTGCACTCTGTGTGATGCACCATGTCTGTGCTTCAGGGCCTGTCTCCGTCCGGCTGGCCACTGCACTCCTCCCTCATGAGCGATCAACGCGCCTCCTTCCCCTCTGGCAGTCAGCCCAGGCTGAGCTGCTGTTGTCTTTTGTATTCTGGCTCCATCTGGAGCATGCCCAGCAGAGCTGGGGCAGTGTGTGTTTGTGGCCTCCTTGTCTAAAAGAGAAGTATGATCCCCTGCTGGGCCAGCACAGGGCTGACACATCCCGTCACACTTGGTTTTAAAAATGTCAATAATTGAGAATGCACGACAACATTCTGTAAGTCGGTCCAGGAGTTAATCACCCACAGTGTCAAAAAACATATGCCTTGTTCCCAGTTTGACTCTGTCTAGCTTCAATTTCTAGCCATCTGATTGTGTGATAGCTTTCTCTGGTAGATTAAAGAGCCCCGTTATAAAATATTTGTTCCCATGTAGATACTTATAACTTTAATCAGGTCACCTCTTAACTTTCTCTTTTTTTAAACTACATGGATTGTGCCCTTGAAGCCTATCGTTTTCTAATCCTTTAACTATTCGTTTGTCTCTTTTCTAAAACATCTTAAATTTATCAAAATCCTTCTTGAATTGTGGGACTCAGGCTTTGTCTACACTACAGAGTTTTTTCGGAAAAACTTGAGTTACGGTCACATTGCAATCGTGTTCTTTCGGAAAAAAAATCAAAAGAACAGAGGGGTTTTTCTGACATTAGTCAGCCTTTTTCTACGAGGCAGAAGCCTTTTGCTGAAAGAGCTCTTTCAGAAAAAGGCATGTGTGGATGGGGAAGAGGGAGTTTTTTCGAAAGAAGAGGAAAGAGGAAAAAACACAGGTGCCCTGGTGGCCTCCGTCCATAGTAATCACAGCTGAAATGCGAGATTCAGCATGGACGCTATCTTTCAAAAAAGGAGATCGCTTTTTTGATGCACTTTGGCAGTGTGGATGCTCTCTTTCGGAAGAAGTTTTTTTCAGAAGATCTCTTCCGGAAAAGCTTCTTCCAAAAGAAGCCTGCAGTCTAGATGCAGCCACAGTATTCCAGCAGCAGTTACACCAATGCCAAAAACAGAGAAATTAATCTCTCTCCTCCCACAAAGCACATAGTCAACCTGTGGAACTCCTTGCCAGAGGATGTTGTGAAGACCAGGACTTTAAAAGGGCTCAAAAAAAAAAAAAATTCATGGAGGTTAGGTTCATCAATGCTTATTAGCCAGGATGGGTAGGAATGGTGTCCCTAGCCTCGGTTTGTCAGAAGCTGGGAATGGTTGACAGGGGAGGGATCACTTGAAGATTACCTGTTCTGTTAATTCCCTCTGGGGGCACCTAGCATTGGCCACTGCTGAAAGACAGGATACTGGGCTAGATGGGCCTTTGTCTGGCCCAATATGGTCGTTCTTACATCCTTACTTGAGATCCTCCTGTTTACACATCCCAGGATCACATTAGCTGTTTTTGGCCACAGCATCTTCCTTTTCCTTCCCTTTCCTTCCAGGCCACAGAAATAAATTCTGTTGCCTTTGGAAGCACTAATTAGAATGAACTAAACAGATTTTAAAAACTCTTCCTCCTGGCTTTGGTCACAATTTTTAAATGTACCCTAATAGCATCCCATGAAACTGACTAACTCCAGGAAGCGCTGTCTTTACCCATACACAGAATACACAGCTGTGTAGGGGCATCCAAAAATTTGGGGCAGCATGGGGTCTTAACGTCCACTCACCCGCCTCTTCCTATCCCTATTCTGTGGCTCAGCTTCCTCTGGAGAGGATCTAGTTAACTCAAACGTGAAAAACACTGAGGGTGCGTCTACGCAGCAGGGCTTAACTCAAAATAAGCTACGCAAATGGAGCTAAGACAATTCTATAGCTTATTTCAGAATAACTTATTTTGAAATTGGAGCATCTACACAGCACTTATTTTGAAATAGAGCACTCTTCCTCCGACTTCCCTTACTCTCGTACAATGAGGGTGACAGGAGTCAGAGTAAAAAGTCCTCCAGCTTGACAGTATTTCGACATTCGAAATAAAGTTGCTGTGTAGACGTACCCTGAATGCCAGGGCTATTAGAATAACATCGAACCCGTGAAAGAGCCATTCAAGTGTCAATGAAAACATTTAACAGGCATTTGCCAACCCCAGGTACACACTTTGGGTACGTCTACACTAGCCCCCTAGTTCGAACTAGGGAGGCTAATGACGGTGACCGAAATTGCTAATGAAGCGCGGGATTTAAATATCCTGCACTTGATTAGCATAATCCCGGCCAGTTGCCATTTTGGAAACTGACTAGCCCGAAGTAACTGCCCGCATCTACACGCAGCAGAGAAGCGGGATTCTGAGATAACCCCCTTAGTTCGAATTAACTGTTACTCCTCGTGGAATGAGGTTTGACAGTTAATTCGAACTAAGGGGTTTATCTCGGAATCCCGCTTCTCTGCCGCGTGTAGACACAGGCAGTTACTTCGGGCTAGTCAGTTTCCAAAATGGCGATCGTTGAACATGCTAATGAAGCGCGGGATATTTAAATCCTGCGCTTCATTAGCAATTTCAGTCGCCATCATTAGCCTCCCTAGTTCGAACTAGGGGGCTAGTGTAGACGTACCCTTTCAGTTTCTGAATTTACTGGGTTAGTTGACAGGACCTGAGTTTAAAATTTGTTTAAAAAATATTTCATTAGTGTGTTGCTGAAGGTTATAAAATCACATTTCTAAAAAATTGTTGTTCCCTCCTCCCCCGCTGCCTTTGGGCATAGGGGCACCAGTTTAATAGTACTGAGTAGTGCTCCATAAACAATAAGGAACAGCCCTGAGTAGGACCCTTTTCAAGTGCTGTACCTGGCTCTCAAGTCCTGTCAAAGCTTCAGCATTCTACAGCAGACAGTACAGGGCTCTGGGATGCGGCAGGTGTCACACAACTTTCTTCTTAGCTCTGGATGATCTAAGGTTCATGTTCATCAAGAGCCTGTTTCAAGGATTAAACTCAGCAATATTTAGCAAGCAAGTATCAATAATGTTATTGCCATTTCTTTTGCGGCATTCACACAAAGGGTGTAGAAGCTGTCAGGTAACAGATGAGGAAGTGCATCAGAGGTAGAAGTGAGTCTGATAAAGTTCTTATCCATACCTGAACTAAGGATGTGAACAACTAGTCAACTATCTGATAAGCAAATGCTAACCAGATAGTCGACACACTAGTCGACTAGTAGCTTCCCTCCACCTTGCTGCCTCTACCAGAAAGAGGCTGCAAGTGCGGGGGGAGTAGAGCAGGTGCTTCAAAGCGGTAGCACCGCATGGAGCCCGGGACCTGATCCTGGGCTCCATGCTGCATTGCCACTTTGAAACTGTGTGTGCAGCCCAGGGACAGTTGGGGACTCCCCAGCTGGCCCGGGCTGCAAGCAGCATTTCAAAGCAGAAGCGCCACATGGAGCCTGGAGTCAGCTGGAGACTCCCGTACTGACCCCAGGCTCCATGCGGTGCTGCTGCTTTGAAACGTCGCATGGAGCCTGAAGCCGGCACTTCGAAACACCGCGGGGAGCACGGGGCCAGCAGGGTCTGCTCGAGTTCCCCGCTGGCCCCGTGCTCCCTGCAGCGCTTTCGCCTTTGAAGTGTAGCAATAGCCCTGTGGCTGTTGTTACACTTCAAAGGCAGAGGCACCCGTATTGACTAATTGAATAGTTGATGCAAATTGCATCAACTATTCAATTAGCCAATTAATCTAAATGTAACATCCCTAATTCTGGGAGTTCAGAGTTATTGAGAACCAGGGTTTTGGTTCAGGTTCCAGAAACTTTTTAACTTGTCTCAGGGATTATTCCGTGGCTGTGTAATGAAGCATTATTTGTGATTCCACTGACATGACCCAGCAAAGCCTGAAGCTCACAGTATTCTAGGGAGATGATTAAGGATGTCAGATAAAATAAGAATTGACTCAGATGTTGACATTGCACTCTCACTAGTTTTCATTTTCACATTTCTCTGGATTTTGTGGTTTTTGCTGAGAACAGAGAGGGAAGCACTGAAACCCCAGAGGACTATGCCTGTTTCCGTGCAATCACCATATTCCATTTTTGCAAGCTGAAAAGGTTTGTGTAATTCAGGAAAACATCCAGAGTTTTGGGAGCTTAACCAAACTGAATTGGGACTGGTCCTGCCTGGGCAGGGGGCTGGACTTGATGACCTCCTGAGGTCTCTTCCAGATCTATGATTCTGTGATTCTATAATTCTGATTCAGTACTTTTTGTAGGAGTGCACCCATCACTTGAGATCATTTCCTCTCAATTGTTTTGGTGGCCCCTTCAGAAGCCAATAAAACCCCCTCCAAAAACCCACCACATAAACCAGAACACACACAGTTCATGTTTGCTGACTATCTCCGGGATCTGTTTTGACCTGTTCAGCACTTTTTTCAATTCGGGACCTCAGAAAGGGTACATAATTTTTATATTTCTATGAATGATAAGACCTCGTTTTTCATATGAGTAATATTTCTTATGAAAGCAACACCCAGTTGGGACACGTCATTAAAATTCCATCAAACATAGCACTGCTTTTATTGGAAAATACCCATATATATCAAATTTGTATTCTCCAGTAGCAGTTCTGTGGCAGGGACTCTCCTCTTCTGGGTCTATAGGAGGCCAGGTTGCCTCACTATGGGTATGTCTACACTGTGGGGGGTTTCTGGGAAACCAGAGGTATCCCGGAAAAACTCTACCACATCCAGGAAATGTGTTTGCTCTTCTGCTTTTTTTTGCGGAAGTGCAAACGCACTCTTTTGGAAGCACTGTCTTCCTCATTCCATGAGGAAGAAGGCATCTTCCAAAAGAGGGGGATTTTCTGAAATTTGGCCCAGTGTAGATGGGGCAAATTTCGGAAAAGCCTCTTCCGAAAGAAAAAGTCAGAAAAAGCTACGCAAAATGCGCATTTTGCATAGCTTTTTCTGAAAAAAAAAGTATAAATCTAGCCTATGCTTTAGGGCATCTGTCTTGGGGAATCAGTGACATATCCAGAGTCTAGAGCCCAGGCCTCTGCTCTGGGTTGAGGAACAAACAGAGAGAGAGCAATCACGTCTATAGCTCAGCCTGTGTTTTCAGGGTCAAGCAGCAAACAGTTCCAGGGATTGTCGGCCCTCAGTCAGGTGGGGCATCAAAGGTCTGTAGCAGTGTTTCTCAAAGTCATCCAGGGACCCACTCTGAGAAAGCTGCTACCAGGCCGCTCCGGTTTATTTACTTATCGGCTCTGCAGCCACGGAGCCTTGCAGCTCCCATTGGCCGCGGTTTGCCGTTTGCAGCCAAGGGGGCTGCGGGACGCAGCAGCCCAGGTCACAATGCTTCCCACAGCTCCCCTTGGCTGCAGACAGTGACTGCAGCCATGGGAGCCACGAGGTTCCATGGCTGTGGAGCTGGTTGGTAAACAAACCGGAGTGGCCCGGTAGCAGCTTGCTCAGGCACCTGGCTCCTCCAGCAGCTGCAGCCCAACTGAGCTTTCTGACCCATCTTTTATAATTCCAGTCCCGCCCACTGACTTCTGATGGGAGGGTTGAGTATGGCTTGGCTCCGCCCACCAGGGCTCAGTGGAGTTCCTTCCCTTCTGGGTCTGGTGGAGGCCAGGTCGCCTCACTACATCTCCCATTTAAGTAACACTGCAGCCATTTATGTTCTCAGAGACGCTGCTATTAACTGAGCCCCGTGTCTCTGGAATCACCGTTGAGTCTCAAGAATTCTTGACCTCTGCCTCCAACCTCCCCCTCACCCCAAACCTCCAAAACAAGCAACGAAACAGACAAAAATTAGCAAGTCTTTTCTTTTATCTGCTCAAGAAAAAAAAAGTTATTTTCTAGGTTTGTCCTAAACTTCCACTGGCTGGAATATAGACTATTTGGTTTTGTTCCTCTTTGTTCATAAGGGTTTACTTCATTTAATATTCTCTCTCATTATATTTTTTATGGAACACTACTTGCGCACAGCAGATTTCAAATGCATAAAGAAAGAGATTATTCACAATCTTATGCAAGCGAAATAAGTTGGTCATATGGCCTAATTTTCTCCCTTGGTCTCTCTTTATGGATTGTCCCAAATTTTCTACAGAATGCCTGGGAAACAAACATAATTAGAGCTGATTCCCTTTTGTTTGTGTAGGTGAGAATGGATTTTGAAGGCCTTAATTTTTGGGGTGCTCAGCATGACCTGACAAACAGAGGCCATGCAAAATCACGAATCACTTTTGAAGTGCACGGCCTCATTTCTGTTGTTCACGAAAGGAGTAGAAGGTAGCTTATATTAACTTTCATTAGGGAGAGCTGGCATCTATTTGGATAAAAGCATGGAGGCTGACTGTGCCCTAAGAAGGCACAGTGAAAGAAGGAAATCAGCTATTCCACTCTCATTCACATGACCCAGGGAAGGATGATGGTGCTGGTGACAGAATTTCAAACTTTGAAATTTTGGGGGCAACAAAGGAACAATATTTTCTCTTGAGTCCCACTGTGACAGATAACTAGAGTATGCACATAATCATAAGCTCTATGAGTCAGCTGCATGAACTGACTGAAGGGCTGTGTCTACATTGGCAAGATTTTGTGCAAAAGCAGGCGCTTTTGCGCAAATTCTTGCCGCCTGTCCACACTGGCCGCGAGTATTTGCGCAAGAACACTGACGTTGTAATGTACAAAATCAGTGCTTCTTGCGCAAATACTCTGACGCTCCCACTCAGGTATAAGCCCTCTTGCACAAGTATTCTCGCGCAAAAGGCCAGTGTAGACAGGAAACATTAATTTCTTGTGCAAGAAAGCCTGATGGCTAAAATGGCCATCGGAGCTTTCTTGCACAAGAGAGCGTCTACACTGGCACGGATGCTTTTGCGCAAAAGCACGTCTTTTGCACAAAAGCACATGCCAGTGTAGATGCTCTCTTTCGCAAATACTTTTAACGGAAAAACTTTTCTGTTAAAAGTATTTGCGCAAAATCATGCCAGTGTAGACACAGCCAAGGGGTCTTTTCTGTTTATATTTTCCCAGCATCACTTTCCTTGACTGATCAGTTATTTTTCTTACCCTATCGCCTCACATTTTGATTTTCCATCCCACCACTTGTAACGTGACAGTGACACTCTTCATACGACTTCCTCTGCTAAAAGAAGGCGGTCTCTGCCTCACGCACTGATTTGCAGGAAAGGCGGTGTGATTAAAAACCTCCTTGTGCCAGCCCGGCAATCAGATGTTCATTATCCTATGACACACGGCTGCTGAAATGGAACAGTCACATATTTTAAACTGGAGAGATTTGTACTTTAATATAATTATTTTTGAAAGATTCTTCATCAAAAAGGTTAATAAGAGCAATATAGGTTAATAATGGCACTACGGCAGCTGACATAATCAGATAATTGACCTTATTGATATGTTAAGTGCCCTGTGTTTCACCTTGGGATGTTTGACTGCTCTCCACAGTCAATTATCTTATAACGATGCCAGCTTCTTAAAGTCTTATTGCTTAAATATTGGCCTTAGTCCAGTGTTTTCCCTTCCCCTCTAGAATTCTCTAGTGGAGGGTTCCTGTTTTTATCCCATTCTGAACTGTGGTAGGACTCCATGTTGTTTGCAGTGTTGTCTCTTTAAAACTCGGTAGCCTGATTTTTCTTCAGAATGATTCTGGAGGAAACAGCAGATAGTTGACTGACTCGGGCTTGCAATGTAGCAAGCAGCAGGCTGGGAGGGGGCAGCAGGGCGGGGCGGAGTAGACTTCCTGGTCACTCCGGCTCCCACTGCCCTGGGGCAGGAGGCGACCCCTGTTGCCGTCTGTGCCAGACCCCTAGGTAATTCCCCAAGCTCATGTTGCTTGCTCGGGGGGCTTTGAGTAGGGGTACGAAGGGGTGGAGCAGGAGCGGAGCAGCACAATGTCCTCTTAACACCAGACTGGAGAGCTCATGCCGCACGGACTTGCATGCCAAAAGCACATTCACCGAACGGCCAAAATGCCCGGGTTTGCCATGGGCTGTCTCCCCCTCCAAACGATGACCATGGCGGATCTACTTAGCAATCAGAGCTCAAGCTGGCATGGAATTCTCAACAACCCTGCTTCAGAAAAGAGCCCCGGGGTCCCCTGTCCAGGGGCTAGGGGCCTAGCCTAGGATTGGGGGACACCCTGGTTCAATTCCAGCTTTGCTAAAGACTTCCTGTATGATGTCGCCTGAGTCACTCAGTCTCCGGGCCCCGATCGGCAAATGTTGCATGGGGATAATAGCACTTCCCTACCAGAATGGGGATGGGGAGGTGTTCAGGTACGTTTGGGGGCAGATATGTAATTTCAGGAGATAGTGATGCTCCGACTCCAGGCTAGACTAGTTACGGGTGCTTAAATGCAGTGTGCACATTGCTTATAATTCTGATTATCTGAATTTCTGCCAGTGGCTCCAGTTGTATACAGGCTTCTTCTTCACTTCTTGTTCTACACTTCTGTGTGCCATACAGGGCTGTGCTCTGTCTCCTGCATTTGCTAGTCGTCATTAGGTCTGACTGTGCAGCAATGGGAAACATGCAATCACTGGACCCAATTGTGCTCTTCCTGCAAGAAGGGGGTGCATGTGGGTGGCAGCATAGGACAGTGGGCAGCCTGTGGGTGGGTGAGAACCGGGAGTGGTGGAGCTTTGATCAGCCAGCACAGCTTCATTGGCCTCTGAGGAGACATAATCTAAACCAAGTGTCAGGCTGGAGCAGAGGAATAACAGGACCAGAGTTTGACTCTCCGAGTCTCAATTAGATCCCTAGACTGCCTCGGTGCAGAACAACAAACACCAATCGTCACCCAGGGCCCAGAGTTTTTAGTGAGAAAGCAGAAATGCTCGTTTGAAAAACATATGTCGTGTTTTGTGCACAATGTGTCCTCAGTCATATAAAGTACATAAGAACGGCCATACTGGGGTAGACCAAAGGTTCATCTAGCCCAGTATCCTGTCTGCTGACAGTGGCCAATGCTGGATGCCCCAGAAGGAGTAATCATCATGTGATCCCTCTCTTGTCATCCATTTCTAGACAAACAGAGGCTAAGGACACCATTCAAACCCATCCTGGCTAATAGCCATTGATGGACCTAACCTCCACGAACTTATCTGGCTCTTTTTTGAACCCTGTTAAAGTCCTAGTTTTCACCACATCCTCTGGCAAGGAGTTCCACAGGTTGACTGTGCACTGCGTGAAGAAAAAAACTTCCTTTTGTTTATTTTAAACCTGCTCCCTATTAATTTCATTTGGTGACCCCTAGTTCTTATAAAATAAACATGAAATAAGTCAAATGATGTTATTAAATTGGGGGCTTTTTACTTGAAGAACAAAGAATTCATGGAAAGAAAGGATTCTGGAGAGGAAAAAGAGCCTTGAAAGGGATGGATGCCCCAATTTTGAAAATTTGCTCTTCCTGCAGCCTCTCACTTCGCCGGCCCTGCTACTTTGTCTGCCATCTAATCTAACACCAGCATCCAAGGCATCAGGCTCATAATGTAGTTAACTGTCACAAGTTTCATTTGGCCAATGATGCTGAAGTATCTTGGCACCTAATGTGCTGGAAATTGGGATCATTCCCAGCTTGAAGATATTACCTAATTTTGAGAAAGTAAGGGCCCGGACCGCGACCGCTAGGTACACCTCGCCATGGGGCCGCAATGTGCAGGCTGGGTGAAGACAGGTATTTGCTCTGCTACCACTGTGAAAATGAAGGTTGCGGCGGAAGGCATTTTTTCAGAGGCACTTTCTCCTTCTTTCCCAGTGTGCTTCTCTGGCTTTCACGCCTCTAACTGATGTAAATGACAGGCCAGCCTAATGCTATCCTGCAGTTTAACAAATGTGATGGTAAAATGCAAGTGGCAGGCTGCTATTTGGTAGCCTCTCAGGCAGTTCTGTCTGGCAGCAATCTGCCGGGTTTGAGGCAACTCTCGTAAATTGGAAATGAAGGATCGCTCTACTCTGCTTCTTAGTGAACCGGTTCGCTATGGTTTTACCTGATAGGCTTTCTCTGGATGCTCATAATTCAACAACTAACATTTAATTGGTGGGAATTCTTATCAGTCAATGCCTGGACAAGGACATGACTATAGTGTTCCGAGTGACCGTCAGAGCAGGCATCTGCCTGGCCGGTCTGGCCCACGTGCTCAGGATCTAACTGATTGCCATATGGGGGTTGGTTCAGATTGGAAGAGAACATGTGTGTGTGTGTGTGTGTGGGGAGGGGGGTTGGGGGTTGCCTTCCTTTGCAGCACGGGGCATGGGTCACCTGCAGGTTTAAACCAGTGAAAATGGTGAATCGTCTGGTAACTGGAAGCCTTTAAACTAAGATTCGAGGATTTCGGTAACTCAGCCAGAGGTTGGCGGCAGGGAGGGGTCTATGACAGGCATGGATGGGTGAGGTTCTGGGGCCTGAAATGGGAAGGAGGTCCCTTTAAAGTCTATGAGCATCTGCAGTCAGGCGCCCTGATGGGCAGGTAAGGGGAAGGACAAAGGGACAGTTGCCCTGGGGTTTGGTGATACAGGGGTTTCCTGGCCACCGCTGCTGCTGTTGCCATATGCTATGTAGTGACTATTTACCTCATCCTATCTTATATATGCAGAACTTTCCCTGTGGCTAATACATTGTCATTAGCCCACAGTTAATGCACTGCCATAGTAATAGTGGTATCACAGTAACACGGGGAGACCCCACCAGAACTGGGACCCAATGTGTCAGGAGCTTCACATACAGTACACCAAAAACACGTACAACTGACAACCGAAGAATTATTGCCCCCATTGTACAAATGGAGAGCCTTAATTCCATCCCTCCTTCCCAAGGGGGAGGTAATTTACCCTGGTCGAGGGCAATAGCAAGTTACTGGCTCCTCTGATGGCTAGGGGATGTGGAGCCAAGACTGAAAACTCAAGGGGGAGCAAGCAGGTTTGTGGGACTCCCATTCCAGCTGCATGCCAGTATCCAGCATGCCCCTGTGCGCCAGTATCAAAGCAGGTGAGATATCCAGATTCGAATCCAGCCCTTAAGACTGTTAACATTATTTATTTAGGAGTAAAAGCTCTGAATGTGGCATAATGCAACTCCATATGGAATTCCTGTTAATAATAAAGACATAACATACGATTATTTCCCCTTTCCTTACTAATGTTATTTTATCAATACTGTGTATTGTTTAGTGGCATGTATATAGCAAATGTCTAATCTTTTTTGGAGTCCGTAATTGCTCCAGGTCTGAACACTTCTGCAATACCAGGAAAGGCTGAATCCCATTAGAGCTCATTTTAATGCACATAATTAAGAAACTGAGTCATGGGCCTTGCAGTGCGAGGGCTTTGGTTTTGTTTTGAGCAATTACATTAGTAGCTATTTGAAGGAGATCCCCTTCCTCTGTAGATGGTCAATACAGCCCACAGGGGTGACTTCTTGAGTCTGCTCACCCAAGCTAGATACTGCAGGAGGCTGATAAGGTGGTGTTTTCAAAAGCACTTAGCGCAAGATCTGTCCCCACGGAATTTAATTAGAGGGCTTCAAAAGGAACTGCCAATGCGGAGTGCTGTTTGAAAATCCCACTCCTTGCATTTCACAATCAAACCACTAACAGATAACATGGTAGAGATGTAAAGTTAACATTCTCTTCTAGAGCTTTTGAACGACGTGTGGTTTGCAAAATCCACTGGGCCATGTCTTTCAGAATTCAGTCACTTCAATTCACAAAGCTGCAGCTGGGAACAGAGGAGCAGAATTTATTCCAAGGAAGCTGTTTGTGAACGCCCTGTGGATAGAAAGCAATGCTGTGTGAATGGATGCTAACCTCCCAAAACAATTAGATCCCCCTGAATATTATAGGCCAGATTGCCCCTTCTCCCCAGAGAAGGTGTACAGGAGGAGGGTATAACGAGATAGCCCTCAGTCTGAGTCATTTTGTACACAGTATTTTTATTCAGGCTTTACATGGAGAAAAAAATTGTCAGGACTAGAAATCTATCAGTAATGTCCCACCAGCATACAGATATTGTGAGGGATTCCATTCTGAAAATATCTTAATTAAGATGAACTGCTGAGAAACAGGGCAGTCATAGAATCATAGAGCTGGAAGAGACCTCAGGAGGTCATCGAGTCCAGCCCCTTGCCCAAAGCAGGACCAACCCCACCTAAATCATCCCAACCAGGACTTTGTCAAGCCGGGACTTAAAAACCTCTAGGGATGGAGATTCCACCACCTCCCTAGGGGTATGTCTACAAAGCAGTATTATTTCGGAATAACTGACGTCATTCTGAAATAACATAGTCCATGTCTACACTACAAGCAGTTATTTCAACATTATGTCAAAAAAGCGTCAAGCTGAAGGACTTCTTACTCCGACTCCTGTAACCCTCATTTTACCAGGAGTAAGGGAAGTCGGAGGAAGAGCGCTCTTTCTCGGACCTCCTGCTGTGTAGACAGCGCCAAAAGCCGAAATAAGCTATTTCGACTGAAGCTACACAATTGACATAGCTCAAATTTGTGTAGCTTATTTTGGCTTTAGCCTTGCTGTGTAGATGTGCCCTAGGTAACCCATTCCAGTGCTTCACCACCCTTCTAGTAAAACAGTTTTCCCTAATATCCAGCCTAGACCCCCCTCTGCCCACTGCAATTAGTCACAGCCCAAGTTTGGTGGTCCTCCCCTTATAAGGTGCACCAAATCAGTCAAAAAGAGAATTTCTGTTTTGCCACACAGGCTAACAGAGTTTATGACTTGCTGGTGATGATTGTGCTATTTGACGTCATGTATCATTTTATTTGAAGCTACGAGCTTTGTTTATGAATTTGTATTTCAGTGTGTGATTCTGGGAAACACCAAAGGCATGCAAGCAATTCCCTCAGATACTCCTAATTCCTTTATAGCACCACCAGGAATGCTTCTTATTGGGATGAGTGGTTATGAAAACAAATCTCATAAAATAAAAGGTTCTTTCAATCCCAAAGGACCAGCCACATGCCTGGGTCAATATATAACTCAGATGTTACCCAAAATCATGCTGTTGAAAATCCTTTAGTATCTAAAATCTAAAGTTCCCAGGCAGAGCCGGCCCAAGCCATTCTTGTGCCCCGGGCACATGCCACTGCCCCTGGGCGCATGGAATATGCGCGGCCCCACCCCTGGGTGTGCGGCTCATTCTTGCGCCCTGGGCCCTGGGCATGCAGCGCCTGCGTGGCCCCACCCCTGGGCGTGCAGCTCATTCTTGCACCCTGGGTCCCGGGCGCGTGGCGCATGCGCGGCCCTGCCCAGCCCAGCAGCACCGCGCAGCGCCCCTTACCATCGGGCGCCCTGGGCTATTGCCCAGTCAGCCCGTAGCTTGGACCAGCTCTGTTCCCAGGGCCATTTATACCTTCTGCCATGTGGAGGGAGTTCCATTGTTCTTACTGTGGACAAATACAGTAACAAGATGGTGAGATGGTGTCCAGTCACGAGATGTCACATGGGCAAATCACCTGTCCATGCATGACTCAGTACTTTGAAGGGGGAAACCAATGCCCACATGCTAGTCTGCATGTTTCAGGAAGGCTCAACAGTTGTGGATTGGTATCTCCCAAGGCCCCTTGTCACTCTTGATTAGCCATTCAACTTGAATAGTCCCTCACATCATGCTGGCCAGACATCTTGTTGGTGTTTCCCAGAATCACTCATTGAAATACCAATTCATAAACAAAACTCGTAATTTCAAATAAAATGATACATGATGACAAATAGTACAATCATCACCTGCAAGTCATAAACTCTTCATAGCCATCTTACACGCCACATTTGGCACCAAACTTGTTGCAAAAATGTAACAATAGGTTGCACCAGTGATCCACATGGTCACATCCTATCAGATAACTTCACACCTCCTCAGTCATCAAACTACGATATTAATAGGAAAATAGCCAATATTACCTAGCGCCCAGAGGCACCAGCCAAGATCAGGGTCCTGTTGTGTTAGATGCAGTACAAACACAGAGCCAGAGACAGTCCCTGACTTGAAGAATCTGTAATCTAACCAGACAAGACAAGACAGAGAGGATTGGAAGGGAGATAAACAAAGTGATCAGAGCCTCTGAGTACCGTCTTCCAATCTTATGGTTTAACCTGGAAAACGCTGCCTCTTCAAATGAATGGAATAAAGAGCAAATCATCAAGTGTCCAGGATGAATTGCTTGCCCATATTATGCCATTTTTGTGGGCCAATGATTATGAGCTCTTTGAAACAAGGACTCCTGCTTACTTATTTTACTGTGTTATGGCGGTGTATAAATAATACATAGCAATGATTAATAATAAATAATAAAGTGACACATAGTATAATATCTGAGCAGAACACATCTCCTCTGCTGGAGCTTTACAGTGAAAATAAGGCTCACAAACTGCATTCCACAAAGTATAATATTTATATAGAACTGAAGAATATCAGTGCCATAATTAGATTTTCCATTGAGCTTGTGTGGCATAATTAAAAATTTAATTTCCCTGTAAGCACATAATGATGCCCTACTAATAAGGTGTCACTACTTATTAGGGGAATGTGCAGGTAGTTTAGCTAACCACATAAATTGATTAAGTACAAAATCAGGCCATGGAGTCTAGTTGTTTTGAACAAATGCCTACTTATAGCATGTGAAAGGACACAGCCTATTAGAAGGTATAGTGCAGTCCAACAAATGGTGGTATTAAGGTTGAATATTCTTTAGTTGTGTGGTCAACATCAAATATAAAACCCCATGCAGTCTAAGTCTTACTTTAGAATGGACTACAAAATAATGTTTGTAGACAGGAACAGCAATCTTGTGCTCTTCTGGCCAACAGCGGAGACATAAGATAGAGAATACTAGGGGTGTGTCTAGACTACAGGGTTTTGTAGACAAAAGTGGACTTTTGTCAACAGAACTATACCTGCGTCTACACTACCACCGAGTTCTGTTGACATAATGTCGACAGAACTCGGCAGTTTTGTCGATGGCGGTAAACCTCATTCTACGAGGAAGAACGCCTTTTGTCGACAGAGTTCTGTCGACAGAAGGTGTTATTGCATCTATACTGTCCTTTGCATCTACACTCTCATGTTGACAAAGCAGCTGGCTTTGTCGACAGAACTGGATGTAGTCTAGACGCTCTTTGTCCTAGACGCTCTTTGTCGACAGAAGCTTTGTCGAAAGTATCTGTCGACAAAGCCTCTGTCAACAAAAGCCTGTAGTGTAGACGTACCCTAGGTCTCTAGTGTCTATTCCCAGTTGTGCCATTGTGTTGCTATCTGACCTGGTGCAAGCCATTGTTGCTTTTTTGTGCCTCTATTTCCCCATCTGTAGAATGGAGATAACAATAACTTCCCTTCCTGTGTAAAGTGCTTTAAGATCTATAGATGCAAAATAAGTGTTATGTTACTAAGAGTACGTCTACACTGCACAGCTATTTCGAAATAAGCTATTCGGGAATAGTTATTCCGAAATAGCTTATTTTGAAATAGAGCATCCACACTGCAGGGAAGCCTCAAAATTAATCCAAGCAGGCTTCCCTAATGTACTTATGCTATCTCAATTTAGAGCCCCAGGAGGCACTGGGGAAGAATAACTTAGAATGGCCCTGGTGAGGGGCAATTTCGAAACAGCAGTGGAATGTCTACAAACGACTTATTTTGAAGTACTTATTTCAGAATAGGCATTATTTCTGTAGAATGAGGTTTACAGATTTCGGAATGAGCCATCTGTTTTTTCGAAATCATTTTGAAATAACAGAATGGCTGTGTAGACGCTTACATTGTTATTTTGAAAAAATGCTAGTTATCTTGAAATAACAGTGCAGTGTAGATGCACCCTAAGTATTATAGCTGAGATTTTCAGTGGAGCAGAGGAGGATAATGTGCCAAGATGCGATGCACTCCTTTGAAAATGCCAATTATAATTATCAACTAGATTTGGCATTGGTCATGCACAGCCACAGCAAAGGGCGGTTTTATGTGCCCACATATCTGCAACACCCCATATCCTCCTGTATAGGGACATGTTTCACATATGATAATAGCCCTAAGGCATGTAAATGTGGGATCAACAGAAAGAGTAGGCTAAGAAATTTTTCATGGAACCCCCTCTTCTTTTCTACAGTGAAAAAATGGCCTTTCAACAAACCAGAAATGTTTACAGTTTCCATTTTTATTGACAAACTGGAAATATACATGTTCGGTTATTTTCTACAGAAAATGCTTGGTTTTTAAAAACCACATTACCGCATACAATCCCCATTATGCAAACAACTTCTGCTGTTAACATCCCTCACATGCACTCATACCTTCAGGGGTTTTTAAACAGGATTTATATCTTAACTACAGAGCAAGAACCCCATCCTATCAGTGTGACCCAGCTTTCACGAGCACCTTAAATACATCTCCTTCCTTCACAGCTCATTAGTCCCAACTCGTCTGCATACATAGACATTTAAATTCATTCCACAGATCTAACATAGCAGAAGTATTTATATCATGTTTAATCAGCACTCGTTAGACTCGGAAATGCCTCTCATGACCTTAGTTTTTTGAATGACAGAAGATCATTATGAAATCAGCCAAGTGTGATTCTGAGGACCTACCTGCAGTTTGAAGCCTTCATGTCCATTAACAAACTGCCCTTTTTCTCTTATTTCTCCCTCCCAAAATGCCCAGGAGGCAGTTTGATTAAAATCCTGAGTCCAAAGGACAGAAGGTTCAAGAGTGATCGTGAAGCTGATTGGGTTTCCGGCTGTATTTTGGAACGTTCGGGGTAGCATTCTACTTAACAGAACACAAGCGTAAGACTAAATCTTTGTTTAGATATTCAAAAATGAGTCAACTACCACTCCCCAGACTGACCAAAGCAAGCAGGTCGTTGTGATTGATTACCAGTTTGCAACTGCTAGCCACCACACTGCAGTTATTCGCCGGCGGCTGGCCTGTGCCATCTGACTTGGGCTCGTGGTCAGGGCTGTTTCACTGGAGTGTAGATGTTCCAGCTCAGGCTGCAGTCCAAGCTCTGAAAGCCTCCTGTCTTGCAGGGTCCTAGTGCCTGGGCTTCACCTGGAGCCCAAGTGTCTACCCTGCCATTAAACAGCCCCACCACAGCCCAAGGCCCCATACACCAGAGTCAGGTGACACGGGCCTGCTGCTGGTGTCTAATGGCAGAATAGATGGCCTCATCATTGGAATGACTGCAAACGGAGATGAATACTCCAGAAGCGCTTGATTTAGTGAATGTATGTGCCTTGGGAAATAGGTTGTGCTGGATTATGGAATTTTCCGGACCATGGGTGTTGGCCATAATGAAGGTCACTGGGGAAGCAGGGGCTGGGAAGGCAGGAGGAAGCGGGCAGGAGTGCTCTAGGGATGGGTGTGCAGAGTCCAGGAGGCCCTCCAGACCAGCACTTCACTCAGCTGCTGTTAACACAGCTAGGGGGAAAGGGAACGGCACTGCAGATAGCTGCTTCTTCCTCCCCTGCCAGGGTCCGAACTATGGCTGTTCCTGGATCAGGGAAACACGACTACAGACGTTCAAAGGTAATGATTTCCATAGCATATTTTGTCTACCCAACATGCTTAATTTTTTTTTCTTTGTCTCCTTTCCTCCCACTTCCCTGTGTATACACAAATTTTCTGGAAAAACGACACTTATGTCCACACTGCTATTGTGTTCTTTCGACAGAAAGTCGAAAGAACAGAGGGGTTTTTCCGACATTGGAAAGCCTCTTTCTACGAGGAAGAAGCCTTTTTCCGAAAACGCTTTTTTGGAAAACAGCGTGTGTGGATGTGGAAGAGAGTGTTTTTTCGAAAGAAGAGGGCTCCAGGAAAAAGCACAGGTGCCCTGGTGACCACGCTATCCATAGTAATCACAGTTTAAATGCGAGATAGCGTCCAATAAATGTGGATGCTATCTTTCAAAAAAGAGCATTGCTTTTCCTTTTGCTTTTGCTGTGTGGATGCTCTCTTTCAGAAAAAGTTTTTCCAGAAGGTCTCTTCCAGAAAAGCTTCTTCCGAAAGAAGCCTGTAGTCTAGACATAGCCTCAGAGGCATACAAAAACAGCAGCAAAGGCTGAAACAGTGGGCAAGGCACAGTGGTTAGCGCTTCTCCTGGCCTTTTCCCTTGTGCAGCATTGGAGGGCAGCACAGACATGAGCCCCAAAGCAGTAATAATGTAGGCATTGTGAAAGGAGAACCCCACTCTCTGCAGTTTTTGGTGGACTGACACACAGTTCTTCTTCCTTCAGAAGGACTGTCCTGAAATGTATCCGAGCCATGCGCCGCTGTGTTTTCAGCAATTTATAAAAACCGCTCAGTGTGTAGCCAGCTGGAAAGCATGACAGCACATAATTGTTCTATTACCACAGACTTGAATTGTTTCTCTTTTATTCATTACATGGTCATTTATTTAAGAAGGCTTCGTTCAGATGCTTTTTTTAAAAAACCACACAGCTCTAGCTGGGACTCCTTTGGGCCAAATTAAGGGCACTCCTTTTCTTGCTGTGTGCTTTGAAGACTGCCCATAAAAGTAGAGAGAAACAGATAGAGAAAGGGCGGAGGAAGCCCTGCAGGTCTACTGCCTCTTTGGGAGTGAAGGGTTGCTTCCCCCTATGCTAAGTATAAACTCCCTGTGAAGGGGGAAACTGAGCTCAAAGGCCACCTGACAGAGACGTCCACGCTCTGCTACTTCCATCCCTGGAAGGGAGCAGTGGAGAGGTCATCCAAGCAGGCTAAAATGGTTGCCCGACAGGCAACCAATCAGGGCCATTGAAAAAGGGGTGGCAGAATAGAGCAAGGGGGAGTCTTGGTAAGACCTGTTGGGCTGAGCTGCCACTAGGAGCTGGAGGAGAAGGACTGCATGCCCGCTTGCCTGAGGAACCTGCAGCACAACCACAGCTAAAGGGGGCAGGGACCAAGGGGTTTCTGGCTGGCTGTGCGGACTGGCTGAGGACTGAGCCTGGAAAAGGCCCCAAGAGAACAGCGTCTCCAAGGGGGAAGCCCTGGAGACACAGCCCCATACCAGGGCTGAGATTATTTAAAGACCAAGCCCCAGGCAGAGCTAGAAAAACTGCCTGAGAACCACTAAAAGGGAGTCAGCGGGAGACAAACAATGCAGACACACAACCAGAGAGGGGGCCTATTAGAGGTGGGTGTTGACCCCACCACACTCCCCCAAGACCCGCAAGCAATGCTGGGTAAAGCCCCTAGTGCCATATAAAAAGAAATAGGAGGAAATTCCTCTCACTACCCCCAGTCTTTCCTTAACCCACAGAACAGACTAAATTGTGTGAGGTAATTGCTTCCTGTGCAAAACCCGTGCCAGACATTCTTTATTTTTTATGGGCTTTATTTATTGACTACAGCCATTGCTCTAGCGCGCTGTGCTGCACTGGACTTTGGCAAGGAGTCCTACCTAGAGAGGTGAGAAAACGGGAAGAGGGAAGGACCATGGCTCGGCTTCGCCAAGGAAAGCTCACGCCATGCAAACGCACGACTCTTTGTCTTGTCAGATATCATCCCAAATCAGGCAAGACACTAGCACGGACTATTTACTCCCATAAAGTTACCGGGAGATCGGCTCATTTAGCCTAGTGAAACCCATTGGAGCCTTTCCATTGACTTGGATCATATTTGGATGAGGCCTCTAGTTTTTATCTCCTATCTGCTGTATATCATTTCCCCTAAGATGAGCCATTTCCCAAAATGGAGGCTGTAATTACAAGCAGGAATTTACACTCTCTCCTGACTGTTTGCAGAATTGATCAGCTCTAAAGTAAAACACAGCGAGCAGTTTGCATATCACCAGTCGCTGGAATGCATTTAGATAGCGATGAGTCAATTTACAGTTGTTCAAGGATTTGGCAGCCATTTGGGATCCACAGTCATTATATGTGTGTCCACTTCAGACACTTTTTACTCTTCATGGGACTTTCGTGTTTATGTGCAAGGCAGATGTCTCTAGGGGAATCAGAAACGTTGCACAATATAAGCCATGGCCACGGAAGACAAGGGAAGAGATTTATATTGTATGGAATGACAGGCTCAAGAGTTTAACTGCACATGGCACATCTGGAGGCTTGCCAGTTCCTCGTTTAGTGTGTTTTGTGTACTTCGCTCAAAACTGTTTATTGTGACAGGTAAACACTTGTTTTGAAAGCTTGCAGGCGTACTATTAAAACAGACGTGTTCCTGACACTGTCAAGCTGTGCTGTCAAATGTTTATCTTTTGAATGATGAATGCTGGCTTTTCTTTTCATTCCTGTCAGACTCCATGAAACAGGCTTGAACGTTCTCGCCTTACTCATTTGGGCTCATTTCACCTGGAGGATACAACCGAATGGCTGATGGGCCTAACTGCTACAATGTAATTATCAGCCCATGTGCCAATCTATGATTTGGGAGGCAGAAAGCGAATAAGGAACATGACTGGGATAAGCTAAAGCAGGAGAGGAGATACCCAGTATCCGGGTGGTATGTCTAGGCTATGTCTACACTGCAGTTATTTCTGAATAAGCTATTCCAGAATACTTATTCCGAAATAGCTTATTTCAAAATAGCACATCTACACTTCAGGGAAGCCTCAAAACTAGTCCGAGGCAGGCTTCCCTAATATAGATGTGCTACCTCAATTTAGAGCCCCAGGAGGCTCTGGGGGGGAATAATTTAGAATGGCCCTGGTGAGGGGCTATTTCGAAATAGCAGCAGTGGAGCGTCTACACACGCCTTATTTCAAAATAGCTATTTCAGGATAGGTGTTATTCTTCATAGAATGAGGTTTACAGAAGTCAGAATAAGCTGTCCGTTATTTCCAAATTATTTCAAAACAACAGAATAGCTGTGTAGATACACTCTAACGCGTCCTGGAGCGCACTTCCTGGTTCGAATCAGCTGTTGAGCGGAATAACGCGCGGGTGAGATTATGCTAATGAAGCGCGGGATATTTAAATCCCACGCGCTTCATTAGTAATTTCGGTTGGCTACATTTGCATCCCTAGCTCAAACTAGGGTGCAAGTGTAGACGTACCTAGAGAGACTAACAAATACATATATATGTATAATGTATACATTACATTACATTACATTACATTTTCCTGCCCGGGTTACTCGGGAGCAGACCAAAATCACTTGTGTGCTGAGCGCCTGATGTTTTTAACATTAAAGGAGATCCTGAGTACCCCAGTGGTGATGTTGTTTACTTGGGGATTCCATATCCACCCCCTGCTGCTGTCCCTTGCTCCTAAAGAAATATACAGTGGTGGTGCCTCCACCTGGCTGGCCCTGGACACACTTAATGGTGTGCCTTGGGAGCCTCCAGAAATAAAATTATTCCAGTAATAATCTGGCTCTAACTCCAAAAACAATTATAACTAATATACATCTGACTGATGAAATTAGAATTAACACATCTATACTTAATAACTTAAAGTAACAGGTTTAACAGATTAAAAGTACATAAAATCAACTAACAAAGTACACAGAAATAAAGGAAACTTATCTAACTGGGATTTACACTGCCACCTTTTATCCCACCCCAGAGTGTGCACTCCTCTGGATTCACTTGCTTGCGTGGGTACGCTTGAACATCTGCAGCTGAAGGGGACACAGCCCTGTGCAGGTTCTGGGTGTGTCAGTCCAAGCTGAGAAGCCAGCTGCAAAATCCCTCTGCCACTGGAGCAGGCCCTACCAAATGCCAGCAGCTCTGGTTCACTGGGCTGGTCACTTTGCCTCTCTTTGGACCTTGAGTCAGTCTATTTTCTGTGCTCTGTCCCAGGCAGCATTTTCCCAAAGATCTACAGTTACACACAATTACCTTCTAGGCAGGTTTATGTAGGCCCTTCTCAGCCACAGGCACAGCCGAAGTCTCTCTCCTCCAGGGACAATCACCAATAACCCCTGAAGCAGCCTGCTAGATCCAAGCCCCAGCAGGCTCTCAGCAGCAGGCTCCAGCTTCCAGCAGTGGCTCCTGGACTGGACAAAGTCTCCACACCAGCAATCTGGGTGCTCTCTCCAAAATGCAGCCCAACAACTCTCTCTCTCCATGCCTGGAAGAGCCACCATGCCCTCCTTTTCCTCAAGGGCTCATGGGAATTGTAGTTTCTAGGGCTAGACTGCAGCACAAAGGATCCTCCCAATAAAAGTCATATATACAGGGCTTGACAAACCCCGGTGAGAGCCACTCGTCAGCCCTGCACTGCGCATGCGCCAGACCGGCACTGCGCATGCGTGAAGCGCCAGTGAATGGGGCTCATGGAGCGACCAGCTGAAATCTACTCACCACGGGCGAGTAGATTCAGTGGTTTGTCGAGCCCTGTATATAGATAGATAGATAGATAGATAGATATAAAATCATGAGCTTTCGTGGGTAAGATTCACTTCATCAGATGATTTGGAGTGGAAATGACAGAATCCAAGATATATATAACAACGAAAGAAGTACCTGTCAATTTTAGTTAATGAAGCTAATTAAGTGTTATGGATGTGTCCCATTCATAGCTTTTGATGTGAAAATGTGGATGTCAATGGCAGGAAATTGGCTTTGTAGTGGGTTTACCAGTTAATGTCCTTATTCAATGAAGACCTCATGATCCTATACATTCAATATCTCATGATTCTATACATTTTTGTTAGTCTTTAAGGTGCCACAGGACTACTCATTTTTAATCTATTTAAGTGTGTAAAAGTAATGGGAAAATATAGAGAGAATATATGGTCTTTTGGCTAAGAATTAAAACTCCCCATTCAATGCAAGAATGGACATCCCTCACATTTCTTCACCCTCCTGAAGAAGATTCCATTTCTGCTCAGAAACAGAAAGGTTCTGTATCTCTTCATGCTATTTTGTATGACACAAGACAACTGAGTTCAGAGAAGTTCCCAATGGTGCATGACTGGATTTCAGAAGCTTCACAATGTGCCACTATTATAGATTGAAACACAGATTTATCACTAGATAAAATGGTATCAGCTTTTCAGGAAATTTCAGTTTTGTTAATGAATGCATTTCATGTGTATCCATGTTAAGCTCTGTTTAGCCTACACCAATATCCTAGTGCAGTCATCTCAGACTTTGAGAATACAAAACGTTCAAAATACAAAAGGATGTTGTGTACCACCTTTGCCTTTGTAATTGTAATGAATTCATATCCAGGAGATATTCAATTCAATGAAATTGAAAGGCTGTATATTCAAATCTGCCAAAAGGAAATACTTTCTCACACACCACCTAATTAGATGTGGAACTCATTGCCACAGGATGTCATTAAAGCTAGCAATCTGTACAAGAGTCTGTGAGGAAATGGACATTTTGGGGGATATCAAGAATTCCCAGTATAATTACAAAAACTTATTTTTAAGTGTTTTAGAAAGAGAATTCTACAAAATAACTCACATTGCACTGAGTTGTACCAACAGGTGAGGTGAAACTAGGCACTGTTGGAACTGAGGGTCTACCACTGAGTACAAAGCTGTGATTTAGGAAGCATTTGTAAGACTAGATGTTAGTGCACAGCCGTGGCGCAAAAGCATATTGCATAATGGAATGTTTTGACAATATGTACTGCAGCAAGATCAATTAACTCAATGCTGCTATACTTACAAACGTACATTGCTTAACATCTTTTCACTGGCTTAGCTCCCAGTTGTGTTGCATGGATAGATAGCCTTTTGATTCAGGTCCTCAGGAGAGCCGGCTCAGCTCTTTGCTCTGCCTCAGCTTACCTGTTTGACCTTAGGCAAATCACTTAATTTTTCTGAACCTCAGTCTGTCATTGGGAATAAATTGGAAATAAATAAAATTTCCACTCTCTCAACCATGTGTCTGTCTTGAGTATTTGGACCATAAACTCTTAAGGGCAAGAACTATGACTTGTGAAGTATATCTACAGTGCCTCGCACAACAGGGGCCTAATCTTTGGGAACAGCTAAAAGCTGCTGTCATATAAATAAAGCATTCCTTTCATTTTTGTCACGCAAAAAAGATTATGAGTTTCTTCCCCCTTAGAGGAATGTTCTTTCCTCTGTGGAGTTAAAAGAATAAGTTTTTGGCTCTGTTGCTGTGACATTTCATATCACACAGAGACTAATTTAGAACCCTTGAGTAGAACAGAGAAATACTGCTCGGTTGTACAGATCGCTAGCTATAACACACCTTTGACATAATCCTAACGCAGAACATTTAAGCAGTATTGTCACCATTGAAGACATGACTCCAAATTCAGTGCTGAGCATTCAGGCTATGTCTAGATGGCAGGCTTCTTTCGGATGAAGCTTTTCTGGAAGAGATCTTCTGAAAAAGAGCGTCCACACTGCAAACGTGCATCGAAAAAGTGATCTGCTTTTTCGAAAGATAGCGTCCACACTGAATGGACACTCTCTCACATGTAAGCTGTGATTGCTATGGACGGAGTGGCTACCAGGGCACCTGTGCTTTTTCTTCTTGCCTCTTCTTTCGAAAGAACTCCCTCTTCCCCATCCACACACACCTTTTTCTGAAAGAGCTCTTTCGCAAAAAGGCTTCTTCCTCATAGAATAAGGATTACCAATGTCAGAAAACCCTCTCTGTTCTTTAGATTTTTTTTTGGTAGAACGTGATTTCAGTAAGCGAATTTTTTTGCAGAAAAATGGCCATTTTTCGGAAAAAAACCTCTGTAGTGTAGAAATACCATCAGTGATCTATAAGCCACCCAAAGCAGCACCACTTTCTAATCAGGGAGGTAGAAGATTCCTAAATGTTCAGTATGTGGGCACTAGTACTATTATTACCAGGTTCCAAGGGGATCGGCACTTCTTGTTTGACCTTCAGATACTGTGACACACAGGATTTCACCATTGCTATTTCTTTTTGCAGTATCTTTATTTACAGTATATCAATGTGCATAGGAGATACTTGGGAATGGCATGTGAGATCACATGCCCCCCCCATTTTAATTACTGAAACCAGGTGCCCCTCCTCTGCTCCCCATCTGCCCCCCTCCCAGGGACATGTCACCTCTTTCAATGCTACAGCCACCAGCTCTGGACAAACCATCATTCCAAGAGCATCACCAAACACTTTTCTGAGTAGAGATGGATGCACCTGCTTTGTCTAATTTGGAATCACTCCAATGAGTTCCCTGGGGAGGAAAGGCTGTGGGGGGGAAAAGGGAGAAAATCCAGTGAAGAAATATGATGGAAGTTGGAAAAGAGAGAAGACAGAGTGAAAATCAGATCTAGACTTTGTATGGGACAGAGAAACAATATATGTATTTAGGACATGATTTTGAGCTAGTCTCAGTATCGGGAAAGGTCATGGTAGATTCTTTAAATCAAGGTTAGATGTTCTCCCAAAAGCTCTGCCCTTGGACTTATTTTGGGGAGCTTCAGGGGGATTAAGCTGTCTGAACGGAAGTTCCCTTTGGTCTTCACACACCACACCTGGGCTGTCCAACCGAAAAGGAAGCAAACCTCTTGTTATCATAATCAGCACTAAAAGCAACCTGAGCATTGTCCAGAACAGGGAGGTGAGCCCTGCCACAGTGGGCTGTGCTAACTAATGCCTTTGGCCTGTCAAGAAAAGAAGAATACAAAGAGCCTAGTAATAAAAAAGCATTAAGACTCACATGAGGCATGTGAAATGATTTAAATCTTCATTATGTACTGTAGCGTTCCTGGTAATTAAACTGGAAGATGAGTCAGACTAAGTGCCTACGACTTATCTCACACTAAAAACATCTTCTCATTGGCTCAAATATTATTTTTCCTTAATACATCATCCATATACCCATTATAGAGGCCAATGGAGAAGTATAAAAGTGGGTCAGGACTGAGAGAGCAGGAGTGGATCTTGGTGCCTCTCTTTGCTGAAGTGAGTTAATCTTACAAAAAGAGGGCACTGCTTCTCGGCAGTCGAGTAAAATGTGGGGTCCATTATTCTGCTTACCATATGACGCTCTGTCACGGGGTGTCTTTGTCCCCAGGGCATCCCCCTCCCACTATTGGGGTAAATACGGCCTCCCCGGCCTAGTCCCAAAGTACATCTCCCCTTCTCAGGGTACAGACGGCCCTGCAGGCCTAGTTCACAGGTAAGCCTCCCAAAGAGCCTGGGAGCGGCGTTACTGTGGGGGCTTGAGGGAGGTAGGGGGAACCGGGCCCTCCCACTCCACCGGGTCCCGGTCCAGGGCCCTGTAGGCTGTGGAAGCTTCCACGGCCGGCTCAGAGCGGGTCCCAACCAAAGCGTGCTGAGCCCTCAGAGGAAAATCCTCTGCCCTGGGCCACTTCTGACCGTTCTCAGTATGCAAGGGGGATGGCAAATTGGTGACTCCCGGCTGCGCTCTCTGGCCGGGGTGGTCGCTGAGGCTGGGGTCACTGCTGCCGGGGCTGCTGCTCCTGGAGCGGTTGTGGCTGTTGCTGCAGGGGCTGCTCACGAGCTCCTTCCCCTCCGGCCGCCCACCCTAACTGACCTGAGTAGCTCTCTTTTATCCTAGAGCAGTTGGAGCATGCCCAGTAGGCTAAAAGGGGTGTGGCTTCCCCGGCCCTCTGGGATGAGTTAATCCCTTCTTGCACAGTGCGGGGGGAATACACCCCATCACATGGTCACTGATGTATCATATCCTGAACCTTCCTGGAAGTTACAAAGTAGAGCTGGTTGGAAAATGTTTTCCTCCGATGGAAAATTTCAACTTATGATCAAGTTGGGTTTTTTTGTTTTGTTTTGATGGGAAAAGAAGTTTTCTATGGCAGGCAGACACTGTCTGTGAGCACTTTTTGTTTAGTCAAACCCACAAAAAAAACCCAAATCTTTTGTCACGAACCATTGTAGCAAATGGAGTCTGTGCCACGTGGCCTTAGGAGGCAGCCCTGGAGCACCCCCAGGATCCTGCTCACAGGCTGTGGGGAGGCCCCACATACATGTGACTGCTTGCTGGGAGGGGGGGGAATGCCCTCCC
Organism: Rafetus swinhoei; assembly: GCA_019425775.1. Lineage (NCBI taxonomy): Eukaryota > Metazoa > Chordata > Testudines > Trionychidae > Rafetus > Rafetus swinhoei. The sequence goes on along the minus strand of CM033445.1, from coordinate 20,443,746 downwards.
ACCACCGAGCAATGCTGGAAGCAGGCTTGGCACAAGGGCGCACGCACAACCCCACATAGACTGAGGAGTGCCACACACAGTGCACGGCCATGTTTGCCCATGCGAGGCACCACCCACTCCCGCAGACAGTGCTGCCAGGCACAGGTGTGTGTGCGGGCCCCATGGAGGGCCGGGCTGCTCCAGGGCCCTCTCCTGCCCATGGGATCCCACTGTGGCTAGACACTTCCCTTGTCTGCTTGTCCATGGGCCGACGGAGGGTGGGAAAATGGGAAGCATGGTCCCCTGGGCACCTCCTGGCCCCTGTGAGGCAGGGCCCACTGGGCAGGCTACACATGGCCTTGCTCCTGGGACCTTCCCGTCCTGTGGCCCGAAGACTGTTGGTTACAGCTCACAGAGCAGGACACGGCCTCAGGGACAGTCTCTGCAGGGATGACTGACCGCCTCTCCCTCTTTATTCTCTACTGCTGGACCAGCCATCGCTGAGGGGCGATCCGCACCATCGGAGGCAGCCGCCTGACCCCGGGGGAGCTGCAAAAGCACGAGGGTCCAGGAGAACCTCATAAGGCAGCACGTGGGCATCCTGCATGATGTGCAGCAAACCCTGGCCCAGAAGGTCCAGGAGGATGCCGAGTGGTGGAACTGCATGTGGGACCAGCTTGTGCGTCAGGGAAATGATCCGGGAAATGATGACACACCTGGCGGCTGTCTTTGCTCCTGCCCCCCCAACCCCCTCTGCTATGCCTCCGCTCCTTCCCTCTGCTATGCCTATGCCCCTTCCCCCTGCCCCTCTGCCATCCCTGAGCCCCCTCCTGCCCACTTCCCTGTTGTCCCAGGCCCCGCCCAACCCCAAGTTCGCCAAGGTCCCTGGACCTGAGGTGGCACTTCCAGCTGCACCATGCACCACACCCAGCCCTGAGCCCCCCTCCTTCCTCCCCATCCAGGTTCTCAGGCCCCCTCCTCCCCAGTTTATTTTATTATATAAAAAACACAAAGTTTGTGTTGTTCAAATCAAAACAGGTGTGTTTATTCAGAGTTCAGGGAAGGTGGGAAGGGAGGGGCTGTGGTGGGAAAGGGATAGTGGAGCAAGGCACAGGCCCCTTCTGGGGAGGCCTCAGGGAGAGTTACTGGGGTCCTTGAGAGAAACTCTCCCTCAGAGCCTCCCGGATGAGCACCCCGGCCTGATGTGCCTGGCGGATGGCAGCTGTGCACACCTGCTCAAAGGCCCATCCCTCCTGGCCGGCACCTGCCTCCCACCCCAGTAGGAAGGCCTCCCCTTTCCTCTCCACAATGTTGTGGAGGACACAACATGTGGAGTCCACCTCGGGGATGTTGTGCTCCCCCATATGGAGGCGGGTCAGGAGGCACTGAAGCTCATCTTCAGGCACCCGAAGGTGCATTCCACCGGCATGCAGGCCCGGAGAAGGTGATCATTGAATTAGTCCCTGCTGGGGTCCAGGCTGGTGTATGACTTCATCAGCCATGGCATGAGGGGGTAGGCTGCAACCCCCATGGTGCACGGTGGCATCTGCACGTCCCCAACCCCAAATCACGCTGGGGGAAGAATGTGCCCGCCTCCAGCATCTGGTAGAGACTGGAGTTTCTAAATACACAGGCATCGTGAACCCTGCCCGACCACCCGACTAAAATGGCCGTAAACTGCCCATGGTGGTTGACCAGGGCCTGCAGCACCATCGAGAAACAGCCCTTCCTGCTGACGTACTGAGCGGCTCGATGAGGTGGCGTGTGGATGGGGATGTGGCTTCCATCAATCGCTCCCCCACAGTTGGGGAACCTCAGGTGGCAAATCCTGTGGCGATGGGGTCCAGGCCTCCCAGGCGGATGACCCTGCGCAACAGGACGGAGTTTATGGCCCTCACCACCTGCAGAAGGAGACCAACACACAAAACAGAGAATGAGAGAGGGAGTGCCTGAGCCTCTCCTCTCCTCCTCCCTCCCCTCCCCCAAACACCCCAGGAGCCACCCCCTATGATGCCACCCCCCAGCAGCAGAACTATGTGAGAGCAGGACGGCAGAACCCCCTGGGGATGGGGCTTCCCCCCCAATCCCAGCCTACCCCAGCACCTCCCCACCCTCCTTTCCCTAGGGTCCCCCTTTCCAGAACTCCCTCCTGCAGGGACTGCAGCTCCAGAGTGCCTTACCTCCAGGAGGAGGGCCCCGACGGTGGACTTTCCCACGCCAAACTGGTTGCCCATTGACCGGTAGCTGTCTGGGGTGGTGAGCTTCCAGACGGCGATGACAACCCGCTTCTCCAAAAGAAGGTGAGCTGCAGGTGGGTGTCGCATCATCACAGGGCAGGGGTGAGCCAGGCACACTGCTCCATGAAGGTGGCCTTCCGCATGCGGAAGTTTTGGAGCCATTGCTGGTTGTCCCACTGCTCCATGACCAGCGGGTCCCACCAGTCGGAACTGGTGTCCAGCCTCCAAAATCGTCTCTCCACTGTGGGGTGCAGGTTGCAAGGGTCTGACTCTCACACACAGGGAGAGGGTCTCAGTGTTGAGCTCATGCAGGGCCAGGACGTCAGCCTGCAGAACTGCTGCAGAAACTGCAGCACGGCTGTGTGGGGCCATCGCGTGTCCAGAGGCAGCTCCGGCTCCATGGCAAGAAATATGCTGTGGTGTCCCAAAGCTGGGCAATCAGAGCAGGCACTACAAGAGCTTTGCTGCCCCTCAGAGAGGTAGGCAAGCAGGCAGCAGAAGCAGAGAAATGGCTGTCCAGGGGGTTCCCTTTAAGCAGGTGTCTCAGCTAGCCTTAGGCAACAGCACTTGGAAGCAACTGCTGACCTAATGCCCTGCCTGAACTGGTTCTGGGTGGCCTTATATGCGAGAGAACATCCAGTCAATGTGGATGCTGTCTTTTGAAAAAAGTTTTTCCGGAAGATCTCATCTGGAAAAGCTTCTTCCGAAAGAAGCCTGCAGTCTAGATGTCACCTCTGATGTGAATGTGTAATTTTAACTTCAGACAACACCTCAGTCTTTGGAAGGTTTTGAATGCAGTTTTTGCAGGCTGTACCCTTCTCTGGATTCTATGTTGCCTCATCCATTAGACTCCCTAATGAGGGAAATGATTCACTTGTTTCAGCACTTGATCATCGAGATAATAAGAATCTTCCTACCTTGAGCAATATTGTGTTTACGTTTACTTCGTCTTTCTAACATTAATTGTCGTTACATGTTTTTGCTGGCAGTATTCACAGTAGTAAGCATGTTCTGAAGTTTTTCCTTTCTTAAAGTGATACAAACATCTGCAGATCTTATTTTGTTTAAGTATATGCTACTGACCTCTATGCCCTGGTTTGTGCCTTCTAAACTTTCCCTCGCCAGTCCTTCTGTAATAGTTTCAAGTTAGGATGCAGCCTTGGCATAAACCTTTCTTGATGTTGCATAGCTTGTTCATATTGCTGCTTTCTGTCCCCAGTATAAGCTTTGGATTCGTTATGGATCTTGAAAGTCAATCCATTCTTCAAGAGTATGTATCATCTTGTCACGCTGTATTTAATCGAATGTGTTCTCAAAATCGACAAAGCTCATATAAATTTCCACTTGCGCTTCTGTTGCATGCTCCCACAAGAACCTCAGGGCATATTGCCTCATGCCTATTCCTGGGTGGAAATCAAAGTGACTTCTACTAATTCTTGCCTTGATATGGTGATATATGTGTGTGCTGGTTATTTTCAAACTTTGTGTGGGTAGATTATCAGGCTTATAGTTTAGTGTTATTCACATTCTCTAATTTTAATTTTTGATAGAGAAATGAAGATGACCTTTTGAAGTTCTTTGGAAGTTCTTGTGTATATAATTCAATTGAAAAATTTTAGGAGGTAAGATTTTGAATCTTCAGGTAGGTTTGTAGCATTTCAACCACAATACCGTTCTTCCCAACTGCTTTTCCTCTCTTTATACTTTTCAGTGTTCTTTCTTGTTCCCACACCATAATTCCCACAGTGGTTTTTCTTCTCCTCTTCTGATGGTTACATTTCCAGGTTTTTTTTTTAAAGATGAAAGTTAATTAACGTATTTCATCCATGTTCCAGGATGCTGTTGATTTCACAGAATACTCGTCAGTCCTTCATTTTTAACACAGCTAACTCCTTTTCTTGACTTATTAGTCTCATGGGTCTTTTTATAATGTGATGAATTTCTTTGTGATTGTGTCTGATTTCAAATTCTTTGATTTTCTTGCATCTTTGCTGTACTGCTTTTTTTCTTTTGCCTCTTTGCATACTTTTTGAATGTGTGCAACTTTTGATACTCCTCATTTCCTCTGTCTTTGCACTGACTGTTTACAAATTTCATCAGTCATCTACTGTTGTTTAGCACTGCACCTTTTCTTTCCCACTGCTGATACAGTAGAATCATAGATTCCTAGGGTTGGAAGAGACCTCAGAAAGTCATCGAGTCCAACCCCCTGCTAAAAGCAGGACCAATCCCAACTAAATCATCCCACCCAGGTTTTTATCAAGCCAGGACTGGAAAAACTGCTACGGATGGAGATTCCACCACCTCCCTAGGGAACCCATTCCAGTACTTCACCACCGTCCTAATGAAATAGTTTTTCCTAATATCCAACCTAGACCTCCCCCCTGCAACTTGAGACCATTGCTCCTTGTTCTGCTATCCATAACTATTGAGGACAGCCTCTCTCCATCCTCTTGGGAACCTCCCTTCAGGAAGTTGAAGGCTGCTATCAAATCCCCCCTCACTCTTCTCTTCTGCAGACTAAACAAACCCAAATCCCTCAGCCTCTCCTCTTAAATCATGTTCTCCAGCCATCTAATCATTCTTGTTGTCCTCCACTGGACTTTCTCCAATGCGTCCACATCCTTTCTGTAATGGGAAGCACAGAATTGGATGCAATACTCCAGATGTGGCCTCACCAGTGCTGAATAAAGGGGAATAATCACTTCTCTAGATCTGCTGGCAATGCTCCTCCTAATGCAACCTAATATTCTTGGCTACAAGGGCACACTGTTCATTCAGATCCAGCTTCTCACCCACTGTAATCCCTGGATCCTTTTCCACCAAACTGTTGCTTAGCCAGTTGGTCCCCAGCCTGTAACAATGCTTGGGATTCTTCTGTCCCAGGGGCAGGACTCTTCCCTTGTCCTTGTTGAAACTCATCAGATGTCTTTTGGCCCAATCCTCCAATTTGTCTAGGTCACTCTGGACTCTGTCCCTACCCTCCAGCATGTCTACTTCTCCCCCCAGCTTAGTGTCTTACACTCTTTCCTGTTTCCTCTACGGTGCCTTTATCATGGTATTCATAGGGGCTATAAAGAATTTGGTTAACTTTTGAATTATATTCCATCCGTTTTTGTTGTTGTTTAAGTCTGTCCACATCGGTCCATAGTCTTTTGTTTTTTCTAGGTAGTTTTCTAGGTAGTTCATGGGAAGCAGAGTATGATCACTGTTGTACTCTGCCAATGGGAACTTTCTAGCGTCTGAAATGGTATGAGGAAATCTTTCTTTTCAAGATTTCATTATTCAACTTTCCATGCCCAGTGATGATTTACTAGAGGATGGAGTTTCACCAGGAGGCCCCTCCCACTCTAGTTTGTGAGCAGACGCCTTTCATCAGCCATTCCAGAACCCCTTCTGGCAGTCATGTGCCAAGCACTTAGATCTGGCTGCAGTATGGACAGCAGTGCCACTTGCTGCTCCAATGCTCCGTGGTAGTATTGCTCTCAGGTTATCTACATCTATTATTTCATCAGGTTTCCCCACTTACATTGGAGCTACCCTTTGTACGTGAAGGCTTTTCTACCATTCTCAACTCATGCTCCCTCTGAGGCCCATTTATTTATTTAGCGGGTGCATAGTCATCTAGCGAAGCGATGGCATCTTGAGTGGCGGGATGCAATTCTTCTAGACCACCGCTGAACCTAGTCATCGACAATGTGCGCCATCCTTTGTGGGTTGCTGTAGCTGTGACAAAGGGCTGTCCCAAAGGCCCCTGGGATATTGGCTGGTTGCACAGAGGTCTTGCCTGTCCAGTACCTGTTCAATGGGACCATTGGCAATGGGGCAGGTCAAAACCAGGCAAGCAGATTGCGGGGTCAGTGATGAGGCACTGGGTGGGGCTTGTAACAGATATTCATTCTGCTTGCCAACGTGTTTCTACTCTGACATCCTGGCAGGGCAGATGAGACCATAATGGGCAACATGATGGCAAACATGCAGCTGGTGTAGCAGGAGGCGCAGCTTGAGGCATACTTTCTCCAGCCTCTTGCGAGTGGCAACCTCTTGTCTGATATGAGCAGCAATATTGCTCAGAACGGGAGCCATGGGAATGGAGTCAGTCACAGGGTGCTAGAGATGATGTGCATGGTCACCATCCATGTCTCCATCAGCTTAGTGTATGATGATTAACACCAGACTGGCCCGCAGAGCTCCACCACCAAATACGAGGTGGCAAGAGCTGATGTTTGCAGGGTTAGAGCATGAGCACCTCATGATGAACCTGCACGTTTACTAAGAAGATTGTTGTGCCTCTTACCTTTAGCAGCTGTCTTCTTCCAGTCCCGAGGACTCTCCATAGTGGGAGTATATGGCCAATGACACACATGCGGGACTTTCTAATTGTATCCAATAGGAGACATACATACACACATGTTCCCCCCATTGTTCATGAGCTCAGCTGACTTGCCCATTATCAGGTTGCAATTACTTGTAATACCGTCTGTGTTTAAAAGACACAACAAAATCAAGGTAATATGGCAATGTGAGCTGCAGCTGTGGAGATTTCAGCACTGCAAACTGGTCAGCAAACTTACCAAGCCCAATGGGTTAATGGACATTGCTGGCTGAGTCTGTGCTGGGAAAGAGAAAAATGATTTAGATGTGCAATAAACTCTTAGGATGAAGCCATCAACCACTTAAACTTTATATATATAAAAATTCTAGAAATTTAAGTGTGTTTTCAAAATCCTCCCAAGCTGGCTTAATATATCATCCAACTTGAAACTGCTCATATGATATATTATACATGGCGACCGCACTACATCATCGGAGTTCCCTCACTACCATGTTGTGGAGTATGCTATAATACAATATAATGAATTACAATACTGGACATTGACAAATACTCTTTGGCGGAAGTTGAAATAAATTTTTGAGTGGATTGCAGTTGGCTTAGAATGTGTTTTTAATAAATAAACCAGTGGCAGAGTGGGGAAATCCAGAGCCCTTGAGAACGGCACAGTGGATAGAGCACACGACTGGAAATTAGAGTGCTTGGGGTAATAATCCCAGCTCTGAGACAGACTTGCTGTGTGGCTGTCAAGGGGCATCCTAGTGCCTGAGGCACCCCTTGCTGATCCTCCCAAAGTGCCGCTCCTCGGTTAGGGCTGGTTCAGCCTCCTGGGCCTAGTCCCAAAGTCTAGTTCACACCTATTAGGTAAATACGGCATTTATGGCTTACCCCAAAGTCCAGTTCACTCCTATTACGGTTAATACGGTAACTACGGCTTAGCCCCCGAAATCCAGTTCACCCCCACTAGGGTAAATATGGCCTCTCAGGCCTAGTCCCAAACACACTTCCCCTCCTTCAGGGTACGGACGGACGGCCTTGCTCGACGAGCTGGGGAGCAGGGTCGTCATGGGGTGGGGGAAGGTAGAGGGACCCAGGCCCTCCCACTCCACTGGGTCCCAGCCCAGGGTCCTGTTGGCAGTGGCAGATTACACAGCCTGCTCAGTGGGGAGTCTTTCCGAAGCGCACTGAGCTTCCAGAGGCCAATCCTCCACCCTGGGCCACTTCCTACCAGTCCCCACATGCAGTGTGTTCCTAGGAGTGTTGCTCGGTGAGCTGGTGCCTCCCGGACGGCCTCACTGCCCGGGGATGTTGCTGAGGCGGTGGCTGCACCTGCTCACGAGCTTGGTCCAGAGCTCCTTCTCCCCCAGCCGCCCACCCCAACTGAGCTGAGCAGCTCTCTCTTATACTAGTGCAGCTGGAGCATGCCCAGTAAACTAAAGGGGGTGTGGCCTCCCCTTCTCCTTGGGGCTGAGTTAACCCCCTCCTGAACAGTGCAGGGTGGTATGCCCCATCACAGTGGCTTTCGACAAGTCAGACCAAGTCGAATCTTACCCTCACTTCTACTTCCACCTATATAGTCCTATGAAAGCCAATGGGGTGACATGAGTATGAGTAAGCTTAATACGGGGCCAACATTTTCAAACCTGGGTGTCTAAGTCCTCATCTAAATCATTAGTTAGGCTCCTAAATACTGGGATTGATTTTCAGAAGCACTAGCGTCCAAGCAGTTCCTAGTGACTTGAATATGGGAGCAAAGGGTTGTCTTTGCACATATTAACTATGTGAGCATTTTAGATCTAATCCAATAGGTAAATTATAGGATTCCCAAAGGCCATTTTCCATTTTTTTAAAAAAAGGAAAGGAAGAGCTGGTAAAGCCAAGTAAACAACCTTTCATGAGATGTGAAAGTGCCTTTCACAAAGCCGAACATATTAAAAATCTCTTCGCTCAGAAGGCGTCTTTTATCATTTCATGGGGAATCAATTAACCACGGTGCCTAATGCAGGTAGACTTTAGATTAGTGCCTTTCCACTTCACTATAGATAATTAACCTTACTCTCTAAATTAGCAGCAAAATAAGCCAGTTATTAGTTTTTGTAATGAGTAGAACTCAATATTTTGGATAGTTAAACACCCAAGAGGTTAAATTAAAATAGACATCTGATAGAAATCCCTAAAGTGTTCTTCAGATCATTAATACTGTAAATTCTACAGTAGATTGAACTGACAGTGTTCTTTTTTCTTCTGGAATTCTCCAAAGGCATGAGATACTCCCTTGCATCAGCATTCAGTTTGATCTCTGTAATAATCTCTTCTTGATACCTAAAGCCTCAAGGCCAACAGCATAGCTAAACTGAGATCTTCCTCTTAGCACAAAAAGAATGAATCTACAGGAGAGAAAAAAAATAACTTATTTTATTCAACCAAAGCTAGAAAGTCACACATGCTATAGAAAAAAAAAACCATTTTCCCTTGCTGGTGTCCCCCAGATTCTTTGGTTGTGCCCCCCCCAACTGGAACAGATTGGGTGGTCCCTCCCGCACAAGACTGTCCCAAGTTAAGTGGCACTGCTGACCCAAGCCACCTGGTAGCACTGTTCACCTCACACAATTTGAAAACCACAGTGGGGCGGTCACATGGCCCCCACAGAACCTTTAAATTGTGCCCCCCACTATCTGCAGTTAAGTGCCTCCTCTGCTGTGCTGTATCTATTAGACAATCCAGGAACAGCCCGGGAGGGGGCCTGGAAATGCTCTTCTGAGTCACAATTTCTTCCACGCCTCGGGCGAGGGAGGAGTGTGCTAGCTCGCACCCATGGCAAGGCTGAGCTTTTCAGTGTCCCAGAAGGGAGTTTGTCCATGTTTCCCACTTAATTTCAGCCTGTTGAGCTGTGGGGACCAGCAAAAGGATGGAACCAAGTACACACCCGTTCCCAACACACTTGCTCTAGGAAGGGAGCGAGCAGCTAAGGGCCAATGGAGGAGGGCTTTTTTCTTCCTCCTGCTCCCTTCTGCAAGTGTGTGATACTTCCTGGCCCAGAATCATCGCAGTGTTATCATCCCAGCCAGAACTCTACCGTGTATTGAATCTCCTGGGAAACAACAAAGGAACGTTCATGGTGATCTCTAGAATTATGTAATAAACTGCTGACGAATATTCCATCATAGACCAATGTTTCCTCTAATTAATTTTGTTATGCGCACCAAGGCATATGGGGATGTGCACCACCAGTAGAGACACATGCTGCCAGTTGTGGGTGCTGTGGGTGCTCTGCTAAGCAGCGGGGTGGCATTTGAATCTCTCCTGGGTGCTCTCAGCATACAGCAGTGGTCCCCAACCAGTCGATTGGGATCTACTGGTAGATTTGGGAGCCTCTGACAGGGGATCCTGACAGGTCTGGCTGGGAGGCTATCAAGTGCCAGTGCTTCATCTGCCCCTCTCAGCGCTGCCATGCTGGTCCTGCCCTCTGCCTTGGAACTGCCTCCCACCCCTGGGAGCCTCCTGCTTGCTGTGCAAGGCATGGGAAGAAGAAGAGGGGGTGCTGATATTTGGGTGCTCTCCCCTCCCCCATATCTCATCTCCACAGAGCAGGGCAGGGACAGGGATGAAGAAAGTTTGCTGGCTGCTTTTGGGGGTGGTGCAGGGCCAGAGTAGGTGTAATACTCCAGAACCACCATCCAGAAGCCACCCATGGTAAGCAGTGCCCAACCAGAGTCCATATTCCGAACCCTGGCCCCAGTCCTGAACCCCTCCTGCACCCCAAACCCCTGCCCTAGCCCTGAGTCCCCCTGCACCCAAACTCCCTCCCAGAGCCTGCACTCGGAACCCCCTCCTGCACCTCAGCTCCCTGCTCCAGGCTCAGCTCAGAGCCCCTCCCATGCTCCAAATCCACTTTAGCCCAAGATCAGAGCCTGCATCCCCTTCCCCCGCAGCCCAGCCCTCTGCCCACTGCCTGATAAAAGTGAATGAGGATGGGGGAGGGAGGGAGGATGGAGTGAGCAGGGGCGGGCCTCAGAGAAAGGGTGGAAAGAAGGCAGGGACAGGGTGTTTGGGTTTGAGGTAGATCCTGGATTGCACTTATATTCAAAAGTGATCTTGTGCTTAAAAAGGTTGGAGACCAAACACTGCCATAGAAAATAGGGCTGCAAAGGACCAGAGCATTCTAGTTCGTTGTGGAAGGACCATGTAAACCTAGACCATCCTTAACACCTGCTGGTCCAACCCATTTTTAAAAAACCTCTGGTGATAGATGTGATACTAACCAAGTGCCAGATCTGGCTAAGGCTGTAAGCATCAGCTAAGAACTGACAGATTCACAGCTGGAAACTCAACCAGCTCACCTATATACTAGGGGGTTTTATTCAAAATAGTTATGAGTCTTATCAGAATGTATGTAGTGTTTAGACTCTTGTACATTGCTGTAAGCATTAATCTCACTTGCACTGTCAATATTTCATGCTATCAGGAACTATGTATGTTTTGCTTTGTAACTTTGAAAATGTTTTCTTTGACCTTGTGAATCCTGCACATGCCTACGCACCCACCCTATGCAGGAGGACTAGCAAGTATTCAGTGGGTCATTATGCTATTGCGAGACTGCAGGCTTCTTTCAGAAGAAGCTTTTCTGGAAAAGATCTTCCGAAAAAACTTCTTCTGAAAGAGTGCGTCCACACTGCTAAAGCGCATTGAAAAAGTGATCTGCTTTTTTGAAAGATAGCGTCCACATTGAATGAACGCTATCTCGCATTTAAACTGATTACTATGGATGGAGTGGCCACCAGGGCACCTGTGCTTTTTCCTCTTTCCTCTTCTTCTGAAAGAACTCCCTCTTCCCCGTGTCCACGCACACCTTTTTCCAAAAGAGCTTTTTCGGAAAAAGGCTTCTTCCTGGTAGAAAGAGGATTACCAATGCCGGAAAAACCCCTCTGTTTCAATTTTCTTTTGAAAGAACGCAATTGCAGTGTGCGTGTAAGTGAAGTTTTTTCAGAAAAATGGCCATTTTTCTGAAAAAACTCTGTAGTGTAGACATACCCTATAAGACAAAGGCTTTGTTGACTGCCCCATCTACTCATGCAGCAATATGTGCGGAAGGCTTCATTCCATTGATTTGACTGCTGGAAGTGGGAAATACAGCCACTCCCCGAGTTATGACCACCTCCACTTACGACCATCCGCACTTACGACCAAAGCGGTCGTAAATGTGGATCCGAGTTATGAACAGCGATCCACGCTTACGAACAGCGTGGTCGCCATGTAACTTTATGGGATCCGAGTTACGAACACTTTGAGTTACGGACCAAGTGTTGGTCCGTAACTTGTTCGTAACTCAGGGAGTGGCTGTAAAAATAGTTGACATGAAGGTTTTTCTTTTCTTTGCTCTTTGAATTCTCAAAGGTCCAGAAACATTAAATGAAGGCAGAGACACCCATGGTTATCCCTGGAGCTGCCCTGAAAGACACTTTGAATTGACAAAACACCACATCTCTGCCATCTTTAGGGATCACAGAAGGTAACACATTTGTGTGTATATGTTTGCTTTCTCTTATTTGTTCATCCTAACTAGTAAAGCTTTGGATTCTTACTGGACTGACTACAGGTGTTGTCTTTGGTATAAGGGCTAGGGTACCAGTTCATTTGTGGTGAGTGGCTGGTCCCTTGGGACTGGAAACAACGTGAATATTTTGTGATTTTTGTTAAAAGTGGCCATTTACCACTAAATCCAGTGTGCCTGGATGGCAAGAGAAACTGAAGACCCTAAGGGGACTCTCTGTGACTCCATGATAAGACTGTTCCAGTGATCCAGGATTTGACTTTTGTTTCTGGCTGGGTGAAATCTAATTATAGAAAGTGCCACTAGTTTGGGGCATCCATTCTCTTTTTGACAGACTGTCTCCAGACAGTAGGACAATGAAGATTTACAACCTCCCTACATATCCAGTCCTCGGCTATCCTTAATAGTTAGAAAGTTTTTCCTAATATCTAACCTCAGGCTCCCTTGCTGCAAAATGAGCCAATAACGTCTCTGTGCTATCTTTGGGTGGCCATCAATGTTCCCTCTTAAGTTTTTTCCATCCATGTGCTGAATAAATTTTGTGCTGTGCACCAAGGCATATGTGGATGTGCACCTCCAGTAGAGACACATGCTGCCAGTTGTGGGTACTCTGCTTATCAGCTGGGTGGCACCTGACTCTCTCCTGGGTGGCTGCCCATGTGCTCAGCTTACAGGGAACAGTGGTGGCCATGGAGAACAAATGGCCATGATTCTCATTAAACATGTCCAGTTCTTTCAGCCTTTCCACGTAGATCATGAATTGCAAACTTCTTATTTGTGTTGGTCCAGTTTTAAGAAAGATGGGAACAAATTGGAGAAAGTCAACAGGAAACTCCACTTCCTGTGTTTTACAGATTCCTATTAATATACCTCTGCCCCCAATGGCATTTCCTTTTTTGCCATAGCATCACGCTGTAGACTCATATTCAGTTTGTAGTGTACTATTTCCCCCAGGACCTTTTCAGCAGTACTATCATCTAGGCAGACAGTCATTAACCATTTTATTTTTGTTCATTTGATTTTTCTTCCCTAAGTGTATTATTTTGTACTTGCCTGGACTGAATTTTGTAGTATTGATTTCAGACCTGTCCTCCAATGTATCGAGATCATTATAAATTGTAATCCTGTCCTCCAAAGTGCCCCCACTTTGTGTCATCTGTACATTTTTGTAAGCATATTCTCCACGCCAAGGGTACACCTACATTGTGCAGCTATTTCAGGATACCGGGGATATCCCGAAATAGCTACCCCATGTCTACACAAGCTGCCTGTTATCTCGAAATATTTTTTGAAATAATGGACACGCTATTTCGCCATCCCAGTAAAACTCGTTGCACGAGGGATATGGGATGGCTTGAAATAGTGAGTTATTTTGAAATTTGGTGCTGTGTAGACGCGCCAAATTTCAAAATAGTTTCGAAATAAGATACGCAATTTGAGTAGCACAAACTGCGTATCTTATTTCGAGTTTAGGCTGTTGTGTAGATGCACCCCAAGTTCTGAATGAAAACACCGAATAGTGCCAAACCCAAAACGGACTCCTGCAACTGCCTCATTGTGTTCTCCCAGTTTGAAGGTGAACTGTGGATAACTACTCTATGAATATGGACCTTCAACTGGTTGTGCACCCAATTGGTAATCATTTCATCTAGCTAATAATCCCTCATGTTTTCTTATGAACATGTCGCGTGGGCACGTGTTACTGAAGTGCGGGTATGTCTCATCTAGTGCTTCCCCCATTCACGAGGCTGGTTAGCCCGACAAAAACGTAAATTAGATTGACTGGACCTCATTCTTCTGGCACCCCATCCCCTCCCTTCCCCAACCCTCTGCCCCTCCACTCCTGCCCCCTATTCCACGTACCCAAATCCTCTGTCACCCTCCTGTCTCCATAGCCCCTCTCAGGTCCTGCTCCAGATCACAGTCCCCCCTCCTGCCCTAGCTCACAACCCAAATCCCTGTACCCCAAATTCCTGTCCTAGGTCATAATCCAACCTCCTGCACCCCAGTCCAATGCTCCAGGTCACAACTGCCTCCTTCACCTAAACTCCCTCCCTTTCCCCAAGCTCCCTTCTGCACCCAACCTCCATCCCAGACACCGTACCTCCTCCATGGAAGAGTGCGGCTCTCGACCACTTTCCAAATTCTTGGAGTGGCCCCCCATCAAAAATGATTGCCCACCTCTGGATAACAGAAAGCACTGTGCAGACTGGAAGGAACAGGCTGATAATGCAGCCTTCTCCACCCCCCGGGCATTTTAGAGAGATTGTCCTGCCATCCTCAGTTTGTACTAGGGTACAATACCATTGCTTTTACTTGGGAAGAAACATGGTCACTTGGTTGGAGCACAGAAACATTATTGAGAGATCAGATTGCAGGTCCCAGTTGAGTCAACAACACGTGTTTGTGTGGGGTGGGTATGTGTGGGTGTGAGAGATACAGACAGATAGACCCAGGGCAAGAAGAGGACTGTCTGCATGCCTTTTTTCTCCTGCAACAAACCTGCAACACACAGGAGAGCTGGCAAGAGACAGTCATTTTATATGGGTAACATGTTACAAAATAATATAACCCTGGCACATAGCAGGGGTCAAACACAGCATATACTCCAGTGGCAACAACTACCTCTCTGATTAATTTTGGTGAGAGCTTTTATCGGAGCAAGGAAGAGTAAGGGCTGGCAGGATTGGCTCACTGTAAATAAAATATGAGCTCTAAGAGAAATTAATGGTTACTTAACATTCATGTGGGCCAGTTAGCCATAAATATCCCTTGGGCGTAGAAAAAAAGCTGACAAGGACGACAAAGAATGTGCCCCAAATAATGAAGACTAAGAAAGCAGAATATGCAAGTTATAAAACACCAGCTACAGATGGGATGTGGATAAATTACAGAATAAAGTAGAACGAGTTGCCAAAGTGATAAGAAAAGCGAAAGGCGATTAAAAGATTGCCCGGGAGCGGCAGACAGATCATAGGAAAGCTTGGTGGTATGTATGTTATAGTTAAAGGTTCTGTGAGGAGACTGTAGGATCTTCAGAAGAATGAGAGGGTAATTTATTAACAGGCAAGATGTGTAGATGGACCCAGAGACATTCACTCCAAAGGGAGGAAGCAACATTGCTCAAAAAAAGAAGTGTGCTGGGGTGAGTCTCACCACTGCTGCAGCGCCTTCTGCTGGCTGTCCTGAGAATTAGCTCATGTCTCTCCGCAGGGCGCCCTCCTCTGGTGGTGTCTCACTTGCCATTACTCTCGGTTTGTTCTCTCCCACCCCGTGACGCTCTTCTGGACACTGCCCTCTGGCTGTGCCCTGCTCTGCTGTCCGTTCCTCTCCCACCCCCCACATTTCAGGGGAACCAACAGTCTGTTGTCCAGCCACCTGCCTTACTGCAAATGCAGTTTCTGCTTCAAGACACTTTCCTCAGAAGCAAACTGCCACTGAGGGGAGTGGCCCACAAAAGGCGGCAAATTGGGAAAATGGTGGGAAGGGAGGAGGGACACAGGCCTCCTCAGCGCCACCTGAACCGCACCTCACCTCTGCTCCCCCAACTAGCTCTTAGCACCCCCTGGACCTTGCCCCAGGTCCTTTTGAATTGCTGGGCCCTGGGGCTACTGCCCCCTTTGCCTCCCTCTGTCAATGAATCAGTGGGTGTGAGTTTAACAGAAAAATGATGAGCGGAGGGCAAGCCTTCTGGGAGTTCAGCAAGAGGACTAACATGAGACCTCATCTCTCGTCAGTGACTAAAGTGGCTTTTGGATGAGACACCCCTCCCAAACCCTCAGAGCCACACAATGACTATTTAAAAGGCCCAGGGGCTCTGGCTGCCCCTGCCGCAGTAGTCACAACAGTGGCCAGAAGCCGCAGGCCCCTTTGACACTCCAGGCCCTAGGGAAACTAAGCCCCTTGCCTACTCCAGTGTTTCCCAAATTTATTTGGCCCCAGAACCCTTTTCAGCTTAAAAGAATTTCAAGGAACTCCTAGAGTTGCCAGGGTAAAAAAAAGAAAGAAAGAAAAAAAGCCACACCAGAATTGGTCGAGCAAAAAAAAAAAAAAAAAAAAAAACTCTGTCTCTTTAAGAGGGGGCGGGGGAGTGCCGCATTCTCGCAGAACCCTTACTTTTGCTTTGCGGAACCCCAGGGTCCATTGGGAATGTCTCCATCTTTTACCCAGTCTGTG
Source organism: Rafetus swinhoei (assembly GCA_019425775.1). Classification (NCBI taxonomy): domain Eukaryota; kingdom Metazoa; phylum Chordata; order Testudines; family Trionychidae; genus Rafetus; species Rafetus swinhoei. Next base: position 20,427,470 of record CM033445.1, on the reverse strand, counting down.
AGCTGTTTGGGATAGGGATGGTCTTTTCGTTGTGTGTTTGCATAGCACCTGGTACAGTAGGGTCTGGGCCCTTGACTGGGGCTCCAATAAAATATTAAACTTTCTGTGCAACTACTGACACGTTTGTGCAGGAGCAGCTGTTTCTCAAACAAATTTTCACCTGCGTCCTTGTTTGTTTAGCAAAACACCAGGGGAAAATGGAAGCCAGTTTGGAAATGGCGCCATCAAGGAAATGAGAAAGTATGACCCTGGAGTGGTGATTTCTTGTGATTGGCTGATGGGTGGCACTGACAGCCTCTGAAGAGAGGCTTACCGTGCTGTAAGGATGGTCAGGCCCGTGAGCATGGAGAAAGAGATGGATCACTGAGGGGAAGGCAGGTATCATGGTGGGGTCATTAGACAAAGGCTCAGGAGATCCAAATTAATGCCTGGCTCGGACAGACTCCTTATGTGACTTTAGGAAAGCCCCTTACTCTCTTGGTACCTCAGGTCCTGACGTAATAATGGAGAAAAAGAGGTAGCAGGGAATCTAGTGGCGAGAGAAGTTCTCGCCTTTCATGCATAGGAAATGTTTTCATCAGGAGGGACTTTGCTGTTGTTTTTGATTCACTCTTCTCGGGCTAAATCCACACACTTATCAGGAGCAAGCTCCCAATCCAGTAATTCCCAGAGGTGCTTCTCTCTGCCCTGTCTTAATCTTACATGGTGTGATCGCTTTATTACTCAGATTTATTTTATTATTCAGTTTGATCTGGCAAGCGTCTGGGAAACCTAAGGCTACTCAGACAGTATATTTTAAGATCTTTAAAATCTGTTGATATAAATTCTTTTCCAGTCTCCATGCCTGTGTCAACATCGTTAATTCTGTAGCTCCAGCCTGTCAATGTCGACTTGGCAGCAAGAGCATCACCCTACCCTCTCTCTCTTTCTCTCTCACACACACACGCCTGAATTGCCTTTAAAGACAGGAATTTGGAAACACACACACACATAACCCCCTGAACTGCCTTTAAAGATAGGAATTTGGAAACCCCTTCCTTCCAGAATGTAGAGCTATCCTTAAAGCTTCTCATTTTCTGGTTCTTATACCCTAAGGTTATGTCTACACAGCAGCATTATTTCGGAATAACTGACATTATTCTGAAATAACATAGTGCGCGCCTACACTATAAGCCTTTATTTCAAAATAATGTCAAGCTGGAGGACTTCTTGCTCAGTCACAGAATAACCCTCATTTCACAAGGAGTAAGGGACGTCAAAGGAAGACTGTTCTTCTTTGACTTCCTGCTGTGTAGACAGAGCCAAAAGCCGAATTAAGCAATTTCGACTTCAGCTACGCAATTGACGTAGCTGAAGTTGAGTAGCTTAATTCGACTTTAGCCCTACTGTGTAGATGTACCCTAAGAAGCCTGCTTAGCAGAGTGTAAAAAGTACAATACTAGCAACAAGTCAGAGGAGGATGAAATCTACAATCTGGAATTTAGAAATGAAAAATAGCTGCCAACAAATGGCCCAGTTCTGCAAATTTCCTGTTGACTTCAACTGGAATAAGGACTGGCAGGTTGGTCTCTCAAGTCTGAGTTAGTGGTCTTCCTTGATCATGCTGAGCTGTCTCTTCATTTTACTTTGGATACTGGCAATCACATTCCAGGGAGAATCTTTGACTCTTCTTTAAGATAGATACTGTCCCTTTCACAAGAATCTAAAAGAGTCCCTTACACCTTTTAATTCGGCCCCTGGATCAAACCATTTCAGGGAAGATTTGTAGATTATGTAATGTGTCGGTTTCATTTTGGGTTACTCGGTTTCCCCTTGGCCTTTTGATGATCAAGCATAAGATCTGACTTTTCTCTTTGCCGTCAAACATTTTTAATCCTGCCTCCCTAGTACCTATTTCTCCTCAGATTCCCTTAAGAATCTTTCTTCTGGGTCCTTCCGGTTCACTTTCTCTTACATGTTCAAAGGCTCTTACCTTCCCTTTTTTCAACATCTCTCTTTCTTCTATCATAAGACCTTTGATTCCACTTCTTCAAGGACAGTTGTGTGAATTTTCATCAATAAGTGTAAAGGATTATTTTTAACCTGCCATTATATTGGATAGATCTGACTGCTATTCCAGGTTTGGACAGCATAAGAGAGAGATGGTGCAGGGAAACAACCGACTCCCTAGAGTCCTGGAGCAGAGACCAAAGTGTATTTTCTCTAAAATTTACACCAGTTACAAATGCTTCAAATCCACCCAGTGATACCGGCACAATGGAATCTTTAGTTACAGATTATTAGTTAACCATTAGGTGTATCTAGTTTCTAGGTAGGGAATGATCCCTGGTAAACAAAGGAGACAGAGATGGAACTCAATCTCTATAGAACCTTCCTCGTTTGTGTCTGTAGTCGCCTGTTGTTTTCTTTAATAAACCACTCTTACGTAATTAAGATTGTGACTCCAAATATTATGAAATGCAGGAGTCATGTGTACAGGAGTTGCAAGTGGCTGCTGAAATTTTAAGCACTGTGTAACATAGACCTGTGCTGAGCAGAGTTAGATTAAAATTAAATATAAATAAAAATTAAATATGATCTCACCATTTCTGTTATCATCGGTGGAACTATGTTGGTGATGGCCACAGTGAGTAATTTAGCACAGAAATTCTTACAAGTGGCCTTTTCGCTAAGTACAATATTAATGTTTTCCCTCCCATCCCTTATCTCGTTTATGTATTTAAATGTTCTTTAGGGCAGGGACTGCCTCTGGCTATGTATTTGCACAGCATTGAGCAAAATGGGGCCCTCTTGCTTATGGCTTCTACATATTGAAAAAGAAAAAATCAAATTGAGTGGCACTCAGGAAGGTGTGAAATTCTTTCCTATCTGGTGAACACCATGAAAATTAATTCTCTCCTGGCACAGTCAACTGTCACCCTTATCAGTACAAGGCTGCACAAGAGAAAATCTGTCAGTACCACGTGGAAACACCTTTTTGGAACGACTTTCTGATCCAAGTCAATGAATGATAATTACAAAGCTATGACTGCCAAGCCAAAATTAATTGAACAGTCTTTATTGCAAAGACATGTGATATCTATGGGTAAGATTCTTGGAAAGTGTGTTACTAGTGGCTTCTTCATAGAGCGGATAAACAGCCTAAACTGCCTCCAGATAATAAAGATTCCTCTTAGGCCAAGTAGTTGAGTGTGGTTTTGTGCTCAGGGTCATGGGTTCAAACTCTAATGATTACTTGCATTGAAGAGCATGGTGAATAATCCTAGGTATGGGCTGCCAGCCTTTAAACTTTCATCTCATTTTCATTAGACAGCAAAAGAAACAAACCTGCATCTTATTGTGGCACCCAGAATGGGCAGCTGGCTGGAATTTGCTTTTTTTACACAAAAGAGCTTGACTTCGAACCAGCACCACGCCCAAGTGTTGTAAGACCTAGTGGATTTGAAGAAAGTGATTAGGAGGTGCTTTTAAGGGGTACTATTGAGGGTAAAGTAGGGATGTTAAATTTCGAGTAATTGACTAGTTGAATAGTAGATGTGTTTTTGCATCGACATTCGATTAGTCGATAGGGCGCCTCCGCCTTTGAAGTGTAGCAACAGCCCTAGAGCTGTTGCTACACTTCAAAGGTGAAAGCGCCGTGTGGAGCCCGGGGTCAGTTGGGGACTCCCCCACTGATCCTGGGCCCTGTACGCGACTGCCACTTTGAAACACCATGAGGAGACTGATGCTGGGCTCCCCGCGGCATTTCAAAGTGGCAGCACTGCGTGGAGCCCAGGGTCTGGCCCCAGGCTCCAAGCAGCGCTGCCACTTTGAAGTATCCCTTCTTCTTCCCCCTCTTACTGCCTCTTTCTGATAGAGGCAGCAAGGGAAGGAGGGAAGTGACTAGTCGACTCATCTGTCAATTAGTCCTTCACATCCCTAGTGTAAAATAGTGCTTGAACGCCAACTAGAAGAGCATCCAATTCCTTTTCTTTCATGGAAGTTCTTATACTGCCCTCATCTGATACTCCTGGGGGCATTTTATGCCATTTAAAAAAATGGCAAATTTGATTTGTTGAAATAACATTCCAGTCACACACAAAAATTCCACCAGGAGAGGACAGTTGAAGAAACCTATGACAACACAGTTCCTGTTTCTCTGCCCCTTTCCCCCCTGCATCCAGAGTCCAGCTGCAGGGCTCCCCTAACCGAAATTTCTAACCCCTCTACCGTTCCCAGAGCCCAGGGGTCCGGAGGTTTCAACAGCCTGATGCACGGGGTTCCTTGTACACCACCGCCCACTCCTTCCCTCAGGGCATGCTTGGAACTGCAGCTGCCAAGACCCCTCTAGCTTCCTCTTCCTCCCTGCCCCACCAGTGTCTTCTATGTGCAAGTTGGGCTCTGCGGAGTGACCCCTAGTGGCAACTAACAGCGCTGCAGCAAAGAAAATTCTGCACACACAACGTACATTTCCGCTAAATTCAGCATTGCAGAGTGGCACCAGGGACCATAGGCGTACCTGTCCATAATGTTTTAAGCAGCGTGACTAACACGCTCATTCTCCATTCATGATCAAGGGCCTTATGCATTCAGGTAAGGATTCTCCCTTCCCATTATATGTCCTGTGGGAGGTGTGCCGACACCCCATCCCCTTGCTCACCAGTGGATCTACCTGTTTCCCTCAGCCCCTCAAATAGTCTTCTGACAAGGGCGCTCCATCTAGTGCCAGTCTCCAGTGCAAGGACAACGTAAACCAGAGGAGTCTTCCAGCTATCCTGGGCTACACTTCTAGCAGGCTCACGCATAGAGTGCTGACTTCCTGACTTACGGTGTCTTCCCTGGAGTCTCCCCAGGCTGGATACTTACATCTTGCTGGGGTTTGGCCATTTTCCCAGGCCATCTCCAGGAATCTCCATCTCCCACACGTCTCTTTCTCTTCAGAATCAGCCAGAGTCACTCAGACAACTTTCTTCCGCAATTGAGCTCCCCCAGCCCTTTATGGAAACTCTTCCCCAGCCGGGTCTGGTACATGAATGGAGCCATCTGATCGCCAGCTGATCTGAGTCAGCTGGGAGAAGGAGGTGTGGTTGATCTGCCCTAGGCAAGGGTGAGCCTAACTCCCTTTAAAGGACCAGCCAGCTCTGGACAGCGAACATTCACATTTTTACACAGGCTTAGCCTGAGCCAGTGCTATAGCATTTTCAGTGCAGTCCACGGTTCTTCTCCATCTAATAACATGTGTTGCATCATATGCAACCATCCTCCTGGGAGCAGGTTAAGCTAACAACTTTCAAGGCTGTGATAATTCCTTGGCAAATAGTCTGGCCTGGAACAAAAGAGCAACCCAGCCGGTATCCTCCCTCATTAAGGCTTGTCACCCTGAAAACCTGGGGTTTGTACTAGGGATGTTAAATATCGGTTAATTGAATAGTTAATTAACTTCATGAATTCTTATTGGCTAGTTGACTATTCTATAGTTCCTGGGGATGGGGACGGCAGCCAGTGCGCTCCGGCCCCACTCCCTGGGAGCCCTCTTCCACCCCGCACTGCTGCCTCTCTACCAGAGAGCTCCCCTTGTGTATCAGCTGCCTGCCACCCAGCACTACAGCAACCCCTGTCCGGGGATGGGGTCTGAGCTCCTGGACCTGGCATGAGCTGGAACTGAGCTGTGCTGCTGGCCAGTCTGCTAAAAAAATTACTGCTGGGGGGAGGAGGGAAATGTGTGTAGTCTATAGCATTAACCTATAAGCTTTTGCTTATCGGTTAATCAACTAGACTATTACATCCCTAGTTTGTACTTGGTCCTTGTTTGCGCTAGTCAGCGCTACATTCAACGAGGCCCTAAATTAAAGCCCAATTCACTGTGGCTAATAGAAGTCTTTCCATTGTACTCCATGGGCTTTGAATCAGGTCCTTATGACTACATCTAGACAGCGCGGCTATTTCAGGATACCGGAAGTATCCCAAAATAGCAATTCCTTGTCTTTAAACCTTAATTCCTTGTCTATAACCTCAAAATTTGGGGAGGGATAGCTCAGTGGTTTGCACGTTGGCTTGCTAAACTCAGGGTTGTGAGCTCAATCCTTAAAGAGGGCCATTTAGGGGTGTGGGGCAAATCTGTCAGGGATGGTACTTGGTCCTGCTGTGAGGGCAGGGGACTGGACTCAATGACCTCTCTCAAGGTCCCTTCTGGCTCTATGGGTATGTCTACACTTGCTTCCTAGTTCAAATTAGGGAGGCAAATGAAGCATACCAAAGTTGCTAATGAAGCATGGGATTTAAATATCCCATGCTTGATTAGCATATTTGCAGCCAGTCTCCATTTTAAAAAGCCGGTAGCCCAAATTAACTCGCCGCGTGTAGACACGGTAGTCCAATCCAAAACCCTTCCCTCGAATTAACTGTTACTCCTCATTGCACGGTAACACCAATTAGAGGGAAGGGTTTTGGATTGACTACCACGCCTACACGGGGCGAGTTAATTCGGGCTACCGGCTTTTTTAAATGGCGACCGGCCGCGAATATGCTAATCATGTGCGGGATATTTAAATCCCGCACTTCATTAGCAACTTCGGTATGCTTCTTTTGCCTCCCTAGTTCGAACTAGGGGGCAAGTGTAGACATACCCTATGAGATAGGTATATCTCCATATAATAAGCTACACAATTTGCTTCTTTCAATGTAAGGGTGCTGTGAAGTACCCTCAGTTATTAGGCAAAGTTAACATTTACCTCGTTAATGAATTTAAAAATAAGAGGCATGCTTTCTGGTGAGGAGAACTAATGCTGAGCATTTTCATGGCTATCAGAGGCTGGGACTGAGGCATTCTCAGTGGACAACCCTCCATTTTGGAATCCCTGTCTCTTTTCCTGCCCTGGTCCAACAGAATCCATGTTTGTGGACCTCGCCATGCTGTGAGGCCTGGTTACTGACTTAGTTTTTTCCCCACAAGAGGCTCAAAGGAGCAGGGCAGATGTCAGTGCCTTGGGAAGTTGTCTGGCTATAATTTCATGTTAATCTGATTCTGGGAATGACAGTTGTTTCTAAATTAACAACGACGACACATTGGGCCCATGCTTGGAAACAGGAAGAAAGGCACACAGTATAAATCAGTGCAACACGCTGACATCATGAATGAGTAAATCGAGGCGAGGCTATTCCTGTACTTCAGTAGAAGCCTCGAGCTCAACTGGCAAAGGCTTCTTTTTTAAAAGCTGGACTATGAACTGTGTGAGGCTGTAATGTGCGCAGACATGGGGAAGAACTGGGACTCTATCGCTGCTGATTAGTTCATGTTCCATCTACTTGCACCTAGAAAGCCCAATTGAGATCAGGGCCCTGTTACTCTAGGTCAGCGGTTCCCAAACTTTTTCTCTGCGTGATCCCATTTTTAGCTGCTCTGCTTCCCACAACCCCAGACAGTGGGAAGTTCGCCATTTCAACACAGTGTTCTTCATGTCGCGTGATCTCACACACACCATATGTACCAGGTCATGCTGCCCAGTGTGACCTTGCATATGTGTGATGTGCAGGACACTCTGCTGCATAGCGGGTATGCAGGTCTGCCAATGGGGGAGGGAGCAAAGGCTACAATTGCCCCAATTCAAAGGACAGCAGCAGCCACTTGATTGCCAGAGTGTCACTCTGTGTGGCTCTGAAGGCTGGGGCAAGGGTGTGCCATGGTCCAGGCGGCACTGAGGTTGGCTGACCCAGCCTTGCCCGTCTGCCCAAGGCCCCCCCTTTGGGGCCCAGAGCCAGATCCCCATCCACACCTTGCTCCAGGACCCATGGAGGCTGTTGGCCTCACAGAGGGCACGGATGGATAGAACAAAATCGTGTCCTCACCTTGCATGCATAGTGCCTATGGGAGCCTGTGCAGAGGTTGGCATTTTGTAAAAGGGCGTCCTCCTCACACTCAGCATTGCTGCAACCCATCCGTTTATGACGCAACCCCGTATCGGGTCACGATCTCCCATTTGGCAACCGCTGTTGGAGACGCTGTGCAAATACTTTGCAGCAGAAAGCCCCTGCTGCCGAGATCTTACAATCTCATCAGGCAAGTCAGACACGGGGCATTTCATTAGCTCTGCTTTACAAACGGGGAAGGGGCTGAGACACTGGAAAATTAAAGGCCAGATTTTTTTCAAAGGAATTTAGGCACCTCAAGCTGCAGGTAGGCACTTACTTTCAGAGGGGCAACAGTGTTAGTCTGTTTCAGAAAACAACAACAAGAGGAGTCCTGTGGCACCTTCAGGACTAACCAATTTATTTGGGCATCTGCTTTTGTGACCTGGAACTCACTTCGTCAGATGCATCATGCATGAGAACACATGGTCCTGGCCCCTGGCCTCCTGCACCCCCATCCCAAGGCCCTTCCCTGAAGGACTGGGGCAATGCTGGGCATGTCTGCTAGTAGCTTCTGAAACCATTAGATTAATAATCTGTAGTTGTTTCAAACCAGTGAATTTGCACATTCCTGGCAAATCTGCAGTCACTGGCCAATTGCACTCCCAAAGATACTGCCATTACGAGCCTTAGAGTATTGTACTCGAAGCTCTGATGTGGCTAGAGCAGAGTACTAATCACATGTAAGTTTTCCAAGATTCCTACCAGGAATACTTCACATAAACTATAATTGCTCTCTTGGGGGGTTTGCCACTGGTTTGTCTAATTAAGTGGGGCTTTCCATTTTTATTGGGAAATAGCCCACTGAAAGAAAACTGCATTCGCCCCGAAGGGGTCAGTACAGCACAGTGGGGAAGAGTGAGAGAAAGAGGTTTTAGCAGGCTCTGTTAAGAGGATTTGGTTTTGCTGGAAGCATTACTGAGTTTGAAATGTAACCTGTGTGGTTAAGAACGGGAACATGAACCCCGATGGAAATCGTCCTGGACTTTCCTTACAAGGCACGACTGCTGGTTGGAACATTGTCTGGATAACATGGCTGAGGTAGCACAATTCTATGCAGTTTCCAAAGCATCAGTGCGTTGTTAGAGATCTTTGGTCTACAAAGTTCATCTGCTCCTGAGAGTTGTGCTCTATTTCCCAGCTGAAATTACATGGTTAGAGTCAAAAAAACTAGCATGAGAAGATATAAATTACACCTGTCTGTGCCTGCTAAAACCTTTGCCTCCTGTGAGGATTGGTGCTAAGAAACTGAACTTGATTGCATGACATCAGTCACCTGCCCTGGGTCAGAGCTACCAAAGTGAACACCCCTCCCACATGACAGAGGTCAGAATTCACTGATTCCTACAGTGACTATTACAGAGCTCAGGGAGCATTCTCCCTGGTGTTTTCCTTTTGGGTTTCTGCTATAGAGAACTTTAAACCAGAGCTAGTCAGGAATTTCCTGACAAAATGCTTTTTTCATTGGAAAATGCCACCATTTATAAATGGAAACTATTAGCAGTAAAGAGTTTATTTTGACAAATCTATTAGTAATAGTAATAGTAATAGTAATAGTAATAGTAATAGTAATAGTAAGAAGATGACGACGAAGTTTCAAAATTGTCCAAACATCCCCTTGTGACATTTTTAAACAAAAAAATTAATTTGTAGTTGAGAAGGACTTTTCATTTTGAAAATTTATTTAATTTATACTAAAAAGGAACCTAAATTAAATTAAAATAAAAAACAATATGAGATTTTTTTTGCATTATTAATTTGTGGACATTTTTAAGGATGGGAAAATTTTCAGAAATCTCAAAATTTCTCAAGATGGGACACAATTTCCTACCCAGCTTGCTTTAAACCCCCTAAGGGTGCATTTACACTGCACCATTATTTCGAGATAACTAGCATTATTTCAAAATATCAATACGAATGTCTACACAGCCATTCCATTACTTCACAATAATTTCAAAATAACAGATGGCTTATTCCAAAATCTGTAAACCTCATTCTATGAGGAATAACACCTATTCTGAAATAGCTATTTCGAAATAAGGCCTGTATAGACACTCCACTGCTGCTATTTTGAAATAGCCCCTCACCAGGGCCATTCTAAGTTATTCCTCCCCAGTGCCTTCTGGGGCTCTAAATCAAGATAGCATGTCTACATTAGGGAAGCCTGCCTCGGACTAATTTTGAGGCTTCCCTGCAGTGTAGACATGCTATTTTGAGATAAGTTATTTTGGAATAACTATTCCAGAATAGCTTATTTTGAAATAGCCATGCAGTGTAGACGTACTCACGGCGAGAAGTGGTAGGAATGAATTTGAAATCACAGTCCTGAGTTGTAACTTTAGGGGTGGATTATGAACCACAGAGAGACAAAGGCCTAGATGCACACATGAATTCAGGTGCCTACATTCCAGTTTTAGTCACCACTTGAATCCACAGAATCCTTGTGTGATTGTTGCCTTACTCTGTAGGCATCTAAATGTACTTGGTACCCAGGTTTTCAGAGTAAAAATTCCCAAAGTACCTACATTTCTTCTTCTGAGCATATGTGCTAACAATCCTATCCCTGGTAATGCACCAGAGAGAGGGGGAAAGGGGAGGGAACCCAGGGAACCCACCCTGCAGCAAACACTGGACATATTGGCAGAATTATTCCCCCAAAGAAACTTTTGCAAAGTTTTTCCTGCAGCCTTTTGTAAATGTCATTGTGATGGAACTTATTTCCATGCAGCCTCTGACAATGCAGAGGTTGTGTTGCCTAATGGACAGAACACAGGGCTGGGGCTCAGGAATCTGTGTTCTCTTCCCAACTCTGCCCCTGGCTTGCTAGGTGTCCTGGGGCAAGTCATGGCTATGGTCTGTGCCTCAGTTTTCCCGCTTGTAAAATGGGGATAATGAAACTGGGTGTGCTCTGAGAACTCCCGAGGAAAAGGACTGTATAAGGTGTTGGTATTATTATCAGCACAGGTGTATTTAATCAGGAATGGTTTTATGAAGTATCACTTTTTTTTTGAGTTACCAATGGGCAGTGTTTGCCAATTGGTGCTCTGCGGAACCCTGGGGTACCACGAAGTGAAAGTAAGGGTTCCGTGAGAACGTGGCACTCCCCCGTCCCCTCTTAAAGGGTACGTCTAGACTACATGCCTCTGGCGACAGAGGCATGTAGATTAGGCTACCCGGCATAGGAAAATGAAGTGGCGAGTTAAATAATCGCCGCTTCATTTAAATTTAAATGGCTGCGCGCTGAGCTGATCAGCTGTTTGTCGGCTCAGCGCGGTAGTCTGGATGCTCCACAGTCGACATCAAAGGCATTTGTTGACCTCCCAGGTAAACCTCATCCCAGGAGGCATACCTGGGAGGTCGACAAATGCCTTTGAATGAGCGTCCCAGACTACCGCCCTGAGCCGACAAACAGCTGATCGGCTCAGCGCGGCAGCCATGTAAATTTAAATGAAGCGGCGATTATTTAAATCGCTGCTTCATTTTCCTATGCCGGGTAGCCTAATCTACATGCCTCTGTCGCCAGAGGCATGTAGTCTAGACGTACCCCTAGAGACAGAGTCTATTTTGCGGCTTTTTTTTTTTTGCTTGACGAATTACCCTGACAATCCTAGGGGTTCCTTGAAATTCTTTTAAGATGAAAAGGGCTCTGTGGCCAAATTAAATTAGGAAACACTGCAATAGGGGATAGCAAGATAATTTTTTTCTTCCTCCTTTACACTATGTGCATGGAGCCATTTGTTTTGCTTATACTTAATGCTGGTCTCTCTCTTTATGGGCCAATTTTCAGCAGGGCTCAACTCCCAGTACCTCCCAGGGTGACACCTCTGGCTATAGCACTCGATATGCCGAACTCTTCAAAATCTTTAATGCTCAACTGAAAGCTGGGCTCTTCTGAAAATCCAGACCCACTGTGGGGTGGCTAACCCCTCCTGCAAGCTACTGCAAAGTAATATTTTGACAGGCAGCCATTAGGCACGGACAACAGAAATGATTGTTGCTGTCACTTGCTGTTTCAAAAATAATCCACCAGAAGCTGATGATTGCCAACAAGGAACAGCAGTTCAATAAAAGGGTGAGTCAAAGCCAACAGTGCAAAAAAGCTACTGTCTGGCAGAGGCAAGGGGAGCATACCTTAACTATACCTTGTATCACATTTAGGCAACCTCCATATTTTCCAAAGGAGCTCTTTGTGTCTGTTTCATGTAGATTGCAAAAAAGAACTAGATCCCACTTCGCCTCTCACCCATGCTAGTATAAGTCTGGAATAACTCCACTGAACTCATTGGAATGAAACGAATGGAATTGAGAGGGGGATCATGTGTCTCATTTGTTACTAATTGTCGGCCAGTTCTGTAACCAGTCCTGTGACAATATATTGGTGGTAGTCACTATGGGTATGTCTACACTTGCAGCCTAATTCGAAATAGGGCTGCAAATGTAGGCATTTGAAATTGCAAATAAACCTGCAATGAGGTTTAACAGGTATTTTGAACTAGGGCTTTATTTCAAACACCCGTTTCACTGCCGCGAGTAAACGTGGGCAGTTATTCCGGGCTTGTCGATTTAAAAAATGGCGCCCGGCCGGGAACATGCAAATGAAGCGTGGGATATTTAGATCCCGGGCTTGATTTGCAATTTTGAATGCCTACATTTGCAGCCCTATTTCGAATTAGGCTGCAAGTGTGGACATACCCTATGTTGACTTTATTTTTGACAAGATCTTTCACCATAATGAAGCCCAGCTCTACAGATTTAATAACCAGATAACTCCTGAAAAAACAGATGTGAAATCAATGGGAGCTTGGCCATTGGTTTCAACAAAATAGGCAAAATACGACCTGTGAGCCAGATCTGGCTCGAGCCTCGAAACATTTGGATCTGGCCCAGCATAATTGTCCAGGTCACTAAGGTCCTGCAGCCCGGCCTGGCGCTCAGACAGGCTGTCTGCCCGCTATGGCCCCACACACACCTCAAAGCTACTGGCTGCTGGGGCAGCCTCTTGATTCAGAAGGGAGGTGACTTCACCTGCTGCCCCGCTCCAGCAGGGGTGGCCCGTGGATGTAAGCAACCTGGCAGTTGCCTAGAGCACCGCGTTTAACGCAGCGCCCAATGATGACGTCACGCCATTGAAGGCTAGGGAGGCAGGGGCGCCGATCATGCATTCCGCCTAGGGCGCCAGTTGCCAGCAGCTCTCCTCGAGCCGTTTCTGGCCTCCAGCACCAGCTGCACAGCTCCCATTGGCCAGAAACCAACCAGATCCTGCATCCCCTCCTGCATCCCTGCCCGGAGCGCCCACCTGCACCCAAACTCCGCCCCAGGGCCAGCACCCCTTGCATTAATAGAGTTGAAAAGTGTGGCCTGGGACCACTTACCAAATTCTTGAAGTAGCCCCCCTGCCAGGGCTGGCCCACAACATTTTGGCACCTGAGGCGGGGAGCTCAAATGACACCCCCATGTCCCCTCGCTTGGGCCAAAACTTTGAAAGGTCTCAATTTCTGCTTTCTTCCTGTTCTACTCCTCTTGTGGTACTGCTCTGCTACCTACATATGCACCAGCAGCAGACACAATTTTCTACACTCTGGGTCCTAGTAGCACCCCACAGTCTGGCACTTGGGCGGCCGCCTTGGTTCACCTCATGGTAGGGCCGGCCCTGCCCCCTGCAAAAATTAGTGCCCACCCGCACCCTATGTGGAACACTCAAAATCCAATTAAGTCCTCAAAATAGCAGGGCTAGGCCTCATGCTGTCCCCGTGCCTAGGATGAAAAGCACTCAGAAAAGTGCACACCTACGGCCACGCTCACCAGCAGAACTGTGGAGTGCACTGTGCGACTCAGGATGTGTGTGTGCAAAGGGAGCTTGATCCTGGCCAGCTGAGTTGCAGGACATCTTTGCTCATTCTCATCTTCTAGGGGGGAGTACACTTCCCCACGGCGGTAGTGATGTGGCTGTAAACATTAGGGTATGCCCATGTTGCAATCTGACACGAGATTGCAGCTCAGGTGGACAGACCTGCAGCTGTTTCCACGCATGCTGGCCTGCCTTCAATGGGCCATGTAATGGTGGCAGCATGGATCGTAACATGCTCTCGCAAGAAAATGTGCAGTTAGCATCCTTCGCATGTTTGTACCCACCTATGTCTCTGCTTCTGGGCTTCTATTTGCGGCAATGCTAGCATGGATTCGTGTACTACGTGTACATCATAGGACCCCACAAATTCTAAGGATAGCTCCGCTGAGGCCTATGGGATAGCGTGTTTGCCTGGGGAGGGGAGGGTGTGGGTTGAAGCCCACCCCCATCCTGGGAGCAGAGGGATAGCCAATACACAGGCTGCCTTGGTAGGAGGCAAGGTAACAGGTGCCTTAAGGTGAGGTGGTGTGGCAGGTTCTGGCATAGGATAGGGTGCTCAGGTTGGCCCCACCACTTGACCATGGCTCACTAGTATTCATCTCTCCTGACTTCAGTGCAATTGTATCTAATTTCCCCAGTGGGGAATTTGGCTCCCTGATATCCCATGAGGCCTCCTGAAAGAACACAGGTTAGATGGAAATCACCAGCTGGGGAAACAATTAAGCTTCCTACTCTGCTCTGAGTTTTGGTAGGTTTCTGTACCAGCATTCTTAGAATACCTGGAGCGCTGAGCACATGACCTGCACAATTCTCTCCTCCATGTTCATTGAAGGCCTGACCTTTAAACCTGTTTTCTGTTTTTGTCCGCTCTGTCCTCTGACACTGCCCATCCCATTGCTGGGCAGCCAAGTCAACTGTGTTAGACGTAGTAATGATGTAAAGCTCTTCCTTCACTGCCTTGTCGAAGCAGGTCCAAGCTCAGCCTGATGAGATCGACCCTCCTGATGATGCCTGAGAGACATTTTCATTATTTGTCTTTCTTCTCAAGAGTATTCCACAGCTGGGACTCTTGGATTCAGCCAGCTTCATATGCTTTGCTGGTCCACTTTCTTGAAATTTATCTCCAGAGCAAAAAACAAGCTCAACTCATTTATTTTCGGATTACTGAAATTCTCTCCTTTCCCCACCCTGTCTTTTCTTATTAAGACTTTGAGCCTTAGATAAACTCCTCTGAAAAGCACCAGATTTCAAATGAGTTTGGTATTCAGCATTTTAGGATTAATAAAATATTTAATCTCCTCTGGCCAAAAATCATTGTCGCATTAGTCGACGGCAAATGAAGCAAACATGAATATTGATAGTCATAGTGAACAGTCTATAGATTCATGTCTGTGTACACAGAAAAACTTAAATGCAGTTTTATTTGGTTTATTTTTCAAGATTATCTCTTTACTCTCTTAGAACATCCCCTCGAAGCCAAGGGGACCTTGCTTGAGTAAAGGACTTCAGGATCTGGTTCAATAATAACTCTTTATATTTACAAAGCAAGTCCATCTCCGAACAGAATTTTCACAAAAGCTCAGGACCCACAGTTGGGCCAGGTTTTCAAGAGAACTTAGCTTCCATTTAGGTATGCTAATAAGGGCCAAATCTTCCAAAGAAATGCTGACCTCTTGGAAATCTGGCCCTTTATGGCTACAGCTATATGTAAATCACTTTACCTACCACTACAATGCATCCACCTCTGAGGTAGAACACAGCAGCTGGTTAAAAAAAAGTGGTAACAGTGCTTAACAGTATAGGGCAGGAAATGTCAGAGAATGCTATTTATACCATTGAAACAACCAGGAGAGTTAAGTGGGCAGGGTATAACAAGGCACAATCCTGTTACCAGTATCCATTGAGAACAGGATGAGGTTGCCAGATTGGAATTTTGCCAAGACATCTACAATCTAATGGGTGTGCCATAGCCAAAATGGTCAGAACCTCAGTTTCCCCATACTCCCGAGCAGTATTTCCAAGAGCATAATGACCATCAGACTTTCAATGGGAGACTGGTTTAATTCTAATTCACAGTGAGGAGAGACACCTACTGAATCCAATGCCTTGTTTTCTTTTTTTGTAGCTTCCAAAAACAGATCAGACCTGACCTAGCATGGCTCATAGGAGCTGCCAACACTGAGGGATGGTATGGCTATGAGACACTTTAGGGTACTTATTAAGGCCTGTTTGTGATTTTCTTTATTGATGCACGGCAGATGGAAAACCTCAGCTCTCACACTATTTATATGCAATCTGCTGAATAATTTTCAGACACAAGTGAAATGTATTCTAACCATGGTACTCTAGTTCTCTTATATTAATTAGAAAGTGTGCTAAATAACCATCTCCTTGGGGAATTCCCAGGGAACAAGTCAGAGTTCTGATCACTGGAGTTTTGCAATAATGAGACTTTTCATTTGACTTATAAAAGCATTACATTTACATAGCTCGGGTTTTAGCTTCAAAGACGTGCCGCCCGAGCATCTACCTTGTCAAGGGGCTTAATTCTCTGTTCTAGTCTCGGTTTATTATTCTGAGGATGTTCCATCTGTTGTTTATGGATCGTTCAAGTTATCAGTGTTATAAACCATGGTATACTGCTGCAAGCAGCCAGCGAGGGCAGAGAGAAACAGGAGAGGGAAATCTCCCCACACCAGCCAGTGAGTGGAAGTTATGGAGAGCACTAAGCCAGGGAGAAGCCCCCCGCCCCGTTCCCATGTTACTTTAACTCTTGGGTTTAACAACTGCAAACGTTTCCACTGCACGCTTTGATTTTCCAGTCCATCCATTTCAAAATGGCCTCTAGCCAAACGCTTTTCAAGTGACAGGGAAGGGGCATCCCTGTTTTCCTTCCCAAATGTCCCTATTTATGGCTTTCAATGTACAGGCAATTGTCCATTTCCTTTACATTAAATATATTGCTGCACGATATTAAAGTGCAAGCCCAGTTTCCCAAATGCCAGTTAAACAAATCCCTGGATGAACCATCTGCCTGCAGTGATGGAAAGTTTACTCTGACCAAGGAGCAACATAGAGCTGGAAACCTGAAGCTAAGCATGGGCATGTGAGCTAGAGGTGTGGGGGTGCTGCAGCACCCCAGGTTTTGCACAGGGGCATGGCCTCCAAGCCTGTGATCAGAGTCCCAGCACTGCTGGTCCTATCTATGCCTGGGGTCCCGACTGCAGGATCCACGCCCAGGGCTTTGCTCCTGTTGGCCCTGCATGTGGGGTCCCAGGTGTGGAACCCCGCCCCCGAGAACTCTACTCCTATCCACACATGCAGGGCCCAGCTGCTGAGAGGCCTGCACTCAGAGCTCTAATTCTGCCTGCAGCTGTGCTTCCAGCCTCATAGAGTCATAGAATCCTAGGGCTGGAAGAGACCTCAGGAGGTCATCAAGTCCAGCCCCCTGCCCAAGGCAGGACCAAACCCAACTAAATCAACCCAGCCAGGGCTTTGTCAAGCCGAGACTTAAAAACCTCTAGGGACGGAGATTCCACCCCTCCCTAGGTCACCCATTCCAGTGCTTCACCACCCGCCTTGGGAAATAGCTTTTCCTAATATCCAACCTAGACCTCCCCCACTGTAACTTGAGACCATTGCTCTTTGTTCTGCCACCCGTCACTACTGCGAACAGCCTTTCTCCATCCTTTTTGGAACCTCCCTTCAGGAAGTTGAAGGCTGCTCTCAAATCTCCCCTCACTCTTTTCTTCTGCAGACTAAATTAACCCAAATCCCTCAGTCTCTCCTCATAGGTCATGTGCTCCAGCCCCCTAATCATTTTGGTTGCCCTTCGCTGGACCCTCCCCAATGCCTCCACATCCTTTCTATAGTGGGGGGCCCAGAACTGGAATGCAATACTCCAGATGTGGCCTCACCAGAGCCGAATAAAGGGGAATAATCACTTCTCTAGATCTGCTGGGAATGCTCTTCCTAATGCAACCTAATATTCCATTTGCCTTCTTGGCTACAAGGGCACACTGTTGACTCATATCCAGCTTCTCATCCACTGTAATCCCCAGGTCCTTTTCTGCAGAACTGCTGCTTAGCCATTTGGTCCCCAGCCTGTAACAATGCTTGGGATTCTTCTGTCCCAAGTGCAGGACTCTACACTTGTCCTTGTTGAACCTCATCAGATTTCTTTTGGCCCAATCCTCTAATCTGTCCAGGTCACTCTGGACCCTATCCCTGCCCTCCAACATATCTACCTCTCCCCCTAGCTTAGTGTCATCCGCAAACTGCTGAGGGTGCAATCCATCCCCTCATCCAGATCGTTAATAAAGATATTGAACAAAACCAGCCCTAGAATTGATCCCTGAGGCACTCCGCTAGAAACCGACCACCAACCTGACATCGAGCCATTGATCACTACCCATTGGGCCCAATAGTCTAGCTTTCTATCCATCTTACAGTCCATTTATCCAATGCATACTTTCTTAACTTGCTGGCAAGAATATTGTGGGAGACCGTATCAAAAGCTTTGCTAAAGTCAAGGTATATCACATCCACTGACTTCCCCGTGTCCACAGAGCCAGTTACCTCATCATAGAAGCTAATCAGATTGGTCAGGCATGACTTGCCCTTGGTGAATCCATGTTGACTATTCCTGATCACATTCCCCTCTTCCAAGTGCTTCAAAATGGATTCCTTTATTCCTCCACTATCTGGAACCTCAGGTTTTCTTACCCTGTCTGCATTCCTCCCTCCCCTCTCCCCGCCGTGGACTAATCCTGGCTCTGGGTCTAAGGAGAGGGGGCATGGAGAAGGATAAAGGGCATGAAGTAAAAAATTTGGGGACACTAGCTTTCAGCACCCCCACAGTAAAAAGTATTCCAGCACCACTGCTCCTCAGCTCCCAGGGAATCTCCCCTAGACCTTACATTCAAAGTTTCCTCCTGAAAAGCAAAGTTCCTCTGCTCCTGGAAAACTTCAGCACAGCTGCGGAACTGAAGCTTTTCATTAGGACAAGAAGCAATGGGTTTAAACTGCAGCAAGGGAGGTTTAGGTAGGACATTAGGAAAAACTTTAACTGTCAGGTGGTTAAACACTGGAATAAGTTGTCTAGGTGGGTTGTGGAATTTCCATCTCTGGAGATATTTAAAAGCAGGTTAGATAGACATCTAACATCAGGGATGGTCTAGACAGTACTGGGTCCTGCCGTGGGGGCAGGGGACTGGACTCGATGACCTCTCGAGGTCCCTTCCAGTTCTAGTGTTCTATGATTATCAGAACCTGTGATCCCATAATGCTTACTAGGTCTGCTTAGCTAATCTAAGAAAGCAAAGTTTGCACTGAATAGTCGAGATTTTCAAAGCCACATGGATTTGGAGACCCAATTTCCATCATCACCTACACCTCTTAGAGCTTCTCTGAAAGTCTCAGACTAAATAACTGAAGTACCAACAGGTTGTCTTAACAGTTAAAGCAAAATAAGTAGTTGGATTTTCAAAACATCTCAGTTGTGTTGGCAGCAGAGATCTTAAGAAAATCTGGTCCTTTCACAGGGTAGGGTTGGTCCAAAAAATCCATTAGAATTGTTTTCTCAAAGGAAAATTGGGGGCTTGACTCTATGAAATAATTTGACTAAATGAAAAGTGTATGCTTTCCAAGAACAATGTTGTGTTTTCATTTAAAAAACTCAAACCAAGCCAAGAATGTTTAATTTAATCAAAACTCTACATTTGGTGTGGGGAAAAAAATCATTTTCTAATTAGCTTCAATTGAAGGGCTTAAATGAGAAATAAGTTCTTTCGAAAACATGGTCTCCATTGTGGGTGTGGAGTGCTTGAAAGTCTGGGTCTGAGGTGGGGTTTTTTTGGAAAAATCTGGGCCCCTTCATGACATTTCTGTTGCTATTTTTAGAGACATAGCCACTAACTGGAGCTGCTCAAACTGCTTGTCACAGAACCTGAAATTTGCCCATTTGCAGATTGACCACAAACCTGTAACTCAGATTAGCTACGTGTAGAGGTTACAAAGGTCAACGAACATTTCAGCAAACTTGGACCCACTCTGCAAGTTTGTGGATGCGCATTGGTCGTTTACAATGCCACAGATTCTTATGCTTAGGGCTAAGCGCTGTTTGCTACAGTGATAAATGTTCATGTTTTGTTTCCAGTTATTTAATGGGGATGAAGCAAGCACACCAGAGAAATGAAACCGCCAATAAGAAGAAATCTATGAAGTTTGGTGCACTCACAATAAATAGAGATATTATCTGGCAACCTTGCTGAACAAATTATTTCCTTTCCGGCTCCCTGCAATGCGTGGTTGGCGAGTCTTCCTTCCTGCTGCTCGGCCACCTGCTTTCCCTACTGCCACAGCTAGTCATAACCACTGTCTCAGCTCTGCTCTGTTCAGATTACAGCCCTGTGTGAAGCTGTCTAGACTTCAGACGGCACAGAGGCGGTGGTTGCAATCGCTGACATTGCATGCGGCTTAAATTGAAGGGCGCACAAATATATTTCAAAATGCATTATGTGAGCCATGGGAATATTTTCCTTTGAATTAGAAACACACTTTAAAGATCCTATATTCATAGAATCAGACAACTGGAAGGGACCTCGAGAGATCATCAAGTCCAGTCCCCTGCCCTCATGGCAGGACCAAGCACCGTCTAGCTAGACTATCGCTGACATGTTTATCTAACCTGCTCTTTAAAATATCCAATGACAGAGATTTCACAACCTTCCTAGTGTATAGTCTCCCTGACTGGAAGTTTTTCCTAATGTTCAGCTTAACCTTCCCCCACTCCAACCCCCAGCTACAATCAGGACATTAGGAAAAACTTCCCAACCATACAGATGATTTCATGTGTCTATTTATCTTCCCTGGGTGTGCTGCCCTGTCTACAGAGCAGGAAGTGGAAGGGAGAACACTTTTCCTTCGATTTCTCTTAATCCTTGTGAAATGAGGGTTACAGAAGTTGGAGTAAGAAGCTCGTTATTTCAAAATAACTGGCTTGCTGTGTAGACACGCACTCTGTTATTCCAAAATAACGCAGCTATGTAGATATACCATGACAGATTACATCTCAGGCACTTGCCTCATTCTCTTTGAGGAATGAGGATGAGTTATACAACCCATTAGCCCCATCAGGGTTACTGCACCCCATTCATTAAATCGTGTACTTCAGAATACTCATTTTTACAGACTGATACTCTGAGAGATGAAAAATTATGTTCAGATCCTAGCAGCAAAACCTAGAACCAAGCCCAGGAATCCACCCACTACACCTCAGCTCCACCAAGGCATTTAGGCTCCTAACTTCCAGTGAAATTCAGGAGCAGACATACCTTCCTTGAGCTGGGCTAGAGAGATGAAGTGACTTGCCTGAGGCAGCACAGGAAGTGTGTAGCAAAGCAGGGCATGAAACATGGGTTTTCCAAGTCCTAGGCTAGTGCTCTAATCACTGGATAATCAGTCCTCATTGCACGAATTGAAGTGTTCTAGCAAATGGTTTGTCTAGCAATATCTATGCGTATCTTAATCCCAGAAGTAAAATGCTACTGCTGGAAAGAAGGGAAATATCAGAACTCAGTGCCCAAGAATCTCCTTGTAAGCAGCAGCATGAAGCAATGCTTTGCAGCACAATTTGAAGCGATGATGAATGTTTAAGTGAGGAAGCAACAATGCACTGCTATTGCTGTTGTTCTGAGTACCTTTGCCGGTATGCATCTAATTTATGGTCTTCCTAGAGGAGGGATACTATGCTTTTGATCATTTTAGCAAAGGAGTCTAGACTGAGGGTACGTTAGTTCGGTATTTCCTGGCATGAGCTTGGGGTTTCTTGACTAGGGCCCTAGATTACATATAATTGTATTGCAACAGGACTAACGTGGATTGTTCATGTCCCTGTGTTGACATAGCAGCTACTTCAATAGTAAATGATTAATCTGACTGCCAAGTGCCTTCTGCTGTCAGTCAGCGTAGGTCAGACCAAGCCTGCTTAGCTTCAACTTTGACAATAGAGTACAGATCTGGGAACCAGAGCCAGACCGAGCCTTTCTGGCACCCCCGGGCAGACAGTTGAATTGCGCCCCGGGTTGGGGGAGGGCACATGCGTGGCCCCGCCCCCGCGGCGGCACGTGGGGGAGGGCACATGCGCGGCCCCGCCCCCGCCCGGTGCGTGGGGGAGGGCGCACGGAGCTGGCGGCGGCAGGACGCAAATGCCCGGCCCGGCCCAGCCTGGCTACCACCGCTGGCGCGCAGCCTGGGGCCACCCGGGGCGGGACAAGCTTGGCCGTGCAGGGCCCCACAGCCACGGGGGGCAGGGTGCTGCTGGCCGGTGCTGCGGGGGTTAACGCGGCCCCCGCCGCTGCAGGGTGGCCGCTGGGAGCTGCTACAGCCCGCGACCCAGGAGCCGGGCGCACGGCGCCTGATGGCATTACAGCTGCCATCAGGCGCCCCCCATAGGTTGGCGCCCCGGGCAGCTGCCCGGCTAGCCCATGCCTTAATCCGGCCCTGCTGGGAACGACCTGTATGTTGGTTTTATATCAGCTTCATGTTGCTTTTAGAGCTTCCTCTGTGCTTCAGATTGTAAATTGTTGCATGGTCCTCCAGGGTGATCCACAGTAGCCCGTGAACTGCCTTGTTTTATGCCAGCGTGCACTGAGCTGCGCTGAGGGCCAGTCCTCCTCCCCCCTCAAAACACGGCCTCTTATCTCTAGCCACTTCCCCATTAAACTGAGGGTTACACGGGAGAGCTCCTGTACGAGGGTTCTTCCCCTCTTTACTGTCGCTCTATGGTTCCAGAGCGGTGTAGGTAGTGGGGGACAGAAACTGAGGCCAACAGTTCACCAAGAGACAGATATGGTCAAAGGAAGGATACAATGTTACTAGGGCTGTGAGCATGTAACCGTGTAAACGGTTAATCCATGAGCCATGGTTACATGCAGGCTCCTGGTATGCGCCCCACGTGTAACTGTGTAACCACTGAAATGGTACATATTCCAAGGGCCGCTCAACAACGTCCTGTAAGAGGCTGGATGGTCTAGTGTGGGGGTGGGCAATAGTTTTTGACCAGGGGCCACTTCAGAAATTTTTGAAGTGGCCCCGGGCCACCCTGGAAGGGATGAGGCCTGAGGCGGAAGGGGTGGGGCCAGGATGCTTCCATGCTTCCCCGCCCACAGATCCTGATTGGTCTGGGGTTGGGGGAGCATGTGAAGTCTTTGCCCCTGACCCCCACAGAGAGAACCACCAGCTGTTCTGAACAGCTGGCAGTTCCCACTAGGTGCCCACCCCCTGGAGGTGGGAGGAGACTTTGCACGCTCCCTCCACCTCCAGGCCAATCAGGACTTGGGGGCGAGGGGAGCGCATGAAGTCTCCTCCCACCCTGTCCCCATCCTGCAAGGAGCATGCGGTGGGGGCATGCAAAGTCTCGCACTCCCTGCCCTCCGGCGCACGGTGCTTAGAGTCAAACACCAGGGCTGACTCTAAGCACCACACGCTCCTGCGTCTCTAGGCCCTGATTGGCCTATGGGTGGGGGAGCGGCAGGGCCTCCGTGGGCCGGATCACCCTGCTTGGTGGGCCATATCTGGTCCACAGAGTCCCTTTTGCCCACCCCTGGTCTAGTGCATAGGGTTGTAGCTTGGGAGTCAGGAGATTCTTGCACAACACATGCATGACTCAGACCAGTGTGAGACACTCAAGACTATCTGCAGGGCATGCCGGGGGTTGGGGGGGCAGAGCCTAAGGCATTCCCCCCATGCGCAGAGCCCAGCGCCCCACCCCTGCCCTGCCTCTGCTCCACCCTTCCCGCACCCCACCCCTTCCCCCAAGCTCTGCCCCTGTTCTACCTGCATCCTTCCTGCCCCTGCTCTGCCCACTTGACCCCTTCCCCCAGCAATGTGAACCAGGGAATTATGGGGTTCTGGTGTGGGGCAGCAGCAGGGGTCAGCCCCCACCACATTCACCAGGGTGGCGGGACCTGGAGCAGCCCTGCAGCCTGCTCATCTCTGACTCGCCCTGCCCCTCTCTGCGGTGGTGGGAAGTGGAATGCTTGAGGGCTGGGGTCCTCTACTTCCACCTGCCACAGCACAACAGGCCCGGAGAGGACCGCATGGTGGAATGGGCAGAGCAGGCTGGGGGTGGGGCCGATTCCTGTTGTCACCGTGCGTCAGGCCCCCGTAATTCCCCGAGTGCCTCCTGTCCATAGGATGGTTGAGGTGGCTGCTACAGGGCCCCAAAAGCCAGGGCCTGGGGTGGGTGCCCTGAGTCATCCTGTGGAAGGGACGGCTTGGACTGTCTGAGTCCACATAGCCCAGCAGTAGCCTGGTGAGCTGAACTTCTTCCCCGTTGTTTCTCCCCAGCTTTACTGCACAGGCTCAGACACAGGTTTCCTCCCTGCCCGCCAAGGCTCGCTTCTACAAATGAATATTGTCAGAGCAACAGCCTTCTTTCTGGCCCTTCCGATGCACCTGCATTGATTGAGCCATGAAGACATGAATCACCGGGTTGGCTGGTTTTCTGGGTCCTAGCCAGCGAGTCAATGAATCTTGCACTTGGGCCAAAAGAAGTTTTAAACAGCCAGCCAAATCATTCAACATCAACAGTCCTGCTGGTTTGTTTTCATTCCATGGCCGCTCCTGCTCAAGGATATAGTTGTTTTGTACAGCTTACCTCTTTGCTAAAAAGAAATGCAGGGGCTGTTTGACCCGATGAGAAACATGCCCAGCTTTTGGGAAGGAGAGGGGGTTATTTTAACTTGCAAAGTCCTTGAACTTTCTAGCAGGCATGGAATTGTAATTTGTCCTTTGCACAGCTATAGTGGTCCATATGTTGAATTGTGCCTTTAACTCAGCAATGGGCAACCGAGGTTAGTGAGTGGGTCGTATGAGTGGCCCTCCTTCATCTCAGTGAGCTGCAAGATTGTTGTAACCAAGACGGTGTCCTGGGATAGGGTAGTTTTGCTACCTGGGCTTGCGTACCTAGAGTTTGCAGGGGGAGCCGACTGAACCATAGCAGTACTTTGATTGGATGCAGAGGTAGCACACGGCTCTCACAATGTTGAGTGCAATCAGCTCGCACCTCATGTCACGTGCCCTGGTTTGATGTGCATGTCACTTTAGTAATCCCGGCAGGAAAAAAACCTACGCAGATGGAAACCAGCAGAATCTGGCAACCCTGTGCATGGGCAACAATAAACAAAATGCCTCATGGGCCACGCATGGAATTCTGATGGGCTGCATGTGGCCCTCAGACACCAAGTTGCCCACCACTGCTGTAACTTATTTATGGCTTTGCAGCTGCATGAAGAAGATGGACTTCTCTTGTCAGTAACATTTTCCCTAAGGCTTTTTCTATACAAGGAAGTTTTATCAATTATACTGATAGAATTACACTGGTATAATTCCCATGGGACACTCCTATTCCACTAGAAAGGCACGTCTACACAGCAACTTGAGCTACGTCAATTGCAGAGCTCAAGTTGAAATAGCTTAACTCAGCTTTTGATGCTGTCTACACAGGAAGAAGTCTGAGTTAGAGCACTCTTCGGGTATGTCTACACAACAGTTTTTTCGGAAAAACAGCTGTTTTTCCGACAAAACATGAGTTACGTCCACACTGCAATTATGTTCTTTCAAAAGAAAATTGAAAGAACAGGGGTTTTTCTGACATTAGTAATCCTCATTCTATGAGAAAGAAGCCTTTTTTCGAAAGAGCTCTCTCGGAAAAACGCAGTGTGTGGATGGGGAAGAAGGAGTTCTTTCGAAAGAAGAGGAAAGAGGAAAAAGCACAGGCGTCCTGGTGTCCACTCCGTCCATAGTAATCACAGTTGAAATGTGAGATAGCGTCCATTCAGTGTGGACACTATCTTTCGACAAAGCAGATCGCTTATTCGATGAGCTTTTGCAGTGTGGACGCTCTCTTTCAGAAGAAGTTTTTTCAGAAGATCTCTTCCAGAAAAGCGTCTTCCGAAAGAAGCCTGCAGTCTAGACATAGCCTTCCTCCGACTTCCCTTACTCCTCATACAATGAGGGTTACAGGAGTCAGAGTAAGAAGTCCTCCAGCTCAACATTATTTTGACATTATGTCAAAATAACTGCTTGCTGTGTAGACACAGACTATATTCTTTTGGAATAATGTCAGTTATTCCGAAATAACACTGCTGCATTCACATAGCCTAAGAGTTGGCCTTTTGGTATAGATTAAATCACTTCCCATGCAACATAAATTAATCCCCACAAACGACTGCTTATGCCTGTGTACGAGTGTCCACAAAAGTGAGTTATAATTACTATACTGAAATTCACACATTAGGTTATACAGAAGAAACATCCCTGTTTAGACATGTCTTAGCTAGTCTCCAAGGCAGAATACAACTTTTCATTGTGGTAGACAATAACTTTAAAACATTAACATTGCATTAGGAAAAATGTAAACAAACACTTAACAATCAGGAGCTATACAAAGCTGGAAATTTTTCATTTCAGTATGAAATGATGAATTTAGTAAATTGTATATATACACGCACACACTTGCTGGGCTAAATAATCCTATGTGCTCAGAGTGCTTTACAAAGGTGAGAAAGTATTCTTAGTTCTGTGTTAAAGATGGAGAAACTGGGGTTCAGAGAAGTGCTTTGCCGAAGATCACAGAATGAGCTTTTGGGAGAGACAGGAATAGAATTCAGGGCCTTTTTCTTGCAAAATACAGGCACATTCTTAAGTGCACGCATATTAGTTGTCTGGTTTATTTGAGATATCTCTGCCTTTAGTAGGATTACTCTCATGTGCATAAACCTGAGCAGAGATGTAAGTCTGCAGGATCCCTATGTCATAAAATCATAGCATCATAGGGCTGGAAGAGACCTCAGGAGATCATCGAGTCCAACACCCTGCCCAAAGCAGGACTAACCCCAACTAAATCATCCCAGCCAGGGCTTTGTCAAGCCAGGACTTCAAAACCTCTAGGGATGGAAATTCCAGCCTATGGCATGTGAAAATGTTCAGAAAAGGGCAACAAAAATTATTAGGGGTTTGGAACGGGTCCCATATGAAGAGAGATTAAAAAGACTCGGACTTTTCATCTTAGAAAAGAGGAGACTAAGGGGGGATATGATAGAGGTCTATAAAATCATGACTGGTATGGAAAAAGTAAACAAGGAACTTATTCCCACCATATAAGAACTAGGGGTCACCAAATGAAATTCATAGGCAGCAGGTTTAAAACAAACAAAGGAAATTTTTCTTCACTCAGCGCACAGTCAACCTGTGGAACTCCTTGCCAGAGGATGTGGTGAAGGTTAGGACTTTAATAGGGTTCAAAAAAGAGCTAGATAGATTCATGGAGGTTAGGTCCATCAATGGCTATTAGCCAGGATGGATAGGAATGGTATCCCTAGCCTCTGTTTCTCTGGAGGTAGGTGACAGGGAAGGGATCATGTGAGGATTACCTGTTGTGATCTCTTCCTCTGGGGCATCTGGCATTGGCCACTGTCAGCAGACAGGATACTGGACTAGATGGACCTTTGATCTGACCCAGTGTGGCCATTCTTATGTTCCCTAGGTAACCCATCCAGTGCTTCACCACCCTCCTAGGGAAATAGTTTTTCCTAATATCCAATCTAGACCTCCCCCCTGCAACTTGAGACCATTGCTCCTTGTTTTGTCATCTGTCACCACTGAGAACAGCCTCTCTCCATCCTCTTTGGAACCCACTTCAAGTAGTTGAAGGCTGCTATCAAAGCCCCCCTCACTCTTTTCTTCTGCAGATTAAATAAGCCCCAATCCCTCAGCCTCTCCTTGTAAGTCATGTGCTCCAGCCACTTAATCATTTTTGTTGCCATCCATTGGACTTTCCCAAATGCATCTACATCCTTTCTGTATTGGGAGGCCCAGAATTGGATGCAATACTCCAGATGTGGCCTCACCAGCACCGAACAGAGGGAAATAAACATTTCCCTAGATCTGCTGGCAACGATCCTAATAATACACCCCAATATGCAGTTAGCGTTCTTGGCTACAAAGGCACACTCTCTGCTGGCTATCACCCCCTTTTTCCAAACATTAGAATATTTGGCCTCTAACAAGGAACAGGAAAACTTTACAAAGAATTATAAGACAGAAATAAACTATAAATATTGCCTGTTTTAAACCCAAGGAGGATCATGCCATTTCTTCCCAAGCCCAGCTCTAGGCAGCAGGACATAAGCTGGAGATGACTGGATATATGTGGGGCCAGATTTTCTAAAGAGCTTAGCTCCTTAAGGTACCAAAATAGGTACCTAAATAAGGGGCAGGTTATCACAAAGCTCAGCTCCTAGCAGCTCCCAGTGTGTCTTTTAAAGCCAGACTTTCCAAACTGCTCAATATGTTGAGCTCTTTCACCCATCTGGCCAGCAGGAAGTGGAGCAAAGAGAAAAGTTTTAGAACAGGTATTCTGGAGGTGCTGTAAGATGCACAGGGTGAGGGTTTCTCGGCATTGGCCTAACTCTGGTCCCATTGGAGTCAGTTTTGCTGACTTCTCTAGGAGCCGTTAGGCCCAAACTGAGGGCGAGATTCTGAGCTGAGTCTCTTACAGGTGCAGCACAGAACCTGCAGCCCAGGTAGAGGGAGGACGAAGGTGGCAGTAAGCCCCAGGCAGCCCTGTCAAATTCTTTGAGCGGATACCTCCTTCCCGACTGGAAATAGTGAACCACTGCCAATGGGAGCTGCGAGGCTCCATGGCAACTGACGCTTAGATAAACAAAGTGCCGTGGGCCCGCCAGTGGCTCACCCAGATGGGCCTGGGAGTCAACTTTGAAAGCCACTGCTCTACATTCCTGCTGGCATCTGGTATCAGCAGTTCAACACACTTTTTTTTTAAAAGCCACATTTGCTTTCCAAGAGGGACGCCGCTGAAATGTGGCGTAACATATGGCCTTGGGGAGGCATGGTTGATTCGTTTAGCACGGCTCTGTGGCCTGTGAATGTTCAACACATTTTAACATTACAGTCATCAGATCATTGGCACCGTTCCTGCTCTTCTTCTTTTGTGGTGAAGGCTGCTGTGCAGTCAGGGAGAATGGCATGGATCCCCTACAAGCGCTGGCTGAGGGATTTCTGAAATTCATGCCCAGCCTAAGAAATCTTAGGCCCCTACCTGTGGGGATCAGCAGAGGATTTTGCTGTTGCCTCTCAGGAAAGGGGGGTAGCTGGCCAGGTGTTCTCCATGATGGCTCCCCAGTTCGGGATCATGCTCCCCACCTTGCGCTGAGAGAGTCTGAGTTTGCAAACTTGCAGGGCACAAAGCCAAACCCATTTTTTCTGTGGGCCGTGGAGGACGGGGTGGTTTGAGGTGTATGAGGTTATATGCATTATCCCCTAAGCCACTCCAGACTATGTTCACTTTCGAAAGACCCGCTTTCGAAAAAGCGATCGGAAGAAGATATGCAAATTCCCGCGGAATTAAAATGTAGTCTAGACTTACCCGTAGAGATTAGATGGCTGGAAGGAGAAGTGTGAACGGTGTTACATATTTTTCTACTTCGAGGAAGTATCAGTGCGTGAGTTTTGTGGTTTGATTCAATAAATTGATGGTCCCAGCCCAGCTCCTGCTGGTTAGGTTCTAGATCATGGGTTCCCAAACTGGGGCGTGCCCCTCTGGGGGGCATGAAGAAATTCAAGGGGGGGTGCGAGGCAACCCAGCCACCCACACCCCCATCAATCTCACCCCAAGTTTTGCTGCTATTTTTTGGGAGGCGTGAGGGTTTCTCAAAAATCAAAGGGGGTGCGATGCCAAAAAGTTTGGGAACCACTGTTCTAGATGTATGGTTGAAATCGTCATCATAATTTTCTCGCTTCGAGCAGACCCAACAGGGAATGACCATGGGGGTTTCTAGAGTCCCAAGTTGAGTCAGATCTGCAGGGCCTTGTCGTGTGTCCTGCTGTTTTGTATTTCGGGACGAAACAGGGGATTTCAGCTTTCAGAGCTGAAAACTGCTTTTTTTCAAAAGTGAATTTGGCCAGTGTTCCTAAGGATGAAACTCGTCTATCTGGAATTTTGAGAAATATGGAATTGCCTATTATACTCTGCAGCATTTATTTGATTTCCGCCTCCCAATTTCTGTTCTTAAAAATGATTGAAGCAAACACATTCAGTGAAAGTTGAGAATTCCCTGTATATAATTCAGTGCCCCCAAACATCATTAACCCAAAGTCAAAGTTGGTCAGTGGTACCTCATGGTCTTGGGGGACAGTGGCTAAACTAATTTCTTGGAACACTAGGAAATGAAGCAACGTATTTTGGTTTATTTGTTTAAAAGCAAAGAAGGGGGAAAAAATCAAGCAGAAAATGATGTTTTTCAAAATTCTACAAGCAGAAAATCACTATGCATTGTTATTCTCTGGCTGAATGTGGCCCAAAGTTTCCGTATGACCATGTGGGCTACAAGCCACTTGTACAGCTGAAAGTAAAAAGCTGCCATGAATTACACACAGAGATTGACTGGGTTGTAGCCCATAATGTATTTTTAATTTTTTATTTTAATGGTGAACAGTCTCCAAAAAATAACAGTGCATAGCTTGCTAGGCACAGCAGAAGTAATTAAAATGAAGGGGCCACATGCCGTCGGCAGTAAAACACCAAATGTAGGCAGCTTAAGAAAAATGTAATTGATTCAGTGACAGCAAAAGGCTGGGAAGAAAGAGGGGGGTGGTGAAATTGTCAACAACAGATCATGTTCGAAATGTAACAGTAAATGCTACAAATGGAAAGGGAAAACAACAGAGGGACATACTGCAAAGTTGCAAATATTTCAAACAATAATAGGTACTGATGGCATCAATGCCTCAAAATGGATTGAAAGAAATGATGGGAGGTTTGATCAGAAGCTGAACTCCAAATCCACAAGGTAGAAACTGGGTTGTGATTATTTCACACAACATTTTAAAATTAGTAAATTGTTTCATGTACCACGTGCTGCTGAGTAATGACACGAGAGGAATCCATGCTTCTAAAACTAAACTGGATCTTGATTGAGACAACAATTTACTGACATTCTGCAACTCAGGGTATGTCTACACTACAGGACAAAATCGAGTGAAGACGTGCAACATCAACTACGTTAATTGCGCAGCTAAAGTCAAAGTAGCTTAACTTGGCTTTTGGTGCTGCCTACCGTGCAGGAAGTCGAAGGAAGAACACTCTTCCTTCGACTTCCCTTACTCCTCGTGGAAGCAGGGTTACCAGCATCGACCAGAGTGCCCCTCTCACTTCAAAATAACTGTCTTAACTAGACCACTAATTCAAACCCTGGAAGATCGACAGCGGCAGCTTCGATCTTCCTCTGCAGTGTAAACGCACCCTCAGAGAGTATTCTAGCCATGTGCATACATAGAAACATCCTTGGCTCTGCCATATTCATTTTCTCCCCACTCCCAGCTCCATACAGATTGCTGCTACCACAATCATTCATTGACAATAGCAGAAAAAAAAATCTGCACCATATCTAGTGTGCGTGTGTGTGTGTGTGTGTGTAGGGAGGGAGAAGCAATGTAGGTTACGAACAGATTACCTGTGATGTTAAGAAAAGGCAGTTGCACTGGTCTGAGG
The DNA here is from genome assembly GCA_019425775.1 of Rafetus swinhoei. Lineage (NCBI taxonomy): Eukaryota > Metazoa > Chordata > Testudines > Trionychidae > Rafetus > Rafetus swinhoei. Next base: position 20,396,163 of record CM033445.1, on the reverse strand, counting down.
GGAGGAAAGACATGCTGCACTGTTTATCCTGCTTTTCAGGGGTCTGATCCCAAAGCCACTTAAGTCACTGAGGAGAGAGGAGGTCTCACAGATTTCTTGTTGAAAGCATGGACTCCTGAGGCTTGCCTTGGACTCAGAATTTTTCTATTAACCTCACACCCACAGCTCACTGACAAAGCAATTCAAAAGGGCCCAGGGCAAAGTCCAGGAGGCGCTAAGGGCTGGCTGGGGGGTGGAGAGGGCAATGCGGTGCAGTCCAGGCTGCTACAGCGAGAAAAGGCCAAGCAGCGCTCGCATGGGCTGTAACAGACTCCTGTCCTCTGCAGCTCAGGAGACCTGTAGTTTACACTCCTCCATGGGTTGCAGTGACAGCTCTGGCCTGGATCCAGCATAGCATTTAAGCATGCAACTAACTTGGAACATATGCATCGTGTCATCGAGCCCAGTGTCAGTCAGCCCCCAACTCCACAGAAGTTTGTACCTTCCCTGTGGCGACAGACTCTGACACCCCACAACCCTCCCCCCACCTCGCTATCACCATGTCAGCTCACATTTCTCTCCCACCTCCCCACTGCGTAGTGTCCTTTCTACTTGTTCGTGGCGGTGGGACGCATGAGTGGGAGCTGGAAAACTGGACTGCACTAACTCATGCAGGGGTGGTTTGTGTTGAGGGCGAAGGATGTTGTTATCTGTTTGCAAGTTATAATTGATGTAAAATTGAATTGTTATTGGATTAGGTTCTGTAAATTCCTCTTATGGTTCCCCATTCCTGAATGAATGCATGGTGTGTGTGGGAAACGAACATGCAGTGAGTGATGAACTTTTACTCACCTGAACTTGAGTGCACACGGCCCCCTGCATAGGGTGCACACGACCCCCTACAGTGCACACGACCCCCTGCACAGGGTGCACATGGCCCCCTGCAGTGCACACGGCCCCCTGCACAAGGGGTACACGGCCCCCTGCACAGAGTGCACATGGCCCCCTGCAGTGCACACGACCCCCTGCACAGGGTGCACATGGCCCCCTGCAGTGCACATGACCCCCTGCAGTGCACACGGTCCCCTGCACAGAGTGCACACGGCCCCCTGCAGTGCACACGGTCCCCTGCACAGGGTGCACATGGCCCCCTGCAGTGCACATGACCCCCTGCAGTGCACACAGCCCCCTGCACAGGGGGTACACGGCCCCCTGCACAGAGTGCACACGGCCCAGAGAGGACAGTGAGGAAGGCCTATGGACCCAGAAGCTACACATGGCCTGTAACATCGTCGATCCAGAGGAAGAGAGAGAGAACCTGAAAGAGGAACCCCAAGCAGGACTTCCCGGGGGTGCCCTCTGCTTGGATCTCCTCTGCATGAATTCCAGCATGAACTCCTCCTGGTGCCTGGTGCTCAGCCTGCATTTCGTTGGACTGTAAGTGTGATTGCGGATAGTGAGAGTGAGCCTCCCCTTTTCCCTCCTGTCAGAGTTGGTTAAAGCAATTAAAGCCATTTGCGCTCGTCACCCCATGGTCCCAATCCTCGTTAGGCCAAGGTTAGTTGCAAGCTTGCAACAGTTTGCATGGAGGTTGGTCAGCCGGGTGGATTTTGAAGGCCTGAGATGAGTTTTTGCAGGGGTGTCAGGCCCAAAGCCTGTTTTCAGAGCATGAACAATTTGCATCCTTGAATACCCAACTAGGTGGGAGTTGCCGAGGTGCATGTTAAACAGCATCGCCCAGTCTGTTAGGAAATGGTGATGGCTAAGGTTAATGATAATTCCTAGTTTTAAATAGTTGATGGAGGAAAGAGATTAGCTAGCTTATTACAAGGCAGCTATTTGAACTCGCTGCTCTGTCTACTGACTTGCATATCATTGATCTTTTCTCTTGAAATGATTATCCCTGGGCAACCTATAAATCTTACTAACATGGGCTCACAAGTCTTGGACAAGGTAATAAACTGCTGTGAGGGCCAAAGCGGAGAATTGGATTAGCCCTTATGAACTCGTGGTACTTGGACTTGTGTGTGTGTGTGTGTGTAAATCCTCAAGGTGAAATTTTTAATTAAAAATCAGCAGTTATCGTCAAGTACACCATCCAGTGTCAGTTTTAGATTCGGTTAACTACCATGGGCTCCTTCCCTGAGCTGGAACATCATGAATCAACTGTTCGTAATTCTTCAAGCTGTGGGAGGGCAAATCAGGCAATTCGTGGTGCTCTGAAAGTGCTGGGAGGGATAGGGAGGAGTAGGAAGGGCAGGGCTGTGGTGTTTTAGTGCGCGTGAGGTGTTTGCGGGAGGGGATATGTTCTTTAATGGTTAATTACTCTCACTGTTAAAACATAGCCCCTTATTGCTAATGTGAATTTGTCTAGCTTCTGCGTCTTGCCATTGAATTTCATTGTGCCCTTTTCTGATAGATTAAAAGAAGCGTCTACTATCAGAAATCTGATCAAAGTTAGTAGGGAAGTTATTTTTCCCGGTGCAAATTTTTTGATGAAAACCAATTTTTTCTTTGTTTTCTTGATTTTTTTTCTATGAAATTTTGCAGGGTTTTGTTTTTTTTTGTGACAGAAGGGAAATGTTATGAATTGTTTTCTGTTGCCAATTTTCTGTTTTGTTCTCAGGATTTTGTGTGTGTATGTGAGAAAAATGAACAATGTAGAGGAAAATTAATATTTTTCCATGCTAAGAATTCCATTTTTGTCAATAAGCCAAAGGTGGAAAATTTTATATCTGCTCTATCAATTACTCATTTGAAAGACTCACCGCGCCCACCCATGGAGGATAGTCGTGTTACTCCTCTTCCTCTCCCACGATTGTCCTCCAGCCAGATCCACCAGCCTTTACTTTCTTCCACTTTTTCATTCATTGGCCAGCTCCCCCTGCAGGATTCACAAAACTTCACAAAATGTTGACTCTTGGGCATCCTGTGGAAAGCTGATCTGCTACTCTAAGGCTGGAGAGGAAGCTAAGGAGATGACACCACTGTCACATTTACAGGGCTTCTTCTCATAAGATTTCTGTTCTCCTGACCTGAACACAGATTTACCCTGAAAGTCTGAATTGCCAGATCCCCGAAAGCGAATTCAGACCCGCGTGGGCCCAGATCTCTGCTTGTGGCTGAGGTTAAAGTGAAGGCCACAAAGGTATTTCAAAGGCCACATTTGTCAGCAGAGGTCACCAATGTTTAGATGGAGTATTTCAATTAAAATGGTCTCCCTGTTTCTCTACCAGCAATTACTGCCTCACAGTCACTTCGGCATAGGTCAGGAATAACTCTCCTAAGCTATTATAAAGAGATTGCAAAGGGGTAAAATTGCATGGTGAATATGGTCAAGGGGAATTTAACCAGTCATCTTACCAAATACTGCTCCCTTCTGTAACTATAGCCTCTAATCTATCTAATCTATTGCACTCGTCACTGTGTTATTGGAGCAGATGGCCAACATCTATCAATGTCTTTCTACAACAGCCTTAGCTAGGCATTATCCCCATGGGTAATGGAACAAGGCAGATAGATACTGAGTGACTTGTCCCAGGTTACACAGGGAGTCTGTGACAGAGCCAGAAACTGAACCCACATTGTTTGACTCCTAGCCCAGTGCTCTAAACTCCAAGACTGTTCTTCTTGTTTCAAACATGGGTCGATGACCATCCACTGCTGGATTAAACAGTGGCATGAGAGGAGAAAATGAAATGTATATACCCTGATAAAGCACCGAGAATGTTATTAAAAGTGAATTAAGGTAAGAAGAGAAGTGCAGCCATATTTCATGGATGCATTAAGAGGGAAGACACTAAGGCTGTGTCTACATTGGCAAGATTTTGCACAAAAGCGGCTGCTTTTGCGCAAAATCTTGCTGCCTGTCTACACTGGCTGCGAGTATTTGCGCAAGAACACTGACGTTGTAATGTACAAAATCAGTGCTTCTTGCGCAAATACTCTGATGCTCCCGCTCAGGGATAAGCCCTCTTGCGCAAGTATTCTTGCGCAAGAGGCCAGTGTAGACAGCAACGTTAATTTCTTGCGCAAGAAAATGGCCATCGGAGCTTTCTTGCGCAAGAGAGCGTCTACACTGGCACGGATGCTTTTGCGCAAAAGCACATGCCAGTGTAGACACTCTCTTGTGCAAATACTATTAACAGAAAAACTTTTCCGTTAACAGTATTTGCGCAAAATCATGCCAGTCTAGACGCAGCCTACGAGTACGTCTACACAGCAAGTCTTTATTTCGAAATAACGTCGAGCTGGCTCATGGTAACCCTCATTTCATGAGGAACAAGGGAAGTCGAAGGAAGAGTGTTCTTCCTTTGACTTCCTGCTGTGTAGACAGCGCCAAAGGCCGAATTAAGCTGCTTCGACTTCAGCTACACAATTGACGTAGCTGAAGCTGCATAGCTTAATTCGGCTTTAGCCCTGCTGTGTAGACATGCCCTGAAGGCATCAGGAAGGTGGTTTAAATCTTTGACATGTGGGCATTTCTGCCACAGTCACAAAACTGTTCATACCCTCAGCACTAGGACTGACCGCTAATTTTACACTACAGCTTTCCAAGGGTTAAATTGATCAGGCAGTTAGCATCACGTTAGCTGTGCTCCGTGGCAGCACTAGAACAGCAGTCTTGCACAGAGCACTTTTAACTCTGCAATAAGCAGGAGAAGCCCCTGGAGTACTTACCTGTCACTGAACTCCATTCAGGGCCTTTTCCCCATGCTAATAAGCAGTTGGAATGAGCAGCAACTCTTCCTTTGCACTAGCATCCCCTTGAGAGGGTCCGACAGAGTTAATCAGAGAGGATGTTTGTCAACACCATTATTTTTCATGGGTCCAAAAAATTAAAACCATTGGCAGTCCTTAAATCCCAGACAGCGATCACTAATATAAATCTCTCTAGGCAGACCAGTGTAAAGTATTGATGCACTTTATAAGCTATAAACTCTGCTTTTATTAGCCATTTATAGGCCACTTTTCACAATGCTGCTTTAATATTGAACAATAAAGCTCACAATATACTTCTAAAGAAGAACAGACTCCCTCATTTACTTTTGGATGGGAAGTGCAGCATCGCTTTGTCGGGTGAAAGCAGTGCTGATTGGCTAACCCAGATTGGACTGCATATTGTTCATGCCTGGTACATGCTGTGGATCTATGAAGACACAAAACATAGGCTCATAGTGAAGCCGGTAGGGAGAGGTTTGGAAGCTCGCAGCTAATAAAATGAAGTATGTGTGTGAACTGGCGGAAAGTGATGAACAAGCCCAGAGAGCCATAAAAGCAAGCACACAACTTCTGAAAGATGTCCCCTATAAGATGTGCATTGGGCAGCCACCCAGGAGAGATTCAGGTGCCATCCAGCAGATTGGCAGAGCATCCATAGCCTCCCACAATGTGTTTCTACTGGTGGTGCACATCTGCACGTGCATTGGTACATATAACAAAATTTATTCTGCACATGGATGAAAAAATAGAGAGAACGTTTCTCTCTAGTGACATTTTCTTGAAATTGTTATTTATTATGATTTGTATTGTAATAGTTCTTGGAGGTCTCAGCAGAGATCAGGGCCCCATTGTGCTTGGGGTTGCACGTAGACATAGTAAGAGACAAATCCTCGGGTTGGAGCACATAATCAGAAAAAAGACAAAAAATGGAGAAAATGAAGTATTTATTATCTTAATTTTACAAATGGGAAATGGAATCACAGAGCGATTAAGATCCTAAAAGGCATGTAGACATCTGGCTCCAACTGACGTCCATTGAAATCAATGCAAAAACGGGAAATAATGAAGGTTAGCACTTTTGAGTGATTTGCCCAAGGTCACATGTAATTCATTTCAGAACCAGCAAAAGAATGGAGCTCTACTGAGTCCTCGCCCAGGGTCTTAAACACCAGATCATCTATCCTCTTCTTTCCACATAACACATAACAACCTGGGGAAACCACCAACTGCAAAGCTCATTCATGCGAGTAATCCTAGGGAAGTCATCCAATGGAAGCACAAGGTGATTTGCACAAGTAACATTGCAAGCTCAGACTACACTTTGGGGAACTATAAATATCTGTTTTCCTTGTAGTGCATCATCTGAACTAGGGCTCTGCACATAAGGGGTCATTATACTCTGTCAGGGATCTCATACTCGAATCCTCCTAACGGGCAAGTGGGCATCCGCCTGTGGCAGAGTTCGGTGGGGGGGAGTTCCTCTATTTATTTCCCCCTGCACATCTCCTGGCCCCACCTGCCACCCCGGATGATTTAAAACCCACCGGGGGGGCGTTACTGCTGCCATTGGCAGTGCTGCAGGGATAGAGCGACTCCTGGCCCATCCCCACCCAGGGTAACTGAAACCCACCAACCCCGCCCCACCCCACTGGCTGCAGAAGCATCAGCTTGGGCAGCTCTCTGGTAGGAGTGGTTCGCCTCACGGCAGAGGCAGCCAGTGTGGCTTTCCTGGACCGAGCGGTGCCCTCTTTAGCTGGGACCGTGTGGACGCTGGGAGCCTGGGTACTGTTGGGAGCCGTATGTGTGGGCGAGTCCCTGTGTGTCATCCGTCTCTCTGTCCCTCAGGCCAGCAGCCACATGGGCCTGATTAAATAGCTTTTTTTCAAAATATTTTGCGGACCAGATTGAGGAAGGGCTCTGGCTTGTAGATGACCCAGGGGCTGGGAGTTTGAGACCCCCGCTCTTTGGGAAGTTACATGAGCTCTGTGTAACTCAGTAGTGTCAGCCTGTGCTGCTCTATCGATCCACCTGGGTACACATGCCCTGATTTTCACTTTCAGTTTTGGCTTCAGAACTCCAGAGAGAAACCGAATTGTTCCGTTTCCTCACTGGAGATGGAAGCCACATGGTCTGGGTCCCAGTCCAAGCCACAAAACGACTTCGTAACAAAATCCGAACCAGACAGGCCAAAACTCGTTGGCTTTCCTTTCAGTGGTAAGCAAGAAGAATTAGACTTGCCAAGTGTGGCGGCAAGGTCCGTCCAGGAACCCCTACTCATGAGTTTGGGCCAGGTCCTGAGCGACTGACCGCCTTAAAGTCACCCCCAAATTCCCATAAGTTCTCTGTTCCCCGCAGGGTCAAGGTTCAATAATCAGTTATGCTGGGTTGGTTGTGTATTGATCGCGCAGGGTCGACACCCTCCCTGCTTCAGAGGGGGTAAGGGAGACCCGGGCCTTCCCTCTCCACCGGGTCCCAACCCAGGGCCCTAGAGGGTAGGGGCTGATGGCTCCCTACCTGGCTGACAGGGCATTTCCCCATAACTCATCAGCCCATGGGTGACAATACTGCCCTGCCCCGGGCTGCTTCCTTCCCCCTCCCTTGTCCTTCTCGTTCCTCACCCGACTCGGGGTTCCTACCAGAGACTCGGCGGTTTTGTTTCCCTTGACGATGCTGTGATCCGGTTGGGGTGGCCGCCGCTCCGGTCCATCTCCTGGTTCAGGTGTCCCTCCATCTCCCTGGGAGTCCTGCTGTTCTCCCCCCTTCCCCCTATCTCCTGGGTCAAGGGCCTGTCGTCCGATGCACCGGCTGGATGTCCCACCGTGCCGACACCCTGACGTCTGGCCATGTCTGGTGCTCCCCTATTCAGCCCACTCACTCCCGTAGCCCGCGCACCCCAGCATTGCGGCCCGAGTTGGTGGCGCGGTGTATCCTCCCCCGTCCACCAGAAAAACAGCGCAGGCTTCAGCAGCTCCAGTGCGGGGCCTGGCAGACCCGTCACACTGAAGTTGAGAATTTTTAGTCATGTCTGAAAGGGGGACCACGATTGTAACAACTCCAGGAATGAAACACCGATAATAGCCAGCCAGTCCTAAGAAATGGTGTGCTTGCTTCTTTGTCTGCAGTGTCAGGATCTCTGCTAGGTCTTGTACCTTATCAATCAGCAGTAGTTGCTTACCATCTCCCACCATATACCCAAGATAAGTCACCTCTACCTGCCCAAAATGGAATTTTGTGGGGTTGGTGGTGAGATCAGCATCTGGTAGGGCCTGGAGGACATTATGGAGGTTTAGAAGGTGGTCTTCCCAGTTGCTACTGTAGATAATGATGTCATTTTTGTAGGCCGCTGAGTACTGATCATGAGGCTGCAACATGTTATTCATTAGCCTCTGGAAGGTGGCAGCGCCCCATGTAATCTGAACAGCATTGTTATGAATTGATACAGGCATGTGAAGTGTGAAAGGCAGTCTTCGCCTAGGAGTTAGGCACTAGGGGTATTTGCCAACACCCTTTTGTCAAGTTAAGGGCTGATAGATATTTGGTTCCCCCAGCTGCTCTAGCAGTGCCTTGAGGCAAGGCAATGGATGTACATCAAACCGTGATATAGCATTAACTTTGTGAAAATCAGCACAGGGTCCCGTTGGGTTTCGGAAACAAGATGATGGGACGCCCCCACTCACTCTGCGATTCCTCGACTACTCCCATCTCGAGCATCATGTCAAGTTCCTGGCAGATGGTTGCCGACATCTTCCAGGAGAGAGGTTGGTGGTTGCCCCACACTTTCTGCCCTGGTGTGGTTACAAAATGGTGGCTCATGAAAACCCTGTAAGAAGTGCTGCATTGGGTCTTACTGCATGGGGCTGAGGCTCTTCACCAGTGCCACCAGCTTTGGGTCTATGGGTACGTCTACACTTGCCCCCTACTTCGAAGTAGGGAGGCAAATGAAAGCGACGAAGTTGCAAAATCAGCGCGGATTTAAATATCCGGCTTGATTCATAATCGCGTCGATCGCCATGTTGGAAATTGACTAGCCGAATTAACTGCGCGTGTAGGCGGTACTCGAGGAAAACCCGTACTTTGAATTAACTGTACTCCTCATTTGCAGAGTTAATTCGGCTAATCAATTTCAACATGGCGACGCGATTATGCTAATCAGCGCGGGATATTTAAATCCCGCGCTTGATTTGCAACCTCGGTCGCCTTCATTTGCCTCCCTACTTCGAAGTAGGGGGCAAGTGTAGATGTATCCTAAGTGTTCCCCCATTAGTGGACCTAACTCTGGTTCAGGGGGGCAATGGTGTGATAAACAAGACTTCTCTGGTCTTGCGAGGCTTTTAGCTGATTTACATTGTGAGTATGCACTTCCTTGCTTTGGCCTATGCTACAGGGCGCTCCAAAGGGGCCTTGCGACTTGGCCGAAAGTTTCAGTTCTACAGAGGATAACCCTAACCCAGTTGCCTGGCTCAAAACTGCGTACCTTAGTTCCCTAGTTATATTGCTGCTCTTGAATCTGTTGAGACTGTATCAGGTTTGCCCGAGGGAAGGCTCCCCAAGATTGGAGTCACTCTCAGATACATAATAAGTATTATGCAGTCCCCACTGGCCTCCTGAGTTTCTTATGTCTCCCAGTCTTCCCTCAAAAGGTCAAGGCCACCTCAAGGTTGTCTCCCATAGAAGAGTTCAAAAGGGGAGAAGATGGTAGAGGTTTGGGGGATCTACCGTATGGCAAATAATAGGGCAGGTAGGACTGAATCTCAATGTTGGGAGACATCCTCAACAAATTTACATAGCATTGATTTCAGGGTGCCATGGAAATGTTCAACGAGCCCATCCATTTGGGGGTGGTATATTCCATAGCATCCATCCTACCCGTCTTTGACCCAGTTGAGTCCACAGGTACCTCTTTCTTTGGCCACCCTCCCCTGAGGGGAAAATACCTCTTGATATGGCCACTCTGTTGGCACCAGAAGCAGGTTCCGTGCCATCTCTCGGCCTTGGGCCTTCCTTGGTCTTTTTCCAATTCAGCCTCATCCCCTGAGCTAATCTTGACCCTGCTCCCTGGGTCTGGGCAATCCCTATATAGGTGCCCCTTCCTACAGGTCCAGCATGTCTGCTCTCTCCTGGTTTTCCCAAGCAGGCAGGCTCTGCTAGGCTCTTGTCCCTTTCCCCACTTTGGCTGAGGGTCCCCGCCTCCATCCCAGTAGGGACAATTAACCATTAAATGTCCATGCCACCTACAGCTATAACAAGTCCTCTGCTCCACCACCGGCCTCCTGGTCCTAAGCTGCTCCCCAGAACTCTCTCCACAGGAGTTTTACCAGGGCCCACTGTTCCTCCACCAGCTGCTCCAACTGCACCTGCAGGGCTCACTGTCCCTCCCACTCTCTCTTCTGGATCATGTGTAACAAGGTCTTGAATCTTTCCTGTGATCCGTCAGTCCCCTTCCACCTGGGCACTGATGCCAGAGACCTGCCAGGGATGGCACAAGGGTCTTAGCAAAGAAAATCTCTGTATATGCTGGGTCCATCAACCTTCCTTCAGTGTCTGTAGTGTCTCTTTGTCAGGTAACAGTCCCAGTTCCTACCTTCCCCTTGTGTCAGGGGTGACAGTCTATGCTCACTTTCTCCACCACATATGACAAGGTGGCCTCACTCCTGTGGCACCTCCTACTGCATGTCCGCTTTTCTGAAACATCCCTTGCTCCTCATGGAATGAGGTTTACAGGGACATCAGAATAGCAAGCCTGAAATAATATGCTTGCTGTTAAGACGTGGGATAGCTATTCTGGGATACTCCGGTATCCCGAAATAGTATTGCAGTGTAGATGTATCCTTATTGACACTCTCATAGGAAAGGGCTTTTGGAAGAAGAATAGCGTTAATGGGGATTGGGGTTTTTTTGAGCTTCCAGAATTTTTCTCTCATATTGGTTATTAGAGATGTCTAGGAAGATACTGTATAAAAATAGATTGTTCAATTAAAAACTCAGTTATTCATGAAATAAAATAGTCACAAATCAGCTACTGGAGAGAGCGTTTTGGTGCCTTTTAAAGAAAAACTACTTGTATTTAGTTAAGCCCAGAAGCAATTGTCACAATGAATTCAATGAATAATACATATCAGATATCTATATTAATTACAGTAGGCATTTCTGAGACTTGTGCTGGGGACTGCCATCTTATGGGAAATTGCTGTCATTCTTCTCATCTTTCAGATATGAAAATTCCACAAAAGTGACTCTAAACTACTTTCCAACCTGCTTTAATATTGGCTTAACAGTTTGGAGAGAGATAGTAAGTTTTAATTAAGAGCTGAACAAGTAATTTAATTGTTGGTTCAGTGGCTGAAAAATGCCCCCCCAAAGTTGGTTTCAGTTGGATCCAAAATAGAGAATTTGATGGATGTTGTTTTGGCAAGAAGTCCCTGCAAAATTCCATTTCAAATTCACCCCAAACAATTTTTGTTCATTTGTTTGTTTTGGTTAGTTTGTGGCTGGACTTTTAAAAATAAATATAACTGCATTATGAAACAAAATGTCATTTCAAAACCAAAGATTTGAAACATGATTTAAAAAATATAATAAAATATTTTTACTTTTTCCTACAGTAAAAGAAATTCAGTCAAAACCCTTTGCCATATTTGACCTGAATTTGCAAATAGTTTGGTGGCCCTGAAATTGCATGTTTGAGTCAATAGACTAAAAAAAGTTGGCTCACTTTAATTAACAAGGCCGCATGTTAGCCCTATATTTTTTCACCCTTTAATCTCATTTGATGAGTGATAGGCGTGGTAAACTATGAGATCCACGATGGGTTATATTACTCAATTACAGGATGCTGTTGCTGAGAAAGATTTTCTAAAAAAGGCACAGCAGGATGCAGGATTGGAAGGTTCAATTCCTGGCTCTTCCATATGGTTGTCATGTGACCGTGGCAAGTCACTTACATGTAAACTTTTAAAATTATTTACTAATTTCACGTTTTAGATTTTGGGTGCCGAACTTCAACCTGTGTGGACCCAATTTTTAGAACCCCTTAAGGCATTGTGATCAGAGGCTCAAGACCTAAGTATTTTAGGTTCAGCTGCCAAAACCAGTAGACATGTTTGCTAATATCAGTCTTAGTCTGAGTCTCAGATCCCCATCAGTGAAATAATATTATTAATGCACACCTCCCTCAGGAGGTTGTGAGAGGGTGGATTCATTTATGTCGGTGAGGTGCTCAAATACTACATTGGTGGGGAACTTAGGTGTGTATGGTGGCTCTGACATGGAGCAGTTTTACTCAGAAAAAAGCCTGAGTTTCAAAATTCAAATGTGGCTCAGTGTGACGGGCCGGAGGCACCCCGCACTCCGGTCCCGCCGGCGGCTGCGCTGATAACAGCTTGCGCGGCGGGGGCGGGCACTTCAGAGCCGCACGCGCCATCGTCAGGGGGCCGAACAGCCCCGGCGGCGGCATACCAGTGGTGCGCCGGGTGTTCCCGGGCAGCCCGCGCGGCAGGACACCCGAGCGTGCGGGGAGACAGCACGGCAGCGGTGACGTCACCACATGGCCCCGCCGGACGACCGGAAGCACGCCTATGGAGAGGGGCGGAGTCATGTTGACCTGGAGACGGCGCGGGGATTTAAACCCCAGGAGCAGCCGGGGGCAGGGGAGAGCGCTTGGGGCCAGCCCCCCCGGAGCGGAGAGGAGTGACGGACGAGGTCTAACGCAAGGAGGTAAACCGCCGGGAGACACAGTAGTGACGGCGGGGAAAGGAAGCAGCCCAGGGCGGGCATAGAGAGCCTGCGGGCTGGCGAGTTACGGCGTATGCCCCGCCAGCCGGACCGGACGCCAGAGACGTTCGTGTCCTTAGGGCCCTGGGCTGGGGTCCGTGAGAGGGGGTGGGCCCGAACCCCCCTCTTCCCGCCTCGGGAGGCCAATCGACGGTCGCCTGGGGAGGGATCCTACGAGCCGGAGGTGGGACAAACTATGGAAGGTGGGACAAACTGTGATGCCGGAGGGCGGTTTAAAAGGGTGACGGGAGCACAGGACTTGGGGAAAGACAGCGGTGCCAACAGGGCACCCTATAGACCCGTTTACAGGTGGTGGAGAATGTGGGCACTATAAGACCCCGAATGAGGGGAGGAAAAGGGGGAGGACGGAACCCCCCGCCCCCGGTGGTTCATTGCCCCAGGAGCCCCTGCGCGGGAGCGGGGGCTGAGTACCTGGGTGGGAGCATTTTGTTTTGTTTTCCCCTTGCCTCAACTAAGATACAAAGGCACTGAGATGGACCCAGCAAAGGTGCTAGAGTGGCTAATAGAGAGTCAACGGCAGCACCGGCAACAACAGACCGTGCTCATACAACAACTCTCCACCCAGCACCTGGAGCAGCAGAAGCAGCTGGTGCAGGAGCTGGCAGCACAGTTCGAAGCCCAGCAGGATCGGTGGAGGCAACAGTACGGGCTGTTACGGACGACGACCCCAGGGGCCGCGACAGCGGAGGGCGCCAAAGGAGTAGGAAAGGGGGATCGCCCCCCACCTTCCCCGAAGAGTGAGCCCACGAGGTCGGCTAAGCCCCGAGGGGCTCCCAAAGACACACGGGCTCGAAGGGATGGGAAGCCTGAAACCTGGAGGTTAGCACCAGCATGGACAATCCCCGGAAGACGGCTCCCATCTGGAACCCCCCAGCGGCCCGTGAGGGAAGGGTCGACCCAGGGGGAGACTGAATCAACAAGGGGCGCATGCTTTCGACGCGGTAAGGAGGGGCGTTTCCAACGGGAAGGCCCCTACAGGGAGTGTACGTATGCCCAAGCCCTGGCCGGGAGCCAACCACGAGAAGAGGGGGAGAAGGCACGGATCACACGACAGGTGGTGATCGGGGGGCGAAGGGTGGAGGCCCTAGTGGACTCCGGCTGCAGCCAAACGATCGTCAGGGAGGACCTGATTGGAGCACAGGACCCCCGAGGGCCGCTGGTGCAGGTCCAGTGTGTACACAGAGACGTACACCGACATGCGACAGCATGGGCCCAGATAATAGACGGGACTCACGAGAGCTGGACCTACGTGGTGGTGGCTCCTAGGTTAGTCTACCCAGCCCTCCTCGGGTGCGATTGGGAAGGATTTCAGTGAGTGATGGGTGAATGGGGGAATCGGGGGAGGCAAGAGGACGCAGAAGGGATGTTGGGGGAAAGCAGGGGACCCACCGACCCCCCGGCTAGCCCCCAAGGGGGGCCGTCCGGCCTCCAGGGAAGGAGGGAGCCGCCGGTCGATGAGTCCTCCCTGGAACCCTGGGACGGTGACTTCATCCAGGAGCAGAGAGACGACCCGACCCTGCAGCACGCCTGGGCCACGGCCAGGGAGGGAGGCGAGACGGAGAAGGGAGACGGGGACCGCCGGAGCGGACCCTTTTTTGAGGTATGTCGCGACCGCCTGTACTGGGTCACGGAGCGGGTGGAAGAGTACGGGACCCTTAAACAGCTATTGATCCCCGCCCGGTACCGTCGCCCACTGATGGGCCTGGCTCATGCCAACCCCTGGGCTGGGCACCTGGGCTATGAGAAAATGGTGCACAGGATCCTACAGAGATTTTACTGGCCAGGGATTTACAGGGAGGTTAAAGACTTCTGCCTGTCGTGCCCAGAGTGTCAGCGGGTGAGCCCCTAAGGCTCCCCTCGTGCCCCTGCCGGTTATAGGCATACCCTTCGAGAGGGTGGCCATGGACCTGGTAGGCCCGCTGGAAAAAACGACTTCCGGGTGTCAATATATCCTCGTGGTTATAGACTATGCCACCCGGTACCCCGAAGCCGTTCCCTTAAGGACGATGACAGTCAAGGTCGGGAGGCCAATCGACGGTCGCCTGGGGAGGGATCCTATGAGCCGGAGGTGGGACAAACTGTGGAAGGTGGGACAAACTGTGACGCCGGAGGGCGGTTTAAAAGGGTGACGGGAGCACAGGACTCGGGGAAAGACAGCGGTGCCAACGGGGCACCCTATAGACCCATTTACACTCAGGATATAGATTCCAACACTGTCTAAATTTGAAAGGGTGTGTGTGTGTGAGAGGGAGGGGCAGGGATTATGATCTCATCAGGCACCTCTCTGTCTAGTTATCACATGCAAAGCTTAGAACAGTATATCACTAGTGAAAACAGAGACACACCCAACCCCTGACTCAAAACATGTTTCAAATGAAAAGCTGGGATTTTTATTCAGCTGATTTGCAGAACTAGCCCAAAAATACTACCAGAGAGTGGCTCTTTCTTCATAGGGCAAGCTAGTTTTGGAATGGACGTGCCTATTTAAAGTTGCAGCGAAACAAAGCTACGGCCTCATTCATTTTTAAGCTAATACAGAAGAAATAAATGTCTGTTACTATAACATCATAAAAGGAGTCCATTGCTATTGGTGAGCAAACCCTTTTGACACATATAGCAGCTTGCCTCCTTTATGACACCGTGTCTGGGAAATGTATTTGAAATCAAAAAGAATGCAATTGTTAGTTCATTGGGACATCAGCTGGGAGTCCCAGTACTGAAAGTGCATTCTCCCCGTGCATTCTCCTCATGCCTTGATTTAGAGATTTTGGTAGATTCTCAGCCTTCCCACCTCCACATATATATATTTGATGTATTGTTGAGTACGGCATTTGATATCTTCTCAGAGAACATGCATGTAACTTGGTAATCCGTTTCAGGCTGCCTTTGGAGATGGATAGTACAAGTGTTGCTTCTTAGGCATCAATTTATCTGATAGAGAGAATGAGGCTTGTGATAAATGCAGAGGCCTCCTAAGTGATGTTATTATATTTCACTCCCATGTGGTGTGTCAGATGCCGTTTGGTCCTTTGTTTTCATAGTATCATAGAATCCCAGGGCTAGAAGAGACCTCAGGAGGTCATCAAGTCCCACCTCCTGCTAAAAGCAAGACCAATCCCAACTACATCATCCCAGCCAGGCTTTTGATAATGGTGTTATACTAATAAGTTCCCTTGCTACTATAAGCCCAACAAAATTGGGTTGAGATAACAGATCCTTCAATTTCATTTTGATCTAGCAAACCAAGGTATTTTGGCTATTGCTAGTTCATTAATTCCTTCCCTCTTGCCACATTTTATCTTTTTCTTACTAATGGCAGCAAGGATGAAGAGATCACCCCAGGAGACCGAACCATTACATACATTTTATGAAATTACTGTGACAGAGTGTGCCTATGCACACTGGGCAAGAGAGGGTTAACACTGCATTAGGGGCAGCGGAAACCTGGCCCCTCAGACTGTGCTGGGCATAACTCCAGCTGCTGTCATGGTATAAAAGGGAGCAGTCCCCTCAATCTAGGCTGACCGCTGAGGAGAGAAGACCCGTGGTGGAGGCTCCAAGTTGCTGCTGCAGCCGCAGACTACAAAAACCTGAGGACCCAGAGACCAGACTGGGGACCTGTAACACTCAGCAAATGGCCAGGAGCAAATAATTAAGGAATCCATTTGCAAACATCTAGAAAATAATAAGGTGATAAGTAAGAGTCAGCATAGATTTGTAAAGACCAAATCATGTCAAACCAACCTGATAGCATTCTTTGATAGGATAACAAGCCACGTGGTTAAGGGGGAAGCAGTAGATACGATGTACCTAAACTTAGTGAAACATTTAATACAGTCTCCCATGACCTTCAACCTATAAACTAGGGAAATACAACATAGATGGGGCTACTATGCGTAACTGTTCTCAGAAGCTATGTCTACACTACAAGGTTTTTGCGCTAAAATGGCTGTTTTGGCACAAAAACCGGCAGAATGCCCACACCTCAGGCGAGTTTTTGTGCAAAAAAACCCCCCAAAAACAAAAACAGTAAATCGACAGGACAGAGGGCTTTTGCAGGTAGAGTTATTCTTCTCTCCACGAGGTATTACTCCTTTTTGCACTACAGCTCTTGCACAAAAAGGCATGTGTGGACGCTCCGCAGGGGTTTCTTGTGCAAAAAGAACAGGTGCTCTGTTGGCCATTCTGTTTTCTTGCACAAAAGCGTCCATGCAGCGCGGACGCTCTCTTGCGCAAAAGCACATCGCTTTTGAGATGTGGATGCGCTTTTGCGCAAGAAGTTTTTGCGGAAGATCTCTCATGCAAAAAGCTTCTTGTGCAAAAACCCTGTAGTGTAGACAAAGCCAGAGAATAGTTATTAATGGTTCACAGTCATGCTGGAAGGGCATACCAAGCAGGTTCTGCAGAGATCAGTTTTGGGTCTGGTTCTGTTCAATATTGTCATCAGTGAGTTAGATAATGGCATAGAGAGTACACTTATAAAGTTTACAGATGATACCAAGCTGGGAGGGGTTGCAAGTGCTTTGGAGGATAGGGTCATAATTCAAAATTATCTGGACAAATTGGAAAAATGGTCTGAGGTAAACTGCATGAAATTCAATAAGGACAAATGCAAAGTACTCCACTTACGGTATGTCTACACTAGCCCCCTAATTCGATCTAGGGAGGCTAATGAGGGCGACCGAAATTGCAAATGAAGCGCGGGATTTAAATATCCTGCGCTTCATTAGCATGTTCCCAGCCGGTCTCCATTTTAGAAATTGACTACCCCGAAGTAACTGCCCGCGTCTACACGCAGCAGTGAAACGGGATTCCGAATTAAAGCCTTGAATTGAATTAGCTGGTAAACCTCATTCCAGGAGGAATAACAGCTAATTCGATTTAGGGCTTTAACAAGAACGATTAAAGGAAACATGACCTATGAGGGAAGAGTGAAAGAATCAGGTTTATTTATTTTGGAAAGCAGAAGACTGAGAGGAGACATGACAACAGCTTTCGAGTACCTAAAAGGGTGTTACAGGGAGGAGGGAGAGAAATTATTTTCCTTTACGTCTGAGGATAGGATAAAAAGCAATGGCTTAAATTGCAGCAAGGGAGGTTTACGTTGGACATTAGGTTTAGGTTGGACATAGAAAAGCAGCAAAATTCACACCCTGGACTTCAGAAAAGCAGACTTTGACTCCCTCAGGGCATGTCTACACTACAGCGTTATTTCAAATTAACTTAATTCGAATTAAGCTAATTCGAAATAACACATCTAGACACAAAAACTAATTCGAAATAGCGTTTTTCTAATTCCAAATAGCATGTCCACATTGAGTGGACCCTGAATCAAAGGTAAGGCTGGCCGGAACCAGTGCCAGCAGGGCATCAGGGTCGGACTTAGTGTGTGGGGCTGCTGCCTCAGGCTAGCCGAGGTCTGTGCTTAAAGGGACCTGACCCCCCATCTCGGACAGACAGTTCTCAGGTTTCTCTGCTTGCTGATCTACCTCGCTGAGGGACAGCAAAGCATTTGTGTCTCGGAGTGCTCTGCTTGCCCTCACTCGGGGCACCACGGCACTCTGCAACATGGAACCAGACCTGCCCCCAGGGACTCTGCTGCGTCTCGTGGACACGTTGCCAGCAGCCTGGCTGCACTGTCTGCAGGCTGCCATCCGGGAGGACCATCGAGGGGCTGTCAGGATCCAGGGGCCCTGCGGAGCTTCCACCCTGAGGCGCTAACAGTCTCCCGGTCTGCCCCACCGAGCATGCCCCATTCCTCCCTCTCCTCCTTCCACTTACCCTTCCCTAGCCCCCCCTTCCTGATGTCAAATAAAATACACGTATTTTCAAAACTTAACTCTCTTTATTGAGCACAACTGGGGAGGGGGAATGAAACTGTGGGGAGACTGGGGAAATGAGGTAGGAGAGGGCAGGAGAGAGGGTGGGAGAGGGGAGGGGGAAAACTGGGAGGAGGGAGCTGGGAGGGGGAAGCAAGGGAAGAAGGGGAGGGGAAGCTCAGGGCTCAGGGGTGGGGTCTCACGGGCCGACCGCCTCCCAGCACGGCGAGGAGGGGCCTCGGCGTCCCGGGGATGGGGAGGAGGGTGCGGAGGTTGAGGTGGGGGTGTGGACATTGAGGGGAGGTGTGGAGGTTGAGGAGGAAGAGGTGGGAGGGGGGGCAGTAGTTGGGGGGGCAGCAGGCGCAGGACCGGCACAGGGCACCATGCTCTGCAGCAGGGCCTGCAGGTGACAGTTCCTCGCTCGGTCCTCCGCAAGCTCAGTCCTCCAGCATCCAGGCCTGGACGGTGCGGTGCAGGGCTCGCAGGGCCCCCAGGTACTGGTCCCAGTACTCCTGCCGCGTGGTGGTGGTCTGGAGCAGGCCGCGGGTGCGGGAGCATGTCCCGGGCAGGGTGGTGCGCCCTGCACAAGCAGCTGGTGCAGCTGTAGAGAAAGAAGAGAAATGGTCAGTTCTCCCATGGGACACAGTGGATGATGCCCAGCCCCCGTGACGTGAGGGCGACCGTGCCCTGCACCGTCAGAGCCGCTGTCCTTGCACAGAGGTCATGGTCAGGATGTCTGGCTCTCCCCGGGACTGGGAGCTGCCCCAAGACCGCACCCATGCCCCTGTGCCATGTATAGTGTGGCCGGGCCGGGGGGAGATGTCCCCTGCCTCTGTGTAGAGGGGGCGTGTGAAGGGAGAGCGTCCTGCTGGGTCCCGCCCTGGGGTTGGGAGTGTGTCAGGTCTCTTCACATACGCATGTGCCTATTGGGCCACGGCCCCTGAGTGTCACGCAGCTGGAGCCACCTGCCCAAGGGTGGCATGGCACGTGCTCGCACGTGCACAGGTGGCTGCGTGATCCGTGGGAGGCATGGCCCATGCGCGTGGTCCCTGGTCTCCCTCCCTGCCTCCCCCCCGGGCTGGGGACAGTGCTGGCACTTACCTGGTATGGCCTCCCTGGACGACCCTGCCGACTCCGGTGCCGGAACAGCTGGCGGTGGCCCCTCCGGTGTGCCCGGGTCAGGGCCCTCTGGTCCCAGCTCGCTGCCTCCCGGGCTGGCATGGACCGCCTTGCCCCCCAGGAGTTGGTCGAGGGCGGGGAAGTAGGGGCAGGTGGCAGCCCCTGCTGCGGCGCCGCCCCTGGTGGCCCTGGCGTACGCCTGCTGCAGCTCTTTGACTTCCAGGCGCACCTGCTCCTGGGTGCGCCTGTGTCCCTTTTGGGCCATGGTGGCCACTATGCGGCCGTAAACGGCCGTGTTCCTCCTCCTAGTGAGGAGATCATGGACATTGGGGGCCTCCCCCCAAACCTCAATGAGGTCCATGATCTCCGCACTAGCCCAGGAGGGCGCGCGCCGTCTACGGCCCCTGGCTGGCCCCTGGGTGCTGGGGGACTGGGTAGGGGACGGCTGGCTGTCACTGGCTGCCTGGCTCATCCTGGGGCCACTGGGTCAGGGGCAGAGACTGCTGGCAGGCCTGGCTCTGGCAAGTGCCGTCTGGCCAAAGTCTACCCCTTTAAGGGCCCCGGGGCTGGGGGAGAGGAGAGGAGTTTTCCTGGTTTGGCCCAGAGTGGCCACCAGGGGGAACCTGGGGAGGGCTAGCCTCCAGCTAGTTCGAATTAAGTGGCTACACAGCCCTTAATTGAAACTACTTAATTCAAATTAGGTGTTACTCCTCATAGAAGGAGGTTTACCAAGTTCGAATTAAGCGCTCCGCTATTTCGAATTAAATTTGAAATAGCGGTTTGTATGTATAGACGCTATTAAATTTAATTCGAACTAATGGCTGTTAGTTCGAATTAACTTTGTAGTGTAGACATACCCTCAGAAACTGATGGGCAGGATCCCCTGGGATGCTAACGTGAAGGGGAAAGGAGTCCAGGAAAGCTGGCAGTATTTTAAAGAAGCCTTATTAAAGGCACAGGATGAAACCATCCTGATGCACAGTGAGAAGAGCAAATATAGTAGGCGACCACATTGACTTACCGGGGAAATCCTTGGTGAGCTTAAAGACAAAAAAGAAGCTTATAAGAAGTGTAAACTTGGGCAGATGACTAGAGAGGAGTATAAATATATTGCTTGAGAATGCAGGGGAGTAATCAGGAAGGCAAAAGCATAATTGGAATTGCAGCTGGCAAGGGATGTGAAGGGTAACAAGAAAGGTTTCTACAGGCATGTTAGCAATAAGAGGGTGATCAGAGAGCGTGTGGGGCCCTTACTGGATGAGAGGGGTAACCTAGTGACAGATGATGTGGGAAAAGCCAGCCGATCTAGAGAAGTGATTATTCCCCTTTATTCGGCAATGGTGAGGCCACATCTGGAGTACTGCATCCTGTTCTGGGCCTCCCACTACAGAAAGTATGTGGACGCATTGGAGAGGATCCAGCGGAGGGCAACCAAAATGATTAGGGGGCTGGAGCACATGATCTATGAGGAGAGGCTGAGGGATTTGGGTTTATTTAGTCTGCAGAAGAGAAGAGTGAGGGGGGATTTGATAGCAGCCTACAACTTCCTGAAAGGAGCTTCCAAAGAGGATGAAGAGAGGCTGTTCTCAGTAGTGACAGATGGCAGAAGAAGGAACAATGGTCTCAAATTACAGTGGGGGAGGTCTAGGTTGGATATTAGCAAAAACTGTTTCCCTAGGAGGGGGGTAAAGCACTGGAATGGGTTCCCTAGGGAGATGGTGGAATCTTCATCCCTAGAAGTTTTTAAGTCTCGGCTTGACAAAGCCCTGGCTGGGATGGTTTAGTTGGGGTTGGTGCTGCTTTGGTCAGGGGGCTGGCCTCGATGACCTCCTGAGGTCTTTTCCAGCCCTAGGATTCTATGATTAGGAAAAACTTTCCAATTGTCAGGGTGGTTAAGCACTGGAATAAATAGGCTAGGGAGGCTATAAAATCTCCATCACTGGACGTATTTAAGAGCAGGTTAGATAAACATGTCAGAGATGATCTAGATGGTGCTTGGTTCTGCTGTGAATACAGGGGACTGGACCTGGTGACCTCTCAAGGTCCCTTCCAGTTCTAGTTTTCCATGATTCTATGATTTTCAGTTGCATGCAATCAAGAAGTACTTAGCCCTTTGGTGAAAAATGAGGCTTCCTTATAACATCCCAGTCTGGGGAACCAACATCCAAATCATCCAAAAATCACTAGTTCCCGTTGAACATGTCCCCCGTACACACCATTTATCTTCCAAACTAGCCAGAGACTGAGTTTGCTCATTCCTATTCAAAATCAAGTTCAAGTCTGCCAGCTGCAACATCATTTTGTTTACATTTTGCATCTCACCTTCCTCATAGTAAGATAAGAACAGTCATATAGTGTCACGCCAATGTTCCATCTAACCCAGCATCCTGTCTCTGACAGTGGGCAGGGCCAGATGCTTCAGAGGAAATAAACAGAACAGGGCTACTCAGATCCATCTCCTTTCATCCAGTCCCAGCTTCTGGCAGTTGGAGGTTAAAGGAAACTCAGAGCATTGGGTTGCATCCATGACCATCTTGGCTAATAGCCATTGAGGAACATATCCTCCCTAAGCTTATCTCATTCTTTTTTTGAACCTAGTTATTTCTTTGGCCTTGGCAACATCCCCTGGCAACATGTTCCACAGCTCAACTGTGTTATGTGAAGAAGCACTTCCTTATATTTTTTTAAATCCTGCTGCTTATTAACTTCCTGGGTTACTCCTGGTTCTTGAGTTATGGGAAGGGATAAATGATACTTCTCTGTTTACTTTCTCACACAACTCCTGATTTTATAGACCTCTAGCATAGCCCGCCTCCCCCATCACCTCCTTTCTATACCAAACAGCCCCAGTCTTTTTTCCATCTCTCCTCATATTGAAGCTGTTCCACACACCTAATCATTTTGTTGACCTTTTCCAATTCTAAGATATCCCTTTCAAGATGGGGTGACCAGACCAGCATGCAGGGTTCAATGTATGGCTGCACTATGGATTTATATAGTGGCATCATGATCTTTTCTGTCTTCTTAGCTATCCCTTTCCTAATGGTTCCTAACATTGTTCGCTTTTTTTCCACTGCTGCTGCACATTGAGAAGAGGTTTCCCGAGAACTATCTATGACTGCTTCAGGATCTCTTTCTTGAATGGCAACAGCTAATTTAGACCCCATCGTTTTGTACACGCAATTGGGATCATGTTTTCCAGTGTGTGTTACTTTGCACTTCATCAACACTGAATACCATTTGCCCTTTTGTTTCCCGGTCACCCAAGAGCCCTTTGTGACTCTTTGCAATCACGATCATGATTGATTTTTGTATCATTTTCAGATTTTGCCACCTCACTTTTCCCACCTCTTTTATGAATATATTGAACAGTAGCGGTCCCAGTACACATCCTTGCGGGGACTGCTGCTCTTTACCTTTCCACTGTGAAAATGGACCATTTATTAATGCCCTTTGTTTTCTGTTATTTGTCCAGTTAGTGATCCATGAGAGGACTTTTCCTCCTATCTCATGCCTGCTTACCTTCTGTAAGAGCCTTTGAGTCTTGTCAAAGGCTTTCTGGAGGCCTATGTATACAATAGCAATTGGATCGCCCCTTTCCACATGTGTGTTGATCCCCTGGAGAATTCTAATCAATTGGTGAGACATGATTTCCCTTTACAAAGGCCTTATTGACTTTCTTTTGACATATGTTTCTCTTTGAGTCTGTATCATTCTGTTCTTTATTATTGTTACATACCAGTTAGTCGTTCTGCAGTTTCATATCTGAGGCTGCATATACACTGCACAGTTATTTTGGAATAAGCTATTCTGGAATAGTTATTCCGAAACATTTTGAAATGAGCTAGCACATCTACACCTCAGGGAAGCCTCCAAATTAGTCCAAGGCAGTCTTCTCTAATGTATCAAGTATCAGAGGGGTAGCCGTGTTAGTCTGAATCTGCAAAAGCGGCAAGGAGTCCTGTGGCACCTTATAGACTAACACGTCGGTTAGTCTATAAGGTGCCACAGGACTCCTCGCCGCTTTCTCTAATGTAGATGTGCTATTTCGATTTAGAGTCCCAGGAGGAATAACTTAGAATGGCCCTGGTGAGGAGCTATTTAGAAATAGAAGAAGTGGAGTGTCTACACACGCCTTATTTTGAAATAGCTATTTCAGAATAGGCGTTATTCTTCGTAGACAAAATAAGAAAATAACAAAATAAGCTGTCTGTTATTTTGAAATTATTTATTTCGAAATAACGGAATTGCTGCGTAGATGCTCGTATAGTTATTTCAGAATAACAGCTATTATTCTGAAATAACTTAGCAGTGTAGACCCACCCTGAGTAATGTAGATCCAGTAGCTGACTTGGCATTACACAGAATAGCTAGGGTTGTCTTGATTTCTAGCCTCATGGTCAAGCCACTATATCATAGTGCATCACAGGTTAATTTCATTCCTTTTGCCAGATCTCACACATTTTCCAGTGCCATTCCTTATAACTCTGAGTCACTGGAGATGAGTACAAGCGGGTGTGAGCTGTTTGCAGTGACTCATAATGATATGGGATGGCATTTGAAAATGTGAGAGCTAGTGAAAGGAATGGAATTAGTTTCTGTCACCACCGACTGTGCTTATTACAAGTTGCTTCCCACGCTTGCCCTGTGTTATGTACCTTGGTAACTAGTGACTAAGGGCCTTTGTTTTGTTTTAATCCATCACTTTTTGGCCATTGTTTCATACCTTTAATCAGAGAGAGGAGAATCTTGGGGTTAGGACGACACTGGCCTGGGAGACAGGAAATCTAGGTTTATTTCCAGTTGTGCCACAAACTACAGTATAACCTTGGGCAGACCCAGGTCCTCAAAGCTTTTCAGCACCCAGCTCCCATTGAATTGCATGGGAATTAGACATGTAAACATTTTTAAAACCTTGCCCTACAGGCCCAGTCTTTTACGTAGCCGAGCATTTCTTGCAAGGGGACTTCAATGAGAATTGAGGATGTTCGATACTTGCAGGATCAGCCCCATAATAAATTGAAAACAATGGAAAAGAAAAGCATGTGTTCCTCTCAGCACAATCTGTGCCTTATAATGAAGCCTCAATATTCACAACCTGCTCAGATCATAATTAGGAGAAAGACTTAAACATAGAATGTTCTGCTCTTGTCTACAGGTTTACAAAAATGAAATTAAATGTAGGCTTTCTATTACAAAACAATAGGCAAATTGAAGGCCAATTATGCAAACCCATCAGAGAACTTGGTGAACTGTAGAGAATTTTGCATTTCTCAGGCAGAACGACTTTTTAGATGAAAGAACTCTACCACAAGAAATTGAGAACATCTGTGCCATCAAAGAAAGAATGCGGTGAATAATTGGACAATCATAGACAAGCAGCCATTTGAATATGAAACTGTTTGTAATGTCGCAGTGGAAGGGAAATTACAGAATACCAATGTTACTCAGTTGTCAAATGCGTACACTTTTTTCTGTTATTACGGCATGTGGTGTGCTTACTAAGTCTAAAGTGTTCATGGGAGGTGCATTTGGGTTATTTGGATCCATTATTTTTCATATCACACACACACACACACACACACAGGAATTCTATTTCTCTGAGCATCCAACTGCTAAACACCCCTTCAACGTTTCTTTGAGAGACAAACCCACCTGCAGCCATCTCCCAGATGACAAACCCAAGATTACTTAGGGTGTGTCTATGCAGCACAATTATTTCGAAATAATTCGACTGTCTACACAGCAATTCAATTATTTTGAAATAAATTTGGAATAACAGATAGCTTATTCTGACTTCTGTAAACCTCATTCCATGAGGGCTAATGCTTATTCTGAAATAGCTATTTCGAAATAGCGGTAGTGTGGACACTCCACTGCTGCTATTTCGAAATAGCACCTCCCAAGGGCCATTCAAACTAATTACTTCCCAGTGCCTCCTGGGGCTGCAAATCGAGGTAGCGCATCCACATTAGGGAAGCCTGCCTCGGATTAATTTCAAAGATTCCTTGTAGTGTATACTTGCTATTTTGGAGTATTTTTTCCAGAATAGCTTATTCTGAAATAAGTGTGCAGTGTAGATGTACCCTTGGTGTCCCAGCTGACAAATTTTGGAAACAACGTGCCTCAACAAAAACAACATGGTGTCCTGTGGCACCTTAAAAACTAACACATTTATTTGGGCATAAGCTTTTGTGGGTTGGAACTCACTTTGTCAGATATAACTTGGATCAAGTGGCAATATTAAGTGGCTTCCAGCAGGCAAATTCTCTTGCCATACTCCCAAGGGAGGAACACTCTGACTCACCTCCCAGCTAATGAACCTGCAATAGTTTCATCCTATCTCAGCTGATGACCAGCCTGCAGACCCCATTCTCTGTCAACTACCAGATAGTTGGGGTTGGTCCTTCTTTGAGCGGAGGTTTGGTCTAGGTGACCTTCTGAGGTCTCTTCCAATCCTAATCTTCTATGATTGTATGATATTATTGCCTGGTGGCCCAGTCTTCCACAGAGAGGATAAGTGAGGAATGAGGCCATTCTCTGCAACATTCAGTGTTGCTAATCCTGCCACAGGTGGTGGTGGGAGAAGATAAGGCAGACTCTTGGATGAGCCTATGCTTCCCAGTGGCTCCTGAAGGTATTGATCAACCTATCTAGTATCACAAGCATATTGCTTGCAGGGACTTCCACTGGGGTGAATGATCTCAACTTTGATCCCAAATGTAGACTATGTTGCTGTGTAACAATTGACCCCTTTAATCTTTTCTATACATAGTCAGTGGGAGTACAGTATCAAGACACATTTTGCACAGACAAAGGTTCCAGGAAGCCTTAATTCCCCCAACAAAAGGGGGAAAATAGGTTCAAATTTGTTATGATTTCATGGCTAGTTGCACAGACATTCACATGTTACTTTGCACAGTCAGTCTAATAACAAGCTTTCAGAAGGACAGACAGTGTAATGAATGGGTTGTAAAACATCTCATAAAAACATTATAGCATGTCTCAGAGCATTTGTTAGCTGCTTCTGATTTACTGGGAGCCCTGTTTTACATTTTCGTATAATTTGCACATTTCCTATTAAAACCCCCCAAGTATTCAATAGGAGCACAATTTATTTTAATTCCCTCCTTGCAAGGTGATAACATTTGTATAGTCATGTGAGAACAGAGAGAGTATAGTCACAAGAGTCATTATATAGTAATTAATGCATGTTAAGTATATGTAAATATTATGTTGGAAGGGGTTTAAGTAAATATAAACTGTACCCATTAAGTCAATGCCATGTAAAATTAAATGCTGCTGAGTAATCTATTTAAAAGGGCTAAAGTCAACTTGGCCATTCTTTAAAAATTACAGTACAGTGTTCTGAAAGTGAATAGCAAATCAGTCAACGTCTGTGTCATGGGGTGACCATGTTCCCAGGGTGCCTCAAGCCGGTAGTCCCGGGAATTGGCTTGTCGCCCCACCCCAATTGATAGGAGGGCCCTGAACAGTAGCCTCCCCTGAAGTGACCCAAGGCTTGAGGTCCAATGTTCCTCCCCGTGTCCCATGGGTCGCAGTCTATGGTTTGCCCTCTGGGGTCAGGACAACCCAGTTCACTAGTCCCGGTGTGACCCAAAGTTATTAGTTTGTTAACGAGTTAATCAGTAAGTGCAAAGTACGTGTCCCACAGCAAGGGTGTCTAGGCTTTCCCACACAACTGGACCCCAGCCCGGGGTCCAATTAGTGGCTTCCTCATGCCACAGAATCAGTGGGAATTCCACAACACGCTGGCTCTAGTGGCTTCCTCATGCCCCTGAGTCAGCGGGGAATCCAGGCCGCAACCCGTGGGCTCCTCAACCACGGTTCACTCACCCCAGTTGCCGTTGGCACTCCAGGGCGGCTTCTGGCTTTTGGGCTCACTGGTAGGCCTCAGTTTCACCACGTCCCTTTGTGTTTTGGGCTCCGCTCCTTTCCCCTGAACCCAGCCAGGTCTCTGGAGGCATCCTGTCTCCAGTTTGCTTGGCAGTGTCTTGGCCTCTAGGTAAGCACTGGGGCTTGCAGTGAGCTGGTTCAGTACGTCTTCTCCCTCCGGCTGCCAGCCCCAGCTGAGCTAAGCTACCCTCTTTTATACTAGTGCAGCCTGACCAAGCCCAGTAAGCTAAAGGGGGTGTGGCCTCTCTCACCTTCAGAGCTGAGTTAACCCTCTCCTGACCAGTGCGGGGTAGATACACCCCGTCACAGTCTAATTACGGAACTTTGACATTAATGGTTACATCTCTGATTCCTTTGGACACGCGCACCTGGATCCCAGAAGGAAATGGCATTTTCATCGTTATAAAAAGCCATGAAGCTACGACAATACACCCCATTATCAGCTCTCAGGTCATCTGGGAACTGATACACAGATTATTACCAAAGCAGCCTGTGGCAAAAGCAACTAAACCTTGAGCTTTTAATAATGTATGCTGAGCAGACAATGCAGGTACAGGTGCACTGATTTCATGAGGAATAGTTGGGCCTCTGCTGTGTTTTTGTCAATGTTATACCTTATATCACTTTATGAAGGGACCATAGCTGGCTCAGCTATGCACTGGCAAAGGCAGCTTTTGTTCAGCTCCCAGCGAGAGGCGTAGACACCAAGTACTTCCCTTTGTCCTATACAATGCTTTCTTTCCCTCATCAAAAAGTAGCCCCTCACAAAACGACCAGCTATTTAACAATGTCAGTCACTTTGTATTGTCCTAAGCCAAAGAAGTTGGAGCAAACCTAGAGAGGATTTGGGACATGTATTGTCCAAGGTCCTCTGAAATTCTGCACCTTACTACATATTTCATCACTGGCAATATAAAGAGTGGGAAAAAATTAATCTCTGAGCGGTAATATAAGAGGACAGGTTAGTGGCATAAACAAGAGGCCAGGGTTGTGACTGGAAAGTGGAGATTCGTGTTCTCTTCTGGAGTCTCAAAAAGATTTCCGGGGTGACCTCTGGAAAATCATTTCAGATCTCCTTGTTCAATAGCTATAATACCTGCCTTCCTCTTAGACGTGGAACTTAGCTAATTACCATTTGCAAACACATTTGGAGAGCCCAGCTGGAAGCTGGTTTTAAAAACTGTGTATAGCCTGCAACGTTCCCTCTAATACCTTCCATTCATTTGCAGATTTTTGCCATCCGTGTGTGACATACATTTTTATGGTTCACCCAGGCATGTGTGAAAGGGCACCTCCAGCAGAAACCAAAACTCTAGCTGGGCAGCCTCTGAATCTCTCCTGAGTGGCTGCACAAGTGCACAGCTTACAGGGAACCCTGACAGCTCAGACCCATGCTCCCACCTGAAGGATATATTTAAGTGGACATCAGGGTGCAATGTCTCCTTGTGTCACCATTTGGGCTTGGTAGCAGGGAGCACTTATCTTGTAGCCATCCCTTCTTGTAGCTGCCATGGCTCAGCTCTTCAACACTTAAGAATTTATATGCTTTTTTTTTCCTGATTTGCCAAAGGGTGTGATTTTTATTGTCTCTCATAGACAGGGCTCGCCGAACCGCGGTGAGCCCCGCTCGCCAGCCGCGCTGTCCGGCGATCTGCGCATGCGCAGATCGTTCTGCTCATGCGCAGATCGCCCGAACCCAGCTCTTCCGGGTTGCAATCTACTCGCCACGGGCGAGTAGATTGTATTATTTGTCGAGCCCTGCTCATAGACATTTGCTTTCAATTGAGCAGTGCAAGGACATTGCAACCAGAGAAAAGTACCCAGCGCTGTTGTTTGTACTATTTAACAAGGGTATTAATCTAAAATTAACATCCAGACTGAGTACAAATGCTGCTTATTTCACACATAGATAGGTAGCATAGGAGGGCCCTTTCAGCAACAGAGGCAAACAGAGCTACAAGCAAGGAGCTCAAGTCACAAGTCTCTCAGGCTATGTCTACACTGCACAATGATTTCGGAATAAGCTGCTCCAGAATAGTTATTCCAAAATAGCTTATTTCAAAATAGCACGTCTACACTGCAGGGAAGCCTCAAAATTAGTCCGAGGCAGGCTTCCCTAATGTACATGTGCTATTTTGATTTAGAGCCCCAGGAAGAATAACTTAGAAGGGCCCTGTTGAGGGGCTATTTCGAAATAGCAGCAGTGGAACGTCTATATATGCCTTATTTCGAAATAGCTATTTCGGAAGAGGCATTATTCCTCATAGAATGAGGTTTACAGAAGTCGGAATAAGCCATCCATTATTTCCAAATTATTTTGAAATAATGGAATTACTGTGTAGATGCTTGCATAGTTATTTCGGAATAACAGCTGTTATTCTGAAATAACTTTACTGTGTAGACACACCCTAAAGGTACGTCTACACTGCAACACTATTTCAAAATAACTTAGTCCACGTCTACACAGCAAGCAGTTATTTCAAAATAGTGTCAAAATACTGTCAAGCTGGTGGACTTCTTACTCTGACTCCTGTAATCCTCATTGTACGAGGAATAAGAAAATTTGGAGGAAGAGTGCTCTATTTTGAAATAAGTGCTGTGTAGACGCTCCCTATTTTGAAATAAGCTATTTAAAAATAAGATATGCAATTGACGTAGCTCAATTTACGTAGCTTATTTTTAGTGAAGCCCTGCAGTGTAGATGCACCCTAATAGTTCAGTAGTCAGGGATAATCACCCATACTCTTTATATACAGTAAAACCTAAAAGAATCCAGCTGATCTACAGTGAATACATTTGCATTTATAGGACTAAATGAAAGCATACATTATCTACTTAATTAAAATCTAAATTCTCAAGATAATTTGCTCTCTCTCCTGGCTGCATGTTATGTACATTACAGGTGTTTTCTGGAAATCTACTACTAATAGATTAAAATAACCTGATAAATACATCCGTGCAATGTTCCCTCTAATTATACTTTCCATCCATTTGTTGATTTTTTTTCACCCATGTGTGGATCCCTCTAATATAGGAAAGGAAGGGAGAATGTCACCCTTCATAGCTGGATGCCAATCTGTATGTCGTGTTCTAAGGTACTTGATCAGCAGTTGGCAAAGAGTGGAAGAAAACTTCTGCAATGCAGGCAAACGCTGGGTCTAATCATAAGTGTGTTCACTGTGCTAATAACAGCCAAAGAGAGCATTTGAGTATATTTATTATCTATGAATGATAGTGGTGGTCACACCTGTGTAACAGAGGAGAAATAACGACCCCCTAGTGCTTTGGGTCAAAGGTTTTCTTTGTCCCAAAAGAAAGAAGAAACACACTTTTGCTAGAGTTTGATAGTCACAACTTCACTGGCCCTGGAATGACCCACTTTTATCATACCTCCAAATATGGATCCTTCTAGTCTTTCCCCATTGGCAGATGGATCCTGTGCTCTTGCACATCCACTTCAGAAAGGAGCCCAGACCCTTCCATTGCAGAAAGGTTCCACTTCAAACCTAACCTTTGTCTCTTGGGCCCATCGCTAATCTATTCATTGGATCATATGTCCAAATGATGAGCAGCTTGCAAGGGGGTAGCCCTAAGAGCCTGTCAGTACTGGTAGGCAACAGGCTTGCTGTTATGTAGATACAACCATTACTGGGCCTGACAAACTCATGACACCTAACATTGTTGGCCTACTATTTACCCAAAATAGCCTGGAAGATTTCAAATGAAAACTGGTGGCACCCTGGCCATCAGGGGAACAGACAGGCCTGAGCAAGGGGGGGGGGGGAGGGGGCTCCGCTCTCCCAGAAGGGGCAGGGTCTCAGGTGGAAGGGGCAGGGGCAGGCCAGCGCCCCCAGCCCTCAGTGCTGCCCAGAGTGCCCAGCTCAGTGCTCCAGCAGCAATTCTGCCATCACTGCCACAGTAGCAGCAGCAGAGGCTGGAAGCCCCGAGCCCCTTTGCTCTCCCCCCTATCTGCAGGCCTGCTGGTCATTGATATCATTGCGTGATGTACGCATGTGTGCTTGAAATAGGTTCCTAAACTATGTTCAGACTCAGCAATGGTAGTAGGATGAATACCCGGGATTGTCAGAGACAAGCAACGCGCATTTGTCCGTCTGCTGGGTTCCTCTTTGAAGACAATGAAAGGACATTCGCATCGAAGGGAAACAAGGCAATCAAACCAACAGAAGGAGCTGATTAACAAAAGGATGACAAGCGACATAGGTGAGGGGAGGAAGATAAGATCCTTCAGCCTCATGTCTTTACTGCAGATCAGAGGGATCAAATATGTACCACCAAGACGGTTGTTTTGCTCCCAGCAGACACAAAGGAAAAGGGCACCTCCCTCGTGCCTGTCAGTCTCTCCTGTAATTTAACGATCATTTCTATGACAAGGCAGAGTGCCCATCCCATGGGCACGGTAAACTCTCTGACACAGAGACTGCCTCCTACCATGTGCATGAAGAGCGCCTCTCGCACAACGGAGCCTTGTTCACAACTGGGGGGGCCTAGGTGCGACAGCAATTTAACAAAAGTAATGGTGAAATGTGTTGTTTTGTAAAGGAAACGTAAGCTGTGCCAATGCCCGATACAATCTTTATTATAGTCCTGCCTTGCTTCTTGATACAGCTCGCTCCCGCTGGGAGGATCGGGGGGGGGGGGGGCATTCCCCGGGGCCAAGGGGCAAAGGGTAAGTGAGGCATCCTCGCCGGCACTCCCCAGACCCAGTCTAGGGCTGAGGGGCAGGAGGAAGCAGAGGGTCCTCCCAAGCCTCCCCCGTCAGCACTCCCTGGACCCTCCTAGGCCAGTCCACCAGCCTGTCGGGGCCTGTTCTCTCCACTGCCTCTGGCGCTGTGTGGCCAAGGGCTGGGAGGGTGGGAAAGGTTGGAGCAGGAGGGCTCCTTTCTGATGTGCTGGTGGGCAAGATGGCAAAGCCCCAGCCCTGCTAGCAACTCCCTTGGTGATGTGGCTGCCTGAGGACAACCCTCTGAACAGCAGCCCCTCCCTTTGCATGTTATGGAAAACGGTCCCTTTGCAGGGGCTTCCAGTTGTCCTGGCACAACCCAACTCTGACCTCCCTTTAAGTTAGGAGAAGAGGAAATTTGATGGCCCTAGCTCTTACCATTGAGGAGTTCTTGAACAAATGGACTCACAGACACATAGACAGAGACACGCTCTAAAAGGAAGGAAGGAAGGACAGATAGATAGATAGATAGTTTTAAAATTATATTCACGTGCTTATTTACAGCAATTTGCTATATATCCAGCCTGATGTTTCTGTAAATCAGGTTTATCTCATGGAGTGCTGATGTTCTATACTGAGAACAGAGGAATAAATATAACACCTCAAAAGTTTAGCCCACATTGCTTTCTTTAGGTGGCATGTGGCCATAATAGCAATATGCAGGGACCAAACAGCTTTGAAACTAGTTCAAGAGGCCAAAAATAGCATGTGAAAAACAATGTTGCTTTGATCAAATACAGTGTGCGAACATGCGAAGGTAAGACAACAACTCCAGGGTGTGTTTCCTAACAAAAACTCAGAGGTCAAATTGGCGAAACAGATCAATTATTGCTAAAAATTGACAATGAGCCAGAACAAATGCTCCCTAGCTCATGGGAGCATCTGAAATGTAGGTTCAGAGCCAAGTGTTGCAATTGATCCTGACTGATATATTTATAGACCTCTTGCAATCTTTACAGTATTTAGCCTCACAACTCAGCAGGAGATGGAGAGCACAATTTGCTCCATTTTATAGATGGGGAATTGAGAAAGCAAGTAGGTTTCCCAACATCATAAGGAATGGGCAGGCCAGAGAATCGATCCAGGATGTCTTAAGTGCCAAGCTGACATCTTAACCACTAGGCAGTCCTTCCTCGCTAAAAATGACTCATTCAAACGTTCCTCTCAAATGCTGAGGCATTTGAAATCTAGGTAGGAATTCTGTGGTTTGTGTTCATCCCTGAAAAGAAAAGAAAAGAAAAGAAAAGAAAAGAAAAGAAAAAGTGTATTTATGTGGCAGCTGCCTATTACCTGACACACCAGGGACTGACACAGGGACCAGAGCCAAGACTCAGTAGCTAGCACAGTAACAACTCCAATTCTCTGAAGACTGGCACCGAGGGGACCTGTAACATGCTCTTACCAGGGGATAGCATTGGATTTATGGGACTGGTCTCAATCCTAGGATCCTGCAACATCTACATTCTAATTCCAGGTTGGCTGTTAACTAGCTTCATTGTCTTGAGCAAATCATCCTTAACCTTTTGGTGCCTTTAGCTCCTCATCTGGAAAATTGGGCAGTTGATGCTGGCCTCACACTTGATGGATGGACTTGTTACAGTTTCCCCTGTATTAGACAAGAGCCGAGTGCTTCTTATTAATCATCGTCTTCTCATTAATTATCCTTATTCATGTGTCTTGTGTCCCTGGTGAAAAGCTCAGCAGAAGCTACAAGATTTCTCCAATGAAGGCAGGCAAATCCCCTGCAAAACCAACACATTTCATAGCAGGAAAAAAAATCAAAACAAATTGTCTCGTTAAAAAAAATTATTGCACATCAGTATTGGTGGGACCTCCCTGGTCCAGCACCCTCGGAACCTGACCAGTCCCAGGTAAGGAAATTAGCTGGGCCAGAGGAGATCGGGATGGGAGTGGGAGGCATAGGCCTTGTGGCAGCCTGGCAGCCCCATGAACCTCACAGCAGCCCCGCCACCCCTCCAGAGCTCCTGGCGGCTCCACTGGCCTCGCGGCAGCCTCACCACCCGCTGGAGCTCCTGGCGACACTGACAGCTTCGCGGCAGCCCTGCCACCCTACTGGAGCTCCCAGTGGTCTCACCGCCTGTGGGCTCCACTGCCCCACAAGCTCCAGCCTCCTCCGCCGGCTTCTTTGACCCTCTGGCTGCAGGCTCTGATACCCCATGGGCTCTGCTGCTGCACTAGCGGGTTCCGTTCTAAGTCGCCAGCAACTTCTGCTGCTAGGGCTTTCCAGTCCTTGCAACATCCGTGGCCCTGCCGGATCACAGATGTTGCCAGAACATAGAGTCCAGGACCACAGAGATTCAACCTGTACAATAATTTGTCCCAAATTAGAGCTGGCTGGGAATTTTCCAGTGGAATTATGTTCTGGGAGAAAATGCTTTTTCCACCAAATGGGGAAAACGTCAACCTGGCTGACAACGTTTCTCTTTTCCATCCTGAAAACTGACATGATACCTCCCCTCTAAGAATCTCCTGCTCCCTGCAGTCTTGCTGCTGGGGAGATGTTGGGCCATTCTTAGGAATTATGGGGCCCTACATGGTACTATTAATCTGGTGCCACTGTGCCCGACGGCAGTTGGGGTGCCGATGATGAGGTTTTAGAGATGTGATTGTATAATCTTCGGTAACACACCAATGAAATCTTTGAAAGCAGATTTTAAAGTTACCCTGTCGAGTAACACAGTACATTCAGAAACTGACAGTATGTACTTGGGGATGGCAAAGGCCTGTTAAATGGCTTCATTACCCCTTGAATGGCTCTTTCCCAGGTTCGATGTTCTGCTAATAGCTTTGGCAGGCTTTGTCACTTTTAAATTAACTAGAAGATGCTCTCCGGAGGAAGCAGAGCCACAGAACAGGGACAGAAAGAAGAGCTTACGTGAACATTAAGACCTAGAGATGCCCCAAATTTTTGGGTGCCCTAGGCAACTGCATAATCTTTGTATGGGTAAGGACAACCCTGAACCTCTCCACTTTCCATATCTGGTATGGTATGCACAAGAATCTTCCAAGCACACAGTCGACGAGCCAAAAAACAAAATCTGCTTTGGTTCTCCCCAAATGGATTTTTTTTCTGGAATGTTGCATTTTGGACTTTTCATTCAGATTCAGTACTATTTCCCCAAAATATGATCTTTTTTTTCTTGGGAAAAAATTTCCAATGACACCCTAAAGAAGTATTATACACCACAGCTAATGAAGCATCTTAAACACAGTTATTGCTGGCTTATAGTTGGTCCTAGTGGTCCAATTTCCATGCCTTTTCCCTTTTGTGCAAGTTTATTCTCTGAAGGTGCATCTACACTGCACCATTATTTCGAGATAACTAGCATTATTTTGAAATAACTATGTGAATGTCTACACAGCCATTCTGTTATTTCAAAATAATTTTGAAATAACAGATGGCTTATTCCAAAATCTGAAAGCCTCATTCTACGAAGAATAACACCTCTTCCGAAATAGCTATTTCGAAATAAGGTGTGCATAGACGCGCCACTTCTGCTATTTCGAAATAGCCCCTTACTAGGGCCATTTCAAGTTATTTCTCCCCAGTGTCTTCTCGGGCTCTAAATCAAGATAGCACATCTACATTAGGGAAGCCTGCCTTGGACTAATTTTGAGGCTTCCCTGTAGTGTAAACATGCTATTTCGAATTAAGCTATTTCAGAATAACTATTCCAGAATAGCTTATTTCTAAATAAGCGTGCAGTGTAGACGTACCCTCAGACTGACCCCTGAACATTATAGGTAAAAGAGAGATGCTTTCAAGCTATAAAGATGCAGATATCTAACAGAGCAAAATTTAGTGTATTTGAATCTTGGGTTGTGGTTCCAAAATTCAGATCTGGAAGCAGAGGATTACTACTTATGTGTATTACAGCAGCCCTGAAAGGTCCCATTCAAGAGTGGAGATCAATTGTGGTAACCAGGTGCTGGGGAGCGTGTGTGTGTGTGTGTGTGTGTGTGTGTGTGTGTGTGTGTGTGTGTGTTTAGGTGGTAAGATCCTTAAGAGCACTCAAAAACAAGTCCTGTAGTACCTTAGGGTATAGCTATACTACAGTGTTATTTCAAAATAGCTTATTTCA
The DNA here is from genome assembly GCA_019425775.1 of Rafetus swinhoei. Classification (NCBI taxonomy): domain Eukaryota; kingdom Metazoa; phylum Chordata; order Testudines; family Trionychidae; genus Rafetus; species Rafetus swinhoei. Next base: position 20,359,972 of record CM033445.1, on the reverse strand, counting down.
AAATAATGCGTCTAGACACAAAATGCATTTCGAAATAGCGCTTTGCTATTTTGAAATAGTGCGTCCACACTGATAGGACGCTGAATTGCATTTCAGGCCGGCCGGAATCAGTTCTGGCAGGGCATCAGGTCAGGAGTTAGCCTCAGGCAGTAGCCACACAAGGTACCTGAGACGCGTGCTTAAAGGAACCCCCCCGGACAGCCGGTTCTAAGCTTTCCCTGCTTGCTTGCCTACCTCGCTGAGGGACAGCAAAGCAGTTTGTCTCTACGTGCTGTGGTTGCCCTCACTCGGGATACCACAGCACTTGGCAACATGGACCCGGAGCTGCCCCTGGGCACTCTGGTGCTTCTCTTGGATGCATTGCTGTGAGCCTGGCTGCACTTTCTGCAGGCTACCATCTGGGAGGTCCATCAGGGGGCTGTCAGTACCCAGGGGGCCCTGCGGGAGAGCTTCCACCCTGAGGAGCACTAAGAGCCTCCCTGGTCTACCCCACTGGGGACTTGTGCCCCATTCCTCCCTCACGTCCTTCCACTTACCCCTCCCTAACCCCCCTTCCTGATGTCAAATAAAATACACGTATTCTCATGAACACAAACTCTCTTTATTTAACAAAACTGGGGGAGGGGAATGAAACTCTGATGAGACTGGGGAAAGGAGGCAGGAGAGGGGAGAAGAGAGGGTGGGAGAGGGGAGGGGGAAACCTGGGAGGAGGGAGCTGGAAGGGGAAGAAAGGGGGGGAAGGGGGAGGGGAAGCTCAGGGCTCAGGGTTGGGGGTCTCGCCGGACCAACTTGATTTTCATGCAAACCTGCTCCTGGGTTCGCATGTGGCCTTTGGTGGCCAGGATGGCAGCTATCCTGCCATAGACAGCTGCGTTCCTCCATCTAGTGCGGAGATCATGGACGTTGGGGGCATCCCCCCAAACCTGAATAAGGTCCATGATCTCCACTCTGGACCAGGAAGGCGCCCGCCTTCTCCGGGCCCTGGTAGGCTCCTGGGAGCTGGCAGACTGCTCCTGGGGAGCAGTGGAGGGCTGGCTGCCAGTGGCTTGTTGGCTCATGTTTTGGGGCCACTGGGTCAGGGGCAGTGACTGCTGGCTCTGGGCTGGCAGGCTTGAAGCTGGCACAGGCACTGTGGCCAGAGTCTACCCCTTTAAGGGCTCCAGGGAGGAGGGGAGGGAAAGGAGTGTTTTTGGTTGAGGCTGGAGTGGCCACCAGGACTCCCTGGGAAGGCTGGAGGCCCCCTATTTCGATATAAGTGTCTACACAGTACTTATTCCGAAATAGCTATTTCGAATTTAGCATTATTCCTTGTGGAGTAAGGTTTACCAAATTCGAAATAAGCGCTCCGCTATTTCGAATTAATTTCGAAATAGCGGTTTGGCTGTGTAGATGCTAGTAAAGTTATTTCAAAATAATGGCAGTTATTTTGAAATAACTTTGCTGTGTAGACGTACTCTTAAAGATTAACAAAGTTAGAAGTTCAGTGCCCCTGCCACAAAATCACTCTTCCTTTCTTTTTGGACAATGCACATGTGGGGGCTGAGAAGTCTGGGATTTGTGCACAACTCAGCAAGTGAGAACAGAAATTACCATAATCCTTAACACCCTGCAAGAGAGAAATCTAATGACAATGCTTCAAAGCACATTATGCTGTGCATCAAAGATATGTCAAAATAGCTTCTTAAAAGAAAAAAAATTTACTCAGTTCACCAAATAATCCTTATGCTCCTAGCCCTGGTTGTTTTATATCCAAGAATGGATGTATTATATCTTTAGCATTAAATTATAATTTCATTGTGTGCATAATCAAGTGTTCAGAGGGAGCAGGAATGAAGGGAACCTCCGGAATTAGAATAAGTTCTTACTGCTTGTGCGTGCCTCTTTGGACCAGGATGGGCGACACGTGAATGCAGAGAAGGGAAGGGAGGAAGAGAGGGTTACAGGAAATAAAATCTGGGAAAGCAGAAGGGAAGAGAAAATCTTGGGACAGGCCTTGTTCTTCAGAGTTTGATCCTACAGGACTTCACCCTGCCCTGCTCCTTTCTGTCCGACACTTTGCCACCTGCCTATATGGCCCCTGTCCAGAGCCATGAACCAGGGTGGCCACCCCAGTCCCCACATTTTGGGGCCTGTGCAGTGGCTGTCCCAATCATTCTATGGATGGGGGAGACCCAGGGAATTTTGGGGCCTGGCGTGGGGCAACAGCAGGGGTTGCCCCTCCACACACACACATACTCATGTGGGCAGCAGGAGCCAGAGCTGCCTGGCAGCCTACTCGGCCATACCATTCCATGCCACACTGCCCTCCCGGCCTGCTGTGTGCAGCTTCTCCGCAGCAGCAGAAAGCAGGGCACTCCGACTCCAGGCTGCTTTGCTTCTCGCTGCCATGCAGAAGTAGACTTCCCAGGGCCGGGATGGCGGGGCGGGGCGGGGCGGGGCGGGGCGGAGCAATCTGCTAGGATGCTCTGGCCCCCGCTGCCTGCCTCAGGGGGTGTGGCAATCTCTGTTGCTTCCGCACCAGGCCTCTGTAATCCCCCCATGCCGCATTGCTCAGGGAAGAGGAAAAGGGGGTGGGATGAAACAGGGGCAGGGCTTGGTCAAGGGACAGGGGTGAGGCAGGATCCTGTGGGGGGCAGGTTGCCCTGGGCCTCGCACATGGGGAACCGGGGGAGGGAGGGGCCCAGGCCCTGTGCCCCCCTTGGGACAGGTCAGCCCCTGTCTTTTACATTAATGCACCACCCAGTCTGGCCCCTACTCCTATTCTACTTTACACATTAGCCCATCCCTCCCTGGCTTCATCTCCTCCGTGTCCCCTACATTAGCCCATCCCTCCCTGGCCTCTTCCCTCCTATGTCTTCACATCCCATCCCCTACTGGCCTCTGCTTGTATGTCCCTTCTAAATCCCAGCTCTCAATCTACAGCGCAGCTTCTCTAAAGTGCCCTGGGACAGACAGTGCAACCCCGTGCAGCACCTTTGGGGCCACCTTGTTACATTTGTGAATGGGTTATAGCTGATGGTGTTCTTCTCCATGAGGGGAGAGTCACCACAGCGCCTCCAGGAACTAAAACTAGCGGTGGGCAATTAAGGCTAAACACTGAGACTAAACCATTTCAGACAGGTAACACCCCCTGGCAGAGGCAACTGGTGAGGGGGGCCCACTGCCACCCCAAACAGGGGAAGGGCAGGACAACTTGCCTCTGCCCCAGGCCCTGTCTAGCCCTGCCCCTCCTCTCCCCCAACCAAAGGAGCCCAGGGGACTAGCAGGGCTGCCCCCACCCACACTCACTGGCAGCAGTGGGGAATGCAGAGCAAGGCAACCCTAGCTCCCTTTGTTCCCCCTGCCATGTTAGTCTGCTTCCGCTAGGATGTGAAGGGCAGTCCCGCCCCCTCCCCCAAGTGACACAGCTGTGGGAGCAAAGCAGCTGGAGCCACCTTGCTCCATTTACCCCCACCACTGCCAGTGAGTGTGGGAGAGGAATACCCTTGCTGTGGACTCCAGGCCCCTCCCCCCCACTGGTCTCCTTGTCTGCTGCTGGCTGGACCCACTTGCCCGCAGCATGCCCTCTTATGTCCCCCACGCATCTCCCCTGCCCCATAGCGTGATTTGTATGTACTGGCTGTGATGTAGTGGGCAGGCCATACACTGTGTTTGGGCTGTGGGTGACCCCTACTGGCCTGTATCTGTAAGCACTGCACAGCGAGGGGAGGGGGGCGGGGTGCCTAAGGTCACATAGACAATGACCCAACCGGTTCTTACCTGTTGAGGGCAAAGGCAGTGAGTGTTGGGGGAAGGGACAGGTTCTGGCTGGGAACCATGAAGGGAACAGACTAAGCTGAGTGGGCGATGGACCCCCTACCCCAAGGGGTCTGAGGCATCCTGGCCCTAACTCCTGTAGCCACATCATGTCTATGCTGTGCTGTATCCTGGAGAAGCAATAAACCCTCTCTATTCTAGTGGCTGTCAGAGTCTGTTCTCGCTGCTACAGGGGTGCAGGATCGGGGGGATCCCCAATGCGCCGTCACACTGGCTTAAGCTGGACTTTTTTCAGAGACTAGTGGACCAGGTAAGGATTTAAAAGGATGGGTTTGACGTGATAGGAGGCTTTCTTTCTGATTTAGCAAACAGGCAGAACCATCTGTCCTGAGGGGCCTTAACCCTTGCAGAAAGGTTTGGAAGACTTTGGTTTACTAGGGCTCCATGTGACTGAGGGGTGACATCTGGTATGTGTGTTTACATCGGACCAGCATTTTATGTTTTTTTCTGTAATGCTTTCACCTTAAGAATAAATGTGCTTGCTTGGAAAGATCTGTGTGGAAACTTGTCCCTGACAGCAATAAACTATTTATAACCAACAGAGAGAAAGCAATGCACAAGTGCTGGGCATTAGGCAGAATGGCTCACTGGGTCTAGGAAAAAGAAAAAGTTTGAAGCACGAGCCTAGTGTAAGGCCTGAGGACTGAACCAAAGTGAGCAAGATTTATACTATGAGTAACGGGCAGGCCTTGTCAAAAGCAGATGTTTGCCTGTAAGTCAGTGTCCGGCACATGCACTCCCCATTGGTACTGCTAGCACTGCTAAAACACACAGAACATGTAAATACATTTCTCCAGGATAGTGCAAGGACACCCCAACCTAGCGCACAATAGTTTGACAAACAGTTTTGAATAGCGATATTTTGTCTGAAACATCAGGAGTGAACGTACAACTAAATGATTGTCTAACATGTCAGGAGGAAAGTACAAGGGGAGGTACCAAATGTGTCACTAGCACGTAAGATGATACGTAAGGTGTGCATTGTAGATTGTTTGTCTCGGCCTATAAATGTTTGGGTACCTTGACGTAACTCTTTGGCCAGCGAAGGAGACAATAGTGAAATCCATACTATTGACTGACCTGGTCCATTGTCAGGGATTACATATACCTTGTGATTCAGTGGTAAGTCTGTCTACTGACAACTCTTACCGTACTTCATTTGACAATAAACCTGACTGGGGTGCCTTCGTATCTTTTTGGAGTCTGTGGTCTTTGGGGGGCTCTCTTGAAGCCTATTATACTGCGGTTCCCCCTACTACACTGGGGTCATCCTACAGTAGAGACCTGTGCTTTAAAAGCCTCCAGTCAGCAAGGAGACATCCCTGCCCAGATATAAGTAGTGGCTGGAGATCTGACGGGGCACTCCTGGGCTATGTCTACACTCGCGGCTTCTTGCGCAAGAACATCTTGCGCAAGTGTTCTTGTGCAAGAAGTCTTGCGCAAGAAAACGTCTACACTGCCATGTGCGAGCTGTGCTTTTGCGCAAGAGCGCCCATGGCAGTGTGGACGCTCTCTTGTGCAAGAAAGCTGTGATGGCAATTTTAGACATAGGGCTTTCTTGCGCAAGAAATCCCTGCCGAGCGTCCACACTGCCCTCTTGCGCAAGAGCCCCTGCGCAAGAGAGCTTAAACCTGTTAAAAAAGAGCGTAGCTCTTGCGCAAGGAGCCCTCTCTTACCACGCCGTACTGTAAATTTACTTGCGCAAGAGCGAGCGGGCAGTGTGGACGTTCTGCAGATTCTTGCGCAAGAATGGCCGTTCTTGCGCAAGAAGCCGCGAGTGTAGACATAGCCCTGGAGTGGACCACAGTGGGGGACATGCTGGTGCAGCTACTCTGAAATAAAGAGCATATCACGATAATACACAGTGTTCAAAATGGGAGGAAAAATTTAAAGTTCAGAATTGGAGAAGGGTGCTAGAGAATCTCTTATGTTGCAGTTCTTATAGGCCCTGCTCTTATAGGCAGACTTCTCTCCACAAAAGAAAGAGACAGCTCACTCTAGACTCCTTTTATCACTAGGTGGACTCATCACCCTGCTCATATATTCTCTCTGAAGCAACATTTTTTCTATGCCCTCAGCAAATCTGATGTTGAGATGTGGGACAGTTGGACTGTACCAGGGGAGACCATGGAGAGACAAGTGGAAGGAGCTCTCCTCTAAGACTTAGATGTGTTTGGGCTAAGTACTTCAACACTCACTAAGGCCTTGTCTACATGAACCCCTCCCCCTCATCGATCTAATCTATGCAACTTCAGCTACACAAATTGTGTAGCTGAAGCCAATGTGCTTACCACGGTGTCTTCTGTATAGTAAGGTTGGCTGGAGCTACTCCCCTGTCAATTCCAGATACTCTTCTCTTCCTGGTGGAGTACCGGTGTCGACAGGAGCACATGCGGAGATAAATTTATCGTGTCTAAGCAGACACAATAAATCAACAGCCAGTGGATCGATCGCTGCAGCGTTGACCCACCGCATAATGAAGAATAAAACTCCCATGATGAGAAAGCAAGGGTGGAAGGGTTAGATCCTTGTAATTGCTTTCAACCTGACCCAACCACACCCTGCAGGCATCCTGTGATGTGCTGAGTGCTCTTAATACCTGTTAGCTTCAGCAAAACCAAAGATGCACAGCCGTTCTCCAGCCCAGATCACCAAAATATTTAGGCTCCTAATGTCCATTGATTTCAATGGATGTCAGGAGCCTAAATCCCTTTGAGGATCTGGCCTCAGTCCCACACAGGATCAGGCTGATAATGTCCTGTCATGATGGCATTTCACCTTCCATTTTAACACCGATGTCAGTTTTTAAAATGTATTTTATAAGGATACAGTAAAAACAGGGGAGCCAACAGCCATGGCAGGCCCCTGAACAATGTTGGGGAATGTAGCTCCATGCTCCCAGAAGGGGCAGGGTCCTGGGTGGAAGGGGCGGGGCTGGGGCAGCCAGCCCTCATGGCTGCCAGGAGCACACTGTGCAGTGCTCTGGAGACAATGTAAAGGGCCCAGGGCTCCCCGTAGCAGCAGCTGGGCTCCCCAGCCTTTTAGAATCTCTGGGCCCCAGGGGAGTCCCCTCACCACTGACCCCCCTCAGTGGGCCTGACAGTAAGAAAGGATGCTCTTGTGGGAATGCCACTTGATTGGTGTGCTGCTCATCTGTGTTCACTTCCTGGTTCTCCCACAGACTTCCTGGGGTGAGACTCTTAAGTTCTATACCCCTGCCAAAGGGGGGAAATAATATTTCCTTCACGTGTTTAGACTGTCTGCTCAGAGGGGCAGGGGCAGTCTCCTATTCTGTGCCTGTGTGGCACCTTGCACAAGGTAGCCTTGATCTTGGCCAAGGGCCTCTGAGCATCACTGTAGTACAAATAATGGGTAATAACGGGCATTAGCTGGATGGCATAGGCAATATAATCTGTGTCTGTCCCAACAAAGCAATCTGCAGGCTTGGCTGAACAGTCAATGCTTATGTGGCACATTTTAGTCTAAATAAAGGGACCCAAAGCTGGTTCACTTCAGCCAATCTCCACTTTCCCTCTGTTTTCCAGAACTCCTTTGCTACGGCTTCCTCTGTCCTGTTTACTGTACGAGGACTGGATATTAGCCCCGGTGACTGACAGTACAACCCAGCTTTCCATGGAATCTGCTGCTTGCCTCTAATGAGCACTCCTAGCCAGGAGTATCTGCTAATCCACCCATGTTGATTAACGGAGAACAAGAGTTTTTCGCTACTTGGGAGGCATTTTAGCCCCAGAGGCAGAATGAGTTTCTTGACTCTAAGCTGAATCAGCTCATCTCTGGGTAAAACAGATGTGCATACAAAAGCTAAACTCTGACTTTGATCAGCTCACAGCAGCACACGATAAACCACAGGAGGATCGAAATCGGTCCACAACAAAGAAATAGTAGGATCATATGTGGATGTTGCAAGTATCAGCTCTTAAATGTTTAATTCCAGAGATATGCAACGCTTAGTTAACAACCAACTTGCATATAGTCTTGCACTTTTCCTGGTATGGACGTGCTTAGAAACACATTGAAAAGAGTTACGGTTCTGCACCACTTATTATTTGATAGAGTAACCTATCATTGGTACTAAGTAACCTTCAGTATGATGCTTAGTTTTTCTTTCTGAATTGACTAGCACAATATTTCCACTCGATAGATGTATTCATCTCTTAAATAAGTCATAGCTGATTTGCATATGAAACTGCTTAAGAACATAAGAACGGCCACACTGGGACAGACCAAAGTTCCATCTAGCCCAGTATCCTGTCTGCCAACAGTGGTCAATATCAGATTCCCCAAAGGGAGGGAACACAATAGGTAATCCTCACATGATCCCTCTCGTCATCCATTTCCAGACAAACTGAGGCTAGGGTCACCATTCCTACCCAACCTGGCTAATAGCCATTGATAGACCTATCCATGAATCTATCTAGCTCTTTTTTGAAACCTGTTAAAGTCCTAGTCTTCACCACATCTTCTGGCAAGGAGTTCCACAGGTTGACTGTGTGCTGAGTGAAGAAAAACTTCCTTTTGTGTGTTTTGAACCTGCTGCCTATTAATTTCATTTGGTGACCCCTAGTTCTTATATATGGGTATGTCTACACTGCAGAGTTTTTTCCAGAAAAACAGCCATTTTTCTGGAAAAACTACACTTATGTCCACACTGCTATTGCGTTCTTTCAACAGAAAGTTGAAAGAACTGAGGGTTTTTTCCAACAGCGGTAAACCTCTTTCTATGAGGAAGAAGCTGTTTTCTGAAAAAGCTTTTTCAGAAAAAGGAATGTGTGGACATGAAAGAGAATTTTTTTTGGAAGAAGAAGCCTCTAGAAAAAGCACAAGTGCCCTGGTGGCCACTCCCATCCACAGTAATCACAACTGAAATATGAGATAGCATCCAATGAATGTGGACACTATCTTTCGAAAAATCACATCACTTTTTCGTTGCACTTTTGCTGTGTAGATGCTCTTTTTCTGAAAGAAGCTTGCAGTCTAAATGCAGTCATATTGTGGGAATAAGTAAATAACTTTTCCTTATTCACTTTTTCCATACCAGTCATGATTTTATAGACCTCTAGAATATCCCCCCTTAGTCTCATCTTTTCTAAGCTGAAAAGTCCAAGTCTTTTTAATCTCTCTTCATAATACCTCCTGATCTCCTACCTCCCACCTAAAAACAAAAAAATCCTTTCAGATTCCTAGTGTGAACCTTCCGAAGTGCCTACTGCTAGGACTGCCCCAGCTAGTGAATACTCAGTGTAAAACATAGTAACATGGCTGGAATTTCAGAAGCAGGTGGTCAGCATTTTGCAAAATCAGATCTTTTAAGATGTCTTAAAATGGGCTATCCAAAACCAAGGGACCTAAAATAATCACTCGTTTTTAAAAATATGGGACTCCCCCTCTAGCCCCTTGATAATGAGAAACCAAAGCCACTATCTTTATTTTTGAAGTCCCGATAATATATCTGGAGATGAACATGACAATACTAAAGCAGACAATACTGATCCACTCAAAATCTCACAGTCTAAAAAGCAATAATATCTCCTTGCTATATATCACTTTTCATCGGTAAATCTCAAAGTGCTTTACAAAGGAAATCTGCATCATTATCCTCTTTTTCTGAAGGGGAAATTGAGGCACGGGGGGACTGACTTCCCAAGGTCATGCAGCAAAGGGATCAGAACTGGCATCTATGAAGTTCTAGTCCAGAGCTCTATCTGCTAGGAAACACCAATAGTCAAGACTGCTGTAGAATAGACAGGATAAACAGGGAAGGACCAGATGGGTAAATGAACTGTAAAAAAATCGCCAAACTGTCTTCGACTATCTGCTTATTAGTCACGTCAGGGAAAAGTGAGACATTAGGGTTAGCCTTATTTTAAACATGAATGGGATATTTTGTTTTAGAGAAGTGTTTAAACCTGTTTTCCCAGGACAGTAAAAATAAAAATGCAGGTGGCCATATTTTTATTTTTGGTGAAGTGTTTAGCTACCTGAAGTGATATTTAAATTAAATAGGTCAATGGCTTCCGAAACGTGGATTATGAGAAGGGTGAGCAGCCAATTATTTTCAGTGAAGCACCGGGCCTGAAATCATAGAGTCCTAGGGCTGGAGGTCATCGAGTCCAACTCCCTGCCCAAAGCATGACCAATCCCAACTAAGTCATCCCAGCCAGGGCTTTGTCAAGCCGGGAATTAAAAACCTCTAGGGATAGAGATTCCACCACCTCCCTAGGGAACCCATTCTAGTGCTTCACCACCCTCCTAGTGAAATAGTTTTTCCTAATATCCAACCTAGACCTCCCCCACTGTAACTTGAGACCATTGCTCCTCATTCTGCCATCCGTCACCACTGAGAACAGCTTGTCTCCATCCTCTTTGGAACCTCCCTTCAGGAAGTTGAAGGCTGCTATCAAATCCCCCCTCACTCTTCTCTTCTGTAGACTAAATAAACCCAAATCCCTCAGCCTCTCCTCATAAGGTCATGTGCTCCAGCCCCCTCATCATTTTTGTTGTCCTCCACTGGGCTCTCTCCAATGTGGCCACGTCTTTTCTGTAACGGGGGCCCAGAATTGGACGCAATACTCCAGACGTGGCCTCACCAGTGCTGAATTCAGGGAAATAATCTCTTCTCTAGATCTGCTGGCAACGCTCTCCCAATGCACCCCAATGTGAGGTTGTCTCAGGCCTGGTGATTGACAGAGGCCCGAGGCTGCTGGCTGCCGGCAGCAGTGGTGACGGGATCCCCAGGCCCTTTGTATTGCCACAGAAGCACCTCTCTGCGCGGCTGTGAGAGTAGGGGTATGGGGAGGGCTGGCTGCCCACCGATGCCCCTTCAGATTGAGGGCCCACTCCTTCCAGAGGCCCAGAGTCAGCTCCCACATACCTTGTCCAGGGGACCGCAGAAGCTCTCCTGGCTTTGTGGCAATTGGGTCTTAACCATACTCAGCTCGTGGCTCTCAGGGAGACAAGCTGCCGTCTCCACCTGCAAAGAAGTTCAGACAGCTGAAAGGTCAAGGAAAAAACAGAGGCGTGAGCCGCACCTTAGGAGCCTTCACAGAGAAGTGCAGCAGAAAAGTGAAGGTAAATATGGAGGACTAGATCCCGTGCTGGTATAAGGTAGGGTTGCTCCAGTGAAGCCAGAGGAACACGTCCAAGCCACAGCAACCAAGGATGTGATCTAAGCTTCCCTGCCCCACAGTTAAAGGCTCCTGCAATTTCTAATGACATCAGCAGAAAGAGAACTTTTCTCCCACCCTCTCCAGGGTGACTCCAACTCCCCTGCCTCCAAGCCATAGGCTGGGGCCAAACCCTCAGCACCCTGCACAAAGCTATATTAGAAGGTATCTCACTGATAATAGGTGACCATAAGCAACTTGTTCCCAGCACTCTAATTTCCAGGACAGTGCTGCTTCTGCTTCTCCCAGTCCCCGCTGCTTCCTAAGTGAGGCTAACACCTAGCAGAAGGCAGAGTAGCAAGTCCATGGAGGCTGCTCACCCTGAGTCCCAATGGAGCCTCTACCCTCTACTGCCACACATATTCCCTGTAACTGACCTCTAGATGAGTAATCTCGTCTAACAAGTCAAATTCGATTTTCCCAGGACACGCAGCTGTTGATAATCCATGCAAAAGTGCAGCTTTGGAGCCTGATACAAAAGCCAGCTGAATGCCCTCAACACTCCCCTCCCCCTGACTTGTAGGACACACTTAACACCCTGCAGAATCACAATATGTTAGTCTGTTTTGATACACAACGCGCAACATGTTAGATTGCTCACCAGTGCACCCTTGTGTACTCTTAAAAGCTGCTCCCTTACCATATCCAGCTGTTACCGCTCATTTGGGGTTAAAACATTCTCTTCCTTTCTCTCCCTCTCTTCACACTGACAAACAACACTAATCCCATCCTTTCTGGTGTGGGGCCGGATCCTCTAGCCTTACCCGGGTGGGGAGGGGGGACAATTCTATTGACCCCAGTGGGGTTACTTGTCTGAGTAAAACAAATGGAATTTGGCCCCCTGGTCATGAGCTAGTGGGATCTTTGCAAAGAACCTGTTTGAAGGTTTGTGCTTGTGCACAGAGTCAGTGAAGCTTTGCTTCCTGAGCTGCCATTGAGAGCCAGCTGTCTACCATTTATACAGTTAATTCATTAAAACCAGTTCTTTATCCTCTCAGGAAATCACGGCAGTCCTACTTACTGGCAGACAATAACATTTGAGGGCTTGCTGCTGCAATTGCTGACAATATCAATTATTTAGTTTTCTGCCAATTCCTATTAGAGTTTTCAGGCTAGAGGATTTACACTGTGTTATTGAATTTAAAAAAGCAGCTAAAAGCTTTAGGGAATCCAAACTAATTAGCCGGCATTTGTAAACCCCTTTGTTCATGGTAATTTGTTTACAAGAGTAGCTCAACCTTTTAATTACGGGCACACTCACAGGCCACATACTGTACCATTACAGGCATTTTTTTGTTTGGTGCAAAGAGGGCAAATATAGTGAAGCTAATTTTTGTGCTAATGAGCTGTGATGACCCAGACCAGCATTGTGCAACCTAAAATATAAGCATGTCTATAATTATAACTAAGAAAAAAATAAAACTCCATATGCTGCCAGCTGGGCCAGAAATGATCAGCATCTCATCCGTGTCAAAAGACGCCTCCACCTCTTTCTACCTCATTGAATCTTTCCCTTTTTTTCCAAATATCTCTTTTCTGTTCTTGCCTAATACTTGTAAATGTTCTTCCTCCTTTTTCTTTTGACCTTAAAGCCCAATGGTCTTAGTTAATCATTAGCTAAAGAGCCAGATTCTCATCTGGTGTGTGAAAAAGTGATGTAGCAGCTAACTATCTGGCCCTTCATCTTTTGATTGAATACATCCTGGGAGAAATAACCTTATTTATCGGTACTGCAATGTGCAGTGCCCATCTATGACCCTCTATATAAAGTAATATTATGGCAGGAGACACCAGAGGGCAGTTACACATAGTGTTACAAGTTCTTTTCCCCGTGCAAGAAAGTTTTGTCTTGGGAGCAATTTGGTGTTGGGGGTTTTTAGAGCAGTTCTTTGGGGATGTTGTGTTACTCTGCAAGGCTCTATTAATCTCTTTAAATAGAGTCATTTCTGGGAACAGAGCTGCTCCATGGGAATTTGGTGCTGAGGCTGAGACTCCTGGAAGAAGGGATTGCCTGTGTACTGTTTGTGACAACTTCCCGCTGTATATCGATGTGTACTTACAGCTAGATGCATTAAAAATATACCTCGACTCTGCTTGAGGTAATGTCTAGTATACAGGCAACTGGGCTGGGAGTCAGAATTCCTAATTTCTAGTCTTGGCTTTGACTTGCAGTGGGACCTTGGTCAGGTTAAATGCCTGCTCTGTGCCTCAGTTTCTCCATCTGTAAAATGGTGTCAGGGATTCTTTGTCTGCATCTGTAAACTGCTTCAAAGTCAAATTCAAAGGGCTATGTATTATATTTCATTTAATTGACAGCCTGACATTTGACTTTTTAATTTAAAGGAAGCTGAATCTCAGAGATATGTTTCCATAAACTAACTGAATTAATATCTTTCTGAGTTTTGCTACAGCTCTACTGAATGCTCCACCACAATCATTAAAAAATGAAAAGGGGCCCCATGTTGCCCAGTTTTCATCAGGATTTGGGATTCAAAATTCTGGGTGTTCAAACCCACCTGGTTGGGTAAAATGCCATGAATGGTGCAGCATGTTTGACAAGTATGTTTGACAGCACTGACCATATGGAAAACATAAATATTAATAGTGTATATTGCAGGCATTTGCAAGAAACAGCATTAATCTCTTGAAGGTTAATGAGAATTATTCATGTGTATCTCAGGGAGAGAAGTACTTCACTTTAAAAATTGGGCTACTTGACATGACTGTTTTTTTCACTTACCAATAAATACTGTACATGACCCAGATTCCTATTAAACTGCTTCCAGGTTTCTTTTTTTCAGATCAATATTTTATAATATAGAGATATACCTATCTCATAGTGCTAGAAGGGACTTTGAGAGGTTATTGAGTCCAGTCCCCTGCCCTCACAACAGGACCAAGTACCATCCTTAACAGATTTGCCCCAGATCCCTGAATGGCCCCCTAAAGAATTGAACTCACAACCCTAGATTTAGTAGGTCAACACTCAAACCACTAAGCTATCCCTCCCTATTACAGTGTATGTTATTAATAGATGTACTTCCAGGAATCAGTAAAACAATGACACATCCCTGATCATAGGTGGTTCACCCCAAAGTGGGATATGCTTTCAAGAAAGGAAAAAATGTCAGGAAAAGCAATACAAATGTGCTTTATTTTTCAATGTGGAACCCTTTAGTTATATATGTAACAGATAAAAAGCAAGCAACAGAGCCTCCTTCTACTTTGCTCCAAATATTTTATTTCTAAGGGCTGTCTACAGGAGAGTAAAGTCTATTTAGAAACCACACAAGGGATTGCGCTATTGGAAGTATGCCAGTTTACACCTGCTGAGGATGTGGCTTAATCAGTTTGGAGATGTTTGTCCCTTTAACACAGAAGGCGGTCTAAGAAGGGTGATCTCTTGTGCAAATGTCACCAAAGTTCATTTATTGGGAACTACTTTAAAAACAGTGTTTTGTGCCAGGGTGCTAAGTGATCCAGCTGCCTCAGTACAGCTCTGAGTACTGGTAGAATTATTCAGAACTGGTGCATCTACACTGCACTGTTATTTCGAGATAACGAGCGTTACTTCAAAATAACAATGCGAGCGTCCACGCAGCCATTCCGTTATTTCAAAATAATTTCAAAATAACGGACAGCTTATTCCGAAATCTGTAAACTCCATTTTATAAGGAATAATGCCTATTCTAAAATAGCTATTTCAAAATAAGGTGTGTGTAGACACTCCACTGCTGCTATTTCGAAATAGCCCCTCACCTGGGCCATTCTGAGTTATTCCCTCCCAGTGCCTCCTGGGGCTCTAAATCGAGATAGCACGTCTACATTACGGAAGCCTGCCTCGGACTAATGTTGAGGCTTCCCGGCAGTGTGGATGATCTATTTAGAAATAAGCTATTTCTGAATAACTATTCCCGAATAGCTTATTTTGAAATAAGTGTGCAGTGTAGATGTACCCGAAAGCAGATCAAAATGCTCACCATTTTCAATGAAAACATTTCTATTTTTCAGGAAGTACTCCTGTCATTTTTCAATCATCCAGGTATGTAGTTGGTTGAAATTAACAAAAAAATCAATTTTGATTTAAAAAATAGCACTTTTTTGATTAAAAGGTTTTTTTTTTTCTTCCGTCTTACATTTTTACGGAAATACAGCAGCCATGCATATGCTTCTCATAATGCCAAATACTACCAAATTGTCCTGTGGCAGAGATGGGGACGGTACAGCCTACGGGACAGATCTGGCCCACCAAGCTGTTTGATCCAGCCCATGGCCTACCCACTTCTCCTACCCCCAGGCCTACTAGATCCAGGTGGCAGGGGAACGTATTAAGTTTTCTTCCCTCCACCAGGGGCTCGTAGCACCAGAGGAACTGTCAGTTGTTCAAAACGGTTGATGGTTCTCTCTGGACCCTGCGTGCCTGTGGCTGGGTGGGGTGACCTCCCATGCTCCCCCACCCCACAGGGGAATGTGGAGTCTCCTACCCTCCCGCAGCATACAGTGCCTAGAGGGAACCGCCCAATGTGCCCGAGTCCTACCCACCCGCAGCATACAGTGCCTAGAGGGAACCGCCCAATGTGCCCGAGGCCACGCCCCCTCCACCCGAGGCCCCGCCTCCTCTGGAGCTGGCCCACAGCTACTACCACATTGGCAAAGTGGCATCCCTACAAAAATTATTGCCCACCCCTGTCCTGGGGCATGCAGTGTTGAAATGAAATAGGTTCCAAGCCTAAAATAGTCATCTAACCAACCATGTTATAAAGCACAAACATTATCCTATGTGAAAAGCAGCGGATTTCAGAGCCTCAGCAAAGAGAAAAATGCAAGCCTTTAGTAGATGTGGCTCCAGATACCTCAGAAAGTCATGTTCTCATTTGGTGCAAATATCTGAGGTTCCTACGACTTCATTGATTCTCTTGAAGTTACACTGAGATGCGCCAGATTCTCAGCTGGTGTATCGTCTGTCCCTCCAAAATGCAGGTGGGCAATAAGACAGAGGCAGTTTGACAGGGTTAGCTCCTGGCACGCAGCTGCCACTTTATTTACCTGAACCTCTGCAGATACAGGCACTTGCAGCTCCTCTTGGCTACAGATCTGCTGATCACTATTCCTGGCCAATGGGAGCTGCAGAAAGTGGTGCGGAGGGGGACACACATCCCACAGCTCCTATTGGCTGGGAACAATGATCCACAGCTATCAGGAGCTGCAGGTAAAAACAGCGGCAACAGCCCACCAGGGGCTAAACATGGCAAATCGCATCTGGCCCGTGGGCTGGTTATTGCCCAGTGTTGCTCCAAGGGCTCCCTCTGGTGTTCTGTAATATGCAGTCTGTGTATTCTCTCCTATTCAGTTAGCATCCAATACCAAAACAATAATACCTCCAGAAGGTCAGGATGAAGGAAAAGGTATCATTTCTGGGGAGCAGCTAGACAGAGCTTTCTTGCACTGGGAGCATGTGTAGGGGGTACAGATGTATTGTTTACTGGAAGTTTGCTATTGTCATGTGGGTTGGCACTGCTTTTACTGCTTCAGGGAAAAATGCACAGTGTGTTGTAATGACAAGATCATGTGGCACATGCGTGGCTTTTCCTTCTTTCGGACGCTTCTTGATTTCCAGTTCTCAAGCTTCAGAACCGTGAAAGCCGTCTGCAATGGGAAGTAAAACTGTGCCTCTGCAACAGAGCGGGGCTCCTAGGGGAAATTCTCTCTGTCCGTTTTCTACGCCAAGGAGGGCCCCTGTTGTCTGTGTACAGACGTGGCAGCCCGAGCCCAGGGCCCTTTAAATCGCCACTGGAACCACAGGGGGTGTACATCAGAGGGCACTGAGTGCGAGCGCAGTCCAGGCAGTGCTGATGGCTGGCTGCCATGGCCCCACCCCTTCTGCTTGAGGCCACACCCATTTCAACAGCATGGAGCTGTTCTCCCTTCCTCCTTGCCCAGGGACCCAGTGAGTCTTTTGACTTGTCTGTCTGTGCAATAATGCAGTGATAGCCACAGGCCAGAGGCAGTCACACAGGCAGCCACACCTCCCAAGCCACACCTCCCAATTGAATATGGTGCAGATCCACATCCTAACTGGTCTGGGGCGGGGGATGCATTAGCTGAACTTCAAGAACAGTGTATGTGCCAAATCTCACAAAGTAGCTGAGCCAGTCATGCTTTATGTTAAAGGTATATTTTAGAGCTTGTCCACACAGGGAAGTTATCCCAGACTAAGCTCGGATGAATTTAAAACTCGTTAGCTTTCCCATTAACGGTCCTTCCAGATATATTTACTCTGCATTACAAGCTTAACAACACTGGGAACTTTCATCAGCATTCCTCTGGGGTAAATCTGCCCTGTTGACAAATGTAGCTATGCCAGCTAACCTAGGTTATGTCTAGACTGCAAAGAAAAGTTGGAAAAAGAGACGCAAATTGCGCACCGCAATTTGTGTATCTTTTTCCGCTTTTTTTTTTTCGAAGAGGCTTTTCTGAAATTTGGCCTGTCTACACGGGGTCAAATTTCAGAAAAACCTCCTCTTTCAGAACATCCCTTCTTCCTCATACAATGAGGATTACAGGGGTGGTGAAAGAATACATCCGCTTTTTCGGACATTCCTTGGATGTGGCATAGCTTTTCTGGGATACCTCCAATATCCCAGAAATGCTCTGCAGTGTAGACATAGCCCTAGACAGTGCTAGGTTGACAGAGCCAATTCCTTCATCTACTTAGGTAATCCACTTCCCTAAAAGGCAGTAGCTAACAGTGGCAGAAATAGGGTCTACACTAAATTGCTATATGTCTCCCTGTATCTGTAACATGCTTGTAAGATCTATTCTTAAGCCTTGGTCAATTACCTATGCATGGACCCTTAGTATAAAGTGTGACCGTGGAGCCTGTGTGCAGCTAACCCAGGAGATTGGGATTCTTTGGGGATGTCTACACTCTAATAAAAAAAATCCCTCATGTCCACAAGTCTTGGAGTCCAGATCAGCTGACCCTGAGTCCCCTCCCCACCCCCTTCACAGGTTTCAGATCCCAGGTTCCAGCCCCAGCTGAAACATCTGCTCTTTTTAGCCCTGCAGCCCAAGCCCGGTGACCCCAAATCAATTGACTCAGGTCTGAAACTTGGTTCCTTTCATTGCAATGCAGGCACCCTTTAGAGAGGCTGATGCTGCTAGCAAATCAAGTAAACAGTAAACTCCCACGAAGGAGAATTTTGCCCTGCTTGAATTCCCTGCTTTAATTGTTTGAGACAGCACAGTGTCATTGTTAACCCACATGAGAGAAAACAGCTGATCATAGAACACTAGAACTGGAAGGGACCTGAGAGATCTTCAAGTCTAGTCCCCTGCACTTGCGGCAGGACCAATCATGGTCAGATCATCCCTTATAGATGTCTGTCTAAACAGCTCTTAAATCTCTCCAGTGAAGGAGATTCCACAATCTCCCTAGGCAATTTATTCCAGTGTTTAACCACCCTGGCAGTTAGGAAGTTTTACCTAATGTCCAACCTAAACCTCCCTTGCTGCAGTTTAAGCCCATTGCTTCTTGATGATTCTGGACCATGTTATTTTTTAATTCTGAGCTATTTACTGCCTCCTTTAAACAATCCCATCAGTCCTCACAGAGGTTTCCTTTTACACTGTTGTATGGCTCATAAGTGTCTGTTTTGGGCCTCCTCCTACTTTTTAGTTTACATTCTGGACTACATCCACCCATGAGAGAATCCACTGCACACACCCAGATTTATATCCACTCAACTCATGATCAAGTTTACTGAGTTGCTCTATTGATTCCAGTCAAGCGGAGCACATCACATCACATCAGCTGAGGATCTTTACTGTTAAGCATCACCTTATTAATGCTTCCACAAACTATAACGCCTAACCTGAGTGTGACTGAAAGATCCTGCATTGGGGAAAGACTTGAAGTATGTTCTAGAGATCCCAAACATTTTACTAAACCATGGACCTCTATAGCATTTTCCTGCTTGGGGTTACAGCCATCTATTACTACAACATAAAATAATGGCAACAATTAATATTATGCTCTTGATGCTCAGGCCAAGAATTTTAAATGTCTGTTACACTCATTTAAACCCTGGCTGTTATCCCCATTTTACAGCTGAGAACACTCAGGCACAGAATTCTGAGGGCCAGCTTTTAAAAAAGTTAGTGTATCAGGGTTGCCTCATCAGTACGCCGCTTCCTGTTGGTCTCCTGAGGAATTAGCTCTTCCAGCACTGGAGTGCTCCCTGTTGACCAATGTCTCTGTCAATTACCTGGTTTCTGCACTACTTTAGCCCCCTTGTCCCTTCGAGACCACGGTGCCCTTTCCTTGCAGTACTAACCCATGTCAGAGCCCCTGCCGTCTGAGGGCATGTCTACACTTACGAGAGTGACACTCAGGGGTCGATCTTCTCGTATAGACCCCTAACTTGAATGCTGTAGGCAGCCCCCACTGGCGTCCAAGACTCCTCCTTCTGCAAGGAGTAAGGGAAGCCGATGGGAGCGTTTGCTCCTGTCTGCCTCCTGCTGCGTGGACGCCAGTCCCGCCACCATAATGTAAGCTGACTCCAGCTACGCATTTTAGACAAGGCCTGGATCCTCTCCTCCCAGGGAACACCAATCCTCTAGACCCACCTTGCCTCAGTGACCCACTGCCAGTCGTCATCTAGCCCCTGCCTCAGGAGCACACTGCAGTCTGAAATGGTAACTCATCATTGGCACGAGGCTACGAACCTGCTGCCTTCTCCTGCCCTGGCTGCCTCCCTGCAGCCCCAGTACCCCTCAGACCCCTGTATCAGGCCCTGCAGCCTGGGAATTGGGTCCGGCCAGTGCTCCCCAGCTCTGCTTGCCTTTCCCCAGCCCTGCCCCATCACAGGTACCTCTGTAGCTTCCCACACATTCACATTTTTCCTGCTCCACAGCTGGAGCAACAGTGTGCTCTTGTCAGCCCTTGCAGCTTTTTATAGGGCCCAGCCTGGCCCTGATTGGCTGACTGCTCCCTAGCCTAACTGGCCAAGGTTGTGGAAGCCTCCTTTAACGCTAACCTTCTCCCTGCTGGAGTCGTCTACAACACCACTAAAGTTGGGTGCAAAATGTGCATTACAGTTACCAAAATTATGTGAGAAATGACCAGTTACATTTTACCAGCTATTTGCTTACAACTGACTCTGTACACATAACTGGTAACTGTGCAACTGCACACACCAGTAGATATATCACTTTTTGAAAGACAGAGTATAAGCGACTCAGGATTTAGATGCAATTATCTCAGAGCGGTTTCCCTTGTGAACTCCACAGAGCCGTTACACGTGGTCTTTAAACTCTGTTACCATTCTGCTTTGCCCCTGTACTTCTGTGCTCCACTGAAGCCAAGAAGAGGTTCTCGTTGTGCATCCCAAATCTACAAAACCAACCGATGCAAAACAGAGACAGAAGCAGGAGTGAAACCAACCTGGTCTGCCCCAAATGTCTAATTTTTGTTTGAAAGGGTCTGAGTTGCCAGTTTGGATTTCCATCATGCACAAAGCTTAGAGTTTGGGGGGAGGGATAGCTTAGTGGTTTGCGCATTGGCCTGCTAAATCAAGGGTTGTGAATTCAGTCCTTGAGGGGGCCATTTGGGGCAAATCTGACAGGGATGATACTTGGTGCTGCCATGAGGGCAGGGGACCCAAGGTCCCTTCCAGTTCTATGAGATAGGTATACCTCCATAGGTTAGCACCTCTCTGCTCTGTCCTTCCCACATTAAACAAATTGTTCCCACACCCCTGAAACAAGGTGAGTTTTGCACAGCTGTCTAATATCCAAACTGAGAACAACATCAGAGCTTGTCTGGCAAATGAGTTTCTTGCATCACATCTGTTGTGTACTATTTGGAAGCGAGCGGGTGAATGGAAATCAACATATCATTCACACACTTACAGCATTTTTGACACATTGCCCAGCTGTGACTAACTGCTGGGCCCTACTCAGAGGTGGGTGTTATTTATAGATCAAGGGTTTTCTTGCCTGATAATCTATTGACCTCAGTATTAACCTTTTGAGACATTGATCTGTTGTGGAATTTTTTTACAGATTTATCATACAAGCCACTAGACAATATGTTTCTCTCAAGATATAGGAAAATTTCTGATTGGAACATTGGCAGCCTCCCTCCTCCATGGTTTCTTTTTCATCCCAAATGCCTTCTGATTTTTAAGATAATGAAAGATTTAATTTCCCTCTGGGGAAAACAGCAGTATGAGAACACGTTTAGTTAAAACTCAAGAACAGTCAGCTTTTCTAATCTCTTGGGGGTGTTTGGTATGCTGCCCACAGTGGCAGCAATTGGTCCCTTTAAATAAGTGATGCAATTCTTTATGGCAAATTAGCCTCTTCTTAATGAAGACCTGTTGTCCCTGATGAGTCAGCATTTTGGGGGGAGAGATTTAATAGTAGTTTTTTATGCCTATCCCCACTGCAGTGCTGGAATTTACTTTCACTCTTATTGTGAGTAGCAATAAGAGGAGTGAGTCTCCTGAACTCATGCTCAAGGTGGCCTCAGAGGTCTGATCCTGAAGTAACTTCCATCTGGTGGAGCTTTTTCACTGTGGTCTGATGGGATGAAGGGGAATAATTATGCGACGCTGGCCAGGTCTACATTAGGGGAGAAAGTCGGCCTAAGATACGCAACTCCAACTATGTGAATAGCACAGTTGGAGTTGACATACCATAGGTCAAACTTCCACGGCAGTGCCATTGTGGGGCGTCGATAGGAGAGTTTTTCCAATCAATTTCCCTCACTCCTCATGACCCAGAGAAGTACCAGAGTCAATGGGGGTGTGATCAGTGGTCGATTTAGCAGGTCCTTACTAGACCCCCTAAATTGAACCTGGGAGATGAATCTACAGTGTCGCTCTCCCTGTAAGTGAAGACTAGCCCTAACCTCTGGATCTCTCTTAAAATGGCATTAAGATATAAGAAGGGTGGATGTAAGAAGTGAAAGTCACCCCTTTGAAGAAGGACCGTGTAAGTCCTTTTGCCACTTAAGGACAGATAGAATTTTATTCCTCCCCCCCTCCACACACACACACATACACGCAAATGAAATGCAATGAGTTCATAGAGGTATTACAAGGTGTTTATTCTGTCTATCGGCTAAAGACGAGGATGTGGCACAAAACCTATAATTGGACCCGGGGTTTTGTTTTTGACCTATATGTTGTAAAAATAGGTTCTGCATTGGCCAGGGGGCTGGACTCGATGACTTCCTGAGATCCCTCTAGCCCTAGGATTCTATGATTTTAAAATGGAGTTTCACCATATCAAAGTTCATAATAGTACTATGTATTTGATCTTACAGCAGTGATGGACAACCTGTAAACTGTGGGCCGCATGCAGCCCATCGGGATTCTATATGTGACCCTCGAGATATTTTGTTTACTGTTGCTCATGTGCAGGGTTGCCACATTCCACTGGTTTCCGTCCAGGTAGATTTTTTTCCTACCGCTGTTTCAAAAGTGACGTGTACATAAAGCAGCAGCACATAAAGTGAGGGTGTGCTGATTACACACAACATTGACCATGAAAGTTGTGCGCTCCCTCTGCAGCCAATCAGTGCTGCCTCGGTTCAATCAGCACCCCCAGCACATTCTAGGTGCGCCAGCACAGGTATCGAAAATTAGCTTGTCCCAGGAGACCATCTTGGTTATGAAAATCTTGCAGCCCACTGAGATGAAGAAGGCCACTCATGAGGCGCACTCACTAGCCTAGGTTGCCCATCAGTGTTTTACAGGGGAGAGGCTGTGAGAGCCTAGCCTGTGCTGCAGGAGCTATCGTTTCCAGTGTGGGTTCCAATGTCACTTGACAGGAGGCAAGATACAGTCAGTTTTTCTGGCCTAATATCATGGAGAAGGATTCTACAGTTTAATGAGGACGAACCCAGTAGATTTATTAAAAAAAAAAATGAAATAGGGCTCTATTAGAAATTATAGAGAGTAAGATCTTTTCATTTTGAATCCTTCTATGGAAATCTATGGAAGAAATATATAGTTCCCTATATCAGAGGGGTAGCCGTGTTAGTCTGGATCTGCAAAAGCGACGAGGAGTCCTGCGGCACCTTATAGACGAACAGATGTATTGGAGCATAAGCTTCCGTGGGCAAAGACCCACTTCGTCAGATGCACATAGTGGAAATTCCAGGGGCAGGTATAAATATACAGGCATAAGAAAAGAGTACCAATCAAGAGTAAGGCTGGAGATAACGAGGTCAATTCAGTCAGGAGGATGAGGCCCACTTCTAGCAGTTCCCTATAAAACTCTATAGGCCTCGTCAGAAAAACTGTCCATTTTCTATCCAATTCTAACTTTTCTGTGATTGTTTCATCACAATTCTTATTTTAATATACAGCAATTTTATTGGGGCTAAAACGAATTTCTTCTGTATTTTGCTTATAGAATTTCTTCTATATGTTTCATATGCACATGTTGATGTCAGAAGTAGTCAAAGGCTTTTAATCCATCACATATATAAACTATGAAGTGTGGAAACTATGTAGCATCACTTCACCATTTAGAAAAATGATAAAATTTAGCTCACTGTAGTTCCTATATATGTCCCTTCACTTAGTGTTACTCAATAAGCATGATATTTTCCCTTTGTCACTATTACCAGTCATGCTTTCCTGGCTCATTTGGTCCTAACAAGATAAATCAATTTTTATCCAATTAGGCTACGCTTGAAGAATTAATTGGTTACACTTTAGACTGTAGTATTTTGTATGTTCCTAAATGCAATTAGAAAACTTTAATTTAATCTTACATGCCAAATACGATGGTCTTATACATGAGACAGTCTGTTTGTAGTTGTACGGCATGTGATCCTAATTGTCATGAATTGGAAGGGTTTTTTTAAAAAAATATGTCTTAATATTGCACGTCTTTTTTTCTTTGCTTTGGGCCTCAACCTTGCAAACCCACAGAAGATGAAAAACTTTCTATATGTGAGTAGCCCCATTGAACTCAGAGACACAATTTGTGTGCTTACATATTCACAGGATTGGGCCTTGCTTGGTCCCATAGCCGTCCAATAAATTCAAACAAACTTTACACATTTTTCAGCACCACCAAGGGGCAGATTTTTAAAGGTATTTAGGAGCTTAATGATGTAGAGATGTCTAGAGTGGATTTTCAAAAGAATCTAGACCAGTGTTTCCCAAATGGTGTTCCATGGAGCCCCAGGGTTCCGCTAAGTGAAAATAAGGCTTTTCCGAGAAAATTCCATTACAAAAACATTTTATGATTTTTTAAAAAATTATTAATATTATGTGATTTTTGTTTTTAAATATGTGCAATTAAACTAAATGTTGATCTCGTGACCTTGTTTAGCATTTGTTTATTATTATCCTTACTTATTTGTGGTCTACTTTTTCAGCTCCATATATTAGACTGATATTAGGGGTTCCGCAAAATTCTTTCGAGTTTAAAAGGGTTCCGTGGCCAAATAAAACTGGGAAACACTGATCTAGACAACTAGTCATCCCATATACTATGAAATATTTAGGTTCTCAGATCCCATTGATTTAATCTAAATACCTGGAAGATCAGGGCCCTTTTGCTAGGAACCTATTTCATCTTCAGATATGTAAATATATTTGAGAATCTGGCTCAGGCTGCTGAGGTACCACTGTGTTAGATACAGAGAGATAGGTGTTTCGTAGAGATCTGAGAGGCTATTCCTGTCAGTAGTGAGTGATAGGGACTGGATATCACAGAGGATTTATTCAGCAAGGTGCAGGGACCAGGCAGGAGGGAGAGAGGGCTGACAGAACTGCCAGGCCTCTGGGCAAGGGTTGGCAACTCCATGCTCCTGGATGGGTTGTAATCTTGGGCAGAAGGTGCAGGGCTAGACAGTCCTCAGAGCTGCCCAGAGCATGCCACACCCCTGGCCCAACCAGCCCTTGGCTTCACCTGGAACATGCCCTGTGGGGCTCCATTGGTGATTTAAAGAGCTCAGTGGCATCTGGGAGCCATGGGCCTTTTTGAATTGCTGGGTCCTGGGGCAGTTGCCCCCTTTCCTCCCCTCCCATTGGCGAGCCTGCCAGGAAGCGGCGTGCACCTGTTGTTAACCTTCAGAGCAAAGGGAGGGCTGGCACGATTGCCCTGAGGAGGCTGGTGGTGCCAGGGAGCTATCACCAGAAAGTCTCTCCCTCACGCTCGAGGAGGGGGAGGGGTTTCAAGATGACTCTCAGTCCTGGGCACCCCCAGAAGTGTCATTCTTTGGAAGTAGTCTGTGATGATATTGTTGCCTTTTAAACAATTCAAAAATAAACCAGTAAATCAGCTGCGTTCAGTCCCGAATACGCTGTCCTCTCTCCTTTCTGAAGGTTGAGCACAACTGGAAATCGAACCATGCTTGGGCATCACAGAATCCTACCGCCTCAGCTTTTAGCCGCCCATTTCCCAGAAATGTTTGCATTTGAAACCATGGCGAGATAACGCCAATTAAAGAAACATGATCTCGCTTTTAGCTAAAGGTAAAGGATTGTTTTCTCTGGGTGACATGGGATGAGCCAGAAATATACCTCACAGCCATTCTGCTTTTGCACAGCTTGGAGTTACCACTGTGTCAGGGAGTAAGAGAATTTAAAAGAGGCGTAACAGAGAAAATTAAAATATTTCGTGCCACGCTGGAGATTGTGCCTATAAATTCTCCTTGGGTTTAATTTTGGTTTTGTTATGAGAAAAAGGTAGGGGGAATTTCCATCATATGTCTTTGATATTTTTAATAGTGCCACATGAAATGCTAAGCACAGTGGTAGGCACAGTACAATGAGACTTTGAGGTGACATAATCAGTGCCTCTGCTTCAGAAGAGGGGTTCAAACAGCTTGGAAAATGCACTCAAAAAAAGTGCCCCAAACCATAGAACAACCATTGTTGTGAAGCAGGGTTCCTGATAAGCCAGTTGTTGATTTAAAGCAGAAGCACGCTGTGTTTTCATCCCCTGCCACGCTGGATTTGGAGAGGCACAAAAGGAGATGTTAAAAGGACAACAGTTTCATGTGCAAGGCTTCAGATTTTCTTTCTTCAATTGAAAGTGACTAGCTAGGATTTTGCCCCCTCTCATTCTCCACGAGACTGTCTCAATTTATCAGAGCAGGAGAGGGAAGAGCAATTTCTTTGTAACACATTTATATTACCATTAGAAGGGGGCATAGTCTGCACTCAGTCCCTGAGCAGGTCTCATGCTGATGCCATTGAACGTTTCTGGAGAAGCTAGAGAATAAAATGTGACCCTGAGCACATGTTTGCTAGCCGTTAATTTTTCAGCACCGGTCATGAAGCTCATTGCCACTGCTTCACCTGTATCCATACATAACTCAGCCTCTTCTTTTTCCTCTGCCTGGTCTGTACCTCTCTCACCAAAACCCTTCCCTAGTCAGGGCTCTGCCTCCACTTATAAACCTCTCAGGGGAGCAGACTACACAGTCAATCCCAAGAGCCATAACTAATCATTGGGCCCAGAGTTTCAGTTGACTGGAGTTTAATTGAGATTGACGTTAGACATTTCAATAGCAGGTGCTATTGAGTGGGCAATAGAGCGCTACTCAACGGATTGGAGCATCTTGGTCCAGATTCTGATCCTAATGCAAGGCTTGATTCATTGGCGCAGAACTGCACTGGATCAGGCCTCATGTCAGTATGTTTATTGTTTGTTCACTTGTGGAGGGAACCATCTTATTGTCAGACCTATTCATGTCCTTTCGTTGTAGGTAGGCACATGGGGCTGTGGGAGGCCAATCTTAATTTAGAACAGTCCTGCTGTTTCCCTGATTTATCCGGTGTGGGCAGTCTCATTGGCACAGCTCAGGGGCTGCACCAGTAGCTTAAACACAACTTTATCCTGTGCCTTTCCATCCCTGGCCAATCACTGGAACCCAGTCACTGAGAGGTGACCATTGAGAGGTTAAATGCCCTGCTTGAGGCCACGGGGAGCATCTGTGCTACGGCTGGCAACTGAACCCAAATCTCCTTTTTTCCATCACTAGACTTATTAGAGGAATTCTCTCAGAAGGCTTTAATACCCTAGGAAATCACTTTCAGAGGGGTAGCTGTGTTAGTCTGTAACTGAAAAAAACCCCAAAACCAACCAATGGTGCTGCAGCACCTTAGAGACTAACAAATAATGTAGATGGCATCTTGAGCTTTATCTGAAGAAGCGGGTTGTGCCCACGGAAGCTCATGATACCATCTACATGTTTTGTTAGTCTGCAGGACTATTCGTTGTTTTTTAAGACTTCCCATTTCAGTTGGTCTGAGTAACTCATTTGGAGATCTGCAGGAGACGGTTAGCTGCTTATCTTTCTAGGGCTATGTCTGCACTGCGGAGCTATTTCAGGTTACTGGCAGTATCCCAAAATAGCTATTCCACGTCTTTAAAGCAGCCCGTTATTTCAAAATAGATTTCGAAATAATGGGCATGCTATTCCGGCATCTCTGTAATCGTCGTTCCATTTCCGTTAAGGGATGTTTCGGAATAGCACTTTATTTTGAAATTTCCTCGAAATAAGCTATGCAGTTTGCATAGCATAAATTGCGTAGCTTAGTTTGAGGTAAGAGTGCAGTGTAGACGAATCTGGTCAGAGTAAGAAGAGACAGCAGACTAGACCAGTTCTCTTCCATATTGTCTAAGGCTTGTCTGCACCTGAAATTCTTCAATGGCACCACTGTAGTGCTTCAATGTGGATACAAACTTGGGCTGACCTGAGCAGTTCTCCCATTGGAGTAGATATGCCATGTCTCCAAGAGGTAATAACTAAACTGACAGAATTCTTCCAACAACTTAAAGCTGTTTACTCCAGGGATTAAGTGGGTTTAACCATGCTACTCGGGGAGATTTTTCACACCCCTGAGCGATGTAAATGGATTAACCTAACTTTTTCACGTAGACCAGGCTTGTGTCTACTCCTACACTATGAGCGAGGGATGTGATGCTTTGCTCATGGAGACATGCTCATTCTAGCTTTCATTGAGCATACACTAGCATATATATAGGTCTCTAGTAATGGTGGAGGTTGGCTGAGCCATTCCAAGAATGGGCATGTTCTCGGCAAGACTCAGCCATGCTGCTGCTGTTGGGCCCTGTGCTACCATGGATACACTGCTATTTTTCTTTGCACTTGATTCTCATAGACCTAGTGTGAGTGTGCCGACAAGGGTAGGGGAATCACACCCCACGCTTGTAAGGTAGACACAGCCTTAACAAAGAGCTTATCATCCTTCAGGGAAGAAGGAGCAGCCCCTCCAAATCCTATAGCAGCATTTAGAGGCTCTGCTTTAGCAAAGCACCTAAGTAATCCACTGAAGCACATACTTAACTTTATGCATGTAAGCAGCCCCATTGACTTCAGTAGGAGTCATGCCCATGGTCACATGCTCGTAAGTTAAGCATGTGCTTATGGACTTTGCAGGATCATGGCAGGTGTTTTGATTTTGAACTGCACTTTTCAAATGTTCATTTCCCCAAATGTTACATGTCTGTCATACTATTTCAGTGTATCAGGAGAGCTTTGACTAAATCGTTTAATCCCGTTTGAGCTACAAACTGAGCTGCAACATGACAGGCTGGATCAATATATTTGGCATTTATGAAATTATAAATCTCAAACAGCAAACAGATAGCAACTGCTGCTACAGTATTACCCCTCTCCTGTAACACTGAGCTGAACTAAAATAAACCCTTTTCCTATAGCTACTTTCGATTGAACAGTAGATGTGTAAGAAAGGTTGAAGTACCCTTAGTGAGGAGCTCATGTGGGATATTGAATTCCTGTCTGTGATTTTAAAATGAGGAGCCCTGAGGCACTTTAGAGACTAACAGATTTATTAGGGCATAAGCTTTCCTGGGTAAAACCCACTTCGTCAGATGAATTGGAGTGGAAATTACAGAGATAGGGGTGTGTATATATATAAGGAAGTTACTTATCAAGTGTAGGACCATGGAGAACCACATCCACCCTGACTTAACTGGTCTCATTAACAATGGTCCTGTTGCGTTTCTATTGGTTGTGCACATTTGCATGTGCCATGGTGCAGATAACAAAATTTATTCTGCACAAAAATGGAAACAATTAGAAGGAACATTACGAGAGAGAGAGCAATTTAATCTAGGGCCCAGAATGTCCAGCAGGCATTATATACGTGGTCCTTGCCATTCTGTAGAGGAGCATGGAATAAAATTTTCTTAATGTGTCCTGTTCACATGTGCGAATGGCTCTACGCTATTCTGGCACTAATTAAAACAAATCTCTCATAAAATGCACTGGATTTATCAGCACTAAGCAAAGAGATATTTTAATTTTTTTCCCTGAGAATCTTAATGAATAAACAGCGATTCCTATTCATTATTTATCTACTTTTGAATTTTAATGAATAGTTCCCAGCACTCATTAACAAATCTCTGTATTTATGGCAAACTGACACTTCATAAATATCAAATTGTGCTGTTTTATGTGCTAGTTTTATATAAATATAGAAATTTAGTAATTATCACTCGAACTGTTCATTAAAATTCAAAAGCAGATAAATAATAAAATGAAGCTTTCTATCTTATTATTGAGACAAAATATAAAGCTACACTATCTCCTTATGTATCGCATGCCCTTTTTATGTATTGGCAGATGGAACCTGTTTGCTTGGGAGTCAATTACTTGGTAAGGTCTTATTTTGGGGTCTTTTTTTGGTCATTGTGTTAAACAATTTATTTGTTTCCTCTTTAACCCTTTCTCTTCCTGTGCCATAGCCTGCCACTGGTTGGTATATTATAATGTAACCTGGGTTTCTCCTGGCTCCACCCTTGCCTCCATATGTCATGATTTAGCTTTCTAGGTTTCTCATTCTCAGGCTATGTCTAGACTACAGGCTTCTTGTGCAAGAAGCTTTTTTCAGAAGAGATCTTCCGAAAAACCTTCTTGCGAAAGAGAGCGTCCACATTGCAAAAGCGCATCGAAAAAGCAATGCGCTTTTTCAAAAGATAGTATCCAGTCTTCATGGATGATCTCTTGCATGTAAGCAGTGATTGCTATGGACAGAGTGTGCTTTTTCCTCTTCCCTCTTCTTCCGAAAAAACGCCCTCTTCCCCATCCACACACGCCTTTTTCTGAAAGAGCTCTTGTGCAAAAAGGCTTCTTCCTCGTAGAATGAGGATCACCAATTGCGCAAAAACCCCTCCATTCTTTCAATTTACTGTCAAAAGAACGCATTTGCAGTGTGGACTTAACTCAAGTTTTGTCGGAAAAACAGACTTTTTCTGACAAAACTCTGTAGTCTAGACATAGCCTCAGAGTTGGTCTGTCCTTCTTTCTGGCATTCTGTTGATTGGAGGGGTTTGTGTTGTTCCTACACAAACCATCAGTCAGTTTATGCAAATCCATGTATGGAATTGCAAGTCCATGAAATCCAGTGACACCATTTAAAATGATGTACTTGAATGGTCTGTTAGGAACAGCTGGGAGGGAAAAAAAAAGAAAACCATTTCCTCAATGTTTGGAGCACTGCATAAGGTAGATCTTAATCTCACCTGCACAGAGGTAAGTTGGGACTGCTTCAGTCATCAGCAGCTATTCCAGATTTATGTCAGTGTCCTTGAAATCCGAATCTGGCCTCACATGACTATCAACCCCATCAATAAAATGTGTACAAACATCACAGTGCACTGATGCCTAGTGGATAGAGCACTAGACTGGAACTCAGGAGACCAGACTTCTTTTCATGGCTTTGGCCTTCTCGGTGACCCTGGACAAGTCATTCTTAGCTGTATGCCTCAGTTTCCCCATCCACATAATGGAGATAATGTTCACGACTATCATCATTAAAAAGCCCATGGAGAGCTGCTGCTGAAGAGAGCTGCATTATGATTAATGTTGCATTATCTCTGCAGGGCCTCACAAATATCACCTAATTAATTTGCACAGGAAAAATATTATCCCTATTTTACAGCAAGGGGTCCATGCTTTACTTCAGATCATAAAGGGAGTCCATGTCAGAGCCAGAACTACCACGCGTACTCCACCAGGAATTGTTGACATGTATTTGCAAAGCCGACAGAATTGTGAGTCTTTTAAAGGGAAACATGCAGTTAACCTGAAAAAGCAGAACCCTATTCAGCTAGATCTATTATACAAGCGGCAGATGTTCTTGTTGTGCTAAGTGCTGTCTCCTTAAATACCAAGCCAAAGACCAGCGCTTTATGTGTAAAGAGATACCGGGCTCAAGCCATTTTTTATTTTATTTTTACTGTCATATCGGATGCAGCAAGTCCAGAGATGCCAGGGCTATGAAAAGCCTTAAAGGTGCTAGGGGTCAGCCTGGGCCTGAATTAAGCATTGCCAAAGACAGTCATTCCTTTTAAATGGGCATCCTACTCTCTGAGTACCTCAGACACTGACTGCTGTGCTCAGAGCTGCTACACATCGCTCTCCAGAGATCTGGGCGCAGGATTATGTCAGATCACTGCCGTAGTGGACGAAGTGGGAAGTAGCCACTTGAGTAAAGCAGAGACAAGCGTGACAATTAGGGATGTGTTCCTTGGCTTATGTGCAGCATTTAGCATGTGTTTTGGTCTATATTTTTGACCATTCTGTTTATCAGTATTTTCAGCATCTTGCAGCATGTTTCATAGTGGACTTTAGCTGGAGAGCCAACAGCCTTGCCAGGTCCCTGGGTAAGGTGGGAGAGGAGCCCGGCTCCATGCTCCCAGAAGGGGTGGAGCCTGGGGAGGAAGTAGGGTTGCCAGATACTTTCACAAAAAATACCAAACATGGCGGGGAAAAAAATTGGTTGAGCCAAAAAAAAAAAAAAGACCAAAGTTGTTGAGCAAAAGTGGCCCAAGTGGCCTTCCGTCTGAGAAAAAAAACTTTACATGTCCGGTATTTTCTGTTTTTTTTTTACTGGACAGAGGCCACAAATACTGGACTGTCCAGGCCAATACCGGACACCTGGCAAACCTAGGAGGAAGGGGTGGGGTCATGGCTGCCCAGGCTGCAACACGCTCCCCTGCCCACTCCTCGAAGCCGCCCAGAGCACGCCATGCAATGTTATATAGGGCCCTGGGCTCCAGGTGCCGCAATAGCAGTGGCAGTAGCTGGGAATCCCAGGCCCTTTTGACTTACCGGGCCCTGGGGCAATTGCGTCCCTCCCCTCCATGTCGGCAGGCCTGGACATTAGAGTCCTGGTGGAGCTGCATGAACTTTGATGCCAAGGAGGGTAAGTTGTTACACTGAGCAGTGTAGTTTCATTGTGTCCTTGTGCTGCCCAAGGCTACGGCTAGACAGCGGCGCTATTTCAGGATACCGGAAGTATCCCAAAATAGCTATTCCACATCTTTAAACGTTCCCGTTATTTCAAAATGTATTTCGAAATAACAGTTGTGCTACTCTAGCGTCCCTGTAACCCTCGTTCCATGAGGATTAAGGGACTTGTCGGAATTGCGCTTTATTTCGAATGTTAGCACTGTGCACACCGTGCCAAATTTCGAAATAGGCTATTTCAAAATTACCTCAAAAAAAGCTACGCAATTTGCATAGTGCAAATTGCGTAGTTTATTTTGAGGTAAAGCTGCAGTGTAGACACACCCCAAATGTCCAGCTGTATCCACTTGTCTTTTGCCTTACACTGTACGCTGTCTGGGACAGCGACCATCTTTTTATTAATATTTGTACAGAGCCTAGAACAATGACTGACCCATGACTAGGCTCGAGTGCTACCACAAGGCAAATAATAATAAGAGGGGGCTAGCTATGGTGTTCAGTTACACAGGATGGGAGGGATTTCTACAACTGCCTGAGGGACTGGCTGCCCAGTTCCCATTAAAATTAATGAGAACTGTGCATGTAAAATCCCACAATAACTACATCCCCAACTAGGAAAATTACTAACTAGCTGCTGCCAAATAGAAGCCCTTCCTCTCTCAGCTCCTTGTTTCCCCCTTTCTCTTATTATTTTTAATTCCGGCTCCGCTTTTTCCCTCTGACCCTTTTATTTTTTTCCATAGCGCGCGGTTTCTCCACAGTGCTGCCAGCTGCTATTCAGTGAGTCTGCAACACAGCTGAGGGCTGAAGGTTTCATTATAGCAAAACCCTCCTAATGCTGTGCATTGTGCAGGTTCAGCAGTGCAGTCATTAATCCTCTCCCCTGGCTCTCTGCTACCCCTGGGGGAGGTTCCACTCCAGGAAGCAGAGCTCCTCAGTCTGTCATGTCGGGAGCCAGAAGCTCCTGAGTGATTTTTGAATTTACTGTCACAGTTGTGGCAACAGAAACATTTGACTTTTCTGTCTAAATCAATACTGGATTTCATTCTCTCTCTTTTCTTCTCTTTTTTAAGGACATATGCCGACCCATGTGTTTCATCGCCCAGCTCTTCAAAGCCCCGTTCGAGCAAGAAAGACGGGCTCATTCCAGTGGAGGCTTTCGTACATTTTTCAATTGCCCCTCTTCAAGCAGGTCATTCTTGCTGCTTTGATCCACATTTCCTCTCCATCCCAGGTTTGATGTTGGCCTACTTTCCTGTGCTATCATCCCCCTTAGCATCAGGATAATAAAACAAGAGAAAAATTCAACAAGTGCCAGCTTATCTCCACAGCCTTCTTTATTCGCACTGCGGATGCCCTCTCATTACCCACAATACGACAGTAGTGATGTCGCTTTGCAGTTCTCTGTCCGCTCCTGTCGGAGGATCCCAAAGCACTTGCCACGTTTGATCAAAGCCGTGGTTTATCTAGTCTAGTATTTAACAGCAATGTTTCAGAGGAAGGTGCAAACAATGCTACGCTAGGTGGTTATGGAATAACACGACCGTATGGAACATTTCTCCCCAATCACTGTTAGCAGAAGCTTTATCCCCTCTTAGGTTTGTGTAATCCTTACCGCGCTCACTCTGGGTGTCCTTGTTCTTCACAGTAATGAATTCAGCTGCACAATACCCGAAGAAGGTGGCATTTTTAAATTGGGGCACTGTAGCTCAGAAAAGCTCACAGACCAACCTTGTGTAATAAGATTTTGGCAAAGCTGGGAGCAGAGCCCAGATCTCCTGGTTATTATAGCTGATCCCTTGTAGTAACTCAAGGACTCCTTGTTTTGAATGTACTGTTGCCAGCTTCCAAAAGAGTCATGCTGCGGATCTGAAGCATCATCATCCCAGATACTTTCACAAAAAATCCCGAACATGTCAGGAAAAAAAATTGGGGAGACAAAATTGCTGAGCCAAAAAAAAAAAAAAAGGTTGCTGTGCCTTTAAATATCCCCACACTCCTCGCTCCCCCTGCCCTCGCCAAACGCGGTGGGGGAAGAATGTCCCCACCAGCCTTCCATTCGAGAAAGGTTGCCTTCTGCTGGACCCTCTCCAATGCGTCCACATCAGCCTTCCATCCAAGAGAAAATACATGTCCGGTATTTTCTGTTTTTTTTTACCGGACGGGGCCAGAAATAATGGACTGTCCAGGCGATGACTGGACACTTGGCAACCCTATCC
Source organism: Rafetus swinhoei (assembly GCA_019425775.1). Classification (NCBI taxonomy): domain Eukaryota; kingdom Metazoa; phylum Chordata; order Testudines; family Trionychidae; genus Rafetus; species Rafetus swinhoei. The sequence goes on along the minus strand of CM033445.1, from coordinate 20,325,476 downwards.
CTGATATGTTGAGCTGGCGGGGACTGAAAGATTGTCTCTTCGACAGCCAGATCCTAGCCCAGCAATGGGCAACCCAGAATAACAAGTGAGCCACGAGTGGCTCTCTTTCACCTCAGTGGGGCGCAAGATTGTTGTAACCAAGAAGGTCTCCTGGAATAGGGCCTGGTGAGTCATGGACAATGTTGTGCCCAATCAGCCTGCACCTCACCTCATGTACCCCTCCTTTACATGCATGTCACCTTAGTAATACAGGCAGGAAAAAACCTACGTGGATGGAAATGAGCTGAATCTGGTATCCCTGTGCATGGGCAATGGTAAACAAAATGTCGTGTGGGCCACACACAGAACGCCGATGGCCGCATGCAGTCCACCACTATCCTAGCCTCTTAGGATACATTTACAGCGCCCCAGCCTGGACTGATGGTCTTTGGTGAGGGGGGGTTGCGCTGGCACTCAAAGAACAGCTGTGAAGTTGGGCTTGAGCTAAAACTCAGACTCTTGCCCTCACTTCCTGCCTAGGCGTCGGTGCTCCAGCCCAAGCGGGTGCTTCAAAATGCTGACTCAACAGCTATTTGTTCAGCACTAGCGCCAGACCCACAAGCCCAAGTCTCTCAGCTGTGCAGAGGTGCCCTTCAGAGGTTTAAAACAGAATTTTGGCACCTTGAGCCAGATACAGGATCGGACGGGGAACCCGAGATCGTATAGGGAGCAGGCAGGTAAACAGCCAGCACAGGCCCCTGAGCAAGGTGTGTGTGGGGGGGGCTCCATGCTCCCAGAAGGGGAGGGACATCAGGCGGAAGGGGCGGGCAGCCAGCCCTCAGAGCTGCACAGAGGACGTGGTGCGGTGCTCCAGCAGAGATTTAAAAGCCCCCAGGGCTCTAGTCACCAGGAGCCCCTGGTTCCTTTGAATTGTCGGGTCCCAGGACAAGTACCCCATTTGCCCTCCCCACCCCCCATGGGCAGGCCTGGTAGGGAGTACGGGTGTAATAGGCACTTGTCAATCTTTGCAGCTGCAGAGGGGGGCAACACGTGTTACAGGAATTGCACCTTGCAACTGCCTCTCCCCCAGGCCCTGCATTGAGTGAGTCTCAACAGTCCAACCTAGAAGCAGGGACAGTGTAATAAGAAGAGCATCATCCAAGGACATCATGGGAGGACCTCACTCTCCCTACAACATGTAAAGCTGACAGACCCAGGGTGTTGCCAGGTGGGATCGAACCTGGGACTTTAGGGGCTAAAGCCAAGGTCCTCTACCACATGTGCTAAAAGCCAACTTCCTCTTAGCTAAGGCTGTTGAGCAAACTTCAGTGTCCCTTCACACTGGTTGTTGTACCTTTGAGTTACAAACACACCTGGAGGAACAAAAGACTGAACTGTGGGATGTGATGGTCCCAGACTGGTAGGATTTTTAGCCCGTGTATGAAAATCTGGGAAGCCAAAACAACTTGTGCTTAAGAATCTGTCAGCCTGTTTTATCACTTAGATAGGATATGCATTAGCAAATTCTCACTCTATCCAGTGTGCCAAGCGCAGTGTGAGGATTTTGTTTGCTTATTAACATAATCTGCTTTGTTCTGTTTTCTCTCTCTTATAGCCACTTAACATTTACCTTTTGTGGCCAACACTTACTTCTTTATTTGAAACCCCAGTTTGTGGGGGAGGCATAAATTCTGTGCATACCTCTCTCCACATTGAGGGAGAAGGTGGCTTCTTACAAGCGTGCACAGTGCAGCTCTCTGGACAGCACAAGACATTGTTAGTTTGGTTTCATTCCCACACAGGGTGTGCACATGAGCGCTGGGTGAGTCCCCTCACACTGCGCCGACTTTAGTCTGTGTCTGCAGCTGGGTGTTTGTGTGCTGCAAGAGGCCAAAGTGGAATCCAAGCTGGTGGAGCAGGAGAGGCTCAGTGGAACCCCAGTATACCAAGTGGCATCCCAGGGTGTGGGGGAAGGGAAGAGGAAATGTCCAACCAGTCACAAAATCATTGTAGCCTTTATCAACAGTTGCTCAGGGGACCTGATGAAAAACAAAAGCAAAAACGTTCTGACCCAATTTATTAGTGATGCAAGAAAAAAGGCTTTTTTTAGATGATGTCCCTTGTTTTGTTTTAAACAATGTATTATCTGGAGTATTGCGTCCAGTTCTGGGCCCCCCACTACAGAAAGGATGTGGACACATTGGAGAGGGTCCAGCGGAGGGCAACCAAAATGATTAGGGGGCTGGAGCACATGACCTATGAGAAGAGGCTGAGGGATTTGGGTTTATTTAGTCTGCAGAAGAGAAGAGTGAGGGGGGATTTGATAGCAGCCTTCAACTTCCTGAAGGGAGGTTCCAAAGAGGATGGAGAGAGGCTGTTCTCAGTAGTGACAGATGGCAGAACAAGGAGCAATGGTCTCAAGTTACAGTGGGGGAGGTCTAGGTTGGATATTAGGAAAAACTATTTCACTAGGAGGGTGGTGAAGTACTGGAGTGGGTTACCTAGGGTGGTGGTGGAATCTCCATCCCTAGAGGTTTTAGGTCTCGGCTTGACAAAGTCCTGGCTGGGTTGATTTAGTTGGGATTGGTCCTGCTTTGGGCAGGGGCTGGACTCAATGACCTCCTGAGGTCTCTTCCAGCCCTAGGATTCTATGAACGTCAGTAGTTCATCTCCTCCAGATAAGGAAATAAAATGAGAGATGGGCCGAAATCCAGGTGGTAATCTGAATTGGCAGCTCAAACCCATCTTTCTGATTTTAGAAGTTTTTGTAAATAGTCTCCACAGAATCAATGGGGGGATGTTGATCCTCATCAGCTGTGGATCTGGCCATGTGAGTTTACTCTTACTGAAAAAGGTTTTTTTTTTTTTTTTAAGACTTCTTCCTGAAGCAAGCTTCTGGCTTGGTTTGGCAAAAGATAGCTGTGGGCAGCTGCGAGGAGATGGCTTTGCCAAAACTACTTCTTAAAAGTCGTGTGGGTCATCGTTTGATAGGAACACACAGGAGGCGGAACTTTTGCAATCAGAAGCATTTCAGAGTAAGATTTTCGAAAGCAAGTAAGGGAGTCAGGAGCAGAAATCCTATTAAAAACCACGACTGCTTTTGAAAATCTCTTCTCTCATGAGTTTAGCCCAGCTGGCCAGAAGTTGTCAGACCACGAATTCCCCTTACACTGTACAAGAAAGAAGCCCCAAATGGGAACATCCTCCCACCACTGAACTTTCAGGGGGCGGATTTGTAATCCTGATCCAACACATTCCTGACGAGTAGGCAAAGGTAGAGAGAAATGTTTTGGAAAAGGGAACTCCTGAGGGACGTGTGCGGATTCTAAGTGCGCATCAGTTGTGCAAATCAGAGCAATACAGCTAAGAAAGGAAGGAATACCTGCTCACGTTAATGAGACGTTGAGCATGTATCAATGAGAGGATAGACATACTTAGCAATTTAAGACCTATGTGCAAGTGAGCTTGTGGAAAGAGAGTTTGATTTCAGTGGCAGTCCTGTCGCAAGGCACGGTAACTTCCCCAGCCAGGCCAGGCAGGTGCAAACACCTCTCCAAACATCTGAGGATTCTGCTGGATAGGAAGAGGATTAAGTTTGATAAATGCCTAAAACCGTGTAAACTGAATGACATGACCGGGGGGCAAAATGGGAAGCTATCGACTGTTGCTGAGTTGCTTAAGCAGACTATCCTCCCTTTGAAGCTCTTATGTATGGCTTTGCTCAGCTTAAAGCCGCTTTCTCAACATTCTTCTCTGGAGCATCAGAACAGCCAGAGACCTTTGTTAGGATTGTACTGATAAGCAGACCACAGTTGAATGTAACGTCAATCCAGAATGGTTCGGTATTCCTTCAAATTCAGGCAGTTCCTTTTCTCTGGTCATATTTCCTTCCCAAGCTGGGTACCATGACTCGATGCCATACTAGAGAATCAGTAGGAGCATTATATTAGCATTATATACTAGCAACAGTTATAATGTGTAGGAGTGCTGAGCTTCTGACCTGACATGGTGGGGAAGCACTGGAATGGGCTCCCTAGGGAGGGGGTGGAATCTCCATCCCTAGAGGTTTAAATCCCGGTTTGACAAAGCCCTGGCTGGGATGATTTAGTTGGGGTTGGTCCTGCTTTGGGCAGGGGGCTGGACTCAATGGCCTCCTGAGGTGTCTTCCAACCCTGGGATTCTATGATTCTATGACATTTAGTTTGAGTTGAGCTTCAGAATTGCTGTAACCCCGGGCAAGGTGCGGGGCCAGCTCCATGCTCCCAGAAAGGGTGGGACCTTATGAGGAAGGGGTGGGGCTGGAGCTAACCTTCACTGGCCAGCCCTTCAGTGCCACCTGGAACTCCGGCAGCAATTTAAAGTGCCTGGGAGCCCTGGCCCCTTTTGAATCACCAGGCTCCGGGCAGTTACTCCCTTGGGGGTATGTCTACACTACAGTGTTATTTTGAAATAGCTTATTTCGAAATAACGCGTCTACACACAAAATGCATATCGAAATAGCATTTTGCCATTTCGAAATAGCGCGTCCACACTGAGCGGACTCTGAATCATATTTAAGGCTGGCCGGAACCAGTTCCAGCAGGGCACCAGGTCAGGACTTACTGTGTGGGGCTGCTGCCTGAGGCTGAGGTCTGTGCTTAAAGGAACCCCCCCAGACAGCCAGTTCTCAGGTTTCCCTGCTTGCTTGTCCACCTCAATGAGGGACAGCAAAGCATTTTGTCTCTGCGTGCTTTGGTTGCCCTCACTCGGGATACCACAGCACTTGGCAACATGGAGCCAGAGCTGACCCTGGGCACTGTGGTGATTAAAAACAAGGGAGATTAAAAACAAGGGTGATGTCATGCTAGGAGTCTACTACAGGCCACCTACCCAGGTGGAAGAAGTGGATGAGGCTTTTTTAAAACAACTAACAATATCATCCAAAGCCCAAGATTTGGTGGTGATGGGGGATTTCAACTATCCAGATATATGTTGGGAAAATAACACAGCAGGGCACAGACTATCCAATAAGTTCTTGGACTGCATTGGAGACAACTTTTTATTTCAGAAGGTTGAAAAAGCTACCGGGGGGAAGCTGTTCTAGATTTGATCCCAACAAATAGGGAGGAACTGGTTGAGAATTTGAAAGTGGAAGGCAGCTTGGGTGAAAGTGATCATGAAATCATAGAGTTCACAATTCTAAGGAAGGGTAGAAGGGAGAACAGCAAAATAGAGACAATGGATTTCAGGAAGGCGGATTTTGGTAAGCTCAGAGAGCTGATAGGTAAGGTCCCATGGGAATCAAGACTGAGGAAAAACAGCTGAGGAGAGTTGGCAGTTTTTCAAAGGGACATTATTAAGGGCCCAAAAGCAAGCTATTCTGTGTCGGAAAGATAGAAAATATGGCAAAAGACCGCTTGGCTTAACCACGAGATCTTGCATGATCTAAAAATAAAAAGGAGTCCTATAAAAATGGAAAGTAGGACAAATTACAAAGGATGAATATAGGCAAACAACACAGGAATGCAGGGGCAAGATTAGAAAGGCAAAGGCACAAAATTAGCTCAAACTAGCTATGGGAATAAAGGGAAACAAGAAGACTTTTTATAAATACATTAGAAGCAAGAGGAAGACCAAGGACAGGGTAGGCCCACTGGTCAGTGAGGAAGGAGAAACAGTAACAGGAAACTTGGAAATGGCAGAGATGCTTAATGACTTCTTTGTTTCGGTCTTCACCGAGAAGTCTGAAGGAATGACTAACATAGTGAATGCTAGTGGGAAGGGGGTAGGTTTAGAAGATAAAATAAAAAAAGAACAAGTTAAAAATCACCTAGAAAAGTTAGATGCCTGCAAGTCACCAGGGCCTGATGAAATGCATCCTAGAATACTCAAGGAGCTGATAGAGGAGGTATCTGAGCCTTTAGCTATCATCTTCGGAAAATCATGGGAGACAGGAGAGATTCCAGAATACTGGAAAAGGGCAAATATAGTGCCCATTTATAAAAAGGGAAATAAGAACAACCCAGGAAACTACAGACCAGTTAATTTAACTTCTGTGCCAGGGAAGATAATGGAGCAAATAATTAAGGAAATCATCTGTAAACACTTGGAAGGTGGCAAGGTGATAGGTAACAGCCAGCATGGATTTGTAAAGAACAAATCATGTCAAACCAATCTGATAGCTTTCTTTGATAGGATAATGAGTCTTGTGGATAAGGGAGAAGCAGTGTATGTGGTATACCTAGACTTTAGTAAGGCGTTTGATACGGTCTCCCATGATATTCTTATCACTAAACTAGGCAAATACAACTTAGATGGGGCTACTATAAGGTGGGTGCATAACTGGCTGGATAACCATACTCAGAGAGTAGTTATTAATGGTTCACAATCCTGCTGGAAAGGTATAACAAGTGGGGTTCCGCAGGGGTCTGTTTTGGGACCAGCTCTGTTCAATATCTTCATCAACGATTTAGATATTGGCATATAAAGTATGCTTATTCAGTTTGCAGATGACACCAAGCTGGGAGGGGTGGCAACTAATCTGGAGGATAGGGTCATAATTCAAAATGATCTGAACAAATTGGAGAAATGGTCTGAGGTAAACAGGATGAAGTTTAATAAAGACAAATGCAAAGTGCTCCACTTAGGAAGGAACAATCAGTTTCACACATACAGAATGGGAAGCGACTGTCTAAAAGGAGTACGGAAGAAAGGGATCTAGGGGTTATAGTGGACCACAAGCTGAATATGAGTCAGCAGTGTGATGCTGTTGCAAAAAAAGCAAACATGATTCTGGGATGCATTAACAGGTGTGTTGTGAGCAAGACACGAGAAGTCTTCTGCTCTACTCTGCGCTAGTTAGGCCTCAGTTGGAGTATTGTGTCCAGTTCTGGGCACCGCATTTCAAGAAAGATATGGAGAACTTGGAGAGGGTCCAGAGAAGAGCAACAAGAATGATTAAAGGTCTAGAGAACATGACCTATGAAGGAAGACTGAAAGAATTGGGGTTGTTTAGTTTAGAAAAGAGAGGATTGAGGGGGGACATGATAGCAATTTTCAGGTATCTAAAAGGGTGTCATAAGGAGGAGGGAGAAAACTTGTTCATCTTGGCCTCTGAGGATAGAACAAGAAGCAATGGGCTTAAACTGCAGCAAGGGAAGTTTAGGTTGCACATTAGGAAAAAGTTCCTAACTGTCAGGGTAGTCAAACACTGGAATAAATTGCCCAGGAAGATTGTGGAATCTCCATCTCTGGAGATATTTAAGAGTAGGTTAGATAAATGTCTATCAGGGATGGTCTAGACAGTATTTGGTCCTGCCATGAGGGCAGGGGTCTGGACTTGATGACCTCTCGAGGTCCCTTCTAGTCCTAATATTCTATAATTCTATGATTCTATGATTCTTGGACGTGTTGGTGCGAGCCTGGCTGCACTTTCTGCAGGCTGCCATCTGGCAGGTCCATCATGGGGCTGTCAGTATCTAGGAGGCCCTGCGGGAGAGCTTCCATCCTGAGGAGCACTAAGAGCCTCCCTGGTCTGCCCCACTGGGGGCTTGTGCCTCATTCCTCCTTCACGTCCTTCCACTTACCCCTCCCTAACCCCCCTTCCTGATGTCAAATACAATACATGTATTTTCATGAACACAAACTCTCTTTATTTAACAAAACTGGGCAGGGGGGGAGGTGAATGAAACTCTGGTGAGACTGAGGAAAGGAGGTGGGAGAGGGGAGGGGGAAACCTGGGAGGAGGGAGCTGGAAGGGGGAAGCAAGGGGAAGAAGGAGGAGGTGAAGCTCAGGGCTCAGGGTTGGGGGTCTCGCCGGACCAACTTGATTTTCATGCAGACCTGCTCCTGGGTTCGCATGTGGCCTTTGGTGGCCAGGCTGGCAGCTATCCTGCCATAGACGGCCGCGTTCCTCCGTCTAGTGTGGAGATCATGGACGCTGGGGGCATCCCCCCCAAACCTGAATAAGGTCCATGATCTCCATCCTGGACCAGGAAGGCGCCCGCCTTCTCCGGGCCCTGGCAGGCTCCTGGGAGCTGGCAGACTGCTCCTGGGGAGTGGTGGAGGGCTGGCTGCCAGTGGCTTGTTGAATCATGTTTTGGGGCCACTGGGTCAGGGGCAGTGACTGCTGGCTCTGGGCTGGCAGGCTTGGGGCTGGCACAGGCACTGTGGCCAGAGTCTACCCCTTTAAAGGCTCCAGGGATGGGGGGAGGGAGAGGAGTGTTCTTGGTTGAGGCCAGAGTGGCCACCAGAACACCCTGGGAAGGCTGGAGGCCCCCTATTTTGAAATAAGTGTCTACACAGCACTTATTTCGAAATAGCTCGTAGAATGAGGTTTACCAAATTCGAAATAAGTGCTCCACTATTTTGAATTTATTTCGAAATAGCGGTTTGGCTGTGTAGACGCTAGGAAAGTTATTTCGAAATAAGGGCTGTTATTTCAAAGTAACTTTGCTGTGTAGATATACCATTGATCCCCCCATCATCGGGCTAGCTTCAGGTGTATATATCCCCTCTATTCGCTGTGGCTCTTGACTGAAGCAGTGATGATAGAAGAACAATGTCAATTCAGCCCCGTAGTGAGTTATAAACAAAAAAATATGCAATAGCCTTTTCAGCCAGAGAAGTCCATGAGCCCAGAGTGAGAATAATGGTAGCAATTAGAATAAATATCTATATTAAAAATAATAGGCTGGTGAGTTGCTCAGGCAGAGAGAAAGGATGCTGTTATGGTTAAGGCTTTGCTCTGGGATGCAGGAGACTTAAATAGAGTTCCTAGTGGTTCCACAGATGTCCTGTTTGACCTTGGCCAAGTCAGTGAGAGACTGATTTTCAGAACATCCCTGTGCACGGGAAATGTGGACACGCAGTAGCAGTAGTGCAGTCAAGGGTAACAGCAGGTAAATGGAGTTTCACTGCTTCTTATTTGGGGAACACGGAGCTCAGTTTTCCCACCTTTTTTATTATTTTCAATGGTGCCACCGCTGATCAGCAATATCCGTTCTTCCATTCCCAGTGAGTGTTGGGATAAAGTGGAATTGCTCAACGCTACGCTTGGCGGATGTGGGAACTCATGGAGGCAGAGGGACATCTACCTAGAACGCATCCCTGAACACCAGCAATGCCGGGGGGATGAGGTTGAGTGCTGATGAGAAGTGAAGTCGGGAAAGTAACTCAAATACTTTCCTGATGGACTGTCCTTTCTGATGGACAATCTTGCCCCAGGTGCTTAGCTTCATTCATTGATATATCTGCTTTTCTCAACCAACTCTCTGTATAAACTTTCATGAGTAACGTGTCCAAATAACTGGATGCTAATATCTAGCATCCAGATATATTCAATTGTAGTGGGTTCACTCACTTTCCGCATGGCTTCTTCCCTCAGGATGGCTTTGGGGAAGAAACCGGCTGCTCCAACGCCGACATGCCCCCTGATTCCAGGTCTCAGCCCCATAAAGGGCCAGTGCAGGGCAACACCCTGCCACACAATATAAATATATTCTCCTAAACTTGGGTTATTGCTGATTAGAAACTATATGTATCTTTAAAACAAACATTGTATTTGTGGTTAATCTAAGCACTATCCCCAGATGCAGACAAGTTCTTTTCTTAACCTGTGTATTGTGTAAATTGTTAACATTAGCTTTAATCACTTTTGTACGTGTCTATGGGCACGTCTAGACTATGTTTTACTTTCGAAAGCAAATATGCAAATTTGGCGAGAATTTGCATATCTTCTTTCAATCACTTTTTCGAAAGAGGTTTTTTTGAAAAAGCAAGCAGTCTAGACATGGTTCTTTAAAAAAAAACCCTTTTTTCGAAAGAACCATTCTTCCTCAAAAAATGAGGTTTACAGGTTCTTTAAAAAAAAGGAGGTTTCCCCCCCCGAAAGAACCACATCAAGACTGTTTGCTTTTCCGAAAAAACCCCTTTCGAAAAAGTGATCGGAAGAAGATATGCAAATTCCCGCCAAATTTGCATATTTGCGGTCGAAAGTAAAATGTAGTCTAGACGATGTGCCCTAGCTGGCTTACTTAGACTGCAGGGTCTTCAGGGTAGGTCCTGCTTGTGCTAGCCGCTGTAGAAACACTTCATAACCACATGCCTTCAGTCTGGTCTGGGCCTGTAGGATATAACCTCACTCTAGTGACAAACGTCAGAACACTCTGGTGTTGGCTGGACTTGAGACGCGGAGGAAAGCTGGAGCAGAGACAGACTTCATTTGTGTAGGATTCAGCCATAAAGGAGCCTTCCAGATCACCGTCTCATGATCAGAATATGCCAAGGAAAAGAGATTCGAATTCTCTGACAATACATTTGGAAGATTACGTAGTTTGACTCATGGGCACATTTAATGAGTTTCTGGCAGAGCAATTGCACCTCCTCGATGGACTGCTCCGAAAGAAGGCAGAATTTGAGTCACACAGAAATTACATCAAAAGGAAAAGCCAGATGTTTTATGAATCTTACCACTAATGAGCCACAAGCGCTGGGGTTTTTTTCCCTCATTGTACAAGAAAATTATGAATTTTTAAACATATACAAAACAAATTGTTTGTGATTACATTAGTCCTTCAAAAGACAGTGTGAGCATAAATTCAGAGATGAATGGAGTCATTTTGGATGCTTGCCTCGCTGCTTGACTTCAATAACTTATCTCAATAAATCCCCCAGCAGAAAGCATCTTATGTACTTCAAGTCTGGAGAAGATGAGGCACAAATGCTGGAGGAATTACAAGACCGAGAGGCTTTCTTGCAACAGTGAACAAGCTGAAAATTACAAGGTAATGGAAACTCAGCGGGAGGCCCTCCTACCCTGCCATTAGCTAACTTCTACAGTGATTGCCTCGGAAAACACTTAGGTTATGTAAGCACTGTACACCGCTTCTGCACTTTGCATCTCCATCCAGCTAAGCCTAGAGAAATTTAATTGGATAAGAGGAGATCCCAGGGCAATGGAGACTTTGGTTTAACCAACCACGCCACGCTACCTGCCCTGTGGGTATTCATAACCTATCTGGTAGGGGGTCCCTCATTGCAAGGGATCGTCTCCCTGTGTTTAGTACAGTGATCTTGGTATTTCCTTGGACACTGGCTATGTAGATTAGCTTATTAAAGATGTCTCCTATTTAAGACAATACAACCCCCACCGATTGTCAGTGACTGCACGGCTCAGAGAAATGTTGGGCTGTCTATTAGTGGTAGAACAGTGTGCCGTAGTGGGGGGGCTGTCTGCTCTGTAACCCGGGGTTCCCCTGCGCTGTGATGTGCGATTCCCACTGGCTCACCCACATGTGTATTGGCCCAGACACCTGGTCCCGGTCTGAGCAGTTAGCAAAGCTCTTCCCAGGGGGAGAGATGAAGGAAGGGAGGCGGAGAAGAACACCTGGCTGGGGGGCAGGGTCTGGGAGCGAGGCAGTTTCTGGCTGGGAACAGACTAAGCGGAGTGCTGAGGGTTGAGGGAGCGATGGACCCCCCTAAACCCAAGGGGTCTGAGGCATCCTGGCCCTGACTCTGGTAGCCACATCACGTCTATGCTGTGCTGTGAGAAGCGATAAACCTTCTACTGGCTGGCGGAGTCTGTTCTTGCTGCTGCGGGGGTGCAGGATCGGGGGGGTCCCCGATGCGCCGTCACAAACAGCAATAGACCTGAACTGGATATAGTGCAGGCAGCCACCGGGCCAGCTTCCTGGTGCTTCTCTGACATTTGCACCACAGTCTTGCGCTGGAGAAATTCCCTCCAGGCCTGGGTACAAGTCCGGTGCTTCTCCATGTCGCAGCTGTGACCCCCACATCTCTTGGGGCTGGTGTTCTGTCCCATCTAGCGGCACCGAGACCGCTGAGAGAGAGTCGTGAGTCTGCTCTACAGTCTTAGCTAAGGGCCGGGTGGCTTTTTTGCTCATCTAGTAGAGGCTTGAGCATGTAGCTCTAGAGGCCTTCTGATCCCGCCATATCTGCCGACGGGTGGGGGGAGGGCAAAGGGGGCAGTTGCCCTGTTTCTATGGTAACAGCGGCAGCAGCTGGAGCCTGGGCCCTTTAAATCGCTGTCGGAGCACCACGCCTCACGCTCTGGGCAGCACTAAAGCGCTGGGGCAGAGGGTGCACCACACTCTGGGCAGCGCTGAAGGACAGCTGCCCTCAGCCCCATGCCTTTCACCCTTCTGGGAGCCCGGAGCTGCTCCCCAACCTTGCCGAGGGGCCCCTGGAGGCTGTAGAATACGTAGCCGGAGTTGGCTTAACTTAAGCGGAGTTTGGTGCCGTCCCCACAGCGGGGAACTGATGAGAGCAAACGCTCCCATCAGCTTCCCTTACTCCTCACAAGAGCAGGGGGCGCCCTCTGAGTCCGCTTTAGCAAGTCTCAACTAGATTTGCTAAATCGAACTCTGCGTCGATCTTCCGTGGAGCGAAGACAAGGCCTAAGTCTCTATACAGGCAGCAGCTTCAGCGCTTACCTGCCTAAAACAACTATTCACATCAGGCACTTATGTTGCAAAGTTCGACACATGACGTATCCATGGAGTGCAGCAATGTGTACCGGAAAGGTGTGAATTTTAATGCACCGGATTCTAATGCTAACGTGGAGGTTGTGGGGTGATGGAGGGTGTCTTGGCTTAACAATGATAAAACTGTAATAAGTTAATCTGTGTTGTTTATTAAGAACATATGATCGGCCATATTGGGTCAGACCAAAAGTCCATCTAGCCCAGTGTCCTCTCTGCCAACAGGGGCCAATGCCAGGTGCCCCAGAGGTAGGGAACACAACAGGGAATCCTTATGTGATCCTTCTCCTGTGTTACAGTTTCACCCCCAGAGTCCTCCAGGGCGTCCGCTGTCCTGTATGCTCCCACTCAGTCAGTTCCCGCGAGTCTTTTAGGATTCTGATAATTGAGGTTTGCCGGAGGGGTAGGGAGACCTGGGCCCGCCCTCTTTCCAGGCCTCAGCCCAGGACCCTAAGGACAGGAAGCCCACCTTCCTGTCTGGCCAGCAGGAGTACCGGAACTCACCGGCCCGCGGGCTCCGTAACTGCCCTGTCCTGGGCTGCTTCCTACCCTCCTGCAACGCCCTGGCCAAGTCACTCCCCGCAGTCGCACTCTGTGTCCGTCCGCCTCCCAAGCCGGCCCCTCAGCGGCTGGCTCGTGATGGTTGGGGTTCTCGCCTCTTCCGCTGCCCCCGCGCTCCTCTGCCCCTCCTTGCGGGGCTCCCTGCTCTCCTGTCCGCTCTCCCTCTCTCCTCCACTGGCCGGCCCTTTTCAAAGTCGACACCGCATCTCCAGGACGCTGACGGCTGCGCCCCCTTCCCTGCTAAACCAGGCGCTCCGGGTGCTACCGCGCAGGTGCCCGCGGCGGCTGCCGAACACTCCCGGCACCGCCGGGCGCTTGCTGCGGTGCCAGTACAGAGCACCGCGGTAGTGCGGGGTGCGGGACTCTCCCTGCTGGTCCCTGCCACCCCGTCACATCCTGTCATCCATTTCCAGACAAACAGAGGCTAGGGATTAAAGCAAATACAAAGATCAAGGTGTGCTGCAAACCAACTGGCCCATGTAGACCCTGTGGGCATGCACCAAAATCTCGTTTGTGTGTGTGGATCTGCAATGGGCAACCTAGTGAATAGGCACATGAGTGCCCCTTGTTCGACTCACTGGGCTGCAGGATTGGTGTAACCAAGATGGCCTCCCGGGACAGGGTAGTTTTGCTAACAGCACGGGTGTACCTACAATTTTCAGGGTGTGCCAGTTGAACCGTAGCAGCGCTTTGATTGGATGCAGAGGGAGCACACGGCTCTCACAGTCAATCTTCTGTGCAATCAGCATGTACCTCCCTTCACAGGCCCTTGCTTTACATGCGTGTCACCTTAATCATACTAGGAGGAAAAAAACAATATTGACAAAAACTAGCAGAATCTGACAACCCTGCACATGGACAGCAGTAAACAAAATGTCTCGTGGGCCAACGTAGAACCCCAATGGTCCGGATGCAGCCCTCGGGCCATAGGTTGCCCACCACTGGCTTGGATGCTCAAATTATACTATGTTACCAATGAGAGCTGGGCACCTAACCTTTGTGGATCTAGGACTTAGGCTCCTAAGTTTTTCACCTTCTCTACCCTCTCTCTTCTGATGCTGCCAGTTAGACTGTAGTACTCACTAGAAATCAGTTTCTCTCCCTAGTCCATACTCCTGTTGGTTCTGATTTGGTATAAAATGGATTCCCAGCTGACATGAACAGACATTGTAAATATCTGATCAGAGCAGCTTCAGCTTGCAGTGCCAGCACCCAAGTCACCCCATCAAAAGTCTGCTGCCTTGCCTACCGTCGATATTGGTGCTGAAATGGCGTTCTTGCAGACTCAGCACATTATTAAATCAAAACGCTTTGTCTTGTACCACTGAGACCAGTTAAAATGTTTCCTGTTTCCTGTCATTATCCAAAATGTTAATTTCACATCCCTATTCCCAGCAACAGAAATCTACTGCCAATTTCCCTCTCTAACACCAGCAAACAAACTGCAATTTTAATGTTTCTCCATAACGACCCAAAATGACTTCACAACATTCTTTGCTTTTACTGCTCTCTCATGCCACATCACTTTCATGCAATCCTGGAAAACAGCCCCAAAAGGAGAAAAGAAAATTTCAGAGAAGGAAATAGACATAGCAAAAGAAATGTTGCCTCTATGTATTTACCCAGACTGCCCTTTTCCTACATTGAGCACTCATTCAGTCGGTGATTGGGCTTTAAGATGGGAGAAGCTATTTTTATCCTTTAGACATTAAATTAGGTGCATCTACACTGCACCCTTATCTTGAAATGAGCTACGCAATTTGAGTTAATTTCAAAATAGCTTATATCAAAATTTAGTGCTGTCTACACAGCACCAAATTTCAAAATAAACCGCTATTCTGAAATGTCCCTTAATCCTCATGTCAGAATAGCGAGCCCATTATATTTCGAAATAATGGGCTTGCTTAAGACATGCAGAATAGCTATTTTGGGATATCGGAAGCATCCCGAAATTGCGCTGCTGTCTAGACATACCCTTAGTGCCTGACACCAGATCAGTAGAGGAATAGTACTGAGACATATTTTGTGTAACTCCTTTCCTCTGCTTGCTCTGAGTCTGAGTGCAAAAACCAATTACAAGAACCTTTCGTTTTTAAAAGCAGATCACATATCAGGAGTGTTAGGGGTGGAGAGCCTGAATCTTAGATATATCTGGGCAAAATAACTCCAAAATGTATACATAATCTCTTCCCTAACATGACATAGCAATCTTCAAATTCATCTACCTAAACATGTGTATATTAGCACACTTGAAAAACTGGCTCTAAGCAGAACTTCCTTAACTATGGAATCTCTTCTGCAACTCCATGATAAGATGCAAGAAATGGGCAAACACTCTGGGTTGTGTTTAATCCCTTGTCTGATAGCCCAGTTATAAACCAAGCTTAGCAGGGATGAAAACCAGAGCAACCCTAATGATGTAAAAGCCTTCGTAGAATAAACTGGGGAATTAATGTTAATTCATGTTCAATCCAGTCATTTCATGGGATATTTTCTGGTAAACTATTTGCCACATCTTACATTCAACAGCCTACGTTTGGTTCTGATACCTTCATGTAATGTACATAAGAACACTGATATCCCAATATACTCCAGATGCAGTAGGAAACATAATTAGAGCATCATCCACTCCCCAAAAATGAATGAATGACCAATTCCCTAGGTTCTTTCCTGTTCTGGTTGAAGCTGAAGGGCTCAAATTGAGAGCTGAGGGTATACACCATCCTCCAAAAAGTGCTTTTAATTATATGTTTATCTCCCATATATTATTTAGACGCTAGGGGTACGTCTAGACTACAGGGTTTTGTCGACAGAGGCTTTGTCGACAGATACTGTCAACAAAGCCTCTGTCGACAAAGAGTGTCTAGACTACATCCAGTTCTGTTAACAAAGCAAGCTGCTTTGTCGACATGAGAGTGTAGATGCAAAGGACAGCGTAGATGCAATAACACCTTCTGTCGACAGAACTCTGTCGACAAAAGGCGTTATTCCTCATAGAATGAGGTTTACCGCCGTCGACAAAACTGACGAGTTCTGTCGACGTTATGTCAACAGAACTCGGCAGTAGTGTAGACACAGGTATAGTTTTGTCGACAAAAGGCCACTTTTGTCGACAAAACCCTGTAGTCTAGACACACCCTAGTTGTCTCTGTAAACTGTAGACACATCCAGAGAGAATGTGGATCCTGGTGACAAAAGAGACAAAGCTAGAACTTAAGCCATGTGGAAGCTCGTTTCTCAGTGTCAATAGTTTTCAGATGTTTTCTTTAATAAACACTTCATGTATAAGATGATATATCAAGACTGTACTTAGCCCCTTAAAGAATCAGACCTAAAGTGTGTGAGGCCTGCTTGAAATGATATATCAAGATATTACTCAGCTCCTTCGTGGGATCATATCCTAAGAGGATTTGAGGCCCAACCCTGTTGTTACCGCAATCACTGACAGCTGTGTGATTGACTTCAAAGGTGGGTAAGTAAGCTACAGAATATTGAACATTCACACTTCCCATTAACTTCAGTGATGGAACCTGTGAGTACTTAGCAATTCTTTAGCTCAGGACCCAAAGGAGGAGCTGATAATAAAAAAAGAAAGTGCTCTAGAAAGCACATCAGGTTTAGTTAGCTCTTACTAAACAAGAACTCTAGTGAAATTCATAGTATCCTTTCTATTGAGTCTTTGCCCAATCTACTGCATGCAGTAACTTGTAATCCTGTGCCCTCACATTTCTGCAGTAATAAGAGAGTGACAGCCAGGAAGTGGCCAGAGAATTAACTGAAATGTGTGTAAATGGCACCGGAGACAGGTATCTGAGAACCACTGAGGAGGTCTGGAAATATTTAGTTAAATTGATTGAAAACAGTTCTGGCAAGTACTTTGCTTACCATTAAGCAATAAGCCATTCCGTATCTCTCCCTATCCTCTACTGGAGATCTGGGATATTCAGTCAGAATTCACACATGTATCAGTTCCCTTCAACACTAAAGCAGATTGGTCTGCTTCATAATGGATTTTCTCCAGACAATTGATTCGAACTTTTTAAACCCCTTGTGATGTCAGGACCAGATCTGTGTCTTTTGTGTGTGTGTGGAGGCCGGGGAGAGCGGGGAGGATTTGGCTTAATTGGAGGAAAGGGACAGAGGTCCAGGATAAAGCAACAGAAGGTATGTTATTTAAACAACCCTAAAGAACACGAAATGAGTGAAAGTGCCTCTCTCACTCTCCTTAGTACAAATGCCAGCTGTTGGGCTTCAGTTCCGTTTACCTCTTGTGGATAGGTGGTTGATACAGAAAACTCCTGTTTAAACTCACATGTACTAGTGAAGGAAGGTATATTTATTATGATTTCCATTACACCACTCCCTCCATCAGATTTGGTTCTATTGGTTCCATTACACACACACACACCCCACCCATCAGATTTGATTTCTGATTTGTCACACATCTATTCCAGCTAGTGCGTACATGTACCCATGCCATCTACTATACGCAGTGTGATTCCTCCTTTAGCATGAGACCATCCTGTCCTCTGACAAGATCAGGAAGGATAAAATTCCTACTATTGGCACTGCTAATAAAGATGCTGCTTCCACTCAAGAGATTGAGGTCTGGGCTTTTTGGGGGGACTGGTATAAAAAAAAAGGTTGTGGGGTATAGCTGACAACTATGTAAGTACTAATAGAATTATTATACCTGTACTAATTTCACAAACCTATTTATCTTCTCATTGTAAAGCACATCTCTGAAATGATTATTACTCAAGAATTTTTTATTCCCCCTCTGATTTCTCCTTTTAACTTGACCCATGGACAGATATTAATTTTTTGGGAGGAAAGTCTAAGCGATTTTCCACGTGCAGTCAGAAATACTTGTGTGTTCAATAAGAGAACAGAGCATTGATTTAGCAATGTCATCTGTAAATTGCTGTAATTTATAGCTGAAAACCACTCCGGGATTCCTATATAAGAAGTACTGCTTGGTCCATCAGTCTGCAAACAAGAGAGAGGCTGAGCCTGCAAGATCTGAGTGCCTCCTGCTTGGTGCTAGGCATCAGCCACAACATGCTGGGTGTTAGCTCTTTGCTCGAGGGTGTCAGTGCTTGGCAGGCTGTACTCCAAATCATTGTATGCAGAATTTTTTTTCATCTGTGGCTTTCCCAGTGCCTTACAGAGGAGGTCAGTACTATCGTCCACATTTTAGAAATGGGGGAATCAGGGAGGTGATGTGACTTGCCCCACACTGCCCAGCAAGGCAGTGACAGGGTCATGACTAGAGTCCATCTCTCCTGAATAGCGCTCCAGTGGTTTGTCCACTAGGCAACACTGCCAACTAATTCCAGTCACACAAGGTCACATTCTCCATTGCCCTTTCAGGCCTATCTGAGCTCAGACTGCTTCATAGGTCTTCAGAGAGGTAAAGTTTACCCATTGTGCCCAATTCCTGCTTTTTCCTGTAATACTCAGTATCCGAACAATTAGAGTCAGGGCCTGTAATGATGGATTCAGGAACAAGCCAAACATAATGGCTAA
Organism: Rafetus swinhoei; assembly: GCA_019425775.1. Taxonomy (NCBI): domain Eukaryota; kingdom Metazoa; phylum Chordata; order Testudines; family Trionychidae; genus Rafetus; species Rafetus swinhoei. Next base: position 20,306,928 of record CM033445.1, on the reverse strand, counting down.
TTGCAATACTGCTGCTCCATGGAAAAAATGGTATCACCTTATCTCCTTTCCCCACATCCAAATGGTGCTGCTTGTTTCTATTTACAGGGAGAGTCACTCTGAATTCACACTCAAAGGTTATTCCTGAGGGGAGCCATTCAGGACACCCAGCTGGCAAGGTGTTTTTAACATTGTAACAGCCAGATCTTTTAATGGATTTTAAATGCCTTTAATCACACAGGCTAAACAATGCTGAGCACAAGTTCAAGGTGATTCCGACAGCTCTATCGCCGCATTTTTATCTTCCTTAGATTACTTCATATTTTAATTACTTATATCATGGATTGAAGCACTAGAGAAAGGAGCACTTTAATTCCTTTGATCTCATGCTTTTGCAGCCTAATAGTAAGGTCCGTCATCAGCCAGGCCTGCAATGTTACTGGGGTTCTGGGGGAATAGGGACAGTAGGTGGCAAGAAGAATATGATGGACTTCAGTTAGGTAGTGTGGGTTTTCAGGTAGAGCTGAGAGTCACCTCTAAATTAAAGTTGCCTCATGCTTCCCGTGTTAGCAGTTGCTTTTCACTTTGCCAGCACACTGATCATCATTCCTAAGTGATTGGGCAACAAAATGGCAAATGAAATTTAATGTTAATACATGTAGGCTACGTCTAGGCTGGCGCGCTTTTGCGCCATCAGAGCTATGCAAATGAGACTCAGCGTTGGAATATCGCCGAGCCTCATTTGCATAGCTAATGAACCGCCATTTTCGCGGAAGAGGCTCTTGCGCAAGGCGGGGCTGTCTACACTGCCCCTTCTTGCGCAAGAAAAACCCTTTTGCGGAAAGCTGTTATACCTGAAAATAATCGGTATAACGGCTTTGCGCAAAAGGGTTTTTCTTGCGCAAGATGGGGCAGTGTAGACAGCCCCGTCTTGCGCAAGAGCCTCTTCCACGAAAATGGCAGTTCATTAGCTATGCAAATGAGGCTCGGCGATATTCCAACGCTGAGCCTCATTTGCATAGCTCTGGCGCAAAAGCGTGCCAATCTAAACGTAACATGGAAAAAATAATCCCAACTTTATATACAATATGATGGGGACTAATTTGGCTACAACTACTCAAGCGAAAGATCTTGGAGTCATTGTGGATAGTTCTCTGAAAACATCCACTCAGTGTGCAGCGGCAGTGAAAAAAGCAAATAGAATGTTAGGAGTCATTAAAAAAGGGGATAGAGAATAAGACAGAAAATATCTTATTGCCTCTATATAAGACCATCATTCGCCCACATCTTGAATACTGCACACAGATGTCGCCTTATCTCAAAAAAGATATATTGGCATTGGAAAAGATTCAGAAAAGGGCAACAAAATTGATTAGGGGTTTAGAATGGGTCCCATATGAAGAGAAATGGAAAAGATTTGGACTTTTCAGCTTAGAAAAGAGGAGACTAAGGGGGGATGTGATAGAGGTCTATAAAATCATGACTGGTATGGAAAAAGTGAATAAGGAAAAGTTATTTACTTATTCCCACAATATAAGAACTAGGGGTCACCAAATGAAATGAATAGGCAACAGGTTTAAAACAAACAAAAGAAAGTTTTTTTTTCACTCAGCGCACAGTCAACCTGTGGAACTCCTTGCCAGAGGATGTGGTGAAGACTAGAACTTTAACAGGGTTAAAAAAAGAGCTAGATAGATTCATGGAGGTTAGGTTCATCAATGGCTATTAGCCAGGATGGGTAGGAATGGTGTCCCTAGTCTCTGTTTCTCTGGAGATGGATGACAGGGGAGGGATCATGTAACGATTACCTATTTGTGATCCCTCCCTCTGGGGAATCTGGTATTGGCCACTGTCAGCAGACAGGATACGGGGCTGGACGGACCTTCGGTTATGAACATATGGCCATTCTTATGTTCCTGGAACTTTGCAAAACCATGAAAAGCTTCGGTTAAAAAAATCATTATATAATGGAAAATGCCTCAGCAAAGCAATGCAAATCCCACACTGTGCATCATTGTCAATTCAAATAGATTTTCGCCTGAAATTGTGGAATGTGGGCCTGCATCCCTGCTGTGTGTTGAGTAACATGTGAATCGTGAAAAAAACTCTCATATGAAAAGAGACTGAAAAGATTGGGAGTGTTACCTGAGGCTACATCTACACTGCAGGCTTCTTGTGCAAGAAGCTTTTTGCGGAAGAGATCTTTAGCAAGAACGTCCTGCGCAAGAGCATGTCCACACTGCAAAAGTGCATCGGAAAAACGATGTACTTTTGCACAAGAGAGTGTCCAGACTGCATGGACACTCTCTTGCAAGAAAGCTCTGATTGCCATTAACAGAATAGCCACCAGGGCACCTGTGCTTCTTCAGATAGGCGGTTTTTGTGCAAAAAACCCGTTTCCCATCCACATACACCTTTTTGCACAAGAGCTCTTGCGCAAAAAGGCGTTATGCCTCATTGAAAGAGGAATACCTGTACCACAAAACCCCTCTGTTCTATCGATTCACTGTAAATTTTCTTGCACAAAAAGCGCTTGAGGTGTGGACACTCTGCAAGTTTTTGCACAAAAACTCTGCAGTATAGATGTAGCCTGAGAAAGGAGACGAATAAGCAGGGACAGTATAAAGATGTATATCTCAGTTACCTATTGGTCAGATGACTCCACCTAGGTTGGCACACTAATCTTAGATAATGTCTCCATGAAGCATGCCAATTTCATGGCAATCGAAGGAATTCTGATAATTCAGGCTCTTAGAAGCATAGAGCTTCATAGAAAAAGCTGGTCTAAACCTTACCTAAAGTGGAACTGGTGGTTTGCCATAATAAAATAATCAACAGTCTAGTGAAGGGAGATTGGATGCTTCTTCTTCCCTGTCTCATAATACAGGAACCAGGAGACATTCTGCAGAAATAAAAAGTGGGAAATTCAAAGATGGAACAAGGAAATACTTTTTAATATGATGTGTAATTACGCAGTGGAATTCACTACAACAATAAGTTGTTGAAACCAAGAACTTAACAAGATTCAACAATATTGAAAGTTATCAAAACCAATGACAATATTTTTTGCAAGTGATATTAAACTTTCTACTTTAAGCCAATCTTTAACTAGAATGAGACTTACTGGCTAGGGCAGGCAGGAGGGGTTCTTCTGCCATTATCTGACACATTGCTATCCAGTCTCTCGGACAGGATACTGGACTTGATGAACAATTGTCCTGTTCAGCTCTGGCAATTTCTATGTTCTTATATATCCTAATCAGAAACCCTCTCATTTTTTCCCATCCATGTGCTGAATACATTTTGTTACATGCACCAAGGCATGTGCAGATGTGTACCACCAATAGAAACACAGGCTGCGGCGGTGAGAGATTGTAGCTGTGCTGCTAATCAGCAGGGTGGCATTTGAATCTCTCCTGGGTGGCGAGCCAAGCATTCAGTTTACAGGGAATGCTGGTCAGGGCATCAGCAAGTGAATTAGTGTGACGTATGAGTCAAGACTGTACCATCAGACCAATTGAAAACATCACACACATCACCCAAAAAGATGGGAGCTGGAGTGGCCTAGTGGATAGGGCATTTGCCTGGGGAATGCAAGGTGGTGAGCTTGAGTCCTGCCCACCCTTGGAGCAGCCACACAGCTCACACCAGTTGCCCCAGGGATGGAGCTAATGCTTGTATTAAGAAGGGATGCCGTGAAGCTAGGGAGATGGGCAGGAATCTGGAGTCCCTTAGGGAATAGGACAATCGCCTGGAGAACACTGGGTGGTGTGCTCAAGTCCAGCCTCCCCTCCACCCACACCAGGAGTGGCCAGACAGCCAACACCAGCTGCCCCAGGTATCGAGCTGGCTAATGTATGCAAGGGAAGTGGGGTGGGCTCTGGAGTGGCATAGGGCACCCTTGTGGTGAACACAGGGTCTTATGTTTGAGCAAACAGCTGTCAGCTTGTCCTTTCTTCCAGACATGGGATGATGGGACCTCAACTCTGAAGAGTGACACAAGCAGCCAGCACTCCCTGATGGGCAAATTCAGAATGTTTCCACCGTCAGCTACACCCTGGCTCCAAACGAGGTCTGTGCACTGTGCAGTGAATGAAATGAATCCATGGGAATAGAAGGGGCTGAGCCGGATCCACACTCTCTGCTGTGGCCTGTCTCCTAGTGGTTCTGAGAACTGGCTGCTGCATAGCCCAGGTCCTTGACAGCTGGATTAAAGTGGAACCTTAACTTCAGCCAGCACTGAGAACCTGTCTTTTGGCAGGAGGGTTTCCTGGGCCTTTGGCAGATAATTCTGTCAGCTGTTCCATTTCCTTCTTCCAGTTCCTTTTGCTTTGTTGTTTTCCCTCCTTGCTCTTCCAAAACACTTTGTCCAGCTCGGGATACATTTGCACATCCTCCTTAATTTGATTAGTGACAGATGCTATTATCTGAGGAAATCTAGATTGCCTTTTCCTCTGCTAATGAACTACTGTGCTATGTGTGTGGGGATTTGAGAACAAGATGGATTTATTAATGAGCTCCTAATTAAAGGGACTGTTCCAGTGTATGTGCTGTATTCGATTGAGAAGGGGATGAGCACTTCTAACTAAAAACAGACATTCATGTCTGTATATTTATTTTTCATGAATGTTTTAACTGCCATCTTGGATGTCATTTTAAAGCCCAAAAAAATCAGAGGTTATGCAAGACACTGAAGGCTGAAAGTAATTAAAATAGAACAACTCTTGAACTCCAATAATGTCATTGTTGGGGTGGAAAGACATGGAATTCTCTTGTTTCTATGGTGAGTGTACTCATCTTTTGTGTAGCACTTCTCCCCGGTAGCTATCTGAATACTTGATTATTCCCATTTTATGGCTGGGTAAAACGAGGCACACAAAGTGAAGTGACTTGCCCAAGGCCATCTAGCACATCAGCAGCGGGGGGTAAAGCCCATGTCTCCTGAGTCTTAGTCCTGTGCTCACTGAAACAGTCTTGTCTTCACTTCTTGAGAAGTCCTGGGAATCCCACTCGGTTTCCTCTCAATCCAAGGCCTTGAGATGCAACCACCATAGCTGACCTCTCAGTTGCCTGCACAAGCGTTGCCTCAAAATTCTCATCATGTTGTTCCATCACTGGCCAGATGGGGGGGCTAATGAGCAACATCCCTAGGTTCTTATGATAGTGCCCAGCACTATAGTAGCTAAACGCAGGGGCGTAGCGAGGGGAGAAAGGGGGCACCACACTAGGGGGGTGCCAATTTAGTCCCCCACCTCTCCCCCTGTCATCCCTCAGCTCGCCTGCTCCTCCTCCACCCCCAGCTGCTGGCTGGAGCCTCCTCCCCACCTCTCCACCCCCAACCCCACTCTCCTCCATCTCCGCCCGCGGGTTAGTACATGCGGGGACCCAGCCCCAAACTGGAGGGGTTGGGGGGAAGACGCGGTACAAGCTCCCCCCCTCTACCCAAGGTCAGGCTCAGTCATGCGCCAGGTTCGGGGCCCTGCCGCATGGCGGTGGCGGCGGGGGGCGCAAATGTTGCTTTTACCCCAGGTGCATAACACCCTCGCTACGCCTCTGGCTGAATGAGCTACCTTACAACATTCATCGTTTAGAAGACTCTCTCTCTCTCTGATAACGGAAAGGCTGAAACATCATGACACCTCTCCCTGTACTGAGCCAACCCAGTGCATTTTTATAGACAACGAGTAACACTGGTTCTTTGTGTACACCAGAAACAGCGTCTGCCTCTGCATGCTTTGGAGCTGCACTTAGAAGGAGCAAAGAGCAGGGACAGCCCTGGGAACTGTACGCCCACATACACATGTGTCCAGGGGTTCTAAGCAAACATGCCTCACCATGTGCTGGACCCAAAGTTTTCCCACCTCCCTGGTTCCCGGTGCCCATTAGAAGGCAGCACCTGCGCCCTGCCTTTGATGGGAACATGATTAAGGAAATGCCATGCTCAGCAGTCCCAAGGTAGCTCTCACGGCACATGTACACAGGAGCTGGGGTGCAGACCTCCTACCCTGAAAATAGCAGTTGTAACCACGGCCATATGGCCAGTGAGATGGGCTACCTACCCTGAAGGTTTCACATGGCGACTCTGCTCTTTGTGGTGTGCTAGCCCAGTGTTTCTCAATCTTTTTTTATAAAAATATTTTATAAAAAATTATAAGTACCCCCAGTACCTACAGTTTTCAGAGACACAACATTTTTTCTACCATCACAACACATTTGTTTAAACAACTTAATCGTAGCCGGGCGGGCAATGACATTTTTGGATATAAAAAATACAAAAATAATAAAGTGCTGTAAAACTTAAAACAATCATTCAGTTTTCTCCAAATGTCAGTTGTGTTGATGTACCCCCCAGGCGTCTCTCGAGTACCGCTGTGAGTACTCGTACCACTGGTTGAGAAACACTGGTCTAGTGGCTGGGGGCAGGAAGAGACTCAAGGGAGCTGGATAGTATTCCATAGAGCTGCCGCTGGCCTTCCGTGTGTACTTTGAAAAGTCTCTTTTTCTCTTTGCTTCTGTTTCTTCTCCTAACCTTTGTCTGCCCTGTCCATTTCACTTGTAAGCTCTTAGGGTATGTCTACACTACAGCGTTATTTTGAAATATCTAATTTCGAAATAGTTAATTCGAAATAGCTTATTTCGAAATAACGCGTCTACACACAAAATGCATTTCAAAATAGCATTTTTCTATTTTGAAATAGCACATCCACACTGAGCGGACATTGAATCGCATCTAAGGCTGGTTGGAACCAGTTCCAGCAGGGCATCAGGTCAGAAAGTACCTTGTGGCCAGGGCGGCCAGCAGGGCACCCTGGGAAGGGCTGGAGGCCCCCTATTTCGAAATAAGCATCTACACAGCGCTTATTTCGAAATAGCAATTTCAAAATTGGCACTATTCCTCGTGGAATGAGGTTTACCGATTTCGAAATAAGCCCTCTGCTATTTCGAATTAATTTCGAAATAACGGAATGGCTGTGTAGACGCTAGGAAAGTTATTTCGAAATAACGGTTGTTATTTTGAAATAACTTTGCTGTGTAGACATACCCTTAGGGACTGTCGCTCCCTATGGGTTTGTCCAGCAAACAGCAGAGTAGAGCCCCAATCTTGGTTGGGACTACCAGGCACTACTGTATTACAAATAATTGATGTTAAGCACGGGCTGTTATAGAGGTTAAGAGTCTGCATGTCCTTGTCAAGACTATTGACTGTACACAGCCCACTGGCTTTGAAGGAACTCCCAGTTTTAGTACCAGCAGGCCCACTGACAAAGAGGCCAGTCGCCTCAACTTCCGGTGATTCAGCAGTGGCATCTGGAGCCCCGGCTCTGTTGCCACTGCTGTGACCCAGTCGCCCAAACTCTCCATTGCCCTATGTCTTCACACAGGGAAATGAGACATGTATGGCTCCCACCATGTTGTTTCTCCATTGCCAGTGTACTCAAAGAGGAGAGAGCCATCTTCACAAGGCTGGTTCCCTCCGGAGAAGGGTTAAGAATGGACAGTAGCTTGGCTTAGTCCCCATCAATTCCAACCAGTTGTGCTGAGCTAGGACAGAAGGCAAAGTAGTCTGAGAGCAGAAGCAGATTACTTCCCCCTTGGCTCCCGCGGTGGGAGGGGGAGCCATTAAGGAATGATGACTCCAAATCACAGCTCCTTCCTTAGTCTTCTCTTGCAGCAGAGCAAACTTGCCCTTTTTTGAATAGCATGCAGAAAATCAGGAGCCCCTCAGAAGGTTACTCACGTTGATCTCTCATCCTGTACGTGTGGGCATAAAACACGTGTGGGCATAAAACAAATATGGTAGAATGTGTCACCGCTGAGATATGAAGAAAGCAAAAACAAAACAAGTGTTTTGCTATTACTAACTGCAAAATGTAAACCCCTTTAAAATGACACCTTCAAGAGCAGAGAATTTAAATTATTCACCGTAAATGCAATACAAATCCACAGCTAATTACAGACTATACATGCAAATGAAAGTAATGATGATCATAATTACTTTGCACTTATATACTGTAGCAATTTTATTCAGAGGACTGCAAAGTCTTTACAAACATTAATTAAGCCTCACAACACCCTGGTGAGCTAGATAAGTGTCATTCTCATTTTAAAGACGGGTAAACTGAGGTGCAGAGAGATTAAGCGATTTGCAGAGTCGCAAATCAAGTTGGTGGCAAAAGAGGGAGCAGAATCCAGGAACCGTGACTCCCAGTACATCACACTGCCTTTGCACAAAGGCTTCAGTATACTATCCCTCGGTGGATACCATAGGCAGGCCTGCTGACCGGGGGCAGGGAGGTGCAAAGGGGGCAGTCACCCCGGACCTCAGCAATTCAAAGGGGCTCAGGGTTCTGTGTGGCTCTGAGGGGTGGGAGTGCACCACACTCTGGGAAGCTCTGAGGACTGGCTGCCCCTAGCCCCACCCCTTCCACCAAAGCTCCCGCCCCCTCTGGGAGCATAGCGCCAGCCCCCACCCCCAACCTTGCCACCTTGCCCAGGGTTGGCGGAGGCTGTCAGTTCCCCTGATGGAAGGACACAGCATTTGGTAGAGTGAAGGTCAGGACCTTGGATAGAGGAACAAGGGTTTGAGACTAGAAATGAACCCTTGTAATGTATGTTGCAATGGCAGTTTGGCTTCTCGACAGGGTGCAGCAGCGTGCATTACTGTAGGGTGCGTTCCTACGTGCACTGTGTCACATGCTAACTGGTCCAAGCTGGCCCTGCTAGTGTGCACTAAAAAATGCCCCAGTGCTAGTTAACATGGTGCCTTTTCAAACAGTGCTACATTAATGTGCACTAGGGAACTTTTAGTGCATGCCAGAGGGGTCTACCTGGTTCACGTGCAACAGGCAGGTGCATATTAGAATTCACTCCCCACTTTTATGCACTACTGCACCCCATAGACCAGCCCTCACTTAACTTGATTAAAATTCCAGCATGGCTAACTTCTCGCTTTCCATGTCAGGCCCTAATCGTTAAGCGATTGCTTTGAAAATGGGGGCTATGTCTACACTGCCCCCCTTTTGCACAAAAAATATTGCAAATGAGGCAAAGCATGGAATATTGCCATCCTGAAAAAATGCAGAAGAGCAGCTCTTGCGCAAGAGGGGGGTTTTGTGCAAAAATGGAGCCTAATTAATTATGCAAATGAGATGCGGTGATATTCCATGCTTTGCCTCATTTGCATATTTTTTGCGCAAAGCGGGGGCAGTGTAGACATATCCTATGGGTTTTTTAAGTAGGGGTTCTTTTTATGTCCTTTTTGGTTTTTGAGTCTTAATTGTTTACGGAAAGTCTTGCCCAATAGTACGCGAATCCAGGGCCAGCCCGGGGCAGCAGGGGCTGCACTGCCTGCCCGCTGGCTTCTCCCCGAGGCTGACTTGGCATAGGGAAGTTAGATTTACTGGCCTATAATTGCCAGGATCACCTCGAAGAGCCCTTTTTAAAAATTGGTGTTATATTCGCCATCCTCTAGTCATTAGGTACAGAAGATGATTTAAAGGACAGGTTAAAAACCAGAGCTATCACATTTGAGTTCTTTCTGAACACTTGAGTGAATGCCATCTGGTCCTGGCGATGTTACTTTGTTCCAAAATCTCCTTTAATGGCAGCTCAGTCTGGGACTGTTCCTGACATCTGTCACCTAAAAAGAATGGATCAAGTTTGGCAATCTTCTTAACATCCTCAGTCGTGAAGACCGAAGCAAAGAATTCTTTTCGTTTCTCCACAATAACCTTATCGTCTTTGAGTGCTCCTTTGGCATCTCGATCATCCAGGGCCCCACTGGTTGTTTAGCAGGTTTTCTGCTTCTGAGGGGCTTAACCAAATTGCTATTACATTCTGAGTTTTTGGCTAGCTGTTCATCAAAATCTTTTTTGGCCTTCCTAATTATATTTTTACACATCATTTGATGGAGTTTATGCTTCTTTCTGTTTTCCTCACTAGGATTTAATTTCCCTTTTTAAAATGATACCTTTTTCATCTCTCACTGCTTCTTTTACTTGATTGGTAAGCCATGTCGGCACTTTTTTGGTTCTCCTACTGTGTTTTTTAATTTGGAATATACATTTAAGCTGAGCTTCTATTATGGTGTAATTGAAAAGTTTCCATGCATCTTTCAGGGATTTTATTTTTGGCACTGTACCTTTTAATTTCTGTTTAACTAACCTTCTCATTTTTGTGTAGTTTCCCTTTCTGAAATAAAATGCCATAGTTTTGGGATGCTTTGTTGCTTTTCTTGCCACAGGGATGTTACATTTAATGATATTATGGTCACTATTTCCAAGTGCCCAGCTATTTTCACCTCTTGGACCAGATCCTGTGCCCCACGTAGGACTAAATCAAGAATTGCCTCTCCTCTTGTGGGTTCCAGAACCCGGCTGCTCCAAGAAGTAGTCATTTAAGCGGTCAAGAAACTTTATCTCTGCATTGCACCCTGAGGTGACGTGTACCCAGACAATATGGTGTGACAGGACAGGTTAGAGCAGTGTTTCTCAACCTTTTTTTTATAAAGTACCCCTTTTAAAAATTATAAGTACCCCCTTTTTCAAAAAAAAAAAAAAAAATATTATAAGTACCCCCAGTACCTACAGTTTTCAGATACACAATTTTTTTTCTACCATTGCAACACAGTTGTTTAAACAACGTAATTGTAGCTGGGCTGGCGATGACATTTTTGGGTGTAAAAAATACAAAAATAATAAAGCGCTGTAAAACTTAAAACAAAAATTCAGTTTTCTCCAAATGTCAGTTGTGTTGATATACCCCCCAGACTTCTCTTGAGTACCCCTGAGAGTACTCGGACCACTGATTGAGAAACCCTGGGTTAGAGGGCTAGAGAGAGAGAAAGGGTCACTTTAGGGCAGTCAGGAGCAGCTAACCTGAGGCTATTAATGGCAGAATGGAAACAGCTGGGATGGGAATGCTATAAATCAATTAAGGGCCAGGTGATTTGACTTTAGGCAGCCAAGGGTCCTTTTAAAAGCCTTCCCTGCTGAGGGGTTGGGGGAGAGACCAGCAGGGTTTGGAGTGAGGTGGAAAGAAGTCATAACTGATGAGAAAAGAATCAGAAAAGCTGAGAGAGACAACAGCAGCATTGCCAGAGACAACAGGGCAGGCGAGGGGCTCCTACCTAAGTAGCCTGAGAGCTCAACCAATCACTGGAGAGGACTGGTACCCAGCCCAGGCTGACCCGGGACACCAGCCCAACACCCTTTGAGCCAAGGGACAGAAGCCCAAACGCCGACAAGGACAAGTGGGACCCGTGCTGCTGTACTTAATCTGCGAATTAGTGGACTGAACAGAGGTCTGGGGCCCAGGAGTAGGACTGACCCGATCACAGTAATGGGGATAGTTGAAATAATGGATCGTTGAAATCCCACATAAAGTTTTTTTTATTTTTATAGCCTCTCTAATCTCCCTTAGCATTTCATAGTCACTCTCATCATCCTGGTCCGGTGGTCATTAATATTATCACTGCTGCAATATTCATGGGATTAGAGAATGGAATTACTATTCATAAAGACTCTATGGAACAGTTTGGTTTATTTAAGATTATTACTTCATTTGATTCTACACTTTCTTTCACAGATAGTGTCATTCCCCCTCCAGCATGATCTGTTCTGGCCTTCTGATATATTTTGTACTCTGGTATGACTGTGTCCCAATGATTATCCTCAGTCCACCAACTTTCTGTGATGCCTATTATATCAATATCCTCATTCAATACAGGGCACTCTAGTTCACCCACCTTATGGTTTAGACCTCCAGTGTTTGTATATAAACACTTTAAAAACTTGTCACTATTTAGCGGTCTGTCAGCGCCTGATGTGACAGAATGGGACTCTTTTTCATGTGACTGTTTCTCATCAGATCTTACCCATATTTTATCATCTTCTAGTGCTTCTTTATTAGGACATAGAGAGAACCTCTAATAATAGGCCCTTCCCTAAGGGATGTCTCTGACCGATCCACGTGCTTTCCCCCAGCCCTTAGTTAAAAACACCAGATAGACTCATAACAGTGACTTCATAGTCAAGGCGTTTTCTATGGACCTTAAAAAGGAAAGCAAGAAACAATGCAAAGCGGCCCAGCTGAGACACAGAGCCAGATTTAGAAACATGTTTAGGTAGCAAAAAATGCAGATAGGTGTTTCTGTAAACCTGACTAGGCACCTATGTAGGTGAGGCATCTACGTCCCATTTCAGGCACTGTTTGAATTTGAATCTTTGTGGTGATGACAGTGTTTCTTTCTGTGTTTGTACAGAACTTAGTGTAAGGAGCAGGCCACTGATAGTGGGGGGCAAAGGGAGCAATTGGTGATTCCAGCTGCTGCAGCCCCAAGCCCTTTAAATACCCGTGCAATGCATTCAAGGCAGCACTGAGAGCTGTGTGGAAATCACATGATGCACTCCAGGCAGCACTGTAGGATGGGGCGTTGTGGTGCAGGAGGTACTGAGGGCTGGCTGCCTGAGGCCCTGCCCCTTCCACCAGAGGCTCCGCCCCTTCCACAAGCTGTAGCCACGCCCCCGCTCATCTCACCCATGAGCCCATTGTGGCTGTCAACTCCCCTAGTAATGAACCCCTAGGTGCTACCACAATACAAATAATAAATACAATAAATGAATAACAACCACCATAATGCAGAGAGTAATAACATTCAAACAGCTGGAACAGATTACTCAACCTTTTTTGGCTTAATATTCAGTACAAAGGGTGAAAGGATTTTAGAGATGCTTTAAGCAGAACATTTGGCAATGCAAAAGGATCAATAACCCATGGAAATCCCCTGTCATTTTTAATTATAGTTATTCATTTGCATTCCACTGACTCCCACAATGCTCTAGGTGCTGTCCATATGCACATTTCTCTTGGCTGTTGTGTATTCATCATTGTTTAGTGCCATCAAATATAACAAACATGAATTTCAAGCCTGCCAACTTAACAGACTCTTGTGAAGGGTGCATTTCTATAGACCTACACAATGGGACTAATTGCATGGGCTTGCAATATGCGCTGGAGGTCGTTTGATTACTGGCTGTTTTGTACCATGAAAGTGCACATTAATTATTTAAGAGATGGACTTATAATTATTGTAAGCCCTAAGTAATTACCTATAATTTTGGCAAGTGTTAGAAAAACTGATAGTCTAGCAAATTCAGGTTTTAGTCATTAGTAAGCTCATAATTACATTTAAATTGCAAAATGAGAATTATGCAATTTATCTCCCCAATAATGCATAAACATTACTGTGATTGTAGGTTTTAATGGACTATATTATTACTATAAAAAGCAAAGCAGTGATGGGCAGTGAGGGGCAATTTGAGTTCATTGCTGTTCTTTTACATTATAATTGCTTATCAGCGACTGAACTGTGTTAGCGCTTCTCCCAAGATTAGTCTATGATAAGACCACCTCCTTCCTCAAACAAATGAATTCTATTGGAAAATAACATTATTTACAAAAGAGCCAATAAAATTAAGTGACTAATTTTGCATCAGTGAAGGAGTAACGATTGCATAGGGCTGTGGGTAAATGTTACAGTAATGGACATAGTTTGTCTTCCCCTCCCACAGGCACTGAGCCAGTGATGAAAAGATGAACTTCTGGGCCACCCTCTTTTGGGTCAGGCTCATCTTTCGGTGCTGTGTTTGTATACACCTAGCACAGCTAAAACGGCCTGCCAGAAGTAGTAGGAACAAAGAACCTAATTCGTTTTAAAAAAATGGGGCTTGATACATTTATGAACCGGCAGGCCTGACAATGGTAGTGGGGCAAATGGAAAAACCGCCCCAGGATCTGGCTATTCAAAAAAGGGCCTACACTCCCAGCTGCAGCCCTGGGCCCTTTAAATTGACACCAGAGCCCCTGGAGGCACACTCTGGGTGGCACAAAGGACTGGCAGGAGGAGAAGGGTACATCAGAGTCTGCCCTGTACTGAGAGCTGGCTGGCACCAGCCCCGCCCCTTCCGCCTGAGGCCCCGCCCCTTCCAGGAGCACAGAGCTGGTCCCTTCATGCACCTTGCTCAGGGGCCTGGCAATTCCATTGGCCCCCTTGTGAACAGGACTATATTACAGAGTTGCCTGCCTTTACAGGGAACCAGATTCAGTGATGCACAGTATCTCACCCAGTCTAATGTCACATGTTCCTATATAATGTGGTTCTGATCGATGCCTGGGGCACCTACGCATCTGAGGTGAATAGGATGAAGTTTAATAAAGACAAATGCAAAGTGCTCCACTTAGGAAGGAACAATCAGTTTCATACATACAGAATGGGAAGCGACTGTCTGGGAAGGAGTATGGCAGAAAGGGATCTAGGGGTTATAGTGGACCACAAGTTGAATATGAGTCAGCAGTGTGATGCTGTTGCAAAGAAAGCAAACATGATTCTGGGATGCATTAACAGGTGTGTTGAGAGCAAGACACGAGAAGTCATTCTTCCTCTCTACTCTGCGCTGGTTAGGCCTCAGTTGGAGTATTGTGTTCAGTTCTGGGCACCGCATTTCAAGAAAGATGTGGAGAAATTGGAGAGGGTCCAGAGAAGAGCAACGAGAATGATTAAAGGTCTAGAGAACATGACCTATGAGGGAAGGCTGAAGGAATTGGGTTTGTTTAGTTTAGAAAAGAGAAGATTGAGGGGGGACATGATAGCAGTTTTTAGATATCTAAAAGGGTGTCATAGGAGGAGGGAGAAAACTTGTTCATCTTGGCCTCTGGGGATACAACAAGAAGCAATGGGCTTAAACTGCAGCAAGGGAGGTTCAGGTTGGACATTAGGAAAAAGTTCCTAACTGTCAGGGTAGTCAGATACTGGAATAAATTGCCCAGGGAGGTTGTGGAATCTCCATCTCTGGAGATATTTAAGAATAGGTTAGATAAATGTCTACAAGGGATGGTCTAGACAGTATTTGGTCCTGCCATGAGGGCAGGGGACTAGACTCAATGACCTCTCGAGGTCCCTTCCAGTCCTAGTATTCTATGATTCTATGATTACTGCAATACAAATACATACTAATACCTAATTACTATACTAATACATACTAATTAATTACCACCACATTGTGCAGATTTTCTATTCACTGAGTTTCTTGAACGTTTTGGGCCAATTCCTGGCCCCATTACAGGCAGAGTCAGTGGCAGAATTTCCATGGACATATGACTTTTACTGCATAATTGCACTAGTTGGAAAAACAGGATATAAAAAAAAAAAAGGATTCTGATGCTTAGAATTTATAGGGTAACAAATTATCCATGTACACAACATTAAATACAAATCCCCCAAAGTTAAACCTATCTAGTGTGCATACACCGTGTAAGGCACAAGGGGAGCACAGCACCAGCTTACAAACTGCCACCCTATGCACCAGACTAGACATTCCCAGGCACAGCAGATGTTTGCTAGAGATTTTAACTCAGCTCAACTACTCCCTGCTGTCCTTTCTTACAAGCAACCCTGCCCCCCTCCTCAACTCACTGCAAGCTGGGCTCTTCTGAAACGCAGGATTGAGAGCATCTGTGCATCCGTCTTTGGAGAATCAGCCTTCCTATCTGAGTCAAGGAAGTCAGGAGAAAAGGAGTGTGAGGGTAGGGAACATTAAATTAGAACATATAGGGCAGTCGTTTCAAAAATGCCATGCTGACTGAATTCCACTCTCATTGAAGTCAGTGGGAGATCTAATATATGTATTCTCAACAGCAAAGTATTTGCTGCATTTCAGTGCTGCAGCGTGGCATATAGTGATGAGTCACTTCATCCAGAGGTGAAAGGTTCTGTTGGCGTAAATGTCAGCAGAATTGACGTTATTCATCTACCCTACAAGCCATTATTTTGAAATAATGTTGAGCTGAAGGACTTCTTACTCCAACTCCTGTAACCCTCATTTTACGAGGAGTAAGGGAAGTCGGAAGAAGAGTGTCTGTGTAGACAGTGCCAAAAGCCAATTTAAGCGATTTCAACATAAGCTACGCAATTGACGTAGCTCAAGTTGCGTAGCTTAATTCGACTTTAGCCCTGTCGTGTAGACACACCCTTAGAGACTCACAAAAACGTAGATGGTTACATGAGCTTTTGTGGGCACAACCCATTTCTTCATCTAAAGAAGTCAGTTGTGCCCATGAAAGCTCATGTAACCATCTACATTTTTTATTAGGGTGCGTTTACACAACACCGTAAACTCGAAATAAGATATGCACGTTGCGTATCTTATTTTGAATCTATTTCAAAATAGCTTATTTTGAAATTTGGCATGTCTACACACCACCAAATTTCAAAATAACGTGCTATTTTGAGACATCCCTTAACCCTTGTGGAACAAGGGTTACCGGGATGCCAAAATAGCACCCCCCATTATTTTGACAAATATTTCAAAATAACTAGCAGCTTGGATAGATGCATGTAGTGTAGACGTACCCTTAGTCTCCAAGGTGCTGCAGGACTATTCATTGTTTTTTAAGATTTTTCAGTTCCAAACTAACACTCACTGAAACTGCACAATAGATTATGGCAAGGGGATTTATCCACCTGATAAGCCAGGTAGAAGTTTTGATGGGTGAAAGATAGGTACTCTCATTGGACTTTGATTTAAATACCAGAGATCATAACCAAAATATGACATTTTCTGCCAGCAGTAGCTCCCCCTTCAGCTACATTGGGGTATTGGTATATCGCTCGGGAAAAGATACCTATCTACCACACACAACTTGTATTCTTCTTCCCTGTTGCATAGTCTTCTATGAGAGGCCAGACCCATTAGTAGAGGCAAAGACATGATACTTCCCCGCCAAAACTGAGACCTTTCCATTCATTTAATTTCTGTGTGGTTAGGGTCTACCTCAGCTCATCTATGGCAAATACCTCCTCTTATATTGTGGAGGAAATTGAGAGTCAGAAAGTTCCGGGCTTGTTTCTTGTGAAGAATTTTTACCCTGTACACACCTTTGAACTGGAACTCTGCCAGTAGAAAAGGCTCAGCGTGACACCAGGAAAACGTAAGGGCTGCTTTGTATTGCTATTTAGCAAGCCCCGATAGGGTGTTTTGTTTTAAATGATTCCACAGTGACTGCCTGAAATCATAAACAGACAGTGCTACACTGTGCAATTGTTGTGTCTTCCTAGCAATGAGATATTTATTATTTCACTAGGGCTTCTCCAAAGGCAAAGGGGAGGTTTGGCTGATGGGTGCTGGATCCACCTGGAAATTCCAAAAAATAAAATCTAAGGAAAATGAATTTGCCTTTGGCCATATTCTGCACACCGCTTGACTCATTAGCTCTCCCACATGATTAATGGCAGCAGGGCAGCTGTTCCACGCTCCAGACCGTGTCGTTCACATTACAGGAGGAGATGCCCAAAGCAGCAGCAGCGGTAATATCAGCACTTCACCGATGAGCCGAAGAGACACAGAAAACTTGGATCATGCAAACGGTCCTCAGGGTTTGGAGCAAGTAAGAGAGATCTGTGAAGATACCCCCACCCCAGCCTCCTTTCATAGTGCTATAGAATTGAGGCCACAAGGGACCATTATCTTGGCCTCTTGTGTTTGGCAGGTCACAGCATTCCATCTAAACACTGCTATGGTAAGATCGGTGAGTCAGTTAAACCAAAGCATCCACGGACAGGGAACAAGAGCGACAAGGTGCCACCAATGCCCGTGATCCCAGGTGGTGATCCATATCTCAGCTGAAGAAAGAGGAGGAAATACCCAAGGTCAATGTTAATCTGCGCTGGAGGAAAATTCCTTTCCAATCCAGAAACTGGACAGTCCGTGAGCATGTGAGCAAGTCACCCTAGACAAGGCAACTAGAAAGGATTGTCCAGACCACTTCAGCAGACCAATCCAGCCCATGCATCATCCTGCCCCTAGCTGCTTGGATCCCTGATTCTGTCTACACTGCAGGGTTTTGCCGGCAGACAGTATGCTAATAAAGCGCTCATTAGCATTTGTCGCGCTGTCATTAGCATATTCTTTGCCCAAGGCTTTTTGTGCAAAAACAAGCAGTGTAGATGGGTCCCTTTTGCACAAGATCTGCATACCTCCTTTTTGGAGGCGTAAGGCTCTTGTGCAAAAGGGAGTTTTTGCGCAAAACGGACCCGTCTACGCTGCTTGTTTTTGCACAAAAACCTCTTGTGCAAAATGCCTCGGACAGAGAATATGCTAATGACAGCATGACAAATGCTAATGAGCGCTTCATTAGTATAGTCTGCCGGCAAAACCCTGTAGTGTAGACACAGCCCGATAAGAATATAATTCTGTATCCGGGGAACAATTGCTTCCTGTCCATGGAACAAAGAGGAGGTTGATGATAACCCAAACAGTCCATTGTTATTAAGGATAACCACCCAAACGGTGCATTGTTATTTCATCTAAACTGGCCATCTCTGCTCTGGTAGGGTATGTCTACACTAGCTCGTTAGTTCGAGCTAGGTAGGCAAATGAGGGCAACCGGAGTTGCAAATGAAGCCCGGGATTTAAATATCCCGGGCTTCATTTGCATGTTCACGGGCGCTGCCATTTTTAAATCCCCCTTAGTCCGAACTCCGTGCCTGCAGCTACACGCGGCACGGAGTAGGTAGTTCGAATTAGAAATCCTAATTCGAACTACCGTTACTCCTCGTTCCACTAAGGGGGATTTAAAAATGGCGGAGCCTGGGAACATGCAAATGAAGCCCGGGATATTTAAATCCTGGGCTTCATTTGCAACTCCGGTTGCCCTCATTTGCCTACCTAGCTCGAACTAACGAGCTAGTGTAGACGTACCCCCTGTTACTGTTGCCTTTAAAGTCCCAGTCCTACATGTTGCTAATCACCTCCTTGGGAGCTCTTAGTCTCTGATCTCAGCTCCAAGCTGCATTGGACCCCTGGAGAACTAACAGGACCCAGCCTATCGTTCATGGCTACTTTAGGCCCATTCCTGCTCCCAGACAGGTCAACTGGCAGTTTTCAATGCAAGCAGGATCAGGTAAATAATGTTTGCATCCGCTGCAGTAAATCAGAGGTGTTCACTCTTGCTGCATTGAAGCTGCAGAAATAACCACAATGGCGTTATGCATACGAGGGCACTGAGACGGAATAGGTACCAAGAAATAGAAGTGCCTGCACATCTAAAGACGGATCCATTATCTGTGCACAAGTGGTTTGGAGGTGCAAAGGCCGCCGGTGGCAGGACAGACAGCCCAGGCTCTCTCACTGGGGGCCTGGGAGAATGGCTTTGAAACCCCCAGGACCATAGGTAGGTTTTACAGATCCCTCTCAGCCTGCTGGGGTTGGAGAAAAGGCAGCTGAGCCTCATTAGTGAATCAGCCAAGCAGGACAGGTAGCCTCAGGTTACACTAATGAGCTAATTACGGGGACTTGTAAAGGGAGCCTGTCTGGGTAACAAGGGAGGAGACAGTCTGGCACTGTTGGTTGGGGGGCTGCGCTGTACAATTAAAGACAGTCTCGCCGCTAATCACAAAGCTTTTTTTTTTTCCATTACGAGATTTGGACCTGAGATGGGGGTCAGTGGTCTGAAATTAAACCTGGCTCATTTGGGATTGGGAGGCTGTGAATGTTCACCATCAGTAAAACCAAACTAAAGCCAACCACAATAACATTCCCCTCCCTAGAGTGCCCACTCAACTGAGTATCTCTGTAGCATTTTGTAGACAGGAATTAACACCCGGGGCTTGGCCCAGTCCAGCAAGGTCCAGGAAGAGCTCTGTGTAACCTGAAGCATCTCTCTCACCAAGGATGTGTTTAGACTACGGGTTTTTAAAAAAAACAACAAAAAAACCCACCTTCCTCTGCATCTAAACTGCTGCTGCGTTCTTTTGAAAGTAAATCGAAAGAACGCTGCAGTTTTTTCGACTGCGGAAAACCTCATTTTACGAGGAATAACGTCTTTTTTCGAAAGTGCTCTTTCAAAAAAAGGCACTCTGTAATGAAAATTGTGCTTTTTCGAAAGAGAGCATCCAGACTGCCTGAGTGCTCTCTTTCGAAAAAGCGGCTTGCTTTCTCGAAAGTACTGGTTGTAGTATAGATGCTCTTTTTCAAAAGAGGCTTTTTCGAAAGTATCTTTCAAAAAAGCCTCTTTTGAAAGAGGCTTGCAGTCTAGACGTAGCCCAACAGTTTGTCAAATCAAAGATATAACCATGGTACGCCCACATCTTGAATACTGCATACAGACGTGGTCGCCTCATCTCAGAAAGATATATTGGCATTGGAAAAGGTTCAGAGAAGGGGAACAAAAATGATTAGGGGTTTGGAACGGGTCCCATATGAGGAGAGATTAAAGAGACTGGGACTTTTCAGCTTGGAAAAGAGGAGACTAAGGGGGGATATGATAGAGGTCTATAAAATCACGAGCGGTGTGGAAAAAGTGAATAAGGAAAAGTTATTTACTTATTCCCACGATATAAGAACTACGGGTCATGAAATGAAATGAATAGGCAGCAGGTTTAAAACAAATAAAAGGAAGTTTTTCTTCAATCAGCGCACTGTCAACCTGTGGAACTCCTTGCCAGAGGATGTTGTGAAGACTAGGACTTTAATAGGGTTCCAAAAAGAGCTGGCTAGATTCATGGAGGTTAGGTCCATCAGCTATTAGCCAGGATGGGTAGGAATGGTGTGTCTAGCCTCTGTTTGTCTGGAAATGGGTGACAGGAGAGGGATCATGTGAGGATTACCTGTTGTGTTCCTTCCCTCTGAGGCATCTGGTATTGGCTACTGTTGGCAGACAGGATATGGGCTAGATGGACCTTTGGTCTGACCCAGTATGGCCGTTCTTATGCCTCACCAGCTTTGCCTCACAAAATTGTCTTGTGAGATTAGGCCTTCCTGTTAGCAAAGTAGCAAACTATGTAGGGACCACTTCGATAATCTGGAATGAAATGGGGCAAAGGGGGGGGGGACCTGCTCCATGCCCCCAGAAGTTGGAAGGGCGGAGGAAGGACGGGACTGGGGCTAAGCAGCCCTCAGCACTGCCCAGAGTGCATGGCGTGGTCAGGCGCGGCCCGTGACTATAGGCTGACTTGGCCTAGGTCGCCGCCTTCAACGGCGCCCGATGATGTCATCACGGGGCGCCCAGGGCACCCGATGATGACATCACTGCATTGACGGCCATGCAGGCGGGGGCACCAATCACGCATTCTGCCTGGGGAGCCAGCTGCCGCAGCACGCCTCGGGCCGCTCCTGGGCGTGATGGTACGGCAGCGATTTAAAGGGCCCAGGTCTCCAGCTGCTGCCACAGTAGCACTGGAGGTGGCCAGGAGCTCCAGGCCCTGGGGCATTTGTCCCCTTTGCCCCACCTGTCAGCAGGCCTGCAAGCGCCTACTAGTCCCTTCCGTGCCTACCATAACACACGTGTGTTATTGTCTGTATTATGGGAGTGCCTTGGAGTGCCAGGCGTACCACCCCCATTGTGCTAGGTGCTGGACAAAGACAGAACAAAGAGATGGTCTCTGCCCCCAGAGAGCTCACAATCAGAGTCAAGGCACAACAGATGGTGACAGGGGAGTACAAGGAAACAACTGGTCAGTGAGACAGGCGGTGGCCTCACCACTCCAACAGCCTCACTGTGCCAGCTTTACTGCAGGCAAAGGAGAATTCTGGGGGAGGTTTAGACATGGCCCAAGGGGTGCATGGATCAGGGGTCACACTGCACTCCCCCTCAGGGCCCGGCCTGGGCTGGGAAAGCTAGTTCCACACAGCAGACCGAATGTGGTGGTGAATCCTGGCCATGTTTTGCATATGCTACCAAGTGGGATAAGGAGCTAGTTTGGTGAAGGATTATGGGAAGCTCCTGCCAAGCATGAGGAGCAACCTGGCAAAAGCCTGAAGCTGCTTGCTTGAAAATTGACTGAGTGGGTAATACCAGGGGCTGATTGGCGGCGAGAGTCTGCAACTCGCTAACGAACGCGGGGGAGGCGAGCAGACCTAACCTGGAACTCCGACCTTTGAAGAGTGTTGGGTTTGGTGCCATCTTGATCTACTTAGGTCCAACAGTTTAATTCCCCAGCTAGTGTCTGAGCTTCGGACGAACAAGTCTGCAGTTGTACTGACCCTTGATTGGAAGAAATAACAGCCTCCTTCCCTCTGCCTGTGTGTGTAATCCATTGTTGGGTGCCTGCTGGTCCTACAGGAGGATTTAAGTCTGCTAGCACTGTAAGATCGAGCACCGAGGGGCCAACTTTTAAAGGTATTTAGGCACCTAAATATGCCAAAAGTCACCAAATGGGATTTTCAGAAGTGCCTGGGAGCCTAAGTCCCATGGATTTCAAACATGCAGCAAAACAGAGTGGGGAAAAGTTCTTATGTAACTAGCCCTGGATGCCTCAGTGCCCACACAGAGCAGACATGGCCTTTGAAGACCCACCCCCTGCAACGGAGGAGTAGGGTGGTGTGGTGGCTCTCGGAGAACCCAGGATGGTGAGTCACCTTGCCCCGGCATCTGGCATGAGGGAGTCTTGTATAGGCGACATGTGGGGGCCAAGTGGCCCCCACATGATGGGAGGGAGGGGCCAGCCAGCAGCCAGCGGGGAGACGAGCGGAGGGTGCTGCTTCCCCCTCACTCCTGGCAGCAGTGAGGAAAGCACAGTAAGAGCAGAGTAGGGGCAGGGAGGGGAGAGGGCAGGAGTGGAGGGGGGCTGTCCTGGCCCTTCCCCAAGCTGGGGAGGGGGCACATAGCTGGTGGCCCCCCTGCTGTCCTTCACCAGTCACCTCTGGAGCCTGGCCTGTGGTAAATGTATATCAGCCCGCTGACACCACCACCCTTGAAGCATTCAAGTACTTGTCTCTGGACAACGTCAGCCCTGTCTTTCTCCTGCTGCTTAACAAGAGGTGCACCCCAGTTCCTGAGTCCCTTTGAAGCATTCTCCCAATACTCACCCCTTGACTCTGGCTACTCACAGAAATCCCCAGACCCAAGGGAGCTGTGAGCCCCATTTTACCGGTTTAACTCTAAGGGTATGTCTATACTGCAGAGGTTTTTTTGAAAAATAGCCATTTTTCCGAAAAAAGTCACTTACATCCACACTGCAATTGCGTTCTTTTGAAAAAAAATTGAAAGAACAGAGGGGTTTTTCCGACATTTGTAAGCCTCTTTCTACGAGGAAAAAGCCTTTTTATGAAAGAGCTCTTTCAGAAAAAGGTGTGTGGCGGCCCGTCAATGCAGGCGAACTAGGCGGTCGCCTAGGGCGCCAAGATAAACGGCCTCCTGGTACTGTTATACTGAAACAGACTTTTATCCCTAGTCATACACTGGACAATTCCCTATCTGGTGTAATGTTCTTTTTTACCTCCAAGTGGTTTCTGTTGTTTGCAACCATTTCTGACGGTTTTCCAATGATAGCCCTGCGATGGAGCCGGGCTAGACAATTGAGCTGTGTGTCACTTCCTGGCCTAACCAGGGTAGGTGACAACTTTCTCTTGCTTGAATGCATCATCAGAGTTTCACACTAGTGAGTAACTTATACTTTATGACAGAAGGCATGCTTTCAATACAGTTGCATTATTCCTTAACTATTACTCAGACACACATTTCACAATGATGATGAACCTTAATCAGTAACAGAATTTCTGTAGATGTCTTACACGTTACCCTTTATTGTTAATACCCTCCCTGCAAGACAAATATGTGGGGCAGTGAGTTTGTCAGGTCCAGAGTGAGAGTTGGTTGCAAATAATAGGGGACCCTTTGCCAGGGGCATCTGTGTCACATGTGGATTCAATGCAACGCTACAATGACGGATGAGTTACTGTTCTTATTTTATTGTTATTTTGATGGGCAGTCAGGTAAGATAGTTACAATTGTTTATTGTGATTAATGTAAAGTGTTCAGTCTAGCACCACAACATAATACTCAACATTTTTCACCTGAAAAGAATAAAGATCTAGGAGCTTGAAGCCTTTGCTAGGATTTAAACATGTAGTAGGAGAACTCTTCTGCCTCCCAAACCTGAGACAAACAGAGTAAATATAGCCCTTGCAATCTGATGCACCCAAATTAAATCTCTTTGAATTTCCTAGGACTCCATACTGGTGCAGCTATCCAAAGGCAAAATCAGATCATTGCATGAGATACCTAGACTTCTGGGAAGCTCAGTAGCATAATCACATCAACATCAGGTGGGAGGTGGAGAGTTGCTCCATGTATGAATGCTCCATGTATATTAATATTGCTATTAATACATGTGAATATATTTGCTTGTTTTATGCAAGGAGGAAACCAGGAAGAAAATTATTGAGCTAGAGCAGATACGGCACATTAAAGTACTCATTATTTCCTCAGAGGTTTCCCACTTGTCTTTAATTACCTGAAGTTCTAGGGTATTTCTGCCTACAAATAAAAATGTAAATTGTCAGCCATTTTACTCTCTTTTGTGCCACAGATTTTTCGGCTGCTATTCAAAAAGACCCCTACAGCCCTGACAATCCAACATTTCATCCAGTTCAACTCCATCCAGCATCTGTTTCCAAGGTAACACACAGGGCCAGAAATGGCATGTGGCAAGTGGAAAGCTAATCAAACAATAAACTGTAGCATTTTCACTTTATTCAAAATTCTGGAATTCTTCAAACATTAGCCTGTGACTGTAAAAAAGAGCCATAAACAATGTACAAGAAACAGTAGTGGGCTGGTTAGGTCAAAAAGGGATATAAATGGGGATAGGCCCAAAATGGGAGCACATCCATTCTCAATGCTGGTGGGAGTGAAATCCAGACCAGAATGTAGTCCCAAATGTTGATATTTAGGGCTTCTGACTATAACGGGTTAAAGCAGAACCACAAATTCAAATATTCCCAGTTACTTTGGTAGGGTTCAAGATCCAGATGCAAACCAGGCTAAGTACTACTGAAATGGGCAGAAATCTTGACCCCTCAAAACCCTTAACTGTGAACCCTGATATTAAAAGTCCAGATATCACTGCAGTTTTTTTCCCCAAGCTCTTTGATATGAATTGATATGAATTATGCAGACTGGGCTCCTCACTATTTCTTCATAGACAAATTTGAATATTAAACCTGAACCCAGTTTTACCTAATTTGTGGATTGTTGTTACAAACCAAAAGATGATTCCACTGTGGTTGTTAAATTTTTGGCCAAGTTTTCAGAAAGTCTAGAGAGCAACTGAATGGTTGTATCCAATTTCAACCAAAAATCATATCAAAAGTAGAGGGAGGTTAGCTTAGATGTCAGACATGGTGTGACCACGCCAAGCGGGCTCACCGAATTATCGGCTCTTTCGCCGCCCTCCATAGCAGTCATAATGCTCCCACCACCTTGCCCACAGTAACGTATAAGGCCGGCTTTCGCCGCCCGGCAGCCTTCACCCTTCGCGGGTGATAGTCTAGCTCTCCATCCTGGGGAGGAGAGTGGAGAGGGGGGCCCAGGCCCGCCCTCACTCACGGGCCCCAGCCCAGGGCCCTAAGGACTTGGACTGATCAGGGTCCAGTCCGGCTGACGGGCTTCCTCCGAAACTCGTCAGCCCACCAACCGTATTTCGGTTCTGCCCTGGGCTGCTTCCTCTCCCTCTCTCGCCCCTGGTAGCCTTCTCATCTTAGGGGCCTACCCGGCCTCTGGCGGTTCGTCCGCACCACCCCCGCGTACTCCGAATGCGGGGTCCGTTACCTCCCTTGGCCCGGCACCCAGGCTTACCTTCTCCCTCCCGTGCTCCCCGGGTGTACAGAAGGGGGAAGGGGAGGCCCGCGTGAACCCATGTCAGTTTCCCCCTCCCCATGGCTGGCTCAGCGCGGCGTTTAAATCTCCCAGAGCGGTAAGGTAGCAGTGCCACCGCCGCAGCTCCAGAGCAGCCAGCACAGAGACGGTGCCCCATTCCAGGACCCCCGAACAGGACCTGCATGACGGGGGCTCCAGTGCGGGACGGTGGCGTCCCGTCACACATGGTTTGCCCTCTTTCATTGGCCAACACCTGAGGCTTTATTTTCTGAGTTATTAATTCTGGAAAAGAATCAGGAATGTCTAATGGACAAACCCAGCACATAAAAATGCACAATCATTTTACAACAGCAGCAAAAAAACGTACTGCCTCTGAATCCATACAGGAGCAGCAATTCCCCTATTTTGTGTCAAAGTGCCTAGCACACTGTGTGCTCTATAAAAAATAATAATTCTCAATAATACCCTGCATGTGCTAAGGTACCCCAGCTGGAAAGAATCCCCGCTTACCGTGAAGAAGGAACTAGCAAAGGAAAGACAAACATGACTAGCTATAGGGATGCTGGGATGAACAACCAAATTAAAAGTTCCACCTAGGTAGTTATCTCACTGAGATCTCAAACTGAAACGGCAAACAGCCAAAACACAGGCCGCTCATTCAGCTCATCTGCGCAACTGAGTGAAATCAAATCTACGTAGCCGAGACCTAGTCTGTGCTTGAAAGTTAGGTCAACATAGCCACGTCAATCAGGGTACTTCTACACAGCAACATTATTTTGAAATAACTAGCGTTATTTTGAAATAACTTAATCTGCGTCTACACAGCAGGCCGTTATTTCAAAATAATGTCGAAATCCTGTCAAGCTGGAGGACTTCTTACTCCGACTCCTGTAACCCTCTTTGTACGAGGAGTAAGGGAAGTTGGAGGAAGAGTGCTCTATTTCGAAACAAGTGCTGTGTAGACGCTCCCAATTTTGAAATAAGCTATTTCGAAATAAGCTATGCAATTGATATAGTTCAATTTGCGTAGCTTATTTTGAGAGAAGCCCTGCTGTGTAGATGCACCCTCAGGGACATAACCAGTTCACATCCCTGACCGACGTAGCTATACCAGCAATGTCCATAGAATGTAGCCACTATGCTTGGGGAAGTGGTGTTTCTACACACCTGGAAAAAACCTTCCATTACTGTTGGCTTTGTCCACAGTAAGGGGTTATGCCATGTGGCTACTTTCATGTAGTCATGGGAGGCTCTGTAGATATATGTCCTGAATATGTGGAGTTATATAGCTCTATCGTTCATACATCCTACCAGACCTTGGGAGAATTCAACAGCTTCACTGATAAGGTCAGAGGCAGAAAGTCACAGGTTCTTACTTTGGTGGATTTCCTCACTGGAAAATGTGAACATTTTTCTTTCCCTTGGGAGATGAATGGATATCCCTCTTGTCCCAGAAACACTGTTCGCTGCAGTTTGTAGGTAGGGTGGGCATGGGCTGTGGGCCAATCTTGGGTTGGGGGAGACAAGCCACCTGAGACCTTGCCCATGCCTGCCATGGCCCCCATGGGAGCCAAGTTCCCACACACGGAAGGGACAGCCCCCTCAAGCATGGGAGGCCTGCAGCCTTCTCAGGCCTTCCCTGGAGCACTTGGGGCATGCGGTCCTGGCCTTTCCTGCCCCCTCCGCAGCACAAAGGGCGGGCACCTGTGGTGTGCAGCCCCGGCTCTTCCAGAGCATGGGGAGGGTGGGCGGGCAGGTAGGCAGGCGGGCACCCCACCCCCACCACTGCAACCTCCACAATCCTGGAGCATGGGGAGGGCTGGCAGTGCAAGGCTGCAGCCCAGGTAGTTCCAGGTGACTGGAGGAGCTGTGCTAAACATGGGTAGGGCCAGCCAGACAGTATGGAAAGGCAATGCCTTCCCCTGCCTCTTATGCCCACCGCCCATGACTTCAGGTGGTTAGGTTTTTGTTTTGTTTTTTGACTTGGAGAAGCATTGGCAAACCCATCCCATTATTATTTGTGTACTCAAGGTAATCGATATATGTGTAAATAAATTATCTAAGGCGTATCCACGGAGATGCCAGAGATGACATTTGATTTTGATGTGTCTACATTTTTCATCCAAGTATTGCTGTTGGTAGACTGCATGGAGGGGAACCAACAGGATCACTGAGCAATGTGTGAGAGTGTGTGTGTGTGTGTGTGAGTTTGTGGGGTGGGGATGCCTGCTCCCAGAAGGGACAGGGCCTTGGCCAGAAAGTGCAGGTCTGGGGTAGCCAGCCCCCAGCACCGCCTGGATGGCCTGCCCCTCTCTGCCCCACCCCCCTCCACCGTCCGGCCCCCAGAGCTGGCTGGAACGCATAGTGTGGGGCTCTGCACAGCATTCCAGGGGCAATTCTAAAGGACCCAGGTCTCCTGCTACTGCCTGGGAGTCCAGGCCCTTTAGAATCACCAGGTCCTGAGGTATTGCACTCTTTCCTCCCCCTTTCACCCCCATCATCAGTGGGTCTGAATGCCTGTGTTCAGAACTGAATAAAGTTCAACATGACTGCATGACACAAAACGGTTCAAAGCTTTGCCAACGTAAGTATTTGGCAAAGCTCAACTATGCTCAAGTAATGCCCAAGGGCTAGGATTTGTGAAATATTCAGAAATTTTCTTAAGCCAACTCTGTAGAAAAAATAAATCTGAGTGGTATGATACTTGCTTCGAGCAGCCTTTTTGTACATTTTTTTCAAAAAGTGTTATAGGAATGGGCAGTTGTGAAGATCATTATTGCCAAAGCTGCCAACAGGGTCTATGATTCTCTAACTCCCCTTATTCTGAAATGACAAGGTGAGCGTCCACACGACCGAGCCCGTTATTTCGAAATAAGAAGTCCTGCTTGTGAAGAGGAATAGTGCTATTTTGAAATTGTTATTTCGGGAGTTATTATTTGGAAATAACTTCTTATTTTGAAATAATTTCCCAGTGTAGACATGCCTTGAGATTCAGTAGATACAGGTTCAGTTCCTATCTCTGATACAGGCATCCTGAGTCACAGTGGGCAAGTCTCAGTCTTGCTTTAGTTTTGGTCCCCTTCTAAAAACATGTCTACACTATGAGGCAGGGATGTGATTCTTCTGCTTGCATACGCATATATACAATAGCTCTTATGGAGCTGGTGTGAACCTAAATAGCAGCATAGCTGTGGCTAATGACAACAGAGGCAGAAATGGCTCATGCCAACTACTTACCCACACTACTACCATGGCGATACTAGTATTTGTACTCATCAGAGTTGTTGACTCAAGTCCCACGACTTGAACTCGAGTCCGACTTAAGTCGCCTAGGTTACTCAACTTGAGACTCGACTCGGGTTCATTGTTTATGACTTGAGAGTCAACCTGAGACTTGCTAATTTTGTTAAATCGACTTGGTGAAAAAATTGTCCGAAAATGCCGATATTGATGGCTTGTACAAAAGTGACTTGACATTTTTTAAATTAAGACTTGAGATTCGACTTGGGACTTGACTCGGAAGTGACATTAGGGACTCGAGACTCGACTTGAGACTTGAACTGTAGTGACTTGAGACTCGACTTGGACTTTACAATGACAACTTGAAGACAACACTGGTACTCATGTTAGCTCAATGAGGATATGTCTACACTAGCTCATTAATTCGAGCTAGGTAGGCAAATCAGGCAACCAGAGTTGCAAATGAAGCCCAGGATTTAAATTTCCATTCCACATGGAGTAACAGTTAATCTGAACTAAGGACTTAGTTCGGATTAACTTTAAACTGCCGCGTGTAGCCGCGGGCAGTTCGTTCGAACTCAGGGGGATTTAAAAATGGCGGCCGGATGGGAACATGCAAATAAAGCCCAGGATATTTAAATCCCGGGCTTCATTTGCAACTCCGGTTGCCTGATTTGCCTACCTACCTCGAATTAACGAGCTTGTGTAGACATACCCTGAGACACCAGCAAGGGGATCACACCCCTACCCATTAGTGTAGATACTGCATATAAAATGGGAATCAAATAATGCATGAAAGCTCTTCCAGCAAAGGATTCTCTCTCTTTTGTGGGTGAACAGAACCTGGCGCGAGGGTTTCTAGGTCTTACTGAAGTTCAAGCAATGACAACTGGAATCATTATATGGCTTTCTCTGGACTGCCATGAAAGGAAAACACTCTCCACATAGAGACCTCTTTGTAGAATTAAATGTTTAGGTGGAATAAGAAGTTTTTTGTATGCTGAGGCCATAAAATAAACAAGTTGGCTTTCTTATGAGTAGAGTACTTAGCAGAGGATATGACTATGAACATAAGAACATGAGAATGGCCATACTGGGTCAGACCAATGGTCTATCTAGCCCAGTATCCTGTCTGCCGACTGGCCAATACCAGATGCTCCAGAGGGAGGGAACACAACAGGTAATCCTTATGTTATTCCTCCCCTGTCACCCATTTCCTGATGAACAGAGGCTAGGGACACCATTCCTACCCATCCTGGCTAATGGCCATTGGTGGACCTAACCTCCATGAATCTATCTAGTTCTTTTTGAACCCTGTTAAAGTCCTAGCCTTCACCATATCCTCTGGCAAGGAGTTCCACAGGTTGACTGTGCACTGAATGAAGAAACTGAAAGACTCTTAGACCCACAATACTCTTTCCTTGGTGTAATACTGATGCAAAGGTTCATCTGATTCGTCTGAAGAAGTGGGCTGTGCCTACAAAAGCTCATGATACCATTTACATTTTTTGTTAGTCTCTAAGGTGCCGCAGGATTATTTGTTGTTTTTTAAAAATTTTCAGTTACAGACTAACATGGCTACCCCTCTGAAAGTTTTGTTACAAAGGTTTTCAGTCTCATAGACCAAAAGTAAAACAGGGCCCGTCTAGACTTGCTTTCACTTTTGAAAGATATGCAAATTCGGCCCAAATTTGCATATCTTCTTCCGATTGCTTTTTCAAAAGAGGTTCTTTTGAAAAAGAAAGCAGTCTAGATGCAGTTCTTTCGAGAAAAAACCCTTTTTCGAAAGAACCGCTCTTCCGAAAAAAATGAGGTTTACACGGTTCTTTCGAAAAAGGTTTTTTTTTCCTCAAAAGAACTGCATCTAGACTACTTTCTTTTTCGAAAGAACCTCGTTGGAAAAAGCAATCGAAAGAAGATATGCAAATTTGTGCTGAATTTGCATATCTTCTTTCGAAAGTGAAAGCAAGTCTAGACGTTCCCTGAGAGAGAGAGAGAGAGAAAATAAGTAAAATCAATCTCGGGGAATTCAGAAAAACCTTGTCAAGGATTTATTTTCCCCCATGTGGAAATGTTTCCCAAGTCTTCAATGTAAACATCTGAGACGGTGAACATGAGAACCACAGTGATCTGCATCGGCTTGGGAGTAACCATGGGTGGTGGGTATCATAGGCAGGGGAAGGCACTACCTTCCCAAACTGCCTCACCTAGCCCCACCCATGCTCCACGGGAGTCCCATAGACCCAGTCCCCCAGCCTGCTGTTGTCATGCCAGAGGCTTGGGCAGGCAAGTAGGGGGCTGTGTCATCCGTCCTCCCGGCACTGGGACCACTCTGGCCGTCCAGCGCTGGGGCCGGCAGCTCAGCTTGCTGGTCGCAGGTGTGGGTGGCTCAGCCGCTGCCCTGTGCCGTGCCTGCTGGCCAGCTCTCCAGACATTCAGAGCTGGGGAGGCTGCAGCCATGCCACCCACCAGCGCTTCAGGGCTGGGGAGGCTGCAGCCATGCCAGCCATTGCCTCCTGGGCTGGGGAAGGCTGCGGCTCTGCCACCTGCCAGCTCTCTCGAGGTGGAGAAGGCCAGGGGCGCTACAGAGGGGGCAAGGGCCAGTAGCGATATTGCAAGTGCGGAGTCTGGGCAGGGACCTGCAGTGACCACAGTGCAGGGGGAGGCCTGGGCACTGGTGGAGGGAGCTGGGGGTCCTTGCCTCCCCCAGCCATGGGGTAAACCCCCACGCCCCGGGAGTAACAGGAGCAAAGAGAACATCCAAGGGAGAATGTCTGTATCGTCAGCTACTTAATCCCTCATATCTTGTTCTTCAGAAGGAAATGTAAAGATAACAGAAATAAATCAACAGTTTGAAAGGCTTGACACGAAGGGGCCATTTCACGCACATTGTTCCAGCACCGGCTGCTGTTCAGTGGAGAAGATCTAATCTCAGCAGCTTCCGATCCTTTTCCATAGTTCATTACTTTCTAATCACTTATGGCCCTTATCGAAGCAAGCGCCGAGCCTCTCCGACTGGAGCAAATCCATAAATCAAAGACCATAGCTTTTTGCCTTCCTTCACAGCCTGTCTCGGCCTTCTCGTCGCACCCTTCTGCTGTATTTGACAGTCAATAAATGTACGTTTCAAAAAAAAGATGCCAAACGTTTTAGGTGGAGAGAGACTTGTCCATTGACTTCTCAAGTCAGGGTAATGCACTAAACCTGGCATGAAGCCAGGAAACTGAGCAATGCCTATTGCAATCTGTTATCTTGCTTGTCTTAAGCAGACTCTCTGGGCTCTTTTATTGATACACTGGAAGCTCTTTAATCCAGGTGTCTGTGGGGGAGGAGGGTGTGCCTTGGAGTGGGAGGAAGAGGGGAGGGCTGTAGCCAGACATGAACCCCATCTTGTTTCCCCCCCCCCGCAAAGAGCAAGAGAAAGGCAGTCAGCCTTTGATGCCCTGGGAACGCAGGTGTGCTGCCTGTCCCTGACTCTACCATAAACAGAAACCAGACAGAAATGGGCTGGCTGATGACCCGGGGCCTCCCGCCGCCCTGATGGCTAGTACCAGTAATTGACACGCCTGCACTGTCCCAGGAGAGGAATCTTCGCCCATCACATACTAGAAGTGCCCATTGTCTGCATTTTCCCAGGTGTGAATTATGCTTTGCACCCTTCGTGGGAAACTTGGCATTCAAAGCCATTTTTCCTAATTGGCCACTTGAGACCAGGAAGAAGCTTACGTGACCCAAGGGGTATAAAGAGGGGTTTAGTAGCCCACCCCATTTGAGCTCCAATCATCTATACCTGCTGGCAGGTATTGATTGTCTCCCGAGGTCTGTGGGACGCCCAACCTCGCCCTACTTCTTCCCGAGGGATTGAGAGAAAGACGCTGGCCACGCCAAGTCAGGAACGCAGGGGTGAGAATATATACCTGCTATGTGTCTATTTTGCATGCATTTAATAAGAGCTCAGAGAACCAAAAGGGTTTCATGGTACCTGTAAGTGACTTTTGTTTTAAGTGTAATTTCTGTCCTGTCCTTTTGTAGTGGCTGTGTTATCTGTAACACAGCAGTAGCATTTAACAGCTAAGTTTACCCTGTAACAATAAAATAGTAACTGTTTAAGCTTTAACCTGACTCCTTCAGTTGCTGTAACAGAACCAAGCACAATTTAAAAGAACTCCAGCCGGTCATAAGGGACAGATACAGGAAAGCTTGAGCGTTGGATCGTGCCGCTTCCAGAGGACAGATCCGTTAGCGCCCGGCCAACCTCTTCCAGGTTGCCCGCTGCTAAGGACCCCGGTCCTGGCAGTTGAAGTCTCGGGTGTATAAGCTCTCCCTGTAAACTTATTGGGGCGCCCGTCAACCTCTTCCAGGTTGCCCACTGCTAAGGGACCCCGGTCCTGGCAGTTGAAGTCTCGGGTGTATAATACACACACACACACCACTCACTGCCCTGACCATCGGCTGACAGGGGCGCAGACCCATGTATGTCCCACCCCTCCATCTGCCAATCACAGTTTAAAAACAGCGTGTCAAGGATTTATTGTAGGACTTGTTATACTCTATAGTGGTTTGTACATACAAAAGCTTTAGTAAGAGACTTTGTTTGCCATACTTTATGGGTGAACATCCATGGTCCAGAAAATTCCGTAATCCGGCACAGCATATTTCCCAAAATTGCCAGATTAAAGAAGTTCAAGTGTATGTAGTTTCTTAAACACAGACCAGCAATTGGAAGGGGACAGGGCAGCAAAAATTGTACTTGCCACTTGGATTGCTAGCTGTAGTTTCAAGTTTCCCTGAATATTTTGCAGAGCAAACTAGGAATGCCAACTGGTCTTTGAGTTCATTTTTCAGTGGATTTAAAAAAACAACCGTCATGTCCATATCCAACCTACAACAGCAATATATCTAGTGTCAAAATGCACTTGCAGTAGAAGTAGAAATAATGTGGTGGCCATCGGGATTTCATCTTTAGGGTTAGTGCAGGGGGGATGGCAGGGAGGACAGAAAGAGAAGTGACTGGAGGAGAAAAGAAAGGGACCATGATCATAGAATGAGAACACTAGGAGCGGAAGAGACCTCAAGAGATCAAGTGCAGTCTCCTGCCCTTACGGTAGGACCAAGCACCATCTGGATCAAGGCTACTCAACTTTGGAAGCCCTGGGGGCCACAATGATACTCACAGCACTTATATATTTGCATGTCTATGCAACCACACTTATGCAAATAGCTTCTTTCACACTGATGGGCATGAATACAAAGTACTTCCCACAATGCCCTGGTGCTCCCGGCACCTCCTCCCTGGGGGCAAGAAATGCCAACATCTTGTACCCATCTGTTCCAGCCAGCCCGTCCGCTTGAGTCTTTCAATGCTCACCTTTCAATGCCTCGTTGTGGAGCATGTTCCCAGTGGAGGCCATGTTCAAAGGATTCCACCCGCGGGCCGTGTGCTGAGCTTCGTGTAAACCCAAACCACACTGTGGGCATCAAATAAACGGGCTGTGGGCTGCATGCAGCCTGTGGGCCCCATGTGGAACAGCACTAGATCATCCCTGATAGATGTCTAGCCAATCTGCTCTTAGAGATCCCCAGTGTTCGAGAGTCCACAACCTCCCCAGGCAATTAATTCCAGTGTTTAACCACCCTGCCAGTTAGGGAGTTTTTCCTAATATCCAACTTCAATCTCCCTTACTGCAATTTAAGCCCATTTTTTCTTGTCCTATCCTCAGAGGCCAAGGAGAAAAACATTTCTCTCTCCTCCCTATAGCACCCGTTTAGATACTTGAAAACTACTATCATGTCCCCTCTCAGTCTTCTCTTTTGTAAACTAAACAAGCCCAATTCTTTCAGTCTTCCCTCCTAGGTCAAGTTTTCTAGACCTTTCATCATTTTTGTTGCTCTTCTGTGGACCTTCTCCAACTTTTCCATGTCTTTCTTGAAATGTGGTGCCCAGAACTGGACACAATACTCCAAATTTTCCTTATTCACTTTCTCTATACCTGTCAGAATTTTATAGACCTCTATCATATCCCCCCTTAGTCTCTTCTTTTTTAAGATGAAAAATCCTATTCTTTTTAGTCTCTCTTCATATGGCATCCATTCCAAACCCCTAACCATTTTTTTGCCCTTTTTTTAACCTTTTCCAATGCCAAGATATCTTTTTTGAGATGAAGCGACTACATCTGTTCGCAGAATTCAAGATGTGGGTGTCCTACGGCCAGATTATCCATTAGGCACAGTACCTAGGACCTACAAAACATTTAGGGCCTAACAAATAATTCGTAATGGATTCAAAAATAAGAACAGAAAACTGCTAAATCACACTTAAGAATTTGCTATTTGTATTCGCATACATGTGCAAATGTTGAAGATCAAGTAAAGGCAGGTGTATTAAATCCTTAGTCAACAAACAACATACAGGTATAACATACAATTAAATATTTACTTTGCGACTCTTTTTGTCAGCAAAATCACCGATCACATCATCAAATGTCATTTTTCTCAAAAGCTCCTTCTCAATGAAAAGTTGTGCAAAGGAAGACAGTTGTTTCTGTCTCGTGGTAGACCAAAAACTGGTCTTTATACATGTTACCTTTGCAAAAGGGCACTCCCCTTCACAGTTTGTTCCCAAGATGGTGAGATACATTCTGAAAGCAATGCTGACATTTGGAAAACTTGTCACCAACTTGTCTGCTATTTGGGCACCAATCATTGCTGCCGCAGATTTCTTCTCTGCAGACATATGTGAGAACAGTCGAAATTCATCTGTAAATGCATGTTTGAGATCTGATAGACAGATATCTACCAATGCCCTTGCTCGAGAGGCGACTTCAGCACTGGACATTGATCTATCACAAGAAAACGGACCCTTTCAATGTGGCATATGCTGCTCTTCATCTCACCATCTCAACAATAAGTTTATCCATGATAAGAGAGAAGCACTGTGTGTGAAATTTGTCCCTGGCACTTTGCGTTGTGTGGTCTCATTGTAATCAGGTGGTGGGAGATCTTTTGCAGTTGCCTCAAAACACATGAACTTTATCGCCGGCATCACAGATAAGAACATAAGAATGGCCATACTGGGTCAGACCAAAGGTCCATTCAGCCCAGTACCCTGTCTGCTGACAGTGGCCAATGCCAGGTGTCCCAGAGGGAGTGAATCGAACAGGTAAGGATCAAGTGATCTCTCTCCTGCCATCCATCTCCACCCTCAGACAAACAGAGGCTAGGGACACCATTCCTTACCCAACCTGGCTAATAGCCATTAATGGACTTAACCTCCATGAATTTATCTAGTTCTCTTTTAAACCCTGTTATAGTCCAGGCCTTCACAGCCTCCTCAGGCAAGGAGTTCCACAGATTGACTGTGCGCTGTGTGAAGAAGAACTTCCTTTTATTTGTTTTAAACCTGCTGCCCATTAGTTTCATTTGGTGGCCTCTAGTTCTTATATTATGGGAACAAGTAAATAACTTTTCCTTATTCACTTTCTCCACACCACTCATGATTTTATAGACCTCTATCATATCCCCCCTTAGTCTCCTCTTTTCCAAGCTGAAAAGTCCCAGTCTCTTTAATCTCTCCTCATATGGGACCCGTTCCAAAACCCTAATCATTTTAGTTGCTCTTCTCTGAACCTTTTCTAATGCCAGTATATCTTTTTTGAGATGAGACCACATCTGTATGCCATATTCAAGATGTGGGTGTACCATGGATTTATATAAAGGCAATATGATATTTTCCGTCTTACTCTCTATCCCTTTTTTTAATGATTCCTAACATCCTGTTTGCTTTTTTGACTGCCGCTGCACACTGCGTGGACGTCTTCAGAGAACTATCCACGATGACTCCAAGATCTCTTTCCTGATTAGTTGTAGCTAAATTAGCCCCCATCACATAATAATACTTCCCAGTCTCACAGAGGGGTATTGTGTGGTTCATTACATTATTTTTTCTAGCACCCTCTGATGGCAGGCTCACAGAGTCTTTCTGTTTTATTATTGAACTCCATGAAGGTGCATTTGAGGTTTGAACAAAGACTTTGCTGAATGTTTATCCCATCTCTCCGAGGCACATCATTGCATTCAGACAAGTTGTTGCCAGTGAGTGTGGTCTGATGGTGGCTCTCAGACACCTCATGTGAAATAAGCCATGCAGATTTATTATAACCAGGTACATATTACAATTGGAGAGGAGCAAACAGACTCTTTGTGGCGCTCCTTTGGAAATTGTGCTTTCTGTCACCTTCTGGAGAGAATCAGGCCTATCCAATTTTTATTTTGTCCCATGGCTGTTGAAGGCTTGTAAAAAGGGTACGGTAAAATAGAAGCCCTATTACTAATGATAGCTAATGCCAGTTCTCCTGTAGCTTTGTTTTCTGTTGCAAACAGACAAACCTATTTGCTCTTTTCCGTGCTGAATTTGTGTAGTGTAGCTGATTTTGGAACCTCTCTGCATGAGGCTGTCGATTTGTTACAATGTATTTAGATTTCTTCATGCTTGGAAGACTGGCTACTCCTTGAAGCATGAGAGATTGGAAATCTGTTAATAGATGAAATACACAATAACGGGAATAATGGAAATGGATGACTTTCTTTAAAATAATGAACTGAGAAATTCCTTAAGTATATTTACTTTTAAAACTGTTGAGATTGTTGACGACAATTTAAATCCTATAAAAGAGCCCCTGCCTGGTTTTGGAATCTGTTCTGTTTTGCTGGCCAGTTTGCCCACAGCTGGGATAACGAGGATCCCTTTTAAAACACACGAGTCCTGTGATAGGTGAACAGGTTGAAGGTCATTTGCTTTATCACCGCATTGAAGGCGTTTGCCTTTAGCCTTCCCTGTCTCTGCAGATCTAACAAATCTGGGTTCTGACTCATGGTGCTGAGGGATTGTTCTGAAAGGACTTGCTGGAGGGGGCAACACATTTGTCAACTAATGAAACATTTTAGTACACACGCACAGACATTACTGGTGCTGAATTAGCTCACGTCCAAGGCCAATCTTTCTCTCTTTTTTTTTTCTGGTTGATTTACCTAATGGAAGCTGACCAGAAAGCTCAGCACTGTCAGATTTCAGCAGGAACCTCAAGGGGAAGAGAGGAAGGCAGAGAATTGAGGACTAAAAATAGCGCACGTAATGAGATCCTTCATTTAGCAGAACTGCTTCTTTAATGACCTTCCCCTTTTTCTCTCCCGTGCACATTACATAGGTGCTGTCTTCGGAGGAGCAGAGCTAGTGTGGAGCTGGTGGGTGAGAAGTAAGTATGAGATCCAGAGAGGAGTCCACTCATCCACTGGATTATTGTCCAACGGAACAATGGGGACAGCTGCTCAGGATTGCCATGTGAAGGGGCAATATTGGAAGGTCACCCTCTTAGAGCTACTTTTGTAGCATGGCACAGAGGGCGTCGCCCATCCAATTTCCCATTTACAGCAGTGGGTTTTGCCCAATTCTGCTCTGTGGGGGACTAAGCTTCCATGGGTTGTGGGAAACTGCAGGAGCTAGTACAGGGCTACTCAACACACGGCCCATGGGCCGTTTGCAGTCCACAACCCATTTGTTTGTGGCCCGCAGTGCGGTTTGGGTTTACATGGGCTCAACACGCGGCTCACTGGTCAGAGCCAAAACAAAAAAGTCATCAATATAATGGTCTTCTGTTGGTATTCGTTTTAGTAGTTAAATACCTGGACTGTCATTGCTCATTCAAAGTGCTGTCATAGGGGTGGGAATTGGGTAAATATTGCATTTTAGTAATATCAGCAGAACTGACATAAATGGGGCCTTGTGTTGTGTAGTCTTGCCTTAATCTTTGTATTTATGTCCATCAGTGTGAAAGAAGCTATGTGCTTATATTTGCATGTATGTGCAACCACACTTAAGTTGTGGCCCTCGGCATGTGCTGTGAGTAACATTGTGGTCCCCAGGGCTTCCAAAGTTGAGGAGCCTTGAGCTAGTATTTGTAGCTTTCCAGTGCCGGCACAGCTAGCATGTGCAAATATTTTCTTCCAATGAACCTGAGAACCAGCCTCAATGTAAGAAAAAGGTGTAAAATGTAAACCTATCGAACAGGTTTGGTATGCTTCTCCAGCTGCTATGCGTGCATCGGATAAGCTTTTGCTTTTATGCCTGAAATAACATTGGTAAATGTGTACTTATGAAGCCGGAAAAAACTGAGCTGTTCATTTTTACAAATATTTGGGTTTTTTCCTTTTTAATGAATCCAGATGTTTGACTGCAGTTCAAGAAGAGGAGAGCTTACTTATCCACACAGCTTTCTAGTATCAACTGACTGAGAATTCTGTTCATGTTGTGATGCATCTTCTCATTAGGGAAAAGGGCGACAGAGATTCTACAAGTAGCCAAGCACTAGAGAAGATATAATATTACTTTTAACTACCCACAAGGCAAGGAGACTGCTGTCACTTCCTTCCCAACAGCTTTGGGCTTGTTTTATGTTTATCAGCCAGGGGAAAGATGAACTGATAACGATAAGAAGGTATTGCACATCATAGCACCTTGTATCCAGACATCTCAAAATAATTGTTCCATTATTCACTCAATTCTGTAGGGGAAAAGTCCATTCAAATGTTGATGATATTCAGGTTTGAACAACCTTTTATTGCAATTAAAAAAATATCCTATATTAATAGGCAGTTCTGAAGACATTAAGAATAAGATTGCCAACACTACCAGCAGGATCTGCAAGCCCAATTTCCATTAGATTTTAATAGGAATTAGACATCTATCTTCTAGATTATTTGCTCTCTAGCCTGAATTTGTACCAGATACGTTTACAGAAACGACTTTGTTGCCACAGAAATGCAGCCCCCTCTGGGGAGGAACACAGCTGCTGACTAGTAGACCGTAGTAGCATCGGACGATTATTTAGTTCGAAATGTGGATAATAACATCTGTGACTGAAAATACAATGGGAAAGGAGTTGTTTTGAAGAGAGACGATGTTATTGCCACAGTTGGTCAAAACTGTATTCGTTTTGATTAATTCTGAGGGAGGTCAAAGTATTTTGACAAAAGTTATTATTTTTGTGAGTTTTTAAACTGGTTTTGGACCATCTCTATTAATTATCCGAGTTATTTGAAATGAGTCAGAAAAGGCTTCCATCCCCGAGACTCCTCTGTCTGGAAGATGATTGATTATAGTCTTTCTGTCCCCTGATCTACCAGGATCCTTTTCTCTCAGGTTCTGGATACAAAGTCTCTAACTGTGTCTCCCGGTCATACAGTGCATGGAGCAAACACTCTTTTTGTCCTTCCGAGGGGGAGCCGAGTTAGTCTGTAACAGGAAAAACTTAAAAAAAAAACAAAACAAAAGGTCTGGTAGCACTTTAAAGACGAACAAAACATGTAGATGGTATCATGAGCTTTCATGGGCACGACCCACTTCACTCTTCAATCTGTTGCTCATTCTTGAGCTTAAGATCCTTTAGTTCCTTACTTGCTGCCTTATAGTTGTGTCAGCAAGTCATCTTCGCTCAGGAGGGAGCTCACAAGGCCTGCCTGTGCTACCCCATTCCCTATCCTACCCCATTCCCTATCCTAGAGTCCTGCTTTTTATCTCAGCCCTTCTCCTTCACCTCTTCCAGCTTGAATGAATCTGTCTGAGCTTCTTTGCTTATTAGCCCACTGAGGATTTTAACCTCATTCCCCACTGCATTTTGCTGGACCTTAACTTTGGTCTGGGTTTCTTCGGTATCTGGCTGAGCCTTCTTTCCCCCTTTGGGTCTGAGCCAATGCTGCCTGCAGAGCCGAGTTTTGTTCCCTCTGTCCTTCAGTCTCCACCTATGCCCAGGCCAACTCCTGTCCTACCTGGATGAGGTGACTAATAACGTTCTCTCTGGAAAGTTTAGTCTCGTCTAGTTCCTGTTGGTATTTTCTCAGTAGGTCCCTCACATCCAGGCCCTTCTGTGCCTATTTGTGGGTTCTTTTTTGAGGTTCTCTCACCACAACTTTCAGCCCCTCTGCTTTCTTTCCTGAATCGTTGTCCTGGGCCTTCCGCATGAGAGCTAAGTAGCTCACCCAGTCTCCCCCCAAAATTACAGGCCAGGGCAGGTCCCTGACCATGCCAACGCAAAGTCAAGCTCTCTGGCCCTGTACCTCCATTTCATCTCTGCCATGAGGTGGAAAATTGCCTAGGGAGGTTGTGGAATCTCCATCACTGGAGATATTTAAGAGCAGATTAGATAGACATCAATCAGGGATGGTCCTAGATGGCTCTTGGTCCTGCCGTGAGGGCAGGGGACTGGACTTGACGATCTCTTGAGGTCCCTTCCAGTTCTAGTGTTCTATGATTCTAGGATTAGTTCTAATCTATTAGAGTTCTTTGAAGGGGTCAACAAACATGTGGACAAAGAGGATCCAGTAGATATAGTGTACTTAGATTTCCAAAAAGCCTTTGACAAGGTCCCTCACCAAAGGCTCTTATGTAAATTAAGTTGTCATGGGATAAGAGGGAAGATCTTTGCATGCACTGAGAATTGGTTAAAAGACAGGAAACAAAGGGTAGGAATAAATGGTAAATTTTCAGAATGGAGAGGGGTAACTAGTGGGCTGTGTCTAGACTGGCAAGTTTTTCTGCAAAATCAGCCGCTTTTGCAGAAAAACTTGCCAGCTGTCTACACTGGCCGCTTGAATTTCTGCAAAAGCACTGACTTCCTACTGTAAGAAATCAGTGCTTTTTGTGGAAATACTATGCTGCTCCCGTTCGGGCAAAAGTCCCTTTTGCGCAAAACTTTTGCACAAAAGGGCCAGTGTAGACAGCTGAGATTTGTTTTCCATAAAGCCCGATCGCAAAAATGGCGATCGGGGCTTTTTGTGAAAGCGTCTAGATTGGCACGGATGCTTTTCCGCAAAAAGTGCTTTGCGGAAAAGCCTCCAATCTAGATGCTCTTTTCCGAAAATGCTTTTAACGGAAAACTTTTCCGTTAAAAGCATTTCCGGAAAATCATGCCAGTGTAGACACAGCCGTGGTGTTTCCCTAGGGTCAGTCCTAGGACCAATCCTATTCAACATATTCATAAATGATCTGGAGAAAGGGGTAAACAATGAGGTGGCAAAGTTTGCAGATGATACTAAACTGCTCAAGGTAGTTAAGACCAAAGCAGACTGGTGAGATCTTTTTGAAGTTCTTCAGACTAAGTGACTGGGCAACAAAATGGCAAATGAAATTTAATGTGGATAAATGTGGATTGACCTTTGGGTTGCCAACCCCCCGGCTTGGCCTGGAGTCTCCCAGAATCAGCATCAACCTCCCGGTGACTATCGAAAGTGATACTGGAGATTTTAATAGTTTTTAAGAAAATGCTGTTATGTCAGGTTGGACAAAAATATCTCCTGGAATAGCTTTAGTTAGAGTTGGCAACCTACTTGACATAAGCATCTGAGCTAATACGTTCATTTTGATTCTGATCTATGGATAGTGACTCATTCACAGTGTCTTAAAGTATCTGCCCTAGATATCAAGACAGCAACAGCCAGACTGTTAACAGCTGGCTGAAAAAGAGTAGCCAAGCCAGCTAACAACTAACAGATGCCTTTGCACAATCTAACACTTCAAGTCACTGAAAATACTTTAGGCAATTAATATGGGTCCCCTCCTGCTTAGTCTAAAACTGCATCTCTACTGAGACAGGCCGAAGTTTGCCTGGTGGATTTGAATAAAGACCATATTTCCCCACCCGTTCAGTATTTCTTTGCTATTTAAACAAAAATATTAAAGCACACGTAGGAGACACCATGAATGTAAGTGGATTTTTCAGGGTTGAGAATTAAAACACTGGACTCCTGACCATCATTTATTTTAGAAAGTTCCGTCTCTTTTCTGCCACCAACCTGTTTTTATTAGCGTTCTCTGTGTTGAATTAGAATCGTCCATTTATAAGTGACTAGCAGGAGTTATCCAGCGTTGCTCGGGAAAGTGGAGGAACAAAATTTAGAAAAACAGTAGTCCATTATCATTTTTTAAATGGTAGAAAAGTTGCACAGTTCTATAGGGATAAAAAGATTTTAAAAAGTATAAAACAACCAATTTTACATGTTATCAAAAACTTTATTGTAAACTATATTTGTTTCATTATTCTAACAAATATGTACACATTTTTTCCACTTCCAACTCTTGAACAGCAACATAGAGCTGTCCATGTGAAAAGCAAGATGTCTCCAAATCAATTCCAACTACTTTAAGCGACTGTCCTTGCGTTTTGTCAGTATACATTGTTGAAATGTAAGTTGACAGTTGATATAACTGAGGTGAGGAGCCTGAGGAGAGGGAGGGGGAGAGAGCCACGCGCCTGCCGCCGGCGCCACGCCTGCCCTCCACTTCCTTGTTCCTCCGCTGGCCTTAGTGAGCAACTGTCCCCGCTGCTTTCCCCAGGAAGACACTTCTCCTCACACTGCCAAGCTCTGTGCAGCTCTGGGGAGAGGCGTTGGTCTCTCATCTCTTCCCTCCCAAAGTACCTTAAAACCACCTCCTGGATAAAAGGTTATCCCATGCAAAGTTTGGTTGCGGTATCTCTTAGGGTGTGTCTAGACTACAGGGTTTTGTCGATAAAAGTGGACTTGTCAACAAAACTATACCTGCGTCTACACTGCCACTGAGTTCTGTTGATGTAACGTCAACAGAATTCAGCAGTTTTGTCAACAGCTGTAAACCTCATTCTACAAGGAAGAGTTCTGTTGACAGAAGGGCTACGTCTACATTGGCATGATTTTGCGCAAGAACTCTTTTGCGGCAAAGTTCTTGTGCAAAAACTCTTCCAGAAGAGAACGTCTACACTGGCACGTGCTTTTGCGCAAGATCATCCATGCCAGTGTAGACACTCTCTTGCAAGAAAGCTCTAATGGCCATTTTAACCATAAGACTTTCTTGCGCAAGAAATTCATGTTGCCTGTCTACACTGGCCTCTTGCGCAAGAACAGTTGCGCAAGAGGGCTTATTCCTGAGCGGGAGCATCATAGTTCTTGCGCAAGAAGCACTGATTTCATACATTAGAACGTCAGTGTTCTTGCGCAAGAACTCGCGGCCAGTGTAGACAGGCAGCAAGTTTTGGCGCAAAAGCGGCCACTTTTGCACAAGATCGCGCCAATGTAGACAGCCAAGGTGTTATTGCATCTACACTGTCCTTTGTGTCTACACTGTCATGTCGACAAAGCGGATTGCTTTGTCGACAGAACTGGATGTAGTCTAGACGCTCTTTGTCAACAAAACTTCTGTCGACAAAAGCCTGTAGTCTAGACATACCCTTATAGGCTATGTCTACACTGGAGGCTTCTTGCACAAGAACATCTTGCTCAAGAACACATCCACACTGCCATGTGTGAGATGTGCTTTTGTGCCAGAGTGCCCATGGCAGTGTGGATGCTCTCTTGTGCAAGAAAGTTCCGATAGCCATTTTAGCTATAGGGCTTTCTTGCGCAAGAAACCCCTGCTGAGCGTCCACACTGCCCTCTTGTGCAAGAGCTCCAGCACAAGAGGGCTTACACCTGTTAAAAAAAGAGCGTAGCTCTTGCACAAGAAGCCCTCTCTTACCACGCCGTACCATAAATCTTCTTGTGCAAGAGCGGGTAAGTAGTGTGCACACTTTCCAGAAGAACCGCCGTTCTTGCGCAATATGCCAGTGTAGACATAGCCCTGGTGTCCAAATTATTAGCACACAGACATACAAACATTCTCTTTTATATATTGATTTAGGCCCAGAGTCTCAAAGGTATCAATAGTCTTCTGAAATCAATGGAATTAGGCACCTAAATACCTTTGAGAATCTGGCCTTTAGAAGCTTAAATCTCATTGAAAGTCAGTGAGTGAGGTAAGGTTCCTAAATTATGTTCACAAGTGGGCTTGAGGGTTCCAACTCCTGTAAGTGCTTTTCAAAATTTTACACCTCGGCTGAAAAAAGTCTCAATGGGACTGAGGATATTTAAAAAATAAATACACTTTCCATTAAAGCTGCAAAATATTAATCTCTAGGTATTTGTCTATTAGA
This sequence comes from Rafetus swinhoei, assembly GCA_019425775.1. Taxonomy (NCBI): domain Eukaryota; kingdom Metazoa; phylum Chordata; order Testudines; family Trionychidae; genus Rafetus; species Rafetus swinhoei. The sequence continues at coordinate 20,262,064 of CM033445.1, read as the reverse complement.
TGGTGCTTCATTTTATGAGTTTGGAAACTTGGAGGCTTTGCATAGAGGAAGGAGCGGGGTGGGGGGGAGGAAGGAGAGAATGCAAGCTTGTTTTTCCTGTAGCCACCAGCAAAATTCCTCCTTCCTAACAAAAATCCTTCCTTATTCATGTCTATATTGCATTGGATTTCAGTACACAGCAACTTTTCCTTAGTGCCATGGGAATATCATGAATTATAACACCTTTCCAAATTTAACCTGATGTTAGCATGGCAAGGGTTAAATAGCCTCATCCCCTAAAGAGAGTTAACCACAGGTTGCATTTAAATAACCCAGCTAACAAGAAAACCTCTTCTCTTAGCACTGACATGGACCTCGTCTCAGATTATAGGCTGGAAACAGTCCCCATTATGCAGTTTTATTAACCTGCTGAAGCTCTCTACTCCAAGCTGGAATTTAATGGAACAAACCGTTAACCCAAAAATGGGATGCAAGAATAAAGACAAATACCAACACAAGTGCTAGGAGAAGAGAAAAAGCCTCATATATAGTTTGTTCTGACTTCAGAACAGAGTTGCTCAGAACATTTCAATCAAAGTGGGTTTTTCTCCTTGATCAAAGTCAGGCCTTTTTAATTATGTTTATTTTCACAACTTCCTCACCTCCATTTTCTGATATCTTCTATTATTGTTAGTCTCAGACCAAGTCTACAGTAGACAGCCTAAGGTATAGCAACTCCAGGTACATAGAATACATAGCTAGAGCTGATTTACCGTAAGCCAAGTTCACCACTATCTTCAATGGGAAGTCAACAAGAGCAAATTTTCCCACTGGCTTCCCTTATGCCTCATGACTGCAAGGAGTACCAGCACCAGCCAGAACTGCCCTCAGCATTTGATTTAGCAGCTCTTAACGAGACCCATTAAATCAAATGCCAGAAGATTGATCTCTAGCATGGCAAGTGGAGACCTGAGCACGCCCCCCCAAGGCACCTCCTGCTGGTCACTCTGGGAATTAGCTCTTTAGCCCTGGAGTGCCCCCTTTCAGCTCATGTCATGGTTGCCATGACAGGTACCATCTCCTATCAGTACCCCTGCACTCTAGGGTCCTCCTCTCCCAGGGAATCCCAATCCCACCTTGCCTCAGTGACCCACTGCCAGTCAACTAGCCCCTTACCTCAAGGATAAACTGCAGTCTGAAATGGCCACTCAGCATTGGCAAGGGGGTGTGGACCTCCTGCCTTTGCCTGTCCTGGCTGCCTCTCTGCAGCCCTAGTATTCTCAGGCCTTGCAGCCTGGGAGCAAGTTCAGACCAGAGCTCCCCTGTCCTGTCCTGTCCTGTCACTGTCCTGTCCTGTCCTGCTCACAGCCTCCCTAGCAGCCAAATCCTTCCTATTCCCTAGTAAGAGTGTCTAGGCTGGACCCTCCAGGAGCCCTCATTTATACAACCCCAGCTAGGCCCTTATTGGCTACATCTGCCTCAGCTGTGGGGCTTTGCTGGCTCAGCCCTCTGGGTTGTCACACATGGCCTTACTCTATCAATTAGCCCAGACCTAATCTACAGCATTTGTCACAAAAAGACTTCCCTATTGCCTTTTATAGCTTCCCTCAAGAAATTGGGAGGTTAATTTATGTTCAGGGCAGAGCTTAGTGATTAGCTCCACCCTTGACACCTCCCTATATAAATGGAGTTTCAAGGTTTTGTTCTTTTTCCTTTCCCCAAATAGGGGTTACCTAAAATGTGTTCCCCATGAAAAAGGGGGTATGTATTTTTCTATGTTCTGCTAGAGTAAGAGGTTTTTCTTTTTGTATTCCAGAGAGGAAAAGGCTTTTGGAATACACTTCATACTCCCACTTAGTGTCAGAAGCAAACTTAAACTTATGGCAACTCTAAGTTAATTTCATTAGAGAAGCTGATTATATTGGTGATTAGAATGAAGAAGAGTGCAAAACAAGCAATGATACTAAGGTCCCTATGGCAGCCTTGCCAACCCTCATTACTCAAAAATCATGATACTAGCTTTAAAATCATGACACTTTTAACAAAATAATAAATATAAGGGTCTGTTTATTTACCTTCAGGGTGTCCTTATTTTACATGTTCCAGGGGGTTTTTCAGCATCCACAGGAGGTAGAAAGTTACTATTTTTGAAATAGACAGCAGAGATTCTCATGTCATCAACTGATTTGTGAGCTATGGAGTTAAGATTAAGAACGACATCAAATATCAGAGTGGGCAGTAGTGCGGTTGAATTCATTAAGAATTTAAAACTTCCTCATTTTTCAAGTTTTGCTGATTCACATGCTGGGAATGAGAGGAAGGAAGCATCCACAAACAACAAAATTACACTTCGCCCAGAACTATCCCACAGCTAACCTTTAGATGGTTTTAAAGCTTAAGTTTCTCTTTCTCCTCAACAGGATGTGCCCTGGTGTCTGCTGGATCCAGAAGTGAACATGCCCAGTTACTATGGCATGCCCCGTCCTGTCCTTACAATATTACTAGATTTTGGAGTGTAGATGTTATTCAAAGTGTCAGGCATTCTAAACCCTGTTCAAGTCACTTAGGCAAATGACCAGAGCTTGGTATCATCAGATTCAGTTTTCAAATATTCAGCTTTACAAAGTAACAAAATATCCAAGCCTCTTAGCTCCCATTTATTACTGTACCTCTTAGATATCCCAAATGAGACTGGGACACCATTGTGCTAGATGATGTACAGCTATCTAATAAAAGGTACTCCCTGCATCAGAGAGCTTAAAGTTGCTGTGTAGACGTACCTTTACTGTTCTTCATTCATGGTATATGAACTTATGTTACTGTTTCCGCTACCTGGTGTAGGATAAAGGAAATTTAAAAAAACCAACAATGGTCCTGTGGCAATTGAGAGACTAACAAAAATATATAAATAGTACCATGAGCTTTCCTGGGTACAACCCACTTCTTCAGATGACAAATATGGAGCAAGGCCATAATTTTGTTAGTTTTAAGGTGCTACAGGACCATTGTTGTTTTCTAAGTTGTTTTAGTTACAGGCTAACATGGCTACCCCTCTGAGACTGATAAAGGAAATGTTTTTAACAGGAGAACACCAAATAATGATGAACACATAACAATGTTTTTTGTCAACTGGGTGAAAATTTGCAAGCTACGTAGGATTAGTAAACATTTTTGTGAATATCTAGTAATAAAATAATTCGATAAATCTGAAGAACGGTAGTGAGTGCTTTTACTTGCAATTTAGTCTTTATTATATGATCAGCCTCGGTTTGGCTTATGAGCTATTGCTTGGCAAGGAGGAACCAAAATAATCTCAGGACCTTCTATACTGTTCATTCACCCAAAGGGTTTTGGCTGCATCTGCTTCTGGCCTTTAGGTTGCTGATCTCCCCACCTAGCTAGGAATCTTGAGAGAGTTATAATTACACATACACGTTACATGTGTGTACATGTTGTGCTTTACACGTTAGCTGATTACTTTAAAGCATTGCAGATTCGAAGGTTTCTCTCAGTACAAGTAATGCTATATTGAGCAGACACACATTCAGCCCTATTCATTATGCATTACTGGAAAACAACATGAGAAATGGCATGGGCTTAGTCTACCTGCATCCTAGCATCTGGTAGGGCTATGCCTCAGTTTCCCTTCTCTTTCAGGGCCCACCTCATTAAATAGACAACACACAAATGTCCTTCCTGTGGTTTCCTTTATTGTTAACTAGCACATTTATCCAGTGTTGCTTGGATCCTAAATTCAATTAGTTTGTGCACTTTCCCCTTGCTCTCTGACAGTGAAAAGAGAACTAGATACATTCATGGAGGTTAAGTCCATTAATGGCTATTAGCCAGGATGGGTAAGGAATGGTGTCCCTAGCCTCTGTTTGTCAGAGGATGGAGATGGATGGCAGGAGAGAGATCGCTTGATCTTACCTGTTCGGTTCACTCTCTGGGGCACCTGGTATTGGCCACTGTTGGCAGACAGGATACTGGGCTGGATGGCCCTATGGTCTGACCCAGTATGGCCCTTCTTATGTTCTAACAGCCAGCAACATCCCATATGAATCTGGGGCGTCCATCCTCCTACCCTCCCTAAAGGGCTTCTGGGGGTGGGAAGCTCAGGGTTGGGCCAGTCCTGGAGGGGAAGGGGCATACTCCCAACCAGCCCCTTTCACCTGCCTGGAGACACTGTTGCTTTTCTGTATGATTTTCTGAGAAGCAATCCCATTCCAGGCACATCCCATTTTCCTGGCACAACCAAACCCTTATATTGCTTTACGTTAGGGTAAGCGGAAGCTGCACACTGCATTGGGTGGTCCTAGCTCTTACTGTTTAGGAGTTCTTGAACAAATAGACAGACAGACAGACAAACTTTGTCAAATATATAAGCCTTCACACCAGTATCAGGCCTCTCCAAGTCTTTTCACCGCTTATATTAGAGCTTCCCAGCCGTCTGTAGCCTAGCAGGCTCTAATCACAGTATACTGTATCTACTCAAAGGCCCTTCCTGGACTGTGTGCATCCCAATGGTCTTAGGTATCACATGCTTGCTGTCAGCCATGTTACTTAGCACTGCACCTCCTATCTGTCTAGACAGCATCTTCCACAGTCCTTTTGCTTTTTGAGGCATACATGATGGCAGCGCATGCACCCAGAGCACCAACGTCCCTTTATCAGACCGAGGCAACAATATGGCACACTGAATCAGGTGGAGAAATATGCCATTCTTCAGAGAAGAATAACTGAATTTTCAGCAACAATAAAACCCATTGGGCTCGATTAGCACTTTCATTTCAAATAAAGGTCTGTGGCAAGGAGATAACATGATCCTTTATCTCAGCAGAAGTGAATTTGGCATTTGTGGGTAAATATAATAGGTCAAAATGAATGTCCCTTTTTGAGAGGGAACCAAACAAACACAAACAATGTCTAGACTATGTTATTTTTCTGAAAGGAGATATGCAAATTCGGCACTAATTTGCATATCTTCTTCCGATCGCTTTTTCAAAGTGGGTTTTTTGAAAGTGGAAGTAGTCTGGACGTGGTTTTTTTGGAAAAAACCTTTTTGAAAAAACGCTCTTCCTAAAAAAAGGGAGGTTTATGCGGTTTTTTCGAAAAAGGGGTTTTTTCCCGAAAAAAACGCATCCAGACTGCTTTCACTTTCGAAAAACCCACTTTCGACAAAATGATTGGAAGAAGATATGCAAATTAGCATTGAATTTGCATATCTCCTTTCAGGGAAAAAACATAGTCTAGCCATAGCCTTAGCTGGTTCACAACAGCAGTCTTTGCTCACCACGCTCCGACAGAGCACTGCATGCATCACTTGCAATGAATTTTCATGGAAGTTTGTTAGACTAAACCTCGGATACTTTTCCCTCTCTCTAGCCAATAATCCAGCAGCCCGAGGCTCACATGCAAATAGCAATAGAAAAACAGGCTGCAGCTCAAAAGATGGGGCATACCAGAAAATAGCAAAGATAATTTTACCTGATATCACATCATCAACAACGGCTACACAAAATGATTGTGAATTATGGTGGCCTGCTGTGCATATGATTTCCCCCAGCTGCTATCACAGCAGTCACTTTCCTGAAAATTAAGTGCATGTTTCATCTGCTCGCAGGAAGAGAGACAGGAAAAAAACCACAAACATCTCTTGCTACAGATACTCTAAAGTGGAATGAAGTCAGCAATCCACTCCATTCTTAGTTCTCTGGGCCTGGATTTAGGGAGATGCTATGGGGCAACACTAGCAGGATAGGCTGTGTTAATTAGTCTAGGAGCCAGAGAAGGACTACCAGATCTCTATCCAGCAACTCTGATATGTTCATTGAATTTAAATAACCCCAATTTGACTCCTGTCTCTTCTGTATAGCAGGGGACATTACACAACACAGATTGTTTCAGGTTCTGTCTTCCAAACCAGACAGCAGTATTTATAAACCCTGAACATCACCAGGAAGGGTGCAATATCATCATTCCATTTCCCACATCTCGGGCTATGTCTACACTACAGAGTTTTGTCGGAAAAACAGCCGTTTTTCTGAAAAAAAGTCACTTACATCCACACTGCAATCACGTTCTTTGGAGAAAAAAAATTGAAAGAACAGAGGGGTGTTTCCAACATCAGTAAAGCTCTTTCTACGAGGAAGAAGCCTTTTGCTGAAAGAGCTCTTTCGGAAAAAGGCGTGTGTGGATGGGGAAAAGGGAGTTCTTTTGAAAGAAGAGGAAAGAGGAAAAAGCACAGGTCCCTGGTGGCCACTCCGTCCATAGTAATCACAGCTTAAATGCGAGAGTGTCCATTCAGTGTGGACGCTATCTTTCGAAAAAGCAGATCGCTTTTTCGATGCGCTTTGGCAGCGTGGACGCTCTTTCGGGAGATGTTTTTTCAGAAGATCTCTTCTGGGAAAGCTTCTTCCAAAAGAAGCCTGCCGTCTAGACGTAGCCTCAGCCTCTCTCAGGAAATGAGGAGGCGATGGGGTGTGTGCGTTGGCCTTTTTCATGTGACACTGCAGCAGGAAACACCTTCCTGAGCACTTACAATGCAAACACTGTGCCTGAATGGAGCAGTTTTGGTTTGGCACTGCTTCCTTGTTGTGAAACTGATGAAGCACAGCACTTGACTAATAGCCTTGAGTCGTGGTGGGCAGCTTGTGGCCCATGAGAAATTTTGTTTACTATGGTCCACATACAGGATTGCTGAATTCTGCTGATTTCTGTCAACGTAGGTTTTTTCCTACCAATATTACTAAAGTGGCATGCACACAAAGCCAGGACACCAGAGGCAAGGTGCATGTTGATTGCACGCAACGTTGACTGTGACTGCATCCAATCAAAGTGCTGCTACAATTCAATTGGCACGCCGTGGAAATTCTAGTTATGCAAGCGCAGGTAGCAAAACGACCACATCCCGGGAGACCGTCTTGATGACGACAATCTTGCGGCCCACTCGGAGGAAGGAGGGCCACTCGTGTGGCCATTCACTAGCCTAGGCTGCCCATCACTGGCCCAGAGGCTTAGAAGAAGGGAACTCAACTAATATCATCCCTTCCTCCACCCATTATCATTCTGTTCCAAGCAAATGCTGACTGGTAAACCATGTGGTTGTTCCATTTTCTGGCAGATTTTACTAACAAACGAAAAATAAAACGTCACCCCCCTTCTATGTCTCAGGATCCCAAAGTACTTTTTAAGGTAAGCCCCACAGTCTCCTTGAGCTCTGGGTCGGCGTGATGTTATGCCACTTTTTAAGCACTGGGAACAGGGGGCACAGAGAGGCAAAGTGGCTGCCATGTCCTGACACAAGCCTGGTCCAAAGTGAAAGGTTTAGTGCAGGGATGGGGAACGTAAGGCCTGGGGGCCGAATGTGGCCCCAGGCTTGCTTGAATCTGGCCCGCAGGGATGGGGAACGTAAGGCCTGGGGGCGGGATGTGGCCCCAGGCTTGCTTGGATCTGGCCCTTGAGGTTCTGGACCCCACTCCTAGTACTGGGGAGCCCGTGCTAGCACTCCAGCTTCCTCGCTGTCCTCCTGGGGGCCTGGTGCACACAAAATCTTCTATCCTGGGCCCCCTTATGCTCAGTGTGCAAGGGGAATGTGAGAATGTGGGAATATTTCTCCTTCTCAGTTGGGGTTCACGTTAGTGAGAGTTTGGTTGGGTTTTTTTGCCTCTCACTTGTATGCAGCCCCTGACTGATTTTTCTGTGGGTCTGCGGCCTCCGACCCAAAAAAGGTTCCCCAGCCCTGGTTTAGTGGTCGGGCATTAGCCATGCGGTCAGGAGGCTGGGGTTAAACTCCTTGTTCTGCCTCAGACTTTCTGTTTGACCTTGGGCAAGTCAGTTAGGCCCACATCCCCAAAGGTCCGTAGGCACCTAAACACCTCTGAGGATCTGGGGCTTTTCCTCAGTGCCTCAGTTCCCTATCTGTAAAATGGGGAGAATGGCCTCCCAAGGCTCTTATGGGGATAAACACATTAAAGATTGTGCGGTGCTCCCATGATACGGCGATGGAGGCCATTTTAGAACCTAAGGTAGTGCTGGGAACTGAGGCCCTGACATTTCCTCACTCATAGTTCGCATATGAAGCTATCACCTGTGAGTGCCTCAAATCTAATCTTGTCCTAGGTTTTAACACTGCCACCCATGTACTGACCTGACACCTTCCACATAAAATTTGTAGCAAGAGTGAAGTCTCTAAGGGGGTGTCATGGGGTCTTTGGGAATTCCTCCTGTTCAAAATTCTGCTTGTGGGGGCAGAGGTAAAAGGGGTTTATTGGTCAGAAGGGGATGTTAGCATTGTCTCAGAGAGGAGTGAATGCAGATTCTGAGAGTAAAACAAAAGCCACAGTGGTTGAGATGTGATTCTAATTTATACAACTGGTCCTTTATAGATCTCCACAGGCAGTTATCCAGGCCTTCAGTACGATACCAAAAAGCATTAGAGATTTATCTGTGTGTGGAATAGAATCTACAGTACACAAAAGTCTGGGTGACATTAAAAGAGCTTGAACTGCCGATGCACCAGGGTATAGACTTTACGTGCAACATTTTCCAGGTGTGGACTCAGGTATATGACCAGGATTTGTGCACCTCTCTGAAAAAATCCAGACTGTGTGACAATTATGGCCACTGCTGGATGCAAAACACTTGCAAATTTTTGAGATGGAGAAAGGGTTGTTGTTTTCATTCAAACTATCGACTTACCCAGGTTTTGGACCTACACTGAGGGAACGTCTACACAGCAATATTATTTCAAAATAATCGTTATTTGTAAATAAGTGTTATTTTGAGATAACTTCGTCCATGTCTATACAGCAGGCAGTTATTTCGAAATAATGTCGAAAAACTGTCAAGCTGGAGGACTTCTTCCTTTGACTCCTATATCCCTCATTGTATGAGAGTAAGGGAAGTTGGAGGAAGAGTGCTCTATTTCGAAATAAGTGCTGTCTAGATGCTTCCAATTTTGAAATACGCTATTTCGAAATAAGGAACACAATTGGCGTAGCCCCATTTGTGTAGCTTATTGCGAGGTAAGCCCTGCTGCATAGACGCACCCTGACAATGTTATAACCTAATCGGAGAAATGCAATTTGAGTTTAAATGCTCTTTCCCTTTTGAAACCTGAATTTCAAAATTCCATCCTCCACTGCTAAAAGGTAGGACCTACAAGCACGGTCTTGTAGTTACTTCCTCTGGTGGCTCCCCTGTAGCAGCCCGTTAACTTGTCCTCCAGAGATGGGTTGACATCACTGATTTGCCCAAAGATCTTTGAGCAAGATGAGGTCTTATATCAGGTGGAGTTGTTGAATGGAAACCAACATGCTTGACATAGCTGTATCCCAAACACAGGGGAAAGGAAATAGAGAACCATTTGCCAAATGGAAGAGCATAAAATCATTAAAGGGAGAGGGGGGGAAATGTTATTTTTCTGCCTTCCAAGAGGGCATTTCAAACAACGGAGAGACTCACTCGGCTATCCCTCTGAAGCTTATCTACTTACTGTCTCTTTTTTCTTCTTCCCCTCCATTTTTTTCCTCCTTCACTTATTTATTCTTGAATCTGGACTTCAAACACTCCAGTCATCTAAAGAAGTGGGCTGTGCCCATGAAAGCTCATGATACCATCAACATGTTTTGTTAGTCTTTAAGGCTACATCTACACTGTAAGGTTTTTGCGCAAAAATGGCCGTGTTTGTGCAAAAAACTGTGGAGTATCCACACCTCAAATGCGCTTTTGCACAAGTAAATCATCAGTAAAAAGGCAGAACAGAGGGCTTTTGCCGGTGTCGGCAAACCTCCTTCTACGAGGCATAACTCCCTTTTGCACTACAGCTATTGAACAAAAAGGCAAGTGTGGACTCTCCAGAGAGGTTTCTTGCGCAAGAAACTCATATGGGAAAAAGCACAAGTGCTCTGAGGGCCATTCTGTGAATGGCCATCAGAGCTTTCTTGCGCAAAAGAGTCCGTGGCCGTGTGGACACTCTCTTGCGCAAAAGCACATCACTTTTGCCATGTGCTTTGAGGTGTGGATGTGCTCTTGCACAAGAGGTTTTTGTGCCAAAACTCTTGTGCAAAAGGCTTCTTGTGCAAGAAGCCGGCAGTGTAGACGTAGCCTAAGGTGCTACTAGACTATTTGTTGTTTTTTATGTTTTTCCTGTTACAGACTAACTCGGCTCCCCCTCGAAAGCTCATGGAGAGAAAGGGATTTTTTTAAAGGTGGGGGGAGCTGTTTCAGGTTTCACAGAATCAGAATAGTGCCATGCAGAGAAGCATAGTAGCCTGCTGAGAAAGCGCCTTGCTGCACAATGGCAAATCGCTCATGGGCAACGATGGAAACTTTAATCCCCGCTCTGCTCAGAATGCAACCCGCGTAGCCACTCAAGCCACACAATAGCACTTTTGTCGCTCCCAGCGACAAACATCACGTTGAAAAGGGTACAGCTGTGGAGGGAGGGGGGTCTCCATATGCACCATTTTTGGCTGGCTACCAATGTACAGATGCACTGTGCTCTCTCAACGAGCCTGCACAGGCTATTTTGTATTCATTCTTAGGGAAGAGGGAAGGAAATGGAGGGAGCGGTGTGAGTTTGAAGTCATTCAGGCTTCAGTGAGTTACAGTGATAAGCTGACTTGGCCAGCTGGCGAACACGGGGGGATTTCATTCGCTGAAGGAGGCAGGTGGGAGAAACTGGGGAGAAGCTGCATCTGGCGACTGGCTTGCAACCCGGTCATAACTGGATCATCCTGTCTGCAGTCCATGCACACTACATTTAGCTGACCCCGGTCACGAGGGATGTCCGAACCTTCAATTCACATAGGCATCCACAGTTCCAGATGCTTATCAAAAACTTTGGCACTTTCATCAACAAATACTGGCCCTTCCCTACGTGCTGTGCAATATTACTAGGGGAAGGCCTGATAGATGCCTTCCTCTCTTGTTGGAGTCTCATTTTCAGGAGTCAACCAGATGGCTTTTTAGCTTATTCTGAAGTCTGGGCATCTTCTGGGATGGGTGTATCAGTCGTACTCAAGTAATCTATGTTCTCTTGGCTGGGAGGCTACGTCTAGACTATAGGCTTCCTGCACAAGAAACTTTTTTCAGAAGAGATCTTCCGAAAAAAACTTCTTGTGAAAGAGCACGTCCACACTGCAAAAGCACATCAAAAAAGCGATGCGCTTTTTTGAAAGATAGTGTCCAGACTGCCTGGACACTCTCTCGCATTTAAGCTGTGATTGCTATGGACGGAATAGCCACCAGGGCACCTGTGCTTTTTCCTCTTTCCTCTTCTTGCAAAAGAACTCCCTCTTTCACGTCCACACACCCCTTTTTCTGAAAGAGCTCTTTCGGAAAAAGGCTTCTTCCTCGTAGAATGAGGATTACCAATACCACAAAAACCCCTCTGTTCTTTCGATTTATCTCCGAAAGAATGCAATTGCAGTGTGGACATTCCTCAAGTTTTGCCAACAAAACTCTGTAGTGTAGACATACCCGGAGGGCTGCATCTTGAAACACGGTTTCCAAGTGTTGTAGAAGAATTAGGGAACCATGAAAAGAGCTGCTCATTTCTTGTTAACATGCTCTTCTTTACTTTAGCAAAGAATCATAGAGCTGGAAGAGACCTCAGGAGGTCATCAGATTCAGCCCCATGCCCAAAGCAGGACCAATCCCAACTAAATCAACCCAGCCAGGGCTTTGTCAAGCTGAGACTTAAAAACCTCCAGGGATGGAGATTCCACCCCCTCCCTAGGTAACCCATTCCAGTACTTTACCACCCTCCTAGTGAAATAGTTTTTCCTAATATCCAACCTAGACCTCCCCCACTGTAACCTGACACCATTGCTCCTTGTTCTGCCATCCGTCACTACTGTGAACAGCCTTTCTCCATCCTCTTTGGAACCTCCCTTCAGGAAGTTGAAGGCTGCTCTCAAATCCCCCCTCACTCTTCTCTTCTGCAGACTAAACAAGCCCAAAACCCTCAGCCTCTCCTCATAGTTCATGTGCTCCAGCCCCCAAATCATTTTGGTAGCCCTCTGCTGGACCCTCTCCAATGCCTCCACATCCTTTCTATAGTTGGGGGCCCAGAACTGGACACAATACTCCAGATGTGGCCTCACCAGACCCAAATAAAGGGGAATAATCACTTCTCTAGATCTGCTGGCAATGCTCCTCCTAATATAACCTAATATTCCATTTGCCTTCTTGGCTACAAGGGCACACTGTTGACTCATATCCAGCTTCTCATCCACTGTAATCCCCAGGTCCTTTTCTGCCGAACTGCTACTTAGCCAGTCATTCCCCCGGCCTGTAACAATGCTTGGTATTCTTCCATCCCAAGTGCAGGACTCTGCACTTGTCCTTGTTGAATCTCATCAGATTTCTTTTGGCCCAATCCTCTAATCTGTCTAGGTCACTTTGGACCCTATCCCTGCCCTCCAGTGTATCTACCTCTCCCCCTAGCTTAGTGTGATGCGCAAACTTGCTGAGGGTGCAATCCATCCCCTCATCCAGGTCATTAATAAAGATGTTGAACAAAACCTGCCCTAGAACCAATCCTTGGGCACGCCGCTAGAAACTGACCGCCAACCTGACATCGAGCCGTTGATCACTATCCATTGGGCCCGACAGTCTAGCCAGCTTTCTATCCATCTTACAGTCCATGTATCCAATCCATACTCCCTTAACTTGCTGGCAAGAATATTGTGGGAGACCATATCAAAAGCTTTGCTAAAGCCAAGGTATATCACATCCACTGACTTTTCCATGTCCACAGAGCTAGTTACCTCATCATAGAAGCTAATCAGATTGGTCAGGCATGACTTGCCCTTCGTGAAGCCATGTTGACTATTCCTGATCACTTTTCCCTCTTCCAAGTGCCTCAAAATGGATTCCTTGAGGATCCCCTCCATGATTTTCCCGGGGACTGAGGTAAGGCTGAGTGGTCTGTAGTTCCCTGGATTGTCCTTCTTCCTTTTTTTAAAGATGGGCTCTACATTTGCCTTTTTCCAGTCATCTTGGATCTCTCCCGATCTCCACGAGTTTTCAAAGATAAAGGCCAAAAGCTCTGCAATGACATTTGCCAACTCCCTCAGTACCCTCGGATGCATTAAATCTGGACTCATGGATTTGTGTATGTTTAGCTTTTCTAAAGTACTAATGTCAGAGAAGTAAGTCACTTATAGATAATTTAGAGAACATTCTTCACATTATGTCTCTCGGGTCTCTGGTGCCAGAATGTGTCTAGAAAGAATTTCCTTAAGATGCTCTGTTTCTTATGGAAAGTTTTGGGTTGTACCCATCCTTCTTGATAGATAGAGATGTTGGATTTTGATTGAATTGCCTAGTAATTCTGTCATGAACTCAACTGCTTTTCCCTCTTTGAACATATTACTAATGGCAACAAGGGAGTTATTATCAATCAAGGCATGCTACATTGTGATCTCTGCCACTGAAATCCATTTCAGATTGGAGGATAAAATGTGATTATATTTACACTTCCCTGACACAATTCAGGCAGCAAAATAACAGCCTTCTGGAGTTATTTTTCTTCTTCATATTTAGATTTGTCAGTATTGTCAGCCATGTGAGTAGAGAGGAAATTATTATAGCAGCTGGGATTCAGTGATACATCTTAGTTGGCTTACAAATAAAGATGCTCAGTTTATTGTGTTGACTCCCTGTCTTTTTCATCTCCAGGTCCCTTGAAAACTATCCAAAACAGTCTCCAGATTGATGACACTGTGTTTCACTCGATACAGCGCCATGTAAATCTACTTTTATTTTTGACATATCCCGTAAATTATTTCTGCTCATAACCTTAATTGGTCTATATTCGTTACAGGAGATGGAATTTATAACTCATGCAGCTGTTTATAAATTAAATTTGCAATTTAGAGAGAAAGCGTAGGATTAAGCACTTTATGCTTTCCCAGTCTGAGTAGGGAAGGCTGTGATAAGATGTGATATGGTCAAATTTTTGCTTGGGGTTTTTTAAATGAATGGTATAACCTCCTTGGGAAAGGAAATGTAGGATCAATTTTGAATCCCTTGAATCTTCCATCAACCAGGTGTTCTCTGTCCCTTTCTGGTGCAGTTACACTTGTTCCTGTCCCACCCAAGATGTTAAGAAAGCAGCAACTGTATTTTAAACGGGTACCGCCTTCAGACCCTCTTATGCTCCACAAAATAAAAAAGAAGACTTTGGCCAAGTGTGAGTTACAGTACATACACTGTGGGGTTTTTCCGGGATACCAGAGGTGATTATTCCCCTTTATTCGGCTCTGGTGAGGCCACATCTGGAGTATTGTGTCCAGTTCTGGGCCCCCCACTACAAAAAGGATGTGGACGCGTCCAGCGGAGGGCAACCAAAATGATTAGGGGGTTGGAGCATGTGACCTACAAAGAGAGGCTGAGGGAGTTGGGTCTATTTAGTCTGCAGAAGCGAAGAGTGAGGGGAGATTTGATAGCAGCCTTCAACTTCCTGAAGGAAGATTCCAAAGAGGATGGAGAGAGGCTGTTCTCAGTAGCGATAGATGGCAGCACAAGGAGCAGTGGTCTCAAGTTGTGGTGGGAGAGGTCCAGGTTGGATATTAGGAAAAACTATTTCCCTAGGAGAGTGGTGAAGCACTGGAATGGGTTACCTAGGGAAGTAGTGGAGTCTCCATCCCTAGAGGTGTTTAAGTCTCGGCTTGACCAAGCCCTGGCTGGGTTGATTTAGTTGGGATTGGTCCTGCCTAGAGCAGGGGGCTGGACTTGATGACCTCCTAAGGACTCTTCCAGCTCTATGGTTCTATGATTCTATGATCCTGGAAAAACTCCACTACGTCCAGGGAATGTGTTTGCAGTTCCGTTTTTTTTTTCTGCAGAAGTGCAAACGTGCTCTTTCAGAAGCCCTGTCTTCCTCATTCCATTCTGAAAGAGGGGGATTTTCTGATATTTGGCCCAGTGTAGATGGGCCAAGTTTCGGAAAAGCCTCTTCCGAAAAAAAAATTGGAAAAAGCTGTAGCGTAGACCTAGCATTAGAGAACACAGCTCCTCACTTACGGTGTCCATCCTCTTCTATGTTTGATGAGCACTTGTCTTTTAATGCCAAGCCATCCTCTCTCTAAAGTTTGGTTGATTGCACACCTGCCCACCAACAAATCTAAAGACATTTTGACTCTTCAGCTGCATTCATTTTAAGGTTCATTCTTCATGTCTTGATGATTGCAATTTTCCAGGCAGAAAATCTTTCTGGCAGAGTATGTACTGCATGTCCAAGAGACACAGCACCTACAGCGGCAGCCCAGGACAATGTATTAATTATTTACCTCTCTTACCATAGTGCCTAGCAGTTCCAGCCATAGGCCAGGACCCCTGTGTACCAGGCACTGTACAAACACAGGACAAAATGATGCCCCTTTCCCAAACAGCTTAGAATCTAAGTAGAGGGCAAAGGTGGGTTGGGATTCTGGGATGATCAGGGGCCAAAGTGACTCAAGGTGCAACTTAGCTCATGTCACCGCCCAGAATCCCTGTAGCAATGTCTTCCTCCAACACGTGTTCTTATTCCAGCAGGCCCCCTCTGCAGGAATTTGTGAGGAAGCCTTTGGAAAACAGCTGATGCTTGTTCTGTGTGTTGCTTCTGCCTAGGGAATTTCCCCTTGCTGGCTAAGAGACTTTTACAGCCTCTCTATGCCACTGCAGAAACTTACAGGCTCTGCAGTGAGGGCAGAATCCCTCATTGCATGTATAGACAGTAGCTTTTTTGGCTTCATCCCTAAGTGGCAGAAGAACAAATCAAACTATAATAGAAACCCAGAAGTGGAGTTTCAATCTGGCTAAGCCTGATTCATGCTTGTATGTTCCTTAAACCATGTCCGTAAACTCTAATATATTACAACTCTAATTCTAAGCCCAAAGAAATTAGCATGAATCATCTTGAGCCATCTATATCAACTTTCGGGGATGGTCCGTAATGTGCTTAATTCAGTGGTCTGCATTATTGCCCTTCCCAGACAAGAAAAGGCCCTCCAAAATCATAGAATCATAGTGCTGGAAGAGACCGCAGGAGGTCATCAAGTCTAGCCCCCTGCCCAAGGCAGGACCAATCCCAACTAAATCAACCCAGCCAGGGCTTTGTCAAGCCAAGACTTAAAAACCTCTAGGGATGGAGATTCTACCACCTCCCTAGCGAACCCATTCCAGTGCTTCCCCACCCTCCTAGTGAAATAGTTTTTCCCAATATCCAACCTAGACCTCCCAAGAGGAAGTTTTTTGTAGATTTGTTTTTTAAATAACAATGGCTTCTTTTTACTTTCACTTCCTTTGTTTACTTGACTCCCTAACGATGCAAATGTGCCACACTTCCCAGTTATTCTTCACAAGCTTTTTTAAAATGAAAGCTGAGATTCTCACCTATCACACAATTCCATGAGCTGGAGCTTTAAGAAAAAACAATAAAATCATCACGATAGTTCAGTCTGTCTATGTAAAGGTACAATACGGTCCCCATTGGTATAGTACCTGAGCACCTCATAGTCTGTAGTGCATTCATTGAGTCTCTACGTACAATTTTTGGGCAAGTTGTGGGCACCATTGTGTCTAGTTCTGGGCACCATTTTCAAGAAAGATGGGGATAATTTGGAGAAGGTCCACAGAAGAGCAACAAAAATGATTAAAGATCTAGAAAACTTGACCTATGAGGGAAGACTGAAAGAATTGGGCGGCTTTAGTTTACAAAAGAGAAGACTGAGAGGGGACATGATAGCAGTTTTCAAGTATCTAAAAGGGTGTTATAGGGAGGAGGGAGAAAAGTTGTTCTCCTTGGCCTCTGATGATAGGACAAGAAGCAATGGGCTTAAATTGCAGCAAGGGAGGTTTAGGTTGGACATTAGGAAAAACTTCCTAACTGTCAGGGTGGTTAAATACTAGAATAAATTGCCTAAGGAGGTTGTGGAATCTCCATCGCTGGAGATATTTAAGAGCAGGTTGGATAGACATCTATCAGGGATGGTCTAGATGGTGCTTGGTCCTGCCATGAGGGCAGGGAACCGGACTTGATGACCTCTCGAGGTCCCTTCCAGTTCTAGTATTCTATGATTCTATGTTTCTATGAATCTGTACCTAAGAGCTATGCAACTGTACCCAAGAGAAGCAACTTTGGTCTGTAACCTAGCAAAGGACAAATGACACCCTCATCAACAGATTTTTCTGTGATTGCATGCTTCATAATCAGGCAATCTTTTGTTATCTGTGGCTTTTCAATCTAAATTATTGACCTGTTTTTAAACTTTATCAAACCATCTATCGGAGGACGATTTTCTCTCGCGCATCAGATTTGGAGGTGAGGATGTTTTTGGAAGACCCGTAACTTTGATAATGAAATATTTAACAGGCAAGGCGAGATTCACTTTCAGTTATTCTACCACTATACAGTAAGATTTCCTTTCCATCACACTTAATAGTGTTTAAAATTCTTGGACATGCTTTCCTTGTAAAACACACTAAATCTACAACATATATTCTTAGCATGCGTTAATTTGGTTAAAGATTCTTCACGAAGTATCAACAGTCATGTCTAATTTTCAAGGATTTATTTTAACGTCAAAATATATTAGGTTATTTTTTTTCTACCCTCTAGTTTCTTGTCATACTGTGTTTCCTTAAGAATGCACATGGGACAGGTGCTTTTTATCCCTGTTAGTTCTTCTAAAATTGTACATTGACATTTCATGTTTCAGATGCCTCTCTCTGCTGGGACACTATCTGATGCCACGGTCTGGATATTAACATTGTGTTCTCTACAGCTGATGACCTAGGACATTTGCATAAATATCAGCATTAACTCTCACTCAGGGTTCGTCTAAACTACATCTCTCTTTCGAAAGAGGGATGTAAATTAGACATATTGAAATTGCAAATGAAGCTGGGATTTGAATTTCCCATGCTTCATTTGCATAATCGTGTCATGGCATTTTTTCTCGAAAAATGCTATTTCAAAAGTGAAACTGCGGTTTAGACATGGTTCTTTTGATAAGAAAAGCCTTTTTCAAAAGATGCTGTAAACCTCATTTTTTGAGGAGTACAGCATCTTTCGAAAAAGGCGTTTCTTTTCGAAAGCACCACGTCTAAACCACGGTTTCACTTTCGAAATAGCATTTTTCGAAAAAAATGCCACGACGCAATTATGCAAATGAAGTGTGGGAAATTCAGATTCATATGCCGGCTTCATTTGCAAGTTTGATCTGTCTAATTTACATCCCCTCTTTTGAAAGAGGGATATAGTTTAGACATAGCCTCAGACTTGTTCCTGGTTAAATTCTCAATTTTCTCTCTTTCTCAGCAAATCAGTTTGTCACTATTAAGGACAACAGATCTAGGCCAATGGTGAACTATTTGTTCTACCGATTAATTCAGAATATGTGCTTTCTATTATACAGTACATGCAAGCCTTTGTTTCTACCAATAGGATTGCCACAAAGAACAAATGATACAGTGGATCTGAATCTACCCCACTAAAATTAGCAGCATTTGTCTTTGCTCCCCATTTAGTCTCAACAAAAGGGATTCCATTACTAAGGGAAGGGAAATGTTGAGTAGTGGTGAGAGCCACAAATGGCTGCCACATTCCACCCTTTTGCAGTGAGTGAAAGAATCCCATTACAGCTAAAACGACACAGCACCCAAATCCAGATCCTGGCATCCTGGACCATCTTCTGTACATGTAACAAAAGGCCCCCATTAACGTATCCTCCAACCTCCCTCATGCGCTAGGTATAACCCTACCCTGGAGATGGGGAACGAGCGTTTACATGGCTTCATGCTGGTTGTACAGAAAGTGAGTGGCAGACCCACTATAGGAACTCAGGGTACATTGACATTGCAGCGCTATTAGAAGGCTAATGGCATATTAGGTTGCATTAGGAGGAGCATTGCCAGCAGATCCAGAGAACTGATTATTCCCCTTTATTCAGCTCTTGTGAGGCCACATCTGGAGTATTGTGTCCAGTTCTGGGCCCCCCACTACAAAAAGGATGTGGAGGCATTGGAGAGGGTCCAGCGGAGGGCGACCAAAATGATTAGGGGGTTGGAGGATATGACCTCCGAGAAGTGACTGAGGGAGTTGGGTCTGTTTAGTCTGCAGAAGCGAAGAGTGAGGGGGGATTTGATAGCAGCCTTCGACTTCCCGAAGGGAGGTTCCAAAAAGGCTGGAGAAAGGCTGTTCTCAGTAGTGAAGGATGGCAGAACAAGGAACAATGGTCTCAAGTTGTGGTAGGAGGGTCCAGGTTGGATATTAGGAAAAACTATTTCACTAGGCAGGTGGTGAAGCACTAGAATGGGTTACCTAGGGAAGTAGTGGAGTCTCCATCCCTAGAGATTTTTAAGTCTCAGCTTGACAAAGCCCTGGCTGGGTTGATTTAGTTGGGATTGGTCCTGCCTAGAGCAGGGGGCTGGACTTGATGACCTTCTGAGGTCTCTTCCAGCTCTATGGTTCTATGATTCTATGATTCTATTTTGGGATACTGGAAGTATCCCAAAATAGCTATTCCGCGTCTATTGAAGCAGCCTGTTATTTCTAAATAGTTTTCGAAACAACTGGCGTCTTCTTCCAACGTCCCTGTAATCCTTGTTCCACGAGGGTTAAGAGACATTTCAGAATAGTGAGTTATTTCAAAATTTGGTGCTGTGTAGATTTGCACCCTTAGAGTTCCTGGCTCCCAGTCTTACCCTCAATCTGCTAGACCATACTGCCTCGGTTAATGGACTGCTGTGCTTTTCTGGAAAACTGTCAGAAGGGATACTTCCATATAAGGCAGACAACAATTATTCCTAATTACATCTAGAGATGTGAATGACTAGTCGACTATCCGATAAGCAAATGCTTGTTGAGTAGTCGACACACTAGTCGACTAGTCGCTTCCCCCGCCCGCCCCTTCTCCCCCCACCCACCCTCCCTCACTGCCTCTATCAGAAATAGGCAGCAAGGTGGGGAGGGATTGGAAAGGATGCTTCAAAGCGGCAGTGGTGCATGGAGCCCATGGCCAAACACCGGGCTCCACGTGGCACTGCTGCTTTGAAACGCTGTGTGGCGCATGGGGCCAGCAGGGTACTGCTTGAGCCCCCCGCTGGCCCTGTTCTCCCTGCAACCCTTTCACTGTTGAAGCATAGCAACAGCCCTGGGACTGTTGCTACACTTCAAAGGTGGAGGCCCCCTTATCGATTAATCGAATAGTCGATGCAAATTGCATCGACTATTTGATTAGTCAATTAATCGAAATTTTACATCCCTAATTACAGCATAGCCATTTGGTGCAGGGAATTTACTGTTTTTAACCAGCTTTCCATGATCTTTTTTAACATCTGGTATTCATCAATTGGGCCTCTACATTAAACATGCAAGACCCTCCTCTGTTGGTGTAATGTTGCATATCTCAAATGCCACTTGCTGGTTTGCAGCAAATGAGGATCCTGTCCCTAAGCTTGATTTGCCAGAGTCACACGTCCTGACGTTCTAGCGGTGTTAGGGTAATGACTCTGTCACTGAGGCAATGTTTGTCCACCTCAGGAAAGGCTTTGGAGGTGGCAGAAAATGAAGTGCTTTTACTCCAAATTAGATGGATTTATTCCCCACACCAAGGCAGTACAATTTTCTTATAATGTAAACTAGCACATTTACCCGGTGTGGCTCAGGTCCTTAAGGAGGAACTCAGGGCAGGGGACCTGAGACAGAGCAGGGCTGGGGAGCTCTGGCCAAGAAAATTCCTAGGCTGATGCCTTGCTCTCAAGACCTGTGGGTAGACAGCCGGAGCAGCAGGTCCAGCCTCTTGCTAATGTTGAGTGGCCATTTCAGGCTGCAGTTTGCCCCGAGGCAGGGGCTAGTTGTTGACTGGCATTGGGTCACTGAGGCAAGGTGGATCTAGGGGTCTGGAAGGGAGGACCCCAGAATGCAGCGGCACTGCTGTGGGGCAGTACTGGGAGGAAAGGGCAGCATGGGCCAGTGGGGACTCGGGGGCCTGAGCCAATGCAGAGGACGGCCAGCACAAGGCTCTCCAAGGCTGAAGAGCTAGTTCCTGAGGAGACCAGCAGGAGGCGCCATGGAGGTGAATCACAAACCTGTTACGAGGCCTCCGATGTTTTTCCTCTCCAAAAATGCTCTATGTTCACAGATACTAGAGGTTCAGCCAGGATGACTTGTAGAGTCCAGTATCATTTATCAGTAGGAGATGGGGTGGCCCATTGGCTGGAGCACTGGACTGAGATGCAAGAAACCTGCGTTGTCTTCTCAGCTCTGCCACTAGCCTGGGGAATGAACTTTGACAGGCAAGTCACGGCACTGTGCCTCAGTTTCCCTACCTGTAAAAGGAGATAGTTAATGTTAACCTTC
Source organism: Rafetus swinhoei (assembly GCA_019425775.1). Classification (NCBI taxonomy): domain Eukaryota; kingdom Metazoa; phylum Chordata; order Testudines; family Trionychidae; genus Rafetus; species Rafetus swinhoei. The sequence continues at coordinate 20,240,727 of CM033445.1, read as the reverse complement.
CTGCCCAACACTTAGAGATCTAAGGAGGAAAAGCATCACATATGTAGTCCTATTAAAGGTGCAGAAACTGTCCCCCTGTGATTTAAAATGATTGATCAGAGGCATAAACATATTACACAGCTTTCAAACACTGTAGGTGTCTTGCAAACAGCAGCTGAGTTGGAGAGATCCACATAGTCAGCACAATGGCGTAGACCTCAGGGTTTCTAAGAACAAAAGTGTTGCCTGAAGCAGTAGAAAGGAAACAACATCCACAGAGAATAAGCTTGTAAATAGAACAATCGTCATCCGAAAGATTCCATGTCACAGAAACATTTGGCCTGCATTTGGTGACAAGGCAGAGTATTAGCCTGGGTAACTCTGACCCTCATCAGGTGGTGCAGCAACAGTTTACCCTCTTAGCAGAACTCCTGTGTGTCAACCCTTTCTCACATTCAATGGAGCGGGTGCTAAGAAGTGAAACCAATATTGCTGTTTGCTCCGATACTGCTTCCCAGCATGTCTAATAACTCCCCCTGTTTTTGTCCCATAGAACCAGGTCCTCATGAGAGCAGTGAGATGCACAAGTCTTTTCAGCAGCACAGGTGCAGGAAACGTATTCAGTTGCTATTTTCCTGACTCCTTCCCGTTTAGCTCAGAAGCCATCAGCCAGGCCTGCAATTCCAGCTCTTGGAGTTTCTGTACCAGTAGGCAGCTTCTCTCTGATAGAAAGATGCTTCGCAGCAGGGTTCATGGAGTATCATTTACTTTTATCATTAGATGGACAGAAGCAAGGTGATCGGTACATTGCGTTTTGCATAAAATGTCTTTATTTTTACACCAGTGCCGCTCCGGTAGCATTAACCTGTGTACAATATGGATTATCAATCTTATAACCACAGAACTAGCCTTCTGGTTAATCAGCCACTACATTTTTCTTTAGCTAGTCCCTCGGGTAAACGTTTTCTTGTTTCTGTGGCCCCAGACAACCCTGCAGAGAGGGTTTTAGAGGGTTATTTAAAATCGTAAGGGGCTGATTTGCGGAGTTGCTAAGAATCTCTGGCGATTCAAAGCTTTGGATACTGAACAGCTGAAATTTAGGCCCCGAGTGTCAGATTTTCCAGAGAGCTCAGTTCCCATGTAGGCATCTCAGCTTGACAAGTTACAGCCAGGGTGTAAATCTACAGTGCATTAGCTTGCTATGCAGTAATGTCTGTCTGGACACTATCCCCACATACTGAAATTCCCAGAGTGCGACTTGGTGTACTTTACTTTCAAGGTGCTGTGCATTAGAGTGCACTCCAGGACTTTAAGGCCTGGGCTACATTAAAGGAGAAAGTCGACTTAAGATATGCAACTCCAACTACGTTCATGACGCATTTTGGTGCCGTCTACGCAGCGGGAGGTTGATGGGAGCCTACTCCCCCTTCGACTTCAGTTCGAATTAGCGGGTCTTCACTAGTTCAAACCCTGGAAGATCAACAACAGCAGCTTTGGTCTTCTCTGTAGTGTAGACATGGCCTCAGTGAGCTGTAGCAGCATCTATACAGGACATTACCCTATGGCAAGGGTCGGCGACTTACGGCTCACTCAGGAGCCAAATCTGGCTCGCAGCTTGAGCTCAGGCTCCCCTCGCTCCCACGGGAACAGGGAGCCTGCATGGGCAATCCAGCCTCACACCCCTTGCAAGATCACAGCCAGCGCCAGCTTCCTGCAGCGGAAGTGGGGGGGTGGAGAAAGCCCTGAGCCTTTCCCGATCGGGGAAGAAGCTGGAGACACAAACAGCTCAGTGTGCACTCCCCTAGCTGGAGGAACAGTGGTGCACAGATGTGCTGCCTGGAGGCTTTTCCTGATGCTCCATTGGTCAGAATCTGGCCAATGGAACAGCAGGAAGCTACACCCGGGACAGGGAGCCTAAGAGCAGCGTGGGGCGCAAAAGCAGGCCCAGCCACCATCTTGCCCATGAAGGACATGCTGCTGCCATGGCCCGCTGCTCCATGCTTTGGGGGGCCGCTGGAGTCCACCATCAGCCTGAGCACCTTCTCCGTGGTGCCTGCAGGCTGGATCCTGGTCAGTCTGGAGAGCTACAAGAAGTGCGACTGAGCGGGGCCGGTTCACATCCGTGCCTGCACCCACACAGACTGCAGAGGCCATGTGCATCGGTGAATAAGAGCCGGAGGGGAGGGAGAGGGGTGCTTTGCGCTCTGCCTGTTCTTCAAACAGGCAGCTCCCATTGGCCAGAAACTGGCCAATGGGATTGTGCTGGGCATGGGGACTGCCTTTCCCTGTTCCCCCAGGCTCACAGCTGAGAGAGAAAAATGGACCGGCAGCAGCTTTTCTGAGCGGTGTGCGGGGGCCAGAGCAAGAAGGGAGTCTGCTGAAGGCTCCCTGCTACGTCCGTGGGCCGGATCCGGTGGTTTGGCAGGCCGGATCCGGCTCAGCCTATTTTGCCCAGCCCTGATGTAATATCTGGCCTTGCTTAGGCGCCAAAATAGGAGGCCCCAATTGTTTAAAGCAAGACAGTTGATTAATGGCTGTTCTGGCTTGAAAATTCATGCCCAGTCACTTAAATTCATGGCCTTGGGCAAGTCTTAGCCTGTCTTACAACCTGAATGGGTGCAATGGGAATTTGAGAGCAGAGTCTCATCCCTCTTGCTTGGTGTGAGGAGGGGGAAGGGACACTCTATAAAAGGCTGCTAGCAGCCGCCAAACTAATTCTTCCTCTGCTCCTAGAACTCTCCAACATTGACTGATAGTGCAATGTTCTCCTGTGAATAAATAAATAGATATGAGAGAAAAATTCATAGATATTAGGGCAAATAAATCTCCTCTGGGTGATTTAGGAGAGTGACCTTTTACTGAACCATCTGTGGATTAGCTCTGCAATATTACTGTGATGTCTTGAATGAATCCCTTTATGAGACATCATTGACTATAAAACAAACAAGGTCTCAATTATTTAGCCATTGGAATATTACTTCGCCTTTCCAAAAATGACTCTTCACACACCTGCGGGGACTGTAGTGAAGGGATATGAATTGATCTCATCTTTCCTGTTGCTAGCTTTTTTATCGCTTTCCTGAAATTATGATTTATTTGTATCCCAGTGTCTGCCCCAACTAAAATCAGGGCCCTGTCATGCTAGGGGTGGCACATGCAAGCCGTGACAGACAATGTCTACTCTGGAAGAGCTTTCAATCCAAGTGCGCAAGACAGGCAAAGCGTAGGGGAAAAGAAATACTCACCTCCCGGTTTTTCAGAAGGGGAACTGAGGCATGGACAGACAGACAGGTTCATCGCATTGGAAGGTGAGATCACATCTCCTGGTTCCCGGTCCTGTGACTTGGTCACAAGCCTAGCCCCGGGTGTCAGGTGAGTCCCGCATTTGGAGAGGTTGGTTCCAGTGCCATGACCATGCCCCCGGCTCTGGCTCCTCTCCCTGATGCCTTGCCCATGCTCCACCCCCTCTCCACCCATGCCCAGGCCCGGCTCCCACTCAGTCCCCTCGCCCAAGTTATCCCCCTCCCTCACCTGCTGCTAGTGCCTCTCCCCTTCCCCCTCCTCCAAGGGGGCTGTCCATCCGCTGCTCATGCCTCTCTCTGGCTTCTCCCCCACCCACCTCTCTGCTCCTTATGCCTCTCAGGAAGCAAAGAGGTGTGAGGGGGAGGCGTGATAGAGAACTGTGAGCGGGGGGGCACAGGGAAAGAGGCAGACTAAGGGCAAGGCCACTGGCAGGGCCATCCTTGCGATGGATAGGGCACTTCATGATATCAGTAACCTGGTGCCCCCAGAAGAAACTCCCCCCTCTTGGTGACATACACTGAGCTCCATACGCAACAGACACTGTGGCCATCCAGGCTCACAGCCAGGGAGAGGGATGAGGCAGCAAAGGATACTGAGCTGTTTAGACCCCTTCATGGTAGTGGAGAGTCAAGTTCCCCACAGAGTCCCACATACTCCGCACACTCAGTTCTCTGGATATGGCCTCTGCCTTAGGAGTCTGTAGCACGAGCAAGATGTATGGGAGCCGACCGCTCTTCCCCGCCACCGATGAGCCTAGCCTTCCTGTTTGATGCTGTACGGTGTTGTTATACCCACGGAAACGCTGCCTCTCCAGCCGCAGCATTATTTGCAGTCTCACCCTCCTAGGATTCAGCAGTAATTATTTTACTTTGTAAAACATATTTTAATGAAAAAGTAATTAAAAATTGATTAACTTTGATGCAGACGAGACCCTGGTTTCACCTTGGATCAGTAAGTGCTTTGTCTGAATTCACAGATGGCAAGCAGTTATCGCCGGTGAATGCCTGAAAATGAAAAATGGTACACTGTGAAATCTTAACATTATCAACACAGGAAAAAAGGTTTCATATAAAACCAAATAAACTACAGACAGAAGAAATACTCTAGTACCGAGGCACCTTACAGAGTTTGAAAATGTTTTGGATTTAATTTGAGATTCAGGAGGGTTTTTTTTTTTAATCCACTTACATTTTGGCACATTCATCGAACTCCTTTCTGAAGTCAGTCACCCCTGTGGTGTGTAATTTGAGACACGACAGTGAATCCATGGGGAAAATAAGACTGATGAAATGCAAAGAAGTGTTATTTATGCTGAATCTGTGTGAAAGTATATTTCATACTTACTTGATTTTTACATAATAACCGACATTGGAAAAAAACGAATGAATATTTGTCTTTAATATTTCGGAACATCTCCCTCCCCCTTTTTTCCCTTTGGGTCAGTGAAGTGCACATTTTTTTCCAGTTTGACATCAGCGTTTGGGTGATGCCTAGAGCTGCATGAGACATGTTTACACTGAAATGAAGTCACAATCTTTTTGGGTTTGTTGTTTACGTGAACTACCCTTTCTCTCTCTAGAATAGAGGCTGGCAGCTCAAGATTTGAGATATTGCTGCAAGAAAATAAAGAATTTGGTTTCTTCAGAAAATGTTGAGGTTCTGATTTGAAACACGTTTTCATTCCACAGAATAACAAGACCTTTTACATTTTTTGTGAGAGTGACTCACCCCTAAAGACCAAATAGCCAGGTAGTTAGCTCATTTTGCAGCCAGACATTCCACTCTGGATCTGAGCAACCTTCCCAAAGGGAGTTTCGTCCAAACCGACCTGGTTTCCTAAAAGTTTCGGTTTTGACTAATTGACCCATTTGATCGAAAGATTCCGAACCCGCTCTACTTTGAGGAACTTTGCTGGGATGGCTTGGGAAGTGGACACTGCTTCTATTTGTTCTCCATCTGAACCCTGCTTACATGAATTACCGTTCAGATTCAAGCATTGTCTTGGTAGCTCCTTTTATATGACTACCCCCGAGACTTCTTTTGCACCCAAGCTGCAAAGTGGTACTACAGGGACAACCCTCTCTAGGTTCCTAGGAGGAGGATGGATGTTGTGGTTGCTGCAGACCTGAGTTTCTGGCATTCTCTTTTCAGCTCCAGTTTCCCAAGCAGTTCTCTGCAACCACTAGAGAATCCATTTCTGGGTTTACACTGGATACAGTACATGTTGGGTCTGGACCTTGATAACTGGGGGAGAGGTAGATATGTTGGAGGGCAGGGATAGGGGCAGAGTGACCTAGACAGATTAGAGGATTGGGCCAAAAGAAATCTGATGAGGTTCAACAAGGACAAGTGTAATGCAGCGTCCTGCACTTGGGACGGAAGAATCCCAAGCATTGTTATAGGCTGGGGACCAAATGGCTAAGCAGCAGTTCAGCAGAAAAGGACCTGGGAATTACAGTAGATGAGAAGCTGGATATGAGTCAACAGTGTGCCCTTGTAGCCAAGAAGGCAAATGGCATATTAGGGTGCATTATAAGGAGCATTGCCAGCAGATCTAGAGAAGTGATTATTCCCCTTCATTTGGCTCTGTGAGGCCACATCTGGAATATTATGTCCAGTTCTGGGCCCCCCACTATAGAAAGGATGTGGAGGCATTGGAGAGGGTCCAGCGGAGGGCGACCAAAATGATTCGGGGGCTGGAGCACATGACCTATGAGAGGCTGAGGGATTTGGGTTTGTTTAGTCTGCAGAAGAGAAGAGTGAGGGGGAATTTGATAGCAGCCTTCAACTTCCTGAAGGGAGATTCCAAAGAGGATGGAGAGAGGCTGTTCTCAGTAGTGACAGATGGCAGCACGAGGAGCAATGGTCTCAAGTTGTGGTGGGAGAGGTCCAGGTTGGATATTAGGAAAAACTATTTCCCTAGGAGAGTGGTAAAGCACTGGAATGGGTTACCTAGGGAAGTAGTGGAGTCTCCATCCCTAGAGGTGTTTAAGTCTCGGCTTGACAAACCCTGGCTGGGATGATTTAGTTGGGATTGGTCCTGCCTTGGGCAAGGGGCTGGACTTGATGACCTCCTGAGGTCTCTTCCAGCCGTAGGATTCTATGATTCTATGAACTGAGACCCAAGTGTTGTTCAGCGCTGAGTTCCTGGCACTTTACTGGCCTTTAGGTAGTACTTGGTGAAAGGACTTGCTGCAAAGGCAGGATCAGTGAAACCAATGGATATGTACCACATTGCTGAATCTTACTGGCTTGGATACAGGCGTAACGGAAGCAATGACACACAAGCACACAGAGATCCCACCTGCTCTAAGATTAGTTATATGACTCAAGTCAGGGCAGAAAACACAAGGCAAACTGTTGCTGCTGACTATAATCTCACTTTCTGGCCTTTAGGCTTGCCTTTTGCTCCAGAAATCACTAGAGACGTTGCCTTCCCAAGCACCCCTCCCCTTGCCCTTTTCAGTGAAGAAGGTATTTCTCAAATGCGCCCAGCGGCTTTTCTTACAGCCACAGCCGGCTGGGCTAGGCTGGCAACCAGGGTTGGTGCCGGCAAACTAGAGGCCCTTCCTCCTTGTTGCACATGGACACATCCCCTTGGTGTTGGGCATGTTTAGTTTAGAAAAGAGAAGACTGAGAGGGGATTCAATGGCAGTTTTCAAGTATCTAGAAGGGTGTTACAGGAAGAAGGGAGAAAAGTTGTTCTCCTGGGCCTCTGATGAGACGACAAGTAGCAATGGGCTTAAATTGCAGCAAGGGAGGTTTAGGTTGGACATTAGGAAAAACTTCCTAACTGTCAGGGTGGTTAAACACTGGAATAAGTGGCCTAGGCTGGTTGTGGAATCTCTATCACTGAAGATATTTAAGAGCAGGCTAGATAGACATCTGTCAGGGATAACCAGATGGTGCTTGGTCCTGCCATGAGGGCAGGGGACTGGACTCAATGACTTCTCGAGGTCCCTTCCAGTTCTAGTATTCTATGATTCTATGTGGTTCTCTGCCCCCTGGACACTAACGACTTGTTTTTCTATGCATGCTCGGTAGGAAGTTTACATGTGCTCACAGCAGTGGTAAATCAAAAATAATATTTCCCCTTAAATTAAGAAAGGTCTCTAGCCCTCAGTGAGAACTGTAGCCACAACACATTTCAACTTTTGGTTTTCTCATAGCTAGAGTCTCAGTGATTGTATTTTTGTGCACACTTGGAAAAGCTTTCGTTATTGGTTCATTTAAACTCTTCTAAACTGAACAATGGTGGGGTGGCTTTTGCTCAAACTTTTCAACCTGGCAAATCATTGGTCAACAACCAAGCACGAGAAATTTCAATTCCAACTGTAGTTTGTGAAATGTATAACCATGTAACAATAGTGCACTATAATTTAAATTATACTGTTGCCTGTATTTCAGTGTTCACATGATGACCTTCTGCACGTATTTGTCCGAGGAATCTTCAGCAAAGCAGCATAGAACACCACCTCTTGAACTAAACAATCCACTCTATTAGCTGGTAGCAGTAGTAGTCTTTTATCCTTTACTAGCGCAGCCACCAGAATGGTGTGTGACACACATTTTGTCAGTACGTGACACTCACTTCAACCTACGTATTTGTACTAGAAATAAAATTAAGAATTGGATGTAAAAGAATGTAAATACATAGTTTGCACGCACATTAAACCATTATAAGCAGTGTTTGCTGTTAACATGGTTTAATATTGTGAAAGTAGGCAGTGATAATGAAGAGTCAAGTTTCTGTTTTATAAATAAAGTACAAAAAGCTCCGGTGAAAAAAGAAAACAAGGCTCTGTCTACACTGGGAAGGTTTGGCGACAAAAGCACCATTAACATGCAAAAGCCAGCAAAAGTGAAAACAGGTCAAACTGGTTTTTCTGCCTCCCCTTGTTGACAAGTCATGGCTAGCTCCCCTGTCAACAGATAGAGCAAAGCATTGTGAGTAAGCATCCCATAATGCAGTGTTGTGGGAAGGCAGAGCTGATCCCTGCACTTCTTGAGATTCTCTCCGACTTCTCCCACAGCATTCTCAGATCCTGACAGCAGCATCATGAATATCTCTGGGAGCTCTCTGGGCCAAGGGATGTCGAAGCCGCACAGCAGTCTGCCTGCTGCTGAGTTTCTAGCAGGGCAGAACAAAAGCATTCCAATGATTAGCTCTTTTTGTTTGTTCCCCAAACGGAGCAGCTCACTCAGCTGCAAGATACTTCCTGGAGCTATGAAAGGGAAGGGGCACTTGCTTGCAGGGCAGCTGAAATCACAAAACACTGAGCATAGCCATCAGGTCAGGCATTGTGGGATACCGGCGGAAGCCAAGTCTCTGGACAAAACAAACAACAGAGTCCACACTGGCTTTTTGATGAGGAAGGGGAAAAGACAAAAGTCTTGCACGGGGCTGGAAGATTTTTGTGGCCAAAACTGTGTTTTTCCCAACAAGTCATATGGTAGTGTAAACTTTCTCACTGTTTTTCACCAAAAGGCAGTTTTTGGTGACAAAATACGCCAGTGTAGACAAGGCCTAAGACCAAGTAATACAAGTTGAGACGGGCTGTATTAGGTTTCATGTGGCGCGGTACAGGTACCACTTGGATTAGCGGGCTGGGTCTCTGCTAAAAAACAAAACAGGCAGCGCTGCATTTTTACCCAAGGAAATTATGCATTTTATAATTAATTTTGAAAAAAAAATGCCACAGATTTTAAATGACTCAGATTAAAAATTAATTACTTGTTTGGGTTTGTTGTGCGATTTCTTTTGTGCTCAGGCTATTAGCAGTCAGCAGGGGTAGAGACCATCAGAAACGTTCTGTTGCAGTATCAGGCAAAGTCACGTATGCATAACAATGAGGAAACAGCCGGTGGCAAGAGACCTGCTGACACCTCAGAAGGTGCCTCATCATTGGCATGGCTCATTCGTGTTCACCAAGCCTCCTGCCTGCGCCAAAACACAAAAGAAAATTCAGAGAGACTTTCTGCCGACGTATAAAAATGTAGGCCTGGAAAGAGCCTTGAAAAGTCAAGTGCAGCCGGTGCTGAGGAAACATAGACGAGCCCTAAAAGCCTTGTCCAACCTCTTCTTAAAAGAGGATTTTACAGACTCTCTAGGTTTCCAACCTTCTTTATACCGGGGACTAATTAGACACCGATGGCTGGCCCGTGTCAGCCAACGTGGGCTTGCAGGGCTGGGGTTAAGGGCTGTTTAACTGCAGTGCAGTTATTGGGCTGGGGCTGTACCCCAGGTTCTGGGACTCTTTCCTCTTGCAGGGTCCTACACCCTAACCTCCAACCCAGTCCTGAACATCTACCCCACAATTCAACAGCCACTTAGCCCGATCCCCGCAAACCTGAATCAACTGGAATGGGCCAGCCATAGGTGTCTCTTTGCAGTGTAGACAGACTACCTCAGCTCTCCCTGTGATGACCCGCATGCTCAGTTAGGGTACGTCTAAACTATGGGGGGGCGGGTTTTCAAAAGAGGATATGCAAATTCTGTGGAAATTTGCATATCTTCTTCCGATCGCTTTTTTGAAAGCGGGTCTTTTAAAAGTGAAAGTTGTCTGGATGTTTTTTCCAGGGGGAAAAAAACCTTTTCGGAAAAAACCTCTCTTCCTAAAAAAAGGAGGTTTACTTTTCTGAAAAAGGGTTTTTTCTGAAAAAAAAACACATCCAGACTACTTTCGCTTTCGAAAGACCCGCTTTCAAAAAAGCGATCGGAAGAAGATATGCAAATTCTCACAGATTTTGCATATCCTTTTTCGAAAACACCCCGTAGTTTAGACATACCATTAGGCTATGTCTACACTGGCAGCTTCTTGCGCAAGAACAGCCGTTCTTCCGCAAAAACTTGCCGGCTGTCTACACTGCACGAGCGTTCTTGCGCAAGTAAATTTACAGTATAGGGTTATAAAACAGGGCTTCTTCCGGAAGAGTTATTCCTCTCCCCATGAGAAATAAGCCCTCTTGCACAAGAGCTCTTCCACAAGAGGCCAGTGTAGACAGGCAACATGAATTTCTTGCGCAAGAAGCCCCTATGGTTAAAATGGCCATCAGAGCTTTCTTGTGTAAGAGAGCATCCACGCTGCCATAGACGCTCTTGCACAAAGCACATCTCTTGCCCAAAAGCACATGGCAGTGTGGACGTGCTCTTGTGGAAGATTTTTTGCACAAGAACTCTTTCACAAAAGAGTTCTTGAGCAAGAAGCAGCCAGTGTAGACGTAGCCTATTAGAGGCTGGTAAACTGAGGTCTCTGCTGTCAACTCCACCCCAGACATTAGGGAGTATTTATGGAGCTAGCATGCTGTGGATCCTTTTCCCTCGTCCTGATACTGGGGTTGTCGTCTTGAACCCCACCAGCAGTCCCTGGAGATGTGGGCAAGTTGAGGCACTTGGCTCAGTCTGCAGGTTTCAGATCTGTTGCAGGGCTGATCCAGCCCTGAGCAGGAGGCTGACAGGGAGGGTTCTGAGTCAGGAGGGAGGTAAAGGAACAGGGGGGCAGGTGGTGCACTGAGGTGGAAGAAGGGTTCTGGCCTGGGTAGGGTGGGCAGATGGGAGGGTAGAAGGTTAGTCTGAGTCTGGACGGGGTTGCTGAGCCCAGGCTGAGGGAGGCATCTAAGCCTGGGGAAGGTTTTGAGCATGGCAGGGGCAAGGAGGCCAACAGACGTGCTGGGCCCCTGAGCAAGCCAGGGGAGGCTGGCTCCATGCTCCCAGAAGGGGCAGGTTGTGGGCGATCCTCCTCCAGACAGCCCTCAGCACCATGAGGCGCTCTAGCGGTGATTTCAAGGGCCAGGGGCTCTAAGCAGCCATTGCCACAGCATTCGCCCGCAGTCGTCTCTTTTCCACGCAGAAAAGGTGGCTGGGGGTTAGCTTTGTGAGTGGCACTCCAGGGGATTAGGAGAAGGCAAGTGCTGGTGAGTTTGGCACACCCCCTGGCAAAGCACTGTTTGGGCTCTGGAGAACTGATCATCCCTCATCTAAAACCTCCCACATTCCAGTCTGCCAGCCTTGCCCCTCCTGGCCTCATTCGATGGCAGTTTGCACACCCACTTCTGGATGATGAACCTCTCTGTGCCATTAGCAAGGCCCCGCTCTCTGGGCCGTGGCAAAATGGCTCGATGTGGCAAAATGAAGAGACTGCAGCATGCAAGAGTGATGCATGTTAAGGCTTCTATAAATAATTAAAGGCGTCCATTAACTCATACAATGAAAGTGAAATAGAAAAAGTGAGCAGAGAAGGGGCAGCGAATACCCCTGGAGGATAATAAGCATGTCCTACGCTGTCGTTTACACCGAGTGAAATCTTTTAGGGAGCGTTACAGTGGCTTTGTGGTTTGAAACTTTGAAACTTATCTACCCTATGTCCTTCCCCCTCTTCCCCTCCCTCCTTTCCTTATTTATTCTTGGTTCTGGACATCCAACACTCCTGTCATCTGAAGAAGTGGGTTGTGCCCACGAAAGCTCATGATACCATCTACATGTTTTGTTCGTCTTTAAAGTGCTACCAGACTATTTGTTGTTTTTTAATTTTTTTCTGTTATAGATAACTCGGCTACCCCTCTGAACCTTAGTGGTTTGAACTCAGGAAACAAATCTGAGCTAATAGGGAACCTGCTGGGTGTAACAAAGCTACTTTCTGAACCCAAGGAACACTTGGGAAGATTTTTCAAGAATGACACCCTTACACAAGTACAACAGGGGGCAAAAGAAGAGGAAGAAATGGAGGTGCCTGAGGCTAGTTTGTACCAACACATCTTTGGGGAAGAGATAAAATACAGCAATGAAGGGAAAACATTTTTCATTAATTAGATCATTACTAGTCTCTCATGGTTCCAGCGTGGGCTGCTTTGAAACCCGTCTGCTATCAAAGAAAAGATTTACAGAAGTTCCACAAAAGGAAGGAGAAACAATAGTGCAGCAGAATCCTGATGGGCCATGAATTTGTAGAGTACACTTAATGCCGGTTACTAATTAAAGCAGCTTCATAATCAGAAGCTTAAATCTCTGCTAACCTCCAACGCAGTACTTTGAGCCATGTCTTCAGACATAGGTATGAAAAGTTGCATGTACCAGATACACACATATTGGCATAGACAAATAATTCCAACCGGAATTGCAGATACATGCATGCATGCACAATTGCCCATTATGCATGTGCAACTTCACATTTTATGCACACAGTTACCTCTTTGCAGCCCCATATGCATGTTTCATAGGAGCTTCTTACATGCCTGTTTTTAATTATATGGTTCTTTTTGTGTAGAAACCACAGGGAGAGGTACTTGTACATGCCAATCTTAAATGTCCAGTGGGCAGACATTGAATGTGGGTGATTATTAATGATTATTTTGGTATCACTCTCCCGTTGTGGAAGGATTTGCAGCAGGGACTTTGGGGAGCAGGTTGTGAGAGGCCGGGCTATCTCTATTGCATTAGAGCTCCAAGCCCTGCTCCTGCAGTGACTCACTCGCATCATGCACTGTGCATAGGCCCGTAGAAGCCAAATGGAATCGCAGTGACTTAAGCCTGGGAAGAAGTCTTTGCAGGATCGCAACCTTAATGTGGGTGGGATCTGGGCGATTCCTTCCCTCAATTTCCAGCATGCACCCAGGTATCTGTTTGCACTGGATCCTTCAATGCAGCTGCATAAGTGCACAAGATTAAACATTTGTCTGTCTCTCCTTGATAAGGCGTGTATCATTTTTGGGTATTTACACCCTCACAGAGTTTGGGGACACTTAGGGCACGTCTAAACTACGTTTATTTTCGAAAGAGGATATGCAAATTCCATGGGAATTTGCATATCATCTTCCGATCTCGCTTTCAAAAGAGGGTCTTTCGAAAGTGAAAGTAGTCTGAACACGGTTTTTTTGGGAAAAAACCCTTTTTCGAAAAAACCGCGTAAACCTCCTTTTTTTAAGGAAGAGTGGGGGTTGGGTTTTTTCGAAAAAGGGGTTTTTCCCGAAAAACGCATTCCGACTACTTTCACTTTCAAAAGATCCCCATTCGAAAGTGAGATCGGAAGAAGATATGCAAATTCCACAGGTATTCCTGTGGAATTTGCATATCTTCCTTTGAAAATTCTACATAGTCTAGACATAGCCTATCATGAGCTCACTTTCAGGTACAATGTGCTCCCTGAAATGCTTTAAAACAAATAACTATGATTTGCATTAGCTTTATGCCTAGAGGACCTAGTTAAGATTAGAGCCTTGTTTTGGTAGGAACAGCCCATCAACAGGGGGGGGGAGGAGGGAGCAATTGCTTTGGGGGGCAAGCCCATTTACTGGGACCTAGGCCCTTTATATTGCCACTGAAGCACTGAGACACTTGCTCTGGCCAGTGCTGAGGGCTGCGGGGGAGGGCGCACCCAGGTCCCGGTGGTGCTGAGGGCTGGCTGCCCCTGGCCCCACCCCTTCCAGGGCACAAAGCTGGGCTCCCCACACCCGTTGCCCAGGACGGGGGGGAGACCTTGGAGGCTGTCGGCTCCCCTGGACAGATGGAGGAAAGGAAGTATTATCCCCCTATTTTAACTTGTCCAAGGCCACCCACGCAAGTCTGTGGCAAAGCCAACAAGAGGATTTCTGAGTCCTACGCCAGAGCATTAACCATGTGTCCAAATTTCTCTTTTTTCCTTTAGAATTTGCGTGCATGGATTAAGCCTGGCTTTTACACGTTAGCAACGGAAGCCTGTGCATCCACAGAAAGTATCCTTTAATCGGACCATAGAATCCTAGGGCTGGAAGAGACCTCAGGAGGTCATTGAGTCCAACCTCCTGCCCAAAGCAGGACCAACCCCAACTAAATCAACAGTATCACTTCATGGGCCTGTCTTCTGCTGTCCCTTCTGCACCTAGAGCTATTTCATCTAGCTGAAATGAGAGATGCCTGCTAAACAGGAATCATACATATGTGACATGAAATTAGTGCTTTGCTGTCCATGAATTCTTCTCTCCCATATATCTTGGAATGCATCTGCTGAATCTTTCCATGTTAATGAAAGGAGATGGGGTGTACATGTATCCTAAAGGAAGGAAATGCTGGCGGTGGGGTGGCATTGGCTGAGGGGGGTCAGCAGTTAATAAATGAGCATGATGCACGTCATCTTGTAAAATCAAGGAAACTGGCAATAATGCCAGGCAGCTGAGATAAAGGCTGGTTTCCTCTGTTGTCCAGCAGCCCAATATCTGATCTCATTTCAAATAGCTATAATCTGACATGAAATGGCCTTTGGATTTTCATGCCACCACCATTTTAAAGGCCTCCACGCTTGCTCTGAGAAAGCAGAATGGATAAAAACAATGGCTCACAGGAAACCTTTTCACCGGCCAAGTGTACTATGTGCAGCTGGGCTCCCTCTGCTGGCTCTGCCGCAGCAGTTCTCAACCTTTTTTTTTTTTAAATAAAGTACCCCTTTAAAAAAATGTAGAAGTACCCCCAGTACCTACAGTTTTCAGACACACAAAATGTTTTTCTACCATTGCAACACATTTGTTTAAACAACTTAATCATAGCCGGGTAGACGATGACATTTTTGGGCGTAAAAAGCGCAAAAATAATAAAGCGCTGTAAAACTGAAAACAAAAATTCAGTTTTCTCCAACTTTCAGTTGTGTTGACGTGTCCCCCAGACGTCTCTCTAGTAGCCCTGAGGGTACTCGTACCACTGGTTGAGAAACATTGATCTAAGCTAACCTGAATTCCCAGAAGGGGGCTTACAGCAAGGGCTAAAGGAGCACAACCTGAGAAAATTTAACTTGAACATTGTGTTAGAAATGCATGTTAAACAACAGAATCAAGAGAAAACAAAACGGGTAGGGAAACACCCTAAATTTTATTTCCCCATTTTGGGCTAAAAACCCCTTCAAAAGCAGACTGCAATGAGCAACTGCTGAGCTGGAATTCGTATGCAAATTTGAGCCCCTGAAACAAGGTTTAAATAGACACAGAGTGGTTCTCACATTACAATCGGTCACTTCCCATTTAAGTACTTTCACCTGCTCATCGCTGATGGAGATGAGCCACATCCACTCTGATTTAATTAGCACTGGTCTCACACTCCCATCTCTGTATCCCTCCCTTTTCTGTTTTCTTTTCTCTTCAGCATCAGAGGAA
This sequence comes from Rafetus swinhoei, assembly GCA_019425775.1. Lineage (NCBI taxonomy): Eukaryota > Metazoa > Chordata > Testudines > Trionychidae > Rafetus > Rafetus swinhoei. The sequence goes on along the minus strand of CM033445.1, from coordinate 20,225,331 downwards.
GTGAGATGCCCTAATAGCCTAATCAAAGTGTTAGTCTTTAAAGTGCCACCCGACTCCTTGTTGCTTTTTGCTGAAACAGACTAACGTGGCTACCCTCCTAAAACCTGGCACTTAGTTTTTAAGCTTCTAAGAAGAGCTGGAAAGATCAGAACCAAATTCAAAACAAAACTTCTATTTTCTGGACAGTTGCCTGGTGGATTCCAATAGCTGTTAAGCAACATGGAGTAGTCTAACATAGTGTTTCTCAACCTTTTTTTTAATAAAGTACCCCTTTTTAAAAAATAAAATAAAAAATAAGCCCCCCCAGTACTTACAAGCTATGTCTAGACTACAAGCCTCTCTTCAAAAGAAAGCATCTAGACTACAAGAAGATTTTTGGAAAAAGCGAGCCGCTTTTTCGAAAGAGAGTCTAGACGCGCTCTTTCAAAAAGCACAGTTTGCATTCAATAGCACCTTTTTTCGAAAGAGTACTTTTGAAAAAAGGCGTTATTCCTCGTAAAATGAGGTTTACCACGATCGAAAAAACTGCCGTGTTCTTTCGATTTACTTTTGAAAGAACGTGGCTGCAGTCTAGACACAGGTGAAGTTTTTTCGAAAAAAGGCAACTTTTTCCGAAAAAATCCTGTAGTCTAGACACACCCACAGTTTTCAGACACAAACATTTTTTTTCTACCATTGCAACACATTTGTTTAAACAACTTAATCATAGCCAGGCGGGTGATGAAATTTTTGGATGTAAAAAGTACAAAAATAATAAATCGCTGTAAAAATGAAAACAAAAATTCAGTTTTTTCCAAATTTCAGTTGTGTTGACGTACCCCCCAGACTTCTCTTGAGTACCCCTGAGGGTACTCAGACCACTGGTTGAGAAACACTGGTCTAACACATTCTGGAACTGGAGATCTTTCCTTCCAGTTTGTGTGCTGCCTCTCCTGTCCTACATTTCTGACTTTGTCCCCAGAGTCACTTTCCATCATGGGATCCCTTTCAGCACCCACACAGAATCATATGACAATGTTGTAAATACAGAAGAATGGCATCACACTCATGGATATGCCTTGTTTCGAACTGAATTTTCAAAGGTGGCTCATGATTCAGAATGTAATACAGGTTCAACCTCTTTAGTCCAGGCATCCTCAGGACCTGACTGCCAAACCAGAGAATTTGACGAATCACAGGAGGTCAGTACTGTCTAGCAGCATTACCAACACTTTCACTGCTTACTGGGCTCTTAGAAGATATTTAGGGGTAAATTAGAGCTAAATAACAGTAGAAATTCAGCTAACTATCATCATGCTGGACCATGGACGTTGCTGGACCAGAGAGTGCCAGACTAGAGAGGTTCAAGGTCTGGATTTTGCCGGACCAGAGAGTACCAGACCAGATAGTGCCAGACTAGAGAGGTTTCAGCTACTGCAGTTGCTGAAATAGAGAACAAAAGAAATTGAATTTAAGATCTCACATGGAAGCGTGGATAGCAGATTGCAGGAAAGTGGTATAGTTGTTAATTACCACTTCATAACAGTTTTTCCAGAATGCATACATTTTATAATTGATGGATGAAATAATAAAAAGGCATTGCCATGCGATAGGGAAGAAATCCTCAGTCTAATTCAGAGACAATTATTAATATAAGTAATCAATAGTGGTAGGCCAATGTCACTTTTATATCTAACTTAAACTTTCATGTCTCCGTGTACTCATTAATAATATAATAGATGTACATATTTTAATTATATTTTATGGATTTTGAACATAATGTAATTAAAAGAGGTTTTTGGCAGAGATGATTAATGAATGGGATGGTCAGACATGCTGTACAAGATACTGTATGAAATGGACTTAGTATATGTAGGAGTTTAAAACCATTTGTCTGTGAAACAGCCAGGTTAACAACGCACAGGGGTTAACAGTAGTACAAGGAGACTGATAATCTGAAGCTACCAGAAGGTAGAAGGAGGATGCTAATCCCCTTTGCTTCTAAACCTCCTTTGTTCCGAATCATTAAATAAGGGATACATAGAATATATCAGTACCTAGGCAAACATATCCCTGATCAAACCGCTCATCTGTGAAGTCTGGCTCTATCCAACTGAGGAATGCTGTATATAGTGGGGTCACAGCTTTCATGTCAGGGACCCAATAGTGCCTTACAAATAGTAATGATAATACTACTATGCTAATAACACTTCGTACTACTGTGTTACTTTTATATATGGCTTTTCATCAGTAGACCACAACTTTGCTTTGAAAAGTATCACACCCATTTTATAGATGGGAAAACTGATGCACAAAGTAGCAAAGTGACTTGTCTGGTGTCACCTGGCAGGCCAGTAGAAGAGACAGGAAGTGAGTTCCTGTCCAGTGCTCTACCCACTATACCACATTGCCTCCAACAGCATTACTTATCAGTGAAAGGCCTGGACGGAAACTGTTTTAAGACAAAAAATTTGTAAAAAGCACCCACTAAATCTGAAAAAACTGCAGGGTGAGATGCATTCAGTGTTGCCAGATCTTGCCCTTTTATCACAAATCTCATGGTAATTAATGTTTCTCTTAAAGCCTTAGCTGTTTAGCCAAGTGAATGCATGAGAGTCTTGACTTTTTTAAGTGAGTTTTTAACCCACATGGCTGCAGAGAAAACAATTGAAAGTGTGACCCCAGACTCAAAAGCAGGAGGCGAAGAAAAAAGAACCCCAAATTCATTAAAAAACAAACTAATGAGTTTTTAGCAACTGTGCTGGGGGAGGGAGGCTTACCTCATGATTTTGAGATCTTTGTAATTAGACAGAGTGGAAATTGTCGCTAGCGTCGTCAGGAAAGGATTTTTACCTGATGACAGTTTTCAATAGCTAAGTGGGGTGCCTCCCACACCCATTCCCTGGGGTGGCGCTCCCTGCACTCTCCTTCCCCGCGGGCACCAGTTGCCAATGCCTTCAAGAGTGAAGTGCCACTCGCATCAAACGGGGATGTTCATTCAATACTGATTCAAACGGGATTCAGGGATCCCTTCTTGAAGCCCCTAACTTACTTTCCTGCAGCCTCATCTCCAACTTCTGATCAGGCCTAAAACTCCGTAGCGGATGAGATCTGACTAGATCAAGGCCCCAGGGGGCACCCGCTTTGCAGGCTTGAGGCCTAATTCAGCACAGAAAGGATTATTTTGTAATTAGGGTACTGGATTGGACCCAGGCAAAAGATACCAGTGGAATGAGTCAGCTTCGTAAGTCTTGTGCGAGCTTTCTGTGGTCCGCACAGTGATGACTTTCACTCAGGCTACGTCTACACTACGAGATTTCTCTCGGCAAAAAAATATGCAAATGACAGACTCATTTGCATGAGTCGCACTCTCATTTGCATATTTTCTGCGGCTCCGTTTTTGTGCTTTTGGGCTTTTTGCGCAAAAACAAGCAGTGTGGACGTTTTCTTTTTGCACAAAAAAACCTTTTTCTGCAAGATCGGTATACCTCCTTTAGGGGGGACATAAGGCTCTTGCGGGAAAAGGGGTTTTTGCGCAAAAAGAAAATGTCCACACTGCTTGTTTTTGCACAAAAATGGATCTGCATAAAATATGCAAATGAGACTCTGACTCATGCAATGAGTCCCCTCATTTGCATATTTTTTGCTGAGAAAACTCATCATGTAGACGTAGCCTCAGAGACAGAGGATGTGGTTGTGAGGGCCAGGTCAGTCTTAAGTCTAATGCCTGCTACGCAAGCAGCACGGTCATGGTTGTCTTCATAAGAGCCAAGAGTAGGTCACCCGTTACCTCTATATAAGTTCTCTCCTCTGTGTTGCCCAGGTCTAGAGGCAAATCCCAAAGCTAATTTAATTCCTTTCTCTCGCTGAGCTGAATACGTCAGTTTCATACTGTTGTCTGTGTATAGCCTGTCAGAAAGCAGTCCCCAAGGTCTCATCCCTTGTGTGGTAACACAACTCCCTGAAGACTTGCTGCAACTTCTAGTGCTCACTGGCATCTGTTCATTGCTTAGTAAACATGCTGTGTTCTGTATAATATAAACCATGTGCATTCATACACTGATAAAATGACTTCTGGGCTAACACAGCTACTTAATTCCATTTTGCCATTGATTTGTCATTTTAAAGTTAAATAATAAACATGGATAGTAGCCAGGAGACTGAGGACTCAGCTTTCTCCCCCTCTGGATTTTGATTTATGTGTTTGTTTATTTACTGATAAACGTAAGTGCTCCCGATTGCATTTCACACATAATCCAGCAAATCCTAAGGATTTACTTTCACAATTGATTAGAAAAGTCAATGTACACAAAGGATTAATATTTAGAAGCTGCGATGGAATCTACTTATGAAAACAATTATCTCCAATGTGTCCTCCGGCACACACAAAAATCAATGTCAAGTATACCAAAACACATGGACGCTTAATATGATAAATGTTACAGATATTGTTGTAATTAGAGTTACACAGTAATTTGCATGTGGCAGGACTGCATCCTAGGCGTCTCACTGAGGCTGTGTCTACACTGCAGGCTTCTTGAGCAAGAAGTTTTTTGCAGACGAGATCTTCCACAAAAACTTCTTGTGCAAGAGTGTCCACACTGCAAAAGCTCATTGCAAAAACGATGCGCTTTTGAGAAAGAGCATTCACACTGCATGGACACTCTCTTGAAAGGAAACTCTGATTGCTATTTACAGAATGGCCATCAGCGCACCTGGGCTTTTTTCAATTGTCTTTTTGTGCAAAAAAACCCCTGTTCCTCGTCTACACACACCTTTTTGCGCAAGAGCTCTTGCACAAAAAGGAGTTATTCCTCGTAGAAAGAGGAATACCTACCCCGCAAAAACCCCTCTGTTCTGTCATTTTACTTGTGCAAAAACGCGCTTGAGATGTGGATGCTCTGCAAGTTTTTGCACAAAAATGGACGTTTTTACGCAAAAACTCTGTAGTGTTGACCTAGCCGGAGTCAGCACAGACTTGGAGCTTACCACATTAGCTATTTTGCAATAGTTTATGCCTTTAGACATTGCTTAAACAGTAAGCAGCATTGGCGCCAAGCAGGTAGAAGTCCTGACTGAATGGACAATAAAGAAATAAGAAATAAGAATATTTGTGAGGGTATTGTATAATAAATAGTAGCCCAATGTCTGTGACTCTGTAACGCAGAAATGCTGGCTGTTCCCTCTGGCCGGCGCTGTTGCCTCCCTGGCTGTTCCCTCTGGATGGTGCTGTTGCTTGAGTCACGTCCTCCTCCTCCCGCCATGGTGCTCGGCTGACTTCTGTGCCGCTCAGCCAGGCTGCCGCGGGGGAGCCCAAACGGCCGCTTGCTCTGCTTGCTCCCCCGCGGCGACCCGGCTGAGCGGTGCAGAAGTCAGCCGAGCGCCATGGAGGGAGGCAAAGGGGGGGGGCGCTGATGTACACGCTCAGCCGGGCCACCGCGTGGGAGCAAGTGGCACAAGTGACCGTTTGGGCTCCACGCTCCCCATGCAGCACGGGGTGTGCGGAGCCCAAACGGCTATTTGGGTTCCGCGGTCCCCCAAGGGAGAGGCAGGAGTGGCAGGAGAAGAGAAAGAGAGAGACAGAGAGAAAGGCAGGAGGCGGAGGAGAGCTGAGCAGGGGGAGGCAGTAGGAGGAGGAGAGAGAGAGAGACACGGAGGGAGAGACCGGAGGCTCAGGAGAGAAGACCGACGTGGAGGAGAGACCTGAAAATCCCGTCTTATGATGGGCTAATTGGCTAGTTGTATAATAATACAAAAACAATAATGGCTATTGTAAGGCAATTTTCACCCAAATCTAGCAACATACTCCATAAAGGAATCGTTTTCCAGAGGGGGAAACTGCAGCAGGGAGAGGTGAAGAGAGGTGCCCAACTCTTTCACCCATGCCCGGTCCACTGGGACCCAGGCCTGCTGACAGGGGGGAGCAAAAAAGTGGTTTACAGCTGCAGCAGCAACAACGCCCAGAGCCCTGGGCCTTTTAAATTGCTGGCTGGAGGACCGTGTGGTGCGCTCTGGGTGGCTCTGAGGGCTGGTGTGGGCGGTGCTGAGGGTGGACTGCCCTGGCCCTGCCCCTTGTGCTCAAGGCCTTGCTCCTTCCAGGAACGCGGAGCCCGACCCTCACCCATACCCTGACCCTGAGCCTGTCATGTTGGAAAATTCACTCCTCTGGGGCCAGTAATTTTAAATGTTTGTAGTTTGGATGGATGGATGGATGGATGGACGGCTTAAATATCAATGGTTGTTCAGTATTAGGGTGACTAGATAGCAAGTGTGAAAAATCAGGACAAGGCGAAGGGAGCAATAGACACCTATATAGGACAAAGAAAGGCCCAAATATGGGGACCATCCTTATAAAATCGGGACATCTGGTCAACCTATTCATTAACAACATTGTGGTAATAAGAACGAGCTGGATGTGGCAAGGTTAAGGAAAGATGAAGCACCTTTCGGTGGGGCTCACTGCGAAAGAAGGACTGGGAGCTGCTGCTAGACGAACGCACGGCACCAGACACCGAGAGCCGCCCAGAGATGCCAGCAACTCTAATTCACCTGAAGGCATCCCAATTAAGTGGAATTACTGTCCCCATTAAGCAGCAGCCACAGTTGCTAAATCACTGCTCTGGGAGATGTCCTGATTAAGTGGAGATGAATCTTAGTGTATTGTTTGCCATGGGTTATTACTTAGCTATGAAATCAGGTGCATGAGAGAATAAGGAAGAGGAAGACACAGTGGGTGAGGTGCACTGTGCAGGATCCTTCGTAAAGCACAGTGGGTGAAATGTTCTTGTGCAGCTGGCCAGGCGGCCTGTTCTGTGGACAAATCAGGTCTCCAGGGCTTCCAAGGTGGCCCCTTTCACCAAGCCCAAATGTCCTGTGTGTGTCGTATTGTTTTTTTCTTAAAGGAAAGGAGGCACTTGTGCCAGCCCAAAGGAAGGTGAGGACTGTTTGGATAAGCATCAGAACGCTGGGGTGGTTATATGGCTGGTGCCAGTTGTACTGTCCTATGCAAAAATGGGATTTGATGTCCTGGCCCTGCTACCACCTCATCATTTTCCATTCCTACCTTTCCTCCTACCAAGCCACCCAGCCCAACCAGGGTCCACCCTGAAGTCTCTGTCATTTCCTTTGTCAGGTCCCCAACAAACTCCAGACTCCTTCTCCGCCTAGTACAGTGACCACTTCAGAGGAAATGGTGGCACAAATGAGATTGTGCTACCACACACTGGAGCCAAAGAGACGTCCTTTGGAGATGTCGCCAGGGTTGGTGGGAAAATCTATAGCCAGGGATGAACATTTTGGGCCTGGGTGACAGGACAACTATGGTGGTCCCTTTCACCAAGCCCAAATTCCCTGTGTTTGTCGTATTGTTATTTCTTAAAGGAAAGGAGATGCTTGTGCCAGCCCAAAGGAAGGTGAGGATGGTTTGGATAAACATCTGAATGTTGGGGTGGTAGTTTCGGAGCTGCTCCAGTTCCACCTTCTCCACTTATGTGTGGTGCCTTCCTCTGCTTACGCCTAAGACTGGCCCTTGATGCTTTTGAGGTGACTACTAATGAGGCCTATACACAATGTGTCTAAAACATGTAATCAACGTGTGTCCCTTTGAATGTGTATCGTAATCCTCTCTATTCACACAGGAAATGCATGTGAAACTGTACACACGCCGGGACCCATAATCAGAACAGACTCAGCCGAAGCAGAGACCTTGAGACACTCCACACAGAGCGTTCTGACTGTCTCTGCCCAGTGCTGATGGGTCCCGGCTCTACCATCCACACAGTCTCTCTTCAGCTCAGCTTCACTCCCGTCCTACCCTGTCCCCCTTCCCTTCTCTTTTCTTTCCCATTAGCTCACCTCCTCATAAGTAAATGAACTCACCCCTTGGGAAAAAAAACCTTCACCAACTGAACAAAACTCACGGAATCATACGGTTGGAAGAGACCTCATGAGGTCATTGAGTCCAACCCCCCTGCCCAAAGCAGGACCAACCCCAACTAAATCATCCCAGCCAGGGCTTTGTCAAGCCAAGACTTAAAACCCTCTAGGGATGGAGACCCCACCACCTCCCTAGGGAACCCATCCCAGTGCTTCACCACCCTCCTAGGGAAATAGTTTTTCCTAATATCCAACCTAGACCTCCCCCACTGTAACTTGAGACCATTGCTCCTTGTTCTGCCATCTGTCACTGCTGAGAACAGCCTCTCTCCATCCTCTTTGGAACCTCCCTTCAGGTTGTCAAAGGCTGCTACAAATCCCCCCTCACTCTTCTCTTCTGTAGACTAAAGAAGCCCAAATTTCTCAGCCTCTCCTCGTAAGTCATGTGCTCCAGCCCCCGAATCATTTTTGTTGCCCTCCACTGGACTCTCTGCAATGTGTCCACATCCTTTCTGTAATGTGGGAGCCCAGAACTGGACGCAGTACTCCAGATGTGACCTCACCTGTGCCGAATAAAGGGGAATAATCACTTCTCTAGATCTGCTGGCAATGCTCCTTCTAATGCAACCTAATATGCCATTCGCCTTCTTGGCTACAAGGACACCTGTTGACTCATATCCAGCTTCTCATCCACTGTAATCCCCAGGTCCTTTTCTGCTGGACTGCTACTTAGCCAGTCGATCCCCAGCCTGTAGCAGCGCTTGGGAGTCTTCCGTCCCAAGTGCAGGACTCTGCCCTTTTCCTTCTTGAACCTCATCAGATTTCTTTTGTCCTAATCCTCCAATTTGTCTAGGTCACTCTGGACCCTATCCCTGCCCTCCAATTTATTTACCTCTCCCCCTAGCTTAGTGTCATGTGCTATCTTGTTGAGGGTGCAATCCATCCCCTTGTCCAGGTCATTAATAAAGATGTTGAACAAAACCAGCCCTAGAACTGATCCTTGGGGCACTCCGCTTGATACCAACCAGACATCGAGCTGTTGATCACTACCCATTAAGCCTGACAATCAAGCCAGCTTTCTATCCACTTTACAGCCCATTTATCCAATCCATACTTCCTTAACTTGCTGGCAAGAATACTAAGAACATAAGAATGGCCGTACTGGGTCAGACCAAAGGTCCATCTAGCCCAGTATCCTGTCTGCCGACAGTGGCCAGCACCAGGTGCCCCAAAGAGGGTGGACCGAAGACAATGATCAAGTGATTTGTCTCCTGCCATCCTTCTCCAGCCTCTGACAATCAGAGGCCAGGGACATCATTTATATCCCTTGGCTAATAGCCTTTTATGGACCTAACCTCCATGAAATTATCTAGCTTCTCTTTAAACTCTTATAGTCCTAGCCTTCACAGCCTCCTCTGGCAAGGAGTTCCACAGGTTGACTACACGCTGTGTGAAGAAGAACTTTCTTTTATTAGTTTTAAACCTGCTACCCATTAACTTTATTTGGTGTCCTCTAGTTCTTCTATTATGGGAACTAATAAATAACTTACCTTTATTCACCCTCTCCACACCACTCATGATTTTATATACCTCTATCATATCCCCCCGTAGTCTCCTTTTTTCTAAACTGAAAAGTCCCAGTCGCTTTAATCTCTCCTCATATGGGACCCGTTCCAAACCCCTAATCATTTTAGTTGCCCTTTTCTGAACCCTTTCTAAGGCCAAAATATCTTTTTTGAGGTGAGGAGACCACATCTGTACACAGTATTCAAGATGTGGGCATACCATAGTTTTATACAGGGGCAGTAAGATATTCTGTGTCTTATTTTCTATCCCTTTCTTAATCATTCCTAACATCCTATTTGCCTTTTTGACCGTCGCTGCACACTGTGTGGAAGTTTTCAGAGAACTATCCACGATAACTCCAAGATCTCTTTCCTGATTTATCGTAGCCAAATTTGCCCCCATCATACTGAACATATATTTGGGGTTATTTTTTCCAACGTGCATTACTTTACACTTATCCACATTAAATACTGTGGGAGATGGTATCAAAAGCTTTTCTAAAGTCAAGGTATATCATGTCCACTGCCTCCCCCATGTCCACAGAGCCGGTTAGCTTGTCATAGACGGCAATCAGGTTGGCCAAGCATGACTTTCCCTTGGTGAATCCATGTTGACTATTCCTGATCACTTTCCTCTCTTCCAAGTGCTTCAAAATGGATTCCTTGAGGATCTCCTCCATGATTTTTCCTGGGACTGAGTTGAGGTTGACTGGTCTGTAATTTCCTGGAATGTCCTTCTTTGCTTTTTTAGTGCCATTCTGGCACTAAAGTGGCTTGAGACTAGAGCTTCCTTTTTGTCCTGGGTTTATACAACAGGGGTGGGGAAACTTTTTTGGGTTGGGGGCTGCTGACTCACAGAAAAATCAGTCAGGGGCCACACCCAAGTGAAAAGCAAAAACCAAAAAAAACCCCAAATGAATACACACACAACACTGATGTGGCCCCCGACTGAGAAGGAGACAGACATTCCCCAGATTCCCCCACACACCAGAGCTCAGGGAGGCCCAGGCTAGTAGATTGTGTGTGCTCCAGCCCCGAGGTGGGGTGGGGAGAGGCTGGAGTGTGAACCCAGGCTCCTCAATGCTGGGGCAGGGAGCCCTGAGCTTTGGGGGCCAGATCCAGGCAAGCCAGGGGCTGCATCCAGCCCCTAGGCCTGAGGTTCCCCACCCCTGTAATGTAGCATCTCGCAGCAGGGGGAGGCTGGTTCATGAGAGGGGGCTCCTAGATGCTACAAGCAATAACCATCATCATTTGCTCCATTCCTGTGCTTGAAATAGGAACAGGGAGGAACACAGGACAGGTGACCTTAAGGCAGGACCCTGCCCAGCCTACGATGTGAATTACAGCAGCCTCAGGGTTCTCTTTTGCTCTGCTTCCCATGCTCCCCCAGGTGGAAAACAGAGACTAGCTATGAAGTAGAGTACAGTAAAACCTGCGCTATCCAGATCTTAAGCATCCAGAAAACTATAGAAACCGGCAAATTTCTGATGCCAGGAAAAAAAAAAAGGAAACTGGCCCTTTAAGTGCTGGGCCGCTCCTCAGACGAGTGTGCAGCACATACCTGGGGGAGGGGCGAACGGCAGCCGGAAGCAAGCAGCAAGCATCTTGGCTCTCCCCATGGCTCCTGGCACCCCCAGCAGGTCAGCCCCCCTGCGGCTCCGGCTCCCCCCTCAGCAGGTCGCCCCCATCATCTCCGCCTCCCGTCCTCCAGCTTCCACCTCCCCTCACCAGGCCACATCCTGCCCCCCAGGGGCAGCCCATCCATATAGGCGAACTAGGCAGTTGCCTAGGGCACCAAGTTAAATGGGGCGCCAAATGGTGGCGCAATATCATTGAGGGGTTTGGAGGTGGGGGCGCCAATTGCATGGTTCACCTAGGGCACCAGTTGCTGGCAGCTAGTCTAGGGCCACCCCTGCCGCCCCCTCCCCCCGCAGCTCATGGCCCCCCCTAGCAGGCCACATCCCAGCCCCCGCACAGCTCCCATGCTCCCCCCTGGTAGGCCCCACATGGCTCCAATTCCTCCCGCCCCCTCAGATAACCAGAATTTTAGGTTACTGGGACGCCCTAATCCCCGGGCATGCTGGATAACACAGGTTTTACCGTACTTCCTTCATGCCTCAGCTCACACTCCACGTGCAAGATGGAAGCCGAGCCAGTTTGGAGACCTTCCATCCGTTCTGCCCTGGCTGTGTCTGCGGAAGGCATTCCTGCCCCCCTTTCCCGCTGCCAAAGTGGCTAACAGGGCTACTCGTCTCATTCTAAAGCTAACAGGCTCAATAAAGAAATTTGGCTTTTTCAAGCTGTGAGAGATTTTTTTTTTTTACACTCAGTAAGTCCTCCTTCTGTTCAGAGCTTTGACCTTTAAATGACGGTGCATGCCAAGAAGAATCCGGTGCTTGTTATCGAAGCAATCTGTGGCACTCACTGTGTGGTAATGTCCTCCTGAGGTGATGAATCAGATCTATCAGTGTCTAGATACTAAGGCCTTTTTTATCCTTGCAAACTCAGGGCTTTCCAAATCTCTAAGCCTGATCAGAGATAGAGCAATACAAGAGCTTACTTAAATCTCAGCAAGTGGAAGGCGGGAGGGAGGGAGGAAGCTCACATAAAACAAAGAACACCACTTTTTTTTTTCTTGTGAAGATAAAACATAACTCCAGGTACATGGAGCACAATAAAGGCCTTTAGAGAACAGAGCAGATCTTTGTCAGGAACTGTATCGCATTTTGTACCATTGTTTCACTGTATGAATTTCCGAATGGAAGCCATTTATCTTGTGGCTCTTTGTTTCAAGGTTTCTCCTTCCCCAATCCCATGCCCCACCTTCATCTGGATTTTCAGTTTCATTCAACATTGAATGGCTGATGAGGTGCTAATCTGATCCACGCCCCCTTTAAAAGTGGGGTATTCTGACTTTAAATGCTTTTCAAAAATACTGATCATCTAGTTTCTTTTCCATTGCAGATTATTTAAATTGGTACAAAATCTATGCATCTGTGCTTTAGATGAAATGTAGTTTCAGGCCAAGACTTTCACAGCTGGATGCCTAAAATTCGGTCCCTTAAATCTGTGGTGAGGCACAACAGAAGAAACTTTTCGAAGGCACAAAAGGAAGCAAAGCCTATCGGACTGAAGATGCTGTGAGCTCATCTTGCCAGGTTCATAGTGCATGGCTAGAATTCTGTACCTCGCATCACTGAAAACTGATGTGGGATTTCTCCATTTCTCAGAGTGTGAACCAAGCTCACACAGAGGTCAGGTCTATGCTATAAGAGAAAGTTGACCTAAGATACACAACTTCAGCTATGAGAATAGTGTAGCTGGAGTCGACAAACCTTAGGTCAAATTTCTGTGGCATCCCACTGTGGGGAGTTGATGGGAGAAACTCTCCTTCAACTTCCCTTACTCCTCATGACCCAGAGGCATACTGGGGTCGATGGTGGCACCATCAGTGGTCTATTTAGTGGGTCCTTATTACATATACTAAATCAAACCCCTGCAAATCGATCTCTGGAGCATTGATCTCGGGGTAAGTGAAGATAAACCCTAAGGTTAATGGAAGTTACACACCCAGCACAAGAAGAAAAAAAATCAGTCTTCTTTGAGTATACCGGTCAAGAGGTATACTCAACATACTGTAGTGGTTTCTGCACAGAGAAGCAAAGTCACAGAAAAGTCACGTCAGCTTGATTAACAGAGAGACTGATCTTTGATTCAACTTGATGTAGGTCCTGATACTCTCTCTCTAGAACTTGGAAACAAAAACAAAAAAAAGTAGAAGTTGCCACACATGTTTAAATCAGATCCAAAGAGTCCAGTATTCACTGGGTAGAATCTGATGCTTCAGAGGAAAGAAAAGTCTTGACCCACAAATTATTTTAACTACTTTGTGCATTACTATTACATGGAGAAAGGGTGTTGGAATTCTTTTCTTATCCCCTTCATGCAATCTCTTGACATCTACACTCAAGAGGTTTGCATATGCATATAATATTGCCTCTGAAAATGCCCTTGACTAAAATGAAGTTGTTGGAGTCTTTACAGATTCTAAATTTCACTCTGCTAATCCCAAAAGGAAGGGAATGTTGTAAGCACTTGGGAAACCTCATCCATTGCTGTTTTTTTAACAAAATAAATCATTACTTGTATTTCTATAGTAGTATCCACCAGAGGAACACAAAACACTTGGCAAAGACTTAATGAATTGAAGGGCACTCTCTAGACTGAAAGCTGTCTCTCACTGTGGGTGAATACAGTGCATGGCACAATGGAACCCGGACCTCAGCTGCAGGTTCCAGGTGCTTCTGTTCTGTACTAATAAAACTCACCGAGTCAATTTAAAAACACAACAGGAAGGGGGAGATTCTGCCTCCCTCATTCACATAGAGCATTCCTTTACGCTACAAATAGTGCTGTTGATTTTGCTGCTGCCCTGTTTTTCTCCATTTTCCTAAATCTATTGTATTAACTAAATGTAATTATGTTTTTCACAGGCCAAGCCCCGATGAGCTTGACTAGCCTTGTGAGGGAGTGGGAGGAGGGCCTGGCAGTGCAGGAGCTAAATAAGGTCTTTTTGCCCAATTAGCCCCGCCCCATTTTACTGGAAGCTAATGCCAGGCCTGGAGGGAGAATAAAAGGAGGGAACCTGGCTCAGTTCAGGGCTGACCAGTGAAGAGGCAGGAGCTGGTTCTGCTGTCCACAGGACTTGAGCCAGAGCAGGATGAAAGTTTCCAAACCTCCCCTCCTGCCAGGTGCAAAGGGGGAGAACCAGAGGAAAAACCCGCACTGAGGAGGGGATTCTTGGGGCCATGCCCCAAACTGAAGGAGCAGACTTTGATAAGTGTCTGGAAAACCCCGACCCCCAGCTAACACCGGGACCTAACCACCCAGGAACCCCACTGCCTGGGAGACCAGGTTACAAGCCTTTTCTTGCGACCAAATAGTTGTTTGGTTTCTGTGATTTTGCCCATTTAGACAGAAAGAAACATTGAATGCTGAAGTGGGCTGGGAATTCACATGTTGACCAAGTGAGGTAACTTGCTATAGCAGTCCTTGGCTATACCCCAGTGCTGAGAATCATTTTTATTTCTATGTGCTTGAAAATAAGAGAGGGGAGCATGTTCATGGGTGGACAGCATATGAATTGCCTGCAAAATGCAAGTCTGTGTCTAGGTAATTTATAACCTTCCCAGCGCAGTGGTTGTGGAGGCTTTTGCCCACTAAACAGCTCATAAATCATCAGCTTCTTTGGAAAAAAAAAAGATAATTTTGAAGAGGGAAATGGGATTGGTCTGGATCATTATGTTCTCCCTCTAGGGCAGGGACTTGAAATGTTTAATTTGTTTTCATCAGTCTAAGTCATCACGACGGCTACGTCTACATTGGCATGATCTTGCACAGATGCTCTTTAACTCAAGAGTTCTTGAGTTAAAGTCGTTGCGCAAGAGAGCGTCTATATTGGCCGGGACTCATCATAAGAACGATGCGCTTTTGCGCAAGACAGCGTCTACATTGGCGGGACGCTCTTGTGCAAAAGCAGGAGCCCGGAACCATTTTGGAGAGGGCAAAAGGGCACCAGCCCTTTCCGGGGGCGGGGAGGCTGGAGCCTTTGAGACACGTGCTTAAAGGATCTCCCGGACAGCCGTTTCTCTCCTGCTGCGAGCTTTTGGACCTCTTGCAGGGACTGACAGCCGTAGCAGTTCTAGTTGTGGTTGCCCTCTGCCTTGTTGGACACCACAGCCTTGTGCCTTAGTGCCATTAGCTGATTTTTTGACCTCAGCTCTCTTCTTGTGCCATGGAGCCAGGGGTGGCCTTGTGCCTGCTCTGGCCCCTTCCGGCCATTTTGGAAGTGCCTGCAGCTGCTGCTCCATGCTGCTGCACTCATCGTCCAGGACCTCGAGGCGCAGGTCGCTCTGGACTCCCTCACCAGGGAGGCGGTGGCGTCCCTGTGGCATCCCCACCCCACCGTGGAGAGGCCCCTGTGGAGACTGGACACCAGAACCGACTGGTGGGACCAGCTGGTCCTGGGGCAATGGGACGACCAGCAATGGCTCCGGAACTTTCGGATGCGAAAGCGGACGTTCCTAGAACTATGTGCCTGGCTCTCCCCTGCGCTCCAGAGAAGCACCACCCGGCTGCGGGCACCCATCCCAGTCGAGAAGAGGGTCGCCATCGCACTCTGGAAGCTGGCCACCCCGGACAGCTACCAATCGGTGGCACACCAGTTCGGGGTGGGCAGATCGACCATCGGTGCCGTCGTCATGCAGGTAAGTCCTGGCGGGGGGAGGCGGAGGGTGCTGCACTCCATGCCCAGGGGCAGGCAAGACTCAGGCTGCGGCGATGGGGAATGACCCGTCACCCAGGGGTTTGTGCCGTCCCTCCCTTGCACAGGCCTGCTGGGGGGGGGGGGCGGGGAGTGGCCTGTGGGGCGAGAGAGCCCTGGTGTGTGTGTGTGTGTGAGGACAGAGGGCATCACGGGGGGGGGGAACCCCAAGGGAGCACGCACTCACCCTGCCTTATGTGATGTATTCCCCTGTGTTTCTGTGCACCCTTCTGCAGGTCGTCCGTGCCATCAACGATGTCCTGCTCCAGCGAATCATCTGCCTGTGGGACGTGGAGGCTACGGTGGCTGGCTTCGCTGTCCTGGGGTTCCCCAACTGAGGGGGAGCCCTGGATGCAACCCACATCCCCATCCGTGCCCTGGAGCATCGAGCAGCCCATTTCATAAACCGCAAGGGGTTCTTCTCCATTGTACTCCAGGCCCTTGTGAACCACTGTGACCGCTTGCTGGACTTTTATGCGGGCTGGTCTGGCAGGGCACACGACGCCCGCATTCTCTGAAACTCCGGCCAGTTTGGCAGGCTGAAGGTGGGCACTTTCTTCCCCCAGCGGGAATTTACTGTTGGGGACGTGTCCATGTCCACATGTGTTGTGGGGGATGCGGCCTACCCCCTGCTGCCCTGGTTAATGCAGCCCTACAGAGGGTGGACAGACCACAACCGGGCATGGTTCAACGACTGCCTCAACTGGGCCTGCAACCAGGTGGAGTGCGCCTTCGGCCGTCTGAAAGCCCAGTTTCGCTGTTTGCTCACCCGTCTGGAGATGGGTGAGCGGAATGTCCCCGAGGTAGTGGCCGCGCGCTGTGTGCTCCACAATATCATGGAGTGGAAGGGGGAGGCCTTCCTCCTGGCATGGATGGCAGGCGAGGGCCAGGCCTTCGAACAGCCCCGCACAGCTGCCATCCGCCAGGCGCACCATGATGGGGTGCGCATCCGGGAGGCCCTGACAGAGATGTTCTCCCAGGCCTCACAGTAGGGTCGCTTCTGTCTCCCTTGACATCTCCCTCCCATCCGCAACCCTTCCCTCCTCCCCTCCCCTTACCTCCCAATAAACAACCAACACAGGGTTTTTTGGAAAACAGCATCTTGGAACTTTTTATTTACAATGGGGAGACGTAGGGTGGGAGGGGGAAGGAGGCTCTGAACTGGGAGGGGGAGCTACTGCTGGGAGGGCTGGCCCCTGCGACTGCCTCTGTGGGGGCAGACCACTACGTGTGGTTCAGGCCGCATTGGGGCAGGGAGCACAGGGAGGTGGGCAGGATGGGGGTGCATCAAGAGGAGGAATTGCAGGAGCAGGAGAGGCAGGAGGAGGGGGAATTGCGGGAGCAGGAGGGGCAGCAGGAGGAGGGGCATGGGCATTGGTATGGGAGCGATGGCGGGTGCACGGGGCAATGCCATGCCATAATGCACCGCCTGCCCAATGTGTGTGGTGAGGGTGGTGATGGCATCACCGATGTGCTCACACTGGGCCTGGAAGTGGTCCCAGGCCTGTTGGCGCCACTCCAGGTCCGCCTACACCCGGCGTGTGATGGCCGCCTCAATCCGTTCGACGGCCTGGACGTGCCGCCGAAGGAGTTGGTCCCGCTGCCGGACCCGCCGGCTTGGTGCCTGGGCGGTTGGGGGCCTGGGCGGTTGCGGGTGCTGCCACTGCCACAGGGCTGGAGGATCCCCCCGCTCCTGCTTGGTCCCGCTGCAGGGAACAGAGGAAAGGATGGGTCAGTCAGGCAGCCCGGCCACCGTCCCCACACCCCATGCCCTCTGCCCCTGAGCCCAGGTGACACCACAGAACTGTGGCTTGGGCCTACTCGTTCCCCCCCTGTGTTGTATGTTGGCATACAGGACCACCCCCGGAGTAGAGTGCTCCTCCCCATGTATTGTGAAGCACCGGTCTGTGTCCTGGCCCCTTGTGGGGGGGAGGGCGCGTATGTTGTGTTAACCTGTGGAACTCCCTGCCGGGGAAGGCTGTGAAGGCTTTGGGCTAATCAGTGGTGTTTGACAGGGAGCAAGATGAATCCCCACACAGTGCCTGGGAGCACGTATGGCAGACGTGGTGTGGGCTCCCAGATCCCCATCACGTGGATGTCTCCTGGACGGAACCAGAGGTGACTGGGGAGTGTACCATCCTTGCAGCGAAACTCAGGTGGCCCTAGGGCCGGCCCGAGCACTTCCCCCCCTCTCCCTCCCGCTAGCCCTCACACACGTAGCCCAGGGACATGTGTGGCCGCAGTGGGGACTTCCCTCGGGGGGCCAGCCAAGGCACCAGGAGCAGGTGAGGGGCTCCGTAGGGGCCACACTCACAGGGCTGTGTCGCTGCGGTTTTCCCAGGAGCAGCTGGCTGTGCTGCACAGCCAGGCATGGAACAGTGTGCCATTCTGTGTGCTGCACCCTTGCGGAGGTGTGGGCTCTGGGCTGAGCCCCTGGGGCCCTGGCTGGTTCCAGCCGGCATCCACCCTTCCCCCCTGGTCTGGATGTGTGTGAGCAGCACGGTCCCAGGCGTGCCCTGGAGCTGCCTGCCATGGCCACGTGCTGCTCGGTCACCAGGCTGCACGTGGTTGCACGTGCTGCATACTGGTAATGCTACACAGCGTGCAGCTCATGCTGCCTGAGTGACACTCCTTCCCCCTCCTCCCCGGGCGCCTGGCTCCCCCCCGCCCCCCCCCGCTGCCTTTGTGAGTGCAAAGTGCAACACTCACCAGTGGATCCTTCCCCGGCCTCCGATGACGCATGGGAGATGTCCGGCTGCCTGAGAGGACCTCCAGCTGGAGGGTCACACTGCTCTCCTCCTCCTCCGACCCACTGGGCAGCTCTTCCTCATCCCCCGCCTCGCTGGACCTGGTGACGGGGGTGTGTGCCTGCTGGTGTCCACTGGCACCGATGGTCCTTGGGGAGCTGCCTCTGCCAGGATGGTGTGGAGCCGCTGGTAATGGGGGCAGATGTTGGCGCCTGCCCCCTGGCCCTCACTGGCCCGGACATAGCCCAGGCGCAGCTCCTTGACCTTAGCCCGGACCTGCTTGAGGGTCTGGGCTGGATGACCCTGGTCGGAGAGTGCCTGGGCCATGTGGTGGAAGATGTCCACATTCCTCCGAGGGGCACGGATGTTGTGGAGGGCCTCTTCCTCTCCCCAGAGGTCCAGGAGGGCCTCGATCTCCCCTGGGGACCAGGAAGGGGTGCACCGCTTTGTGCCCCTTGGGGCCTCCTGCGCTGGGGGTTCGGATTGTTGTTCCCACCCTGGAGCGGCCATCCTGGGTGGTCTGGTGGCTGTTGGAGGGAGCAGAGCCACGCGGCAGAGCTGGGTGGCAGAGGTGCTTCTGCCTTGTGGCCTCTGCAGGCTGCGTCTGCCTTTAAGGGGGCTCGGGTTACCAGGAAGTCCAGAGCTGCCTGCGCGTACGGAGCGTCCAAGCGGCCACTAGGGCTATTTTCCATTTGGACGGCTCTTGCGCAAAATCTCTTGGCTGCCTGTCTACACTGGCCTCTTGCACAAGAACAGTTGTGCAATAGGGCTTCTTCCTGAGCGGGAGCGTCAGAGTTCTTGCTCAAGAAGCCCTGATTTCATACATGAGAACGTCAGCGTTCTTGCGCAAGAACTCACGGCCAGTGTAGACAGGCAGCAAGTTTTTGTTCAAAAGCGGGTGCTTTTGCGCAAGATCGCACCAATGTAGATGTAGCCTATGCTCAGAGTATGACATTTGACTTCCTCAGCCCAGGTTCGGTAGATGAGATAAGGTTTAACTGATTGCCACAGCTGCCTTGGTGTGATACTTCTTCTGTTGCTTCACCTGCCCCATACGTGGTATCTGTAGTCCCTCTGAGCAGAGCTCATTGCTGGTTCATGGTCTAGGGTAGCTGTTTGCGAGATCACTACCTATCACACAGACCAACGTGGTCTCATTGTTTCCTTGAGAAAAATGATTTGTCTAGAGACTTACTCAAACTTGAAATTCTGGCAACAGCTCTATGGCACAGATGCTTCTTGACCAAGGGTCCCTGGTCTTTGCAACCAACTCTCCTCTCAGACCTGACAAACTCACTACACCAAACACATCTTGCAAAATACTTATTCATAAAGAGCGGTATATAAGGTACCCACACAAAGCTTGTCAGAGTATTAATTATTGAGAGGCATGGGCAGGTAATACGTAATGAATAACATAATATATTGAAAGTACGCTTTGTGGAATTGGAATAAAAATTAGTCACTGGGGGTGCTTTTACCCAGCAGCATTATTTCAGAATAACGGCTGTTATTCCGAAACAACAATACGAGCGTCTACACAGCAATTCCATTATTTCGAAAGAAATTTGAAATAACGGACGGCTTATTCTGACTTCTGTAAACCTCATTCCATGAGGAATAACCCTATTCTGAAATATTTATTTTGGAATAGCAGTAGTGTGGACACGCCACTGCTGCTATTTTGAAATAGTTCCTCCCCAGGGCCATTCAAAGTAATGACTTTTCAGTGCCTCCTGCAGCTCTAAATCGAGGTAGCACATCCACCTGAGAGAAGCCTGCCTCCAACTAATTTTGAGGCTTCCCTGTAGTGTAGACGGGCTATTTTGAAATAAGCTATTTCGGAGTATTTCTTCAGGAGTAGCTTGTTTTGAAATAAGTGTGCAGTGTAGATGAACCCTTGGGGAGAATGTCTTTTTCTCTCCCTCTCTCGGTTTTGCACTTGTCCCTTGAACTGATTCTCTTACTCCAGTATCAACATTTCCAAAACATTCTCACAGTCTGACATGTTTATTTCTCAGTTGGCCTGTATCATTTGTCCAGAGCACATCCCTTTGGGCATGGATAGAAACATAGTCTGTAGCCTTGATCTAATAAGAGCGAGTGACTTCCTTAAAATTATTTGATCCTGCAGCTCTGTTAGATGGGTAATCTCCATACCCAGCTAATCCCAACACAAACATAGTGTAAAGGGTAGGTCACAGGCATAGTGTAATGGCAAATCACAGGTATGTCCTAATTTACTTGAGTGTTTGCCGGATTGGGATCTCACCACATACATTTCAGTGGCAGCTTGGTTTTTTTTTTAATGCTACCAAACTGCAACATACTAGCACCATCCCACTTCACAAAATCTACTCTACGAAGACCCTGCAAAGATAGGGGAGACAATCTGAAACTTAAATAATGCAATTGAATATCTCACCCTGAAGCTAACTCAAGGCATTTCTTAAGGGGACTCTTGTTCTCCTAACCACACTCATAAGTAACTTAAAACATATAAAATATTCTGCTCCAGATTTTTAGGTTTAATACTTTCTCATTGATTTTTTTTTTACAAGAATATACAAAATGAGACACATAAAGCAGCCTGTGTATGGCATGGATTTTGCACTAGTGCATCAAAAGCAGCATTAATTCATTTCACATGTGGCATAGATCTGAGTGACCTTTAATCTGTTATTTATCAAGAAAATTAAATATCTTGCAAATAGGTTTGCGAGACCCACTCATTAGAGCCGTACTGAGGATGTGCTTTGCATTTGGATTGAGTTTGCGGCACAAGACAAATAATTGGAAACTGTTGACATTAGTAGTCTGAGAGCAGACATTGGTTTTCCCTAGGCTGATGGGACCCTCAGATAACCAGAACGCCCTAATCCCCAAGCATGCCGGATAACACAAGTTTTTCTGTACGTTCACAGCATCCTGTGCAATGCCCTTACCCTTCTGTACAATGGTAACCCTTGGTGACCTTGCTCAATAACAAGTATAGACTTTTATGGGGGGTTGTAATCATTACATTGTAAATCCCTTTACATGCATAGATCAAAAGAAAAGTTTCAGTCCAATGACACATAATTAAAAATGCAGATGTGTGCAGCTTTGATTCATGAATGCTTATGTGCTTTTAAATTGTTGCTAGGGAGATCAGGGCATGAGAAAATTAAAAACCATTAAGCTTCAAAAAGATAAAGAATTCTCACAGATTTCTAGCATTTTTCTGTTGTGCGATTTTTGTGTTTGAACATTTTCCCTCCCTGTTGGGGCATATTCACTCTGAAAAAAAAATTCTTTTCCAGCCAATGTTCCAAACTCAGTCAGATTAAAAGGAGCATAGTGAACTCACTTGGATGGAGATTTACCACTGCTACTTTATCTTAAATGCTAAATCATGGGATTCTCATATGGTACGTTTGCACTGCGGAGCTATTTCGGGATACAGGAAGTATCCCAAAATAGCTACCCCACGTCTTTGAAACACTCCCGTTATTTCAAAATATTTTTCAAAATAACAAGCGCGCTATTCCAGCATCCCTCTGACCCTCATGGATGTCTCCAAATAGCGCATTATTCCAAAATTTGGTGCTGTGTAGATGCGCCAAATTTCAAAATGAGCTATTTTGAAATACAATTGAAATAACATACACAATCTGCATAGCGCAAACTGTTTATCTTATTTTGAGTTTAGGGTGCTGTGTAGACGCACCCTCTAATGGTTATATACTCACTGTCACTGGACTTGACAATCAGGCTTGGATGGGCCACCTGAGGTATACCTTGCCCCAAACCCAAAAAAGAAGGCCTGTGGGTCTTGAAAAATAGAGGATGAGGCAAAAGACCCACTCTTGTGTTATGATTTATTTTACAGACATCACTTGAAAAAGGAGTTACCTTTTGATTGATCACCCAGATTCTAACTGACCCACCATACTCTAATTTGCTGTAGGCCAAGACCCAAAGCCCCTTTAAAGTCAAATGAAATATTCCCATGGACTTGGATTGGTTTAGGTTTAGCTCAACCACTGTTGTAGGCAAAGCACTTGCAGGGGGTAGAGCACTTTTGCACTTTGCATATGGAGAAACTGAGGCAGAATAGAGACGCAACCTGCCACAGTGAGCCAGGATTAGAACAGTGACCTCTGGATACTTAAGTCACTCCTCTAATCATTGGACTATACTACCTCACATAGATCTGCCTCAGCAGGACACTTAAGCATGTACTTAACTTTAGTGCTCTTTGTTCAGTTGGCCTCTTGATTGATTTGAAGTACAATAGATCTAGAAAGTACAGTGTCTGGTAACTTCAGCTTCCAATTTCACTCCCATTTAAAAAATGATCTTCTTCCACAAGAAACTTGCTGCTGAAACAGTGACTGTGCAGTTGATGGGTTGCAATAAAAAGCACAATCAGCACATTTGCAGGAGCCTGGCAGTACAGCAGATGACAAGGGCATTCTCAAGGAGACCAAGTTTAAAGATCAAGGTCAAGTCACACTGCTCCTTAGCCAATAGCAATTAAAGAATTATAATTCTGAAAAAAAAAAAAAGATAGAGAAGTATCCTTAGGGATACGATGAAGAAACCAAATGCCACTTGCATGCTTTGGAATTCCTAGAATTTCTCTACCTTTAGCTTTTGTATGGGCGGAAACGCTGTCTTCTGATGCCAAGGGTCCTGGGTCATACATGAAAAGTATGTGAAGCAAACACCCAACTGAGCTTCATCGTGACAATTCGTCCATAGATGTCTATTTTGATGTGGGGCGTGCTTCAAGGACAATTGTGGGACGAGACAGAATTAAAGTGCAACAGCTCTGGAAGAAAGCACAGTGTAGTGCAGTGGTTTTCAAAGCTGGGGGGCGGGCCCGCCTGGGTAAGCCGCGGGCAGGTCATGACACTTTGTTCATCTAAGTGTCCATAGTCACGGAGCCTTGCAGTGGTTATCAACACTTAAGCTATGTCTAGAGTGCAGGCTTCTTTCGGAAGAACCTTTTTTTGGAAGAGATCTTCTGAAACAACTTTTTCTGAAAGAGAGTGTCCACACACAAAAGCGCATTGAAAAAGTGATCTGCTTTTTCAAAAGATAGCATCCACACTGAATGGATGCTATCTTGCATTTCAGCTGTGATTAGTATGGATGGAGTGGCCACCAGGGCACCTGTGCTTTTTCCTCTTTCCTCTTATTTTGAAAGAACTCCCTCTTCCCCATCCTCACACACCTTTTTCCGAAAGAGCTCTTTTGGAAAAAGGCTTCTTCCTCATAGGAAGAGGATTATCAGCGCTGGAAAAACCCCTCTGTTCTTTCGATTTACTTTCAGAAGAACATGATTGCAGTGTGGACATAACGGGTTTTGTTGGAAAAACAGCTGTTTTTCCAACAAAACTCTGTAGTGTAGCCATACCTTAGATAAACAAAACATCTCAGGTCTGCCAGCAGCTTATGCAGGCAGGCCTGTGACTCACCTTTGAAAACCACCGGTGTAGTAGATTGAGGTTGTATAGCAGCAAATCAAGCACAAGAAATACACAAAATAGTAGTTACAAAAAAAGTGTATTTTATATGGACATTAAGAGGATCTAAGAACAAAAGGGGAAGAGGGAAAAAAAACTCAGTGAGGAGAAAGAGATAAACACACCACAGAATAAATCAAAGATATAATGAGCGATGCAGAGACAAGTGGAAGATATCATATTTAGACAAAGTTGAGGTTTATTGCTTTTTATGACTTCAGCTATAAATTGCTCCTCATAGATGGAAAATGAAAATTGGAGTTCAAGCAACAGAAAAGTGCCTACATGTTAACAACTTATCACTAGAACAACTCTCATGCTTTTTAAGTGAAGGAAACACTGTAGGATAAATAGAATCATACTATGCGCTGTACTTGGGAAGGGACTTAAGCAAAATATCTTCTGATGAGGTTACTATATCTGATATAAGAAACTTGGTTAATAGGAAAACTAGATTCAGAATCCCAGGATATGGTATTGATAGATAAGACAGAGACATAAGAGGGGAAGGGGAAATTTGTGCATTCATTAAAGGAATCCTAATTGTAAGAGTACAGGTGGAAACATAAAAACATATGAGAAATAAAGAATATAGAACAGGAAACAACCACATATGATACTTTATGATGAAGAAGGCTTATTGAATAAAATAGCTGCCATAGGCATACAAGGAAAGTGGGAAAAGATGGAAAATGTGTTTCTAACATACAAGAATTTTGCAGTTTCAGAGGGGTAGCTGTGTTGGTCTGTAACTAAAAAAAAGTGAGAAACTACAATGGTCCTGTAGCACCTTAGGGTATGTCTACACTACAGGACAAAGTCGAATTACATTAATTGCATAGCTGGAGTCAAAGTACCTTAATTCAGCTTTTGGTGCTGTCCGCACTGCAGGAAGTCGAAGGGAGAACACTCTCCCTTCATATTTCCTTGCTCCTCATGAAGGCAGGACTACTGGCATCAACTGGAGTGCCCCTCTCTGTTCGAATTAGCTATCTTAACTAGACCAGCTAATTTGAACCCTGGAAGATCGATAGCGGCAGCTTGAATCTTCCTCTGTAGTGTACACGTACCCTTAGAGACTAACCAAAAATATAGATAAATAGTATCATGAGCTTTTGTGGCACAATCCACTTCTTCAAATGACAAATATGGAGCAAGAGGCACAGAGGTTGAAATATAAAGCAGGAACAGGGAAGAGAAGGGGAGGAGGAAAAAAAGACCTGTCAATTAAAGTGTCCATGCTAAATGAGGTTAATAGGGTAGGCTGTACGTGCCCAATACTTAGCTTTTGATGTCATTTGGGTGTTGAATATAAAGGCCCATCCAGGCTATGTCTAGACTGCAGGCTTCTTTCAGAAGAAGCTTTTCCGGAAGAGACCTTCCGGAAAAACTTCTTTAGAAAGAGAGAGTCCACACAGCAAAAGTACATCAAAAAGGTGATCTGCTTTCCCAAAAGATAGCGTCCAATCATTGTGGACACTATCTCATATTTAAGTTGTGATTACTGTGGACGGAGTGGCCACCAGGGCACCTGTGCTTTTTCCTGGAGGCCTCTTCTTTTGAAAAAAAAAACCTCTTCCCCATCCACACACGCCTTTTTCCGAAAGAGTTCTTTCAGAAAAAGGTTTCTTCCTCATAGAAAGAGATTTACCGCTGTCAGAAAAACCTCTGCGTTCTTTCAACTTTCTGTCAAAAGAACACAATTGCAGTGTGGACGTAAGTGTAGTTTTTCTGGAAAAACTCTGCAGTGTAGACATACCCCCAGTTTATGTCTTTCTTCAAGCTGTGCAAGATAGTATCAAATTTGCATATGAAGGCCAGTTCTGCAAACTCCCCCTCTAATCGATTCCTGAAATTGCTTTGTAAGAGAATAGCCACCTTTAAATCCATTCGCGAGTGCCTGGGCAAGTCGAAATGTTCCCCAACCATTTTCTGTGTGTTACCATTTCGAATATCTGATTTGTGTCCATTAATCCTTTGTTGCAGAGATTGTCCAGTTTGGCCAATACAAATGGCAGAGGGGCATTGCTGGCACTTAATGGCATAGATCACATAGGTGTATGTGCAGTTGTGTGAGCCTCTGATGTGGTAGTTTGTGGTTAGGTCCTGTGATGATTTCGCTAGCGTAGATGTGTGGACAGAGTTGGCACTGGGGTTTATTGCAGGGGTGGGTTCCTGGACGATTATGATGGAGGTGTGCTGCGTGGTTGTTGGAAAGAATTTGTTTGAGGTTAGGGGGTTGTCTGTAAGTGAGGATTGCCTGTCCCCCAAGGCCTGTGAGAGTGAGGGATTGTTTTCCAGGATAGGTTATGGATTGTTAATGATGTGCAACAGGGGTTTAAGTTTCGGACTGCAGGTGATGACTATAGGTGTTCTGTTATTTTGTTTATTGGGCCTATCTTGATAAAACTGATACCTGGGTACTCATCTGGCTATGTCAGTCTGGTTTTTTCCCACTTCCGTGGGTGGGTATTTAAGTCTTAAGAACGCCTGATAGAGATCCTGTAGGTATTTGGCCCTGTCTATGGGACTGGAGCAAATCTGGCTGTATCTTAGGGCCCATTGTAACCAATTTGGCTGTTGTGGGGTCACAAATTGTGTTAACACTAAATGCAGGAATTGTGAGATATGATCACCAATGCTTGCAGGTATTATTGGATTGCAGAAAAGTCAGACTTTTAACTCAGTTCGAAGGAGAGACCTTGTCAGTGTAAAAACACTTGGATGGACTGAGGCTCATCTTCCAGAGCCCTATGAGATGAAGCTGGGGAAGGAGGTCTCTGAGCCAGCAGGCTGCACGCCCTGCAGGCATGAGCTGTAAGACTGCTTCAACCTGTTTCTCCCCACTGTTTCAATGACAGAGTGAAAGGCTCCACAAGGAGTCTCTTTTGTATTTAAATTTACTCCAGTGGATGCTGGAATCTCTTGTGGCAGGACTGTGCTTTGGGCTAAGATCTGAAATCACTGAGAGCTGAAATCGCTAGGTTTGGCCCAGAACCAAATCCACCAAAAGCCAGTGGAAGATGCGAGAAGCAGGCTCCAGAGAGCAGCGAGCAGGAAGATATCGAGTGACCAGCAGAGTAAGATGCTTCTTTACCTCCCCCCGCTCCCCCCCCCCACCATTCGGGATGGGACATGAACTCTGCCGATGCACCTCTGAACTCTGGTCTTCCCTGACCAAGGACAGTGACTGTGAGAGGGGTGCAGAGAAGGGTTGGGCCTGTGACGGGGGACATTTACGTTGCTGGAGTTGAGAGCTTGAGAGGAAAAGGACCTTGCCCAACCTACTTGAGCTGTGTAGGGGTAAATTGAGGCAGTCCATGGTATTCTGCTAAGAACTCACATCTAAATCCCAAATTTGAGGCCAGGTCTGGGAACACACAGAACTGGCAGCTAACATGACCCTGGTCGTCCTGGCAACCACATTCCAAGAGGTCCTCACTCTGATAAGACCCTGGCTGGTACCAAAACAAACTTCGTGGAAGTTGTTTCTCACTGTCTCCTTTAATTCTAGATAATAAACCTGGAGCCCAAGGACCGCACCAAGGCACTATCACCCCGCAGTAGACGCATCATAATTTCAGCAGACAAAATTGCCATCAACATGCCTTTTGTTTATGTTGGCTTATTTAGTTTGTTAGGAGTAACTACCTGTATTATTGATAAGATGTTTAATTGGCGGTGGGCGGAGATGCTGTGTAACCTTCGTAGTTTATTGGCTTATGTGCTCATTACGTCTTGCTGCCAGGACCTATGAAATTGCTTCCACTCCGCCCATCTGCTGCCTATATAATTCATTGTAATGTTTTGATTAACTAGTGCTCTCCAGGTTAACCCCTGGTTGGTACTCCACCAGGTGTACAATAAATCCTCACCTTGTTTTCACCTGCATCCACAGTGTCCAGAATTATTCCCTACAAGCTGGGATGTTCACTCGTGGGTTTGGTTAAGAACTTTGTGATGGTTTCCCAAATTAATGCTGCGTTACTTCCCTTCCCCTTTTATTAAAGTTTTCTTTTCTACACTCAGATTCTGTGTTTGCAAATGGAGAAGCATTGACTCCCAGAGGTAC
Source organism: Rafetus swinhoei (assembly GCA_019425775.1). NCBI lineage: Eukaryota > Metazoa > Chordata > Testudines > Trionychidae > Rafetus > Rafetus swinhoei. The sequence continues at coordinate 20,197,258 of CM033445.1, read as the reverse complement.
CCAGGGGTGAATTTCCCAGGTTAGTGAATGGAGGCTTGAGTCAGTTCTGTGTTGGATGGATGGAGAGGAACCCCTAGATATTGAACCCAGCCCTGGCTGCTGCTGGTGGTACCTGGCAGAAGGGTTACACCACTTCCAGAGGGGATGAGTGCCAAAATAGGCATTTCCTCACTTGCAGATGACTAAAAACAGAAGGCAGGTAATAGCTAGAAAGTCTGAATTAATGAAACACTTAGGAACACTGTAGAAATATGGGGCTTTAAATTTTCAATTCCTCAAAGCTAAAGAAATTATATTCTCTAAAAGGAAATGGAATGAAGACTGTAAACTGTCTCTGTGTGGACAGGAAATTGGGACAGTGAAAAGCTACGGCGTCCTGGTTGTGCCATTTGATAGCAAGCTAATGTGGAGGGATCACATTTAAAATATTGTAAAAAAAATGTAAAAGTAAAATCAATCTACTTCAAAGTACTTTTGGAAACAGCTAGGTTGCGGATAAGAAAACAATGGTACTGTTTAATAGAGTGTTAATAAGGTAAATCATTGAATATAGATGCCAAACATTAAGTTCAGCATCCAAAATGTATCCAAGGAAACTCGACTTAATCCTAGCTCAGGCATTGTACACTAGTGGCTTCCTCATCATGACTCCTTTGTGTGTAAGGCAGACAGCTGCTGGTGGTAAAATGCCCGTAGCATTAAACATTAAATTATTATCTAGACTTAACTTTGAGGGCACAAAAGTCAGAGGAAACAGTGAAGGTGGAAACACTAAATATGGAGAACGCCAGAAATTCAGTAGGCAACATGGGGCGGGAAAGGGGGGACAACCGGAAATGTGTACACTTTAATCCAATTATCACGAAGCGAAGGAATTTGGAGACTAGAAAGATCTAAAAAGAAATTAGCATATATAGCCAGGGGAAATTAATTATAGATGGGAAATAACCTCCTGTGACATAAATGTATTCCTGCAGCAATACACCAAGCGACTAGTTTGTTCTCTTCATCGCTGCTAGATGGTACATTGTGTCTAAGCCTTTAGGGATTTTACAACAATAACTTCCTAGTCTCCTTCCTCTTCTGTATGCTGCACAAACACCCAAGCATTCTCTTGACTTTTTCTGCAAGTCTGGTGATTTTTATCTCTATGTGCATGTGTCAGCTGCTTTATTATTAGCACAGGTCTTCATGCTTCCTTGCTGTTCACTGTATTGCCCTGTTTGTACCACCTGCCAACTTAGAAACCACACCTTCTGTGCTGTTATGACACAAACTGAAGGAGGGTGAGAGTTGAGGTCTGTAGAGAGAGGAGTGATGGGTGAGTAAGAACCTCTGACACCCTATAAGCGGCTACCCAGACATGGAATCTGAGAATATAGGAGCAAGTGGGGGGTACCTTGTGCCAGTCTGGCCTGCTCTCTTCCTTCTCGGAGCTGATGAGCAGGCAGTAGAAGGGGAATGGCATAAACTAGGAAGAACGATGACTCTGACTAGCTCAGCTGTGCTATACTGGAAGGGTTGGGGGGGAGGTGGTATTTCCTGATCTACACCAATAATATATCCCCAAGCCCACATCTTCTTTGGAACTAACTCTAACCAGTGTTGAGGGTAGCCATGTTAGTAACTCTTAAATACTCATCTAGGGAAGTGAGGGAACAGATTGACAGAGCCAGACAAGTACCCAGAAGTCACCTACTTCAAGACAGGCCCAACAAGGAAAATAACAGAGCACCATTGGCCATCACTTATAAACCCAACTTAAACCCCTCCAGTGCTTTATTGACAATCTACAACCTATCCTGGACAACGATCCCTCACTCTCACAGACCTTGGGAAACAGGCCAGTCCTCGCCTACAGACATCTCCCCAACCTGAGGCAAATACTTGCCAACAGTTACACACCATACCTCAGGTACACTCACCCAGACACCTACCCCTGCAACAAACCCCATTGCTAACTCCGGCCACAGGCAACACCATCACGGGACCTACCACATAAGCCAGGGATTGGCAACCTACGGCATGTGTGGCCATCAGTGGCACACGGGTGGGAGCTAGGTCACACTACTCCCATATCCTGCACAGCAGAGACACTGCACTATCTCTTGAGCCTCACAGTCGGCTCATGCAGGCAGGGAGTTCAGCTGATTGGGGGGGTGGGGAGAGCAGGTCCAGGGGACATTGTCAAGCAGACACTAAACCAGGGGTGGCCAACCCGTTACAGGCAAAGACCCCAAATAGTTGTGCATATAGTGCAAAGAGCCTGGGGGAAAAAGTTGTTGAGCAAAAAAAAGCGCCAGCTGCGTTTGGTTGAGCAAAAAAGACTTTGACGTTTGAGTTACTGAAAAGGCATGGCATTTTTTTACACGAGAGGAACTATTTTGACAATCCCAACAGTTTGGGATGAGACTGTCCTCCCCTCTCCCCCGCAGTGTCTACTGTGACTCCGAGTTGCTGCTTCCCCCACCAGCTCCTGCAGGGGCTGGGGGCTCTCGGACTCTAGCCAGGGCTCGGGGCTGCCCAGCTTAGGGCTTCCCTTCCCCCATTGGGTCCTGCCTGGCTGGGAATCCCACTCTGGGATTGCTGCCCCTTTCCCTGCCCTTTCCCATTCTGGGATTGCTGCCTCTCTCCCCGCCCCCCCGCATGGCTCCTGCTCAAGCTGAGCATGCCTGAGCTCTGATTTGCTCCCCCCCCACACACACACACACTGTAGTTCCTGCCAGAGCTCGGGACTTCTGTTCCCCTCCCACCTCATGGCTCCTGCTTGGGCTCAGGATGTCTGGGATCGCTGCTGCCATCACCCTCCGCTCTCCTCTGCTGTACGCTGGGGACCTGGGCTCCGCCCTGCTGCCCCCCCTCTGAGTTCCTGCTGGGGGTGGCTAGTGCTCAGGTTCCATCTGGGACTAAGGGCTTCCACCCCATGAAGCTTCTTCCTGGGTGCAGGGGGCTACCAGCCCCTGGGCCTTTTACCCTCCCCCCCTCCCCCGTTTCCTAACTGAGGCTACGCCTAGACTGCAGCTTCTTTCGGAAGAAGCTTTTCTGGAAGAGATCTTCCAAAAAAACTTCTTCCGGAAGAGCACATCCACACTGCCAAAGAGCATTGGAAAAGCGATCTGCTTTTTGGACAGATAGCGTCCACACTGAATGGACACTATCTCACATTTAAACTGATTACTATGGGCGGAGTGGCCACCAGGGCACCTGTGCTTTTTCCTCTTCCTTCTTCTTTCAAAAGAACTCCCTCTTCCCCATCCACACACTCCTCCTTTTTGCAAAAGAGCTCTTTCGGAAAAAGGCTTCTTCCTCCTAGAAAAAGGTTTACCAATGTGAGAAAAACCCCTCTGTTCTTTCGACTTTTTCCCCCAAAAGAACGCAATTGCAGTGTGGATGTAAGTGAAGTTTTTTTTGAAAAACGGCTGTTTTTCCGAAAAAAACCTCTGCAGTGTAGACATACCGTGAGCTTGGGGCCCTAGGCTCAGGGCTTCAGCCTCCATGGCTGCTGTCAGAGCTGAGACACCCATTTTTAAGTTGTCCAGGGCCCCTGGGCACAGACCCCCTGGGCCCACAGATTAATCCACCACCGTCCTGAGTCTGGCTAGCAGTTAGCTCCCAGCAGCTCTGGGGAGATCACACTTGTCTCCACCTTTGGGAGCCTCCTCCAGCTACAGGAAACTCCATAGCTGGGCAGCGCAGAAGTGACTATGTCAATCCCGCAACCCTCCTACAACAGCTTTGACACCCCCCTACAATCCCCTTTTGGATCAGGCCCCTTGTGCTTACAGTGTCATGACATTGCAAAAGTCTGAAATTGTGAAATTGACCAATTTTAAGACCCTGTGGCCATGACATTGGTCAAAGTGAGCCGTGAATTTGGTAGGGGCCCTAATTATGATCCTGGGCACCAGCCACCTTCTCCCAAACCACATGGTGAAGCTATTTCAAAGTTTGAAAGAGTTTGGTTAACTTTCTTTTCCTGATTGATTCCATAATCACGTGACAATGCACATCCTAACCCAGGTGCATTAGGACCAAAATCAGTACTTTGACAAGGAGCATTTGGATTTTTTTTATTTGCTCCAATCACAACAGCGTTCTTGTTGTCTTCCAAGTTGTGTCTACACTACACAGTTTTTCCAGAAAAATATACGCAAATTGCAGTAGCTTTTTCCGCTTCTTTTTTCAGAAGAGGCTTTTCTGACATTCGGCCCATCTACACTCGGCACAATGTCAGAAAAAAACCCCTTTTTTGCAACATTCCTTCTTCCTCATAAAACGAGGTTTACAGGGATGTCGAAAAAATGCGAAAAATTTTTTAGAAGAGCAAACGCATTCCTTGGACTCAGCAGAGTTTTTCCGGGGTACGTCCAGTGTGGGGGTCAGTTTCAACTTTCTGTGGTGCGATTTGTGGATCATTTTAGATACTAATCCTAATGGCCAATTATCTTGATTCCAGGCATGCTGTGAGAAGAGAAGGCTGGGAAGAGCTCAGGAGTTTGGATGAGTTTTATTACTAGAGAATTTGATTAATCTGTCCAGATAGATTGCATCTGCTCCTATTTATTTAGCATGCTTTAATTTGCTATCTAGGACAAAAAAATCAATGTACTTTCTGATGATCTTGTTGGTTCACCAATCGTCTGGAAAGAGAAAGCTAAATTGATCTCCTAGCCAAATGTCTGGCATTGTTTGATAGAATCATAGGGCTGGAAGAGACCTCAGGAGGTCATCAAGTCCAGCCCCGTGCCCAAAGCAGGACCAGCTCCAACTAAATCAACCCAGCCAGGGCTTTGTCAAGCGGAGACTTAAAAACCTCTAAGGATGGAGATTCCACCACCTCCCTAGGGAACCCCTTCCAGTGCTTCACCACCCTCCTAGGGAAATAGTTTTTCCTTATATCTAACCTAGACCTCCCCCACTGTAACTTGAGACCACTGCTCCTTGTTCTGCCATCTGTCACTACTGAGAACAGCCTCTCTCCTTCCTCTTTGGAACCTCCCTTCAGGAAGTTGAAGGCTGCTATCTCCCCTCGCTCTTCTCTTCTGCAGACTAAACAAACCCAAATCCCTCAGTCTCTCCTCATAGGTGATATGCTCCAGCCCCCTAATTATTTTGGTCGCCCTCCGCTGGACCCCCTCCAATGCATCCACATCCTTTCTGTAGTGGGGGCCCCAGAACTGGACACAATACTCCAGATGTGGCCTCACCTCTACTCTTCCTTTAGGAGAACTTTGTTTTGACTGACCAGGGCTGGGAACACTGTGGAAGTAAAGTTCTCAGCTTTCATTGTTAAGAAAGCTAGTACCTCTCATCTGTAAAATGGTGCTGAAGGTTTACGGTCTTAATTCTTAGCTACTGGAGGGTGCATTAGGCATCTGCTAGGACACAAATGGATCCCACGTCATCTTACTCCCAGCTCTGTGTCTTCACCTCAAGACTAGCCTTCCACAGAAGTCATAATGTCATGAAACGAGGCTTACAGGATCTGCCGACAAAGGGTTCTGGGGTCGGCAGATCCCTGTCTAGACTGCCGCGCTGTGCCGACAAACAGCTGATCGGCACAGCGTGGCGGCCATTTTGATGTAAATGAAGCGGCAATTATTTAAATTGTCACTTCATTTCTCTTTGCCGAGTAAACTCATCTACATGGCTCCGTCGACAGAGCCACGTAGTCTAGACACACCCACCCTGTCCAGGCGGTTTGAAGAACTTTTGTCATGCCAGGGTATGAGCCTGAATTTTTTTCAGCCATTCTGAGCTGAGAAGTGATCAGCCAAAAATAGCTGAATGTTGGATAGGTCACTGGACTACAACTCAGGAAGCCTCAGTTCTCTGCCTAACTCTATTACAAGTTTGCCGATGATACCAAGCTGGGAGGGGCTGCAAGTGCTTTGGAGAGGAGAGTTCTAAATCAAAATGATCTGGACAAACTGGAGAAATGGTCAGGGGGAAAGAGGATGAAGTTCAATAAGGACAAATGCAAAGTTATCCCAGACTGAACGGCTGCCCAGGCCATTAAAGATCTAGAAAACACGACGTATGAGGGAAGACTGAGGGTATGTCTACACTACAAAGTTAATTCGAACTAACAGCCATTAGTTCGAATTAACTTTCATAGCGTCTATACATACAAACCGCTAGTTCGAACTTAATTCAAATTAGCATAGCGCTTAATTCGAACTAGGTAAACCTCATTCTACGAGGACTAACGCCTAGTTCGAATTAAGTAGTTCGAATTAAGGGCTGTGTAGCCACTTAATTCGAACTAGTGGGAGGCTACCCTTCCCAGCTTGCCCTGGTGGCCACTCTGGGCCAAACCAGGAAAACTCTTCTGCCCCCCTCCTGGCCCCAGAGCCCTTAAAGGGCCATGGTCTGGCTACACTGCTTGTGCCAGTTGCAAGCCTGCCAGGACCCAGCCAGCAGACCCTGCACCTGGCACGGGATGAGCCAGCCACCCGCTGCCACCCAGCCCTCCCCCTCTTCCCAGGACCAGGCTGGCGGCTCACAGGAGCCTGCCCAGGGCCGCAAGAGGCGGGCGCCTGCCTGGTCTAGTGCGGAGATCGTGGACCTCATCGAGGTTTGGGGGGAGGCCTCCAACGTCCACGATCTCCGCACTAGCCACAGGAACGCGGCCATCTACAGCTGCATGGCTGCCAGCCTGGCCACCAGAGGCCACATGCGGACCCGGGAGCAGGTCCGCTGCAAGGTCAAGGACCTGCGGCAGTCCTACTCCAGGGCCTCCCAGCCAGAGGCCGACCCGGAGGCCTGCCCCCACTTTGAGGCCCTGGACTGCATCCTGGGGGCTCACGGAGTCCATGCCCCAGGTGGTGATCGACCCCGGGGCAGAGGGACCCGTCCCTAACACCGAGGAGGAGGAGGAGGACGCCGAGAGCCAGGAGCCTGCAGGGAGCCTGCCCAGGACCCAGGACCCCCGAGGCATCCCACAGAGCACATCGGCTGTGTCGTCCGAGGCCGAGGAGGGCTCCACATGTGAGTGCCATCACGCCCCTTATGTGTACGGGGTGTGGGGAGAGGAGCCCAGGGACCGTGGCGCCTGGGCCTTGCCCACCATGGAGCAGCAGCTGGGTGTCATGCAGGGGCCCTGGCCCGTTCCCCACATGCCAACCTCGCCTTGCAGAGGGGGGCTGGGTTTTACCCACTGTGTCCCCAGGGAGAACTGACCACTGCTCTTGTTTCACCACAGCCGCAGCACCTGGGACTGCAGGGTGCACCACCCCACCTGCAACAGCCACCCGCACCCAAGCCAGCAGGCGCACCAGGAACCTGGAGGACTACCACCGGCGGCACCTGTGGCTACTGGAGCACCAGCTCCGCACCCAGGACCACTGGGTCCGGGAGGACCTGCGGCTGTGGCAGCGGAGCTTGGAGGCGCTGGAGGAGCAGGGCCGTGCCCTCAGAGGCCACCTCCAGACTCTGGTGGACAGGTTCCTGCCTCCTCCTGCTCCGGCCCCTGCAGCCACCCTAGCTCTCACTCCTCCTCCCACCCCTGCTCCCCCTCCCACTTCCTCCGCACCCCCCGTCCCTCCTGCCCCACCCTCCCCCCGATGCCCCCACACTTGCAGTGCTGCGAGACGGGAGAGCCAGCAGGACTCCCAACCCTGAGCTTTCCTTCCCTTCCTCCCCTTCCTCCCCTTCTAGCTCCCTCCTCCCAGGTTTCTCCCCTCTCCCACCCTCATTCCTCCCTCCCCACCCCAGTTATGTAAAATAAAAAGAGATTGTTGTTTTCAAAACAGGTGTCTTTATTTAACATTAGGAAGGGGGTTAGGAGGGAAAGGAGAAGGAGGGAGGGTGGAAGAAGGCCCCAATGGGGCATGCAGGGAGAGTTCAGTCCTCCTCCTCCACCTGGAAGCTCTCCCGCAGGGCTTCCCGGATCTGGACGGCCCCCCACTGGGCCTCCCGAATGGCAGCGGTGCGGGGCTGAGCGTAGTGGCCAGCCATGCGCTCAGCCTCAGCCATCCAGGCTGGCAGGAAAGCCTCCCCCTTCCGCTCACACAAATTGTGCAGCACGCAACATGCTGCCACCACGGGAGGGATATTGTGCGCGGTGAGGTCGAGGCTGGTGAGGAGGCATCTAAATCGGGCTTTCAATCGTCCGAAGGCCCCCTCCACCACAACGCAGGCCCTGGTGAGCCTGGCATTGAAGGCCTGGCAGGAGGGGTTGAGGTGCCCCGTGTACAGCTTCATCAGCCAGGGCTGTAGGGGGTAGGCCGCATCCCCCACCAGGCAGACGGGCATGTCCACGTCCCCGACCCTGATGTGGCCATCAGGGAAGAAGGTCCCAGCGTGCAGCCTCTGGCACCCTGGCGTCGTGTGCCTTGCCGGACCAGCCCACACTGATGTCCGTGAACTGGCCCCGGTGGGACACACGGCCTGCAGGAGCATGGAGAAGTACCCCTTGCCGTTAATGTACTGGGAGGCCTGGTGTTCCGGGCTACGGATGGGGATGTGCGTCCCGTCGATGGCCCCCCCGCAGTTGGGGAAGCCGAGGGTGCCAAACCCCCGGATGATGGCGTCTGGGTCGGCGAGGTGGACCACCCTGCGGAGCAGCACCCAGTTGATGGCCTTGACCAACTGCAGAGAGACACAGCAAACCGCGAATCACTGGGGCACCCGGGTGGCTGTGAGTGTTCGTTCCCTGGCACTGCCCCGCGCCCCACTTCCAGAAGCGACCCCTGCTGTGATCCTGGCTGCCGCGGGCGGCATGTAGTACGGCCAGGACAGACAGAACCCTCCTGTGCGGGGCACTGTCGCCTCCTCCCCGGCCCCCGTTTTCCCTGGGGTGGCCCATTCCCTCCTTGCAGCCCCCCTCCCCCCCGGCCCAGTGGCCGGTGAGTGCCTGCATGAGCACTGCTCCGACGGTGGATCTCACGCCGAACTGGTTCCCGATGGATCGGTAGCTGTCCAGCGTGGAGAGCTTCCAGAGGGCGATGGCCACACGCTTCTGGAGGGGGATGGCGGGCCTCATGCGAGTGTCCCATCGCTGCAGAGCAGGGGCGAGCCACTCGCAGAGCTCCAGGAAGGTGTCCTTCTTCATCCTGAAGTTCTGGGTCCACTGTCTGTCTCCCCAGCGCTCCAGGACGATGCGGTCCCACCAGTCGCTGCTGGTGTCCAGATGCTAGATGCGGCAGGGCACGCTGGCGTCCGGGCACTGCTGCAGCTCCTCCACGGCCCCAAGGGAGGCCAGGTGGAGAGGCAGGGGGCTGACGTGCACCAGGTGATGCCAGGCAGCCTCCAGCCATTGCTGGCAGGCTTGCAGCAGCAAGTCCAAGAACTGAAGCAGAATGCCCAGGTCGAGCTCTGGCTCCATGTTGCCAACTGTGGCGGCGTCCCCAATGGGAACCACCAACACAGGCAGGCGCAGAGGAAAACACTTTGCTGTCCCTCGGCGAGGTAGGCAAGCAAGCGGAAAAGCTGAGAACCGGCTGTCCAGGGGGGTCCCTTTAAGCACGAGCCTCAGAGCCTCAGACAGCAGCCACACAAAGCAGCTACTGACCTGATGCCCTGCCGGAACCGGTTTCAGCTGCCCTTAAATGCGACCCAGCGTCCAATCAGTGTGGACGCGCGCTAGTCCGAATTAGCAAAACGCTAATTCGAATTAGTTTTTAAGTCTAGATGCGCTAATTCGAATTAGCTTAGTTCGAATTAACTAATTCGAACTAAGTTAGTTCGAATTAAAGTTTTAGTATAGACACACCCTGAAAGAATTGGGTTTCTTCAGTTTGGAAAAGAGAACACTGAGAGGGAACACAATAGCAGCTTTTAAGTACCTAAAAAAATGTTACACGGAGGAGGGAGAGAAATGTATTCTCCCTAACCTCTGAGGATAGGACAAGAAGCAGTGGGCTTCTTTTCAGCAGCCGCTCTCAAAACCCTTGAGAAAGAAGGGTCAGCATGTAGCAAGGGAGGTTTAGGTTGAACATTAGGAAAAACTTCCTGTCGGGGTGGTTAAACACTGGAATAAATTGCCTAGGGAGGTTGTGGAATCGTTATCATGGAAGATGTTTAAGAGTAGGTTACACAGACACCTGTCAGGGAAGAGTTAGATCAAGGGAGGGCAAAATCAGGCCCAGGGGCCGGATTCAGCCCGTGAACCATTTCTTTCTGGCCTGCCCAGCTGATGAGCAGAGGTGCAGACTTACAGCTGGCAGCGTGTGTTCAGCGGCTCCCTTCCCCCGCAATTGCTCTGTCCTGCAGCCGAGCTGTTCCCAGGATTCTCCTGAAAACTATGCAGGGGGGGAAGAGAGGGGAGCGCTGAAGTCAGGGTGTCCCCCCACCCCTGGACCCATCTCTGCAGAGCAGGGGTTGGGGAGAGGGAGACTCACAGCTGAGCTTCTCCAATCTGAAGCATTGGAGTGACTCAGCGGAGAGCCTGTCTTAAGAGGCTCCTACAAGTTCAGTGCCCTGCCCCTTCTGCCCATGGCCACTTCTGAAATTTGTGAAGTGGCCCCCCTTCCAAAATTATTGGCCACCCTGTGCTAGCCCCTTCTTTCTCTAGGGCGTTGAGAGCATCTGCTGCCAAGGGCAGTAAAAGAGTTAGGTATTTTATTCCCATGTGATTAGTCACAAGATATGTTATAATTTCCTTATTGGTAAAACTCTGCCTGAGGGCACCTAGAGGAATGACTGTTGGACCTAGCATCTTCTTGCTAACTAGAGGGGGAGCAACTGGCAGATATCTGCATCTCCCAAGCCGACAAGCAAAATCCCCACTTCCCATTGGTAATTACCATCTCTCAACTGGGTTGGAAAAGCAGAGGTTTGTATTTAAACGTGTGAAGTTCGCACCAAAATGCAGAGTGCGTTGCTGAGAGACGATAATTGAAAAACACAACAGGAAGCGAAACTGATGGAGACACTCAATGGCATCGAGAGATAATGATGCCTAGCTCTTACCTGTGGATAGTTCGCGCGCTTTACCAAGAAAGTCAGCGTCCTTTGTGCTGTGGTACAGGTGGGGAAACCAAGAGGTGAAGTGACTTTTCCAAGGTCACCTAGCAGTGCATGGCAGGGCTGGGAATGGAACACGGCTCCTTGAAGGCCTGAACTAATCTAGCCACTGCTAAGCTGTGTCTGTGTATAGAGCCCCAGCATGTGTCTCCCAAGAAGCTGGCATCTCTTCGGCTAGCCACAATCCTTCTTACAGATTTGAATCAGCAGTCATACGCTCCTTTGTTTGGGTTTTCCGGTCCTTCTCTAGCATCCCAGTCGCACAACACAAATGTAACCGGCCACATCAGACACAAACATTAAAAGCAGTAGCAATGATGTATTTACCTGGGACAAAGACTGTCACTTGGTAGATCAGGTCCTAGGCTTTAGAAAGCATATGCTTACCTTGATTGGTTTGTAACCCTTTCAGTCTCTATTCCTTCCAGCTGATGCTACTTAACCTGTGTCCTTTTGTCAATAAACTTAGGTTTACTACAGGTTGAAACTCTGTGGTCTGGGACACTCTGGTCTGGCACCTGGATGTCTCTGGACCAGAGAGTCCCAGTCACAGAGACTGCCAGCAGCTGGGAGCTCAGGTAGGCTGGCAGCCTAGAGGGCCAGCAGCCTGCAGGCAGAGAGCCCAGCCAGCAACTGGCAGCTGGATTAGGGCCAGGCAGGGAGCCCCACCAGCCAAGAGCGGAGCTCCACCGGCTGGGGGCAGGGAAGCCCCTGTGCCCAGGGACATGGAACCCGTGTCTGCTGGGAACGCAGAACTGCTGCTGGATGGGGGCAGGGAGACCCTGCTGCTGGGGGCCCAGAGCTGCCTCTGGCTCAGGGCAGGGAGACCCTGCAGCTGGAGAAGCTGAGCCGGCTGAGGTAAAGGAGCCCCGTGGGCTGAAGCGAGGTGGCAGCCAGTGTGGAGCCCCACCAATGGCTGGAGCCCGCGCGTTTGCCGCGCTGTTGGGCAGTCCAGGAGCCCGGGGAGAGACCGAGGCTTGACCTCCCCTGGTCCAGCAAACTCCCTCCTTCAGGACCACTCAGGTCCCGAGGGTGCCAGACCAGGGAGATCCAACCAGTGCAGAGTTCAAAGGGAAGAGTGCATTTACCCCAGTTAAAACCAATCCACTGAAACGTACGGATTCTTTAACAGAGCTGCAAATACGTCTGCTCTGACTGTACAGTGCCAGGAGCTGTGCATTGCAGAGAAACTCCTCTCGGGAGCCTGGGCTGTTAGGCAAGATTTGGGCCTTTGAGGCGGTTGCTGGTGAGGAGACCAGCGGGTGTTGCAAGGAGCTGAGACACCATCTAACCTCCAGCAAAGCTCACTCAGGCGGAGGCAGAGGGGCAAGAGCAATTTACAGTTCTGGATACACACACACACACACACACACACACACATGCTAAAAATGAAGAGCTCTCATCTACTTCTAGAACTTCTGCTGGGACCTTGGGATTTAGGTCTCTGTGGCTCTGTGCTCCATCTGTAGGTTGGGTAAAATATCTCCCCTCACTTAGCCTTAGGTGCTCTATGTTTGGACAACATCTGCAGGCGTAAGCGCCAGCTAAATATGGTTATTATCGGGGTTCTAAGGTCCTCCCCAAGCAAAAACATCAAACTTTTTTGCACTGGTGGCAATATCCTAATGACACCACACGCACACACATGCACAAAATCATCAGTAAGGGCTGCACAGAGAACCTCATGCTGCCGCTTGAGCTAAAGGAGAAACTCAAAGAACTAGGAGCAATGCTCGTCTCCTTTCTCCATTCCTGGGGCACCTAACATACCTTCCAAGCTTGTTCCATTGTGTCTTTTCAACAAGGGAGTATGTCAATTTTCTGGCCATCAGGACGAACCTGCAAAAGTCCCGTTGACTTCGACAGAGGAGCAGCAAACTGTTACATGTGCTTTGCTCCCCTCCCATCTTCTCAGTCCTTGAAGAGTAACTTAAATATCTGGATTTTGTGCTGCTGGATCACATTTTTTTATTGATACCTGCTGTGCGGGTGGCACTCGAACTGTATTGTGCCCAAGAACAATCCTTACGATACAGTAACTACCACCTGCATGTTCCCAGCAGCAAAATAATATTTGTATTGACCCGAAGGACATTTCATTGATTTGCAGCAGCAGAAACCTTTTAGAAATGGAGGCCCATTATGTAACAGCATCGCTTAGCAGTTGCTTTCCAGCGCCTGTACTGAAAATAGGATCTGTGAGTGTTAAAACGTTTTTAGCAGATGGCGTGCGCTGAAGTCACTCTACTAGTGCAAAGTCACATTTCGAAGCTCGGGGAGGTGGGAGAGGGGGGAGGCGTTAGATGAAAATGAACTCAAATGTTGATGTTCACATGATAAAGCAGAGGGGAAGCAAAGCACTCTCTATACACCGGCCTAGGAAACAAGAGCTGCTTAAGGGACCCAGCAGGCTTGAAAGACAGGTTTTACACTTTTAGCAGCTTCCAGTGTGTTTTCTCCAAGAGTCACAGACACCACAGAAGGTTCAGAATCCATCTGTCACAGAGGCCTCACGCTGATGCTTGCTGTTCTGAGGACTTGGAAAAGAGTTTTAGGAGTTATAGGAGGACCAATAAGGGGAAAAGGCTAAACACACTGTCTAATCTTAATGGAACCTCCATGGGCATTTGATTCACTGTTTGCTTCTATCATGCAGCAAGAGAATGCTTGCAGCATAGGTACAGTACAGCAGACGGTGGTTGCCTCCTAGGCAGCATCAGACAATTTACCGCATCTTTTTGTTAACATCATACGTTGCTGTTTTATTTTTTTTTCCCCAAAGAGAAACTCGCAAAAGAGCAACTGACATGCCTGGCAGGAAATAGGAATTGTAAATAAAAAGCAGCAGCCTCTTGGGAAATCCACATTCAAAGGCTTTCAAACTCAGTCTCCACAGCTCTCAAACTCTCCGTCATTGCAGGGGTCTGGTCCTGTGAGAGAACCAGCTTCAGTTGTCTTACTGCTGATGTTATGCTGCAGGGAGGGAAAACCCATATGAATGCGGTGACGGGAAATAAGGTCAGGAAATGAGTGAATCAGCATTTTAGGGGGGAAAAAACTTTGCTTGAAACAGGATTGTAAAACCAGTTCAAACACAATCTGGCCAAATACAAACTGAGGTAGAACTAGAACTGGGTGAGTAACTAAAGGGGCTTTGCAGCTTGGTTTATGGTTATAAAAAATTCTGAGGATGAAACATATTATAGAAATGTCAACTGTTAATTCTGAAATGAGTTCTTTTGCGTCCGTAAAAAGAGTAATGCATTTCAGGGTACCTCAAATGTTCCTTTCCCTTCAAAATGATGGCACCCAACAAATCAGGAAATGTAATGAACCTTTTCACAGGCTAAAGCTGAGGAAGAGATTCGGCAATTCCGTATGAGGGACTGGCGATGTTCTCAGGTTTCCCTAAGCCGACAACTGTGGACTGTAAGATGTTGGTCCAGTTTGGGTTGTTGGGTGTAGTGTGACAATGTAGGGGGTGTTGGTGGCCTGGGACGTGCTGGAGGTCAGAATAGAGGATTGGATGATATCTTGGCCTTTCGCTCAGACTCTGACAGGTGAATATTTAGTCTGACAGCTGAAGTCTCAGTGAAGAGATAGAAGAATGGTTAAGGTGTTGACTCAACAAAGCGGTGTTCAACTCCCAGCTCTACCAGAGATTGACTATGACCCTGAGGCAAGCCACTTAATCTTTCTATGTTCTCTACAATGGGGAATAATAGTGCTTCTTTCTCTATCTCATCTACATAAGAAGGGCCATATAGAGTCAGACCAAATGTCCATCTAGCTCAGTATCTTGTCTTCTGACAATAGCCCGTGCCAGGTTTCCCAGAGGGAATGAACACAGCAGGCAATCAAGCGATCCATTCCCTGTTTCCCATCCCCAGCTTCTATAATATCTATATTCTACCAGTAATATTTGACCCTTAAGAGCTATAGGCAGGGATGATCTATTTTATATGCATATACAGAAACTAGAACAATGTGACCTTGATCTTGGTTGAGGCCTCTTAAGATTTATTAAACTAGAAATGAATGATGCAAGTGTGGTTGAGGGTAAGTGTCCGGATTGAGAGTTGCAGAAAGTTCAGTTCATCTTCAGTTTGGTAGATGGTCAGTGTTTTTTATCCAGGTGTATTTCACTGGCACGAGGGTGCCCATCCTTATTTATAACAAGGGAGTGAAACACTTCTACCAGTGGCTGAATTGTTCCAATAACAGCGGTAAGACTTTGCAACAGCCAGAGAAGTTCTTATGGGCTGTAGAAGAACTCAGGGCAATGGCTGTACCTGGCAGCTGCAAAGAGAGGTGGAATAAAACTATAGCCACTCTCCAAGGGTGTGTCTAGACTACAGGGTTTTGTTGACAAAAGTGGACTTTTTTCGACAAAACTATACCTGCGTCTACACTACTGCCGAGTTCTGTCGACATAACGTCGACAGAACTCGGCAGTTTTGTCGACGGTGGTAAACCTCATTCTACGAGGGAGTAACGCCTTTTGTCAACAGAGTTCTGTCGACAGAAACCATTATTGCATCTACACTGTCTTTGCGTCTACACTCCCATGTCGACAAAGCGGCTTGCTTTGTCAGCAGAACTGGCTGTAGTCTAGACGCTCTCTTTGTCGACAGAAGCTTTGTCGACAGTATCTGTCGACAAAGCCTCTGTTGACAAAAGCCTGTAGTCTAGATGTACCGCAATGGTATAACAACATAGGAGCCTTAACACAGAGCATCAGCTGCAGTGAGTAAGGTATTTAGTATTAGCCCCATCCCATCGCTGGTGCCTTTTCCTACAGGGACTCAGACCTTAGAAACTGGACAAGCACTACACAGCATACAAGCTCATACTGTCAGAAATGCCGCTGATATCCACTCAAGCTATTTAGTTTGTCATAGGATACTGGCAAACACCATAGGGACCTATAGGTAGGTTAATAGCCTATGGCAATGCAAATGGTGTGCTTAGAACATTTACAAAACAAACTGTGATTCCTTCTTACACTTACTATTTTGCAACTGGAAGGAGGATTTTTTTTTTCAGTTAGTCATGGCTCATTAACTGCTCCCATTGAATGGTTTTTATTTTAATTTCCTCGGTCTAATTCAGACAGGGCTTTCAGCAAACAGCCAGACTATAGGTTTTCTCTTAACTAGTAAAATATATAACTAATTTACATTAACGACTATCACAGGACACCTAGAAATGTTCAGCCACTCCAGTCAGGGAATTGGCTGATGACTTTAACAGAGGAGAAATGCTGCCTTGTGCGGAGGGATAGCTAAATTTATTATTCCCTTTTTAACTTTTTATTTTCAGGGTGGGGAAGGTTTCAAAAGACCTAAATTAAAAGATGCAAACGTAGAATCTTGAAAGAGGAGGGGCCAGAGCCATTTCACAATATTTCATGGTTTAGGGATGTTAGAGAAAGGGAAATATCACAGGTGAGCCGAGAAAGGGGGCCCTGATTCTGTAAGTGGATCCATGTGAGTGAACCTTAGGTCTGGTCTATGTTTAAGTCATGTAGCTATGGGTGTGAACAATCCATACCCCTGAGTCTTGTAGCTTTGCCTACCTAATTCTGGTATAGATGCAGCTAGGTTGATGCATGCTTCCATTGCAACTGCTTTGGAGGGTAGAGTCAAAATTTAAAATGATCTGGGCAAACTAGAGAAATGGTCTGAGGTAAACAGGATTAAAAGTTTAATAAGGACAAATGAAAAGAACTCCACTTCGGAAGGAACCATCAGTTTCACACATGCAGAATGGGAAGTGATTGTCCAGGAAGGGTACCGCTGAAAGGGATTTAGGGGTCATAGTGGATGACAAGTTAAACATAAGTCGACACTGTTGCAAAAAAAGCAAACACGAGTCTGGGATGCATTAACAGGAGTGTTGTGAGCAAGACACGAGAAGTCATTCTTCCACTCTACTCTGCACTGATTAGACCTCAACTGGAGCATTGTGTCCACTTCTGGGCACCACATTTCATGAAAGATGTAGAGAAATTGGAGAAGGTCCAGAGAAGAGCAACAAAAAATGATTAAAGGTCTAGAGAACATGAGCTATGAGGGAAGACTGAAAGAACTGGGCTTGTTTAGTTAAGAAAAGAGAAGACTAGGAGGGGACATGATAGCGGTTTCCAATTATTTAAAAGGGAGTTACAAGGAGGAGGGAGAAAAGTTGTTTTCCTTGACCTCTGAGAATAGGACAAGAAGAAATGGGTTTAAGTTGCAGCAAGGGAGGTTTAAACTGGACATCAGGAAAAACTTCCTGCCTGTCAGGGTGGTTTAAACACTGGAATAAGTTGCCTAGGGAGGTTGTGGAATCTCCATCGCTGGAGATATTTAAGAGCAGGTTAGACAGACACCTATCAGGGATGATTTAGACTGTGCGAGGGCAGGGAACTGGACTCTATGACCTCTCAAGGCCCCTTCCAATTCTAGTGTTCAATGATTCTATGATTGACCTAGGGAAGTCACTCAGGGTATGTCTACACTAGCCCCCTGGTTTGAACTAGGGAGGCTAATGAGGGCGACCAAAGTTGCTAATGAAGAGCGGGATTTAAATATCCCATGCTTGATTAGCATAATCCCGTCCGGTCGCCATTTTGGAAACTGACTAGCCCGAAGTAACTGCCCGCGTCTATACACGGCAGAGAAGCGGGATTCCGAGATAAACCCCTTAGTTCGAATTAACTGTCAAACCTCATTCCACAAGGAGTAACAGTTAATTCGAACTAAGGGATTTATCTAGGAATCCCGCTTCTCTGCCGTGTATAGACGCAGGCAGTTACTTCCGGCTAGTCAGTTTCCAAAATGGCGACCGGCCGAGATTATGCTAATCAAGCACGGGATATTTAAATCCCGTGCTTCATTAGCAACTTCGGTCGCCCTCATTAGCCTCCCTAGTTCGAACTGGGGGGCTAGTGTAGACATACCCTCAGGGGAAGTAGACTTCTAGTAGCAATTTGGAAAAAGCAACTTCCATTGCTGTAGTGTGCAGCTACATGTCAGGGTTATATCAGCATAGCTCCGCCATCATGTAGACATGACTAGAACATCCACACAAAGTCTCATTGAAATCTCTTACTGGGGTTCCAAACATGAAACGTCTGGCACTCAACAGTGACAGCCATTAGAGGCAACCTGGGTCCTTCTCTACTTCAGATAACATTTTGATACTCATCTTTATATTACCACAGTTCCAAGAAATCCCAATCCTGGATCCAGACGCCACTGTTCTAGGCACTGAACAAACACAGCAAAAGACCCAACTGGAAACAATGAGACAGTCTTGGTCAGCATGATAGGCCCTGGTTTCACAATGCAAGCATTGTCTCTCGTTAGTGTAGTGATGCTTCTCATGGCACCCTGTGAGATGGCTCCATTTGCCATTATCTTCCATTCTCCCTTTCTTTCTGGTTTGACATTCACAGGCAAAAACTGACTTTATTATGCAGGATCCGAAGGCACACTTCTGTTGCAGCTAGCTGGAATGGGAGAGAAACCCTGGGCATGTCAATGTAAATACAGTTTGCTCCCGCTTTGCTTAGATGCGTTAGATATTCAGCAGATGGAATGGTATTTTCCTGTGTCATCAACTTAATTTGTGACCCAACCCCAGCTATGTTTGTATTAAGTGCAGGGACAGCTAAAATACGGTTACCCCTGTGTGTTGCTTTGTGGGGGTACAGAAAAAGAGGACTGTGCTACGTTGTTTCAAATGAAAGGGCTGAGTTAGCAGAAAGAATCTTGCAAATGCAGGGGCTCTACTTTCAGAGCTCTATGAAGGTCAGAGGTGAGGGAAGGTTATTCTGATCTGGATGCTAGATGGCTTCCCCTGCTTTGACTACTATGACCTGTTCCCCCCCCTCCTCATACACACACACACTCTTCAAAGAATAGAGCTAAATAGGCATCAGTAGGTACCTCTCGTCTTATGTTAATTGTGTTGGGGCTGTGTTTTTTTCTACCCTGCTTGCTAAGAGTTAAAATTACTGGGAGGTGAAATCATTTGAGACTGATGGCAGAAGTTACAGCCAAGAAGCAGATGGCAGCGGATGGTGCAGGAGGACCAACAGGTCGGTGGTGGAGAGATGCAATGAGCGGCCAGCAGAGGCCAACAGGGCAGTGACAGAGGTGTAATGAGCGACCAGTAGGGCGGTAGCAGTGAGGTGAGAGGAATGGCCAGCAGGGCGGCGCCAGAGAGTAGCAAGCAGGCGGATGACGACTGACCAGCGGAGTAAGATGCTTCTTTCCCTCCCCCGCACTCAGGAGGGGAGGTGAACTCTGCGGATGCGCCTCTGAACTCTGGTCTGCCCTCACCAAGGGCAGCAACTGTGAGTGGGGTGCAGAGAAGGGTTGGGCATGTGATGGGGGCATTTATGTTGCTGGACTTAAGAACCTGAGAGGAAAAGGTCATTGCCCAAACTTCTTGGGGTGGGACTTTTCCTCATGAACACCTGTTGGTGGTGCTTTCCCAAATTAATGCCAAGTTCTTTCCCTCCCTTTTATTAAAAGTTTATTTTCTATGCTCAGACTCTGTGGTTGTGAGTGGGGAAGCATTGCCTCCCAGAGGGGGGTGCGTGAATTTCCCAGGTTACTGAGTGGGCAGGCTCCAGCCAGTTCTGTGTTGGAGGGATGGAAAGGAACCCCTTGGTATTGAACCTGGCCCTGGCAGCTGTTGCCACTATCTGGCAGAAGGATTCCAGTTACGACAACCTGACTTAGTGAGGGTGGGAAGCTGCATCAACCTCTGAGGAAGCTGAGTCCAGAAGGGAATAACAGCTTACGTATCTAATCAAAGACAGTGAGAGTTGTGCTCTCTGTTCTAGAACTGTGCAAAATCAGGCTGGCTCGTATGGGCAGAGGCAAAGTGGACTCATTGTGGCAGCCCCTTGCCTGGTTGGAATGACTTGAGTTTACAGAGATGGAGACAAGAATCGTCGTTGCTTGAGTTAATTTTTTTTTCACCCAAGCCAGTGACATCAGACAGCTCCACTAGGCTAACGAATCCGATTCTGCTAAAGGACGTTTACCGTTTACATCAAGCACGCTCTATTTACCCTCCCTCTCATCATGAAAGCAAGTGCTCTGTTTTAATTCTAAGGTGGATAAAAAGCCACGTCTGGCTCTGCTAAATTTGAAATTGTAAAAATACGTGTCTCCTAGTTCCTTTCAGTGATGCATCTTCTGGTGCTTCCATTTGCAATCGAGAACTGAGTGACAGTTTAAAACAGCTCTGATTAGATATGCACTTTAAAGTGAAGCATTTTGTAGAAGAAAAACTCAGAGGTAGACATGGAGTGGGGGGAAATAAAGTGCAAACATATGTCCCTTTCATTGTTCATTATTGAAGGTCATGGCCATGAATGAGGACCAAATTGAAATGAACAAAAATATTCACATCAGAGAAAAATATCTGCAATTTAAAATAATGGAAAGCAACATTCCTTTTTCTTTCTTGTTTTAATGGCAGAAGCATGACATCCATTTTGCTCCAATTTTCTATAATGGCAGCAGCTGGGTTCTAAAAGGGAAATAGTAATAGATTTTAATGGACAAAATCTGTCCATTGGAACCAACTCTTTTCTAACAAGATGTCAGATCTTGGCACATGGCCCACTCCAAGACAGCGTGCCTCAGCAAATTATGTGACAAATCACATTGTGAAATGAAGTGTCACATCACACAGCATTCTGGTACCTCTGAATTTAGGAAAACAAAAGAGTGCCAAATGCACGATTGGCCAGGAGTTGGCTTATGCAGGGACCAGTCCTTTGATCTACCTAGATTCTTTTTGGACACTTTGATTATTAATTAATCAGTAGTTCTAACCAAACCCCTGCTGATTTGATTGTGACTGTAGGAGCAAAGCAATGAAAAGAGGAGTCTGAGATGAACAACTGTTGTATTTCAATTGCATTCGCCCCAAAGTAGTTTCCAGTTTTATCTGGTTACAAGTCGGCATCTGGGATTTTATTGCAATTACTTTAACAGGCCAGGCTCTCTCTCTCTCTGCCCCTACTTTTCCTGCATCTATTTAGCTCTCAGACCATGGTTTGTACATGACAGTATATCAGAGGCTATGTCTACACTACAAGGTTTTTTCGCAAAACCAGCCATTTTTGTGCAATGACCCATGGAGCATCCACGCATTTTTGTGCAAGAAACAGTCAATTGACAGAACAGAGGGCTTTTTGCAGTGTAGGTATACCTCCTTCTATGAGGCATAACTCCTTTTTGTGCTATAGCTCTTGCACAAAAAGGCATGTGTGGATGCTCTGCAGGGGTTTCTTGCACTAAAAGAGCCTATCTGAAAAAGGACAGGTGCTCTGATGGCCAGTGTGGACACTCTCTTGTGCAAAAGCGCACCGCAAAAGTGATGCAGGAGAGGCTGAGGGAGTTGGGTCTGTTTAGTCTGCAGAAGCGAAGAGTGAGGGGGGATTTGATAGCAGCCTTCAGCTTCCTGAAGGGAGGTTCCAAAGAGGCTGGTGAAAGGCTGTTCTCAGTAGTGACGGATGGCAGAACAAGGAACAATGGTCTCAAGTTGTGGTGGGAGAGGTCCAGGTTGGATTTTAGGAAAAACTATTTCACTAGGAGAGTGGTGAAGCACTAGAATGGGTTACCTAGGGAAGTCGTGGAGTCTCCATCCCTAGAGATTTTTAAGTCTCGGCTTGACAAAGCCTTGGCTGGGTTGATTTAGTTGGGATTGGTCCTGCCTTGGACAGGGGGCTGGACTTGATGACCTTCTGAGGTCTCTTCCAGCTCTATGGTTCTATGATTCTATGCACTTTGAGGTCTAGACACGCTTTTGCGCAAGAAGTGTTTGCTCAAGAACTCTTTCGCAAAAGACTTCTTGCGCAAAAACCCTGCAGTGTAGACAAAGCCATAAGGAGCAAAATGGGTTATCACTTAAAGAAATGGATGGACTAATCTGAATGAATTTCATGGCAGCCTTCCTTTACCCTTTGTTTTCTTATGTTATTGTTTGATTTGTCTTATTTTGGAGCCAAGCAATCTGTCCCACACTCGCAGTTGTTGACTGGCTAATTAGAAATGTAAAGGTAATTCACCCTTTGCAGTTTGACATGAAACCCTACGGATTGCTCGGCAGAGCAGTTTCCATGTTTGTTTATTTTTGCCTGGCTTTAAAACTAATCAACCCATTAGAAGTTCTAACTGATTTAGATTAATGTTAATTGTTCATGAATTACAAATGTAAGTATCCGATTTTATCAGTAGCATGGGTCTGGTGTGGTTTTGTAGGGCCCTGTTGCTCTAGGCGCCATGCAAACGTAACAGGAAGACTGTCTCGACCCAGGAAAGTTTGCAAATGGTGTGCTTGTTTTTGTAAATTTGGAGGAGTTGTACTGCTCCAGTTCAATGTATAGCTTGTCTCTGAGCTAGATTGTTATTATGGTGAAGGACAAAGGACAACAACAAAATTAGAAAGTATTTTGACACACGTGGGTTTCAAATAACCACATTTACTGACCATCCACAAACACACCAGACCACCAAACATAATGCTCTTTTGGTTTCAGGGAACTCCTGTGCTACTCAAACCATGTAAAGGGATGCTACCCTATTCCGATATACGATAGTTGCGAACCCTTTGCTTTTCTTCATGATCAGTTACTCATGTAAAGAGTTATAGACTGTAGTGGAACCACAAGTGAGATTAACTGCTCACAAACTAGCTCTCTAACTGTGACCAGTTTTAGATACCAGTCTTAGATAGGATGGTGCACAATAGCCTCAAATGGGTAGAGAGTTGGAATATTTGACTCTTTATTAAGATGCCTATACAGTCTTAATATTTTAATGACTCCAGCAAAAACAGTCATTTTTAAAATAGTCAAACATCAAAGCAACAATAGCCAGCAAACTGGAAAATGGCAAGGGGAGGGAAAATCAATTGTAGTTTAGAGGGAAAAAAGAATTAATATTCCAGCACATTTGTAGTCCGCACAATTATTAGCTTCACATTACAAATAACTGTGGAAATCCAAGCAGACTTATGGAAAATTAATGACTGTCGAATTTTGCTCATTAGCCCTTGCAAATATCCTGTTACTTTCTCACACACAAAAGCACTGTCTCCCTAAATCTCAGCAAAGATTTAAAACCAGATTCCATAGTGAGCTTTGTTACAAGCAATTAAAATCGAGCTGCACTTTGCAGGTAGATGAACAAGGTACACTTTGTGGAGCATTAAGCACCACTTTCAGTTGGTTTGTTCACTTACTCACTAATTCTCTGATTTAAGCACATACTCGGGTCTAATGGAAGTAAATGGGTGCAATAAAGTCTTATTTACATGTAGTTTTTTGTGCCAAGATAGTGTGGATGTAATTATACCAGTCAAAAAGGTACTTACATTCGTGCAGTTTATTATGTAAGCATTGTTATACACAGGGCTCACCGAACCGCGGCGAGCCCCGCTCGCCAGCCGCACCGTCCGGCGATCTGCGCATGCGCAGATCGTTCTGCACATGCGCAGATCGCCCGAACCCGGCTCTTCCGGGTTACAATCTACTCACCACGGGCGAGTAGATTGTATTATTTGTCAAGCCCTGGTTATCCGGGTACAATTACACCTGAACTAGGAAGTCATAGGCAGACTGCAGGACAAATCTAGACCAGTGTTTCTCAATCTTTTTTTTTAATAAAGTACGCCTTTAAAGAAATGTAACAGTATCCCCAGGACCTACAGTTTTCAGACACACAAATTTTGTTTCTACCATTGCAACACATTTGTTAAAACAACTTAATCGTAGCCGGGTGGGCGATGAAATTTTTGGGTGTAAAAAGTACAAAAATAATAAAATAAACTTAAAGTAAAACTTACAACAAAAATTCAGTTTTCTCCAAATTTCAGTTGTGTGGACGTACCCCCCCGGACTTCTCTCGAGTACCCCTAAGGGTACTCGTACCACTGGTTAAGAAACACTGATCTAGATACTTTTGAACAGCCCCCTGAAGTCTTTGTATTTAATTAATAATATTTGTTTTCAATTATTTCCTTTTGAGCCTGGTCTTTTAATATACCTTGCCAAGAAATTTGGATTCTGATAAAAGAAATCTGTCATATTCCTTCAACTATATGGAATTCTAAACTAAACCATGGATCGTGGCACCAAAACTAACATATGTAAATATATTGTGTGATTACCAAAGAAATCCTGGCTCAGCATGAAAGCTTGAGTAAATGGACCTATCTCTGTGGAAGTAGAGAGACATTGCTTCTCAGAAGAAGTAAAGCCATTCTTCCCCTTCCCCTCATTGCCTCATGGGGCAACTCAGACCAGTCGAGCACAGTCATGGATAGGTATGAACTGTTCAGGAAGGACAGGCAGGGGAGAAAAGGTGGACGAGTTGCCATGTGTGTAAGAGAGCAGTGTGACTGCTCAGAGCTCCCGTTTGAAACTGGAGAAAAACTTGTGGAGAGTCTTTGGGTAAGATTAGAGGTGAGAACAACAAAAGTGATGCTGTGGTGGGCGTCTGCTATAGACCACCAGACCAGGAAGATGAAGTAGTTGTCTGGAGAAAGTATTGTCTAAGGGTACGTCTACACTAGCCACCTAGTTCGAACTAGGGAGGCTAATGAGGGTGACCAAAATTGCTAATGAAGCGCAGGATTTAAATATCCCACACTTGATTAGCATATTCCCATCCAGTCGCCATTTTGGAAACTGACTAGCCCGAAGTAACTGCCCACGTCTACACGCGGCAGAGAAGCGCGATTCTGAGATAAACCCCTTAGTTCGAATTAACAGTTAAACCTCATTCTATGAGGTTTAACTGTTAATTCGAACTAAGGGATTTATCTTAGTTAAATTCCATGAGGTTTAATTCCTGAGGTCTCTTCCAACCCTAAACATATATGAATCTGTGACAGGAAGTTGTCCAATGACATGACTGTGTTGTACATGACAAACTGTAAGACAACTAGCCCTTTTGAGAGAGAACACGCAGCAAAGCAATGGGGTTTAAAACCAGCAACTTCCTCTGTGTGGAATATTTTCAGAAGGGTGATCAAACCACAGGCAAGGCATCTTACCATTTGATCTTCAAGCTGAGGACTTACATAAGCAACACTGGTGGAAATGAAAGTTGCTTTATTTATTTAAGGCCAAATTTTCCACTCTGACTCATACGAGGCGTACCTGAATTGATGCAAACACGGGGACTACTCAAAAAGCAAGGTCCTAGTTGCTCAATGCAGAATGGCGGCCAAGTTCTTGGAGAATCTGTGTGCGGTATCTGGCAAAGGGCTTCAGGAATGGCTAGTGATTTTGAGCGCTTTAAGTTTTGGGCTGCCACCTAGACACGCCATAAAGGGGTTTGATTTTTCATAAAGTGCTGAGCTCCTACCATAAATAACAAGTCCCTATTAAGGTAACTAAAATTGGCCCTTGAAGCGAGGCCTGCATAGTCGATCACTTTTAAAAATCTCACCCTCAAGCTGTTGGGAAAGTTCAGAGACAGAAACGTGGTGTGGAGGTGGTGAAGAAAGAGACAGCGTGTGCGGATCCCAAGCACTTTTGCAAACAACACTGATGGGTTTGAAGTAAATACTTTTTCCACCTATGTGTACAGAGCTCTATAAAATCACATTGTCTACCATTGAAACACAGATGTCTTCGGCATGGAACCTGGCAGCTACTTAGCAGTGTACAACAGAGCTACAATGGCTCCAGAGAGGAAGTGACTTTTAAAAATAACATCTAGTTAAAATTGCACAGGGAATTAGCTGAATTGAATTTCTCCTAGGACCCTTCAGATGCCGAACCCCACATTTTAACAGTGCCAGAGGATCCTGAATCCAGGCAATGTTGTTTCCTGGACTATTATTCTGGGGCTTTGTCAAGAGATCTTCCACAAAAACTTCTTGCGCAAAAGCGCGTTCACACCTCAAAAGGGCATCGCAAAAGCAATGTGCTTTTTGTGCATGAGAGCGTCCACACTGCCTGGATGCTCTAGCGCAAGAAAGCTCTATCAGAGCACCTGTGCTTTTTCTGATAGGCTCTTTTTGCGCAAGAAACCCCTGTGGAGCATCCACATGTGGCTTTTTGTGCAAGAGGAACAAAAGGAGGAATAACTCTACCATCAAAAGCCCTCTGTCCTGTCAACTTACTGTTGTTGTTTTTTTTTTGCGTAAAAATGACTATTTTTGCGCAAAAACCTTGTAGTGTAGACATAGCCTGGATGTTCAATGAGATCTTGGGACACAGTGGAAGTTACCGAAGACTGAAGGAAAGCAAATGCCGTGACAATAATTTGGAAAGGTAAACTGATGACCTACTAATTACAGGCCTGTCAACCTGACGTTGATCCCTGGCCACAATAATGGAGCTGCTTCCATGAGACTTGATGAATAAAAAAATAAAATAAGGGTAACATAATTAATGCCAGTCAGCATGGGCTTCTGGAAAACAGATCCTGCCAGACTAACTTGATATCTGCTTTTGATGAGCTTACAAGTTTGGTTGGTAAAGGTAACAGAGCTGAATTAAAATATTTAGACTTCCATGAGACATTTCACTTGGTACCACAGGACACTGATTAAAAAATTAACATGGCACACACATTAAAAACGATCAGACAGGTCTCAAAATGTAATTATGAAGTGGGGGGGCGGGGAATCACCCCCAAGCAGGTGTGTTTCTAGGAAGGTCCTCAAGGGATCAGTTCCTGCCCCTGTCATATTTTTATCAATGACCCATAAGAATGTGATAATAGGTTGGTCTGTCTAGCAAATAAAGGCTGGAAGTTCCAGCTAGACAAATTCAGACCAGAAACACGGTGCGAATGTTAAGCAATGAATGTTGGAACAATTCACCAAGGGTTCTTGTGGATTCTCCATCGTTAGCAGTCTTTAAATCAAGATTGGATGCATTCCCCAAGGATGTACACTAGCTCAAGTGGGGGACGTTCTAGAGCAGGGGTGGGCAAAGGTGCCTCTATGGGCTGGATCCAGCCCGCTAAGCAGTTGGATCCAGCCCACGGAGATCCTGCTGCTCCCCTGCCCCCAGGCCAGTTAGGGCCTGCGGGTGGGGGAGCGCACAAAGCCTTCTCCGCTCTGCCCCAGCCCTGCAAGCAGCATGCAGCGCCTCGAAGTGCAGCATGCTCCTGGCAGGGCGGGAGGCGGCTTTGCATGCTCCCCGGCCCCTAGGCCCTAATTGGCCTAGGGGCAGGGGAGTGAGGGAAGTCTCGTCCCATGCCAGGGGCATGGGTACCTTGGGGGAACATGGGGTGGGGGCAAAGGCACTCCCTCACCCCCAGACCAATCATTGTCTGGGGGTGGGGAACCTGAAAATGTCTTGGCCACACCCTGTCCCTGTCCGCTTGATGCCCCGCCCTTCTGCTTGATGCCCCGCCCCTTTCTGTGCAGCCCGGAGCCACTTAAAAATTTCCGAACTGGCCCCCCGGCAAAAAATTATTGTCTACTCCTGCTCTACAGCCTGTGTTTAGGTGAGAGGTCAGACTAGGTGATCACAATGGGCCCTTCTGGCCTATGAAGAAATCATGTTTCCTTTGACAGCTCTAGAAAAATTCTGCCCAGATTTCATCTGACTGGCCCTTCTCGTTTACAACTCAGAGGATGAGACGGAAGAGGAGGGAACGGAGGATGATTAAAAACCTGCTCTTTGTGCAATCACTGTGGCCAGTAACTTTCCCAGTGAAATCCGGCTGCTGGCTGGTTGGCCAGCCTGCTGGCGAATACAGACCCAGTCCCCTGCACACCAGAAAGCTTTAGCTGTGTGTGCTGCTTCTGATCCATCTGCAGAAAATGTTACTTGCCAACTGCTGTACTTAGGCTGGGCTGGGAACAGCAATGTAGTTAAGGAGCATGTGGTTGTTTCCTACCATGCTCCTTTACCGAGGTTTTCAGCTCCCCGATTCGGGCACCAACAGCAGGCCCTTCACCAAGGTCTGTGGGGTGAGGGCCTGGCTCCTCCTCCCACCCCCGGAAGGGGCAGAGCCTCAGGTGGAAAGGGTGGGACTGGGGCAGCCAGCCCTGAGCGCCACCCGAACTGCACCACACCGGCCCCCGGGAGCTGCCCAGAGAGTGGCGTGCTCCCTCCCAGCATGCAGTGTGGTGTTCCCATGGTGATTTAAAGGTCCCAGGGCTCTGACCACTGCCGCAGTAGCAGAGGCAGCAGCTAGCAACCCAGGCCCTGGGGCGACTGCCCTTTTTGCCCCTGCCCCCAAGTTAGCAGGCATGCTTCCCTCTCCAAATGGCTCTGCTTTAGGAACTTCAATAGACCATACCCCAAGGAAGCATGGGGGTAAACTTTTATCTTCAAAATCAGTTGAAGATTGCTACATTTTTTAAATGTTGCTCTTGGGTGTCCTTGTTGCATTGAAGGAGAGCCTCAGGAGGCAGAGGGAACCCTCTTTTGTTTCTTTCTCCCTGATGGTTACTTCCCACCATTCTGAGGGGAGGACTGAATTGTTTCACGAGGAGGTCTTGCCCATAAGTGACGGAAGCAAGTCGTCGGTGCTAAAAGTCTCACACCACATGAACATAGGTTAACAACTTGACATGCATCTGACGAAGTGGGTCTTTGCCCACAAACACTTATGCTCCAATACATCTGTTAAGTCTATAAGGTGCCATAGGACTTCTCGTTGTTTATGCAACCGTGTAAAGGGTCCCCCAGGTCAAGCCAACACTGAGCCAAGGAATTATACAGATGAGCCGGCATCACCCTCTAAGATGGAGACATGAAAAGAGCATTTGGAACCCAAGGTCCATGCACAACTAGATGAAATTCATTGTGGGCCTAGAATTAATGCTGAGCATGCACAACAAAATACCCGCCAGGGTACAGAGAAGTCAGTGGCTCTGTACCCTGCGGCTCCCCTCTCCCCCAAGCTGGGGGAACAGCAGTGTGTAAAGCTGCTTCCGCTGAGGCTTTTTCCTGCTGCTCCCATAGAGGGATGGTGCCTGGGAGCATTGGGGGAGGGGAGGGTGCAAAGCCACGTGTGCCCCCAGGGAGCAGGGTGGCAGGTAAGCGCCTCATCCCCAGACCCCCGCAGTCCCTGGCCTTACAAAATCTTTAATCTGGCATACCCTGTTTCCCAGGGTTGCCGGATTAAAGAGGTTCAAGTGTAGCTGGGTAGAACAATAACACTGTCCCTGCCTGCCTGCTTTCTGTAGTGCAAACTCCTGCAATAAAGGAGGCATCTCTGATGGGGTAGGGCAACTCAACTGGCAAATGACCTTGCTACTACCCCCATCCTTACCACACGGTCCCTGGTGCATCGTGTCATCAGGGGAAGGGAGAGCACGACTGGGCCACTCTGTTCTAGAGCCATAATGGACTGCCAGGCAAGGCAGATCTTCTGGCTGTTCTAGCTTATATTGGTGGCTGATACTTCCAGCATGTGGTATATTGAAACCTGCTTTAAATTATATATAATCACTTTATGAGGAAAGGCTAAATCCACTCTTAGTCTCCCCTGACTCCAGTCAGGCATTCCTAATATTCCACCCTTGACACTTTGATCCTGTTTCTGAACACAGCATTGTATCTATGACTCCAGATTCCCTAAGTGGGTCAGGATTGGTCTCAGGATACATGCTGTCAGTGTCTCCCCAGTATGTGATACTGGCTGGGTTGAATTTTTTGTTACCACTGCATCCCTGAGAAGCCATTGCTCTCCAAGCACACAGACTGATGCCCCAGTGTAAATTAGTGTAGTGGGGCATGTTTGTTCCCCCACTATCCCCATTATTGCTCCTACAGTGGCAGTGGCGTAGCGAGGGAGGCCGGGGGCAGTTGCCCCCGGGTGCCACGCTAGGTGGGTCCCAATTTAGCTGCCGAAAGTTATGCTGTTGTTAACTTTTTATGATTATTTCCTGTTTTGTATATATTCCAACAGTCGCCTGTGAAAAGGTTTCAGTAAAACCTTCAAAGAGTAAATAGGACGATAGTTATAGTATATTTTTCGAAATAACGGGTGCACTGTTTCGCCATCACAGTAAATCTTGTGGCACGAGGGTTAAGGGAGGGCTCTTATTTCAAAATGTGGTGCAATGTAGATGTGCCAAATTTCAAAATAAGCTATTTCAAAATAGATCCACAATAAGATATGCAATTTGCGTACTGCTGTGTTTAGGGGGCTGTGACTCCCCCTATGTTGTTGTGGGCCATCTGGGTTTGGTTCTGGTTTTGTTACCCCCCTTGTGATAACTGGAGCCTCAGGATGGAGCTGTTGCGCTTTTCATTTTTGAATCCTGTAATTCCGTTTGTGCAGGGGCATTGGGACCCTCAGGAGAATCATCAGGGGGCGAGGGGCATCCAGGATCCATCCAACTATTCCTATTCCAAGTGTCCTCCCAGGAATCTGTGTCTCCGGTACCCACACTCACACCTCCCTTTACTGCTGCTATTATGCCCTTCTGGGCTCCCAACATGTTTTCCAGCTTCTCTATTTGCTGCCAGTCTAGGTCGGATCCTGGTTTTCTTGTCACACTGCTCTGCCACCTGCCTGAACGTCCCCCAGGTTCATTTGCAAGGTAGCTAGCTCCCCGTTCTGGTTTTCCACTGTCAGCTTCGGGTGCTCACACTCTCCTGGTTTTGCTTGTAAGGCTGTTGGGTTCTGTAATGCCGAAGCTGCACTGACACATGCAGATGCCTTCTACTGAGCCAAATTGTCCCTAACAACAGTCAAATCAAATTTATAACCCTATTCCTTTCCTGGAATGCTAGCCGGCCGGAGAGATTGGCGTAATGCTCATGCTGCTCCTGCTTTGGTAGCGTTTTCCTTTGGTTTGATAAAGCAGAATCAAGGGATCCTTCCCCTGGAAAAAATCTTGTCTCCATGGGCATGAACCTCGTTCCGCTATCCATTTAGCAAGGAGGGTAGGCTCTTCTGCTACCCCCCACCTCTTCGGGTCCCTTTGCTGGCTTTCTTTTCCCTCCTCCTGCTTCTGGGGGAACATTCTGCCAAGCAAGTGGCGACCCCTTTTGACAAAATGCCACTAGTGTTCTGTGTGGTTAGGCTAGATCAATTTGGTCCAAATGACCTTAGGTTGCCCGCATATTCTCCACAAAATTTGTTACCCACACAGAAGGGAAGGGTGGTCCAGTGTTTTGGACACTAGCCAAAAACTGGGAGCCTGGGATCCAACTCCCTGTTCTGTCACAGCCTTCCTGTGTGTTCTTGGGCAAGTCATCTAGCTTGTAGGGGAGAGATAGCTCAGTGGTTTGAGCACTGGTCTACTAAACCCAAGGTTGTGAGTTCAGTCTTTGAGGGGGCCACTTAGGGGTCTGGGGCAAATCTGTTAGGGATGGTACTTAGTCCTGCTGTGGGGGACTGGATTCAATGACCTCTCAAGGTCTCTTCCATTTAAAAAAAAAAATTCTCTGTTACTCCCACACTCTAGGGACACACACTTTTATCCAGATCCTAGCACTAATGGTGTAACCCTATTAATTTAAATACCCACCCTTACCCCTTTCCTAGGGCTCGGTGTAACTTCCCTGCGGGTTTCCACTTACAGTTGGATCCCTGGCAGTCATTTGACCTAAACTATTGCTGCCCATTTCACACTCATGAGAATTCTCTTTGGTGATGGGTATAAGAGGTAAGGGGAGGTACTGCTTTCCCTAGGTCTTAGTGCTCAACCTCTCGACTCTTCCTGTCCCTATTTTGATCATTCCTGCAGACTTCTACAGCAGGCTGTTGCAGCCTGGTAAGACTTCCTCTGGTGTGGATCTAGTCATCTGAAGAAGTGGGCTGTGCCCACAAAAGCTCATGATACCATCGACATGTTTTGTTAGTCTTTAAAGTGCTACCAGACTATTTGTTGTTTTTGAAGTCTTTCCTGGTACAGATTAACTCGGCTACCCCTCTGAAGCTTTTGAAAAGTGAACTCTTCTGGCTTGCCAGACCTATTAGCATAACACTGAACCTGTGAAAAAGCCCTTAAGTGGTTAAGAAGTCATTTAACAGGCATATGCCAATCCAAAGGTATATACTGTCAGTTTGTGACTTTACTAACAAAAATAGTTGTATAATATGTCACTAGGGCTATGTCTACACTGCACAGTTATTTTGGAATAAGCTATTCCAGCATAGCTATTTCAAAATAGCTTATTTCAAAATAGCACATCTACACTGCAGGGAAGCCTCAAAATCAGTCCGAGGCAGGCTTCCCTAATGTAGACATGCTATCTCGATTTAGAGCCCTAAGAGGAATAACTTAGAATGGCTCTGGTGAGGGGCAATTTTGAAATAGCAAAAGTGGAGCGTCTATACACGCCTTATTTTGAAATAGCTATTTTGGAATAGGCGTTATGCTGCGTAGAATGAGATTTACAGAAGTCGGAATAAGCCGTCCGTTATTTCAAAATTATTTCAAAATAACAGAATTGCTGTTATTCCGAAATAACTGTGCTGTGTAGACACACCTTAAGGGGCCTTAGTTTAAAAGTTGCTTTCAATATTTCATTAATGTGTTGCTGAAGATTATAAAAATCACATCTCTAAAAAAATCTTGGCATAGATTTATAGATGCACAAACTGAGTATTCATCTTTAGCCTTAAATACTTGGATCTTCAGACATACTATTTTTTTAAATAAATTCTTCAAAAGACCACTCTTATATAAAATACACATTTTAATTACTATAGTACAAAAACTTGCTTCCAAAGTTTTCCTTTTCTTTCTGTCCATCCCTGCTGTAATCTTTTTCTGTTCATTCTCCCTGTTGAAGAGATCCCTTAAAGGGGCAAGATCCCTTTTCTTCCAGATAGGGAAACACATTTATCCAGCTTTCTTAACTTCTATTTGATTAGTTAGATTTAAGAGAACACTTCTCCAAAATCAGTACCACAGCAAGATATAAAATCCTTTGTTATGCCTAAACTAATTGGAAACATATTTACCATAAACATATGGTGACATTTCATAAACATGTCTTGTTATGAAAATCACACAAAATAAATTAGTGTTCCCTTTTTCTTAACGCAATGAACTTTGTTATGAACACACTAAAATGTTCTGACTGATTAATTTAAAATAATATCTTTGTTTCAGGGCGTTAAATAACGTAGTCATCTGGAATGATTACTTAATGAAGGCTTAAGAATACATTTAAAATATAAAATCAGCTTAGAAATATTGATTTTAAAAATGTAAAACAGAGAAAAGCTGCATCACATATGCCATAATATTTAATGTTTTATTAAGCAGGACAGCTGATGTGCCCTTACTATGAAGTTTTTTGCAAATAAACCTCTGACAGACGTCAGGATATATCAAAAAACCTGTGACTGACATTTTTTATTCGCAAATGCAGTGCTTTTAATTTGGTACCTCTTTCAAGTCTTGTCTTCACACTCTGGCAAGCAGTAAAAAACAAGATCACTTTTCTTTAGCAAGAAAGTGTGTTTATTTTCCTAATGTCATATGGTACATTTGAGTTCAGGGATTTGGCTGAAAGAGGGCGAGCAGGGAAGAAGGGAGGAGTCAAACCCAGTGTTCCCTGTAAGCTGAGCAGTTGGGCGGCCGCCCAGGAGAGATTCAGGTGCTGCCCCACTGACTGGCAGAGCGCCCACCACTGACCACAGCCAGCAGGGTGTGTTTCTATTGGTGGTGCACATATGCACATGCAAAAATAAACAAAATTTATTCTGCACGTGAATGGAAAAACTTGGAGGGAACATTGATCGGGGCCTGGGCAGAGTGGGGCGGGGTCAGAGGTGGAGTATGGGTGGGGTCACATACTGGGGAACTTGCCTCCCCAAGCAGCAGCTTCGCCCACTCCCCATGAGAACTCTTGTTTGAAAAAAAACAGAAGCTTTTGAATGCTTTTTGTCATCCTTGATTGCATCTATGTACACTGAGCTATGGCTCTGCCATTCTCCTCAAGTCTAACTAACCCAGGGGTGGGCAATAGTTTTTTGCTGGGGGCAACTTCAAAAATGTTTGAAATGGCCCCGGGCCCTCACCAGAAGGGGCGGGGCCTCAAGCGGAAGGGGAGGGGCCAGGATACTTCCAGGCTTCCCCACCCACAGACCATGATTGGTCTGGAAGTGGGGGAGCATCTTTGCCCCCTTCCCCCCAGGTTCCCTCTAATCACCCATGCTCCTGGCAGTGGGAGGAGACTTCTCGTGATCTCCCACCCCCAGGCCAATCAGGGCTTTGGGGCCGGGGGAGCACGCAAAGTCTCCTCCCACCCTGCCAGGAGCACGTGGCACTTCTAAGTACCGCACGCTCCTTGCAGGACGGAGAAAACTTTGTGCACTTCCTCCTGCCCCCAACCCCTAATTGGCCTGGGGGCAGGGGAGTGGCAGGGCCTCTGTGGTCCAGATCAACCAGCTTGGTGAGCTGAATCCAGCCCCCGGAGGCCATTTTGCCCACCCCAGAACTAACCCCAGGTGGTCTGTGAGAGCTCTTTTGCAAAATCTCTTCTGTTCACTTGGTGTACCTGGGGTCCATCTATTTCTTTTAATACTCCTCATTTGCATTGCCACGGCTGACACCCGACAACATGGCTAATGCCTGGCATTGTCAACAAGGAAATTACATTGTACCCTTAATGTGGATTGTTGCGTAAGAAGGAAACTCAAGACTCCAGTATTCAATCTCTCTGCACGTTGCTGAATTAAAATTGTGCTTATTGATAATCTTCCTTGCCATTAATATGAATAAAATTGCAACGAGCCTGTATTTTAGAATCTGTCATTTCCCTCTCCGTGACTGGTACTGTAACGGTGCATTCTCCCACTACACTCATTCCAATTACACTTACAAATTGCTACTCTGAATAAAGAGCACGGCGCAGGGATGACAAGTATTGATTTCCAATCTCCTTCCAAAATGGCTCTATCATTGCAAGTGAGTCAGGCAATTTGCCTCACTTTACACGTCAGGCTATAGGCCTCAGATCACAGTAGCAGGTCTGATCCTTCAGGAGATGTTTAATTAGAAAAGCAATGAAGGGAATGACTGTAAATCAGCATTTCGAGAGCAGTGCTGCAGAATTTGTAAAGCTCCTTTTTTTCCCCCTCCTCTCCTTTCTCTTATGTATGAGCTGCCTAATTTATTCTCTTATCCTTAGTAGGAAGTTTAGCAAGGTTGTTCCACACAATTAGAATTGCTGTCTTTTCTCTAGGAAACATCCTGGCATGGTTTAGTTCATGTTTTACTTTGCACTGACAGATTCTCCTGTAACTGAGTCTACATTAAAAGAGAGGGAGCGTATCTATAGTCACCAGTGCTGACACAAGGGCTGGCCTTCTCAGTGAGCAAGAGAGAAAGAGACTTGCACTGCCAAAGCAAGGAAGTTGCTCAGCACTTTTTTGCTTCCAGAGCTGCGTTTGAACCTAATTATGACCAGCATGCAGTAAAAATACATCTTCCTGCAGGGCAATTTTAATACTCCTAACTCCCACATACACCCAGCAAATGTAGTAAGCCGCACCGCGAACTCTTGCTGTATCATGGTACAAGCAAGCCTCCATATTCTCCCTCTGAGACAACGGTTGATTGTATCTGCGGAGTGAGGTAAAACATATGGGGTGAAGCCAGCTGGAGTGAAAGTGGGTGGTGTAGCAAACACCATTGTGGGTCGGAAGTCCCTGGTGTGGTGTCCTGACCAGTGATGACAACCATTCAGCTGCGTGTGTGCCTCTCTGTGTATTGTACTGGCTCTGCCCAGATAGCCCATCCCACAGACTCCCCCAAAGATCACAAAATCAGACAAGGACTGAAGGCACCCAGTTAGGTTCATTGTAAATGAAGCACAGGAATAGCTTCCCTGGATCGGATGTCCACAATTCGGCTAAGAATGTGTGTCCTGACAATAGACTTGGCTCAGGCAGTAGCATGGGATTTGCCACTGCCTCCGAGCCCAGTCAAAGACAACTCCCTGAGATTATATTTTATATCCAGGAAGTTTTTGGAGAATGTTGGGGATAACTTCTTGGTACAAGTGCTGAAGGAACCAACCAGGGGCCATGCGCAGCTTGACCTGCTGCTCACAAAGAGGGAGGAACTAGTAGGGGAAGTAGAGGTGGATGACAACTTGGGAAGCAGTGATCATGAGATGGTAGATTTCAGGATCCTGACCAAAGGAAGAAAGGAGAGTAGCAAAATACACACCCTGGACTTCAGAAAAGCAGACTTTGACGCCCTCAGAGGACTGATGGGCAGGATTCCCTGTGATGCTAACATGAAGGGGAAAGGAGTCCAGGAGAGCTGGCAGTATTTTAAAGAAGCCTTATTAAAGGCACAGGAACAAACCATCCCGATGCACAAGAAGAAAAGCAAATATGGTAGGCAACCAGATTGGCTTACCGGGGACATCCTTGGTGAGCTTAAACACAAAAAGGAAGCTTACAAGAAGTGGAAACTTGGACAGATGACTTGGGAGGAGTATAAATATATTGCTCGAGAATGCAGGGGAGTTATCAGGAAGGCGATTAGAGCATTGGGCCAAAAGAAATCTGACGAGGTTCAACAAGGACAAGTGTAGAGTCCTGCACTTGGGACGGAAGAATCCCAAGCATTGTTACAGGCTGGGGACCGAATGGCGAAGTAGCAGTTCTGCAGAAAAGGACCTGGGGATTACAGTGGATGAGAAGCTGGATATAAGTCAACAGTGTGCCCTTGTAGCCAAGGTGAATGGCATATTAGGGTGCATTAGGAGGAGTATTGCCAGCAGATCTAGAGAAGTGATTATTCCCCTTTATTCAGCTCTGGTGAGGCCACATTTGGAGTACTGTGTCCAGTTCTGGGCCCCCCACTATAGAAAGGATGTGGACTCATTGGAGAGGGTCCAGCGGAGGGCAACCAAAATGATTAGGGGGCTGGAGCACATGGGAGAGACTGAGGCATTTGGGTTTGTTTAGTCTGCAGAAGAGAAGGGGGGGGGATTTGATAGCAGCCTTCAACTTCCTGAAGGGAGGTTCCAAAGAGGATGGAGAAAGGCTGTTCGCAGTAGTGACGGATGACAGAACAAGGAGCAATGGTCTCAAGTTACAGTGGGAGAGGTCTAGCTTGGATATTAGGAAAAACTATTTCACTAGGAGGGTGGTGAAGCACTTGTATGGGTTACCTAGGGAGGTGGTGGAATCTCTATTCTTAGAGGTTTTTAAGTCTCAGCTTGACAAAGCCCTGGCTGAGTTGATTTAGTTGGGGTTGGTCCTGTGGGCAGGGGGCTGGACTTGATGACCTCCTGAGGTCTCTTCCAGCTCTGTGATTCTATGATTCTATGATGTCGGTAAAAACATCATCTTTCCTGAGGTATCAGGTTGCCACCCTCTGCTGTTACCTAGATACCACCCAAGCAATGGAGTTTGTTGCAGGGATTGGTTCTTGGGTTAGTGTGTCTGTTTTAGGTCGAGGGGCTGTCTGTAAGCAAGGACTGGCCTGCGATCCTTGTGTGCTAGCAACGCCTTTCTGCCATGTGCATTGGCCAAACCGGACCGTCTCTGTGCAAAAGATACAAATCAAACCTCAAGAACATTCCAAACATTCCAAAACCAGTATGAGAGCATTTCAGTCTCCCTGGACACTCAGGCTATGTCTAGATTACACTGCTCTACTGTGTAATAGTTTTTTCAGAAGAGGCATTTCTGAAATTTGTCCCGTCTACACTGGGCCATATTTCGGAAAAGCCTCCTCTTTCAGAATGCCCCTTCTTCCTCATGGAAGGAGGAAGACAGGGCTTCTGAAAGAGCGCGCCTTCTTTTCCGCAAAAAACAGCAGAAGAGCAGATGCATTCCCTGGACGCAGCGGAGTTTTTCCGGGATACCGCCGATATCCCGGAAAACCCCCATAGTGTAGACATAGTCTCAGTGACAGACTTGAAAGTTGCCACACACAAGCAAAAAACCTTCAAAACCAGACTGCAGCATGAAACTACTGAGTCTGGAATTCATATGCAAACTTGTCACTATCACATTGCCTGAATAGAGATTGGGAGTCACCAGCTCACCACAAAAAGTGATTTCCTCCCTTTAGATATTCTCAGTTTCTCATCAACTGTTGGGAGTGGCTGTATGCACACTGACTGAATAGGTCTCGTTGGCACTGGTCCTCTGCATAGTAATAGCAGCGAGGAGTCCTGTGGCACCTTATAGACCAACCGAAGTGTTGGAGCATAAGCTTTCGTGGGCAAAGACCCACTTCGTCAGATGCATGTCAGAACAAGGAGCTGTAACACTCCTTTGTAATGTAACACTCCTTTGTCTTTGTATGTATATATCCCTGCCAAACTGATGTTTCCACTTCATGCATCTGAGGAAGAGGGCTCCAGCCCACAAAAGCTTATACTCCAATACATTTGTTAGTCTTTAAGGTGCCAAGAACTCCATGGGGGTTTGGGTTTTTGGGGTTTTTTCTGAAACAGATGAACATGGAACTTAATGGACTCTGCAATTCTGAAACTTAAAGGACACTGCAGTTCTGCCTAGGGATGTTAAAATGTGTTTAATTAAGTATCCATGGAACTGCTGAAATTTCAGTGATTACACGCAGGCAGAAGTTGGCTCCCTGGGAGCCTGTGCACAGTGGAGTTGGCTTTTAAGCCAGCTCCCTCCACGCATACCAGTTCCTGCCTTCCCTTCCCGCCTCCCCACCTCTGATAGAGAGGCAGTAGTATGGGGGTGGGGGAGGCAGCTCACCAGAAGCCAGCGCCAGTTTTTCAGCTGACTCCCTGAGCATACCAGGAGCCTGTGTGCAACTGTGAAGGTTAACCAATAAGCCCAGTCTCATCAGTACACGGTTACACTTTCACATCCCTAATTCTGCCTCCTATTGAGGTTGCAATATTTTGGATTCATGTGCATAGGACAGAATGTTTCATGTTCCTTTTTTGTAATACTTTAAAACATAGGGACTATCTTTAAATTACTTCAAACTGTGTGTGACTCCGAAGAAAGGTTTTCTTTAAACAATTATTTGCTGCTGGAATGTGGGAGAGGAAGAAACAATACCCATTAAGTGTTGCTGCAAACAATGAACACGATCACTCAGTGCCTTTCAAGCACACCCGACTTTATGCTTGGCTTCAGATCTAGCAACAAAACCACTTTATGGCTGTAGTAATAATACAAAGAGAGCCACTTCTGAAACTCACCACTGTGCCCTGTGTACCACACACGACTTGGCAGGGGAATCCCTGAAAGGGAGCCTGCCAATGGACTCAAATGTCAAGGGCCTGATACTGAAAGCCACGTTGCTTGTGTGAGTGGTTGCATTGAAAGTGAGCTGTAGATCAGACCCATTATGTGAAATGTAATATGGCTTTTGTAAGGAAGAATAACTACCAATGCAATGAAACAGCAGTAAAGCAAAGCATGTATTTGGAACCCTTCATGTACAGGGCCTGGCTATAGTTCTGCCTCTAATATGCGCCTTCCCAGCAGCTAGGTGTTTGTGTGATATAAATTCAGATCCATATTAACTACAAAACCAAGTAATGAATGACAGGTGCCCAGGTATGAAATCCAATGGGACTATTTGCACCAGGATAGTTACACGTGAATTTTTGCGTGACTGGAGACAAGATGAAAGTGACAGGCACAGAGAAGCTCTCCAGGCCTGAATTACTGTCAGTCTACAGAGGCACTGAAAGATCACTAGTATTTGCCAATAACAATTTAAAGGATATCCTGTAGCCTGGGGTGGGGGAAATGTGGGTACCAGGAAAGCTAGTCTTTTAGATCTAATTTTCCTGCCTTTCTAAGTCACAGGCTTTAGTTCAAAAGTTGAGTCATAAGTTGTTAAGCTACAATTGCTCGGTGAATTCTATCGCCTCTGTTAAGCAGGAGCCTGGAGTGAATAATCATCCTCTCTTTTGGCCTTTCAAAAAATCAGAACTTTTTTTTTAAGTTATTTTGCCACTTAAAATTCATGAGAGAAAGAAACGAGCGCGCACAGAGGGGAAACTACCGTATGTGTTTCCACAAATTCCTTGATAGATGGCAGCATTAATATTTTCAGAAATATCCTACCATATGACATTTGTTCTAGCAAAGCTCAACTGTAAAGGGAATAAGAACATAATAAAATTCTCGGTGCTTCATATTGTTTTTCAACCCGTCACCTTTTTGGTATGTATAGTTTGCGATTACAAAGTCAAAGTAGCGCTTACAGATATTCTCCTGCTGGAATCCAGAACATTTAGCCACTTATTTCTGGGTCTCTCTCTCTCTCTCTCTCACACCCTTGCCCTTCTGATGGGACAGACCAGACTAAGCATCAGGTGATGCCGAAACATCAAGCCAACTTCCACTTGTGTCAGGCCTTAGAGAGAGATCCTGCTTCTTATCATTAACGCGGCTCCCTTTTCCTCTTAGAGGATGCAGATGGCACATCGCCCCTGCCAAGTTGGTCACTTGACACTTTTCTTCTTGCTCAGTTTCAGCTATTTCCCCAGGAGCATCAGCTTTCTTTCTCTCTCATGAGCCTGTCATGTCCTCATAGAATCGTAGAACACTAGAACTGGAAGGGACCTCAAGAGGTCATCAAGTCCAGTCCCCTGCCCTCATGGAAGGACCCAGTACCGTCTAGACCAGTGGTTCCCAATCTTTTTGCTACTGGGGACCAGTACACCCATTCACAAGCTTTTGGAGGCCCGGTAACATTTATTTGCATATTTGCATATTCATTAAGCAAATGATGAATATGCAAATAAATTGATTCTGGTCCTCCCATAGCCCCCAGTGCCAACTTCAGCAAAGCTTTTGATATGGTCTCCCACAGTATTCTTGCCAACAAGATAAATGGGCTATAAGATGGATAGAAAGCTGGCTAGACTGTCAGGCCCGGGGTTTCCCAAACTTTGTATAGTTGGAACCCAGTTTTTTTCAGTACCTTTTTTTGCGGCCCAAAAATATAAATGCATATAAACTGGGTTGAGACAGGAGGTGCGGGCTCTGGGGTGTGAATGAGGGATTTAGGTATAGGAAAGAGTGAGAGGTGCAAGCTCTGGGAGGGAATTTGGATGCAGGAGGATGTGGAGAAGGGGATGCTGGCTCAGGAAGGGAGCTCCACGCTGGGGAGTGCTGGGCTCAGGTGGAGGGTTGGGGTGCTGAGCAAGCCACAGGCTTGCGGATGTAAGGGTGCAGGAGTTTGAGTTGGGGGTGTGAGGGGCTCAGGGCAGAGAGGTTGGGAGTATGATGGGCTCAGGACATAGATTTGCAGTGTGTGAATGGTGCCAGAGTGTTGTGGCAGAAGATTGAGGATGTGGGGGTGCAGGAGTTTGGGGATGTGAGTGGCTCATAACAGGGGGCTCCAGTGTATGAAAGGCTCAGATTTGGAGTCGGGGTGGGGAGTACAGGAGGGTTATGATGCTGTGGCCAGATGACAACTTGGCCCCAATTGGGGGCTTGTTGGCCAGGCTTTATTTTTAAATAAAATATTGTCAGACACAAAAGGTTTCAGCATCGTCTTTATTTATGAGAAGGGCAGGGAACCTATTTTGAGTCAGGGGTCACTGGCTCACAGAAAAGTCAGTCGGGGCCACACAAGTGAGATACAAAAACACAACCCCTCAAACCTCACTAATGCGGCCCCAACTGTGCTTGTGGGTGCGGGGACAGGGTTCTGGGGCAGGGTGCCAATGGGTGTTGGGGCAGGGGATAGGGTGCTTGTGGGTGCTGGGGCAGAGTACTTGTGGGGGTCTGGGTGGGGGGGAGGGGACAGGGACCA
This sequence comes from Rafetus swinhoei, assembly GCA_019425775.1. Lineage (NCBI taxonomy): Eukaryota > Metazoa > Chordata > Testudines > Trionychidae > Rafetus > Rafetus swinhoei. Next base: position 20,155,600 of record CM033445.1, on the reverse strand, counting down.
ATAGCTGAGGATCCTGCAGCTGCACGCCAAGGCCCAGGAAGTGCGCGGGCTACTCCCCAACCCCCCAAACAGCAGCGCGATACCTGAAACGCGGGTCCATCGCACGCCTGCTGCCTTCCTGCATGGGAGAGGGGAAGTCCCGGACCACGCCAGCTCCAACCACTGGGGCAGTACGCATCTTGCTCCTCTGCTCTTCACTGCAGCACGCGCCGCCCGAGCAGCCGGAGCCGACTCAGTCCCGGATCCCCACCCCCTTCCCAGCGTGCGATGGACTGGCGTTTTAGGTACTGCGCTGGCTGTTGGGGCGGGGGGAGAGCAGCCCGTGCACTTCCGAGACCTGGCATGCAGCTGCAGAACTACCCTCCGACCCCTCAGTAAGCCCGTGTTACCTCCATGGTCCCTGGAGGTATCATCAGCGCGGACGCCCTCACTCCTGGACCCAATCCTGGTGGCTTTATTGGCCGGTGCCAGCTCCCATTCTGCATCAGTGCGCCCTGCCTTCTCCCTGGGTCCTAGCCCCTGCCGGATCTAGCCCCGCTGCCTGGAAGCATGCCCAGCAGAGACACCGCAGGCGGCGGGCTCTCTCCCAAGAATAGTGCATGCACATTTTTCTGAGGACCAGTATTTTTTTTTCTAAGGACTGGTATTGGGCCACGGACCGCACTTCAGGAAACGCTGGTCTGGACCATCCCTGATAGATGTCTATCTAACCTGCTCTTAAATATCTCCAGAGATGGAGATTCCACAACCTCCCTAGGCAACTTATTCCAGTGTTTCACCACCCTGACAGTTAGGAACTTTTTCCTAATGTCCAACCTAAACCTCCCTTGCTGCAGTTTAAGCCCATTGCTGCTTGTCCTCAAGTTATCATACACCCTGTCTGTTACCATAACCAACAGAGGGGGAGACAACTCTGCCCGTGGGAACACTCTGCTCACTGGTTACCCCGAGAACCATAATCCTGTAAACAGCTTATCACTTCCTCTCTCCTCTTCCCCAACCCCCCACCTCTCTTCAGCAACATATGTACACGGGCTTTTTCCTCCGGTCTGGAGAAAGTCTTCATAGCTTCTCAACTCAGCTTAGGGCTGCCTGAGCTGAAGTGATCATTTATTTAAGCTGGAGTTTGATGTTTGGGGAAGGGGAATTTATCCTCCCTTCACAAAGAATCACATCAACCTTGGAAACCAATGGAATGACCACATATTGCATATTGAGACTGTACTGCCCGCATTGAGAAAGCCTAACCATCTGCTCGCAAGCTCCCTGCTCTTGCTCCTGCAGATGCTAAACATGTGGGGGGAGCAGCAGACTGTTTTCAATCAGGACATGTCTCAACTGCGTTTAAAGTCGAAAGCCATTATTTACAGCTCGGTGAAGAGAGAGAACTCATAATCAAGGGCAATAAACAAGATCCATAGCAGGTTAATGGCTCAGACGGATAGAACTGGTTTGTCAGTCCTGTCGCTTGTTCTTTAAACTGGAGAGGTCTCCAAAAAGGAGACCAGAATTTCGTGGGGGACTCATACTTTCTGGATACTGGAAGTTGATGTATAAACACTCAGTGCTAGGTTATGAGTGGCAGTGGGATGAGGAAGTGGGACATGTAGATCAAGCGAGGGCCAGAGAATTGTTGTCAGACCAACGCACCGTGTCAGAATAGAACACCATGATCGGAGCCAAACCTGAGAGTGTGCCTTTCTCCCCGCGACACGCTGCCACAAATGGGGTCAACAAAAAGGTCGGCACTCAAGGTAACAGAGGGATGGGTGAGGAGCTGGCAGAGTGTTCCTCAGAATTCACGAGGGAGTGAGTCCAATTCTCAGACTGGACTTGGACACTGAAGAGCCTAAAGCTCTTTGAAAGTCCATGCGACTTTGCCTCTTGAATGCCTGAGTCGGTTCTAATGGTGACTAAGCTCCAAAATCACTTATATCCTTTTGAAAAGGTGATCCTTGGCGCCGTTAATATTCCACCCATCCAGAGGTTTTTTCCCTTCTAACATAGGAAGTGATCTTGAGTCCTCATAGGGGAAAAGCTCATTTCCTGGAGGGCCGGTTGGAAGCTGGAGACTCCGGAACTCTTCTTTCATTGCACACAGCGGCAGCAATGCCCTGTTGTTTTTGCTCCTTGGGCTTGAGATTATAGAGAGTATCCACTAGATTAGACTGCTCCCTCCCAGCACTGTCTACTTCCTCTCTTGTATCTTATTTCCACATCGTGGCGCTGTCTCATATCGGAGGGTTGAGTGCTGAGACCTAGACTGGTACAGGAAGCTCTTTCTCTCGCCCAAATCTGCCATATCCCAAAGCCTCGTGCTTTGCAATGATTCTCTCCAGTGGCTTTTTTTTTTTCTCCAAATTGGCCATTCTAATTCTGCTTCTGTGTTCTCTCTGACCCTTTGAATTTAATTGCACTCTGCTTCCCGTGCCTTGAACATACATGCCTGTTCCTTGTTGAGCTTGCTTAATGGCCCTTGCAAGCCGCGTTCTGACTCATTGGAAGTGAAATTGGAGTAAGCCCTGAGCACAATCTACATCGCCAGGATTGGATGTTGGTAACAGATCGTTGTGTTTGGGAAGCCGGTAAAGCTTGAATCCTGGAAACAGGTCTCTTGGAAGTGACAAAATTTCCTTCAAAGTGCAGCATTATGGCCACTGTGAGATGCTGCTATTGAACTGCAAAGCATTCCTCAGTGAGACGGGAGTGAGGATCCCAAAGGTAGCGCTGCTTCATCAGCCGGCCCAATAGGAACACTGGAAATGAGGTACTGAAAGAGCGTGAAGTCCCATATATCCAGCTGTGGTGAGAGATTATTGAAGAGGGGACAGGATTTAAGTATTTAAGCCGGAGCATCGTCCCCCAGACCCTGGGCTGGGATCTATAGAGGTTCTTCCTCCTGTAGGCTCTTCTGACTCTGAGTTAAGCTACAGATTTGTTTGACATCCTATTGTCCTGCCCCCTTCTAGGATCCATCAAGTGAGGCTGAGCCCAGTTCCCTTAAAGAGCCAGTTCGTTATTTTGTCCAGAGTATCAACATTTCCAGCATCTGAGGAAGAGCGACATTTGATTAATCTCCACTGGAGTACAACTTCCTGCTCTTCATTTGCATGCAACCACTGTCATGAAAGGACTAGGGAAAGCTTGCCATTAGCATGAGCTGGCGGTTCCTACTCTTTGAGTTGACTGCTTGACCAGACTAGACGCTAGCATCACAGAGTTCAGGGAGGGTAGTCCGAGCGTTTGGCGGCAGCATGGTTGGGCTATCCTGTGCCTTTTTGCCCTCCAGAATTCAATCCCTAATTGTCCATATTAGTCATCCCTCTCCTCCACCCCCCCCGCAAAGAGAAGAAATAATCCCCTGCAGAGGGAAAAGTGTAATGCCCTGTGTCCAATTTTCTTTTCATTGCTGTTTTTATTGTGGAAACAGCACTGAGTGATTCTAAAATGAAAATGGGGAAAGCTAATTTTTGTAGTTCTTGCTAATAAAATTCTTAATGTGCTTCTCTCCCATTATCATAAAGATTGTTATAGTGTACTTTCTCTCTGGGATCTTATTTTCCCCATCTCACACCAGCATTCCTTATCTTCACAACTACTCATCTTCATATTTTCTCATTTCTCTGGCCCTGTTGTTGGTAGTGTCCTTTTGACGCTATTGACATTTTCACAAGCAGTAAATATAGCTCACCAAGAAAAGCGGTTTCTTTTCAAAAAAGGGAATGCAGCAAAGCTGGGTGCATTTTATCGAAAACATCCTGTGTGCATAATTAACCAACAATCTGCTAGATAAACTTACTTTCATATACAGCATGAAAAAAAATCAGCATTGCACTGTATTGGCATAACTGACTAGGGAGGTAAATTCAAATGCTACTAATGCACAACGATCCCAGGATTTTCAGCCTTCCATGGCTACAAATAGCATCTGCAAAAACAATAGGGAGTCCTGTGGCACCTTAGAGACTAACAGATTTTTTTCTTGTTTGTTTTCTTGCAGATACAGACTAACACGGCTACCCCTCTGAGAAGTAGTGTGTTGTTTTTAATACACATACCATATATACTTGATCATAAGCTGATTTTTTTTTTTTTTTAAAAATCATGCTGTGAAGAGCAGGGGTCGGCTTATGAGTAGGTCATTGTGCTTCATGGGTTTTTCTCCACTGAGGAGAGAGGTAGGCAAACTTCAATTCCCAGCTCAACGGGCATACTGCCGGCACACCGGGTCGTTTTATGTACCTGGAGCGTCTACAGGCACGGAACCCCTCAGTCGTGTCCAGTCGCTGCTGTTCACCATTCCAGGTCAACAGGAGCAGCAGGAAGTGGTGGCCTGCACATCTCTTGGCCCATGCTTCCTCCTCAGCTCCCATTGGCTGCTGTTTGCCATTCCCAGCCAATGGGAGTTGCAGGAAGCAGCAGAGGTTGAGGGATGTTCTGGCTATAGGGAACAGTGAACAGCAGCCAATGGGAGCTGAAAGGCTCCGTGCCTACAGCCAGCATGTCCTCGATCCGTGCTGACGCGGATGAGCTGGGACCGGAAGTTTGGGCATCGCCTATTGAGTTGGCTTATAAACGCGTTAGTGACTTTTTAACATTTTTTCAGTAAAACTGGAGAAGTGGTCTGAGGTAAAGAGGATGAAGTTCAATAAGGACAAATGCAAAGTGCTCCACTTGGGAAGGAACAGTCTCACACATACAGAATGGGAGGCGACTGTCTAGGGAGGAGTACTGCAGAAAGGGATCTAGGGATCATAGTGGACCACAAGCTAAATATAAGTCAACAGTGTGACACTGTTGCAAAAAAAGCAAACCTGATTCTGGGATGTATTAACGGGTATGTTGTGAGCAAAACACGAGAAGTCATTCTTCTGCTCCACTCTGTGCTGATTAGGCCTCAGTTGGAGTATTGTGTCCAGTTCTGGGCACCACATTTCAAGAAAGATGTGGAGAAATTGGAGAAGGTCCAGAGAAGAGCAACAAGAATGATTAAAGGTCTAGAGAACATAACCTATGAAGGAGGACTGAAAGAATTGGGCTTCTTTAGTTTGGAAAGGAGAAGACTGAGAGGGGACATGATAGCGGTTTTCAAGTATTTAAAAGGGTGTTATAAGGAGGAGGGAGAAAAATGGTTCTCCTTGGCCTCTGAGGATAGGACAAGAAGCAATGGGCTTAAATTGTAGCAAAGGAGGTTGAGATTGGACATTAGGAAAAACTTCCTAACTGTCAGGGTGGTGAAACACTGGAATAAGTTGCCTAGGGAAGTTGTGGAATCTCCATCACTGGAGATATTTAAGAGCAGGTTGGATAGACATCTATCAGGGATGGTCTAGAGACAGTACTGGGTCCTGCCTTGAGGGCAGGTGACTGGACTCGATGAGCTCTCGAGGTCCCTTCCAGTTCTAGTGTTCTGTGATTCTAAGTTGTAGGGGTCAGTTTATGAACGAATGAGTGTATGTTCAAGTATATACAGTATTAGTATTTGGTGTATGGAAGTATGAGACCTGAGGGTGAAAAGCAAGACCACAATCCAAAGCCTGCTGAAACTGGCCCGACTCACTCATTGTGCTTTGCTTGAAAGAATGGCTACCTTGGCTGTATTGCGGCTGCTTATGTTCCAATGTATGTGTCAGGCCAAGAGAACTTCCACTGCTAACGCTCTGGGATTGAACACTGACCCTTTCTACGCCAAGTCGCCCTTGCAGGTGAATTGATTATCCTCACCCACAACTCCCTGCCCAATTGCTCACAGCCTGCTGGCAATTAAATCATGATATGGGCACAAACAAATGAATACAAATTTTATGGAAAACACAGCATGTAGAGGTTTTTTGTGGTTTTGAAATCTAACTTCCCTGTGTCCTGTGGAAGTTCTTGGGGTACCCGAGACTGAGAGTCATCTTTTTATCCACTGCCTTCAGCAAGATGGAGTCTTGCCTGTTGTAACCAGAGGTTAACTCCCTAACACCACCAGCCTGTCAGCCATTAAGGCATTCTCCCGGGATATGCCAGCCCTCACTTCGTCTTGAAGGTTAATGAGAGCTATTACCTCCATTCCTCTTAAAGCTTTCTCCTCTGATGTCCAGTCCCTGGCCCTAGCTCAGAGGTGGGCAAAAACATGGTGGCAGTTCACCAAGGTTAGCCCCTGGCTGGTCGCCACTATATTTACCTGCATGGATGTAGATACCAGTGATCGCAGCTCCCATGGGCCACGGATCACTGTTCTCAGCCATTGGGAGCAGCAGGAAGTGATGCAGCCTGCGACACCACTTCCCACAGCTCCCATTGGCCGCAAATGGCATGGCCAATGGGAGCTGCAATCACTGGTACCTATGCGCTGCAGGTAAATATAGCAATGGGGCCCTGCCAGGAGCCAACCCTGATGGAGTGAATCTGGCCCACGGGCAGGTATTTTCCCACCCCAGCCCTAGCTACTCAGAGAAATCCCAGATCCTCTACTCCCAAAGGAATAGCATAACCCTATTTTTACTTTCCGTAATTGCTCCTGCATAATGAACTGCACTTGTGAGCATTTTTTGCTCTATTGGAAGAAGGAAAAAAAGAGGTTCCTCTGGAAACAAGAGATAAAAACAAATGGTGGCAACATAAAGCAAAATCACAAAATACAAACTAGGGCCTATGCTGCTTAATAGTGACCTTGCTGATCTCATTAAGTAGGTCTTCCCCCAAAGTTGCAGAGCTGGCCCGCCTCCAAAGAGCTAGGATCCAATATGTCATGGAAAACAGCCTCCGTTCGATAAGATTCCTCAATAAATGGATGCAAAGACTCTTTCTCTGCCCTTGTCAGACAATGACCCAGTCTTGTGTGTGTTCACGGGCAGGGTGATCCCCTGTCTGTTACAATTCTCCTTTTTACTGCCCAGTGGTTTGGATGGTTTGCGGTTGTACTTGTTGGCTCTCCATCGACTGTTCTGAGTTGGGGCATGTGTATACAACTGAACAATCCGCTATATATTCGGCTAGCCATACCCACACTCCTGCCTTGACCTGCAGCCCCCTCCCGGACACTGCACCCCTCACGTTTGGCCCCACCCTGGAGCCTCGAGTTCCCCATAAAATCTGATAGCTCCGGGCCCCCCAGCTCTCCTAGGATATGTCTAGACTACTTGGCTCCGTCGACAGAGCCATGTAGATGAGTTTACTAGACATAGGAAAATGAAGCAGCGATTTAAATAATCACCGCTTCATTTACATCAAAATGGCCTCCGCGCTGTGCCGATCAGCTGTTTGGCGGCACAGCGGAGCAGTCTGGACATGCCGCGGTTGACAAGGGAGGCCTTTGTCGACCGCTCCGGTAAACCTCATTTCACGAGGCTTCCTTTGTTGACTGCACGTCCCAGACGGAACTGCCCGCTGTGCGCCAAACAGCTGATATGTAACTGTGGCGACCATTTTGATGTAAATGAAGTGGTGATTATTTAAATCGCTGCTTCATTTTCCTATGTCTAGTAAACTCATCTACATGGCTCCATCGACAGAGCCATGTAGTCTAGACATACCCCAAAGGTGCATCTACACAGCACCCTTTCCTCAAAATGAAGCGCTATTCCAACAAGTCCCTTAACGCTCATGGAACGAGGGTTACAGAATAGCGCGCCCATTATTTTGAAATAAATTTCAAAATAACAGACATGTTTAAAGATGCAGAATTGCTATTTCAGGGTACTTCCGGTATCCCGAAATAGCCCCGCTGTCTAGACATAGCCCAAGAAAAAGCTAGAACTTAAAAAGAACCATTTCCAACTTCTTTACAGTATCACTCAAAGAAACTGGGCCCCCTTACATTGGGTTCCATACAAAAAAGATAAATGCTTCCCGCCCCCTAAAATATAGTGTTGATTGGCCCCAAATGCTTAAACACGTTTTAAGTTAACACATGTTGACTTGTTAGGTCAAACGAGTCAACACATAGGAAGAATCTGTGCTCTTGTTATCTGTGCAGTCACCCACCATGCCCCCTAACCCTCCACCAATACGGTCCAGCAATAATGACATAATGTTGTTGCCCTTCCTGCTCCAGAGAACTAGATCAGAGAGTAGAGGGGGAGAGAAGGAGGAAGAAAAGCAGGCAATTAGATGGGCAGTGTCTAGCATTTAAAAAAGCATGAGGCTGCAAAGTTAACACTTTACACAATGGGGCAGATGAAGGGGACCAGTGAAGGGGTTTGGGGGAATAGATGGTGACACCCGTAATCATTGTGAAAGTAACAACAACAGACAATACAGCCACTGGGATAGGATAGGGCGGGTTAGTAGTTGCCAATGGATGGGGAAAGGTCCACGTCGCTCATAGAAACGGTATCCCATTGGTGTGGGATGTGTAGTCTGTCACTCCTGCCCTGCAATTTGGCATTTCCTCAGGCACCTGAGCAGTGATAGATCCGCCAGCAGCCACAGCGAATTCAATTCCAATAGTGTTCAGCATGTAATTAGACAGCTGGAATCCGTCCTGTTCCAAATGTCAGCACTGTCTCCTTCCAGTTGTCAGGCAGTGAACACACACACCTCGAGCTCCACTAGGGAGCCAGGCAAGCGTGGGTGACGTCATGTACCGACAGCTGCTTCTCCAGTTCAGATCTCCCCTTGTGCAGATAATCATTTTCATGCTGAGCCTCGCATGTGCAATGACTTTTCTTCACTTCCCCATTGTTTAATGCCAACATTTACCATCACTCCTAGTGGGTGAGAGAGGATAAGGAGTGGAACGGTGCGGACATATGTTAGAGGACTTCACCACTGCTGGAAAGCAGAGCATAGAATTAGGAACTGGATTAAACCCCTTTGATGGGTGGGTGGGTGGGTGTGTGCATATGGGTGGGTGGGTGTATATGTGTATGGGTGGGTGGGTGTGTATAGTATGTCTACACTTGCACCCTCTTTCGAGAGAGGGATGCAAATGCAGCTGAGCAAAATTGCAAATGAAACGTGGATTTGAATTTTCCGTGCTTCATTTGCATAATCACAGACTGCCACTATTTCGAAATACCCTATTTCGAAATAACAAACGCTGAGTAGACCCGGTTATTTTGAAAGAAACCCCTTCTTCTGAAATAACCGGTAAACCTCATTTTTTGAGGAGGAAGGGGTAACCCCTTCAAAAGAAGGGGTTTCTTTCACAATAACCGTGTTTACACAGCATTTGTTATTTCAAAATAGGGTATTTCGAAGTAGCGGCGGTCTGCGATTATGCAAATGAAGTGCGGGAAATTCAAATCTGCGCTTCATTTGCAATTTTGCTCAGCTGCATTTGCATCCCTCTCTCGAAAGAGGGTGCAAGTGTAGACATAACCTACGTGCGTGGGTGGGTGGGTTGGCGTGTGGGTAGCGTTGTGTGTGTGTATGTGTGGGTGGGGGTGTGTGTGGTGTGTGTGGGTGTGTGCGCGCACACATGCGTGTAGATATTTGACCTTTATTTAAGATAGTTTCGTCCAGTGCCTTTATGGGTGTGTCTAGACTACACCTCTCTGTCTACAGAGACATGTAGATTAGGCACATCGAAATTGCTAATGAAGCCGGGACTTAAATATCCTGTGCCTCATTAGCATAAACATGGCTGCCGCTTTTTTTCGAAACAGAGTTTTTTTTTTTAAAGGCAGTCTAGACACGGATCTGTTGAAAATAAAGCCTTTTTTGACAGATCCCATATTCCTCAAAAAATGAGGTTTATAGGATCTGTCAAAAAAGGCTTTATTTTTGACAGATCTACGTCTAGACTGCCATTTTTTGCGAAAAAACTCCATTTTGAAAAAAAGCGGCGGCTATGTTTATGCTAATGAGGCACAGGATATTTAAATCCCGGCTTCATTAGCAATTTCCATGTGCTTGATTTGCATCCTTCTGTCGACAGAGGGATGCAGTCTAGACGTAGCCTCTGTAACCATAGAGCAGAAACAATTGTGGCTTCCTGCAGCTCACAGGCCTGGGTCACTGCCCAAAACAAAGTCAAATGTATGTGGGTGGACACAGGGCCTGACAGGCTTGCCGGGTGCCTGGGCAAGGAGGGGGAGGAGAGCGGCGCTGTGCTCCTGGAAGAGGTGGGGCCTTGTACAGAAGGGGCAGGCCTAGAGGCAGCCAACCCTCAGAGCCACCCAGAACCTGCCACGTGGCACGCCGGCACCGATTTAAAGGGCCTGGAGCCCTGACCGCTGCCTCCTCTATCCCAGCAACAGCAGCGGCTGGGAAGCCCGGCCCCTTTGGGGCAGTTGTCCCTTTTGCCCTCCCCCCACCAGTGAGCCTGTGGATGGCGTGGTTTGGCTGGCTCCTGTTCTGTGAGGATTTGTATGTCAGGGAGCGCGCAGGAAGACTGAAGAAGTGAGGAGAGAGAGGGAAGCGCCACATGCTGCCCAAACCAATACCGTGACCGTGGCCCTGAGAGAAGCCCAGAGGCGCTACTTTAGGGATAGAACATTTGCAGAAGAGGTCTGGCTCTGAGAGCAAAGAAATTGCCTCCACTAGTTTGAATCCCCCGCTGTTCTAGGAAAGGAGACGTTGTGCCTTCTCGGCAAAAAGCAGGATTGTGTCTGATACCAGACTCCATCATCAGTTCCTGTGAGGAGAAGAATTATCTGCAGAACCCTGCACTTTGGCTAACTGCGCAGGGCAAAAAACTGGGAAACGATATTAATTGTCCTGCCTAGACTCTCTCCCTGCTGTACACTGATATTATAAACCTGCCTCCTTGGCAACATTGCTCATGTGGGGCCAGCAATAAAATCCGTGGCTAGTGCTGGCATTGCATAAGATGTGTACAATGTTTTGGGAGCCTCTAAAATTTATACCATGGTTGTAATTACGAGCAGTATGGAGCATAGTCTATAAACCCCTTGGAGTACAGACCCTCTCTTCTTAGGTCTATGGCGTTCACACACCCCTTAGGGCAGTGTTAAAAAAGCAATAGGAGAATAAATCCAATTATGTCGTCTGTGGAAAAAGCTGGTGGGATTTCCCTTCACTCTGCAGTCGTTCCCTTGACATTTCATTAATGGCACTTACTGTGTGCACAGCCAAAGCTTATACAACCCTAGATAAATAATTATGAAGTTTAAAAAGAGATATGCTCTTTGAGTTAAGAATTTTAACAGCTTGTGAGAAATGGTGCTGTTCTCATGGTAACAGGAAAGCTGTAATTTTGTCTCTAATTTGAGAGTGCTGGTGTAATCCATACAGATAGTTTTCTGGTGGGAACTTTCTCTTTTTAGTTTCCCTTAATTGAAGTATTTTTAATGAAGTGGTGATATTGAGTAGTTTAGGCAAGCTACTCAAAATTGATTAATTAGCACTGAAGTATACCTATGAAAAGTGTACTTTGAATTTTTTAGTAGTAAAATTGTATAGCTATTATCTTAGCAGGTACCTGACTTCATGTGTACATGGGCAACTCCTGAGGTTTCTTTTCTTTTCTTTTCTTTTGCCTTTGTGGGTTTGTGACTGTCACTGGAGAAAAAAAATCAAACATCTACCATAGTCCATCCACCATATAAGCATCAGACTGTTTAGCATTCTTGAATGTTCTACTGCCAGTGGTTTTCTGTGTGTGTGTACACATCTTGGGGAAGATTTTCAAAAATGCCTAAAGGATTTAGGACCCTAAATCCCATTTTCCAACTAATGCAGGCTTGAAAGGCCCAAATTACATGGAAATTCAACAAGACTTGGGCTCCTGAGTCCCTTAACTTTTACAAGTTTTACCCCATTGTAAGGACAACAGACTGTAGCCATTAACAGGTGGGATTGAACTTGAGACCTTCAGAGCAAAAGCCAGGAGTCATTACTGCATGAGCTAAAGGCCACCGGTGCTTAGGTGAGGCTGTAGAGCAGACTTCACTCTCCCTTTCACAGTGGTCTCAGTGCCTCTGGCTTACACTTTGTTGTTTCCAGATCATTACAATAGCTTATTTCTAGGTCAAACCACCTAGAGATCATTTGTGCCAGACACACCATTTGCCTCTACAGTCTTGAACTAATGCCATTCCTCAAAGTTCTGCCCAGAACTTGATCTTTCAAATGTGCTATCCCCACCTGTTTGTGACCCTTGGGTTGCTTAGTACTGATCTCTGGACCTGTTGGAACTATCCAGAACCAGGAGTCATATGCTTTCATAACCTTACAGAAGAGGAAGACAAAGTGTTAAACAAGGGAGCAGGAAGATGACATGTTAAGCAACTTCTCTTTCCAGGCATCTTATCTTCACATTTATATTGGATGAAACATAAAACTGTCACGGCTAGTTCGTCAAAGTCTTTGGCATATCAGGATGATTAACCTGTTTGAAATTCTCAGGCTTTTACTGCTTTGTTGAATATTTTCATAGCAGTAATTGGCGGTGGTTTCTATACCCTTAAAGTTGCTAAACTAGCAGTTCAATTTATCCTAATTCAGAACCTAATTGTCTTGCACTGCTGGCTAATTAAATGTTCAAAGAAGTGATAAATTGGGCAGGTTGATCATTACAACACAAGTAATTAGTCACTCTAACTGAATCTCTGCCCAGCAATCCATGTACATTAGGATGGCGAGGGAGGAAGTGAACAAAGTATTTGTCAGGATCATAAAAAAAATAATAATAAACAACTCTAGGGACATCACATGAGGCACTTAAGTCATATATCAGCTCTGGGGTTTTTCAGGTTTGTTTTTTGCTTTAGCAGTTCTTACTCTGATGGCCAGGAAGGAAAGTTGGAGCACGTAGAAAAAATGAGTGGGCTACTTATGGCCCATGGGCTGCATGCAACCCATTAGGGTTCTAAGTGTGGCCCACAAGACATTTTGTTTATGGTTGCCCATGCTGCAAGATTGCCAGATTCTGCTCGTTTCCATCCAAGTCGCTTTTTTCCTACCGGGATTACTAAAGTGACATGCACATGAAGCCAGGGTACGTGAAGTGAGGTGCAAGCTGATTACACACAATGCTGACAGTGCGAGCCATGTGCTCCCTCTGCATCCAATCACAGCGGTGCTATGGTTCAATCGGCACGCCCCGCAAATTCTAGAAACACGTGCACAGTGAGCAAAACTACTCTGTCCCAGGAGACCGTCTTGGTTATGACAATCCTGCGGCCCACTGAGCCAAAGGAGGGCCACTAATGCAGTCCACTCAATAGCCCAGGTTGCTCATCGCTGTCCACGATCGAAGTCGAAGATCAGAGGCGCTAAAAAAAAAAAATTCCCATTTTGCAAAAGATCCAATTCACTCATGGGCTAGACTTCCATGAAGGTAAAAACCAGAAGGATATAAGGCACCATTTCTTCATGGCTTCACTGGGATCGAAGCCTGCCTTTCTATAGAACCGCCTTTTCTCTGCCCCATCGTATAGCACATACTGTACCTTGGCATAGCACGTATCAATACAACCTAACAGCCACTCTCTAAACCAGGTGAGCTCTCTTATTTGCCTTCACAGGAAATTATGGACTGTGCTATTCCCTAGAAATTATGGGTATGAAATGTCTAAGCATAAGGGTTTTACACAGCATACTGACTGAAAATGGTTTGATGGCTCAAATCATGAACCCTAACATGTGGTCCAATTGTCATTCTTCCACTGCGCCTGTCGCCATGGTAGCCAAGCACCCGTGATTAAACGACGATCCAAACGTCACTGAGGTCGATTGAAAGACTGCTTTTGATGTGAGTGGGCTTTGTTCAGCAGTGGACAATAAGACAGTGGTGGTTCTCCAGTGGTGGCTTTATTTGCCTGCGCCTCCACAGGTACAGGGCCTTGTAGTAAGATGAGGGCCTAAAACATAAACCAATGCAGCACAGGCCTGGTTTGAGGCATGAGGCCTAGCTAACAATGGACAAAACATGGCTAACATAAAGCAAAGCTAAGCTATGAGCAAGAGGCAGGGCCCAGCTCACAGAACTTGGCACGAACAGGGCTGAGAGTTCAAAACACTAATTGGACAATATCAGAGGGTGGCCACCTGATACGTCAGCAGTGAGGTGTGACTGTTGTACCCGTATATAAGGTGGTGTCTTGGGGGGGACAGCCTTTGAATGACCTAGGGGGCAGTGTGACCTCCCACCGGTTGAATCATTCCATTGTGGCAAGTACATGTGCATGGTGGTTCAGTAGAGTCTACTGACAGCTATGACTGTACTTTGCTCACCAATAAACAACTAGGACTGTACTTGGCTCTACAATAAACCTGGCCTGGCACCTTCGATCCTTATCTGGTTTGTGGTCTTTGGGGGTTCTCTTGGGGTCTGCTGTGGAGACTAAGTGCACAAGTCGACACTGCACACATCACTGAGCACACACGCAAGCAGCCTTCTGGTTATCATCATCAACGGAGCCAGAGACCTGTGAGGACACCACGGCAGTAAATCCTGACTAGCCCTCCCTGAAGAACCAGAGGCCTGAATCTCCAATTGGCTGTGGATCACTGTTCCCAGCTTTCCACAGCTCCCATTGGCTGGGAACAGCAATCCACAGCCGGCAGGAGCTGTGAAGGAGCAGTTAACTGCAGTGGCAGCGGCCCGCCGGGAGTTAAGCCTGGTGAACCGCATCCAACCTGGGAGCTGGTTATTGTCCACTGCTGGCTTTAGATCAGGCACGTACTCCCATGACTTATCCTACAGAAGCCCATGTACAAGGAGATTACAGGATAGGGTCTAGTGGTTTATTTACGAATACTGTGCCAATCACTTTGTCAGCAAAGTTGTTGTGTAAAGATTTTTTTCCTTTATAGAGTGCAGCTCCATCTTACCAATGCCTTTCAGCTATGGGTGGCTGATTCGAGTGACACACCCTGGGGAAAAGTCTATCTGACTGTCAAAGCTTTAGCAAAGCTCCCATTAAGTGCGCTCCGGAAAAGATTTATGTAATGCAATTCTGCATGCCTGCCATCGGTCAGTGCTCATGTCAGAATTGCAACTGAACTGAAATGCTCAAGTTATGTGCTTAATTTTCCACAGCTGATCCTACCCCATAAGTAGTAGCAGTGGGGACGGGGGGAATTTTCATAACACTTCTTTGTTGGAAAACACTGATTCGTTAAGGCTGGGAGATTTCACAGAAACTTTCTGGGGTGATCATGAGAGGACTCTTGGGTCCATGTTGGTATACTGAGAGAGAAGGAGACAAACACACTGGGGTTACTGGAGACCTGGATTTAAATCCCTGATCCAAATGGGGCAAAACTGGAACCTGTCTCTCCCACAGCCTCGGTGAGTTGTACAACCACCAAGTAAGTGGCTATTCTAAAATACAGATGAACATGCATGTGGGTGTTTTGTCTCTCATTCAAAAAAAAATCCCACTAGAGAATGGGAAAACCGCTGTGAAATCATGAAATATTTTTACAGGAAGGGAAAATCTTCTACCCAGTTCTATGAAAGTTCATCTACAATAAACAGCATAGCTCAACACAGCCTAGGCTTTGCCAGTTTTTTAAATAGCCCATCAGCTGTTAAAACTCACAGAGACAGAGAAGAATACTAAAACCAAAACAAACAACCCCTGATAGTGCCTAATGGTTCAAAAAGCAGATAACATTTTAATTGATCGCATTAACTTCAAGCCCGTACTACAATAGATAGAGATGTCAGGGTAGACTGGGAGTCATTGCGAATAGATTACTCAGAGATTATAAAAGGTCTATCATGATCATCTAGTCTATCCTCCTACTTAACACAGTCAATAGATTTCCTGTTTTCCAGCCTTTCAAATTGAGATTGATCATGTAGAGCAGGGGTGGGCAATAATTTTTTGCCAGGGGCCACTTCAGAAATTTTTGAAGTGGCCCTGGGCGGCACCAGAAGGGGTGGGGCCAGGATACTTCCCTGCTTCCCCTCCTACAGACCATGATTGGTCTGGGGTGGCAGAGCATGTGAAGTGTTTGCCCACCCCCAGAGGTTTTCCCTAGGCGCCCATGCCCTTGGTGGTGGGAGGAGACTTTGCATACTCCCCCTTTTACCCCCAGGCCAATCAGGGCTTGGGGCGGGGGAGCGCACAAAGTCTCCTCCTGCCCTGCCAGGAGCACATGGCACTTCTTGGCCTGGGGGCAGGGGAGCAGCAGGGCCTCCATGTGCCAGATCAACCCACTTGGCGGGCCGGATCCGGCCCGTGGAGGCTCTTTTGCCCACCCCGATGTAGGGGGATTTTGCCCAGGACTTTGTGGACCTGAGTTTAACTTCCTGTTCAGCTACCACCTTCCTCTGATAGCTTGTCCAAGTCACTTAGCCTTTCTTTGCTTCAGTTCTCCTTCTGTCAAGTGGGGATAATAGCACTGTCCTGCCTCACAATGGCATTGGGAGCTTTTTTCACATCTCTTATTTGCTTAAATGTGCAGCTCTAAGCTGAGAGAGTGGGTCACATTTCGGTCCAATAGGGTTTCGCATAAAAACAAGTGGTGAAACTTATCAAATGCCAAAATATTAACATATGTCTAAATGTGAGGCCCCCTTTGAACTTGAGGCCCAGGCCATAAGAACATAAGAACGGCCATACTGGGTCAGAACAAAGGTCCATCTAGCCCAGTATCCTGTCTGCTGATAGTGGCTAATGCCAGGTGCCCCAGAAGGGCTACCTCCAGACTGCATCCCTCTGCCGACAGAGGGATGCAAATCAAGCACTTCGAAAGTGCAAATGAGCCCGGGATTTAAATATCCTGGGCTTCATTTGCATACTCACGTTCAGGCGCTGTGCCGCTCAAGCGCCCTTCTGAAAATGAAAGTAAAGTGTAGCCGCAGCTCTGTCGACAGCAGGGAGCTTTTTCGGCCGATTCTGTACTCCTCATTTTTTGGAGTCCTGGTCTTCACAGCCTCCTCTGGAAAGGAGTTCCACACATTGACTGTGCGCTGAGTGAAGAAAAACTTCCTTTTGTTTGTTTTAAACCTGCTGCCTATTAATTTCATTTGGTGACCCCTAGTTCTTATGTTATGGGAACAAGTAAATAACATTTCCTTATTCACTTTTTCCACACCAGTCATGATTTTATAGACCTCTATCATATTCCTCCTTTAGTCTCTTCTTTTCTAAGATGAAAAGTCCAGGTTTTTTTAATCTCTCTTCATATGGGATCTGTTCCAAACCCCTAATCTTTTTTGTTGCTCTTTTCTGAACCTTTTCCATTGCCAAAGTATCTTTTTTTGAGATGAGGTGATCACATCTGTATGCAGTATTCAAGATGTGGGCATACCATGGTTTATGTAGAGGCAATAAGATGTTCTCTGTCTTATTTTCTATCCCTTTTTTAATGATTCCTAACATTGTAGTTGCCTTTTTGAGTGCCGCTGCACACTGAGGGCACATCTAAACTACATCCCTCTTTTGAAAGAGGGATGTAAATTAGGTAGATTGAAATTGCAAATGAAGCAGGGATTTAAATATCCCGCGCTTCATTCGCATAATTGCGTCATAGTGTTCTTTCGAAAAAGGATATTTTGAAAGTGAAACCGCTGTCTAGATGCGGTTCTTTAAAAAAAACAAACCCTTTTCTGAAAGATTCTGTACTCCTCCAATTCAGCCACTGTAGCCAGACAGGAACCCCCCTGTAACATCCATCTTTGCTTGCCTGGATATGGCAGGCTGCTGTGGCCCTGAATGGCTGTAAACAGAGATACACCAATTGCTGACCAAGAGGCTGCAGAGGAGTGTCCTTGACTGAACCCATATTGATACGAACACACAGCCGTCCGCGGGGGGAGGAATCTCTAGCCCAGTAAAAATGTCTAGTACTCACAATTTAGTTATCTCTCTTGCAAGTGTAAATTAAGTTGAAACTTGCTTGTAAGAACTGGCGTACAAAGACGAACCAACACAATCTGGCATCGTAGATAAGAAAGAGGATACGGGCCCCTATGGGTATAAAGATGGGTCCAGCAGCACATTTACTCTGAGCGTCAATCTACCATCTATCTGCTGGTCGGGTTAGGTGTTTGACCTCCCGAGGTTCCACGGTGACGCCCACCTCGTATTCGTCTTTCCTAGGAATTGAGGGACTGCCCTGGCTTGACCTGCTGGAGTCGAGAGGCACAGAAGGGGGTAAAATTGTACCTGGATGTGGTCCTTTGTCTTAAGTGTACACATAAATTTAGAGCTCTTTAAAGATTAAGCTGTCACTTGGTACCATTATTTCTATTTTCTATCTTTATTTTCTTTGTAACCATTTTTAAGATCTATATTTGCTAGCAGTTAAGAAATAGAGCAATAGCCATTGTAACCATATGATTTATAAGCTTGTTTAATAAACCTGTAACTGTTTAAGTTTTTAACCTGACTCCTTCAGTTGCTGTAACAGAACCAAGCACAATTTAAAAGAACTTCAGCCGGTCATAAGGGATAGATACAGGCAGAGCTGAGCGTTTGGATCTGTGTCACGCCCAGGTGACAGGTCCGTTGGGGCACCTCTCAGTCTGTCCTAGGCTGCCCGCTGCGAAGGGATTTTTGCATCCTAGCAGCTAAAATCTGAGGTGTAATAAGCTCTTCCTATAAACAGGGGCGTCTGTTGGCCTGCTGGCTACCCTCTGCGACGGGACCCCGGTCCTAGCAGTAAAGACATGAACGTTAAACCTTTTCTCGGAAACACACACACACACACTGCCCTGACCGTCGGCTGACAGCCACTCTGGCCTGCAAAGCCCGTACGCAGTCTCTGAGAGCCAGGAGCTCCTTGCACCAAATGCACACATACGCCACCTTCCCCCACTCAGCTACTGAGCTTCTACCTGCATTGTCTCCTACAGAGAATTAGATTATTTATGGGGTTATTATTTAAAATGAGCTAGCTTTGGTTTTAGTTTTCTTTAAATGTTTTAAAGAATGCCAAGTGTATCTAGCCCCCTTCCAACTCCCCCTCTAAATTCCCTCATGAAACTCCCTGTTAGCTGCTCCTGTTCACTAAGCTCCCTGGTCGCTTACTAGCAGGCTTTATGTAGCCCTGGCCATTCTGATAGCCACGCCCCCTGGTTAAGGCTTGACCAATGAACAGAGGCTTCTAGATTTCAAATCCTCATTAGGATGCTCACAGCTTCCAACTGCTGGCCTTCAAACAAAACGGTCAGCACACGGATCTCCAAGCAAACAGAAAAACACAAGCTCAGCACACAGTATATTTCAGGCAACCTGCAAGTAACCCCCAAATACAAACACACACTACAGATAGCCACTTACCCCAAAGGTCCTGTAATTGCTCCTCCTTCATGTGGAGAACTCCCTCACAAAACTCCCTGTTAGCTGCTCGTGTTCGCTAATCCAAATGGCCCTCCTGGCCCCCTCTCTGTTTGGCCCCACCTGACACACCTATTCCCTGCTTCCCGGAAAAAGAACAGTTCTAGTATCTTGGCTAATTTGGCTTTCGTCATGTGGTAGGGAACAGCTTACTTCATAAACCGCCCCTTCCCCCCACACTCCAGCTTGCTTCGCTGAATCAGCCACAGCAAATGCTGTTCCTAACATTCGAAAAGTTGATCTTTTATTCTCTTTGTACATTAATTAGTCTGGTTGGATTATGAGGATTGTCTTTTCCATCAAGATTGTTTAGTTAGCATAGCCGATCAAGTGCCCCATTGTCTGTTCAGTGTCTCTGGGTCCATCCCTAAAGGAGCTGAAAGTTAACAAAATGGCATCTAAGAAAAGGTTCCATACGCATTTTGTGGAAACTTTTGACTGTAGCCCACTGGACTCGAACCGCTCTCTCTCCCAAGGTTTTGTTGTGGTCGGTGAAGGTAAGGTTCCCTGCTTAGCGGGTGGACAATGAGGGAATGAGAGTTGGAAGGACAACTTCCTGTTCAGTATCTGGCAGATTAGACCCAGAATTCAGCCAGTCAGAGTCACACACCTTCTCTGCTTCCTACCCCCATCAACTGCATTGATGCTGATAATTAGCTGTCTGTAAAGCATTGTGAAACCCTGATAGAAAATACCAAATAGTGGCTAAATATTGTTCAGTTTGCTTCATGGTGAGAGCCTGTTGTAATATTCTTTTATTAATCAGAAATGCATTGGCTCAGAAGGTATCAATTAAATCATTACTTATAGATTTACGTCTATATACTTTTTTTCAAATGTTCTAAATACTTGATTTATTTTTGCTTGTGTAGCTTTTCATCAAGTCATCTTTCTATTTAATTGAGCTAATAACTTTACTCCTGTCCTCCTCTTTGTTCCGTCTGGCAAGCAATTTCCCAGCCTCATCTCCCTGCTCATATATCCTCTTTTGATCTGGTTATTAGCATTTCATCTCCCTCTGCATTCAATATGTTGTATTCAAGTTGAGCTTTATTTAAGGAACTAATACCTTTTGGTGTGGTGGATGTCACACAATCCCTTTGCAATGTAACAATTTTATCTTTAGTTATTGCAAATTACTTGTGCTCCCCCCCCTTTTTTTTTTTTTCACTGATGTATGACCTTTCATAAGAAGTCTTAAAATAACTGAAAATGGAGAATGAAAATTGAGTTAAGCCCAGATTATAATGCACTAAAGGCCCCCACTAACCAGGCTATGGGGAGAAATCAGCACAGAACTATATATTGAACTAGCTCTCTTTTTGTTTAATACTTTTTCTATGAAATCCACTGGACACATTCAGGTTTCAGGCTCCTAGGGCTGACGAAAACACATTTCTATAACATGACCATTTTGAGTATTTGAAAGTCTTGTTTTTGTTCATTTTGAAACTTCTTTAGCCCTCCCCTCCAAAAAAAAGGGGGAGCAGAGAGAAACACACACACACACATCCCAGAATATTGGATAAGGCACCACCTTGACATGGGGGGAACCAAGGTAACAGATCTCACTCTACCTGACTCAGCTGCAGTGAATATCTCCCCAAATATGCCATTCTATTACTCTATAGACAGCAGAAGATTCATGGTCAGTTAATAATGTCATCCCACAGAAACAGTTTAGCCTAGCACACTATTAAGTATCAAGAAAAGACTGAAAGGAGGTATAAAAGATCCCCAGGGCAAATAACCCAATGAGCCCTAAGCTAATAGTGAAAAATTACTAGAAAGGTTCTGAGCAGAAAAACTAGGATTTACAGCTTCAGCTGCACTTCCCAAATGAAGCTCTACATGGCCCTCTGCATATACAGCCTATTGCACGTCTCAGAGATAAATACTTTGCTCCAATGCCCATTGAACTTGATGGAAAGGCTCCTGCTAACTGTAAAGGGCACTGGGGAAGGGGCAAAATTCATTGCTGAGATGCTATGTCTTGACTGCCTTGTATTCAGACTTCTACTCCATGATGGGCATGGATTGCCATGATCCAGACAGAATAGTTTTTGACACGTCATTCTTCAAGGCAGGACAAGCTCCCCGTTGTCAATGAGGCATACCTGGCTCACAGAAGTTGGCAAGAACAGGGCTGATACTACAAAAACAATCACATCTAAGACGTACCAGGCACAGGCTATAAGCACATCCCAGAGGGCCCACAACAGAACCCCTCATTAAGAAACATCTTGGTGCCAACCTCCTCCCCGCAAAGAACAGGCATACCAACCTAGGGTCAGGACCAGGTCTAAACGTGATAGATAGTGATCGAACCCCCACGTACACGGTATTGGGTGGATCTAGGTAATGTCAGAGGGTGGCAACCTGATATATCAGGAGTGGTGTGTAACTTGTTTGTACCCATGTCTAAAAGTGTAAGCCAAAGAGTTGTCTTTGTCTGGCCTAGAGGGCAGTGATGGAGTCTCATATCACCCCATATCACAGAGTCAGTCCATTGTTATGGGGTAACATGTGTAGTGGCTTGGAAGAGTCTACTCACAACTATTATTTTACTTCATTTCACAATAAACCTGGCCGGATGCCTTTGATACTTATCTGATTTTGTGGTTTTGGGGGGGATCTCTCAGAGTCTGCTGTGCTGACTAATTGCACGTAGTCAACCGAGCAAACAGGGGAGCAAACGCAGAAACGCACACAACCGACAGGTTATCATCGACAGACCCGGAAATCTGTCGGGACACCACGCCAATGAATCCTGACTGCTACACCTGGGGGAGGGAGGAGGAGGCTCAGGGGTAGGCAGTCCAGACCGGGAGTGCTGTGCCTCCAATCCCCTTTCACCTGCCTGCTGATTCTCTGGTTTTCCTGGCACACCAAACCCTTGCCTTAGTTATGGTAAAGGAAGCTCCATAACAAATTTGGTGGTCCTGGCTCTTGCCTTTTAGGAGTTATTGAATAAACATACAGATACCCAGACAGACTCATGCACAGACAGACAAACTCTCAAATATATAGTAGATGTGCTTGGTGGAGATATCCTGGCTGTGTTACACGATAGGCATCTTCATACGGTAGATGCTCTCCCATACCTCCTTCGTCTGAACTGCAAATTTTAGCCTGCAGCTTTGCCTTCCTGCTGCTGGAGATTTCTTTGGGGGTGACTTGCAGACACCCTTATTTACGATTTCTTTGCTATCCCTGAAGGGCTAACTTGTGGGCATTTCTCAAGCCCACAACATGTCTGAGCTCTGAACGCACAGCGAGGTTCATTCATTTTGCATGCTGTGATAATACACACACAGGGCTGCCAACAGAATGGCCAGCCCCCTGGGCAATGTGTGGGGGTGACCAATGGCTCCCCCCAGCCAGTCTTTCCACCCACGTCGCCCAGGAGTCCAGCCGCAATTAAAAGGGCCTCCGGGTCTCCGGCTACTGTCATAGTAGCAGCCGCTTTGTAAACCATCGGGCCCCAGGGAAGCTGCCCCTTCTTCCCCACACCATTCCTGTTGTCGGCCCTGTACCATTTAAAAGAGGGTAGTAATACTTAGCAGACAACAACTTTTCCAATGATACCTCACAAGGCCTAGTTTGTACAAATTTTCTCACGCTACGCTTGTGCCCATATTAGTACAGCTGGTCACCTTCCCTCTAGACTGCATTACACTGTATATGCAAGCTTTTATTCCTCGAGGTGGACCAATCCATTGTTGCCGTGACATGTCACAGGGGGGTCAGAACAAGCCTGTAGGTAACTTAGATCAGGCTCGTGAAGGTTTGAAGCGGAGAAAGAGAGCCTTGATTTTGACCAGGCATTCGACAAGAGTCAGTGAAGGGAACGGAGCCTAGGGGAAGGTGCCCCTGGTGGATTGCACTGCTGAGCAGTCTCCAGCATTCCTAAAAAGCAGACACACAAACACACACACACACACACACACACACATATCACGGTCTCTTTGTCTATATATTCTTCTAGCTGTTTTTCAGCAGAATCATGGGTGGGCATCCGGTTACTTGCTTGGCCAGGCACAAGTTGAAACATGATATTTTAAAAAATAACTAATAAGAGGAAACAGTATTTGAAATAGTATACACGTGCCACACCTCCACAAGGTCTGCTCTATGCGCCACCCTGCAGGACCAAAGCAAAAATGTTTCGGCCTAGTACAAACTTGTAACATAGGCCCTCTCCCACATACATACCTTGCAGCCTGGGCCAGGCCCCCGATGGCTTTTGGTTCATTGGTGGAAAATATCCTTCCTCTCGGTGGTTGGGTCCCAGGGGTGAGCATTCTGGGCATTGATATGAGCATTCTGAGCATTCTGGGCTGTTAACATCAGCCAGTCCCTTAAGGACTCATTCGTTCCACAGTTAAATGACCCCCGTCCCATGTCTCGTACTTTGTCCCAAGAGAAGCCTTCAACATTTTATTTAAACCCATTGGCTAGCAATGAAAAGTACAGAAGGAAACTGAGGCATGCAGGAACCATACAATATTACAGCAAATTCTCGCTTTGTCATAGGACGTTTTCACATTTCCCTGGTTAACTACACTTCTGGCCCCTCCTGGGGTCTTTGAGTGTGCTCGCTTCCAGACTCAGGCCTTGAGGCATTGCCTTTCTCAGGCTGGGATAATGCAGGAAGTGTGCTGGTTCACAATCCCCTGTCTATCAACCAGGGGTTTTCCAGCAGATCTGACTTATGTCAGAGCCCTGCCATTCAGTTTGTTCTGGGAGGAATGCCTGGGATAGTGCTTGGATGCTTATGTTTTCTTTAGGCAGCATGAAAATAAAGCGCAGTTTCATTTAGCAGGCTTTCTTTCCCCCGGTGGTTGAAACCCTTCTGCAATTACCTTGGGAAAAGGTTCCCTTTGGATCTGATTTATGGCAACACTTTAAATGTAACACTTTGTGTTATTTTATGCAAATGTATTTAAGGAACATCAATGATCAAACTGAAAAATAGGGTAATATTGTATGCTTCAGGGAATGAACAAGTTAGAATGGCTAGAAATGCTGTAACTATGGCAACAAATTAAGAAAACTTATTCCAATTTTTCATTCCTTACATTCATGCATATTACATTATTCTCATAACTTACCGCTCAAACCCAAATAAGTAGGCAAATCATGCGTGTGAGCCAAGCTGTGGAGATTTTTTTATACTGTAAAAGCAAGTGATCATGTCTAGGAAACTTTGGCAGGGGACATTGCTGGGTAACAACTGTGCTTGTCACAGCAAGGGAATTAAGAATGATG
The DNA here is from genome assembly GCA_019425775.1 of Rafetus swinhoei. Taxonomy (NCBI): domain Eukaryota; kingdom Metazoa; phylum Chordata; order Testudines; family Trionychidae; genus Rafetus; species Rafetus swinhoei. The sequence goes on along the minus strand of CM033445.1, from coordinate 20,131,136 downwards.
CTTGTCAAATAATTTTTTCTGTAGTCCCATTTCTGTTGTTCTGAGGGTCCTGTGGGTTGTTAATTTATGGAGGTTAGAGTCAGTGGGCTCAGTTTCTATCTACTATATATTTGAGAGAGTTTATCTGTTTGATTGAGAGCTGCTCCTGAACGGTCAGAGCTAGGACACAAAATTCAGTACAGTTTTGTCCGATCATAACTTAAAGCAAAGCAAGGGTTTGGTTGTGCCAGAAAAATGGGATGTGCCTGGAATGAGATTGCTTCTCAGAAAACCAGTGGAGCTGGTAGCACCAATATGGGTTCACTATTCACAAGAAAGATGTTCAATCTAGAAATTGAAAAGTCTGAGAAGTAGGAGCTGACTCTTACTTTTTAAATAGGTTTTCACATGCTAACAAAACCAAACAAGCCTACTGGAAGTAATTGCAACTTTCCCATTTAGAAAACATGTATTAAGAATCGGCCCACACACACCCCCGCAAATTGAATGGATATATAAACTTTTCAGACATGCACTTCTTTTAGGTTTTTTTTTTTTATTGAGAACCTTTCATAAATATCCCCACTTCAATAATGCACGTAAAAGACATTTTGATGTGTGAAAGCTCAAGAAGAGTTGGTAACATGATAAAAGCACAAGCCTGAAGGCAATGATTGCTAAAGGGAGATCCTGAAATCAGACAGAATACAAAGAAAGCTAAAATGACAAACATGTTTGATCTTATCTACTTAAACAGAAAATCGTTTCTGAGGCCTGTCTCATCCTATCAAAGAACTGATCAACCTCTTGGATTCCGATTCTTGCAGCTACGTTCGCTACTGAGAAAATTGCATGCTTTACTCCTTGCAAATGAACTAATCCTACGTTTAGGGCATTGGGATCATTCATTCATTAAAATCTCAACCAGCATGTGTGGTTTTCTTTTTGTTCTTTTTTTTTCTTCTTCCCAAAAAGGCATCTGAGGAGCATGAACTCTGCTTGAGCAAAGGAGGACTTGATTCCTTTAAAGGAACAATTTCGTTATGGCTGTCACTTCAGAAATGAGGCTAGAAATCCCAGTGTCATTTGGGCATGCAAAATTGGACTGCAACTACAGGTCAAACCTCTCTTAACTGGGACTCTCTGGTCTGGCAACATCCCTGGTCCGGCAGGACCACAGATGTCCGAGGACCAGAGGGTCCCAGTGGAGGGCTGGTGGCTGGGAGCTCTACAGTGGGGTTAGAACCCAGTAGCGGGGTTCCCCCATGGCAGTGAAACTGGAAGCCCAGCAGTAGGGCTGCTACCTGGGTGCAGCAGGAGGGGGGGCAGGAGGCAGTGGGGCCGGAGCGCAGCCCGGTGAGACGAGGAGGAAGTGGGGCCTGGCAGCCTCTCTACTGCCAAGCAGCTCAGCTGCCTGGTGGGACGAGGAGGCAGCACAGCTGCTCCACGGAGCTGGGAGCCTGACCACGGGGCTGCCTGTTGGTGGGGCTAGGAATCCGGGAGTGGGGCTTTTCCTGGCAAATCTGCCCGGTGAGGCCTGAAGGCAGCAGGGGTTGCCGAGCAAGGCTGAAGCCCAAGTGGGGCTGTCAGCTGGCGGTGCAGCTGGACCCCAGCAAGTGGGGCTGTGTGTGTCGGCGGCGGGGCTGCCAGCATGGAGCCAGGAGCCCTGCGTGTGGAGGGGCTGGCAGAAGCGGGGCCATGGCTGGGGGGTCGGTGACAGGGGGGAGCCAGAAATGGGACCTTCTTTGGCCTGGCAAAATCCCTCATCCTGGACGGGTCAGGTCCCAAGGGTGTGGCACCAAGGAGGTTCAACCTGTGCTTTGGGCCATTTCTGTACGACCGTTCAGGGAAAGATTGGCAGTGCCGTGATGTACAAAATGCCCACAAGGAAAGCAAGCGGTGAACCTGGGTAACAAGCTTGCATGGTCTAGTGGCTCAGTGTGTCCCTCCAGCGATTCATACTGTGTTCTGTGCAGTTTGGGAGGCTGGAGCAGGCATGTTTGTTTTCAAGTGAGATTCTGGGTTGAGTGTCTTCTCTTATCAGAGTTAGTGTGTCCCTTTGCCTCAGAAAGAAGACAGCGTCGCATTGATTGACACGGATGCACATTCAAAATGATTTTCCCAACCACGCGTCAGGGCCTTTTAACTTTCTTTTTTCACCTAAGCGGCAATTCTACTGAAATGACACTGGGTACGTACCCACTTCTCCTCCTGGGAGCTAAGGAAAACGTTACCACAACCTTGATCTGGCAAAGCACTTACATAGGTGCCAGTTCGTAAGCACCTGTCGACCTCCATGGGACCAGGCCCATGAATGGAGTCAAGCAGGTGTCTGGGTGCTTTGCAGAGTCAGGGCCAATGAGCAAATAAATCTCCCAAACCCTCATAAAAATTAGATATTTGCTGTTCAGGGAAAGAGCACCTGTATAAACTTATACTCTGACAGACTCGCTGGGCCCAACTCCATGCTTCCAGAAGGGGCGGGACCTTCGAGCAGAAGGGGCGGGGCCAGAACAGCCAACCCTCAGCAGCACCGTCGGGGCTGCGCCACCCCTCTGAACGCTGTCCAAAGCATGCTGTGGGGCTCTGGTGGCAATTTAAAGGGCCTGGGGGTGGCTGCCCCATTGAATTGCAGGGCCCCGGGGCAGTTGCTCCCTTTGCCCCCCTCCATCGGCAGGCCTGCTCCTGGTTCCACTCTGCGTAGCATTCCTGTATTTTCCCTTCCACTAGGGTGAGCAGGTAGCAAGTGTGAAAAATCAGGACATGGGGTGGAGGGAAATAGGTGCCTACATAAAACCAAGCTGCAAATATCAGGAATGTCCTATAAAAATTGGGACAGTGAATGATCTGCTTGAGGGGAGAAATAAGCTTATTATTTGAGAGTTGTTATTTCGAAATAACTTACTTCCAAATAACCAGCCAGTGTCGACGTAGCCTTAATGATTAGCTCTTTCTTTAGAGAGAGACAGGCAGGTTGGCATTGGATTGAGATGGGAATACATCTGTGTGTGTGATCAAGTCACCAGTGTAATACTGCTGCCTTCTCATGACAGCAGTTGTTCCTATCCCGTCTTCTCTGCTGTAACAGCACCGTAGCAAGCACATTTTGCAGTGCAGGTGTTGCTTTTGTTGCACAGTAAAAGAAGGGGTTTCTTTTAATGTCTTTCTCTTTAATTGGATGTCTTGAACATAGCTGATCTGTGGCATCACCATCTCATGCTTGTTAATGAAGGTCACATTACTACAGCCGAAGAAGGGTGAGGCAAATTCTTGGGGAGCTGTCTATTTTTAAACAAAAAATAATGTTCTTCCTAACACAGAGAGCATTTCATAATGCCAAATGAGATGGTAAAAACCCAAATACTCAAGGAGCGCTCTCTCCTGAGCAAAACCTTTCCTGAACCTCTTCTTCTAGCTGACAACACCCACCCACACACCTAGCCAAACCCATCAGAAGCAAGCTGTCCACAAACCAGGGCCCATCAGCTCAAAGTGGCCCCAGACCCTGCCATCACAGATGCAAAACCTGCGGGTCTATCTCCACTGCTGTGATGACTAATCCCCCACAACACACCTTGCAAGATCCATGAGTTCTCCCCAGGCCTGTCCAGTGCACGAAATGTCCCAATAACCATTAGCTGGGTGATTCCAGATAATTGCTACACTCTCAAATGACCAAAGAAAAACACCCTATCACCTGGGCAAAGAGATCACTCCATATCTGACCTTCCAGGCCTCATCCTCAAAGAAAATCTGCCCAACACTTTCAATACATGAGCCTGGAAACTTAAATGAGTAACTTCACTAGACACTAAAAATCATGGTCTGTTACAGTAATCTATATTACAGTATCTCCCCCTTCTTTTCTTTTCTTTTCTTTTCTTTTCTTTTCCTGCAGATGTATTAACAGGTCTTTTCACCTGAACAGTGTCCTATAATGAGCGGTAACTCTGTTAACTGTCTTATGATGTGTGTTAACCTTGGTTCCACCATGGATTTAGCTGTGACACTCTGCTTACCTTTCCTCCGGCTTGCTGATGATGGGTCAGGGCAAAGGACCAGTTGCCCCAGGGCCCAGCGATTCAAAAGGGCCGAGGCTTCAGGCATCCTGGACCCTTTAAATCACCACCAGAGCAGCACACTGCATGCTCCATGCAACTCTGAGGGCTGGCTGGCCCTAGCTCTGGCCCTGCCCCTCCCACCCAAGGCCCCGCCCCTCCCACCTGAGGCCCCACCCCTTCCAAGAGCATGGAGCTGTGCCCCCACCACACACAATTTTTCCCAAGAGCCTTTCCTAGATCTGAAGAAGAGCTCTGCAAATCTCAAAAATGTGTCTCTGTCACCATCAGAAGTTGGTCGAATAAAAGGTATTACCTCATCTACCTTGTCTCTCTGTGAGGTGTTATGGCCTCCTTGTGTAAGTGCCAGAGCCCTCTGGAGAGAGAGGTTGGCTTGTTTTGAGAACTGTGAGAACATGCTGGTTCTGGATTATTGAAAAGCAAGAGGAATAAGGCATGCTATTGGCTGATGTTGGGGGGGCTGCATCAGCTAAATTGCATGAACACAGTTACAACGACAATAAATGTTCTTCTAATATTAATTTCCTTGTGAGGTGCTAAAACACAAGGATGCAGTTTGATGGCCACTGGGTAAGTGGTGGGCCCTGGGATCAAAAGAAGGGGAAGAGAGGTGTCTTGAGCACATGCCGTTCACACCATGAAAACATACTGAAAGCCTGTGGGAAGTGACCTTCAAATGAGTTTTTATTTGAGTGAAGAGGTTGGGGGGTGGGTGGGAAGTTGATACTGATAATAAATTATCCACCATTATCAGGAGAAATGGCAGATGGTACATAGGGCAGGTCTAAACTAGAAACGCTACATCGGATTACTCCACCTCGGCGAGAGAATATAGCATAAGAACATAAGAACGTCCATACTGGGTCAGACCAAAGGTCTGTCTAGCCCAGTGTCCTGTCTTCCACAGTGCCCCAGAGGGAATGAATAGAACAGAGGTGGAAGCTACATCAGTGGAAGAACGTCTCCCACCAACATACACACCTGTGTAGGCAGCACTTAGGTTGTAGTAACTTGCATCCCTCAGGACAGTGTCTTTTTCACAGCCCACAGGAATGTAAATTAGACGGATTTAAATGGTAGCATAGGCCTGCCTTTAGGGAACAGCCTCAGAGGGGTAGCCGAGTTAGTCTGTAACTGGAAAAACTTGCAAAACAATGATTATGTTGTGTTGTGTTGCCATTACAAAATAATGGAACGTGTGTGTTTGTGGTACTCCTGTGAAAGGTGTAGCACAAGCAGCCGTAAAGCTCCGTGCAAGCTTCGGCACAGTCTGGAGGGTCACTCTCCATGTGAATGAGGTTCCAAAGGATAGTAATGAAGATGCCTGCTGGGATGGGATGGAAGGGCTTGGATTTTAATTGTGTGATGCTAGCACTTGTCCATGAAGAGCACTGCTAAGATTAATCTAGTAACTTTGTGCTGGTTGCTGAGGGAAGGAACAGAGAGAATATGGGTGAGAGAAATAGAATAACAGTCAGTCTTTACTAATCCAGGCTAAGCTGAAACCAGGAATCTGGGAATGAAAGGCTCTGCTCCCCCTACTAATTTGTTGAACTATAGCAGGGATGGGCAATCCATTCTGGGCAAAGAGCCAAGGGTATGTCTACACTTGCACCCTAGTTTGAACTAGGGATGCAAATGCAGGCATTCGAAATTGCTAATGAAGTGGGGATTTCATTAGCATGATCTCGCCGGCACGCTAGTTCGAATCACAGCTGATTCGAACCAGGAAGTGTGCGCCGGGACGAACCCCCTTGGTTCGAACTAACGTTACTCCTCATAGTTCGAACTAGGGTGCAAGTGTAGACATATCCCAAGATAGCAGTGGATCCAGCACGAAGAGCTAGGGCAAAGTCGTGTTTGGTTGAGCAAAAAAAAATACTCTGCCCCTTTAAGAAAACACATTTAAATGCATTTTGAGGCTCTTTGGCCACAGCAGGCTCCAACCGCCTGCTGCCATCTTTACTTCTTCAGCTTTCATGGCCGCACCGAATGGCTCCCCTGCCCAGGTCAGCTCAGGGAGCCGGGAGAAGAGGGCGTTTTGAGGGTGTGGGGGCAGCTTTCAAGCCACGGGGCGGGGGCTTCGTGAACCGCACCTGGGGAGGGGGAAGAGCTGCATGCAGCTCACGAGCCTTGGGTTGGCCACAGCTGAACTATAGAATCATAGAGCTGGAAGAGACCTCAGGAGGTCATCAAGTCCAGCCCCCTGCCCAAGGCAGGACCAATCCCAATTAAATCAACCCAGCCAGGGCTTTGTCAAGCCAAGACTTAAAAACCTCTAGGGATGGAGATTCCACCACCTCTGTAGGGAACCCATTCCAGTGCTTCACCACCCTCCTAGGGAAATAGTTTTTCCTAATATCCAACCTAGACCTCCCCCACTGCAACTTGCGCCCATTGCTCCTTGTTCTGCCATCGTCACTACTGAGAACAGCCTCTTTCCATCCTCTTTGGAACCTCCCTTCAGGAAGGTTGAACTATCTACTGGCCCACCGACAGGGAGTGGCAATGGGCCAGTGACCCCTGGGACCCAGAGATTCAAAGGGACCTGGTGCTCCCAGCTGCTGTGGCTGCTACCATGGCAACTGCCATGGACCCTTTAAATTGCCGCTAGAGCACAAAGTGTGGCCAGTTTGGGTCCCATCCCTTCTGCCTGCAGCCAGGCCCCATCCCTTTCAGGAGCATGGAGCCTCCCCCATCTTGCCCAGGGGCTCAGACAGGCTGTTGGCTCCCCTGACCATCTAGTATTAAGGTGATCAGACATCTTGATTTTAGGGGGTTTGTCTTGTATATACAACAATATGCTGACCCTGAAAAGAAAAAAAAAATCCCAATTTTTCACACTCCCATATCAAGCATCTAAAAAAATGTGATGGATGCATCTATGTAAGGTGCCTCTCGCCTACAAGTGCCAAACACCAATTAATTGCATGAACAAAAGCTACAATCTAGTGCAATGAAATCTGCTGGAAGACAGTGAGTGGGGCGGGTCAGTATTACCCATTTTCCATGTAGTTTTGGGCCTTGTGAGACATTAAAAATGGATCACTGCTCTGTGGTGAGAAGCGGTTGTAATATTACTTCAGAGAATATCTGTTTCTTTGTTCACTAAAATCTCTGGCGTTACATTAAAGTCACACTTGCATGTACCACATTTGCAGTTCATTTGCTAATTCATATTGGTTGTTCCTTCTAATCTCCATCACAGTACAAATCCCTTTCATGCTCTGTTTTCGACAAACAGTAACCTCTTGTTTTGTAGCTATTGTTCTTCCTCCAATTAAGTTAATACATGATGGAGATACATACACAAAAGAAGTGCCTCTTCCTCTCCCTCTGCGCCCCCAATGACGTAGGAAAGTGCAGCTGAAGAAGGTCGGATATTTTTATTCACCTTTCAAGTTTACTTTTAAGTTTCAAGTTTGGGAGTTAGAGAACAGGAGCAGCTAACAAGGGAGTTTGGCGCGGGAGATCTCCGGGTGAAGGAGAAGCGATTGATTACATGACCCTTGTGGGAAGTGGTGGTCTGTAGTCTGTGTTGGTGTTTGGGGTGAACTTCCTGTGTGATACTGTGTGCTAAGCTTGTTTGTGTGGAGGTCCATGTGCTAAGCTAGTTTGTTTGGTAGACCGTGTGTAGCAGGGGTGGGCAACATCCAGCCCATGGGCCGGATCCGGCCTGCCAAGCCATTTGATCTGGCCTGCGGCCTACCCTGCCCAGACCCCAGGGCAGCCTGACACTGTTCAAAGTGGCTTTTGGCTCCCTTCTTTTCCCCTTCCCACGTGCCCAGGTCACTATATAACTCAGATCTTACCCAATAATGCTGTTGCCACTCCGTTAATATCTAAAGGATTTTTTTTATACTAAGAAGAGACTTAAAATGGGTAAGGAAATCAAATACATACAATCATTGCAGAGTTCTTGTGTCAGGCTGGAAGCAGTGATGGAATACACCGCTGGCTTGGAGCATCTCTGGTAACTTCCAAAAGATTGGAAGCATTTCGGTCCATCGGTTAGAAACTTGGAATGCTCCTTTGAGTGGACGTGAAAAGTCCAGAGATCAGAACAAGAAAGAGACAAAAATGGAAATGCTTCTGGGGGCGGGTTATACCTTCTCCCAGAAAGCCTTGGATTGTGGAAAATTACAGGCACACGATAGAGTCCAGCATGTCATGAGCAAGTCGCATTGCCCTTTCCATCTTTGATGACTCATAGGATCAGCCCCATATTCTGACTAAATTGTCCACAGTAAGGCTCACTGGATGTCATCTACCATGTGAGTGTTACCCTGTTTGAAATGCGGACATGTAATCAGTATTCAGTGTTAGACACAAAGATGATCCAGGCATACAAGCAGGATAATCATATTTGATAGACTGTAACGTTTCCATTGACACCATCTATGACGTAATTTGTACGTTTGCTGCGATTGTAGCTCAATGACATACATAATTGTAGTTCAATAACACAGGACCACATATGCCCCATGCTGGGGACTATGCTGAGGGAGAACCAACACTAACCCAAGAAGGATCATTTTCAGCTGACTTCTCAAATGGATGGGAATGTGTGAAGCTGGATGCAGAAAGGAGATTCATTTCTTTGTGAGAAGGTTAGCAGTGGGATTCTGCTTGGTAGTTCTAGGGGTGGGTATGGGCTGGGTGGGCAGAAGACTTAAGGCAAAAATTCCATAGAATATATCAGTAAGGATACAGTGGCGTCGAGAAGGAGGGGTGGGGTTGGGGGGCAGTGGGTGCCACACTAGGGGGGTGCCAATTTAGTCCCCCTCTGCTCCCGCGTCATCCCTTGGCTCACCTGCTCCTCCTCCGCCCACCGCCGGCTGCAGCCTCCTCCCTGCCTCACTGGCCCCAGCCTGACCCTCCTCCATCTCCGCCGACGGGTTAGTGCAGTGGTCCTCAACCTTTTGGGGCTGCCGGGAGCCTGGGGGCGGGGCCGCGCATGCTCCGCGTGCCCAGGGCCTGGGGCGCAAGAACACTCGGTGGGCGCACATAAATGCCCCGGCAGGTGCCATGGCGCCCGCGGGCACCACATTGGGGACCACTGCGCTAGTGAGTGCACAGCCCGGCCCCAAACTGGAGAGAGCGGGGGAAGACACGGTACAATCTTCCCCCCTCCTCCCAGGGTTGGGCTTAGCCGTGCGCCAGGTTCGGGGCCCCGCCGCACGGTGGCGGCTGTGGGGGGAGGACGCAAATTTTTCCTTTGCCCTCAGGCGCATAACACCCTCACTACACCTCTGTAAGGATACAAGCAGAAGTGGACCTGAGAAAGTGGGGTCCATGAGTAACAGCCCAGAAGTAGATTTGTAAATAGGAAAAGCAGGGTCAGGTGTGACACCAGGATTCTGCACAGTGAAGGCCGAGGAAGAATGAGATGGGAGTTGTGCATGAGGACTTTCTCAGTTGCACTTCTGTATTCTTGGACATCAAACCGGACGGAATCGGGACCTACTGCGTTTCTCTCAAAACGAACGTGCCTTTCCTCACAGTGATCCAAATAGCCTCTCTAGGAAACGCTGTCAGCTGATTTTAAACAACATAAGAACATAAGAATGTCCATACTGGGTCAGACCAAAGATCCATCTAGCCCAGTAGCCTGTCTGCTGACAGTGGCCAGCACCAAGTGCCCCAGAGGTGGACCGAAGACAATGATCAAGCGATTGGTCTCGTGCCATCCGTCTCCAGCCTCTGACAAACAGAGGCCAGGGACACCATTTACCTAACAGCCTTTTATGGACCTAACCTCCATGAATTTATCTAGCTTCTCTTTAAATTCTGTTATAGTTCTAGCCTTCACAGCCTCCTCTGGCAAGGAGTTCCACAGGTTGACTATGCGCTGTGTGAAGAAGAACTTTCGCTTATTCGTTTTAACCCTGCTACCCATTAATTTCATTTGGTGTCCTCTAGTCCTTATATTATGGGAACTAATGAACATGGACAAAATCCCTTTTTTTTTTAAAGCTAAAATCAGTGGAAACTGGTAGATCTAAAATATTTTAAGATTGTCCTGCATGTAAGGCCTGATCCAAAGTTGGAGTCTTGGGCCTGGCATTTTTGCTCAGCCTCTTAATCTCCTGCCACATTTGTACAAAAATGCTAATTTTGTAATCCTTCATTTTAGTTCAGTCTAACCTTTCCCCCTCTGATTCTACAGTAGGATTTTAGGCACACGGTCTTCAGAGTACAGGGTACTGTCAAATTCCATGGTCTTTGAGGCTGTGCTTTATAGCCTATTTTACTCCATTTCGAATGAAAAAATATATTGAGGCTAAGAGATTCATATTGTTTTAGCCATAATTCGTAATGACTGCTGAAGGATGAATTGTATTAAACAAATGATTTGTTTCTTTTCTTGCCATCAAAAATGCCCTCCAACTATTTTCCTGTGAGAGTGTATTTCCCAGTTTCCCAAGATCTCTTCAGTGTATGCCCATATGGTAAAATCTCTACCACTTCCATTTTTATTCCCTTCTTGTTTACATGCCATTTGTTCAGAATATCGGCCTTCAGGCTACATCCAGTTTTAATTTTTCTTTAATAACCCCATCAACATATTTCTCTTAACTACAACAGTAGACTTCAGCTGTCTATGTTTTGTTTTTGTTGGCTTTTAATTCATTTACTGCCATCCGTTCTCTGGGAGAAAAAGATGCCTTGTTTGTGATCGCTCTAGCTGATATGTGGTTGAAGCACCGTGTATTCATTAAATAGCTGCTTGCACTTATCTGTTCAGTTATTGGGCAGTGAATCTGTTTAATGAGATCTTTATGCAGAGAGAGGATGCAATGGTTGTGTGCTTCAGGCATTCAGACATACAAGTTCCATTTCTGATTGTGCTACAGGCTTTCTGGATGGCCTTGGGCCAATCCCTTAGCCTCTCAGTTCACCTTGTCTTCCCGGTGCCTCATTTCACCCTCTGGGCAGGGAGAGATGATCAGGGCTACAGATGGGGGGAGAGGGGCAAAGGGAGTAGTTGTCCTGGGGTCCAGCAATTTACAGGACCCATTAAAATCATTCCGGGAGCCCCTTGTGGAACAGTCTGGGCCATGGGCAGCGCCGAGGGCTGGCTGGAGGAGGCTCTGCCCCTTCTGTCTGAGGCACTGCTCCTTCCAGGCAGTCTGGATGCTCTCTTTCGAAAAAGCACAGTTTGCATTCCATAGCGCCTTTTTTTCGAAAGAGCACTTTCGAAAAAAGGCGTTCTTCCTCGTAAAACGAGGTTTTCCGCGGTCGAAAAAACGGCCGCGTTCTTTCGATTTACTTTTGAAAGAACGCAGCAGCAGTCTGGACACAGGGGAAGTTCTTTCGGAAAAAGGCCACTTTTTTCGAAAAACCCCCTGTAGTCTAAACACACCCACACATTGGCCAGGACCCAGCGAAGTCTGTGAACCATTTTGACTCACCACAGGGATCCAGGCCAGACCATACAGAAGTACCATGTCCAACCCCCCATGACAAACAACACACTGCTCTTGAAGGGAAAATACAATTGTGTCTTCAAAGAGTGAGTTCGCTACCAAAATCACAATACACCAGTGGTCACCAACCAGTCGATCAGGATCAACTGGTAGATCTCGGAGCCTCTGACAGGTGATCCTGACTGGTTTGGCCAAGAGGCTATCAAATGCCAGCACGTCAGCTGCCTCTCCCCCACTACTGCTCATCTCCTCCCCTTAGCCTTGGAGCTGCTCCTCCCCCTGGGGAACCTCCTGATTTCTATGCACGGGAGGGAGAGGAGGATGCTGATGTCCAGATGCCTTCTCTCCTACCCTGTATCCTATCTCCACAGAGCAGAGAGGAGGACTTCGGAGGGAATTTGCTGGCTGCTTTAGGGAGTGGTGCAGGGCCAGGGCAGGAGTGGGCCTGCCTTAGCCCCACTGTACCACCACCCAGGAGCCACAAGCAGTGTCCAGCTGGAACTCACATCCCAAACTCCAACCCTAGCCATGAACCCCCTCCTGCACCCTAAGTCCCTGTCCCAGCCCCAAGCACCCCGCATCCAAACACCCTCCCAGACCCTGCACCTAGAACCCCTCCTACATCCCAACTGCCTGCCCCAAGCTCAGCTCAGAGCCCCTCTCACACTCCAGATCCCTTAACCCAAGACCAAAGCCTGCACCCCAACCTGCTACCCCTGCCTGGTGAAAGTGAGTGAGGGTGGGCAAGAGAGGGAGGATGGAGTGAGCAGGGGCGGGGCCTGGGAGAAGGGGTGGGAAGGAGGCGGGGCCAGGGTATTGATATTGGAAGTAGATCCTGGATTGCATTTAAATTCAAAAAGTGATCTCGTGCTCAAAAAGGTTGGAGACCCCTGCAATACAGTGATGGCAAAAAGTAACTTCAAGGAGCACTCCTGCCAAGACGCTCCCCTCACACAGGAGAGCTCCGATACAAATGATTTGTCTGTCTTAGGCATTCATTACCTGCAGATCTTTTGCCTATATGAACCTTTACCTCAGCTCATTCGTCATGTCTTTTCTCTTTCCCTTCGCTTTCTCATCTGTTGATCTACGTCTCATCTCAGTTTCAGTGAGCATTTTGCAGCAGAGAATGCGTATTACTCATAAGAACATATAAGAACATAAGAAACATACAAACATACTCTGTTTTTAAAGCACCATGTACAATTACTGACCCAATATAAATGATTTCTTTTAATGCCAAGACTAAGCCCACTCTTTAGGCTGGCTGTACTTAGGGTTGTTTTGTACAAGCTATCCCAAATCCAAATCCGTGCCACCAATTCCACTATGGAGCCTGCAGCATCGGCAAAATTCACACCCAACTTTCCAGTGCGATCAGCCCATTAGCAGAGCTCTGGTTTCACACAAAAACTGTGAGCCTGTCACACACAGACATGCCTTGCCGGGGATATGCCATACAAAGGCCGCTTTTAAAAATAAAACCTCAGCAAGCGCTGCCTTTAAATGTTTCATGGCTGCTAAATTATTTCCATTGTCAGACTTAATAGGACTTGTATTGCTAATTGCCTTAAATGCATCTTAATTCCTCCTAATTTTTCTACATATTTTCATAGTGGGGCTAAAAAGGATCACATTGAGCAATTATGTAAATTGCATTCAAGTAGTTTGCATAAAAAATTGGTCCCCCAGGAAAATAATTGTGTATTTTATCCTCATACAGAGGTGGTCCTCTATGAGCGTTGCTCTAAAGCCCCTCAGTGCTATTTTCCCTATGTACTGCTGTTCCTAACCAGAATACAGCAACCTTAGTAATTCCGTAAGTCTGTGTCCACACAGCAGTGTTATTTCGGAATAATGTCAGTGATTCCGAAAAAACGTAGTGCACGTCTACACAGCCAGCCCGTTATTTCAAAATCAATTTGAAATAACGGGCTCCTTACTCCGAATCCTGAAACCCTCATGGTACGAGGAGTAAGGGAAGTTGGGGGAAAGAGTGTTCTTTTTCGAAATAACTGCTGTATAGGCAATGCCAAAAGTCGAAATAAGCGATTTCGACTTAGCAACGCAATTAGCGTAGCTCAAGTCGCAATGCTTATTTTGAGTTGAGCCCTGCTGTGCAGATGTGCCCTAATAGAATTAGAGTCATTCAGTGAAGGTTGCAGCCAGTGGAATTGATGGCCAAACACAGAACTAGATCAGTCCCCAATAGCCTAGTTTGATGGGGATAAATTATTACTCTAGGTGGGCCATTGGTGCCGGCGCTCCCAGCCAGCATGCACTGATTTCACCCAAGGGGAGGAGAAGCAGCAATAAGAAACATGATACAGCAGATGGGACTTTTCAGAAATATCATCAGGATGGATGCACTGTGATGGTTCTGCCTGCCTGCTAATATTAGAGGTAAAACCGTGCGAGAGGAACGGGCAAATGGCTGTATCATTTGTCTAAATAAAATCCTCCCTTAGCTGAACAATTTCTTTAAAAAATATTACACAAATTAGCTTTCAAGATGCCCAAATCTGGGTTTTTGCACTGCACATACATTCTATGACGACAGAAGATTTGACAGTGGAGAAAAGCTATCGCAAGCTAAAAATCCTGCCCTGTTATGCCAAAGGTAGATTGTTAGTGACACTATGTTAATATTTACTGAGTGGCCAAGAGAGAGGAGGCCACAGTGGTTATGGCCAAGCCTGGGGCTCTGCAGACCAGGATTCAATTTCTTGCTCCATCAGATTCCCTTCGGGACCTTGAAAAAGTCACTACAATTCACTGAGATCAATAGGAGGTGCCTAAACACCTTGGTGCAGGTGCTAAATGAGGAAGGGAAGTGGTCTGGACTGATTATGAATATCGAAAAAACGAAGACAATGGTATTTGGAGTTAAGGAAATAGGAAGGAAGATCAGTGTAGATGGGCTTGAACTAGAGAACGCAGAGAAGTTCATGTATTTGGGGAGCAACATGATGTATGATCTAGACAGTAAGAAGGAAATAGCGACTAGAATAGCGAAAGCAAGAGTGAGTTTGAAGGTGATGGATAAGTCCTGGAAAAGTAAAGTGATTAGCTTAGGAACGAAGCTGAGCATCTTGAAAACGTGTATTTAGCAGCATGTTGCATCGATGTGAGACATGGCTGATAACAAAAGATCCGAAGAGAAGGATATTGGTGTTCGAGAGGAGTTGTTATAGAAAGGTCACCAACAAGGAATTATATAGGAAGATACAGCCGAAAGAGAACCTATGCAGAAGGTTATACAATGGAAGTTACAGCTATTCGGCCGTATCTGCAGAATGAACAGTGCGAAGGAAAAAGGAAGGGGGACACTACCTACTTCATAACCACTGAAGGTGCTAACAGCTCTGTGAGTGGTATCCTTCCTGTTTTAGCATCTATCTACTTACTTTGATCTACTTAGGTTTAAGTACATATTCTCCAGATACTTAATGATGCCCTGTCTCACACACCCCCTTCTTCTTTCCTTTTTTTCTTTTTCTCCCCCCTCTCCTTCCCCTTTCCTATTTATTTTGAGTTTTCATATCCCCTACTCATAACTCCGGTCATCGGAAGAAATGGGTTGTGCCCACGAAAGCTCATGATACTATCTACATGTTTTGTTAGTCTATAAAGTGCTACCAGACCATTTGTTGTTTTTTTCTGTGACAGACTAACTCAGCTATCTCCTGAAGCTCCAGGAGTTGCATGGGTTTATCTTACATTAGCTTAAAATCCAGCAAGTAGTCCTGCAGCACCTTTGAGACTAACAAAAAAATGTAGATGGTATCATGAGCTTTGGTGGGCACAAGCCACTTCTTCAGATGAAAGCTCATGATACCATCTACATTTTTTTGTTAGTCTCTAAGGTGCTACAGGACTACTTGCTGGTTTTTAAGTTTTTTCTGTCACAGACTAACACAGCTACCCCTTTGAAACTTTTTTACATTGGCTTGTGCAACATACAGTGCAACTTGTGTAGGCAAAGAAAAACACTAACACTTAACACTTTCCCAAGTCTCTCCCTGGGCCAGAGAACATGAAAATGAACCAATAAAGGCCACCATCAAAAAAAAGTTTGCTATTATGTAATAGCCATCATACATAATAGCAAGAAGTCTGGGGTAGTGTGGGAGGTTCCAACCCTCATATTGCCAGCCTTCAAACCTGAAGTCAGGTTGAGACCTAAATTAGCATTGGGAGGATTAAAGAGCCTTCTGTAAAGGTACGGCTACACTGTTGCTTTTTTTTTTATCCTTTTGTCAGAAGAGGCTTTTCCAACATTTGGCCCATCTAGACTGGGCCAAATATTAGGAAAAACCCTCTTTCAGAAGCCCCCTTATTCCTCATGGATTAAGGAATACAGGGGCTTCGGAAAGAGCACATTTGCTCTTCCGGAAAAAAAACGGAAGAGCAAACTTGTCCCTGGATACCTCCAGTATCCCAGAAAAATTCTTGTAGTCTAGCTGTACCCTAAGGCTGCGTCTAGACTGGCATGATTTTCCGCAAATGCTTTTCCGTGCCAATCTAGATGCCGTTTTGCGCAAGCAAGCCCCGATCGCCATTTTCGCCATCAGGGCTTTTTTGCGCAAAACAGTTTTTAGCTGTCTACACTGGCCCTCTTGTGCAAATACATTTGTGCAAGAGGGCTTTTTCCCGAATGGGAGCAGCATAGTATTTGCACAAGAACACTGACAATCTTACGATTGCTTTTTCGGAAAAACTTGCCAGTCTAGACACAGCCTAAGAGTAGAGCTATTAAATCTATTGTCCTGGCAAATTCCAATTCAGGTAACTAAATTCTTCCCAGAGAAAGAAAATGCCATAGTTAAATTGGAAAAGATGGGAAGGTATGTTTTGATTATTTTTTTTTAGTTTGTTTTGGGAGGGTTGTTTTGTTTTGTTTTTTGCTTTGCTTTGCTTTGTTTTTGCTCCCTGACCTTTCATGAATTGCAAAGGTAGACAAGGGCTTATTCACCTCCGAAATACAGCTCCTTTTCAAGAGCCTATCCTTGTTATACCTGAATATAGATGTACTTCTAATTGTTTTGTTGAATATCACTGAGAATGCAATCTGTCAAGTTACAGCCAATGTGCTGGAAAACAGAATTTTTCCTGGGGTCATTTGTATTTGACAATATAACATGATACCTGTTAAAGCCATTTTGTTACATTCCAAGAACACGCTGTGCAGCAACTTTGGTGTTTATATACAAAAGCAGTGCGGAATGGATCCAGTGGGAGCAGACCAAGTCATATAAATGATTTAAGAGGGTCATTCTGCAGTTGCATAATGCTTTTAGCACCATTACCAGTTCCATTTTGGCGTTGCTAAGGCTGAGAGTGGTGCTACTTCATCCTAGGCATCATGAAGCGGTTTATACCTTAACCTTTTTAGAAGGAATAGCATAGCAAAACATCTCTGAACCATAAGTGAATACACAACATTGTTTTCTGTCTAGAAATGTATGAAACCCATTCTGAAAAAAAAAGTCTCGCTGAAAAGCTGTGTTGCATTAGAAGCAGCTGAGATTACTGCTCTAAAAGCAACTCTAGACTGTGATTAATTAAACCTTCATCAGGATGGCTCAGAGTGATGAACTGTCTACATTTAATGTAGGCAAAAATTGCAGTATAAATCAGAGGTTGACAACCTCTGGCGTGCAGCCCATCAGAGTCAGGGTAATCCAGTGGGCCACAAGATAGCGTCTTTACATTGAGTGTCCACAGCCATGGCTCTACAGCTCTCAGTGGCAGTGGTTTGCCACTCCTGAGAAAGGAAGCTGAAGGGGAGCAACATGGGCATCGCTTCACAGGATTGGGGACCGAAACTTGACTCCCAAAGGTACGTTGGTAGAGTTAGAACATAAGAATAGAACATAAGAATGGCCATATTGGGTCAGACCAAAGGTCCATCCAGGCCAGTATCCTGTCTGCTGACAGTGGCCAATGCCAGGTACCCCAGAGGGAGTGAACTGAACAGGTAATGATCAAGCGATCTCTCTCCTGACATCCTTCTCCACCCTCTGACAAAGAGAGGCTAGGGACACCATTCCTTACCCATCCTGGCTAATAGCCATTAATGGACTTAACCTCAATGAATTTATCTAGTTCACTTTTAAACCCTGTTATAGTCCTAGCCTTCACAACCTCCTCAGGCAAGGAGTTCCACAGGTTGACTGTGCTGTGTGACAAAGAACTTCCTTTTATTTGTTTTAAACCTGCTACCCATTAATTTCATTTGGTGCCCCCTAATCCTTATATTATGGAAACAAGTAAATAACTTTTCCTTATTCACTTATCCACACCACTCATGATTTTATAGACCTCTATCATATCCCCCCTTAGTCTCCTCTTTTCCAAGCTGAAAAGTCCCAGCCTCTTTAATCTCTCCTCATATGGGACCCGTTCAAAACCCCTAATAATTTTAGTTGCCCTTCTCTGAACCGTTTTTAATGCCAGTATATGTTTTTTGAGATGAGGAGACCACATCTGTATGCAGTATTCAAGATGTGGGCATATCATGGATTTATATAAGGGCAATAAGATATTCTCCGTCTTATTCTCTATCCCTTTTTTAATGATTCCTAACATCCTGTTTGCTCTTTTGACTGCCACTGCACACTGTGAGGATGTCTTCAGAGTGACGCAAATTGCATATCTTATTTCGACATAGTTTATTTTGTAATTTGGCGCTGTCTACACAGCACCAAATTTCAAAATAACCCACTATTCCGAAATGTCCCTTACTCCTCGTGGAATGAGGTTTACAGGGATGTCGGAATAGGGGGCGCGAAATAACGGGCTTGCTGTTAAGATGCAGGATAGCTATTTCGGGATACTCCAGTATCCCGAAATAACATTGCATTGTAGTCGTACCCTAATGGTCCCAGAGCCTGTTGCCCTCTAAACTCAGGATTCAAGCTGAAAAGGAATTTTCTGACTATGGTTTTGTCATAAAATGCCACTTAGTTAAACTCCTGGGAGAAGATGGGCTTTTGAAACTGTCAGTGTCCCCTTTAGAAAATTTCAAAAAAACAAGTTTTGATTTTATGGCCAAATGAATGATAGTTTATACAAAAAATGGTTAAATGTCCCAAGATTCTTGAAAATAAAAAGTTCTGACTACCCACACTGGATTGATTTATTGTATGATTAGCTTGCGCAATTTTTAAAAGATTTTTAATTTGCATCCCAATTTGAGAGAGGAGGGTTTTTTTAAAAAAATCAGAGTTGTATGGGACATGCAAACCATTTTCTAACCAACTCTACTCAGGATATTACTGCTATTGCTTGCTTGCTTGCTTGATTCACTGAAACTATTAAGAACCAGCCCCAGTTTAACATTCTGTGGTTGCCTTACATCAGAGCCAGCGTTCTTAGAGGTCTTTTTTAGGATGGGAACCCCCGTGTGCTTGGGAAAGGCCTTATGGGTTTGTAATACCTTTGTTAGCAGAATTAACAGTGACAAACATTCCAACCCATTTGTAATGGGGTCGCACTCACCTCTCGCACATGCACTCCCCAGGCCAAGTGCATATGCCTGCACTCTCTGTTTGTGGAGGCATTTCCATGACTCAGCCCTCTGGTCCAGTCACACAGCCTGTTGGCAAAATAAAACAAACCCCTTCCAGAGTACAAGTCCTACAGAGTCTCCCTCAGTGCCCTCGCTAATGTCTCTCAGTTTGTTCCCACTCTGGAATAGAGCGGTGCCCCCAGGACTTCCCAGAGAGAGTGTCTTCACCCTCTCAGGGCCCTTCTGGTTCCAGTCCAGTTCTCGCTCTCTGGGATGCCTTAGTATCCAGGCCACTTCTCCCCGTGGCTAATGGCAGTTTTGCTCTCTACTATGGGACCTAACCCAGAGACCCTGTAGATAGCTGCTGTTTGCGATTTCCATTCCACTGCTACTCTAATTCCCTGTGACTTTGTGCTGTCTTTGCCCATACCTCAGGGCTCTGTCTTATTTGCCGTAGCTCTCTAACCTGAGCTGTCCACGGCACCGCTACTGTCACCTGGTCTTCACTCGGTGAACTCCTCAAAGCAACCAACTGCTGCTCTGTTCTGCAGCTCCTTTTATATGGCTTTCCTAGCCCCTGATTGGCTGTGTCTCTGAAAGCCACTCTAGCTTGCTTGGAGAACCTCTTTATTGCTTTTCTGGGGGGCAGGGTGTGGCAGGACCACAAGGACTCCAGTGGTGGGTTTCAGGGCCTAGTCCACCCTATGACACCCTCAAAGAAGGTAGAATATAGTTGGGTTTGGTCCTGCCTTGGGCAGGGGGCTGGACTTGATGACCTCCTGAGGTCTCTTCCAGCTCTATGATTCTATGAATATAAAATGAGCGTCTAAGCACCCATATATTTGCACCACCCCTCATGGAATAACCCAAAGGGTAAGTTTCTTCTTCTTCATCACCTGCAATGATCGCCAGGCTGGCACCTCCTAAGGCACACAAACTGTGTTATGCTGTCACCCACTATCCTAATACATATTCAGTCAGGGTTTCAAGCCATTTTCCTTCTGTGTTTCGTTAGCTAATGTTGTTCAGGTGCTCTTCTGCCATAGATTACTAGGCCTTTTACTTCATGCTCATTAGTGTATGTCAGTTACCATGAGAGACAAGATGGGTGAAGTACTATATGTGATGGGCACCACCCTCCCCCCCACGCTTTATGAAATGGACTTATGGTACAAATATGCATAACTCAAGGATGCTTTGGACAAGTTACCTCGTGTGACCTATCAATCTTCATGTCATAATCCACTGGGTCTGTATTATTTTGGTGAATGTATCATTCTTGGGTGTAAAGTTAGACACATGCAGTATGAAACAGTTTATGGTTTTAAATGTGCAAAGGCAAGCCATCAAGGGTGTTTCCATCAATGTCTGGTCAACTGTAAACAGCCTCTTTTGTCCTTTGAGCCTTAACAGTGATTGGTCCTTGGCTTCTAAGTCATCAGACAATTGCTAATGTTCATAACTTAAGATATCTAAAGCTGATATCAACTAGCATTTTGTGTTGCCCTATGACCAGTTTACCAAACATCATTCTATCCTGAGATACCATCTGATAAAACATCTGATAAACAAACAAAAGGAAAAACTTGAAAAACAACAAATGGTCTGGTAGCTCTTTATAGACTAACAAAACATGTGGATGGTATCATGAGCTTTCGTGGGCACAGCCCACTTCTTCAGATGACCGGAGTTTTACAAACAAAAGGAAGTTTTTCTTCACTCAGCACACAGTCAACCTGTGGAATGTCTTGCCAGAGGATGCAGTGAAGGCTAGAACTTTAACAGGGTTCAAAAAAGAGCTAGATAGATTCATGGAGGTTAGGTCCATCAATGGCTATTAATGGGTAGGAATGGTGTCCCTAATCTCTGTTTCTCTGGAAGTGGGTGACCGGGGAGGATCACATGTTGTGATCCCTCCCTCTGAGGCATCTGGTATTGGCCACTGTCAGCAGACAGGATACTGGGCTAGATGGACCTTTGGTCTGACCCAGTATGGCCGTTCTTAGGCTCTTATGAGTCATTTATAGGTTAGATACTTATGTGCTGTGCTGAAGCCTTAGGCCTCAGTTAATTACGCTCAGCTATTGCTTCTATAGGCTTATAGGGTTGGAAGAGACCTCTGGAGTTATCTAGTCTAACTCTTTGCTCAAAGCAGACCCAACCAGTCTAAATCATCCCAGCCAGGGCTTTGTCAAGTCTGGCCTTAAAAACCTCTAGGGATGGAGATTCCACCACCTCCCTAGGGAACCCATTCCAGTGCTTCACCACTCTCCTAGTGAAATAGCTTTTCCTAAAATCCATTCGAGACCTCCCCCTCTGCAATGTAGACCTCTGCTCCTTGTTTTGTCATCTGCCACCATTGAGAATAGCCTCTTTGGAACCCTCTTCAGGTAGTTAAATGCCGCTATCACTCTTCTCTTCTGCAAACTAAATAAGCCTCATAAGTCATGCCTAAATCATAAGCCCCCTAATCATTTTTGTTGCCCTCCTCTGGACTCCCTACAATTTGCGCACATCCTTTCTGTAGTGGGGGGACCAAAACTGGACACACTACTCCACCTGTGGCCTCACCAGTGCCAAATAGAGGGAAATAATCGCTTCCCTCAATCTATTGTGACTCGTAGGCATCTGAATTACTGCCGTAAGCCATTCCCATATCTTATTTTATATGTATACCTAGCTGGTACCTATATCCATTTGCTGTCCTTTGGAGGCAATTGGGCCTGTTTCTGGCTGGCTGTTGAATTGAGTAACAGTATTCTACATTGGCCTAACCCTTTCTCTCCATCTCACAAGTGGGAAGTTATCAGGTAATGAGCCGTCAGGGTCATTATAATATAGGTGCTGTGCACACACAAATTATATCTGAATATACAAATGCACTGTGAAATAGTAGTACCTTGGTGGCCACAATGATAAATTACTATAAAAATTCCATTTTCTTTTTGTTATTAGCCCCCATGCCTTGCTTTTATTGCACATATTGCACAGATCATTGTGTTTACAATTAAATTGCATTGTCGGAAGGCAAAACACAAAAATTTTAAAAAAATACCTCTAAGGATGTTTTTCAGTGTAAAAATATTGGGAGCAGGGGGTTGTCATAACAGTTGTCAAATATGGGTATTTCTTTGTGTTTAGAAAGGTTTAATCTATAGTGGCACTATAGTTTCTCCTCCATAAAAACAGATTCTGATCTGATTCTTAACATGAGCGAGGAAAAGCAAACTGGAATTCTAGTGCAAGTTAAACGACATCCCCCTAAGCACAGTCACAGGGCATAACAACTGGGTAATAACATTCAGATTGCTATTAGCAGACAATACTTTTTGCATTGCACTCTAGAGATTTTTGCATGGAACTGATGTGTTCTGACTGACGCTGCATGAAGAACCACCATCATCTCAGTTATTGTGTATAATCTTTAAACTCTCTTGAAAGAGATGTGCCAAATGCTGAAGGTATAAGGCTTTGGAAACCCCTATGAGGCAACACGAGCGATTTTCCTATTTACCATGAGTAAATCATTGGAAGTAATGCTGTTCCACATAATACTTAAACAGGACAGTCTCAGACTCAGAGAAATGTGTCGAGGCATAGAACATGTTGAACTCAAATAGCTTTATCTAAGAGACTGAAGTAGATATTACAAGTGAACTAAAAGCATCAGAAAGGGTAAAAAATAACTAACTTTTTTAATCTGGGCATTTTGAATTAATATAGTGGCTTTTCCCTATGCTTTTCATGGAAATTTTTAGCTGTCTAAAAACTAAAAAAAATAAATTTTAGAGAGTTACTCTGTTAGTCCGTATTACTCTGTTTCAGTAAAAACAAAAAGGAGTCTGGTAGCCCTTTAAAAACTAACGAGTTTATTAGGAAGCTTCAGGGGGTAGCTGAGTTAGTCTGTACAGGATAAACTTTAAAAACAACAAATGGTCTGGTAGCACTTTAAAGACTGACAAAACATGTAGATGGTATCATGAGCTTTCGTGGGCACAGCCCACTTCTTCAGATGACCGGAGTTTTGAGTTTAGGATGTGCAGACCCAAAATAAATAGGGGAGAAGGGAAAGGGGGGAAGGAAAAAAAAGGAAAGGGGTGGGAAACAAGGAGCAGAGAATATGAAAATATCAAAGGGGAAAACAAGTAGGCAGAACTGGTAACCTATAAGCACCTAAAGATTGGATAGTTAAAAGAAGCAGATAAGGATCATAGGATAGCAATTAGATAGGAAGGGTACTAATGCAAGAATCTACATAGACAAAGAGCTGTTGGCACCTTCATTGAATGTTAGGATGATAATGTCCCAGCCATCCGTTATCTCGATTGAGGAGGTCATCAGTGTGAGAATTGAATTTGTGGATGAATTGTAATTCCAACGCGTCTCTGTGTATTTAGCTTGTAGAATTGGTTTGTGACAAGACAGCCACCTGGAGATCTTTTAAAGAGTGATTAGGTAGATTGAAGTTTCTCCAACAGGTTTCTGTATGTTCCCTTTACGTATATCTGATTTGTGTCCATTGATTCTTTCCCGTAGGGACTGTCCAGTTTGTCCGATATATATAGCAGTGCGGCATTGCTGACATTTGATGGCATAGATCAAATTACTGGATGTACAGTTAAATGAGCCTTTGATTTGGTAGCTTATGTTGTTGGCTCCAGTGATGAATTCGCTTGTATAGATATGTGGGCACAGTTGGCACCGCGGCTGATTGCAGGGCGGGGTTCCTGGATGCTTATGATGTGGTTGTGTAGCATGGTGACCAGAAAGTTTATTAGGGTATTAAAAGCTTTCGTGAGATTCAACTCACTTCCTCAGATGCTGAAGAGCAAAAGAAAGACGGAGGAGGGGAGGAAAGGATACAGAGATGGGGCAGTGACATCAGTGCTAATTAAATCAGAAAGGTTGTGGTTCAGCTCCAACAGTGGTGAGAAAGTGAGGATACCTGAATGGGAAATGACGTACTGTCATGCGAGAATCACTCCATTGCATTTCTTTAAACCTTGGTTCAAAAGGGTGTGAAATTTGCAAATGAATTCCAGCTCAGCAGTTTCTCTCTGCAGTCTGTCTCTGAAGAGTTTTGTCTGAGTATGGCAAATCAAAAGTGCTCAACGCTAATGATTACTGAAAGCAATATTTGAGCAACACAAATTCAACCAGCTTTGTCATATGCATAGACAGGGGAGCAGACAGCCTTGCCAGACCCGTGGGCAAAGTTGGGTGGGGAGGGCTTGGCTCCACGCTCCTGGAAGGAGCAGGACCTCAGGAAGAAGGGGTGGGGCCAGGAGCAACCAGGCCCCGGAGCCTGAGGCATGCCCTCACCCCAGCCCTCAGAGCTGCCCAGAGCGCTGTGTGGCATTCCAGAGGTGCTTTTAAGAGCCCTGTGCTCTAGGAGTCGCTGCTACTACAGTAGTGGGGCAGCAGCTGGGAGCCTCTGAATCACCACGCCGCAGAGCAATTGTCCCCTTTGCCCCAGTTGCTATGCCTGTGCTTAGATGGCTCCTGCCATGATGATCGATAATGGGCATGGTATCAGATCTATTGTTATAGAAGAGGGTGATGAAAAGACAACTCAACCTCTTTGTCCTGCTGCAAAAGGATTAAGTAGCTTCTGATGACTTTCACAGACAGGTATTATTCTTCCTGGATATGCGGGAGATGGAGGTGACTGTTTTGGAAGACATCATGGAAGAAGAAGAAATCCTAGGGATAGACTAGTCTGAGCTGATTTTCCTTTTCTGGTGGTGCCTAAAGTCAAAATCCAGAGCAATACCTAATATGTGGACTGTATTATAGAGTAATTTGGGAAAAGTGTCCACTCAAGTAGACAGACAGGGAAAGTAAGCATGCCTGTCTTCACCGTGCCTTGTATTCAGTTCTTTTCTTGTGTTTTGCCGAAAAAAGCAAAATTCAAAAAAGTCCATTTTATTCCCTAAAAGTACTTAAAGCCAGAGCATAGAAATGCAGTCCAATTACTGTCCTGGAACTGTGCATAGGTTTTCCCCAGCTTTGCATAATTACTATTTTCTTCCTCCCCTATCTGCTTTATATCTGCCGATACAGATGTGGAATCAGGGCACGTCTAAACTACGTGTTTTTTGTCGAAAGAGGATATGCAAATTCCATGGGAATTTGCATATCTTCTTCCGATCTCCCTTTCAAAAGCCTCATTTTTTCAGGAAAAGCAGTTTTTTTCGAAAAAGGGTTGGTTTTTTTTCTGAAAAAAACGCGTCCAGACTACTTTCACTTTCGAAAGATCCTCTTTCAAACGTCAGATCGGAAATTTGCATATCCTCTTTCAAAAATTCTACATAGTCAGGACATAGCCTCAGATACAAATTTTGTATTTACCACACTGCACATTTGCAGCTATCCATGGGTGTGGCTGCAGATATGGATGTGGAGACAAATTTTTGTATCTGTGCAGAATTCTATCTGGTCTTAGCGTATCAGATGTGCAAAGTCCTGTATTCCATCCACCTCGGTACTTTCTCCATTACATCCACTATATGCTCCATGGGCCAACGCCCCCTTTCAGGTCCTCAACTACTCCTTTCCTACCTGTTCTTCCTTCCCCCATATCTAAAAAATAACCTCAAGCTTCTGACTGCATCTAATAAAATAGTGGTTTCGAAACCAGACAACTAACAGGTGATGGAGTGGTAAGATGGGGAAAGGTCGTGGCAGACGTTTGATTTGGGCACATGACAATGAGGGAGGGAAGTGGAAATGCAAGGGGAAGCGTGACTCTCATTCAGAAATACTCCTCTGCCCCAAACTTAGTCTCTGTAAAGCTCAGGGCATGGCTCGGGGTGCTCCCAAGGTAAATGGGAGCACCCCAAAGTGATTTGATTGCTTCCATATTGCTGCATAGCGTAAGGCTGTCTACTTTATTACAATTAGCAGCTGTGCTTTGTGATGAAAAAGCCTTTCCCTACTCTCATTGGAGTTATACAATTCAAAAATCCAGGCTAGAGGCTGCAGCCAGCCTTTAATTGAATTGCGTGGCATTCTGAATGATAATGCACTTGTCTTCTCTCTAAATCAGGCATGAAGGAATTATTAAGCAGAAGGATAAACAGAGGGGAAAACGAAAATGAATGTTTCTGGAAAACAAATCAAATCTTTCTGCAAATGTATTTACTGGGCATTTCAGCTCATAGACGTCTGTCTTGGAAAGGCTCATTTATGTGACCCTAAACCAAGCTACAAATCTTCATTCCTTAAACTCTATCCCCTGCTGTTCCTAACAGAAGACTATAAACTTGCCCAGTGCATTAAAATCATTACTACTATTAACCTCTGTATAAACAAGTAAGGTAGAAGATGGATTATGGAGGATAAAGCTCATGTTTACACACATTTATCTTCTGTAACTAGACATCTGGGGGTGGAGAAAAACACAAAGATCTAGGCAAGAGAAATTGATTTATGCTCATGTGTTTGCTGTTTGTAATGAGATCAGAAAGTGGATCTGATCAAGTGATAATTTTCTATGTCACTTACAGGCTTTAAGAATGAAAATAGCAATTACTGACCTCTTTATATGTCGAAGGTCGTTAAACAAGGTGTGCTCAGGGACTTTTATTGCAACAAACACTCATATCACACTGAAAGACCAGTGTTTCAAGTTCAGATTCCAGCTTAATTGTCGTTCACAATTTAGAATTACATTACATGATACATTAGCTGCAGTCTCTGCCCAATTTACAGGAACTTCTTTGGGGTAAGGTTATGAAAGAACAAAGATGGTAGATTTGGTTATTGTTCATTCTTGGAAATGGCAGTCCCTCCAAATTGGTGCTAACTTTGCTAGCAAGTGAAGAGCTCCCCTCTGTTCATTGTACTATATCCGTGGGCAGAGAATTTCAGTGTACAGCTTTGACAGGTCTTTAACCTAGACTTTCACCTGTATATATTTGAACACTTATGAAGTGCCTATGCATGCGCTCTCTCTCTCTCTGGCTGTGTTTACATTGGCAAGATTTTGCGCAAAATCTTGCCGCCTGTCTACACTGGCCGCGAGTATTTGTGCAAGAACACTGACGTTGTAATGTACAAAATCAGTGCTTCTTGCACAAATACTCTAACACTCCCGCTCAGGGATAAGCCCTCTTGTGCAAGAGGCCTGTGTAGACAGCAACGCTAATTTCTTGCGCAAGAAAGCCTGATGGCTAAAATGGCCATCGGAGCTTTCTTAGCAAGAAGAGAGCGCTCACACTGGCAGCAAAAGCAAATCTTTGGCGCAAAGGCACATGCCAGTGTAGACGCTCTCTTGCGCAAATACTTTTAACAGAAAAACTCTTCCGTTAAAAGTACTTGCGCAAAATCATGCCAGTGTAGACGCAGCCTCTCTGTTTATATAAATATTTAAAAGTAGACTATGGCAGCTGCTGTGATATCATGTCTGGTATGTTCTCTTAGGATTTCAGGGTTGGACTGTGCTACCACAGGGCTCATTTTTAGACTATCTTTTTCCTCAGATGGCATTTTATTATGATTCTTGAGTTGTTCCATAAACTTGGAAAAATGGTGGGCCTTTGTACTAAATTAACTCAGTGGAACCAGTCCATTTATCCACATTTACGCTGGAAGAACCACAGGTAGTGTGAGCTGAACTTAGTGTTCTGTTTCTGAATTAACATGAACTCCAGGACTTTGCCTAATATCAGGATTGTGTTTCTGGAATAAGCTGATGAAGGTGCTTCTTCACAGTTACAAAAATAGATGGGGACGTTAAAAATGTGTCATCTTCTCTTTTATGTCCAGCTCTTAATTCTCATTCATGTTTATCTTATTTTATTTTCTTCCCACAGTCTAAGTGTTTTTCACATTGGCTAGCACTTGGGCGGTGAGCTATAAAGTAAATTTTCAGACTGTCTCCTGATGATATAACACTGCTTAGTAATGCTGGGCAAATAAGCCATCTCTTTAAATGGTAAATCATTTCATCAGGGCTGCTAAATTTCACCTGGTTTTTATTAGATGCCATATCTGCCTCCTTCCCTACTTAAAAATGAAAAGAAATATTTCACAAAACCTCTGATTTTTTAAAAAAAGAAGATGTCTTTGGATCAATACAAATGACTATAAAATGACCTAAACAGAAGATTCCCCTTCACCCCCCCATATAACGGGAATGCTTTTGAAAAATAGGTAGAACTGTTAAATTCATTCAGTTTGCATATGAGGGGAATTGTGGATTACTGTAGGACACGTCACAACGGCTTTAAGAGAGATTTGAGGCAAGTGGAAGGTTTTTCTTTAATATTCCCCATAACTAAAATTCACATGTGGAATTCCCATGAAGAAAGTTGAGGGTTTCCACAGAAAGTGTTCCAAAATGGAAATTGAAATGTGAGAAGAGTTGTAGATTACTCTAGAATCTGTCACAATGGCTTTAGATGAGATTTGTGGCATGTTGAGGGTTTCTGTCTAATGTGCCCCAGAAATGAGATTCACATGTGAGGAGAGTGAAAGGCATTGTGACACATTCTACAGTAATCCAAAATCCTCTAAACACCTCAATTTTGGTTTTGGAACACATTCTGTAGAAATTCTCAAATTTCAGTTAAAGCTATTTTGACACGTTCTACAGTAATGCACAGCTCTCCTCACATATGCCTTTCGCTTCTGGGGTGCTTTAATCAGAATCCCTCAATTTGGCTCAAACCTTTTTTAAAGCTATTGTGACATGTTTTACTCTAATCTCCATCTCTCCTCACATCCGAATTCAAGCCATTGTGACACATTGTACTGTAATCCACAACTCCTCAAACACATTGATTTTACTTTTGGAATCCTTTTTGTAGAAATTCTCAATTTGCCTTTAATCTCAGTTAAAGATAATTTGACATATCGGACAGTAGCGCAAAACTACCTGCACATGTGACTTTCCCTGCTGGGGCACTAATTAGAAATCCTCAGTTTGTCTCAAGTTTCTTATAAAGCTATTGTGACATATTGTACAACTCTCCAAACACCTACGTTTCAGTTTTGAAACACTTTGTGAAGACATTCTCAATTTACCTCAAATCTCAGTTAAAGCCATTGTAACACGTTGGGAACTAGCATGCACCTATCCTCACATGTGCCTTTTGCTTCTGGAACACTTTACTCAGAAATCCCCAATTTGCCTCAAATCTCCTTGAATGCCATTGTGACACATTTTATAGGAATTCCCAACTCTCATATCTTAATTTCTGTTTTGGGACACTCTCTGTAGAAACTCTCAAATTGCCTCAAATCTCAACGTAAGACATTATGACATGTTCTACAGTAATCCCCAACTCACAAACACCTTAGTTACCATTTCTGTGGTATTTTCTGTAGTAACGCTCAACTTGCCCTCAGTTAAAGCCATTGAGATATATTCTACAGTAATCCACAGCTCTCTCAATGCCTCAGTTTTAGTTTTGGAACACTTTCTGCAGAAATTCTCAACTTGCCTCAACTCTCAGCTAACGACACTTTGACCCGTTCTGCAGTAATGGACAACTCTCCTCACGTGCGCCTTTTGCTTCTGGGGCATTTTAAAAATGGTTTGAGCCAAATTGAGAGTTTCTGATTAAAGCTATTCTGACATGTTCCACTCTAATTGAGATGTGAGGAGAGCTGGAGATTAAAGTCATTGTGACACATTGTACTGTAATCCACAACTCTCCAAACACATTGATTTCGCTTTTGGAACTCTTTTTGTAGAAATTCTCAATTTGCCTCTAATCTCAGTTAAAGATATTTTGACACATTGGACAGTGGCGCACAACTACCCCCCACATGTGACTTTCCCTGCTGGGGCACTAATCAGAAATCCTCAGTGTGTCTCAAGTCTCTTTTAAAGCAATTGGGACACATTGTACTGTATTGTACAAGTCTCCAAACACCTACGTTTTGGTTTTGGAACACTTTCTGTAGAAACTCTAAACTTGCTTCAAATCTCAGTTTAAGCCACTGTGACACGTTGGACTATCCTCATATGCCGAGCTTGACGAATGGCAGCGAAAGCCGCTCGCCAGCCCCGTACTGCGCATGTGCGTGCCCCAATACTTTCTCGAGCCCTGCTCATATGTACATTTCACTTCTGTGGTACTTCACTCAGAAATCCTCTGGTAGCACTTTATAGACTAACAAAACATGTAGATGGTATCATGAGCTTTCATGGGCACAACCCACTTCTTCATGTTGGACACTACCGTCCAACGTGCCACAATGTCTTTAACTGAGATTTGAGGCAAGTTTAGAGTTTCTACAGAAAGCGTTCCAAAACTGAAACGTGTTTGGAGTGTTGTGGATTAATGGAGAACGTGTCACAATAGAGAACGTGTCACAACGTGCCACAATGTCTTTAACAGAGATTTGAGACAAATTGAGCGTTTCTGAATAAAGTGCCCCTGAAGCGAAAGGCACCAGTGAGGAGAGCTGTACATTACTGTAAAACGTGTCAAAATATCTTTACCTGCAATTTGAGGCTAGTTGAGAATTTCAACAGAAAATCTTCTAAAACTGAAACTGAAGTGTCTGAAGTTTTTTGGATTACTGTAAAACGTGTCACAATGGCTTTAACTGAGATCTGAGGTATGTTGAAAGTTTCTACAAATAGCGTCCCAAAAACCAACATTAAGCTGTGAAGTGAGCTGTATATTATAGTAGAATTTTCACAATGGCTTTAAGTGAGATTTGCAGCAAATTGATGATTTCTTATTTAAGTGCTTCAGAAGCAAAAAGCACATGTGAAGAGAGTTATGGATTTCTGTAGTGTGCCACAATGGATTTAATTGAGCGTTGAGGTAAATTGAGGGTTTCTGATTAAAGTGCCCTTGAAGAGAAATGCACATCTGACAAGAGTTCTGCATTACTGTACAACGTGTCAAAATGACTTTATCTGAGGTTTGAGGCATGTTGATTCCTGTGTAACATGTGACAATGGCTGAACTGAGAATTGTTGCAGAACCAAAATTGATATACGAGGAGAGTTGGGGATTACTGCAGAACATTTAACAGCGCTGCAAATATGATTGTGAAAAGTTCAGTATTATACTGGAAAGTATTTTCAGGCCCAAAATTGAGATGAGGGCAGTTTAGGATTACTGCAGAATGTGTCACAATTGCTTTAACTGAGATTTGAGCTTTTCCACAGAAAGTGTCCTAGAACCAAAATTGACATGTGAGGAGAGTTGTGGGCTGCAGTATAACGTGTCACGAGGACTTTCATTGAGATTTGAGGCAAATTGAGGGTTTCTGCTGAAAGGGTCCATAAAACCGACACTGATATGTGAGGAGAGATTCACATAAGTGCAAAACTTGTCACAGTGTAGTAAATGAGATTTGGAGAAAGTTCGTGGTTTCTGTCACAAATTTTTCAGAGCCCAAAGTGAGCTATGAGGACAGTTGAGGGTTGCTTCAGAATGTGTCACAATGTCTTTAACTAGGATTTGAAGAAAGTTGAGGGTTTCTCCAGAAAGTGTTTCAGAATCAGAACTGAGATGTGAGGAGAGGGGTTGATTACTACAGAACTTGTCACCATAGAGTCACGCCCTTATCTATACTATATGTGATTTATCTATACCAGCAAACCTTTCTATTATAGGATCAGATTAAACCAGCAAAAAAGTTCTGAGTGGAATAAGCTACCTCAACAAAAGTATTCTACACTAGTGATTTGTTCAGTTTAAACAAAAAATCTCCTAACACAAATCATGTCTCTAATAGCCTACATAGATAAAAATATGTAGTGTAGAACTGATCTCACTTCATGAAAGCAAAGCTAGGAGGAAAGCGGATGGAAAACTATGGTTGTAGAGTAGACTTCACTCTTCCTTTCTCAGGGGTCTCAGTGCCTCTGGGTTATACCTGTATAGTTTTAGCCCATCATAAAAAGACCTTAAAATAGCCCTTTTACAAAGTCTCTGCATCTACACAGCAGCGTTATTTCACAATAACAGTCGTTTTTTCCGAAATAACAATGTGAGCGTCTACACAGCAGTTCCGTTACTTTGAAATAAATTCAAAATAACGGACGGCTTATTCCAATTTCTGTAAACCTCATTCAACAAGGAATAATGCCTGTTCTGAAATAGCTATTTCGGAATAGCAGTAGTGTGGATGCTCCACTGCTGTTATTTCAAAATAGCTCCTCGCCAGGGCCATTCAAACTCCCCAGTGCCTCCTGGGGCTGTAAATTGGCGTAGCACATCCACATTAGGGGACCCTGCCTCAAACTACTTTTGAGGCTTCCATGTAGTGTAGACGTGCTATTTTGAAATAAACTATTTCTGAGTATTTCTTTTGGAATAGCTTATTTTGAAATACGTGTGCAGTGTAGACATACCCTAGGATAATACAGAAAAATGTAAAACTTGCTTTCCTTTGTCTTTAGTTGGAATGCCACTGCTATTCTATATTATATTTTCTGTATGAATACTTTTCTCCTTTCTGACTACATTTCACATTCAATGTCTCTTAACAAGATTGAAAAGTACTATAAGTTTTATCAAGGACTTTTCCTCAAGGGAGACTGAAAGTACATTACATTTGACATGGTGGCACTGTCTCTTTTCCCCTTCTCTCCCATCCTCTCTCATCCTTCCCTGTTTGCTGAAAAACTTGCCCTGTTGAAAAGGAGAAATGTCAGCCAGAAATCTCCAATTTGTCACAAACTGAAATTATGTACTTGGGCAATGAAAGCAGGACATTGTAAGTCTTTGGATTTTGCCTTCCCATTGGTGAGTCTTTAAAAGCCCTATGACTATTCACGGAGAAAGAAGTTTAAGAAAATGTCATACAAACTCAGTGATTGGCTTGACTGTCATATTGCTATTGTGATCCTCTCACAGTACACAAGAGCAAGGAAGCAGAAGGACTGAGGGCCAATAGCTGCAAAAAGGAAGGAAATAGTTGCAGTTCTGTGGCAAGACGCACTGTTGACACTAATTGCTCTCACAGGTTCTCCACACTTCTGAAAATAAGGATTTGCAAAAGAAACAGCTGAGGAGGTAGTGAAGAACCGGCTAGAAATGATGAGCCATCCCAGGGGTTGGGGATTCTGCTTTAAAAGCCCATGCTTTTGTAAACAATGATACTGTGTTAGAGCTGAGATGAACTCTTTCAAGGGGGACAGTCAATGGCTAAGGCTGTTTTGAGAGCAGTGATATATAGAGAAGCAAAGCCAAGGCATTATTATCATAGAATCATATAGAATCATAGAATACTAGGACTGGAAGGGACCTCGAGAGGTCATCGAGTCCAGTCTAACCTACTTTTAAATATCTCTAGAGATGGAGATTCCGCAACCTCCCTGGGCAATTTATTCCAGTGTTTAACCACCCTGACAGTTAGGAACTTTTTCCTAATGACCAACCTAAACCTCCCTTGCTGCAGTTTAAACCCATTGCTTCTTGTTCTATCCTGAGAGGCCAGGAAGAACAATTTTTCTCCCTCCTCCTTGTGACACCCTTTTAGATACCTGAAAACCACTATCATGTCCCCTCTCAGTCTTCTCTTTTCCAAACTAAACAAGCCCAATTCTTTCAGTCTTCCTTCATAGGTCATGTTCTCTACACCTTTAATCATTCTTGTTGCTCTTCTCTGTACCTTCCCCAATTTCTCCACATCTTTCTTGAAATGTGGTGCCCAAACTGGACACAATACTCCAACTGAGGCCTAATCAGCGCAGAGTAGAGCGGAAGAATGACTTCTCGTGTCTTGCTCACAACACACCTGTTAATGCATCCTAGAATCATGTTTGCCTCACTGGATAGTTAGGTTGGTGTACACTTTAATCTGCATGGTCACTCATTAAGAGATCTTTAAGTTGCTGTTCTGTTACAGACCAATTCCGCAAGCCAAATACACAGGGAAGGGTTGGAACTACAATTCAGTCACAAGTTTAATTCTCATGCAAATGGTTTGAATCGAGATACCGGATGGCTGGGACATTATCAACCTACCAAACAATGCAGGTGGCAATGGTTCTTCGTCTGTGTAGATTCTGGTGTTAGTATTCTTCCTCTCTAAATGCTAACTAATGGTCCTTTAACTATCCAGTCTTTAGGTATTTGTAGACTATCAGTTTTGCTTGTTACATACAGATCGGTTTTCCCTTTGATATTTATATACCCACTACCTAATTTTGTTCCCCTCCCTCTTCCATTTTTTTCCTCCGCCTTCCCTCTCTTCTCCCCTATTTAATTTTGGCTCTGGACATCCAACACTCCGGTCATCTGAAGAATTGGGCTGTGCCCACAAAAGCTCATGATACCATCTACATGTTTTGTTAGTCTTTAAAGTGCTACCAGACTATTTGTTGTTTTTTAAGTTTATGGAAAGAGAAATGTTACAGGAGGGTAGAAAGCAATTCGACCTACTTTACTGCAGTTTACCAGTCTAAGACAGAACAAATGTATTTCTTCCTTGATGTCTGCATTTACTTGTATTTAATACCCAAGTTCACTCGTTAATCAGTTTGCAGAAAGTGCCTTCTAGTCATAACATTACGGCCATCATACTACGAAATATTCATACAGCGTTTTCATGCTTAGGCGCTCTAGAAAACAGCAGTTACAGCTGAGGAAAGAGAGACGATAGAATGACTAATGCAGTGTCGGAGGGAGATAGCATGGAGAATAGAAGTCATGGCTTTTCCTTCTATCACATTTCAGCTCTCGCTGATGTAGCGCTGTTGTAAACACAGAGGTGTCCAATCCTGTTGGCTGAATTCTATTAAAGAACAGCTAAAATAATGATTAAACACACTTCTAAAAATGGTTGAAAGGCCAACCTAGATAGCTAATAACAAGAACATGAGTGGAGGGAAGAAAGATTAACGTACTTGGAGTTTTCCCTTAGTGTGCATGAAAGTCAGTACAAAGGCACTAATAACCTCTTCAAGCACAGTATACTTTCCCTTTGGGACAATAGTTCAAGGCCAGAAAGAGGATTTTTATATTGTATAGGGACATTAGCTCTTTTATTATGAAAACTAACAATTTCAGCTCTTTCATGCAAGACTAACCACCTTAATTTACCTGTGGGCTTGCACCTAAGTTAGGGTAATTTAGAAGTACCAGGAAAATACACTTCAAGGCCTCCATCTAAAGGCTCCCAGTTTTCACTTTATGTTCTTCATAACATAGGAATAGGAAACAAAGGATTTCTTTTCCATTTAGGCAGCTTGCCAAAACATATTTTAAAAACATGTACAAATTAATCTCATGTGGAAAATTCATTCAGCAGCCTCAAAAGCCAAATGAGTGGTAATTATTTTGAACACAATGTGGTGGCAATCAGGCAAGATTTGATCATGCTTTTAAATGTATGCCTAAATTTTTAAGAACTAAGATAATTATGAATTATGAAAATAACTCTGACAATGCCACGGCAAAGCTGCTGCTTGTGAATCAAGAGGGCCATTCTTCGAGTAGAGAGGGAGGCGTTCCAGCACCTGCGTGGGAAAAATCAGACGTAGACACTGAGTGCTTGACTAATCTTTTTTTTGTTTTGTCTATCATTTAATACTAGAGGATGACTTGTAAATATTAGAAAGGCTTTCCTATTTCTACATTTCAACTATGCTAGCCTTTTCTAGCTACACAAATCACTGAAGCTTATCTACTCACTGTCTCTTTTTTCTTCCTCCCCTCCATTTTTTTTCCTATCCTTCCACCCTCCCCCTTCCCTTATTTATTCTTGGCTCTGGACTTCCAACACTCCGGTCATCTGAAGAAGTGGGTTGTGCCCACGAAAGCTAATGATACCATCTACATGTTTTGTTAGTCTTTAAGGTGCTACTACACTATTTGTTATTTTTTAAGTTTTTCCTGTTACAGACTAACTCAGCTACCCCTCTGAAGCTTTTGAACATTCTTTTCAGTTCATATTCACATTTGTAAAATTATTCAATCACAAGCAAAATATGACTCATTGATGTAAAACTGTAACCAAAAAATGCAAACGTAACTCTGGGGGTGTATCTAGACTACATGGCTCCATCGACAGAGCCGTGTAGATGAGGCAGGACGACAAAGGAAAATGAAGCGACGATTTAAATAATCGCTGCTTCAGTTAAAACAAAATGGCCGCCGCGCTGCGCCGATCAGCTTTTTGTTGGCACAGCCGACCCCATAACCCTTCATCGGCAGATCCTTTATGCCTCATGAAACGAGGCTTAAATCGCCGCTTCATTTCCCTTTTTCGAGTAAACTAATCTACATGGCTCCGTCGATGGAGCCATGTAGTTTAGACGTACCCTGGGATATATTAGTGTTGTACGCAAGCCATGAGACGTAATTCTTCAGCGTTACAATGCACTGATATGGCCTCAACTGGAGTATTGTGTCCAGTCCTAGGAACTATATTTCAGGAAAGATGTGGACAAATTCGCAAAAGTCCAGAGAAGAGCATCAAAATGATTAAAAGTTTAGAGAACATGACCTGTAAGCAATGATCCCTCTAATCTTTTCCATCCTTGTGTGGAATACGTTTTTATGTGCTCTGAGGCAGCTGCAAATATTCACAACGAGTAAAACCCAAAAAACGTAGCTTTGGGCGCTCTGCTGTCAATTTGCCAGGATTTTACTCTCTCCTGTGCGTCTGCACAAGCGCATTGCCTCCAGGGAACACAGCCTGTGATAGAAGATTGAGAGGGAACATAACAGTTTTCAAATACACAAAAGTTTGTTTCAAAGAGACGGGAGAAATGTTGTTCTCATTAACTTCTGAGGATCGGAGAAAAGGCCATGGGTTTCAATTGCAGCAAGGGCCATTTATGTTGGACATTAGGAAAATCTTCCGAACTGTCAGAGCAGTTAAGCATTTAGAGACATTTTGGAATCACCTTCATTGGAGATTTGTCTTTTAAAGAGCAAGCCAGGAAAAAAAAAAAAACCTGTCAGGGATGGCCTTCATAATACTTCATACTGGGTATGTTTACACAGCAAAGTTATTTTGAAATAACTATCCTAGCATCTACACAGCCATTCCATTATTTTGAAATTAAATCAAAATAGCGCAGGGCTTATTTCGAATTTGGTAAACCTCATTCCACAAGGAATAATGCCAATTTCAAAATTGCTATTTCGAAATAAGTGCTGTGTAGACACTTATTTCAAAATAGGGGGCCTCCAGCCTTCCCAGGGTGCCCTGGTGGCCACTCTGGCCTCAAACAAGAACACTCCTCTCCCTCCCCCCCTCCCCGGAGCCCTTAAAGGGGTAGACTCTGGCCACAGTGCCTGTGCCAGCTCCAAGCCTGCCAGCCCAGAGCCAGCAGTCACTGCCCCTGACCCAGTGGCCCCAAAAACATGAGCCAGCAAGCCTTTGGCAGCCAGCCCTCCACCGCTCCCAAGGAACAGTCTGCCAGATCCCAGGAGCCTGCCAGGGCCCGGAGAAGGCGGGCACCTTCCTGGTCCAGGGTGGAGATCATGGACCTTATTCAGGTTTCGGGGGGATGCCCCCAACTTCCATGATCTCCGCACTAGACGGAGGAACTCAGCCGTCTATGGCAGGATAGCTGCCAGCATGGCCACCAAAGGCCACATGCGAACCCAGGAGCAGGTCTGCATGACAATCAAGTTGGTCCGAGACCCCCAACCCTGAGCCCTGAGCTTCCCCTCCCCTTCTTCCCTTGCTTCCCCTTCCAGCTCCCTCCTCCCAGGTTTCCCCTTCCCCTCTCTCATCCTCTCTCTTCACCTCTCCCACCTCCTTTCCCCAGTCTCACCAGAGTTTCACCCCCCTCCCCAGTTTTGTTAAATAAAGAAAGTTTGTGTTCATGAAAATACGTGTATTTTATTTTACATCAGGACGGGAGGCTAGGGAGGGGTAAGTGGAAGGATGTGAGGGAGGAATGAGGCACAAGCCCCCAGTGGGGCAGACCAGGGAGGCTCTTAGTGCTCCTTAGGGTGGAAGCTCTCCGGCAGGGCCTCCTAGATACTGACAGCACCCCGATGGACCTCCTGGATGGCAGCCTGCAGAAAGTGCAGCCAGGCTCACAGCAATGTGTCCAAGAGAAGCACCAGAGTGCCCTGGGGCAGCTCCGGCTCCATGTTGCAGAGTGCTGTGGTGTCCCGAGTGAGGGCAACCAGAGCACACAGAGACAAAATGCTTTGCTGTCCCTCATCGAGGTAGGCAAGTAAGCAGGGAAACCTGAGAACTGGCTGTCCGGGGTGGTCCCTTTAAGCACGGGCCTCAGATAGCCTCAGGCAGCAGCCACACAAAGTGACTCCTGACCTAATGCCCTGCTGGACCTGGTTCCGGCCGGCCTTAAATGCGCGAGTGTGGACACGCTATTTCAAAATAGCAAAATGCTATTTCGAAATGCATTTTGTGTGTAGACACGTTATTTCGAAATAACTATTTCAAAAATAGATATTTCGAAATAACGCTGTAGTGTAGACATCCCCCCTGCCTTGACTAGATGACCTCTCAAAGTCCCTTCCAGTCCTGTGATTCTATACCATCTTTGTTGCTTTTATTGGGTCTTCAAACTAAGCTCATCTACACATATCTGAGGGAATGGGTTCATTTTTCAAGGGTAAAGCTTGAAAAGCTTTGAAGCAATATCAACTTTTACTCTTCATGCACTTGGCAAATATTACTATTATCACTCTTTTCTCCCCCCAATCTTGCCCCAGCTGTCAAGGCAGCAGAGAAGAATGGGGTTCACATCAGGTCAGCTAGAATAAACAAATGAAACTCTAGCAAAGCGGAGAAGGCATGTTTCCCCCGTAAAATAAAAACAAAAGTCTCAGGGTGATCATCTATATGCCGTGGTATTGTAGCAGAGTCAGTTCCACAATATTATAGAGTAAAGGTGGGTGAACTGGGTCTTTTATTGGGCCAACTTCTGTTGGTGAGACAGATGCTAGTTTGGCTTTTTAGGTAAGGGTTTGTGTTCTATGGTTCCTCCCTCCCTCTGTGTGTCGTTATTCTCATAAGGATCTTGCACAAAAGGGGGTTTCTGTGCAAAACGGAAGCAGCTACACTGCTTCTTTTTGCGCAAAAACCCCTTGCACAAAAAGAATCGGCAGCAAATATGCTAATGACATCACGACTCATGCTAATGAGTCCCTCATTAGCATATTTTCTGCCGCAAAAACTTGCAGTGTAGACAAATGGGCTACGTCTACAGCCAGATGTTGCCTGTCTACACTGGCTGCGAATACTTGCACAAGAACAGTGACATTCTAATGTATAAAATCAGTGCTTCTTGCGCAAATACTCTGACGCTCCCGCTCAGGGATAAGCCCTCTTGCGCAACTGTTCTTGCACAAGAGGCCAGTGTAGACAGGCAACATCAATTTCTTGCGCAAGAAAGCCCAATGTTTAAAATGGCCATCGGAGCTTTCTTGCGCAAGAAAGCGTCTACGCTGGCACGGAAGCTCTTGCGCAAAAGCACATCTTTTGTGCAAAGGCACATGCCAGTGTAGACGCTCTCTTACTCAAATACTCTAACGGAAAAACTCTTGCATTAAAGAGTATTTGCGCAAAATCTTGCCAATATAGACATAGCCATGGTGTTCACATTCAGAAGGGACGTGGCTTTTCTCCAGCTTTTCTCATTCATCAAAGAGAGAAAAACCTGAGTGATGGAAAATACCTGGCTCACAATGAGAAACTTAAGCGATGACTTAATCAGTGTCTAAAGTACGACCAGTGTACGAGCTTCCTTGATATATGTACGTTGCTCTGTACATTCGCCACTGTGGTTAGTACTTGGAGTTTTCCTTTAGCATGCATGAAAGTCAGTACAAAGGTGCCAATAACCTAAATGGAGTCCATGACACCCAATCATCCTTGGTGTAACCTGACTGACCTAGTGGGGTACAGTGTCCCCCACTCGTCTAATATGGTATCCTTGCACTGTGTTCTGGAGCACTGGGCCCTGTCAGAGACAGGCTGCTGGACTAGATGACACTCAGGTGCTTCCGTAAGGGCTGAGAAAAATGGTTAGAGTTTGGGTAAGAAAGGCAGGGCTGGCTACAGACTCAGCTAGGCCTTGGACCATGTGGGGGAAGCTCAGCTCCAGGCCCTCCAGAAGGGGGGGACTCAGGTGGAAGGGGCTATTCTCCCTCACCCAGCCCTCAGTGCTGCCCGGACGACATTGCGCAGGGCTCCAGCAGTGATGTAAAGTACCCGGAGCTCTGGCCCCTGCTGCTGCCATGGTATCAGTTGTGGAGGCTGGAGTCCTGGCCCTATGAAATCAACCATCCTTTTGCTCCTCCCCCATTGGTTGGATTGGAGTCAGCGGTGTGTTGTAATTTTAAATTATTTTTAGCATCCAGCGCAAATTGTTAAAAAAAGAACGGGGAATGTGCAATGAGAAAGAGGAATTGCCTCCTGGCTAAATGCCTGATTAGTACTCAAAAATGATTATAACAATTATGACACAAATTTTCCATGTGGCCTTGGGCAAGTCACTTAACCTCTTTGTACCTCAGTTTCTCTTCTGTAAAATACTGCTTTTCTCCTCCCTCTTTGGCTATAAGGCTGTACACTCTGGGGGCAGGGACTATAAACATGTACAGCACCTAGCACAATGGGATTCATTCTGCTGGAGTATAACTAATCTTGTGTGTGTATGTGTGTGTGTACGTACACCGTGCACCCTGATTAGAAATGCAGGTTTTACATAGGACTTGGTAGACAGGATCTTTAGTCCTTTAGTCCAATGTTTCTCAACCGGTGGTACGAGTATCCTTAAGGGTACTCGAGAGAAGTCTGGGCGGGTACGTCAACACAACGGAAATTTGGAGAAAACTGAATTTTTGTTTTAAGTTTTACAGCACTTGATTATTTTTGTACTTTTTACACCCAAAAATTTCATTGCCCACCCGGCTACGATTAAGTTGTTTAAACAAATGTGTTGCAATGCTAGAAAAAAATTGTGTGTGTCTGAAAACTGTAGGTACTGGGGGTACTTATAATTTTTTTAAAGGGGTACTTTATAAAAAAAGGTTGAGAAACACTGCTTTAGTCCAATGTTCTATCTCTGATGATAGGCAGTACTAGATGTTTCAGAGGACCGTGTCAGCACTGCTTGTTACTCACTCAGCTTCTTACTACTAACACATATTTGAATAATGTAATGGAAGGATACAATTGCTGGACCTATAGGCCGGTCGAGAGCGAAAGATATGATTATTTAATGAAATCCCATTTAGTTCCCAAGGAAGCTTCAGCACAAGGACCAGAAAGGCCAGGGACACACTGTAACAGCTTGTGCACTCACTGAGTTTGAAAACTGCCCATTTTTTACCCTCACAGACAAGATGAAAATATCCTGGCTTGCTGTGCCATGAAACCTGGGTTGGGCAATAATTTTCGCAGGGGGGCCACTGAGTGAATGTTGTTATGTGGTCATGGGCTGGCTCCACCCCCAGAAGGGGAAGGGCTTGGAGAGGAAGGGGCGGGGCTGGAGACTAGTTGTTACTAGTTGTCAATGATATAGCTGCTCTGGACCCTGCCATGGTAGCTCCGTGACTGGGAGCCAGGAGCCATTTAAATGGGATTCTGCTGTCTGAGCCACTGCCTGGAAATTCGGTGGCAGGGCAGCAGGATGCAATCCGCAGGCCGGATCACAGTGATAGGCAAGCCAGATCCAGCTCCTGGGCCACATCTTACCCAACCTGGCATGAAACACTCTGTTGTCCTATTTCAGGGAGTTTTCATCTCTTTACAACTCTTTTTTAAAACATACAGCTCAAAAGCTACGTCTAGACTGCAGGCTTCTTTCGAAAGAAGGTTTCTTTTGAAGAGATCTTCCGAAAAAGCCTCTTCCGAAAGAGCGCGTCCACACACAGAAGCACATTGAAAAAGCGATCTGTTTTTGCGAGAGAGTGACCAGACTGACTGGACGCTCTCTCACATAAAGGGCCGCCCGGAATCGCTTCAGCCAGGGCTTCCAAGTGCTGGTGCTGGAGCCTTGCAGAGACACGCACTTAACGGGGCCCCCCTGGAGAAGCCGTTTCTCTGTGTCTGCTGCCTGCTTGCTACCTCTTCGAGGGACAGCAAAGCTCTCGCAGTGCCTGCTGTGGTTGCCCCGCTTTTTTGGACGCCACAGCTTTTCTCTAGGTGCCATGGAGCCAGAGCTGCCCCTGGGCATGTGATGGCCCCACACAGCCAGGCTGCAGTTTCTGCAGCACTTTGTGCCAGCTGCCAGCCTGGTCCTGACCGAGCTGGACCCCGAGCTCGTTCTGGGGACCCCCTCTCCCTGGCAACCCCACCCCACAGTGGAGAGGTGTTTTTGGAGGCTGGACACCAGTTCCGACTGGTGGGATCAACTGGTCATGTAGCAGTGGGACGACCATCAGTGGCTCCAAAACTTCCACATGCGGAAGGCCACCTTCTTGGAGCTATGTGCCTGGCGCCCCCCTCCCCCCCGAGATGCCCGCCATCCCCCTGGAGAAGCAGGTCACAATCGCCACCAGGAAGCTCGCCACCCCCGACAGCTACCAGTCAGTGGGCAACCAGTTCGGCTTGGAGAAGTCCACCGTCGGGGCCCTCCTCATGGAGGTAAGGCATTCTGTAGTGTAGACATACCCAAAGATGCCCTTTCTTTCTGTCTCAGAGGGGGGAGCTGTGTTAGTCTGTGACTTTAAACACAAATAGTTCTGTGGCACCTTAGAGACGAATAAGCTCATCTAAAGTGGATTGTGCCCATGACAGCTTATGATCCTATATATATTTTTGTTAGTCTCTAAGGTATCACAGGACTACACTTTCTTTCTGGGGAACAGGCTGAAATTCCTGGTAGGGTTCCCATGGAATAGCTTGCCAGCCTAACGCAGCAGGGTCTACCAAAATAAGTGATGCATAGAAACAATCATTACCACATGATGGGGCATTTACAGGACATGTGTCTCAAAGGCTATAATTTTGAGACAGTGAATGCAACCCGTGTCTTATTTGACAACTGCAGATGGGTTGTCACTAGCTGCGGGTGACTTTGATTGACAACTTTATGACGTACATTAACAAATTTAGCCAATAAATTACCCACAGGATTTATTTGGTGGATAAATTGGCCTCGCAGAAATACACTGCAGGTGGAGTGAAAGTCATGATTTTTTTCATTCAAAATCTTTTTTTATTTGAAGCTTTTTTCCTAAGAAAAAAAGGGTGGTCTTTTTGCTGGCAATTGGTAACTTGCACACCATTTTGGTTTTGAAAATGTTCCGTTTTTTTAAAAAAAACTGAAATTAAAAAATGTCAGTTTCAAAATGTTTTGAATTTTTGGTTGTAGTGTGAGGTTTTGTTTGCTGCTTGTTTTTTTCTACTTTTATCCCCATTGATCTTTTCCCCCCTTGAATGCAATGGAGTGAATGACCTTTCTTTTTTTTCTTTTTTTTTTTTCTTTTGCCTGTTTGTAACACTTTAGAACAGTTATAGAATGCTATTAGGAAAACAGAATCACACTTCAGCAGCCCAGCTGACCATGAATGTTCAGGGTTACCAATGAGTTCCAGCATGGAGCATGCAGGAGATCCTGGATCTGATTGCTGTGTGTAGGCAGAACTCCAAAGCAGCAGAAAAAATGCTGATATTTATGCCAAAATCACAAATGCAAATGAAGCATGGATTTAAATATCCCATGCTTCATTTGCATATTTGTGGTCTGAAAAAATGAGGAGTACAGTTCTTTCAAAAAAGGGTTTTTTTTTTCAAAAGAACCGCGTCTAGACTGCGCTTTCACTTTCGAAAAACCCTTTTTCAAAAAAGCGCTCGGACACGACTATGCAAATGAAGCGTGGGATATTTAAATCCTCGCTTCATTTACATTTTCATTTTGCCTCATTTACATTATTCTTTCGACAGAGGAATGTAGTTTAGACATGCCCTCTACCTGCACAGCGGGCGTTCCCTTGCACAGTGTGTTAACGTGTCTGAAATCCTCCCTGAACATCCCTACATTGCTCTCATCGAGGAACTCTTGAATCCTTCTCACAGGGTTCCTGGGGAGCCCTTCTTTCTTCTGTCCTCTACTGTAGGATACCTTCCCACGCCACACCAGCAGTAAGTGGTCTGGTGTCATTGCAGCACAAAGCATAGCAGCATAGGGTCCATGTTTCTGGGCACATTCACTCAGCATCTGCTCCCTCTGATTCGTTCTGATTCGAAGAAGACAGATGTCATGCATGTGAACCTGGATGAAACAGAAGAAATTCTGTCATCAACAGCACTGAGGCAATCCACCTCTGTTTGGCTGCCCTCTGTGCAAAGGGCTTGAAGGGCTTATCCCAGAGAACAGGCTCTTCCCTTTTGCACAGGAGGGGCGGGGTGAGCACACGCTGACCGCATGAGCCTTTACAACCATGCCTGGTAGTCTCCCCTCCCTTCCCCCTGGCAGGTCATTGAGAGTTGCATTCTCCTGGCGAACACATGCTGACCGCATAAGCCCATCCGGTCCCCTGTCCTTC
This sequence comes from Rafetus swinhoei, assembly GCA_019425775.1. NCBI lineage: Eukaryota > Metazoa > Chordata > Testudines > Trionychidae > Rafetus > Rafetus swinhoei. The sequence goes on along the minus strand of CM033445.1, from coordinate 20,086,729 downwards.
TCTGGTCCCACATGAATGTGACACCCCTTTGAAAATTCAGACACCTAGGCAATGTCTACACTACAAGGTTTTTGTGCAAAAACTTTCGTTTTTGTGCAAAAACCGGCAGAGTGTCCCCACCTCAAGCGTGTTTTTGCAAAAAAAAAGAAAAAAGACAGTAAATTCACAGGACAGAGGGCTTTTGCCAGTAGAATTATTCCTCTCCCCCACGAGGAATAACTCCTTTTTGTGCTACAGCTCTTGCACAAAAAGGCATGTGTGGATGCTCCACAGGGGTTTCTTGTGCAAAAAGAGCCTATCAGAAAAAGCACAGGTGCTCTGATGGCCATGCTGTGAATGGCAGTCAGAGTTTTCTTGCACAAGAGCATCCATGCAGTGTGGATGCTCTCTTGCGCAAAAGCACATCGCTTTTGCGATGCTCTTTTGAGGTCTGGACGCGCTTTTGCGCAAGAAGTTTTTGCAGAAGATCTCTTCTGCAAAAAGCTTCTTTCACAGAAACCCTGCAATGTAGACAAAGCCGTAGATACCCATGAGGGCTGTACTTTGCAAGCATTCGATCACACGTGTTTTCTAAGTGGAAGCCAAGGAGCAAGAACCCCAACCTGATACTTGCCTTACCTGCCACCCAACCGAGCCCAGCTGTCCCATGCTGTGCCGTGTCTACTCACCTGGTAGGCACTTAAAATGATAACTTTGGCCTGCCACATAACACATGCATTTTGGGCAGCACGGTGCATTGTAAAAGAGTGAACCTTCTGTGTTTCTCAAGGTATATTTTCTATAGTCTAATTCTGTAGCTTTTTCTCCCACCACAGTGACAACAATGACTCTGTTGCCTACTCCCTAAGATCCCCCAGCACTTTGGTTATCACCGATCAGAAAGCAAAGACATGCACGAGATGAATTGTTTAATGAGCAAATGGAAGCCACCCACAATGACCGAGCAGACCTGAACAAGTGGAGGAACGATATTACAGCTCAGATGCACCAAATATGAGGAGCGGAAAGCACGTAGGGGGCGAGAGGAGATCTGGAGGCTTGGGAAGGCGCAAACAGGGAAAAAATTTGGAGCACAGAGTCCCCCTGCACCCTGGAATAAACCAGCTTTCCTCCTCACCACGTTCCCTGGCCTCTTTTCTCCAAGGCACCCTAGAATTCAGAGCGGGGGGAAGGGTGTTGTCATAGGCAGCCTTTCACTCAACCCCTTTCAATATGCTCCATTTATTGCCCTGGTGTCTGACCACTCATAATGAGCAGCTAGGTGAGCCCACCCCCTCCTCCCCCCAAAATGGCACCCTTAGCCCCGCCTATACTCACCCCTGCATCCCCAGCCCCCTCCCTTAAGCCCCCTGACCTGAATCCTGCACCCCCACATCCACCCTACTCAGACCCTCCCACACCCACAGCCCCCTGTCCTGAGCCCAGAGAAGACATTCACCTTCAACTTTAAAAGAGGTTAAAGGGGGGGGTTCAAAAAAGTTTTAGAAGTGAAAAAGTGTTCTATTTCAAACCCTGCACAAAGAACATAACTTCGCACTGTTTCACAAATTTTTCGTATGGAGAGTTGCTATCCCAAGCTGTACTCCCTTATCCTGTAACATCCCCAGTGAAGGAAGTAATTACTCATGTGTGTGTCCTATGTCATCTCCTCCAAAAATAATGTACCATTGAAATCTAATTTCCATACAGTAAAGAAGATAAAACATTATTTGTTGGAAGAAAGTTTTGATTCTATGTCTTGGGAACATCTCCTTGAATTTTTATACACAAAGCAACAGTAAATTCAACATGATGTCTCCATGTTTCAAAATTCCCATTACATAGGCATTTATCTCTGAACTGTAGTTTCTGAAGTGCCAAGTGCTCTGTTAAGTAAAGACAAGCACAATGTTGAAGACAATATCTTTAAAAAATCATACACACAAAATACCCCTCCATAATATATTAAAAGTGGCAGAGAATGCTCTGACTAAGGGAAGAGAAGCCAAGGAACTTGCAAGAATAATGTTTCACTGCTAATAGACAAGGCTCCAAGTCAAGTCCTGTTTGAGGTTTTTTTTCTTCTTGTTTTAATTTAAACAGCTCTGAATTTCACAGAATAGATATCCAAACTGGTTCTGCTACTTTAGACTAAATGTGCGAAAATGCTGAATGACAGAATTACCTAAGGGTAATAAATCTGCCAAGTGTTTTGTTAAACAGCCGTTCAGTTTAAAACACATCTCAGAGTACTAGAATAACAATAGGCTACTGTACTATATAGCGCATTAATTATGTAGTTGACAAGAAAATTACCCTTCAAATCAACATTAGTAAAAACTTTACTAGATCTGTTTTGCTCTACCATTAAATATATTGTCATCCAGAGGTTTTACCGGCCTTTCTTCACAATTACGATTTAAGCAGCATGGCGATTAAATGTTTAAGCATGATTTCTTTGGTATATCACCTAATATAGTTGCCATCTTCCTAAATTTTACTATAACAACTAAATGCTTTGAGGATCTGCATTTTTAGTAGTTCTGGCCTTCTTTAGTATTGAATTTTGGTAAACATTAAGAGTTGCTTGAATTTGTCACATGACTACACAGCGGTGCTAGCTCGAAATAAGCTACACAATTTGAGCTATGCAAATGTGTAGTTTATTTTGCGCTTATTTCAAGATAGTCTATTTTGAATTTGGCACTGTCTACACAGTGCCAAATTTAAAAAATAACCCGCTATTCCAAAACGTCCCTTACTTCTCATGGAATGAGGTTTAAGGGGACAACGGAATAGCTAGCCTGTTATATTTCGATATTAACGGGCTTGCTGTGAAGACGCAGAACAGCTATTTTGGGATGCTCTGGTATCCCAAAATAGCATTACAGTGTAGACGTAGCCTAGAATATCTGCTCTTACAGATAGCTGATAACCAGTCTGAAGGAGAAGCATCAGTATTTGAAAAACTCTCCGACACAAGTGAAATGACAAGGAATGCCACATCTCGAAGGCAACACAAAGATATTGCAGATTAATTTGGGAAGAAAGAACAGTGTGAATAAACGCTGGTAGGCTGTGAACAAAATGAATGGTTTCTATCTATATGTGGCAAAGTAAAAATTCAGTGCATGAACAATAAAGAAGCAGTTATTTGACAGCAAGCTTTGTAGCTAATTAGTTCAATGACTAGGAAAGGCTCTCAAAACTAACAACTCACCCAATACTTCTTCACCCAAAAGATATGATGACCTACCTTTGCTGAATACATATTATTTTTCATCTCCCACATCAATGCTAACAGGCCAAGCCTTGAAGAGATACAAAATTTGTATCCACAAAAATGAGCTGTGGATAACTCCATCTACATCCACAGATGGATGAGGATACCTGCTGATATAAAGCAGATAGCCACACTTCTGCAGAGTTCTAGATGCAAAGTTTGTACGTGCATCTGCAAAAATGAACCACAGATATCTGTGTCTATGTTCACCAATGCAGATACCCGTGGCTGTCAAGCAGATATCCATGGTTTTGCAGGGCTCTACTAACAGAGAAGCCTGGTTTATCTGACTGTGGCCCACAGTGATGAAAAACTGACTCAAACCCCAAACTAGAAAAGGATTTCTGCACTAGCCACCATGTACAATGAGAATGTTATAGTGCATGCAAATCAGATTCCTATGACCAAGGATGGGCAATGCAAATCAGTTTCCCATGACCAAAGATGAACATAAGAATGGCCGTACTGGGTCAGACCAAAGGTCCATCTAGCCCAGTAGCCTTTCTGTCGACAGTGGCCAGCACCAGGTGCCCCAGAGGAGGTGGACCGAAGACAATGATCAAGCGATTTGTCTCATGCCATCCATCTCCAGCCTCTGAAAAACAGAGGCCAGGGACATCATTTCTATCCTCTGGCTAATAGCCTTTTATGGACCTAACCTCCATGAAATTATCTAGCTTCTCTTTAAACTCTGTTATAGTCCTAGCCTTCACAGCCTCCTCTGGCAAGGAGTTCCACAGGTTGACTACACGCTGTATGATGATTAGACACACACTCAAAACCAGGTAACTTTTTACTGTTTTTTTTTTTAATCCACATTCTTAGATTTTTAAAGTCTTTAAGGTGGGGAACCTCTTTTTGTACCATGAGCTCATCACCAGATGAAGTGGGTTTTACTCACGAAATCTCATGATACTATATATATTTGTTAGTTTCCAGGGGCATGTCTATACGAGGAAACGATTTCAAAATAAGTTTTTTCGAAATAACAACTCCCGAAATAACTATTTTGAAATAGCACATCCACACTACAAGGCACCATCGAAATAGTGCAGAATTATTTCGAAATAGCACATCCACAGTGATTGGCATCTGCATGGCATTTAAAGCCCCCCGGAAACACTTGGGGTGGAGCATCAGGAAAGCAGTCACTTCCTGTAGCTGCTACTTGAGGCTAGCTGAGCCTTGTGATTAAGCACAAGGCTCCCCTCTAGAGCCGTGTCTCAGACTCTTCTCCATTGCTTACCTCCTGGAGGGACAACAAACTCACATGGCATGCTCAGGTTGCCCTTGCAGACACCACAGCACTGACAACATGGAGCCGGAGCTGCTGAAAAGCAGTGCCAAGCTCTTACACCTCCTGCTACGACTCCTGGCACAGTTTTTTCTATTGGGCTTTTCAGGATCCAGTCCAGACACAGTTTTCAAACCATTTTTTTTAAAAAATGGCCATGCGAATGTAAACAAATGAGAAATCAATTGCTTGTGACTTCTAAATGAATGAAAAGGTTGGTGTATCCGCTAGTGTCTTTATTCATCTAAAACTAAAAGGAGTAGGGAATGGAATGTAAACTAAAGTAATAAATCTCGTATCCAGAATGGAGTAGTTTCCAATGAAGCTTTCAAAAAAAAACCAAACAGATAATCTCTTCAGATCCTTCCATGCTGCCAAGATAAATCGGCAGGACATGTTTGCGTTGTTAGATAGACCCTCTCTCCCAACTATTCAGTGTGACAAAGTTAATAATAGTTTCTATTTTAATCGTATGGAGCTGGGGTGAGGCCCCCATTGAAATTAAGTGTGAAACTCAGGTTTCGTCTACACTGACACATTTTGTCTCCAAAAAAACCCAGGTTTTTTTGTGACAAAAACCTCTGCGCATTCAAACGACAGTGTGACAAATGTTGCGACTTACGGCCATTTTTGACGATGAAAAACTTCCAGCTCCACGAGGGGACTTTTGTCTCTGCACTGTTGACAATCCTGTAGTGTGTACTAAGTAGGTTTTTGGTTGAGTTGATTGGACTCCAGCATGTATCCCACAAGGCTCTGCTTAGCCAATCTGGACATCACCTTGAACTCCACTGCCCTTCAGCCATGTAATGTTTATAGGCAAACAGATGCTTCCCTCCCATCTGCAAACCCCAGAAACTTTAACTCCACTTCCTGTAGCTGTAGAATATTATGTGGCGGTCCTCATGGAATCTTCTCAAGGTTTTTGGGGGGAAGAATCGGTACAGTCAGAGCTGCGAGTGACCTGTAGGAAATGGGACATGTACGGTCGCATTTCTCGAGCCTTCTGTGAGAAGGGGTATGAGCGAGACGCCGTGTCATGCAGAGCCAAGATCAAGGAACTCTGACAGGTGTACCAGAAGGTGAAGGAGGCAATCATCTGATTTGGTGCTGCACCCCAATCATGCCAGTTTTATAAAGAACTGGACGGAATCCTGGGTGGGGACCCCACGACCAAACCCTAGGACAATGGATAGTTCTCAGAGAAAAGAGCCAGAAATACTAGTCCTGGATACACAGACACAAGTTGATGAAGAGATTGAAGAGGGCCAGGAGGTAAGGGTCAATTCAGTGACAACCTGTGTGCCAGGTGTAATATAACAGGTCGTCTGGGACATCACTGTGAGGCTCAAATCAGGGTAAACTCCTTAGAGCCAGGGCTACTTACAGCCCAAGACTGGAGTCCTCCTCATAAGGCACCAAACCAATCACACAGAGCACTACAGCTGCCACCCTGGCCAGCAAGAAGTCTCATAAGCAATCCCCTTAGACAGGCCAGCTTTACCTGTGCCACAACCAGCACTGCTCTTTACACAGATGAGAGGTTAAGTAAACCAATCTCATCAACTCCAAACAGCTTCTCCTGGACCCAAAGGACCAGCCACAGTCCCAGATCAATGTATACATTAGATCTTACCCAAAAGTGTATGCTGGACCAATCCCTTAGAATCTACAATGAAAAGGTTTATTAATAAAAGAAAGAAAAAGTTGTTAAAGAAATTACATTACATACTTGGTGCAGGGTCTTAGCAGAGATGTAACCAACTGCCAGCTTAAACATCTCTGGAGTATATCCTATATTAGGATGGGTCAGCAAATCCTTCTGGGCCCTTAAACCCAGGAAGAAGCACTTGAACGTCTTCCAGTGGGTACCCCCAAGCTCTTTTTTACCACAAGAGAGCTTGGGAGGGAAAAGAGAGAAAGCAAACTGCAATCTCTGATAGTTGACCTCTCAGTCTTAGGCATGCACTCACAGACTTCCTGTTACCTTCCAGGACACAAGCATCAAATCATCCTCTTAAAAAAGATGATTTTATTAACAAAACAAAAATATATACTCTGTACCTATATAGTGTGGAGGGTGCAGAACAGCTTGTTGATGGGTCTGCAGATGGAGCAGGAATCTTGCCTGCACAACTCCATGAAGCTCTCACATAGGAACTCTTTGAACCTTCTCGAAAGGTTTTGGGGAGGCCAGCCTTATTCCATCCTCAATTTTAGGACACCTTCCCACACCAAGCCACCTGTAAGTGGTCTGGTGTCATTGAACTACAAAGCATTGCAGCATAAGGCCCAGGTTGCTGGCCACATTCCATCAGCATCTGCTCCCAGTCATGCTGTGTGATTTGGAGAAGACTGATTTCTCACATGGCAACCTGGAGGAAGCAGGAAAGGAAGCTATTCACATGCTCCCTGGGAGACTACATGTGCTGGACAGCCCTCCCCCCTTGGGCTGGGAAAGAAGCACTCTCCCGAGGAGGCCACATGGGCTGGACCGGGCGTATGCCGGACACAGCAGGAAGCTGCCCTCTCCAGTCCTCCCTCCTGCCTGCAGGATCCTGCCCTAGCTGGCCCCCTGCCGTGCCTAACTGTCTCTAAGCCAACTGCATCCCAATACTCCTGTAATCTGTCATCACTTACAATTACTTAAATCCCACTTTTACACTTTAAAAATCACTTTTGTTTATTATCAAATCCAGATTAAATAATTCCTAGGGTGGGGGAGGTGCACAACAGCTGTGCACATCTCTCTTTCATTGAGAAAGTGAGTGAACTTACTCTGTATAAAAGTTTTAGACAGAGCAAGCTCTTAAGACAGATTTATTTGTGGGTTGGGGGCTGTGCTTCTGGGTGCTGTCAAGTCTCGGTAAATGAGCCCTCCCAGGCTTCGTCTACACTGCCGGCCAAGCCGGCAGAGCCTATGCAAATGAAGTATGGATTAGCATATTGCCACACTTCATTTGCATAATGTATGCGGGCCAGTTTTGCGCAAGGGGTTTTTTAACACAAAAAAAGTCCACATTATTTGTTTTTGTGCAAAACCCCTCACATAAATTATGCAAATGGAGCACTGTGATATGGTAATCCATGCTTCATTTGCATAGGCTCTGCCGGCAAAGCCAGCAGTGTAGCTGTAGCCCCAGAGTTGAGCTGTTCTCAGTATCTGTGTTACTCTGCTGGGGCAATTATTCCAACTCTGTGCCTTTGCTAGGATAGACCAGAGCAGCTGGTGCAGCAGGACACGGTGGAGGGGCACTGCAGAAAGCAGGTAGGTGGGCTCAGTGGTATGATCAGCCCATCCAGTGACCGTCTCAAGGGGATCTCTGTGACCCAACCTGTCACAGTGAGTTCTTGTGTTTTATATGCTTAGAGTGTGTTAAAACACATGCCAGTGCTGCGGCTATAATTAAGGTTCAGTGGGTTGCTGTTTCCATTATAAAACCCAATGTTAAGGGTTTTATAAAGTCTGCAGCTCCAAATCAGATCAGGTTGAAACTTGACATTCAAGTTATTAGTACGGAGATCCAATTTGGGCTTATCTACTTAACAAAAATACGTTTAAACCCACTCAGCTGCTGCTGAATTAGAGAGGTCTAAAAACATGGGGGCACTTTTTCAGATGTTCTTTTCTCAGTTTTGAGGTTAAATGTACTCTCAGGACCTAATTGAGCTTTGGCTTAGGTAAGTATGGGCAACTCCCAATAACATTAACAGAACAGCTTGCTGTGTTTTGCTAGGACTAATTTGGCCATACATACTCCATATTTATTGGCAGGAATTCTTTTATATTGAATAAAATCAACAAGGAATCCAGTGGCAATAATTTACTAAGCTACTAGGGCATAAGCTTTTGTAAGATACAACTCTTTTCCTCAGATGTTGAAGAGAAAAAAAAGAAAGGAGGGGTTACAGAGATGGGAGTGGGACATCAGGGCTAATTAAATAAGAATGGATGTGGCTTATTTCCAACAGGGTTGAGGTGAGCATACCTGAATGGGAAAGTACCTGTTATAATATGAGAGCTGTCTATGGTTTTGTTTGTTGTTGTTTTGGGTTTTTTTGCCTGAGAATGGCAACTTGCTGTCAACTCACAGGGGCATAGCCAAACAGGATTATGGATTCACTTCACAACAGAGTTGATTAGGGATAGCTGCTTTTATTAATCTCACTACATCACTACTATTACTGAGTTAATACTGCCAAATGGTTACACAGCTACTGCAAAGTGACACATCAATAAGTGCAGGCAGAGCAATGCATAAGAGAGCAACAGGCACTTAGAAATGCTTATGCCCCTTCAGTCTGTGGGGAATCCCATTCCTGTCACCTCGCACCAGGCCACAGTGGACGTGGCTCCAGCTGGGGGAATCCAGGCCACCCTCCAAGGTCTTGGTCCCTGGTGAGACTCATCGGGCATGGGACTCCCTATACCAGTTATACTACAGCTGTTTACTGGGTGTGCGCATACTGGCCCAATGCCACTCTCAACATTCCCACGGGACTGAGAACTGAGGTCATGTTATTTATCCCATACTCAGCTCTCAGCTAGGCATGAAGGCCTGCAGCTGATGAAGGCCGCCTGATGAAGAATACCTGGTGTTTCTGCCTGCAGGGTTCATGGCTGGCCTAATGGAATAGAACTTTAACCCCTGCAGGGATACATATGGCTTACACTACACTTGCAAGTCAGAAACTGTGTCCAGGGAGGTTAAAGTGCTCCCTCGCTGTTTTTTGTATGTTGCCATTCTTAATGTCTATTTTGTGTCCATTTATTCTTTTCCCTCGAGACAGTCTGGTTTGTCCGATGTACACGGCAGAGGGGCATTGTTGGCACACGATGGCATAGATCACATTAGTAGATGTGCAGGTGAACGAACCTTTGATGTGGATAGCTGATGTGGCTAGGTTTTGTGATAGTGTCACTAGAGTAGATGTGTGGACAGAGCTGGCAACTGGGTTTGTTGCAGGGATAAGCTTCTGCATTAGTGTTTCTGTTGTGGGGTGTGAAGTTGCTGGTGATAGCCCCGCAACCTAACACAAATACCACCAACTTCACACCCAACCCTCCCCCTACAAAACTATCCAAATAAATTTATTCTTCAGTCAAGTCAGTGACATCCCCAAAACTCATACCAGTGATTCACTTCTTTCTCAGCCCAGGAATTCAGTAAGCCCTATCTTGTTTCAGGGGAATCTTTGTGGGAGAAAAGGTGGCAGTAACAATACAGTACATGTCTGGCAATCTGAGTGGAGTGACAGGGCATGCTGATAAAACATCCAGGTGTTGCTTTCTGAACGGTTTTATTGTACACCGTATTTCAACAAAAAACCGCTCAAGAACTCTATCCTTTGGAGGGATCAACAGCATAAATATAACTGAAGGCTACTGCATTGAGCCTGCTGGTTATAAATCAGAGGTGTACATTCCAGGTTGTACGGGAATGTGCGTGGTGTGCCTGACATGTACACTTATGAGATATAAGCAACCTTATCAGGAGAATTTCTATGTATTTGTCAACAAGATGTCAACCTTACTGTACAATGTGACCTTCTTCATCCTAGAGGTTGGCAGTAGGATAGTTGACTGCAGTTTTACATGTCCCAGGGACAGAAGACACAAGCAATACAAATACTGCCCCCACAACTATTTCAGGGCCTTGTGTACACTGGGTAAATTCACTGGCAGCATTATTCCACTACGGCCAGGTCTACACTACCAGAGGAAGTAGACCTAAGATACATACTCCAGCTACAAGAATAGAGCAGCAGGAGTCAACGTACCTTAGATCGAATTTCCACAGAGTCCCCACTGTGGGAGGTTGAAAAGAAAAACTCTCCCATCAACTTCCCTTACTTTTTGCAATCTGGTGGAGTCAACAGGGGCACCATCAGTGATCGATTTTACTAGTCTTTACTAGACCCGCTAAATCAAACCCTGGGAGCTTCAATCTTGGGGTAACTGAAGACAAGCTCTATAATTTAGCTATTCTGGAATACGTTTTTTCCCATATGGATACCCATTCTGAAATAAATGTGATTTGATTCTGGAATATTTACTCACTTTTGCAAGTAGAGTAATTATTCTGGAATATAGTCACATTTATTCTAGAATGGAGTGTCCACAGAGGGAGCTATTCTGGTACACAATTTCCTTGTGTAGCAAGTTGATCTGGAGATATGGACACACTCAGACCATGTCTTCACTCTGCAGAAGATCAACGCTGCCGCGATCGATCTTTTGGAGTTCAATTTAGCGATTTAGAGTTCTATTTAAGACTCGTTTAATCGAACTCAGAGAGTGCCCCTGCCGGCATCCGGTACTCCTGCTTTTGCAAGGAGTAAGGGAAGCCGATGGGAGCATTTGCTCACATTAGGTTCCCACTGTGGGTATGCCACCAAGCAGGGGCAGATGACCGTTTTGCGGGGCCCAGGGCAGCACAATTTTGCGGGGCCCCCCTTTGCCATGGCGCATGCACAGTGGCGCCACGCGCATGTGCGGGGCTTTTTGAAGCGCGGGGCCCGGGGCGGCTGCCCCGCTTGCCCTGCCCTATATCCGCCCCTGCCGCCAAGCTTGGTTTAAGGTAAATCGACTCCAGCTTTGTGTACCTTAAGCCAGGTTGCTGGGTCTAGTGTAGACTGGCCTGTGTCTAGTGTAGACTGGCCTATGTCTACAGATCTAGGGGACAATGTGTGTAATTTGAAAAACACAAGTAATTGATTTGTGAAGCATCTTCAGAAAAAAGAGCACATGCAGTTCCTCTACTATGACATTAATGGAGACAAAACTAATATTACAAACCTAATCTCTCAAGGCTATGCACACTGGATGGGATGGTGAGTGAGGTTTAGCCACGTCCACCACTACACAACCAAATGCAGAAGGAAATTTAAAGCATTTCATTTCTGTATTTAGATCTGCCGGGATCCTGCACCACTGACGCCAGATGTCAATGCGAGCAGGACTGAAATCTTGTGCCAAGGAAAAGATGATCAAGACACTTGAAAAAAATATTAAAATTATTAAAACAAATCCAATGAGAAATGGACCTTTTACTACCAATTCTGTGGAGGTATATATGGCAGAGAACAAGGAAGCCAAAGAGATAATGGATGAATGAAGTTCTTAATCATCAATTTATGGGGCATGGTTCTTCTCTTACCCTCATGAGAATCTACAGTCAATACAGTTACAACAGTGAGAGTAAAAAATCAGACCCAGGCATTTTACTACACATTCCCCCACCCCACTTGGATATTCATATAGCTTTTATTTATTTGTTTGTTTACTACCAGACTTACCAGCCCTGCCCAAGTCTGGCCCTGGGGGGAAGGGTTTCAAGACTCCCGCTGGTGCGCCCCCGGCTCACTGAGGATTGGAGGAGGGGGGGGTGCCCTGGAACTTGGCAGGGGTCTGTCTCAGGGATGTGGGAGGGGGATCCAGGCTGAGCTTTGGAGCTGGGGGTTGGGATCCTGGGGGGCTTACAGGCCTCTCCCAGGCCAGTGCTCCCTGGGTCCAGCCTGGGGAGGTGGGGTGAAGGGGAGGGCCACACAGGCCTCCTTTGCTAATACTCCCTGAACTGGATGAGCAGGCCACACAGGCCTCCCCCAGTGGCATTCCCTCGGACTGAGGGTCAAAGGGGAAGGGGGGGTCCTCGCAAACCTCCCCTGCTGCCGCTCCCCAGACCCAGCCTGGGGCCAAAGGGCAGGAAGGAGAAAGGGGGGGTCCTTGTAGGCTTCCCCTGGCATTGCTCCCTCGGCCCAACCCGGGAGGGTGGGCAGCAGAGGGGGCTGCACAGGCCTCCCCAAGCAGCACTCGCCAGACCCGGTGCAGGGAGGGGAGAAGAGGGGGCTGCACAGGTTGTCCCAAAGCAGCCACACTGTCCATCCCAATGGTGCAGGTGGAGGGGAGCACCCTTGGTCCTGTTGGGGCGGCTGGGGCTGGGCTGGCGGTGGCGGAGTCAAGGGGTCGTGGTTTTAGGCAAGGAGGTCCACTTGCCAGTGGCAGACAAGATGGCGGAGCCCCACCCCTAGCAGGCCATGCCATTGCTAGTGCAGCTGCCCACGTGGTCCCTCTATAGCTCTCCCCTCAGCTCACTGCCCCTAGTGGTCAGTATGAGGTTCGCAAACTCCCAGCCTTCCAGGGGCCAGTTCTCTTCCCCTCCAGACCACCCCCTCAGGCCACCCAGGGTCTGTTCACTAACCCTCCCTCCCCCCGCAGGCCACCTGAGCAGCCCGCCTGGGGCTTGTTCTCTCTTCTCCCTCCGGTGCTGTGACCAAGGGCCAGGAGCGGGGAACGAGTTTGGGGTAGGGGGGCTCTAGAGCCCCAGCCCTGCTGACCACCCCCTTGGTGGTGTGGCGGCCCCCACTGGACACTCTCAGTATCACGCTCCTCAGAACAGCAACTCCTCCCCTTGCATGTTATGGAGAACTGTCCCTTTCCCAGGGCTTCTGGTTCTCCTGGCACAACCAAACTCTGGCTTTGCTTTAAGTTAGGAGAAGAGGAAGCTGTTTACCACATTCGATGGCCCTGGCTCTTACTCTTTGGGAGGAGTTCCTGAACAAATGGACTGACAGACACACAGACAGAGAAGCTGGCAATGCCTATGAAGGCTAATGATGATAAATCACAACAAAATGAGAAGGTGAACCCATTTAACTTGCTAAAACATCTCAAATGTGTTATGGAATGTTCAATATTGATTTTGATTCAACTAGACCTTCATTAAAATTATCTGTTCTACCCAGCTGCCAAATATACCTGCTCAATAATATCCAAATTCATTGCGTTTTATTTTAATCATATTTCATTTTAAAATTTAATTTTACCCACATATTAGCTTCATATTACTTATGCAAATATAGGCTTTATGGCTATATTAGCTATAATTCGTTATTTTCCCCTACTGCCTGAGTGAAGGAATTTGTACCTTTGGAGAACATCCAGCATTTTTAATTGATGATAGGTGAGTCTACATTTCATTCAAAACATTTGCACATACAAATGAAATACCATTAGCATAAATTTCTAATATACTTCCCATACTTAGGGCTAGTTTGCAACTTAATCTGTAGTCCAAATGAGGGATAATGCATAGAAGCAACATCCTAGGAGCAACCTAGCAAGGGAAATATGGCTCTCACAATTGGCACTGAAGGGAATTAATCCCATTTCCATTCTGCTCCATTTTATCTGTGATGGCTGGTAGGTTGGGGAAGTGTAGAGCCAAAATTCCATCTAGTCTCCACCTCTCTTTGCCCATCCATCAGCTCCCCGCAGGTGGAAGATGATAGTAATGACTGTACCATGTCTACTTTCCCCACATGGTGTAATGGACAGGAAGAGTGCTGACCAGCACCCTGTGACTAAGGGGTTAACTCAGGTAGCTAGCAAAGGTTTTGGCTGGGGGGCTGGGAGAACCAATCGAGATCGAGGGTTGAAATTTGAATTGGATATAGGTTCCCTGCCTGCTTCTTTGTGTGGAAGAGATAAACCAGGGGTTGAGAGACAGAATGATTTAAACCCAGGGAGGACTACCATGTCCCCATGGAATTCAGGGTATGGGAGAGGACTGAACAAAGAGAAAATTAGAAGTAAGTAACCAGGAAATGTGAATCCAGTCACGTTCAGGGCAATTTTTCTTTATTTTGTGGTTTGGTTTGAACTGCTCTGTGTGAATCTATACCACCCTTCCCCCTCTTCCATCTAAGATTGTACCAGAGTTTTTCTGTTCTAATTTGTTTTCCCTAGTTGCTCTGTAACATCTAGCAACCAAGCATGCTCTCTCCAGTTTAATCTTTGGCTTTGTAATAAAAATCACTTCTTTTAAGGCGATGATTTGATTCTTGCACCCTGGAAGGTCTGTCTGTGGGTATCTGCAGGCCTCTGACTGAGGGGTCAGCTACCAGAGACTGCAGCTTGTTTTTCTCTTTTCTTTTTTGCAAGCTCTTTTGGGGTAAAAGAGCTTTGGGTTCCCTTTGGGGGTGATTTCAAGTTCAAGTTCACCCCCGGTTTTTGGGATAAAAAGCACTTGATGGTGACAGCAAATCTCCCAATATCTGTGTATTGAGATTCTGGGGGGAAGTTTTGATAACCAGTGTCTATAGGGGCAAGGTTTTGAGCATTTTGTGGGCCCCCACCTTCTGTACTCTGAGGGTACATCTAGACTACATTCTTCTTTTGAAAGGAGATATGCAAATTTGGTACTAATTTACATATCTTCTTCTGATCACTTTTTCAAAAGCTTTTTTTTTTTTCGAAAAAGAAAGCAGTTTAGACACGATTCTTTCAAAAAAACCCACCTTTTTCGAAAGAACTCTGCACGCCTCATTTTTGAGGAAGAAGGGTTCTTTCAAAAAAGGGGCTTTTTTCCCCTAAAGAACCGTGTCTACACTTTTTGAACCGTGTCTTTTTTAAAAAAAACGCTTTCGAAAAAGCAATTGGAAGAAAATATGCAAATTAGTGCCAAATTTGCATATCTCCTTTTGAAAGAAGAACATAGTATGGATGTACCCTGAGTGCCAGAGTGGGGAACAACCCTGAAACATGGACTCAGTCTCTGGGTTGGTATCTCCTTATCACCAAATCAAAGGGAACATCAAATCTCTGTTCCAAATGGCAAAACTGAGGACACTATAGCTGTTGGAGGGGGAAAACCTTGGGCATTTTCAATCAACCCCATTTATTTGCATCTCAGTATTAACCTCACCTGAAGCCAGGTCTACGCTATGTGAGAAAGTCAAACTAAGATGCGCAGCTCCAGCTATGAAAATAGTGTAGCTGGAGTCAAGGTACCTTAGTTCGGTTTTCTGTGGTATCCCCACTGTGGGAAGTCGATGGGAGAAACTCTTCTGTCAACTTTCCTTACTCCTGGCAACCTCATGGCATACCAGGGTTGACAGGGGCACCATCAGCAATCAATTTAGTAGATCCTTACTAGACCCGGTAAGAGTTCGGTCCTGCCCAGTGCTCAAGTCTGTACTTCCTGGCCCAGCAGCCCTTTTAAGACCAGGGGCCTGAAGGCGGGCCGGCAAACAAACAGCTCTCCAAGTCAAATGGTGGCATTGGCCCTGTTCAGAGTGGGGCAGGCAACCAAACAGTTTTCACAGCACAAGTGGGAAGGGGGAGACTGCCACCCAATATGGGAGTGGCAGGGGGGACGTGGGCCCTCCCTACTCCACCGTGTCCCGGCCCAGGGCCTTACAGTGGCAGCCTTGGCGTCCCCTGGGGTCAGCAGGGAATCCATTCCGAAACATGCTGACAGCTTAAAGGGTGATCAGGTTCACCTGACCGTCCCCCGCTTCCCCTGGGCCACTTCCGAACTCCCCCTCAGTTTGTACCTGGTTCCCAGGCAGTAGCGGGTTCACAGGGTCTGTATAGTCCAAGTTTAGGAGTAGGGAGAAAAGGTCTCCTCCTCAAGGCCTGGGCCTGGCGGCCCCGGCCAGTCGTCCACCTCGGCCAACTCCTTAGCGTCTCCAGGGTAGGCCTCAGCTCCCTCCGACAGCTGGCTCCCTACTGAGCTTCCGGGCTCAGCTTTTATACTTCCTGCCCCTCCCCGCAGGCCTCTGCGGACTTAAAGGGGCAGGCTCCGTCGCTGCCCACCCAGGCTCAGGGCGGGGTTCTTCCTCCTCGTGGTCAGTGAGTGGCCAACCGTGCTCACTACAGACCCGCTAAATCAAACCGCAGAAGACAGAGCTCTAGAGCGGTGATTTCTGGGTAAGTATAGACAAGGCCTAAAAGATATGATCAGTAATGGGACGTTGCAATTACAGACATGTGTGGTGGTCAAAATAACTGTATGTTCACAAAGGGCCCTTTACCTCTTCTGTACTCACAACCATGCAGAATCAGGCCTTAATTTCTCTGAAATATTAATATAGAATGTTGAGCATATTTCTTTGTGTTCTAAACAGGATTGTATGAATTAAGAACAGATGTATGTTTACTTTATTATGTCCCTAGTCACATAAAGACTCTGGGTATCTTCCCCCATCTCCTAGAGAACAAGACATTTTAATTAACCAGTTATATTAGTAAAAAAGCAATCTAATTTCTAGGTCAAACAATAGTGTGGCACAGCTATTAGAATCAAATTAGCAAGATGTACCTGTGTTTTCCTTTCGCATGCCAAAACGACCTCCAGTGCAGATAATCAGCCTGGCTTCTCTGTGGCAATGAAAGACACAAGTGCAACAAAATAACAAGCCTGGGATCAGGAATATGAATTACTCCTTCCCACCTGTCTGCCCTCCAACAGTCCAGATTTATAGAAGAATATTCACAATGTCTGGGGTTTTTTTTAGCTTGGTTTAGAAAAATCTATCAAATAACCACAAATACTTACAAAAGGAGAGGAAGACATGGGACGGGGCCTCCGGTGGTTCAATTCTTGACACAGCCACAGGCTTCCTGGGTGATCTTGGATGACCTCTCTGTGCCTCACCTCCCCAATGGTAAACCAGGGAAACGATTTCTCTTGCCCTCTCTCTCTATCTTGTCTATTTCAAGCATGAGCTCAGAACAGGAATGTGTATTTGTGCAGGAGCCACTACAAAGGAGCTCAGATCTTGACAGGGCATTTAAGGTATACTTGAGTATAAATTAGGGCTGCCAATGGGAGGAGGGCAAGCTGGCAGCTGCCCTGGGGCCAAGCCAGGGGCCAGTCCTAACCAATTGGCGGCCCCAGTCAACTGTCCAGCTCACCTATAGGGTTGCCAGATGGTTTCAAAACAAATACCGGACAAAAATTTGTCAACCAAAAAAAAAAAAACCGCTGGGGAAAAATTGTTGAGCAAAAAAAAGGAGGGGGGGGTTGGGGAGTAACCAAGGAAACCTGGGGGGAGGATTCGGAGGGTTGGGCCGAAATGTGGTCATGGCCCACCCCTAAGACCAGCTCTGTCTGCGGCCCCTTGAAAATGGCAGCCATCCCAAGGGGTTTTGGCACCCTAAGTGAACTATTACTTTGGTGCCCCCCTCTATTCAATATAGAGAAAAAAAGAGAAGTCTGAAATGAAATGTTACGTTTATGGACTTGGCATTTGAAAGGAACAATGTAAAAGTAGAAAAACAAATATTTTTATTGATTTTTTTGTTACTTTTCATGCATCCGAACACAATTACACTCTACTTGTGAGCAGAGTTCCTCTAAGCTGTGCAGCAGCACAGTTTCACAGGTGATTGGTCAGCCCCGCCCAGTCAGAGGCTCAGGGCGGAGCTGACTGACTGGGTGGGGCTGACTAATCAGCTGTGAAGCTGTGCTGCCCCCCAGCTGAGAGGGAACACTGCTTGTGATTCTCCTTTTAACCTCTAACCGAATTTCTCAAGTCCAATACAATTCCAATTCTTCATGAGCCCAGCTCCTTTGGGATCCTGGCTCCTCACACAGCAAATCAACTCTTATGGGTGTCTGACCGGTCTTCAATAAATGGTGAGCAACATTGACTCAGCTATAAGACCGACCAATACTGGGCTACTGAGAATGACTGAACTGCCAGACCCCCGTCCCCAGGCAGCAAACCCAGGCGGGGCTCTTTTGAAGCTATGTGGTGACACAGTGTAACAGAATTTACATACACAGCCGTGCTCCACAATGGGGAATGAATATTGTACTTGTCAAACAGGACACTGTTGCCATGTCAGAAGCTGAGTTCTATTATTTGATACCTTTGTTTATAAGAGGTAACGTATTAACATAGATATTTTAAATAGAGAAAAAAATTCACTACTGTCTAATTTGGTGTCCCATAAAACCTGGTGCCCTAGGTCTATATAGCTGGGCTAACCCTGCTACTGGGCTTGTTATGAGCAAGGTTTGTAGTTGTGTCAATGGCATTACTCACAGACACACTTCCAAGCTTTTTAAATGGTACCAAACATCATATTGAATTTGATTGGTCTCTGTCATTCTATGGGGATGAGGGTCTGATCCAAAACCCAGTCAAATGGAAAGGCTGCCAAAGACTTTGATCAGGAACTTAGAGAGTGATTTCCAAAAGCACTAAGGCCCAGCTCCTCAAATATTTCAATGGGAGCGAGGCAGCAAATGCCTTTGAAGCTCAGCAGAATTTGTGCACTAAGGCCCAGGTCCTCAATCCAAGTGATGTCCCCAGGTCACTTTTGAAAATTCCTGATTTAAGCAGAGGTAAATTGTCAGGACCGGAAAGCAGCTGAGGCTTTGCTCCTGGACTTTCACATTGGCCTAAGTCACAACAAAGTGAAGATTTCAGGATTTGGGGCAAAGATTGTAAGAGCTTTCGGGCAGTGACTGTATTGTGCATGTTTCTCTAACTTACCCTCGCTAAATACTAATATATAGGTAGGTATGTATGTCAATATGGTATGAACATTATTATCGTCGTTGTTGTTCTTCAAAAGAAAAAAATATTGTTTTACCATTTCTCTCTCTGATGGAAGAGTTTGAGCCTTTATTGTAAAATATAAAAACAAAATAAAGGCAGATACGATTCTGAAGCCTTGAGTCAGTTTTCAACTATCCAGGACATATTCTCACGGAAGTCAGTGGAAGTTTTGCCAACTTTTGTAAAGAGACAAGTATGTTGCAATTTAACACACCTGACAGGAGCCAGACATGGGGGAAATGCTGAACACCCCACTGTGTGAAAATCAGGAATTCTAAAGGTATCTGAAGTTGAGAATCCAAAAATGGGGACATCCACAATACGTCACCACTCTTGAAATTTTAGATTCAAAACTAAAAATAACCGCTTTTGAAGTTTTCAACAAAACGAAATGTATTTTTTACTTTGTGCCAACAGACTGTGCTCCACAGCGTTACTGCCTGACAACAGTGTGCAGCAAACTGACTCCATTTGAAAAGCAATCTGGATTTGTCTGAATAAGACATTTATCCTTCAAAGGCCAGGGCACTAGAGCACGAGGCCTGTGAAAGCTAACAGATCAATTGTGCTTAACCCTTGAACTACGCAGCATTATTGCATCTTCCACAGTTCCGAAGGTGTAAAACCTCTTCTAAGCACAACAATAACAAATTCTACCATGCAGGAGAACAGCTGAAGTGGAAGAAATATGTTAACCACCGCTGTAATGGGCTAGTGCCTGAATTCTCAAGACATACAGCCCTTATTTCTATAGTGCACCATATGTTGCCTTAGCATGATCCTCAATGTAAGGTTTTCACTAAGATGTGAAGTAATTGTACCCCTAACAACATCAGGGAAATGCCCAGGATTAGTACTGACACATTTCTCATCTGTTCTGATGTACAAAGTGAATAATTTCCTTAAACAATGTGGTAGCTCTTAAAGGTGCAGTCCTTCCACAGTTCTGAAGCCAAATTTAATCTGTATGGGTATGTCTACACTAGCCCCCTAGCTCGAACTAGGGAGGCTAATGTAGGCTTTTGAAGTTGCAAATCAAGCCCAGAATTTAAATATCCCGTACTTGATTTGCATCTTCCTGGCCGGTCACCATTTTTTAAATTTACAAGTCCGGACTAACTGCCCGTGTCTACACGTGGCAGGGACCCGGTAGTTCGAAATAAAGCCCTAGTTCGAACTACCTGTTAAACCTCATTCCAGGAGGAATAACAGGTAGTCCGAACTAGGGCTTTGTTTTGAACTACCGGGTCCCTGCCACGTGTAGACACGGGCAGTTATTCCGGGCTTGTAAATTTCAAAAATGGCGATCGTTGAAGATGCAAATCAAGCGTGGGATATTTAAATCCCGGGCTTGATTTGCAACTTCGAATGCCTACATTAGCCTCCCTAGTTCGAACTAGGGGGCTAGTGTAGACATACCGTATCAGAGCTCAAAAGATAAATGATGCTTCCTGGCTTATTTGGAATACCATGCGTTTCAGCTGTTTTTATTACATTGCCAGACTAAAAACCCTTACACTCAAGAAGAGCGTTGATAGCAATGCAAAGCATCCTTACTGCCTTTCTGATAGAACTGTTCTGCTGTGTTTCCAAAATGAACAGAGTTGCTCTCTTATTGCAGCATAAAATACTTTTATACATTTTCAATTGAGCACGCCCTGCTCTTACATCATTCAGGATACCACTTAGCTAGCCTCCTTACTTTTCATGTAATAAATGACCACACAGCACTGGATTAAACCAAATATTCCAGCAAAGGCTGATTAAAGACTTATCTTCTATGATCACTTAGGCCTGGTCTACACTAGGACTTTATATTGACTTTAGCCCCATACGGTCAATTTTCTAAGTGATGTGTCCACACGACCAAGCCTGTGCTTCAATCTTAAGGGCCATGGAAGTCGATTTCAGTACTCCTGCTTTTCACAAGGAGTAACTCTATTCCTCACCTTGCAAGGTCAAATTTATAGTAGCATAGATGCAGTGTTGCTGGAAAGTTGACACTGTTGGCTTCCGGGAGGCCTCCCGCAGCTTCCCACTCTGACCAGAACTTGCACCTCTGCTGCTCTCCCACTGTGCACAAAAAGGTCCAGGGACAGTAGAAGGGCCTTTTCTGCATGGCCCGCATTGCAAGCCCATTCTTGAATGAGCAGAACACCATGGCACACATGGAGATGACTTTGAGTAATCTGACAAAAAGCGTGAAGACTTTGAGGACTTCTGCTCCCACCGGCTCTAGTACCCAAGGACGCAGAAGATCACCAGCACGGAGTATCCAGGAGATCTTGAACCTCACAGAGGTGTGAGGAAATGAAGCCATCCTCACTGAGCTCCAAACCAGCAAGAGGAACACTGAGATTTACAGCAGGATTGCAAGCTGTATGATGGTTGCTTGAACCACGGGAGCAAGGGATAGGCTGGGTCTCCAAGAATCACTATTGGCATTTCCACCTCTCCGACTCTGATTTTCTGGTCAGGGAAAAAATGTGCACATTCCAGTGTGCTTTTTCACAAGAAACAGGAGTTCTGAAAGATGCGGGCATCATGCACCTTTCCCGACCATCCCACAGTGATGTCGGTGAAACGGCCCTTGTGATCCATGAGCACCTGCAGCATCATGAAGAAGTGCCCCTTGTGGTTGATATACTTCATGGTAAGGGGTTCTGGGGCCAAGATGGGGACGCGCATGCCATCTATGGCACCACCGCAGTTAGGGAAGCCCATCGTAGCAAACCCATCCGCTATGGCATCCACGTTTCCCAGAGTCACGATCTTCGGTAGCAGAATGTTATTGATGGCCTTGACTACTTGTATGACCCTGTAGATTGCCCCACTCTGGACTGATTCCCCACTGAATAGTAGCTGTCTGGTGGCAAGTGACACACGCTTCTCCATGGTCAGAGTGGGTCTCCGTTGGCTATTCTGGTGCCTCAGTGCAGGGGCAAGCCATTCACACAGTTCCAGGAATGTGGCCTTGTGCATTTGGAAGTTCTGCAGCCACAGCTGATCGTCCCATGCCTGCATCACAGTGCCGTCCCACCAGTCTGAGCTTGTTTCATGGCACCAGAACTGGTGTTGCACTGTGTCCAGAGGACTGACTGGCAGGTGTGCTAGCTACTTGCCCAAGTAGCGCCTCCATGCCATGCCAAGCTTGGTCCTTGTCCTCTTCCTGGTGGAGAGACATGCGTATGTGCTCTGCGACACCCAGGAGCATGACAATGCTTTCCTGCCAACCAGGTTCCATGCTTATGCTGCTATGGCATCCATGCAGGCAATCAGAGCACCAACAGGCACAAACACATTGCCTCCCCTTTACCCCACACAAGGAGGGAGGGACTAGATAAGTCCCTTATAGGACGCTGTCGACATGTGCCCCGGTTTTGTTCAACATCTTTATTAATGACCTGGATGAGGGGATGGATTGCACCCTCTGCAAGTTCGCAGATGATGCTAAGCTAAGGGGAGAGGTAGATACCCTGGAGGGCAGGGATAGGATCCAGAGTGACCTAGACAGATTAGAGGATTGGGCCAAAAGAAATCTGATGAGGTTCAACAAGGACAAGTGTAGAGTCCTGCACTTGGGACAGAAGAATCCCAAGCATTGTTACAGGCTGGGGACCAACTGTCTAAGTAGCAGTTCTGCAGAAAAGGACCTGGAGGTTATAGTGGATGAGAAGCTGGATATGAGTCAACAGTGTGCCCTTGTAGCCAAGAAGGCGAATGAAATATTAGGGTGCATTAGGAGGAGCATTACCAGCAGATCTAGAGAAGTGATTATTCCCCTTTATTCAGCTCTGGTGAGGCCACATCTGCAGTATTGTGTCCAGTTCTGGGTCTCCCACTATAGAAAGGATGTGGAGGCATTGGAGAGGGTCCAGCAGAGGGCAACCAAAATGATTAGGAGGCTGGAGCACATGACCTATGAGGAGAGACTAAGGCATTTGGGTTTGTTTAGTCTGCAGAAGAGAAGAGTGAGGGGGGATTTGATAGCAGCCTTCAACTTCCTGAAGGGAGATTCCAAAGAGGATGGAGAAAGGTGGCAGATGGCAGACCGAGGAGCAATGGTCTCAAGTTGCAGTGGGGGAGGTCTAGGTTGGAAATTAGGAAAACTATTTCCCTAGGAGGGTGGTGAAGCACTGGAATGGGTTCCCTAGGGAGGTGGTGGAATCTCCATCCCTAGAGGTTTTTAAGTCTCGGCTTGACATCCTGATTTAGTTGGGATTGGTTCTGCTTTGGGCAGGGAGATGGACTTGATGACATCCTGAGGTCTCTTCCAGCTCTAGGATTCTATTATTCTAGCCACCCGCTGCAGAGTTTTGCACCCAGCAGACACCTCGAACATAGCCCAGAATGCAAAGCAACCCATGGCGCCTTGCTCTCAGAGTCAACAGGAGGCTCCCTAATGGGGACTTGCTACTTCAGACTACATTCGATTCTTCCCTGCAGTGAGGACACAGACCTCCTTCGACTCCGTAAAATCAGGTGGTAGAAAATCGACCATATTAGATTTGACCTTATCTCGTAGTGTAGACGTGCCCCTACTGACAAAGAGACATACAGAAGAGATCCAAAATACTTCTGAAGGTCATTCAGCTCCCATCACACGACCTTATGGCTGAATGCATCTGCTTCCGCTAAATACCTATCATTAATATTTTTAATTGACCATTTCCATAGAGAAATTAATGTTGGTTTGCATTCTAAAACCTAAAGATATTTTCCAGACAATGATAGTATTTTTGTACTCATCGGAGAACACTTAAACAAGAACACTTAAACATACCTTAATCATTTCTTTAGTCCTTTGCTAGGTAGCATATATAAACAATTGTAAATTTATAGAGCAATATTTCTTCAAAAGTTAATATTGTTGCTGTATTTCACACAAGGGGCTGACTTTTCTCTTGCTTTGAACTATTTTACTTGTAAAGCACTCTGAATTTCCCCTCAGTTCTAAAAGAAAGCCTTGGGTTTGCTGCATTTTTTTTCTTGTCCACTCACTCCTTCAAGTCACAATGGTGGTCCAGATATTAAGACTGGTATTTATAATCATCCATGCTTATACTTCACACAACAGGAAGTGCTGACAGAAATGAATTCAAGAAATCACAATCATTGATTGTGCTGGGTTCTTTATGTCTGAACAATCTTTCTATCGCTGCATAGTGCATTTGCATTTCTGACATTATGATCGGTGCAGGTTTTGAAACCCATTGGCTTTAAAAATGTTTGAATAGAACCCTTCAACATTACTTAAGAATAAAGATTCAGGGCCAAAGTCTCTAATGGTGTAAATTCATTATTTAAAACCAGTAGGGAAGATTACTCTTTGTATGACAGACATGTCAGCTCAGACAAGAATGCTCTGATACTGAGTTTAACAACTGCTTGCACATTAACAGATTAATCAGGAGAAGCATCTTAAGGCCTGAAGGAAGTCCCAGCCAGACAGAAGAATGGCATCCTACTTAAAAGCTGAGATCTAAAGGTTGCAGGAAGTAAAGTCAAAGAAAACAGGGGAAGGGGTCCTCAGGTTTCCACAGGAGAGTGTAAATTGGTAGATCAAGGGAACTAAGTCATTATTTGGTTTAAGTTGCACAGTCTGGATCTTGGATGGTCCAAAATTCAGTGTTTAACCCTCTAATTTGGTATTGAATTCATCTCAGTATTTAGCTACAAAATGCTTTAATAAAGAATGCTAAATTACATGCAAGTCACATTAAGAACAATCAGTCCCATACGACAGGGAATCTGGTAGTTCATAAATGAGATGCAAATTCATTTTTACGGGTGCACTATAATATGCCAATTATTTCAGAGCTCTTCAATTATGCAGTTTCAAAAAAGCAGAATTGCTTTAAACTTTCTTTTTACAAGCAGTTTTAAGTTTTTTCCAGATCTTTCAGGGGGAAAAAATACATCTGCATTATAACCAGCCCAAAAAATACAGGCCAAGTCACATGAGAAACATAAACATAAAAGAATAAGTCAGCTGGCAAACTGCAAAGGTAGCAGAAGTGCAGACAATGGTCTGTCAGTATCCTCGTCAATTACAGAGACTCAGTGGGCCATCCTATGGCAAACTGATATAGCATTATGATTGCTTATCATAACATTATGGTACCTTTGCAGCCTGATTGATATATTGGGTGTATACAGAAATAATGCTATGGAAATCATGCACATTTTGGCATTTGAGTCTGGAAGAGAGCCCATTTTCCTTGAGGAAAGGTAGGTTTATTACTGCCAGTAGTCCTGCCCTCTCGTTTCTCAACCAATAAGTAATTCAGCTCAGTGATTTGCATATAAATGGCCTCTGTTTTCAATTGGGCCTTGGGTTGCTTTCTCACCAAAGACCCACCAACATGGGAATGTTATCTGAAGTCTCTTGTACTCTTGTGGTATGGAGAACCAAGACCTGCCTAAAAAAAATCATGCAATAGCAAAACCAATCTGGCTGGCCCATGATTTATGCAGAAAAGGATAATATTGAAAACCTCTTATCCAAATTCTTTCTGGACAGTTACATAATCTAGAACAAAAGCTGGATCCAAATCAGTCTTTGGTCTGGTGTTAGTTTTGCAAAAGCACACTCCAGCGCTGGATGGTTTGCAGACCAATGCACAGCTTTCTCCTTTTGAGGGCTGGCTCTCAGTTTGGAGTCTAAGGCTACGTCTAGACTTCACGCCTTTTTCGACAGATACTGTCGAGAAAGCCTCTGTCGAAAAAGAGCATCTAGCTTACATTATGCGGATCGAAAAATCGATCCGCTTTTTCGAAAAAGAGCGTCCAGACTGCTGGACGCTCTGTAGAAAAAAGAAGGCACCCGGAATCGGTTCTGGCAGGGCATGGGGGCAGCATTTACTTCCTGGTGCTGCTGCCTGCCCTTTGCAGAGATGCGTGCTTAAAGGAACCCCCCCGAACAGCCGTTGCTCTGCTCCTACAGCTGCCTTGCTTACCTCCTAGAGGGACACAGTGCTTGCTGTGAGTGCCCTGCTTCCTGGGACACCACAGCAGTTTGGGTTTTTTTGGAGGTTTTTCTGATTTTAATCCCTTTTTTTGCCATGGAGCCAGAGCTGCCCCTGGGCAGGAGATGGCCCCACTCCATCATTCTGCAAGTTCTGCTGCATCTGCATGACACAGTCATGATGCTCCTTCCCCATCTGGACCTGGACCAGAGATATGAAAGCTTCACCCAGAATGATGGACCAATGCCCTTGCCTCCAAACTTCTTCCTGGAGAGGCATTTTTGGAGGCTTGACACCAGCTCCTACTGGTGGGACCGGCTCGTTATGGCATTGCAGGACGACCAGTAGTGGCTCCGCAACTTCCAGATGCGGAAGGCCACGTTCCAGGAGCTGTGTGCCTGGCTCGCCCCTGCTCTCCAACGACAGGCCACGCACCTACGCCCCACCATCCCCCTGGAAAAGAGGGTCGCTATTGCCCTCTGGAAGCTCTCAACGCCCGACAGCTACCGCTCCGTGGGACACCAGTCTGGCGTGGGCAGGTCTACTGTCGGGGCCGTCTTGATGGAGGTAAATCATTCTAAGGGGACAGTCACTGCTGGGGTTGTGAAAAAGGGGGACTGTCAGGAAAGGGCAAGGAGGAGTGGGGGATGGGGTGGAGTGAGAGTAGGAGGGAGCTCCTCCACTCACCCTGTGCTGCTCGGGTGTCCTGAGGAGAGGATTTCAGGGTGTTTGGGGGGGCAGGTTGGGGGTGTTCTCCTCCCAAGGGCTCAGGCACCCCTTCTAACATTTTTTTTGTCTGTCTATTTGTCTCTTTCTGCAGGTGGTGAGGGCCATCAGTTCCAAGCTGCTGAACAGGCTCATCCGTCTGGGAGACCTGGACACCATCATGGCTGACTTCGCTGCCCTTGGCTTCCTGAACTGTGGAGGAGCGGTCGATGGGACACACATCCCAATCTGTGCACCGCCCCATTGAACAGCCCAATTCATTAATAGGAAGAGCTACTTTTCAATGGTGCTCCAGGCCCTGGTCGACCACTGGGGACAGTTTACTGACATTTGTATTGGGTGGTCGGGGCGGGCACATGATGCCTGCATCTTCAGGAACTCCTACCTCTACCGGAGGCTGCAAGCAGGAACATTTTTCCTGCATCGGGACCTTGCCCTTGGGGATGTGCACATGCCGGTGTGCATTGTAGCAGATGCCGCCTACCCGCTGATGCCGTGGCTGATGAAGCCCTACACCGGCCACCTGGATGTGAGCAAGGAGCAGTTTAATGTTCATCTTAGCCGAGTTTGCATGCAGGTGGAATGCACATTCGGACGTTTAAAAGGGAGATTCCATTGCTTGCTCACGCAGCTAGAAATGGGGGAACGCAACATCCCTGAGGTGGTGGCCGCGTGTTGCGTTCTCCATAACCTCGTGGAGAGAAAAGGGGAGGCCTTCCTCCCAGGGTGGGGTACAGGTGCTGATGGTGCGGAGAGGCAATTTGAACAGCCCCGGACAGCTGCCATCTGCCAGGCTCACCAGTCTGGCGTTCGCATCCGGGAGGCCCTTAGGGAGTGATTCTCTGAAGGAGCCCACTGAGTCTCCCGAGGGTCTCCTCTATGGGGTCTTGGCCCTGGCCCAATACAACCTTCCCTCCATAACCCTCACCCTGACCCTCTTTCTAGAAATAATAAACACCAGGTTTTGTTTGAAAAGAATAAGTTCTGGGGTTTTTTTTTGTTATCAATATCATTAACTGAAAGCATCTAGAAATGTTGCTAAAATATAAAATCTTTTGTTCATTGTACCTAGTTTTCTCTCAAAGCATAGTTTCTGATTCAAAAATAAACATTTTCTTAAATAACCAACATTGTCTGTAACTGGGGTGGTGGGGGTGCTTAGAACCTGGAGGGGGGAGGGGGTTCAGGTGGGATGGTGCTTCCCTGCTTGCAAGCTCCTGCTGCCTTGTGTGTGGGGACCACCATGGCCTTGGAGTCGGGTGGGGAGACTGACAGAGTGCTGGACAGGAGAGGGGAGGTGCACTTGGGTCTGGGAGGGCTGGGGCGGGAGAGAAGGGTTGGAGGAGAGCGGGGCTGGGGGGAGAGGGAGGTGCAAGGTGGGGAAGGAGGGGTTTGGTAGGGCAGGGTCATGGCAGGCCGGAGGAGCGGTACCAGGGACAGGAGCAGGCAAGCCACAGACCTCATGGATTGTGGCACAAATGGAAGTGCGCTGCTGTACAAGCTCTTCCAGCAGGCGATCATGCCACAGAGCCTCTGCCTCCGTCCTCTCTTTCAGGGTCTTGTTGAGATCCTGCAGGGCCGCCACACGCATCTTCAGAACCTCTGTATAAGCACGCCAGTGCCTGCAGCTCCCGTGTCCCCGAGATGGAGGTGGGGCTGGGGTGCTGCGGCCCTCTTGCACAGGTGGTCCGGCTGTGGAGGAAAAAAGAGGAAGAGACAATCAGTCATGTGTGCAACAGTCCCCTCGCTTTAAGGGACTCTCCTTCAGATAGGGGACTCAGTCTGAAAGTAACACCATGTGTGAGCTGGGCATCAGCCTGAGCATCACAGGGGCCCCAAAGTGCCAATGGGACCATATGCCCACTCACACTGCAAACCCACCCGTGTGTGTTGTGGAAATGGCTCCTGGCACCACGTAGCACACACCCAGGTCACACTCTACCACTGCACGTGTTTGCACATGCATGGACAGCTGCATGATGTCCAGGCTGAGCATGACACATTTCCCTTGTGCATCACCCACTGTGCACCCACCTCCCCCACCCTGTGTGTGGCACAACCTCCCAGCACTCCCCTGCTGGTTCTTCCCCAATGTCCGAAGACACCTGGGAGGCCTCTGGAGTCTGGGTGACCGGCTCCAGGGTGAGGGTCACGGTGTTATCATTGTCCTCCTCCTCCAGCAATAGGTCTCGCTCTCCAGATTCCCTGGACTGCTCCTGCTCCTGCTCTGGTTCATCCACCACAGGCTCCGATAACCCAGACTGCACGAGACACAGCAGAGTCCCGGCTTCCCCACCGCCGAGAATGTGTGCCAGCTCCGCGTAGTACGGGCAGTAGTGTGGGGCTGCCCCAGAGCGGGAGCTCTCATCTCGGACCTTCACATACCCCTGGCACAACTCTTTAACTTTGGCCCACACTTGCTCCAGGGTGCGGGGGGTGGTGCCCTCTCCTGGCCAGTCCCTGGGCCATGTGGCTATAAATTTCTGCATTCCTGTGGCGTGTGTGGAGGGCTTGCAAGGATTCCTCCTCGGACCACAGCTTGAGGAGACTCTTTATTTCTGGCCCAGACCATGCCGGTGCCCAGTCCTCAGACGGGTCCCTGGAAGGGCCAGGACGGTCTTGGGGCTGGGACATGCCTGGGATCCTGTGGGACAGGAATAGCCGTGTGCTGTGGCTGGTTTCCTGCCACTAATGGCTGGCAGGGTGCCTATCCCTTTAAAAGATGGCTGCAGACAGGAACAATAGAGGTGCCAGGCATGCAGATGGGCTGTCCACCAGGGCTTCTTCCTGGAGGCCTTTTTTTTCCGACAGAACTGGCTCCCTGTGTACACACGCACCCTTTTGTTGACAGATCTCTGTCGACAAAGGTGTTCTTCCTCATAAAACCAGGTTTACTGCTGTCGACAAAACTGCCGCGTTCTGTCGACTTACTGACGACAGAATGTAGCAGTAGGGTAGGCGCAGGTATATTTTTTCGACAAAAGCCAACTGTTGTTAAAAAAACCCTGCAGTCTAGACACACCCCAAAAGCTCCACGCAAATGTGGTGTCCCTTCATTTTTGTTGCTGACAGTTATTGACATGGGTGGCAGGGGGGAGAATCCAGAACCAGAGATGGTAGAAGGAGTTATCTCTAGTGAAGAAACTGATCTCCCGATATTTTAAGATCGGCAGAAGTAATTTTTGCATCTGATTGTCATTGTGGTGCTTTGTCATGCATAATACTACACTTTTAGGCATTGGCAGATGCAGTTATGGCCCACCTCTGTCATCCATAGATCTCAAAGAGCTTTCCACAGGAGGTCAGTATCTTCAGTTGAAAATCCATGGAGTTGGCACCTACCTGCCCTAGGCCCATTTGCTACATTCAGGGTATGTCTACACTACATGGCTCCGTCGACGGAGCCATGTAGATGAGTTTACTAGACATAGGAAAATGAAGCGGCAATTTAAATAATCGCCCCTTCATTTACATCAAAATGGCTGCCGCGCTGTGCCGATCAGCTGTTTGGTGGCACAGCGGGGCAGTCTGGACATGCTGCGGTCAACAAGGGAAGCCCTTGTCGACCACTCCGTTATGCCTCGTGAAATGAGGTTTACCAGAGTGGTCGACAAAGAGGGCAAGAGGGCAAGAAAACTTGATGCCCACATTTGGAATAGATCATTATTTAAGTATGAGAGATGGGCCTGAATCGAGTTGCCTCTGAACTTTGGAAAACCATAACTCAACTCTAACTCCACTGTGCTGGAACAATCTTTATTTTTATAAAGAACTGAGCCCAAATCTCAATGCTGCCCAGTACTGGAGTGTTTGAAGCTCGGGTTGGGATTTGTGACTTGTGGCCATACCTGTTTAGGAAATTTGACCATGTGGGACAGAGCAGTTTTAATACATTTTGGACTCATAACACTGTGAACTGTATTGTGAATACACACATCAGTCTTGGGTAAGAAATTTAAAAACATTTCCCCTTGTCGCCAAAGGGCAGTGCAAGCCATAGCTTTATTTACAAAAGGTTAAATATTCCTTTAATTGGGTTGCTGGCATTTAAGCAAACAGAAGAATATCCTTCAGCTGAGTTCCTTTTATTTGAGACTGGGAAAATGCCTAGAGAAATGCCAAGGAAAGATTTCATTTTAATAAAAAAGAAAAGCTTAAGATCCCTTTGGAGGCTTATGTTACATCTTAAAACTACCATGAACTAATGAATTTAATTTAAAAGGTCCCCAACCACAGGGCTGGGGGGAAATTGCAACACTGGCATTGCTTAAGCAAGTTGACTTTCTCTGTGTGTTAGCTGCCATATCTTTGTCTTTGCCTTTCTGTAATAAATACAAATGCATTAGAAGATGTTCGTCTTTTTAAAAATTTTCTAAGTGAGAACTACAACTGCCCTATAGCAGCCTAAATACACTTCAAAGCAGCATTCATGTCAGAGGCTCATGCCTAAATAGAAGAAAAAGAAATTTCCACCCTCCCGCCCATGAATCACTGCTTTGAAAAAGAAATACCCTCCAGAAATCAGGCTGCCTGGAAAAAAACTTCCCCCTTGTTAGCTCATATCAGGGTCTGGCAAGTCTGTTCCCCACTCTGGCACTCTGAGTGCAGAAGGGGGCGGGACAAGAGATCCTAAAAATGCCTTGCCTCTATAGGCTTCTGCTTAAAAGCTCTCCAAAGTCACAGATTCTTTGGCTTTGGGAGATAGGTTGCCACCATCAAGTGTAAAAAAACCCTTCTTCTTAGACACAGGAAGAAGCACTTGAACTTCTTACAGTGGGTACCCCCAAGCTCTTTTACCACAAGAGAATGTGAAGAAGAAGAAAAGAGAAAGCAAACAGCAATCTCTGATAGCTGCCCTCTCAGTCTTAGGCATGCACACACACAGCTCCTGTTACCATCCAGGGCAGAAGAATCAAATCATCTTATTAATAAAACAGAAAGATATACTTGATAAAGCATACTTGGTGGCTAGGTGTTACAGAACAACTGAGAAAAGAACAGATTAAAACACAGAAAAAATGGTATCTCTGGGCTATAGCTTAGATACAGTGAATGCAGAGGGTGGGGGCGGAGAGGCACTTGGACTTAGCACAGAGAAGTTTAACCAAACAATAAAACAAAATAACCTGATTGAGACTAAATAGTCATTTTTCTATCTACTCACAATCTGTACTTCAATGTCCAGTCCATTTTCATGCCCTCCAGTATCCCAGAAAAACTCCGCTGCATCCAAGGAACGTGTTTGTTCTTCCACTTTTTTTTTTGCGGAAGAGCAAACACACTCTTTCAGGGAGCCCTGTATGCCTCGTTCTACGAGGGATAAGGGCTCTGCCGAAAGAGGAGGCTTTTCCGCCATTTGGCCCCATCTAGACTGGGCCAAATGGCGGAAAAGCCTCTTCCAGAAAAGCGATCGGAAAAAGCTACACAAATTGCAAAGCCCATTTTGCGTAGCTTTTTCCAAAAAAACCCTGTAGCATAGACCTAGCCTGAGAGTGGTACATTTAAATGTTACATTCTCTCTGGGGTACCTGGCATTGGCCACTGTCAGAAGACAGGATACTGGGCTAGATGAACCATTGGTCTGACACAGTATGGCCATATTTATGTTCTTGGGAGCAGAGTGGGGATGCATAAGGCCTATCAATTGCCACAAAGGACCTTTCACAGGTTTAATTATTAGGACCTGTTGTTGGATTGGTAGAATGAAAGGCAGCCGGCTATAGAATGGATTGTGTTTAGCTTTCTATTAAAAAAAAATAAAAGTCTCATTTCAAACGCAGGGCTGGTAATTGTGCAAGTCCCAGAGTTTATTGTCAGGTTTGTGAAGAAGCAGCAACTGACCAAAGTGTAGTTGACTGAGTGTCAGTACAACTACGTACATGGATTTATTTGGATGGATAGAATGAGATAACCAGAACAAGGGCTGGGGTTTGAAGAGCAACTGGAGAGGCAGACTCTGCACTGAAAATCTTTGCAGGTGCCTTAGGGAGTGTCCGGTGCTAATAGCTTGTAGGATAGCTGTGCTGTGCTTCAGAGAAGCCCCAGTATGCTCCAGCTCAGGAAGCAGGTCAATGGAAGGATTTGTGCAGCACCAGATCCCGTTATCCTGCTCCCATGTTTCCCCAACTCTGCTCTCATAAAGCGGATGGAGTCCCCACCCCAAGCCATGCAGAGGATGCACACACATCCTCAAATGGAACCCTCCCCCTCACACAGCAGAACTGTAGCAGTACTAGGGACATTTCGCCCCCCTCCCCCCGGGGCCAACAGGATGGATCTGCCCTTTTAGTATAACTACAGTATCTGAAACCAATAGCTCAATGTGATCCACTGCCCTCCTGCTCAGTCTCCCCTGGGGAATCGGCTGTACCGCTAGTTCGGGGCTCTGATCTGGGACCTCTTGGAACTCGGGTGTAGGGATGGTCTGTCATTCACCTTCCTGTCACTGGACTGAGAGAACACATTCAACAGGATGGACCACGGGTATCTCCTGGGCATTCTGCAGGCATTTGCCTTTGGAATCCACATTGTGGGCTTTCTCTGGGCGCTGTACACCTCCTCAGACTGCTTGGTCAGACTCAACTGGACCCTGACTGAGCTGGTCAGCTTCAATGGGGAATCTGTCAGGGGTGTCCGCTATTGGGCCAGCCATGCGCTCTGGCAATCAAGCCCTTCCTGTGTCTCCTGCACCGAGCATTGATGGGAGCCAGAGCTGCAGCTGGTCCTGTCAGCGAATGCTGAGGATGTGTTCCTCGTGGTTCAGGACCCGGGAGACCTGGTGTGGGTGGAGGCCTGCCAAGCCATCTACTCAGCAGCCTCCTCCACCTGCATCAACGGGGTCAAGAACTCTGGCCTGCTGGTTGGGGATGGGTGGCATGCGAGCTCCTTCCCAACTGCACATCAGGCCATTAGGTGGAACGCAGGTCCACTTCTCCATCTCGGTGCTCACTTTTCTGCCACACATCCCTCTCTTCTGAAGAACTGGCAGAGTTTGGAGGTCAGAGTGGGTGAGCATCTGCAGAGGCGGACAGGACCGTCTCTCCCTGCAAGGGAGGGCACTGGTGCTGAACTAGCTAATCCTGTCCAGGCTCTGGCACCGGCTCAACAAGGGTAGCTCTGGAGTTCTTCTGGCTGGGACTGCACTGGGCCTCTGCAGGAGTTCTGAATCTTCCCCTGGAGGACAGAGGACAGCACCTGGTTTGTCTCTGCAGTCAGGGGACTCCTTCTGCTTTATGGGGAAACATGGGGGCAGGATAAGGGGATCTGGAGCTGCACAAATCCTGGTTTGTCTCCACAAAGCAGGGCCTGGTTTGTCTTCTGCCTCCAGGCCCTGCAGAGGACCCTGTATGGTGCAGGTAGTCCAGCATGAAGCACATTGGCGCATGACTTCCTCTGCCATCTCCTAGGGCACTGATACGACTGGCAGTTCTTTTTTTTCCCCACTCGAGAGGTCTTCCACAAGACCTCTCCGAGCTTCCAGAGTTCTACCAGGCCCACCTCCAGATCGGGAAGCTCTTTTCAGCGATCATGTCCATTGTGGCCACTGAGGGAGCAGACCTCCTTTCAGATCCCCTGATACACAACCAGTCCTTGCATGGGCAGATGGCAGAATCTCCCTCAGTGCATGGAAGATTGGTCCTGGCAGGAACCACCTCCTAGTCTAAGGCAGGAGGACTGGGTGGACTCCCAAGCAATCAGTCACTGCATGGGTTTCCCCACCCTTCAGACTTTCTTGCATGTACTCCAGGAAATAATGTTATGCTTATAAGAAGCACACGGGATCTTCTAGGGGAAAAGGCAATATGCTGTTTTTATTGAGAATCTAGTAGAAAAGCAGATAGCATATGCTTCATAAAGACAACCCCCCACCCTTGACACACACACAAAGGTCCTTCAGATGGTGCATAGTTACCAGTCTGTCATGGCTCAAGTCAGCCTTACTGGCCAGGCAAGGCTGACTTGAGTGAGGAGTTGGGGTTCCTCTGAGGCTTGGCCTGCAGGACTGAACCCAAAGTTTTACTGGCCACAGCGCCCCTTCTTATACGTGTAAGTTTCCATTGGAGTCTCTGGGTTTTGCAGTGTCAGGCTGCAACCATTCACCCTTAAAAGGTGTTAATTTCTGTGTTTTCCAGTTTTTCTTTGATGTCTGTTGTCAGGTTCCTTATCTTTTGTTTGTCTCACCTTTGGGAGTGTCGGCCTGTCTCCAGGGTTCAGCGATTCTGCTCATTTCTTCAGCCTTCATCCAGCCTCAGGCACCAAGGATGTTGTTTTCTCATCTCCAAGGGTCTCAAGTCTTTTTGACTGTCTGGACTTTCCTGATGACTTTCTGGGTATGTCTACATTGCAACGCGATTTTGAAATAGGCTATTCCGAAATAGTGATTCCAAAATAGCTTATTTCGAAATAGCACGTCTACGCTGCAGGGAAGCCTCAAAATTAGTCCGAGGCAGGCTTCCCTAATATAGATATGCTACCTCGATTTAGAGCCCCAGGAGGCACTGAGGAGGAATAACTTAGAATGGTCCTGGTGAGGGGCTATTTCGAAATAGTAGCAAGGGAGTGTCTCCATACGCTTTATTTCCAAATAGCTATTTCACAATAAGCGTTATTCCTCGTAAAATGAGATTTAAAGATTTCAGAATAAGCCGTCCGTTATTTTGAAATTAAAGAGGCACTTTCAATTGTCAATATTGCTGAACTTGTCAAATGTTCCTGACTCCTCGTATTTCGCAAATAATTTTAACTTGTTTCAATACAGAGAAATAACGCTCATCAGAAGCATTTGTGACAGGTATTGTTAAAAATAAGTCTATACAAATCAACTGGTGATCTCAAAACACAGACCTCATCATTTTCAATAATATAAATGAAATGTTTCACTTCATCTTCAAAAAGATTTGTGTCTATGTCCTCGGTAGAATTCGCTTAATTTCTTACTGTAGTGGCTTTTAGCATCTTCATCCATACTTCTGTCAAAAAACATGCAAAATAAATCAACAGTTTTCTTTAGAGATTCACCTCTATTCTGCAATTTCACTATTATTGTGTCACAAATAACATTGACGGTTTCTGCAATGATCTTTTTCCCTTTTAAATTGATTTCATTGTCTCTAGTTTCATTGAAAAATAACTTCCTAGGTTTTTTACTCTTTTCATCAGATATATCAGAGGAACCTATATTTTCTGTTAATGTTAATGCCTCTGCCTCAACGGACCTATAATCATTTCAAACTTACATGACAAAACTTGTAACTGAGGCTAACAATTGTGCAGCTTTCAATGAATTTGTGTCACCTTTTTGCAGTGATCTCCTGACAGCATTAATACTTTGAAGTAAACAGTTCCACAAACTAGTAAAAACAGCAATATCATACTTTTCAAACTTTTCTGCAAAAGATTTTGCTTCAGTTTTCACATAGTTTTTCAGAATTGTATGTAGCTATGTCTAATAAGGTTCTCTTTATAACATCATAGTTCCTTTTCAAAGCCAAAACAGTATCTGCATAAGCAGACCACCTAGTGTCACAAATTCATTTGACTGTCAAATGTTTTCCATTTGCCTGCTCCAAGTGTGATTGTAGCATACTCCACTGATGTGTGGAAACAAAAAAAAAAGCATACGTGTTTTGAACAAAGACAAAAAATGTGTAGCTCCCTCACAAGATGCTGCTGTAGCATTGCAGATTAAATTTAAGGAATTGCTGGAACATGGTATGAATGTACAGAGGGATTTGCATTGTTCAGTCTCACCAGTAGACCAGAAGATTTTCCTGCCATATTTGCAGCATTATCAAAACTCTGCCCATGACCATTTTTGATGTCCAAATCTAAATTTGCAATGATTTCCAAAACCACTGTCTCTAGACATTCAGAAGTGTGGGATTTTAATGGGACAAAACAAAGAAATCACTCTACAACTTCACCATGGCCAGTCACGCATCTTAAAATTAATGTTAATTGGTCTACATGACTCACATCTGTTGTTGAATTGACTATTCTGGAATAGCGCTTAGCATCCTTTATTTCATCGTGAATTGGTTTCTGAGCTGTTCTGCCATTATAGTAATGAATTCATTGAAGGTTTGGTGCATTAAAAAGTTGGTGTTAGCCACAATACTGATAATTTTTTTAAATGTTCATTGAGAAAATTGTCAAATTCACCAAGATAGTCAAGTCAGGTTAAAAAATGACCTTTTCGATTTGACACTGATGGCTCATCATGTTCGCGCTTAGAGATAGTCCCAAAGAAGACAACAATTTCACCGTGGCAACAACACGTCTAGGCACTTTCCTCCAATAAGAACATTCGTTCTCAAACTGAGGTGATGATGCAGAATCAATTCTTCTGGATAATTTACATCATTGAACAAATTTACACATAGCATTAATATTTCTCATTTCTGTGGTGCCATTTTTCTTCATCCTCAGAAAATGGGACTCGTGAAGACCTCTAAATTGCTTTCATCCTCCAACCTCATCCTCTTTTCTCAAATTTTCCATATTACCTATGTTTTTCAGTTTACGCACTCAGGGATATGCCATCCGATCCAATGAAATAGATGTTGGCCATAATTCAGTGTCTTCAGGGTAGGGTTTCTTCCCTTACTTTGACAAAATTACCAATATTTTGTAGTTCCATTGCCACTCTAGAGTCTACTTGTTTAACTTTTACAGTCATCATGGTATCCCCACAACTTGGCGAGTGATCAGATAATTGAGATGCTTCCTTGCTCAAACTTTTTGATGAATGTCCTCTATTCAATACTTTAAGGTTTTTAAAATAAAATGACAAACTGTCTTTTTGCCTCGCCTTCATTTTTATGCATTTTTGATGGCCAGACTCAAAGTATTGCTAAAAAATTGACCTCGATTTTTAGGCAGATTAAAAATGTCTGAAACAGCAGGGGTGTGCCTTGGTGGGCTGTTGTCTGGACCACCTCTTCCCCAATTAGGTTTAACACTCATGACACTGGAACGTTTTTAATAGTGTGGTGCTGAAAGCCAGTCCTGTCTCTCCTAGGTGCAGGTCCAGACCTGGATGCGGGCCACAGGCACAGGAACTAAGGGTTCAGGGAGGGCTGTGGACAGAATCGCCAGGCTCCTGGGACGGTGTATGGGAGGGCAAGTCTGGGACCCCAGAAGGGCGGGACTTCAGGTGGAAGGGGTGGAGCTGGGGACCCAGTGGAGCAGAGCCGCCACGGTGGGACTGGAGAAGAAGGCTGACAGAGGAGATCGCCATGGCCACAGAGGACAGCTTCAGGTGCTCCAGTGGCCCTGTGTTGCCTGGCCTGGAGAAGATGTGTCCTATTCACACATCCAGCCCACTTAATTAGCTTCATTAACATGAGTCCTACAATTGACAGGTACTTCTTTTATTGTTGTATAGATCTTGGATTCTGTTGTTTCCACTCCAGCTCATCTGATGAAGGGGCTTTTAAACACTGTGGCAGGGTCAGGCCAGAGGGCTGCTACAGGGTGGGAGAAAGGCAACCCAGAAGGTCAAAAAGGCCTGCTAAATAGAAGCGGAGGGCGGCAGGACAATTAGAAATAGCTGGTAGGGAGCTGGCCCAGCAAGAGTGGGGCCAGCTGACTCCAATGTGGGCCTGCTGGAGAGCAAGAGAGCTTGAGTTGGAGAGTGAGCCCTAACAGCTTTAGAGCAGGAACAGCAGGGGAGGGAATCCTGGAAGGAGTAGCTGGGCTCCTACCTCAGAAACGAGCTGCAAGCCCCAACCCCTGCGGAAGGGGGCAAGCTGCCAGTGCAAGCAGTGGCCTGGGAAGAGTGGCCCAGCCACACCACGAAAGCTCATGATCTTATATATTCTTGTTAAAAATAATGAGCAGCCCTGTGTCATGTTACTGAATTTGAGGGAATCAGCCAGATCACTGCTGCACCCATAGGTGGGGGTGTTGGCCCCAAAAATGGTATAAAAGGGGGCCATGTGAAATGTTGAATAGAAGCTTACTGTCTGCTAATCCTATGTACGCTATTCATGTGATTGTATAATGTCTGTGTGTGTAGTTATAAGCGTGTACTTTGTGTGGATACTGAATATTTCTCTGCATGTGGTTGAGCATTGGGCAGAGCCCGGCCTATGGACATGCTAATTAGCGAGGCTGTGTGGGACAATAGCACTCAATGGGCCAAGGACACACCTCGGGAATGAGGAATGACACGTAAGTGCTACCAGCAGGGAACACAGGGATAGGCCGCTGGCCAGATGACCTGCTGCAGCCAAGAAGAGACCAGGAAGGATGTATAAAGAGGCCATGTGGCTGACTCCATTTTGGTTCTCAGCTCAGCACTTCAACCCAGAGGCAGCAGTGCAGGGACCGAAGAGTTGGAATGAACTGTGGACCCATCCTGACCTAGGATGTGCAACAAAGACTTTTAAGCCAGCAGCTATAACATCTCTGCTGCAAGCCTGCATCAAGAACTGGGAGATTCAATGCATGTAATGTAATGTACTTTAGCGACCTCACTCTCATGCTTTTCTTTATTGTAGTAATAAACCTTTAGATGTTAGATTCAAAAGGATTGGCTCAGCATGATTTGTGGGTAAGGTCCAGAGGGTAAATTGACCGGGGATCTGTGGCTGGTTTCTTGGAACCAGACAGAACTTGTTCGGGGAAGGTGAGATTGGGCTCTAAGACCCCTCACCTGTGTATGAGGCCCGGGGCCGTCTGGGGCACGGATATTGCTGGGGTGTCGGAGGGGTTTTGCTCGTGAGGCTTCAGGCAGGCAGCTGAAGCACTCCGTGGGACTGGCTTGTGGCCTGGTTGGGAAGGTCTCCAGTCTGGGGGCTATAGAGAGCCCCGAATTTGAGCAATTCACCCTGAGCGGACGCTCTCAGTTGTGCCCAGACCCAGCCCGGTCCGTCACACCCTGTGTCACGTAAAATGCCTTAAGTAACATAATTGGTGATATGTGATAGTTTATTCCGATTGTAAGAGACTGATTTTCAAATGTGTTTGGCTAGGGCTTTGCATAGCAATATCCCACTGTGGACATTAAAAGAACTAGCTCATACCCCCCCTGAAGAACAATAGTGCCTTCCATTGGGAATGCCAGCAGACCACGAACCACAAAAGCACTCTAAGGCAGAACTCAAATACAAAAGAGGTGGCTTTTTAACTAAAGGTAGATAACACACTTTTCCCTGAGGAATGAGGCAATTAAATCACCTCTGGTCATTTTTAAATAGAATGAATCTTTGACTAAAAGCAGGGTCACAATCGTGACCTACATTGGCAAGTGCGTTTTCATACACAATATTGGACAATGAATAGGAGTTTGTTTGGAGGCTGGACAACTGCACATTAAATACTGCAAATCCATTCAGGTGGAAAACAATGGTCACACCGTTTTCCAAACTCTTCCTCGTTCTTCCACGGCTTAAATTGCAAGACAGTTCCAAGTAACAAGAGGGTATTTTCCCCACCCTCTCACTCTTCATCCCATTCAGCTTTTCACTTCCTTGTT
Source organism: Rafetus swinhoei (assembly GCA_019425775.1). Lineage (NCBI taxonomy): Eukaryota > Metazoa > Chordata > Testudines > Trionychidae > Rafetus > Rafetus swinhoei. Next base: position 20,046,644 of record CM033445.1, on the reverse strand, counting down.
ATTCCTTTTGCCATGGGAAACACGAGGGCTTATAAAAGCATCCTTCAAAGGAAACGTGTTTGAACTCCTGATTTCAAATGCCACGAGTTGCTTTTGGGGTTGCACATGCCTCGGTGCACATAACTAATTTTTTTCCACCCATGTGTAGAATAAGTTTTGAGGGAACATTGGGAACTAGGTTTTCGGTCTATATGTGTACAGTGCCCTACATGACAGAGTCCTGGTCCATAACTGGGGATCTCCAGACACGGATGCACAAAAAACATGTGCATTTAAAATCAATTATTTTTTAATATGTATACAGATTTTTATTTGTTCTTGTACAGAAAAATATGTATGAATAACAGCCCCCCCAAACAACACAAACACATGCCTTTCTCGACCCACTCCCACTACCCTGATTTCAATGTTAAAATTAGTGAGCAGTGGCTTTGCTATGCAAAAAATGTGCAGACTTTTTTCCAAGTGAAAGAGTTATGGTGCTTTGATATGTTCAATATTTTGTCATGTTCTGGAAACTGAGGCATATCCACTACCCAGATAATAAATGAGATTCTGCCCCTGATCCTTTCACATACTGGCTGGCTCTTGCATTTCACCAGCTTGGTGTGTTTTGGCTGCAACCAGTACCAGAGCTTCCAGGCAAAGAGACCCTGAACTACACGCCTTATATTGAACAGGGTGGGGAAGGGAAGGAAAAAACTGGCCCAGATCATTTGTTCTAGATGCAAAAGCACAATTTGAGCAACTGGCTGGATGCCTGAGACTTCGGCATAGCTTCAGCCATGTTAAACCATCTCAAGCAATACTTCTCATACCTAGTGTAAAGGGGTCTGCCCGCTTGTGAGCGCCCCCTGTGGCCGAGGGATGTTGGGTAAGCTCTTTGCAGGGCCATCTGGTACTTCCTTGCTGCCTGGGTCACTTCCTCCAGATGCTGCCCTGTCTGGTTGTCACAAGGATCTAAGGCTAGGATCTCACCAGCTCTCTCCGCAGTGCTATCAGTTCTTGTATTCAGCTTCTGACCAGTCTTCAGTCACTGGACCTGGGCCTCACCCAGGTCTAAGGTTCAGCTTGCACTCAGATCTGTCCGTAGTGCTGCTGGTCTCCCAGTCAGTATTTAGAACTTCCTGGCTTGAACTCCTGTGAGAAACTGCCAGGCCCTACCCCAGCAGTTTCTTTTATATCAGTCTGCTGGGCCCTGGTTGGCTTCCATGGAGACAGCCACTCTATCCTGCCTGGAGGACCTCTTTTCTGCTCCTCTTGCTGGGATGGGGTGTGGCAAGGCCTCCAGCCTCCTGTAAGGGCATTGGGGCTTACATCACACCCACAAACCAGAATAAAAAGCAATTGATATTAGGGAGTCACTTGCTACAGCAGGTTTAAAATTACTCCCCCAGCTACTACATTTCTCGGAGAGACGGATGCTTCCTTGCCAAGATTTCAGTTCTGCTTCCAGGAGAAGGATGCTAATATGTAATATGGAAAGACAGTGCATCGCTCTTATAGAGTGTCTTCAAGAGCAGTGTTCCTCTTAAGCTGTGCACTTGTGCGACCACTCAGGAGAGATTCCAGTGCTGCCCAGCTGAGTAGCAGAGCACCCACAGCTAGATATTTTTGTTCCTACTGGTGGTGCACATTCACAGATGGCTCAGTGCACATACAATTTATTCCACACATGGATAGAAAATTTTAGAGGGAACATTGTTCAGGACCATGTTGCGCGGTTAGTAAACAAAGGCTGGGAGGATCAGGAACCACTGCATATATTAAGAACTACGATGCTTATGAATGAAGGGGATAGTTTTTTAGGATAGCCACACTGCCCTGAAATTCACTGGCCAGACTCCCACTGGAGTCCGTCAGTACCAGCCATCGCTAGAAGGATGGGAGGTGCTCTGGAAGGGTCTCCAGGAAGCTCAAAACCCCAATTAACATGCTGATGTAGAATGGAATTGCTGAAGGCTGCCAGGGCCAGATCCTGTACTGGGACTCACATAAGAGTACGTCTGCACTGCAACACTATTTCGAAATAACTAGTGCTAGTCCGAAATAACGTAGTCCATGTCTACACAGCAGGCAGTTATTTCGAAGTAGTGTCAAAATACTGTCATGCTGGAGGAATCCTTACTCCAACTCCTGTAAACCAGTCATCTAAAGAAGGGGGCTGTGCCCACAAAAGCTCATGATACCATCTACATGTTCTGTTACTCTTTAAGGTGCTGCGAGACTATTTGTTGTTCCTTTGGGCAAGTCATTTAACCACTCTGTTCTCCAACTGTAAAGCAGCGGACACTGGGAGTACGTAAGTCCTGGCAGAGTCTCATGTGATCTCACTTACTAAGGATTTGGACGTGCACTGAGATACTTGGATAGAAGGAGCATTGGGGGTTGCATTCTGTCAGGTCAGCAAACCACTTAAACTTGCAGGAATACTTGAAATTGTCTTTTACACACACCCCAGTCAATGAAGAAACAGCAAACGTACCTGCAATGCTTTTACAATAAGAGGGAGAGTTAGGTACAAATGTCTAATCTTTATTCTGACTGGAGGACATAATGTTGCTTTTACTTTGCTCTCTACAACAGCCTTTTCTATGCTGTGTCTGTAACACATGAGCGGATTAAAACACCTTCATGACATATTTGGAACTGCATGACACAGCCTTCCAATATCTTTGAGGCCAAGAGTGCACAGATTGTGTCACAAAAGCAAATACAACCTTTCAACTTTGTCTTTACTAATTAGTGTTCAGCAGAAGGAAGTCAATTAATACCGCATGCCGATATCTGTTAACCATGCATAGCTCTAACAAATGCCTCCAAACCCCCCACTGTACAGTCTGTGCCCATACATCAACCCAAGCAGGACGCACATAATTTGCATCTTTATGGTGTGCTACTGCCCCCCTGTGTAATAAACAGTTCTAACAGCAATCTTCCAATTGAAAAATGCAACACTGTTTTTCTGTAATGCAGAACTATTTGGAGTGCCCCCGCTCCTCTACACCTGAAAGCAAAATGAGAGCATTTTTTCACCTATCCAAGGCAATATTGCCCCTTCCTATTTACTCCATAAACACAACAGGTTCACCATGGGCAGCGGGTATAAGAGGCAGGGGAAGGCATGCCAGGCATGGCCCTGCCTATACTCTGCCCCCAGAACGCCCCCTGCTTCAGCACGGCTCTTGGGCTTCAGTCACTCTGAGGCTGGGGACACTGAGACAATGCATCCTCCCCGTGCTCTGGGTCTGGGAAGGCTCCCATGGCAGGTGGGGGGGCTGGAGGCTTGCCCCTGTGGTGATGGAGCTTGGCTTTTCTGGGGGGCATGGCCTCGGGCAGGAATGGGAGTTTGCCTCCTCTAGCTCTATGTTCACCTACCACCCATGAGGTTCCCCTCTAGTTCTCAGGCAGACACGGGCAATATTTTGTGCTGGAGCGCAGAAAGCAACTGCCCCGAGGACTCCTGAGGACAGATTTTTTCAGAATAGTTCAACTCTTACTTAGGCACCACAATTGCCAGGTTTCGAAAAGTGCCCAGACGGCTGAGCACTAAAACTTCTTTAAAAAGTCTCTCCCTGAATATCACTTTAGCTGACTAAACAGAGACTGGTCTCTTCAGAAAGGCCGGCCCCCAGCTGTGCATTCTAAGCACCTGAAAATCCGGTGCTGGGTGAGTACAGACTTACAAGAACAAATGGCCCATATAGCTTCATTAGCCTGATTTCCAAGGGTGATGAGTGCATCTGGTTGCCCACTGATATGATTTAGTGCTCCACCGTCTCAACTCCACCGTGTTCCAATTGCTCAAGGGGTAGCCCCATTTCTCCACATTTGAGGGCACTGTTGGGTAGATAAGTGGGAGGGGTCCTCTGGGCCAACACACCAGGGAGTCAACAGGAGACATCCCACACTAAAAGCATGAGCTGCTTCCCCTGGAGCTAAAGAGCCCAGGCTTTCCCGATGGGGGTGTAATTTTCATATTCGCCACAGATCAAGCATAGAGGAGGACCTGTAATTGATACTCACCAGAAATTGATGCAGCTGCCTGGGGGCATCTCGCTGTGTGTAGAAATGTTGTAAGAGCAATGTCTAAAGAAAAAGAAACAGAAAAAGAAACAGAAAAAGGAAAAGGAGAGGAAGGCTTTTGATACGGTCTCCCACAATATTCTTGCCAGCAACTTAAGGGAATGTGGATTGGATAAATGGACGGTAAGATGGATAGAAAGCTGGCTAGAAGGCCGGGCCCAGCGGGTAGTGATCAACGGCTCGATGTCAGGATGGCCGTCGGTTTCTAGCGGAGTGCCCCAAGGTTCGGTTCTAGGACCGGTTTTGTTCAATATCTTTATTAATGACCTGGATGAGGGGATGGATTGCACCCTCAGCAAGTTTGCAGATGACACTAAGCTAGGGGGAGAGGTAGATATGCTTGAGGGCAGAGATAGGGTCCAGAGTGACTTAGACAAATTGGAGGATTGGTCCACAAGAAATCTGATGAGGTTCAACAAGGACAACTGCAGAGTCCTGCACTTGGGACGGAAGAATGCCAAGCATTGTTACAGGCTGGGGACCAACCAGCTAAGCAGTAGTTCTACAGAAAAGGACCTGGGAGTTACAGTGGATGAGAAACTGGATATGAGTCAACAGTGTGCCCTTGTACCCAAGAAGGCTAATGGCATATTAGGGTGCATTAGGAGGAGCATTGCCAGCAGATCCAGAGAAGTGATTATTCTCCTTTATTCGGCTCTGGTGAGGCCACATCTGGAGTATTGTGTCCAGTTCTGGGCCCCCCACTACAAAAAGAATGTGGACACATTGGAGAGGGTCCAGCGGAGGGCAACCAAAATGATTAGGGGGCTGGAGCAAATGACCTATGAGGAGAGGCTGAGGGAGGTGGGTCTGTTTAGTCTGCAGAAGCAAAGAGTGAGGGGGGATTTGATAGCAGCCTTCAACTTCCTGAAGAGAGGTTCCAAAGAGGATGGAGAGAGGCTGTTCTCAGTAGTGACAGATGGCAGAACAAGGAGCAATGGTCTCAAGTTTTGGTGGGAGAGGTCCAGGTTGGATATTAGGAAAAACTATTTCACTAGGAGGGTGGTGAAGCACTGGAATGGGTTACCTAGGGAAGTCGTGGAGTCTCCATCCCTTGAGGTGTTTAAGTCTCAGCTTGACAAAGCCCTGGCTGGGTTGATTTAGTTGAGATTGGTCCTGCCTTGGGCAGGGGGCTGGACTTGATGACCTTCTGAGGTCTCTTCCAGCTCTATGGTTCTATGATTCTAGGAAGAGTTGACAGGATTTGAACTTGTATTTTCTTCCCAAAGGTGCCAAGGCCAGACGGGTGCCATCAGCTGTGAATGAATTTCTCCGACTACTGACTCACCAGCATGTCACAGAAGAAGCCCTGTTCAAAGCACGATAGAAGCTGTAGGAGCTACAGATAAACGCATCCCTTTCTATTTTGCATATTGGCACGTCTTGTGAATCTTCACAACCACAGGGAAGTAGGGGCTCAAGGGGTACTCTAGCACCCCCTGATTTTCCACCTAGCTTCCCTGCAGCCAGGGGCCAGCCCCACCAGTGGCTCTGTCAGCCCCATGTCCCAGCTTCTGAGATCCCACTGCCTGCCATCCCTGTGGGCTCTGCAGGCTGCTGTCCCCGGGGTCCAAGCCAGCAGTCCTGGAGACTGTGCTGCCAGTCCAGGTCTTGCTGCCATTCCTGGGCTCTGCCTCCACCTCTAGTTGTGGCTAAATTGCCCACTCCTCCATACCATTTGTGGCAACGGTGAGTGCAGGAGAGTTGCCAATCCTAAGGTGTGGCCCCTAGCCTGGGGCGGTGAGAGGCGGAAACAAATCTGGGGGAGGCAGAGATCAGTATCCCCACTCTAAAAATAGCTGCAGTGCCACTATTCACAATCGGATACCAGTTTCTCTGAATGGCAGCTACATTAAACTGATAAACAGTATGTGGGGACTAGTCTACTTCAAATAAGGCTCAAATTAGGTGTTTCTTTTTTTCTTTTCTTTTTTTTATTTGGTTTTGCCTTAGGTCAATGCACTTTCTTTGCAATTAAGTTTCCTGATAGGATTACTCCTGCCAAGGAGCACAGCATGAGAATTATTCTATTAGCAGATCAAATCTCCGCTGAATTTGTTCAATCCTTCCGAGTGCCGCCCTCTTGCTGAGCAATTGGTCAATGTCTTGCCTGATACGCTCTTAATTGTGAGCGTATTTTCCTTTGGGAAAGGGAAATATCAGATTTGGAGTGAGAGGGACACTTAGGTGAGCAGAGTTGGTCTTAGGGGCGGGCGAGCCGGGTGGTCGCCCAGGGCCGCCATTTTCAAGGGGCCACTGACAAAGCCGGTCTTAGGGCTGGGCCGTGACCTCCCGAATCCTCCCCCCAGGTTTCCCTGGTTACTCCCTGACCCCTTTTCGGTTTTTTTGCTTGACAAATTTTTGTCCGGTATTTTTTTTGAAGCCATCTGGCAACCTTACGGCCGAGCTGGGCAATTGCCCGGGGCCACCAATTGGTTAGGGCTGGCCCTGTTGGTGAGTAATGTTGAGAGGCCTGTCTAGCATGGAGTGGGAGCGTTTCAGGAAGGAATGGAGTAATTCCATTAGGAGTCAAGAGATTAGGAATTAAATCAGGGGGAAAATATCAATTAAGAAAAGGGAGAGGGGGGAATAGGCTGACCCTTAGCAATCTTCCTGAGAATAAGATCTTTTATTTTGGGAATAATCTCCTAAAGGAGATTCTGTCACTATTCTCTCTTGTCATGCCCCTTGTGGACTTATATTGGAAGGTGGTTGTGGGAGGGACTGTCTCTTACGACATGTTTGTAACATGATAGCACAGTGGGCCCCTAACCTTGATGGGCCACAATCGTGCAAATTACAGCAATGCTTTAGTGGGGTTGTAGCCTGCTCCAGTAGGGAGAGGGTTACAAATAAGCCAGAGGAGGCTAGCTCAACCTTGGCCAATCAGGGTAGGGAGCAGTCAGCCAATCAGGGCCAGGCTGGGTCCTATAAAAGGCTGTAGGGCTGAAAGGAGCTCACTCTTGCTCTGGCCAGGAAGGGAGTAGGAGCATCTGGGGAGAGCAGCGCTGGGCAGGCTCAAGGGAGCTGGAGAGAGGCTCCAGCTTCTTACTTCCTAGGCTGCAGCCTTGATACAAGGGCCAAGAAGGTGCAAGGGTCATGGTGAAGTGGCTGAGGGAACAGGAGCATTAAAGGGGGAAGAAAGCAGGGCAGGACAAGGCTTCTGCCAGAAGGTCCCTGGGTTGGGACCCAGAGTAGTGGGTGGGCCAGGGTCCCTCTGTTTCCTACTTGTACCACATCTTGCCACATAGAAGACTTTGCAGACTGCGGCTTGCCCCTGAGGCAAGGTGCTAGACTTTGGGGCTGCAGTTGGCCGCCAGTACTGAGGACTGCTGATACCTCCAGAAGGGGGAAGAACTGAGTGGCCAGAGGGCAGTGTCCTGAGGAGGATGCTGTAGTCCAAGGAGTGAGGTGGCTCTGTGGAGAAACAGCGGAGTGGAGCATGGCACGACAAGGGGGGAGACAGCAGCCAGAAGGTGGTGCACTTTACGGTCAGAACTAATTCCTGGTGTGCCCAACAAGTAGCACCGCAGTGGTCAGTCTGACCCCGCTACACACCACCCACCCTGAAAGAGCTGCCCTGGCTGCTTGGCTCATGTATAGCTACCCCAGAGCCATACCTAAACAAAGATTATTTGGCAAAGTCTCAAGGCTCCCATTTAGATTGGCTAATATTTTCAATTGTACCATTTGGGAAACCAGGGCTATTTAGCAGCTCTCTAACCACAGGGTTGCTGTGTCTAGTAATACAGACACTTCAAATTACTTGATGAAAATGCTTAACGTTTTTTTCCCCGAATACAGAAGCCCAAATCCCACTGGTGTTAATTGGTCCCAGTGGGCCTCAACCTGTTCCATATTGTGACTCCACCTTATAATAGAAAAATGCACTGGGGCCCCCTTTCCCACCTAGCCATAAATATTGGAGGGTAGTTGCAACCTCTGTGTCTGTTCATACCTCCAAGCTATAGCCCAGGGCTACTCAACTTTGGAATCCCTGGGGGCCACAATGATACTCACAGCACATGCCGAGGGCCGCAACTGAAGTGTGGTTGCATATACATGCAAATATATATATCTATATATATATATATGCAAATATATGCAAATCACTTCTTTCACACTGACGGGCATGAATACAAAGCACTTCCCACGCACTCCCAGCACCTCCTCCCTGGGGGCTAGAAACGTCGACACCCTATACCCGTCTGTTCCAGCCAGCCCATCTGCTTGCATCTTTCAGTGCTCACCTGGGAGACTCCTCACCGTGGTGGAGCATGTTCCCAGTAGAAGCCATGTTCAAAGGATCCCACCCGCGGGCCGTGTGTCGAGCCCCGTGTAAACCCAAATCGCACCATGGGCCTCAAACAAACGGGCTGCGTGTTGAGTAGCCCTGCTATAGACTATAGGCTGGCAGTTTTCCAAGGCGTTCAGAGATCAGCCTAGCTGAAATGAGAAGCTAGCAATAACACATTGTCCAGCAGTTCTCAGTACAGCTCTGCAGAAAACCGCCAGTGACACTGAGCATCTACCAGTATAATTAATTCTGGGGCTGTTTAACTAATGGCCCTCCTAGTCAATTGGAATATAGCAACTGTGTAGTAATCCCATTTAGCTCACCTTCTCTGAACAAATTAACCCTTGGGTCCCTGCATTAAGTTCACTCTGCAGAGCTTTGTGCTCCGCTCAAGCTCAGCTGAGGAAGTGGGTTGTGCCCACGAAAGCTCATGATACTAGAAATGTATTTTTGTTCGTCTCTAAGGTGCCCCAGGAACACTCGTTGTGCAAAGCATGTACCTAACGCGTGTCAAAAGACACAAGGGCTGTCCAACGCCTGACAAACAGCAAGAGCTATGTAACTACATCCGTCTGATTGTAACAAATCATTTTAGAAAATTCAAGCTCATCCTTTACAGCCCCCGGGCAGGTTTGCAATGGGACATGCAATTGGTGTACAATTACTGACAGAATTTTATTATTAAAACAGAGGTTTGAAAACATTCAAAGGTTAAAACAAGAGAGTCTATGTTAACAAACCCGCTTTTTAAGTATGAAACAGTCATTTGCCAGGTTTTCAAAGCCATCTGTTTTCAAAGCCTACCTTCCTTGTTGTTTACCACAGGCTGTCTATCTGTTTTAACAACTTCCAGTGGGATTTCACACACCTCATTATGCAAAAGCGCTATTTATGCATTCAGTTCCAGCACTTGTCTAACTAATCTGCACTCACAACACCTTCCACAGAGGATGCAGCATCCCTCTTCAGAGGCTGCAGATCAAAAACAAGAGGAGATGGTGTTGTCGCAAGACAAAACAAAGCCTCCTGTGTGTTACTGTTGTGATACAGGCCTGGTCGGAAATTGCGTGGAGCTCGTAAAGGAAAATAGCCAATGTACCATCATATTGCAAGAGATTTTGAATTTTATATCTATGATTAAAAGCAAGCATTGTATTTTTTAAGCATAGGCAGACTAGTCTTCATGGTCAAATGGTTTTTAATCTTTGGTCTTTGGGGGATTAATTCTAGCAAGCTGCTAAGCACTCCCCGCGTGCACTGATTAAAGGCACTCAGTATGTCGTTAACCAAACAGCTTCAGAGGAGTAGCTGAGTTAGTCTGTAACAGGAAAAACTTAAAAAACAACAAATAATCTAGTAGCACCTTAAAGACTAACAAAACATGTAGATGGTATCATGAGCTCTCGTGGGCTCAACCCACTTCTTCAGATGACTGGAATCATAGAATCATAGAATACTAGGGCTGGAAGGGACCTCGAGAGGTCATCGAGTCCAGTCCCCTGTCCTCATGGCAGGAACAAATACTGTCTAGACCATCCCTGATAGACATTTATCTAACCTACTCTTAAATATCTCCAGAGATGGAGATTCCACAACTTCCCTCTGGAGTGTTGGAAGTCTAGATCCAGGAATAAATAAGGAAAGGAGGAAGGGGCAGAGAAGGAAAAAAAATGGAGGGGAGGAAGAAAAAAGAGAGATGAGTAGATAAGCTTCCAAGGGGTAGCCGAGTTAGTTTGTAACAGGAAAGACTTAAAAAACAACAAATAGGATGGTAGCACCTTAAAGACTAAATAGTTACAAGAAGCTGACAAAGACCATTAGTTTGCATTTAGAAAGGGAGAGAACCAACACCAGATTCTACACAGACAACAAGAACCATTAGCGGCTTCATTGTTTGGTTGGTTGATAATGTGCGAGCCATCTGATATCACGATTCATATCCTTTGCATGAGAATTAAACTTGTGAATGAAGTGGAGGTCCGATCCTTCTCTGTGTTTTTGGCTTGTGGAATGGCTCTGAAACAAAACAGCGACTTGGAGATCCCTTAACAAGTGTCCACGAAGATTAAAGTGTTCTCCAATAGGTTTTTGTGTGTTGCCTTTTCAGATATCCATTAATTCTTTCCCCTAGAGATTGTCCAGTTTGGCCGATATACATGGCAGTGGGGCATTGCTGGCATTTGACGGCATAGATCACATTAGTACAGGCTTCCCATTTGTACCAAAGTGGCTCTGACCTCTGACAAAGCATTAAACTGCTGTTTATAGCTTCTTTTCACCTCTCACTGCTCCCTCCCACTAGATGCGTTCACATAATCAGCAGATCATTGATAACAATAGACTTTCAGGGCTGCTGTGGTCTGTCCTGTCAAAGTCTGCCTGGGGACCCTTGAAACACACATCTTTGACCTAATCCATCCTGTTCAGAGCTTGCTGGGGAGCCTTGAATTCATGGATTATTAACACAGCCGATTATCATATCTGGAGCCATTATGGTCTCTCATGGCAGGTGAGCTGCTGCACAGCCTCCCTCGCTATGTAGAATTTTACAAAACAATGCCCCCCTTGCCCAGAAATCCATATTGTGTAGAAAATATTGAAGACCTCTCGGCATTGCTCTGTTGTAAATCTAGAACTAAAAAAATATGCCACCACACTGATTTTAAACTATATGTAGTTTTAAAAAAGTAGGAAAACACTGTCTCCTGGACTAAGTATTTGCAATCCAATTTAGGCATAAAAATTCAGTCTTTCCTGACACTGAGTTACAAATTGCTAGGGGAGAAAACCACCTTGTGGGTATATAATACCCCTTCACTGATCTCCTTTGTAAAGTACTTTGAGATAAGCATGACATTCCCCTCACGCACCCCGCTTACACATTGGGAACTAAGTAGTACTTTCCAACATTCTTCCCGCAGCTCCAAGACTAGAACCCTGCTCTACTGAGTACAAGTGCCTCTCACTAAGGGTTAACCATGATTTCTTTCTTTCCTGAGTTAGAAGGGGATTAATAAATTCAAGATTGCATTTGTCACTGGGGAAAAATTGCATTATGATTTGAGCCAGGTGACATTTAAGCAGATTCAGCAACATTGAAATGTTTTGTAAATTCATTCTGGTTTTTCTGAATTACTTGAGTTAAAAAAAAATTAAAAGAATTAGAATTCCAATGTGCAAAATATTATACCATTGTAAATGTTGTGACAGGGTCAGGCCAGAGGGGTACCAGAGAGTGATGGAAGGGAGGTATATTAGCCTCAGATTGAGTAAATTTCTGTTCCCATGGTTAACTGGCAGGGGCTAGCCCAGAACTAATGAGAACTTGCTAGACTCAATCGGCATTTAAGCACCTGGAGCTAATTAAGTGGGCTTGCGAAGTCAGATAAGTCAAGGCTAGTTGGAACACATGGGGCCAATTAAAGAACCAGTTGAGACTGGTTAAAAAGAGCTTTTCTGCAGTTGGTTCGTGTGTGGGAAGCTGAGAGGATGGAGGGAGTCCTGCAGAAGTTCTGGGAGGAGCAAGCACTGGCTGGTACTAGAGGAAAAGCCCTGAGATAAGAAAGGTAGTGGGGAAGAAGCCCAGGGATTTTGTAGCTGCCTCACAGCTGGTATTGGAGACTTTTATAGGTATTGATTGCCATTACAGGGCCCTGGGCTGGAACCTGGAGTAGAGGCCTGGGTTCCCCCCAATACCCACTTCCCCATTTCCACTTGGGGAAATGACTGGCTAGAGAAAAGAAAGTGGTCTACCCAGCCCTGTATCATGTGAGGGATCCACCGAGATTGTGGAGTTAGGTTTTCCCACTATACCTTATGCTGGCCAAGGATGAGAGTAGCTGAGCAAACAGCAAGCTGAGGTGTGCGGCCTAAAAGAAAGGCTGCTGTGAGCCTCTGAGGCAAGCAATCTACCTGAAAGCGCAGGACGCACCGAGTTTGAATAGAAGCTTTTTCACAATGTCCATTCATCCTCTTCGTATGTTTCCATTAAGCAGTTTTAACTTTTCTTCCTCCACTCGCCCCCATTCACCAACATTTTTTTTTAAAACCCTTCCCCAGTCACTGTGTCTGGCTAGCTAGCATGGCAATGCGTGTAATGTACCAAGGGAGTTTCACAGTGATTTCATGAACAAGTTTAATTTGTCCTTGTTGTTTTCATTTATAGTCCTCTTTGAATAATCATATAACATGACTAGTTTCATCAAGTCCTCCAAGTCCCAGAGCAGTTGGTTTCAGCACAGGCAACGTTTGCTGAATTGATAGTAGCTCTTTGGTCTTGGCTAAGATAATTCTGTATAAAATTGCCTGACCACTCAAAGCCTTATCTTGTCTCACGAGCAAATGGGAATAAAAATAATATAGCAAGAGACATGAACACAGCAACCAGCATTTGCATCTCTCCATACCTCAGTCTCCAATATGTAAAATGGAGATAGTATGTACCCACCTTTGTAAAGCGCTTTGGTCTACGATAACTCTGTTTACTAAAAGAGCTCCTGTTTCATTGTTAATTCTAGACCTTATGTATATAATATTCTGGAGAAACATTAAGTAAATGCACTTCACTATTTGGCTTCATTAGGGTATAATTTATTTTCCTTCCTTCTCTGCATTTACTTCTGCAGTCCTCTCTTCACTCAGTCCCAGGTACTTGTGTCTTAGATAAATAAGCACGTCTCTCAAATTTTCAATATGTAACAACACAGAAATGCAAAGGATCATATATGAAATGTAAACGTATTCATAGAGTTGAAAATCTGGATTTCTTCTCACATTGTCAGACAGTACTTTGAGACACAACCAGTTAGCCTTTCCAAGAAAACAGTATGATAGGGAGGGCGAATCTTGTTTGTGCCCTATCACTTAACTTTTTTACAACTCTAAGTTGTTGACTTATTACTCAGGCCCCAACCTAGAGAACCAATAGACTACATTTGATCCCTGACCTTTGACCTGTCTGGCTGTGTGCCTCTGCATTAACCAGCATAGCTCTTGGTGTCATTGGAACACACAAACCACCACATCAAGGTGCGCTTCTCAGGGAAGGGCATTGAGAGCCTGAAACTCTACGTATGTCTGTCCAGCCAGGAGAGGTGTGACTAGCACATAGGTAGACATACCCAAGCCAACATTGATCCAGCTAGCTTGAGGAACAATACTGAAGTCATGGGATCATGGGCTGTACAATCCCACCTGGGACCCTGGGTATATATTCAAGTCGCTAACCTGCATAGGTTCACTGCTTTTGTTATTGGAACTAGCAAGGTCACAGATAGCTCCAATATGCCTACACATGTTGCATTCATACCTCGCATGGTAGTGTAGATTTACCCTTCCTAGGTCGGCAATCTTCTCAAATACCCTTTTCTAGACTACATAGAGCAGTGTTCCCCTTTTAAACTTGGAAGAATTTCAAGGAACTTCTACATCTGGGGGAATTTGTTGAACAAAAAACAAACAAACCCCCCCACCACCACCACCACCAGAGAGTGGACCAGGGAGACCTGCAAGCTTTGGAAACACAGAGTGGCAGCAGGGGAGGGAAGGTGTCTGAAGCCTGGTGGGAAACCAGAGAAGGAGCCGGCCTCTTTGCAGCTCCTCTCTGTCTCTTTAAGGGGGGGGGGGAGTGATTGAGTTCTCGCAGAACCCTTACTTTCACTTCACAGAACCCCGGCAGCACCATTTGGGAAACACTGACAGAGAGGGTGGGACTAGAAAACTGTTTTGTTTTGCCCACACTTGCCATTTTAAAAAACAATGCAAGCCAGGCTACCTGTGTTCAAATATGCAGTATGGGAGCCTGAAATCGTTGCACGTTGAGGAGCTGAAATGGTGAGTATTTCGACACTGCTAAGGCTGTAGCAGGTAGACAAGAGCTCAGACATTCCAAAGGTAAAGCTAACCCGCTGTTCTTACATCACACCATTGTGAGCAGCCAAATGGACGGTTATTTTAATTTAACTTGCTATAACAATTCCCTTTCTGGGTGGAAAACAAGTATAAGAAATTTCAGCTTAAAGGAAACAAATGCCTCTGGACAGCACATGAGTACTGGTTCAATAGCCCATAATGCCTCTGATGTAGATGTGTGTGTAGGATCCGGGCAAGTTCTCAAAAGGCATATGTATCCATCATTTGGTACCGATTCCTTCAGCTGCTGCTATAACGTTAGAAAGAGGCATTGCCCTGTATCACTGTCAGCCCCTCCCTCCACACTCCATGTTTCCATTCTCTGTTTCAGGCCAGCTTTCTCTGCTAGCACGTGCATTTTAGGCCTTGTCTATACTACCGTGGGCCGTTGACTTAAGTAGCACAACTACGGCTAAATGAATAATGTAGCTGGAGTTGACTTTCTTTGGTCTTCTCACTGTGCTATCTTCACAGTGGTAACCGGTGTTTGATAGCCCGGTGTTCTCCCATTGACTCTGCCTACTCTTCTCATTTTGGGGGAGTACTGGAGTTGATGGGAGAGCATTCAGTGGTTGATTTATCATAGAATCACAGAACACTAGAACTGGAAGGGACCTCAAGAGGTCATCAAGTCCAGTCACCTGCCCCCATGGCAGAACCAAGCACCATCTAGATCAGTGTTTCTCAACCTTTTTTTTATAAAGTACCCCTTTTTGAAAAAAAAATATAAGTAACCCCAATACCTACAGTTTTCAGACACAATTTTTTTTCTACCATTGCAACACATTTGTTTAAACAACTTAATTGTAGCCGGGTGGGCGATGAAATTTTTGGGTGTAAAAAGTACAAAAATAATAAAGCGCTGTAAAACTTAAAACAAAAAATCAGTTTTCTCCAAATTTCAGTTGTGTTGACGTACCCCCCAGACTTCTCTCGAGCACCCCTAAGAGTACTCGTACCACTGGTTGAGAAACACTGGTCTAGATCATCCCTGATAGATGTCTATCCAACCTGCTTTTAAATATCTTCAGTGATAGAGATTCCACAACCTCCCTAGGCAATTTATTCCAGTGTTTAACCACTCTGACAGTTAGGACAAGAAGCAATGGGCTTAAATTGCATTGAGGGAGGTTTAGGTTGGGCATTAGGAAAAACTTCCTATCAGAGGCCAAAGAGAACAATTTTTTTCCCTCTTCCTTGCAACACCCTTTTAGATATTTGAAAACTGCTATCATGTCCCCTCTTAGTTTCCCTTTCCTAAGCTAAACAAGGCCAATTCTTTCAGCCTTCCCTCATGAGTCATGTTTTCTAGATCTTTGATCATTTTTGTTGCCCTCCTCTGGACCTTTTCCAGTTTCTCCACATCTTTAAAACAAAATTCAATGAAAACCTGTTAAATACCCCAACCACCAAAAAAAAGTCTTTAGCTGCCCCCTTGCATCATATCTCCATTATTTCACCTTCTTATTACCTCATCCACTTCCGCTGCCACCACAATGGCAAAAGCCTCTTGCCACATATGCGTCTTGTGCAAATGTTACCTCTAAGCCAAGTGGAGTGGCTAGATATTTATAGTTTCTAATTGTTTGGATTGTTGAATTGATGTTGTGTTGAGCTAGATGGTGTTATAGTTGACATGCTTGATGGAGTTTTTTAGATGATGGTTATGTTTAAGGGGGTTATGTTAGATGATAAAGAAGAAAACGTTTTTTAAAGTGAAAAGCATTTGCAGTAGGGTTTATGAGTTTGGGAAGTTCCTGTCTGCAATGTTTCTAGTAGTATTCAGGTGATGTAATGGGGAAATATGATCATTTTTGTCTCTTTCAGAAACTGATGCTAATGACTGGAGTTCAGGTTTCATGGTTTGTATGGAGATGGAGGGACGAACCCTTGTGGGTGGTTGTTCTGGACAGAAAATAACAAAAATTGTATTTGTAGGTTTCCAGGGATGGTTTAAAACTCTTCTAGTGATTTCCTGGCTTTTTATGGCCCTGTTGGTGTAATATTCACTGTAGCAAGAATGTATGTTGGAAGAAGATAAATGGCAGATGCAGTAGCTAACATTGGCATAGTTGTGATAAATCAACCTTGCTGGATCTATTCCTGCCCATCAATCCAGTGGCTAGTGAAGTCATGCCCTGTGTCAATCAGCAGGAATAAGGCTGGCAGAATCTTCCCCTTAGGTTGTGAACAGGGGCGGACTGGCCCGGCGGGATACCGGGAATTTCCCAGTGGGCCATCGTATCCACCCATGACGGGCCGTCATATCCACCCATGACGGGCCGCCGTTGCCCCGCACTCCGAGCAGCTCTGCATCCGCGCTGTATGCGGCGCACGGAGCCTGACCCACCGCTTGTGCTGCGTGTCGGACATGACGCAGGGAAAGGGGGCGGGGCTTGAGTGGCACGCAGGGGTGACATCATGGGGAGGGCCGTTCTCAGGCCTATTTGGATTGCCAGTCTGCTCCTGGTTGTGAACTCTCCACAGCAGTGAACATTGCACTCTGTAAAGCTCCTGCATCTTATTGGTGTTAAAGTAATAAGAAACTCTTCCTTGTCTTTATGTAAGAGTCAGATCAGCTTCTATAAAGCAAGCATTCCTTCCTTCCTTCCTCCCTCCCATGAAAAATTTTATTTTCTTGAATCGGCATTTCCCAATAAATAACTGTGCCATCAGAAAGTTTTCAAAAGCTCTAATCTTTGTCATTCTCATTTTAAGACAATGATTTAACAAACTATGGTTTGGAGCAAAAACTATAATGGTTTTGGATAAATTGAATTAACATTTCTACCAAGAATATGAACAATACGGAGCCTTGTTGTCCTTTCAAAATCCTGAGGTCTGTTTTTCTGGTTCAAATTGATCCCACCAATGCTGCCACCATGTCAAGGAGTTCCCCACTCTGGCACTCCGAGTGCTGAAGGTGGGGGCCTGCAAGAAACCTTAAGAATACCTTGCCTCTATAGGCTTTGGCTTAAAAGCTTCCCAAAGTCACAGATTCCCTGGCCTTGTGAGAGAGGCTGCCACCACCAGGTGAAAACCCCCTTCTTAGACCCAGGAAGAAGCACTTGAACTTCTTCCAGAGGGGTACCCCCAAGATCTTTTAACCCAAGAGAGCTTGAAGAAACAAAAGAGAAAACAAACTGCAGTCTTTGATAGCTGACCTCTCAGTCTTAGAAATGCACACACAGACCTCCTGCTACCTTCCAGGACACAAGAATCAAATCATCCCCTTAAAAAAGGTGATTTTATTAACAAAAAAAAGCTATCCTTGATAAAGCATACTTGGTGGCTAGGTGTTACAGAGCAACTGAGAAAAGAACAGATGAAAACACAGAGAAAAATGGTATCTCTGGGTGCAGCTTAGATACAGTGAATTTAGCACAGAGAAGTTTAACCAAACAACAAAACAAAGAAAATAACCTGATCGAGACTAAATATACATTTTTCCTATCTAATCCCATGCACAATATTTTTTGTAGGCATGGTAGTTCTGCCTGGTTCAATTCATCTTCTTTTCCTCAACTCCTACCTTAAAACTCACACAAAGAAAACCGCAGGCTTCCAATTTAAATGTCAACACCTTTTTCCGTTGGTTCTCCTGGCTTCCTGCCAGTACCCCCTACTTACCTGAGTTTAACCCGTTAGTCACTGAATGCTGGCTTGCACTTTTCCTATCCATCACAAACGTTATTTTGAATTCATCTTAATTTAAACCCCAGATTTCTGTAATCCTAGATGTAACAGCAGGTTTTTTTGATTGGGTGGGTTTTATCCATCAAATTCACTCTTGCGCCTTTCATAGTCAGTCACTCTAGATTTTCAGCCAGAGAAAAGACATCCCATTAAATATACAGGGCCACATTTATCTCTAGTGTAATTCTACTAAAGCCCATAGTATTAATCCAGGAAGGCAGTAAAATGGTAAAATATGGCACATTGGTCTTATTATCTAGTAGGCATCCAAATATGATGTTATTCAAATCGGATTTGGGGCCCCTTGGGTCCCAGCAAAGGTTGAGAATGCTTTAGTCATAGGCTATGTCTAGACTGCAGGCTTCTTTCAGAAGAAGCTTTTCTGGAAGAGATCTTCCAAAAAATTTCTTCCGAAAGAGCGCGTCCACATAGAAAAGCACATCAAAAAAGCAATCTGCTTTTTTGAAAGATAGCGTCCATACTGATTAACTGTGTTCCATTAAACTGTGATTTCTATGGACAGGCTAGCCACCAGGACACCTGTGCTTTTTCCTCTTTCCTCTTCTTCTGAAAGAACTCTCTCTTCCCCTCCCACACACACCTTTTTCGAAAGAGCTCTTTAGGAAAAGGCTTCTTCCTCATAGAAAGAGGATTACCAATGCTGGGAAAACCCCTCTGTTCTTTTGATTTTCTTTTGGTAGAACGCGATTGCAGTGTAGACGCAATCGAAGTTTTTTTGGAAAAACAGATGTTTGTGTAGACATACCCGTTGGCTACATCTACACTGGCATGAATTTCCAGAAATGCTTAAAACGGAACAGTTTTCCGTTATAAGTATTTCCGGAAAAAGAGCATCTACATTGGCAGGATGCTTTTCCGAAAAGCCCTTTTCCGAAAGCGCCCGTGGCCAATGTAGGCGAACTTTCAAGAAAAGCCCCGATCGTCATTTTCGCGATCGGGGCTTTTTTATGAAAACACTACTGTGCTGTCTACACTGGCCCTTTTCCGGAACAGTTTTCCGGAAAGGACTTTTGCCCAACGAGCAGCATAGTTTTTCCGGAAAAGCAGCTGATTTCTTACAGTAGATCGCCAGTGCTTTTCCGGAAATTCAAGGGGCCAGTGTAGACAGCTCGCAGCTTATTCCAGAAAAGCGGCTGATTTTCCGGAATAAGTGGCCCAGTGTAGACACAGCCATAGTGAATTGAGCACATGAAGAGAAAGGAGTTCTTTCTACTATTCAGAAACTCAATCTAACCTCCTTAAGGTTTCAGTCAAAGACATATTGAATTGTAAAGTGAGCCACGTCTATACTGAAGTAGTTGTCTACCATCCAGTTGGATTATTTACAAAAGTAATAATTTGCATTTAGATGGTGGTGTCATGGCCTTCATGTAGACAGACTACATAGCTAAATAAGGGGATGGAACCAAACCAAAGGTCTCCATAGGTCAGGCTCCCGAATGACCTTGTGCCTGCTTTGCATTATAGCATCCTTGTTTGTGAAAGCGATTCCCCATGAAGTACACCCCCAAAAGGGGGATAAAAATGATACCAAACTGCTAAAACAAGGATCCATTTGAGTATGGGGTAAGGAGAAGAGAGATGGAAGGAGAGGTTGGTAAATAATTTCTGTTGCTTCCTGTACACAATATTCTCTGGATTCCTCTTGCCTTTTTGTTGTTGACATTCTTGTTTTGTTTCCTTAAACAACAAGTGGAATACAGTGAGAGGGCCAAATCCTCAAGTCAATAGATCTGTACTGATTCACACCAGATGAAGATCTTTTGCCCATTGCATCATTTCCTGAGGGTAAATTTAGCCCTTCTAAATCAAGGGGCAAATCCAACTCATGGTGTCCAGTGTCTCAAATGGTCAGGAGTGAGATTCACAGAGGGAAGAGGTGATTTCCTCCCTACCTTAGGTCGAAGTCCAGTATCTAAAGTTGTCCTTCCAATCACATTGTCTATATCTTGAATCATGGCAGTTTTACCGTGTGCTCACACCAGTGTTATTAGAAAACTTCAGCACCTAAAATTAATCCCACTGTTCCCAGATTCCGTAGATTCTGCAAGAGCTTAAAATACCACCATAGTTACAGAAGGGACTACGTTGGTGCAGGCAAAATGATTACAATTAAAAGAGGATTTATTTCTAATTATAAATGTAAATGATTTACATTTCTTTGCTGAGCCGGATGACATTTTCCAATTTTTGATTATTTTTTTTTTACACAAAAATGTTTGCTAAAATTTTCATGTAAAAAACCATCTGTCTCCTTTGTGGTAAAACACTGACTAAAAGAAAAAACGGCGTTGAATGTTTCCATGTTTTAACCATATCTAGCCAAATATAAAAGAAAAACAGACAATTTTCTCACCTCAAAATTATGGCATCACTATCAGGGCAAAAATGCTTTTGGGAACGTGGGGATTGGGAAAGAGAGGAAAACCCTCTTTTTGCACTTAGCCAGTTATGTAAATTTTTTTCTCAGTGGAGAGTCTCAGTTTTTGATCAGAGGATTTAGGGCAAAATAAGTAGCTAGGGCTGGTGAACTGACGTGAAAAGAAGAGATTCTTATTACATACAAATAATATTGTCCATGATGATAAAGAACAAGGAAATTAAAACCAGAACAGGGGTGTTACAAACAGCGTGTGCAGCTTTTTAAATTATCTCCCTGAACATAAAAAATTTCATTTCAGCCAGTTACCTAGTTCAAAACTAGCAATCATTTAAAAAGTCAATTATCTGTTCTCAAAATACCAGTCAAGGGAGAAAACTATCCAGTGCTAAAGTGCACTAAACTGTTTCCAAGATTATTATGTTAGGGATTCAAAACATCCATCTGACTCCTTTTCAATCTAAACATCCTGTTATATTTGGTTTTTGCTGAGATGGTATCCTTCAAGTGGCTATGTACTGAATCAAACATGAGGTAAGTTCACATCAAATTTTGATTACTGTTATAAAAATACCAGTCTAACCTTTTCTTTGCTTTTGCAATTACTGCCTCTCTGAATTCCAATTAGATCTCCTTTTATTAACAGTCACTTTTAAATAAAGTTACCATAGCAATGCTACTCTGGTCTGATGTGGCTTTTGGTTAGGGTTACTAGAAAACAATCATAACATAATTTTCATCAGAAACTCTGAAAAACACAGGACCAGAACTTAAAACCACCATCACATTTTGAAAAAGAACTTTGTAGTGGTAACATGAGCTTATGTAGCCTGCTTAGAATTTACAGTTCCCTAAAGCCCATGTATAGGGTAGTGCCTGTAGTAGCTGCATGCATTAGCATACCTGCATGTGTCCGTAGCATGGCTTCAGTGCAGATTTAGCAAAGACAAAATTGATAACTCATTAAGGCCCTGGTGCGAAGAGCACTGAAATCAAAGAGACTCCTTCTGGTTTCAGAGGGTTTAGACTGAAGCCCTAAGAACTCTGCAAGGTCATATTTCAAGTGGAAATCAAAACAGAAAAGCAAACTCAGTCGCTAATCCCTGTATTCACATTGATTTCTTCAGGAGGGACACAGGGTACATGATATTTTGCATAAACTGTCCTTCAACATCATTGCTTACACTTTGCTATTTATCTATCCGGGCTGCATTTTACATGCCACCTGTAACTGAAATGTATATTAACCTAAGAAAGGCCACGCTGGGTGAGACCATCTCGTCCAGGGTGTGTCTAGACTACACCAATCTGTCAACAGAGAGATGTAGATTAGGCATGTCTAAATTGCTAATGAAGCCGGGATTTAAATATCCCGTGCATCATTAGCATAAACATGGCAGCAGCTTTTTTCGGAAAAAAAACCCCAGCAATCTAGACACGTATCTGTTGACAATAAAGCCTTTTTCAATAGATCCTGTAAACCTCATTTTTTGAGGAATACAGGATCTGTCGAAAAAGGCTTTATTGTCGACAGATCCACGTCTAGGCTGCCTTTTTTTTTTTCTTCGAAAAAGCTCTGTTAAAAAAAAAAGTGGCAGCCATGTTTATGCTAATGAAGTGTGGGATATTTAAATCCCGGCTTTATTAGCAATTTCGACGTGCTTGATTTGCATCCCTCTGTCGACAGAGGGATGCAGTCTAGACGTAGCCCCTGTGTCCTGTCTTCCACAGGTAACCAGGAACAGATGTTTCAGATGGAATGAAAAGAACAGTCATCCAGCCCTCCTTTGCCAATCCCAGCTTCTGATGGGCAGAAATTTAGGGACACCCAGAGCATGGGGTTATGTCCCTGATCATCTAGGCTAATAGCCAGTAATGGACCTGTCTGCCAAGAATTTATCTAGTTCTTTTTTTAACCCAGTGATAATCTTGGCCTTCACATTCCTTGGCTACAGTTTCTCAAGGATGACAATTTTTTTACTCTTAAAAAGACCACACGCAGAGTAGTTGGTCTCGGGAGGGTTGGTTTTGCAGGAAGCATCCCACTGTTTACAGGCTATCATTGGTTCCATATTTTCAACCTTCTCCTGTACCCTTTGAAAGGTTTCCACACTAAGAACATTAAGTTCCCAACATGCATTTTAATTAATACTTCGTTTATCAACCCACCGTATCAAAGATGAGGTGATGTACTATGCTGTTCCAACATGTAGCAGCTGCTCCCACTGGATATTATTTTGGATTAAATTAAGAAAGAGCAAATTCCATCTGGGGAAAACAAAGATTTTGCAGCAAGTAAATATCTTTGTATCGCTGAAGGACATACTGTCTGGTACACAGAAGATCGAGGCTAAGTATACACAGGTTCTTGGTTTTCCTGTAGTTCTTTGGGGCCACATTACTTTTACTGCCCATTTCCCAGTTACAGTCTTACTACATCCATGGACATTTCATAGAATCATAGAATACTAGGACTGGAAGGGACCTCGAGAGGTCATCGAGTCCAGTCCCCTACCCTCATGGCAGGACCAAGTACTGACTAGACCATCCCTGATAGACATTTATCTAACCTACTCTTAAATATCTCCAGAGATGGAGATTCCACAACCTCCCTGGGCAATTTATTCCAGTGTTTGACCACTCTGACAGTTAGGAACTATTTCCTAATGTCCAACCTAAACCTCCCTTGCTGCAGTTTAAGCCCATTTTTAATATATAAGGCAACACCTCCTCCCTTTTTTCCCTGAGCAAGCTGTACTCTTCCATCCCAACATTCCAATCGTGTATTATCCCACCGTGTTTCTGTGATGCCAACAATGTCATAGTTGTATTTATTTATTAGCACTTCCAGTTCTTCCTGCTTATTACCCATACTTCTCGCATTTGTATATAGGCATCTAAGATACTGATTTGATCTTGCCTCCCAGTTTTGCCCTAACCCTCCTTTCTCTCTGTCATTATAGCCCACACTCCCTCCCATTTCCGACCCATCTCCCAGGTCTCCATGTTCTCCACTTACCTATGGGCTTTGCTCACCTGTCCCCGTCGAACCTAGTTTAAAGCCCTCCTCACTAGGTTAGCCAGTCTGTGTCCAAATAGGGTCTTCCCTGTGCTCGAAAGGTGAACACCATCTCTGCCTCTTCATGTTAAGACTTCCTCACTCAGTACAACTTTTTAACATAAAAATGACAGACACTGGGGTCAATCCTGTTAAGAACATAAGAACGGCTATACTGGGTCAGACCAAAGGTCCATCTAGCCCAGTATCCTGTCTGCCGACAGCGGCTAATACCAGATGCCCCAGAGGGAGGGATCACAGCAGGTAATCCTCTGTGGAAGAAAACATTGTCCTCACTCTGCGTTTATAAGCAACAAGTAGCCAGAGGCAGTTTTATTACGAGCTGCAGCAAGGGAAAAACTGATTCGATGGGGGGGGGAAGCCTCCCTTCCCCCCCCCCAGGCAGATCTTCAAATACAAGCAATTATGAAGCAGTTTATATACTATCGGTTACATATAATAACATTAAACAATTAGGCTGTGTCTACATTGGCACCCTTTTCCGGAAAAGGGATGCTAATGAGACAAGTCGGAATTGCAAATGCAGCGGGGATTTAAATTTTCCCCGCGGCATTTGCATGAACATGGCTGCCGCTTTTTTCCAGCTCGGGGCTTTGACGGAAAAAAGCGCCAGTCTAGACGCGGCTCTTGCGGAAAATAAAGCCTTTTCTGGAAGATCCCTTATTCCTGATTTTAAGAGGAATAAGGATCTTCCGGAAAAGGCTTTATTTTCGCAAGAGCCAGCGTCTGACTGGCGCTTTCCGTCAAAGCCCGAGCCGAAAAAGCGGCAGCCATAATTATGCAAATGCCGCGGGAAAATTAAATCCCCGCTGCATTTGCAATTCCGACTTGTCTCATTAGCATCCCTTTTCCGGAAAAGGGTGCCAATGTAGACACAGCCTTAGTCTCCTTCCCATTACAAACACCAATGGCTAACAGTTATTTTAGTTCCACCCAGATGCTCCTTATCTCAAGGTCCCTGCCAGAGTCAGCATTCTATCCTTATCTCCGTATGAAGGCGAGAGGCAAAGGCAGCGTCTTATTACAGCTCTCGCGTTGTCAGGCCACAAACTTAGCCTGACTCTTGCTCTCTTGTTAACAAGACCAAGATGGCTGCACACAAATTCCCTTATTCCCTTTTTCCTGCCTCCACAGTCCCCCCTTTTGTGCTTACAGCACAACTACCTTTCTAAACCTCTATTTTCATTAGGCATTGTATTTCTATTTCCAAATTATAACAACCGAATACCTGGATGACTGCGTCCAGGTCGGTGAGGTGGACGACTCTGCGGAGCAGCACCCTGTTGATGGCCTTCACCACCTGCAGAGAGACACACAAAAACGAGGGTCACTGGGGTGCCCGGGTGGCTGGGAGTGTTCGTTCCCCGCCACTGCCCCACGCCCCACTCCCAGGAGCAACTCCTGCTGCAATCCTGGCCACCGCGGGCGGTCTGTAGCGCGGCCGGGACAGACTGAACCCTCCCTCCCCATTTTCCCTGGGGCAGCCCATGTCCTCCTTGCAGCCCCCCCTCCTGGCCCAGTGGCCGGTGAGTGCCATATCTGCATGAGCACCGTTCCGACGGTGGATCTCCCCACGCCAAACTGGTTCCCCACGGATCGGTAGCTATCTGGCATGAAGAGTTTCCAGAGGGCGATGGCCACCCTCTTGTAGAGGGGAACGGCGGGCCTCATGCATGTGTCCTGTCGCCGCAGAGCAGGGGCGAGCCACTCGCAGAGCTCGAGGAAGGTGTCCTTCTTCATCCTGAAGTTCTGGGTCCACTGTTGGTCTCCCTAGCGCTCCAGGATGATGCGGTCCCACCAGTTGCTGCTGGTGTCCAGACGCCAGATGTGGCGGGGCACGCTGGTGTCTGGGCGCCGCTCCTCCAAGGCCCCCAGAGTGGGGAGGGGGAGGGCCAGGGAGCTGGCCTGCAGCAGAAGGTGCCAGGCAGCCTCCAGCAATTGCTGCCAGGCTTGCAGCAAGACGTTCAGCATGAGCTCCAGAGTGCCCAGGGGCGGCTCTGGCTCCATGGTGCCGAGTGCTGCGATGTCCCAAACCAGAGTGACCAAAGCAGGCGGAGAGGAAAACACTTTGCTGTCCCTCGGCGAGGTAGGCAAGCAAGCGGGGAAGCTGAGAACGGGCTGTCCAGGGGGTTCCCTTTAAGCACGAGCGTCAGATAGCCTCAGACAGCAGCCACACAAAGCAACTACTGACCTGATGCCCTGCTGGAACCGGTTTCAGCTGCCCTTAAATGCGATCCAGCGTCCAATCAGTGTGGACGCGCTATTTCAAAATAGCAAAACGCTATTTTGAATTAGTTTTTGTGTCTAGATGCGTTATTTCAAATTAGCTCATTTCGAATTAACTAATTCGAAATAAGTTAATTCGAAATAGCGCTGTAGTGTAGACATACCCTTAGTTATCGGTACCGTACTACCCTTCAGTAGTGACTACATAGATACTAGAATTCCAGTTCTATGGACAATTCTATGTTAACTATTCCCATGTATTTAAAAACACGTGTATCAGTCCAACCATGGTCATTGTTATCACTACCTAATGCTTAGCACAAAGCGATGATCCAAACACTAACTCATTACAGATCTGTACTGGACCACAAAGCAGCCAGATGTTGGGCCACAGCATCTGTCTGCCTCCTGCCATGCACACAACTTGGTGCTTTCCTCTAAGCCTCCTCCCCATACCCATATCACCAGCAGCCTGATCCAAACCCCACTGAAATTATTAGGAGTCTTTCCATTTACGTCAATGAGTTTCAGATCAGGCCACAGCACAAGCAGTGAAATGCACAGTGCACAGAGGTGGAATGAATGTTGCATCAAAGGGTGTGTATAGTATTTTCAAGGGGGTTCCCCAAAGAATCCCCACGGCCTATTACAAAAGTACTTTCTCCCTTCTCTTGGCAAATTACTTAGGCTTCATATAAACTTTGCCTTTAGGCTGCTTGATCCTGCCAGTCTGGCCCTAAATGTTTAATCCTAAGTGGTGATATTTTAAAGATAATCATTTTACAGTAAAACCTGTGTCTCCGGCACACCTGGGGATTAGGGCATGCCGGTAACCTAAAAATTCTGGTTATCTGAGGGGGGGCAGGAACCATGCGGGGGCCAGGATGTGGCCTGCTGGGGGGGGCCACAAGATGCGGCAGGGGGTGTCGAGATGTGGCCTGGTGAGGAAGGGTGGAAGCTGGGAGGGCGGGAGGCGGAGATGGCAGGGGCGGCCTGCCGGGAAGGGGGGGCGGAAGCCACGGGGGGCTGGCCTGCCGGGAGTGCCAGGAGCCGAGATGGCTGCCGTTCGCCCTTCCCCCAGGTACGTGCTGCCCACTCGTCTGAGGAGCGGCCGGGCACTTCAAGGGTCAGTTTCCTTTTTGTTTGGTTGGTTTTTGGTTTTTTGCTTTTCCCGGCGTCAGAAATTTGCCGGTTTCTACAGTTTTCCAGATAGCGCAGGTGTTACTGTAGTTACTGAAGAGCCGTGTTTAATTTTGTAATGAACCCTTGCCCTCTTCTTTTAATTGTGTATGTGCATATGCACACTTTATATATGTGCGTGTATATGGAAGCAAAACTAGCAACCACGGTAGTTT
Source organism: Rafetus swinhoei (assembly GCA_019425775.1). NCBI lineage: Eukaryota > Metazoa > Chordata > Testudines > Trionychidae > Rafetus > Rafetus swinhoei. Next base: position 20,019,594 of record CM033445.1, on the reverse strand, counting down.
TATTAATTTTGCTTTTCTCCCTTCTGCCTTGCATGTCACTTTGGTACCTCCAAGCCAAAATGCTAAGTATGTTTAATACTAGTAATACCCCAGGATTTTTTTAAATCAGATTTTCTGCTGTTATAGCCCATTTCTCTCATCTCTCCCCCTCTGGCAACAGCCACTGCAAGTGGGAAACTGAAATGCCAGAGCAGGTTTCCTGCGGCAAATCTCGGTGCCAACCATTGTTCTAGCAGCATGCACCTGCTCAATGGTGCTTACAGAGCCATTCCTCAGAATTTTTCTTCCCTGAGGGGTGACAACTAGGAACAACAACCCTCTTAGTAGGCTCATCAAACCCTCCAAAGCTGTCTACCGCCGCCGCTGTAACCTAATCAGCAACTCCGAGACACAAGCTCTCAGCAAACAAAAGCCTCTCCGTGCCAGCTCCCTTGCGTGACGGCGTGCCCTGCCAGCTTTTTCTCACTTTACCGTCTTTCGAAATATCTTGAACATTGTTGCTTATGTCATGGCAATGTTTCCAGCCCTCCTCTTCCCCTGCCAAAATCCGCTATGTCAAAGGGAACCGGGGAGGAGGAGAACAACAGACACTGCCAAATTAAAGCAATTGCTTTTGCACAACCATCTATTGCCAAAAAGGCTGCCAAACGCAATCAGAAAACTATGACTTGCAAGGAAGTGCCTTTTAGACATACAGCTCGTAGAATTCTGTGCTGAACAAGGAAAGGGCTTAACACACACATTACACATGATGGATTTTCAGTGACTTTCCTCACAAGCTTCATAAAATGGATTAAGTCAGTTAAGATGGATGGAGCTGTTCCAATCAAAAGAACAGAAGGAAATGGCTGTTGAATATGCAGCGCTATCTCTGAGGTCCAATCCAGAAAGGTGCTGAAGAACAAACTTCTGAGAGTAGCAAATGCATGGCAGGACTCCAGATTGCACCTATAACATATGTATAAAAGATTACCTTAGGGTTCAGAGCCCATGCATTAGCCTTTTAGCAAGGCTATTCATAATGAACTTTATTGGACTTTGACGGCATAACTCCATTTAGCATCAGTGGTGGTAGAAACAGCAGATATAAAACAGTCATGGCTGGAGACCCCAAACATAATTGTTGTAGGTACTGTCCATACCCTTACTGAGGGAGTGAATCCTGTTCCTGAAGGGCTCACAGTCTACACGGACATGAAAAATTGAGGAAGGGAGAGGAAGTTGAAGCACAGAGGCAGGAAGTGACTTGCCCATAGTCATCTAAGAGGGATGGAGTCATCCATCTGCCATCCAGACCGGGAATCTCAAGAAGTGTGCTGCTTACCTGGAGCTTGAATTCAGGATGTGACTGAGAGACTTCTGAGACTGATCAGACCTTCAGACCACTACCTCTTCCTACTTCTCCATGTAGGAACTAACGATATGGCCAAGAATGACCTTGAGCAGGTCACTGCAGATCATATAGCACTGGGAAGAAGGATCAAGAAGTTTGAGGTGCAAGTGGTGTTCTCGTCCATCCTCCCTGTTGAAGGAAAACCTCCAAGTAGGGATTGTCGAATTTTGGAAGTAAATGCGTGGTTGGACAGGTGGTGCCGGAGAGAGGGCTTTGGATTCTTTGACAATGAGATGCTGTTCCAGGTACAAGGATTGCTACGAAGAGATGGGATTCACCTAACAAATAGAGGGAAGAACATCTTCACAGGTAGGCTTCCAAATCTAGCGAGAAGGGCTTTAAACTAGGTTCGTCAGGGAACAGTGACATAAGCGCTGAAGTAAGTGAGCAAGTGGGATACTGGGAAAAAACAGAAGGAGGAAGGTGCAACAGAGGAGGACACCTGATTCACACGGAGAAGATAGGGTAAAGAGCTAGTTACATGAACACAAGAAGCCTGGGAAACAAGCAGGAAAAATTAGAAGTCCTAGCACAGTCAATGAACTATGGTTTGATTGTCATAACGGAGGCTTGGTGGAATGACTCACATGACTGGAGCATTGTCATAGAAGGGTATAAACTGTTCAGGAAGAACAGGTGGGGGAGAAAAGGAGGAGGAGTTGCACTGTATGTAAGAGAGCAGAATGATTGCTCAGAGCTCCAGTATATAGAGGGAGAAAAGCCTGTTGAGAGTCTAAAGGCAGGAGCAACAGGGGTGATGTTGTGGTTGGTGTGTGCTATAGACCACCAGATCAGGTGGATGAGGTAGACGAGGATTTCTTCAGACAACTAAGAGAAGCTTCCAGATCACAGTTCCTGGTTCTCATGGGGCACTTTAATCACCCTGATATCTGTTGGGAGACCAATACAGCAGTACTCAGGCAATCCAGGAAGGTTTTGGAGAATGTTGGAGACAACTTCCTGGTACAAGTACTGAAGGAACCGACCAGGGGCCATGCGCAGCTTGACCTGCTGCTCACAAACAGGGAAGAATTAGTAGGGGAAGTAGATGTGGGTGGCAACCTGGGAAACAGTGATCATGAGATTGCTGATTTCAGGATCCTAACCAAACGAAGGAAGGAGAGCAGCAAAACACAGACCATGGCCTTCAGAAAAGCAGACTCCCTCAGTGAACTGATGGGCAGGATCCCCTGGGATACTAAGATGAAGGGGAAAGGAGTCCAGGAGAGCTGGCTGTATTTTAAAGAAGCCTGATTAAAGGCACAGGAACAAACCATCCCGATGTGCAGTAAAAAAGCAAATATAGTAGGCAACCAGCTTGGCTTAGCAGTGAAATCCTTGGCGAGCTCACACACAAAAAGGAAGCTGACAAGAAGTGGAAACTTGGACAGATGACCAGGGAGGAGTATAAATATATTGCTCAAGCCTGAAGGGGAGTTATCAGGAAGGCCAACGCGCAATTGGAATTGCAGCTAGCAAGGGATGTGAAGGGTAACAAGAAAGGTTTCTACAGGCATGTTAGCAATAAGAGGGTAGTCAGGAAAAGTTTGGGACCCTTACTGGAAGAGGGAAGTAACCTAGTGGCAGATCATGTGGGAAAAGCTGAAGTATTCAATGCTCCTGAGGTCTCTTCCAACCCTAAGATTCTATGATTCTGTATACTTTAGAGCCGTGGAGTCCAACACACTAGCCACATATGGCTATTTGGCCGGTTAAGTGAGGCTAGTTCGCTTGCTTCAGAACTGGTTGGACACCACGGCTCTAGAGATTGCCTAACTAGAACTAATATTTTTTTAAAGTCTCTGGTTAAAATTAAAGCTAAAGCAGGCATTTGCAAACCTATTTTGGCCACCAATGAATTCTTCAGATAACAAAAGCGATTGCAAGAGGCAGACATAAAAGTTTCCTTTTTTTTAATGGCACACACACATTATTCCTTTATTGCTGAGACAGACGAAGACAATTCATTGTAATTTTTCAAAGCAAAACATGTGAACTTAACACCCAGCCCCTATTAAAGTAAATAGGAATCACATTGCTGGAACTTTGCAAGTGCTTTGAAAATGTACCCGCTAGTGATTACATTCTAGCCTCTCATTTATCTGTTTTATTGTTGTTTCTATATTGCTCCATTTATTTTCCTGACATAAAAATAAACAAACAGTAAATGAACTGCCTTGCCCACTCCCGTCCTCCCTCTCTGCTGTTAAACAGTATAAAATATTCCTTCTGCAAAGAAAACAAAATGTTACAAGGGTTTATCAGCTTGAGCCAGGGCATGTGTTACTGTCAATTTTAAATAGTTTTGTATGTGACCTGTTTTTGTTACACAATATTTGTTAATTAAAGATTTAGAGAACTGAAAATGCAAACGCTACTGAGCTGTGTCTCCAGATATGAACATGGAAGCTTAGGCCCATCTTTACTATGAATAATTTGTGCTTGTGGCACATTTTATTCCTTTTTGAATCTTAAGAGGCTATTTGGGCTGATTTTTGAAGGCGAGGGGAAGGGAAGTGGTAATCACAAGAACTTAGAAATAAGGCAAGTAGTATAAAAAAAAATCATTTGTTATTTACCTGTTATTTTTGTGACGGCGTACCGTCACCTTTTTTGGGAGCACTCACACTGCGCCGCTTTCCCCCAGCCGGCCCTGGGAGCACTTGTGCCGTGCCAGTATTTTCTAATTAAGGACTTTTTTTACTTTTCCCGGCCCGGCACCCAATGGAAGCCCACTCGGGATACGTGGCAATTAAAGGGGCTGCAACTACATTTTGGCCCTGACCTCCCCATTTCCCTCCCCCCTCCAGACCTCCTCAGCACTTTTTTTTTTTTTGCTCGACACATTTTTATCACATTTTTGTCCAGTATTTTTTCTTTAAACCATCTGGCAAGCCTAGTACCGGCACCTTTTTTTTTTTTTTTTTTTTTATTAACAAAAAAACACTGCCTAACCCTATGGTCTGAAATATAGTCTCACTGATGCTAAAGGGTTCCAGGCTTCCTGCCCTTTCTGCTGAGGCCCCACCCCTCTCTGCCCCCCACGGGGAGGCAGGGTAGTACGCCACATGCGCACACCCCCCCAACCACAGGGAGGGAAGGGAAGGGGAGTGGGCATGCATGCGCTAGTCCCAGCCTCCCCGGCCCCGGAGTACCGAGTGAGGGAGGAGGATACGCAGCCATAGCAACCCCAGTATCAGGGAGGGAGAAGTCCACATGGCTCCAGGCTCCCCGCCTCAGACCACAGGGAGGGAAGGGAAGGGGAGTGGGCATGCATGCGCTAGCCCCAGCCTCCCTGGCCCCGGAGTACCGAGTGAGGGAGGAGGATACGCAGCCTCAGCAACCCCAGTATCAGGAAGGGAGAAGTCCACATGGCTCCAGGCTCCCCGCCTCAGACCACAGGGAGGGCAGGCACTGAGGGCAGCAAAACTCCACCCCCAGGATGCCTCCAGCAGGCCTTCTGGGGATGGAGTATGGGCAGGGCCATGCCTGGCAGTTTGGGAAGGTAAAGCCTTCCCCCGCCTAGGTTACTGGACGCCCATGCCTTGGGTTTATCTGTTAAGAAAATTAACCAATGTGCCGAGTGTGATATGGATTGAGATGCCCAACCCAATGCAAACTGGGAACCCCAAAATCTAGCTGTATGAGCATAAAGCCAGTAGCAAAGTCATAAGCCTCTTTAAATGAACCAGCTATTACCATTTCTTCACCTGAGCTGAGCCATTCATTCCTCTCAGTTCCCAGGCAATTTTAATGTGTGGGGCTCATCTCAATGCTAACCGCCTCGGTTGTTTTGATGGCCGTTCATTTTTTATATACCAAGAACATTTGGACACACTAATGCTAACATCCAGCTCTTGGTGTACAAGTCTGTGTACTAATGACCAGAGCTGGAAAGAAAATGGTTTTCCCATCCTATAAGAATTTTGAAACTCTTGTATATTTGTAGCCCCTGGATAGAGATGATGTATGGGGTGGAGGGGCGGGGAGGATTGGTTCTCCCACAATTTTGGTGCTTGTCTTGTACTGAGCATGCTCAGTAACATTGTTGAAACCTCTGTCCTCACTCCCCCCCATTTTCTCAATCTCTTCCCCCTCTTCACAACATGCACAGATCCCCCCCGCCCCAAGCTGAAATGGCACCCCTGCTGTGAGGATAAGTACATTAAATACTGTGAGATGCTCAGACATAGCCATAATAGGGGGGAGATAAGTACCTTAGCTAGACAGATATTGTTTTCAGCTTGTAGCACAAAGCTACATTGAAGGGACAAGGGTTACATCCAGCCAAATGTTGACAGTGAAGACAGAGACAGTCACAGCACGGTTGAGATGTTCAAAGCAGCGGGGTAGATTTACGTATGCGTCTCCCATCACTTTAATCTCGTGCCTGGCTTTGAAAATTTCTGACACAAGCTTTAGGGATAATGTGGTTTTATATTTTCCCAAACTCTTTTTTCCTGTGCTTCTCTGTTCTTGTCAAATCCCAGAAGTTTATAAAGTTGAATCCTATGGAATGTGGGTATCTCTGGTAAGGGAGCCTCCAGGTATCTGGTGGGAAAGAAAGTGGCTTTTTTTCCCACAACACTGTTACTATCCCCCTCCTTACCAGTCATTAGCATGGCTCCTTTTGGAGCCGAGTTTCCATTGGTTGAGTATCCTGCCACTGTTCGGTAGCCATTATGGAGTGGAAGTCACAGGAATGAGGCATCATTTACTCCTAGTACGCGGTCCACAGATTGATGCTGTGGAGATCAGCTGTGTCCTGGCTCCATCCCCCCAAATCCTGACAAGCCAGTTCCTGATGAAGCAGCAACAGGGAAGCTTTTGCAGGATCAGAAAAAGGGGAGATGATGCTGCAAAGGTGGCCGGGCCACTGCACCAGCTAGGTTATCTGCCTCCCTTTGTGAGCTGAGATTGTGACAGAGAGGTCACATGACCCACTGCCTGAAAACAATTGCACCCGCACGGCTTCATTGTGACAGCACAGGCAGAGCAATAAGTCCTTGTACTAGAGCCCCTTCCGCTTCATTCACACTCCCAGGGAGAAAGCTCCACTGTAAGTAGCACAGCGTTCTAAGGGTATGTCTAGACTGCATCCCTCTGTCGGCAGAGGGATGCAGATTAGGCAGGTCGACATTGCAAATGAGGCAGGGATTTAAATATCCCGTGCCTAATTTGCATAAAAATGGCCACCGCGTTTTGGCCGACTCAGCACTTTGTCGGCAAAAAGTGGCAGTCTAGTGGGGGATCTGTCGAGAAAGAAAGCCTTTTTCGACAGATCCCTTATGTCCCCCAGCTTGCAGGACGGCCCCTGTCCCACGAGGCCCCCGCTCCTGCACAGTCTCCTCCTCCTCCATATGTGTAGGTGGCAGATTTTACAGCGGCCACTGCTGCTGGGAGGGGAAGGGGTGACCAGAGCTGAGGAGCCGCTCCCGGACCTCGGCGTTTTGTAATTGCCGCCTGCGGGAACCCGGCTCAGGCTCTGCCGCTCTCCTCCCCCCCATCTGGGGCACACTTGGGCTCTGCTGTCCCCTCCCCCCCCCCCGCCTACAATGCGCTTGGGCTCTGCTACCCCCCATGCGCTGCTGCTCTCTCTCCCCTGCACCTCTCCCCAACCTACTGGGGAAGTGGCAGAGTTTAATCGGGCAGGGACAGTCGGGGTTTCTACTCCCTCCCCCCCTGCCCTGCCAGCGGGAAGCCTGGCCTGGTGCTGCAGAAGCCTGACCTGGTTCCCCACTGCATGGACGGGGGGTGGGGGAGAACTGAGCTCTCCACCCCACCCCCCCAGAACAAAAGTATGCTCCCTGGAGGCATTCCCTGCTGCAGCAGGGTGCCATGCCATGTAAGCATCCCCCCTCATGCCCAGACCCCCCTCACTCCCCTCCCCCTGCCAAGACCCCGCATTCCCAGCTTGCTCTGACACCCTGCCCCAAGTCCCATCCTGCACCCTCCCTCCTGGCCAGACACCCTGCCCCAAGACCCTCTTCTACCCTCCCACCTGGCCAGACACCCTGCCCCAAGTCCCCTCCTGCACCCTCTCCCTCCTGGCCAGACACCCTGCCCCAAGACCCTCCTCTACCCTCCCTCCTGACCAGACACATGACCTCATTTAGCATTTGTTTATTATTATCCTTACTTTTTTGTGGTCTACATTTTCAGACTGTTATTAGGGCAGTCTTCCGGGGGGGGGGAGCCATGGGGCATTTTGACCCCCAGGTCCCTCAGGTCCTGTGGTGGGGTTTTTTTATTTGTTTGTTTGTTTGCTTGCTTGCCAATTTTTCCCTCTAAGATGCTTTTTTTCCCCGCCCTTGACAAAAAAACCCTTGGTGTTCCTCATTAAAAAAATTATTTTTTTGGTGTTCCTCAATCTTAAAAAGTTTAAGAAACACTGTAGTAGAAAGTGTTAGAGGAACTCATCCCCAAAAGCAGGATAAATGGATTCCAAAAAGGGGACCCAAGCTCAGTGCTATTTGGCCAGAAAGCTTGGTGTGACGTGGAACCCAGAAGGAAATCCAAAGCCCCGAATTCCAAAAACGTGAAGAAGTATATTCCTTATACAGAAATAATGAAATCACTAGGATGTTAAATTTTGAGGCTATTTTCTGATGAATGCCAGAGTTTGCTAATGATAGAGAAGAGGAAGTAAATAGAATGCTAATGAAATCCATTATCATGATTTGAAAATGCTGAGAGAAAATTTAAGCAACAAGCAACAAAGTTTATGGACTCTTTTAAGCTGTATTGTGACAGACCCAAACCAGCAGGCTGCCGCACTCTAATGGAGGGCAGGTTCACACGGTGCTGGGTAAATAGCTTTCTCTTCCCTGAATAAACTCACAGAGACTGCTACCACAAAATTAAGGCAGGCAAACACCTGGGGTAGTTAATGATTTGCCTGAAGGAGCAAGCTAATCAAACACCTGTTGCCATTGCCTTAGGGTCGCTGGGCTGGAACCCGGAGTAGTGGGCAGGCCCAGGTTCCTCCCAAACCTCCCCCATGCCAACACAGAGACTGTCCCTGAGAAGGGAGACCAGGACTACAAAGGTGTTTTCACCCTGAAACCAGGGACTAGCCTGTGATGAGAATGGCTCAGTAAGCTATGGGCCTTGCCTCTTGTAAAGAGAAAGGGGCTGTGTATAGGACCACAGTGAGTCTGTGAGGCTAATATTGTCCACCAGTACCGCGAGACCCATGGGGCATGGCTGTAGTTTTGCCACAATAGTGAATAAGAAAATGTAGCAACACCCCATATTTGCTGCAGCAAAAAAATGCTCTGCTAGGTTGGGCAATCTTCTTTTGTTAGGCACACAAGCCTTTGCATAAATAAATGGCGATGAAATTGCTTTGGATTGGAAGTTTCTTTAAATTGAAGATGATGCACCCCTTCAAAAAAGGTTTCTGATCAAGTAAATAAAGAGGGCAAGATGTCCCCAGCAGTATGGTTTTCATCTTAGCGAGACACTTATTTTGTATAAAGATTTTCAATAAATAATTCAAGATAAAACATTATGTTTCAAAACTGGTACAGATGTTGGAAATGGGCCCACATAACTAACCTTTTCAAGTGGCAACATGAATAAAAGTCCAATCATTACCTTAGCTGTGCAGGGTACAAAGAGAACATTTAAATACAATCAATAATCCCAACGTAAAGAGACGTCAGCTACACAGCAGGACTCAGCGAGATATAGATTTCAAGTTACAAGTCAACAAAGCTGTAATAACTCACTGCAGTGGTTGCATTTTCGTTTGAGGGCCAGGACAAGCTCGCTCACTACCCAGCAATATTCTCAGGAGTTGATCAAAATCACTGAAGGACATTTATTTGCATCAGTGAGACCTGCATATGCCCTATGATGAATTTCTAGAGGGAAAACCCTCATAAAAATGGGCATGTGAAGTAATCCCCTGTCAGCGACTGTAGGATGTGAACATAGATGCCTCAACCTTCACATCATTTGAGCTAGCAGATTAACACCATTAACCAGTCAGTGTACTAAGCTGCTGTCTTCCATGTGGATTAGTTACTATTGGGCAGTCTAGCCAGCATCAGCCCCGAGGAGGGCACTTCCGGGGAGTTCACAAACTTTTTCTAACTACAAGCGGGTTAAGGCAATGGGATGTGAGGCAAGGCATGCTCTGTGCCCACACAGCCTGGGGGGCATGGAACAGCTTGTTAATGTGTCTGCAGATGGAGCGGGAATCTTGCACAACTCCATGAAGCTCTCACATATGAACTCTTTGATCCTTCTCAGAAGGTTTTTGGGGAGGCCAGGTGTCCACGGTAGGACACCTTCCCATGTCAAGACATCAGTGAACCACAAAGCGGTGCAGCATAAGGCCCAGATTTCTGGCCACATTCCATCAGCATCTGCTCCTTATCTCTCTGTGTGATTTGGAGAAGACTGATCTCACACATGGCAACCTGGAGAAAGGAGGAGGGGAAGCTATTAGCACTCTCCCTGGACACAGCGAGAAGCTGCCCTCTCCCATCCTCTTCCCATCTTGCCTGCAGGCTCCTGCCCTGTCTGGCCCCTTAACATGCCTGCCTGCCTCTGGACCGAGTGCGTCTTGATGCTCCTGGGAGAACTCTGTGCAACTGCTTTAAAGTGTCCACTTTAAACAAACATTTGACTCTGCATGGAATACATTTCCATTGTCTTCACAGAGACTTTTGGTGTGAGCAGCTAACAGATTAGGGTTAGGCTTAACACACTGTATCTCCTGTAATGTCTGCCCTTGTAACCTTTCATTGCAGCTGAGACAGCAGCTCCCCCTCTTCCAGCATTTGCCCACCTGGCTCAGATCCGCAAGCAAAAGTGGACAAGGGAGGACATGTTCCTGGAGTAGATGAACTGCATGAACTTCCTCATGGAGGAGATGCAGGCAGAGCACCTGGACCAGATCACAGGAGAGAATAGCCACAAGGGAATAGCAGGAGAGACAGCAGGAGATCATGTTTGCCTTCCTGACTGCTATTATAGAGCACCTGGCTTCATGCCTGAACACAACCTCCTCCCAGAACCTTGTGCACCCTGATGAAAACCCCATTGTGCACCCCCTCCTTCTCCCCCATTGCTTCCACTCCCAGGGTCCCCTGGGACCACCAGGGTCTCAGGACATGTGGGGGGGGGGGGAAGGAGGAGGAATTCAAGGGCAGCTGTACCCTTCAGAACTTCAGGATGTAGAAGGCAGTCCCACTTGCATTCTTGAGCCCCTCTCCCTCTTCGAGGTCCCACTTCTTTCCTTTCCCTGCGTTTCCTCCCCCTCCCCACCCCCCCACAGAAAAACCCTTCTGTTCTTTGAACAAAGGTCTCTTCATTGCTTGAACTGCAAAGGTGGGGTGAGGGACTAAAGGCAAACAGGGGGAGCAGAGGGGCAACTTGTGGAGAGAAACATGGCAGAGTCTCAAAAGAGGCCTTGCATAAAGCTGTCCCTCAAGGCCTCTCTGATTCGCACGGCCCCTTGCTGTCCTCTCCTGATCGCGTTGGTGTCCAGCTGCTCAAACTCTGCCTAGGCACTCTGCCTCAGCCCCCCACTCTGCCAGAAAAGTCCCCCCCTTACTCTCGCACAGATTATGGAGCACACACCTGGCTGCTACCCCAAAGGGAATGTTGTATTCGCTGAGGTCCAACAGAGTTAGGAGACTCCTCAACCTACCTTTTAAATGTCCAAAAGCACATTCAACCAGCATTCTGCACTTGCTCAGCCTGTTACTGAACTCCACCTTGCTGGGGTCCAGACTGCATGACTCATGGGAGCAAGGGGTAGGCTAGGTCACCAAGCAGCACAATAGGCAGTTCCACTTCCCCAGTTCTGATTTTCCTTTCTGGGAAAAAAGTGCCACAGTGCAACTTTTGGAAGAATCTGGGGCCAGCCCCGGAGGCCCCAAAGTGTGGTCCACGTGGTCTGGGGCTGGCGCCGGAGGTGCAGTTGCTGTGGCCACACAGTCTGGGGCTGGCCCTGGAGGCTGAAGGTGCTGCTGCTATGGCCACGCAGACCGGGGCTGCATGGCCACGGCAGCAGCAGCAGCACCTCCAGCCTCCAAGGCCAGCCTCGGACCATGTGGGCCACAGCCTTGGGGCCTCTGGGGCCGGCCCCAGACCACAGTGGCAGCGGGGCCTCTGGGATGGCCCCAGAATGTGTCAACAGTGGCAGTGGGGCCTCCAGGGCCAGGGCTGGGCCCAGACCATATGGGCCTGGCAGCAGGACCTCCCCTCTGTGGTGGCCGGGTCAGTGTGGCTACGGCTGTTACTACAAGTGGGCACGAAACCAGGTAAAATCCCCGCTCATGCCCAGACCACCCCCACCCAATCCCCTCACTTTCCTCTCTCCCAAGGCCTGGCACCCCCAGCTTCCTCTGACCCCCTCTCTTGTTCCTGCATCCTCTTTCCTGGCTAGACACCGCACCTGCTCCTGTACCCTCTCTTCTGGCCACACACTACACCCCATCCCTATCCTACTTGCTGGCAGCCCTGTCTCTTGCACTGTACCCCTCATTTTTGTCCCTACCCCAGAACCTAAGGATGTCCTTAAAATCCACTTAAAATCCACTAACTCCAAAACCCCAGAAAAGTAAATCTGATCTATGGGAAGCCCTGAACCTCAGTCTCCCCTTCCCCTCACCTCGTGAGGCTGGGGTACCAGAGGAGTGAGGTGTCTCAGTTGGGGCCACATCAGTGAGCGCTGGGGGGTTTTGGAGGAGTTGTTTTGCTTCTCACTTGTGTGGTCCCCAACTGATTTTTCTGTGGGTCAGTGACCCCCGACTCAAAAAAGGTTCCCCAGCCCTGCCATAAATAAAGAAAACATGGAAACCTTTTGTGCTGGACATCATAATTTACTTTATTTAAAATGAAGTTTGACAAACTAACATGAGAAAGTTAAAACGCTTTATCCGGTTCATAATTTGAATTAAACCGTTCTCCCTAGCTGCAGCTGGTTCAGAAAATAAGGTCACTGTACCCAGCCTGCCCTTGCCTCCCCTCCCGCTTCCTTCCCCCGGCACACAGAGCTGTGAATAAGTTAAATCTCAGTACGCCACTGCTGAAAGGTTGCTGACCCCTGCACTAAAAGGTAAGATCTGCATCTTTATTTATTTATTAATGAAGCTGCTGTAAGTAGGACCATTATTGACTTTAAAAAGTATCACCAGCACTTGGACCTGTACATAGAGGCAAATAAGTCAAATCTCGGCACTCCACCTCTGAAAGGTTGCTGACCCCCGCCCCAGCACGTTGCCTGGGAGCTGGAGACATGCGAGCCCTTTCAACTGCTTCTATTTAAAGGGTTCACACTTGCTGGGAGGCTGCGTTGCCTGGCAGGCACCTGGGAGGCACAAGCCCTTTGAACAGAAGTCATTGAAAGGGCTCACAGCTCTCAGCCTCACTGGTCCATTGCCTGGGAGCTGCCCGGAAGTTGCGGGCCCTTTCAACTGTTTCTATTCAAAGGGCTTGTGCCTGCTGGGCAGCTGCCAGGCAACAGGTTATGTGACAACTCTGGGAGGAGGCTAGCCCCCAACACCCTCCCATCTGCTCCATGTCCCTTCTATTGGCCAGAAGTGAGGGGGCAGGGACCCCAGACCAAGCAAAGTTCCTGGCAGGGTAACTCTCAACCCTTCCTCTTCTGCCTGAGGCCCCACCATTCTGCCCGAGGCCCCACCCCTTCCAGGTCAGCCCATGGCCACTTCCGAAATTTGTGAAGTGGCCCCCCTTCAAAAATTATTGCCCACCCCGAACTAGATCCAAAAGCTCTTCATTGCTCCAAGCAGGAGAGCATCTGAATCAATAGCCACCACCCCTGTTGCCTTGAGAAATGCCATGAGGACCACTGTACAATATGCCACGGATACACAAAATGGATTTAAAGTTCCTAGGGTTTGCACGTGGGAGGGGAGAATCTGTTTACCATAAACATTACGTAGCTGAAGGGCAGCGGAGTTCAAGGTGATGTCCAGATTGGCTGAACAGAGCATTGTGGGATACATGCTGGAGTCCAATAAACTCATCAAAAAACCTACTTAGTATACACTAAGTGAATGTCAACAGTGCAGAGACAAAAGTCCCTCATGAGGCTGGAAGATTTTTTTTGCCAAAAATGGCCATAAGTTGCAACATTTGACACGTGGAGGATTTTATCGTGAAAACCTGCTTTTTGGTGACAAAATATGCGAGTGTAGACCAGCGGTTCTCAAACTTTTTGGGCTCCGGAGCCCTTTACATGCTTAAAAATTTATGCGGCGCCCCAGCGGTGTGTGTTAATTGCATCAGTTCGAGGCGATTCTCAACTATGCTTTTGAAGGCTTTCCAGTTTGTCAACCTCGCGGAACCCCTGGAGATGTCTCGCGGAGCCCTGGGGCTCCATGGAGCACAGTTTGAGAAACACTGGTGTAGACCAGTGTTTCCCAATTGGTGCTCCGCGGAACCCTGGGGTTCCGCGGAGCAAAACGAGGGGGTTCCGCGAGGAACGGGCGCTCCCCCGCCCCCTCTGAAAAAGAGAGAGAGAGAGCCGGCTAGCCAGCAGAGGCATGGGTGGCGAGTTGTGTGGGCTCGTGGTGCCCATGCTCCAGTAATATTTGGAGCTGGAGCAGGTCCTGACCCCGCACCCCCCCCCCGCGAGTCCTCCCACCCCGTCCCCAGAGCGTCTCTCCCCCGTCCCCGTCCCCGTCCCCGTCCCCGGACCGTCCCCGGACCGTCCCTGCCGTGCGCAACCTTCTCTGAGCTCCCCCTTGCTGGCTGCTGCTGCCCTGCGCAGCGCACTCAAACCAGTGGGTGGGGAGACGCCCGGACGTGACGTAACGTCACGGCCCGGGATTTTAAACTTGCTGGGCACTGTGTTGCGCCGCATGGCTGAGTCGCGGGTTCGGAGTCTGGGGACAGAGCACAGACTCCGGCCCCACAAAGTGGAAGGCAGAAGGTACGGGAGAGGGAGAGGGAGATGGAGAGAGAGGAAGGGAGGGAAGGGAAGGGGCTTGTGCAGAGGGAAAGGGGAAGGGCTGGGAGAGGAAGGTGCTTGTGTGGAGGCGGAGGGGAAGGGGAAGGCACCAAAGGGACAGGGGTGGAGGAGAGACAAATGGCAGGGGGCCAAGTGCAGACAATGAGGAAAAGGGCAGGAGGGGAGAGGTGTCAGTGGGAGGACAGGGTGATGCTGGGAGGAGAAGGTAAGGGCATTGGGGGCTAGGGGTGAGGGGAGGTGCTGGGAGAAGGCTTGAAAGAAGGGGTGGGCATGAGGAAGGCTGGGATGGAGCAAGTCATGAGAGAGGGCACAGGGGCATGAGGGGAATGGGGGCAGAGGGTGGTGAGGGGTGGGCATCAGGGAAAAATGGAGCAAAGGGGGCAGGGGAAGTGAGGGAAGGGGGAGGCACCAGGAGGGTGCAGGGGTAAGAGAAGGTGCAGGTGCCAAGGGATTCTGGGGGTGAAGCAGAAGGGCAGACACCTGCAGTGGAGGGACCACCATCAGAGGAGAGATGCAGGGCAGGTTTGTAGAGGGAGGTGTTAGAAGAGGGGATGAGGAGGGGTAGCTCACATGATCAGAGTGGGGCTACTGGAGGAGTGGGCACAGGGAGGAGAGAAGGGCTGGTGGAGGGGGGCAGGTTGCAGGAGGGCTGAGGACAGTGAGAAGAGCAGGAGTCAGGACAGCAGAGGAGGGTGAGGAGTGGGGGCAGCAGGCACCAGGAGCTGATGGAGCAAGGGAGGAGACATGGCAGCAGAGGAAAAGGTAGAGATTTAAAAATAGTTATTAATAACTTGGGAGGCACATCCAAACAAGCCACATGAACTCAATACTGGTGCGCAACACAAAATTCATTTTGCTCATGTGAGGAAACTCTTAGGCTATGTCTACACTGGTTGTTTCTTGCGCAAGAACATCTTGCGCAAGTGTTCTTGTGCAAGAACACATCCACACTGCCATGTGCGAGCTGTGCTTTTGCACAAGAGCATCTATGGCAGTGTGGACACTCTCTTGCTCAAGAAAGTGCCGATGGCCATTTTAGCCATAGGGCTTTCTTGCTCAAGAAATTCATGTTGCCTATCTACACTGGCCTCTTGCGCAAGAACAGTTGCTCAAAGGGCTTATTCCTGAGTGGGAGCATCGTAGTTCTTGGAAGAAGCCCTGATTTCATACATGAGAACGTTAGTGTACTTACGCAAGAACACACGGCCAGTGTAGACAGGCAGCAAATTTTTGCAGAGCGGGCGCTTTGGTGCAAGATCGTGCCAGTGTAGACACAGCCAAGGGGAGGGAGGAAGGCAGGGGCAGGGAATCAGCACTGGCT
This sequence comes from Rafetus swinhoei, assembly GCA_019425775.1. Lineage (NCBI taxonomy): Eukaryota > Metazoa > Chordata > Testudines > Trionychidae > Rafetus > Rafetus swinhoei. The sequence goes on along the minus strand of CM033445.1, from coordinate 20,003,925 downwards.
CAGCATGTCTACATGGTTTGTGGGAAGGTGCAGGGAAATTGAGCTCAGCTGGGTTGCAGAGTGGGGAGGTCTGGGGAGCTGGGCTGGGCTGGGCTGGGCTGTGGGGTGTGTGTGTGTGTGTGTGTGTGGAGCTCAGAGCTCAGTTTGACTGCAGGAGGAGGGAGGTGCCAGGAACCGGGGCTAGACTCAAGGGGAGGGAGGGGCAGGGAATCGGCTCTTGGCTCAGCAGTTTTGTGGGGCTTGGAGGAGGTGCAGGGAAACAGGGCTCAGCTGTGCTGTGGGGGAGGCATGCAGGGAACCAGTGCAGGGCTCAGCTGGGCTGAGGTGGATGGGGGAGGGCATACAGAACAGATGGGCAGCTCAGCTGGGCTGTGAGGGGTCGCAGGGAACTGGTGCTGCACTCCCTTGGATTGTGAGGGATGGTTTTGGGGGAAGTGCAGGGAACCAGCAGGGGTGGGCAGCTTAGTTCGGTTGCAGAGGATAGAGGTGCAAAGAAGCCTAGTGGGGAAGGGGACCAGGAGCCCTGAAATGACCTCCCCTGGTCCAAAAATTCCTCATCTGGGACCAGTCAGGTCTAGAGGGTGCCAGATCAGGGAGGTCCAACTCCTACCCAAGTCCCCTCCTCGCACCCTCCCTCGTAGACAAACACCCTACATCCAGCCTGCTTCTGCACCCTACCTACCACCCAGACCTTGTCCCCTTCCGCCCCCCAGCTCCCTCCCAGATCCTGCACCCCATCCCTATCCCGCTCCTTGGCAGCCCTGCCATCCACCCTAGCACCGCCCTGGCCCCAGCACCTTGCCTCACACCCCAGGACTCAGCACCACCCTGGCCCTGGCCCGGGCCCCAGCACCCTGCCATCCACGCTAGCACCCAGCAGCACCCTGTTCCTTGTCCCAGCACCCTGCCAGTCACCCTAGTGCCCAGCAGGACCATGTCCCTGACCCCAGCACCCTGCCACCTGCTTGCCCCAGCACCCTGCCACCTGAGCCAGCATCCTTCCACCCAGCAGCACCCCTCCCCAGCCCCAGCACCCACTAGCACTCTGTCCCCTACCCCCACCAGCACATTTGGGACCACATTAGTGAGGCTTGGGGGTTTTGGAGGAGTTTTTTTGTTTTTGCATCTCACTTGTGTGGCCCCAACTGACTTTTCTGTGGGTCAGTGACCTTTGACTCAAAACAGGTTCCTCACCCCTCTCATATATAAAGACAATGCTAAAACCTTTTGAGTTTGACATAATATTTTATTTAAAAATGAAGCCTGGCCAACAAGCCCCCAATTGGGACCAAACCCCCATTTCACTGCAGCGTCATAACACTCCTGCACCACCTGACCCCAAATCTGAGCCTATTATACACTGGAACCCCCTGTCCTGAGCCTCTTACATCCCCAAACTCTTGCATCCCCACATCCTCAGTGGCAGGGTGCTGGGGTCAGGGACATGGTCCTGCTGGGCACTAGGGTGACTGGCAGTCTTCTGCCACAACATTCCTCCACCATCCACACATCACAAATCTGTGTCCTGAGCCCATCATAGTCACAACCTTCTTGCCCTGAGTCCCTCACATATCCAGCCCAAACTCCTGCACCCTCACATCCACAAGCCCTGGCTTGCTCAGCACCCCAACCTTCCACCTGAGCCCAACACTCCCCAGCCTAGAGCTCCCTCTCCAAGCCAACAGCCCCTTCTCCTGCATCCAAATTCCCTCCCAGAGCTTGTACTTCTCACCCCTTCCCACACCCAAATCCCTCATTCCCACCCCACACCTCACTCTCACTAGGTTGAGACAGGTATAAGGGCTGGGGATAGCAAGTGATGGAGAGGAGGGGAACAGAGCGGATGAGGCCTCACGGAAGGGAGATGGGGGCGTGTCTTGGGGAAGGAATGTGATTTTCATGAATTGGTGGGTCCCTCTTCCTCCCCGCCCTCCCCCTTTTTTTTTTTTTTTTTTTTTTTGCTTGACAAACCCAGGGGTTCCTTGAAATTCTGAAAAGCTGAAAACGGTTCTTCGGCCAAATAAAATTGGGAAACACTGGTGTAGACAATCCCTAAGACTAGTTCTGAGGAATCTGCTGGCCATTAGCAATGGAATCCACGCTGTACAAGCTCTTTATTCATGAGCCACAACCTTTATCTGCAGGGCAAAGTCAAGACTCAAGCAGCTGTCATTCATTCTAAAATGAGTTAGCCCTTAGCAGACTAGGAACTAATGAATTTATACCATGCCTATAGGCGGTTGGTCATATGACAGACTCCCTTCCCCCCCCAGTGCTTCATGAAATGGACACAAATATGCATAACTCAAAGATGCTTTGAACAAATTACCTCTTGTGACCTATCAATTTTAATATCTCTGGGCACTCCAAGTGCAGAAGGTGGGGGCCTGCAAGAGACCTTAAATGCCTTGCCTCTATAGGCTCTGCTTACAAAAGCTCCCCAAAGTTACAGAGTTCCTGCCCTTGGGAGATAGGCTGCCACCATCAAGTGTCCAACTCCTTCTCTTAAAACCCAGGAAGAATCACTTGAACTTCTTCCAGAGGAATACCCTGAAGCTGTTTTACCACAAGAGAGCTTGAAAAAGAAAACAGAAAACAAACTGCAATCTCTAGTAGCTGACCTCTCAGCTTAGGCAGGCACACACAGACCTGTTACCTTCCAGGACACAAAAATCAAATCATCACCTTAAAAAAGGTAATTTTATTAACAAAACAAAAAGATATACTTGATAAATTATACGTGGTTACTAGGTGTTACAGAGCAACTGAGAAAAGAGCAGATTAAAACACAGAGAAGAATGGTATCTCTGGCACAGCTTAGGTATAGTGACGGAGGAGAGGGAGGCACATGGCTCTCACACAGAAGTTTAACCAAACAACCAAAGAAAAATACTCTGAGCGCAGCTAAACATACATTTCTCTATTTACTCACAATCTATACTGATCCATACTTCAAGGTCCATTCCTTTCCCATGCCCAATATTTCTTGTAGGCATGGTAGTTCCGTCTGATTACTTCATCTTGCTTCCTCCAACTCCTAACTTAGAACACTCGTGAAGAGAGCAGGCAGCAGGTATATATTTACAATTTAAATTTCAGTACTGTATCCCATTGGTTCTTCTGGCTCCCTCAGCTAGCTGAGTTTAACCCTTTAGTCACCAAGTGCTGGCCAGCACTCCTCCTATCCATCACAGTCTCAATCTGCTGGATGTCTATATCTTATTTTGGTGTATGTATCACTTTTCTATGTAAAAAAGTAATAGAGAGGGAGCCATGTTAGTCTGATCTTGGTAAAACAAAAGGAAAAAATACATAGCACTTTAAAGACTAACAAGATAGTTTATTAGGTGATGAGCTTTCGTGGGGCAGACCCACTTCTTCAGATCATATTCTGAAAGTGAATTGGCATGACCATATATAGCAAAGGAATACAATGAAGAAAGTAAACAAATGATGTACTGACAAATCAGATATTAGAACAGAAGGTGGGGGTGAGGAGCAAGGAAGAGATAAGGAAGGAGGAAATACCTTATTGAAAGTCAGTAAGTGGCTAATCTGGAGTTACTACAACTATCAATAGGTGGGGAGGCTGTCTTTATAATGTGTAAGGTAATTAGCATCTTTATTAAGGTCCATTCGCAAAGTGTCAAATGTAAGCATGAATAAAAGTTCTGAAGTCTCTCTCTGTAATCTGGTGTTAAAGTCTCTTTGAAGTAAGACGCACATTGTCAGGTCTTTAAGGTAATGGCCAGTTAGATTAAAATGTTAACTAACAGGTTTTTCCGTGTGAAGATGTCTAATGTCTGATTTGTGGGCATTAATTCTTTGGCAAATCAGCTGTGCTGTAAACTCAGTACCTTGTCTTATTAGAGGTGTTAGCTTTTATTGGAACAAATTCTATTTGTGAGAAAGACAAGCTTTGGGGGTTACACAAAACTATTCAGGTCATCTACAGAATTTGGTTCAATACAAGATATGTCCTCATCTACCTTGTCTCTCTAATATCTTTGTCTCAGAATGGCTAACATTATACTACCTGGCTTGTCATCTTTAATGACCGTATCAGAGAGTGCCATGGATAAGGAGTGTGGTACCAGTCTTAAAGTCAGAAGATGTGAATTCTATTCTTATCTTGACCACTCAGCTGCTATTTATTAGGGTGCTTCTACACTGCACCCTTAGCTCGAAATAGAGTAGGCAATTTGAGCTACACAAATTGCATAGTATCAGAGGGGTAGCCGTGTTAGTCTGAATCTGCAAAAGCGGCGAGGAGTCCTGTGGCACCTTATAGACTAACAGAAGTGTTGGAGCATAAGCTTTTGTGGGCAAAGACCCGCCGTCAGATGCACGTGCATCTGGCGAAGTGAGTCTTTATACCAACTATGCTCCAACACTTCTGTTAAGTCTATAAGATACCACAGGACTCCTCGCCGCTTTTACAAATTGCATCGCTTATTTCAAGTCAATTTTGCAATAGTGTATTTCGTCATTTGGCACTGTCCACACAGTGCCAAATTTTGTAATAAACCGCTATTCTGAAACGTCCCTTAATCCTCATGGAACAAGATTTACAGGGATGTTGGAATAGCGAGCCCATTATATTTCAAAATAACGGGCGTGCTGTTAAGACGTGGAAAACGCTATTTTGGGATACCAGAAGTATCCCAAAATAGCGCTGCAGTGTAGACGTACCCTTAGGCTATGTCTAGACTACAGGGTTTTTTTTTTAAAAAAGTGGCCTTTTTGTGAAAAAAACTTCATTTGCATCTAGACTGCCACCGCGTTCTTTCAAATTAAATCGAAAGAATGCGGCATTTTTTTCGACCAAGGTAAACCTCATTTTACAAGGAAGAACGCCTTTTTTCAAAAGAGCTTTTTCGAAAAAAGGCATTCTTGAATGCAAACAGGGCTTTTCCGAAAGAGAGCATCCAGATTTCCTGGGTGCTCTCTTTTTCTTTGAAAAATGGTGGCTGTCTAGACGATCTCTTTTGAAAGAAGCTTTTTTGAAAGATTATTTTGAAAAAACTTATTTTGAAAGAAGTGTGTAGTCTAGATGTACCCTTAGTGAGCAAGTTACTTCCCCTCTCTAGGCCTGTTTCCCTTCCAACTTTTTGCTGTCTTGTCGATTGACAATGAGAGCCCTGCAGGGCAGGGACTAGTTTTACTGTGTGTTTGTGTAGCTCATAGCACAATTGGGCCCTGCTTTGAGTCTAGGTGCTTCTGTAATACGTATAACACACACACACACACACACACACACACACACACACACACATATAGCCTCAGTTTTCCCATCTGTCAAAGGAGATTTCTGCACCATCTAAGAGTATTACTTCATCAACATTTGTGAAGAGCTCATATGCTCCAGTGATACTACAGAAATACCAAGAAACAGAAGGCAACATACAAGTCCACTTCCCACAGCATCTGCAATGTCTTGAGGGTACGTCTACACTTGCACCCTCTTTTGAAAGAGGTATGCAAATGAAGACATTCCAAATTGCAAATGTAGCCAGGATTTAAATATCCCGTGCTTCATTTGCATAGTCGCGTTATAGCGCTATTTTGAAATAACAGACGCTGTTAAGACGCGGTTATTTTGAGAGAAAACCCTTCTCTCGAAATAACCCTCATTCTTTATACAATGAGGTTTACCAGTTATTTTGAGAGAAGGGTTTTCTCTCGAAATAACCGCGTCTTCACAGCGTCTGTTTTTTGAACTAGCACTATTTTGAAATAGCGCCATAACACAAATATGCAAATGAAATGCAGGATATTTAAATCCCGGCTTCATTTGCAATTTCGAATGTCTTCATTTGCATCCCTCTCTCTCAAGAGGGTGCAAGTGTAGACATACCCTTAGTATGTGCCACTAAAAACGGGTCTCGACTTCTATTGTCTAGGTTCATCAGATGGCAACTGTATGCTGTATGGAAAATAATTAATGAGAACTATTCTTGTTTATAATTAATATATAACTAAAGGTGTGAATAATGTCTTTTTGGTTTGTTGGCAGCTCCAAAACATTTAAAAAAAAGATTCAGGTCAACCTGAAATTAGTTCTTTTTATATTTTCAAAAGTTGAAAAAATATCATTTCAGGGTCAGTTAAACCTCTTGTTCAAATCAAAAGGAATCAGGCCATTGAGAGGTCAAGGTTTTCCAAGTTTCTATATTTTTAAATAAAACTGAAGAAAATCTCAAAATAAAATATAATTTTACATTTCAAAGAATCAAAATTTTTGTTTAAAAAAATGTCAAAATGAATATTTTTTTCCAGAGGGCTGTTTTGGGGGTGGAGGGAGTCAGGAGAGAGAGAGAGGTTTTGACCAAAATAATTTGACAAATTCTACATGAATTCCTCAAAAGCATCAGTCTACCCAAATCTGCATATTTCTCAAAAAAAGAAATTTGAGTTGAAAAATGTCATTCAGTCATGCATATGGCTTGATGAAGGCATTCATCTTTTCTATGTAGCCTCCCAGAAAAATAACTTTCCGAAGCAACAGTGTTTTGCCTGCCATTGCAATAGATGGTTTGAAATGGCTGAACACTATAAGCTTTCATCCATATCCAGGGTCAAAGTTTTCAAAAGGTCTGTGGAGTAAATCCTCTCTAAGGTTTCCTTCGTGAGGCCTGTCTGTATCTCATGACGGCCGAGTCAAAGTTGACTTTAACACCAAATCCAGAGCTGCTCTGGGGGAGAAAGTCAATTTGAGATACACAACTCCAGCTGTGTGAATAACATTGCTAGAGTCAACGTATTTTATGTTGAATTTCTGTGGGATCCCCACTGCGGGAAGTCGACAGGAGAAACTCTCCCGTTGACTTCCCTTTCTCCTTACAACCCCGGAGAGTACAGAGGTCAATGGGGGTGCCATCAGTATTCGATTTAGCAGGTCCTTAACAGATCTGCTAAATTGAATTCCTGAAGAGCAATCTCCGGAACATCGATCTCTGGGCAAGTATAGACAAGACTTGATGAGCCTCCACCGAGGGCTTCTCTCATCAGTTTAGCTCTTGGGACAAGAAATAACCTGGAGGTTATTTTAAAGGAGGGTGAAAATGTCGAGCTGCCAGAGAATCTGACCCTTTCATTAAGTCATTGAACATACAGCTTAATATATAGCGAGGTCAACAGGGAATCAAGGAAGCCACCTCTCAAAGAGTGCTCCCTCTAATGTTTTCCATCCACATGCAGAATAAATTTTGTTATGTGCACCGATGCATGTGCACCACTCATAAAATGCATGCTGCCCATTGTGAGCACTGTGGGCACTCTGCTAATCAGCTGGGCGGCATATGCATTTCTTCTTGGTGGCCATCCACACACTCAGCATATAGGGATTGCTGCCCTTGACCCCCAGAATAAACTCCCTTATTTGTTTGTGGGGACTCTGCCTTGCTTGCTTAGACATCCTACGCTCCTTGCTCACTGCCTGAATTGTTCCTCGTACGATAGTTTTGTTCATAATCTCATATCTTTCCCACTGGCTTAATACCTGAATACAACCAGTAATTAGCTAAGAGGGACCAAATAACTGTTCATTGAATCAGTCAATCTGATTACCCTGTGTTCCAGCTGATTAATATAAGATTTTTTAAAAATTAAAAAGCTATTAGATTATTGAAAATAATTTTGCACAGTAGTCTCAGGATACATTATTTCCACATTTAAACACTAACCAGCAAAGCACGCATGCTGATATAACTGGAGATAATGGTTCCATCTCTCCAACATTATTGTCTAATTAGAGAATTCTGCTTGAGCAGAAATTCATTTACGTAAGCAACATCCATATATTACAAAGAAAGATTAAGACTGCATCAGGTTAAGGCACCAGTTCTTACTATGCCGCTAGGCAATTAAAAAGCCATCTTGTTGATTTACCTCCCTCACCTCCCTTGTTGCATTTTCTGCTCTATCAAATGCAAACTAAACTCACTAACTAACCCATTTTTCTCAGTTTCTTTTTGTTTACTGTAGCTGTGGCAAAGTAGGTTGCTTCTCATAAACTGTCTAATTGGGGGATGGGGAAAGCAGGTGCATATATATAAAGCTGGTGTTCTACATCCAAAGGCTTCTGCCATTCTCCTGTACTATGAGCTTTTTTTGTAGCTGTTGAGCCCTGTGCGAGCTTTTATTTAATGTGGCAAAACATGATTATCTCCAGAAACTTGTGTGAAATCGGAATTTTCGGCTGTATAGAGCAAGATTTATCTGGTCCTCTCTGCAGGACAAAGGAAGACAAGGACAAGGAGGGGGATGCGATGGATGAGGCTCAAATCTGGTTGCAATTCAACCTGGAATTTGACTAAATAAAATACCACTTGTAAAAATTACTGAAAAATAAAAGCAGATTCCTGGGGCGTAAACCCACAGATTGAATCAGTAAAATCTCGTGGCCCTCAGAACCATCAGACGACGCCAGGGCAGCCCATGGCTCTTTTACACCATAACACATTAGCCCACAAAAGTTCATGACACTCTGGCTGCGTCTAGATTGTCATGACTTTTGCAAATACTTTTAACGGAAACGTTTTTCTGTTAAAAGTATTTGCGCAAGAGAGCGTCTATACTGGCATGTGCCTTTGCACAAAAGATTTGCTTTTGTGCAAAAGCATCTGTGCCCAGTGTAGACGCTCTCTTGCGCAAGAAAGCTCCGATGGCCATTTTAGCTATCGGGCTTTCTTGCGCAAGAAATTAATGTGGCTGTCTACACTGGCCCTCTTGCGCAAGAATACTTGCACAAGAGGGCTTATCCCTGAGCGGGAGCGTCGGAGTATTTGCGCAAGAACCACTGACTTTTGTACATTACAATGTCAGTGTTCTTGCGCAAATACTCGCGGCCAGTGTAGACAGGCGGCAAGATTTTGCGCAAAATCATGCCAGACTAGACGCAGCCTCTCTGTATTTTTTGTTAGTCTCTAAGAGGCTGTGGGACCCATTCGTTGTTTTTTAAGGGTTTTTTTTTTTTTACATTAGCCTACAGTGTCAAGAGGCTTTCTCCATCACACACTAGAGACTCATTGTCTTGGGTCAGAAGGGAAATGCCAAATGTCACCAATAGTCAGCACATCACCGGAAGTTTCATTAGCAGCACAACATGATTTTTTGGGTCTTTTGGTTTAACGTCATGTCAATGCACCAGAAGTTAAGCCCATGCATTGCAGGGTCCAGCATTGGGTCCTCAGGGTCTGCTTAAATAACATTCCCCCCCGCGTATGTCAATTCCATCCACTTTCTGGGTAGTGTGGCCTAGCAGTCACAGGGTATGTCTAGACTGCATCCCGCTGTCGGCAGAGGGATGCAGATTAGGCAGGTCGACATTGCAACTTGAAGCGGGGATTTAAATATCCCGTGCTTAATTTGCATAAAAATGGCTGATGCGTTTTGCCGACTCAGCACTTTGTCGGCAAAAAGCGGCAGTCTAGAGGGGGACCAGTTGAGAAAGAAAGCCTTTTTCGACAGATCCCTTATGCCTTCTGCCAATCCTTTAGAATCTACAATATAAAGGTTTATTTGTAAATGAAAGAAAAGGGTTAAGAGTGAGCTTGTTAAAGATAATACATTACATACATCAGTCACTCGTCTCGATGTAGGCTCTTAGGAGAGCTGTAACCAACTGCCAGCTTAAAAGTCTCTGGAGTACATCCTACGTTAGGATGGGTCAGTAAATCCTTCTGGGCCCGCGGTCCTTACCAGTGGTACTTCTGCAGCAGAGGGCAGGAGTGAGGACAAGATGGAAGCACCCTCAGGATACTTTTATAATCTTGCCCATACGGAGCGAATCTCTTGAGTGATGGTACCTCCCAGACTGGAGCTGATCACATATTCAAGCCAACTGTCCATGTCTTTCATGAAATACAGGTCCCTAGGCGCATTCCTCTGGTGTTTATTAGCAGCGTTGGGAGCCTGAATAACCATTCTCACAATAGGTGGTCCTACTGCTGTCTCCCAGACAGAGAACACTTAAAATACAAGTACAGAGCCCATATTCATAACCTTGCATATAAAAATCATACACGTATATGAGGAGCATGCATAGAATCAGCATCGCATAAGCTTTCATTACACACCTCATTTGGCCCGTTTTGCTCAGAATTTGGGGCAAACACACGCTATTGGGTGAAACGATGATTTGCCTGCTCACATCAACATCCAATAAGGTGACCCCTGTCTCCCGGGGCAAAGGTTCATTAGCTATCCGCAACATTTGTGCGGAATGGCTCTTTAGAGGAACAGTCCCAATTGACGATTGTCAACCAGCTAAAACTTGTAAACAGAATGGCTCTATAGTTGGGATAGATTGAGATAGCACCTAGCAGCTATTCAGTATAGCACCTAGCAATAATAAGACTAGATTGTACTTTAGGCACAGACTTGATCAAGGAGCTGCACCGACCCAATTTGTTCTTCACAGACACACCTGAGTCATGTTTCCATCCTTACTTCTACCTAGACCATAGGTTCCCAAACTGGGCGGAGTGAAGAAATTCCAGGGGGAGGCACGAGGCAACCCAGCCCCTTGCCCCCATCAATCCCACCCCCCCCAAGAAAAAGAGCCTGGTCTGTCTGGTAAAAAAATTGTCCTGTATTTTCTGTTTTTCATGGCTCGGGTGTCCGCCAGAACATGTGCAGCTCAGGCTGGCTGGGGTGGGAGGAGGATGGAGCATCCCAGGCAGACTTCAAAATGGTCACCTTAAAGGGCAATGCCTGGTCTGCTCTTAAAAGGGCAACTTTTTTTGGGGGGGGGGGTCAACAACTTTTCCCCTGGAGTACCAGCACCTTTTTTTTTTACACTGGTCCTGGAAATTAAAGGGGCCGTAACTGTTTTTCAGCCCCAGTCAGTTCCTTTTTTTTTGCTCAATAAGTTTTGCTGCTATTTTGGGGGAGGGGCATGAGGGTTTCTCAAAAATCAAAAAAGGGGCATGATGCCGAAAAGTTTGGGAACCACTGACCTAGATGGTACGAAGGGCTGTAGCAGAAGTAAAATCCGAAACCTCCAGCAATATCTTAGCTGTGCCTGCCACATATGAAGCCAATTCTCTGTCCACGCCCGTCCCTTCCTGTCTACTTTGGCAAGGAAGTAAGCAGGCACACAGAACTTATTCCCTGCTACAGAGCTGGACCCAGGTTCTGGGAATCTAAGAAATGTTTCTTATGCCTCCTCTCTTGCTCAAAATTATTTTGTTCCTTGCCTGAAATGGGCTCTGGGTAAAAGATCAAAATAGGCTTGTTTCATCTCTCTCTATATGTAAAAAATGTTTTCCTGCAGGACAACTGAGTGACATCATCACATGACATCATGCCGCAGAGTGACATCATGCCACCGCCGCCACTCACCTCCACCTCCACCTCCACCCTCAGCTGCTCGCTGTGGCCAGCCTCGGTGCCATCCCCTCTGGGCATGGGCTGCTCCAGCTCCAGCTCCCGCTTCATACCCTGTGGGGGCTGCACTGCTTGGGAAGAGCTGTTGGCACTGGGTCCCCTCCATCATCCAAGTCTGATGGCTGCACCAAGTCTCCACCCTCCAAGCCTGACCCCACCCCGTGGACCATGCTGTGTCCCCTTCACCAGCTGAGCCCGCCCCGCCCCTGGCCACACCACATCCCCTCTGCTATTCCAAGCCTTACCCCCATCCTGAGCTGCCTGGCATCCTCTCTGCCATTTGAGCCTGATCCCCATCCCGGGCCATCCCGCATTCCCTCTGCTATTCCAAGCCTTACCCCCACCCTGGGCCACCTGGCGCCCCTCCACCATCCGAACCCAACTGGGCTACCCCACATCCCCTCTGCCATGCAAGCCTGACCCCCTCCAGGCCCCTCACCCCTTCTGCCAAAACCCCACATCCCCAGCCTGCTCCTGCGCCTTCCCCTGCTCTTGCATCCCTTCCACCACCACCAGACACCTACCCCCAGCCCACTCCTGCTCCTACCCCCTGGCCAGACACCTACCCCCAGCCTGCTCCTGCATCCTCCCCTGCTCTTGCATTCCCCCCCTCCCAGCCAGACACCTACCCTCCAGCCCACTCCTGCTCCTACCCCCTGGCCATACACCTGCCCCCAGCCCACTTCTGCAACTACCCTCTGGCCAGACACCCTGCCCCAGAAAGAGGGAGGTTGTCAAGCATAGCAAGCAAGGGGACGCAGCCCTTAGTGACCTAAAAAGAAAGAAAAGAGAGAGACAGAGAGACCTGGAAAAAAACTATGGCCTGCTTTTCATTTGTATCATGATGAGCAATTTGCAGAAAATATTGCCCCATACTCCCACCATTTCAAAGTTATCCCAGGAAATGCCCTAAAACATATCCAATTATTTATAGTCAGAATTGATTCCACTGCCCTGGGTGGGTGTGTTTTTTAATGCACATATTACATTTTAAAGAGACTCTTTTTAACTAATCATATCAAGTGGCATTTGTGCATCACAAATATTTGCTTTGTTCCTTCAACATACTTCCAATTATGCTGAAAATTTCAGTGAAATAAAATTATAGCAGGTAGAATATTAAAAGGGGGGGGGGGAGTCACAAACCTGTAAGCTTCAAAGGGAATTATATACTTTGATTTTGGTTTGCATAATCCAAATACCCATTTTTTTCTACGGAGATGTCAATTCAGAATGGAGGTAATGAAACAGGTTCCTTTATGATTAAAAAAATACATTTAAAATGATCAGCTCTAACCACATTCTGAGTATGACAGAAAAAAGTGCCGTATTATTAGTTCTGCCCTGGATCTCAGTGAACCCTCTCACACTATCTGCCCTGCAGGTCCATTCCAAGAATGAGTCAAAAAAGGGCACCATCCCCATCGGATCATGAGCCCAATCTAAGGAAAGACAAAACACTCATTCTACTTAGCTCTGTTCCAATTATTATGACATTATGACACAGTCAAATTATTCAGGTGCCTAGCAACCTGGGCTGGGCATAATGAAGAAAATATTCAGTTTGGAATATGGGCAAAAGTAAATGCCTGAATGTCACAGAGCACAAGCACAGAGTAAGCTTTTTAATCTTCCGCTTCACTCTTTTCAAGCTTCAAACCTTCCACCTGTGTTGCAAAGCATGTTACTCAGGGCTGTGGTTACAAACCTGAATTTCTTATGGCAGGAGTCAGGTTGTAATTCTCTCAACAAACCTTTATGTTCCCAGTCTGAGCCTGGATGAAGTCAAAAGTCAAAACATTACAACTACTTGGGATTTTTTTCTCCTTTTTTAAATTATGTGTCTTGTCAGGGTCAAAGACAGGCAGGCAGTGCTGTACTGCATATGATCTTGCACTGTGTCTCTGGCACTGCCCAGTGCCTTAGGTCAGTGCTGTAACTTTCTGGTTCAGGGGTGTGAAAAAACACACACCTACCCCTGCGAGCACAGGAAGGGTACGTTAACACAGGAGCGTTACAGTGGGCTGTGACCATGAAAGCTCATGATACCATCTACATGATTTGTTAGTCTTTAAAGTGCTACCAGACCATTTATGGTTTTTTAAGTTTATCTTGTACAGATTAACTTGGCCACCCCTCTGAAGCTTTGGAATAACTGACGTTATTCCGAAATAACATAGTGTGCATCTAGGCTATGTCTACACTACGGGGCTTTATTGGAAAAAGATACGCAAATTGCACTCCACAATTTGCATACCTTTTTCTGATAGTTTTTTTCTGAAGAGGCTTTTCCGAAATTTGGTCCGTCTACATTGGGCCAAATTATGGGAAAAAAACCCTCTTTCAGGAGAGCCCTTCTTCCTCGTGGCAGGAGCCAGACAGGGCTTCGGAAAGAGCGCGTCTGCTCTTCCTCAAAAAAAAGCGGAAGAGCAGGCGCGTTCCCTGGACGCAGCAGAGTTTTTCCGGGATTCCTCTGGTATCCCAGAAAACCCCCGTAGTCTAGACATAGCCCTACACTGGGGCTATGTTACTTCTTGCGAGTAATATGCAAATGAGGCTAATGTGGAATATCGCTGAGCCTCATTTGAATACCTAATGAGCCACCATTTTTTCAGAAAGGCTCTTGTGCAAGAAGGAGCGTCTACACTGCCCTTCTTGCAAGAAAACCTCTTGCGCAATGACGTTACACCTATTACTTTTCAGGAAGAACGGCATTGCGCAAGAGGGTTTTTCTTGTGCAAGAAGGGGCAGTGTAGATGCTCCTTTTTGCACAAGAGCCTCGTCTGAAAAAAATGATGGCTCATTAGGTATGCAAATGAGGCTCGGCGATATTCCACGCTCAGCCTCATTTGCATATTACTCGCGCAAGAAGCCGTGAGTGTAGACATAGCCTATAAGTATTTTGAAATAATGTCGACCTGGAGGACTCCTTACTCTGACTCATGAGGTGTAAGGGAAGTCGAAGGAAGAGTGTTCTGCCTTTGACTTCCTGCCATGTAGACAGCGTCAAAAGCCGAATTAAGCTACTTTGACATGGTGCAGCTTAATTTGACTTTAGCCCTGCTGTGTAGACGTACCCTCAGTTACAGCTCTGTAAAGCACCAATGTGAAGCTGGCTACAGTGCTCCCAGTGCTGTTGGCTACTCCCCTCACAGAGGTTGTTTACATAGAGCGCTGGGAGAGAGGGCTCCTGCAATGGCCACATTTTCCGCTGAATGTGCTGCCGCATCTGCACTTTAAACTTTTAAGTGCAGACAACACCTGGTGCATCAGCAGCAGGGCCAACAGCCACTGTGGGTCCCGGGGCAAGTTGTGTGGGGGGCTGGCTCTGCACCCCTGAAGGGGCAGGGCTGAGGGCAGAAGACCCCCACCTTCCCGCCACCCCAACCCTTAGAGCCATGTGGAGCCATGCAGAGGAGTTCTCCAGCACTCCGACAGCAATTCAAAGGGGGCCCCTTTGCCTCCCCTTCCCCCTGTCCCATTGGTGAGCCTGTGCATCAGTGGAAGGTGCAAGAAATCTGACAGGAAGCAGCCATGGGGTAAGCTATGGGGGGTGGGGAGTAAACCTTTTTGCAGGCTGGGAGGTAAAATTCTTGAAAGAAATGTGGATGCTTACATTTGAAAAGAAATGTAATATTTACAGAGAAGGGAGAAAATATTTGGAAAAAATTCAAATCTCCATGGAATTTTTACTTGAAAGAGCGAATGAAATGAATGAAAAGGGGACTTTTTAAGGTTTCTCACATTTTACTGAGCTGGCAAAGTCACCTGGCACAAAACAATGAAAGATTTTAAAAAATTGGAACCTATGTTTAAATCCACTTTGAATTGTTGGGTACTCAGCCTTTCTGAGAATCAGGGTTCTTATTTGGATGCCTGGCTATAGATTTTTGAAAGTCTTGGTCTCTGATTTTTATGTAGCACATTCTAGAGGAGACGGAAAACACCCCAAACTGCTTCCTGTTTTGGAGAACTCGATATAAATTATCTCGGGTCAGTTATATTGTACCATACTGCAACAAATAAATGTATATATTGTACAATGTGGTCACTTTGCAACAAGAGAGGGGACTGAATAAATCTTTCTATTCTTTGAAATTTAAGGAGAATCTCCATTAGCAGCTAGTCCTATGTGGTTTATGATACACAGTTGAACAGTTCTGACAATATTCAGGAGAGGACAGTGGTACATTACCCAGTATGTTACAACATGTTTGTTTTCATTGCATTATGCAAGACATTTGCTCTTATTTTCCTTCCCCCAGAGCACTAATTAATTAGTGTTTGGTAAAGCACTCTAGAAATGTAAAGCTCTCTGTAAGTGCTAAATGTTTTTTATTGTTATTGTTGGCTAATCTAACTCTTAGCCAGAGGATAGTGTTTATCTAGAGACACGCATACCCTTGAGATAATTTAATGGCCACTCTGTTAATTGCAAAGACAGAGCTACATCATAGGATGCTGGACGTATATTTATTGTTAGCAATGGAACCTAAAACCATAATACTAACAATTTTCCAGGGACATTTCAGTAACCAGAATATTTTTCGTAGTGTTTTAGGCCTGGTCTACACTTGGCTTTTATATCAAATTTAGATGCATATGGTTGATTTTGTAAGTGATGCGTCCACACTACTAAGCCTGTTGTGTCAACTTTAAGGGTCTCTGAAGTCGATTTCAGTACTCCTGCTTTTCACAAGGAGTAACACAATTCCTGATCTTGCATGGTCAAATTTATGATAGTATAGATGCAGTGTTGGGTGAAAGTTGAGGCTATTCCACACTCTGACCACTCTGGACAGAACTTGTACCTTTACTGTTCTCCTGCTGAGCTCAAAAAGCCTCAGAAAAAGTTGAGTTGCCTTTCCTGTGTGGCCAGCATTGTGAGCACATCCCAGAGCGAGCAGCGCACTGTGCCACACATGGACATGACTTCAACCAATTCTGGTAACACTGTGATAAGTTTGAATACTTCTGCTCCCACTGGCTCCAGTTCCCAGGGGTGCAGAACAGCACTAGTGTGGAGTGTGCAGGAGATCTTGGACCTCCTCAAGGTGTGGGGAGAAGAATCCACTCTCTCTGAACCAACAAGAGGAATGCCAACATTTACAGCAAGACTGCAAGCTGCCCAGTGGCTAAAAGTGATTCTAGGGATGACCAGCAGTGCTGAATGAAAATCAAGGAGCTGAAGCAGTCCTTCCACAACGTGGAGGAGGCAAGCAGATGGTTTGGTGGGGAGAGGGGGTCCCCAGCCAGCTTTCCCAGCATGATCATGGAGTCTAGCCAAGACATGCCTGGCATCAACATGGAAGACAGCATGGTGGCAGAGGGGGAGATGGAGGAGGAGGAGGGAAAAGAGGAGAAGCATGGCCAGATGGTGATCCTTGAGAGTGAGGAGCTGTTCATGACACTGGAGCTGATTCAGTCCTCCCAGGATGTCTCCCCATCTAGCACCAGCACCAGGGAGGACACTTCCAGTGAGTTCACAAACTTTTTCTAATTTCAAAGAGGTTAAGGCAATGGGGTATGATATGTGGCATGCTCTGTGCCGACACAGCCCGGGGGGAAGAGGGGGCATGGAACAAATTGTTAATGTGTCTGCAGATGGAGCAGGAGTCTTGCCTGCACAGCTCCATGAAGCTCTTACATAGGAACTCTTTAATCCTTCTCACAAGGTTTCTGGTGAGGCCAGCCTTATTCTGTCCTCCACAGTAGAACACCTTCTTGTGACAAGCTATGGGTAAGTGGCTTCATTGAACTGTCGTCATTGAACAATAAAGCAGTACAATATAAGGCCCAGGTTCATGATCACATTCAGTCAGCATCTGCTGCCAATCACGCCGTGTGATTCGGAGAATGCTATCTCACGTGGCAACCTGGAGGAAGAAGGAGGGGAAGTTTAGCACTTTCCCCAGGAGGCTGCGTGTGCCAGACACACCACCTTGTGGGTTAGGGAAGAAGCATTCTCCCCGAGAGGCCATATGTGCCAGAACCCAGTTTGTGCCAGACACAGCAGGAAGCTGCCCTCTCTCATCTTTCTCCTCCCCACTGCAGGCTCCTGCCCTGGCTGGCCCCTTACCATGCCTGCCTGCCTCCGAGCTAACTGTGTCCCGATGCTCCCTTGAGAATTCTGTGCACCTGCTGTAAAGTGCCCTCTAAAAGCAAACATTTGGCCTTGCATGGAACACATCTCCATTGTCTTTACAGAGACCTTTGGTGCAGGCTAACGGAGTAGAGGTCATCTTAACACAATGTATCTCCTGTAATGCCTCCCCTTGTAACTTCTCATTGCAGCTGGGAGTGCATCCAGCTCGGCATCTACTCCCTGTCTTCCAGCATTTGCCCACCTGCCTCAGATCCACAGGTGAAAGCCGACAAGGGAGGACATGTTCCCGGAGCAGATAGACTGCATGAACTCCCTTGTGGAGGAGATGTGGGAAAAGCGCTTGGATCACATTGAGGAACACCAGGAGAGAAGAGCTACCAGGAAGCAGCAGACAAGGCAGCAGGAGACCATGTTTGCCTCCCTGACTGCTTTTATGGAGCATTTGGCTTCATGCCTAAAGAGAGCCTCCTCTAAGAACCCTGTCTGCTCCAATGACAGCCCTGGTCCCTTCTTCCCCAGCACCATTGCTTCCACTCCCAGAGTCCCCAGGGGCCTCAGGACATGGGCTGGGGGGGACATAACTCAAGAGCAGCCATACCCTCCAGCACCTCAGGGTGCAGAAGGCAGTCCCACTCGTGCGCCTGAGCTCCACTCCCTCCTTCAGGTTCCCACTTCTTTCCTTTGTTTTCCCCAAATAAAAACTCCTGTTCTTTGAACAATGGCCTCTTTAATCCCCCACCTCTGCAGTTCAAGCAATAAAGGCAAACACAGGGAGTGCAGGGGCAACTTATTGAGAGCCACGTGGAAGAGTCTTAAAACTGGCCTTGCATAAAACTATCCACCAAGGCCTCTCTGATTTGCGCTGCCCCTTGCAGTCCTCTCCTTATGGCAATGGTGTCCAGCTCTCTGCCTAGGCACTCTGCCTCAGCCCCCAACCCCCGCCAGATGAGTTCCCCTCCCTTGCTTTTGCACAGATTATGGAGCACACAACAAGCTACCGTGAAAAAGGGAATTTTGTGGTCACTGAGGGCCTGCTGAGTCAGGACATTCCTAAATCTACCCTTTAAAAGTCCCAATGCACATATGACTCCCATTCTGCACTTGCTCAGCCTGTTGTTGAACACCTCTTGCTTGGGTCCAGGCTGCCTGTGTATGGCTTAATCAGCCACAGGAGCAAGGGGTAGGCTGGGTTGCAAAGGTTTACAATAGGGATTTCCATTTCTCTGACTCTGATTTTCCTGTTTGGGAAAAAAAGTGCCACTCTTCATCTTTTGGAATAGGCAGAAGTTCCTAAAGATGAGGACATCATGCACCCTTTCCCAGCCATCCCACGCTGATGTCAGTGAAATGGTCCTTGTGGTATTTCAGCCTCTGCAGCACCATCTAGACGTACCCTTTGCAGCTGATGTACTCTGTGGCAAGGAGGTCAGGGGCTAAGATGGGGATGTGTGTTCCATCTATGGCTCCAGTACAGTTAGGGAACCCCATCCTGGCAAAGCCATCCACTGTGGTGACCACATTTCCCAGAGTCACTGCCCTCTGTAGCAGAATGTGATTGATCACCTTGGCTACTTGTATAACAGCAGCCCCCAATATAGATTTCCCCAATCCCAACTGATTCACCACCTACCGGTAGCTGTCTAGCATTGCAAGCTTCCATAGGGCAATTACCATGTGCTTCCCCAGGGTCGGAGCAGGTCTCATTCAGGTATTCTGGAACCTCAGCACAGGGGCAAGCCATTCACAAAATTCCAAGAGCATGACCTTGCACATATGGAAGTTCTGCAGGCCCTGCTGATCATCCCATCACAGTGCCGTCCCACCTGTCTGAGATTGTCTCACGGCGCGAGAACCAGAGGATTGATTGGCAGCTGTGCCTCCATGCCACACTAAGCTTCATCCTCAACCTCTTCCGGGAGGAGTGACCTGCGTCAGCTCTCCAAGTACTGCGCCATTAGGTGCACCCCAACACACATCCTCATCACAATGGTTTGCTGCAAACTGGGCTCCATGTTCATGCTCCTATGGTGTCTGTTGAGGGCACAAAAAGGCGTGAACACATTGCCTCTCCTTTATCTCACACAAGAGGGGAGGGACTAGACAAGTGCATTATGGGACATTAGCGACATGAGCGAATAACTGCCCACTGCACATTTTTGGTTGCAGTGGGCACAGTGAGCCTAGCCCAGAATCAAAGCGGCCTCGGAATTGACCGGAGGTTCCCTAATGGGGACACATTACTTCAGACGACATTCAATTCTTCCCCGCAGTGAGGACCCAGGCCTTTGACGTCGCAAAATTGGGTAGTAAGAAATTGACCAAATTAGATTCAACCTTACCTTGTAGTATAGATTTGCCCTTATTTAATAAAGGCCAGTATATTTCATCATTAATCATTAGAATGTACAAGGTGTTAGATCTTAATATGTAGCTTCTATAATGAAATTGTATGAAGTTCCATTGAAACCAGTGAGTATTTCTGTTGTTAAAAGAAAACCAAGCAGATCTACCATATACTGTACACTTCAGCTGTGTCTACATTGGCGCGATCTTGTGCAAAAGCGGCCACTTTTGCGCCAAAACTTGCTGCCTGTCTACACTGACCGCTAGTTCTTCCGCAAGAACACTGACGTTCTAATGTATGAAATCAGTGCTCCTTGCACAAGAACTATGATGCTCCCTCAGGAATAAGCCCTCTTGCGCAACTGTTCTTGTGCAAGAGGCCAATGTAGACAGGCAACATGAATTTCTTGCGCAAGAAAGCCCTATGGTTAAAATGGCCTTCAGAGCTTTCTTGCGCAAGAGAGCGTCCACACTGGCACGGATGCTCTTGCGCAAAAGCACATCTCTTGCGCAAAGGCACATGCCAGTGTAGACGCTCTCTTCTGGAAGAGTTTTTGCACAAGAACTCTTCCACAAAAGAGTTCTTATGCAAAATCATGCCAGTGTAAACATAGCCTTCATGTTTATGGAAGGTAGATTTTGCATATTTGCAAAAGCCAGGTTCTTTGATATTCTTTGCCTTTGTTCTTTATAATATTTACAAAAATGTCAACAGTTGTATCCCCTTCCTCTCCGTAGACTAGCACATTTTAAATATTTCACATGAAACAGTAGTTCTTCAAACTAGCCAATTGCACTTATCTGCATTGACAAATCTATTTCAAGCAAATACTTCTTAGCCTTCTATAGAATTTTTCATTTAGGGATACCAAATTCCTTCAAAAAGAAGGGCAACTTTCAATATGCAATTTTGTAGATGGGGAAAAATGTAAATGACTTGTTCATTAGCAAAACATGGAATATAATTGAGTTCCCCCACACTGCTGGCCTTATTCCCTGCAGCACATAGAATGATGTCTCTTAAACAGATGTTAAAAAATATGTCATGGCTGTTCCCCACTATGGCACTCCGAGTGCAGAAAGTGGGGGCCCTCAGGAGACCTTAAATACCTTGCCTCTATAGGCTTCTGCTTAAAAACCTCCCCAAGTTTACAGATTCCCTGGCCTTGGCCATCTAATGTAAAAAAAAATCCCTTTTGTTTAGACCCAGGAAGAAGCACTTGAACTGCTTCCAGAGGGGTATCCCCAAGCTCTTTTACCACAGGAGAGCTTGAAGAAAAAAGAGGAAAAACTGCAAACCCTTACAGCTGACCTTTCAGTCTTAGGCATGCATACACAGACCTCCTGCTACCTTCCAGGACACAGGAATCAAATAATCGCCTTAAAAAAGGTGATTTTATTAACAAAACAAAAAGATATCCTTGATAAAGCACGCCTAGTTGTTAGGTGTTACAGGGCAATGAGAAAAGAACAGATTAAAACACAGAGAAAACGGTTATCTCTGGGTGCAGCGTAGATACAGGGAATGGGGGGGCACAGGGACGTAGCACAGAGACGCTTAACCAAACAACAAAACAAAGAAAATAACCTGATCGCGACTAAATATACAATTTTCCCTATTTACTCACGATACACTTCAAGGTCCAGTCCATTTCCATGCCCACTGTTTCTTGTAGTCATGGTAATTCTGCCTGGTTTATTTCTTCTTGTTTCCCCGGCTCCTAGTTTAGAACTCACACAAAGAGAACAGCAGGCAGGTATATCTTTTCAATTCAAATTTAAGCACTGTATCCCATTAGTTCTCCTGGCTCCCGGCCAACAACCCCTAGCTACCTGAGTTTAACTCTTTAGTCACCGAATGCTGCTCAGCACTCCTCCTATCCATCACAACGTATCACTCCTGGGTAGAGCTGGGTGACTTTTTAAGGGAGTTTTTTGGGGTTGTTGTTTACTGAAAAATGCAGAGTGGGGTCAACCAAAACATTTCACAAACTCATGTCAAAATTGCTGAATTGTCTTAGGGAAAAAAAAACCCACCAAAAATAATGCAGGAAATGTCAAAACATCTGGGCCTTTGTTTAGTTTTGAATAAAAAGTCTTCAACATGCAGCTCATCAATGTATACACCTGTCTCTCCACAAATAAATTAAGCCAGTCGCTAGCATAACAAGATCTAGGCAGGTTTAAAAGCAGAGTTAATTGCCATATACTTTACCTCTTGAAGTAGCATATTACAGTATTTCTAATAGTCTTCCAATCAGGGCTCTGACTTGCATGTTAGTTTGTTGTGCGATTCTGGAAATCACCAGCCAAGCCTATGAAAACAATCATGTAGCTAACATCTTCTGAACAGTCTCTTGACTTAACCCAACCTACATCCCCTGTCTCACCAAATGTCTAACACCATCAGTCACGTTGTGCTGTATTAATGGCTCCAGAAGAGTGAATGTGACAGTATAATAGTTCCCTTCATACCTGTCAAGTACAAACTGTACTAAATAGTGCATGTAAGGTATTTTTAGTTTGTGATCAAAGTGATTTAAATTGATGTACCCCAGGGCCTTATTAATTGCTGTAAAAATGACTTACCAGACATCTGTATTCACTTCACAAATTATTTGTATGCATGTGATGCTCTCTCCCCACATTTTGAAGCAAACAGCTTCACATTTTCCTGAGAAGTCTTTACATGGTATAGATTATTAATAAAGAGTCTTGTTACATCATGGTAACTTGAGCAACATTAATGTGATTCTTATGATCTAATGTAGTGGCTGAGAGTTTTTGCAGAGAAGACATTAATTGAACTCCGTTTCCGAAGGCATCTCATTTTTGTAGCAGGTTCAGAATACTATCAAGAGAATTATTGCCGTTTGCCTCCAACAGTGGAGGGCAAGCCTGTGGCCCGAAGGCTGCATGCAGCCCATTTGGGTTCTAGCACATGTAGGAGACATTTTGTTGACTGTTGCCCATGCACAGGGTTGCAAGATTCTGCTGGTTTTCATCTGCATAGTTCCCCTCCCCGCCCCTGCCCCCACTAGTATTACTGAAGTAACACATGCATAAAGCAAAGGCAAGTGAAGTGAAGTGTGTGCTGATTCACACAACATTTTGTGAGAGTTGCGTCCCTCTCCTGCTACGGTTCCATCAGCACACCCTGTAAATTCTAGGCATGCAAGCTCAGTAAGCAAATCTATCCTATCCCAGGAGGCCATCTTGGTTATGACAATCTTAAGGCTCACTGAGTTGAAGGAGGGCCACTCATGTGGCCCACTCACTAGCCTAGGTTGCCCCTCTCTGGTCTACAATATTTGGAATGTCTTGACTAGCTCATATAGATTTGCTCAATTGGCTTTTAGCACTTGAATGAATTGATCAATGAGGAGTTAATTCTTGTGCAGCCTGTAGATTCTATGGAATAAATCGATGCCTCCTAACATGCTACACGGGAGCCCCAGACTGCAGATCTATAATCAGGAAATGAGCAAGAATTATACTATAGTAAGCACACCCATATTGGAAAGGTCACATCTAGTTATTAATATTAATATTTTATTTATTTATTATTTACATCATAAGTCCTAGTACGCCCAGTTGTGGACTAGGGCTCTCTATGCCAGGGATACTCAACACGTGGCCCACAGGCCACATGCAGCCTGCCACCCATTTGTTTGTGGCCCGTGGTGCAGTTTGGGTTTACACGGGACGCAACATGAGGCCCGCAGGTAGGAGCCAAAACAAAAAAGTAGCCAATAGAATGGTCTTCTGTTGAGATTCGTTTTAGTAGTAACATTCCTGGACTGACATTGCTCATTCAAAGTGCTGTCAGATGGGTGGAAATCGGGTAAATATTGCATTTTATTGATATCAGCAGAACTGACTTAAATGTGGCCTGCGTGTTGTGTAGTCTGGCCTTAATCTTTGTATTCATGCCTGTCAGTGAAAGAAGATATTTGCATATATTTGCATGTACATGCAAACACACTTAAGTTGCGGCCCTCGGCATGTGCTGAGAGTATCATTGTGGCCCCTAGGGCTTCCAAAGTTGAATAGCCCAGCCCTATGCGATGTGCTGGTTGAAGATGGAATAAGATTGCTCCTACCCCAAAGATTTTACAAACTAAATAAATAAATATTCCAGTGAAATAACTAGATCTGCGATATTTAAATGCTGACAAAGTTTTCACAAAGGTAGACACAACATGCACTTAAGGATTAATTTGAACAATGCACAATTAAATAAATTCATTTAATGTTGAACTAATATAGCTAGAACTAAATTCGTATACTGGAAAAAGTTATTCAGAACTAAGTGATCATTAGGGAAGAAGGATCTGAAATATATTAAATATGGTTGGGACTTCACGCAGTTAGTTTAATTTTGCTTGAGAACAGGTTGCTTTATTTAATCTTATAACTGTTCTAGGCAATTAATGATAATGGGTCTGCATCCTAAACTTGTGGGAATCTGTGCAGCTCTGCACACCCCAGCTGAAGATCTAGCTCAGTAAATAAAACAGGGGCACTTCTGCAGTAGTGTTGGAACAGTTGTTATAGTCAGGGTCCTGAAAGCCATTCCAAAATGGTAAAACTGTGTATGTTGAAAATCACTTACAGCCGGGGCACTGCCACACCCACAGCACTCCTAGTTCCAGCACCCTTGGGCTTCTGAAAAAGATTTCAACCTAAAAAGTCATAGCACCAGTGAAGGATGGTGCTCTCAGTAATAAAAAGCAAGTCTAAGGCCAGGTCTACAGTAGTGACTGATGTTAAACAAAGGTGCGCAACTCCAGCTACATGAATAGCACAGCTGGGGATGTACCTCAGTTCAAGTTACTGTGGAGTCTCCATTGAGGGGGATTGATGGGAGAAACTCTCCTGTCAATTCCTCTTACGCGTCTCAACCGGTGGAGTACCAGAGTCAATGGGAAGTGGTCGATTTAGCGGGTCTTTATCAGACCCACTAAACTGATCCCGGGAGATTGACCGCCACAGTGCTGCTCTCCCGGTAAGTGTAGACCATGCTCCTCTTCATGGTTGGAAGTGAACGAGAACTTACGTCTTCCAGGAGAAGCGTGACTTAAGGGGAGCACATGGAGAGCTGGCTTATGAGATTAGCGAGGGGTTCCATGTAAAGGAGATTGAGAACGCACAGTAATGAGTGGGCAAAGTGCATGGATATGAGGGATATGAGCCGTTTCAGGGTACGTCTAGACTGCATTGCTATTTCGGGATACCGGAAGTATCCCAAAATAGAAACGCCACATCCAAGGAACGCACCCGCTATTTCAGTTTTTTTTTTTTTTTTAAATAATGGTCACACTCTTTCGCCATCCCTGTAAACCTCGTTCTATGAGGAATATGAGATGGCTTGAAAGAGCACTTTATTTCAAAATTTGGCGCTGTATAGACGCGCCAAATTTTGAAATAGCCTCTTTTGAAATTAAATCGAAAAAAGATATGCAATTTGCGTAGCGCAAATTGCGTATCTTTTTTCGACTTTATAGTGCAGTCTAGACATAGCCTCAGTCCTTAAGGAAGGGTTTAAGTAAGACTTAACTGCCCTATATCCTTAAGCGAGCCCTCTGCACTGGGATAAATATATTGAGGCAAATGAAATGAAATGGCAGGTGTAGCACTATGTGAGCAGAGTTTTCACTCTAGGTTACTACAGCATGTGAACATAGCAGCAGCTGTCAGATGTTCATGCTTTGGCTATATCAAGCGTAACAGCAATGGAGAATTGGGTGTTTTCAAAAGCCAAGAGGAATTGGAGTAAAATAATATCTTTGTAAGCTGATTCTCCTCTATCCAAGTCATTTCCCCAGTGCTATCCACTTAGTTCCTAACAAAAATGAATTCTAAAGATTAGCGACAGAACACTTTGAAGTTGAAGCCACTCCGGACTAATGATATAATTACTGCACAAAACCATTTATAAAGTAATTATGTACTATTGTTCCTTTTTTTCTGTGTCTTTATATGAGTGAGCCATCATGGCAGACACTTTTAAAGAATGCACTGAATAGGCTATTATGTAAAAATATAAATAATTTGTGCATATTTATACAAGAAAAAAAGAAATACTTTTTGCCACAGAGTCCATGGTTTTATAGAAAATGTGCATAAAATCTTTATACAGAGGCAGAATGAGCTATAATGATCTCCGATATGCAAGGCAATGAGCTTGAGAAGGAAGCCTGGTTGTTCTAATGTCTATAGAAAGTTTTTTCTTTAATGAGGAATTCTCTGGTGGGTTTTATTAGAACTTATCTCGTTAGCAATAAAAACCAATGTAAAAACTAGAATTAAAGGGCAGTAGAAATAGAATGACTGGGAATGTTCTATTCCAATGTATTTGGTGGGCCTCTCTTCCCATTTTTGTTCACCGGGCAAATGTTTCAGTTTGTTAGCAGTCATCTACAGCAGTGTTGATTAGGGGGCTGGAGCACATGACCTATGAGGAGAGAGTGAAGGATTTGGGTTTGTTTAGTCTGCAGAAGAGAAGAGTGAGAGAGGATTTGATAGCAGCCTTCAACTTCCTGAAGGGAGGTTCCAAAGAAGATGGGAAAAGGCTGTTCACAGTAGTGACGGATGACAGAACAAGGAGCCATGGTCTCAAGTTACAGTGGGGGAAGTCTAGGTTGGAAATTAGGAAAAACTATTTCCTTAGGAGGGTGGTGAAGTACTGGAATGGGTTACCTAGGGAGGTGGTGGACTCTCCATCCCTAGAGGTTAAGTCTCAGATTGACAAAGCCCTGGCTGGGTTGATTTAGTTGGGATTGGTCCTGCCTCAGGAAGGGGGCTGGACTTGATGACCTCCTGAGGTCTCTTTCAGCCCTAGGATTCTATGAGTGTTTCCCAAATGGTATTCCGTGAAACCCCAGGATTCCACAAAGTGAAAATAAGGTTTCTGTGAGAAAATTCCATTACAAAAAAATTGTATTATTTAAAAAATAATAATAATTAATATTTAAGCATTTATGAATTTTATTGAAAACAGTTTTCATTTGTGTTTGCCATGATAAGTGTCCCTGTGTAATGCCAGCTTAGCCAGAGAGTGGGGACTATGATATCACTACTCAGTGCTGTGCACGTCAGTGGTACCATCGCCTGTTATAGACCACCGTAAATCTCCGTACTCACTCTTAGGGAGCGTGGATCATGTGGGTGACTAAATACGAATATACTAGTGCCACGTCAGACAAAGTCAAAGCTTCAGCTGTCAAACCAGTTGCTTGTACGGGGGGTGCATAGGCAGTGCTCTCGCGAATACTTTACTTCAGTATAGTCGCGTGATTTCTTTTTCACCTCCATATATAAGACTGTTTATTAGGGGTTCCGCAAAATTCTTTCTCATTTAAAAGGGTTCCGCGGCCAAATAAAATTGGGAAACACTGCTCTACAGAAACAAATTTCAGCAGCGGCACCGGGAAATGCTTGTGTTGCTCAGTCAGGAAACAGTATCATGCGGCAGAGCTGACAAATTACAGTAAGCAACGTGTTAACGGCGAGCTGTAATCCACCCAGAGAATTTTAAAAGAATACAAAAGAAATGGCTCAAAATAATATAAAATAAATCAATATTGCAGTAGGGTCTAGAAGTGCCTGCTATGGACCAGAAACATATTGGACCGGGTGCTGTACAAACCTGGAACAAAAGATTCCTTGGTCCAAAGAGCTTGCAACTTATGTCTTTGGGAACTATTTGCTCAGTTCTAATAACTTACCTGTGCAATAAGTTACCCACATCCTTTCCAAAGTACTACCGGTTGGACTTCCCTGGTCCAGCACCTCATGGGCCTGGCCGGTTCTGAACAAGGGGATTTGGCTGACCAAGGGAAATGCCCTGTGATTGTCATCCCAGCCCTGTGCCCCTTGCTAGTGCCAAATGCTTCCGGCCTGCATCAGCCCTGCCATGGTGCCATGGTGCCCACCGGGGCATTTATGTGCACCCACCGAGTGACCAGGGCCAGCCCAAGCCATTCTTGCACCCCGGGCCCCGGGCACGCGGCGCAGGCACGGCCCCACCCCTGGATGCACCTGCGCGGCCCCACCCCTGGGTGCCCGGCAGCCCCAAAAGTTTGGGGACCACTGGTCTAGCACAATGGGCTTTGATTTCAATGGGCTCTTGTGGTATTACCATTGCAGATAACATGGGGAGGGAGCTGAACTCATTTGGAGACTTTACTGTAAAAGGACTAAAAAATTCATAAGGTACAGAGATGGCAGACACCTCTGCAATTATTGGAATGTTGTTAACCCAATGCAGCTTCTTTAGCTCTCCATTTTTTGCTGTAAAGTTGTTTGGACATCTCTCCTAAGTCAGGGCCCTTACCATTGAGTTGAAGTGAACGTGTGTCAAACGGCTAGTTTCCATCTGAACCCAAATGATGGCTGCCGCTTTTGCCATTTCTGTTGTGGCAGGGATTCCTACTCTACCAAGGCTGCTCCTCGAACAATTTCTTATAAATACAATGCTATTGGTGTACCTTCTTCATACCCACTTCAGAGGGAGACGTTGTCAGGTGAATTCAGACTTTGGCTCTAGTACATTTTCCCACAGCGTGGTTAAAAAACCAAAACATATATAATGCCAAGATGTAGAATGCAATTATTCCAGTGTGAAGAACATCAAGAGACGGAGCAAATATCTCTTTAGGTGCAGTAAAAAGGGATTTTAATTCCCTCTGGGAATGGGATGCTCCACTGTGCACTGAAGCAGAGGTGTTAAGATGTATAACAAGAAATTGGGGAAGTTTGTATTCTTGCAGGCTGTCTGATTCCTGCAAATCCCTGTTAAATGGCTTTGTTACCACTTGAATGGCTCTTTCACAGGTTCTGGTCGTAGCTCTGGCAGGCTTTGTCACTGTTAACTAGATCCTCTCCGGAGGAAGCAGAGCCACAGAACAGAGATCGGAAGAGACAGATGGGTGGACATTAAGACCCAGTTGTGCCCCAAATTTTTCAGTGCCTACACAGCTGCCTATTCTGCATATGGATAAGGACAGCCTGACTGGATGGGTCTGACGTTAGCTGAAAAGCTGCAAACATCTGAAACTCCTGGCTGTTTAGATGCCCGATGCAGAGAAGCATATTGCAAAACCAGAGCGGGTCTTGCACTCCAAAATCTGCAGTGTTGAGTTTCAGATGCTGAAAGGTCTCTCCAGCTGAGGGCCTAGCCCATTATTGTTATATGTGGCTGAGATCGCTGCTGTTCGGCCGACTGGCTTCCGCACTGGATGTTACGAGGCGTCCACAGTAAAAACATCTTGTGTCATGTGATAAGGCAGTTCCAGTTCTGAAGGTGGTGACAGGAGATTTTTTTCCCTTTCCTCTTTGTCTAGACTTTTTGGGAGTCACAGCAATTTAAAATGCAGCTGTTCAATCCTACTAATATCTGTCCAGCAAATGGAGAGGGAAGATTTTAGGGAATTTGTGTGTAGTATTTATCTATTTTGAGTAACTTATTACTAGACCTTCTGTCTCAACCAATACTCTCTCATCTGCTGGAGAATGAAGGTTTCAAATCACTGTCAACAAATGAGCAAGGGGGGGGGTCATGTGTAAGAGACTGACAGCTGATATGTGTGTGATGCAAGTTTACCCTGCTCTAGTTCTTCGTTAAACAAAGAGGTGTCAATCTCCAGAGCAGATGTTGGAAGAGATGACATTCTACCAAGCATTGAATGTCTAGTAACCTGTATTTTGCTTATGTATACAGAAGTGACGGAAAATCTTGTTTGATATTTAAGGAACCAACAGGTCTCACGTCCCTGGGCCAAATTTTACGTGATTATTTCCAGAATTCAAACAGCTAAAATCTCGTTCTAGAAAAGATCTGCTAGGTCATTGACTCTCCCTCCCTGCTAGTGCAGAATTACTTCCTGTTACTGTTTCTAGTTTTTCGTCCAGTCACGTTAAACGTCATATGGTCTTTCACCGCCTCCATATGTAAACATATGGGGTGTGTCTAGACTACAAGGCTTTTTCCAAAAAAGTGGCCTTTTTCCGAAAAAACTGTACCTGTGTCTAGACTACCACCACGTTCTGTCAACAGTAAATCGAAAGAACATGGCGGTTTTGTCGATGGCAGTAAACCTCATTCTACGAGGAATAAACCTCATTTACGAAGTCATCTTTCGAAAAAAGGCGCTGTTGCATGAAAACAGGGCTTTTTTGAAAGAGAGCGTCTAGACTCTCTTCCGAAAAAGCGAGCCACTTTTTCAAAAAATCTTCTTGTTGTCTAGACACTCTTTTTCGAAAAAGCCTCTTTCAAAAGAGGCTTGCAGTCTAGACATAGCCACGATGTTTACATATAATGGTCAGATAAGAACGGGAATAGGGAGGTTGTGGGATCTGTCACTGGAGATTTTTAAGAGTAAGTTAGAAAAAACACCTGGCAGGGAAGATAGTGGTTGGTCCTGCCATGAGTGTAGGGGACTGGACTTGATGATCTCTCGGGGCTCCTTCCAGTCCTAAGATTATTTATTTTTCCAGCAATTGCCTGCACATTTTCATCTGTTTTCAAATGCCATAATGGTGAGTAAGGTGTAATCAGGGTTGGCTGGTCGCATGATTCTACGTCTTAAGAGGTAAGCCACCTGCTTACACATTCCTTTCAAGCACGCAATGTGGCAGCCAGTGTGACTTAGCAACATTGCCCAACTGTTTCTATGGGAGGGTGTCTTGACTACAGGGATTTTGTGAAAAAACTGGCCTTTTTTCGAAAAATCTTTACCTGCGTCTAGACTACCGCCGCGTTCTGTCGACAATAAATCGAAAGAATGCGGCAGTTTTTTCAACCGCAATAAACCTCATGGTACGAGAAATAACGCCTTTTTTCGAAAGTGCTCTTTCAAAAAAAGGCGCTATGTAATGCAAACTGCTTTTTCAAAAGAGAGCATCCAGACTGCCTGGGTGCTCTCTTTAGCGCTTGCTTTTTGAAAAAACTAGGTTGTAGTCTAGACGCTCTTTTTGAAAGAGGCTTTTGAAAGATACTTTCAAAAGCCTCTTTCGAAAGAGGCTTGTAATCTAGACATAGCCCGGGAAAAGAAAAGAATATCATCTTCAATTCAAAATACGTGGAAGTTTTTCAGTGAATACGGGAATAAAACCCTCTTCTGAATAGTGCTGTAGTCAGGTTGTACATCTCCTCCAAACCCAGTACCAGATAGTAACATGCACCAGCCTGGCATCATATCACATGCCACTTAGGCTACATCTAGACTACAGGCTTCTTTCGGAAGAAGCTTTTTTCAGAAGAGATCTTCGAAAAAACTTCTTCCGAAAGAGCGTCCACACTGCAAAAGTGCATCAAAAAGCAATCTGCTTTTTCGAAAGATAGCATCCAGACTGAATGGATGCTCTCTCACAAGTAAGCTGTGATTGCTATGGATAGAATGGCCACCAGGCCACCTGTGCTTTCTCCTCTTTCCTCTTCTTCCGTAAGAACTCCCTCTTCCCTGTCCATACATGCCTTTGTGCGAAAGAACTCTTTCGCAAAAAGGCTTCTTCCTTGTAGAATGAGGATTACCAGTGCTGGAAAACCCCCTCTGTTCTTTGATTTTCTTGCTGAATAATGCAATTGCAGTGTGGACATTCCTCAAGTTTTGTCAGAAAAACAGCTGTTTTTCCAACAAAACTCTGTAGTGTAGACATACCCTTACTAATTCACCACCACCGCTGACTACAGCACGTGCTATTTCGCTGAAACCTTCCATCCAAGTACTGATTGACCTGCTCTTGCAATATATAGCTTGTGGGACTGAATCACATATGGTTTAGGTGAAAACTAGTTCCGTTAATGCATTGCTTCATTTTTCTAATCAGAAATATGCAGGTACTTGAAAGCTCTGTGTGGCTTGAAAGCTTTTCTCTTCCTAATAGAAGTTGGTCCAAAAAAGATACCACCTCATTCGCCTTGTCTCTTTAAAAGCACCTACGAAGTTATGTATCATTGAAAATCAATGGAGTATGGTCTCCTTAATAAAAAGAGTTGTCCTTAGAGACTAATGAAAGTGTATAATATCATGAGCTTTCATGCGCAAAACCCACTTCTTCAGATGATAAAAGCTCATGATACTATATATTATATTCCATTATACACTATATTGGGTAGTTACAGACTAACACAGCTGCCCCTCTGAGACACCTAAATGTCACTTTTGAAAATGGGGCTTACTTCCTCCTTTTGCAATTTTTACCCTAAACTTCGTTCTTATATTGCACTTTTAGACAATCTTTCCCATCATTAACTGAAGACACTGACTAAGATTTACAAAACTGACTAGTAACTTTGGGTGCCCAAAACTGACTAGAAACTTTGGGTGCCCAGTGTGGAGTGCATTAAAGATAAGGTGGCCACCCATATGTTGGGAGAATAGAAGACATTCCAGTATTTCTTGGCACAGACGAGGAAACCCCTGACACTGTGAGGTTATGTTGCATGTGTGACACCTGCTGTAAGAGCCCACCACCCTGCCAATGTGAGAGCTCATGTGACGTAGTGGGGATTTTCTCCACTCTTGTAGCCCTGCGTTCACTCTGGTTTTGCATTCACTGTTTGCTTTGTTGTGTTGTATGTGATTCCTACTGTTCTATGCTGCTCTGCAGTGACTCTGTGTGTGTGTGCCTCAGTTTCCCCCGGGCACTGCAGTACTATCTGCATGAGGAGGGGAAGGCGGGGCATGACTCACTGTGGAAGTATGTCAGTCTCTCACGTTCTGAGGACCAGGTGACAGCAAATAACACCTTGGGTCTGGAAGCAGGAGAAAGCAGGAAGCAGGATTGCCTGGGGGGCTGGGAGCAGTGGCTGTGAGTGAGAGTTGGTTTTTGGCTGGCTGGGGGGGAAGGGAGCCTAGCTGGCCTGGGGGGCTGGGGCAGGGGCCCAGAGCTAGGGTTCTGGGCCCCCCTTTTCCCAAGATTGGCTGTACTGAATGCTCCTGTTTCCTGTAACAAGCAGTCTGATCTACGCTGTGTCCCTGTGAACCAATAAACCTTCTGTTCTACTTGCTGGCTGAGAGTCACATCTGGCTCTGTGTGTATGTGTGTGTGGGGGGGGGGGGGGGGAACAGGTCTCTCAAAAGGAGGACAATCCACTTTCATATCAGATAAGCAGACTGCCTAATTAAAGAATTCTCTTTTTTCAGAGAACAATGTTTGAGCGTAATGCTTTCTGAACACCATTCCCCCTTTTAAAATGTTTCAAAATGGGACACCCAAAATCACGAGTTCCTTTTGAAACTTTACTTCCCCCCCTCCCCCCCGGTTCAACATGAGTTGAAAATACGAAGTCACCTCATTAATTTAGTGATGTGCCAACCTCTGGCTGACGAGGACAAATCAAGTTTGAAAGCTTTTGTGACTGTTCTGAGGAAGTCAGTGATGGCAGATGATGGCAGCAGATGTGTTTGAGTGCCATATGCATGTTGCCTTCAAACAGCAGTAAAGATACTTGCTACTTCCCAGGCTTCAACTGTTAGCAGCTCTTTGGTTGAGAACACAAAAGCAAAACGCCTGGTTGAAAGAACCAAATATTTTACATGAATCAATCTGAGGGCGAATTTGCAAGTTTGTACGTGAGAGGCCAGCCTGGGGGAAATATCTTTTGTGGGAGTGGGGAAGGGTACGCTTTACCAGGGCTTGGAGGCTCTAGGGGCCCGGCCCAGGCTGCAAATTGAGATGTGGGTGTGGGAGAAGGCCCATGTTACAAGTTTGTGCTGTGCCTGAAAAAATGATGCTTGGGCCCTGCTTTTAAACAGGTCAGAATGCAATGGAAAGAAGTGAAGGTGCTCTTTTGGGGTATGTCTAGACTACATGCCCCTGCTGGCAGAGGCATGTAAATTAGACTACCCGACATAGTCAATGAAGCGGGGATTTAAATATCCCCCGCTTCATTAAAATAAAAATGGCCACCGCGTTGTGCCGGCTCAGCTGATCGTCAGCACAACGCGGCAGTCAAGACACGGATCAGTCGGCAAGGAAAGCCTTTGCCGACCAATCCTGTAAACCTCGTTTCAGGAGGCATAAGGGATCGGTTGGCAAAGGCTTTTCTTGCCGAACGATCTGCGTGTTGATTGCTGCGTTGTGCTGACGATCAGCTGAGCCGGCACAATGCAGCGGCCATTTTTATTTTAATGAAGCGGGGGATATTTAAATCCCCGCTTCATTGACTATGTCGGGTAGTCTAATTTACATGCCCCTGCCGGCAGACGCATGTAGTCTAGACATACCCTTGGTGATTCATCTACAGTTGAAGAACAATTAAATGGCCATCACTGAGCTTTGGAATTGACAACACTTCTCTTGGTGAAATTACTTTTCCTGCGTTTGCAGATGTTGCTCTTCATTCAGCACCCCACTGAAGTCAATGGGAGTCTTTCTGTTGACTTCAGTGGAAATTTGACCAGGCCTCTAGTAATGCAGTGAGGCATTATTTCCTATTCAAACGGCTATCTTCAGAACCATGAAAGCTAGAGAGAGGCATGTTTAGGGGTGTATGTCACAAAGCATGATGACTTTTCTATTTTTTTACTGGCACTTTTATTACACTGCAGATGTTGCACTTATGGAATTTGCCCGTGTGCAAAGGGCCAGCGGAGACCAGTGTATCACTGAAATTCTGCTTCAGACTTCCAAAGGGAGCTGAAGTTGGATTTAAATGGAGCATATGATTTGTGCTGACCTTCTGCACAGCAGGGATGAATTTCACCTGTGGTGCATTCAAGCCATACATTGGAATGCAAGCAGCTTTAAAACTTAGAGGCAAAATCACAATAGTCTCAAAGCCGGGAGAGTACTTCTTTATTTTTTCACGCGCTGTCTGTTAGCGATCTGCATGGAAACTTGACTTCTACGCTGCATGCACATTTTCCGCAGCCAAAAAGGGAACATCAGAACTCAGTATTTAGTTTGTGATTATACAGAGGGGTGGATGGCACTGGGCTCATTTACAATATTTAACAGTTAATTTGTGAAGTAGAACTCCAGAGTGATAAACTGCACTTTGCTAATAGTTTTTGTACGGGGTTAATTGTCTGACAATGGAGGGTTTTCTTTGTTCCAGCAGAGGTACTTCCATGCAAAACCAGCTGAAAAGCAATCTCAAATTGCCACTGTTTATGACAAGTATTGTGTGTAGTTCTTGAACAATGGTATGGCACTATAATCAGTATTCATGAAATTGCGTTTCTCCTGACTGAAGCTATCACCTATTGAGTCCTCAGCCTGTTTCAGTGACAGTGCTGCCCGTAAGGCTATGTCTACACTGCAGGCTTTTGCCGGCAGAGAGTATGCTAATGAAGCGCTCATTAGCATTTGTTGTGCTGTCATTTGCATATTCTCTGCCGATGCTCTTTGCGCAAGAGGTTTTAGTGCAAAAACAAGCAGTGCAGATGGGTCCATTTTGCACAAAAAAACCTTTTGCACAAGATCCTTATACCTCTTTTTTTGAGGTAAACCTCTTGCGCAAAAAGCATCAGCAGAGAATATGCAAATGACAGCACGACAAATGATAATGAGCACTTCATTAGCATACTCTCTGCCGGCAAAAGTCTGCAGAGTAGACATAGCCTGGGTGGCCATGTATTTTTCAGCTACACACACACACACACACATCACTCCACACTGAAACACCCCCAGAACAGCGCCCCCTTGCATGGGTGTGTGGTGCTGAAGAGGCATGGGACTGTTGTGTTGATGCAGCAGAATTCCTAGCCATCATGGCTGACTCTGATACCCACTCCCCTTCTCCCATCTTGGGAGAGGGGTCATGGAGAGTACCAGGGAGGCTTGCTGGAGGGGTGGGCCAAAACAAGATGCCAGTGCTTAATTTATGATGAAAGAAATGCAAGGGTTCGAGCAATTAGGTGCAGGGGCACAAGCAAATTTTTAAAAATTCAACAACTGATATGGCCAAGCCAAGGTGCTGGGGTGATGAACGGCCGAGCCCAGAGTTGCAGGAACTCAACCATAGCAATGCCTGGCACAAATTAAGCAGTAATCCCTGACGTTCCTTCGGGGACAATTTCAACTGGTTTAACCCAGAGAAGGGGCGGGGTCTCGGGGGGGAAAAAGAGGGGCTCATTGCTATCCTGGATATGTCGCCTCCTTCCCCACACGTGCTCAGCTGGGAACCAGACTCAGACGTTCACAAATGAGAGTGAACAATGGGTGTAAATGTCCTGTTCTGTAGGAAAACCTGAGAGAGGTTCCTTGTGAATCGGTCAGCCAGAAGATAAATCAAACATGTCAGGCTATCAAACACAAAATCGGTCAATTGAAGTGCCCTAACCACTGCGCTACCCTTCCTCTTCTCATCCAGTAATGAGCTGAGCTGGCTTTCGGTCTGTCTCCCCTCCCAACACAGTTTCTAGCAAACAAGTTTCAAGGGCAAGAATCATCACATGGGTGGATACTGGAGAATAATCACGGACAAAGCTCTGAAACCCACTTACATCTCTGAGTTGTTCTTCTGAAAATGTAGCTCTAGAGGTCTATGTAATTTGGCTGGTATATAGGTATTTGAAAAATAAAAGCCTCCCAAACTTATACTTATGAGTTGGTGCTGCCTCAGTGCAGGGGCCAGGGCTTAATGACTTCTTGAGTTTCACTTCCAGTTGTACATTTTTGCTATTATAATGCACTATTAGGGCGTGTCTACCCTACGAGGTAAGGTCAAATCTACTATGGTCGATTTCTGGGCACCTGATTTTGAGAAGTTGAAGGCCCGTGTCCTCACTATGAGAAAGAATCGAATGTAGTCCAAAGTTGGCTCTTCTCTCTTGGCACTCTGCAATCTGGTCCAGGTGCTCTGCCCACATCTCCTCCACGAGTATGTTCCTGCCGTCCATCTGCTCCCAGAACATGTCCCCCCTTATGCATTTTCACCTGCAGATCTGAGCCAGGAGGGCAGATGCTGGAAGAGGGGGAGTACACACTGAGCAGGCTGCTGTCCCAGCTGCAGTGAAAAGTTACAAGGGCAGACATTACAGGAGCAATGTGTTAAGCCTAACCCTACTCCGTTAGCCTACACCGAAGGTCTCTATAAAGACAATGGAGACGTGTTCTGTGCAAGGTCAAATGTTTGCTTTAAAACGGGCACTTTACAGCAGGTGCACAGAGTTCTCAGGGGAGCATCAGGATGCATTCAGTCCAGAGGGAGGCTGGCATGGTAAGGGACCAGCCAGGGCAGGAGCCTGCAAATGGGAGGAGGAGGAGGAGACGGTAGGTTCTTGCTGTGTCTTGCGCATGCCAGGTCCAACACACCTGGCTTCCTGGGAACACTGCTTCTTTTCCTGCTGGCAGACTGGGAGGATGTGTGTCCGGCACACATGGCCTCCTGGAGAGAGAGCTAATACCTTCCCCTTCTCCTCCTGCCTGGTTGCCATGTGAACTATCAGTTTTCTCCAAATCACACCAAGTGATCGGGAGTGGATGCTGACTGAATAAGGCTAGAAACCTGGACCTTATGCTGCAATGCTTTGTGGTCCACTGTCCTCCATGCTGATGTCAGGCGTGTCTTGGCCAGACTCCACGACCATGCTAGGGAAGCTGCCCTTCCACCTCAAATCATGTCCAGCTGCTCGTAGTAGCAGCATGTGTGAGGTGCTGCCCCAGACTATCCACTTACTTCCTTCGACTTATGGTAGGACTGCCTCAGCTTTTTTATTTTCACTTAGCATTTCTGGGTGCCCCTGGAATATCCTTTAGCCCCTAGGCAGCTTGCGATCTTGCTATAAATGTCGGCGTTTCTCTTGCTGGTTCGGAGCTTGGAGAGAATGGATTCTTCTCCCCACACCTCGATGAGATCCAAGGTCTCTTGGATACTCCATGCTGGTGCTCCTCAGGGCCCCTGGGAACTGGAGCTTGTGGAAGCAGAAGTATTCAAGTAGGGATGTGAAGGACTAGTCAACTACCCAATAAGGAAATGCTTATTAGATAGTTAACAAGCTAGTCAACTAGTCGCTTCCCCCCTTTTGCTGCCTCTATCAGAAAGAGGGAGGTGAGGGGGAAGAGAAGAGGGTCCTTCGAAGTGGCAGCACCGCGTAGAGCCTGTGGTCAACTGGGGACTCCCCGCTGACCTTGGGCTCCATGCAGCGCTGCTGCTTTGAAATACTGGGTGGAACCTCACGCTGGGCTCCTGCAGCATTTAGAAGTGGCAGTGCTGTATGGAGACCGGGATCAGCAGGGGAGTGCCGACCCTGGGCTCCATGCAGCACTGCCACTTTGAAACACCGTGGGGAGTACAGGGCCAGCAGAGGATTCAAGCAGTCCCCCGCTGGCCCCGTGCTCCCTGCAGCGCTTTGGCCTTTGAAGCGTAGCAGCCCTTGCTACATTTCCAAGGAGGAAGCGCCCTTATTGACTAACTGAATGGTTGATGAAAATTGCATTGACTATTCGATTAGCCAAATAATTGAATTTTACATCCCTAATTCAAAGTCATTGCCGTGTTGGTAGGATTGTTCAAAGTCATCTACACATGTGCCACAGTGTGCAGCTCGCTCTGAATGCACTCGCAATGCTGGCTACGTGGGAAATGCCAGTCTTTTTGCCCGTGGCTTTATGAGCTCAGCAGGAGAGCAGTAGAGGCGCAAGTTTGTGGCCAGAGGAGTCGGAGCGTGGAAGTGCGGGAGGCATCCTGGAGGCCGATCGCCTTGCCTTTCACCCAACGCTGCATCTACACTACTGTAAATTCAGCCAAGCAAGGTCAGGAATAGCCTTACTCCTCATGAAAAGCAGGCGTACTAAAATCGACTTTAGCGGCCCTTACGGTTGACGCAACAGGCTTGGTAGTGTGGACACATCACTTAGGAAATCGACCATAAGCGGTAAATTCGATTTAAAGTCCCAGGCTAAGTCTACACTGCAGGCTTCTTGCGCAAGAAGGCTTTTGCACAAAAACTTCTTGCGCAAGAGCACGTCCACACCTCAAAGCACATCGCAAAAGTGATGTGCTTCTGCGCAAGAGAGCATCCACACTGCATGGACACACTTGTGCAAGAAAGCTTTGATGGCCATTCACAGAATGGCCATCAGAGCACCTGTGTTTTTTTCCCATAGAAAACCCCTCTGGAGCATCCACACTTGCCTTTTTGCACAATAGCTGTAGCGCAAAAGGGAGTTATGGTTCGTAGAAGCAGGTTTACCTACACTGGCAAAAGCCCTCTGTTCTGCCATGTTACTGCTGATTTACTTGTGCAAAAGCGCATTTGAGGTGTGGACGCGCCACAGGTTTGTGCGCAAAAATGGCCATTTTTGCACAAAAGCCTTGCAGTGAAGACTTAGCCCTAGTGTAGACCAGACCTCAGTATACTGAAATCTGAGTGACATAAATAACATCCTTTTGTTTACATTATCCTCAAAACCTATGTTTAAATTATAGCCCCAGACTGTATAGTTTGGTGTAATTGATTCATTGTGCCCCTCTGTATTTCTGTGTTTGTTAC
Organism: Rafetus swinhoei; assembly: GCA_019425775.1. Classification (NCBI taxonomy): domain Eukaryota; kingdom Metazoa; phylum Chordata; order Testudines; family Trionychidae; genus Rafetus; species Rafetus swinhoei. The sequence goes on along the minus strand of CM033445.1, from coordinate 19,964,637 downwards.
TTTCTCTACCAAGAGAATGTTTTAAATCTGGGAAAGAAAGAGAGAGAGAGAGAGAGATGCATAGTATATTACTGTGTTTCAAACTAGTCTAAATTTCAGGCCTTGGACCAATTTTGCTTTTTAAATTGAAAGAGGATGAGCTGACCTGGTGATTCATCAATTTAGGAAGATAACTGGCCAATTCAGCTGTTCTGAACCAACATTTATTTCCTTGCTTAAAATAAAGGACTGTAATCCCAAAAAGTGTCACTGGATTTCTGAATTGGAGTCGTTTAGACAGGAAACAGAGGGACTTATTTGTCAGTAGGGTCCATCTCTATCCTTTTTGTGTAAATACAAGGCTCTCTCTCTTTTTTTTTTCTTTTTTTTTATGAATAAGAAGAGAAGCAGTTTCTGTGAGTGGCAGATGGCTGGACTTCTTTCTCTTAAGAATGCCGCTTGGAAATGAAATGTATATTATGTTTTGGTCTGTGTGTAAAGCTGGGAAGAAAACATCTGTATAGGAACTTGGACAGAGATCTCGATAAAGCATTTATATTGACTGTTACTCACAGGACGACAGAAATGTATCAATCAAAATAAAATGTGAGGTTAAAAACTAATTTACATCACATCTGGGGAGGAGACACCACAGATGGTACATCGGAACCTAACACCATGACATATCCAGGGGCTTACTCCCAAGCTGCCAACACAACTGGTGCTGAAACTTGCAGGTGGACCAGCTGCTATTGCCTGCTCTTCATGTGGCTTGTACCCAGTGAAGAATGAGCAGGGCAATCTACATAGTCACATGCTTTTTTTTTTCATTGATGTTAGAAACAGATTTTTCAGTGTCATTTATATGATCTTTACTTTAGACTAGACTAAAAGACGGTGGAAGGACTTTAAAGTTCCTGAGGCCAGGTCTACCCTAGCCCCAGCAGTTCGGCATAAGGTACACAACTCCAGCTACATAGAAAATTTGGCTGAAGCTGGCTTACCTCAAGCCAAGATTGGTGGCATCCCCACAGTTGGAGGTCGACAGGAGCAAACACTCCTGCCAGCTTCCTTTACTCCTCACGAAAGCAGGAGTACCAGACACCTCTGACTTTGATTTAGCGAGTCTTAACTAGACTCACTAAATTGAACCCCGGAAGATTGATCTTCCGTTTAGTGTAGACAAGGCCTGAGGGTTCGGTTTGCTCTGAGGACCACCAAAAGGCTTGTCCAAATTCTGAATCCACAAAATGACTCTGAAATCTTGGAAGGGAAGACTTTTTCAGATGGTGGCCACATTTCTGCTTTTAGACCTGGCTGGAATTAAGCAAGGTAAGGGGCATGCAGCAGACATTGGCCATTTAAAAGGAAGTTAATCTATTTGTGAGGGAGTGAGAGGAGAACCTGGCAGTGCAGGGGCAAAACAAAGCCTTTTGGCCCAGCTAGCCCCATCCCGCTTTACTTGTAGCCAATGCCAGACCTGGAGGGAGGATAAGAGAAAGGAGCCTGTCTCAGTTAGGGGCTGACCAGCGAGGAGACAGGAGCTGCTTCTGCTGTCTGCAGGACCTGAACCAAAACCCGTCTACTTGGCCAGCTGACAGAGCACGTAAGCCTCCAACCCTACACCCTGGGGCAAAAGAGGGGGAACCACAAGGAACCCTCACAAAGGAGGGGAAAGTCTGGACTCTTGGGGCCACTCCCCAAACTTAAGGACTATCCCCAGATAAAAGGCCAGAATGCCCAGGTCTGGGGCAAAAGCAGCAGGGAGCTGCACCCCTTTCCCCCCTGCTAAATCAGGGTCTGAACTACTAGGCCACCCCGCTGCCAGGGAGACCCGGCCACACTATTTTTTTGATTTAATTCTTTATATTAAAATAATGCTTCAATCAGGAATAGAAGCCCTATAAAGCTAAGGGTTCTACAAACACAGTAAGAAACAGTCCCTCATTTTGCAAGCTCACGATCGAAATAAACAGAAGAAACAGGCAGTGTGGTACAGTGAGTAGGTCCCTGTACCTATGCACTGTGCCAGACCTGATGTCTATCCCTATCCCTGTCACTGGCTTTGTGCGACATATGTAACCCTCTCTGTGCTTATGTTCCCCCCCCCCTGTTGTCCTGTCAGTCCTGCCCTTACCCATATACAGGATACACAGTTGCATAGGACCCCTGAAAATTTGGGGCACCACTAGGTCTTAATGTTCCCCTAACCACCTCTTCCTATCCCTGTTCGGTGGCTCGGCTTCCTCTAGACAGGATCTAGTTAACTTAAAAGTGACAAAGCCGGCCAGAGCTATTAGCAGGCACTGAACCTATGCAAGAGCCATTCAAGTGGCAATGAAGCCATTTAACAGGCATTTGCCAACTCCAGGGACATACGGTCAGTTTCTAAATTTTCTGGGTTATCCCACAGGACTTTAGTTTAACATTTGCTTTAAAAATATTTCATTAGCGTGTTGCTGAAGATTATAAAATCACAGCTCTAAAAAAGTGCCCCTTCTCTTCGGCAGCCATCAGGCATAGGGGCTTCAGTATAATAGGATTACATAGGTCCCTATAAATTGTGAGGATGGCCCTGGTCTTTCTTATCTATTTAGTTTACCAGTCACAATGCGTTTGTACAGCACCAAGCACAATGGGGCTCTGACCTCTACGGAGGCTTTTCTACAACCATAATATAAAACAAAGATAAAGGTAAGTCAGTATATTACAAATTACTTAGAAAAGTTAGATGTCTTCAAGTCACCAGGGCCTGATGAACTGCATCCTAGAATACTCAAGGAGCTGATTGAGGAGATATCTGAGTCACTAGCTATCATCTCAGGAGAGATTCCAGAAGACTGGAAAAAGGGCAAATCTAGTGCCCATCTATAAAAAGGGAAATAAGAACAACCCAGGAAACTACAGACCATTCCGTTTAACTTCTGTGCCAGGAAAGATGACGGAGCAGATAATTAAGGAATTCATCTACAAATATCTAAAAGACAGTAGGGTGATAGGGAACAGCCAGCATGGATTTGTAAAGAACAAATTATGCCAAACCAATTTGATAGCTTGCTTTGATAACAACTCTTGTGGATAAGGGAGAAGCAGTGGACTTTAGTAAAGAATCTGATACAGTCTCACATGAACTTCTTATCAATAAACCAGGGAAATACAACCTAGGTGGGGCTACTATAAGGTGGGTACATAACTCGCTGGATAACTGTTCTCAGAGAGTAGTTATTAACGGTTCACAGTCATGCTGGAAGAGCATAACAAGTGGGGTTCCACAGGGGTCTGTTTTGGGGCAGGTTCTCTTCAATATCTTCATCAATGATTTAGATGATGGCATAGAGAGTATGATTATTAAGTTTGCAGATGATACCAAACTGGGAGGGGTTGCAAGTGCTTTGGAGGATAGGGTCATAATTCAAAGTGATCTGGGCAAACTGGAGAAATGGTCTGAGATAAACAGGATGAAATTTAATAAGGACAAATGCAAAGTACTCCACTTAGGAAGGAGCAATCAGTTTCATACTTACAGAATGGGGAGAGACTAGGTAGCAGTATTGCAGAAAGGGATTTAGGGGTCATAGTGGACCACAAGCTAAATGTGAGTCAACAGTGTGACATTGCTGCAAAAAAGACAAACATGATTCTGGGATGCATTAACAGGAGTGTTGTGAGCAAGACACAATAAGTCATTCTTCCGCTTTTCTCTGTGCTGATTAGGCCTCATTTGGAGTATTGTGTCCACATTTCAAGAAAGATGTGGAGAAATTGGAGAAGGTCCAAAGAAAAAGAACAAAAGATATTAAAGGTCTAGAGAACACAACTTATTAGGGAAGACTGAAAGAACTGGTCTTGTAGGCTACGTCTACACTGGCATGATTTTCCGGAAATGCTTAAAACGGAACAGTTTTCCGTTATAAGTATTTCCGGAAAAGGAGCGTCTACATTGGTCCCGGAGTTACCGTTATAACGATGCGCTTTTCCGAAAAGCGCGTCTACGATTGGCGCGCGCTTTTCGGAAAAGCAGAAGCCGGAGCCATTTTGAAGAGGGCAAAGGCCACCAGACCTTTCGGGGCGGGGCCAGAGCGCCATTCAGACACGTGCTTAAAGGGGTCTCGCCGGACAGCCGTTGGTCTCCTGCTCCCTGCCTTGGGACCTCTGCCAGGGACTGGCACCCTTAGCAGGTTCAGTGGTTGCCCTCTGGGTTTTGGGGACACCACCCTTTGGCCCCAACTGCTTTTCCCTGAGTTTAGTTTTTCTGCCCTGCTCTGTCTGCCATGGAGCCGTGGGTGGCCATTTGCCTGCTCGGGCCCCTGTTGGAGCTGTACGAGTGCCTGCTGCTCGTGCTGCAGGCCGGTGCCATGGTGTACATGAACCAGGAGGCAGAGATCGCATTGGACTCCCTCACCAGGAGGCCCTGGCAACCGTGTGGCATCAGCACCCCACCGTAGAGGCCCGTCTGGAGTTTCGAGAGCAGCACCGACTGGTGGGAGCGGCTGGTCCTCGGGGTCTGGGACGACCACCAATGGATCAGGAATTTCCGCATGAGAAAGCGGACCTTCCTGCAGCTGTGCACCTGGCTCACCCCCGCGCTGCAGAGAGCCACCACCCGGCTGCGGGCACCCATCCCCATCAAGAAGAGGGTCGCCATCGCGCTCTGGAAGCTGGCCACACCGGACAGCTACCGCTCGGTGGCACACAGCAGTTCGGGGTGGGACGATCAACCGTCGGAGTGATCGTCGTGGAGGTAAGTCCCAGGGGGAGTGGGATGGGGGGAGGGTGCTGCACTCCAGGCCCAGGGATAGCCAAGATTCCAGGCTGGGTCGGCCAGGGGTTTGGGCCGTCCCTCCCTTGCACAGGCCCGCTGGTGGGGGCCGTGGGGCGAGGGGCCCTGGTGTGTGTGTGTGTGTGTGTGTGTGAGGACAGAGGGAATCAAGGGGGCCCCAAGGAGCGCACACTCACCCCTGCCGTCGTGATGTGTTCCCTTGTGTTTCTCTGCACCCTTCTGCAGGTCGTCCACGCCATCAACAACATCCTGCTCCCGCGAATCATCCGCCTGCGCGTGGATGATACCATGGCCGGCCGCTGCCCTCGGGTTCCCCAACTGCGGGGGAGCCCTGGACGCCACCCACATCCCCATCCGGGCCCCGGAGCATCGAGCGGCCCATTTCATGAACCGCAAGGGGTACTGCTCCATTGTTCTGCAGGCCCTCGTGGACCACCGGGGCCGCTTCCTGGACATTTACGGGGGCTGGTCCGGCCGGGCACACGACGCCCGCATCCTCCGCAACTCTGGACTGTTTCGCAGGTTGAAGGCGGGCACCTACTTCCCCCGGCGAGACTTGACTGTCGGGGATGTGCCTATGCCCATCTGCGTCGTCGACGCGGCCTACCCCTGATGCCCTGGCTAATGCGGCCCTACACGGGGCAGCGGACCAGAACCGGGCCCGGTTCAAGCGGCCGCCTCAACCGGGCCCGAAACCCAGTGGAGCTGGCCTTTGGGCGTTTAAAAGCCCGATTCCGTTGTTTGCTCACCCGTCTCGACATGGGTGAGCAGAATGCAACGGAGGTACTGGCCGCGTGCTGCGTGCTCCACAACATTGTGGAGCGCAGCGGGAGGCCTTCCTCCTGCATGGATGGCAGCCGAGGCACAGACCTTGGAACAGCCCGACACAGCTGCCGTCCGCCAGGCACGCCAGGATGCGGTGCGCATCAGAGAGGCCCTGGTGGACATGTTTGCCCAAGCCCGTAGCAGGGTCGCCTGGGTCTCCCCAGACTACTCCCGCCCGTCCCTACCCCTCCCCACCCCCTCCCCTTACCTCCCCAATTGTAAAGCGTCGGGTCAAAGCACATCGGCCGTCATCGTGACTGTTCGTCGGGTGCGTCGGGCTTAGTCAGGGTTTTCTTTTAGTTTAGGCTAGGTTTAGGCCACCATCGCCTGTCGAAGAACAGCCACGAGGATTCGGGGTCGTGCGGAAGGCTTAAGTCAGCGTACCTGATTCCAGTCGTCTTCCGTCGAGGATCTCCTGGCTGTTCCTCTCCTGAGGCCCGGAAGGACCAAAGGATTGAGGTGGCCAGCTTCGCCATCATCTTCCGTCGAGGATCTCCTGGCTGTTCCTCTCCTGAGGCCCGGAAGGACCAAAGGATTGAGGTGGCCAGCCATCATCTTCCGTCGAGGATCTCCTGGCTGTTCCTCTCCTGAGGCCCGGAAGGACCAAAGGATTGAGGTGGCCAGCAACACTACCCAATTGTCCTCCCTGCGCCTAGACTATGTTTAATTATCTGTAGTGTGCATCTTTTAACTGTTCTTGCTTGTTTGTGAGCTATGTAAATATAGTTTGTGGTTTACATTTTACTGAAAAGTCTCAGTATTTATTTATGTGCCACAAACCAATGAGCACTTAAAGGGCCCCCAGTGATAGAGTACAGATTTTGTTGTCTGCAGTTTGTAACCCTGTTAAATTTAAGTGGCTAATTGGCATCTCACATCATTTCCTACAGTTACTAGAGTAACACGATAACCAACACAGGAATGAACAGAAAAATAGAAAACTGTTTATTTACAAGGGGAGGGACCTTCAACTGGGACGGGGACCTTCAACTGGGACAGGGGACCTTCAACTGGGACTGGGACGGGGACCTTCAACTGGGACGGGGGCAGTTACTGGGATGGATGGCCCCTGCGACTGCTCCTCCGGGGGGGGGCCTGCACACGCTGGGCAGACCGCGTAGGGGCAGGCTGCACGGGGAGGTGGGCACGACCACGGGCACGACCACGGGCAGGGGCAGGAGCAGGAGCAGGGGCAGGAGCAGGGGCAGGGGCAGGGGCAGGAGGCAGGAGCAGGGGCAGGGGGGCAGGGGCAGGAGCAGGAGCAGGGGCAGGGGCAGGGGCAGGAGCAGGGGCAGGAGCAGGAGCAGGAGCTGGGATAGGAGCTGGGATAGGAGGGGCATGGGCTGTGCTCCGGGAGGAATGGCGGGGGCATGGGGTCCGGCCATGCCATAATGGATGGCATGGACCAAATGTGCCGTGAGCACGTCCATGTTTGTGCGCATCCCTCGGCACTCATTTAGGAAGGCAGCCCAGCCCTCCTGCCGCCACTGCAGGTCCCCCTGCACCCGCTCGGCGATGGAGGCCTGGATTGCCTCCACGGCGCGCACGCGGCGGCGCAGAAGCTGGTCTCTCTGCCGCCGCCTGTGCCTCCGGGGTTGGCCAGCTGGGGGTGCCGCTGCTGCCGCAGTGTCGGGTCTGGTGCTGGGTCCCGCTGCAGGGAAGAGAAGAAAGGATGGGTCAGTCGGGCAGGCCGTCCACTGTCCCCACATCTCATGCCCTCCACCCCTGAGCCCAGGTGACCCCACAGTTGTGTGGCTTGGGCCCACTCGGTTTCCCTCCTGCCCCCGTGTTGTATGTTGGCAAGGAGGACCGCCCCTGCTGGAGTAGGGTCCCCTCTCCAGTATTGTAAGCACCGGTCTGTGTCCTGGCCCGTGGAGGCGGGAGGGTGCTTGTGCTGCGTTCACCTGTGGAACTCCCTGCCGGTGGAGACTGTGAAAAGCTTTGGGCTAATCGCTGGTGTTTGACAGGAGCGAGATGCATCCCACGCAGTGCCTGGGAGCACATCTGGCAGAGGCGGTCTGGGCTCTCAGATCCTCGCGTGGGATATCTCCTGGGCGTAACCAGAAGCGTGAGTGGGTGGGGGTGTCCCATCCTTGCAGCAAAACTCAGGGCCCTTGTCCTCCCACTATCCCTCCCGCAAGGCCGGTAGCCCAGGGACATGTGCGGCCACAGTGGGGACTTCCTCGGGAACCAGCCAAGGCACCGGGAGCAGGCGAGGACTGTGGCGCTGCGGTTTTCCCAGGAGCAGCTGGCTGTGCCTCACAGCCAGGCATGGGACAGTGTGCTGTTCTCCGTGCTGCACCCTTGGCGGAGGTGAGGGCTCTGGGCTGAGTCCCTGGGGCCCTGGCCGGTTCCAGCCGGCATCCACCCTTCCCCCTGGTCCCGCCGCATGTGTGTGAGCAGCACGGTCCCAGGCGTGCCCTGCAGCTGCCTGCCGCGGCCACATGCCGCTCGGTCGCCAGGCTGCACGAGGTTGCACGTGCTGCTTGCTGCCTCATGCGACGCAGCGTGCAGCTCACGTGGCCTGAGTGACATGCTCTCCCCTCCTCCCTCTGGGCACCTGGCTCCCCACCCCCGCCCTCCGCCCCCCCGCCCTTTGGGAGTGCAAACTGCAAAGACTCACCAGTGGGTTCCTCCCGGCCTCGGCCTCGGCCTCGGAGGAGCTGCTGGAGGGGGCCTGCTGGGTGGTGGCCTCCTCCGCGCCGGACGCGCTGCTGCTGTCCTCTCCCTCCCCCTGCTCGGTGGGTCGTCTGATGGGGGGGCGCTGGCAGGTGTCCACAGGGACGTCCGGGGCTTGCAGGGCTGGCTGGCCCAGGAAGGCGTTCAGCCGGTCGTAGTAGGGGCAGGCGTCTGGTCCTGCCCCCCTGCCCTCGCTGGCCCGGACGTACCCCAGCCGCAGCTCCTTCACTTTCTAGCGGACCTGCTCGGCATTCCGGGTGGGGTGTCCCTGCTGTGCCAGGTTGTCAGCCAGCCGTGTGTAGAGCTCCACATTGCGGCGCCTGGAGTGCAGGTCGTGGAGACCCTCCTCCTCCTGCCACAAGTCCAGGAGGGTCTCCAGCTCCCTGGGGGTCCAGGATGGGGCCGGCGTTTGCGGCCCCTGGGGCCTCCTGTGCTGGGGTGCAGGGGCTCACCAGCTGGAGCTGCCATGGGCGGTCCGATGGGTGGCTGGGCAGCACAGCAGCACGTGGCAGAGCTCAGGCTGCAGGGTCTGCGGCGCTCCTGCCACGTGCGCCCAGCAGCCTCCCTACCAGGAAGTCCAGGGCTCCTACGGGGTCTCGTGGCGACCAAACCGCTTTTTTCCGTTTCTTCTGCTTTTCCGGAAAAGCTGTCTACACTGGCCCTTTTCGGAAAAGCTTTTCGGAAAAAGGACTTTTGCCCGGCGGGAGCGGCATAGCTTTCGGAAGCGGCTGATTTCATACAGTAGATCGTCATTGCTTTTCCGGAAAAGCAAGCGGCCAGTGTAGACAGCTCGCACCTTATTCCGGAAAAGCGGCTGATTTTCCGGAATAAGTGGCCCAGTGTAGACACAGCCGTATAGTTTAGAAAAGAGAAGACTGAGAGGAGACATGATAGCAGTTTTTCAAGTGTCTAAAAGAGTGTTACAAGGAGGAGGGAGAAAAATTGTTTTCCTTGGATTCTCTGGATAGGACAAGAAGCAATGAGCTTAAATTGGAGCAAGGGAGGTTTAGGCTGGGACATTAGGAAAAACTTCCTAACTTTCAAGGTGGTTAAACACTGGAATAAATTGCCTGGGAGGTTGTGGAATCTCCATCTCTGGAGATATTTAAGAGCAGGTTAGACAGCCATCTATCAGGGATGATCTAGATCATGGGTTCCCAAACTGGGGGGGGGCGTGAAGAAATTCCAGGGGGGACATGAGGCGACCCAGCCTCCACCCTCCCCATCAAGTTTTGCTGCTCTGTTCGGTTCCTTTTTTTTTTCTCTCTCAACAAATTTTGCTGCTATTTGGGGGGGGGGCGTGAGGGTTTTTCAAAAATCAAAAGGGGGCGTGATGCCAAAAAGTTTGGGAATCACTGATCTAGATGGTGCTTGGTCCTGCCACGAGGGCAGGGGATTGGACTTGATGATCTCTCGAGGGCCCTTCCAGTTCTAGTGTTCTATGATTCTATGAAACAGACCAAAATAAAATGACCAATGGATATACATGCAAGAGAAAAGAATTTATTTATTACAATCTGGAAAAGTTTGGGGCAAAAGTCCAGAGCAATGCCCTTAAACTAATCCTATCTGCCGATGCCAAATAGCATCCCAGCTTTCAACCTGCCTGGTATTTGAGAAAGCAGTGGCCTTTTAAATCCAGCCTTCCGTACTGTGGCAGTGTGTTGCCTGGAGGCAATGAAGTACTTACAGCCGACACCAGGGAAGTGCGGAGAGTGGCTGTGAATTGCTATTAATAATATTATTAATGAAAGCTCTCCAAAAGATCAAGGCCTTTCATATTAATTATTCCTTGTTACAATATGCCGCCTGAAAAGAGTCTGCCAAAATCAATAATGGGCTTCTAGCCTTTTCCTTATTAAATTAATTTGGTTTCACATCTTCAGCTTCTCCTCCCTCACCCCCATCTGTGAAGTTTTTATAAATATTTAAAAGCTAAATTAATAAGAAAAGCGTAAGGAGAATAGGGGCAGCAGTGAGCCTGCTGAGAAAGGCCTATGGAAAAGAACTCGAGATTCCTTCATATGGATAGGCATAGCTGAATAAATATCCTTTCATTTTTATGAGTATTATAATTTTTTCAAAGACTCTTGTGGCCAGATCCTGCATTTTTGTGCATTTTAATCTTCCACAAATACTCAAAGATAAGGACCCAGTCTTACTTTCCGTGAACTCAGTGTGAGGATTTGAAAATTGAACCAATTAATACATCTGTTTCTATTAAATTTGATTAGTAGACATTGGAGATAATTTAACACTTCTGTATGCACTATGCTTTCTTGAAGTATCATTGCCAAGTTTCATTTGAACCATGGGTGTTCATTTTATTGCAGCCAGAAAGAAAAATATTCCTCATCTGGTCTCTCTAGTGTTAGCTCAGGGTGCATCTACACTGCACCATAGGTCAAAATAAGATACGCAATTTGAGCTAGGCAAATTGCGTGTCTTATTTTTATCTTATTTCGAAATAGCTTATTTCGTAATTTGGCAGTCTACCCAGCGCCAAATTTCAAAATAACCCGCTATTCCGAAACATCCCTCGTGAAATGAGGTTTACAGGGACATTGGAGTAGCGAGCCCGTTATATTTTGAAATAACGGGCTTGCTGTTAAGATGCAGGATAGCTATTTCGGGATACCTAGGTATCCCGAAATATCGCTGTTGTGTCGACGTAGCCTCAGTGATTTTTTGATAGTTTTAATGAAGCTTAGGCCTCCCTAGAAATCCAGAGCTGAAATCCTGGCTCCATTATAGTCAATGGCAAAACTTCCATTAATCTCACTGGGGTCACAATTTCATCTCATGTTGAATAGTAGTAGAGAGGTAGCCGTGTTAGTCTGATCTTGCTAAAACAAAAGGAAAAACTATGTAGCACTTTAAAGACTAACAAGATGATTTAATAGGTGGTGAGCTTTCGTGAGCCAGACCCACTTCCTCAGATCATATTTTGAAAGAGAATTGGCATGACCATATATACCAAAGGAATACAATAAAAAAAGTGAACACATTATTAAACTGACAAATCAGATTTAGAACAGAAGGTGGGGTGAGGGAAGGGAGAGAGGGAATAGCTGTTTATAAGTCAATGAATGGCTAATCAGAGGTGATAAGTGGGGACGCTGTCTTTATAATGTGTAAGATAATTAGCATCTTTGTTAAGGCCCATTCGTAAAGTGTCAAATGTAAGCATGAATGAAAGTTCTGAAGTTTCTCTCTGTAATCTGGTGTTAAAGTCTCTTTGAAGTAAGATGCATGTAGTAAGGTTGTTAAGACTATGTCCAGGTAGGTTGCAATGCAAACGGACAGGTTTTTCCTTGTGACGATGTCTGATGTCTGTTTTGTGGGCATTAATTCTTTGGCGAAGAGTCTGAGAAGTCTGACCAATATACAGAGCAGAAGGACACTGTTGGCACATGATGGCATAAATTATATTTCTGGATGAACAGAAATATGTGTCCTTGATCATATAACTGACATGGTTAGGTCCAGTGATGGTGTCACCAGAGTAAATATGTGGACAAAGTTGGCCTCCGAGAGGCTCTGGGGGACAGACCCATACTCTCCTATAGACAACCACCTAACCTCAGAAAGATTCTTACCAACAACCACAGGACATACCACATTAATATCAACCCTGGAACTTTCCCTTGCAACAAACCCCGTTGCCAACTTTGTCCACATATTTACTCTGTCAAGTATCAGAGGGGTAGCTGTGTTAGTCTGAATCTGCAAAAGTGGCAAGGAGTCCTGTGGCACCTTACAGACTAACCGAAGTGTTGGAGCATAAGCTTTCGTGGGCAAAGACCCACTTCGTCAGATGCATGTAGTGGAAATTTCCAGAGGCAGGTATAAATATGCAGGCCAGAATCAGGCTGGAGATGACGAGGTGGATTCAATCAGGGAGGATGAGGCCCACTTCTAGTAGCTGATCTGAAGGTGTGAATACCAAGAGAGGAGAAGCTGCTTTTGTAGTTAGCTAGCCATTCACAGTCTTTGTTTAATCCTGAGTTGAGTGTGTCAAACTTGAAGATGAACTGTAGCTCAGCAGTTTCTCTTTGAAGTCTGGTCCTGAAGTTTTTTTGCTGCAGGATGGCTACCTTTAGATCTGCAATTGTGTGTCAGGGAGATTGAAGTGTTCCCCTACAGGTTTTTGTATGTTGCCATTCCTAATATCTGATTTGTGTCCATTGATTCTTTTACGTAGGGACTGTCCAGTTTGGCGATGTATATAGCAGAGGGCATTGTTGGCACATGATGGCATATATTACGTTAGTAGATGTGCAGGAGAATGAACCAGTGACAGTATGGCTGATCTGGTTAGGTCCTGTGATGGTGTTGCTGGTGTATATATGTGGGCAGAGTTGGCACCGAGGTTTGTTGCATGGATTGGTTCCTGAGTTAGAGTTATTATGGTGCAGTGTATAGTTGCTGGTGAGAATATGCTTCAGGTTGGCGCTGCGAATTTATCCTCACACACAACTATTTCAGATTTGGTGACAATATATACCTCCAGACCTGTGGCACTGCTATGGGCACCCGCATGGCCCCACAATACGCCAACATAAATTCGCAGAGTTCAGCCACCAGTTGCCTTGGGAGGCAGGCCAGTCCTTGCCCACAGACAACCCGCCAACCTGAAGCATATTCTCACCAGCAACTATACACCGCACCATAATAACTCTAACTCAGGAACCAATCCATGCAACAAACCTCGGTGCCAACTCTGCCCACATATATACACCAGCAACACCATCACAGGACCTAACCAGATCAGCCATACTGTCACTGGTTCATTCTCCTGCACATCTACTAACGTAATATATGCCATCATGTGCCAACAATGCCCTCTGCTATATATATACATCGGCCAAACTGGACAGTCCCTACGAAAAGAATCAATGGACACAAATCAGATATTAGGAATGGCAACATACAAAACCTGTAGGGAACACTTCAATCTCCCTGGACACACAATTGCAGATCTAAAGGTAGCCATCCTGCAGCAAAAACTTCAGGACCAGACTTCAAAGAGAAACTGCTGAGCTACAGTTCATCTTCAAGTTTGACACACTCAACTCAGGATTAAACAAAGACTGTGAATGGCTAGCTAACTACAAAAGCAGCTTCTCCTCTCTTGGTATTCACACCTTCAGATCAGCTACTGAAGTGGGCCTCATCCTCCTGATTGAATCCACCTCGTCATCTCCAGCCTGATTCTGGCCTGCATATTTATACCTGCCTCTGGAAATTTCCACTACATGCATCTGACGAAGTGGGTCTTTGCCCACGAAAGCTTATGCTCCAACACTTCGGTTAGTCTGTAAGGTGCCCCAGGACTCCTCGCCATATTTACTCTGGTGACACCATCACTGGACCTAACCATGGCTAATCAGGGCTTGGGGCCGGGGGAGCACGTGAAGTCTCCTCCTGCCCTGCCAGGAGCATGCAGCGCTTTGAAGCACCGCATGCTCCTGGCAGGGTGGAGAAAACTCCGAGCGCTTCCCCCCAGTCCCGGGCCCTAACTGGCCTGGGGCTGGGGGAGTGGCAGGGCCTCTGCGGCCCAGATCAACCCACTTGGCAGGCCGAATCTGCCCTTTTGCCCACCCCTGTTCTAGCAGCTGGAACTAAAGAGGCTCATTAGATAGCAGGTGCTTTCTTGAGCCACAATCTTGAGCATATTGTTCCATATGGGATAGACCAGATCTGCTGGGAGCTCTCAGGTGCACAGGAGGAGCATGCCTGCTACTCTGCGCCCTGTACTGCATTCCTGTCTAGTTCCACAAGGACCCTTGCCCTCCGTTAACCTCTTTTAGGACACAGTCCACTCCCAGGAGAGCAGGAAAGGGGTAGTCTCACTTGGGGACTGCATCTTTGCTTGGCCCGGAGGCAAACTGCCCAAGTGGTGAGTTTTTGGTAAAAGAATACTCAACGCACACGGTTATTACAGGGCAAAGCTGCATCCATACCTCCATGAGCGCTTCAGGAGCCTGGTGCAAGACACTCGGCTAATGACTGTTAGAGGAATGATTATCCTCAGGACATATGGTTCCTCATCCCACAAAAGTTTGACAGTCGTGCAATCATTTGGCAAATGTTTCTATGGCTACGTCTAGTCTGCAAGCCTCTTTCGAATGAGGCTTTTTCAAAAGTATCTTTCGATAAAGCCTCTTTCGAAAAAGAGCGTCTAGACACCAAGAAGATTTTTCAAAAAAGCGGCTTGCTTTTTCAAAAGAGAGTCTTTCAAAAAAGCCCTGTTTTCATGCAATAGCACCTTTTTTTGAAAGATGACTTTCGAAAAAAGGCATTATTCCTCGTAGAATGAGGTTTACTGCCATCGACAAAACTGCCACGTTTTTTCGATTTACTGTCGACAGAACACGGCAGTAGTCTAGACGCAGGTATAGTTTTTCCAATAAAAGGTCACTTTTTTCGAAAAAACCCTGTAGTCTAGACACACCCTATGGGAAGCCCTCTTGTACGCCGTGCGGGTAAGACCTGACATCATATTGTTTACAAATATTTCATTACCACAGTATTAGTAACTGAATATTTCACTACACCTGGCAAAGATACCTTGCCACTTTGCTTCTTTTCAAGAGGTGAGTAACTTTAATACTTGCAGGATAGTAAATGGGGAGAAGCTGATTATTAAAGCTTTAACTCATGTGGAACTCAGCTAGGTTATGTTGTGAGATTGAGTTAGAGCTTTAATATCCCTTTTTGTCTGTTATGTCTTCGAAAAATGAGGAACTTCTTCGGTCCAACTAGAGCTATTCACTTGTTAATTAATCTGTGCATGGTTATTTAAGGGGCCTTTTTTTCTTAACGACTGATAGGGGAATTACATTTCTCTTGTTTTAATAGGCGATCTGTGTTATTACAAATCAAAAAATCAATTGCATACTTTCTAAGCAACGCTCAGAGAAATTCTGTGGCCTGTGATGTACTGGAGATGAGACTAGATGATGTACTGATTCCTTCTGGCCTTAAACTATGTGCATCCCTCCGCTAAGAATAGACGTCATTTGTCTTCTGTCATGTAATCATTGAGAGTCTCCCACCTGAAGTCTTCTGCATTTCTGATATGGGTTTGAAGAATTTTTTCAATCTGTGAACAAGTTGGCCTCATTAACCTTTTCCTTCAGGCAAATCCATTTCAGCTTAGTTCTTGGCAACAGCTAAACTAGTGATGGTTGCATATTTTCTTCTCAACATAGATCAGCTTTTGCTGAGTGCTAAGACATTAAAATCTTTCCTGCTGCAATGATTATAAAAATACTACTCTATTGCTTTCTACATTTGACGATGGCAGGAGAATTAAACTGTTATGAGCCTTCTTCTTTGTGGAGAGCCAGGAATTGAACAATGCCTGTGGGATCACTTTAAGTGTCATTCTCTGTTCTCTCATTGTATGTATGCCACTGTAAGGTCAGGTCTATACTTTCCCCCAAGATTGACACTCCAGAGATTGATCTCCCAGGCTTGATTTAGCAGGTCTAGTAAGGACCCATTAAATTGACCACTGATGGTGGCCCCGTCAACCCCAGTACTCCACCAGGGTCATGAGGAGTAAGGGAAATCAACAGGAGAGTTTCTCCCATTGACCTCCCACAGTGGGGACGCTACAGAAATTTGACTTAACATACGTCAACTGCAGCTACACTATTCTTGTAACTGGATATGCTAGTCTTCTAGCTGGATACACTATTCTTGCGTATCATAGGTTGACTTTCTCCCCAATGTAGGCCTGGCCTAACACTGAACTGAAAACATGGCAGATACAGTCTCATCTATGCACAAAGTAGCAGCACAAGGGGATAAAAAGTTGACCATGGCTGGATCATCTGTGCAAATGACAGACAGCTCTGGTGTATATAATGGGCATAGCCTCGCACAAGGGGTAACATGGTATTGAACCAGCCCACAGGGAGCACTGGAAGATGCTGGATCTCAAAGATACAAATGTATTCAGGAAAAATTTCCTTCCAGCTGCTGCTGTTCAAGGATGTCTCATAGAATCATGGAATCCTAGGGCTGGAAGAGACCTCAGGAGTCATCAAGTCCAGCCCCCTGCCCAAGGCAGGACCAATCCCAACTAAATCAACCCAGCCAGGGCTTTGTCAAGCTGAGACTTAAAAACCTCTAGGGATGGAGATTCCACCACCTCCCTAGGGAACCCATTCCAGTACTTCACCACCCTCTAGTGAAATAGTTTTTCCTAATATCCAACCTAGACCTCCCCCACTATAACTTGAGACCATTGCTCCTTGTTCTGCTATCAAATCCCCCCTCACTCTTCTCTTCTGCAGACTAAATAAGCCCAAATCCCTCAGCCTCTCCTCATAGGTCATGTGCTCCAGCCCTCTAATCATTTTGGTTGCCCTCCGCTAGACCCTCTCCAATGCATCCACATCCTTTCTATAGTGGACACAATACTCTAATCAGCCCACTGGGCAGGTGAGAGTAAGGCCTTTCTTACACCCACTTTCCCCCTGGATGTGCACAATATAATCCCCAGGCTTAGGTGTGAGAAGAGGGGGGACTTGATAGAAGCATGTCAAATAATGGATTGTTTAGACAAGAATGATCAAGGAACATAGAAGTAGACATTCTAGGCGAGCACAGTGTTTTACCATTCCATTTCATTCAAAGAAAAGTATATACAAGTAGAATCAGAGTGGATGTAGAAGACTGAGCACGCCAACTAATGTCAAGTTCCAGCATTCTGCGTTTTTGGAAGGGAGCCAATGTGTCAATGGCTGTGGAGCAACCCCGCTTTCTGAATTACCTGTCCACAGACATTCATTCTGAGCACATACATGGCTCTGCAGGGGGCCATTACTGATGCACCAAAGAGCATCAGTCAGCGTGGCAAGCTATGGGCACTTCAGTTTCAGAAAAGGAATAATGAAATATTCCTTGGCTAAACATCTTCCGCTTTTTAAATTTATTTTTGCAGGAGGCGAAGAAGACTGAAACGGGAGCAGTGATAAAAAATGAGCAGATGGAGACCTAGCCAAGTCCAATGACAGTTGTGAAGAATCTCCAGCTGTCACTGGTAAAAACCTGAAATTAGCAACAAAGGCCCCATTTACACTCTTGAATGTGCTGCCCATGGTGATCTGGCAGCATGTCATAACTCCGTAGCATCCTGATGAGAGTGGCTAGCGGAGAAGGTCTAATGCCATGCAACGTTTCGGTAACCGTCAATAGGTGCACCCTGCTGGGCGAAGTACTGTCCTGGTGTATGCATGTGCACTTGACTGGGGATGAATTTCTTATTCTGTCTGTGTCTGTTCACCTGCTCAGCCAATGAAAAGTCTGGTTTAAAAGAGAGGGACGCTACTCACCTTGTGCAGTAACGACAGTTCTTTGAAATGTGTGTCCCTGTGGGTGCTCCACTGTAGGTGTCGGGTCATCCTAGCGCCACAGATTGGAGTTTTCCCTAGCAGTAGCCGGCTGGGCCATGTGTGTGCACCTGGTGCCTCCTGATGTTTGCGCCTTGCACTTCACGTTTTTCAGCCCGACCATCCTCAGTTCCTTGCGTATGCCCAAGTATCTGAAAAAGAGAGGAATAGAAACTCCAAAGAAGAGGGGAGGAGGGCGGGTAGTGGAGTACCCAGGGGACACCCATCTTGAAGAAGTGTTGTTACTGCACAAGGTGAGTAACTTCCCTTTCTTCTTCAAATGATGTCCCCATGGGAGCTCCACTATAGGTGACTTTGTAGCAGTGATTGAAAAAGCAGACAGACTAACCGTTTGTTGGCGGTCAATAACACCACAATGGCTACTGAGGCATCGTTGGAGGGATGCGGAAGAATGGTGTAATGCTTCATAAAGGTGTGGTTTAAAGACCATGTAGCAGCACGGCAATTGTCCTGAAGGGTGATACCCCAAAGAAGGGCGGTGGATGTTGACACCACTCTGGTGGAGTGTGCTCTTGGTGGAACGGGAAGGGTTTTGTTCCATATCGAATAGCATTAAGTGATACAGGAGACAATGATTCTTGAAACGCGGTGTGACAAAATCGATTTCCCCTTGGAACGCTGAGCTACCGAAACAAACAGGTGTTGTGATGTATGGAAGGACCTGGTTCTATCTATATAGAAGGAAAGGGTCCTGCAAACATCCTATGTGTGCAGGACTGCATTTTGTTAGGATGAATGGGGCTTGGGATAAAAGACAGGGAGAACAATAGGCTCATTAATATGGAACACGGACCACACCTTTTGCATAAAGGAAGGGTGAGGACATGGTATAACACTCTTTCTAGTGAAGATGGGGTAAGGAGGTGTCACCATAAGGGCCATGAGCTCGCTGACCCTGCAGGTAGATGTTATTGCAAGCCAGAAGGCAACCTTTATAGGCATCAGAGACAGAGGGCAGCTTGCCAAAGGCTCGAATGGAGACTGAGTGAGAGTGCCCAACACCATCTCTAGGTTCCACAATGGGGTTGGGGGAGGCCTATGTGGGGTGTTAAGATTGTGAAGACCTTTAATGAATCTTCTCATGGTGTGCAAAAATGGAATATTCGCCGATTTAGGGAAGGAAGGTGATAATAGCAGCAAGATGGACTCTGAGGGAAGCCAGGGATAACTTTGACTGCTTTAAATCAAGGATGTAATCTAAAACTATGTAGAAATAATTTAATCTAAAATAATCTAAAAATAGGTGCCACATATGGCTCAATGTGATTTTGCATGCACCAGGCTGTGAATCTGTTTAATTTTTGGAGGTAGGTAGCATGCGTGTTGTCTACTATGCTGTAGGACATCTTTCATGCAATCCAAGCAGCATGTTTCAGACTCCTGAAACCAGCAAGGAGCCAAGCTGTCAGGTGAAGAGTCTGAGGATGGGGGTGCAGGAGGGTTCCAGCAGATCATGGCAGTTCAGGAGGTGATGGGGGGTCAAAGAGACATCCGAGAGAGATAAGGAAACCACGTCTGCCTGTTCCGGGGGGGCTTTGAGGATAACTCAAGCCCCATCTTTCCTAACTTTTTTGAGGACTCTCATGATGAGAGGAATCAGTAGAAAGGCTTAGAATAATGGGCCATTCCAGTTGATTAGGAAGGCATCCTCTAATGATCCGGGTCCCACACCCACTCTGGAATAATATGGAGGGCATTTGACGTTGTCGTGGGAGGTGAATAGATCTATCTGAGGAAATCCCCATCGGCAAAAGATGAGTTGGAGCACTTGGTGATTAATCTCCCACTCAGAGTCTATGGTGAAGTGCCTGCTCAAATAGTCCACTTGTAGTATTTTTTATCCTGGGCAAGTATGATGCAGTTTTGGTTACATTGGTGGGGATACACCTATTTCATAGCCGAATACCCTCCATGCAGAGAGAGCAGGAATTGGCTCCACCTTGACAATTGATGTAGTGCACTGTTGTTATGTTGTCGGTGTACGGTTGAGGATACATGACCAAAAGAGTTTGCAAGAGTTGGCCACCACTCATAATTCCAGAAGGCTGATTTGGAGAGTTGTTTCATGATCAGACCATTGACCCTGGGCAAAACGTTCATCTAAGTGGGCACCCTTTCCAATGACAGAGGCATTGGTCATGATCTGTACAGTTTGTGATAGAATGGGACCCCCTGCAAGAAGATTGTTTGGGTTGGTCCACCATTTGAGGGAGGCAACCACATTGAATGGGGGAGAGATGTGCTTGTGGATATGATGTTTGGAAGGAATGTATACCGATGTCCGCCACTGCTGAAGACAATGAAGGTGTAGGTGGACGTGGTACACAACATAGGTTGTCGTGGCCATATGGCCATCAGTTGCAAACAGGTAAGTACCGGCACAGTCAGGTTCATGGAAACCACTGCGACCAGATCCTGTATCGATTGGAATCTTTGCATGGGTAAGTAGGCATGGGTAGTAATGGAGTCTAGCTGGGTGCCTCTAAAGTCCAGGGTCTGCGTCAGGTGAAACGTGAATTTTTGCTCATTGATGATGAGACCGAGCAATTTGAATAGATTTCTAGCTGTGCGTATCATGCCGTGTGTTTCCATGCAGGATGAACCCTTTATGAAACAATTGTCAAGGTACAGGAAGATCATAATGCCGCGATGATGTATATGTACCCCGACAACTGCCAGTGTCTTTGAAAATACTCTGGGGGCAGATGAGAGACCAAAAGGCAAAACGTGGAATTAGAAATGTTCTGACGCTATTGTGAAATGAAGAAATTGCATGTGGGCCGGAGGGATGGTTACTTGAAAGTAGGTGACAAAGTATCCTTTGTCCAATGCTGGGATTATAGATGCCAGGGTAACCATTTGGAACCACTGCTTGCGAAGTTTTTGTTGAGCTTGCAAAGAGTGAGGCTAGGTCTCCAGCCTCCTGTTCTTTTCTCCATGAGAAAATAATTGGAATAGAAGTTTGCCTCTGAACTGTTCTGGAACTCTCTCGACTGCTCCAATGGTGAGGAGATGATGTACTTCCTGTCTTAGTAGCTCCTCATGAGAGGGGGCCCTGAAGAGGGGTGGGAAGGTTGGAGGACGAGAGGTAAAGGGGATGTGTACCCAAATGTCACAATCTTGAGGACCCAATGGTCCATGTAGATGGCAGCACATCGGTGGTAAAATGGGTGCAAGCTGCGGTAAAAAATGGGAACATGTTCATAGTACGGATGTGCACGAGAGAGGTCAGGTAGACCTTCGACCAATGTCTCAAATTTGCTGTTTGTTGACCTGTTGATTAGCAGAGTGGTTGTTTTGTGGTCACTTCCTCTGGGCTTGTGGTCTACAACAAGACTGATCAAAACCTCTCTGCTGGTTTCAAGGGTACAAGAAGTTGTGGTGCTGCTGGTAGGGCATGTAGACTAGGGACTCCAGTGACTTGGAGCCAAGAAGCCTTCCACATGGCTATAGATGTTGCAATAGAGTGGGCTGCAGTGTCTGTAACATCAAGGGCCATTTGTAAGGCAGTACGAGACATAATATAGCCCTCCTGCACTATAGACTTTAAAATAGGTCTTTCATTGTCCTGAAGATGTTCCATGACGCCCGTAAACTTGGAGTAATTATCGAAATCATGATTAGTTAGAAGGGCTGAGTAGTTCACAATACAAAGGTGGAGAGTTGAGGAAGAATACATCTTCCTGTCAACCAAGTCCACGCATTGACTCTCTTTATCTTGAGCCGCATTCTTGTATTGTGGTCGTTTTGACCTGTGATGTGCTGTGTCAGCTACAAAGGAATTTGGCTCAGGGTCAAGTCTCATAGGTCAAGCACCTAACTATTTGGGAGATCTTATGTTAAAGTTCCCTTAAAGATAATGGTACTTATCTACATGCTTAACATCAAGCACATGCTTAAGTGTTCTCTTAAATCAGTGAGGCTACGTCTACCCAGTAGCATTTTTGCAGAAGAAGAAATGCAAATGAAGCTCTCATTAGCATTTCTCACACTCTCATTTGCATAGTCTCTTCTGATTCATTTTGCGGAACAGGTTTTTGGGGAAAAAAATGCAGTGTAGACGGGGCCATTTTGCGTGAAAAAACCCTTTTGCGCAAGATCCTGTATACCTACTTTTTTGAGGGATAAGGGATCTTGCTTAAAAGGGGTTTTTTGCGCAAAATGGCCTCGTCTACACTGCGTTTTTTTCCGCAAAAACCTCTTCTGCAAAACGGCTATGCAAATGAGAGTATGAGACATGCTAATGAGCGCTTCATTTGCATTTCCTCTTCTGCAAAAATGCTACAGTGTAGACGTAGCCTGAGGGGCAACCTGGGCTAGTGAGTGGGCCATGAGTGGCTCACCTTCATTTTAGTGGGTTGCAAGATTGTCATAATCAAGATGGTCTCCCAGGATAGGGCAGTTTTGCTCCCTGCGTACCTAGAATTTGTGGGGTGAGCTGATCGAACCATCGCAGCGCTTTGATTGGATGCAGAGGGAGCACACTGCTCTCAGTCAATGTTGTGTGCAATCAGCTCGCCCCTCGCTCCGTGTGGCCTTGCTTTAGATGAGTGCCACTTTAGTAATGCCGGTAGGAAAAAAACCTATGTGGACAAAAACCAGCAGAATCCGGCAACCCTGTGCATGGGCAACAGTAAACAAACAAGTCTTGTTTACCATTGCCCATAGAACACTGATGGGCTGCATGTGGCCCGCCATCTGCAGGTTGCCCACTATTGTCTTAGAGATGGACTAAAGGAAGTGCCTACGTCTTTTCTAGAATTGGCGCTACAGGGTGTCAAGCTCCACTCCTGTTTGGCATGCAACACACAGTCCCTTGTTCAACTCTAGATTACACAGTAACTAAATGTAAGTTTTTCGTTAATCTAAGGTTTAGAATTCAAGATGACAAATCTGATTTAAGAGCTCAGATAAATTTTGACATTAATCATTCTTCAATGCTTTGACTTAAATCCAGTAGCCCCCTGCAATTTCTGACTTCAAAATTAATACAATATATTTTTCAATTGCTTTTATCACAGCCATTTGTCTTAATCTGTCTCAGCGCATTGTCTCTGTTGAACACACACATGCTGTCAGGAATGACTGCATAGCTAATTTCCTTATTTCACAAGTATAGGAATAGTGTGTTTCCATCTAGCTTTCTGCGGGAAAGTCTCCTAATGTTCTGAACTGCGTTAATTCCTCCCCCAGTAGGATACTACTTACAGCTCCAAATATAGCACCGTTCTGCCACCAAGCAATATGTCATTACCGATTACTCCATTTAACAACCGTCTCGTAGTACACCTGGTTTAAAGAAAGCAGGAGAAAAAGACTTTTTATGTTCTAAAGGTGTTGACTTTACAAATAGGATCTTTACACCATCTTTGATGCCTCTTATTTCCAGTCATATGTATTTAGAATGGGGAAAGATTTTCCAGAATTGTATTGTGGGCCTCTCTGCCCCTTACACTTTCAGATTGAAAAAGGAGGTGGCACCTGTCATGTCTTTCTGATTAATCAATACTGACATGTCAACCACACACAAATGGGTCTGACATACTACCCCACTGCTCTTATTGGCTTCCTATTGCAACGTCCCATGGAAAGCTTTCGGGGGGGGGTCTCTTAATTTCCCCCATTCTCAGTATTGTTTAGGTTCATGAATGACTGAAATCCAGGTGTGAAGGACAATTTTATCTGAACACGAATTACTTTTAAATGTCTACATTTTTATTACTGATGGCCATATTATCATCATTGGTGAAATTCCAATTATTAAAATAATTACACAAGAGTGTGAAGCAATAGAATTATTCTCTCCGCTTCTGCAAAAACCATAAGGAGTCCTGTGGCACTTTATAGACTCACAGATTTATTTCGGCATCAGCTTTCGTGGGCAAAAACCATTTAGTCAGATGCATGTGCGTCTGCATCTGATGAAGTGGGTTTTACCCATGAAAGCTTATGCCCATATAAATCTGTTAGGGTGTGTCTAGACTACAGGGTTTTGTCGACAAAAGTGGACTTTTGTCGACAAAACTATCCCTGCGTCTACACTACCGCTGAGTTCTGTCGACATAACGTCTACAGAACTCAGCAGTTTTGTCGACGCAGGTAAACCTCATTTTACGAGGCATAACGCCTTTGTTGACAGAGTTCTGTCGACAAAAAGGGCAGTCTGGACGCGGGGGTTTCTTTTGTCGACAGAAAAATACCGCCAAGGAAACCCCCTGCTGGACAGTCCTTCTTCAGGAAAAACCTCTTCCTGTTCCTGTCTGTAGCCATGTTTTAAAGGCACAGACATCCCTGGCAGGCATTGTGACAGGAAACTGGCCACAGAGGAAGCCTGTCAGCACAGAGCTCTCCCTGCTTCACCTGCACGTGGCCATGTGTGCAGCTCCAGAGCCACGAGGCCCCCAAGGACCTTTGAGGGAGCCAGCCCTGGTGCCCACAGCCGAGAAAAAGAGAGCCCCAGCCTGGTCAGGGCCAGAGGTCCTGACACTGCTCGAACTGTGGGAGGAGGAAGCGGTCCAGGCCCTGCACACTGGCGCAGGAACGCCAACATCTACGGCCGCATGGCTCAGGGGCTGGCCGATAAAGGCACCACCCAAGGACACTGCAACAAGTCCAGGCGAAAGTCAAAGAGCTTCGGCAGGGATACGTAAAGGCCCGAGAGCAGAGCTCAACATCAGGTGCAGCCCCGGCGCACTGCGCCTATTATAATGAGCTGGACCGCATCCTGGGAGGCCAGGAACCTATGTCTGCACCAGTGCTCGTGCAGACAGGGTTGCACACACCGGTGCAGCAGAGCCGGCAGGACGTCCCCAGGGAAGATGTGGAGGAGGAGGAGGAGGAAGAGGAGGAGCAGACGGAGGACACCCTGACCCTGACTCTGCGGCCTGTCCCGGAGACCCAGGAAGCCTCGCAGGCATCCTCCGACGCTGGTGAAGGAACATCAGGTGAGTGCAATCAGGGTCACAGACACAGAACAGGGGAGGTGGGAGCAGAGAAGATGCAGAGCAATGTTCACGTCTTGGTCCTCCTGGACAGCTTGCATCTCTCTGTACATGTGCAAGCAGGCGGGCAGGTGGTGGGTATGTGGGTGGGGGCCATGGGAGACCCAAGGTGCTGCAGGCCCCTGTCCTACTGTGGCTGCACACTGATCTGGCCTGGACTGCCACGGTGGAGGGGAGGATGTAGGGGTGGAGGTGGACATTGTCCTAGCCACAACGGGGCCCCTGTGCAGCCGAAGCGGCTGGCAGGGCCAGACGTGGCCTACCAGTAACAACATTCCCATCCCTTGTTGTAAGGACTTGTGTGTGAATTGCTAACACTGATCGGTTCTCCCTCTTCTCCTCCACAGCCGGACCTGCTGCTGCTGACCGCCGAGTGACACCTGTGCCACCACCCACCCGGTCCCACAGCACCCGCAGGCATTGGAGGGCCTACAACGACCTCCTGAGGAGGCATGTGGAGGTGATGGAGAACATTGAGGGGACCATGGCCAAAATGCAGGAGACCATGGCCGAAAGAGCCAGGAGGAGGCTCGCTGGCATACTCGCCTGCTTGAGGACTTCCTCCGCAGTGGAGCGCAATGTGTGCCACCGTCCGGGAGGCCCTGGGTGTGCCAGGTCGTCTCCCCCTGGGGACTCCTCCTGCCCATCCAGCTCCAGCCCCCTCTGGCCCCCCTTCCTCTCCCTCAGCCCCCTCTAACCCCCCCTCCTCTCCCTCAGCCCCTGCCACCCCTCCAGCCCTGCCCCGCTAGAGCAGAGTCATCTTCAGCCCCAACTCGAGCCCGAGGACGGCAGGGTCCACGGACAAGAGGTGGCAAAGCCTTGCGGCCCAGGCGATACCGCCATTACCCTTAAGTTGTCTGCCCTCCCTCCCTTCCTCCCTCCAGGTTGAAATCCACCCTCCCTCCCTTCTACTCCCTCCAGGTTGAAATCCACCACTCCCTCCCTCTTTCCCTCCTCCAGGTTGAAATCCACCTCCCTCCCTCTCTCCCTCCAGGTTTAAATCCCCCTCCTACACAGTTATAAACACAGGTTAATAGTTCCAAAAAAGTTTATTTTTAACAGTTGTTGAACAATACTATGTTTTATAACAGTTCCTAATTCTAACTTTACTTGTTAATAAACATTATATTTTCATATTTAACATGATGTGTGTGTCTTAACTGCTTGGAGGCTGATGCAGGGATGGTTTATGGGAGGAAGGTTTTGGGATGGGGGCCCTGGGCCACAGACCCCATTGGGGATACCTTGGGAGTCATTGGGCTCCAGCTGAGAAGCGCTCACGCAGAGCCTCCCGGATGCGAACCCCGCATGATGGGCTTGGTGACGGCAGCTGTCCGAGGCTGCGCAAACCGCCTCCCCTCCACTTCAGCCATTGGCCCCCCCAACCTGGGAGGAAGGCCTCCCCTTTGCTCTCCACCAGGTTGTGGAGGATGCAACATGCTGCCACCACTTCTGGGATATTGTGTTCCCCATGTCAAGGCGAGTTAGCAGACACCTAAACCTTCCTTCAGCCGGCCAAATGCGCATTCCACCTGTAAGCGTGCGCGTGTCAGGTGCGCGTTAAACACTTCCCTGCTCGTGGTCAGATGCCCTGTATGGCTTCATAAGCCAGGGCATGAGGGGCGCCGCATCGGCCACAATGCAGACTGGCATCTCTACGTCCCCAATAGCAAAGGTTCGCTGGGGGAAGAAGGTTCCTGTCTGTAGCCTTTCGTACAGGTGTGAATTGCGGAAGATCCGAGCATCATGTGCCCGGCCCGACCACCCCACACAAAGGTCCGTAAATAGTCCACGGTGGTCAACCAGGGCCTGCAGCACAATGGAAAAGTACCCTTTTCTGTTGATATACCGGGCGGCTCGATGGGGTGGTGCACGGATGGGAATGTGCGTTCCATCAAGCGCTCCTCCGCAGTTTGGGAATCCCAGCCCTGCAAAACCGGCCATGATGGTGTCTAGGTCTCCGAGGCGGACAATCCAATTCAGCAGCTGTGAGTTGATGGCCCTCACCACCTGCAGAAATAGACACATACAAACAGATACAGAATATGAAGTAAGAGGGGTTGCCCAAGTCCTTGGGAGACTGTCCCCCCCCAAGACCCCAGTATCCCCCCCCCCCCCCAGGGATTGCTCCCAGTAGTATGATGGTGTAAGGCACAGGAGCCCTCCACCACCTCCCCTCCATTGCCCCCCATCACCCTTTTTCTGTTACAGTCCCCTTACGGACTGCCCCCGCCCCCAAGGGCCTTACCTCCATCAACACAGCACCAACAGTAGATCTCCCCACACCAAACTGGTGTCCCACTGACCGGTAGCTATCAGGAGTGGCCAGCTTCCAGAGGGCAATAGCTACCCTCTTCTCCAGCGGGATGGCAGGGTGCAGGTGGGTGTCCTGTCATTGCAGGGTGGGGGCAAGCCAGTTGCAGAGCTCCAGGAAGGTGGACTTCCGCATCCTGAAGTTTTGGAGCCAAGCCTGATCATCCCACTGCTCCATTACGAGCCGGTCCCACCAGTCTGTACTTGTTTCCATCCTCCAAAATCGCCTCTCCGGGAAAAAGTTCGGAGGCAGGAACAGTGCTGCTGCATCCTGAAGGAGGGGCTCCAGTCTGGGCTCAGGATCCGGACCAGGGATTAACAGCATGAAAGTCTCATGCAGTTGCAGCAGCATTTGAAGCACCGTGGAGTGGGGCCAGCTCCTGCCCAGGGGAAGCTCTTGCTCCATGGCAAACAAAGGTTTGGAAAAATCTTCCAAAAAAAACCAAACCCCACACTGCTGTGCTGTGCCAGGAAGCAGGGCACTCCAAGCAAGCACTGCAGAACCTTTGCTGTCCCTCTAGGAGGTAAGCAAGGCAGCTGCAGCAGCAGAGCAATGGCTAGTCGGGGTCCCTTTTAGCATGCGTCTCTGCAAAAGGCAGGCAGCAGCACCAGGAAGTACATGCTGCCCCTGTGACCTGGCAGAAGCAGTTCCAGGTACTTTCTTCTGTCGACAGAGCGTCCTGCAGTCTGGACGCTCTCTGTCGACAAAGCAAATAGTTTTGTCTATCTGCTTGATGTAGTCTAGACGCTCTTTGTCGACAGAAGTTTTGTCGACAGATTCTGTCGACAAAACTTCTGTCGACAAAAGCCTGTAGTCTAGACGTACCCACAGTTTATAAGGGTATGTCTACACAGCAGTGTTATTCCAAAATAACATAGTGCGTGTCTACTCTACAAGCCATTATTCAAAATAATGTCGAGCTGGAGAACTTCTTACTCCGACTCACAGTAACCCTCATTTCACAAGGAGTAAGGGAAGTTGAAGGAAGAGTGTTTTTCTTTAAACTTCCTGCTGCATAGACAGTGCCAAAAGCTGAATTAAGCTATTTTGACATCATCTACACAATTGACGTAGCTGAAGTTGCATAGCTTAATCAACTTTAGCTCTGGTGTGTAGACATACCCTAAGGTGCCACAGGACTCCTTGTTGTTTTTGCAGATACAGAATGATCTGATTACTCCCGTGAGACCCTTTTCACTTCTGTAACTCTAGCTTTTGCTATCATGTAGATATGAATGATAGCCTTATTATTCTGAATATTTCAATTTCCCTAAATTAACTTCACTAAAGAATCAATGGTTATTTATCTAATATTTCCAGATGAAGTCCTTACTAATCTAAATGGATTGTGTTGTATGTAGAACTGTACATACAGTAAACTCTTATTAAATATAAACAACGAGAAGTCCTGTGGCACCTTATAGACTAACAGATTTATTGTAGCATAAGCTTTCATGCATCTGTCGAAGTGAGTCTTTGCCCATGAAAGCTTATGCTCCAATAAATCTGTTAGTCTGAATCTTCATAAACAACGAGAAGTCCTGTGGCACCTTATAGACTAACACGGCTATCCCTCTGATGCTTATTAAATATGTTTAGTTGTGCTCTGTTGTTGTTGTTGTTTTTCTGTAACTTCATGCAGTGCAATTTAATTGGGTAAAAGATGTAATCCATGGAAGTGTCTAAATCCAGGCAGCTGCTTTTAAGAGGTACTTAGATTTTTTAAAAAGTCAGCATTAATCTACTGTTTCCAGGCAGCGATAGCCTTGTCACATTAGGAGATACCCCAAGAACGTGGCCCGGTATCTGACACCACTGTGTGCAAATGCTGATTTTGTATCGACCATCACCGGACAATGTGTGCACCGGTAAAGCATATTTGGGTAGTGACTTTCTAGCCCTTAGCACTTATGCTAAAGTTCTTTGCTTCAAGACGCTGTACAAATATTAATGAAGCCCAGGAGGTAAGTGACCAAACATAGTATTGTCACCATCCCTTTGAATCACTCCGCTGTGTCCCGTCTCACCATTACAACCATATTACTTTTCTTCACAGGCTGTCCTCACCTGACCTATCATCGCTCACTCAGGCTATGTCTACACTACAGAGTTTTTTCAGAAAAAGAGACGTTTTTCTGAAAAAACTTCACTTACATCCACACTACAATCACGTTCTTTTGAAAAAAAATCGAAAGAACAGAGGGGTTTTCCCAACATTGGCAATCCACTTTCTATGAGGAAGAATCCTTTTTCCAAAAGAGCTCTTTCAGAAAAAGACGTGTGTGGATGGGGAAGAGGGCGTCCTTTCGGAAGAAGAGGAAAGAGGAAAAAGCAGAGGCGCCCTGGTGGCCACTCCGTCCATAGTAATCACAACTTAAATGTGAGAGATCATCCATTCAGTATGGACGCTCTCTTTTGAAAAAGCAGATCGCTTTTTCGATGCGCTTTGGCAGTGTGGACGCCCTCTTTCGGGAGACGTTTTTTCGGAAGATCTCTTCCAGAAAAATCTTCTTCCGAAAGAAGCCTGCAGTCTAGACGTAGACTCAGTGTCTGATTAGGCCATTGCTACCAGCCTCCGCAGCCCACTTGTTACGTTTTCAAACAAGCACTTTCATTTCTTCTGCCATGCTGCCCCTCCGGCTGGGGGGGAGAGCCCCATCACCAGTGCCACTTTGTCATTTTCTTTCAAATCCCTGCTTAAAACCACCTTGGCATGACACCTGCAAACCACTTGATAGAGGGTAGTTGCTGGAGTGCTGATGCCATTGTCTACCATGCTGACTGATATTGTTTTGGGTCTTTCTGCTCACTGTAGCCACCTGTTTTTTCCCCCCCATGGGAAATTTTAAAATGAAAGGAACGTTAAAAAACACATTTAAAAAAGTGGCTTTTTTGTTTCTCCTTTCTCTTTCCCACTCCCCTTTTAGCCACTGAAAGGAATAGTATGAACAATGTCTTAGGCCGGTTTCCACTTGGAAGCTGTGCTAGTGTAACTATGTCAGTTAGGGGGTGAATTTTTTACCTGTTGTACTGGAAGAGGCCCTAATGTGGACATAGTTATGTCAGGATAAAGATGTCTTTATCGGAAACACTATCCCTCTATAAAGCACCTGTATACTCAGGGGTGATGGTGAAGGGATACTCAGGGGGCCACCAGTCACATGACACCCCCAAACCCAGGGAAAAGCCAGGATAAGCCCCCTCTACTCTGGGACCCCCTCTCTTCACCCCTCTTCCAGCTCCTGCTCTGCCCTCTCCCCTCCTCTTCCCCACCCTTGCTCCATCCTCTCCCTGCCTTTCCCCCCAAGAGAGGCAGCCCAGGGGACAAGCAGGACTGAGGACCAGCACCGGCAGTAAAGGTCTGGTCCCCCCTCACTCACCAGCAGCAGCCTGAGAAACAGAGCATTGTGGTCCCAGCTCGCTCTGTTCCCCCTGCTGCACCACTCTGCTTCCTGCTGGCGAGAGTAGGGGTTATCTCGCCTATCCCCAGAGAGACATGGTAGCCGGGGGGAGCAGAGTGAGCTGGGGCTGCATTGCTCAACTTCCCCCACCACCGACTCCTCCCTACCCCACGCTAGTCCTGCAAGCTGCCAGGTGTCCGGTGTTTGCCCGGACAGTTCGGTATTCAGGGCCCCCGTCCAGTAAAAAAAACATGTAAAATGTCTGGTATTTCCTGTTTCCCTTGGATGGAAGCCCAGCGGGGACAGTTTTCCCCTGCCATGGGGCCATTTGAAGGCGCAGCAACTTTTTTTGGTTTTTTTTTGCTCAACAACTTTGATCTCCCGTTGTTGGGTTGTTGTTTTTTTCAACCAAGTTTCAACCAAGTTCGGGATTTTTGTTGAAAGCATCTGGCAAGCCTAACTGCAGGTGCCTGCCCTCCATGCTAGGGAGGGGAGCGGAGAAGGCCAGGTCTGTGGGCTGCGAATGCTCCAGGGATGGCAAGAGAAGGCTGAAGGCCGCCCATGCTTGGGGGGAGCTGCCCCTCCTTGTGGGGGATTTGGCTCCCGTGGGGGCCATGAGAGGTATGAGTGTTGTCTCAGATGGCAGGGATGGGTTTGGGAGCTTGCCTCCCCTAGCCCAAGGTTCACCCGTCGCCCCTGGGCTTTTTCCATGTTTTCATTTCATCTTCGGGTTGTTATTTAAAAGTTACAATCAAGATTTGGCCCTCCGGATGCTGGGTACTGTACATACACATAAAAGAGAGTCCCTATCCCAGAAAACTTAGAGAGCCAAGAAATACTTACTCATAAAATACTATTCCTTCATGTAATCCCATTGGTTTAATTAGGGTTAGTCGCATGAGCTCAGCAGAATGAATAAAGCTGTCAGAGTCTTGCCCAAACTAAACAAGACAGACAAAGGATTAAGAGTAGGAAGAACTATTATTGCCACTTTGCAGATGGGAAACTGAGGCACGGAGCAATTAAGTGACTTGCTGAAAGACATACATGAGGAATCTGTGGCAGAGGCAGATGAAAGCAGTTCTGAGTTTCAGTCCAAAGACTTAACAAGGCCACCCTTTTCACAGTATGCACTAGGGTTCCAGTCTGGTTTGTTTGAAGAGATTTGGCAAGCAACGCTTCTTTCATCATGATGGACTGTTCTGTATAACAGTGTTTCATCCCTTTCCTTCAGAGCAGCAGGCAACAATAGTAAATGCCACAAGAAGGATGGCAAATACAAACAGCCTGTGCAACAAACTCATGTTAACAGTGTTTGCCGTGGCTGCGTGGCCTCTTTGTAAAAGAAAGGAAAGATCATTCTGCCAACTCTATGTCCCAGAGACTAGTTCTCCTAATTAACCCACTGCTAAATAACCGCTTTGAAATGCACTTTATTTTCCAAGCCAGTTTTAGAGTCTGGAAACTGTTAGCTCTTAATTGGAAATTGGCTTGTTTTTTAAAGCAATGCTTTTCATACAGCACGTTTTACATGCCCTTGGGCCATCTGTTTTGTGGACATGCTTTGCTCTCTGGGGTGGATTGCGTAGGCCAGTGGTTTTCAAACGATGGGTCGTGACCCAGTAGTGGGTCGCACAATGTCAAGCGCTGGGTCACCTTGCAGTAGGGCAGGGGTGGCCAACCAGTTGTAAAGCAAAAAAAAAAAAAAAAAAGGAGCCCCCATAAAGAGCCCCAAAAGTTGTAGAGCAAAAAAAAAAAAAACAAAAAGGACTGGCCCTTTAAAAAGGCTTTTTGAGGTTTTTTTGGCCTCAGCAGGCTGCCATTTTGGATCCGGCATTTTGATCCGGACGGCTCCCCTGCCCTGGTGAGCACAGGGAGCTGGGAGGTGTGGAGGCAGCTTTGCGAGCCGCACTGACGGGGGGAAGAGCCGCATGCAGCTCGCGAGCCGTGGGTTGGCCACGCCTGTGGTAGGGTAACCCAGTGACTAGTGAGGAGGGTGCTAAGGCAGGTTTCCTGCCAGTCCTGGCACTATGGATCACCAAGCAGCAGGTTTGGGGCTCTATGCACTGCCCCCACCCTGAACTCCACACTCCCATTGGCCAATTGCTGGCCAATGGGAGCTGCTGGGGGGATCCATGCCTGTAGGCCAGGAGCAGCATGCAGAGTTGCTTTGGGTGCCTCCGTCTAGGAGCCAGACCTGCTGCTGACCGATTCCAGGGCACAGTGTGATCTGCAGCGCCAGGAGAGGCAGGAAGCCGCCTTAGCACCTCACTGAGCCACTGGCCAAGAGCTTCTGGAGGTAAGCCGTGCCCAACCGTGAGCATCAACCCCCTGCACCAGGTTTGAGGCTACCCTGAACTTGAGCCCCCTCCTGCACCCCAGACCCTCATCAACCCTGGCTGGGTTGATTTAATTGGGATTGGTCCTGCCTTGGGCAGGGGGCTGGACTTGATGACCTTCTAAGGTCTCTTCCAGCTCTATGATTCTATGATTCATTCCTGACCCCCCTCCCCAAAGCCTGGACTCTAGTCAATAGATATTATTATGTCGGGTCACGAGCATCAACAATTTTCAACTGGATCATGAGAAAAAAAGTCTGAAAACCACAGGCATAGGTATTCTTAAATGATGAAGGGTAATATAAGACAGGGGATTACAACAAGAATAGCTTACACATTTCCTTTTGTTCATTTATCACTCGGAGCTGTTTGGGAATTTTTCAGCAAAATGTTTCTTTTTTTAAATGCCATCATTTCTAAACAAGCAGAAGGAAATGTTTCAGTGACCTAAGTCAGGTTTTTTTTCCAGATATATTTGTACATGAACATTTTTGACATTTTGACCTTTTTTGTCCTGATTCAGAAGGGGGGAAGGGTTCGATATCTCAACATTTTGTAAGACAGAAGAATTATTTCCCACCCAGCTGTATTTACCATATAGTTGATTTGGATGTTCTGTTCATGACAGCCACTTGTGTCTGAAAATTCATCCAGCTCTTCTTGTTAGTGGAGTCAAATCATCACCCTTTTATTTCCATGTCAAATTTTCCCCTTGCAATCATGATGAATCTCTCAGAGTGCATGTTCAAACAGTTACACTTGCTGTCTGATTGCAGGAGACGGTTATTGACAGGCTGTCTGGAAGTGACATACTTGCAGGATTATCCCTCTATGTCTGAAAAGCTGAATTTAGATTCGCATTGCAGCAGGGAATGTTTATGCAGGGAGACACCAATGGTGCAGATCTGGATTTTGATGGAAAGCCAGACTTTTTAAAGTGTCACCTTCCACAGCTCCCTAAAGTGTTTTGATCTGGATCACACTGAATGACTGACCAAATGGATCCTTAGCCTGCAATCAGTGAACACACCCTGCACGTACCTGGCTCCTGCTCTGCTGAAAGGTGCTACAGAACTAGAAGTTTGGGGATATCTGGGTCTGTAGACATCGACTTCCTATCCCCAGGCCTTGCTCTCACTCCACTCTCTCACAAGACTCTGCCCCATTCCACCCCACCATCCAAGCCCCCACCCCATCCTGCCTCTTCCCCCATCTCCTTCCCCTGACTGTGCTCCATGCCAGCCTCTCCCCCTCCCTCCCAGCACTTTTGGAATGCCGCGAATCAGCTGTTCATGGCACTCCAGCAGTACTGGGAAGGCAGGGAGGAGTTGGTAAGTGGGGCCACCAAGGCATGGGAGATAGGGAGGTGGGAGGGGGTTGCTGCCAGTTGGTGCTTTGCATTCTAATATTTGCTCTAGCCCCAGAGCACCCATGAAATCAACCCCCCTTTTGACCTGCTGCTGGTTCCACCGTGTGCTCGCCATTGCTTCGGAGTCTCCGAGGGTACGTCTAGACTACAAGCCTCTTTCGAAAGAGAGCGTCTAGACAGCAGCCTCTTTTTTCGAAAAAGAGAGCCGCTTTTTCGAAAGAGAGCACCAAGGCAAATCTGAATGCTCTCTTTCAAAAAAGCACTGTGTACATTTCAATAACACCTTTTTTCGAAAGAGCACTTTCAAAAAAAGGCGTTATTGCTTGTAAAATGAGGTTTTCCGTGGTCAAAAAAACTGCTGTGTTCTTATGATTTAATTTCAAAGGAACGCGGCAGCAGTCTAGACACAGGTGAAGTTTTTTCAAAAAAAGGCCACTGTTTTCGAAAAAACCCTGTAGTCTAGACACACCCAGCGGTGGTGTTACATGAAGCCTCTGATTTCCCTTCCCTCCGTAAGATTTTGTCTACGGGGCTGGTTGTTCTTCTCCTTCCACTGGCCCCCAGGTTCCTCTCTGGCCTGCCTTGCTATTAGGCATCTTCCTGCAGCAGCTAACTCCCAGCCTTGCTCTGACCCAAGTCTAAGTGGAGGGTCTACAAGCATTGGGTAGCCTGCTTGCTCTCTGCCATGGAACAGGGCAAGAAAAAGCCCAGCCATCACTCATGGTGTGACTGATGCTGGGAAATGCCTGAGGGTACATTGGGGTGCTCCCTCCTCTGCCTCAAACAGTGCAGATTACCCCACAGCAGGCCCCTGGGCAAGATGGGGTGGGGTGGTACTACACTCCTGGAAGGGGCAGGGCCTTGGCTGGAAGGGGCATGGCCAGGACATCCAGCCCCGCCCCCACATTGCTGCTTGGGGCACCT
Source organism: Rafetus swinhoei (assembly GCA_019425775.1). Lineage (NCBI taxonomy): Eukaryota > Metazoa > Chordata > Testudines > Trionychidae > Rafetus > Rafetus swinhoei. Next base: position 19,929,598 of record CM033445.1, on the reverse strand, counting down.
GGCACAGCACTCCAGCAGTGAATTAAAGAGCCCATGGCTCCGGCTGTCACTGCTGCTGCGGTAACAGAGATGGCAGCTGGAAGCCCCAGGCCCCGTTGGATCGCCGGGCCCCAGGGCAACTGCACTCTTTCCCCCTCTGATGGCAGGCCTGCCACCGGCTGCTCATTGCAATGCAACGTGGGAAGCTTTCCATTGGGATTTTTCTCTGTAAAGTGCAATGAATCGAAGCAACTCCTTGCCCCAGCCCTACTCTCCACCAAGAGTGACAAAATCACCTCAGAATTTATGCACAAGTCATGTCAGTTGAGGGCGGAGCCAAATTTTGAATTTCCACTCCATGGGAAATTCTGACATTTCCCCATTTGTTTCTGTCTGGAATGGGAGTGAAATGTTTGGTAGAAAGGGAAATTCTGAGGAAAAAAATTGATTTGAAAGTGTTATTTCTGGTTATCGAAGGGGCCTGAAATGCTTTCCTTTGGGTCTGTTTGATATTAAATGGCATTTTCTTGTAGTACTACATTATCTAATGGGGGGTATAGTTCAAGACGCTGATGCTCCCATTCTCCCCTCTGGCCCAGTCACTAAGGGTGCATCCAGAATGTGGCACTATTTCGGGATATTTCCAGTATCCTGAAACAGCTTAGGCCGTGTCTTGACACCACACCCGTTATTTCAAAATATCTTTTGAAATCATGGGCGTGCTATTCCGACGTCCCTGTAAACCTCATTCCACAAGGATTAAGGGGCATTTCAGAATAGTGCTCTATTTCGAAATCTATTTGAAATAAACTAGAAATAAGCTATGCAATTGGCGTAGCTCAAATTGCGTAGCTTATTTCAAGCTAAGGGTGCAGTGTAGACGCACCTTAAGGCTCAGTCAAATCTCCCAATATACGCTCAGTCACGAGACTCCCATGATACACCACAGATTCCAAAATCCATGTTGCATTATGGGAGATAGAATCTTCCAGAAAACTTGGAGGGAATTGGGGTCAGAACTACACCTGCAATAAGGTAAAAGACCACGAGGTTTTGCAGCTTAATGCTTTTGAACTGATTGGAAGCACAATGTTTTTGGTCAGTTAAAAAAGCAACAAATTCTTATTCAGGTTGTACTGGCCTGTAATATTTCATTTAGAATTTCCTCTGGGCAATTTTGGTTTTTGCAGAAAGCACATTTTCTACCGGAAAAAACCCTCCAATGGAAAATTCCTGGCAGGCTCTAGTTGAGTGTATTTGAATTATTTGGGGGTTTGACTATGAGTACTTCAGCAATCCCACCTTTGCTGCCATATTTACTTGTAAGGGAGGAAAAGAGCTTTTGTTGCTAAGGCATTGGACTGGGACTTGCAAGATTTGGTTTCAGTTCCCATCTCTTTCAGAGACTTGCCACATGGCCTTGGGCAAGTCACTTTCTCTCTGTGTGCCTCAGTTCGCCCAGCTGTAAAATGGGGATAAAAATTCCATTTGTTCTTTCTATTCTGACTGTAAGCACTTTGAGGCAGGGACTGTGTCTTAAGACACATTCAGTATAGTGTCTAGAACAGTGGAATCCTGATCACAGTAGGGCCTCTAGAAACGAGAAGTAATAATGTGTAAATTTTTAAGCTCAAACACCCATACTTGAATTTCAAATACACTGAAAATTCAATCTGCATCTCTCAGTTAGTTAAAACAGCCAATCAGGAAACAGAAACAATACCCCATGACCTGAGTAACTACGTGGCATAGCTGTGATTTTGAATATTTGCAATGAACCGCCAATGAGTGATTTGCAGGCAGCAACTATTTGTGAATAATTTTGTGTAACGAATATGTTCCAGAATTTCACAAAATGTTCAAAGGGAGATGAAAGGTGAAATGCAGCCAATAAATTATTCACGACAAATTATACCCGGAGCTCTCTTCATCACGGAGATGAGACAGAATTATTGACTGGACATGGAAACCAAATTTCATTTCAGAGAGATGATATTAAAATACTGGTATGTTGGTTTAATTATGCTTAGGCTATAAAGACATTACTCTTCCCTTAAAAAATATTCCTTCGGTAATGGCAGCCAGATTGATACTCTCCAAGTAAAGTGCATAGGACTTCTTCCTCTAAGCTACACAGTGGAATTTAAGGACAACGCTGATTTGCTTCAGCAGTGAGATGCATGGCTGTTAATGTTCTTTGCTTATAATTTGCAAAAGGACAAATTATTATGCCCAGTATCTAGCCCAAAGAGCAGGGCTGGAACACGTGTAATTAAACTGTGGGGTGGGTGGAAGAATCTTTCCTCTCCCCAAAGGCTATGGGACTCTTACGATAGCTGCTGGAGTCCCCAGAAGTATGAGACACCTGGTTACCCCCCTTCCACCTTCAATGAGAGAGATTGTGGGTGTTTAATTGGGTGTCAGCTCCCTGATTCCTCCAGTCTCTTCGCCACCCAACCAATCTCCTCATGTCTCTGCAGTTTAATAAAAGGTCGCCCCAACATCCGACTTCTCCTTTGAAGTGTCCCCCTGTAGTGTTCTGCTCCTGATCACTGACCACTCACGGTAATAGCAGGCCCGCTGTCTCCCAAAAGAACAGTGCACATGCCATCTTGAATGAGTCAACTCAGGATTGGCTCCGTGTACAATACTACAGCACTGAGACACTTTTATAGACGGGGTCGGCAACCTTTTCGAGCCAAACGCCATCAAAATTCAGAACGAGTGGTCAACAAAGAGCCGTATAAGAATGCCCATTTGCAAGGCTGAAAATATACAACTTAGTATGATTGATCATTGACATAATGGTTAATAATAGCATAAAGGCAACATTGTACTCACAGACTTGATTTAATGGGACTTCTGCTGCTGCATCTGCTCACACATTTCTTTGAAGTTAACATCACAACGGGTCAAATCCAGCTTCATGCATGCAGTCAGGCTGTCTTCGGTCAATCTTATGGCAGGGAGCTGGGGAGGAGGGGGTGCAGGAGTCTGGGCTGGGATGTATGATGGGCTCAGGGCACAGGGTTGGGGAGTGGGGAGGATGCAGGAGTGTTATGATGCTGCAGCCAGATGGGGATTGGGTCCCAACTGGGGGCTTGTTGGCCAGGCTTCTCTTTGAAATAAAGTAAAATATTATGTCCAACACAAAAGGTTTCAACATTGTCTTTACTTATGGCAGAGCTGGGGAACCTTTTTGGGGCCAGGGGCCACTGACCCACAGGACTATTAGTCAGGGACCCACACAAGTGAGAAGCAAAACAAAAACAAAAAAACCAACCCTTCTGAAAAACCCAACCCTCACTGATGTGTCCCTCAACGGAGACACCTCACTCCCCTGGTTCTCCAGCCCCATGGTGGGAGAAGGAACAGGGAGGACTGAGGTTCAAGCCCCTCAGGCCAGATTTACTCTTCTGGGGTTCCATGACTGGTGGATTTTGTGGGTCCCCCTAGGCTCTGGGGTAGGGCCAAAAATAAGGAGTTAAGAGTGTAGCACAGAGCTGCCAGTAAGTGAGATAGGGATGTGGGGTGCAGGATCTGGGCAAGAGGTGGGATGCAGAAGGAGGTGAGAGTGCGACGTCTGGGTGGGAAGTAGGGTGCAGGAGCAGGCTGGGAGTAGGGTGTCTGTCCAGGGGGAGGCAGCAGGAGCAATGTAGGATGGAGGAGCAGGCTGGTGGTAGGGTGTGTGGCCAAGGGAGAGGCTGCAGGAGCAGGTGGGGATAGGTGTCTGGCTAGGGAGGAGGGTGCAGGAACAGGCTGGAGGCAGGATATCTGTCCAGGAGGAAGGGTGCAGGAGCAGGCTGGGGGTAGGTGTCTGGCCAGAGGGGAGGGGAGAAGAGCAGGGGAGGGGGCAGGAGCAGGCTGCGGGTAGGGAGTCTGTCCAGGGGAGGGTGCAGGAGCAGGCTGGGGGCAGGGTGTCTGGCCAGAGGAGTGGGTGCAGGAGCAGGCTGGGGGTGCAGGGTCTTGGCGGGGGAGGGGGTGTGAGAGAGGACTGGGGGTGCAGTTTCTGGGCATGAGGGGCTGGGGGGACACTTACTTGTTTTTGCACCATGCACCACTCCCAGCTACCGGAGGCTTTCCCCACTACTAGAATGGGAGCAGCAGAGAAAGCCCCCAGGGAGCACGTCCACACACTGCTGTTCCCCCGGCCGGGGAAGGGGGAGGGGAGGGGAGCAGCAGTGTGCAGCCTCTTCTGGCTCCAGCTTCTTCCCCACCAGCTGGATCCAGCAGGGACACTCGGGGCTTCCCCCCTTCTCCTGCTGCAGGAAGCCAGTGCTGGCGCTCCAATCGTGCCGGGGGCCGTGAGGCTGGAGTGCCAGCACGGGTTCCCTGCTGCAGGGGTTGGGGGGGCTGAGCCCGAGCTGCAAAGAGCCTGAGCCATATTTGGCTCACGAGTTATAGGTTGCCAACCCCTGATTTCTAGCGGACACAATTGTGAGTTTACTGACCCAGATTTAAGAGAGAACGAGCAAGGAAAATGGAAACCTATAAAATAAAATCAACGCATGTTTCCTAGAGACTAGACTTACTTGCAGTGGAAAGCAGTGTTCTCTCCCCCAAAGCCTTTTGGAAGCGTTTCCGATCAAGGCTGGTTGGGGTCTCATTTTCACGAGTGTGTAAACGTGCTATCAGTTTACTCCCTAGGTACAATGGGGTCCCTTTTCCCGTTTCTTTTATATTCCCCACAGTTCATTTTTTGCCTCCAAAGACAGGACAAACCCCTGTGGTTCTGTCTCTCTTGTCCCCTTGCTGGTTTCCCATCCCCATGTCAACTTCCTCCGTAAAAGGAGCTTCTGTTGTTTTGGCCTCCAGTGCTTAATTTACAGGCAAACCCAGAAAGACTGGGGAATATATATCCCCTGTCAGTCAGAAAACTGTTACACCACCCTGCTTTGAGTCACACGTTAGGAACCATATTTTCATCGTGTATCCATAACTTATTACAGAGCATCGGTATGCACCGTTTTCATCAATATTAATGATCAGAGAGAGCCTGGCTTGCACAACACATTGTCGGGAACTGAAATACACATAACAGGACATTCTTGTAACCCCTTTACCAGTGAGCACTGACAAGTTCTTAGGGTTTTGTTCAACGTGCATAGCTTGGACCATCTCCTGGGCTTCCCCCCAAATGTATACTCTCCCCTCCCCCGTCAAAAGGCTATGCTGTTCCTTGGATAGCATGTGCATTTTTAGTAGGTATTCTCCACTTAGCATCTGCTCATTTTCAAACATGTGAGTAATCCCCTCCCCAGTCAGCAAAGTACCCCAGCATGCTGTGAGTGTATTGACAAAGACCGAGCTTTAAGTGAGTAAGGAAAATGAGACTTAAATACATGCTAGTGTGATGTATGAAAAAGGGATTCGATTATTCACGCACTTAAAGTTAAGCAGTTGCTTCTCTGAATTGGGGCATCTAGTATCAATAAGAACAGCCAGACTGGGTCAGACCAAAGGTGCATCTAGCCCAGCACCCTATCTGCCAACAGTGGCCAACACCAGGTGCCCCAGAGGGAGTGAACAAAACAGGGAATCATCAAGTGATCCCTCTCTCATCATCCATTTCCAGCCCCTGACAAACATAGGCTAGGGACACCTTTCCTGCCCATCCTGGCTAATAAGCATTGATGGACCTGACCTTCATGAATTATCTAGTTCTTTATCTGGGTCCTCATGTGACCATAGAATCTGCAGCACAGACTGAATGCAAGCCTTTGGCCACCACTTTAGACAGCCCCATGGTAAAAACATCTTTCCCTCACATGCACGACAGCTTCCCCCTCAAGCGCTGAGCTGAGACTCAATGTGCATTCGGATTTTCTCGGTGCTGGAACACACTCCACGTCCTCTGCTCCAAGCACTTCTCCTAGCTTTGCGTCCTTTTGACAGACATCCAACCTGTCAACTGCAAACAACCCCTCCCGCCCACAACCTGGTCTCCTTCGGCTTGGTTGTGCCAGTTAATTACTGGCAGTCAAGTAGTCCCCAGAAACCCCAGTTGAGATCAGGGCCCCATTGTGCTCGGTGCTGCATTTAGACACTGTAAATGATTTCATCATAGAATCATAGAATACTAGGACTGGAAGGGAACCTCGAGAGGTCATCAAGTCCAGTCCCCTGCCCTCATGGCAGGACCAAGTACTGGTTTTTTTTTGGGGTTTTTTGCTGTTCCTTGAGTTATTCTGCGCAGCACCTACCCTGTGCACAGTTAAGTCCTTAATGGCTCCCTTCTGCTATACTTATTATAATAAACCGAGTTGATTTTTGTGCACAAATTATCGTTGTCTTTCCTTTAGTCTCAGTGTTCTTGTCCATCTGTCCTTACATTAGGAGCTTTCCAGTGCAGGGACGTACTTTCTTGAGCATTTGGGAAGCACTTAACCCATTGTAGGTGAAAATAGTAATAACTGATCGGATTGTTGCATTGAAGGAGGTAAGTCATTGTTGGCTCACCCTATTGCACTGGGGGCAGGACACCAGAGATAATGAACTAATGATTTGATTTAACATGTGTGACAGACCTAAGCCAGCAGCCTGCCACACTCTGGTCCTATTGGATTCCAGGAGGTGGGTGGGCATTAACCTTCCCACATATAAAGGACCTCCCGCAGCCTACGGGGAGGATTCACAGAACCCAGAACACCAAATGTGTCCTGGGGACAAATAAAGAGAAAACAGGGATGGGTGTGGAGGTCATAGGGTCAAAACGAGGGAGCCGGATGGGGACACCAAGCAGAGAAACCCGGACAGGGCCACTGCCCCTCGAAGGCCTTGAGAGAGCCAGCGGACACCACCCAGTGCAACTCTGCCCGGATACGTGAATGGATACAGGAACGGAAATAGACCCCATGGTTGCACCAGGCCCCTCCCTCAGCCAACCTCTGCTCCCTGGTCTTGTAGATTGCCATCTTGGCCATAGCCAGGAGGAGTTTGACGAGGCAGTCCTGCAACTTTGTGGGGCCATGCATGGGTGTGCATAAATTAATAGGTGAGGGGAGAAGTGCAGCCAGAACCTCAACAAGAGGTTCTGGAGGAGCCGAAAGAGGGGCTGTAACCTGGCGCACTCCAGATAAATGTGCACCGGGGTCTACCTCACACCACAGAAGGGGCAAGTGTCGGGAACAGGGGTGAACCATGCCAAGAACATGCCCAGGCTCACAGTGTCATGGAGGATTCTCCAGCTGATGTCCCCGGTGGGCCATGGAACCAAGGTGGAGTAAAGACTGGCCCACCAAAGCTCCCCACCCTCTACTGGTGGTAAGAAGTCCCGTCAAGTGAAGAGTGTGAAGCACAAGCGTGTACAGATGACTCTTTGGCTGCAATGCGTACAGCCAGCTCGGATGATGAGGGGATGGTGGTTGGGAAGGCATGCGGGGCCGGGGGCCGATGGAGAGATCAGTAGGGTCAGAGGTAAAGAGCAGGCGGGGTGCACCCTCTCGCAGGACCCTGTCAAGATATCAAGGGGTTTTCACCCCAAAACCATGGACTAGCCTGTGCTGAGTATGACTCGCTACGTGGTGGACCCTGCCTCCCGTAAAGAGAAAGGGATTGTGTATAGGACAGCGAGTCTCTGAGGCTGATATTATCCACCAGTAGCGCAAGACCCACGGGCACAGCCAGAACTTTGCCACACATGACAAATCCATTGTTCCATTCACGCTATAGGTTCTTTATTTCTTTATATGGTTATCTTATATCGGAAGGTATTGTCCGTAAATATCTAGCTCTACAAACCAATGCTTGAAAATGTTTTGTTACTTCCTCCTCCGTTTTATCGGTCTTCGTTATACTTTCAAAAACTCATACTAAAATTCCTGATGGCTCAGGCCACAGGAGCACATGTTGGTTCGTACTGGAAGATACAATTTGTACCGCCCCAGTTAGAAACATTGGTCTAAAAAGCAGGAAGAGGAGGAATCCTATGTATATTTGTGTGGCAGTGCTTTTGATTCTGTAATACTAACTGGAGACTTGTTTGTGGCTACTGGATTGTTTTCCCTTATTGTTACAGGCAGTCTTTCAACAACAAAAAAAGGAGGCTTTCAAAATGCTAATCAAAGCATTAGTGTTTCATCATCATTGGCTTGCAAAAAACAATGTCTAGATCAATCTATCCACTTCTAAATCTTCAGAGAAACAAAATTTAAACTCGTTTTTCCAAAGCCAAATGTCAATCATTCAAAGGAATCTATATGAAATTTTAATTGCAAGATGTTCCGTGCAAATTTAATGAGTGAAATAAGAGATCTGAGAATTCAAGCATGCTCAGCTCATGCATAATGTTGACTTAAATTGGCTCTCTAGAGGGGCTGGGAATTGCGTTTTTAGAATTTACACACTGATAGAGCAAATGTACTGGGCCCTGTAGGTTAAGGTCATAAATCAGAATCATTTAACTGCCTTTGAGTGATTGCTAGAGACTATAATGGCTGAGTGAACTGGCTTCAGCTACAGGTGATTACTCTGCTTGGATTATTGAAATGCTACTCAATATTCATAAATCAGTGATCATTAATCCCCCAAATAGTTCCTGTCAGATTTCTAAATAAATTTCCTACTGGCTAATTGAGATTGAAACAGACTGGAATGCGCTAGCTCAGAATCAAAGCAAAGGAGGTGCTTTTCCTAACTGGGATTGGAAACCTGTCTTTGGGGGGGAATCAAACCATTTTGGGTGACATGCACAGCAGCTAAAATAATCCGATCCAGGCTGTTTTCAGAAGGAGCTGTTGACGCGGGTTTTGCAGCTACAAGGCGTGATGATTGTAAAAAGGCACCCGGCTGCATTTCTGTGGCACATGTGTAGTTCTCAAAGCTTTAGCTAGGAGGTAGTGACATTTTTTTGGTTTAGACACATCAAACGATCCAAATGCCTCGAATCAAGCTGAATGCTTAGCAACGTTTGGATGTGTTGGTTTGGAGAGGCTTGTTGCAGTCTTCCCAACAGTACCCTCAGGAGGGATAAGAGAAATGAAAAGGCCTGTGTGTGCTGCTTGTCCATAATTTGACCTCACAGATTATTTTTTTTTAGCATTGCAGATCTTAGATTCCGTTTGTTTTGGATACTTGTTCTATTACTGCTCCTTACAGGAACGGTTATGTGAATTGTTCAATGTAAATATAACAAATGCTGTACTTAAATACAGCGCAGTGCAGGCTGGCAAAGAGGCCTGGGCCCTCTGGAATCATAGTTTGGATTCCAAGTCATCAAACTTCAACCCTTGGACTTTCTGATATCGTTATAGAACTAAATATAATCATGGGCATCACTTTAAGGCCCATATTTGCAAAATAGTCCATATGCTAGGACCAGGGGAGCCTGGGCAAGGTATGGGGAGAACCCAGCTCCATGCTCCTGAAAAGGATGGGGCCTCAGGTGGAAGGAACGGGCTGGGAGTCGCCAGCCCTCAGCGCCGCCCGGAGCATGGCGGTCACCTCCCAGCCCTTAGAGCCAACCAGACCACACAGCGTCCCACTCCAGTGGCGATTTAAAGGGCCAGGGACTTCTGCTGCTGCCACTTCTGCTGTAGTGACAGAAGCCCCGGGCCCACCACCAGGAGCCCCGGGCCCCTTTAAATCACTGGGCCCTGGGGCAACTGCCTCCTTTGCCCCTTCCCCCCCATCTGTGGGCCTGGCTTAGACTCACTCATTGCGTACACACGTTAGCATTCCTTAGGACATTCCCTAGGACTAAGGCTTTTCCTCCTCTCCCGCTAAACTCCCTCCCCACTCTGCCCGGCACTTATTACATGATCCCTGCTTTCCTCTCAGCCTCCGTTAGAGGCGATTGCACTTCTGTGGCACGTATGTGTCGTTTTCAAAGCTCTTTGGCATTCTTTGCAACAAAAAGCTCTAGGTAAATGGCCAAGTGTTTGCACTGCCAGTGGTGTTAGGCATTTGCCATGGTAGAATACCACAGCAACTACCACTGCAGAAAGGAGAAATCCTCATGCCCCGCTTAGTTCTCAGAATAGTGATTGGCACCATTGATGAGAAGATGGGATGGAGAGGCAACGTTTTGAATTTGGCATGTCTTCATTGTCTTTCATCGTGGGAGAAATTTTGAAAACCCTAAATATGCCAAATACTTCAGAGAGCGAGGAAAACTTTGTGTTCACAGCTGCAAAAAGGAGACTAACTGAAAAGGATCCGGGGGTTCAAGTGGCTTGCAAAGTGAATGAGTCCACAGGTGATGCAGTTGCAAAATGGCTAATATCCTCCTGGAGGGTGTTAACCTGAGTTTTGTGGGTAAGACGCAGGAGGTAAATGTCCCACTCCACTTGGCAACCAGTAAGGCCTCAGCTGGGAGAGTTTCATAGAACACTAGAACTGGGAGGGACCTCGGGTGGTCATCGAGTCCAGCCCCCTGCCCTCACGGCAGGACCAAGCGCCATCTAGATCGGGGTCAGCAACCTATGGCTCGTGAGCCAAATATGGCTCTTTTGCAGCTCGAGTTCAGTCCCCCACCACCACCATCACCCTAGTTCCCCTCATGCTGGTGCTTCAGCCTCACAGCCCCCCTCAAGACTGGAGTGCCAGCGCCGGCTTCCTGCAGAAGCAGGGATGGGGGGAAGCCCTGAGCTACCCCGCCAGATCCAGCTTGTCGGGAAGAAGCCGGAGCCAGAAGTGGCTGTGCACTGCTGCCCCTCCCCCTCCCTCGTGTGAGGGAACATCAGGGCACTGACCTGGTCCCTGGAGACTTTCCCTGCTGCTGCCATTGGAGAGAGCCGGGAAAGCCTCCAGTGTCTGGGAGCGGCGCGTGGCATGAAAACAAGTAAATGCCCCCCAACTCCTCATGACCAGACCCTGCACCCCCAGTCCCCTCAAGTACCACCTCCCCCAATGAGACCCTGCACCCCCAGCCTGCTCCTGCACCCTCCCCTGGCCAGACACCTACCCCCACCCTGCCCCTGCACCTTCCCTTGTTCCTGCCCCTTCCCAGCTAGACACCATATTCCCAGCCTGCTCCTGCACCTCCCCTGGCCAGACACCTACCTCCACCCTGCCCCTGCACCCTCCCTTGTTCCTGCCCCTGCCCCCCCAGCTAGACACCATATTCCCAGCCTGCTCCTGCACCCCACCTCCCACCCGGACCCTACAATCCCTTCCTAATCCCACTCACTGGCCGCCCTGTCATGCACACCCCAGAAGAGTAAATCTGGCTTGAGGCCTTGAACCCATGTCCTGCTGGCACCGGGGGAGTGAGGCGTTTCATCTGGGGGGACACATCAGTGAGGGTTGGGGAGTTTTGGAGGGCTGGGTTTGTTTGGTGTTTTTTGCTTGTTGCTTGTATGGTTCCTGACTCATTTTTCTGTGGGTCAGTGGACCCCCAACCCAAAAAAAGGTTCCCCACCCCTGCCATAAAGACTATGTTGAACCCTTTTGTGTTGGACATAATATTTTATTTTATTTAAAAATGAAGCCTGGTCAACAAGCCTCCATTTGGGGCCCAGCCCCCATTTGGCCACAGCATCATAACACTCCTGCATCCCCCCCACACTCCAACCCTGAGCCCAACATACACCTGAACCCCCTGCCCTGAGCCCCTCATACCCTCATATCCCCAGACTCCTGCACCCCCACATCCCCAGTCCCCTGCCATAACACTCCTGCACCCCTCACGGCCTCAATCCGGAGTTCATCATACACCCAAAATACCTTCCCTGAGTCCTTCATACACCCCAGCCTAGACTCCTGCACCCCCACATCCTCAGCCCCCTGCCATAAGACTGACAGAAGACAGCCTGAAGATGCGCATACCTGGTCAAATCCAGCTTCATGATGATAACTTCTGCTGCTGCATCTTTTCACACATTGCTTTGAAGTCTCATTATATCGTCTGTGAATCCAATGTTTGATTTATGCTATTATTAATCATTATGTCAATTACCAGTCACTAAATTGTATATTTTCAGTCATGCAAATGGGCATTCTTGTACTGCTCTTTGCTGACCACTTGTTCTGAATTTTGATGTAGTTTGGCTCGTTGGTTTCAAAAGGTTGCCAACCCCTGATCTAAATCATCCCTGATAGATGTTTGTCTAAACTGCTCTTAAATATCTCCCATGCTGGAGATTTCACAACCACCATAGGTAATTTATACCAGTGTTTTACCACCCTGACAGTTAGGAAGTTTTTCCTAACATCCAATTTAAACCTTCCTTTGCTGCAATTTAAACCCATTGCTTCTTGTCCTGTCATCAGATGTTTAAGGAGAATCATTTTTCTCCATCCTCCTTGAAACAACTTTTTAAGTACCTGAAAGCTGCTATTATGTCCCCTCTCAGTCTTTTCTTTTCTAAACTAAACAAGCCCAATTCTTTCAGTCTTCCCTCATAGCTCATGTTCTCTAGACCTTTAATCATTCTTGTTGCTCTTCTCTGGACCCTCTCCAATTTCTCCATGTCTTTCTTGAAATGTGGTGCCCAGAACCGAACACAATATTCCAATGGAGGCCTAATCAGCAAAGAGTGTTTTGATCAGTTGAGGGTATGGACAAATTTCTTCAACGTGTCACTTTATTGTTGTAGACCTTGACATGAATACAAACATAAATAAAAACTTTAAGGGTATGTCTAGACTACATGCCTCTGCCGACAGGCATGTAAATTAGACTACCCGACATAGTCAATGAAGCAGGGATTTAAATATCCCCCGCTTCATTAAAATAAAAATGGCTGCCGCACTGTGCTGGCTCAGCTAATTCGTCGGCACAGTCGGCCAGTCAAGACGGATCGGTTGACAGGAACGCCTTTGTTGACCGCTCCCTTATGCCTCATGAAACGAGGTTTACAGGAGTGGTCGACAAAGGTGTTCCTTGTCAACCAATCCACGTCTTGACTGCCGTGCTGTGCTGACGATCAGCTGAGCCGGCACAGCGTGGTGGCCATTTTTATTTTAATGAAGCAGGGGATATTTAAATCCCCGCTTCATTGACTATGTCAGGTAGTCTAATTTACATGCCTCTGTTGGCAGAGGCATGTAGTCTAGACATACCCTAAATGCCTTTGGTGCAAAGCTAGCAATCCAGTTGAAAGGGAGGCCCAGAGGAAATAGCAAAACCCCACCTCTGCCTCTGATTCTTTTGCTCTGGTGTTTTAAAAGATCTCCAGGCATGAAATCTGTTAATAGTAACAGTGTCAAAGGTGCAAGGGTTTGTGCCATCAGAAATCCATGCATTGGGGCTTGGAGTATATGCTAATTAATTGATTTGAACTCAGCTATAGGTCTAACAAACTAACCCAACCCTTTGTGTTTTATATGAATGTGCTTCACATGAGAATTCCTGGTATTTTTCAGAATTTTTTTCTCTCTGGTTGGTGTTTATATTTTATAGCCTAGCACCACTTAATTACTTTGCTTGGAATTGGAGTTTATTCACTGATAAATTATAAATGCTCCTGTAATCTCTCCTAAGCTCCTTGAATTGCAGAATGACAAATACTCCCAGATTGTTGGCTCCCTTTAGGATCATTTTAGCAAGCTCTGAGGAGGCAACACCTTGGCAGCCGGATTAGAAGCGTACCTTGGAGCTTCAAAGCCTCACTTTCGGTACCTTGTGCTGGTAAAGAGTATTGTTATAATAATATTTGAGTCCAATAACATCACAGTCCATGCACCAGGCTCCCATTGTGCTAGCTCCTTTACAAATAGACCACAAAAAGACTGCTCCTGCCTGCGGTAATGTGGCTTGCCCAATGGGCTGGAGACCCGGAGGCCAGTCAGTCCTGATCACCGAGGCCTTGTCTACACTTTGCAGCACCACTGATCTATTTCAGCTGTGCACATTGTGTAGCTGAAGTCTACATACTCACCGCGGTGTCTTGCATGTGGTAAGGTCGGCGGGAGCTGCTGTCCCATCAAAGCTGGCTGCTCTTCTTGTCCTGGTGGCATGCCAGTGTCGAAGGGAGCACTCTTGGTGATCGATTAATCGTGTCTAATCACAGGCCCAAATAACTCACCACCTACAGCAGAGAGTCCCAAGTAGGACTGAGACGCCAGCCAGCAGGATCTGGAAGCAGCCTGCCAAAACTGAGAAGACCCCCGGCAGGAAGGCCAGAGCAGAGGAAGAGAAACCTTTGTTACATGTGAACTTATGGCTGGATTGTGCCTTGAGCTGTTGAGTTTTCTTTGAAGTTTATTTAATAAGTCCTGTCCCCCAGGAAAGTTATTTTTGACTTGGATAAAGCCTGGGTGAAGTTTTCTTTGAACATTCCAGGAGAGGAAACTGAGGCTACACACAAGCTGGTGGCTTGCTCCTGCTGCCCCCAGGGGCTTACAATTTAAGTATAAGACAAGAGAACAGGAGGAGAGAGACAGACGGCGGTCCACAAGGCAATGGAGTAGGTAGGAAGCAGTAGCTTGTACAGGTTGAACCTCTCTAATCTGGGACTCTCTGGTCCGGCAACTGGACCACGGATGTTGCGGACTACAGAGCCCCAGTGTCAGAGGTTGCCAGCAGCTCTGAGTGGAGCTGGCCAGCAGGGCAGTAGAGCCTGGGGGCACCAGAGCCTGCAGCAAGTGGGGCAGGGAAGCTGGGGGGGTGGGGCAGAGCTCATTGGGCAGTGGATCCCATAGCCGGGGGGGTCACCTGGAGCTGGGCTGCCAAAGCTGATGGGGCCATTGTTAGCCGATGGTCAGGGCAGTGCGGTATGTGTGTGTGTGTGTTTTACGCCCGAGTCTTTAGCTGGTAGGACCGGGGTCCCTTCGCAGCGAGCAGCCGAAAGGCTGACAGGTGCCCCAAAGTTTTACACCCGAGTCTTTAGCTGCTAGGACTGGGGTTCCCTTCGCAGCGGGCAGCCGTAAGGCTGACAGGCGCCCCAAAGTTTGCAGGAAGAGCTTATTATACCCAAGTCTTTAGCTGCTAGGACCGGGGTCCCTTCGCAGCGGGCGGCCTAGGGAAGGCTGATGGGTGCCCCAAAAGGGGTCTGTCCCGTGGAGGCGACAGAACCCCAAACTCCCAGCTCTGCCCGTTTCTGTCCCTATGACCGGCTAGAGTTCTTTTTGATTGTGTCTGGTTCTGTTACAGCAACAGGAGGAGTCAGGTTAAAGCTTAAACAGTTACAGGTTTATTAAAGAGACTTATAAAACAAGAAAAAAATATGGTTGCAATGGCTATTGTTTTACTTTTTAACTGCTAGCAAATACAGATCTTAAAAATGGTTACAAAGGAAAAGGAAAGGAGATAGGAAATAATGGTACCAAGTGACAGCTTAATCTTTAAGGAGCTCTAATTCTATGTATACACTAAGACAAAGGACACATACAGGTACAATTTTTACCCCCTTCTGCGTCTCTCGATTCCAGCATGTCAGGCCAGGATCAGTCACTCAATCCCCGGGAAAGACAAATATGAGGTGGGCATCCCCGTGTGAAACCTCAGGAGGCAATTACCTAACCCGACCAGCAGGTAGATGGTAGATTGACGCTCGGAGTGAGTGTGCTGCTGGACTCATCTTTATACCCGTGGGGTCATGCATTCTCTTTCTTATTTATGGTGCCAAATGGTGCTGGTTCGTCTTTGTGACGCCAGTTCTTACAAGGGAGTTGTGAACTTAATTTACACTTGTAAGAGAGATAACTAAATTGGGAGTACTGGACATTCTTTGCTCAGCGGGAGATTTCTCCCCGGGATGGTTGTGTGTGATCGTATCAACGTAGGTGCCACCCAAGGGCAGTTTCTTGCAGCCTCTTGGTCAGTGATTAGCTTGGCCACCCTCTAATCTATGTTTACAGTTGTCCAGGGTCATGATGAGCCAGCATATCTGGGCCTTCTGTCAAGGCTTCAAAGACTATGCTGATTTTATTGCTCTCTATGTGCCCTGTGCGCTTTGAGGCACCTTAGAGGGGCAAGCAAGATGGATGTGACGGAGGGGGGGGATTGCTGTCTGGCTACAGCCATCGGGCGCTCCAGTGCCATGTGGGGAGGCTGGCACCTTTCTCCCTCCCTGCTCCTCCAGACCTCCCCTGGTCTGGAAAACTCCCTTTGTCCAGGACCAGTCAGGTCCCGAGGGTGCCGGACCATGGAGGTCCAACCTCTAAAATACTACATTGACCCAATAAGAGAGTATATATTTGTAATCCCAAAACACTGAGACTACTGGGGAAGGGAGAGCAAAGTGTGCTCTGCTACCTTGCCTTTTAGCTCATGACGTAGGGGCTCTTGGCTTTAGCTCCTAAGGTTCCCAGGTTCAAACCCACTTGCTGCCCACCCAGGTCTGTCGGCTTTGTATATTGACTATGTTAAATAAAAATTCTTCATGGGGGTAGCAACTTATATTTCACTTTCTTACACTTACGCAAAGCTCTGTTGGCATCTGTGAGGAGTGACGCAATCGCTCCTCCTTCCCTCCGCCCCGTCTGACGTGCCAACCACTTGTCAACAGACGGTACGTGGTCGCCCCAGGCTTTATCACCGCCCAGGCGATCCTAGATCGTTGCTTGTCAATTTACTTACGTGGCCAGACCCTGTTCAGGGCAGCCCACAAAATGGTGGGGGGGAGGGATTAGGGGGTCCGGACCCATCCTCTCTCACGGGACCCAGCCCAGGGCCCTAAGGACAGATTCCGCTAGGGTCCTGTCCGACTGGTGGGGCTTCCGGCCTTAACTCACCAGTCCACAGTCCTCCTTCAAGGAAGCCCCACCCTGGGCTACTTCCTACCCCCTCTCCGGGGTGGTGAAGGATAGTTCTCCTCCACGCTCCTTTTCTTCTAATCTCCTCCCTCTGGCCCGCCGACCGTCTTACTCCTTTGAACTTGGCGCCAGCCCACATCGGTGCCCCTCCCCCTGACATCGGGGATGCATGCTCCCCGAGGGCACCCCCCCTTCCACGAGCGTCATCCCCCCTTTCCCAGACTCGGCGCCTGCGGCTTGCCGGTGCTCATGCCGCTCAGCCAAGCCACGGCTTGCAAGCAAGCAGCGCAAGCGGCGGCTTCAACTGCACGCTCCCCGTGCAGCACGGGGCTCGGTGCAGTCCTAGTGCTGAACAGGTCGACACTGCCGCCGCGGGGTGGTGCCGCCCCATCACAGCATCTCTGGAGGCAGAGGTAGCGGCTTTCACATGAAGGTAAGTTGAATTTTTCACTTACAGGAGGAATTCAGTCAATTCAGGGATAGAGTGTGTCCTCTAGATTGAAGCTGATGGGGCCAAAGAGACGCAGAGCTTCTCCCAGGGAGATTAGACTGCAAGACTGGTAGCCCAGAATTTCCCCTTATTTATATATTATAGGCCTCCAGATAGCTCATTTCCTCAGGTGAAGAGGGTGAGCAGGACGCTGGACTAGTTTTTATAGCGGGGGTGCTGAGAGCCACTGAAACCAAACTGTAAACTCCAATTTTAAGGGCAATCATTCAATGCAGGGGGGGGTTCAGCGCTCCCCAGACCCTGAGTTCCAGCACCTATGCTGGTGAGTGGCTAGCAATGTACTTAATCTCCCTCCCCCGACAGAAGAAAATTTCTGTTTCCAAGACTGGTTGTACAGATATTGACAGCAAGAGAGGGAGGAAATCTAGTTGCAGTGTGTGCTAAGGAACTTTTAGTGCACACCTCTGAGCCAGTCGATGTGCGGCACGTTGGTACACTGTGCAGTTCCCACCTGTCTAGTGCACGACTGTGCCATGTGGACACGCCCCTACATGCATCAGTATGTACACAGGCACTCAGTCCAAGAGCAATTGTTAAATCTTTCAACAAGACCTCCCTGGTCTTGCAGCCTTGGGACCTGACTGGTCTAGGGATGTTAAACTGCGTTTAATCAACGAGTCGATGGAATTTCCATCGACTAATCGATTAGTTGATGAAACTGCGGAACCGCAACGGCATTAGCTCCCAGCCCTAGGAGCTAACCTCACTGCAGATCTGCCTTTTAAATGTATTAAGAGCCTGCTGCCTCTTAATACATTTTAAAAAGCAGAGGCGCGGCGCCTGGGACTGGACACGTGCTGGGTATCAGCTGATTCCTGGCTCTCGCCCCGTCCCCCGCTACACCTCTGCCTCCCCTGCCCCCATGGAGACGGTGCTAGGGGAAACCAACTTTTAAGCTGGCTCCCTCAGTACCAGCTCCTGGTCCCCCCTTTGCTGCCTCTGATAGAGGCAGCGGGGCGGGGGAGGCAAAAGTCAAGTCACTATTCGACTATCCAACAAGCATAGTCGACTAGTTGCTTACATCCCTAGACCAGTCCCAGATGAGATTTTGCCGGACCAGGGGAGGTCATTTCTGGCTCCCTTGCCACCGGCTCCCCCAGCCCTGGCTTCCCTGCTGCCCCTGGCCCTACTGCCCTGTCAGCCCCCAGCTGCCAGTCCTCCACCAGTACTCTCTGGTCCTGGAACATCCATGCTCCTGCTGGACCATAGATATTGCCGGATCAGAGTTCCAGTTTAGAGAGGTTCAGCCTGTATTATGGTAACACGGGGATCTATAGCCAGGAATGGAATGTTTGTTCTTTGAATTGTGCATCTACGTGGGGCACATATTAACATATATACACACACTCCCCTCCCCCTTCTCTATGCCTGTATCTTTTCCCAATGGAGTTACTTTCTGGGGCTTGCTTTGTGTAGTGTGAAAACTTATTTGAAAATGATACAATGCCAGCCCTTGTGATGGTTTGTTAATAGACTAATCCTATTGTTATGTCAAACCCTCTAATCTTGATCCAAATTTTGTCCACTGAGCTAATTAGCTTTTTTGTTTGTTCCTGGAAAATTTCTGGCGCGTGGATTTGCTGGGTTTGCTCCCAAGGGTAGGAGGGAGGAATGATCCATATGGTTTCTAGTGGCTTTAAATAGAAACATCTGTCAGACAAGAGCAGATTTTTGGCGGAGTTTAGCAGTGAGCAAACTTACATTGTTCGCCCTGGCCTTGCTCCTGATTGATTTCAGGAGAATGTCTGGACAGTCACACATTACGCTGCAACAGTAAAAGGAACCCAAGAAAACAATACCTGCTCTTCACAGGCTGGAGATGTAAGACCCCCCGCCTGTACAATGCTCACAGGGTGCAGTGATGCTGTGTGTCTGTGTTGTGTGTCTTTGCAAAGCAGGCGGGGATGATTTCCAAGAAGGTTTGATTTTGCAATAACAAGACGAGAATGCGAAAACCCCCAAAAGTCTCCGGTTTTGACAATTCCACTGAAAACCTTTCGCACTAAATCTAGTCTAGAGCTCTGATATCATGCACAGAATGTTCCTTGTCTGGGTGGAGACTTCCAGTCATAGAAAGGAGCCTGTGTATTTTGCAGAAGATGCAGCTCCTTGTATTCTCTTGTGACCACCCCACTGAGTGTACAAAATGCCAGACTCTCTCCTTCCGACTGCATTGCAAACACTCGACGATTTCTAGTCTGGCTTCTCTCATCTCTCGTTCGTGTTAAGCTCTCTTTTGGCTTGCTGTGTGTGTCAGTCCAATATCATGCACTTGACCCTCATTTTTATGTCATTCGACATGACTAGATCTGGTGTCAGGCCCGCCAATGGGGGAAGGGGGCAAAGCAGGCAGTTGCCCCAGGGCCCAGCAGCGGTGGTGCCTGTAGTCCTGGGCCCTTTACATTTCCACCACAGCACCATGCTACACGCTCCGGGTGGCTCTGAGGGCTAGGGGAGGAGGGCACGCTGTAGTCCCAGCAGTGCTGAAGGTTGGCTGCCCCTGGACCTGACCCTTCCGCCTGAGACCAGGAGTACGGAGCTGGGCCCCCTCACAACTTGTCCAGGGGCCCGCGGAATCTGCCAGCTCCCCTGCCTTCAGTCACTGATCTTCTGTAGTCACCATGAAAACGTGGAGGGGGTTACTCTGAGGTTCAGTAATAGATTTTGTTTTAAAGCACCATTAGAACTTCTGGGGGGATGCAGATGCACAAAGAGCAGATATTACGTTAATGTTTAAATAACTAAAGCTGCCCTGAGTTTTGCTCAAATATTATAGAGGGAAATTTTGAAAAAAAAAAACCCTATCATTCTATCTATCTTGTGTTTGCTATAAAAAGGATGGATCAGTTTCTCTAGGAGAAGCCCGGGTGGAGGAAAAAACAAGGAAATATATCACCAGATGTAATTGCAGATTATGAAGACCAAGATACAGCTTAAAAAAAAAAAAAGATGCCTTCAAATCAAGAGTGGGTGTTTTTCTAGAAGATATGCTTTAGTCCAACACAAGCTATTGGGCTCAACACAGGAGCAATACTGGGTGAAACTGAATAGCATGCAGTATATGAGTTCACACGATGATCTAATGGTCCTTTTTAGCATTAAACTCTCAGAATCTATTAACTATCCTGTTAATGTATTTTTTTAATTGTTAGACAATCATAAGACATTTTAAATAGTGAATGAGAGGATGTAAGGCATGGGACTGAACAAAACTTTCTTTCCTTAATTACTTTCTCTCTAGGGCTACAAGCCCATTCTTGCGCAAGAAAGTTTACATGAGATCGTCAGAAGAGAGGGCTTTTTGCGCAAGAGTTAGTCCTCTCCCCACAAGGAATAAGCCTTTTTGCACAAGAGCTCTTGCACAAAAAGGCTACGTCTAGACCGGCATGATTTTCCGCAAATGCTTTTAACGGAAAAGTTTTCCGTTAAAAGCATTTATGAAAGAGCGTCTAGATTGGCACGGACGCTTTTCCGCAAAAGCACTTTTTGCGGAAAAGCGTCCGTGCCAATCTAGACGCGCTTTTGCACAAAAAAGCCCCGATCGCCATTTTCGCGATCAGGGCTTTTTTGCGCAAAACAAATCTGAGCTGTCTACACTGGCCCTTTTGCGCAAAAACTTTGCGCAAAAGGACTTTTGCCTGAATGGGAGCAGCATAGTATTCAAGAAGAACACTGACAATCTTACATGAGATCGCCAGTGTTCTTGCGAAATTCAAGCGGCCAGTGTAGACAGCTGGCAAGTTTTTCCGGAAAAGCGGCTGATTTTCCGGAAAAACTTGCCAGTCTAGACACAGCCAAAGGGTAGTGTGGATGCTCCGCAGGGTGGGTTGCGCAAGAACTGGCCTCCAGGGAAAAGCACACGTGCTCTGCTGAACACTCCTGAAAACTCATCACAGCTCTATAGTTCCTGTCTGCTGGCCCCTCTTAAAGGTGCAGGCCCCGTGGCAGGAAGCTGTTCCCAAGCAGCAGCTATCTCCACGCGGCTCTCCCTGCCACAGCCAGCATGAAGCAGGTCTGCCCCTGAGGCCCCCCGCGACCCTCCTGGCCCTCATGGGGAGCAGCCCCAGGGGTCAGAGGATCCACCCAGGGGAACCAAGTGGCACGCACCCGCCTGGTCTGGGCCTGAGATCGAGGCCCTCTTGGAGCTGTGGGGACAAGAGGAGGCCCTGCAGGATCCCCGGGCCAGGCAGAGAAATGCCGAGATCTTCGGCCGGATGGCGGACGCCTTGGCTGACCGTGGCCACCCACTCCGGACCTTTTGAGCAAGTCCGGAGTAAGGTGAAAGAATTCCGGCTCACCTTCATGCGGGCCAGCGAGCGCCCGGGGGCAGGAGCCCACAGCTGCCCCTACTACCACGAGCTGCACCGCAAGGAGGGGGACAAGGAGAAGGACACCTCCTCCACGCTTGTGGACGCTGGCCAGGGGAGCCCCATCATCGCTCACCCAGAGCAGGAGGGGGAGGGTCAGCTGGCCACCCCAGCGGAGGACGAGGAGACCAGTCCCACCCTCTCCTTGTCCCTGGAGCCGGCGCCTGCCAGCCAGGATGTCTCCCAGGCCTCCCCAGGGAAGGATCCTCAGGTGAGTGGTGTCTTTGTCACTCACTCAGAGGGCGGGGGGGGGCTAGTTACGCAGGGGGGAGCTGTGTACAGTGTGTCGCTCGTGCTGCTCTGGCTGGGCACCGTGCTGGGCTCTGAGCATGTACAACCTCGTGCCACGTTACTGTGTAGCACATGGAGGCTGCAGGCAGCTCCTGAGCACGCCTGGGATCCTGCTGGACACACACGTCCTGCCTGGGGCGGGTGGGAGGGTTCGCAGGCTGGGAGCAGGCTAGCCACAAGGGCACAGGCCAGACCCCACACACCCCAAGGAGTGCCACACGTACTATGGGGCCATGCCTGCCCGTGCAAGACAGCAAAAAGTTCTTGCGCAAGAAGCCTGCAGTGTAGACATAGTCTTAGTTAACAATCAGCCACCCAACTGATGCAAAAGATGAGTACTGCGGAGTAAGGGGGAAACGAGCTTGTTTTTAATACAAGGGACTCTGATGATCGAAGTGATTGAGACTAATAAATGTTCACACGTAAAAGGAAATTATTATTTTTTCAGCCATCCATTCAGGCAGACCATGGTTTTTTAAACTCTTTTTTAACGTTTCTAAGTGACCTGGGGAATGAACATTGAAATGTAGCTTGACTGACGACTTCCTCCGTAGAAAAAAAACACATATAATGAAACTGACAAATTTCTGGCATTGATTAGAGCACTGTCGTGTGAGTGCCGGTGACAGACATTACAGTCCAAATTCCAACAGCCTTGCACTGCATATGAATAAGTCCTTTTTACATGAATGACAAAGTTTGTGTAACTAAATTTTCCTTTCCCATTCCAAATGTGTATCAGTATAGTATGGTAGTTTATTAAATGGAATTGCAGTCACATACAATAATAGAATCATTACTTGTCTATGGGCAATTCTCCTTCAGTTGAGTTAGTCTAACTCTTCCACTGCACCACTGGGGGGAAGGGGCAGAAAGCAAAAAAAAGAGGGTATGTCTAGACTGGGGGGTATCCCGGAAAAACTCCACCGCATCCAGGGAATGCGTTTGCTCTTCCACATTTTTTCCCCCCCGGAAGAGTAAACGCGCTCTTTTGGAAGCCCTGTCTTCCTCATTCTACGAGGAAGAAGGGATCTTGCAAAAGAGGGGGATTTTCTGAAATTTGGCCCAGTGTAGATGGGCCAAATTTTGGAAGAGCCTCTTCCGAAAAGAAAATCAGAAAAGGGTGTAGTGTAGACCTAGCCAGAGAGTTACAGACTCCTCTTCCTATACTTCGTAGTGCAAGGAGAAAGTATACTATCCCTTGAATGTATGTTTTCTCTCTGCTGATTGCTATCTATATTTCTGGGCATTTCAAAGCTGTTAGGATTGAGAATGATCTTGCACCTTATCTTAGAAAGCCCTCTTTTTCCCTGATGCCCACCCCCTCACCACCCTCTGCCCCCATTCCCCACATGTCCCTGTGCCCTCACACATGACTTGCTCCATGCCCACCTTCCTCATGCCCACCCCTCCTTTCAAGCCTTCTCCCAGCACTTCCCCCTCCTCCCTTTAGCCCTCAATGCCCTTACCCTCTCCTCTCCCAGCATCACCCTGTCCCCCCTCCCACTGACAGCTCCCCTCCTGCCCTTTTCCTCATTGTCTGCACTTGGCCCCCTGGCATTTGTCTCTCCTCCACGCTGTCCCTTGGTGCCTTCCCCTTTCTTCTCCTGACCTGCCCCCCTCCTCTCAGCACAAGCCCCTTCCTCTGCCATCCACCTTCTGCCTACCAGTTTGCACGATGGCCGCAACCCCGGGCCCAGGCTCCAGACCACGTGCCAAACCGAGCGGTGCAAAACTGGGCCGCACAGTTTTAAAGTCCCGGGCCGTGATGTCATGCCACGCCCAGGCATCTCCCCTCTCAGCTGTTGTGCGACGTTTCAGCACGCCCCACATGCGCTCCCTCGGCCCCACATGGCCCGTACTGGCCGGCGCCGGGGAATTTAAAGTGCAGGGCTGCGGCGCCCCGTCACAATCCCCCTCCTCCTCCAGCAGCTGCCAGCCGGCCCTTCGGCAGACAGCCCACCGGGAAATTCCTGGTATCCCACCAGGCCAGTCCGCCCCTGGTGCTGGCGCGGGGCCCAGGGCAGCCACCCCGCTTGCCCTGCCTTATATCCACCGCTGTGTGTTGCCACTTGCCAGTAAATAACATTTTAACTTTTATTGTATTTTAGTAAACACAACAATACTGCCGCTCTTATTACATTAAATTATTATTAAATCGAAGATGCTAATTTTATTATGTTGGCCTTGTCTTCCTTTACTATTAGTAAAAATCAACTTGCATAAGACGCAGACATATATACCCCATGGGGGGGGGGCGTGGTTGGTAAAAACATGGACAACCCGCGGGTTATATTCGCTAATTCACGGTAATTTCTATGATTTTCTGTTTGCAAGGCTTGTGGCCAGGCTCTCCTTTATTTATTTTTTAAGCTTATGTTACAATGTGACTGTGTTACAGACTGTTAAGAGTAGGTCTGCGTATTATCAATGCCTAGACTCCAACGTGATACGCACTTTATAAACATACCATCACAGACCTACAAACGGGTTAGACTTGCTATAACTATTACCTGAACTCTTCAATGTGAATCCTCACAATTGCATCAAAAGAATTTAAATTCTCTCACGAAGCCACGCTCTCGTTTACGTGAGAGGACTGTCATTTATCTGGAGATGCTGATTTTGAAAATCCAATTAAAAACTCAGTATTTAGAGCATGTTTTCATTAGCTTTCACCCTGTTTGACAGTTTGAAGAAAACGAGACCCTAAACTGTCATTTAACTAGAGAGAGAAAGAAGAAAATTGTTTAGTTTAAGGAATTCCCTGCAAAGGAAGACAAACTTCTCTGGTTCATGTTTTCCAAAGCACTGACAGTAATAAGAGTAAACTTAAAAAACAACAAATGGACTAGTAGCACTTTATAGACTAACAAAACATGTCGACGGTATCATGAGCTTTCGTGGGCACAGCCCACTTCTTCAGATGACTGGAGTAATAAGAGTGGGTGTCCTGTTCGAGATAAGCCATTCTAAGCCTGAATCTAAAATTGTGGAGTTGTGTTAAGTTTATCAGCATGGGATTGAGGGAAGGGAGATACAAACACACACACTGGCTGTGTCAGCTCCATTAAGGATAAAAAAGAGGATGGACTGAGGAGTGGTTAGTGACACCAGCCTGATACCCAGAGGGCCTGAGTTGGATTCAGAGCTGGTCATAATTTTCAAGAAATCATTTTTTGGGTCAGAAAACGCATTTTTTGTGTTGAAATTAAAACTTTTCAGAGAAATTTGGCAGTTAACAAAACATTTAGTCGGGAAGGTTTCAAAGGAAGAATGGAATCCTTGGTCAAAATGTGAAACTGTGAGAGACCCACCACAGAAGAGCCAATAGCCTAATGGGAACACGAGGTGTGGGAGATGCCAGGTCAAGTCCCAGATCTGAATTGGCAGAGCAGAGACATGAATCTGGGTTTCCTGCATCCCCAGGCTAATGAGTTGCAGGGTCTTCCTCACCGGGAGCTCACTAGGCACCAGCCCAAACACTGCCCAAATATCAGTCAGACAGCAGGTGCAGCTTGTGCATGAATGGGGCCCCACTGATTGTTGTGTCCTGGAGCTCAGAATTGCTGTCCGTGGGCCTGCTTTCAGGCAATTGTCTCCGTTTACAGATGGGGAAACTGAGGCACGGAGATGGGACGTGACTTGCTGAAAATCACCCAGAAGGCCAGCAGTAAAGCCATAAATAGAACCAACATCTCTTGACTCCAGGCCCAGTGCTCTTATCCACTAGGCCAATACGTTTTTCAGTCACAGGGTCCCTTTTTAAGATTCACAATTAGCCTCATTAGCCTAAGAAATGAGAGTTTAAATTTAGGCTGAGAAATGGAGCCTACGGTCATCCATTTTTCAGCCTAAATAGAGACTCTTGTTTTCCTGGGATGATCTGGGATAAAGAGCTAATTAATTACTTTATTAAAAAGCAACTGGAAACTGGGTAGCAGAAATAAGGAAAGGTTGAACTAGACCAACTCCAAGTGTGACGCACCATCTCTCTACATACAATTCCCACAACAGAAAATCTCCACTTTACGCCATTTCAAAGAAAGGAAACATTCATACAATCTCTTTCAATATCTTGTCAAAATCAGCATCCTCTGTGAGTAGAAGACTGTCAGGGTGATCTATAGCCCTCAGCTAGCTCTGTAATATAAGCTAAATTGCCTGAGTCACAGGCAATGATAGAGTCATTCTACAGGAAATTGGAAATCAATTTTTGTCATTGCCGTACATAACTCCTTTATCAGAGTTCCAGTTCACTAGTGTAATGCAAGCGAAAGAAGCCAGAGTCTGACAATCATGACAACTCTAACATTACAAAAAAAAAAAAAAAAAAAAAGCATGTATGTAGCAGAGAAATTCTGTGCAGTGAACTAGTGTTTTGCCTAAGTGTATGCTGCCTGATAACAGGAACCTGATGGGATGAAATATTAAAGCTAAGTGGAGAACTTCACACAATGATAAGCAGATAATCTATGGATACATTGCATCATATTAGATTAAATTAGGAAAAATTGCTTGCCTGGGGTTTTCGGTTGCTCACTGAGTCAGAACCACTGTGGGTGCCCGATGCGTTGTGCTATGGTAGAAAGAAAAGCAAGTTGCTTTGCTGAGTATATGCAGAAAGCAGAGCTACTGGCAACATCTTCAAAATGGAATTGTCAGCTCTTTCTTTATGTACACCTGCCCCGATCAAGATGTTTCACGAAGGAAGAGTGGCAATAACAGTGTTGCTTCTACAAAAGACCCAGCTGCTGGAGTCAAGCAGTTTGG
Source organism: Rafetus swinhoei (assembly GCA_019425775.1). Lineage (NCBI taxonomy): Eukaryota > Metazoa > Chordata > Testudines > Trionychidae > Rafetus > Rafetus swinhoei. Next base: position 19,903,039 of record CM033445.1, on the reverse strand, counting down.
TTAGAATGTCAGCTTATATTTTTATAGAAAAGCTCTTAACCCTTGTGGCAGTCAGACTAATGCCTGAAAGTGTGACCAGAACCTATCCTAACAGCTCAAAATACAAAAGGCAAATGCAAAGAAGCTATTCATTTAAAAAGATTTTTAAGCCAATATCTTGGTTTTCAAATGCACAGGGATGGCACTACTGGAGCATGTCCATACAAAGAGGTGTATGTGTGCTAGACACCTGATCTTAAATGCACTACTTTACTTTAGTTATATGTGACTGCTCCAAAGAGAATTTTCTGATCAACACACACTCTCTCACTGTGTCTAGACTACAATGTTTTTTTCGAAAAAAGTAGCCTTTTTTCGAAAAAACTTCACCTGCGTCTAGACTGCAGCCACGTTCTTTTGAAAGTAAATCGAAAGAATGCGGCAGTTTTTTCAATTGCGGTAAACCTCATTTTACGAGGCATAATGCCTTTTTTCAAAAGTACTCTTTTGAAAAAAGGCGCTATGGAATGCAAACTGTGCTTTTTCGAAAGAGAACATCTGGACAGTCTGGGTACTCTTTCAAAAAAGTGGCTTGCTTTTTTGAAATTACTGGTTGCAGTCTAGACGTAGCCTCTGAGGCTACAGGGGTTTTGTGCAAAAACGGCCATTTTTATGCAAAAACCTGCAGAGCATCCACACCTCAAGCACGTTTCTGTGCAAGAAAATGTACAGTAGAACAGCAGAACAGAGGGCTTTTTGCAGTGTAGGTATTCCTCTTTCTACAAGGAATAACTCCTTTTTGTGCCATTCTGTTAATGGCAATCAGAGCTTTCTTGCCCAAGAGATCTCTTAAGCAAAAAGCTTCTTGCGCAAAAAGGATGCTGTGTAGACGTAGCCTATGTGTCTTGCAGATAAACATAAAATACAACTTCCAGTACATTACACAGATGTATATGGCAAAACGCTGATCAACTTCATGACTTGCATCCACTTCCAACTAAAATTTCCTAGGGCGTGTACCATGCCCATCTCTGTTTGCATAGTGTCTTACACAGTGGGGCTTGAGTTCAGCAAGAGCTTCTGGCCACCACCAGAACATACATGTTAGACAAATAATAAGGTTTCTACCTGATTTTAAACAGATTCAACTAAAATCTAGCAATCAGAAACACCTTGAATAAGTTTTTGCAAGTTCTTTCAGGTACTCTCTGAATGGCTATTAGAGAGAAAAGACTTTCCGCATGTACACGGTGACAGAGATATGACTGCACTCCAACACATGCAAGGGAAAAGGTGAACAGCCTGAGATTAATGAGTCGCCAATAATGATAATGATCCTGGACTTTTAGAGCTCTGAAAAAGGCCTGTTCGCTGATGCATGCATCAATTCTGCATAGCCAGTGACACCAGTGGTCCAGTCTGCAATAGTGTTACTCACAGTAATGACATGACGCAGCAAAGAGTGCTATTGAAATCACTAGGGTGCTACTCCGTGTGAGTAAGGCGATCACAATTTAGCCTGATGTGAGTTCCAAATAGAATAATGTGCCTGGATAGGTATTGAATTCAGGATCTCTGGCTCCAAAACCATGAGCTGCTGCTCAGGTCTGCTAGTTAAGAGACAGTAGGGGTATGTCTACACTACAAAGTTAATTCGAACTAACAGCTGTTAGTTCGAATTAACTTTCATAGGTGCTACACATACAAACCGCTAGTTCGAACTTAATTCGAACTAGCGGAGCGCTTAATTCGAACTAGGTAAACCTCATTCTACGAGGACTAACGCCTAGTTCGAATTAAGTAGTTCGAATTAAGGGCTGTGTAGCCACTTAATTCGAACTAGTTGGAGGCTAGCCCTTCCCAGCTTGCCCTGGTGGCCACTCTGGGCCAAACCAGGAAAACTCTTCTGCCCCCCTCCCAGCCCCGGAGCCCTTAAAGGGCCACAGTCTGGCTACGGTGCTTGTGCCAGTTGCAAGCCTGCCAGCACCCAGCCAACAGACCCTGCACCTGGCACGGGATGAGCCAGCCACCCACTGCCACCCAGCCCTCCCCCTCTTCCCAGGACCAGGCTGGCGGCTCCCAGGAGCCTGCCCGGGGCTGCAAGAGGCGAGTGCCTGCCTGGTCTAGTGCGGAGATCGTGGACCTCATCAAGGTTTGGGGGGAAGCCTCCAACATCCACGATCTCCGCACTAGCCACAGGAACGCGGCCGTCTACAGCCGCATGGCTGCCAGCCTGGCCACCAGAGGCCACATGCGGTCCCGGGAGCAGGTCCACTGCAAAATTAAGGACCTGCGGCAGTCCTACTCCAGGGCCTCCCAGCCAGAGGCCGACCCGGAGGCCTGCCCCCACTTTGAGGCCCTGGACTGCATCCTGGGGGCTCACGCAGTCCATGCCCCCCAGGTGGTGATCAACCCTGGGGCAGAGGGACCCGTCCCTAACACCGAGGAGGAGGAGGAGGACGCCGAGAGCCAGGAGCCTGCAGGGGAGCCTGCCCAGGACCCAGGACCCCCAAGGCATCCCACAGGGCACATCGGCTGTGTTGTCCGAGGCCAAGGAGGGCTACACATGTGAGTGCCATCACGCTCCCCTTATGTATACGGGGGGGTGGGTGGGGGAAGAGGGAGCCCAGGGACCATGCGCCTGGGCCTTGCCCACCATGGAGCAGCAGCTGGGTGTCATGCAGGGGCCCTGGCCTTGCAGAGGGGGGCTGGGTTTCACCCACCGTGTCCCCAGGGGAGAACTGACCACTGCTCTTGTTTCACCACAGCCGCAGAGAGACACAGCAAACCGCAAATCACTGGGGTGCCCGGGTGGCTGGAAGTGTTCGTTCCCTGGCACTGCCCTGCGCCCCACTCCCAGAAGCAACCCCCGCGGGCGGCGTGTAGTACGGCCGGGACAGACAGAACCCTCCTGTGTGGAGCACTGTCGCCTCCTCCCACGCCCCCGTTTTCCTTGGGGCGGCACATCCCCTCCTTGCAACCGCCCTCCCCCCTGGCCCAGTGGCCGGTGAGTGCCGTACCTGCATGAGCACTGCTCCGACGGTGGATCTCCTCACGCCAAACTCATTCCCGACGGATCGGTAGCTATCCGGCATGGAGAGCTTCCAGAGGGCGATGGCCACATGCTTCTGGAGGGGGATGGCGGGCCTCATGCGAGTGTCCCATCGCTGCAGAGCAGGGGCGAGCCACTCGCAGAGCGCCAGGAAGGTGTCCCTCTTCATCCTGAAGTTCTGGGTCCACTGTCTGTCTCCCCAGCACTCCAGGACGATGCGGTCCCACCAGTCGCTGCTGGTGTCCAGACGCCAGATGCGGCGGGGCACGCTGACGTCCAGGCAGTGCTGTGGCTCCTCCACGGCCCCCAGGAGGGCCAGGTGGAGAGGCAGGGGGCTGACGTGCACCAGGTGGTGCCAGGCAGCCTCCAGCCATTGCTGGCAGTCTTGCAGCAGCAAGTCCAAAAACTGCACCAGAAAGCCCAGGGCGAGCTCTGGCTCCGTGTTGCCAACTGCGGCGGCGTCCCCAATGGGAAGCACCGACACAGGCAGGTGCAGAGAAAAATGCTTTGCTGTCCCTCGGCGAGGTAGGCAAGCAAGCAGAAAAGCTGAGAACCGGCTGTCCAGGGGGTTCCCTTTAAGCACGAGCCTCAGATAGCCTCAGATAGCAGCCACACAAAGCAACTACTGACCTGATGCCCTGCCGGAACCAGTTTCAGCTGCCCTTAAATGAGACCCAGCATCCAATCAGTGCTAATGCTAATTCGAACTAGTTTTTAAGTCTAGATGCGCTAATTCGAATTAGCTTAGTTCGAATTAACTAATTCGAATTAACTAATTCGAACTAAGTTAGTTCAAATTAGAGCTGTAGTGTAGACATAACCTAGCAGACTCATCAACACATCACACCAAGAAAGATATGAAGAGCCCCAGTGTTCCAATATGCATTGCATGCAGAGATGGATGGCATAAGATCGTTCTAAGGGGTTGACATTAGGGAAGTCTCCATTAGTCAAGTAGGGTGCATCTACACAGCACCCTAAACTCAAAATAAGAGATGCAATTTGCGCTGCACAAACGACATCTCTTATTTCAATTTTATTTCGAAATAGCTTATTTTGAAATTTGGCGCATCTCACTGTACCAAATTTCAAAATAACAAACTCTTTCGAGACATCCCTGAACCCTCGTGGAACAAGGGTTACCAGGATGCTGAAATAGCACCTCTCTTATTTCGAAAAATATTTCAAAATAACGGGTGGCTTGTTAAGATACGGGGTAGCTATTTCAGATATCCTGAAATAGCCATGCAGTGTAGACGTACTTTTAATTCATAAAAAACTGCGGAAAGGGTTAGAAAGTGGTATTGATTATAATCATTGTTGGGCCCCTGCTATGGCACTGAGACCTACTTTATATTACCAGTAAAAAAAATAGCTAAACTATCCAGAAGTGAACTGTTTCAAATCAAAGTTCTGCCAGTTATGAATCTTCCTCGTAACTGCCAGTATAATCATGGGAAATATTTAATAGTTGCAATAATCTTCTTTAAAGGAGATTACCAAAGTTAATGGCCATGGTTGAGCAATAACTGAGCTCAGCTTTGTTTCAGTCCTTAATTCAGACACCGTTAACCGCAAGGCATTGCTGATGTTCAGAGAGCACCACATAGCAAATCATGTTAAAGGGCGTCTTTCTATTTGTTAAAAGGCCTGAATGAGAGCTGATGAAAACCAATCATCTTAAAAGTATGGAAAAATTACAAAGACTGAGAAATCTTTTATCAATGCATAGCATTGTAGTGAGACAGATTCCCTCCATGGAAAACTAATTTGCAAGTTTACTGACGCATTGTGGATCTTCGTTCAGTCTTCAGCATAAGTTGTTAGTTACACAACACTGATTCATTTATGTTCTGATGATCCTTCAAGGTTTTAGTGTTGAGAAAATGTTTTATGTGGAAGTCATGGGTCACCTTGCTTAGACATACCCTGCCCATCCTACCCTCCAACCCTTATTACTGCAATTAAACTCTAATGGGAAAAGTCCTGTGTAACATAATTTAATAGAGACTGGTAAGCTTTTAAGGGAATTTTAATTTAATTTAATTTATAGAATTACTCTGCTCCCATAGTTTTTTCCTCTTTATAACTCAGAGCACTTTACCAAGGAAGCTAATTATCATTGTCCACATTTTTCAAACTCTACAGAAAAGAGGTAATTGTCTACTAAGCTCTATAAGTGTATAAAGTAATTTCTTTAGAACCCTACCTTATTTCTATAGGATCTTACTGGTTTCAACCCAGTCGAACCCCACAACATTTTCCATAATGGAAGCTCAGAAAGATGGTGTGCCTGTATTTTTAACCGTTCTTTTTTCATAAAAGGAAGTAATTCTACTGCATGCTGATGGCAACCCAACACCACAAAGAGTTTCCTGGAAATTCTGTGCCTTGAAGTCAGTTTGCCACTAACAGAAATGTAATAGGCTGGTTTGGAATGTTCAAAAATGCAGGAAATCTAAACAAATGCAGAGAATTGGCTCAAATCTTGGATCCTTTTAGGTTTGAATAATTTTCATTAACTATTTTGTTTGCTTTACATTTTGTTTGTCTCTCTGTTTCCAGGTTCAATGCCAGAGTGGCAGCAGAGGAGCGAGGAGAAACCTGTCCCCCTGCTGTTTTCCAGGTGAGTAAAAAATCCTGCAACCATTCCAATTTAATTTCCACATCAAGGAAACGACAGTATTTTAAGGCGCCACATTTTTGAATGTTTATTCTAGCTGAACTAAACCTTTCAGAGCTTCAAAGGGGTAGCCATATTAATCTGTAACTGGAAAAACTTAAAAAACAAGAAATAGGCTAACAGCACCTTAAAGACTACCAAAACATGTAGACTGTATCATGAGCTTTCGTGGGCACAACCCGCTTCTTCAGATTCATCTCCATTCATCTGATGAAGTGGGCTGTGCCCCTGAAAGCTCATGATACCGTCTACATGTTTTGTTAGTCTTTAAGGTGCTGCTAGACTATTTGTTGTTTTTTTAAGTTAAACCTTTGAGGTTCTGCCACTGCTAAAGAGGGTCATTCATCATAGCTGCTCATTCGACATTTTTGCAGCTTCAGATCCAGTTTAATGATAGAGAATTCTGTAGAGATGAAGAGTAAATCCCAAGGCCAAAACTACTGTCAATGAATAAAATATTATCTCATAGGGTATGTCTGCACTAGCCCCCCTAGTTTGAACTAGGGTGGCTAATGTAGGCATTCATTTGCATGTTCCTGGGCGGGCGCCATTTTTAAATCCCCTTAGTTCGAACTGACTGCCCGCGGCTACACGCGGCAGTCAGAAATTAATCCCGAACTAAATCCTTAGTTCGGATTAACTGTTACTCCTCCTGCATAAACCGCTGCATAAACAACTTAATGTGATCATGAATTTTAGTCCATCATGTCACCACAACATTGGTTTGTCCACTGTCTTGTCATGTTACCATTTCAGGGATGCTGACTAGGCATCAGTACTCATCTGAGAAAGAGGCTGAAGTGCTCATCCAAGTTAGATCTGTGAGATTGTGTGTGTCTAGACTACAGGGGTTTTTTGAAAAAAGTGGCCTTTTTGCGAAAAAACTTCCCTGAGTCTAGACTGCTGCCATTTTCTTTCAAAAGTAAATCGAAAGAACGCAGCAGTTTTTTCAACCACAGAAAACCTCGTTTTACGAGGAATAACACCTTTTTTCGAAAGAGCTCTTTCGAAAAAAGGCGCTATGTAATGCAAACTTCTTTTTTGAAAGAGAGCATCCAGACTACCTTTTTCGAAAGAGGCTTGCAGTCTAGATGTAGCCTCTGAGAGCATTCTAGTAGGCATCAGTAGTTCTAAATGCCTGTCACAGTTCTTTCTTCACACTGTCAGCAGCAAAACCATTGCTCATCTACAATAAAATATTTGAATGTGAAATATTGATACTGAGTAGTAGTGCTCATCATAAAATGGATTTTTCCATCCCATGAATTTTTTTTATTATTTTTTTTAACATAAAACATCATTCGTTCATTCATTCTTCTCCCCTCCCAAAATAATTTCAGGTCAACCAAAAAGTTTCAAGAAAGTCCAAACATTTTTGAGATTTCAACCAATAAAATAGAGTGAGCTTTACATCAAAAAGTCATTTTGAAGAAAAAAAAAATCGAGGGGACCTTCTGCAAATGTCAAAATGAAATATTAATATTTCCTAAATAATATTTCCAACTTTTATGGTCATTTCATTAAAATCAATATGATTTTGTGGGGAAAAATGGCTGTCAAAAGAGAATTTTCCAATGAAAAACTTGGCAGAAATTTTTCAACCAGCTGTAATTGTAAGATACCTTATTTAACTGCCTTAACTGCTCATTAAAAGACTATACTATTGCATTCCCTAATGAAATTATTGAATTCTGGCCATTGCCAACACTTGTGGTTCTTATTCTCCAGGTTTGTTTATATCATAGTACATTTAGGCCTATCGAGTTTTTGACAGCTCCACCCTTTCTTCTGCGATTCTCTACTTATTACATGGATCTTAGACACACTTGGTGTGGAATGATCTTACGTTCAATTGGTGTAAATTTTGGAGTGTAATAACTCCAATGACTTCAATGGAGTTATTCCATTTTAAGCATACCAGCAGGACATAACAGAATCTGCCCTTCTGGATGTGGTGAGATATTTGCAAACCCAAACTTGCTAAATGTTACTCAATATTTTGTCAAATTTATGTGATGAAAGGTCTATCGCTGGTTAATATTTATGCACAAAATATTCAATAGTGGTACTTCCTTTTGATCCCCCTTACTCAATCTTTTTCAGATCACCTATAGCTGATCTTGAAAAGTGTGTTTTTCTAAAAATATGCCTCAGTACTTTCAAAATTGCTAATGATGCATCAAATGCAAAAAAGCACAGGCCAGGCATGATCACTTTGAGAGATTGCACCACAGAGAAAAGGTGATAAATTAACACGTCTTATGGTGCTTTGACATTTTTATGAAAATATCCAATGACTCCAAATTTCATTAAAACCTTATAATGATAAAAACGCCATAAGGTGGTCTTCTGACATGCCATTAATTTATAAGATTAATGTATGACAATGTATGTATAATGCACGACATGCCTTAAGCAGGTTCCTTTCTGAGTTAGTATACCAACAAGCTGGCTGTCAGCCCATCATCTTATTCTTGAAATTCCTTCCTCTACCTACATATCATCACACGTTTAAAAGGCTTGTATTAGGGGGTTGTCCCTAACAAGTACCATCATACAAACTCCTTGGCTTCTCCTTTTGCATTGGAAAAGGGCCTCACAAATATGCTAAATCGCTAAGATATCCTCCTTAAAGTCTTTCCTTTAAAACCAACCTATGCCAGGATATGAACAAAGCATGTGAAAGTGGCAGACAGCTAGGCTATGTCTACACTGGTGGGTTATTGCACAAGAATGGCCATTCTTCCACAGAGCGTCCACACTGCCCACCCGCTCTTGCGCAAGAAGATTTACAGTAAAGCGTGGTAGAAGAGGGTTTCTTGCGCAAGAGCTACGCTCTTTTCTAACAGGTATAAGCTCTCTTGTGCAAGAGGGCAGTGTGGACCTGCGGCAGGGGCTTCTTGTGCAAGAAAGCCCTATGGCTAAAATGGCCATCAGATCTTTCTTGCACAAGCGAGTGTCCACACTGCCATGGATGCTCTTGCGCAAAAGCACATCTCACGCATGGCAGTGTGGACGTGTTCTTGAGCAAGAGTTCTTGCACAAGAACCCTTGCGCAAGATGTTCTTATGCAAGAAGCCACCAGTGTAGACATAGCCCTAGTGCGGTGTGACCATCGCCTATTTCACTAACCCTAATTGTCTGTTGTGTTGTAGATCCCTCTACGTTTGTTGCATCTACTTGTCTCATCTTATATTTGGATAGGAAGATCTCTGGGGCAGGAATTCGTTCATTGAGGCTACGTCTACGCTGGCAGCTTCTTGAGCAGAACTGTTTTGCAGAAGAGTTCTTGTGCAAAAAATCGTCCACAAGAGCGCGTCCACACTGCCATGTGCTTTTGCGCAAGAGATGTGCTTTTGCGCAAGAGCAGCCATGGCAGTGTGGGCGCTCTCTTGCGCAAGAAAGCTCTGATGGCCATTTTAACCATAGGGGCTTCTTGCGCAAGAAATTCATGTTGCCTGTCTACACTGCCCTCTTGTGGAAGAGCTCTTGCGCAAGCGGGCTTATTCCTCATGGGGAGAGGAATAACTCTTCCGGAAGAAGCCCTGTTTTACAACGCTGTACTGTAAATTTACTTGTGCAAGAACGCACGTGCAGTGTAGACAGCAGGCAAGCTTTTGCACAAGAACGGCTGTTCTTGCGCAAGAAGCTGCCAGTGTAGATATAGCCAATATGTTTGTATAGAACCTACATGGAGGTGCTGATCCATGACTGGGCTCTCTAGGCAATATTGCTATTAATAAAATATATTACACAGATATCCTGAAGTGACAAAGAATCGCCAATGACACTCTGCTTCTCAACTGGCTGCTACGGTACTTAACATTAGAAGAGATCATCTCTCTTCAATAAGAAATCAGCCCAGATTCCACTTTGACAGCTGTTAAACTATAACTTCCTCTTGGGATACCCTTGGGACTAATGAGTTATTCCCTTTATAATCAAAATTGATTAAGACTTGACAGAGGTATTTTCAACTAGCATTCAGTACTTTTTAAGGAGCTGCTAAATCGACCACGGATGGTACCCCAGTAACTCCAGTACTCCATGGTGTCAGGAGGAGTAAGCAAAGTCAATGAGAGAGTTTCTCCCATTGACCTCCTGCAGTGGGGACTCTGCAGAAAGTCGACTTAAGGTACATAGACTCAACCTACGCTATTCTCATAGCTCATGGTTTCCCAACCTATGGGTCGGGACCCAAATATGGGTCGCCATTACATTTCAAAAGGGTCTCCAAGTGTCTCCACAGGTGGCTCTTAAGGAGCCATTCACACATTTGAAAAGGTAGGCTCCACAGCTGGCTTAGTCTTAAGGAACCATTCACCTGAAGTGGTATTCAACTTAATTAGTTTCACAACCTTCAGGCAGTTAAACCAATCAATTGAATTGAATACCATTTCAGTCACTCAGAGCAGAGTAGGAAAATATCCCTGGAGGTGGGCTAGGTCACCCAGAGAAGAAGCAGTGCCCAGCTCCAGTAGGTGGGGGTGAGGGCCAGGTGTCCGGGTGTCTGGTGGAGAGGTGTTAAGCCACCTTGGCTGGGGTTTCCATGGCTGGCATTGGCCAGCCAGGACTCTGCCCTAGCCGGCTTGCAGCCGCGGGGGGCCAGGGTCCCCCCACTGCCCTGGCCGGGTCTCTCGCGGCTGGCAAAATTAACTGCACCACAGGGCACTGTGTAAATCAGGGCTACTCAACATGCGGCTGGTGCCTAGCGGGGAGTGGTCTTCTCTGCAGCTGTCCCAGGGCTGCTTCCATGCCAGTGAGCTCTGCATGCCGGGCCTGGGTAGGGAGGCAGCTCAGGCCTTGTGGTGGAGCATGGGGATGGGGCTGGGACTGTGCTCTGCGGGCTGGGGGTAAGCACTGGGACTGTGTTGGGGTGGTTGCTAGGGTACGGGCTGGGACTGTGTTCGGGAGCCTGGGGGGGGGGGACAGGCTGGGACTGTGCTGGGGGAAGGGGTGCAGTGGACCCGGGGTAGAGGCTGGGACTATGTTCAGAGGAGGGGGAATTGGGTTGCAGCGGGAGAGCTGGGGGTGCCTGGTTCTGAGGAGGGGATTTGGTTGGGCAGGCGCTGGGGATGCCTGGCTCTGCAGGAGTGAGATTTGTTTTGGGGGGGGGGCACTGGGGGTGCCTGGCTCTGGCATCAGCTGGTAGAAAACCTGCCAGTCTCCAGCGGCAGCCCATGGTTGGGCAGGCCAGGGCCAGGGGGCACGGAGCAGGAGTGGGGGGAGCAGAGGTGTATAAGGGCAGGTAATGGCAGGGAGGAGAGCGCAAGTGGGGGGTGGATCTTGGGAGGAAGAGGTAGTTCAGGAGCATTTTTTTTTGTGGGGGGGACAGTGTGTGTGTGGGGCCTTGGGGCAAGAACAGCAGGGTGGGGGATCACAGGTTTGGGTGCTTGTGCCCCTCAACCCCACTTTTTGGGCACTTCTGTGATTCTGGGCTAGGAGAGCCGGGCCCACCCCAGAGCAGTGCCCAGCCAAGGGACAGCACGTGTTAAGGACCTGCAGTAAAGTGATGGCTTGGCAGGCAGGGAAGCGAGAAGAGCTTTGTCATTTGTGAACTCCACCCACAAGAGCTGGGAGCGGAGGCGTGGAGAGCCCCCTTCCCCATACGCTGAATTTGCCAGTGACCCGCCGCCTGGAACCCAGCTCTCTGCCCACTGACTTTCAGCCACTCACCCACCTGTCACTGGACCACCTCCCTTGATTTCATACGGACACAAAGTGCTGTCAAGCAACTGACGGTGCCATCCGCCCGCGGGAACGGTACCAATCCCACATGACCAAGGCAAGGCTAATCCTCACCAGCCCTCACTCTGCCCATTGGTAGCACTCAGAGGGCTTTCCCAAGGAGGCCAGCATTCTTCCCATTCTACAGCCGGGGAAACTGAGGCACAGGTGGGGGCTGCGACATGCCTGAGGTCAGACACCAGACTGAACTAGAAGCTCAGTTTCCAGTGGTTCAGGGGCTATCTACGTGGGTAACAAAGACGTGACCGCAGCACAGGCCGGCATAACCCGGCTCGCTATAATCTGGCTAATGTGGGGAACAACCACGGGGGGGGGGAGCTTCAGTCACACCCTGGCTAGCTCATGCTGTGATCAAGCTGCCCCTGCTCAAAGGAGACAGTCCTGGGAGCTGCCCGCCGGCCCACGGTGCAACCCAACTAACAGCAGTGAGTGGCAGAGACGGATACCCGGTAGCCACCCCCTGCCCCCGCTTCTCCCATCCACTCAGCCTCGACCCCAGGCGTGCTGAGCCCTCTGGGGGGAACGCTTCAGACCTAGCTAATCCACTCCCCTCACGCTGAGGCACCTCCCTAGAGGCACCACAGGGCCTGGCCCCTGGAGCCCTACAGTGTGGGAAAGAACAGGGCCTGATCTGACCCCCAGTTCAAGGGATCCACTTGAGGGAGGGGCCTGGCACCAAAATCCCACTGGTTCACAGAAAGCTACAGGACCTCTCTAGGGGGCGCTGGCTCCGGTTCAGTCCCAGGGCAGGGGGCACAGGCTGGCTCACGGATGTATGGATGGGCTGTGGGGACCCGTCCCCTCTAAGGGACACCAGCCCCATCTAACCCCCTGCGAGCAGTATAAAATCACAGAACACGAGAGCTAGAAGGGGCTTTGAGAGGTTATAGAGTCCAGACCCCTGTCCTCACAGCAGGAACAAGCACCCAGGGCCACTCAACACATGGCCATTAGCCACATGCTGCCCACAGCCCATTTGTTTGTGGCCCGCGGTGCAGTTTGGGTTTATGTGGGGATCAACATGCGGCCGGTGGGTGGGAGCCAAAACAAAAAAGTAGTCAATGTAATGGTCTTCTGTTGAGATGCATTTTAGTAGTTAAATTCCTGGATTGTCATTGCTCGTGAAAAGTGCTGTCATGTGGGTGGAAATGGGGTAAATGTTGCATTTTATTAATATCAGCAAAACTGACTTAAATGGGGCCTGTGTGTTGTGTAGTCTTGCCTTAATCTTTGTATTCATGCCCGTCAGTGAGAAAGAAGCTATTTGTGTGAATCCGGCTTCTCACATTTGCTTACAATTAAAAACAAATATCAAAATAAATTAAACGTGGAAGATGATCCTCGATACGCACTCGCCACAACAATGCCGAGGATACAACAGTTAGCAAAGCAAATGCAAGCTCAACCATCCCATTAATTTAAATTTAGGTGAAACTGTTTGGTAAAATACTACATTTTACTTGTTTTTTGAATAATGTGTATTTGTTTCTATTATTTTTTGTAACACCTGTGAGACTCCCAGGCCCAGCGTGTGACTCAGGCCCCTAAGTGAGTGTGCCCCCCAGACCTCTGAGTGTGAGACTCTCCGGCCCCTGACTGTAAGACTCTTGGCCCCTCCAGCCCAAGTGTGACTCAGGCCTTCCAGTTCCCCAGCCCCTCTAGCCCCTGAGTGTGAGTCCTCCAGCCCCTGAGTGGGGGGTTGAAGCTGGGAGCAGTTTGGGGAGGTGTGTCTTTCCCCCACCACAACTCAAATAAATGTAGTGTTATTATTTTATCATTAATGTATTTTCAGTTTTTCTATGAAATAACTACTATGAATATATAAACAGGAGGGGGCACAATTTTATATTCTTGCCTCAGGCACCAAAATTAGCTAGTTATGGCACTCAAAAGGGTCGCCAAGTGTCTCCTCCCCAGGTGGCTCTGCCCTCCCTCCTCCCCCCGTTTTTGAATTGCCTTGGGTCACCAAGTCTTCCTGAATTGTCAAAATGGGTCCCCATCTGGAAAAGGTTGGGAACCGCTGTCATAGCTGAAGTTGCATCTCCTAAATCAACTTTCTTGCGTAGGGTAGACCTGGCCTAAGAGACCCCCAAAGGCACAGTTACACTAATCCCGCAGAGTGCCAGCAAGCCTAGATGCGCACTGTATCACCCTTCTGAGAGACAGATATAGTGAATGCGTAGAGGATAATCGCTCATAAAATAGTTTGTGAGTTCACTGTGTCACTTATGGGGTTGTACATTTTAGAGGCATCCAGAAACCTTTGACTCATGTAACCTTTGTGTCTTTATGCATATTTTGCGCACGATGTTATTTGGGAGTCAACAACAGTGCCTATGCAAGTTCTTCACATTGTGTTGTTGGGTAACCACCAAGCAACATAACAATTGTTGTACATCACAACAGCACTGAAACTATTTCAAGATAAATTACCTATGCACTGCAACAGGGATGTTATTTCCCACCAACTTTTCACCCTTTCAGCTGGTATCATCCAAAAGCAACCCGGGTCAGTGAATGCATGCACTTGAGATTAGAACAGTCTTGTTAGTGGTTAATGTGGTTAGGTGGTATTTAACTCCAGGAACCAAGTAAAGAGACTTACATGCATCTTTGGTATGGGCCGATGTGGGCTGGTGCTCTTCTGTAGTGAAGACCATCCTGCCAACAAAATAGAGTCTACACTAAAAGACATTTAAACTGAGACGTTACATAAACAAGATAGAAATCTCTGGTCCGGGTTCATTAATCACAGAGTAGAATCATAGAACACTAGAACTGCAAGGGATCTCGAGAGGTCATCGAGTCCAGTCCCCTGCCCTCATGGCAGGGCCCAGTACTATCTAGACCATCCCTGACAGATGTCTATCTAACCTGCTCTTAAATATCTCCAGAGATGGAGATTCCACAGCCTCCCTAGGCAACTTATTCCAGTGTTTCACCACCCTGACGGTTAGAAAGTTTTTCCTAATGTCCAACCTTAAACTCTCTTGCTGCAGTTTAAGCCCATTGCTTCTTGTCCTATCCTCAGAGGCCAAGGAGAACAATTTTTCTCCCTCCTCGTGACACCCTTTTAGATACCTGAAAACTGCTATCATGTCCCCACTCAGTCTTCTCCTTTCCAAACTAAACAAGCCCAATTCTTTCAGTCTTCCTTCATAGGTCATGTTCCCTAGACCTTTAATCATTCTTGTTGCTCTTCTCTGGACCTTCTCCAATTTCTCCACATCTTTCTTGAAATACTCCAACTGAGGCCTAATCAGCGCAGAGTAGAGCGGAAGAATGACTTCTCGTGTCTTGCTCACAAAACACCTGTTAAAACTTCATCATCACTGATTAAAACTTTCATTGACTTTAATGGGAGCAGAGTTATACCAATCCTCAGAGTTTTCAAAAACCCACCATGTAAGGTAACAGACAGAATTCTCATGCTAACAGAAATAGCTTATTTGTCCACTAATTATTTCTTCACTTCCCCAATTATTTCTTCACTAAACTTTTCAGTTGTGCTGCAAGCCATTAAACGGCTTCCACATTACACCTCAATAGTGTTCAGCTGGCTGGGGCAAATGGAGGGATTTGAATATGAAGTTCAGCATTCAGAACAAAAAAAAAAAAAAAGATTGGGGTTATACAGTATTTTTTACAATTAAATATGTTACTCATGGCTTTATCCTAAATTCTCTTTTGAAGACAGACATATTACATTACAATGTCTTTTTCCTATGTGGATGAATGTACATGTCAATCTTTAGGATGAAAATTTAGAGAATGTAAATGCTAAAATCCCATTTTCAACTTTTAAAACAAATAATTCCACTGCCAATGTCCAAATATTTGTATTTTAGAAAACTGGAACAGCAGATGCCAATTTATAGATAACTAGAAAGTTTTGTATGTCAATAACAATGCAATTTGAGACTTATAATGTGCTGGTTTTAGATAAGATAAAATAATCAGAAATAGTCAGGCACTAACTCTAGATGGTAAGTATAACAAAATATTTTACAGTATATAATACCTACTAAGATCTTTGTTTGGTTTCTAATTTAGAACTCTGTGATAAATTAAGACTATTTAACATAGGTTTAATGGAAAATTTTCCTAAGTGCTTAAGCCCTGGTCTACAGTAGGAAGTTATTTTGAAATACACAGCAGGAAGTCCGAATTAGAGCACTCCTTCTCCAATTTCCCTTACTCATAAAATGAGGGTTACGACATTATGTCTATGTAACTGCTTGTTGCGTAGATGCAGACTAACATTAGTTATTCTGAAATACCACTGCTGTGTAGACATAGCCTTAGGGACTTGCCTCGGACTAATTTCAAGGCTTCCCAGTAGTGTGGACGCACTATTTCAAAATAGTTATTTCAGGAGTTATTTCGAAACAATTTCCTTGTGTAGACAAACCCGAAGATAATAAGGAACTCACTGAAAGCCAATGGTCTTCATGCTCCAAATCCCTGTGGGCAATTCTGAAATTCTCCCCTTTTGTGAATCTAAGGAAAAGTGTGTTCTTGTGATTAAATCATATAAGGAGATGAAGGTCCTGCTCCTAACTCTGCCATGTACTTTCTGCATGACCCCAGGCAAGTCACATCAAAGATCTTCAATTTCCATACTATACAATGGGGCAATCCTTGTTTAGCCCATGTAACTGATAGGAGGGGTGGTTATTGCAAGACTAAGTACATTAATGTTCACAAAGTGCTGGGAAAATTTCTGATGAAGATTGATAGAGATGGATATACTATTATGAGCAAGTTTGCACTTACCCAAACATCAGTTACAGTCACTCGAGCTTTTACAGCAGAGATGCATTTAATGGGCTACTCTTTTACCATATATGACAGGGTGCGACTGCTACATGTCAGAGCTGATGATGTGAGAGTGCACTTACGGCACTGCGCATTCAAAAGGTTACATTACCTAGAAATCCCCTGAAAGAGCTGCTGCAGAGGCCCCTGACCGCTTACATCAAAGGTCTCACACCATGGAGCAAGAAGCAGTTTCCTTTCCACATCACTGCAAGCTGTGGCCAGGCATCCCAAGTGACACAGCGCTGCAGTCATAACATTTGCTGATGTATCTAGCTAGAATGAAAGTTCAGGAATGGTCATTTGAAAAATTAGATTTATTTTGGCTACGAGAATTTGTGTGAAACCACAGTGCCACCATCTGGTCAAAGCCCTACACTGGTCCTTGCAAACGTTAATCTGGGTTGTCTTATTATTACTACATATTTTAGAAAAGTCTGTCTGAGTCCTTTTGTTCAAGAACTCCTCCTAAACAGTAAGAGCTAGGACCACCAAATTTGGTATATAGATTCCTCTTACCGTAAGTTAAAGCAAGCTCAGGGTTTGATGGTGCCAGGACAATGGGATGTGCCTGGTATTCATTTGTTTCGCATAAAATGGAAAAGAAGGGGTCTGGTACGATGGCTGTTATACTGCAGAATGACCACAAGGGGGCAGCAAAGGGCCAGAGATGGGGACCAGGCTAGCTATCACCTGGGCCAGTAGGGGACAGGGGTGGAGAAAGGGACAGCAATTAACTATATATTTCAGAGTTTCTGTCTGTCTGTCTGTCTGTTCCCAAGCTGTGCCAGCTGAAGTTGCAGCAGCCATGGAGAGGCGCTTCTCACCTGGCCCCAAGCTGCTGCAGTAAGAGAGGGCTGGGGTTGTCCTCTCTCCCTGGGGACATTTAAATGAAGAAAACAAAACTTATTTGAGAGTAAGACCTGAACAACACCAGGTAAATCTTCCACTTTAAATATAAACAATGTTTTTATACCTCGGGATCTCTGGTTGGTTTACATTGAAATCTGTCGCTTTCATTTTAATTATGTCCTCATTTAAAAAAAAAAAAAAAAAAAAAGTATCATTGGTTCACTATTCCATTAGTGTTCCTTCATCATCCTTATCAAACCTTTCCTGTCAGTTCCAGGACTGGCTTCACAATTGCTCCTTTTATTTAAATATCCTCGAGTGGGATTTTCAAAAGCAATAGATTTTTCAAGGGCCTCTGAAAAATGTTAATCTAGGAAAAAAAAAAAAGATTTCTACGCAGCTCTGCTGCCACAGTGATGAAGACAAGCAAGAATCAGTGATCATTTAGATTGCTGGAGACGTCAAGAGGTTATTTTATAGCAATAACTTGTACGCACGGTTGTGATTTTTTTTTTAGGTAAAAATATTTAAAAACTTAATTCTCACAAGAGGAAAATTCATCATCACTCTGGCCTGTAGATTGGTGGCTATTTACTAGACTTACCTCTGCACCACACCTGACGACAGTAACTCCGGGCCGAACACTCACACACGCACAAGCCGCACCCATGTAGATACCACGTGCCTAGCATGTGAACGGTGCTACGCCCATGCTGGCTGGTGCCGAGCAAGATGCCAGCTACACTGCTGGGCACACGCTTTCAGCATAGGGAAGTGTTGCCAACTGTCTAATTGTGCACAGCCAAAGACCTTCTCTCAGTCCCTGCCCATGAGGCAGATGGGTCAACAGATTTGCAAGGCCCCTAGGCAAGGTGGGGAGGCCCCTGGGAGGAAGGGGCGGGGCTTGGGACAGCCAACCCCCAGTGCTGGCTGGAGCACATGACCCTCCCCCTCCATCCCCAGGATCCCTCAGAGCCTCTGGAGCATGCTGTCTGGTGCTCCAATGGCAATTTAAAGAGCTTTGGCTGCCACCACTGCTACAATAATGATGCCCAGGAGCCCCAAGATCTTTTGAATCACCAGGTCCTGGGGTAGCTGCCCGCTTTGCCCTGCAGCAGGCCTGCCCTGAGGCCATATCCCTGTCCCCCACTATCTCTGAGGCCCCACGCCCCCCCTCACTCCATCCGCCCGCTCTCCTTCACTTGCTATCCCCCACCCCAGAGGATTGCGGTGCAGGGGTCAAGCTGTGAGAGGGAGTTCGGGTGTGGGAAGAAGTGTGGGGTGCAAGCTCGGGGCTGGAGTAGGGGTGCAGGAGAGGGTCAACACTTACTCTGCACCATCTGAAGACAGCGGGAATTGGGCGGTTGATTTCAATGCCATGGCGTAACCAGAGGTGGGCTGTTCATGAGCCGTGGCACCCACTTACCATCCAGGCCCTCCAACTCCACCTCAGCTTTGCGCCTGTCTCAGCCCCTGCCTTGCCCAGCCAGCCTGGCACTCTTGCTGGGAAGGAGGCTTGGGGCTCACAGGTTTGGCCTGCTCGCTCCGCCCACCCTGCACTCCTGACAAGGCCTGGCGGTGGGGCAGGGCACAGGGCTTGCCTGGCTCTGCCCATCTGGGATCCAGTCCCGGGGCTCAGGTGGGGATTTGTCCTACTTCTCCCGCCCGGCACTCTTGCTTGTAAGCCCGACCACCTGCACCCGGCTGGAGCTGGCCATGCCCCACTACACCAACCCTGCTTCCCAGATGGAGTGCCAGGCAGATCGGGGCAAGCCCCCAATCCCACTTCCCAGCTGTAGTGCCGGGGAGAGAAACAGTGCAGGCAGGGGAACAGTGCACTTTTCTTCACTCTCCCCCTCCATTTTACTAGGGCCCCTGGCCAGAGCATCTATCACCCCACAGGGCACTGGAGAGGGGGAGAGGTGGTCCCAATGGCTCCTGTCCCACCCTCCTGTTATTGCCTGTCCATCCTAAATTGGGGTGCACCCAGGTGTCCCAGTCTGCCTATGCCACTGTTTCAATGAGAGCACAGTTCAGCTCTGCCTCCTGTCTCGCTCTGACACACCCCAGAGAATTGTTACGAAGTGGTAGAGCAGGACTTCAGTCAGGGAGGAACTGGGGCATGAAATCAAGTGGTCAGCTCCTGGGTTGTATTTTATTTTGCTTTCTAACCTTACAATAGAAAGTAGCACCCTCCCTTGCCAGCCTCTCCACAGCTCTGACCACCTCCTACCCTACCAGCCCTTCCCCCCATTTAGGGAATTTGAGGGCACTCCTTCCCCCAAGTTTCATCCCACATGATAATTTTACAAATGGGGGCAGCTCCCAAGCATTGTTACAGGCTGGGGACCAATTGGCTAAGTAGCATCACAGCAGAAAAGGACCTGGGGATTATAGCGGATGAGTCAACAATGCACCCTAATATGCCATTAGCCTTCTTGGCTACAAGGGCACACTAAGAGGAGCATTGCCAGCAGATCTAAAGAAGTTATTATTCCCCTTTATTCAGCATTGCTAAGGCCACATCTGGAGTACTGCATCCAATTCTGGGGCCCCCGCTATAGAAAGCATGTGGATGCATTGGAGAGGGTCCAGCGGAGGGCAACCCAACTGATTAGGGGGCTGGAGCACATGACCTATGAGGAGAGGCTGAGGGATTTAGGTTTATTTAGTCTGCAGAAGAGAAGAATGAGGGGGGATTTGATAGCAGCCTTCAACTTCCAAAAGGGAGGTTCCAAAGAGGATGGAGAGAGGCTGTTCTCAGTAGTGACAGATGGCAGAACAAGGAGCAATGGTCTCAGGTTGCAGTGGGAGAGGTCTAGGTTGGATATTAGGAAAAACTATTTCACTAAGAGAGTGGTGAAGCACTGGGATGGGTTCCCTAGGGAGGGGGGTGGAATCTCCATCCCTAGAGGTTTTTAAGTCCTGGCTTGACAAAGCCCTAGTTGAGATGATTTAATTTGGTGTTGGTCCTGCTTTGGGCAGGGGGCTAGACTCGATGACCTCCTGAGGTCTCTTCTAGCCCTAGGATTCTATGATTCTAAGACCCACCAATGGTTGGAAGAAATAAGCAAAACAATGTGTTTAGTAACTACTTACGTGCGTGCGAAGAAAAAAGTGTTTAATAAGTACTTCAAAGCACAACTTTAACTTATTTGACAAAAATCTTAGAAAGAAAGAAAGGCCACGAGGTTTGAAAGAAAAATCCGCAAGTGGGGGGAAAAGGGCTATTAATCTGGTACTAACAGCCATTAAGAGGTTTTACAGCATAGAGAGCTTCTATGGAATGATTGTAACACTATGGTTTTTCTACCATAGAGAAAGACTCTCAACTTTAGAGTAACGATTCTTTTCCTAGACACATTTTAGAGTCTGCAGGCATTTATCTCAACTAGCTAAAGTGAGTACAACTGTCTGTTGGTAGATCAAAAAAGAAAAAGCTGGCAGTGACACTTTGAAGTACTGCCGAAAACATTCCGCATGAGTTCCATCTGGAATTTATCAATCTAAACATATTTAGGATGGCATATGTTTGTGTATTCCAACAGCTAGATAAAACTAATAATCTACCTGTCCAAAATTCAAATATACATTGTTAACAAAATTAGGCACTAATTGACTTAAACTCCCCACATTGTATCTTACATCAGTCAAAAGCTTTTCGGGCATACCTATTAGAAACAGTGGTCTACTAAGACCATGGGATTGGGTAACTTCAAGTTAGTCTGCAACAGAATTTTACCTATCAGCCAATGATCCAGAAAACCATTCTCTCAGTAAAATGGAGCGTGTTTGTCTGATGAAGCTCAATGGTTTGCAAGAACATGCCAGGGTGGTTGGTGGG
The DNA here is from genome assembly GCA_019425775.1 of Rafetus swinhoei. Taxonomy (NCBI): domain Eukaryota; kingdom Metazoa; phylum Chordata; order Testudines; family Trionychidae; genus Rafetus; species Rafetus swinhoei. Next base: position 19,882,063 of record CM033445.1, on the reverse strand, counting down.
GAGTTGTTCCTTCTTTGTCCAACAGAACAGACATCACTCTCTGTATGAAAAAAAGATCCGAATACATTTTGTTCCCATCAGTAACAATGCTAAATTTGTTGTAAATCTTGAAAGCCACGTAGTCAAGATAATTCTCCCAAGACTGAGGCAATCAAGTCTCAGACAGTGTTTTATTTATCTCTTTGCTAACCAATATTTTCTACCATCATTGAAAGTATAGGCTTTCCAGCCAACTCTATTAGGAAAGGGAGATGGCTCTGAATGCGTCAGGTTAAAGGCAAACACAGAGGCACATATTTGCTTGCATACATACTAAAGATTTATTTAAAACTAGAAGACTCACCCAGCGTTGCCTGGGTCTTTCAGGGGAGGGGTCTTGTGGTGTGCAGGATGCAGGAGTCAGGGTGGGGAGGTGAAAACGGGCTCAGGGTAGGGGGCAGGAATCAGGACAAGGGATTGGGAAGAGTGGGGAGCTCAAAATCTCTGGCTAGGTGCACTGCCGCAACCCCCACCCTGCCAAGTAACATTCCCCCTTGTTCTTACAGATATTATGGAGCACACAAAGGGAACATTTCATTTGCTGAGGTCTAATCTAGTCAGAGACCTAAACCTTCCCTTTAAACATCCAAAAGCACATTCAACCACCATTCTGCACTTGGTCAGCCTGTAGCTGAACTGCTCCTTACTGCGGTCCAAGCTGCCTGTGTACGGTTTCAAGGGCTAGGCTGGGTCACTAACGATCACTATTGGCATTTCCTTCACTTCAATTCTAATTTTCTGGTCTGGGAAAAAGTTCCAGCTTGCTGTTTTCTGAGGCGGCACGCATCGTGCAGCTTTCCCAACCATCCAACATTGATGGTTGGTGAAACGGCCCTTGTGATCCACCAGTGCCTGCAGCACCATCAAGAAATACCCCGGTGGTTAATGTGCTCCTTGGCAAGGTGGTTGGGCACCAAGATGGGGAGGTGTGTTCTATCGCTCTACCATGGTTAGGGAACCCCATCATGGCAAAGCCCTCCACTGTGGCATCCTCATTTCCCAGAGTCGCTGCCCTCTGTAGCAAAATGGTATTGATTGCTTTGGCTACTTATATCTCAGCCACCCCTACTGTAGATTTCCCCCCTCCAAATTGATTCCCCACTGAACGGTAGCTGTCTGGCATTGCACATTTCCACAGGGCAATTGCCAATCACTTCTCCACTGTCAGAGCCAATCTTCAGGGAGAGTAGAAAGCAATTCACAAAGTTCCACGAAAGTGGTCTTGTGCATTCGAAAGTTTTGCAGGCACTGCTGATCATCCTGTACTTGCAGCACTACGCAATCCCACCAGTCCGTGCTTGTCTCACGGTGCTAGATCCAGTGTTCTACTGTTTCCAGAGGATCGAATGCCAGCGGTGTTTCCAATTCGCTTAACTCAAGGGCTGGCCTGAATCGTGTGTCCATGGCATCCCAAGATTCGTCCTCTTGCTGGAGTGCCGTGCATTTGTTCTTGACAGACTCCACCATTAGGTGCACCAACATTGACATCACCACAATGCTTTGATGTGCAACAGGATTCATGAGGGGGTCTATGGTGTCTGCATTGGTAACCAGGGCCAAAAAAGGTTCAAAAAGTTTGTTTCCTGTTGATCTCAAGCAAGGGGGGAGGGAGTAGATGAGCACATTACGAGACACTGATGACATGAACTCAGAACCACCCACTGTACCATTATGTTCCCAGAATGCATCAGGAGCATAACCCAGAATGCAAAGTGACACAGGCACTCTGGGATAGCTACCCACAGTGCATTACTCTCAAAGTCAACGTCAGTCTTCTTACTGGGAATTTGCCACTTTGAATTACGTTGAATTTCCCCACACAGTGGGGATATGGACCTTTGACTTTACAGAATTGGGCATTAAGAAATCAGACTTAATAAATTCAACCTTATCTCATAGGGTACACTTGCTCCCTAGTTCAAGCTAGGGATGCAAATGTAGCCGACTGAAATTGCTAATGAAGCGGGGATTTAAATATCCCGCACTTCATTAGCATAATCTCGCCCCATACTTTGAGGAGTAACGTTAGTTCGAACCAAGGGGTTTGATTCGAACTAACGCGTCCCGGAGCACACTTCCTGGTTCTGATCACCTGGCGAGTAGAATAACGCTCGGGCGAGATTGTATAACACAGGCCACAGACCTTCAACCAGTTATTCCTATTTCTACTCCATAACTTAAGCATATCCAATATAAAAACACTCCATTTTGACTTAGATATCAAGTGATGGAGAATCCCCATAGCCCCAGGATAGTTGTTCCAATGGTTTACTACCTGTTAAAATGATGCCCTTAATTTCTAGGTGCAATCCTAATGTCCTATAGATTTTTATTCTAAAAGCTACAGTAGTGACAGGCCCCTTCCAAAAGTGCAATAGTCAAAACATCACCAGTGCTGATCAAAAGGCAATATCTATGGCATAACAGAACAGAACAATCTGGTGCAAAATGATTGCACGGTTCTTTCCCTGATTGTTTCAAATGCCCCAAGAGATCATTGGATTCTTGGCAATGTAATATCTATGTTTACCTTTCTCATTTCCTGTAGGGACTCCCACATAAGTAAAACTCATCTGCCAGGTAGCACCAGCAGCAGTGAGAGCTGAGTTCAAGAGCTAGGGGTTCCTCTCCATCCATCCAACATAGAACTGGTTCGAGCCAGTAACATGGGAAATTCACATACCACCCCAGATGCCTCTGAGAAGCAATGCAAGCATGGAGTCTGAGTGTAGAAATGAAACTTTTAATAAAAGGAAGGGAAGTAACTTGCCATTCATTTGGGAAAACACCACAGAGTTCATAAACATAAACCATGAGTCAAAGTCCCACCCGACATAGGTTGGGCAGGGTCCCTTTCTTCTCGAGTTCTTAAGTCCAACAATCTGAGCATTCCCTTCACATGTCCAACTCTTCTGTGCATCCCACTCACAGTTGTTGCCCTTGGTCAGTGCAACCCATTGTTCAGAGGTGCCACCTGCCCTGAGTGGGGGGAAGTAAAGAAGCTTCTTACTCATCTTATTCCACTGGTCATCTACCTACCTGGCTGCCCTCTGCCACCACTCTGCTGGTCACTCGTCACATCTTTCCACCACCACCCTGCTGGCAGCCAGTCACCATCTGCTGCCACCCCATGACTTCTGTCCATCAGCCTCAAGGGATTTCAGCTCCTATTGAGTCAGTTTTCTCCAAATTTCAATTGTGTTGATGTACCCCCAGATTTCTCTTGGGTGCCCCTAAGGGTTGAGGGGCACTGCCCTGGGCCACTCTGGGGTCTACCCCCCTGCCTTTGGGGAGTCCCTTATCCTGTCTTCCTGATACAGGAACCTGGCCCATCCCTGGGGCAGTCTATGTTGGCTGTCCAGCTGCTCCCAGGACTTGAACCCACACCACCCTGTTCTCTCCAGGTGAATACGCTATCCCCTAGGGTAGATGAAACACAGCTCCAACACAATTAACGTAAGATGCCTATTTAACTCTATTCTTTCAACAGTGTGGGGAACAGGTCAAACCAGTCCAGGCAGGGGAGGGTATGTAGCTTCCTAAGCAGAATAACCTTCCCTCACCCTTCCTGTCTCTTAGTGCTCTGAGAGTCGAGCCCCTACTTAGCAAGGTTCTTTCTGCTAACTTGAGCCCTTCCCTTTGGAACAATTTAGCACAGTCCCGCTTTTTTGTATACCCACAAAATTACAAACATTAGTAACCATATTTTAGCTGTTCCTGCATTTAATACAAACATAGCTGGTGTTAGGTCACCAATTAAGTTGATTTACAATGAACAAAATACCACTCCATCTGCTGACTAACACATCTAAGCAAAGCAGACGCAAACTGTATTTACATAGTGTGGCAAAGTTCTGGCCATGGCCCATGGGCCTCATGCTACTAGTGGATAATATTAGCCTCAGAGACTCATTGTGGTCCTACACACAATGCCTTTCCCCTTACAGGAGGCAGGGACCACAGTTTAGTGACCCATACTCAGCACAGGCTAGTCCATGGTTTTGGGGTAAAAACCCCTTGATAGTCCTGGTCTCCCTTCTTGGGACAGGCTCTGTGTTGGCAGGGGGGAAGGTTTGGGGGAACCCAGACCCACCACTATTCTGGGTTCTGGCCCAGGGACCCTAAAGTAGCAGCGGCAGTCAAGGTTATTTTTCCTTCCAACTTGGCAGCTTTTTCCCTGGACCACTTCCTCAAACAATCCCTCCAAAATGTCTCCCTCTGGTACCTGTTAACCAGGTTTCAGCTCACACACAGCTTCTTGTTCCTCCCTTTTCTCCTTCTAGTCCATCACTTTTTGTCTTCCCCCCTCTCCTTACCTAGGGGAGGCCTTTTAAAGCAACGCCACTGGCTGTAATTGGATGCAGGTGTTGAGTGACTTGCCTGCGGGAGCAATCTAGTTAATTAGCCCCAGGTGTTTTCCTGCCTTCATTTTATTGCAGCAGGCTCTAGTAGTTTACTCTGGAAAGAGAAAACCACTTATCCAGTGCCCTGTATACCTGCCTCCACCAGAGCGTGGCAGGCTGCTGGCTTAGGTCTGTCACAATAGACACACCAGAGTCTCTGCCCCCTTCCAGCTAACTGTAAGAAAAGCATTTATTCAGCTCCTGCTCATCTCAGTTTTAGTACATTCACTCTTTTTGAATTCTGCAGGTCCTTTTATACGTACGAATTCTTAAGAAACTGCCTTTAAAACTTCAGGAGAATTTTAGCAGATGTTACAGTGTCTTAATCTCAAATGTGTTTTTCCATAAACGAGGGTTACTTTTCAGACTCCTCAAAAATTCTATGTTTCCATTGTTATTTTTGATGTAAAATATTTACCCACAGCTATTGTACAAAAACAGTAGTTACTGCTTTCAATATCTGCCCACCATCATATTTTCAACATGGCATGGTCCAGAAAAATGAGTGAAACCCCAAGAATAATGTTTTGCATCAAAAAAATTAATGATCAGGAGACCAGCTGAGAGTAATTGAGCTGAGTGTACAGTACTGGAAAGCAAGCCAAAATATTTTAAACATTGAGGAGCTGGCTGAAATCCACGGATTTTTTTAAAGTTTATTGACTATATAGGTGCATCTACACTGCAGGGCTTAACTTGAAATAAGCTACGCAAATTGAGCTAAGTCAATTGCGTATCTTATTTCAAAATAGCTCATTTTGAAACAGGAAGCGTCTACACAGCACTTATTTTGAAATAGAGCACTCTTCCTCTGACATCCCTTATTCCTCCTACAATGAGGGTCGCAGGAGTCGGAGTAAGAAGTCCCCGAGCTTGACAGTATTCTGACACTATTTTGAAATAACTGCCTGCTGTGTAGACGCGAATTAAGTTATTTCGGAATAGCGCTAGTTATTTCGAAACAGTGTTGCAGGGTAGACGAACGCTATGTTGTTTATTTCTACTTAGCACATTAAGAAGTGTACTTTGGTAGTGCACTTCGTAAAAGCAATTTAGTCTTAGGAGACCTTGTTCTGTCTGTCTGCTGTTTTGTCATGCACCGTTTGTTTCTTACCAGCCAAGAACCAAATATAAAACCCAGTAAGATATTCAGAGATCAATGTATCATTGATAATCATTCATCTCCTGGATACTGCATTTAGCAATGGAACAGAGAATTGTAACAGATTTTCTAGTATGTTCCTTCCCTTTCAAACACTTGAATTTATACATCCAAGCATCTAGTTATAATTTACTGGAGCATTTGTTGCTTCTACAAGTACAGGTTTAGCCTGCAGCAAAAACAATGACTAATAGCTGTGATGGTACATTCCAATTAGTCACCACAAAATACCGCTGCACTTAACACTTGGTACTTAGGTTTCAGTTAATTCAAATGGGAAATGTTAACACCACATGTTACCAGGAAGGGGGGAAAAGAGACATTTTCTGATGACTGCAGGAAAGGTTTGCAGTTATATCATGGAGAACAATTTACTTTTCCGTATGTATCAGATAGTCCTGAAAAAGCAGGTAATCTTAGAATCATAGAATCCTAGGACTGGAAGAGACATCAGGAGTCATCGAGTCCAGCCTCCTGCCCAAAGCAGGACCAATCCCAAGTAAGTCATCCCAGCCAGGGCTTTGTCAAGCCGAGACTTAAAAACCTCTAGGGATGGAGATTCCACCACCTCCCTAGGGAACCCATTCCAGTGCTTCACCACCCTACTAGTGAAAGTTTTTCCTAATATCCAACCTACACCTCCCCCACTGTAACTTGAAACCATTGCCCCTTATTCTGCCATCCGTCAATACTGAGAACAGCCTCTCTCCATCCTATTTGGAACCTCCCTTTTGGAAGTTGAAGACTGCTATCCAATCCCCCCTCACTCTTCTCATCTGCAGACTAAATAAACCAAATTCCTCAGCTTCTCCTCATAGCTCATGGGCTCTAGCCCCCTAATCATTTTGGTTGCCCTCCTCTGGATCCTCTCCAATGTGTCCACATCCTTTCTATATTGGGGGGGCCCAGAATTGGATGCAATACTCCAGATGTGGCTTCACCAGTGCAGAATAAAGGGGAATAATCACTTCTCTAGATCTGCTGTCAATGCTCCTCCTAATGCACCCTAATATGTCATTCGCCTTCTTGGCTACAAGGGCACACTTGTCTTCCAGACAAGAAAAAAACTTAAACCACCCATGGTCCTGCAGCACCTTGGAGATAAACAAAAAATTTAGATAGTGTCATGAGCTTTCCAGACAAGAGACGAGTATGTGGAACGCTGAAATCACCTGGGAGGCTGAAGAACTGGGATGCAAAGATTCTATTCCTTTTCCTTGGCTGGACTAGGAAATGCCAGTGTCTCAGCCTACCCTCAGATAGCAGGGTTGAACCTCACCTGCAAAACACGGTGTGTTTGTCAGCGTGGGGGGGCATTCAAATGCTTGGCTTCAAGAGCTCACACACTGAGTGTCTAGACTGGCAAGATTTTGCGCAAAAGCAGCTGCTTTTGCGCAAAAACTTGCCAGCTGTCTACACTGGCCGCTTGAATTTGCGCAAGAGCACTGACTTTGTAATGTACAAAATCAGTGCTTCTTGCGCAAATACTTTGACGCTCCCGCTCGGGAAAAAGCCCTCTTGCGCAAGTGTTCTTGCGCAAGAGGGCCAGTGTAGACAGGGAAGGAATTTTTTGCGTAAGAAAGCCCCGATGGCGAAAATGGCCACCGGAGCTTTCTTGCGCAAAATTGCGTCTATACTGGCCACGGATGCTTTTGCGCAAAAGCACTTTTTGTGCAAAAGCATCCGTGCCAATCTAGAGGCTCTTTTGCGGAAATACTTTTAACGGAAAAACTTTTCCGTTAAAAGTATTTCCGCAAAATCATGCCAGTCTAGACGCAGCCATAGAGAAAGCTAACGCCTGGCAGCATGCTGAACGGCCCTGAAAGAGTTAACTGGAAGTCTCATAACACCCCAAAGCAGTTACAGTTCTGTACCACTTCCAGTTTATTATTAATGGCAAGTCCCTGTGCTCTTTGGTCCAACCGACAAGACGACAACATGACAGAACAAACTGCAATCAAAAGCCATACATCAAAATTAAGAGAAATGCAATAGCTTGGGCCTGCGTGTGTAGGCCTGAGGTAACATAAGGTATTTAGCAATTAAAAATTCAAAAGATGTATAAAACCACTCTCACCCACACAGGGTCAGGATTAAAGTGTTCTTACAAATAGATGTATGAATCTTGGAAGTAACGTCTGTATCGCTGGCTTTATCATGCTAAGGGGCTTTCTCTTGAACTACCAAAGCAAATCCCTATAACAGTTTCCGTAACCCCTTCCATTAGTCTAACTGGTGCAATAGTCATACAGACTTTTTTATTTAATTTCAAATCTGACTGGAATGTGTTGAGTTCAAGATACTGCTCAGCCAGTTTTAACCCTATGATTCTAAGAACTCAAATTCCATCCTGTTTAGGTGCTTGAGCAGGAAGTAGAGAGGACAGAAATAGCTGCTCATTCCAAAAAAAAGCTATCTTTGTTCATTAAAACGCACGTTGACTTACTCTCTTCCTGAATATATTATCCTAAATCTGAATGTAAATGAGAACTGTATAAATAGAATTGGGCATGAACTGACATTAGGCTGGTAATATTTTTGCAGGGGGGGAGCAAGGGGGAAGTTGTTGTTAAAGGAGTTAAAGTCTAACATCTGTTTTTAATTCTACCAGTTTTTTTTGTTGTTGTTGTTTATTCCTACAGGCTTTCAAGACATAATTCAACACTGCTAATTAAAGCTGACAAGTTTTGTTCATTGTGATGCTTTCTTATATCCCTGCAAGCCACTTTCTCTTGTCATGGCTGTCATTGGAGGTGACATGGCTTCTTGACAGAGGGGTGACATGGAGCTCAAGTCCTGCCAGAAAGCATTGGAAGAGTTTCACCTTGCCCCCCGTCAGGGAAAAGCAATGGAGGTTAGTGACCACTGCGCTGCCCTCAAGCCTTCCCCTCCAGTCCGAATCCAAGTCTAGTGATTTCCTGCCATAGCTAAAAATACAAATCCGTGGCAACAGCACTGAACACATCCACTGATCGTGACTGCAATGTCTGCTCAATAGCAACTCTCCAGTTATACATGAGATATACAACCACATTTTCGAGTTCCACAGTAACCAGCCTACAGTACCCTAAAGAAAGTTGCAACTCACAGCTACGTAAAACAGCATGGAGTCAGCTCAGTGGAGTAACTGTACTCACGCCTGTACACACATGTATTTGCCGGATCATGTCGTGGCATAACTGAAGTAAAATGGAATACTACATGAAACAAAGACTACGTCTACACTACAGGCTCCTTTCGAAAGGAGGTTTTTTCGGAAGAGATCTTCCGAAAAAAATTCTTCCAAAAGAACGTGTCCACACACAAAAGTGCATCAAAAAAGCGATCTCCTTTTGCGAAAGAGCGCGTCCAGGGTGATTGGGTGCTCTTTCGCATAAAAGGCCACCTGGAACCACTTCAGCCAGAGCTTTAGGTCACCAGTTGCTTCCAAGTGATGGTGCCGGAGCCTTGCAGAGACACGCGTTTAAAGGGACCTCCCTGGACAGCCGTTTCTCTGCTTCTGCTGCATGCTTGCTACCTCATAGAATCATAGAACCATAGAGCTGGAAGAGACCTCAGAAGATCATCAAGTCCAGCCCCCTGCTCTAGGCAGGACCAATCCCAACTAAATCAACCCAGCCAGGGCTTTATCAAGCCGAGACTTAAACAGGTCTAGGGATGGAGACTCCACTACTTCCCTAGGGAACCCATTCCAGTGCTTCACCACTCTCCTAGTGAAATAGTTTTTCCTAATAGCCAATGTCTTCAAGGGACAGCAAAGTTCTCGCAGTGCCTGCTGTGGTTGCCCCACTCTTTTGGAGGTCACAGCTTTGTTCTTGGCCCCACACGGCCATGCTGCAATTTCTGTAGCACTTTGTGCCAGCTGCCTTCCTGGTCCTGCATGACCTGGACCCTGAGCTTGTTCTGGGGACCTTCTTTGTGGCTGCAGGAGCTATACTCTGGCAACCCCACCCCACAGTGGAGAGGCGTTTTTGGAGCTGGACACCAGATCCGACTGGTGGGACCGGATGGTCATGGAGTGGTGAGACGACCAGCAGTGGCTCCAAAACTTCCACATGTGGAAGTCCACCTTTTTTGGAGTTGCGTGCCTGGCTCACCCTCACCCTCAGGAGACGCAACACCCACCTGCGGCCCGCCACCCCCTGGAAAAGAGGGTCGCAATCACCATCTGGAAGCTCGCCATCACCGACAGCTACTGGTTGTTGGGCAAACAGTTTGGGGTGGGGAAGTCCACCGTTGGGGCCTTCCTCATGGAGGTAAGGCACTCTGGGGCTTCAGTCCCTGCATGGGGGGGGGGGAGGGGAGTCCTGGAAAAGAGAGACCCTCAAGAAACAGGGGTTGGGAGCTGTGGGAGGTAGAGTGGGGTTGGGGGGGGAAGCCCCATCCCGGGAGGGTTGTGCCATCCTGCCCTCACACAGCCCTCCCGAACTGCGCTGGAGCCATAGATGGGACCCACATACCCATCCGCTCACCTGAGCATCGAGCGGCCCAATATATTAATAGGAAGGGCTACTTCCCCATGGTGCTACAGGCTCTGGTCGACCACCATAGACAGTTCACGGATATTTGTGTCGGGTGGCCAGGCAGGGCACACGATGCCCGGATTTTTCTCAACTAGAGCCTCTACGGAAAGCTGGAGGTGGGCACATTATTCTCCCGCTGGGACTTTGCGATTGGGGACGTGCAGATGCCATTGTGCATCATGGGGGATGCAGCCTACCGCCAATGCCAGGGGGCTAATGACGCTGTACACCGGACACCTGGACCCCAGCAGGTTGTATATTATAATAATTGTATATTTTGTATATTACATAAAGAGCATCCATAACCATTAGGATGCTTTAAAGAAGTAACAATGGGCATGGGGCACTGGGCACTGGGGATTTAATTCGAAATAACTCCCCTTATTTCGAAATAACAAGGCAAGCATCACACTACCACGCCTGTTATTTTGAAATAATGGGCTTGTTATTTCAAAATAACTACTCCTGCTTAGGAAGAGGAATAAGCTTATTTCAAAATGTTTTTTTCAGGAGTTATTTCAAAATAACCTGGTAGCATAGAAATAGCCAATGACTAAATACATGAAATAATATGAAAGTGACTGCTAATTGGAATCCCATCTTTTCAGATACAAATAAAACTGTATAAAGACCACACTTATAGCTCAGTGCACAAAACTAGTGTGGCAGCTATGCAAATCTGGCTTTCACGCAGGAAAAGTGAAATGCCTATATATGAAAAGTTCACGTGTGATCTCCGAAAGGAGCCTACAGCAGGAAAAGTTCCAATTTTATTGGGGAAGGGAGAGTAGATCATTTCAGGTTCAACCAAAACAGTTCACTTTTTCTGCGCTGGAGAATTCTTAGTGCTTGTCAGTAAAAGGGCACATGAATTGTTTAGAACATAATGCAACCTGAATAAAAGGGTTGCTACAAACTCCCTCAGTCATCGAAACAAATACCTTTCCCCACATTAACAGCACACAGTTAGATAGCAATGTTTACAGAACAGGTAAGTGACATTTTTCGCACAAATAATTTTATTTGCTGCACAATATAGCTTCAGGGTGACTGAAATGATTTCTGAATTCTGGTTCAAGTCAGCACCGTTTCAAAAATGAAAAAAAAAATGGAAAAAAGTCTAAATGAAACATTTCAACTTAATTTAGAAATTACATTTCATTCGAAAATACAGCTCAATTTTAAAAGTGAGTAATATTCTCCGCGCCCCCCCCCCCCCAACTGAAATTAAGTTAAACGGAAAGAATTTTAAAAAAAAATCAGTCTCTAGGTGACCCAAAAAATATATATATATATTTAGTTTTTGTAGTTTGCCCTCCCCCATTGAAACACCAATTCAAGACGTAAGAGTATAATTTTGGATGTGGTTTGTTCATAACAGAAGCCACCAACGGGTCCATTTCCTATTAATGACAGCAAAATTATTTTGCATTTGTCTCCTGCTTTCCATCACCATTTCTAGTACTGGTGCCACTTTTCCATAGTAACTGAGCTGAAGGGTAAAGTTATTTTTGCAGCTGCCACTTCTTCCTTCTCCTGAAAATGAGAAAAGAAAAGCTCCTTCCTTTTTCTTTGCTTCCTCACACTGATAGCCTGATTTTTGTACAGTCTTCTGTGGCCCCAGGACTAAGAGATGTCATTACCTATTAATGTTACATTCCTTAGGTCCACAGGCGAAAAAAATATAAGATGACTTTTTAAAAAAAAAAAGTACATTACTCTGCCACTTTTAGACACTGGGAGGCTCTGAATTATTTTTTCATAAGAAGAGTTTTAGTGCTCCTGTAAAAGCCTTACTTTCCTTTTAAGGACTGTAAATTATCAAGAGATTTTTTGTGGGCTTCTATTTTATTCTCTCCCTTCCTTGCTAGTGCAGCTCAGGACAACTCTAAGCAGCCTTCAAGCAAAGCCAATGAATAAAGGCCAACGTGGTGACCTCACAGGGAAAGTAAATGAAGAGCAACTGGCCACTGGTTAAGGAGCAAAAGGGCACTTTCTAACCTCCCTGAGAGCAGATACCTATCGCCTATCAGCCAGCCCCAATGAACACAGCTTGGTGAGTGGCATTCCTCAAAGCGTAACCTCAGGAGCCATAGTACAATGCACTGCAAATGGACAGTGTGGTGTTCTGAAGACAAATAAGAGATAGGACGGTTGTGATTAGAGTCCTAAAGATTTTGTGTTACTGCCCATTAATACAAGAGTGTTACAACTGAAGTAGAATCCCTGAGGGTATGTCTATACAGCAAAATTATTTCAAAATAACAGTTATTTTGAAATACCTTCCCTAGCGTCTACACAGACATTCAGTTATTTCGAAATTAATTCAAAATAGCGGAGGGCTTATTTTGAAATTGGTAAACCTCATTCCACAAGGAATAGTGCCAATTTCGAAATTGCTATTTCGAAATAAGCGCTGTGTAGATGCTTATTTCGAAATAGGGGGCCTCCAGCCCTTCCCAGGGGGCCGTGCTGGCTGCCCTGGCCACATGGTAACTTCTGACCTGATGCCCTGCCGGAACTGGTTCCAACCAGCCTTAAATGCGATTCAACATCCACTCAGTGTGGACATGCTATTTTGAAATAGAAAAGCTCTATTTCGAAATGCATTTTGTGTGTAGATGCGTTATTTCGAAATAAGCTATTTCGAATTAACTATTTCAAAATTAGATATTTCGAAATAATGCTGTAGTGTAGACATACCCTCAAAGAACAGAGATCTGTCTTGGAGATTTAAAATGCATCAACTTTACTGTAACTGGAATGTGGCTTTAAAAAAAACTATTCAATCTGCAGCTAGCAACAGAACTCCAGCAAAGAGCATTTTTGTTCTGGCAGTGCTTCAGGGATGCAATTGCTCTTCATTTCCTGCCTTAAATGTTGAGCTGCCTCATTTAAATGCATCTTGCGTAGCACCCATGCTCACTTCTGGATCGCTAAGAAATCGGCCCAGTTTGAAAATGTCAGGATCTGGTTAGCAATTCAAATGACCACGGTGGTAATTACGCTTTTTCATGTTCCAGCATGTTGCCCTGCATCAAAACTGACACAAATGCCTGGTTTTATAAGATCACAGTATGGAAATTAACGTCCCAAATGCTATGAAAATGTACTAGTAAGAGATTAATAACTGCTCTTCTAGGAAGAAAGATGGCTCTTTTCAACCCCTATAGCTAAACAGAAACCCCTCTGATAGCATCTCTCCTTGAGGAGAACTGAGTTATAGGATCACTCACAAGGCATAATCATTTCTGTCAGCATCAGTCACAATATTGGAGAGAAGAATGGGGTGGGGTAAAAGAAGCTCAAAAAGAAGAGAATAAAATAGTGCAATTGTATCGATAAGTTCAGAGAGAGAGAGAGAGAGAGAGATTACTGGAAGCTTCTCCTCCAGCATTTTGTTCCCTCTTCCCACTCAGGAGAGGGAAATGTATTTCAAGGGTTTTACTGTGATCGTGCAGTGGAGGAACTCTGTGTTTAGGGAGCGACGCATCCTGAGCAATGCACTAGGCTGTACCATCCAAAGTGTCCATGTTTCCTACAGGGTGATCTCTAGTGGTCTAGCTACCACCAGCTTCACGAGAAAGACAACAGGAGTCAAAATAGATTTATTTATGGTCTCAGGGAAAACTAAGAAGTTAGCATCAATCGATGCATTCCCAACCAGAAAACAATACTCACTTCTTGGTAATCCTCATCCAGGGGCAGCCCGTGACTATAGGCAGACTCGGCCATCGCCTAGGACGCCGCTTTCAATGGCGCCCGATGATGACATCACGGGGCGTCCGGGGCACCCGATGATGACGTTATTCCATTGACAGCCATGCAGGCGGGGGTGCCAGCTGCCGCAGCCCACCTCAGACCACTCCTGTCCTCATCTCCCACAATGTGTCAGCCTGGGTTCCTCCAGCACGGCATTGGGTCATTGAATTATTCCCAGCGATGATTTGGTTATGTATTGACTTCCAAGCAATGCTCAAATCTATAAACCAAAAGATGGCTACAAGGAGAGTGGCTATCTGAATAGGATGTGGTTATTTGGAGCATTTATTGTCCTGACTGTGTGGAAAATGAAGCAGAAGAATTCATAGAATCATAGAATACTAGGACAGGAAGGGACCTCGAGAGGTCATTGAGTCCAGTCCCCTGCCCTCATGGCAGGACCAAATACAGTCTAGACCACCCCTGATAGACATTTATCTAACCTACTCTTAAATATCTCCGGAGATGGGGATTCCACAACCTCCTGGGCAATTTATTCCAGTGTCTGACTACCCTGACAGTTAGGAACTTTTTCCTAATGTCCAACCTAAACCTCCCTTGCTGCAGTTTAAGCCCATTGCTTCTTGTTCTATCCTCAGAGGCCAAGATGAACAAGTTTCTCTCCTCTTCCTTATGACACCCTTTTAGATATCTAAAACTGCTATCATGTCCCCCTCAATCTTCTCTTTTCTAAACTAAACAAACCCAATTCCTTCAGCCTTCCCTCATAGGTCATGTTCTCTAGACCTTTAATCATTCTCATTGCTCTTCTCTGGACTCTCTCCAATTTCTCCACATCTTTCTTGAAAAGCGGTGCCCAGAACTGGACACAATACTCCAACTGAGGCCTAACCAGCGCAGAGTAGAGCGGAAGAATGACTTCTCGTGTCTTGCTCACAACACACCTGTTAATGCATCCCAAAATCATGTTTGCTTTTTGCAACAGCATCACACTGCTGACTCATATTCAACTTGTGGTCCACTATAACCCCTAGATCCCTTTCTGCTGTACTCCTTCCTAGACAGTCGCTTCCCATTCTGTATGTATGAAACTGATTGTTCCTTCCTAAGTGGAGCACTTTGCATTTGTCTTTATTAAACTTCATCCTATTTACCTCAGACCATTTCTCCAATTTGTCCAGGTCATTTTGAATTATTACCCTATCCTCCAGATTAGTCGCAACCCCTCCCAGCTTGGTATCATCTGCAAACTTAATAAGCGTACTTTCTACACCAATATCTAAATCGTTGATGAAGATATTGAACAGAGCCAGTCCCAAAACAGACCCCTGCGGACACCTGGAATCCATTTCTGAAAGGAGGAAGGGAAAACTCAGATTAATTCTTCAAAACAAGGGAGAGAAGTACATTTGCCCTTATCTAGTACATTTGTTTTAAAGAAGCTGGAATTCTGCATTCTCTTTTGCTGTTTACATGGAGACGTGGAAATTATTTAAGCATGCAATTATTTGTCAAACTTGAGGCTATATCTACACTGCGGGGTTAACTCCGCCACGTCCAAGGAACGTGTTTGCTCGTCTGCTTTTTTTGCAGAAGAGCAAACGTGCTATTTCAGGGAGCCCTGTATACCTCATTCCACAAGGAATAAGGGCTTCGCTGAAAGAAGAGGCTTTTCCACCATTTGGCGCCCCGTCTAGACTGGGCCACATGGCGGAAAAGCCTCTTCCGGAAAAGCGATCGGAAAAAGCTACGCAAATTGTGGAGCGCAATTTGCATAGCTTTTTCTGACCCAAGGACTGTAGTGTAGACCTAGTCTAAGGGATAGAGCCTCCTAAAATTATAAAACAAGGGGAATGTCCATTATAATTTACTGAACAGTGTTGATTGAATTATTTATTGTTGTTAGTGGCTGAACTGTCACACTGACTTCCATAAAAAAAGATGATTTCCCCATTGCAGTCCTCATAAGGTAGATTAAACATGAGGTATACCAGCATGTAAGGATCAGTGATTCACAGCCGGCTTCTTTGCAGGTAATCTTCTGAAAGTTCTACCTCAGACGGGGCACAGAAGAAGTAGTGCAGAAAAAGCAAAGCCATTAGGAATTAGACACAGCATCTGAAAATTCACGTTTAAATGGATGATTTCACACAGGTTAAAATTAAATTACCTTATAAAAGGGGCGGGCAAATACTGGCTTGCAGCCTGGATCCAGCCCGCCAGGGTTAGCCCCTGGTGTGCTGCCATTGCTATATCTACCTATGCCTCTGCAGGGACGGGTGACTGCAGCCCCTGTTGGCCATGGATCACCATTCCCAGCCAATGGGAGCTGCAGGAAACAGTGTCCCAGTCTGTGCTGCTTCCTGCAGCTCCTATTGGCAGGGAATGGCAATTTGCTGCCAATGGGAGCTGCAATTGCTAGTACCTGTGGAGGGGCAGGTTGGGATTAGTTGGGATTGGTCCTGCCTTGGGCAGGGGGCTGGACTCGAAGACCTTCTGAGGTCTCTTCCAGGCCTAGGATTCTATTATTCTAAATATGGGAGCAGCTTGCCAGGGGCTAACCCTGGGGCACCGCCTCCATTTGATTGCCCACCTCTGCCTTATAAGCACATTCAAATAGGCATGCAAGAGTGATTGCAAAGGGGCTTTCAGACTGCTCAGAAAAGGCCTGATTGAGGTCACTTGCACCAGTTTCATTTAAGTGCGCGCAGACTGAACTGGGCTATACATTCAAAAGGGCATTTCCAATAGGCACAGTATTCTTCACTTTTGACCCTAAACTAATACACATTGGCTATGTCTACACTGGCAGCTTCTTGCACAAGAACTCTTCCAGAAGAGAGCGTCTACACTGGCATGCGCTTTTGCGCAAGAGCATCCGTGCCAGTGTAGATGCTCTCTTTCGCAAGAAAGCTCTGATGGCCATTTTAACCATAGGGCTTTCTTGCGCAAGAAATTCATGTTGCCTGTCTACACTGGCCTCTTGCACAAGAACAGTTGCGCAAAAGGGCTTATTCCTGAGCGGGAGCATCAGAGTTCTGGCACGAGAAGCCCTGATTTCATACATTAGAACGTCAGTTTACTTGCACAAGAACACGCGGCCAGTGTAGACAGGCAGCAAGTTTTTGCGCAAGAGCGGCCGCTTTTGCGCAAGATCGCGCCAGTGTAGACACAGCCACTGATTGCTGAGTCCCCACTCCAGAGATGGCTGGAAAGAGACACGGCAGAGTTTATAGCAAGCCTCACAGTCTTCCCAGTTTTTATCACCAAGCCAGTCCTTAGGTGGAATTTAGATTAAGACCGACAACTGTGATTTGGCATGCTTGACTAGAAAGGGAAACTAACCCTTGACTTACAAGAGTCTCTTCTGCTTCAAAGGTCTTTAATGCAAGCAAATGCCCCCAGAAATCAAGTAAGGACCCTCACACTGTACCAAGTTCAGTAAGGACTGCTAACACGCAAAGTATTCGAAAAACTATCATTGTAGGACTCCAAAAGTAGAAGAAAAAGAGAAGGCTCTGAATAAAAGACATTTCTATCAAAAGGAAAGAGAGGTGCTCAGGCTTAGACTGAGTGCTTTGAGTAGGGGCCATTTTTTGTTCTGGATTTGTACCGCACCTAGCACAATGGGATCCTGGTCCACATCTGGGCTTCTACGCACTAACACAATACAAACAAACAATAATAATAAAGGTCAAGAGGAAAACTGGGTTCCCACTGGGTGACCATGTTTTAATAATTTACAGCAAGTATAAGGCGTTTACGTGCCTGACAATAGTGCAATCAAATCTGAACTTGACTTTTTAAAGCTACAGAGAGCCTGAGCATGTCTGATTAAAATTACACCTGCATTACTGAGATCACAAGTCCTCTCCTTTGAACATTAGCAAATACAGCCTCAGGACATTTCATCACACAAAATAATGAGCGTATGAGTTCAAAAGGCACGCAACAATAAATGTATTGAATTAATATAGTCCTAGATTTACAGAGTCATTTGACTTTTGCAAGATCCATTGTTGTTCTTGTCACTGATCCATCTACACAGACATAATAGGCAGTGCTTTTGAGCTAGTCAACATCAGATTTCTATCCAAGTATTACACAGGCTAAATATCGGAAAACAGCTTTGTTCTTTTAAAAACCAGGATTTGCTCTAATTTTAAAATAATAAAAAGTACTTTTGGAATTCAGTCAAACAATGAAAATTATGGATCCTCATCATTATGGATTATCTGGATTATTATTAGTCCCTCCCTAGGCAATACGAAAACAAGATAGTCAGCACAACTGGATTGTCATTCCAGATTCTTTCTTCTTCTTAAACCTTTGTACTCCGAGTGGAGCACAGGTCATCTACAAGTCTCCTCCACTTCACTCTCTTGAGACACTCTAGATAGCCGAATTCCAGATACTTTATGTTATTTTATTTAGCAAGTCGCAACCTCTCGGTCTCAATTTTCTCATATGTAATAAGATAAAATAAATTACGTGCTTGATGCAGGAATAACTGAGGACGTTTTTCGGTCTGTGAGCAGCCTAGAAGTAGATCACAATGGCGATGGCCTTAAAAATATATCCATCTATAGGAATACTACCCAATAGACACAGGTGCTGTGAAACCTGGGCTAAGGTGTCCATGGGAAGTATTTTAATTGTCATTAGTTTTCTGCAAGCATCTCCACTTCTCTGTATGCCCCCTCTACTCCCTCCCTGAAGACAGAATTCTACCCCCTCACGCATTCAGTCTCTAGTTCTTCCACTTCTTGTAAAAAAAAAAAAAAAACACGATAGTACACGCACAAATTATACAAAGCACTACAATGAAATACTGAGTCTTGATTTTTAAAGAAGCCCTTTGGAAACTCGAGCTTAGCACATTTCACTGTGTTGCTATTAGTCCGTGTACAGCAGCAGCTAAATTCCTAGCAATGGGCTTGTCCCAGGAAAACAGTGTGTACACGGCACACACTTCGATAGGAATAAAATGGCAGTTTCCTGGCAGGAAGCCTGACTAGCCTCTCCCCTCAGGAGGAATTTATGTCAACAGAAACTTCGGCCTCGTGCAGTATGCTCAGGCAGGCATTAGCTCTGGTGCCCTGTCCATCTCATGGTCTTTCCAATTAGAATGGGCTAAAATTTTTGCAATTCATTCCTTTTCTTCCTGCTGAGATGCAGCCTTTAAAATAGTCACAGATGTCATTTTATCCTTCAACGTTCAGTCTTTCCCACATCACTGAAATGAAAAATGCAGTCTTTTTAGTTTACTGATTTCCAGTAATTTCCCAAGGCATTTATTTTTTCTGTGATAACATGGGGGAGAAAGAGAAAGGAGAACAAATGAAAATGGAGGGGGAAGGAAATAAAGTCGGGGGAGAATTGAAACCAAAAATGGTCAATACAATGTTTTGCACACCCTTGGAGTAAATGAAAAATCCTTGGGATTCTTCAAACATTTGAGTTAAGCACCTAAGAGCCCGGCTGAATTGGGCCTTTAGAGTGTAGTTATCACAGGCTGCTGCCTCGTCCTGTCAATCTCAATGATTGTAAAACTGACAATCCACTGTACAGGACAGTGCTTCTTCTGCTGGACTTGATTAATAGCTCCAGACAAAATGGATGGAGTAGGCACATCCATCTTTTTATGTAGACGGTGATATTTAGACCAAGAGTAAGAGGTCAGCCCAGCAGAATTTCTACACTGCATATTACGCTCTCTCACAATAGACTTTACTGTTTTCCAAGATCTGTACCTCAATTTCTCAGCTTTTCTTCAGCACCTTTTTTCGTAAACATACCATGGAAAACTTGAACCAGTTAAATTATTCATAAGTAGTCATTTTTGAGTGTAAAGCCAATAGATCCAGGTCGTCAGCAAGTGGGATTGAACCTATGACCTTAGGGGCTAAAGCCATGAGCCAGAAATGTATGAGCTAAAAGACAATTTATTCTCAACGAATGCTGTAGAGCAGACTTCATTCTGCCTTCTCAGTGACCTCACTGCCTCTGGGTTACATATGTATGATGAAAGGCTGTTTTCTAATGCAGACTCTCACACGGGCTGAATTAAGGTTGCATAGTAATGTTTATTCTGGCATTTCGCAGTTTGAGAGCACTAGATTCTGCAACCTTTTAATCTGTTTTAATCCTTAATTTTGTATTCCCTGCTATTGAATGATTTAATTTGTTGGTGCGAGGAACCTTAAGTAACATTAAAGAACTTTTTGCATGTGTGTGTGTGTGTGTGTGTGTGTGTGTGTGTGTGTAATTTAGTTAGATTTTACTTGGAAAATAAAACTCAAAACAGCACAAGACCTCAAGAGAGCATGGGTCTGTCCCAACTCTGCCACAGAATGACTCTGTGACCTTGTGCTCGTCACTTAGTCTCCCTGTGCCTCCAGTGTGCCATTTGTCAAGCGTGGATACTTTTATTTCCTCTCCCACACCCGTTGTCTCAGACTGCTGTGTAGACTGTAAACTATTTGGGGGAAGGGCTATCTAATCTCAGTCACAGCCTCCAAGCACTGCCATTATAATAAATAAATAGATAATGCAGGAGAATGTGACCCTGACTTCTCTGCAAAGCATGCATGTCCTTGATCAAGCGTGTCTCATGAGGTCAGTGCGCCTCAGAAAACAAACCTAGCAGCTAGTCACTCAACATGTTTTTACTCTACCACATGACCATCAGCAATTATTTTTTATCATATTGGCACTAACAAACTCTGAAAATAATCTCCTTATGTCACAAAGTAAAAGCCTCATTTTACCCGACACTGATCTGATTACTGCATAAATACAGCTAATCAATGTAATTACACATTTCAAAGTGCGTGCTGCGGCTCCACAGATCAGCACAGATAATATTTCCTTATGTGCCAGCTGCATTTTACACTTGCTAAGTCACCGTTTTTTCCCTATACAGTTATTTCCAGCTTTAAAACATTGTATTTAAATTCAAGAGATTTCAGAAGGAAAGCGCTCATTGTCACTTTACCATGCAAAATAAAACATGATCATTTACTCATTCGCTAAGGGCAAGATTATTTTTTGTGATTATAAGACTACTGATGACCTTACTTGAAGGAATGCTGATCAGATTTTTTTTTAAATGCCATAGTCACTAATTTGGCCATAATCTGACCACTCAACATTGGAGTCCCTTCCACTGAGATCCTATTAAAGCTACAAAAATTAGAACATTCAGGGTGCACCTACACTGCACCCATAGGTCAAAATAAGATATGCAATTTCAGCTACGCAAATTGTGTATCTTATTTCAATCTAATTTCGAAATAGCTTATTTCAAAACGTCCCTTAACCCTCGTGGAATAAGGGTTACAGGGACACCATAAAATCTATTATTTTGAAATAACGGGCATGCTATTTCGAAATAATGGGTGTGTGTAAAGACATGGAATAGCTATTTCGGGATACTTCCGGTATCCCGAAATAGCGCCGCTGTCTAGACATAGCCTCATAGTAATACACTTTCTCCTCAAACCCTGCAGCAAACTAATTTCCCAGCTAAAACTTTCCTTCTAGAAACATTGTTTTGGAGCTATGGATTTAACCTCATAGATAATCCCATTAACACTTGGAGTATCAGGACGTTCGCTTGCATGTAGGTTCACCATCTCTGGGCAGAAAAGCACTTTGATATTTTTGGCTGAGTATCCTGCCCTCAACAAATGCATTTGATGCTCATACAGAGCCTCCTGGCTACTTACTTCCAAAGCCATCTGTCAGGATGGCACACAGCCTGCTTCCTATGGTGGTGTGCCAGTTTTACTAGGGCAGAGTTGCCAAACATAGGTGGTTTTAAATATGCAGCCTGCATAATTCATTAATTACTGTCTCATCGTTAAGAAGTTCCTCCTCCAGGACAGCACTGTGCATAGGAACTTACCTGCAGGAGCAGACCAGTGGTCCAGTTAAGCTCTATATCTGATTCCTGGCAGTGGCCGCATGGTTCAAAGGAAGGTACAAGTTCAACTGCATTAAACCCCTTGGTGGATACTCTCATTCAGAATTAAAGTGGTTTTAATTTGGTTTAGTTCAATTCACAGATAAAACATTAAGGACATTTGAATTCTGAATGAGTGTGCTTATCAAGGGTTGGAATGCAATTTAACTGATCCTTTTAAAATCCACAGCTGCAGTTAATTCAGATTAACTTTCCCGAGTGACTCTGTGTAGACAAACCCTAGCGCAGTTGTCTATATAATAATATATATGGTTGTTTTGATTATCCATCTCAATAGCTAATCCATGGGTGGGCAAATTCCAGCCCATGTGCCAAATCCGGTCCACAGTGTTAGCCCCTGGCAGGCCCCCACTTCTATATTTACCTGCACCTCCACAGCTCCCATTGGCCATAGATGACCATCCCTGGCCAATGGGAGCTGTGGGAAGTGGTGTCCTGGTCCTGCTTCCTGCCACTCCAACTGGCCGTGAGTGGTGATTCACACGCAAGGAGAGATACGATCACCTGATACCTGTGGAGATGCAGGTAGATATAGTGGCAGCCGTCCACCACGGACTAACCCTGGCAGGCTGCTGACTTTTTTTTTAATTGTCTAATCCTTCTACAGGTTTGTTAGTTGTTTTAAAACCACCACACACACAAAATCTATTCCCTTCTCCGTTTTCATTTTCTGGGTGTCCTGTGACTCCGCCTCATGCCCATCGATGCTCTATATGCAAAGCCAAATTTCTTTTAAAACTTGTAGTACATTACAAAAAAGAATTCGACTGCATGCACAGGCCCTCCAGACTGAAGGGCATCTGCTAATAGGAGCAGTGAGCAACATTAGAGTATTTTCGCTGCACAGCCTTTTCATTCTCCAAACAAGGACAATCTGACCGTCTCAATACCACCAGAAGTAAATTGGTGCTAAAATTAGTCCCGTGGCAAACACATGGCACTGGTCCATTCACAAAATGGAGCAGAGTCAGATTTGGAACTTGCTCTGTGGTGGTGAGAGCTAGCCAACCTCCCATCAACAGGACTGGCCTTTTTAGTTGTGCTCAGGAGAGACGAGATATTGCATATATATTGGGTTCCATAACTTGTATGGAACAAAGGCACAGAGGTGCCAAATTTCAAATGATGTTGGTTTCAAAATATATCTTCTCCAATCCTGAATTCAGGTTTCTGCCCTTCTGAGACAAGTAGCATTGCCTCTTTCTTGCTATGCTCATCCCCAGAATCTCTTATTTTTTAACCATACTTCCCCGCATTTTCTTCTATCCTATTCTCACCATACCCTCCCTTTCCCTGTCTGCTTACCTATGTAATTCCTGGCTCTCCTACTGTCAGGAATCTTAGTTTCACATGCCCAGTATTGATGTTGATGGATAGAGCCAGGCATGGATACAAAATTCTGTATCCACATCTATAGCTGCAAAAATGAGCTGCAGATATCTGCATCCACGGATGCAGATACCGATGGATAGAAAGCGGATATCCACAGATTTGCAGGAATCTATTGATGGAGCTATACCGATTATGGGCAAGATCCTTAGAGCAGTGTTTCCCAACCAGGGTTCCACGGACCATCATCAGGGGTACCACGAGAAATCGTGGAATAAATAACTCTGGGTGGGGCCTGGAGCATCTGTCACACCCTTCGCCTCCCGCCCTGGCACTTGGCTGACTTCTGCACCGCTCAGCCGGGCTGCCGTGAAGGAGCAAGCGGCCATTTGGGCTCTGCGAGTGAGAGGCAGGAGGGGGAGAAGGAGAAGAGAAAGAGAGAGAGGGGCAGGAGAGGAAGGATATTTGATATTTGAAAAAAAAAAGATTAGCTAATACAAAAAAAGACAGGAAAAATGCTCCAATTTTTTTTCTTACAATGTAAGCTGACACACACACTATATATATATATGAACAGCTCTTTACAGATAAATTTTATTGAAAAAAATTAGCAGTAATTGAATTGCGTTCCCTGCTGTCAACTTTTTCTGGCCAAGCAAACGTTTTCATAGGTAGGGGTTCCTCGAGATATGAAAAATTATTTTAGGGGTTCCTCCATGGGAAAAAGGTTGGGAATCATTGCCTTAGAGGCTGCCAATGGAGAAATGCAGATTTTCCTAGGATTGGAAGGAATGCCTTGGTTCACCTGCCCTCTGCTATCCCATACAACCAGCAGCTGACCTTCTGTATTGGAGAGGAGTGGGGATATATATTATGTATGATCATAGCAGCTAAATCCTGGACACAGATGATCAAGTAAAATACACATAGTTTGTTAGTCCCTGGATTATATTTAGGCTCTATCACCAACCCCCACATGTGGAATTCAGATTTTGTTTGTTTGTTTGTATGTTTCAGGAGCTCATGCAGTAATGCCTCTCATTCACAGATGCATTTTTTATTCCTCACTCCATCTTTTCAAACATTAACTACTCCACTCAGATGTTTCACCGGAAACAGACCCTCTCCAATTATCTTGATCATTAAGATTATTAAATGAAGATACTAAATAGTATTAGTCTTAAAACAGATCTGTAGTCAGGTTTCATACTGCTGTCCCTCACTGTAATAGCTCACCACTGCCCATGTGATCCCTGCTAGATCCTAACAGTACTTTTTCCTCCATCCACTAGTTTGTCATTTCATTACAAAAATAAAACCAATCAGAGTGATACGTTGACTTCAAGGAATATTTTACCAAGACCCTGCTGAAAATCAAGGCCAGAAACAACCCCTTCGACAAATCAGCTGGTGCTACCAGGGAAGCCAGTGCAAAGACACTAGGAAATTCTGGGCTTGCCTTGTGCTGTTCTGTAGAAGAGTATTGCTCTCCTGTATTAATCCACTTTTTGCACACAGGAACCATCCAAGTCTCTCAGCTGGATGAAACCGTGTGTATAGCATCAGGTACCATGGAACCATTGGTCTTGTCCAACCTGTCACCTGATGTCAGGTGACACATCACCTTGCACAGTCTGCTCCTTAAGGTGAAGACATGCCAAAACACCAGCTCCGTTCCCATTTGGACAACTCTGCTAGGAGCATCACCTCTAGGCTGTATACTGTGTGGGAACAACACGCTTCTCTTGTGACAGATTCAACCGTCTAACCCCTGGGTTGTGATCTTCTACACCAAGCTTTGGGTAAAGCCCATATGCATCACATATAGCACTCAGATATGCTGCTAATGACTACTGGGGTTTCCATGACTCCCCACTTTTCCCATGTCCATCTAGAGGACAGAGGTCTCACACTTGAAGGTGCCACCCATCAGCAACAGCTGCCTGGTTTGCTCATGGGCTTGTATGAAGTCCCTCCCTCGTTTACAGAAGGGTTAAACCATTTGGACTATCATGCTTGATCTGACTGTAAATGCGATCTCTCTCTCTCACTCTGTTACAGGCATTTAGAAAAAAAGTAATATTTACTGCACTATATTAGCAACAAAAAAAGTAGAGTTATCAGTTTGCAATTACCAGGAACATCCCTTCCTTTTTGAAAATTAAATAGGACATCCGATTATAGAAATTCAGAGAAGTGCTTAACCACTTGCTTAAAACCTTTCCCTTTCACGACAGCATTTCAGCTACTGTTAAATTTAAGCTCATACTGAAGCGTTCCCTTGAACGTGGATATTTTTGTTGAACTGGTTCCTTAGGGCACATCTAAACAGCAGGGCTAAACTTGAAATAAATGATGCCACTTGAGCTATACTACTTGCACAGCTTAAGTTGAAAGAGGTTATTTCGATGTTTGGCACCGTCTACACAGCAGTCATTTTGAGATAGAGCACTCTTCCCCCAACTTCCCTGACTCCTCGTACAATGAGGGTTACAGGAGTCGGAGCAAGAAGCCCATTATTTCGAATTTATTTTGAAATAGCATGTGTGCTGTGTAGACACACACTACATTATTCTGGAATAACTGATGTTATTCCATAATAACGCTGCTGGTAGACATAGCCGCCAGCCCTCGCTCAGCCCTGGATGCCCCATACGAAGCCTGCCAACTGAACCTCTTTAAATTGCTGCCAGAGCCAGGCTGTTCCAGATGGTGCCAGGGTGGGCACGGTCCTGGTGGTTCTAAGGGCCTATTGCCTCTTCTGCCCCAAGGCCCCGCCTCTTCCAGAAGCATGGAGCTGGGTCTCCCCCCAACTTACTCATGAACCCGACAACTCTTTTGGCTCGCCTGTTCTGTTCCCATCCTGTTATTAAAACGATTCACATTTTTAGTCCTTTCTCTAAGGAAGATCATAAGACAAAGGCCAGCGATAACAATGATTGGATAGCACAAGATAAAGCATCTGCTGTTCACGTGCAATACCTTTCAGAACCACAGTTTCATTTAGACATCTCACTCTCTCTTATTCAGGACTTGAAATCTTTCACCTAATTCTATCAAACTCCACTGGATACATTTGGCTTTGGAAATACCAATTTAATCATCATAAAAGCATTAAGGTACTAGCAGAACTAGCGTTTGAACCATCTTGAAATACTGCATGAAGTAACTGCGCATTAGTTAGGCAAATATCAGTTGAAAAAGACAGGTACGTTACGATTGAAATTACCCTCTTAGCAATTAAAAAAACCCACGCTTTTATACATTCTAACTGGTAATCGTACAGGCTCCTAATGTGTTTAAAGCAATTTCATTCAACTGAACTTTCCCAGAATTCTTAGCTACTTCAGTTCGGCCCAGCAGCTGCTACATCAGAAAGAAATCTGTGGGCTGTAATTGCTGCATAGTTTATTAAGAGCAATTCATGCACCTGGAGATATCACCTGACTGCCTTAAGCATGACCAGCTTGTATGAAGTACTAATACAGCAAACTGATAGGCCTAAATATTGTAGGCAAATGGTCTCCACAGCTTTAGCTCACAACAGGTGACAACTATTTGACTAAACCTTCTCCCACACAAGGTAATCTAAAATTGATTCTAAGAAAAATATTAATAGTTTTTTTCAAGACACTCGTCTTACGTTAGCTCCAACACATATTCCGTGTTCAAGAGAAACACTGGGACTCAGATGGGCTCTAACTACAAAACACATACCCATATCTGAACTTCAGAGAAGTTTCGGGACTGTCTGAGCATATCCGGGTCTCCATTCGAACAATTTTTCAGGTAAAAGCCAGCTGTGAAATTTGGCTCTAGAGTCCAACTGTTGAGGTTCATTAGGACACAGAAAATTAGGTCACATTCCTGTCTAGTTATGAATACCTCCCATGCTAACTTTGGCCATTTTAGTATTCTCAGTTCACTTCAAAAATCATTTCTTCAAACCTTATAATGAGAGAAGTTGGGAAAGAAATTGGTTGGTTCTTTCCTGAAGAAGTTGGTTCTTCAGGCCTCTGCTCTTATGATTGTGTGGTTTTGGCATATGCCAAGTATTTTTAAAACTGTGTGGACAATTACTTTTTTGGTTTACCAGCAATTCCAAAAAAAATGGAGAAAAGAGGTTTCTTGTGAGACTGAAAACCAAATTTGTCAAAATGTTCAGTCAATCAAAAAATAAAGAAAATCATTTAGGGCTGAAAAAAATCATTTGCTTCAACAGAAAGTCTTTGTAGTTATTTATGGCTAAAGTAGAAAAAAACTGCTTAAAACAGGAACCACCAGCTGAGGAAAAACACTTAATGCACTGAGTGACTGAACAGTGATTTCAGCCTTTTCAGAGTTACACTTCAATGGAGTTCCAGCTTTTAACCCTCAAGAGTAAATTTTTCCAGTTTGCCATTTAGTCACTACAGTAGAGTCTTGATTATCCAACCTAAACGGGACCAAAGGATGGTCAGATAATCGAAATGTCAGGATAATACGGAAAATACCTTGCGGGGTCCAAGGTATTTTCCCCGTCAGCTGCCGCTCTGCAGATACTTGGCTGCTTCATGGGGAGCCATGCTGCCCCCGACCTCCTTGATCTCCTCCGGCCAGCCACGCTGCCCCCGACCTCCCCTATCTCTCCCAGCCAGTTGCGCTGCCCCCGACCTCCTTTATCTCTCCCGGCCAGCCATGCTGCCCTCGACCTCCCCTATCTCTCCCAACCAGTCGCACTGCCCCGACCTCCAGGAGCCTCCTGGCCAGCCCAGCCACTGGGCAGCAGAGGGAGAGACAGGAGGTCGGGGGCAGCGTGGCTGGCCGAGAGACAGGAGAGGTCGGGGGCAGCGTGGCTGGCCAGGGGGAATGGGGGAGATCGGGGCGCCCCGCGACCTTCAGGGGGTGGGTCAGCTGGGCTCCGGCATCCTGCCACATGGCCCTGCTCCCTCCTCCCTCTTCTCTCACCGCCTTTGTCTCCACACTGCCCAGCGCCTTCCCTTCTGCGCTCCGCTCTGCCGGCTCCGCCGCCCACACAATTGCCTTGGGCAGACACAGGCAGGTCGGATAACACAGAATGTCGGATAAAGGAAGGTCAGATAATCGCGACTCTACTGTATACGTCTAGACTGCAGGCTTCTTTCAACAGAAGCTTTTTCAGAAGAGATCTTCCAAGAAAACTTCTTTCAAAAGAGAGCACCCACAGAGCAAAAGCGCATCGAAAAAGCCATCTGCTTTTTCGAAAGATAGCGTCCATTCAGTGTGGATGCTATCTTGCATTTAAGCTGTGATAACTATAGATGGAGTGGCCACCAGGGCACCTGTGATTTTTCCTTTTTCCTCTTCTTTGGAAAAAACTCCCTCTTCTGCATCCACACATAGCTTTTTCTGAACGAGCTCTTTCGGAAAAGGCATTCTTCCTCGTAGAATGAGGTTTACCAATGTCGGAAAAAACCCTGCATTTTCGATTTTCTTTCGAAAGAACGCAATAGCAATGTGGACGTAAGTGAAGTTTTTTCGGAAAAATGGCCGTTTTTCTGAAAAACCCCTGAAGTCTAGATGCACCCTTAAAGTCTCCCACTTTGGCAGAGTAAATCCTTGAATTTTTATTTGGACCCAATGAGCTGCCAGATTCAGTCCAAGCAGAATAAACCATTAGTCTCTGCTAATTGCAAGAAGATAAATAAGACCTTTAAATACAAATCCCTGTCTTTTTAGGCAATGTGATGGAGAAACCCTTGGAGACCATGTACAGGTCCAGGGCATCTGCAGAGATGGTCCTGGAAATTAGCAGACGTCGAGGTATTTGCAGGTTTTATGCAGTAAATGCTGCTGCTCCAGGAAGGCGAGTTCCCAATCCACAAATAATTAAGCACCATTGAAGACATTTAGCTAGAATGGGTGTTCCCTGAGTGCTTAGGTGTCATACCAGGAGAGAATCAAATATCACCCAGCTGATTAGCAGAGTGCCCACAGCACCTACAGCTGGCAGTATGTGTTTCTACTGGTGGTGCACATCCACACATGCTTTGGTGAACATAGTAAAATTTATTCCACCCCCAGATGGAAAAAATTAGAGGAAACACTGGCTAGAACCCTCATGGTGTTTACCTTCTCCAGCTCCAATAAGCTGTTCTTTATTCCCTCCCCCACCTTTTGCCTTCAAGTGTGTTCTCACAGGATTTTCTGCTCTCTCGAGTGGAATGTGATTTAGCTTTGTTAAAACCACACAAGTATTTCAGGCCTAGGTACTTGAACAGATTCTATTTTAATTTTGTAAAGATGAGCACAAGCCCGAAAGCCAGAAGGCATTCAAGCCTTGTGACAGATACCCTTATGCCATGGTCCCTTTAGGGCGGATGCCACATTTAGTCTAACTCACACTGAGAGACAGTCCAGGCCTTTAATGGTGTTAACATCTTTTAGTTCTGAAGAAAAGGAGACAGCTATTGCACTGATCTATAAATACTTTTCAAGTTTCTAAGAGTCAACGTCTCCCAGGCCCATGGCCTTTCACCTGAAAAGCTACTCATGGGGCAGCGGCAGTAAAACTAAGAAAGGCTTCGACCAAAGTCAAAACCTCAGGTTTAAACTGCCATAAACTAGGGGGGAGTTTGGATCAGAATGAGCTTTGTGGGATCCAAACCGACATCCATGTGCATGTCCTATGGTGAACAGCTTTTTGGAACGAGGGGTGTTGAGCTACACACACAACCTTTACTCCTGTCTGAGTCCCTCAACACACCCTAAAGATGGGCCCAACAGCCAGGATCCTGCACACAGGGCCCCGAGATTGAAAAAACCTCTTCCCCTGCAGGCATGGGACCGGCAGCCAGCTGGGATGCCAGGGTTGAGCTGGGTGGAGGGGGCTGACATTCTAGCAAGGCACAGGGGCTGGTGGTGGGGCTGAGAGGGGCCAACAGTAGAGCTGAGTGAGGAGCTGGTGGTGGGGCCGAATGAGGGACCGAGCGAGGGTCCGACTGCAGGGCCAACTGGGGCACAGGGAGCTAGTGGCAGCACTGAATGGGATGTAGGGTCCCAGTAGCAGGGCCCCCAGGCTGCAAGGGTGCAGGGCCTGTAGCCAGGACCTTGGGCACCCCCTGCACCTCTCCTTCCCACGCCCATGTGGAGAACAAGAATACTCAGCCTTACAAATCAACCTCTAACCAATGGGAGGTGGGAAACTTTCCCTGCATTCTGCCGAGTTTCTTACGCTTTCCTCGGAAACACCTAGTACCGGCCACTGTCAGGGATGGGATCGTGGATGAGACAAATCATAGATCTGAGCCCACAATTCTAATGTTCTTTGGATGTGAATGCTGCTGGGAGGGGGCGGTGCGGTCAGTGCAGTGTAGCAGAGCAGGCTGCTGGGCCGCTCTAGCTCCCGCCACCCGCGTGATGAGTGTCCGGGGGGCGACCCCTGCTGCCGCCCTGTGCCAGGCCCAGTAATCCCTGGTATCTTCCATTCATAGGATGGTTGGGGCAGCCGTCATCATGCCCCTAAACCACGTGGACTAGGGCCGCATCCCAATTTGTCCTCTGAGATCAGGTCCCAGGCCTCTGGGGCCCGTTACCACTTAACAACATGGATTCTTGTTTTGCTTGTTTCCCTTCTTCTAACATGTGGAGCCTTTGCTTGCTTCCTTTGGCTGCTGCTATTATTTTCTGGGGACACACAGGTACCAGGCAGTGCTTAAAAATAGCCCTAAGCTTATTTAACATTTGGCACGTCACTCCCCAGTTACCACTAGCTGGCAAAAAGCTCTCCCTAATGTTAGCGCCATGCAATCAGGAGGTGGACATTAGATTTAGACAGGGTCTCACTCCATTACAGACTCTGTGGATTTTAAAGACTAGAAGACAATGACTGTTTAAGTTACATATTCAACAGCTACAAGGTGGTCAGAGTAGCTACTGACCAAAGATTTTCTTTTCTTTTGGCTAATCAGGCCCCAAACTGAAGCCAATTCATCATTATTTTGCATCATGTCCTGACAGACCAGCACAATAAGATACCCATGGATGGTGCCAGCAAAGGGATGGAGTATTTAACCGGCATGGAGACTAATATTCTATGCTCTAGAGGCTGCCTATTACCAGCTCCATGGATAAACTTCTGTCTCCACTGCTGTCTATCTGGCATGCTCCCAAGAGTTGCATTCACTTTTAAATAATAAAAATAATAAAGCAGTGGTTTAAAGTGATGTTCCGGAGACTTGCAGGAGGCGGATATTAAAGAGCTGCCTGCAGCAAGCAATAACGACAATAGAACACTGAACTTTACGACTATATCAAACTGCCCTGAGGAAAAAATGGAAATGGAACTTACTAAGAGATACCTGAAGAAATGGAGGGACACAGAAGCCAATGGGAAAGGGAGTTGGAGGATGGGTTATTGTCAAGTTACTTCTATGAAACAGCTTGAAAACCCCACCTGGGTATAGCAGGCTTATTCCATACTGCCCTCTTTATCTTTGCCATAGGAGACCTTTATGGCAAAGCAGTTCAAAATATAGGTCCACAAGAGATCTTTGTGTTGCTTTCTCCATAGAATAGGTGGTTGTTTGGATAGAGGGGTAAGCACTAGCATATTTTGCCTAGGGAGGTTGTGGAATCTCCATGAATCTCCCCACTGGACAAACACCTGATCTAGATAACACTTAGTCCTGCCATGTGTGCTAGGGACTGGACTAGCTGACCTTTTGAGGTCCTTCCAGTCCTATGATATTATGGTAGGATATTAGTTTCCCGCCTTATAATATTTATTCTTTGGTCAAATCATTAGTTCCAGTAGCCTCGATATCAGGATATGAAACAGATTACACTTACACACACACACACAGTGTGATGCTTACCACCAGCCCACGTTTTTGCATGGAAAAAAAAAAAAGACAGATCAAAGGCAATTTCCCAACTGTAATAGATTCTCTTTTTTCAGTGAGTCAGCTTGTTTTACTGCCATGGTATTTTGTTCCAGTTAGTATTCAGTACTACGTATGAATTGGACTAAATGCTGGATAATTTGTTGCAATTTGATTTTAAAAACCGTGGTACAGGCTGTTAATATTGCCGGTTTTTGTTATAAAAAGGCACTTCTCATTTGACGACAGCGTTTGACTTTTAGTAATTCACAATTTGCTCTTAATATGCTTGGACAACATTGATGGAGGTTGTCTGCAAGAGGGAAACATCTGCTGAAGTTTAGATGCAGCTGGTGCATGACAAAGTACAATGGTAGAGCAGTCAGGAGTTAAAGAGCTCTCTGCTATCAAAACGAATGCTACGAAAGTTTTGTGGAACAGGGGAACTATTTGCCCTAGTTCAAAATGGATTTTACAGAAAACACTGACAACTTGTACTCTGTACAGCTCTCAGGTGTGTCAAAGGCGTTAGTCCAGTGTCTCAGTCCCAGCATAAGCACTGCATTCTGTTTAAAGTTGTTTCCGTTTAGTAATTCAGTTCTTGTATCACAAGCCCAAAAGTCGGAAGGAAATTGCATGCCTTTATATGGCAGCATAAAATTTCAGTTTATACCAGTCAAAGGTATTCTCAGTGTTGCTACCGGAAGAGCATTCTTCCAACAACTATTCCACATGGAAGTAGCATAATTTGTATTTTTGGCCTTCCTTTTCTCTGGTCTCTATACCGCTATTTGTCTTCAAATGAAAAAGTCAGTCACACTGCACCTCTGTACCCTGATCTATAGAGTAGGAGGTGACATAGGTTATTTATCTATGCCAAATTCATAGGCCTCAAGCGTTATGCTAACTGCTGAAGTGAACATCTGATGGGCTAGAAGTCTGTAGGTTCCTTACATTACTGCTGAATACAATAATGACAGAATGTTACGAAGGCAAGGCAGTGAATATAATAAAGGCAATATGTTCTTTTGTAGCCAATAGAGCTATAACAGCCGCCATGCTACGTGAGGTCCATCTAGCCCAGTATCCTGTATACCAACAGGGACCTATGACAGATGCCCCAGAAGGAATGAACAGAACAGGTAATCATAAAATATACCCCGCTGTCACCCATTCCCAGACTTGAAAAACAGAGGCTAGATGTTGAAAAATCATAAACTGGCCCTTTTCCTTCCCTATGCATCATGAGATGTTTCACAAATAATATATTTTGGCTTCTAAACTTTCAGGCTATGTCTAGATTACAGGGTTTTTCCAAAAAAAGTGGCCTTTTTTCGAAAAAACTTCACTTGCGTCTAGACTGCCACTGTGTTCTTTCGAAATTAAATCTAAAGAACGCAGCATTTTTTTCTACAGCAGTAAACCTTATTTTACAAGGAAGAATGCCTTTTTTTGAAAGAGCTCTTTCGAAAAAAGGCATTCTTGAACGCGAACCGGGCTTTTTCAAAAGAAAGCATCCAGATTGCCTGGGTGCTCTCTTTTTTGAAAAAGCGGATCGCTTTTTCAAAAAAAGTGGTGGCTGTCTAGATGATCTCTTTCGAAAGAAGATTTTTCGAAAGATTATTTAGAAAAAGCTTCTTTCGAAAGAAGCATGTAGTCTAGATGTACCTTCAGTGTGCACTTAAGTCCTTTTCTCTAGGTTTTTTTCTCTGCAACCATGATGCCTAAAAGAGAGTTGAGATTATGTGTTCATATGAATCCAAAAGAAGGGTTTTGGGAAAAAAAAACCCACCAAAAAACACTAGATATGGTTAGAATGTCAACGAAAATACTGCAAAAAGTCATTGGCTGTTCCATGATCCCGGGGCCAGGTCCGTACAAACCTCAGCGCTGGCAATATTTAGAGCCGCAACGGGGCTACATTAAAGAATGCTGGCTGGTTTTCTTCCCCAAGGGGGCCATTATGACAGCACAGAACAGCTGGAACACAGTTGCATGAAGCTGTTCATGACACTGAAATATGTTGTTCTGCCATGACTGAAATATTGTGCAGAGACAACTGCTCTCAACCAGATTTTTGTTGCTGTTTGTTTTTACTTTTGAGGTCCAGCGCTCTCTGGTCACTTCTGACAACAGAGACACATACGAAGTGAAAAGCTGAGCTTTCCTAACCCAAGAATGTCATTGTGATGACTTTTATTTGCGGAAATGTTTGAAAGGTAGCGGTTCCGTTCCAAGGTAGAGATCCCGAGAACTTCACAAAATGGAATGGTCATCCTCTGGACAGCTCTCATTACAATCCATCCTGTCTCTACACTAACAGCTGCATGAGATGGTGCTGAAGGAACCCATTGTGTTATCTGGGGTCTTGCGGATGCAAGGAGAATCCCCAGCTAATGAAATGAGGAATGCAAAGGGCCCGAAGTCCAAGAGACAATCTGCCCCCTGTATTTCAAATTCATTTTCTCTCTGACTTTCAGGTGCATTGTGACAGGGCCCAGTCCCAGATTGTGTTTCTTTTTTCCTTTAGTTGGGGAAAAAGAAACTGGCCTTTTCACAAATAACCTGTCCCCTGTACAACATGTGTTTGTGACAGCAGCCAGTAAGCAGAACAGTCGAGTGACTTTTAAAAGACTTTGATGGATATTCCATCCTCAAAAGGATGCTAGACCAGATCAATGGACGCCAACTGAGATCATTATGTATGACTTACCTTGCCCGTTCCTTTCCCTTCCTGCCTTTGAGGCTCTTTTAGAACACTGAATGTCTTTCTGGGGAATTTCATTTAATATCTTGGCAGCATACTCAATTCCTCCTGTCAGATCCTCGAGGCAGTCCTATAAATAAAGGGCAGAATGCTTTATTACTGGAGTCAGCAAACAAATTGTGCACAATGATGTCCTTACTCATCCTCCAATATTATTAAAATGTGCAGAGCATTTGTGGGAGAGGAGGGGAATTTAGCTACTGCAGTGTAATGCTTTGGTTCCCACTCCTTTGTGCACAATGTACAGATGCATTTTGTATATTTTAAAGTCTACCACACAATGAGCCTCTTCTTCCACAAAGGCCTGTATTTCTTTTTAAAAAATCTTGACTCAACTTTTGCACATGATTTGTTTTGCAGTTCACCCCTGTATGTAATTATAGCATTCGAGACTGAAGGCTCCCATTTGCATGCTTAAATTCTGTCAGATCAGATACAGGTTCTACTTGCATTAGGGGAGGCCGTGCTGTCTAGCGATTAGAGCATGCCACGTGGAGACAAGACACCAGAGCCCCGTGCCCAGTTGCCAATGACTAAGGGTATGTCTGGACTACATTGTTTTTTTGAAAAAACTGCCCTTTTTTCGAAAACTTCACCTGCGTCCACACTGCAATCGCGTTCTTTCGAAATGAAATTGAAAGAATGCGGGGCGGTGTTTGGACATTGGTAAACCTTAAATTATGAGAAAGAACGCCTTTTTCGAAAGAGCTTTTCTGAAAAAAGGCATGTGTGGACGCAGAACAGGGTCATTTTTCGAAAGAAGAGGCAATAGAAAAAAAGCACAGGTGCCCTAGTGGCCATTCTGTGAATAGCAATCAGGGCTTTCTTTCAAGAGAGCATCCATGCAGCCTGGACACTTTCGAAAAAGCAGACCGCTTTTTCGATCCGGTTTTGAGGTGTGGATGCTCTCTTTCAAAAGAAGCTTGCAGTCTAAACGTAGCCTTACTGTGCTACCTTGAGGTAGTTATGCAGGGACTTGAGACGAAGACCACTGAAGGACCTGTTTGTGCCACCTTTATCTGAGAAGAATAGAGGCCCAACTTCAGTCATTTCATTAAGCTTAAAAAGAACAGCTCACCGAACAAGCTGGCACTCACCAAGAGCAAGAATGGCAGAGTCAGGCCTTTAACACACTTGTTTATCATCCATAAAATGGTTGAAATATCTGCCTGAAAAGGAGTCTTCAGACATCACACTACTTACCAGTTTTACAGAACCACTCATTCATGGATTATTTACAAACCAATAATGTGAACTA
Organism: Rafetus swinhoei; assembly: GCA_019425775.1. Classification (NCBI taxonomy): domain Eukaryota; kingdom Metazoa; phylum Chordata; order Testudines; family Trionychidae; genus Rafetus; species Rafetus swinhoei. Next base: position 19,846,032 of record CM033445.1, on the reverse strand, counting down.
CCTTCTGTGATTTTATCATGATCCTCATGACATTTAAGCCCAAATTCCTCGAGTCATGTGATTATGTAAGAATCTTGGTTTTCATTTTTTAAGTAGTAAATTTCTAGTCCACATGGTTGAGGGAAAGACATAAGAGGAGAGAAAGAATGAACAAGTGGCAAATGTTATTCACATTAATTAATGCACTACTGAAAAGCGTTTAAACACTATGACAAAGAGGGGCAATATAAAAACCTCCATGGGATAGAATCAGAGCTGGAAGAGACCTCAGGAGGTCATCAAGTCCAGCCCCCTGCCCAAGGCAGGACCAGTCCCAACTAAATCAACTCAGCCAGGGCTTTGTCAAGACAAGACTTAAAAACCTCTAGAGATGGAGATTCCACCACCTCCCTAGGTAACCCATTCCACCACCCTCCTAGTGAAATAGTTTTTCCTAATATCCAACATAGACCTCCCCCACTGTAACTTGAGACCATTTATCCTTGTTCTGCCATCTGTCACTACTGTGAACAGCCTCTCTCCATCCTCTTTGGAACCTCCCTTCAGGAAGCTGAGGGCTGCTATCAAATCCCCCTTCACTCGTCTCTTCTGCAGACTAAACAAACCCAAATCCCTCAGTCTCTCCTCATAGGTCATGTGCTCCAGCCCCCTCATCATTTTGGTCACCCTCCTCTGGGCCCTCTCCAATGCGTCCACATCCTTTCTATAGTGGGGGGCCCAGAACTGGACGCACATACTCCAGATGTGGCCTCACCAGAATCTATGGTTTAGATTCTTCCTATGGCCCCACTCAGATACTGGGCTACACTTCCAGTAGGGACTTATTTACGTGCAATACATTTTCTAAGACAAATGTGTGTATTAAGTACAGTTCAACATTTTTCCTTGCGCAAGCTATGTGCACATCTCCCCAACAATATCTCAGAAGAGACTATTTTCCTGGGGTAAAAAAAATTTTTAAAGTTTATTTCAAATGGTTCACATTTACCTAAGGCATAAAAAACTTTAGCCAGACTTTATACCCTAACGACAATACTATGAAGCAAGTGGTCAAACAATCATTATGAGCCTGTGCTGGGAGAGACAAGGGGGACATGAACATTAGGGAAAAGGAAGCGAATAGCTAAGCTGAAGTGAGTCAAATAAGATTTTGCTCTCTGCTGCTGGGAAGAGATGGTCAAAGTCAGGTTTTTAGTAAATGAAGCAAAACATTTAAAGTTTTTAACTTCCATGCAGTCTTCTAGAATGTCCAGTAATGCCATTATGACAGAAAATACTTGCTAGGAAATAAAAGTCTCAGGAGGGTAGCCATGTTAGTCTGAAAGGGTGCGTCTACACAACGGCGCTAGCTCAAAATAAGCTACGCAATTTGAGCTAGGCATAGCTTATTTCAAGCTTATTTCGAAATAGACCACTATTACGACAAGGTTTACCGGGACGTTGGAATTTCAAAACCAGCATTTCGAAATAATTGCATTTTGAAATAACAGGCATGCTGTTAAGACACAGGAAACGCTATTTTGGGATACCGCCCGTATCCTGAAATAGCGCCACTGTCTAGACGCACCCTAATGGAAAAAACTTAAACGACGAATGGTCCTGCAGCATCTTAGAGACTAACAAAAAATGTAGATGGTATCATGAGCTTTCGTGGGTGCAACCCACTTTCAGATGAATGGAGCAAAGGGTCCAGAGGTACAAATAAATAGCAGAAAAAGAGGGGATGAGGAGGGAAAGAAAGGGGGGGGGAAATCTTGTCAATTTTTATCTGCAAATTTGACATCTTTAATCAAGGTCTGAACAAAGACATGAATTGGTTAGGCCGCTACGTTCAACACCTTAATGACATCAAAAGTTAAGTACTGGGCACTTACTGCCCACTATTAGCCTGATTTGGCACAGACACAAATTGATAAGATTTTTTCCCCCCCCTTCTCTTTCTTGCTGCAGGACTGTTCGTTGTTTAAGTTTTGCCTGGGAATGAGTCCTTGACTGGATAGAAATACAGTTCTGCAACAGTTCACCCTTTGCGCTCGACTCTCTTGGTCTCTCCTTCTTCCGGAGCTAGGAAGTGACCTGCACTCACCGAAAGGCATGTTTGTTCCCCACTAAGAAAAAACCCTCCGCTTCCTTTCCCGAAATTGTTAAACTGATGCCTCCTGACAGTCAGTTTTATGAGAGAAAAATAGGAGCCAAGTAGTAATAAATCCCTCTTAGCTGAACTGCAATATCTATATTCCTGCAGGTAGACTTTGGTAAGGACTAGTTTGATTAATTGCTTTATACCTTTCTGAGGGAGGGAGGAAGGAAGGCTGCATGCTTGTAGTGTCACTCTGCTTCTTCAGACTGTATTTCTGGTCAACTATCCAACACTTGCAAGGTTATTATAAATGCGACCACAGTGGTGTTTAGTAGAGGAGAGGAGATCAGTGGTTCAAAGGGAGAGGCCCTTCCCCCAACCATCCTGAACTTTGGACAGAACAACAAAAATCAAGGCCCAGCTCTGCAGCCCAGCTCTGGGAGGCTTTTTGTGTGTGGGGAAGAGGTTTATTATTTGTACTGCCGCTCTTCTGACGACGACTCAGAGTACATATGAGATTGCTGGCATAGTTCCAAATGGCCAGATCTCTTCCTAGAGCTACTATGTACAAATGCAATGGTGCTCTATTTAAGAAAATAAGTGACTTCACTGACTTTCACCAACGTCACATGGCTTTTTACTCCAGTGTGTGCACACGGAGAGTCAGGAGCATACACTCTCCCATCAGTAAGGTCATTACCGGCCTGAGAAAACATTGGCATTAACGTCCTTTTAGCCATCCTTTTGCTCCCCCTGCAGCACACTCTTTATTCATCTTGTGCAGCCCATCTGCCAGATGAATCATATTTCTCAAGTGAAGAACTACAGGCATTAACTCTGAAAGTAGGCTCGATGTGTCTTGTAGCAAAGAGAGAAAGCCTGGGGCTAGTGTAAGACCTGAATCAAAGTCAGCAAAAGACAGGCTCTGTCAAAGCAGACACTTGCTTATACGTTCACGGTCTTGTACGTGAACTTGGCAAAAACATGGGTAGTGTTACTGAAATACGGGCACTCATAAGTAGCAGGTACTGGAGATACTTGAAACCACCTTCCTGCAAGATGGTACGTGAACACACCAACCACGAGTAAGACATGGATGGGAGGACAGAATAAAGAATGAGTCCGGAGGGGGGTGGTTGAATGAATAGGTACAGCCAGGAGCGTAGTACGTCACTTGCTTGTATCAATGCATAGAAGAGAAGTCATATGAAGGTACCTTTTTCCAGCCAACCTCCTTGTCATGAACAGGAGGAGTGCTGACCAGCACCCGATGACTAAGGGGTTAACTCAGGTACCTAGCAAAGGTGTTGGCCAGGGGGGTTCGGGCAATCAGCCAATACAAATGCAGATAGAAATTTCAAACGGGGACAGAGGGGTTTCTCTCTCCTTTGTTTGAGAGCAGAGCAGTTTCTCCCAGGTATTGAGGGAGATGGGAGACGCTTTCTCTCTCCAAGAATGGACTTCTTGAAACATGCAAGTAGGGAAAAGTTTAGATAAAACAATAAACCCTGATGGACTCTTCGTTTGGGGGTTTGGAAATCATGTCTGAGCTGGCTAATTTTTTTCTCTTTTATAACTAAGGATTACAGCCCAGGGACTTTCCCTGAGTCTATGTCAATTCATAGCTATTTACCACCTAGTCAATTTAGTATGCTTGCAACAGTAGTTTTGTTTTGATAATAAAAGTTTTCCTTTTTTTCCTCTTTTGATTAACTGGTATTGATTGATTGTTGTGTCCTGAAGTTTACATGCTGAGTTACCGGGGCAAAGTCCATTGTTCTCTGCAGATTCCCTCTGTTTTCCCAACTCCAAGCAAAATGGAGGTTGGGGGCCGGGGGAAGAGTTTTACCTTAGGGAGGGGATTCCCAAGTGATCTCTTCCCTGGAAAAGGGTTTATTTTATATCTTTTTAAGTACACTTGGGTGGTAGCAGAAAATATTTATTTGCTATCTTTTTTTTCCCTTCTTGGATCTCAGGGACACTGAGACTCAGGGACGCTTGTCTCTGGGGAGTGCCAGAAACAGGTTTTTGGTTTTTTTTTTAAACAGAGTTTATTCTGCTAGCTGGCCTCCCGTATCTGCATGCAGAGTGTCAGGCTGGAGGATTGAGCCGTGACACTCCCGCAGCTGACTGTGCTGAGTCCTTGCCATGGGGCACTCATGTGCTACTTACCTGCAGAGTCTATGGGACAATAGTCCCGGGCCTTGAGAACAATAAACCTGGCCAAGCACCTTGATCACCAAACTATGATCTTTCTGGAAAGTCCTACTGAGATGTGCTGCACCAGTTACCTGCTCAGTGCTAGGAGGGCACATGGTGAACACACACACACACACACGTGCCAGCTGATAACAAATCTTACCAAATTTACGTATAAAAATGCTTGCTCCTTACCCCCTTTTCTGTCCAGGCACATGGGCCAAGTCTCAATCCTGCGACACTAATTCGACTGGCTCTGAGCAGACTAGCTTCCACATGCATTCAATACCTGCATGCAGTAGCTCTACATTCACTCACCAGTATACGCCGCTCCTTCTTAAACTGCTTGCCTGGCACAGAATGAACTTTTAAAACCACCTTCTCGGCTCATGTAAATCTCCGTTGGGTCTGGCCCATAAAGTCGTTTGGTGGAACACTTTGTTCAACCCACCCAACCCTGCCAGCACTTAGGCACACGAGTAACTTTACTCACATGACCAATCTGAGTGAAGCCAATGAGAAATACAGTTAGTTGAAAGAATTATTATGCAGAATGTCAAAGGTATTTAGGAGCCTAAAGCTGCCAATATGTGCCTAGTGAGATATTCAAAAGCCACTAAGTGCCAAGCATACAACCAATAATAACAAACGTCAGCAGGATTAGGCCAAATGCATGTTGGGAACCTAAATATTGTATGAATATTGACTTAATATAAATAGCAGCTGCTTCCATTATTTCACATCAAAACATGAGCAGGTAGAAAACAATGTTACACATGGTTCCAAATTCTCACATATCAAACCTTTGTAAACTTAACTCACTTAAATAATTTGACCTGGATTCATACTGGATGCACATATACTATATAGCTGTGTGACAGGAAGGCAACATTTCTTACTGTACATTACAGCTAAAAGCGGTAACTTCTGAATAGACTTCTGCTGACAGTAAGTGGAAACTTCATTTCTATGTGATGCTTCTAACAAGAATAAGAACAGTTGTAAAGGTTTGACAAAATGAAGCTAGAAAATTCTGACATTAATTTGATTGAAAAGGTACAGAATGTAGGGGTGTGGCAAGTTATTTTACAAATCTATTGGTAACTTTCAATAGCACAAGCAAATAACATGCCTGTAGACTCTGAGCAAATAAGTTATTTTATTAATTATTATCTGGAAAGACAATCTCGTAACTCCAGAATATATTACAATACTGAGGCTTCATAAGTAAGAAATAGGCTAAGTCTAGACTGCAGGCTTCTTTCAGAAGAAGCTTTTCTGGAAGAGAGCGTCTGGAAAAACGTCTTCCGAAAGAGAGCATCCACACTGCAAAAGCGCATTGAAAAAGCGATCTGCTTTTTCGAAAGATAGCGTCCACCCTGAATGGACACTCTCTCGCATGTACGCTGTGATTGCTATGGACGGAATGGCCACCAGGGCACTTGTGCTTTTTCCTCTTTCCTCTTCTTCCGAAAGAAAGGTGGAGTGCAGTTGGGGGGAGGGGCAGAAAAAAAGAGGGCCTGGTGTCCCAGGGGTTAAAGAGCCTTTGGGCCCAGCTAGCCCTGCCCTGGTTTACCTACAACCAATGCCAGGCTTGGAGTGAGGAAAAAAGGAAGGAGCCTAGTTCAATCTGGGCCTCACTAGCAAGGAGGCAGAAGCTTGGTCCAGCAGTCTAAGGACATGAACCAGAGCCTGTCTGCTCTGAGAAAAGGGGGGAACCTATTGAGAAGCCCCAACTAAGGGTAATCTAGGCTCTTGGGTCTATGCCTCAGACTTAAGGACTTGAACAGGGAGTGGTTCAGAGTTCCTGGGCCAGGAACACAGGTAGCAGGGGATCAATCCCTTCCCTCCCTTTTTGCCTGCTTACTCTGTGAACTAGCCACTAGGCTACACAGCCCCCAGGAACCCAAGCACATGTCCGTGATGCAGCAACAAAGTTGAGTGCTGTTGTGCAAGCTGCTGTATAAACACATAGTAAGAATCTCCCGTGAAGTGCTTAAAATCCAAATAGATAAGAAAGAGGGGGAGAAAAGAAGTACATTTATCCCCCATTTTATAGGGGATACGGCACAGGGAACGGAACATTGAATCCTGGTCTCTTGTGTGCCAGCCCAGGGCCTTCCCCACAAGACTCTCCTGCTTTCTGGGTAGATATGTTTTGCCTGTTAGGGTGAAGAATTTGTTTTGCTCCATGGGGAATGGTGGTTAGTACATGCAGATCTTCAAGAACCCTTCTAGTGTTTGGCATGTACCTCCAACCACTCTCCAAGGTCACTAGGTGTTTACAGGGGTGCTGGAATTTTTTTAGAGTGGGGGTACTGAACTGCACCCCTCCAGACCTTTTTGCACCCTCTTTCGCCCCATGTCATACCTAGAGTTGCTGCTGAATGGTGTCCCGTCTGGGAGAGCTGGCAACCTGGCCATAGCTAAAGGCAGCTGTGGAGTCCTGTGCCAGTGGCAGGACCCAGAGCAGAAGCAGGGTCAGTAGCCTGCACCCCATGGACAGCAGGTGGCAGGACCCCAGCAGGTCCTCAAGCCAGCAAGGCCAGTGGGACTCAGGAGGCACTGCCTGCAGGCTGGGCCACAGGGCCAGTGGGACTCCAGAGGGGCCTCCCAGAGGCCAGGAAATGGGGTTGGTGGAGCTGGTTGTGGGGCCAGCACCTAGGTGTGAGGAATTCGGGTGGAAAACCTGGGGGGGGGCCTGAAGAACCCACGCACCTACTTCCCATGCCTATGGTTATTTACAGAGTTGTACTCAAATGATTTCCCCCTCAAAGTTCATAAGAGCTGGACCAATTTAAATTAAAGATATGAGAGAGCCCTGAAATGCTAGAGCTTTCTCTCCAGCCACAGGATCAATTATTTGTGAGATTTTTATCTGTGAAAACTGTTCTTCTTCCAGGAAGAACTTAAAACAAAAGTCCTAGGACAAGAAGCAATGGGCTTAAATTGCAGCAAGGGAGGCTTAGGTTGGACATTAGGAAAAACTTCCTGTCAGGGTGGTTAAACACTGGAATAAATTGGCTAGGGAGGTTGTGGAATCTCCATAGCTGGAGATATTTAAGAGCATATTGGACAGACATCTACCGGGGACGATCTAGATGGTGCTTGGCCCTCCTGTGGAGGCAGGGAACTGGACTCGATGACCTCTTGAGGTCCCTTCCAGTTCTATGATTATGAAAATAGAAATGTCAAATTTGTCCTGTTGATAGGACCACTTTAGAGCAGAAAAGAAGCTTCTCCCACTCAAATTCTTGCTGGTGACTGAAATGTGGCAATCTTTGGTTGCAAATGAGGATCGTTTGTTCAAACAATGGTCTCTTTGAGCCCACAGGTTCTGTTTTAGAACCAAACCCTATAAAATGTGGCCTATTAGCCTCAGATTCACCCCCAATGGCCTAGAATGTTCTGGAAACCCCTAATGCAAAAATTTCCAGTAATGTATATTGCAGATTTTTAAGGAGCCTTCCTTTACTGCAAAACTGCTCTGATTTAAAATAGACTTTGGTTTTGTGTTTATGGGGAGGTTTGGGGGGGGGAGTGTTTTGTTTGTTTTTGGTCTTTTAACTTCAGAGTTGCCAAACAGTGATTTAATATGTTTGCAGCTAATCCTTCTCTTATCACCCCTTTTTGGCATATTCCATTCACTGTTTTACCTTGACATCTAGACTCTGAACATGCATAAACAACACCTGACGGTGTCAGTGGGACTGCTGGATACATGAGTTTCCTCACAGTAGTGTCCTGTCAACCGGGATGACTTTCCAGCCTTAAATTTGACATTGACATCCATCCCAAAGAGAGCTAAGAACTGGAGTATGTGTATGCATGTGCATATGCATTGTTTTTAAATGTCTTTCTTTCTTGGTTAATGCACCTGAATAGCAGACCCATATATTGCTAAATTATGGGTGGGTACGTCTAGACTACATGGCTCCGTCGACAGAGCCATGTAAAGTAGTTTACTTGGCATAGTCAAAGAAGCGGGAATTTAAATAATCCCTGCTTCATTAAAATAAATATGGCCACCACGCTGTGCCGACGATCAGCTGATCCGGCACAGCGCAGCAGTCTAGATGCAGCGCGGTCGACAAGGGAAGCCTTTGTCGCACCGCTCCGGTAAACCTCGTTTCACGAGGCATATTTATTTAAATCCCCGCTTCTTTGACTATGCTGAGTAAACTACTTTACATGGCTCCGTCGATGGAGCCATGTAGTTTAGATGTACCCGGGGTGTCTACACTACAGGTTTTTTCCAGAAAAACAGCCATTTTTCTGAAAAAACTTCAATTAGGTCCACACTGCAATCATGTTCTTCCAAAAGAAAATAGAAAGAGCAGAGGGGTTTTATGACATTGGTAATCCTCATTCTATGAGGAGAAGCCTTTTTCCAAAAGAGCTCTTTCAGAAAAAGGCATGTGTGAATGGGGAAGCATTTACATGGGCACTCCCAGCACGGTGGTGGGCTTGGAAGGAGCCAAGCGTGGGATAGGGCTCTTCTACCAAGAGCTGGCACACAGCAGGGGTTGAGTTGACAAACCAGCTGGGAGCGTCTCCAGCCCCATGCACTGCATCTTCTCCCTTCCACCAATTTTGCAGACCCACCTCCCTAAGGGTATGTCTATACTACGTTTAATTTTCAAAGGAGATATGCAAATTCGGCACTAATGTGCACATCTTCTTCCGATCACTTTTTCGAAAGCAGGTTTTTCGAAAGTGAAAGTAGTCTGGACGTGGGTTTTTTTTTGAAAAAACCCTTTTTCCAAAAAATGCTCTTCCTAAAAAAAGGTGGTTTACATGTTTTTTTCGAAAAACGGGGGGGGGGGTTCGAAAAAAATGCATCCAGACTACTTTCACTTTTGAAAAAGCGATCAGAAGAAGATATGCAAATTAGCACCAAATTTGCATATCTCCTTTAGAAAATAAAACACAGTCTAGACGTACCCTAAGTGGCTACTGGCACCACTCCCCACTCATTGCTGGTGGGAGGGCAGCTGGCCCTCAGCAGGATCTACGTGTAATGGGGGGGGGAGGGCGCAGAAAATTTGGAACCATTTGCCCATTTTTTAAAGAAAAAATCAGGACACCTGCAAGAGGGCTTAAATACAGGACTATCCCTTTAAAATGTGGTAACTCTCTATGTGAGGGAGGAAGAGAGACTGGAAATGTCCACAAACTTTGTGAAACTCATTTGTTTAGTCAACTATTGCGTACTAAGAATACACTGAGGTTGGTACAAGACACGAAGTATGGAACTCCACTGGTGTTACACAGTCAGAGCCAGAGCCAGTAAACAGAGGCACTGAAATGAGACTCAGGATATCTGGATTCTGCTGAATGAACTTGAGCACACCATATTAACCCCTCTGTACCTCAGTTTCCCTGTCTGTAAAATGGGGATCATGATATCGCCTCCCTGGGTAAAAGTGCATATGAAAAAAGAACATTACAAGTTCCCATTAACATTGAAGGAATTCTGAACCTCCCAGCCCAACTTACAGATTTGGTCCTCTGCAAACCAATACCTAAAAACAACTCCACTGGGTTAAAGGGGGGAAAATACTCCAAAAGAGCTTTAACAAAATAAATCTGGGAGAATAGTAGCTACTCAGCGAGTATCATACAAGCCTCTAGTTTCCTGGCTCTCAGTTTTGCATAAGTTGAGGTAAGTTCCCAGTTCCTATTCCGATTTTCAAAATAAAAGCAAAGAGCTAACCTCGCAATGGCTTCATGCCACCCAAATGCAGATGGCCGTTGTAGGCCATGTTGCCTATTGAAGAGTAGCACTAAGCCCTTAAACCATGCCTTCACTAATGTCAAGATCTGCAAACCTACATTTCCTCTGATTCCTTTCTCCCTCCTTCCTCACCCCCCCCCCCACAAAAAAATAGCATATTCAGCCTGTGGGTTTATTTGTTTTGTTTTTTTAATTAACTGGTAATCACTTGAAGGAACTTGTGGCAAGGGTATCTGTCTGCAAAAATACAAACTTCTCCTCTACATCCACGCCACCTAATCAGAACAGACAACCAAGGTGTTTCCAGCAGATCTAAAGTGATTATTCCCCTTTATTCAGCACTGGTGAGGCTACATCTGGAGTATTGCATCCAAATCCGGGGCCCCCACTACAGAAAGGATGTGGATGCATTGGAGAGGGTCCAGCGGAGGGCAATCAAAATTATTCGGGGGCTGGAGCACATGATTTACAAGGAGAGACTGGGGATTTGGGCTTGTTTAGTCTGCAGAAGAGAAGAGTGAGGGGGGATTTGATGGCAGCCTTCAACTTCCAAAAGGGAGGTTCCAGAGAGGAAGGAGAGAGGCTGTTCTCAGTGATGGATGGCAGAACAAGGAGCAATGGTCTCAAGTTGCAGGGGGAGGTCTAGGTTGGATATTAGGAAAAAACTATTTCACTAGGAGGGTGGTGAAGCACTGGAATGGGTGACCTAGGGAGGTGGTGGAATCTCCATCCCTAGAGGTTTTTAAGTCCTGGCTTGACAAAGCCCTGGCTGGGATAATTTAGTAGGGGTTGGTCCTGCTTTGGGCAGGGTGTTGGACTCTGACCTCCTGAGGTTTCTTCCAACCCTATAATTCTAAATAAGAAGAGCAGAAGAATTTAAAGTTCTGCAGAGGAGGAAAAGTGCGGAGGGGTCTTGCTTAAATATTATTATTCATATTACAGTAGCACCTTAAGATAAGGACTTTCTTTGTGCTAGGTGCAGTTGATAGGTACAAGACAAGTTTTCCTTTTCTAAAGATGAACAATCTAAATAGACAAGACAGAGAAAGGGAATATGTTTATCCCCAATTTACAGTTGGGAACTGAGGTAACTAGTTCAAAGTCTCACCCCAAATCTTGAATTCACATCTTGAATACTATCTACAGAGGTGGTTGACTCATCTCAAAGAAAATATATTGGTATTGGGGAAAAAAAAATACAGAAAAGGGCAACAAAAATTATTAGGGGTTTGGAACCGGTCCCATATGAAGAGAGACTAAAAACACTTGGACTTTTCAGCTTAGAAAAGAGGAGACTAAGGGGGGATACGATAGAGGTCTATAAAATCATGATGGTGGTATGGAAAGAATGAAGGAAAAGTTATTTACTTATTCCTACAATATAAGAACAAGGGGTCACCAAATGAAATAGTTAACAGGTTTAAAGCAAACAAAAGGAAGTTTTTCTTCACTCAGCACACAGTCAACCTGTGGAACTCCTTGCCAGAGGATGCAGTGAAGGCTAGAACTTTAACAGGGTTCAAAAAAGAGCTAGATAGATTCATAGAGGTTAGGTCTATCAATGGCTATTAGCCAGGATGGGTAGGAATGGTGTACCTAGCCTCTGTTTGTCTGGAGATAGGTGACAGGAGAGTGATCACTTGAGGATTACCTGTTGTGTTCCCTCCTTCTGGAGCACCTGGCATTGGCCAGTGTCAGCAGACAGGATACTGGGCTAGATGGACTTTTGGTCTGACCCAGTATGGCCGTTCTTATGTTCTTAATCTGTGGCATAGTTGAGAACTGATTTCACAACTCTTGAAATCTAGTCCAGTGCATTCATCTCATTTCTCTGAAGAAACAGACAGCAGAAAGATTTTGTAACAATCCTCTCTGTAATTGCTGTTCGACTATGGCTATAATTTTTATACATACTACAGGTTTCGTCTTTCAAAAGTCAGACTGGGGGGTGGGACAGACTTTCGTCGTTACAAGCACACACATTGATTTTTGTGTTGCTATTCAAAAGAGAACTAAAAAAAATCTAAAGGCATGCATGTTCTCTCTCTGATCTGAGTCTGAAAGAGATGTAGTTATGCTTCAGTGACTTTACTGCACCTTGAGGCAGAAATTACTCTTCTGAGAGACCTCAGGTCAAATATATTGCTCAACCAGACATCACAATTTTTCATTGCATTTTTAATTAACACATTTCCAGCTGTTTGTAAAGCTATGGCATTTCCACATGGTCTGAGTGTTCTAAATGGTTCGAAATCACTGTTAGAATTGCCAGGTCCCAAAGCACATACTGACATCAAATACAATGCTGTTACTAATACAATGCAGTTGTTTATGGTTTATTGATTTTTTTTCCTTTTCAAAAATTGCCGATTGTATTTCAGATTCATACCGCATTGAATAATGCATCGTTAGATACAGGGGGCACAAGACTCGTATTACCTGTCACAATCTTTTGTATTATTCTTTCCTCGTTGCTGTAAGCAATTGTTTTCTAGCATACTGCTAAGCTACTTCCCTCACTATCCAATTTCATCTACTCTTCTAGCATATAGCAAACACACACACACAGTGCATTCCTATGACACTGACTACAATGGGATACTGTCACTAGTCTTTCTGCTACTCCGTTGTAACAGGGAAAAAAATGTAAAAAACAATGAATAGTCCTGCAGCACCTTAGAGACTAACAAAAAAATGTAGATGGGATCGTGAACTTTTGTGGGCCCAACCCACTTCTTCAGATGAACAGTAACTCTAACTCTGTTATAGTAGTGCTTTGAGGGCCTAAATCAGGGCTACTCAACATGCGGCCCGAGGCCTGTTTGTTTGCAACCCGCAGTGCAGTTTGTGTTTACATGGGACTCAACACACGGCCCGCGGGTGGGAGCCAAAACAAAAAAATAGTCAATATAATGGTCTTATATTTATACGCATTTTAGTAGTTAAATTCCTGGACTGTCATTGCTCATTAAAAGTGCTGTCAGGTGGGTGGAAATTGGATAACTATTGCATTTTATTAATAACAGCAGAACTGACTTACATGGGGCCTGCGTGTTGTGTAGTCTGGCCTTAAGCTTTGTATTCAGGCCCGTCCGTGTGAAAGAAGCTATTTGCATATATACTTGCACGTATATGCAACCACACTTAAGTTGTGGCCCTCGGCATGTGCTGTGAGTATCATTGTGGCCCCCAGGGCTTCCAAAGTTCAGTAGCCCTGACCTAAATGAACCTTCACCGTAGAAGGCACTGTACAAATACCTAGTAAGAGACAGCCCTGCCCCCAAAGAGCTTATGCAAGTATACAACACAGGCAAAGGATGGCATAGGGAAACAGAGGCTGAGGAAGGGGAAGCTGTACGATCAAGGCCAACTAGCAAGCCAAAGGCCAAGGCAGACATAAAATCCAGGTTTCCTGAGCCCAAGTCCAGCGCCCTTATAGAGCAGACTACCTGGCTGTCACTGAAATTATATCTACTGCCAGTGTTCCCTGTCAGCTGAGAACTTGGGCAGTCACCCAGGAGAGGTTCAAATGCCGCCCAGCTGATTAGCAGAGCGCCCACAGCTGGCAGCATGTTTCTCTACTGGTGGTGCACATCCACACATGCCTTGGTGCACATGAAATTTATTTGTGACAGATGGGAAAAATCAGAGGGAACAATGTCTACAGCCACATTAAATATAGGCAGTAAACACAAAGGGCATGTTAAGTTAACTGGAATCTTATTATATTCATATCAGTACCGCCTATTCTGATCATTTAGTTGGCATACTCCACTTGCTGCGACTGGAAAGTACGGCCACTTTCAAATGGTCAAACTCCTCAGTATTGCTAAGAAGCTAATTAGCATCTGATCAGGTGGTTTGTGGCTCTTACACTTAGACTACTGAAATAAACGGATGACTGAGTTCTGCCAGTTTTGTTTTCGGCAATGAAAGTGACATATCAGGAGTTTCCAGCTGGCTTACTGATATCTCTCCCTCTTTCATACAATCACAGGATGCATCTTCATGTAAATCCAATCAGTGATAGAGTCTAAAGAGGCGCTTCTGAGACATCCCTCGCTTGGCAAGTCAGCTGTGCACAAGAAACATTTGAGCAGGGCTAAGCTTTGACTATGAAACAGCATTTTCCTCTAATGGGGGGGTGGGGCATGCTGGCCAGAGGAAGTCAAAGGATGGGATTTTCTCACAGGCCGTTAGCCAGCCAGAGTTCTGGATGCAGAACCGTCTGCTGCCTTAGGATGGTTAAACACTGGACTAAGTTGCCTAGGGAGGTTGTCAAATCTCCATCTCTGGAGATATTTAAGAGCAGGTTAGACAGACATCTATCAGGGATGATCTAGATGGTACTGGGTCCTGCCATGAGGGCAAGGGACTGGACTCGACCTCCAAAGGTCCCTTCCAGTTCTAGTGTTCTATGATTCTATTATTCTCTGCCCAACCCAAGCCAGTTTGGACTGCTCCTGTCACATCTGACATGAGCAACGAGGGCCTCTGGAAATCCTAATGGGCTCGAAGTGCCATGCTCACTTCGAAGTTAACGGGAAAGTTCCAGTAAAAATGGTGAGCTCTAATTCCAGGCAGAAACTAAGCCTATAGTGCTGCCTGGCTTGAAGAAAGAACATTTTTCCATTATCTCCTGCCTGATTTATATCTACATACATGTACGGCTGACATTCGCTTTACCCTTTTGTAATTGGAAGCTGTGCAGCCACCTGCCACTCGTTCTGTACTCCAGCAGCTCAGCATGCGGTATGCTACAAAATCACTGGAATGCTGCATGGGGTGACAAACTGTAGCTAATATCTTACAGGGAAACATTCTGTTTACTTACATCTGGGGAAAACCTGTATGCAACTGAAAAAATATCTAGTGGCAGAGGAGAAAAAATGAACGGGGGGAATGTTTTCCTTCCTGCCATACTATTCTTCCTCCTACATCTCTGATTTTTGTGCTTTCAAACCAAAGGATTTCTCTATATTTGAAAGAAATAGTTCATTTGTGCTTTTTATCCAGCACTGATGTCACAGCAGTGGTGCCAGCCACACATTGAAAACAGCCTTACTATTTATTTAAAAGTGACTGGCGACTTTGCATGCCCAGCTAAGGGGCATTAAACAGCGTCCTGATTATCAGAGTCAGAGGGGTAGCCGTGTTAGTCTGAATCTGAAAGAACAACGAGAAGTCCTGTGGCACCTTATAGACTAACAGATATAGTGCAGCATAAGCTTTCGTGGGCAAAGACCCACTTCATCAGATGTGGGCATCTGACAAAGTGGGTCTTTGCCCACGAAAGCTTATGCTGCACTATATCTGTTAGTCTATAAGGTGCCACAGGACTTCTCGTTCTTGCTGATTATCAGAGGACTTTCTGAAAACCAGGCCCCTTGCCAAGGGTAAAGTTGAGGCCTCAAAAAACTGAGACAGGCACTCAAAATAGTCCTACGTTCTTGAAAAAATTTACATCCAATCAAGTTAAGCATAAGTCAAGGGAGGGGACTGGACTTGATGACCTCTCGAGGTCCCTTCCTGTCCTAGTATTCTACAATTCTATTCTATGAAATGAGCAGTCCCCAAGGGACGCACTAACTGGCTTGGGGTTGAGTGAAGAAGGCAGCAGACAGTTCTGCATCCAGAACTCTGGCTGGCTAACGGCCTGTGAGAAAATCCCACCCTTTGACTTCCTCTGGCCAGCATGCCCCATCCTCCCCCCCCCCATTAGAGGAAAATGCTGTTGCATAGCTCAAAGCTTAGCCCTGCCCAATTTTAATCACGTGCTTAAAATTTGTCCTGTGGGTAAATGTTTTGGCCTCATCGTCTCAGTCTAAGAAAGTGAAATGTAGGCCTTATCTACACTTACTGGGAGATCGGCACTGCCGAGATCCATCTCTCGGGGGTTTGTTTAGTGGGTCTAGTAAAGAGCCGCTAAATGGACCGCTGATTGTGTACCTGACGACTCCAGTATTCCACTGGACTGAAAAGAGTAAGAGGAGTCCATGGGGCAGTGTCTCCTGCCGAGCCCCTGCCACGGAGATGCAATGGCAGCTCAAACTAACGTATGTCAATTCCAGCTACACTAATCACATGGTTGGAGTTGCATACCACAGGTGACTGGTGCCTGAAATGCAGGGAGGGCTACCCAGAGGAACAGGGAGGGAACATGAGGGAGCACCCTATTTAACAACTGAAATGTTAGCAGGGAGCATGGGGGGTTGCACTTCTCAAGTGCTTCCACAAGTCACCTATGTTTCTTACCTTAGTTTGACATTGCCCCCTAGGGTAGACATGGCTGCTAAACCCATTAGGCTATGTCGACACTGCACGTTTCTTATGCAAGAAGCTTTTTGCAGAAAAGATCTTCCGCAAAAACTTCTTGCGCAAGAGCACATCCGCACTGCAAAAGTTCATCGAAAAAGCAAGGCGCTTTTGTGGAAGAGAGCATCCAGATTGCATGGACGCTCTCTCGAAAGAAAGCGCTGATAGCTATTCACAGAATGGCCACCAGAGCACCTGTGCTTTTTTCTGTAGGGTTTTTTTTTGCACAAAAAGAGGCAGTTCCCTGGCCCCCCACACCTTTTTGCACAAAAGCTCTTGCATAGTAAGGTGTTATTCCTCATAGAAAGAGGAATAACTCTTGCACAAAAACCCCTCTTCGATTTTTTTTGCACAAAAAATGCACTTGAGGTGTGGACCGTTTTTCTGCAAAATCTCTGTAGTTGTAGACATAGCCTTAAGTATCGCAATGCTGAATACAAGAAAACCTAAACTTTTTTTAATCTGGGCCCAAATCTGGAGCGCAGTCAAAAATCTCACTGACCCTATATTGAACAATTAAGTGATTCTTCTGCCCCTACTGAAAGATTACTCTTATTAAATTAGAACATAAGAACGGCCGTACTGGGTCAGACCAAAGGTCCATCTAGCCCAGTAGCCTGTCTGCCGACAGTGGCCAGCACCAGGTGCCCCAGAGAGGGTGGACCGAAGACAATGATCAAGCAATTTGTCTCCTGCCATCCTTCTCCAGCCTCTGACAAACAGAGGCCAGGGACACCATTTCTATCTCCTGGCTAATAGCCTTTTATGGACCTAACCTCCATGAAATTATCTAGCTTCTCTTTAAACTCTGTTATAGTCCTAGAATTATTAAATTCTTTCAGCAACAAGGCAGTGCAACAAACTAGGAGTTCCATTGGTGACGTGAATACCATGAAGAGAGGTTATCAAGATTTGAGCTGATCAATCTTGCCTGTCCAACTGGAATGGGGGGGTGAGGAGGACGCCACTAGATTAATTGGTGCTACATTCCTCTTTCTTGTCAAGACAAGAGGTCAGCATTTGGAAGCTACCTAGGAAGGGAATCCGAAGAAATTTTGACTCCTAAGATTGTTCCAACTACTGCCCCAGTAAGTTACATTGGCAGGGCTCAGCAAGAGGGCCAGGCCTGTACGAAATGAGCTTGGCCATGTGGGTATTTAAAGCAGCAGTAACACGATTGTGTTAAAGTACAAGGCAAGAGGAGACTGCTGGATTCCAAGTGAAAGAAGAGGTTAACCGCAGCTCAGTTCCCCCTTGGGATCCATACATGAACAAGGCAACAGGGAAGGAAATTGGAATCTAATCCTGTTTAAAAATACATATCCTTGTAAACCAACGAGTGCTTAGGTCCATCTACATTCATGCTGGAGGGACATCTGCAGTCACGCTTTGACCAAGCTAGTGCGCTGAAAATAGAAGTGTCGTCCCGGCAGCATCTGCAGCTGTTATGGCTGGTCCTCTAAGCACCGTACCACCTGGGAACCCTCAGTATGTACTCCGGCAGCTAATCCCTCCCACCATCGCACTCACACTTCTGGTTTTAAAGCCATCTGCTCAATTACAGAGGACGCATGCAAGTCAGCCCAAGCTGGCAATCACATCTCGACAACAGGCCCGTAGCCTGACTTGGCAGAAACAATACACCGATGAAGTCAGCGAGGAGTTCCTTCAAAGTATCAGACTAACAACTAGTTAACAAGTCAAGAAAAGGGATTAATTTCCATAGGTTGGGGGGTGGGGGAAGGGATCAGCCCAGTCCTATGTCAAACTTCCCACAGTACAATGCCCGCTCTTGTCTCTCTCCAAAAATGTTACTTCCCCCTGAGCATTTAGGCAATGACAGGGGAAGCCAAGTTGAAGTTAACCTCATGTTTCACTTAAAATCCAGTGGTATCCTCTTCGCTTTGCCCTATCACAATAGCTTTGATGGATAAAAATTCCCCCTTGACAAATAGGAACGAACTCTGCCAAGCTTACAGAAATGACTCCTATTGGGTTGTCACCTTCAGGCAAGCCAGAATTTACCACCACAGACTTTGGACATGGATACTTAGGTCAGCTAGCCCAAGCCCTGGCTAATTCACTCACGTCTGTACATTTTCTAGTGTGATGGCTTAGCTAGAGGCACATTACAGGGGGTTTCCAATCTTTCCCTGATTTAATTTGCTCTGCATAAGCTCAAGTGAGCCCAGGTAGCCTACCTCGCATTTTAAGTTGTCCTTATTCAATCATACTTATAGTTTATAAGGTTAAACCAGGAAAGCAGTAAGATGAATAAATAAAAAATGAATTGTATCGAAATGATGCCACTCTAGAAAGAGTTGAGCCACAGATACCTGGTGGCACTTTAAGGGTTAACTCAGAGCATGCAGTGTCTGAATTTTAACAGGATTATTAGCAATTCATATATGCACCAGAGGCAGGTAATTTATTTATTAGCAAGAAGCTCGAGACAGTAAGTACTTTACCATCTCATCACGCAAAACTAGGTCTTTTGTAACTTCTTATGCAATTCTTTATATTGTCACAATACTATCTGCTTTTGTTCACTGTCTATTGTATTTTCTAGTACAACAGCTGTGATACATTACTGATATTATTCACTGTTCAGACTGAAAAATCGTACCCGATTTTTCAGAAGCAGCCAACTGCCCTTCAGGGGCCACTGAAATGTCCACGTGCCCTAAAGCAAACTCACGTTTGAGCTACTAAACCCTGTGAGGTACCAGCCTCCCCCCATTTTACAGATGGGGGCAAACAAATCACAGACCAACTAAATTGGTGTAGGTGGTGGGGTGAGAACCGAAGGATGGTAACTTCCTACACCATGTGTGCAGCTCCATAGCAAAGATGACCTGTACCTGCTGTGGCAGGGCGTTGCCCTGCACTGGCCCTTTAAGGGGCTGAGACCTGGAGTCAGGGGGAAGCCCAGCTGAGGCAAATAAGGAGGGCCCAGCTGGAGACTATAAGAGCAGCTCCTGGGAGGAGAAGGAGGAGAGACCTGCCTGCAGTGAGAGAGGCTTCAGCCTAGCAAACCCAGGCTACCTGGTCTGAGGCCCTAGGGGCTACAAGGAGGCAGTCATGGAGGGCGGGGCTCACATGGAGGCAGCCCTAAAAGGCTGGGCTGCAAGGAGTCAGCTGCGGTAGACTTGGGGAGTTTGAGCCAAGGAAGCCCCAGGCCATAAGTCTGCAAGGCAGGGTTGCAGGAGGCAACCGGGCAGGCAGAGTGGGAGAAGAACTGGGGGTCCCAGGGAGTATGGAGGACCCTGGAGGAGGAGCAGAGGAAGAACAATGACTCCCCCCTGGAAGGGGGTGCGGACCAAGATCGGAGTGGTCACTGCCGGAGGGCAGTGCCCTGAAGAAAACACCTCACCCAAAGGGGGCACGTCGGCGTCGGAGCAGCCGGTTACTTCCCCAAAGCCACCCTGAGGGAAGAAGCCATGCTGAAAGTGAGTTGAACCCGCTACACTGCAGATGGTGGGGAGGCAGCGTGAGGATAGTCGAGCCAGCAGATGTTATTGAGCATGCTCAGTGCAAGCCAAACAGTAAATCAGGGGAGATACATGACCCACACCCTACCCTACCCATGTATTGCCTCTCCTCCATAGCATGCTGCAACGTAACCAACAGCCTGAGCTAGCAAATGAGAATATTGCCATTGGCTTCACTGAAGGCTGGATTAGGTTCTAAATATAACATTAAGAGTCAAATTCTGCCTTTATTGGGAGTTGCATGTGCAAATCCACTGATAAAATTGGCCCCAACTCTAAACTGTGCAATCTGTGAAAACACATGCACATAGTCTTGTACTATTGTAAATATTAACTACATTGTATATTTGAGAGAGTTTGTCAGACGATTGTTCAAGAACGCCTCCTAAATGGTAAGAGCTAGGATGGTCAAGTTCAGTACACAGCTTCCTCTTATCATAACTTAAAGCAAGGTCATGGTTTGGTTGTGCCAGGTAAATAGGATGTGCCTGGAATGGGATTGGTTCTCAGGAAACCATGCAGAAAAGAGACAGAATCACCAGGCAGGTGAAAGGGGCTGGCTGGGGGGGGGGGGCTCTCCCATGTGGGACTGTGCCAACCCTGAGCCTCCCACCTCCCAAGCACCCTTCAGGGAGGTGGGGGGGGGACTGAAGCTCCCCCTCTTCTCCCACTTCGTACAGGAACATTGCTGGCTGTTCCCCTTTGTCAGGGAATGAGGGGAAGTGAACAGTTTGCTGCATTCCTCTCTGGCTGGAAAGCATCAGGGGTACATGAACCTGGACCTGCCCATGCCAGGGTTCATGCGTGCTCTCACACACACACACACACACACACACACACACCCGCAGTTGGGCCCACTGGAGGTGCAGCAGCCATGGAGATGTGCTTCTCACCTGGCCTGAAGCAGGGCGAATGGGGCTGGGGCTGTCCTCTCTCCCCCGACCACACTCAACTTCTCATTCCCAGCCCCACTCCAGAGCAATTAAATGCAGCATCTACGTTCTAATTTTATTTTCCAAAAAACATAATTTAAGTGTGTTAAGGATCTGAGCAATGCCAGGTAAATCTAGTCTATAAAGAAGACTACCTGTGTCACCTTCCACCACACTAGCAGTATCGATGAGTATTCCAATTAACAAGTTGAAGAAAACAATGGTACATGTCAAATACCACTTCCTCAAACTCTACGTCTGTTTTAGAGTCTGTGCTGTCCTTGGGGCATGCCTCCTTTCTGTTTGGGACTTGCCTAGTGCATTGTGGGCACTACTAGCTGTAACTAATACTGATAATGGTCCTCGGGTGTATCCATTATTGGGAAGCGATTTGGCTGAGATAGCAAGGATGCAGTGCAATCCTTGTACTAACAGGAAATCTCTTTACATTTTTTATTGAATGGCCCTGCAGAGGATGAATAATATCACTGTCACTAGAAACAATGAATGTAGAATCTAGTGGGACAACCAAGTAGCTTATGTAAAATAAACTGTACTTGCAAGACAAAAAAATAAGTGCAGATCCACAGTATTTTACAATTACTCCTTTACAATAATTGCATGTACAATGAATTTGGCAATTGTTCCTAACACTATCATCTTGCAATTGCTCCTGGTACTCTTCAAGGGTTCAGACGGTTTGGGGCTTTTGGTTTTGTTTTAGCTACATGTTCTGCCTGGTAACTGTCAATTGCCATTGCAGTGTCACCAGTCCCATCACAGCTCTTGGGAAGTCGTCTTTGAGATTGAGGAGTTGCTAAGCACGGGTTTATAGCCAAGTCCTGCTCTGGTGTCCTTGCCACACATGCCTCCATAATCTCTAGTCAAAGAAACAAGGGTGGACACTGATGGAGTAATGAGAACCATACAGACCCGGACAGAGTTTTTTTCTAATGTACAAGCACACAAGGAGCACACTGTGTGATTGGATATGCCACTGATCAGGTAGAGTCAAGAAAGTACAATCTCTATACTACAGGCTGAACCTCTCTAGTCCGGCACCCTCAGGACCTGACCAGTGCCAAACCACAGAATTTGCCAAACCACGGGAGTCAATATTGTCTAGCAGCATTACTGACACTTCCATGGCTTACTGGGCTCTTAGAAGACATTCCGGGGTAAATTAGAGCTGAACAGCACAGAACACTGAGCCAGGTCTGGTGTCTGTAAACAAACTTCATGGGACCACGAGAAACCTGGACATCCAGCTAACTAAAATCATGCCAGACCAGAGAATACCGGACTAGTCACATTCAACCTGTTTTAAAACCCCCAAACAAACAACACACCACATGCAGAGAGCCAGCAGGAGAACTACATGCCACGTAAGCCTTAATGTGAGGACTTTAATGATGCACAAGACCTTTTGCTGTTCTGAATGTTTTCACCCGCAAACAAAACAAGCATCAGAAGAGATGATCAGTGACTTGGGCAGAGTAGGTAGAGAGTCAGCTGGCAGAAACCCATCAGTGATTTGAAAGCATTAAAGTAGCAATGGAAAGTTTAGTCATTTAAACAAGAGACATGTGAATAGCAAACCAATTCCAAGTGACTAAAGGTTTAAGGAACAAGTTCCAGGAAGATGACAACCTCATTGGATATTAATCCCACGCTTTTAGACTTCGTCATCATTCAAATAGCTGTATTTGAACTTTTAATGTGATTGCAGCAATATGTAAATCCAACTACTAGCGTATGGTGGGTTTGTTTGGTTTTGGTCAGATATTCTGAAGGCCTCCATTTAACAGACTAAGCAAGATATAGTATACAACAGAGCATCAGTCTCAGATACTGGGTATATTGACATGGAAACACAATGAAACAGGAAGAAAAGAGGAGTTTTACAATCCAGAAACTGCAAATTCTACCAGTGGTAAAATTTAGTCAAGGAATTTTATGAATCTATCGACTTCATATTACTGGAGGGTCTTTCATAGCAGCCTGAAAATCTGCGCAGGCAAAATATACACAACCCCTTCTGAGTCAGTTAATAGAAACCAGTTTCTAAAAGCAAGTAATTGTACTATGCAGCTACTAAGTAGGCAGGCAGAATTAGCCAACACTAGATGAATTGTTCCCGTTTTTAATATTTGCAAGTGCTCTGTCTTTTAAAGATTGGGAGCTGGGATTTTCAAAAAAAATATTCCACCACACCCTGAGTAAATGCTGCTCACATTAAAGTGAATGGGAGGTTTTCGCATTAAGTTCCGTTGGATCAAACTTAGGCCACTAGTGAGTGCTTTTGAAAACTGTACAATGTATTCTTCCAACCGTTGAACCACGTCTCACAGCTTTTGTCAACACTGCCAGTTTACGCAGCAAGATCACATCATTCTTTCGTGTATATCACAAACTGGCAAAGAGTTGTGATCTTGAGTCTGGAATCAAGGGCTCGCCTGCCATGGTAAAGCCTTGCTACCAGTCCCCAGCCAAAAATATGTAGGGATTGAACAGCTCAAGGGCAAGATGTTCCCAAAAGTAGAGAGATTTTTGGCTGCCTCCATTTATGTGTCTTTTTTGATGCCTTACAAGATTTCTATGTTCCAATAGTGCTGAGCGACCGCCTCTACAAAGGATCTTAACAGGTCTCACAAGTCAGACACTCAGGAACTGAAGTGGCCAAAATCACTTGCCGCTTTTGAAAAACTTGGGCCATGCCTCCCGACATATCTCCACCGTCAGGATAAAAAGTGCCCAGGTGTTGTCTAAGATACCTTGAACCCAGGATTTATATAGATCAAAATGGACCACCTGAGCTGTACCTGGAAACAAATTGGAAGCCAGTGCAGTTAAAGGATACTCTAAGTACGCACCACACATGAAGCACCACTGGAAGCAGACAGCTGCATTTTGCGCTAGGTGGAATTATGAAATGGCCTTCAACCATAGCCTCCAGCAAAGGCCATTGCAACTACAGGCATTAATTGCTGTGGCAAGGTTCACATCTAGCAAGAATGGCCCCCACCTTCAGGTCATGAACAGATGGCTCTTGCCTGCCTCTGCTATCTGCACAGCCAGGAACAACGGAGGAGCTAAGGAGAAGTTACAGACATCAACTCAAGGGGCATCCATGACTTTTGCCGTTTCTGATGCTGGGGGAAAGCAGCATGAATTTGGGTTGAGTTTCAGCCAGCTAGCTTTCATCCATGGCCTAATAACAAATCACAGGTGGGTCCAATTACACTGATGAAGTACAGATGGGGCAGCGATGTATACGAATGGCCTGCAGCCCAAATCAGCTCTCAGCCTCCCCAAGTTGCATCACATACACATTGAATAGGAGAGGTAACAGGACAGGACCCTTTTGTACCTCATAAGGAGGTACTTGAAGCAAATAAGGAATCACTCAATTCTGTCCTCCAGGTTTTCCAAGAGAAAGAAAAACCACCACCCCTGTGCACTCAAGTTAACCCTGCCAGACTCCAACACATGTCATTTGCTGTCACAGCCAATGCTATGAATGGGTTGTGGCAAAGAGTCAGTATGGACTCTTGCTCTTTATCCAGAATCAACCTACAATACAGTATTGCAGACTTAATACTCACCCAGTTATATTGCTGGCGTGGAACATCTTGAATATTCTCCACTGTCCTCCTTGACCTAGATCAGCAAACATTGATCATCAAAGTGGCAAGGAGGGTCTTGCAATCAGTCTAGCAGACTGTCTCAGAGATGTTAACTGAACACCTGTGCCAACGCAACACACTTGATTCCCCACGCAAATCCCTCTTATCTTCGTTTAAGCCTAAAAACAAGGTGGTGAGGACAATTAGATTACAGGTTTATTCTTTGCTAGTCATTCCTCTTTATGGCCCAGATTCTTCATGGTGTTGATTCTCTTATGAGATCAGGGCTCAGCTGCTTATTGTCAACTGCAGCCAGAGAGATTTGTAATTGTTCCACCAAGAAGAGGCCTACCCTGAATCCACCAGCTCAGGTCTTCAATGGTCCCCAGCTTGGTGCTGAGGAAAAGAAGTGGGGTAGAAAGCCAGGGCACCTGAGGGAAGTCAATCGGCAGCTCAGACCAGTCTAGGATTGAGAAAGAGGGTTCTTTTGCCGGGGGAAAATGGTTACCCACAGCAGCCCTGTTGAAACAAAGCTCCCACAGAAATCTTGAGAAGAAGTGAAAGGGAGATATATTCACCCACATTTTCACAAGTGGCTTGTGATCGTGGGTTCCTGATTTCAGACACATTGAAGAGGCCTGATTTCCAGAAGGCAGGTGGGCTTTACACTTTCTAAAATGTGGCCCTCTGGAAAAGTCTCAAACTAGGCACCCATCAGTCACTCAGAAGTAGGGTTTCAAGGCAGAAGGAGTAGGGTTGAGGGCAGTCAGATGCCTACCCCACCCTCAAATATGCAGAGCACCTGCCATGGGGCTGTGGTGGCAATTCAAAGGGGCCTGGGCCACTGGCCACTGCTGTGGCCATAGTAGCAATGGTTGCCACAGGGAGTTCCGTGCCCTTTGAATCACCAGTCCCCAGGGCAATTGCCCTCTTTGCCTTGCCTCCCATCGGCAGGCCTGGTCCTATTATCCAACGCTGTGAACATACCTGTCATGTCAACACTGGCAAGTCTTCAACTGAGACTGAGGGGTTTTCTACAAAGTATGCTCCAGTTCAAGCAGGGATTATTGTGGCCTGGACTGTACAGGAAGTCATACTAGATAACCAGTGGTCCCTTCTCGGCCTTAGAATCCATGACAAGGCAAGTAAAATAATGGACCATTTCTCAAAGATTTTAGTGAGCTGATTTCAATGTTAGGATAAGTTTTAACAAGTTAAATCTAAAATTCTAGAAGATTTAACCAGTGTTGCTTGGGTCCTTAACTGAAGTACATTTTGTTTTTCTTCATTTCCATCATTGCCCTGGGGTGGGGCTGGGGATGAAGGGTTTAGTAGCAGGCTGCCCCAGGGAGAGAGGACAACCCCAGCCCTCTCTCACTGCAGCAGCTTGGGGCCAGGTGAGAAGTACCTCTCCACAGCTGCTGCAGTTGCAGTGGGCACATCCATAGGAAGGGTGCATGTCCCCAGCTGAGGGACAGACATACTAACTCTCTAAAATATATGCATATAGCTGTCCCTTTCTCCACCCATACTCCCTGCTGGCCTAATGGGGTTATAGCTGTCCCAGTCACCATGTCTGGCCCCTTTGCTGCCACCCTGTGGTCATTCTGAAGTATAACTCCCTCCTACCAGACCCTTCCCTTTCCATTTTATGAAAAACAATCCAATTCCACACACATCCCATTATGCTGGCACACCCTGACCTTGCTTTAAGTTATGATAAGAGGAAGCTGCATTCCAAATTGAGTGGTCCTAGCTCTTACCATTTAGGAGGAGTTCTTAAACAAACAGACTCAGTGATGAAACATTTCAGAGGGGTGGCCGAGTTAGTCTGTAAGGGCGTCTAGACTACATGGCTCTGTCGATGGAGCCATGTAAACTAGTTTACCCGGCATAGTCAATGAAGCAGGGATTTAAATAATCCCCGCTTCATTAAAATAAAAATGGCCGCCACGCTGTGCCGATGATCAGCTGATCCGGCACAGCACGGCAGTCTAGACATGGCGCAGTCGACAAGGGAAGCCTTTGTCAACCGCTCCAGTAAACCTCGTTTCACAAGGCATATCGGAGCGGTCGACAAAGGCTTCCCTTGTCGACCGCGCCGCGTTTAGACTGCCGGCGCTGTGCGGATCAGCTGATCGTCGACACAGCGCGGCGGCCATTTTTATTTTAATGAAGCGGGGATTATTTAAATCCCCGCTTCATTGACTATGCCGGGTAAACTAATTTACATGGCTCCGTCGATGGAGCCATGTAGTCTAGACGTACCCTCTGGAAAAACTTTTTAAAAAAAACCCAACTAGTCTTGCATCACCTTAAAGACTAACAAAACATGTAGATGGTATCATGAGCTTTCGTGGGCACAACCCACTTCTTCAGATGAATGGAGTTATTAAAGGTCCAGTTTTGAAATAAATAGGGGAGGGGGAGAGAAGGAAGAAAAACGGGGTGGAGAAATAGTCAATTAGAGTCTCCATGCTACATGAAGCTGATAGAGAAGTTGCATGGATGGACAGACATTTCTAAAATATAGTGTGTGTATAGAAATCTATATTTTTAAAATGTATAGTAAAAGATGACTTACATCAAGACAGGGAAAACATTTCTGGCCTTAGTGAGCTCACTGTATATATTCTAAGGTTGACCTAACTAATAAGGATGGGGAAGAAACTTGCCCAATCAGATTATTCCATAAACTTCTACTGGAGGGTCCCTTGCCCGTTCCAGTGAAGGGGGTGGTCCAGGCCACTTTCAGAGATCGGCTACAAAATAAGATGGATCACTGGGCTGGCTACTCTAGTCTGGCAGCTCCTACAATGTGCAGGAAGGCGCCTTAACAAAAA
Organism: Rafetus swinhoei; assembly: GCA_019425775.1. Classification (NCBI taxonomy): domain Eukaryota; kingdom Metazoa; phylum Chordata; order Testudines; family Trionychidae; genus Rafetus; species Rafetus swinhoei. Next base: position 19,818,809 of record CM033445.1, on the reverse strand, counting down.
TGGTTTATCTGAATCACTCTCTTTCAAGAAAGACGCGTATCAAATTAATTTCCCTTCAGAGCACAATTAAGCACAGCCTGGACCCTATACAAACGTGCTGCAATGTCAGAAATAGGTTCCTCCAGCAGCATTAGGCAGGATTCTTCTCTGTGGCATCCTTGAGCGGAATGGGGGATGGGAGGAAGGGACCCTGTGCTTACAGCTTCAATCAACAGCATATTCGGAAATGCATGATTGCTACTGTGTCTGCTTTAGGATCTGAAATGCAAATGATCAAGAGGCCATTAGAGACATTAAAGATTTAGCATGCATATGTTCATCCTGTTTTTATTGTGGGCGGCGGGGGAGGAGGGAAAGAGGCATTAATTCCAAGGATATACACAATGAAACAGTTGCCATATTCAACCTCTCATGGAATAGTTATGGTTTCATTAAGACTTATTGTTCAATCAGAAATGTCGCATGGAAGCAATAAATAAATATATTCCAGTAGTCCCCAACAGTTGTGCATATCAGTTATTGTGCTTAGGGGAGGTCCAGGACAAAGCATTATAAGCATCCGTTTACTCGCTGGCCGTAAGATGCACTTCAGTGTAACCTGAAACAGCCACACTTCCTCAAAGGTAAGGAGTCATTCAGATTCCTTTGCAATTCAGCCTTCGGGCACTCCCAATTGAGGGCTGTCAGCACTGTAGATGATCTAGTAATGATACAAGTCTTGCAGTCTGCAATTTTAGAGCAGAAGAGGTGAGACACCTTATTCCATCCTGGGTACGGCTACACAGTAGCACATACCTTGAAATAAGCTATGCCATTTGAATAAGAGCTTATTTCAAATAATAATTATAATAGCTTATTTTGAAAATTTGGGCCATCTACACAGCACTTATTTCAAAATAATCGCTCTTCCACTGACTTCCTTAGTCCTCATACAAGGTTTACAGGAAGTCAGAGTAAGAAGCCTGTTATTTTGGATTTATTTCAAAACAGGCTTTTTGTGTTGAGAGCACATAACGTTATTTCAGAATAATGGACATTATTCCAAAATAATTCTGCTGTGTAGATGTACCCCATGAGACCAAAGGATATTCCTGCAGAATCATGCTGCAGAGACATCAAGGCAAAGAGTTTTCATTAGGTTGGAGTTTCAGTATTCAGCTATCCAGTGATCAGTCTTATATACGTTTAAAAACCCTATTTTTCAACTAAAATGGGACCTACACATTTCTATTCTCTATCTGCAGGGTTAAGGACTATGTTATCAACACACTCACATGTTATTCCCACTAAAACAGCTGGAGGTTTCCAGTGTAGGAAGCAATTATAATGAAAAGTGTCAATGTGTCATTCTCCCCATGTCAAATGTTTTACTTCATGCTATAGCATTTGACAAGTATCCAGCTCTTAGCCTCTTCCAGGGGTGGAAAAAGTCATAGAAGAAAAAAAGTGAACAGTTCACCCACTGCGATGCAAGCAAACTTTTGACATTACTGGCTGATGCCACAGCTGCGGTGCAATTCTGGAGTTTAATTGCTCCAGCAGAAGGAAGTTAGCTTGAGTCTGTGTACACCAATGATTTCATTGTTTGCCTAGATACTATGTTAGATACAAAAGTTAACACATGCCAATTAATTCTGAACTCACAAAGTGAGGACATTAGAAGATGGCATGTAAGATTCTAGCAATTATAATGCCGACAGGCGGAACTGAACGTGGGATCTCTGGAGCTTAGTGCATGAGCCTCTACTGCATGAGCGAAAAGCCAGCAGACTCATTCTCTCTAAGGCGATGTCTAGACTACAGAGTTTTTTGGGAAAACAGTTGCTTTTTCAACAAGACTTCACTTACGTCCACACTGCAATCGTTTTTGAAAGAAAATCGAAAGAACAGAGGGGTTTTTCCGACACTGGTAAACCTCTTTCTATGAGAAAGAAGCCTTTTTCCAAAAGAGCTCTTTCAGAAAAAGGCATGTGGATGGGGAAGAGGGAGTTCTTTGGAAAGAGGAAAAAGCACACGTGCCCACTCTGTTCATAGTCATCACAGCTTAAATGTGAGATAGCATCCACACTGAATGGACGCTATCTGTCGAAAAAGCAGACCATTTTTTTTATGTGCTTGGGCAGTGTGGACGCTCTTTCAGAAGAAGTTTTTTCCAAAGATCTCTTCCAGAAAAATTTCTTCCAAAAGAAGCCTGCAGTCTATACGTAGCCTAAGTGGTCTCAGAGCTACCACATGGAACAGTGCATCACATCCAGCAGGTACAAGAGTTATACCAGTATTTCTCAACCAGTGGTATGAGTACCCTTAGGTATACTCGAAAGAAGTCTGGCGGGGTACATCAACACAACTGAAATTTGGAGAAAACAGAATTTTTGTTGTATGTTTTACAGCATTTTATTATTTTTGTACTTTTTACATCCAAAAATTTCATCAGCTCAGAAATGATTAAGTTGCTTAAATAAATGTGTTGCAACGATAGGGGTGGAAAAAGTGTGTGTCTGAAAACTAGCTATTGGGGGTACTTTTTCTTAAAAAAAAAGGGGTACTTTATAAAAAAGGTTGAGAAACACTGAAGGTATGTCTACACTTGCAGCCTATTTCGGAATAGGGCTGCAAATGTAGGCATTCAGAATTACAAATGAAGCCCGGGATTTAAATATCCCGCCCTTGATTTGCATCTTCCCAGCCTGGCGCCATTTTTGAAATTTACAAGCCCGGAATAACTGCCCTGCGTCTACACACAGCAGTGAAACGGACGTTGGAAATAAAGCCCTATTTTGAACTACCTGTTATTCCTCCTGCAATGAGGTTTAACAGGTAGTTCAAATAGGCTTTATTTCAATGCACGCTTTCACTGCCGCTGTAGATGCGGGCAGTTATTCCGGCTTGTAAATTTCAAAAATGGCACCGGTTGAAGATGCAAATCAATGCGGATATTTAAATCCCGGGCTTGATTTGCAATTCCAAAATCCTACATTTGCAGCCCTATTCCGAAATAGGCTGCAAGTGTAGACATACCCTGCGTTATACAATCAGCAGAGAAAGGCCTCAGCTGTCAATCCAAGATATTATTCTATGCCAGAAAAGATGCGTTAGTCCCTGACACAGCTAGGCCCCAGTTCTGGGGGCTCACACTTTGTGCATGTCCACTGAACAAGAATGCAGAGTTCCTCAAAGAGATCCTACCGCTTTCCCTCCCCACCCAACAAATGGGAGCCTACTGAGAGGAAGGGAAGCTCAAGAGGGACCTATAGATAAGCTACAACAGTTCAAGTACCCCGAGCCTCCTGCTTATCTTTCTGCCTTAGCACCACAGCTGGCATTATTCTTCTTGAAGCTACGAACTTGTAAAAAGAACTGAAGGACAAAAAAAAAAAAAAAAAAATAGGACCACCACCAAAAAACCTTCAATATTTTTGAGTGGAATCAAGACAAGAATACAAAACAGATGAGCTATTGAAACAATTTCTTTGTGGAAGAAGTGATCTCATGTTAGCATAGTTTAGTCTCCAGCTATGTCTGGTAAAATAATGGAAACTAAAGCTTTAACATATGGTTAATAGCCTCAGTCTGGTTTTGAACAGAATGAGAGGACTTTAGTGTTTGCAAAAAAACACATACGGTGAAAAAAATATAGTATTCTGGCTAAGCCCACGCATATTTTGATGTTGTTCTACTAGGGGCTTGTCTACACTGTGCAATAGCATGCACCAGAGAGAAGTTAATTTTAGTTTATATAAGTGTGTAACGCACTGACTGGTCTGTGTGTCCTACTGGCATACACTAAAAGTTCCCTACTGTGCATTTAGTACTGTTTGAGACAGACTGCATTAATTCACTAGTGCACTGGAACTTTGTGTGCACCAACAGAGTCCAGTCAACACACTAGTGTAGCATAAGACACTGTGCAGACAAGCCCTAACATGGTCTAAGGCAGCATTGCTCAACCCAGAAGTGAATAGGGTGACCAGACAGCAAGTATGAAAAAAATCAGGGTGAGGAGGGTGGTAATAGACCCGACACAGACCCGACTACCAAGACTATCCCTATAAAATCTTCAGAGGGATAGCCAAGTTAGTCTGTAAGTATGTCTACACTGCAGGGTTTTTACAGGACACTAGAGGTATCCTGAAAAACTCCACCGCATCCAAGGAACGTGTTTGCTCTTCCACTTTTTTTTGCAGAAGAGCAAACGTGCTCTTTCGGGGAACTCTGTATTCCTCGTTCTACAAGGGATAAGGGCTCTGCTGAAAGGAGGTGGCTTTTCTGCCATTTGGCCCCATCTAGACCTTTTTCCTCTCCAACTCTCAAAATTTTCCCTGAAGAGGAAAACAAATGCACTCCAGTACACTCTCCACCCTGGAGCAGTATCTTTATACTACAAGTCCCCATAATCAACATTACCACCTCATACACACTGACAAAAAATGTTATAAAACTCAAATCCCATAATCCTTTATGCCCACAAAAGATGGTGGGCTGTGGCAAATCATGGGATGATTTCTCAACTAGTTTTTGGGGTCATGGGCCAAAGACAGGTTGAGAGCCATTGAAGGTATGTCTACATTACAGAGTTTTGTCGGAAAAATGGCCTGAGGCAGCTTTGGCTGAGGGTCAATAGACCTAGGTTCTAGTCCCAAGTTTCCCTGTGACTGTGGTACCCGGCATAAGCCCCAGCCTTACCAGGCCTCATTTTCTTCACAAGCAAAATAAGGATAATGATACTTGTCCACCTTGGGACATTCCAAGTCCAGCACTAATTAGAAAACTAGAGTCACTGAACCAAAATACTGTCTATAACACAGAAATGGAATTACTCAGATAAGTTAGTTCCAATTTCTTGTTGGGCAAACCTCACAAGCCCTGTGAGCCATGAGTTTCTGTTCATGAGGCCGAAACGGACCCTTACACTCCATTATCCAATCAATGTCACGTGTTGGTTTTGCGATCCCAGGCATTGAGGAATTAAAAACTGTGCATCTGTTCCTGTTAACCCCCTCCTCTCTCCTCCTAAATTATTACTACTACAGATTGCTAACATGAAATTTCTCACCAGCACTAAGACATTTGTAATACAGTTAATTCAGTGCACAAGAGTGGCTAGGGATTAATGGGATTTACCAGGAGATCATATAGACCAAATGGTTTCTCACTACATCTTCTTTCATGAATCAAGAGAGACATCTGGTGGCTACAGGGTATTATCGCAGGTGGAATTTAGCTCATTTGTTAGAAACTGAATGACAACACCTACAATAGGGGTGGCCAACCCATTAAATGAAGAGAGCCGAAACAGCTGCGGAAAAAACACGAAGAGCCACACCGGAATTGTTGAGCAAAAAAAAAAAAAAAAAAAGACGCTGTCCCTTTAAAAACCGCGGGTTAGGCTTTTTGGCCATATCAGGCTCCTGCCGGCCAACACCATCTTGCTGACGCCATTTTGCTGTGCCGGACGGCTCCCCTGCACCCAGTGAGCACAAAGAACTGCATGGGGCAGCTTCGCGAGCCACGGGGGAAGCTTTGCGAGCCACACTTTCAGGAGTGAAGAGCCGCATGCAGCTCGCAAGCTGCAGGTTGGCCACCCAGACCTACAATAACCCTTGCTCGTGGTTTGCTCTCCACCAAACCCAATTAAAAATGTACCCAGATATCAGAAGCCCCGGCACTATGAGCGGATACTCTGATTCTACTGGAATGGGTACTTACTGAAAACTTGGAGGCAAAATAAAAATCACAGCGTATTAGACATTTCACCTCACAGAAGTGATCATGCTTCACAACAGAATGTAGTGTAGCGAGAGTGTATTCACTGGACTGCACCACAGAGCAGTTAAAGTTTCCCTCAGGGTCATAACCAAGAACAGAACCCAGGAAATGAAAACAGGTTCAAATGGAGGAGATAAGGAGCTCTCTTATGGGGTACCAGCCACCTGTTGGTTTCTTCCAGTCTCTGTCATGTCATCATCACTGAAGAGTTAAAAGATTGGCAGTAACTAGCAGGTAGATGAAACATCTAGACATTGAGAAAGATTGTCAACGATAGCCTGGAAAAGGAAAAATTGTAATACACAGGAATCTAAACAAGCTAGAGATACAGGGCTTGTCTCCACTACTCTGGAGATTGTCGCTGTGGCCACAGTAAATCAATCTCCAAGCACTGTCCTGTCAACGCTGGTACTCCAGCGAGATAAGAAAAGTAGCCGGCGGCGATGGGAGAGCAGCCCCCACTGACCTTACCACACACAAAACACCACGGTAAGTACATCGACTTCAGCTACACTGTTTGCATAGCTGAAGTCCCATACATTAGCGTGATGGTGGGGGTTAGTGTAGACAAAGCCACAGTCATAACAGCCACAAAATAAGCAGCATTGTGGCCTAGCAGATACAGCACTGTCCTGAGATGCAAGTTCCAGTCCCATCTCAGTCATTAACCTATTGGGTGAGCTTGGGTAACTCCCCTCCCCATTCTCCCATCTGTAAAGTGAGGTAACGTTTGCCTTCATAAAGAGCTCCAAGATCTATTGGCGAAAAGCACTATGTAGGAGGCTGAGGGGTGCACCTCTGGAGAAATATAATCTGAAACTAAAATTTGACAAGTATCAGAGGGGTAGCCGTGTTAGTCTGAATCTGCAAAAGCGGCGAGGAGTCCTGTGGCACCTTATAAACTAACTGAAGTGTTGGAGCATAAGCTTTCGTGGACAAAGACCCACTTCGTCAGATGCATGTAGTGGAAATTTCCAGAGGCAGGTATAAATATGCAGGCCAGAATCAGGCTGGAGATGACGAGGTGGATCCAATCAGGGAGGATGAGGCCCAATTTTTTAAAATTTGACAGGCGGAACTGGAAAGAGACACTGAAGAAAAGGTGAACGGGGTCACCAACTTATATATTAGTTTGCAATGGGATATGACAGCAGAAAAGGCCAATATAAAAGGCCAAAAGCATCCTGTCAAAGAATGCAGAGGAGTAACAGCTCCCAGTCTACTCAACTTTTTAGTTACATTGACACAAAAAATTGCACTCAGCCTAGGCCTGTCAGAGGATGAAGTGATTAGGGGGTTGGAAGGACTGGAAAGATGAAGAGCTCAACAAAATTCACTCCGACTAAACAGTAAATGCCTAGAGAGTTTTAACAAAAATAACCACCTTTCTAGATCGGTTTTGAACCTTCATCTCAAAGGTAAAAGAAAAGTCTATCTATTTTATGGAAAGAAGGTCATTCTCTATTAAATGGTCTAGAGAGTTAAAGGAATTTTTATAGAATCCTATAGGGCTTTTAAATAATAGCAGCTAAGCCATGACTAAAGGGAGAGGGAATAAATATAACCAACCAAACAGCTCATTCCACAGCCATCATCATGGATAACCATTGACATTCAGTGCCCATTTGGCCTACATTCAGATATGTGGCCTTGAAGAGAATACCATTATTCAGGGCTTGTCTCCGCTACACCGCGGATCAGCTCTGTAGCGACTGACCCACCAGCTGTCAACTTATTATGTATGCTTAGATGCGATAAATCAATCTCTGAGTGCTCTCCTGTCAACGCTGGTACTCCACCAGGATGAGACAGTAGCCAGTATTGATGGGAGAACAATCCCTGCTCACCTTATTGCGCAGAAGACACTGCGGTAAGTATGTCGATTTTTGTAGCTGAAGTCAGTTAGTGAAGTTAGTATACACTAAGGCAGTGGTACCCAACCTTTTTGGGTGGCGTGCGCCGTGTGGGGCTGCCGGAGTGCCCGGGGGTGGTGGCCGCGCATGCGCCGCATGCCCAGGGCGGGGGCCGCGCATGCGCCAGGCGCCTGGGGGTGGCGCTAGGCAGGCGCACATAAATGCTCCAGCGGGCGCCACATTGGGGACCACTGGACTAAGGCTATGTCTAGACTACAGGGTTTTTTCGAAAAAAGTGACCTTTTCAAGAAAATTTCACCTGCATCTAGACTGCCACCATCTTCTTTCAAAAGAAAAATCAAAAGAACGTGGTGGTTTGTTCGACAGCAGTAAACCTCATTTTATGAGGAAGAACACCTTTTTTCGAAAGAGCTCTTTCGAAAAAAAGGTGTTCTTGACCACAAACAGAGCTTTTTTGAAAGAGAGCATCCAGATTGCCTGGGTGCTCTCTTTTGAAAAAGCGGATTGCTTTTTCGAAAAAGTTGTGGCTGTCTAGATGATCTCTTTTGAAAGAAGCTTTTTTGAAAGAAGCGTGTAGTCTAGACGTACCCTAAGCCTAACACATTGGAGGGTAAGGATAGGGTCCAGAGTGACCTAGACAAATTGGAAGATTGGGCCAAAAAAAATAAATCTCATGAGGTTCAACAAGGACAAGTGGAGAGTCCTGCACTTGGGACAGAAGAATCCCAAGCACTGTTACAGGCTGGGGACTGACTGGCTAGGCAGCAGTTCAGTAGAAAAGGACTTGGAGATTATAGTGGATAAGAAGCTGGATATAAGTCAACCGTGTGCCCTTGTAGCCAAGAAGGCAAAGAAGTGTATTAGTAGGAGCATTGCTAGCAGATCTAAGGAACTGATTATTCCCCTTTATTCAGCATTAGCAAGGCCACATCTGGAATACTGTGTCCAATTCTGGGGTCCCCATTACAGAAAGGATGTGGGCACATTGGAGAGAGTCCAGTAGAGAGCAACAAAAATGATTAGGGGGCTGGAACACATGACTTGAGAAGCTGAGGGATTTGGGCTTATCTAGTCTACAGATTTCATTGGGATTGGTGCTGCAATTTTAGCAGGGTGTTGGACTAGAAAACCTCCTGAGGTCTCTTCCAACCCTATGATTACACTGAAACGCTCAGGCAGAGATGGAAGTAAAGGAGGAAAAGTTGAGTCAAGTGAGCAAGTTCTCCATAACCAAATTTCCACTCCCCCCCCCCACCCCACCCACACTACTTGATACCATTGGACTTCTGAAGCTGTAAAAAATTAACAAGGGTTTTTAGCTACATTAGGCTGAAGGTAAAATGATAGAGTAGTGTTGCCACCTAGTGTTGTGATGAACTCTCTGCAGCTGATTTGTTCTTAACGCTTATGACAAAGGTGCAAAACATTAAGGTTTCTGTTCCTTTGGATTTTTAAAAACTACTATTCACATCTAAGTTATTGGTAGCATCAGCGTCAAAGGAGCAAAGAGACACATGAGGTGCTGGACTATGAGCTCCAGAGGAACATTATGGAAATGTGTAGCATTTATTAGAGATTAAACTAGATGGGATCTATGGAATTTTAAAAGTTTGACAGAAATGATAGCTACAGACCTATAAAATTTAATTGAAAAACATAGTCCATTAAGCTTTTGAATCATCTTAAATAATTTGAGAAAAAATATAGCTATAGAACACTTATTTTCTATTAAAGAATTCCCCATAAAGATGGAAGTATTATCAGAGCTGTAATTTATTAAAAATACTTCATGTCTAACTGGTGCTCTTGTGATATTTTTAAATCTTGTATTAATTATTTAATTCTGTTAATTGTTACTGAAATAAGGTTTCAGGTAGACATTTTTTTTAAAAAATCGGGACATTTCCCAGCAGAACTGTTAGCAAAAACTTGTCCAAAAATTTCAGAGTTTCAACATGTTCTATTTCAATTCAAACAGATGAATTCACAATTAAAACAAACAAAGGTAACAAGGAGATTCTGTCCTGGGCACAAAGTACAAAACTCTGATGAGAGGAAGAAGAGGCCCTGTGGGGATTTTAGGTCATTTCTGAATCACCCCCGTTTTCGGATGACACAAAAATGGAGGGACCCATCATACATCAGATCCAGGGCTGGCCCACAACATTTTGGCACCTGAGGCTCAAATGACACCCCCATACCTCCTCACTTGGGCCAAAACTTTGAAAGGTCTCAATTCTGCCCTCCTTCCTGTTCTACTCCTCTTGTGGTACTGCTCTGCTACCTATATATGCACCAGCAGCAGACACAATTTTCTATACTCTGAGTCCTAGTGGCACCCCCGTCCCCACACACAGTCTGGCACCTGAGGCGGCCGCCTCAGTTCGCCTCATGGTGGGAAAGCCCTGATCAGATCACCTTGCATGACTGAGTAACTGCAGCATCTTCAGTCCGCCCTCTGATCATAGAGCTGCCCAGAAACTCTGTAGCATTGCATTTCCACAGCTGAACTCTCTGCCCCAGAATGCCTGAGGGGTGGTCTTTGGAAGGGAACTATATAGCTAGCTTCTTTAATCCTGCACCAGGTGAATCTTGCCTCATTGGAAAACGGTCTTTAAGGTCTCCCCTTTGTATTGTTCCATCCCTATCACAGGGTATGTCTACACTAGCTCGTTAGTTTGAGCTAGGTAGGCAAATGAGAGCAACCGGAGTTGCAAATGAAGCCCGGGATTTAAATATCCCGGGCTTCATTTGCACATGTTCGGCGCCGCCATTTTTAAATCCTTAGTTCGAACTCGCGCCCGCCGCCACACGCGGCACGGAGTAGGTAGTTCAATTAGGATCTCTAATTCAAACTACTGGTACACCTCGCTCCACGAGGAGACGCAGTTCACCAGAGATCCTAATTCGAATTACTACCCGCGTGCTGCAGCCGCGGGCACGGAGTTCGACTAAGGATTTAAAAATGGCGCACTGAACATGTAAATGAAGCCCGGGATATTTAAATCCCGGGCTTCATTTGCAACTCCGGTTGCCCTCATTTGCCTACCTAGCTCGAACTAACAAGCTAGTGTAGACATACCCACACAGTGTAAAGGAGCCAGAGCAGTGGCAAAACATCTAAAATCAAGGACAATAGAAAACTGGAATTTCTCATTGATACTGGCCACCCTCCTAGTTCTGCACCTGCCTCGAGGACCTTATCTCGAGAGCCAAGTGGGAAGAGGGTTTTCCCTTTCCTAGGAAATTCTGAATTTCAATGTTCCCCCCTTGTGCTGAAGTAGAATGAAAACAAAATAATTTCCAAACCTTCCTGGTAAATGAAAATTGTGGGGGTGAAAAGTCATTTTGAGTCACTTCCTATTTCTATAAACCAAAACATTTTGCTCTGATTTTTACTTAATTTTGTCTATTATAAAGAGGTAAGAAAATTGAAAGATTTATTTCCTTTGAAATACCCCTAAATGGCCCACTCCAAAAATGACCTTTTAAAAACAGAATTGTGTCAGAATTGATACATTTCCACAAAACATTTCACCTTTGACAGAGTGGCATTTTCCAATAGAAAAAAGTGCTATTGGAAATTTTCCAACCAGAGCTATGTAAATAGTAATATTGGCACTCAAAGTAAGGTTATGGATTTATTTTTAGAATACATAGATGAAGAAGAGAATCTCTTCCCAATTTTCTTTTCTCCCTCCTCACTGCCCTTCCATCGACTCTGTCCATTCCTCCCTTATTTTCCTCTTCCTATTGTTTTTCTCTCTAGCCCTTTCCCTCCTGCAGCTATTTTTTCCTACCATGCAGCAGATTCACCACTTTTAGAAAAAACAGAACCAGTTGCCAGCAATTCCCAGCCACCCCTGTAGAAGAAGGGGATGGAACTTCAAGTCAGGGTCCTGCCTGGCTTTGGCAGTGAAAGCCTCAAATCTCCCACCCCTGCCTCAACCTCCCCTGCTCCTGCCATGAGGTCCAGGAGCTGGTGCTCACAGAAGTCTCACAGACTCCTTCCTAGAGAACCAGGTGGGCCGGAAAGGAATTTGCTCTTCTCTCATGAACCAGGAGTTCAGAAAGGATGGGACCAGCCCAGACAATGAACATTGTCCCACTCTAGAGAGACAAGGACAAATGGCAACAAGCACCATGACTAATGACATTCGCCCTGAGCACAATGTCGGCCTCAGGAATGAGGGTGGACTTATTTCCATAGCATGTGCCTTGGTCTATTGATCCTGACCTGCTTCCGTCACCCACGGGGTGTCAGCTTCCGCATCAGGTCCAGAGTGTCCCAAGAAAGAGTCAAGACCATAAGGAGCAGCAGAGCCCCATTTGATTCACCATCCCCATCCCTCAATTCGACATACGTGACTTCTGATGCCAACTCCAGCAGTGGCACACGAGGAAGAGAGGCAACACCACACCACGTCCCCCTTCCTTCTCCACCGCTGCTGGCAGTGGCTTTGCCTGTCCAGCTGTCCAGGGGGGCAAATAGAGCTGCTACCAGCAGTGGCACAAAAGAAAGGACAGCAACATCATCTGCCACCCTTCATTATGCACTGCTGTTGGCAGCCCTGTCTTGAAGCTCCATCTCCTTCCCCTGTCCCTGAAGGAGGAAGGGCCCAGCATAGCTCTGCCCTGACCAAGGAGAGCCCACTGGGATGCAGGCTAGGAGGAGAAGACTGGAGAATGGATTTCCAGGCTCCCCTTTCTAGTTCCCCTCAGCGCTAAGGTAAAACTGCTCCCTGCCCCACCTGACCACGCTCGTGTCCAAGATGCATTGGAGCCTGTCTGTCTCTGGGGACTCTGCCAGCAGGTTCCCCAGCATGACATGCTGGAGGTCAGACAAGGCCTTGTGCAGAGCCTGCAAAGAAAGGGACAGCCATGGGTCAGCGTTGGGAAAACTTCTCCTCCCTGTCAAGAGCTCCGTGCTCGGCTAATCAGTGCTAAGACTGAGAAGCGGGAGGCTAAGAGGTCTCAGCAGATGTCCCAAAAGATGGCCTAGGTCACCACTAGAGGGGTTCTGTTTCAGAGCAATTCCAGCCCGACCTCTTTGTGAGGGCCTCCCAACACGCCATAAAGAGTAGAGGGGGCAGTCTCTGAGGTTGCACCTGCCTTGCACTTCTGTCCTGCCTGGCTGATGTCAGAGTCTCTGTGAGGTCACCGCCTCCCCACCACTGTGGCCCAATAGGCTGAGAGTCTGCAACAGGCCTTTGTGATGTCACGGCCACACCCACCCTTCCCCTGCAAGTCTGATGTCCTGCCTCTAGCCGGACACTGAGGATATATGTCTACACTCGCGGCTTCTTGCGCAAGAAATATGCAAATGAGGCATAGCCTCATTTGCATACCTAATGAGCCACCATTTTTGCAGAAGAGGCTCTTGCACCAGAAGGAGCTGTCTACACTGCCCCTTCTTGCACAAGAAAACCCTCTTGTGCAATGCCGTTATTCCTGAAAATAATTGGCGTAACGGCATTGCGCAAAGGGGTTTTTATGCGCAAGAAGGGGCAGTGTAGACAACTCCTTCTGGTACAAGAGCCTCTTCTGCAAAAATGGTGGCTCATTAGGTATGCAAATGAGGCTCGGCGATATTCCATGCTTAGCCTCATTTGCATATTTCTCGTGCAAGAAGCTGCGAGTGTAGACATAGCCTGACTGATCAGAATACAATGCTCTCAAAAGAGCTACAGACCAACAATTGCTCGTCGTCATTATTCAGCAAGTATTTGAGAAGAACCCAGGATCGTCACTGAACCAGGAGAAGATGAACTTGAATCAAGTCTACCTCATTCCCTGCTCGGGCTCCCCAAGAGGAACACTCCCAATTCATAGCCCCTGCAGTTGCAAACCCTACAGCCTGTTGAAGCCAGCTTGCCTATGCCTGGGGTCAGAAAATTGGGGTCAAAGGTCACATGAAAGAGAATCAAGAATTTCACAGAGACTATATTTGATTGTGCTACTTCTCTTCAATTAATTGCTGGTTTGTGACTTATTTGGTCTTAAAAGAGAGAAAAAAGGACCTGAGTCTCCCCAGCAGCTTGGCTAATCAGCATTGAATCGCTGGGAGGTGGACAGGTCTCAGCAGAAGTCCAAGAGGATGGCCCAAATCATGACTGGAGGGGATCAGTCTCCAAGCTCTCTTCCAGCCCCACATCTTTGGAAAGGCGTCCCACAGTGTCAGCAACCCCCCTTAAACATACACACCTCCTTGGTGGAGGTAGGGAGGAATGGAAAACGGGAAAAGAAGAGAAGAGAAAAAGGGAAGGAAGGAGGAAAAGGGAAACCTAAAATAACAACCCCCCAATGCCTCCAGTGATCCTATGAGACAAAGTCCTTGGCAGGAAATCCAATCACCTTAACCTAATGATTTCTATGCCTAGAATTCAGCTGGCACCAGGTAGATCAGACTGAACAGGTTCCACACCTCTCTGAGGCTCTTACCTTCTAAACAGGGACTTCAAAATCAGTAGTAGAGAAGGAGAAATTCCAACGAGGTTCCTCCTCGTGCTCACATACATTAATCCTAATGCTCTCTCAGTCCCCAGGAAGAGACCTTGAAAAGGGGCCTTGCTGCTGCAGAGCTATGGGAGTGTCCGAGGTTGCCCCTGCCTTGCACTTCCGGCCTGCCTGATGTCAAGGGGTCTCTATGAGGTCACCACCTCCCCACCACTATCCCCCAATAGGCTGAGGTCCTGCAACAGGCCTTTGTGATGTCACTGCCACACCCACCTCTCCCTTGTAAGGCTGGTGTCCTGACCCTGGTCCGTCTCTTTGGATGTTTGAATGCCTTCCCCAGGATCATCCCACTTAATGATAACTAAGTCTGGGGACTGAGCTGGCTGCACAGTAAAGCACCAAAGGCTGCTCCCTAGGCCACACACAGGTTGGTTTTTTTAAATTAATTAGTAGACTTTAAGGCCAGAAGGGACCATTAGATCAGTGTTTCTCAACCAGCGGTACGAGTAACCTCAGGAGTACTCGAGAGAAGTCCGGAGTGGGGGGGGAGGGTATGTCAACACAACTGAAATTTGGAGAAAACCAAATTTTTATTGTAAGTTTTACAGCGCTTTATTATTTTTGTACTTTTTACACCCAAAAATTTCATGACCCGCCCGGCTACGATTAAGTTGTTTAAACAAAGGTGTTGCAATGGTAGAAAAAAAATGTGTGTCTCTGAAAACTGTAGGTACTGGGGGGTACTTATAATTTTTTTTAAAGGGGTACTTTATAAAAAAAAAGTTGAGAAACACTGCATTAGAGTATTGAATCTGATCCCTGCATATCCCTTCTGTATATTGTAGACACTAAGTTTTGATCCAAGCACCCACCAGAAAGGCATCTAGTCTTCAGTAGAAGACATCAAGACATGGAGAATCCATCACCTGCTTTAGTAGTTTGTTCCAGTGTTGAATCATCCTCACTGTGAAATGTGTGGGCCTTATTTCTAATATGAATTTGTCTGCTTTCACCTTCCATCCACTAGGTCTTTTCCGCATGGAACACGGCAGGCCTTACCACCAGGAGCACCTCCTGCTGGGCACTCTAGGAATTAGCTCTTCAACACCCCCTTTTAGGCTGGTGATGTGCCTGCTGTTACCTATGTTTCCTCCACCTCTGTGTTAGGACCCACCTCCCTCCCAGACCATGGCATCTTCCCCACTGGGTGTTACCCTGCTGCAATGCTCCCCACACTCTGGGCTCCTCTCCCTCAGACGGTGGGAGGTTCCCAATGCACCCACCTTGCCTCAGTGACCCACTGCCAGTCATCATGTAGCTCCTTACCTCAGGGGCAAACTGCAGTCTGAAATGGCCCATCAGCATTGGCAAGGGATATGGACCTGCTGCCTCCGTACGACCCTGGCACCTTACTTCAGGACCTGCAGCCTGGGAGCTTCCCTGGCCAGATCTTCCCCAGGTCAACCCACCTTTCCCCAGCCTCTCCTAAGCCAGGGGAGCCTCTCATTTCCCTGGCAGCCAGATCTCTGCTGCTCCCCAGTTAGAGCAAGAGTGAGTGAGACTCCACCTCTCCAGGAGCCTTTATTTATATTGTCCTCAGCTGGACCCTAATTGGCTGTATCTGCCATAGCTGCTGGCTCCACAGGCCTACCGCTCCTGCCCTCTCCCAGCTGGGTTTTAACTCTTAAAGGGCCAGTGTGGGGCAGACGCTCCATCACACTGGGACATTAAGCAGCCCTGTAATACCCGACATTTTCTCTCCAGCAAGGCACTTGGCTATTTCAATGAAATTGCCGCTCAGCCTCCTTTTGTAGAAGCTAAACATGTTGGGCTCCTTTCAGTAGCTCATAAGAAGGAGTTTTTCTTCCGTCTGGAAAGCACTGGGCTCGTTGCTTGCTCCAGCTCCACTTTCTCAACATCTTTTGAAAATAGGGCCCCTGAAACAGTCTGCAGAGTCCCATCTCAGTCTCAGGGATGCTGGGTCACCTCCCTGCTCTAGTCACTCCTCTGCTCTTATGTCTAATGGTAGTGTTCACCATATTCACCACAGCATTGCCCTGCGGGGTCCTGTTGAGCGGCTTGCCCAACCAGGGCCAGCTTTAGGAAGTGCGGGGCCCAATTCGAACAGTTTCAACAGGGCCCCAGCAGCGAGGATTTTTTGTTGAGCAAAAAAAAAAAGCACACAAAAAAAGAGTCACAGCCCCTTTAAATCCCCAGCTACAGGGCAGAGTCCTGCCTTCCCACCAAACCCCTGCGCTCGACTCACCCCTCCTGCGGTGCAGGGAAGCTGCCGTGCTCCTCCTCCGGGGCCGATGCCCCCTTCCGCAGCGTGCCTGGCACGCCAGCACACTTCTGGCTTTAGGGCGTGGGGCCTTCTTGCTTTAGGGCATGGGGCCCTCTTAGGCATGGGGCCCAATTCGGGGGAATCGGGCGACTCGGCCTAAAGCCGGCCCTGTGCCCAACATAACTCTAAATCCTTCTCAGAGTCACTGCTTGCCTGGGTAGAGTTCCCTCTCCCAGGGTGTGGCCTGCGTGCTTTGGGGCTAAGGTAGCATTGGTCCAGCTTCCCAGGGGGTCCAGCTCACTCTATATCACTGCCCTGACCTCAGCCTTATTTACCTCTCAGCTAGTATTTTATCGCCCACACACATTACCAGCAGAGATTCTTTATTTTCTTCCACTTCACTGCTCACAAGTATTTAAACAGTTAGTTCTTAAGAGCCTCTTTAGCTCTCTAGTGCCAAGTATCTGCCCTTCTCTGAATCTTTTCCAGTTCCGCTGTCTCCTTTTTGAGAGGTGTCCCCCAAAACCAGACAGAGTATTCCAGGGGCAGACATTTCATGGATTTATATAGTGGCACAATGGAATTTTGTGTCTTATTTTTCTCTACCTCTCTTAATAATCCCTAACACACCGATAGCCTTTGGGACTGCTGCTGCACAAGGAGTAGAAGCTTTCAGAGAATTACCCACGGTGACTCCAAGATCTCTTTCTAGCGTGGTGGTAGCTAATTTAGAACCCATCATTGTATATATTCAGCTGGGATTATCTTTTTCCAATGTGTATTAATTTGCACTTCTCAGTGTTGAATTTCATCTGCCATTTTGTTGCTCAGCCACCCACGTTTGTGAGATCCCTTTGTAGCTCTTCACAGTCTGCTTTGTACTTAACATTCTTGAGTATCTTTGTGTCATCTGCAAACTGTGCCACTTCTCTGGTCACCTGCTTTTCTAGATTATTAGTGACTACATTGAAAAATACAGGTCCCAGAGCTGATCTGTCCATGGTATGGGGGCCCCCATGGTGGCTGCCCTAATTAAGAACATAAGAACATAAGAATGGCTATACTGGGTCATATCAAAGGTCCATCCAGCCCAGTATCCTGTCTGCCAAGAGTGGCCAATACCAGGTGCCGCAGAGGGAGGGATCACAACAGATAATCTTCACATGATCCCTCCCCTATCACCCACCTCCAGAGAAACAGAGGCTAGGGACACCATTCCTACCCATCCTGGCTAATAGCCATTGATGGACCTAGCCTCCATGAATCTATCTAGCTCTTTTTTGAACCCTGTTAAAGTTCTAGCCTTCACCTCATCCTCTGGCAAGGAGTTCCACAGGTTGACTGTGTGCTGAGTGAAGAAAAACTTCCTTTTGTTTGTTTTAAACCTGCTGCCTATTAATTTCATTTGGTGACCCCTAGTTCTTTTATTGTGGGAATAAGTAAATAACTTTTCCTTATTCACTTTTTCCATACTGGTCATGATTTTATAGACCTCTATCAAATCCCCCCTTAGTATCCTCTTTTCTAAGCTGAAAAGTCCATGTCTTTTTAATCTCTCTTCATATGGGACCCATTCCAAACCCCTAATCATTTTTGTTGCCCTTTTCTGAACCTTTTCCAATGCCAATATATCTTTTTTGAGATGAGGCAACCACATCTGTACGCAGTATTCAAGATGTGGGCGTACCATGGTTTTATATAGAGGCAATAAGATCGTGCAACTTCATGTGTGCACAATGTTGGCTAATGCTGCAACTTCAGCTAGCAGTGGACTCAGTAAATACAAAAGGAATAAGTTTATTGACAAGTGACACAACATTAGACTCCAGCGATCGATGGCTGTCCTAACTTAACACACCAGCTGGTACATTTGTCTGCTTCTAATTCATCCATTCGTGCTGTATGTTGACAGGTATAAACCTATTATCATTAAATAAATCACGGGAGAGTGGAGCCCTGCATTTGTTGCTGTAGATTTTAATTTACCCTTATGCTATGTGTAGACTGCAAGGAACGCGTCCGCTTTTCAGAAAAAAATTTCAGAAAAGCAGACACGCTCTTTCACTATCCCTGTAAACATCGTTCTACGAGGCAGAAGGGATGTGTCGAAAGAGCAGATTTTTCCAAAATTTGGCACCATGTAGACGCGCCAAATTTCTGAAAAGCCTCTTTCAAAAGAAAAGCGGAAAAAGATACACAAATTGTGGTTTGCAATTTGCGTATCTTTTTCCGACTTTTCTTTGTAGTTTAGACGTAGCCTTAGTGGTTAATTTAGATAACTTTAGTCAGTTAGCTGTAAACCATCACTGTCCAGTAGAGGGCAGTGATGTACGTGTAGTCCCATATATATCATCCAAATCATGGAGATACTCCATAGCACCAGCAGAGGGATTACTTGTCCGTAAGGATCTAATGACATCAGAGGCTGGTCCCCTCAGACTTTCAGCTAATCGTTGCCTTTTGATATTATCTGGGCATTGCCACTCCTCCATCATCTCGACAGCTTGGTCCATCCAAGATTCAAATTCATCCTCTCCAACAGGAGTAGGCTGAATCCCAGAGAAAAATCTTAGCTTCCAATATCCAACTCCTTCATAGGAAGGAGGAGTATACTGTTCTATCAGTTGCCCTAAAGCAGTTATCAGACCTTCATTTGTCTGAGGAAGTAGATGTGGGGTAACAATGGTCTGCACATCTTCCATTGACTTTCCCTCTTCTTGCAGAAAAACATTCAATTTAGCTGCAAAATCAGAGCTCACAGCTTGTGTGGTCTCCTCCTTTGGAGCATTCCCAGGCAGAAACACAGGCCAGGGGCCAACTTCATCCACAATACCAACTTCCACTTCATCCAATACCTACTACACACTGTGGGTCAAGTTCAGCAGCAACTCTCACCAGTACTGACACAGTCTGGGTATTAGTGTCAGCTAAGCAACCATAAACTGTGGTTTTCCCAAAGATTTTTACAGTTCCTAATGCTTGGTAGATAGTAGCATCCTCAGTGTCTATAGGCACTTTACCCAGCATAAGTGCTTGCCTGGGTGGCACTCCTACCTCTTTACTCCAGCACAGTAACTTATGAGATTCCATGATGTACCCAGTAACAGGTTTAGTAAAACAACCAAAGGTTTTAAATACCAGTAGAGCTCAGGAAAACAATCATAACTCCAATAACATTAAAGAAAGCAGGGACAATTTTTTTTCAGCAAAACTAGAGGTGGTAAAAAGGGCATCCCAGCAGTGCCTCCAAAATGTAACCTCCTTTTTCCTCCCTGGGTTACTTGGGAGCAGACACTCACAGGTGTGCCTGGGCACCTGATGGTTTTAACATAAAAGGAGACCCTTAGTACCCCAATGGTGATGTTGTTTAGTTCGGGATTCCCTGTCCATCCCCTCCTGCAGTCCCTGGTTCATAAAGAATAAACAATGGTGGTGCCTCCATCTGGCTGGCCCTGTACACACTTAATGGTGTGCCTTTGGAGCCTCCAGGAATAAAATTATTCCAGCGATAATCTGGATCTAACTCCAGGACAACAATTATAACTAATATACATCTAACTGATTACATTAGAATTAACACACCTTTACTAACAACTTAAAGAAACAAGGTTTAACAAATTAAAAGTGAATAAAATCAATTAACAAAGTACACAGAAATAAGAGGAATTTATCTATCTGCCATTTATCCCACCCCACAGTGTGCACTCCTCTGGATTCAGAGTCCCAGATACTTGATTGTGTGGATGCGCTTGAAGGTCTATAGCTGGAATAGAGAACAGCACCGTGCAGGTCTTGTGTGTGTTAGTCCAAGCTGAGCAGCCAGCTGCAAAATCCCTCTGCCACTGGAGCAGGCCCCACCAAATGCCAGCAGCTCTGGTTCCCTGGGCAGAACACTATGGCTCTCTAGATCCAGAGTCAGTTTTTCTTTTGTGCTCCTTCCCAGGCAGCATTTTTCCAAATAGCCCAGTTACTCACAGTCACCTCCTGTGTATGTTTATGTAAGCTCTTCCCAGCCACAGGCACAGCCAGAGTCTCTCCCCTCCAGGGACAGTCAACAGCAGCCCCCAAAGCAGCCTGCTAGATCCAAGCCCCAGCAGTAACAGTAACAGGCTTAGTAACAGGCTCTAGCTGCAACACAACAGCTCCTGGCCTGGAAAAGGCTCCACACCAACAGCCTGGCTCCTCTCTCCAAAAAAATGGAGCCTTGACTAACTTTCTGTCTGCATAGCCTGGAAGAGGCACCGTGCCCCCTTTTTTCCTCAAGGACTCATGGGAGTTGTAGTCTCTAGGGCTAGCTAGATTGCAGTACAAAGGATCCTCTCCAAAAAAAGTCAGAGGCCCCTTTAGTAAGGGGACTACATATGTATCCACTTGGATGCTCTTTCTAAAAGCTATCTGAATTTTTGAGGCAAAGGGCATGGTTACATGTAGAGGAAAAATTAGTTTTAAAATGGATTGTGTATATATGTTCAGTTCAATATTAGAGTCTTGATAAATATTCCATAAACTTGCACCGTTATTCCTGCATTGTTCAGTCTTAGGCACCATGTTGAAATTAGGCATCCAGATTAGCAGGTTGAAATTTTCTGATGATGCTCTTTGTGATGGGGCATCTGCTCCACACTGGCCTTTTAAGGGTTAAAACCCAGCCCTGGGAGGGGGGCTGGAGCCATGGAGCTGTGGAGCCAGCAGGTGTGGCTGGTATGAGCCAATTAGGGCCCAGCTGAGGGGCAGTATAAATAAAGGCTCTTGCAGGGGTGGAGGTAGACACAGACACATTCTTGCTCTAGCTGGGCAGTAGGAGGTACCTGGCTACTAGGGAAGCTGAAGGCTTCCTGAGACAGGGCAGTGCTGGGACGCTCTGGCCGGACCTCAGGGCCTGCGAATACTAGGGCTGAAGTTAGAGCTGGGCTGGGAGGAGGCAGGCAGAGTTGGGGAAGCTCTGGCTAGGCAAGCTCCCAGGCTGTGGGGCCTGACGCAAGGCCTCAGGGTACTAAGGCTGCAGAGAAGCAGCCAGTCCACATCCCTTGCCAATGAAGAGTGGCCATTTCAGACTGCAGTCTGCCCCTGAGGCAGGGGCTAGATGAAGACTGGCAGTGGGTCACTGAGGCAAGGAGGGGATTGGGAGTTCCCAGAGGGGGAGTTCCCCAGAGTGCAGAGACACCAGCCAGAAGGGGGCGCTGCAGCACCAAAGAGTTCATTCCCAGAGGGTACATCTACACAGCAACATTATTTCAAAATAACTTAGTCCATGTCTACACAGCAGGCAGTTATTTTGAAATAATGTCAAAATACTGTCAAGCTGGAGGACTTCTTACTCCGATGCCTGTAATCCTCATTGTACGAGGAGTAAGGGAAGTCTTAGGAAGAGTGCTCTTTCGAAATAAGTGCTGTGTAGATGCTCCCAATTTCGAAATAAGCTACACAATTGTTATAGCTCAATTTGCATAGCTTATTTCAAGTTAAGCCCTGCAGTGGAGATGCACCCAGAGTGACCAGCCAGAGGCACGCCAGTGGTGAGTCCCACCGTGTTACACCCTTCCTGTTAAATCTACAGTTGCTCCATATCTAAATTCCATTTACAGATTTAGATTTGGAAAAAAGAAATACTAGCTGGCTCTTTTAGCTGCCTTGAAGTACTGCCTAACTGCAACAATTTGTGTTTATAGAAGGAGGGATGAAAGACAGCCTATAAAAGCACAATTATCACGGAGTACAACTTCCTATGCGGGGGTGTCAACTTTTTGTCTGCGGGGGAGGTATTCTGTTATACTCAAAGTCATTTGTATTAAATGTCTCTGGAAATGCTTGAAACATGGTAAGATTCCTGTAAAAAGAGGAAAACTTAAACAGAGATGTGCCTGAAAAGCAAACTTTATTATACCATTCCAGTGTTCAAGATTGATTGGAGATGATTTGAGGGCTCATTTGTAGAAGCAAATTATATTAAGCAATTTAGACCCAGCTTTTACAGACAAAATTGTTTTGGACACTTTTTCTTCAATTAAAGATGTAACAGTCTTCAATGTTGATAAATTATAAGGCAGTAAAATCAATTAAACCAGTCTTGTAATTTAGGGAAGAAAATAATTCAAAACACACACCCAAAGAGCTGCAATCAGGAGGCAATGCATCTTCTCCATTGCATACTGTGAATGTTTCCCCTGCTGCTTATACATTCTGTTTAGCATATTTAGTCTCATGAACGCATGGGTTATAGCTTGTTTATTATGTAGATGAATTTCTTTGTGCCTGTTGTTGCTGACTCGAGAAACTGCATAAATCTCAGCCCCTTTTGCAGCAGAAATAGAGCACTTTCTGCTAAGTATTGTCTGTCCTGTTGGAAATATTTCTCAGCGTATCTCAGTTATGTATATTATAACAGTAGTATTATAGTCTTTAAAGTATTTATCCTTTAACACCCTCTTAAACCAAGGCAGTGGTATTATTCCCATTTTACAAATGGACAACTGAGGCACAGAAAGGCTAAGGCCCAGATCCTGACCTCAAAGGTGTTTAGAAATTGAATTTCCATTGATTTCAATGGAATATAAATACCTTTTGAGGCTCTGGGTCTAGGTCATTTGCCCAAGATCATGTAAGAAGTCTGCAGCAGCATAGGAAATAGGAGTGAGGAAGTGTAAGTTCAAAGCTACGGAGCCACCTTTTCTCTTATACACACCAGCATGGGAGAGTTGTGCAGATGTTGCCAATATATTATTGTAAATTTGGACTGTGGGAGCATGTGCATGTGTGCCTAGCTGTATATATTTCTCTGTAGGGCTACGTCTACACAGCTTCCCTCTTCCGCCGCAAAAGCCTATGCAAATGAAGGGTGGATTAGCATATTGCTGTGCTTCATTTGCATAATTAATTAGGAGCCGTTTTTGCGTAAGAGTCGTTCTTCCTCATTTTTTTCAGGAAGAACGGCTCTTGTGCAAAAACCTCTTGCACAAAAACGGCTCCTAATTAATTATGCAAATGAAGCAGGGCAATATGCTAATTTGTGCTTCATTTTCATAGGCTTTTGCTGAAGAGGGAAGCTGTGTAGACATAGCCCAGGTGTTTGCCATATGCCCCAATCCTGTTTAACTCTTACGTATGCAAGCAGTCATCTGAGTTTGCCTGTGTACAGTTACTTGTGCTTAAGTGATTGCAGGATCATCGCATTCTGAATATGGGGGGACAATTGGATGAGAACTCCTCCTAGTTCAATTAGCATGGTCCAGGGGAACAGGCACAGGAGTGGAGTCCAGAACCGTGGAGTTCTAATTTCAGTCCTGACCCTGGTCACCCTTTTTGGCCTCAAAATCCCCACCTGTAAAACGGTGATAGCTGGGATTCTGTCCCTCTCACAAAGCTGCTGGGAGGCTTAATTAGCACTTTGAATGTGTCAGCTACTAAAATTAGTGCTGCATGAGTGTTACACCGAATGCAAACTCCCCTAAACATTCAGTAAGAGCTCAGATTTGAGCAGTGGCCTCAGTCCCTGAAATCCTCTCTCAACAGATAAATAATATTCTGGCAACCCTGCCAGGGTTTGGGGGTTGTGGTGGGGTGTTTCTCCCGTTTGCTTGGGGTTTATGGGTTCCTTTGTAAAATGTTGTTCATTATTCATTCATGATTATGACTCATTGTTGACTCCGTTGTAATTTCTTTACACTGAGCAGACCCGGTCTTCATCTGGCAGGCTCATTAGTCGGAAGCATATTTTGCCATTTGAATGAACAGTAGCAGTTTCATGGAATTTAAAAAAACAAACACACAGAAAATACAACAAACCCGTGACAAAGACAAATTGAGCGACTCGGAGCTGGCGGCCTCACTCTTTTCCGATGTGTTTAACTGAGTTTAGTCTGTTTTATTACTCCAACTCTCTTGTCATCCACCCTCCCTATAATGCAAAAAAAAAAAGGAGGGGGGTCATGTGCCCTCACCACTGGGGGAGGAGGGAGGAGCAAGGAGCCAACAGTCAATGGAGGGTTCATCCAGCCACCCTGGGCCCTATACTTTGGGGGACCCCGTGGGGCTCAGGGCAGCCTGGAGAGCATCGGGGTGTCTGGCAGCAAGGGTCAGTCCCACACTCACTGGTGGGGGCGGGCAGCATTGTGTCTCAGCGCACTCTGCTCCCCTGGCTCCCAGCTACATTGCTCGGAGGAGGGGGTGTGGGGGAAGGGGTAGAACAGCCCCCACACTCACTGGCAGTGGACATGGAGCAATGTGGCAGGGAGCGGGTGGGGCAGAGTGAGCTGGGGCCAGGTCTCTCTCTTCCCATCCCTGCCAGTGAGGGTGGGGGAGCTCGACCCCTGCAAACGGTGCCAGCCCCCACTAATCTCCTTGGCCACATTGCCTGCTGGAGAGGGCTTGGGGGAAGAGATGGGGTGGGGAGGGGCAGAGCAGGGGAGGAAAGAGGCAGGGAGAGGGCGGAAGAGGGAAAGCAGGGTCAGAGTGAGGGCAGGAAGAGGATGAACCCTCCTCAGGCTAGGGGTGGTAATGTGAGGAAGTGGTCAGGTGACTGGTGCCCCCCCCTTGAGACCTTCATCAGCAGTTGCCACAGACAGAACATTTTCTACTCAAGGCGCTCGTCCATGGGCTGTCAACTGAGAAGCAGCACGGCGTGAGAACCTAGTCTGAGCTCAGGACTGGTGAGGAAGTCACTTTGTCTGTCTCTGTGTGTCCTGTCACTAAAATAAAGTGTAAAACACGGGGGTGTTGGATGGAGGTGTTAATGAATGTGCATACAGCGCTTGCAAGGTGCACGGCATGAGTCTCCGTTCCAATCCAAGTGGTGTCATTTCATTGATCGCCGTGGAAATAGACTGGTGTACAACTGGCACCACAGAGAATCCTTTGTCCAACGGTGCGCTGCATCAGCACTGCCAATAAAATCTGCCTTTCGCTGCACCAACTGTTGGGCAAGTCCCTCAGGCTATGTCTAGACTACAATGTTTTAGTGGGAAAAGACACGCCAATTGCGCTCCGCAATTGGCATACCTTTTTCCGATAGTTTTGTCGGAAGAGGCTTTTCTGAAATTTGGCTCGTCTACACTGGGCCACATTTCGGAAAAACCTCCTCTTCCGGAAGAACCCTTCTTCCTCATGGAATGAGGAAGACAGGGCTTTCAAAAGAGCGCATCTGCTCTTCCACACAAAAAAAAGCGGAAAGAGCAGACATGTTCCCTGGATGGGGCGGAGTTTTTCCGGGATACCTCTGGTATCCCAGAAAAACCCCGTAGCCTAGATATAGCCCCAGAAGGAGAGGTTAGCAAATATCCTGATAGGATTTATTTGCAAAAGTACAAATCTTACGATTTGTATTTGCCAGTGGCAAATATCTTGAATAGCCCCATTATTTGTTATAACCTTTTTAAATAGCATCAAGGGTGAATATGGGCAGGGAACAAGGCCGGTTGACTCAAGAGAAGTGATCGATGACTGCGTTGTCCAGATTGAAAATCTAAAGGATTTTTCACATGAAGAGAAGTTAACTTTCACATCTGCGATGCTGATCTCACCATTTTAAGTCCCGTCTCCCATAGCCAGTAATAAACCTATTAATTCGGTTTTAAGCAGGTCAAGCACCCACACAACTGTCAGCATAGTTGCTAGATCACTGCTACTATTTTAATAGGCTCTAGAGACCATGGTATGTACCATAAATATATGTACCCTGTGACATTTTGAAATAATATGTTTTCATGTGTCCTGTGTAATGAAAGTGACAGGCTCCTTTCAGACAAGATGCCTTGTGGGTGCTCAGCGGTCCAGTGCAAAAGGTGCTGTATTTTCTGGACAGAACTTCAAATAACTAAAAAGGGAAATTGGCTGTGTGCACAGCAGTCCGGATCTTGGCTTCCCAGCTTTTAGCAAAGATAATGCTTCCCGCCTCTGCTTTGCCCAAACAAGCTGACAGCCCTGCTGAGTGGAAAGCCTTGTATCTCAAAGATTCGTGGAACGCTCAGAGAGGCACTCGGCAAACACACGGTGGAGAATGCACTCATACAACCCGCCATCGCCTAACAGGAGCTGAGTGGTTGGCTTGGCCTTCGGAATGAAAGAGAGCAATGCCGGGTTGAATCTGTCTGAGACAGATGGGTTGTCTTTACCCTACAAAGGCTGTGGCAGTAGCATAATGTATTTGCGGTACTTCAGCATTGCAGCTGTGCTCTCAATAGCCAAGTCCCCAATCTCTCTAAGAGGCTCTTGCTGTGTTTCAAAAATGAAGTCCAATCTATTTAGGTGCATGCAAGGAGTGACCCACTTCCCCCTCAAAATGACAGGCCAATCAATTCTATAAAAGCAGCATTATTGTGATAGATTGTTATACAAGAAGATTTACCCTGCATTGCCCGGACCCAGCCTGGGGCCAGAAGGGAGTGAGGGGGTGGGCCACTAGGGTTGCCAGGTGTCCGGTTTTGAACCGGACAGTCCGGTATTTGAGGGTTCTCTCTGGGAAACAAATTGAGAAAATACCGGACATATAAAATGTCCGGTATTTTCTAATTAGGTACGTTTTATTATTATTAGGAGTATCAGTACCTAGTTGCAAACTGCCTGGCTGGTAGACAGTCTCATGCTGCGTGAGCGTGTCTACCAGCCAGGCAGTACGCAACTACGAGAGGGGCGGGACTGGGGCGGGAGGGAATCCCCGGGGCCGAATCGCTCGTGCTTTGCTAAGACCATGCGCAGGACGAGTAGTGCCCCAGGATCTGCATGCATGAATCCCCAGGCCAGCCCCGCTCCCCCCGACCCTCTCCTGGCCAGCCCTGCTCCCCACCAGCTGGTCCCCCCCACACACACACCCAATCTCCCAGCCAGCCTCCCCCGACCACCTCCCAGCCAGCCCCACTTCCTGTCAACCGGTTCCCTCCCCCGATCTCCTCCAGCCAGCCTCACTCCCCTACCAGCCCTGCTTCCCACCAGCTGGTTCTTCCCCCGCTCCCCGACCTCCTCCCAGCAAGACCTGCTTCCTGCCGGCTGGTTCCCCCCACCCCGATCTCCCCAGCCAGCCCTGCTCCCCGACCAGCCCTGCTTCCCACTGGCGGTTCTCGCCCCGTCCTTCTCCCGATCTCCCTGGCCAGCTCTGCTCCCCGACCCCTCCCGGCCAGACCTGCTTCCTGCTGGCTGGTCCCCCGATCTCCCCAGCCAGCCCCACTGCCCCCAACATACCCCTCCCGATCTCCCCAGTCAGCCCCTCTGCCCCTGACCCGCCAACCCTGCTTCCTGCCAGCCGGTTTCCCCACCACACACATCCTCCCAGCCAGCCCCGCTCCCCTCCCAGACTGTCCCCCCGGTATTTTTTTTTTGTGTCCGGTATTTTTTTTTGAAGCCACCTGGTAACCCTATAGGCCCTGCAGGCCTCCTGCTGGTTCTCTCCAGGCCTGGCCCAGAGAGCAGCAGGGGGGATCTACAGGCTAGCCAGATGAAGCTGCACTAGGCCACCCAGTAGTTCTTGGAGGGGGTGAGCTATGGCTCCTGCAGCAGTGGCCAGGGCTGCGCTGTCCGGCCTAGGTGGTGCGCTTTCCAGCCTAGGAGGGAGGGCGGGGTGGGGGGGCAGTGGGGCTTTCCCTCCCCATGTCTGGCGCTGGGGCCAAGGACCAGGGGGTTAGGGGTTTGGAGCAGAAGGGGCACTCACCTGGGCTGGCAGGCGAGATAATAAGCCCCTTCCCCAGCTGGTCAGTCACTTGGTGGTACGGTTGCCCCCAGCGGTCACTCTGCAGGATAGCTGTCTCCTGCTCTTATTGCCCCCAGTGGTGACTGTGACTATCGCGTCCCTCCGCTCCTTGCTACAGAAAACAATTGAATTCCAGGCACATCCCATTTTCCTGGCACAACCAAACCCTGACTTGGCTTTAAGTTAGGATAAGAGGAAGCTCCCTACCAAATCTGGTGGTCCTAGGCCTTACCATTGAAGAGTTCTTAAACAAACAGGGTCACAGACAGACGCACAGAGCTCTAAAATATATGTATAGATTCTGGCCAGCCTAGGTGTCCCCCTGAAAGCTCACCAACAGCATTAGTACCCCCAGCCTGACAGTGAGGCATGCCCCAACAAGAGACTGACAATGGAAGGCAACAAACATCAATGTCTGGTAGCTGGTCCCTTCCCAGCAGTGGATAAAGCAGCCAGGGCAGAGGAAACAGATGTTGAAATGGGAATGAAAAGTAATCATGTGATCAGAAGCCATGGGTGTTCAGAGATGGTAATTTTACTGGTACCGTTCTATACATGTGACTTCCATTCTACAAGTGTCTTGGTGTGTGTGTGTTTGATTGATATGCTGTACAATGGATATTGCAAATTGGATTTAGGATGGGAATGTAACTAACTCCTGGGCTATATCTACATTACAGCCTCTTGTGCAAAAACGTATGCAAATGAGGCGAAGAGTGGAATATCGCCACGCCTCATTTGCATAATTAATGAGGCTCCATTTTTGTGCAAGAGGCTTTGGCACAAAAAGGAGCCATCTACACAAGCCATGTAGAAGGCTCCTTTTTGTGCAAAACCATCCTCTTGCACAAGAGCCGTTCTTCCACATTTTTTTCATGAAGAATGACTCTTGAACAAGAGGGGGGCTTTGAGCAAAAACGGAGCCTCATTAATTATGCAAATGAGGTGTGGCGATATTCCATGCTTTGCTTCATTTGCATATTTTTTGTGCAAAATGGGGCAGTGTAGACATAGCCCCCGAGTTCACAAATACTGGCTGCTGCGGAGCTGACCCTTGCTCCCAAGGCCAGCCCCCTCATTGCTCTCCACACTGCCCAGGACACCCACAGGGCCCCCCCAAAGCTATGGACAAAAGATATCTTGTGCAATCCAGAATCACATCATGTGGAACCAGGACGTAAAGCGCAGGCTGTTACCACAACGCTCAATGCAAATGGTAAGGCTGAGGAACAAATGGCTAAGAAAGAGACCGAGAGACCCATGGAAGATATTAAGTGGATTCACCTTTTATGAATGATATCCAATGGAATGCTAAAGTGCAGGGAAATAATAGAAGACTTTACCTCCACTGTGTTTTATGTCTCGGGTTTTATTGCTACAAGGTAACACTTCCACGCATTCTTATTTTATGAGTGTTTGGAGCATCTGTGATTGAGATGAAAAAGACAATGATATAGAATCTCTTACCTAGTTTTGTTTAATTCATTTCCTGTTTTACCTTCCTTGTAATACAGAAAAGTAACATTTAAGCACCAGTTTAAGGTCAGAATGTTCCATCTTCCTCGTTTTTCCACCTTAACTTCTTCTCTCTACTTTAGCACAGCTGCTTCCCTGTTACCTGCTTTCATTAGCCCATACTTGGCAGGCCTCACTCTGCCTGCTTCTCTCCCTCATAGCCCCGGGTGAGTGTTTAGCACAGGGACAAATGACCAGCATTGCTGAGCAGGGCCTATGGGCTGGTGATTAGAATAGAAAGCGTAGAACCAGGCATCCTGTACTTGTGGCTGTGCCACTGCTGGGCTGTGTGATTCAGACGAGTCACTTACCTTGTGCTTATAGCTGGAGAAACTGAGGCAGAGAAGGATAATTATCTGGGTCACTTCACCTCTCTGCACTTCCTCCCCAGCAGCTAATGGAACCTGATTATTTTGTATTCTTTCCACTTTGGTTCTAAATAAAAACAAACTAAGCCTGCACGTCAGCTAGTTGAAGGCTGATTAAGACTTGCAAGGGCTTGACGTTAAGCAATCGTCCACTGGCGTGAGGGAAGTTTGGCATATCTGCCCTTATTCTGTTCTTGGCAGGAGAGCTGACGAAGCTGAACTCATGAATCCAAGAGTGTTCTTAGAAAATTCAGGCTTTTCTCTCAGCTAGACTCACCCTGCCTGTGGGCCAGTCCAGCAGTCCAAGATGCAAGTTAGCATCAGCTGACCACATCACCTGACTCCAGTCATCCCTGATTCAGAAGCATTATGGAACATCCCCAGGGAAGCCTTTCACAGTCCATTGTTCTAGCTGGTGGCTCATCAGCTCTGTCTGGTTTTTCCACTGTAGTCCCTGAAGGGTCAGTCGTGGGAGTGATCCAAAGCAGCAAATACACAGGTCCTAACTTCAGATTAAAAAATGATATATGCATATGAACGGGATAATCATATTCAGTAAATCATAAACTTTCCAAAGATTCCGTATATGAACTATCTTGCATAAAGTGTATCTGTTATGTCATTCACAACATAAGCATATTTTCATAAAGCATAGGGAATATTATGTCATACTAAAGTATAATCACAGTCTGTGGCTGCCTGGACTAGCAGCAACATGTTGCCTGATCCATAAACATATGATTATGTCCCAAGAATCTGTAATACATTGATTCAGCCATATTTCCACCCGCTCTCCTCCGTCAGAGCACTAAATAATATTTATTCATGAAGTTCTCTCTCTTGGCAAAATGCTTGGGGTAGCCACAGAGAGTTAAATCACATAAATGTGCCATAAAAAAGTCAAACATAAACCAAAACAGTTGTATCACCCCACCAAAAAAAAAAAAAAAAAAAAAGAAGAAGAAGAAGGAGAGGAATTTTTCTTAAACCAAGTTGTTCAATTTAGAGCAATTTTTAAAAATCCAGTGCAGACTCTGCCATCCTCCTTCTCCCAGTAAAAATTCAAATACATAACAG
Source organism: Rafetus swinhoei (assembly GCA_019425775.1). Lineage (NCBI taxonomy): Eukaryota > Metazoa > Chordata > Testudines > Trionychidae > Rafetus > Rafetus swinhoei. The sequence goes on along the minus strand of CM033445.1, from coordinate 19,787,795 downwards.
ACAAAAAAGATGACTTTTAAAAACACTCAAACTCAAGTAAGGCACTGGCTGCTGGCTGCACTGTTTTCCAGGCTATGAAAATATCTTTACTAGATCTTCTCTAGGAGTCTCCAACAAGAAGCTACAACAATGCCTAGAAAGGACCACAAGCAATTTCTTTTGTCACTTTCTGTTCTGTTAACATGTTGAAGTTGTGAGCTCCTTGGTGCAGGGCCTATCCTGTTTCACACATATGCCTTGACTGCCCTATTCTCTGACCTGGGCCTCTATCATTATAAATAATGTTCTCATGCAGGAACTGTCAATTTAGAGTTAAGATCACTGAAAGTCATTCTCTTCACTCAGATGCAAAATATCTAGCCAAGCACGACCATTAAGCAGATGGTAAATAAGTTGTTATGGAGTTGTTTGTGGTTTTTACCCTTGCGGCTCATATGATAGCATAGTGTGTGAGGTTAGGGTGCATGTATTTTTCAAATGGAAATTTTTGTTTGCAGTATTGTGGTAGCCAGCTTGGTCCCAGAGTAGGAGAGACATGAGGCAGGTGAGGTAATATTGTTTATTGGACCAATTTTTATTGGGGGAAGGTACAAGCTACTCAGAGGTCTTCTTCAGGTCTGGGGAAAGAAGCATGTAAGCATATCTTCCACTAGCTTCTGTCAGTCCAATAAAAGACATTACCTCCCCTACCTTGTCTCCAACAAAATACTTCTGAACTGCTTAATATAAACATTGCTAAGATTCATGTATTATTTTAAAAGTGGGTGTTCAATTGCAAGGTGCGTTACAATCCCAGGTTGCCTGTGGACCTTGTGCCCAAGAGGCTATCAGGGCAAAGCGAAGATAAAAGAGGATTTTTAAGCTGTCTTCTTTCAAGAAAACACCTCAGGCTGTAGTCAAAGGTAGGTTAGATCAGCGCCGTCTGTTAGTCAGAGAGTGACACGGCCAGCTGTAAACTTCCAGACATTAGCTGAGCTGCGTCAGGCATAAGCGACAGAGATGAATGTTTCTCTGTAAGGATAATCAGCGGCAGCTTTCTTGTCAGCGGCGTATGACCTTGGAGAGCCTTCACTCTTCAGATATCACTGCGGGGGAGCGGGGAGTTAATGTCATTAAGTGTGAGGCAACTTGCAGATGGCTGCTTAGGGACGGGGAGTCGGGGAGCACTCTTCAGGGGACGCCGAGGTCATGCACAGGACAGATTGCATGAAAAGGCCTTTGTGAAAGTGAGCTGCCAGACCTACAGGGTTCATTAACCAAACCCAGCGGGCTCTGATCTGTTGCTGACCAGAATCTTAGCTCCAAACTTTCCTGTGACTGATCTAAAACACTGTAGCGTATGGTCAAGCCGCTCTTAGAGCCCTGCAGCACTGTTCCCTTCAGTCGCTTGCATTGGTAGCAGGAGTAGATCATTCTAAACAGGACCGGCTAATACCAAATGTGCTGCTAATGTAAAGCATGCGAGCTGTACTGAGCCCAGAGTCAGTGAGTAGTCGTCTCCCGTGGCCAATAGCACTAACTCTATGGAGAAAACAGCTGTGGAATGATTTCATAATTAACGAGAAGATTTACCCGGCATTGCTCAGGTTCTGAACTCAACTAATTTTTGGTTTTTGGAAAATAAAATGAAAATATCCAGGCTTCATTTCAATCATTGCTCTGAGGTGGGGCTGGGGAGGAGGGGTTCGGGATGCAGGGTGCCCTGGGGGGAGAGGACAAACAACCCCAGCCCTCTTTCATGGCAGCAGCTTGGGGCCAGGTGAGAAGGGCCTCCCTGTGGCCGCTGCAGCTCCACAGAGCACAGCTGAGGAAGGGGTGCATGTCTCCCAGCTGGGAGCAGGTCCAGGTTCATCTGCTCCCAGAGCTGCCCAGCCAGAGTGAGGAATGCAGCAATTTGTGCACTTTCCCCTCACTCCCTGGCGAAGGGGAACAGCCAGCAATGCTGCCATATGAATGGGGAGGAGGGGGAAGAAATTTCAGAACCCCCCAACCTCCCTAAAGGGTGCCTGGCTTGGAGCTTAGAGCTAGCCAGAGCAGGGCACACCCCCAGCCAGCCCCCTTCTCCTGCCTGGTAGTGATTCTGTTTCTTTTCTGTATGGTTTTATGAGAAGCAATCCCATTTCAGGCACATCCCATTGTCCTTAAGAGGAGGCTGTATACTAAATTTGGTGGTCCTAGCTCTAGGAGTTCTTGAACAATCAGACAAACTCTTTCAAATACATTGTAATCTTTTATAAACATGGGTTGTGCATCTCAGGCACATTTCTGAGAGGTAAGCTGTGATGTTATAAAAGATTATTGATTAAGATTAAGACATTGAACATCTGTGTGTGTTTCATATTAGGACTGTAATTGGAAGTTGTGCACTGAATGCTAAGCGTAGTTTATGCAGGTGTCGTTGTAGAGACTGGATCAGTTACTTTGACATTTTATATCTTCCCTGTATTCTCACTTCACAATGCATCCATTTCTATTGTACGTACAATCTCCCTCCAGCTTTCATAAAGCAATGACTTCGTCTTAGTCGTCACTGGGAAATGAACCCAGAACCTGTAGAACTAAAAGTGAGAGCTTCTACTCTTTAAATTGATAGAGAAGATCTACAGCTGGGAGCTAAAGCAAGCTCATAATACCAGTGAATCAAGTTCAGAGAGAGAAATACATTACTGGGGAGTACACGAACACCCTCTCTGGCTATGTCTACACTACCAGCTTAGTTCAAAACAAGTTATTTTGAAATAATAACACCCAAAATAACTATTTCAAAATAAGTGTATTCCTCTTCATACGCAGGAGTTGTTATTTTGAAATAACAAGCCCATTATTTCAAAACAACAGGTTTGGTAGTGTGGACGCTCACCTTGTTATTTCGAAATGCAGACATGCCCTCTGGCTGCAGCCAACAGGCAGACATTTCGGCTGGAGGAGCTATTGCGCACCCTACTGAAAATGCACTAGCGAACCTAGATGATGTAACTTGTATATTTGGTGAAATTACTTTTCCGCCTTATGAATCTATTATCAATTGATGAACAGGAGGGACTTTTTGCAAAATAAACTGACACTTTTCTTTAGATAATTCTGAAGACATTGCCATCTCATTATGGTAATTTGTGCCTAAAAGATGCTGTAGCATGTGTTTAATGAGTCCTATATTAATAATAAAGCATTGCAATCTCTTTCGGAATCTTGCTCTGGGAGCAGCTGAGAAGCAAAGGCTGATTGGAATTTAGCTGTTGCTTATTACATGACTGCACAAGCAGGCTTACTAATGTGAAGTCAGTATCACAACACAGGGAGCTGTCAGAGCCCAGGCTGGACTCGAGGTGTGAAGTTGGTAATTTAAAAACGCTGTAGTTCAGGCCTGTTCAGATCTGTATTCTAATTTAAACTTTCAGTTGAAGGAGCACCCTGAGGAACCAGCTGACATCTGGAGATTTGATCCATCCCATTATAAAAGAGACCCTTTGCCAAACTTGAATCTGAAATTGTATTACGGGCGTTAAGAACTTATTACAGCAGCATCAGGTAGGGGCTGATATTAGGTTTGAGTAGGCAGCTTTTGAGATAACCACAAGTAATGATGAGCATGTGGCAAGTCTAGTCCTGCATGAAAAACAGGATAAGAATCTGACAGTACAGAGTGCTTCAACAATCCAGGGACTGTGGCACAGCTAGCACCAGAATCAAGGTATACCATTGTGTTGGTGGGGGGATAAGTTTTGTTAGATCACCACCACTGTATAAAATAGATAGCAGGTTTAAAACAAACAAAAGGAAGTATTTCTTCATGCAACATACCGTCAACCTGTGGAACTCCTTGCCAGAGGATGCTGTGAAGTTCAAGACTATAAGAAGGGGAGGTCTAGGTTGGATATTAGGAAAAACTATTTGATTAGGAGAGTGGTAAAGCACTGGAATGGATTACCTAGGGAGGTGGTGGAATCTCCATCCCTAGAGGTTTTTAAGTCCCGGCTTGACAAAGCCCTAGCTGGGATGATTTAGTTGGGATTGGTCCTGCTTTGGGCAGAGGGTTGGACTTGATGACCTCCTGAGATCTCTTCCCACCATATGATTCTATGATTCTGTGATACTATGATTCTAACATGGTTCAAAAAAGATAGATAAATACATGGAGGATAGCAATCAATCAAAGGCTATTGTCAGAAGGTGGGAATGGGCGAAAGGGATGGGTGACTTGATGATTCCCTGTTCTGTTCATTCCCTTTGGGGCACCTGGCATCAGCCACTGTCGGCAGACAGGATACTGGGCTAGATGGACCCTTGGTCTGACCCTGTCCTTATGAATGAAAATATAAATCTTGACAGCAAGAGTCTGTCTACACAGCCCTTGCCAGAGAGCATCTCTGTCTCGGTCACTAGACTCAAGCTCATGCAATCACACTAAAAATAGCTGTATAGACCAGGGGTGAAAGTAACTTAAAATTTCTGACAGGAACTGTCCTATTGCAACCTGGGTCCCTGCCAGCTCTTTAAATAGCTCCCTGCTGGCTTTTACCACAGCTCAGACAGCTCTTGCTGGAGCTGCGCACCAGGGCGCACCTGCTTACTTACTTACGTACCTCAGGCTGTGAAGTCTAGGGATGTGGGTGACCTTCAGAGTTCGTGCTTCAATTCAAACTGCACCTTCAAAGCCATTTTTAGCAGGAAAGTGCAAGCCCCACTAGCGTGAGTCTGTCAGCCCAAACCCGGAAGGGTCACAGTTATGGGCTGTCTGAGATAAAGTGGACTGGGCTTACATCAGGAGGGACACAAGTGGAACTCCATGAGGATTCAGGATTTGAAATAGGTTCCTGGTGTGGCACTGACTGATGTGTATATATATTTGCCTCACTGCCAAAAACGTAATTTCTTCATTACATTGACAGCAAAGGCTCTGCTCCTGTAAATAGTTCTGTGTGAAAGGACAAGCTGAGAATGCACAGGACTGAGCTCAAAAATCTATAAATATCCCTGCCACAGGGTAGCCTCTAATTTTATTGCAGAAGATAAATTGTGTGTCCTTTTCAAGATACTTGGAGAAGCTTTTCTGCATACTAATCGCAGTAGCTCATATTTCCACTTCTTCTGTGGCAAAGAAATCTACCTATAAGATACTGTTGCACCCAAATGTCCATAGAATCATTGGCTAGTGGCAAGACAATCAGTTTTATCTTCGATGTGAGTACATCTACACTGCACGCTTATTTCAAAATAAGTATTCCAGAATAGTGATTCCGAAATAGCTTATTTCAAAATAGTATGTCTACACTGCAGTGAAGCCTCAAAATTAGTCCGAGGCAGGCTTCCCTAATGTAGACATGCTATCTCGATTTAGAGCCCCAGGAGGCACTGGGGAAGAATAACTTGGAATGGCCCCGGTGAGGGGCTATTTCAAAATAGCAGCCGTAGAGTGTCTACACAAGCCTTTATTTTGAAATAGCTATTTCAGAAGAGGCGTTATTCCTCATAGAATGAGGTTTACAGATTTCGGAATCAGCCGTCCGTTATTTCAAAATTATTTCAAAATAACGGAATGGCTGTGTCGACGCTCGCATTGTTATTTTGAAATAACGCTCGTTATCTCGAAATAACAGTGCAGTGTAGAGACACCCTGTGTGTATTTCTACAACATCTGAACAAGCATTAACATGTTGCTTTGCCACAGATGCGAGTTTCCCTGAGGAAGCCACTTGAAATTGAACCCTGATACGGGGAGGAAGAGGTTAGATAATTCTGCAGAGGAGCGATGCTAGCCAACATTATACCTTTATTCAGCAAATTCTGAGTCTAAAAAAAAAATCAAGCTACACTCACAAAAGCCATTAAAGAATATTTTTAGAATCTTCGCTCCACCACCCCCATAGTGCTATGCATCTGCCCCACATCAAAAGGACTCAAGGAACTGCCAAGGCACGCTCAAGAGCAGATCCAAGTGAAAAGTAGTATACATTCAAAGGGAAAATGCAGGGGCAGATTCCTATAGCCATACTAATACTGTACGATTCCTTTCTCTGTTGAAAGCCCATGGACTTCATTGAGAAGAACTGGCTTCAGTTCAGTCACTAGGAATTTTGTTCTTTAATCAGATGGTGCTATTCATAGCTAGAGTTCAGAAAGAGCCTCCGCTAGGAGGAAAGGGGATGGATACCCTTAAATGTGCCACGGTCATGACTGCATGATGCATAGGCATGGGTGTACTTAACTGAGCATGACTTTTGCATATTACCTTTACAATCTGAATCCTGGATACCTGCACCTTCTTGGCATAGAGGTCAGCATATATATCTTAGAGGGTCAGGAAGGCCTTTTTTGTTCCGTGCCTGACAACAATAAAACATGAGCAATCTCTAAGGAATTGTCTGGTAAGCTTAGTTCCAAGGAATATACTCACCCTATTCTTCTGGGCTTATGTCTGCCACCTCGCCAGATATCGGGATGAACTTAAAAAGCGGACGGAGTCCCCGTTGATTGATGAACATGTTGTGTTTACACCCAGAGGTGCTGATGGGCTCCTGGGTGAAGTGTGGGGGCCGGCGTTGCGCTCCCGGAAGAGGCGGGGCCTTAGGCAGAAGGGATGGCGCCAATGGCAGCCAGTCCTCAGTGCGCCCTGGAACACAACGCTGCTCCCCCACCACCAGCCCTCAATGCTGCCCAGAGTGCTCACTGACATAGCAACAGTTGCTGTGGCTTGGAGCTCCAGACCCCTTGGAATTGCCAGGCCCCAGGGCAACCGTCCCCAGGGCAACAGGCCCCAGGGCAACTGGCATCCCCCTTCAGCAGCCCTGCATATACCCTTTATATTACCACCGCTGAGACTCCAAATGAAGGGCCTATGTTTAGATGAGCAGCAGCACAGCAAGGTGCATGAGACAGAGTACTCCTTCTGTCGGAGTTAATTGGCTGGGCTTGTTTCTGCTGAGAGTGATTGTTAGAACGGTTCTGCTGGCGGGGTCCCTGCGCTAGTCTGTAGGGTCAGACAAGCTAAGAGATGAGATGTGAGGGGAAACCCTATGGCCAGAATGGAGACCCCATATTCACCTGTTTCCATTAACTGAACTACTTCGAATTTCTCCATTTCCCACAGCAGGCAGAAATGGCCCCTCAGGCTCACGATGGCAGAGAGCGTGTGAAGAAGGGAGGCGATGTGAAAGGAGGAATGGGGGAAGTGAAAGGAACTCACGCTTCTGGGAATAAGAAGGAAAGAGGAAGTGACCTGGGGCTGGAAACAGTTGGAGGTTGGATTGGAGTCTTTGTGGGGTCTGGTTGAAGGATGACAAGTTTTTTGCAGACAGCGAGGGATCAGGAGTTGGGGAAGGAATTAACGTACTTTAGCTGAGGTGGGATACATTAAGAAATTGAACATGAGTATTCCTAACACCATGGGATGAGACTGTGGAAGGAAAGCCCAGGCTGAGTTTCCACAGGATAAGGCCTCGTTGCTTTATGGCAAGCTTCAATGTATACCAAGGAAATCAAAAGAAAAGTCTTGTTTGCTTCTTTGTAAGTTCCAAAGAAAATGTAGTGCCCTCCAAAGAATTCATCCCTGCATCGCTCTGTATGCAAGCCAGTTAGCACCAATCAATCACTAATATTAGAATGTGCAGCAGACATTTACTTTGCATGCTCAAGGCGGAGGTAAAGTTTCTTCAGTATTGCTTGATGTCATGTCCCGTGTAACTGAATGGACTGCCTATAAAGACATTAAAAAATTCCTTCTTCTTAAATGAACAAAAGGGCATTTACCTTTGTCAGAGGCCTTGCTTTCCTGAGTATTTATTTCATGAAGTCCTTATGAAATAAATGCACTGGAAAGAAAGGTGTCAGACAAAATGCCCAGTGCAATTTCTTCCTACTTGTCTAAACCAACCATAGTGGAATATAAAGCTACTGTGTGGTATGTATCACAAAGAAAAAGAGAAAGAGTTTGAAAGACACTCCCCAGTTGAGCCAAAACTAAAATGTGGGTGAAAACAGACCACAGTGAGTATCATATCTTCTCCGAAAGGCTGTTCTACATCAGAAAATGGCAGACTACAATGGGTACCAGCTAATGCAGATTCTGTATGGCTACGGCTACACTACATGCGTCTTGTGCAAGAAGCATTTTGCGCAAGTTGTCTTGCGCAAGAGCACGTCCACATCTTAAAGCACATCGCAAAAGTGATGTGCTTTTGCACAAGAGAGTGTCCACACTGCATGGACGCTCTTGTACAAGAAAGCTCTGATGGCCTGTGCTTTTTCCCTCTGGAGCTTCCACACTTGCCTTTTCGCACAATAGCTATAGCGCAAAAAGGAGTTATGCCTCATAAAAGGAGGTTTACCTATGCTGGAAAAAGCCCTTTGTTCTGCCTTTTACTCTTGATTTACTTGTGCAAAAGCACATTTGAGGTGTGGACGCTCCACAGGTTTTTGCGTAAAAACTGTGCAGTATAGACGTAGCCTATTAGTTTGCATGGTAGAAGCTAATATATCCAACAGATTTCAAGCGCAAATGACCCTCTTAGCCAGTAAGATTACAAAAACAAAATTATATCAACCTTTGGGGCATAAGGTTGCAATAATTTCTTAGTTTTTAGTTTCTTAACAACACATAATAAAAGTCACTTCCCCGTTCTATCTACAACAGTCCTTTGGAGGGCACTACATTTTCTTTGGAATTTACCTTTCTATTTACCAGTGAACTGTCATTGTGTTTAAAATCAAACAAACAAAAACCCCTTTGCATTATTTTTAATCCTCACATCATATTTTCAGTTGATGGAAGGAAAAAGTGGGTAGTTGACACAAAAAGTTTGCTGTTTTTCTTGAATCGCATTATTCTACAGCAGGGTTAGTTAGTATATTGTGCCGGACTCTGAGCCTTCTCTGTCTGTCTAGCTCCAGGCATGCAATGAGTAATATTCAGACAGACCCTCCACTGAATATGTGGAGTGCCACACAAGCAGAGTTTGTAGGATCAGGGTCTAGATTTCTTCCTTGGGGGAGCTGCAGACAGTGTCCTCCACTGACATTTGACTCCCTCTGTTACAGAGACTATCTCCTGTTGACTTTAATGCATGCTGTTTAGCAAGACATTTAATAATGGCAGGTTGAGAGGGTGACACCAAAGTGTGGGGGGAGTCACCAGGCTCTATACCTCCATCTGCAGCCAGATGCAACTCTCGGCCAGCAGGTAGAACTGAAGGTTTAATAGTCGACAGGGACACAGCGTAGAACACACTTGTCAGCACAGTAATCAGAAGCAGCCAGTGCAATCCCTTTTGGGGAGAGGACTCCAGAGCTAGAGCCTGGCTCCCTTCCTTTGCCCCACTCCCAGCAGCCTGGCCCAGACCCCCAACTCCTCCTCCTGCCTTTGTCCTGCTGCCCCAGCAAAAAGTGTCATATAGTTGCACTCCTCCCTCGCTCAGGCTACAAAGGGCATCAGCCACTATGTATGTGTAGGAGGCCATCACACCCAACATTCCCACCACCATCTAGGTATTGGTGCAGTGCCCAGGGAAACTGAGGTACACACATGGGTTTACTATAGGACAATAGAACTCATGTGCAACCTAATCAGGTGAATACAATCCCCAGTTCATCACAGTGGGACTGGGATCACGTTTGCAGACTGGGAGTCTTTTCCATTTGACAGTTTTTGCCCACTTAGATTTCTTGGCTAAGGCAGTGTTTTTGTATTTTAGACAGCCACATCCTATATACTGATATAATTATGCCTCTTTTGTAGCTCTTCCTTTTGAGTCTTAAGTGAAAGGACCCTAACATACTGTATTACCTGGGTTTGCTTTTGTTTTTCAGATCCATTTTCCTTTCTTTTTAAAGCTGGGAGTAATTTCTATCCATCAAGGCTTAGGAAGCTACAATCTGGATGGAGTCTCAGTTAGTAGGGGCTGTGTACAGGAGGAAAACTGGGTTGGCTGGGATTTTTTTTTTTCTTTCTGAGGCAGAACTAGCAGAGGTCTGTCACCCTTCTGCTGTCTGCAAACCCCTGATAAGAAGGAGAACGCACTAGGTGATAAGGAGCTGGAAGCTGCCACAAGCTTCAGCCTTGAGCATTTGAAAGGGCAGCCAAACCTAACATTGAAAATGATGAGTTTACATTTTGCAGAGGGAGTGCCTCAGAGGTGTGACACTTTTCTGTGCACTGAACTTTAATAGAGCTCCGCTTTAGAGAAATAGTCTGGGCAATTTCCTAAGCCTAGTTAGAATAGTGATAGAAATGTAGCCGTGTTAGTCTGGTGTAGCTGAAACAAAAAACAGGACTATGTAGCACCACTCAGAAAAAGGGCAGTAAGGAGCTGGCAGCTGGGAAAGTAGGAGGCTCCCAGGAGCGCTGGGTAAGCAAGGCAGGGCCTGGGGAGCTCTGGCCAAGCAAGCTCCCAGGCTGTAGGGCCTGGAGCACGGCCCAGGGCTGTAGAGAGGCAGCCGTGGTAAGCAGGGGTAGCAGGTCCACACCCCTATACTGGTGATGAGCGGCCCTTACAGACTGCAGTTTGCCCCAGGACAGGGGCTAGATGAAGACTGGCAGTGGGTCACTGAGGCAGGGGGGTCAGTCCACTCCCCCACACTTGTATATAGCCGCAACACACAAAGTAGCTTCCTCCACCCTAAAAAAGAGCTCTGTATGGCTCGAAAGCGTGTCCCTTCACTCACAGAAGTTGATACAATAAAAAATATGACCTCATCCACCTTCTGTCTCTAAAATCCTGGCACCAACAGAACCCGGCTGCAGAAATACTGCAATCAACAATTATGTTCCGTACCATGTAGGTGATAGATCCATTAATCTGGAGATTGGTTTATTCATCAGTTTAAAGTATGAGACTATCACTCAATCATCATGAGAGAGATCTGGAGCCGCAGAACCCAATTCTCCATTGTCCAGTCCCAAACCAGTGCAGGCCGGGTGTAAAGTCATGGGCTATGTCTACACTCGCAGCTTCTTGCGCAAGTAATATGCAAATGAGGCTAAGTGTGGAATATCGCCGAGCCTCATTTGCATACCTAATGAGCCACCATTTTTTTCAGAAGAGGCTCTTGCGCAAGAAGGAGCATCTACACTGCCCCTTCTTGCACAAGAAAAACCCTCTTGCGCAATGCCGTTACACCTATTACTTTTCAAGAAGAACGGCATTGCGCAAGAGGGTTTTTCTTGTGCAAGAAGGGGCAGTGTAGACGCTCCTTCTTGCGCAAGAGCCTCTTCTGAAAAAAAGGTGGCTCATTAGGTATGCAAATGAGGCTCGGCGATATTCCACGCTTAGCCTCATTTGCATATTACTCGCGCAAGAAGCCACGAGTGTAGACATAGCCATGATGTTTTGACATGGTTACGGTACAGTGATGTAAATAGCTCCATGAGGTGCAAGACAAGAGTGAATCAGGCACTTGGTTCATAATAGTGAGTCATTACAGCCTATGCTGAGTAATTGTAGCTGCGTCGGTCCCAAGATATTAGAGAGACAAGGTGGGTGAGATAATACCGTGTGTTGAACCAACTTCTGTTGGTGACAGGGACAGACTTTCAAGCCATACAGAGCTCTCCCACTTGGGTCTCTTCTCTAGACCCAACACAAACTGATGATTCTGAATTGGACCTCTCAATCTTCATTCTCACAAACAACTGCACAACACTTTCGAAAGAGAATCCGGGGGGTTACATTCATCACTCCGCTAGATGCTAAAAAATTACATTTTTGTGTGTTTTAAACGCCGGTCATCTGAAGAAAACTCCAGTCATCTGAAGAAGTGGGCTGTGCCCACGAAAGCTCATGATACCATCCACATGTTTTGTTAGTCTATAAAGTGCTGCCAGACTATTTGTTGTTTTTTATATTTAAAAATATATATCACTCTTCTAACCCAATGAAACCTAATGCACACCAGGGCTATGTCTACACTCGTGGCTTCTTGCACAAGAAATATGCAAATGAGGCTAAGCGTGGAATAGCTCTGAGCCTCATTTGCATACCTAATGAGCTGCCATTTTTGCAGAAGAGGCTCTTGCACCAGAAGGAGCTGTCTACACTGCCCCTTCTTGCGCAAGAAAAACCCTCTTACGCAATGCCGTTCTTCTTGAAAAGTAATAGGTGTAACGGCATTGTGCAAGAGGGTTTTTCTTGTGCAAGAAGGGGCAGTGTAGACAGCTCCTTCTGGCGCAAGAGCCTCTTCTGCAAAAATGGCGGCTCATTAGGTATGCAAATGAGGCTCGGCGATATTCCACGCTTAGCCTCATTTGCATATTTCTCACGCAAGAAGCCGCAAGTGTAGACATAGCCCAGGAGGCCCAAGTCCAAGGCAATAACGTGTTTAAAAATATATTTGAGGTCTGTGAAGCATTTCTGATTCTTCCAGTACTCGGCACAGATCTTACCTCTCATTAGTGGAATAACTCCTTGCAAGCTTGTCACAATAAATTCACAAAGTCTTGACACTTTTTTAAGAGGGGTGTCAGCCACCCAGCTACTTTTATTTAAGATGCTCAATATCAGGAATCCAGAAGCCAAAACCAAATAACCAGTTTTTCTGTGTAATATATTGAGTTTCAGATATGTTAGCCAGAGGGTTTTCTATTGGATTCATATACTGAGACACATATGCTACTCAAGAGCATAATTTCATTATAGAGCTAATCACCCCTGAACTGCACTCAGTAGGTTGCATAGCCCAAATGCAGGATGTGCCACCTACTCTGTCCTTCACATCCCACTCTCATGCCCTTGCCACCTTTTGTTCCCTACCCACAGTGCCTTAGTGTGGTTCCCAACCTTTGGTGCACGGGAGTGGGGGGATGGTGAGTAAAAGCCTGGACGGCGGCTGTCAGTCTGGATCAGTAGCTGCCAGGAGAAGGTAGCAGTGCAGCTGCCTTGCTTAGCTCATAGCAATGCATGGCCTTAGGGGATATATAACGCTGTATCTGGGGCTGACCAAGGGCTGATTGTGACTTCAGAAAACAAAATGCCTGCCCATCAGTTGTGCATGCTTTAGCCTGGCAGCTGGGCTATTATTGGTCTTGGATGTGGGGGGCATGTGTTCAAGTCCCCATGCTGCCTGATTCAGGGCACAGTTCTTCATCCTAGAGCTCTTGCAGGGTTTGATCCCACATTCTGAGATGGTAGCCAAGCCACCCAGCTATCAAGTGTCTGTCTATGTCTCTGACTCTAAAACTTTCCTATTGAAGATTTTGTGGAAACCAGCACATCTCTACAAAATGTTTCAGCTTTAACAAAGGAGCAGCTTTCAGTGCAATTTCATTTTGAGGAAAATGTTCTGACCAGCTCTACTAGAATCACAGACTGTCATAGACAGGAGATGCTCACTATATAAAATGACACACACAAACAAAATCAACCAGTCTTCCTCAAAGCTTTTGTTCCAACTTCATCTCCTTTGTTTACCAGGTAATACATTAGGGGTGGGCAAGAGAGCCTCCACAGGCCAGATCCAGCCCGCTAAGCCGGTTGATCCAGTCTGCGGCTGCTTTGCCATTCTCCCGCCCCCAAGCCAATCGAGACCTGGGGACAGTGGAGCGTGCAAAGTCTCCTCCCCCTGCCAGGGCACGCGGTGCCTAGAGTGAACCACCAGCAGTTAATATTTTTATATATTTTTTACATCCCTTCTAATAATATTACTAAAGGAACACCAGACCCATGGATGGAGGGGAGGGGGCAAAGGGGACAGCTGCCTTGGAGCCTGGCAGTTCTAAAGAGCCTGGGACTCCCAGCCACCATAGCCCTGGACCCTTTAAATTGCCGCTGGAGCACCATGCCATGAGCTTCACACAGCTCTAAGTGCTGGGTGGCAGTGTGGTACGCTCCACGCAGTGCTGAGGGCTGGCTTCCCGCACTCCCACCCCTTCCACCACAGGCCCGGCTCCTTCCAGTGGCATGGAGCTGGGACCCTTCCCACCTTTCCCAGCATGGCTGCCAGCTCCCCTGAGTGACACAAACATAAAGCCTGGGAAGTACGCGCAGAGAGCTCACCACACTGACTGTAAGAGCCGGGCGCTCCCTTTGCATCTGCTCAGAGCATTGCTACGGTTCAGTCGGCACCCCCTGCAAACTCTAGGCACACTAGTGCTGCGAGCAAAACAACCCTATCCCGGGAGGTGATGAAGGGAGCACAGCTTTGTAATGCACTTGAACACAGAGACAAATATTCAAGACGGGAGTTGGTTTTTTAAAATGCATTGGTTATATGTAGCTTAGCAGAAGGGGAGAAAAAAATTCTTTACGTCCCCATCAGAACCTCAAACCCTGAATCTTAGCGATTGCCTCACATTGGTTAAATTGCAGCTTTCCTAATAGAGCAGGACAGGATTTCGCTCCTATGAACCACAAAGTCTAAACACCAAAAACACTGTGTTGCTAGAAATGGGGTCATAACGGAAACCGCAGTCTAAGAGCTGCAAACTTTTCGATCGATCCGTGTTTTAATATTATGTATCTATTAAATGTCAGCCATATAAACACGTCTATAAAAGCGGCATTCAGACATAAAAAACTGTGCACACTAAAGAGAAGATGTATCTGAAGGGACATTCCTGTAAAATGCTGACCTTTTTCTCCCCTCCAAAGTACTGGCAGTACTACCACTTCATTTCCTTTCCACCCGTTGGTGTGTGAGCTGCAGCGCTGTGGCCTGGCTGTTACTTTGTAATACATGCTCTGGGAGCCAAATCTGGTCCCACTGAAGCCAGCGAGAGGTCTGCCCTGCATTGCCGTGGCAGCCTTGCTAATGAAAAATATAATTTGGCTCCTGATCTATCCAGCGAATTTATCCGGCCATGTAAATATAAAACCAGAGCCCTGCCTTTCCTCCCAAAGTAGGTGCTGGCCAGGACTTGCTGCTAGCTGCACTCTGTTTTTGTTTCTATCTGCTTTTATAATCTTCAGATCCCTATAAACATATTAAGAATAGATATTCTAGATACAACGAACTCTAGATAGTTCTCTTAGGGGATAATGCAGAGGTGGGCGATTAGTGACTCTTGAGCCGGTTGCGGTTCTCCAGGGTTAGTCCCGGTGGGCTACCAGACACTTTATTTGTCTGTTCATCCGCAGGTACGGCCGCTTGCAGCTCCCATTGCCCACAGATGGCTGTTCCCGGACAATAGGAGCTGCAGAAAGCAACGGCCTGGTCCACACCACTTCCTGCAGCTCCCATTGGCTGCGAACAGCGATCTGTGGCCAACGGGAGCTGCCAGAGGCCATATCTTTGGCATCTGGTGGTCTGCCAAAGGCTAACCCTGAGAATCTGCATCCAGCCCATGGGCCACTTAGGCTACATCTAGACTGCAAGCTTCTTTCGGAAGAAGCTTTTCCAGAAGAGATCTTCCAGAAAAGCTTATTTTGAAAGAGCATCCACACAGCAAAAGTGCAACAAAAAAATGATGTGCTTTTTCAAAAGATAACGTCCACATTCCTTGGACGCTATTGAGCATTTAAGTTGTGATTAGTCTGGATGGAGTGGCCACCAGGGCACCTGTGTTATTTCCTGGAGGCCTCTTATTTCAAAAGAACTCCCTCTTCTGTGTCCACACACATCTTTTTCCGAAAAAGCTTTTTCAGAAAAAGGCTTCTTCCTCGTAGAATGAGGTTTACCGCTGTCGGAAAAACCCCTCCATTCTTCTGACTTTCTGTCGAAAGAACGCAATTGCAGTGTAGATGCAAGTATAGTTTTTCCGGAAAAATAACTGTTTTTCCAGAAAAACACTGCAGTGTAGACACACCCTTAATTGCCCACCACTGGAGTAATGTATACTTTGGAATAAACTTGTGCCAGAAACTAAGGAAAGTGTAGAAAGTGGGTGCCTATTTACTGTGCAGAATATCCTGTTTTGCACCAGTGTTTCATGATCTGTGCTGGCTTCCTATGAAATTGTGGGCATGTGTTGGGTGTGAGTGTAACCACCACCAGGTGGTGGAGTTGAACCTGGGGCCTTTGGAGCTTAGTATAGGAGCCTCTACCCTTTGAGCTAAAAGCCACCTGGCTCTTAGCCCCTGCTGTAGAGGTCTCTTGCTCTTAGTTGTTGCTGTGGTCTAGGTGCCACTGCATGGACCAGTGAACCACATTAAGGCTATATCTACATTGCATCCCTCTTGCACAAAAGCCTACACAAACGAAGCACGGATTAGCATATTGCTGCGCTTCATTTGCATAATTAATTAGGGGCCATTTTTTGCGCAAGAGGCTTTTGCGCAATAAGGAGGCATCTACACAGCTCCTTTTT
Organism: Rafetus swinhoei; assembly: GCA_019425775.1. NCBI lineage: Eukaryota > Metazoa > Chordata > Testudines > Trionychidae > Rafetus > Rafetus swinhoei. The sequence goes on along the minus strand of CM033445.1, from coordinate 19,771,564 downwards.
GCGCAAAAACCCCCTCTTGCGCAAAAACGGCCGCTAATTATGTGAATGAAGCACAGCAATATGCTAGTCCGTGCTTCATTTTGCATAGGCTTTTGCGCAAGAGGGATGCAATGTAGACGTAGCCTAGGTGTGTGGGTTACATGAGCGCCTGCCTCAGACGCATTCCGTAGAGGCTGCAGCTCCCAAGAGCCAATAGAAACGTTCTTACATCAGAGTCTTTGATTGTGGCATTCCCTCCCACTATTGTGGCCTAAAGAAGTGCTAGCCATTGAGCGTCTTTAATTTGCTTGGGCTGAGCCCTAGCATCTCTAGACTTTGCCTTTCATAGCCCTGGCATCTATGGGATTGGCAGCTCATAGCCCTGGCTGCTGCAGACTTGCCTCCTTAGTTATGAAAGTTTAAAAAAAAAAAAGTAATGAGCTCCAGCAGTTCTCTCATTGGCTTCCAGTGTCTGCTGAAAGATCTGTCTGTCCCCAAGCATTTGGGGAGGGCTGAGCGTTCTGGGGAAATCGGGCTAGTTTATCTCTCTTGGGCTGGGGCAGCTGCCTTCTGGGTTGCTTGTATGCTGTATTCTAATTCTTATGAAAAAGAGACTCTCTTGCAACAGGCGTTTTGCTGTATGTGGCTTACAAATTCCCAGCAAGCGTTTTCAGGCATGATGACCTAGGCGTGAATATGGCTCGACATATCAAACACTAGCACACATTGCCTATCTAGCAGACAACACGCAAGTACAAGCAAGAACTACAATTGGGTTGCGCAGTTTTCTGGGTGAGTTACTAGTAAAGCTACCCTGACCCAGGGTGTGGTCTTGCAGAGTTCACCCACCCCTGCTGGTAAATTATTAAACTTGTCAGATGGGGGGGTTGGCCCTGGGTGGCATCTCCACATGTCTCTGCACATCTCTGCTTGACCCTTTCAAAGATCTCCACACATTGTGGACAGATGCTTTGCTTATGGCCGTTCCCTCTACTAATACGCACTAGAGGGGCAGAAACATCTACATGTGCTATGCACAGTTTTTACACACACATCTTCATTTCCATCAGAATCCTTTCAGATTTTTCCAGGGTTTTTATTTTGTTTCGGAAAAACAGAAACTTGAAAACTGTTGACAAAACCCCAAAATTGTCATGTGAAAAATTCCCTTTTGTCAAAAAGCCATATTTATTCCCCAAGAGAAGTCCAATACAAAAATGTTATTAGCTCCAATGTGCATGTAAATAGTGGGAAATAAGTTGCCGTGCGTAATTAAGACAGCAGTTTCTTTTTGTTGTGGCTGCAGGCAGCTGGTAAATAGCTATTTGTATAGATCTTCTGCTAAGTCACCACTAATGTCACATTCAAGGTCTGATCCTGAGAATTGCTGAAAACCTCTGAGTATCGTATTCAGTGAGCAATCGGTATTTTCCCACATTAGCTTTACAGGATGGTTTCCAAGGGCATGTTTACACTAGGAAATTATTTTGAAATAACTAAATTCGAAATAACTCACAAAATAACTAACTATTTCTAAATAAACTTATTCCCAAAGGGTACGACTATGCTACAGGGGAAGATCGAAGCTGCCGCTGTCGATCTTCTAGGGTTTGAATTAGCAGGCTACTGAAGACAGCTAATTCAGAGTGAGAGGGGCGCTCCAGTCAATGCCGGCCGTCCTAAGTTTCACGAGGAGTAAGGGAAGTCAAAAGAAGAGTGTTCTCCCTTTGACTTCCCGCCGTGGGGACAGCTCCAAAAGCTGAGTTAAGCTACTTGGACTTCAGCTACGCAATTAACAGAGCTAAAGTGGCATAACTTAATTCGACTTTGTCCCGTAGTGTAGACATACAAGGAAAGCAGGAGTTACTATTTCCAAACAACCAGACCCTTATTTCGAAATAACGGCCTTGGAAGTGTGAATACTCTCTTATTTCGAAATAAGGAGGGTTATTTTGAAATAACTCCCTAGTGTAGACCAGGGCTTTGATAAAAATCTAAGCAGAAAAGTAGCATATGCAAGATGCTTCCAGAGCTGTTCATGGCCCTGGCTGGTGTATTACATTTCTCTCTTGTGTGTCTTTTTCTTTGACTAGAACAGCACATACATATTCTCTTATATACAGCTCACTTGGCCATTCTTCCATCATTCATGTTTGGGTTGCTATTGGGATGGAAAAAAATCTCATGTTATGTGAGGGCGGGTTTTGAACAGGGGATTTGACCTTACCACCTAAGGTATATAATTTTGTCTCCCTTCCCCCCAATATAATCATCTCAATGGCCACATGTCTTATAAGCCTCACTTTTTTTGGTCAATGACCACAATAAGTGAGTTGAGCGTATTGGTTATCTTACCATTATCTTCCTTGTATGTGATATATTTGCTTGACCATTCTGAAGTGCAGACATCTCATCCATGAGCTGTTACCACCATCCTTTCTTACCCCTCCCTTCCTATTCATAACCCTTTACCCTTCTAATATTTTAGCATGCCAGCTCTTTTGTCTTCTCCAAAGTTTCTAGGATACATTAGTGTGCTATGCAATAATCACTATTGATAAAAGAAGGCAAGTCAAGTTGAGACGCTGGTAGACACGCTCAAATCCATGCGGAGGATCTTAGGCTGTCTACACTACAAGGTTTTTGCGCAAAAAACAGCAGAGTGTCCACCCTTCAAGCACGTTTTTGCACAAGAAAATCAACAGAACAGAGGGCTTTTGCCAGTAGAGTTAGTCCTCTCCCCATGAGGAATAACTCTTTTGCACTACAGGTCTTGGGCAAAAAGGCAGGTGTGGATGCTCCAGAAGGGTTTTTGTGCAAGAAACCCCTTTTGGAAAAAGCACAGGTGCTCTGATGGCCATTCACAGAATGGTGTTAGCAGGTTTCATTCTATTGCACAATATTTCATAGTTCTATTCCAAGTCACCGTTGTAATTGTAAACGATGATGGGGGTATTATATCTATGAAGGCATTGTTAAATCAAGCATTAATGGAAACCTCTAATCATGACAATGTAATTAGGAATCTCATCATTATTCAAGCTCAGTGATAGTGTGGCAACATACTGCGCTAACAAGTGAAATCCCCAGATTCAGAACACACGTGTAACTGAAGGCTCCCATGTTCTTGGGAGTTCTTCGCTAATGAATTACAAAGTCATACTCTAATCATATACGCATTTCTAGCGAATTCAAACAAGGAGGGTCATTTAATCCACTCTCCTTGCCTTCCTTATTCCATTGCACTTCCTTCAACCATATTGTGCATTGATTCCAGCCTCATGGTCAACCAACAGTGCATAGGGCAATGCAATAGCCCATGGAAGAGATTCATTTTGAGAACAAGATTAGTTACATGGGTCCCTTGAAACTGCAGGAGTGTCCCACAATGCGGAGGTGGTGGGGTGGTCGTAGCACTCATTTGTATCTAACACCTCAAGACTTGCAAGTCCTAGATGATATTTGCAGATTTTTTTCCAAGAGGTCACCTGAGAAAAAAAATAGGAGTGACTACTGGGAAAAAAAAAATCTAGCCTGAAAAGAAAGGGGGAGCGCAAACCATGCTGAATTTTAACTCACTGTGCAGTTTCATGCTCAAGGCTTACATATCAGTGATTCCTAATGTTCGTGACACTAATACCTATTTTCTAGTGATATTTGCTCCCTGTTTTCTCAGGGAGATAAGAGCTTTTACTTAGCATACGCTTATAAGAAAAACCTTCTATAGGAATTGCACCTCAGTAAGGACTGCAGGGTTAGATGTTCTTTGCTGCTCCACAGGAAACCTATGTTCTGTTCCTAATCCAGTTTCCAAACCAGCTCATGTACACTCAGGATTGGCCTGCCCTATAGCTTAGTGGCCAGTATTCAGCACTACAGAGACCTGGGGTAAAAGCCAAGTGGTTTGTAGACCACCAGAAACATTTAGATGTAGACCACCAGAAACATTTAGGTGAATCACATACCTGAGAAGCAGTAATAAAAAGTAGCCATTAGTTTTTAAACCTGTCATAAAACTACCAGTTTATCCTATCTGTTCTATGTTGTATATGCACATCTTAATATCCAGGGCATGTGACAGTCATGATATCCCTAGGTGGATGGGAAGTTATGTCTGAGACCATACTGGAAATCTTGTTAGTTGCCAAGAAGGATTTTTTTAAAAAAAGTTCTCTCGTTAAGACTGGAGTTTTATTGATGTATTTAGTCAAGGTACTTGTTTTCTATGCATTGCACTTTAATTCCCTGCTGGTACAAACTAGTATTGCTCCATTAAAGTCAGTGGAGCTACACTGATTGACACCAGGTAAGGCTATCCTGGAAGAGGAACATATCTGAATAAACATACAATAAACAGATGCCTAAAAATGACTCGGGGAAGGGACAGGGAATGTTAATAATAATAGCCCAGCTGCCCGAGTTCACTGCTAAAAGGTTCCACTAGCTGCTGGAACAGATAAGAAACAAAAACAAATACAGAGCAGCAGCCTGAAAAAGGTTTCATTTGACAATTCTTTCCAGAAGACAGTCAGAGCTCCAACAGTGTGTCTTCCATCTGCCTGTTAGGGCATTAGGATTAAATTTACATTAGTCAAGAACCTAGGGACAAGAGGAGGAAGACATATTGCTTTTCTCAGGGACGTGTTGTTCTCTTACCAGCTATAATACGGTTTTATGTTCGTTTTGAATAGCAGCCCCCATGCAATCTCTTTGCTTCACACAATAAAATGTGGATTATGTGACTGTTACAGACACACCCTCCATTCCACTTATTCAGCCATTTGGAAAATGTTAAAGCAAAACAAACTTGTGATAATTTATTCTTGCAGTTTATGCCAGGGGCTTCTATTTGTATCTGTACTTATCTAAAGAAAAAAAATGTACACACTTAGGGTATGTCTACACTTGCACCCTAGTTCGAACTAGGGATGCAAATGTAGGCATTTGAAATAGTCAATGAAGCGTGGATTTAAATATCCTGCGCTTCATTAGCATGATCTCGCCGGCACGTTACTCCGAATGCCAGCTGTTTTGAAAGTGAAAGTGCGCGCTGGGACGCGTTAGTTCAAACCAAACCCCACGGTTCGAACTAACGTTACTCAAAAAAAATGACCATGGCGCCTCCAACTGGTTGCTCTGGGAATTAGCTTGCTGACTTGCTGGATGCCTCCCTCTAGCTGGTTTCTCCCTGTGTTCCTCTTTGACCCCAGCATCCTCTTCAGGACACTGTCCTCCGCCAGTGCCCACTTCAGTCTCTCTGAGCCCCCTTTGGGGGGGGGGGCGGGGTGTATTTATCCTGCTTGCACTCCAGGGTCCTCTCCTCCCCAGGGCACCCTCTTTTCCTCCCAGGGGAACACCCAGTTCCCCTGTACCCACCTTGCTTCAGTGACCCACTGCCAGTCTTCATCTAGCAGCCCCTGCCTCAGGGGCAAACTGACGTCTATAATGGCCACTCATCACTGGCAAAGGGGTGTGGACCTGCTGCCTTTGCCTAACCTGGCTGCTTCAGGCCCTGCAGCCTGGGAGGGAGCGAGCGAGCGAGCGAGCGAGCGAGCGAGCTTGCTTGCTTGCTTGCTTGCTTGCTTGCCCAGCACTGCTCTACCTCCAGGAAACCTCCTGCTTCCCTGGCAGTCAGCTCCCTCCAGGAGTCCTTCTTTATATAGCCCCCATCTGGGCCCTCATTAGCAAGAACTGCCTCAGCTGGGGCTTCACTCTCAGCCCTCACTCAGGGCTGGGGTTTTGCCCTTAAAGGGTCAGTGCAGGGCAAATGCCCTGTCACAGGATCCAAGATGTTAAACTTCTGCCTGGCATGCCTAATTCACCTCTCAAAACCCTCCAGCTAAGAGTCATCTGAGAGTATGTCTTCATTGCACAAAAAAGTGATGTTTTTTTAATCGTGGGCTAAAATATCTGAGAAGGAACAAGAGTTTGGCTTTTAGCACAGGTTAGGAACTCCACTTAAAACTGGGGTTGAAGCTGAGCTGCTAACCCAAGTGAAAAGCCATTGCTATTTTTCCCCCCTCATTGGTTAACGTGAGCTAGCTAATCCACGTTATAAACACACATTTGGTTTTCAGTGGAGATATACCCATAGAATCTGCCTTACCCGTCAAGCTGTTGTCTGTTTTTCTTGGCTCCTGCCTATCGGATGTAACCATCTCTATTAAGTCAATTAGCACAAAACTCCAAATTTGTTACCCTACATTGTTGTGGTCTGGGACTTTATTTTTACACCAGGAAATCACCCGTGTTGCAAGGCTGTAAATTATATGCCTGTGGTGTTTAAATTCTGTTTGTAAAAACACATGCAACACTGCCAAGAACTAGATTTGCAACATGAGTGCCTGACTCGTATAGGGTTCCTTGTCTGTCCACAAAAAGCTATAGCCAAGTGTAGCTTATATGTCACCTTCAGACATTTGAACTGAATAGTTGGCACCAATAAGAAGTTACATTTTCAGAGAACACTAAAAACAGCTACTAGCCAAAAATGCGACATAGTGGTTGGTTTCAGGAGGGCCCTTAGCAGAGGTGAAAGGAAGAGGGTGCGTCCCAGTGCGCAGCTCCAGCAAAAGCCAGCTGGGGGCTATTTAAAGAGCTGGCAGGGACCCGGGTTGCAGTAGGACAGTTCCTGTCAGAAATCCAAGTTACTTTCACCGCTGGCCCTTAGCCCATGTTTCAGAAATGTAACTTTCGACTGCCCATGGGAACAAATACATTTGTTAATCTTTTTTCAGGTATACTGTTTGGGTTCAGGATAGACGGTTATGGGATAGATATTGTTGCTCCTTTGCTACTGGAGAACTGGGGGGTCACAGTCAGGAAATTCTCTTAGGGTGCATCTACACTGCACCCGTAGCTCGAAATCAGCTACTCAATTTGAGCTACGCAAAATTGCGTAGCTTATTTCAAGTCAATTTCAAAATAGCGTATTGCGTAATTTGGCGCTGTGTAGACCCACTAGTCCAAGACATCCCTCACTCCTCATGGAATGAGGTTTACGGGGATGTCGGAATAGCGAGCCCATTCTATTTTGAAATAATGGGCTTGCTGTGAAGACGCGGGATAGCTATTTTGGGATACCTTTGGTATCCCAAAATAGCACTGCAGTGTAGATGTAGCCTCGGTGCAGTGCTTTTTTTGTGACGGTATGCACACCTTTTTTTGGGAGCACTCGCCGCTTTCCTCCAGTACAGCCCCCAGCCAGTCCTGGGAGCACTTGCACCGTGCCGGATGGAAGCCCGCTCGGGGCTGTGACCGCATTCGGCCCCAACCTCACAGGCACTTGCTCAACAAATTTTTCTCTCTGTGGTGTGGGTTTTTTTTTTTATTATTTTATTTTATTTTGCTCGATAAAACCCTAGTAGCAGCACCTTTTTTTTTTTTTTTACACAAACAAAGCACTGCCTCACTGTAATTTGTTTCATTAATGAGCACAGTTTGCCCACAGGCTATTCTTCTGGCAAAAAAACTCAGCTACAACACCTTTCATCAAGTCACTTGAGCACTGGTTTCTCCAGTGCCTTGTCTATGCTTGTAGCGGCCTGACGAGTATGGACACTTGATGGGCGCAATCAGACCTGCCCACAGGGAAGGACAAAGGGGACAGTTGCTGCCAGAGCACCAGGCGGCATGCTCCAGAGCCCCATGCCATGCGCTCCGGCTGGTTCTGAAGGCCAACAGGGGGGACACTGTCTGCGCAGCACTGAGGGCTGGCTGCCTCAGCCTGCCCCTTCGGGCTGAAGCCCTGGGAGCGTGGAGCCGGGCCCCCACACACATTGCCCAGAGGCCCAGCGAGTCTGTCAGCCCCCCGGTCACAGTGAATGTAGGCTGCGTCCACACCGGCCAGGCAGCAGGGACAGGGTGCGGCAGCTGGGACGCTACACTGCTAAAACTAGCAATGAAGATGGGGGAGATGTGGATGTGTAGAGCGCTGCACAGGGGTTAGGCACGTAGGGTACGCCATCTCGTCTGCTCTCCTCAGCAGTGCCACGCCGTTTACACTCCTCTTCGTTTCCATGCTCCTCAGCACACCGTGTCTACGCACTGCCCTAAGTGCAGACTTTGGACAGTCCTGGAGGGTCACAGCTTCGCCCTTGGTGCCTGGAGTGCCTTCAGCCCCTGAGCTGTACAGATAGGAGGGACGCGCCTTAGACAGCTCAGATTCATGCGGCCTCTATCAACCTTCCTATTGTGCAGTTGCTCAAAATGTTCAGCTGCCCACCAGAGAGCTCTCGCCTATATAGCCCCTCTCACGGCTTTCTGTATGTGGCCCCTGCATGGCTAACTCTTCCTAGAAGGAGTTTGATTCTGCGTGCTTCAACATCAGAGATCCCTAATAGGGTTTTTAAAACATCAGTAACTCAGTCTTTAACGCTAGTTGACAGACCAGACTGAAGGTGGCTGCAGGCTCTTCATCACTGCTGCTTTGGAAACGCCATTTGATTCAGCTACGCTGCCTTTGAAAGGCCTAATCCTATTTTTCCTGTCGTTGGCCCAGCGCTGCAAGAACCCACTCTCAAGTAGCCCATCTTCACAGAGCAGTAATGGAGTTTTACCTGAGCTTTTATACTGATGGGAATTTAGTCTGGCTAAAAGTTGCAGAGTGGACAAGGGTAGAGCTGAGTTTAGCTCTGCTTGTCCCCAGAACAAACAAACATGCCGGCTCTCCCTGGCTGTCCCAATGTGCATCAGCCCTGTCCTACTGTGCCCACCTGTAGAAGTAACAACATGGGGCACTCTCCATGGCCTTAGAGCCCGTAGGTCCTGTGTTCATTGAGGACTACACAAGGAGTTATTCCAGAATAGCCATTTCTGATTAGCTATTCCAGGTGAACTCCGTGTGTCAAGACTCTTAACCTACAATAGGGGTGTGCCTTATTTTGAATTAGCTCAGTCCAGTATGTTAAATTCACACCCTACCTTAGTCTGGATATTTTGGATTAATATCCAAGTGCAGTCAATCTTGGCCTTTCGTGGCCAAGACTAAAAAATATGACTTCATGCAGCCAGGCTCTCTAAAACAAAAGAGGAATAAGTCTTGCTGCAGCCAGAGTTAAATGGGATCAGGCATTCCAGTAAGAATCCTAAATTCTTTAAATGTTAATAGAAAATACAGCTGCTTTACCACGGGTCCTGACTGTCGTCTTACTTATACAGACTGGGTGAAAGATTTTCAAGAGTATAAGAAGAACTGTCCCCATGGTCATTTAATTATGAAAAAAGCAGATTTTTTTTTCTTTTTTGCCTGCTGGAGTTCCAGGCTATACTTTAGATCAGTGTTTCCCAGTTTTATTTGGCCACGGAACTCTTTTAAACTTGAAAGAATTTTGCGGAACCCCTAATAACAGTCTTATATATGGAGCTGAAAAAGTAGAACACAAATAGTAAGGATAATAATAAACAAATGCTAAACAAGGTCATGAGACTTTGTCCGATGCGGCGCTAATATATTCGTATTCAGTCACCCACGTGATCCACCCTCCCTGAGAGTGAGTACGGGGATTTACAGTGGCATATAGCAGGCACCACTGACTAACTGTGCGTGCAGAGCTGAGTAGTGACATCGTCCCCACTCTCTGGCTAAGCTGGCATTACACAGGGACACTTATCGTGACAAACACAAATGAAAATCATTTTCAATAAAATTAATAAATGCTTAAATAGTAATGATTATTTTTTAAATCGTAAAATGTTATTGTAATGCAATTTTCTCGCAGAACCCTTATTTTTACTTCGCGGGACCCTGGGGTTCCGTGGAACATCATTTGGGAAACGCTGCTTTAGACAGACAGACAGATAGATAGATAGATATAGTGACAGGGCAGGTGAGAGGGGTTGATTAGAAGGGGAGAGAGGCAGCTCTGGAAAAAAAGAGCAACAGCCCTGGTTAATCAGGAGCAGATGAGAGAGGCCTGATAGAAATCAATTAAGGGCCAGCCTAGCTGACTTCAGGTTGCCACGGGACCTCTTTAAAAGCCTTCCCTGTGGGGGAGGGCAGGGGAGAGTGGAGGGATGTGAGAGCCGATAAGGAAAGAGAAGCTAATAAACAGAACGTCTGCACTACCAGACTAGACGGGGAATGTAGGGGGCTCCCTTCCCCAACGGGCCTGAGGGCTCAGCCGGTGACTGAGGAGGACTGCTTACTCCTGACCGGCTGACCAGGGCATCTGCCCCAGCGCCCATTTAGCCAAGCGACAGAAGCCCAAAACATTGGAACGGGCAAGTAAGACTGGGGTTGTGGACAGAGCAGGGGTCTAGACCCGGGAGTGGGTCTGACCCTGCCCCAAGATCTATATAAAATCAGTAACTAATTTGCTGCGGGGTGAGAATTATTTTTTAACTATTAGTAAAGGCCTAGTGTGGCCATAATTACCCTCGTGTTGTCGCAATGGACAGCTTCCTGGCAGGGGCGTGGGAGCCTGATAGTATCCTTAGGTGGAGCTGGTAATGCTTAGGGACACAGAACTCTACTTCCAAGTAGTGATCCGTGGACAGAGGACGGCGCATGGCAGAAGGGGTGAAGCCCGATGGTTGTGCTGTCGTGGCCTGCTCTCTTTGAACGCTGCGCCAGGATAAGGCACGTTAGCCTAGGAAAGCTATTTTCGCCTGGCCTATTTGGAATAAACGGTGCAGCGGATGCTTGTGAGTAGCAACGTATCCAGGCCCTTTTGTTCTGCTGCCCCTAAGTGGCCGTTGCTGTCTCTCGCCAAAGTGCATGAAGAGCTCAGTTTCCCAAGAGGAGTGGAACAGCCACGCTGGGGGGAGGGAGAGGAGTGGGGAAGCCCCAAGTTTCGGGGGAAGGGAGCCCTAAGTCAGCAAAAAGGCTGGCAGAGTAAGCCCAGCTGCCCGGGCAAGGCTGAGGATGCTCCCGCTGGCAACTTCATGTCCACCCTGGCAAGGGGTGAATGGCTAAGGGGGCACCATGTGCAGCCTGCAGTGGAGGAGTAGGGGGGCTCCTAGCACAGACACTGGAGATGAGAGGAGGAGAAGGGAACAGGTCAGTGACCTGGGGAGGGAGGACCCCCAGCCCTACAGTGCCAAACAGAACATCCACACCCTGGTGCTGGCAACTGAGCAGGAAGGCACAGTTCCGGGCATGGAGATGGGGGTTCCTGATATTAGTCCCCACTGCAAAGAGCAATCCTGCCCCCACCTGCAAGCTGGACACTGCAGGAGGAGGAGGCCTTGCAACTGAGCGTCTGCTACTTCCCCCAACCCCAGCTTCCCCCATCCCGAAAAATCCCAACCTTCCAGACCCTCCCCTCAAACGTCCCCCTCCGCTGGCTCGCCACACAGCCTCTGCCAAGCAGCTGCCTGCCCAGCTGCTGTGCTGAGGAGTCAGGGTTGGGAGGAGAGTGGCAAGATGCAGTTGCGGGAGACCGAGCCCTTACCTGCCGCCAACCTCTGCCCCTGGAAGAGACGTCCCAAGTGTCGCTCTGATGCAGCAGCTACGTTGCTCTTCCCGAATGGACCGTTCACAGGAGAGAGAGTGCTCCTGGGGGAAATGTTGCTCGCAAGCAGCAATGATCCGTACGGAGTGTGGCTGCAAACAAGCATCTACTGCACCAGTATAAATACCATTATATCGTGCGGCAAAGCTCCGGCCATTCCCCGCGAGTCTCGCGCTACTGGCGGATAGCGTTAGCCTCAGAGGCTCGCTGTGGCCCTCCACACGGCCTCTCTCTTTCTACAAGAGGCAGGAGTCACAGCCAACTGCGCCATGCTCATCACAGGCTACTTCATAAGTTTGGGGTAAAATCCCCTCTGGAGTCCTGATCTTTCTCGGGGCAGATTTTTGAGATGTTCTGGGGAAGTTTGGGGGGAACCCAGGCCTGCCCACTATTCCGGGTTCCAGCCCAGGGACCCTAAGGCAGTGGTAACAGGGTTACTACCACTCTTAATCTGGCAGCTTTTCCCTGGGCCACTTCCCCAAATGCTGGCAACTTTCCCCTGGGCCACTTCCCAGCGCCGTTCCTTTGGTACCTGCCCATCAGTCCTCAACTGACACCCACACATCACTTCCTGTCCTTCGCTCTTTTCCTTCCGCCTTTCCTTGCCTGGGGGGGAGGAGACCTTTTAAAGCAGCTCCCCGGGGCCTTAATTGGCTGCAGCTGTCTAATTAGCCGGTAGGTTCTAGCAAGCTCTAGTTGACCCCGGGTGCCTATCTCACTATGCTGCACTTTGGCTTGGCAAAAGCGTCCGTGCCAATCTAGACGCTCTTTTCCGCAAATGCTTTTAACGGAAAAACTTTTCCGTTAAAAGCATTTGCGGAAAATCATGCCAGTCTAGACGTAGCCTCGGTGTGTCTTCTTCCCTCCATTCGTATGCAGCCAGCTGGTCTGCAATTGGTAGAATTATGTCCATACCAGGGAAGGGAGGTGTCATTTTGTGCTGGCAAGACTAATGTAGCACGTAAGTGTAAACACGATGTTAGCTTCATCTCTCGCAGAAGATCTGTTCCTGAGTTACTCCAAATGGTTACCCTTTTTTCTGCTGAAAGCCTACTACGCTCCCACAGTAGAGCAATGCCTCTGTGGCTGGTCTCAGTTGTGATCCAAGACCCCAGTATTGTCCATTTCCAGCTGTGGAACAGGATTAAGAACATTCTCCCTCTTGAACACTGAACTTGCTCTTCACATATCATCATAGTTCTCCAGGAAGTCCCCGACTTGTGTTCCACAAGTTCATTGGTAAGTCGGTTGTTTGGAACTCGGAATGCATTTTCACGTAGAAACAATGTTATAAATGGTAGGTAGGTTTCCAGGCTAGCCCACAAAGGCCTATTTAACCCATAATGTAGCTAAAATGCTGTATATTTGCAATGAAACAGAGTAGAAATAGTTTTTTATTTAACCTTGAATGCTAGTGCTTGAGGAAAGGCAGGTTTGATTAGAGGAGGATGAGAAGGTAGGTGGAGATTCTGAAGGGAACTTCCGGCCACTACCCGCTTTTCCCTGAGAGCTCTGCACCAGCTCCTGCAGCCACTCCTGTCCCCTGGGCACTTCCCCCGATGGCTGCAGCCAGCCCCCTGTTCACCAGGTGTTACAGAGCAACAAGAAGAAAAAAAGATTACCGCACAGAGAGTCGCTTCCGTGGAATTCAGTTCAGTTACAGTGGACAGAGGAGTTAGCACAGAGGAGTTTAACCAAACTAAAACCAAAGAGAATAACCTGATCGTACCTAACTAAACATTCTCTGTTCTTTTGTTCCAGAGTTCAGCCTTTCCTTAGGCATAGATCTCGCTAAAGAATCCATGCCTTTATTCCTGGCTCAGTCCCTCTCTCCCAGGGCCGGCCCACAACATTTTGGCACCTGAGGCAGGGAGCTCAAATGGCGCCCCCATGCCCTCTCGCTTGGGCCAAAACTTTGAAAGGTCTCAATTCTGCCTTCTTCCCAGGAGCAGCCCAAGGCTGGCTCCAGCAGCTGGCACCCCAGGCAGAAAGTGCGATCGGCGCCCCCGCCTGCATGGCCGTCAATGACCGTGACGTCATCATCGGGCACCCGGGCCGGCAGCGCCCTAGGCAACTGCCTAGTTTGCCTAGCCTCACGGGCTGCCCCTGCTTCTTCCTGTTCTACTCCTCTCATGGTACTGCTCTGCTACCTACATATGCACCAGCAGCAGACACAATTTTCTACACTCTGGGTCCTAGTGGCACCCATCCACAATCTGGCACCTGAGGCGGCCGCCTCAGTTCGCCCCATGGTAGGGCCAGCCCTGCTCTCTCCCCACCTTCTGCTCTAAACTCACTCACAAAAGGAAAACTGAAACAGGCAAAAACTTCATTTCAAACTTCTCCCACTCTCTTCCCATTGGCTCTTCTGGCTCCCTGCCAACACTTCCTAGATACCCACGGTGCTGGTTTTAACCCTTTAGTTACTGAATGCTGGGATATCTGGGATATCATAACACATAAGAACATAAGAACGGCCATACTGGGTCAGACCAAAGGTCCATTCAGCCCAGTATCCTGTCTGCCAACAGTGACCAATGCCAGGTGCCCCAGAAGGAGTGAACCAAACAGGTAATGATCAAGCGATCTCTCTCCTGCCATCCATCTCCAGCCTCTGACAAACAGCGGCTAGGGACACCATTCCTTACCCATCCTGGCTAATAGCCATTAATGGACTTAACCTCCATGAATGTATCTAGTTCTTTTTTAAACCCTGTTATAGTCCTAGCCTTCACAACCTCCTCAAGCAAGGAGTTCCACAGGTTGACTATGCACTGTGTGAAGAAGAACACGTCCTCCAAATCACAGACGGTGCTGGGCAGGCTTATCCATACTGTGATTTCTCCCTGAAGGTATAGAAGAAAACATAGCTAATAAGATACATGCATATACTAAATTCACTACTAAGTTCACATGAAGTACAGGCCATCCTTGCTATAAATCCAAGATACATTCCAAAAAACTTGGACTTATAGTGAAACAACTTAAAGTGGGTTTTTTTCCCCCCAGCTGCTGACTTCCACTTGCGCAAATTGTTGTTTTGGGTTTTTTTGCATGACTTAAGAGCTGGGAATGGGAGGACTTAGAACACATCAGTTCCTACAAGCATCAACAACTCTAGTGCAGAACAGATGTATACTGGGGCAACTTATAGTGGGGACACCCTGTATACCATGTCAACGCTATTACCCTTATCAACCAAACTTGTAATCTCATAAAAGAAATGAAGTTAGTTTGACAGAATCTGTTTCATAAGCCATGTAGAATTCCATTAACTACATTACCCTCTTGTAATTGTTTATTAATCAAGTTCCATACCAGCCTCTCCATTACCTTGCCCAGGATCAATGTTAGGCTGACAGATCTCTAATTACCTAAATCAATCTGGTTACCCTGTTTGAAAGTTGGCACAACATTAGCTTTCTTTGCAGTTTTCTGGCTCTTTCCTAGTGCTCCAAGTCTTGCTGAAAAATCAACATTAATGGTCCATCATTAAGTTCCTCAGCCAGCTCTTTTAAAACTTGTAAATGCAAATTACCTGGTTCTGCTGATTTAAAAGTGCCTAATTTTAGTAGCTTCTATTTAACATCCTCCAGAGAGTCTAGTGGCATGTGTCACTTTTACATTTTTAAGCTATATTTTTGCAACCATGAGGGTTAGAGGGATAACCAGGAGGACTAGAAATATTTGTTTATCTATAATATAGTGTAAGAGTTTGTCTGTGTCTATCTGTCCATTTGTTCAAGAACTTCTAAATGGTTAGAGAACTTCAAGAACTTCTAAATGGACCACCAAATTTGGTAGGCAGCTTCCTCCTATCATAGATTAAAGCAAGCTCAGGGTTTGGTTGTGCCAGGACAATGGGATGTGCTTGGAATTCAATTGTTTCTCATAAAATGGAAAGCCTCTAATAGGAGGGACAATTATACTGTATGATGACCACACAGTATAATTCTCTCTCCTGCCATCCATCTCTGCCCTCTGACAAACAGAAGCTAGGGACACCATTCCTTACCCATCCTGGCTAATAGCCTTAACCTCCGTGAATTTATCTAGTTCTCTTTTAACCCCTGTTATAGTCCTAGCCTTCACAACCTCCTCAAGCAAGGCTACATGGCTTATGAAACAGAAACTTCATTTCTTTTATGAGATTACAAGTTTGGTTGATAAGGGTAATAGCGTTGACATGGTATACAGGGTGTCCCCACTATAAGTCACCCCAGTATACATCTGTTCTGCACTAAAGTTGTTGATGCTTGTAGGAACTGATGTGTTCTAAGTCCTCCCATTCCCAGCTCTTAAGTCATGCAAAAAAACCCAAAACAACAATTTGCGCAAGTGGAAGTCAGCAGCTGGGGGGAAAAAAACCCACTTTAAGTTGTTTCACTATAAATCCAAGTTTTTTGGAATGTATCTTGGATTTATACCCTATGGGATAAATCTATAATCTATAAATGGGACATCTATAATCCCATTGGGCCAGGTGGGAGCAGAGGTGAAGAAAGGGACTACTATATATTTCATAGAGTTTGTCTGTGTGTCTGTTTGTCTGTGTGTGTTTCTGAGCCCAGCCAGGGGACTTGCACCCTCACCCTGCAGTGGCAGCTGCAACTGCGGTGGCCATGAACAAGCACTTCTTACTTGGCTCAAAGTTGCTGCAGTGGGAGAGGGCTGGCGTTGTCTTTTCTCCCCGGGGCAGCCTGCTACTGAACCCCTCTCCTCCAGCCCCACCCCAGAGCAATGATTGAAACGAAGAAAAACAGAACTTTTCTGAGTTAAGGACTTGAGCAATGCTGGGTAAATCTTCCAGTTTCTAATAAGAGACAAGCTGGGATTCTGATGCAATCATCTGACTCTAGTAGTTGAGTCTGTAGGCATGGGCCTATAATATCTATGCCTTAATCTGGCCCTACATGGAGGCTTTCTGTGTGGGAAATGTTAATTTACTCTTATGCATTATGCTGCTTCTGAGAAGATATTTAGATGCTTCGGTTTTGAAATACAACAAATACTCTTGGTGTTACTCCTTGTTACATTCATAAATCTTCCTAAATTAGAAAAATCTTGTTTGGTTTGTATCCAAACATAAAATAGACATTTCATGGGGCAGTAAACTATGACAAGAGGGATCCCTGTTCATCACATCTTGTAACCACTGGACTAGCCAATGGGGAAATTGTGGGGTAGCACACTGTGCTAGGGCAATAAGACGTAATACCTCTTCTGTTGGAGGCGAAGGAGGAGCAAGGAAAGAGTTAAAATGGACATTGTTCCCTTTCTCACCTGTTAAGGATGTTATTTGGCTGTTAAACTGTTAAAGTATTATCTGTTAACCCCCTAACTCTTCCCTGAGCCAGTGCAGAAGCGTGTCTGAGGTGGACACAAGAGGCAGGAAAACTCTGGGTGCATCCAGACTACATGGCTCCGTCGTGAAACGAGGTTTACCGGAGCGGTTGACAAAGGCTTCCCTTGTCGACCGCGCCACGTCTAGACTGCCGCGCTGTGCCGGATCAGCTGATTGTCAGCACGGCGCGGCGGCCATTTTTATTTTAATGAAGCAGGGATTATTTAAATCCCCGCTTCTTTGACTATGCTGAGTAAACTACTTTACATGGCTCCATCGACGGAGCCATGTAGTCTAGATGCACCCTCTGAGGTAAACAGCAGGTGTAAACAACAGTGCACATGGCCCCCTGCAGGGAGTGCAAAGGGCCCCGGGAGGCCCAGGGACCAGAAGCTGCAGGTGGCCAATCCTTAAAGGAAAGTAACAGAGATGTAGCCGTGTTA
Source organism: Rafetus swinhoei (assembly GCA_019425775.1). Lineage (NCBI taxonomy): Eukaryota > Metazoa > Chordata > Testudines > Trionychidae > Rafetus > Rafetus swinhoei. The sequence continues at coordinate 19,754,345 of CM033445.1, read as the reverse complement.
GTCTAATCCTTAAAGGAGAGAGAGATGCAGCCACAGGTTGTTAACCATCAAGTGGAGCCTCCCAGAGAACGCCCTCTGTTCGGATCGCCTGGTCAGCGGACCAGCTCAGGCGTTAACACAGGAAGATCAGATAACATGAACTGCCTTCTGCTTGCCTTATCATCCTGCCTGGGACTGTAAGTGTGGTTGAGTGTATGAGTGAGATCCCCCTCCCCTCCCAGTTTTAACTTAATAAACAAACCCTTTACATTCCTATGAGGTGGTCCCCTCTCCTTAGTGTTCAAAGTAGTTGCAATCCACATCCCCTTGCAACATCTACCTGCTGGTAGGAAGCTCTGGCAGGTAGCAGTTCATGGGGAACTGCACGTGAACAGAACTGAGGAGTGGCTTGCCTGGAATTTTCCAGTGTTTGTGACACCCTCTCATGTCACCAGGCCTGAGTCTGGCCATCGCACAAGAGGGCATAAGCGATGTTCTTCCCAGGCAACCGTTAAAATGGAATCTCACCACAGAGAATAAAACAACTCTGAGGCTATGTCTAGACTGCAACCCTGTCTAAATGCAGATCTGTCGCGAAAAAGGGGTTATTTTTGACAGAGCCGCGTCTAGACTGCCTTTTTTTTTCGAAAAAACTCCGTTTTGAAAAAAAGCGGTGGCCATGTTTATGCTAATGAAGCGCAGGATATTTAAATCCCGGCTTCATTAGCAATTTTGATGTGCCGAATCTACATCTCTCTGTCGACAGAGAGGTGTAGTCTAGACACACCCCGGGAGAGGCTACTCGGCAACACCCTGGCCCATGTATCAGCAGTCCCCAAAGGGGGTTCAGTCCCCAAAGGCAAGGATTCATGTTTTACCCATCGCTCGATAGGTATCTAACATATGCTGCTGTCAGCACAGGAAGCTCTAGAAAGGGACCCACTTTTGGCTTCAAGGAGCAGCAAAGGATGTACAATCTGGAATCACTTCCTCATAGGCTATGTCTACACTCACGGCTTCTTGCGAGAGAAATATGCAAATGAGGCTAAGCGTGGAATATCGCCAAGCCTCATTTGCATACTTAATGAGCCGCCATTTTGCAGAAGAGGTTCTTGCACCAGAAGGAGTTGTCTACACTGCCCCTTCTTGCACAAGAAAAACCCTCTTGCGCAATGCCGCTATTCCTGAAAATAATCTGCATAGCGGCATTGCTCAAGAGGGTTTTTCTTGCACAAGAAGGGGCAGTGTAGACAGCTCCTTCTGGTGCAAGAGCCTCTTCTGCAAAAATGGCAGCTCATTAGATACGCAAATGAGACTCAGCGATATTCCACACTTAGCCTCATTTGCATATTTCTCACGCAAGAAGACGCGAGTGTAGACATAGCCACAGAGTCCTACCCCAGGTAGCAGGCGACATTTGCAAAGAACGCAAGGGCCAGTTCCTCCCAACCGTGCCAGAGATGGCAGGATTTTGATGGTACTGTTCTGCTGGTTTTCCATACAGCAGTTGCATGGTGTTCCAGGGTTAAGAGGAATCTGTAGATAGATTTCAGCTAAGATTTTTATCCTAACTCTGCAGATCATTAACTTCACTTTGTAACCCTTTAAAGACAGGGTCACCTGTTTCATCTGTTGGGAAAGTGTTCTGAGAAACAAGGTATTTGTTCAACGTTGCAAATCTCTACTGATCCATCATTAACGCCACATTAGTTACTGTACCCACACATTTTAGGCAATAATTCATGTGATACCTCGTGATTCAGCAAGCAACAGGAGATAAGGCAGGTTACAACCTGGATTACTTTCCTTAGTTTCAGAGGGGTAGCCATGTCAATCTGTAACTGAAAACTTAAAAAAACAGAGAATTGTCTTAAAAACTTAAAAACTTTTAAAAACTTTAAAAACAGTGAATCCCACAGACAGAGACAAACACCTACAGCAGTGGTTCCCAATTGGTGCTCCGGGGAACCCTGGGGATCCGCGAAGCGAAAGCAAGGGTTCCGGGAAGAACCAGCACTCCCCGGCCCCCTGTTAAAGAGACAGAACCATGGTGAGGGTTTTTGGGGTTTTTGCTCAACGAAACGCGGCAGGGGCCTTTTTTTTTTAAGGCAACTCTAGGGGTTCCGTGGCCAAATAAAATTGGGAAACACTGACCTACAGGATCTATAGGAAGCATTCTTAAAACTTAAATACTCACCCAGAGTAATGAAAAAACTGATTGACAGAGCCAGACAAGTATCCAAGCACCAGCTTCTTCAAGATAGGCCCAACAAACAAAACAACAGAACACCACTGGTCATCACCTACAGACCCCAACTTCAACCCCTCCAGAAAATTATCAACCATCTACAACCTATCCTGGAAAATGACCCCTCACTCTCACAGGCCTTGGGGGAAAGGCCAGTCCTCGCCTACAGATAACCCCTGAACAACACCTTCATCATACTCATCCAGGAACCCAACCCTGCAAACTACTCTGGTGCTAACTTTGTCCACACGTCTACACAAGCGACATCATCACAGGACCTAACCACATCAGCCACCATATCAGGGGCTCATACAACTGCACATCCACCAATGTGATCTATACCATCAAGTGCCAGCAATGCCCCTCTGCCATGTGTATTGGCCAAGCTGGATGGTCTCTATGACAAAGGATTAATGAACACAAATCAGATATTTGAAATGGTAACACACAGAAACCTGTTGGGGAACATTTCAACTTGCCCGGGCACTCACTAATGGATCTAAAAGTGACAATATTATTTCAAAGCAATTTCAAAAGCCAGCTGCAGAAGTTTGGGCTAAAGCTGAAATAATTGCGTAGCTCAGTGTTTCCCAATTTTATCTGGCCCCAGAACCCTTTTAAACTCGAAATAATTTTTTCGGAACCCCTAATAAGAGTCTTATATATGAAGTTGAAAAAGTAGACCACAATTAAGTAAGGATAGTAATAAACAAATGCCAAACAAGGTCATGAGATCAACATTTAGTTTAATTGCACATATTTAAAAACAAAAATCACATAATATTAATTATTATTTTTTAAATCATAAAATGTTATTGTTATGGAATTTTCTCGCGGAAACACTTATATTCACTTTGCGGAACCCCGGGGTTCCGCAGAACACCATTTGGGAAACACTGGTGTAGCTTAATTCGAAATAGCTTATTTCAGCTTTTGGCGCTGTCTACACAGCAGGCAGTCCAAGAAAGAGCACTCTTAGGGTATGTCTAGACTACATGGCTCCGTCAACAGAGCCATGTAGATTAGGTTTCTAGACATAGGGAAATGAAGCGGCGATTTAAATAATCGCCGCTTCATTTACATCAAAATGGCTGCCGCGCTGTGCCGATCAGCTGTTTGGTGGCACAGCAAGGTAGTCTGGACGCTCTGCGGTCCGTTATGCCTCGTGGAATGAGGTTTACCGGGGCGGTTGACAAGGGCTTCCCTTGTCGACGCGGAGCGTCCAGAGTACCGCGCTGTGCCGCCAAACAGCTGATTGGCACAGCGCGGCAGCCATTTTGATGTAAATGAAGCGGCAATTATTTAAATCACCGCTTCATTTCCCTTTTTCGAGTACACTAATCTACATGGCTCCGTCGACAGAGCCATGTAGTCTAGACATACCCTTGTTCTGACTTCCCTTGCTCCTCATAAAATGAGGGTTACAGGAATCAGAGTAAGAAGTCCTCCAGCTCAACATTATTTTGACGTTATGTCGAAATAACTACTTGTAGTTTAGACACGAACTATGTTATTTCGGAATAACATCAGTTATTCCGAAATAACACTGATGTGTAGACATACCCTAATTGACAATATTTTTCCCTATTTTTTCCCGTTCTGTTTCCCTCTTCATCCCCTCTTTTTCTCTATTTATTTGTACCCTGGACCGTTTAACTCCATTCATCTGAAGAAGTGGGTTGTGCCCATGAAAGCTCACGATACCATCTACATGTTTTGTTAGTCTCCTAAGGTGCTACAGGACTATTCACAGTTTTTAAAGTACTTTCCTTAGGTTTGCAGAATGTCTTTTTGGATTTACTGGTCCTTGTGTGAGGAAGGAATGTTTTCACTTAACTGTTCCATGACTGGCAGTAGGAGAGATTATGAGATCAAGCTTAATGTGTCCCAGTAGCAGTTAACTTGTCTTCTTTACATAGTAAATGTTCTCTCTCTCTCTCTCTCTCTCTCTAGATCTGCTGATTCTGGTTCATGATGTCAAAGCAAATCACAATGGGTGAGTCAATACAGCTCACCTTATACCAGATGTGGTGTCTTCTTCATCGGCAATTAGCATCTTGACAAGAAATCTTTCTTGCCCTCAACATTTTTATGCTGTGCTACAAATAACGTATTGGATTAATAAACTGCATTACATGGTTCCCCTTTTTCAACTTCCTAACTCTCAGGGTAGTTTAGCTCTGGAACAGGCTTCCAAAGGGGGTTGTGGAATCCCCATCCTTGGAGGATTTTAAGAGCAGGTTGGACAAACACTTGTCAGGAATGGTCTGGGTTTACCTTGTCCTGCTCCAATGGAGCAGGCTGGACTTGATGACTTCTCAAGCTCCCTTCCCTTCATTTCCATGATTCTGTGATTAATTATGTTTGAAGACATTCAAATATTGTAGTGAGAGAGTGTTATTGAACCAATATACAATAGAATAGCAAGCATTGCATAGTCCTTGGTTGGAAAGGCAAAGTGTTTCTGGGTAGGTTGGAGATCCAATGTTTGACATACCTCTATTTCCTAGAGCAGGCCTTCTTTTCTCCATCCTGTTTCTACCCATCTTTCCAGGACGGCTAGAAGCAGAGCGGAGAAGGTAGAGATCAGGGACCCAATTCAGCTGTTCTAGCAGGCAAGCTTCCTGTTGTATCCACTGATAGCAGATGTAGCTTTTTTGTTTGCTTGCTTTGTTGCTTTTGTCTGCTTGTGTGATCTCAGAAAGGTTTCTTCTGGCTGGGGCTAATGAGGCAACAACATTGATAGAAAAGTCTGTAAATGTCCAGCAAAAGGAGGGGTGATGATAAAGTCTAGCTCTCAAGCTCTATGTCATCAGATTTCAAAGCACTTTGTGATCAGGGTAAGCTGTGAACAGGTTCAGCAAGGGGAAGTGACTTGTCTAAGGTTACTCAGCAAGCGAGTCGTCAATCCGGGAATATAGTCTGAGTTCTTGTCTAGTGTTTGGTCCATTAGATCTCTCGTAGTGGTGTTTATTCTTTTAAATCTGCAGAGTGTGGGGGAAACTCATAAAGCTATGAAATTGGTACCGTACTGGGTGGTCGTGGACAATGTTCCCTCTAATTCTTTCCATCCATGTGCAGAATACATTTTCTTAGATGCACTGAGGAATGTGCAGATGTGCACCACCAGTAGAAACACATGCTGCTGGCTATGGGCACTGTGGGCGCTCTGCTAATCAGCTGGGAAGCATTTCAATCTCTTCTGCGTAGCCACCCAAGAGCTCCATTTACAGGGAACAGTGATGGTAGGGGGTGAGGGTGTTTTTTAGCTGTAATCTAGCGGGTTAATTTATAGCTGACCTTACTGTGTTTTATTTTAAAACACTCTTAGTTACTTAAGTAGCACCAATGCTTTTTTTGTGATGGTACACACTGGTATACGTACTGTTACCTTTTTTTTGGCTGGCCCTGGGAGCACTTGTGCCGCTTTCCCCCGACACAGCGCCTGATGGAAGCTCGCTCGGGCCACGCGGCAATTAAAGGTGCTGTGACTGCATTTCAGCCCAATCTCCCAAATTTCCTCTCCCAGATCTCCCTGGTTACTCCCCGGCCCTTTTTTTTTTTTTTGCTCCCTTTTTCCCCCGTCCTTTCCCCCATCTTTTTTTTTTTTTTTTTAAAGTACTGGCATATATATATATACAGGGCTTGACAAGCGGCGGCAAGCCCTGCTCTCCAGCCACACGGTTTGGCATGCTGCGCATGCACTGATCGCGCTGTGGCGCTGTGCTGGGCTAAAATCTACTTGCCACGGGTGAGTAGACTGCCCTAATTGTCGAGCCCTGTATATATATATATATATATATATTTAATTTACAAAAAAAGCACTGAGTAGCACAATAAACAGTGTGCAATACTGGACAAATACAATCCAATAACCTTTCCAGGTTATTTCCATGAATGGGATGCCTAAGAGTGGTTTACATCTAACACTTCTCTGTATGGCCACAACATGTGGCAATTAGACACCTTGAATCTATTTCCAACTCTGCCAGTCAAAACTGACGTGAGCTTTGGCAAGTCACTTACCAGTGCTATTCCTTGCTTTCCCCATCACCATTTTGGAGAGAATGTTACTTCCTGTCTTCTACCAAATGTAAAATGCTGTGATCCCATACCACTCATGTACAAATGCCATCTGATTGGAGCTGTGCAAATCATGGATTTTGGAATTCATGGGCCATTCTGAAAAACTGAAGAAAAAAAAAGTTTTGAATCAAACTGGAAATGAATTTCTTTAAAATTTTGAGAGGGGAAGCCAAGTGAGTCTGTAACAGGAAAAACTTAAAAACAACAAATAGTCTGGTAGCACTTTAAAGACTAACAAAACATTTAGATGGTATCATGAGCTTTCGTGGGCACATCTGAAGACATCTGAAGAAGTGGGCTGTGCTTCAAAAAAGAAGGTTTTTGAAATTTTGGTGAATGAGAAGTTTAAAAAATTGATTCAGGTTAAACTGTTTCAGTTTGCTTTTCAGCTTTTATAACATTGGTTTAATTTTCAAAATAAAATGAAAGAAGATTTTGAAAAACAAAGTATGTTGAATTGAAAAACTGAAATGTCAGAAAAGTGCCAAAATGAAATGTCAGTTTTTCAGATTTTTTATAAAAAACTTTTTTGCCAAAACAATTGGACAAAATCAACAAGACTTTGCAAAATGTTTCTGGGTCACTGTATCTGCGTTGGTTGCAGGAAAAAAATTTCAGCTGAAAAATTTTGGAAACTCTATTTTGCGTTGAAGGCTCTATAGAAGTTCAGAGTATAGAGGCCAGGCACAGGAGCTGAGATTTCCAAAGCTGACTAGAGAATTTAGCCAGGCAACTCCCTTTTTTGAAGCTGGGTTCTTAACGGTTCGTGAAATCATCTTATCTTGCTTGCTCTTGTTTTGGGTCAGATAAAATATGGTCCTTAACCAGTGTTATGAGCTAGCTGCCTCTGAACATGCTGTACCATTCTCATGCCAGCTTAGCCTCCCTAAATCTTCCATTGGAACAGTTGTGTTTCTCAATTGGTGTTGCAACAAAGAAGTTAAACTCTCATCTCAGAAGCCCTTGGGGCTAGAAATGCCTGACCTATTCAACTCATTTGGTACTTGAACAGTTAATTAAAGCTCTCTGTTATCTTCTTAGTTGAATAAAACACTTGGAGACACTGGCACATTAGCAGCAATTAGGTTTTCAAAGATCTCTTGTTGCTAGAAGGAAATTAACCTGATAAACCGCTCTTCTCAATTAAATAGCTAATTTTCTACAGGTAAGCCCAGAATCTGGGGAAGATTTTTGAGTTTTTACAGGTTTTCCTTAAAGGGTTGATATATTTAAAGAGGTTAAATGTAATTACAGTGCAACACTGCAGCTCATAAACTGTTTTATTTCAAAACTGGGCCTTTAATAACTCCATTCATCTGAAGAAGTGGGTTGTGCCCACGAAAGCTCATGATACCATCTACATGTTTTGTTAGTCTTTAAGGTGCTGCAAGACTATTTGTTGGGTTTTTTAAGTGTCCCCAATTAGTTAACCTGAGAGACATGGTGACCGACACTAATGCCTACCTAGTAGTTAGGGCAGTGGGCCATAAGATCTGTTCTCAGAGTGAAAAACAACTCACTGTGTGACTTTGGATGTGGTATTTACCACTCAGAGCCTGAGTTTACTCATCTGTAAAATAGGTGCAATGGTACTTGGGCACGGAGGGGCATGTTCAAATGTGCCAAGAGAATAACGAGTAAGTACCTTTCATCTGACAATAAACTACTTGTGACCGCGTTCCTGCTCGGGGGGTCCCCACCTAGACCCCGGGGGGGGGTTAGCGCCCCACCTGTAACCCCTTTCCTACCCCAAGTCCGAGCCCCGGCCTCTAGTCCTCCCGCGTCCCGCGGTGTCCGTCTCGGGGCGGGCGTCGCCTCGCCCCCACCTCGATGGCCGCCTGCGTCCCGGTGGTCCCCGGCTCCGGTGTCTGGCCTTCGTCCCGGTGGTTCCCGGCTCCGGCGTCTGCGCCTCCGGCTCGCTCCGGCTCCGGCCTCCGGTCCGGCTCCGGCGTCTGCACCTCTGGCTTGCTCCGGCTCCGGCCGCGGCCGCGGCCTCGGCTGGGGCTCTCCCGGGGTCGCCTTGCCGCCGCCGCCTCCTACGAGGGGGAAGGGAACTGCCGGCAGCCACAGCCCTCCCTTTACCCCCCTGCCCGCCGCTTTTAAACCCCGCCCGGCGGGTTTCCGGCTTCCTCCCGGCCGGCGTCAAACCCCGCTCCTCTGGGTCCTACCGCCGGCCGGGTTGCCTCCCTGCCTCCCGCTGCCCGCGCGCCGCGGCAGGCGGCGTTCCCCGGCTCCCCTAGCCCGGCGGGGGCCGCTGGCCCGGTTTCCCCCGCCCCGAGGGGCTGGTCACCCCTCCCGGCGGCCGGGGTAAGTGCGGGGTCGGCTTCCCCGTCACACACCTCCACCCCGGTCTCTTGCACCCTCCCGGTCTCTGTACACCTGGACAGAAAATCCACGTTCGCGTGGTCTCGCCCCGCCCGGTGTACCACTCTAAAAGTGTATTGCTGCAGGAATAAGTACCACCTCATTATGCGGGGGTTAGCCTCCCGCATGTTGTGTATCCACGTCAGGGGTGCGTGGTCCGTGACTAAGATAAAGGGTCCCCCCAGCAGGTAGTATCTCAACATTTCCACTGCCCATCTAATAGCCAGCGCCTCCTTCTCAATTGTGGAGTAGTGCTGTTCGCGTGGTAGCAGCTTACGACTCAGATATAAAATAGGCTGGTCCCCTGTTGGCTGCTCTTGCGCCAGTACCGCCCCAATGCCAACATTAGACGCGTCCGTCTGTACTATGAATGGCTTACTGAAGTCCGGCTGTGCCAGCAGCGGTGCGGTGGTGAGCCGTTGCTTCAATTGTTGGAAGGCTTGCTCGCACCGCGCCGCCCACCGCACCTGCTGTGGACTCCTTTCTTTGTCAGGTCCACAAAGGTGCCGCAATCGTCGCGAACCGGGGATGAACCTCCGGTAATATCCGGCAAGGCCCAGGAATTGCCGCACCTGCTTCTTTGTGGTGGGGCCCGGTGGTTTCGCACCACCTCCACTTTGGCCACCTGCGGCTGAAGGCGTCCCCTCCCCACCACGTAGCCCAAATATGCTACTTCTGTTTTGCCAAATGCGCATTTTTCCGGGTTGGCTGTCAGTCGTGCTTCCTCCAGGGCACGTAGTATCGCCCTCACATGGGTCAGATGGTCCTCCCAGCTCACGCTAAAGATGACGATGTCATCAATGTAAGCGGCCGCATACTCCTGATGGTCCCGTAGCATCCTGTCCATGACCCTCTGGAAGGTGGCTGCTGCCCGCTGAGGCCAAAGGGCATCGTTAGGAAGTGGTACAAGGTGGCAAAGGCCGCTTTTCTTGTGACGCCGGTGTCAAGGGGATTTGCCAATACCCTTCGTGAGGTCTATCGTTGATAGGTATTGGGCCCGCCCCAGTCTTCCTAACAGTTCCTCCACCCGGGGCATCGGGTATGCGTCGAAGCGAGAAAGCGCGTTGACCTTTCTAAAGTCAATACAGAACCGCAGGGTTCCGTCATGCTTGGGGACGAGGACAATGGGGCTCCTCCACCCGCTCCTGGACTCCCGGATCACCCCCATCTGCAGCATCTTGTGTATCTCCTCCTTCACTGGGCCCCACATCTTCCGTGGCAGGGGCCGGAGGGGTTCCCGCACCTTCTGTCCTGGAGTTGTATGGATATGATGCTGGCCCAGCGTCGTCCTCCCCCGGCCGTGCTGACAACACCGGTGCAAATTCCTGCAGCAAGGCTTTCATTTCCTGCCTCTGTGCCATCGTCAGTTCTGTCCCCAGGGTCGCCCTTCCTGGCGTCTCCTCTAGGTCGCCTCCCCAGGGGCCTAGTTCTGGTTCCGCCGGGCGGACCGTGGCCATCAGTCCCCTCACGGGTCTTCCATTTCTTCAATAAGTTTATATGGTAAATCTGTGTGCCCTTTCTGCGGCCTGGCATTCGGATCTCGTAATCGACTGGGCCCACCTGCCGGAGGACCTCATAGGGTCCCTGCCACTTGGCCAACAGCTTCGACTCGGCGGAGGGTAACAACAGCAGCACGCGATCTCCGGGCGCAAAGGTCCTTACCCGGGCGCCCCGGTCGTAATACCGCGCTTGTTTCGCATGGGCCTTCACCAGGTTCTCCTTTGCCAACTCCCCCACCACCTTCAGTTTCCCCCGCAGTTCCAAGATGTAGGGGACAGTCCCTTGCGCTTGCGAGCTCTGCTCTTCCCACTCCTCCTTGATTAGGTCAAGTATGCCCCTCGGCTGCCTCCCGTAGAGCAGCTCAAACGGGGAGAAGCCCGTGGATGCCTGTGGTACCTCTCTTATGGCAAACAGGAGCGCCGGCAGGAACTGGTCCCAGTCCCGCGGGTCCACTTCCACGAACTTCCGCAGCATCGTTTTCAATGTTCTGTTAAAACGTTCTACCAACCCATCTGTTTGTGGGTGGTATACCGGGCACGGAGTTTCTTGACTTTAGCAGGCGACATAGCTCCGTCATGACTCGCCCGTCCAGGTTGGTTCCTTGGTCGGTCAATATTTCCTGCGGCAGGCCTACCCTCGAGAACACTTTGACTAGTTCTGCGGCTATCACCGGGGCCTTAGTGGTCCGGAGTGGGACCACCTCCGGGTACCGAGTCGCGTAATCTATCACAACCAGAATATGTTGGTTGCCTCTGCGGGATCTATCCAGGGGTCCCACCAGGTCGAGAGCGATCCTTCGAAAGGGGACGTCCACTACCGGCAGGGGTACCAGGGGGGCCCGGGGAATGTTCCTCCCAGCCGCCCGCTGACACTCGGGGCAGGATTCGCAGAAGTCCTTGACTGCTTTGTGCACCCCGGGCCAATAGAAGCGCAGCAGTACCCTCTGTAGTGTCTTTTCCGCCGCTAAATGTCCCGCCCAGGGGTTTGCATGCGCGGCCTCCAACACCCTCCACCGGCAACGGGCCGGCACCAAGAGCTGCCAGACCTCCTCTTGCCCCGGCCGCGGGTTACTCTGTATAACCGATCCGCTCTTACCTCGAATCGGGTCCCTGCTCTCTTGCGCTGGGGTGTCGCCGTCGAGACCTGCTCCCATGCGTGTTTCAGGAGTCGTCTTCCCGCTGTTCCCGCACAAAGTCCGTGCTGCCTTCTGCGAGTTCGCCTGCCGACCTGTCCTCGGGGTGCCCCGCCTGGGCCTCCGGGGCCCTTTCCATCCGCCGTGACGGTGATCCCCTTCTTCCTGTCGTGCCGTCTCCTCCCCATTCCTCGACCAGTCTTTGGAAGCCTGGCCAATCCCGTCCCAGCACTACGGGTATGCCAGGTTCGGGGCCACCGCGACCGGCATCGCTCCAGCCGAGCCCTCGTATAAGCAGCCACCGGGTGGGGTACCGCTTAATGTCTCCATGGATGCACTGCATCTCTATACCGGGGCCCTCCGGCTCCCGCTGCGACACCAAGTCCCTCCGGACCACGGTCTGGTTACACCCGGAGTCTACTAGCGCCCACACATTTTTTCCTTCCAGTCCTACCTGTACTGTGATTTTGGTGTCGTCACGCCCTCTCGCCCGTCGGGATGCTGCAAGGCTCTGCCGCACGAACAGTCCATGAAAGGGCACTCTCGGTAATGGCCCTCCTGTCCGCTAAGCACGCCCCTCGCTTTCCGGGCTCCGGTGTGCCCGGGCCCCCCCCTTCTTGCTCCTGGGAGGAGCTTCCCTTCGGAGTCTCAGGGGTCTTTGGCCGGGGGCTCTCTCCCCACCTTTTCCAGGGGATAGGCGGCATAATCTGCAAGAACTGGTCCAGGACTATCATCTCCACTACCTGGGTGGCCGTTTTTTTCTCTGGCTCCAGCCAGCGGTTAGCTGCCTCCCTAAGCCTTTGCACTACCGCCCGCGGGCGTTCCCCGGGGTGATACTTTTCCGCCCGAAACTTCTGACGATGCGTTTCGGGATTAATGCCCGCCTGGTCTAAGATGGCCTCTTTCACTTTTCGATAATGCAGGGCCTCTCGGGCGGGCAGGCCCCTATACGACTTGCGCGGGACCGGTAAGGTAGGGGGCTAATAAAGTCGCCCAGCTTTCCTCGGGCCATCGAGCCGCAGTAGCAACTCTCTCAAAAGTCACGAGGAAAGCCTCGGGGTCGTCACTGGGCGTCATCTTCACCAGGCGTAGGGGTAGCGCCAAGGCCAGGCCTACCCCGGCCCCGGGCGGGTTTTGCGCTGCCCCGGCCCCCTGCTGCAGCCATTGTTCCATCTGCCTCTGCTGCTGCTCTAGCATGTCCTTTACTAGTTTTTGTTGCTCCTCTGTTGCTCCGTCAACTGCTGTAGGAGCTGGGTTTGCTGTTGCTGCTGTTGCCGCTGGCTTTCCGCCAGCCACTCCAGTAGCTTCCTACATCCATTCCTCTCTCTGCAGAAAGGCCCCTCTTTACCGATGGCTCAACCACTGGGGCGTCCTCCCGGCCCCCCACCTGAGCCTCCCGGGGGTCTCTCTCTCCCTCCCCCTTTTTTTTTTTTTTTTTTTGGGGTGGCCTCCCCACCCTAGGGGTTCATACCCACATTCTCCACCAGTGTGACCGCGTTCCTGCTCGGGGTCCCCACCTAGACCCGGGGTTAGCGCCCACCTGTAACCCCTTTCCTACCCCAAGTCCGAGCCCGGCCTCTAGTCCTCTGGCCCCGCGGTGTCCGTCTCGGGCGGGCGCCGCCCCCCACCTCGATGGCCGCCTGCGCCCGGTGGTCCCGGCTCCGCGCCTGGCCTTCGTCCCGGTGGTTCCCGGCCCGCGTCTGCGCCCCGGCTCGCCCGCTCCGCCTCGGTCCGGCTCCGGCGCCTGCACCTCCGGCTTGCTCCGGCTCCGCCGCGCGCCTCGCTGGGGCTCTCCCGGGTCGCCTTGCCACCGCCGCCTCCTACGAGGGGAAGGGAACTGCCGGCAGCCACAGCCTCCCCTTTACCCCCTGCCCGCTTTTTAAACCCCCCGCCCGGCGGGGTTTCCGGCTTCCTCCCGGCCGGCGTCAAACCCCGCTCCTCTGGGTCCTACCGCCGGCCGGGTTGCCTCCCTGCCTCCCGCTGCCCGCGCGCCGCGGCAGGCGGCGTTCCCGGGCTCCCCTAGCCCGGCGGGGGCCGCTGGCCCGGTTTCCCCCGTCCCGAGGGGCTGGTCACCCCTCCCGGCGGCCGGGGTAAGTGCGGGGTCGGCTTCCCCGTCACACTACTTAATGCTATTAAACTACTTCAGCCATACCATGGTGGCTTCCATCTTGGCGTACACCAGGAAGTCACCTGGGGAAACCTCCTAAACTACAAGCATGTCTTGTAAGCTTGTAGCAGAGAACTGTGACACAGTATGTCCTTTGTAGACTTCCACATTGACCCAGGTTTATAATAGTGCTATAGAAATGTGAAGCTTTTCTTTAGATGCAGTGTGCATCTCCTGTACTAATGTAAAGTCTATGCATTCATCGTGGAAAAATATACCCTAGTACAAAGGAATGCAAAAGAATAATCAATTCATTCTTGTATAGCGCTGTTTGTCAGTAGATATCAAAGCCCTTTACAAAACCTGATTAATCCAAGATAGCGAATTTGTCATTGCATTGTCCATATTAAAATTAATATTGGGTATTCTAATTTTAGAGCTCTGAAGCTGATAAGCCTCCTGGTTGGAGGTCACCATAGGGTTGGTGAGATCAAAATAGCACCATTCTGATGTCTGCAGAATGAGGAGGTGGACACAAGTTTGTGGCAAAATGCCTTTAGACAAATCATGCAAAAGGCTTTCATTCTAAATACTGCTTGACTTATTTCCTGAAAACAGGATTGTATTGGCTATGAATTTAGATTTTATATTCTGAAATCCATCCTTAAAGGATGCCAGATAACTGCATTTCTGCTTATGAAGCAGGGTAACTTGGGTGGTTTGTGACATCAAAGGGACTTCAAAAGATTGAAGTCTGTATATAAAATAATAATAAAATATCCTGCTCTAGGACTGTGGTCAAAAACTATTCCTTTTAAAAAAAACATAGTGTTAAATCTGAGAAAACTAGCCAATTAGCCCGTCATAAGACGGGATTTTCAGGTCTCTCCTCCACGTCAGTCTTCTCTCCTGAGCCTCCGGTCTCTCGCTCCGTGTCTCTTTCTTTCTCTCTCCTCCTCCTACTGCCTCCCCCCCTCTCTCTCAGCTCTCTTCCGCCTTCTGCCGCTCTCTCCATCTCTCTCTTTCTCTTCTCCCCCTCCTGCCTCTCTCTCTCTCTCCACTCTCCTCTGTCTCCGTCGGGCGTGTACGTCACCGCCCTGCCCCCCTTCGCCTCCCGCCATGGCGCTCGGCTGACTTCTGTGCCTCTCAGCCGGGCTGCCACGCGGGAGCAAGTGGCGCAAGCGGCTGTTTGGGGTCCGTGTTCCCCACGGTGCTGCAAGGGGAACACAGACCCCAAACGGCCGCTTGCGCCACTTGCTCCCGCACGGCAGCCTGGCTGAGTGGCGCAGAAGTCAGCTGAGTGCCATGGCAGGAGGCAACAGCGCCGCCCAGAGGGAACAGCCAGCGTTTCAGCGTTACAGAGTCACAGACATTGGGCTACTATATATATGATATCACTTTGGGCAAGTGCATCCTGCTTAAGGAAAATGTCTGTTTTGTAGGTTTAGCCGGAAAAGCTGTGCCTCAGTTTCCCCATTTGTAAAATGGGAATAAAGACATAAAGGTATGTCTACACTGCAACACTGTTTCAAAATAACGTAGTCCGTGTCTACACAGCAGGCAGTTATTTCGAAATAGTGTCAAATACTGTCAAGCTGGAGGACTTCTTACTCCGACTCCTGTAACCCTCATTGTACGAGGAATAAAGGAAGTTGGAGGGAGAGTGCTCTATTTCGAAATAAGTGCCGTGTAGACTCTCCCTATTTCGAAATAAGGTACAGAATTGACGTAGCTCAATTTGCGTAGCTTATTTCAAGTTAAGCCCTGCAGGGTAGAAGCCTCCTTTCTAAAGTGCTCTGAAATGGACTGATGAAAAGCTAAGTATTGTGGTTAATATTCATTTCCTGTTCTGAAATGTCCATTGTGTGTTTAGTGTTAAATGGTTGTTTTGTTTTACTCTGGGGATAGCTGCCGTTCAGCAGTTGATGGAATGGTACTTTTCTATAGGATGGGACATTGGTCTGCACCATGCTTGGGGATGGAAGTTTCTGGGATGATGATGATACCTTAGCTTCCAGGCCTAATCAAAAACCTGCTGGAGTTTGGAAATGGAAAAACTTGTCTGCAGAGCATTTCTGGGTGGCCCACATGCGGGCTGGTAGCATGCCTCTCTTCCACCATAGTTCTAACTGTGTGTGTGTGTGTGTGTGTGTGTGTGTGTCAACTCTCTCTCTTTCTCTCTGTGTGGGTATGTCTAGACTGCATCTCTCTGTCGGCAGAGAGATGCAGATTAGGCAGGTCGACATTGCAAATGAGGCAGGGATTTAAATATCCCGTGCCTAATTTGCATAAAAATGGCCGTCGCGTCTTGCCAACTCAGCACTTTGTCGGCAAAAAGCGGCAGTCTAGCAGTCTAGCAAAAGCCTCTGTCGACAAAAAGCGTCTAGACTACAGCCAGTTCGGTCGACAAAGCAAACCGCTTTTTCGACAGTCTAGACGCTCTCCTTTGAAAAAGCACAGTGTGAATGCAATAGCGCCCTTTTGTCGATAGAACTCTGTCGACAAAAGGCGTTATTCCTCGTAGAATGAGGTTTACCGCCATCGACAAAACTGCTTCGTTCTGTCTACTTACTGTCAACAGAACTTGGCGGTAGTGTAGAAGCAGGTATAGTTTTGTCAACAAAAGTCCACTTTTGTCGACAAAACCCTGTAGTCTAGGGGGATCTGTCGAGAAAGAAAGCCTTTTTTGACAGATCCTGTAAACCTCCTTGCAGGAGGCATAAGGGATCTGTCGAAAAAGGCTTTCTTTCTCGACAGATCCCCCTCTAGACTGCCGCTTTTTGCCGACAAAGTGCTGAGTCGGCAAAACGCGGCGGCCATTTTTATGCAAATCAGGCACAGGATATTTAAATCCCTGCCTCATTTGCAATGTCGACCTGCCTAATCTGCATCCCTCTGCCGACAGAGGGATGCAGTCTAGACATACCCTCTGTCTATCTGTCTGTCTGTCTCTCTCTGTGTCCACGTCCACAATGGGTCTTTCTCTCTCTGTGTCTCTCTCTCTCTGTGTGTGGGAGAGAGAGAGAAATTCAGAACAAAAGTAGAGGGTAGTAACTGTTCCTACCAAGGTCCTCCTTCCTCCTACTTTTTGTTTTGTCTTCCTTTTTATACTCATAAACCAAGACCGTAAGCTATTCGGGGCAGGGAGTGTACAGCACCTAGCACAAGGGATGCAGATCTTTAGTTGAGGCCCACAGAGTGTGATGATACGGACAAAGAAGGACATTGACACAACGTGACGCTATTTTAATATCATTTTATGTATTCCACTATGCTCCCTGAATGAAAACTCAGGTGGAAGTCTCGATTTATGTATAGAGTTCTGTCTGGTCAGATGGGGGAAGACTGGGAGTTGAGTGCTAATGAGGGACCTGGAAGGGTTTTTTGGATGTGACTAATTGCCAGTTTGCCTGCTGAGCTGTGCTGAGCTAGGCACACTTTTTCTTTAAATACCTCCCAAAGAGACATTTCTACAGTCAACTCTATGACAGTTCCCTTAGCTATGGGACCAGCATCTCCAACTGAAAAGAGACCTTCAAGGCATTCTCTTAAAGGCTGGGTAAATCTTGGCAGCTGATCAGACCACACAGAGAAGCAAAGCCAGGGAGGCAATTGCAGTTTTGGAGAACAACAGATGCAGAACTCTCAGGCTGAGCGCGCCTTTTATTTTATGAGTCCAGGTGACTTGACACACTATTCCTTCCCCCCCGACCCTCCCCCCCCCGACCCCACAGGCAGTGTGAAGTGTTTGATTCACCTACTGCAGGATGTCCCTCTCTGACCTTACCTCTGGGTCTTTACTGTCATCCCATCACTGCAGTTTCTGCGCCCCTCCTACATTAATTAGATGGGGCGGTAGCAAAATCTGTAGCGGATTTTGGTTCTTTGATTCTTCTCCTTTTGGGGGTTAAAGGAACCTGGGTTGCTTGGGACAGGTTTGTCTCTTTAAGTGTTGAAGTGAAAGGTTGAGTGGTGTTTGATAATGGGGGGAAAGCATTACTGGAAAGGATGGTTTTGTAGGGTTTTCTGTAGATGACTGAGTTTCTGCATTTGTCTGATTTCCTCTAGATGCTCATTTACAACTAGCTAACTTTGACTGTGGCTGTCTTAACTTTATGATCAGCATTGTCCCGGAAGAGCTCAAGCATCTTAGGGTACGACTACACTGCATGGCTATTTCGAAATGAGCTATTCCGGAATAGTGATTCCAAAATAGCTTCTTCCGAAATAACACGTCTACACTGCACGGAAGCCTCAAAATTAGTCCAAGTCAGGCTTCCCTAATGTGGACATGCTATCTCGATTTAGAGCCCCAGGAGGTACTGGGGAGGAATAACTTAGAATGGCCCTGGTGAGGGGCTATTTCGAAATAGCAGCAGTGGAGCGTCTACACACGCCTTATTTCGAAATAGCTATTTCAGAATAGGCATTATTCCTCATAGAATGAGGCTTACAGATTTTGGAATAAGCCGTCCATTATTTCAAAATTATTTTGAAATAACGGAATGGCTGTGTAGACACTCGCCTTGTTATTTCGAAATAACACTAGTTAGCTCGAAATAACGGTGCAGTGTAGACACACCCTTAGTGACCGTTTATGAAATGCTAGAATCTAATTTATTAATGGCTTTGAAGATGAGAACCGAGCCCTTAAACTGGAAGTGGACAGTATGGCTATGTCTACACAGCAGTGTTATTTCGGAATAACTAACGTTATTCTGAAATAACACAGTCCGTGTCTACACACAAGCAGTTAGTTGGAGGACTAATTACTCCGACTTCTGTAACCTTCATTGTACAAGGAGTAAGGGAAGTCGGGGGGAAGAGTGCTCTATCTCGAAATAATTGCTGTGTAAACAGTGCCAAAAGCATAGCTCGAATTGTGTAGCTTATTTCAAATTTAGCCCTGCTGTGGAGCCATGCTCTATCTGAGAATCTATGTCAGCTTCCAGAAGGTAAATATTGAATCCTTCTGCATGCATTAAAGAAGGAATATAACGGCAGAAGTGTAATACAGAAAAGCAATGCTCGAACAGTGCGTTAAAACAAATTCTTTAGAACTGGTCAGCACCTTTCACCTTTCAAATGCTTAGAAAACTGCGTAGTGGCATTTCTCTGTTCTCAGCTTTACAGAGCCTTTCTGTGTGTCAACAAAATTAAAAGAGAGAGCCCCATTGGGATATGGTCACCGCCACCCTCTGGGGCGGAGTTCGTCTGTCTCCTGACACGCAGGAGGGTGCCCAATGGGAAGAAGTGAGGTTCTGCTTTGGGGGAGAACTAAAGGGTGACTTGATTTGATCCCTCTGGGATGTAGAGCCTTATCCCACACAATTTGATCTCAACAGGAGTTTTGCCACAGGAGAACAATCAGGCCTTTAATGCTTCATTCATTCCAGTCTCCCCATGACTTCTCCACAGGCCAACTTCCTGTATCCATGTGTGGGCGCTGTGTTGCCTGGTGGACAGAGCACCAGAAAGGGACTCAGGAGAACGGACCTCCATTGCCACCGGCCTGCTGGGTCACCTCAGGCAAGTGGCGTCCTTCCTCCGTGCCTCAGTTTCTCTATTTGTAAAATGGAGTGATGGCCGGCAGGGGCACTTAGCAGCAGGGGGAGTGGTAGGGCACTCCCAGCCCGGCTCCCTGGGCTTCCCGCAGGCTGGTGCTAGAAGCAGGCAGCCTGGCAGGTTAAAGGGGCTGGCTGGAGGTGGGGAGTATCTGGGACTGCCTCAGCCCAGAGCCTCCTGCCCCCTTCCTACAATTTCAGGGGGGTGGGGAGGTGTTGCAGCTGCACCAACCCTGGTTGCTGAGCGGGTTTCTTTTCTTTTCTTTTTGTTGAGTAGGGAGTGAGGTAAAGTTCACAGGCTGCTCTCGCTCCCAGCTGCCAGGGGCGGGCAGAGGAGGAAGGACGCAGGCTGTGCGCTTGGCCTCACGCCCTGGTCAGCAAACAGAAAAAAACCCACTCAGCGACCCTGGTTAGTGCGGCTGCAACCCCCCCCCAACCTCCCCGCTTGCCTCTGAAATGTCGCACTCCCCCAGGGTTGCCAGCTGCCCGGTTTTGAACCGGACAGTCCAGTATTTGAGCTTTCTGTTTGGGAAACAAATTGAGAAAATAGAAATGTCCGGTATTTTCTAAATAAGATGTCATGTCGATTGTGATGTCATGTCAAGTGTGTCCGGTATTTTTGTTGAAACCATCTGGCAACCCTACACTCCCCCAGCCCTCTACCCTGAGCCTCCTCCTCATACACCCCAACCTTGATTCCTGCATCCTCTCCCAGCCCTAACTCCTGCATGCCCCACACCCCTGCCCTAAGGCCCCTGCTCTTGGCCCCCATACACCCCAACCTTGACTCTTGCACCCCCAGTCCTAACTCCTGCACCTCCCCCACCCGAATTCTCTGCCCTGAGCCCCCGCACACTCCACCCCACACTTAAACTTCTTACACCAGTGGTCACCAACCAGTAGATCGGGATCTACTGGTAGATCTTGGAGCCTTTGACAGGTGATCCTGAGAGGTTTGGCTGGGAGGCTGTCAAGGGTGGGCACTTCATCTGCCCCTCTAAGCACTTCTGTGCAGCTCCTGCCCTCTGCCTTGGAGCTGCTCCCCACCCGTGGAAGCCTCCTGCTTGCTATGCAGGGCATGGGAAGAAGAGGAAGAGGGGAAGGGGTGAGCCTGCCTTAGCCCCCTGCACCACCACCAGCCAGAAGCCACCTGTGGTAAGCAGGAGCGGCCCGAGGCCTGCTGCAGCAGCTAGCGCCCTAGGCAGGGCGGCGCAATCGGCGCCCCTGCTTGAACGGCCGTCAATGGCCGTGACATCATCACGGGGCTCCTGGGCCAGCAGCGCCCTAGGCAGCTGCCTAGCTCGTCTAGGCTCACGGGCCACCCCTGGTGGTAAGCAGTGCCCAGCTGGAGCCTGCATTCCAAACCCTGGCCCCAGTCCTGAACCTCTCCTGCACCCAAAACTCCTGCCCCCAGCCTGATAAAAGTGAGTGAGGATGGGGGAGGGAGGATGGAGTGAGCAGGGCGGGGCCTCGGGGAAGGGGCGGGAAGGAGGTGGGGCAAGGGTGTTTGGGTTTGCGGTAGATCCTGGATTGCACTTAAATTCAAAAAGCGACCTCATGCTTTAAAAGGTTGGAGACCACTGTCTTACAGGTACTGTTGTAGGGCCAACCCTCCCCCTTTCGCTCCCAAAGGTGGAGGGGTTGTGAGAGGACAATACCCGTAAGAAATTTAAGTGACTTTCACCCCTGACTACCTGTACGACCCCTAGGACAGCCTATGGGCTGCAGCTGTGTGCTTTGGGTGGCGGACGGCTGCTTTACATACATGCTTCACTTTACACAGGGAAGCGGCCCCTTTGCAATCCATAGCGAAAACGATGGCAAACCCTAGGGGAAGATGGTTTCCAAACTCCTGCAGAATAAAACTCAAACACACTTCTCCGAGCAATTCGGCTGGGAGCGCTGGAAACACTCATGGGACCTGTTTGTTCCCTGTCTTTATTAAACCCTTAGAAGGCCAAGGCTACAGGTTTCCTTCCCAGCGGACTACAACTCCCAGCATGCCCCAACCGGAGAGCGCATGCCCGGTGGAGGTCAGTTTGAGTGGCAAGTTGTTTGTTACACTGTAACACCAGCTGCTTTCTGCACTCTGTAGCTTTTGCTGCCTCTGAGCTCGCTTAACCCCTTTTCCCTTTGGTTCTTGGCTTCGCTCTCCCCTTCCCCCGTCTTCTCTTGCTTTAAATCTCTAACTTTCAGATCGTTTTCTCCCACCCCAGTCCTCCCTCCCCTTTCCTGGAGCCTTAAAGGGGGAGAAGAAGAAAATAATAATAAAAAAACCAAAGCCTCCCATTTAAAAAAAAAATAGTAGTCATAAAAAATTAAACCCAAACATAGATGAACTACAAATGAGAAAAAGGAAAAGATGGAGCTGCACATTTTAGAGCACCGGCTAAAAGTAGCCAGCATAGCCAAGGAGAGCATCCAGTTGTTTACCTATGGATTAATCAAACTTGCTTTTCTTTCCTCCAAGACCAGGTAAGTGCCAACCGAATAAAGAAGGGGCGCAAAATGAAAGCTGGAAAAGGGGCCGGCAAGTGAGATCAGACTGCCTTGGCTAATTCCATTGCAGAAGCTAGGATAGCGAGGGGGGAGGGGGAGGAGGGAGAGAGTGGAAAACAACTTCGTTCCCTTGCATAATTTTCTTCCTTGTCTGATTGTCTCCAAACGTTGCAAGGAGGAGTAGGGGCTTCTTTTTTTCTTCTTCTTTGCTTCGGGTTTGATTGTTTGTTTGCTTTAAAAAAGAGAGAGAAAACCTCAGCTTGTCTCCTTGTTTAGCTCTTCTATTCTTTTTAACATGCATATGTCGCCTGAGAGCAGTTCCTTGTAAATGAATGGATGAATGAAAACAGGTGTGGGAAATGTGCAAAGGGGGGGAAGCGGCCTGCAAAGTATATTTTAGTATTTAAAGAAAATTAAAAAGGCGATCGGTCTGGACAACAAAGACAAGAGCAGAAGCAGGAGGAGGAGTAGTGTGGGTTTTTTTTTTTTTTTTTTTTTGCTTGCAGCAGTTCTTTAAAACAAACACCCATTGCACGATTTGCTCTTTTAAGGGTCCTGTTTAAATGCTGAGTATACTGGAGTAAGGAGGAAGTGCATGCATTGTTGCAATAGTCCAGTCTTGTATTTGATGATTTATTTGTTTGTTAAGCGTTGCGGTTGGTGTGGGGGGCAGCTGAAGGGGAGCGGGGGAGCAGCGGGAGACAATGTGTGTGAATATTTTCTTCTTCTTTGTCAATCTGTGAAAATATATATGTGCATTTTGCCAAGGCACCTCAGGAAAACCATTCGAATTGTAAGGCAAACTGTATCTAGTATAAAAATATCGTCAGCTTGTTGACTTTTGTTGCTTTACGGTGATAAAGTGTGAGGTAAATAACATAACCCAAACTCTTTTTTTGTTGTGGTTGTTTTCTGACCCTGCTAACTTGTATATAACATTTTTCCCTAAATCATCCCAAATAGCATTTATGTTTAAAGACAGACGACTTTTGCTGGCAAGAGAAAGAGAATAAGTTAGGGTTATTTTTTTAAATTGTTCCATTCCACACTGTAATTCAATCTGCTCTCTTCAATAATGCTTATGGATGAGTGGACCTGTTTGTGGTGTAATTTGATTGCAGTCCCTTATCTCGTACAGTTAAACTTCTTGCATTGAAATTTCACTCTGATTTGTGACTCATCCCAGTTGGCTCAACACTGGCATTGTTTGCAGTGTAATGTATATCAGCACCTTGTTTACTGCTGGCTCTGAATACTCAACAGGGTATTAAAGGCTTAAATCTTAAATGTCTTTTTTAATATACAGTTTCATTACTAATTAAAAGTGACTGCTGACCTTTGTTCCATTCAATTGCTAATCAAGTCACTTTTGTTTTCTGATGCTTAATGTCAGCATTAAAGTCTTCCCTTGTATGCTGTGTTGTTGTAGCCCTGCCGGTCCAGCTATCACAGACACATGGGTGGGTGAGGTAATATCTTTTATGTTTTTGTTAGTCATCATTTTAAACCTTTAAATCAGTGGTGTCTAACAAACGGGTTGTTTTCCAAGTTTAGGGATGAGCTGGATGAGTTGTCATCCAGCTTCTCCTTGCGGTTCTTGTCCACAAAACCAGGCAACCATGGATAGAGCTAGGATTGCGATATTCATCCTTTGCATTTGTGGGCGGTACTCTATCTACCTTCAGGTTTCATACCACTGCCCAAAACAGTGGCTTCAGAGTGCCTTCCATCTACTGTTAGGAGCAAAGTCCTTTAGAAGCCTCATGGTGTTTGGTCCCTTCTTCAGGGTCAGAGCTCTGCTTGGGGAAGATTTTATACCTGTGTGGTTTTTTTTTTTTTTTTAAGATGTTATTCCTTCCCTCTTTTTAAATATCTATATTGCTGCTGTTGGGAGAGATTTAGGTACAGTTGCCAGATACCTTCACAAAAAATCCCGAACATAGCAGGGGGAAAAAAAATTGGTTGAGCAAAAAAAAAAACCTCACCCTCGCTAGATGCAAAATGTCCCCACCAGCCTTCATGTCCGGTATTTTCTGTTTTTTTTTTTACGGGACGGAAGGCGCAATTACCAAACTATCCGAGCGAAAACCGGACACCTGGCAATAGGGATTGAAGGTGGTGCGAAGGTAGCGTCATTCTTCTGGTGATGCACCGCAGAAGTAGTGTTCTGTGTCTGTAGCAGGGGGTTGGGAACCTAAGGCCTGGGACCGAGGCTCTGCCCACCCCGCCCCCAGCAATCTGGGCCCCCCAGGGTCTGGTGTGTGTGTGTGTGTGTGTGTGTGTGTGTGTGTGTGTGTGTCTTTCTCCTTCTCAGTTGAGGGCTCCGTTTGTGTGTGTGTTTACCATGCTTTGCAAGTGCTTCGGAAACCAAGGCCCTTGCCCAGGGGAGTGTTCTGGTGGAGGTAGCTCCTGAGGATCAGGCATGAAAGTGGGAGCAGATTTGGTTGATTTCTTAACACATTTCTCCCCTCATTCTTACCCTTTCCGATCTTCTTTAAAGTGAACCGGATGGTGGCTTGATGATCCGGACCCCAAATGCGCTCTCCTTCCCCTTCCCCTCCCTGTCCCTAACTCCTCCTCCCTACCAGTGCTACTAAAATCTCAGTGTGGAGCGACCAGAGGAGAAGATGAGTAGGGAATTGAACCTTCACCCTACCGTGACGTTTTTGTGGTGAGATATTATAAGTGCCTTTGCTATTTTTATATGTGGCACCTGTGCTGCCGTTAAGCTGGGATGACTTTTGAGTACCCATTAGTTTGGGATGGATTTCAGCAAGAGACCTTTCCATCCATGTGTGGATTTTTTCTGTCCATGTGTGGAATAAATTTTGGTGCGTGTGCAAATGTGCACCACCAGTAGAAACAAAAAAACCTATCTGTGGGCACTCAGCTAATCAGTTCGATGGCCTTTGAATCTCTCCTGAGTGGCCGCACAACTGCATCGCTTACAGGGAACCCTCCCTCTGACTCTGTGAAATCTTTCCATCACTACAGGGGAATGAACAATTTTAAAAATAGCACAATTAAAATAATTTTTTTGGCGGGGGGGAGGGGGGAGTTTGCTCACGGCTCTCCTAATGATCTCCCTCCAGTTAGCTGGCCTTTGGCCACTTGTAGGCCACCCCAGCTCTCATGCCTGCATTCATTATTCTTTTCCGTAAGCTCGCATTACAATCAACACATTTATTTTTAAAAAGAAGGAACGGTGGAAGTAAGCTGATGGCCATGAGTACCAAGACAGTTGATGAAATGAAAGGTGAGACCCTGGCTGAATGTGGGATGAATTGAGGCAAGGCTTAAAGTTGTGTTTTTAAAATTAACAAGCACTAATTTTGAAATGGCAGCTAGGCAAAGGGTAAATATATTTTCACACTATATTTTATCAGCCAGGTGCTCAGCTGATGTTAATCTCTTTAGGCCTACGGTCTTCAATGGAGCTCCACTGGAATAGGAGGCAGGTTCTTACCTGGTATAAATTGGTGACACTTCAGTGAAGTTGGTAGGACTTATAGGGATTCACACCAGATGACGATCTGGACCATATATTTTTAATAGCACAGGTGAGAGCTGGACATACCAGAACCGTGATTAACGCAATTTTCCTGCTGTTACCTTTGTTTCCCTCCCATTGTTTGCTGCTTTCTTTTATGCATCATGTCTAGGCTTGGAAGAATTAGATGTTTTTGTTGGTAAATGTTCATTGCACCGTACACACATGAACCATAAGGACATAAGAACGGCTTCACTGGGTCAGACCAAAGGTCCAGCTAGCCCAGTATCCTGTCTGCCGACAGTGGCCAATACCAGATGCCCCAGAGGAAATGAACTGAACAGGGAATCATCAAGTGATCCACCACTGGATGCCCAGTCCCAGCTTCTGACAGGCAGAGGCTAGGGATACCATTCCTACCCATCCTGGCTAATAGGCATTGATGGACCAATCCCCCATGAATTTATCTAGCTCTATCAATGATTATTGGAATTTCCAGATAGGCAAAGTAAGAAAAACTTTGCTTGAGAATGTCTTGGGGTTTGATTTCAGAGTATTTACTTTGTATATTTCCATATGTGATGTTACAGGTTCCAGTTTAATGGTTGTGAAACCTGAACTGTTTGACTCTGTGTCTGCAGTCATTAAATAATTATTTTCTGATCCTCCCTACTGACTGAAGTCCCCATCATAATTTCACAGCTTTGAAAGTTTATCTGACAGTGTTTTGAGCGGGAGGACTTCTTACTCTGACTCCTGTAACCCCAAGAGTACTCTTCCTTCGACTTCCTGCTGTGCAATTAAGCGATTTCGACTTCTACTATGCAATTGACGTAGCTGAAGTTTCGTAGCTTAATTCGACTTTTGCTCTGCAGTGTAGATGTGCCCCTTGTCTTTAAAGTGCCACAGGCCTTCTTGTTGTTTTTCCAGATACAGACTAACATCGCTACCCCTCTGAGACGTGTGAATATTTAAATTGCTAAAAGTTAAAAAAATGTTTAAAACACATAATTATGTGCAACTGTGAATTTCAATTGATACAAATATATATATATTTTACAGCTTGGAAACAAACATCAGTATTATCCATCAAAATTATAAAACCAAAAATACCTGAATACTCTCAAGCCTGATCCTGTCTAAATTTGTCTTATAAACTTGTCGGTGGCAGGGAACTTTGTTTGTATTCTGTATAACACACAGCTTGCTTTTGGAGGCTTCAGAGAGCACCACCAAGCACTGTCAATTATTTAGTTTAATACTGCACTTTTTCTCTTTTGTTGTTGTTGTTGTCTTTGGGGCAGCAAGCTGGTTTCTTATGTCTGAGGCAGCAGCGCAGAATGCCAGGGGGTTCCTTGGGAGTGGGGCCAGAGCGCACTGGCTGCCGGCCCCACCCCCAGGGACTATAGTATAGTAACCTGTGATAATTCATGAGGTTAATCGACTTACTCAATTAACCGATATTTAACATCCCTAATACAAGGATCTACCTCAAACCTAAATATCCTTGTCCCGCTTCCTTTGTGCCCCTTTTCCGAGGCCCAGCCCCTGCTCACTCCATCGTCCCTCCTTCCCCCATCCTCACTTTCACCAGGCAGGGGCAGCAGGTTGGGGTGCAGGCTCTGGTCTTGGATTAAAGGATTTGGAGTGTGAGAGGGGCTCTGCGATGACCTTGGGGGCAGGCAGTTGGGGTAGTAGAGGGGGTTCTAGGTGCAGGCTCTGGGAGGGTGTTTGGATGCAGGGATGCTAGGGCAGGGGTTGGGGTGCAGGAGGGGGTTCATGACTGGGGTAGGAGTTCGGGATGTGGGCTCCTGGGTGGTGATGCAGTGGGGCTAAGGCAGGGCACCCTGACCTGGCCCTGCACCACTCTCAAAAGCAGCTAAAAAACTCCATCCCAAGTCCTGCTGTGCCACCTCTCTGCTCTGTGGAGATAGGCTACAGGGTGGAAGAGGGGTGCCTTGATATCAGCACCCCCTCCTTTGCCTCTCCTGCCCTGCACAGAAAGCAGAGGCTCCTGAGGGGCCAGCTCCAAGGCAAGAGGCAGGAGATGCGCAGTAGTGGGGGGGAGAGGCAGCTGAAATGCTGGCACTTGGTAGCCTCTTGGCCAAACCAGTCAGGATCACCTGTCAGAGGCTCCAAGAGCTACCAGTAGATCCTGATCTACTGGCTGGTGACCACTGTTCTAGGGCCCACCACAGTTTGGGTTTATAAAACAAGCAAGGCTATTCCCAGGCCGTTCCGTTGATCACCGAACCATTAGGTTTCCTGGGCATCAGTGATGACCCTAATTAGCACACTGAGAATTATAAACAGATCCACAGTTCATATTCCTAAATTCACATGCAGAATGATACATGCACAAAAATGGGGTTAGACCGACCCTGCAGATTGTAACTGTAAAATTGATACACTATTGATATTACCCTGTTTTTCCTAAAGTGTCTTTGAGTTATGAACATTCATACTCATAAGCAAAGTCTCATAATGCATGGGGGAAACCATCACGAGGTGCTGCACCACGAGTGATGGAGAAGAAGGCGTTCTGTTCGATACCTATTCATTGGTTGATACGTTGTCCCTTTTGCTTACCTCTTGCTTGAAATGTTCTCTCCTGTCCAGGAGTTGGAACAGGGGTGGGTAAGATACAGCCTGTGGCCTGGATCCGGCCCACCAAGCCTTTTAATCTGGCCGCCTCTCCGCCTCACCAGAACCATTGGGTGCAGAGAAGTTCCACACCACTCAGTGCGGCTGGCTGCACCAAGTGGCTCTCTGAGCCGTGCACTGGGGAGGGGTGGAGGCTTCGTGTGCTGCCTCCGGCCTCCAGCACAGAGTCTTAGCTCCTATTGGCTGGAAAGCAGCCAATGGGAGCCACGACATTGTTCTGGGGGTGGGGGTAGCGTGAGAGCCTCCCACCTCCCTGGCGCATGCTGCAGGGAGCCACATGGAACAGCCAGTTGCTTCGAGAGGTCCGGTTCCTGGAAGGCAGGGAACATACCTGAGGGTTCCTCTGGGCTGCTGGCTAGGAGCTGCCTAGATAAGTGCTTCCTGGCCACAGCCTGCCTCTGGCACCCCACCCCCTCCTGCACCCCAATTCCCACCCCTTTGCCCCAGGTCTGAATCTTGCCCCAAGTCGCCACCCAAACCCTCTGCACCCCCACCTGCTCCAGGCCAGAACACTGTCCCAGACCCTGCAAACACCCTTAACACCTTCCACCAGGTTAGAACCCTCTCCTGCACCCATAGCCCTCCCAGAACCTGCATCCCAATCCCCTGCCCCATGTCACAACCCCCTCCTTCATCTAAACTCCCTCTCAGCTCCCACACCCTCTCCTGCTCCAAGCTCCCTTCTGCACCTACCCTCCATCTCAAACCCCACACCTCCTCCTTAGAAAAGTGCAGCCCTTGTCTACTCTTGGAGTGACCTCCATCAAAAATTATTGCCCCCTTTGTTAGAATATAAATCTGGGCAGAGGGGTTTCTCCCAAATCTTTTGAGCAAAGCTTCATCCTGGAATCATGATAATTATTCTTTTGATAAGTCTCTTATTCATGAGTCAATCTGATTTTACGTCACGAGAGTTTATATACAGCAGGTCCCCGACTCTACGAATGGGTTACGTTCCAAACACCTGGTTGTAACTCAATTTGTTCGTAAGTCGGAAATACATGCTTTTACATTACAGCCGCGCTGTTCATAAGAGCGAATGGTGCGTTCGTAAGTCGGGGGCTGGCTGTAATGGAGTTAATGGGAGGTTGGTTGTAAGTGCGGATGGTTGTAAGTCGATGCTTTTGTAAGTCGGGGACCAGCTCTATAATATATGCATATAAATACTTCATTTATTACTCTTGATTTTTGTGACTTCTGAACAATGCTGCAAACTATCAATCTTCTGGGGTCAATAGGTCAACATGTACCTCATCCCTTCTCAGTTCCCAAACAGCTAATTAAAAAGATAATTAATGGGTGTTGGTTTTTCAAGCAGGGTGCAGTAGCATAAGATGAACTCTTACCCTGACAAAACCCTCATCTGAGAGATTGCTTTTGCAAAACCATGTCACACAGCTCCCAAATGCAAAAACAAGAGCGATAGGCAGCAAAAATGAGTTTGAGATGAATTAAGTAACTTTGATGGGATTAATTTATTGAGTCTGTGTAAAGATTTCTAGAATCATCAGTTGCCTGATTTTTTCTCTCTCAAGGTTTAATAGTTTTGGGCTAGAATAATCTTACATTCAATTCAGAGTGAAGTTGAAAAGTAATTGATTGGGGGGGGGAAGGGTATGTTTACAAACCAAAAGATTTGTGTGTTTATTTAGGGTGTTTTGTTCTTAAACTTTGGCTAATGCAAATGTAACAAGGAGGCAAGTACAACAAACTGCATATATGTGTCTACATTGGTTTTTCATCAGTGGAAACTAAATAGAGGGAACTTTCTTAGGAGAGATGTGAGTTCTTTGAACCAAGGTGAATAGGGCTGCAAATGAACAATGTGTTGGTGCAAAGAGAAGACATTTATATTCAAAGCACCCTTGCTTGTTTTCTCATACATGTCTGGGCTGCAGATAATTTAATGGAAGATGGTTTAACATTATACATTTCAGACCTTGTGATGTGGTAGCATGAAGAAGATCTTAAAATGTATCCAGTTAGGTCATTTGGGGGTCACCATATGTTCTAGATGTTCAAGAGAAATGGGGTCCGTTTCCAAGCCTGCCATTCTGTATAGGGTTGCCAGGTGTCCAGTATTGGCCCAGACAGTCCGGTATTTGCAGCTTCTGTCCAGTAAAAAAACAGAAAATACCGGACATGTAAAATGTCCAGTATTTTCTGTTTTTCTCGGACGTAAGGTCGCTTGGGATATTCTTCCCCTGCCACGTCTGGTGGGGGCTGGGAGAACATGGGGATTTAAAGGCACAGTGACTCTTCTTTTTTTTTTTTTTTTTTTTGGCTCAACAACTTTGGTCCTTTTTTTTTTTTTTCTCTCTCTCAACCAGTTTTTTCCCCGCCATGTTTGGTATTTTTTGTGAAACTATTTGGCAACCCTACTCTGGGCAAGTCACCTTCTTGTGTGTGATTCTCTGTTGTGAGCTAGAGGGAATATCCAACTCTTGTCAAAGGCTAGGAGATCTTCATCCAAATGCAAGTTCTTGCTGTTAGACAGTGACTCTTATTTCAAGTTCTAGGTTCTAAGGGACCACCAAAATTCTTCTACAGGTAAGAGTACATTTAATCCCAAAATGCTGGCAGGAAGTTGGCTGGTTTGGGTTCTGCTTTCTAACTCTTCCCCTTAGTGAATGTTGGTATGGAGGAGATTGTATTAAAGGCCTATATGCCTTCATTTGGTTGCAAAGCTGTGTGTGCGATATCAGAAATGTCAGAATAATTGATGATGATGATGATGATAACCCATTACTGAGCACAATCTACCATGTTCCCTGTAAGCTGTGCACTTGGGCGTCTGCTCAGGAGAGAGTCAGATGCCACCCAGCTGATCAGCAGAACATCCACAGCGAGGCTTTGGTTCTATTGGTGGTGCACCTAATGCGCATGCCTCGCTGCACAAAAAAATAATTTTCTGCACATGTTAGAGGGGCCATTGATCATGACCACACACTGTTGAGGGGGGAGGGTGGTGACTGGATTAGGTCTTCAAGGCTTATGGAAAATTGGTTTCTGTTCTGCCTGCCTGCCACCACTCTTTCCCCTCAGTTCAGCAGTCTCCCCAAAGCACTCACCACACGCATCTGCATGCTCTCATTCTGCCTGTATACCCTGCTGAACTTACCGGTAGCGGTGCAGCACCCACTAAATGGCAGGCAAGTTTGGGGTGAGTAGAGAATGAATTTCACCTTTTTTGTGCGCTTGAGAGCATAGCTCTTTAATTTACCCTTCATAAGCATAAATGGCTGCAATTCCTAGTCATAGGATTTCCATGCACAGCTCTTAGAGGACATTATCCAGTGTTTATAATACCAAGGACCTTGGAAATAACAGGTTTCCTCCCTGCTGATCTGCTCTGTTTTATAGTTTATCTACCAACATTGTTTCTTATCCACCTCCCTTCCTCTGT
The DNA here is from genome assembly GCA_019425775.1 of Rafetus swinhoei. Taxonomy (NCBI): domain Eukaryota; kingdom Metazoa; phylum Chordata; order Testudines; family Trionychidae; genus Rafetus; species Rafetus swinhoei. The sequence goes on along the minus strand of CM033445.1, from coordinate 19,723,306 downwards.
TTTCTGATCTATAGCCAGTGTGGCTCTGCCTTAGTTTACATCCTTGTTTGTTGTTACCATTGCCCGAAGCCTTGACCTGTGAATTCTGTCAAAACCTGCAAGTTGAGCCATGCGAGCTCACGGTGTTACAATGCAACCGTGCCCCAGATCACCATTCCCAGTCAATGGGAGCTGTGGTGAATGGCGTGATCAGAGAGAATGATTCCTGTAGCTCCCATTGTCCGGGAATGGCGATCCACGGCCTCCGGGAGCTGCGAGCGGCCGTACCTGTGGATGCATAGGTAAATAAAGCCTTTGGCAGCCCACGGATTTTACCCTTAAGCGGTGTTGCCTGTACGCTGTGTGCTTGTGCAGCTGCGCAGGAGAGATTCAAATGAGGGATGTTAGAGTTTAACCGATATGCTGATGCGGGCGGAGGCTTTTCTACAGGCTTTATACTGCAGAGCCTGTAGCTATTACATGTTGACCTTATTAAGTGATTTTTAACATCCCTAATTCAAGTGCCCCTCAGTTGACTAGCAGTGTGCCCACAGCTAGGTTTTTTGTTTCTTCTAGTGGTGCACATTCACACATGCCTTGGTGCACATACAATTATTCTACACATCTTGAGTGACATAAATTTTGCCGCCAAAGCAGAAATGTAGACCACTTTAGTTTCCCAGACTGGAGAAAGAGCTTGGTGTACACTCAAAAACTTGTCTCTCTCACCAAGAGAAGGGGGTCCAATAAAAGATATTACCTTACCCACAAAGTCTTTCTTACATGAACTGTGACTAGGGTTACCAGGTAGACCCCCCCCCAAAATACCAGACACACTTGATCGTGGGGGAGGGGCAGAGCTGGCCGGGAGGAAGGGGGCGGGAGGCGGGGCTGGCGGGAAAGGTTCGGGGCCGAGGGCTGGCCGGGAGGAGGGGGCCGGAGGAAGGGGGCGGAAGCAGAGCTGGCGGGGAGGGCAGGTGTGCAGCCACTGGCTGCAGCCGGAGTCCAACAGGCCGCGCCCCCGGCAGGCACTCCCTCTAGTTGCTAGTAGAAGCTGGGCGGGTTGGGGGGAGTGGCTGGAAGCCGCTCCCCGCCCGGCTTCTGCACCCAACCAGAGGCTCCCAGCTGGGAGGCGGGGCTGTGATCGGCGCTGGGAGCCTCTGGTTGCACGCAGAAGCCGGGCGGAGGGAGTGGCTGGGAGTCCCAGCCACTGCCCCCGCCCCGCCCCGCCCCGCCCGCCTTTTGCACACAACCACAGGGCTCCCAGCGCCAATCGCACCTCCCAGTCGCTCCCACGCCCCGCCAGGCTTTCGTCTGGCGCCCAGCCGGAAATTCAGAAAATATCAGACATTGCACATGTCCAGTATTTTCTGAATTTTTCTACCGGACAAAGAGCGCAAATACCGGACTGTCTGGTAGAAAACCGGACACCTGGCAACCCTAACTGTGACTGTTGCGTGTTTTTATTATTTCTTCTTAGTAATAATGTTTTCAAGTTGTTTACTGACACAGTATTTAGAATGAATAGGATAGTCCCCCAGTATATTATAGTTTAGATTCGGTCTAGTTTAAGGCCTAGACCTATTTGAAAATATCCCATTTCTGTTCTATAAAAATATATACAATTTTTTTTGCAGTGGAATTCTCTGCTGGACAGATTCATACATTTATTTAATACATCATTTCCTAATTATCTTGCATGCCTCAGTGAAACTGTTTTAATGCCTTTGGACAAGCATAGCCATTTCTTTTTTCAGAGGAAACACAGCACAGATTTGTTCTTTTGTTCATTGCCAACATTAGTAAACTCCGGCTCTGATCTGCTGATAATTGAATGCTGCAAAAGGAAGAATTACACAACAAGAATGTTCGTGAGGAAATAACTATTCATTGCAGTTTAAAAATCAACAGAGCAAAGCTTGTAAGTAGCAGTTGTCATTTCTAAGTAGACAGATCTTCCCCCCCCCACCAGAGCTTAATATGCTTTTGTGTAACTAATTAGAAGATATCGTTATTAAGAGAGAAAGCAATTAACAAATAAACAAATGTTTTGTTTTAGCATAATGGGCTAAGATGGTTCGGTGGCGAAAGAGACCAAACTAATTTCCCATTCGTCCCAGACCCTATACAAAACTTCCTGTACTGATCATGGTAACTGGGCTGTTGTTCACTTGTGAGGTTTGATGTGTAATAAACATCTTGTTCTACTTGATATAAAGCTTTATTCTGACATCCAAATCAAGTCGTTAATGCCTTACAGGCCAGAGCTGACTTCCTCCCTTTCGGCTGTTAAATATACATAACTAAAGGTTAAATAAAAGCTAGAAGCAGTCCATCGTAGAAGGCTTGTGCTGGTAATGGTTAGGTCTCAAAAGGGCGGGTTAGCTCAAGCTGGCAGAATATAGAAATGAAGAAGTCAAGATTCAGGAGAGTCATATTATTTGCAACCATTTTTGGGGTGTCTTTGGTGAACGACACATAATTATTGAAATTTCTGAGCACCTGCCGTCTTGATGAGCAGGAAGGGGGTGTGTTTCAGACACGATAAACCAATTGAGAAATGTGACTGCCAAGCCCTGTTTAAGATGCGGACACTATTCAAGGAGATATGGGGCGGGACCAAGCAATTATAGGCTGTCATTGTCAGGGAACTCTACAATCAGTCTGTACTGAGGTGGCAAAGAAGATTGTCTCAAGCTGCTTATATATGTGCAAATTTGTTTTTCTTTTTTTAATAAATATGTGATAGGGGGCTGGACTTCATGACCTTCTGAGGTCTTTTCCATCTCTATGGTTCTATGATTCTATTCCAAATGCATTGTGGGTGGTTTTTCATTGTTGCAAAATTTGGGCACCACTGCTAGAGACTAAATTGTGTATTCAAAACAGTACCAGGTATGTCGTCATAAAGTGTACCCGTAAAGCCTTCCTTATCAAGCATTACATTTTTAAAACATTCATTTACTTGCTTGCAGTGAAATTTCTGTAGCTTAGTTCTGTCCGACTAGGATTCACAGATACTAGTACTACAAATAGGAATGTTAAAAGTTGGGAAGTGGGTAAGCCAGTTAAAAGTCAGAGGTGGCTGTCTGTCTCCCACTGTAACAAGACATAAAGAATGTACAGGCTTTATAAAACTACATTCAGGACAATGTCACTGTCTTTTTCTGTCCGGGAGCTTTTCAAAACAGTAGTGTGTGCCAAAGGACCTTGCCAATGTTGCTGGTCGCAGTGATATCTGAATATTGCTCATAGTACTTGAAGGAAGGACAGCCCATGGGTAAGGGTATCAACTTGGAACCTGGGAGATGCAGCTTCAGTTTCCTACTCCGCCACATACCTTCTGTGTGACCTTGGGCAACTCACCTAGTGCCAGATGTTTAAAAGTATTTAGGCATTGAAATCAATGGGAATGAGGCACCGAGGCACTTTGGAAAATCCCACTAAGTAGTTCTTTGAACCGTCAGACGGCTAAATACATTTAGAAATGCTGTCCTTAGTCTCTCTAAGTCTTAGCCCACCATCTGTAAAATGGTACAACCACAGAGGTACCATGAGGATGAATACATTGAAGACTGTGCTGTGCTCAGATTCTGTCATGAGACAGACCATATAATATAATTAAGGAAGAGAGAGTTTTACCTGCTGGGTTTGTTCACAGGCCAGGCCTTGTGTTAAACAGCATTTCTGGCTCATCATATGTGCTCCCTTAGGCAAGGTGTGAAGTTGTGCACAATTAGCTAGCTCTCTCCTAAAGCTGCATGTGGTCGTACTGTGGGTGAGCGCTGGAGACCAGGCCTTGAAAATAAATACCTACTTCACTGTCATGAACCAAAGAAAGATACATTGAGACATTGGTTTATTTTGTATTTCTCTGTTTAGGAGGGCCTAAATTTGAGGGCCAAAGTTAGCATCAGCAGACACTACAAATGCTTCCCTGTGAAAGAATTTCTACCAATGTTCCCTCTAACTTTTTCTATCCGTGTGTGGAATAAATTTTATGTACACCAAAGCATGGGTGGATGTGCACCACCAGCAGACACACATGGCTGCAGCATGGGCGCTTTGCTGATCAGCTAGGTGGCACCTAAATCTCTTCTGGATGGCCGCCCGAGTGCTCTGCTTCCAGGGAACACTGGTTTCTACAGTGCAGTGTGGAGCTGAGATTAACCACACCGGGTGTAGGAAGATGATGGTTACTAGTGGGATAGAACAATGAGAATCTTGATGATCAGCTACTTGCAAAGGCAGCGGGTGATTCCCACAACAAAGGATGTATCAGAGAGGCCTAGTAATTGAATGAAACTCATCTGCACTGTGTGAATCTGTACTTACAGCTTTTTCTATGGTGTAGGTAACAGGTTTTTCTTTTCTCTGTGTATCTGATTGACACACAGATGTCATAATATTCTGATGGCTTGGTGACTGCCAGGAACAAGTCTCCCCGTAAATACTGAGCAGAGTCATATCAGCTGAGTGCCGAGGAGTTTAGAGAGAATGTGGCTTGACTTGGCACCTGACTTCATTGTGTTTGTGGGGGGAAAAAACAGAGTGGTGTGGTATAAGCATAGCCAAGTCGATCAGCATCAATGTCTCTCCAACACTTGGGAGTCTCACTCAGGACTTTGACAGTTAATCCCAGAGTGAAATATTGACACTCGGGGATCTAGTGCTGGTGTACCAGCTCTAGGTCTGGCGCTGCAACTCTTCCCTACGAAAGTCTATTAAAAAATCTAGACGTTCGCTTTACTCTAACTTTGAACTTGTCACTCCCTGCCGTCACACAGGTATGTTGAGATGTTCTCGATATCGCTGGATCAGTTTGTTTCGCTTGGTGTATTGCTTCCCTTCTGGTATCATTAAGTATGCCTGTTGCGTCTCCATTAACAGGTACAAAATATTTGCTTACTGAGATTACACAACTTGTCGCTTGTCTTCGGAGAAGGAAACTGAAAGAGAGGCTGGAGTTATAAGAATGGAAAGGGGAAGCTGCCTTCTTCCCAGTTTCTTGGGTCTTTGAGTTCTCTTGTGAGAATTTTGCATGACTCTTGTTCCTAGCAATAGTAAGCTGTTAAAAACCAGCATATGCTCCAGCAACCTTGAGAATGCTTCATCATAAACTAGAGCTCAGATGCGGTCCTAGTTTCTTGGGCACTGGACTAGTATAAACGAGCTTTGGGACAGAACCCTGGTGCAGAGGATCTGTGTCTGTTTCCATGGCCATGAAATGAGGTTCCCTGTGCTCCATCTCACTTGTATTATGCAGATTAATTAATTACCATTTGGAAATGTTCTATACTGATGTGGTTTTTCTGACTGCAGTTGACTACAGCAGTGTTTCTCAACCAGTGGTACGAATACCCTTAGGGGTACTTGAGAGAAGTCTGGGGTACATCAACACAACTGAAATTTGAAGAAAATTGAATTTTGTTTTAAGTTTTACAGCGCTTTATTATTTTTGTACTTTTTACACCCAAAAATTTCATCACCCGCCCAGCTATGATTAAGTTGTTTAAACAAATGTGTTGCAATGGTAGAAAAAAATTTGTGTGTCTGAAAACTGTAGGTACTGGGGGTACTTATTATTTTTTTATAGGGGCTACTTTATAAAAAAAGGTTGAGAAACACTGGACTACAGCATTAGCTACGTTAATTAGTTAACCATTCATGGGAAGTTATGTATTTGATGCAATTTAGCAACAACTATGATGTCTGCACTATGTCCTATTCTATCTTCATTATGCTCTGAGGCGGTATGCATGTCAGTAATAATTATCCTTTGGTTAATGCAGTCTTCTTGGAAACTCACTGTGATAAGTCTCGTGATGAAACCACACTTCACAGAAAACGTTTTCCTATTGAAAACAAGCAACCTTGCGTTCACATGGTTTTGGGTGGTTCTTGTACTCCTTGTGTAGGCATTCAGACTCCTTATAGTGAATCACAAGCTAAATATGAGTCAACAGTGTAACGCTGTTGCAGAAAACAGCAAACATTATTCTAGGATATATTAGCAGGAATGTTGTAAACAAGACACTAGAAGTAATTCTTCCCCTCTGCTCCAAACTGAATACACCTCAGCTGGAGTAGTGTGTCCAGTTCTGGGCGCCCCATTTCAGGAAGGATGTGGACAAGTTTGGAGAAGGTCCAGAGAAGAGGAACAAAACTGATTAAAGGGCTAGGGAACATGACCTATGAGGGAAGATTTAAAAAAACTGGATTTGTTTAGTCTGGAGAACAGAAGACTGAGGGGACCACAATGTCAATTTTCAAGTACATAAAAGATTTTTATGAGGAGGAAAACAGGGGAAAAAAATCTCCTTAGTCTTGAGGGTAGGACAAGAAGCTATGGGTTTAAATTGTAGCAAGGGTGGCTTTGGTTGGACATTAAGAAAAAACTTCCTAAGCACTTAGAACAAATTGCCTGAGGCAGTTGTGGGATCTTCATCATTGGAGGCTTTTAAGAACAGGTTAGAAAAACACCTGAGAGGGATGGTCTAGATCAGGGCTACTCAACATGTGGCCCGCAGGCCGCATGCAGCCCATAGCCCATTTGTTTGCAGCCCACAGTGCAATTTGGATTTACGTGAGGCTCAACACGCGTCGTCAAACTAATGGTCTTCTGTTGATAGGCATTTTAGTAGTTAAATTCCTTGACTGTCATTGCTCGTTAAAAGTGCTGTCCTATGGGTGGAAATCTGGTAAATATTACCTTCTATTAATATCAGCAGAACTGACTTAAATGGGGCCTGCGTGTTGTGTAGTCTTGCCTTAATCTTTGTATTCATGCCCGTGAGTGTGAAAGAAGCTATTTGCATATATTTGCATATATATTTGCATGTATATGCAATCACACTTAAGTTGCGGCCCTCGGTATGTGCTGTGAGTATCATTGTGGCCCCTGGGGCTTCCAAAGTTGAGTAGCCCTGGGCTAGATTGGTGCTTAGTCCTGCCTTGTATGCAGGGGACTGCACTAGGTATTTCAATAGCCAGTCCATGAGATCTCCACAACACATGTTAGGAAGGCAGCAAGCCAGGCCCTGGTATCAAAAAGGTTGAGAAACAATAGTCTCGCTGACCTATTAAGGTCCCTTCCAGTTGCGTGTCTGTGATTGTATGGCAGGGAAAGCCTTGTCCCCAACAACAGACAAGAGTCTTTAAGAAAAGGATTTGGATATAGTTGTTACCCTATAACCGAGTAGTTGTGAAGCTGTCACAGCTCAGTAAAAGTCTGCCTGTGTTGCCTTGTATGCAATTATTGGAAAGGGGCCTGGAATGAATGATATATAAGGACTCTTCAAGCCCTCCCATTTAAAAATTCATGTTAGTTCATTAAGGGCCTGCTCTTGTGCCCATTGGAAAGATTACTGTTAATTTTCGTGGCAGTCAGATCCAATTATTAGACCAGGGCTACTCAGCTTTGGAAGCCCCGGGGGCCACAATGATACTCACAGCACATGCTGAGGGCTGCAACTTAAGTGTGGTTGCATATACATGCAAATATATATGCAAATAGCTTCTTTCACACTGAGGGGTATGAATACAAAGATTAAGGCAAGACTACAAATACATAGGCCTCATTTAAGTCCGTTCTGCTGATTAGGGTTGCCAGGTGTCCGGTATTCACCCGCACAGTCCGGAATTTTCGCCTCCTGTCTGGTAAAAACATTCAGAGAATACCGGATACCTCAGATGTCCGGTATTTTCTGATTTTTTTTTTTTTTCCCCAACCAGGAGGCGAAAATGCCAGGCACCTGGCAACCCTACAAACACTCAGCGCCTGGCCTTCCCCCTCCCCGAGATCCCCGGTCCCCAACACCCCCAGCCCCCAGCCCCGACCTCAGCCCCCATGCTTACCTGGTTCTGCAAGGCTGCTGGCACAAAATGGCTGCTGGCATGGTCTTAGTGCTCAACCGCTCCCCTGTTCCTATCCCTGCACCCACTCTTAAAAGGGACATGCTGTTTTAATTTTAATGCTGTTTTGTTTCATTTTATTTTATTTTATTTTTGCTTAATAAGTCTTGGAGTCCTTTCTTTTTGCTCAACAACTTTGTTCCTCCCCACTTTTTTTTCCTTCAACAGAATTTTTTCCCGTGGGTTTTTTTTGGCGGGGAGCGGGGGTCGGTATTTTTGTTTCAACCATCTGGCAACCCTACTGCTGGTATTAATAAAAAGCAATATTTACCTGATTTCCACCCATATGACAGCACTTTTAATGAGCAATGACAGTCCAGGAATTTAACTACTAAAACGCATCTCAACAGAAGACCATTATATTGACTTCTTTTTTGTTTTGGCTCCCACCCGGGGGTTGAGCCCCGCATAAATCCAAACTGCACCGCAGGCCGCAAACAAACGGCCCACGGGCTGCATGTGGCCCACAGGCCTCATGTTGAGTAGCCCTGTATTAGACAGTAATTTAAATATGAAACAGCCCCCAAATTGTATGATCAGTGACTGATCATTTGCTACAGGTTGAACTTCTCTAGTCTGGCACCCTCTGGTCCGGTAACATCCGTTTTCCAGCATGATTTTAGTTAGCTGAATGTCTACTTACCATGGGTGTGGCCAAGTTTGCTGCGGTCCCATAAAATTTTGTTTACAGCCACCTGTCCTGGCTCTTAGTGGTCTGTGCTGTTATTTAGCTCTAATTTATCTCTAAATGTCTTCTCAGAGCCAGGTTAGCAGTGGAAGTGTTGGTAATGCTGCTAGACAATATTGACTTCCTGTGGTCTGGCAAATTCTCTGGTTCAGCCCCAGTCAGGTCCTGAGGGTGCCAGACAAGAGAGGTTCAATCTGTACTAGATTTTAAGCATGAAGCAAAGTGAATATTCGAATGGGCCTCAGATTGTGAATTTGACCAATGGCCTTTTTCTAAGGGCTATTTTATAAGGCCATGAATGGAAAAGAAATGCAAAAGATGAGGTGTAATCAATGCAGGGGATAAGGATGTTAACTGGTCAGCATAACAGTGAGCATGAGGCTTACTGGCCTGTGTACTGATTCTTGGCAGCGAGCTCCGGTGACGGCCAGGCATCCCGGGTGGGAGCAGCCCTGGCTGAGGATGGGCCTCATGGTTGAGGAACCCTCTGGTCGCAGCAGTGGCAGGACCAGGAGATGGGCAAGTGGCACTAGCTGAGTCAAACTGATGAACTGGTTACATGTTGTCGGGTAACTGGTTAACCATTTTAACATCCCTGAGAGACTCTTCATGCTCTGTGTGTGTGTGTGGGGCAGCGGGGGGGCAAGGGGGGGTTAACTTGAGCATATGCTTGAACTTTGCTTTTTTCCTCCGTGTTTATAGTATTGTGAGGTGTTCAACCACAATGTCCTTGGCTGTTAATCCGAGTTCAACCATGTTCCCTGGCATCACCCTTCCCGCGAAGCCATTCCCAGTGTCTAGAATAGTATCACAATGTTCTTGTTTAAAAACTCAATTACAATGTCATAAGTGAGTGTCTAGATGTTCGGTTATTAGCTGTCCTAGGCTACAGCCTCTCTTGCCCGCGGACTGCTGAGGCCCTTACGTGTGGGATGTGCGCCCCTAGAATTGTATGGGGGATGCTCATCAGTGTTACTAGTGTAATGATTTGAGTATTGCATGTCCTTGTTACCTACTTAAAAACCCCAAACAACAACAACAAAACCACCATGAGAGGCAACTAGGTGTTTTTCTTTTAAGACTGCACTATTTGGCAGAGTCAAATGTTCCTGGACTCAAAATACACTAGATCCTCCCCCATTTAAAAGCACTCCCTTTTGCGCAGGAAGAACCAAGGGAAAGGGACAATGAAAGAATTTAGTGGTGCTATGTAAATGAGCCCTGCACAAAATAGGGGTGTCAGCGACTAGTTGACTACCCGATAAGTATTTAAGAAGCAGAGATGCAGTGTCTGGGACCAGGCGGAGCCGGGACAGCTGGTTCCTGGCTCGCGCCTGGTTCCTTCCCCCCCACCCCTGCCTTCTGTGCCTTTGCCTTGTAAGTGTATTAAGAGCCTAGTGGCTCTTAATACATTTAAAAGGCAGAGCCACAGCGGGATTAGCTCCCAGCCCCAGCCCCAGGAGCTAACCCCACTGTGTCTCTGCAGTTTCCCCCCCCTAATTAACTAATCAAGTAGTCGATGGAAATCCGTCGACTACTTGATTAGCTGATTCAACACAATTTAAAATCCCTAGTACAAAATCATGTTTAAAATGCACGTTAAGCACTTATCAGATCTTTAGTATGGTGGGGGGGAACCTATTATTAATAATATTTTAATGTTCATTTTATATCAGCTGTGAGGCATAAGGTGAAATTTTCAAAACACCCAGGTCCCATTTCAAAATGTCACTTGGGCACTTGAATCTAAGACTCTTTGAAAACCAGTGGGAGTTTGGCTCCGATGTGCCTTTCCCTTTTGAAAATTGGACTTACTCCTAAATCACTTAGGTTTGTGAACATTTTCCTGCTGGCTTGCGGGTACCTCCCAACCCGCAACATGCAATGCAGTGAATGATGAAGACCCAGAATGAGGGAGAGACACACAATCGTTGATGAAAGAAGCTGCAAAAATGATCTTTCCGCAGCCTGTGCTAGGAATAACTTTAAGGGCACGTCTGAACTACAAAGATTTTTCGAAAGAGGATATGTAAATTCTGCAGGAATTGGCATATCTTCTTCTGATTGTATTTTCGAAAGAGGCTCTTTCGAAAATGAAAGTAGTCTGGATGTGGGTTTTTTTCTGAAAAAAAACCCTTTTTTGAAAAAAAAGGCCTTCCTAAAAAAAGGAGGTTTACGCAGTTTTTTTGCGAAAAAGAGGTTTTTTTTCCAAAAACCCTCATCCAGACTACTTTCATTTTGAAAGATCCTCTTTCGAAAATGCGATCGAAGAAGATATGCAAATTCCCACGGAATTTGCATATCCTCTTTCAAAAAATCTTTGTAGTTTATACGTGCCCTAAGTGTCTGGGAAGCTTTATTTCAGATTTTTAAATAATAATGCTTTAAACCTATATTATTTGTACAGTGTCCCTTCAATGAGACTCTGATTGAGGCCTCTAGGTATCACTATTATCATATACAATAATAAAGGCAAAGGCATTTCTTGGCCCGCCCGACCTCCTTGAGAACCTCAAGGGACATCACAAGTATGTCTTTCACGTCTCTGAGCGGGAAGGAAGTACTGCTGTCCTTTGCAGATGCGCAGACCCAGGCCCGAAGAGACACTGACTTGCCTCTCAGAACAACTCTGTGGTAGAGACAAGAAGAAAACCGAGTTGTCTCCCCAGCTCCTGCGCGTTCTCCACCAGAATATCCTCTTGCTTTGTGCATCTGTCTGTCCCAGTGTGTGAGAGAGGGGCAACTCGTCTGTTTCCTGTTGTACCAGACATCTGTGGTTCCAATGCTAATCTCTTTCCAATCATAAAATCTTAGAACTGGAAGGGACCTCGAGAGCTCATTGAGTCTAGTCCCCTGCCTTCGCAGCAGGACCAAGCACCGTCGATCTCCTTTCGTATTCCTAGTTCTTCCCGTTTCATTAGCGGCAATAAATGTACTCAGTGGTTCTTGGCTTGTGCAGTGAGAGATTCAGGTCTGGTTGAAAGATGTTGCTAGAAAACCCAAACGGGCAACAGAACTATTCCCAAGAGTGTCAAAACCAGCACCTGCAAACACATCCGTGCAGTGTGTGTTATTCCAAAGACAAAGCGGGCTTGAAATGGAAATTGACTCCGCTAAAAATGAGAGGTTGCGGCCAGTGGCGGACAAAGGCATGTGTTTTGAGGGGCTGTCGTTGCTGTGCTTGAGGAGAGAGAATGTTTCACTTCCCAGTATCATATGACAGCTGCCATCACACAGGCTGACTATGAAGTGCACATTTTCAGCCTGGCTTGTATTGAATACTAGTAAGACTGTAGTGTACGGAACAAGAACAGAATACTGAGCCTACCAGCAGGGTGTCTCCAAGTGGACCAGTGTAATCATGTGCTGTTCTGCTTTCAAAGGAAATTGCAGTGCGTGCATTTGACTTGCTCATAATAGTGATGCATTGTTTAGCCTAATAACTAAGCAGCACTGCTAATCCTTCTGTTCTCCTGTCATCCCAGAGATGAACTAATCACCTGCCCCATCACCTTGTCAAACTGACAGACTGAGCACACTGTAATTTTTTTTAAACTAGAGAAACAATATTTCCCTCCCTTTTTTGACCGTTTCATTTATACACTGTTGTCGTATCATGTGCGATTTTGCATGCATGTGCAAAAATGTGTGGGTAATATAAAGTTAAGAGCATGGTCTGAAACGGTCAATTTTTTCAATATGTGCAAAGTCTTTCTTCAATCACAGCAGCTTCTAATAGCCACGTACAAAATGAAACAGGTAGCTATTTTCTTGTAACTGTGTCTCCCCTCGCCCCTCCATAAAATGTGCTCTTGTAGTAACATTTCTGTGGTGCTCGGTGTTGGAACTGGGCTCCTCTCAAATATTAGTGGATTTTACCTCTCAGCACCCTCTGAAGCAGAGAAGAATTATTGTCACTGTTAGGTATACGTGGAACTTAGAAGCCCAGGGAGAGTAAATGACTTGTCCAAGGGCCCACGGTGAGCCTGGCAGAATGAGGAATGGAACCAGGATGGTCTGAGGTCTAGTCCGTTGCCTGGTCCCCAAGGATCCATGTTGTAGGTACAGTAGCTCCTTACTGAAGGGTTCTTTGTGAGAGAGGCCATTGAAAGAGCACTCAAGCTTTTGCTGTGCGGGAAAGGCTCCACATGTATGTGAATGGAGTTCGCAAAAAAAAAAAAAAAAAGCCTGAGGAGAAGCTGAATTTGTGATGTCATGAAGCCATTGACCTTGTGGGGGGGGGGAGGGGGTGAACTTGAGCATATGTTTGAACTTCGCTTTTTTCCTCCCTGTTTACAATATTGTGAGGTGTTCAACCACAATGTCCTTGGCTGTTAATCCAAGTTCAACAATGTTCCCTGGCATCACCCTTTCCCGCGAAGCCATTCCCAGTGATTAGAATAGTACCATAGTGTTCTTGTTTAAAAACTCGATCACAGTGTCAAAAGTGAGTGTCTAGACGTTCGGTTATTAGCTGTCCTAGGCTACAGCCTCTCTTGCCTGTGTGACTGCTGAGGCCCTTAGGCGTGGGATGTGCGCCTCTAGAATTGTATGGGGAATGCTCATCAGTGTTATTAGTGTAACGATTTGAGTATTGCATGTCCTTGTTACCTACTTAAAAAAACCTCAAACAACAACAAAACCACCACGAGAGGCAACTAGGTGTTTTTCTCTTAAGACTGCACTATTTGGCAGAGTCAAATGTTCCTGGACTCAAAATACACCAGCTCCTCCCCCATTTAAAAGCACTCCCTTTTGTGGAGGAAGAACCAAGGGAAAGGGACAATGAAAGAATTTAGTGGTGCTACGTAACTGAGCCCTGCACAAAATAAGGGCGTCATGGACTAGTCCAGGGGTGGCCAACCTGTGGCTCTAGAGCCACCTGTGGCTCTTCTGAAGTTAATATGTGGCTCCTTGCTCAGGCCCTGACTCCAGGGTTGCAGCGACAGGTACCAACTTTCCAGTGCTCAACTCCTGACTCCACCTCCTCCTCTTCCAAGCGTATTGCGCCCTCGCTCCTTCCCTCCCCCACAGAGCCTCTTGAGGGCCATGAAATAGCTGACTTCAGTGGGCAGGAGGCGCGGGGAAGGAAGAGGAGACACTGATCGGTGGGGCTGCTGGTGGGCAACATATACTGGAGACGGGAGAGGAGGCATCTGATGGGGACTGCTCACAAATCACTGTAGCTCTTTGGCAATGTACATTGGTAAACCGTGGCTCCTTCTCAGACTCAGGTTGGCCACACCTGGACTAGTCAACTACCCGATAAGCACTTAAAAAGCAGAGACGTAGTGTCCGGGACCAGGCGTGAGCCAGGACAGCTGATTCCTGGCTCACACCTGGTCTCTCCTCCCCTCTGTGCCTCTGCCTTACTAATGTTTACTCTTTCATTAGTTGATATGGATTTAGGCTAGGTGTACCCTATAGACTCCCGCTGGCATTGCTGTGTTGGTATGATCTGTGGAACAGTATGATCTCTGGCTTCCATTCTTGCCCCATGCTGCTCCTCATTCATGATCCTTCTGCCTGGGCAGGAATGTTGTCTTCTGGCTAGAAGTGTGGGTCTCAATCAGTTGCAATAGGGAATTAAAATAGCAATTCTGTTCCAAGGCTTTATTACTTGACTCACCATCCTAGCTTGGGACATGTGTATTCAATATGTGACTATCACTGAGTCACCTTTTCTAATTGCATCAGAAGGCAAGGTGTGTGTCAGGGGTTCTCAAACTTTGTGATACTGTGACTCCCCCCCCCTAAGTTGTTCGTGACCTCCCTCTAAGTTGCTTGCGACTCCCCGGGGGGTCGGGACCCACAGTTTGAGAAATGCGGGTGTGTGTTGACCATAGTATTTCCAAATAACACACGAAAATTGTATGGGCCTGTTCCAACACCAAGTTGTGTCCAGAGCTGACGAGCCTACTACTGCTGCCAGCTAATGGAGTTACTCCTTTAACTCAAATGGTAGAGGCCTGTGCTTCGGCGCTGAAGCAAATTAAACCATGGAGCTCAGGTTCATTCCAAAGTGGTATTTGAACTCCTGTGTACCTCAGATGGCCAGTGTAGCATCCAGACTATGTATTTCGTGCCCTGACTTTCATAAAAGGCAAAGAAGTGAAACTTACATCATCCTAGAAAATAGGTAACAGGGTTAGGGTTTTCATTGGAAAGTTTCACATCTTCTCGTCGAGTTTTATATGAATATTTCTGTTTTACTTCTGAAACATTTAAATGTACTGTTTTAGACCCTATCGAGCTACCAGATAATATTAGGCTCTGGACCCCTGGGTTAAATCAGTTAATTATAATTTTGGCACAGATCAGAAGCAGGGTTCCAACTCAAAATAGCAGGGGGAATTGCAGGCTAGAGAGCTGTCACACCAAGAAGTTCTACTTGTGTGGCTGCTCCTATTGAAATGTTACCAGTTTCACGTCAGCAGGCCATAGCTGGAAGGTTATGCTAACTGCAACAGAAGACTCTTCTCTTGTTTGCCACTCCTGCTTCTGTCGAGGGTAATGTCAGAGGGAAAAAAACAAAAACCCAGCCATCAAGTCCCTAAGTACCTGATCCTGAGCACCCTGAAGTCAGTGGGGGTCTTTCCATTGATTGCCATGGGATGTAGAGTAGGCTGTAAGTGTCAATTTAGGTGGAATGGTTTGCTCACTCATATTGGGCTTTGGTACACTTATCATTTTCTGGGAGAAAATGTTTTTGCTGAGAGCTGCAATATGCTGGTCCTTGAAATGGGTTTACATGGTGCTTGTTAGCACTGTTCCCAACAAGCCCTTCAGCTGGCTCCAGAATGATTGGAAAACTTTGTACATTGAGGGGCGGGTTAGGAAGATACTGATAATCTGCTTAATGGCACAAAAGTTCGTTGTTGTCTTGATGGGTCCTCCGATGTGGTGTGTGACTCTCTTCATGGCTGTGGGGTTGACTGTCTGTTCTCAGGCTCTGTCTTCACTTGAAAGGCTAGAGAGGCATAGCTGCAGCTGCACGACCGTAGCACGTCCACGTAGGCACTTGCTGTAGCAATGGGAAGAGTTCTCCCATCCCGGTAGTTGATCCTTTCCCCCAGAGGCAGCGACTGTCTATGTTGGGCGTTAGATTAGCTTAACTGTTGCTTGGGGTGTGTGGATTTTTCATATCCCTGATCAACATAGCTGAGTTGACCTCATTTTTCATGGTAGAGGAGCCCTTAGTGTGTATCCATGCTGCAACTAGGCCATATTTTCAGAGCACAGCTACCCACTGGTCTCCGAGTAAGAGTGGTCTGGAAACACAGGGAGGCTTCTGGATTTGTCTAGGCCAGATAAAAATGCTAATAAAACTGGAGCAGATGAGTGCCTTTGACTGCCTGTCCCAGTTAGAAATCTCTGTTTAACACTCTGCTTCTCAGAACCCAGGTTAGTGATCCCCAAAGACATTTTGGTT
The DNA here is from genome assembly GCA_019425775.1 of Rafetus swinhoei. NCBI lineage: Eukaryota > Metazoa > Chordata > Testudines > Trionychidae > Rafetus > Rafetus swinhoei. The sequence goes on along the minus strand of CM033445.1, from coordinate 19,707,293 downwards.
TTAGTCATCACCTTGAGCTAGTGGGCAGAACCTATTGCTCAATAATAGAGTCCACGGGGCTTCAGATCTTCTCAAAAGGTGAAAGACAAATGTCCTGCTCCCATTTGCTGCCAAAGGAGGTAGGGATGGAGAGGGTGCTTGGAGGAGAGGATGCCGCCAACCTTAGATCTACTAAAAAACTTCAGGCAACTGGACGGCAAAAGGGAGGGAGCTCTCTCTTAATTTTAAATCCATTGTTGGGTTTAGTTGAGGAAGTTGATCAGTTGGTGGCCAAATGTGAACATGGAGATGTCGATTGTTGGAAATTACCTTTGGGTTTGACCAGGAAAGGCCCTAGTTTGAGAGCACTGGAACAGCAAATCAAAGCCGCATGCTGTGATGATTTCCTTATTTTGTTTATAATTTAGGAGGCACATTCAGGCCTTCTGTCAAGGCCGAAGAATCGTGTGTTGATAGTATTGCAGTGGGCACAGAAACAAGCTGATTTGCGTGATTTGAATAAGGGCAGTTCAAGGAGGAGGATTAAAGGAACCTGGCTTGGTGTCAGATGATTTTGCTTGACCATGATGAGACGAGGCCTTTGTTAAAACAGGAAGAATTTTGGTCCCATTGAAACCATTAGGAATTTTGCCATTGACTTCATCAGGAAAGATGAGATTGGCCTGATCTCATCCATATATTATTTCTCTTGCATGTAGCACACTGAGTCAAGTTAGTTACGGCTTCCTCTTCAGGCAGGCGTAGTAGTTTGCCTGGGTCCTGACTGCCAGTCATCTATTTCCAGAAGTACAAAAACGGAGATTAAAGGTGCGCCGCTGTATTGAAGAACCATAGCAATTATAACTTGTTCCTGGCAGCATTATTAAGTGAAATGGAGAGTTTGTTTTTACAGAGATCCACAGAAATGTGTTTTGGCTCCACTTTGCTCATCTTGGCAACGCTCAGCTCTGAACCTTGGTATTCTATCACATTTCTGATAAAAGGAAACACGTTTGTGACTTGGGGCCAGATTTGTAAAAGGTGTTTAGGCACCTAGTGAAATTTCAAAAGCCTCCGAGTACCTAAAGTCCACTGAAATTAATGGCTATTAGGTACCCAGGTGCTTTTGAAAATCCTACTGGGCACCTAAATACCTTCTACAAATCTGGTCTTTAGCAGATGTTTAATATACTGCTAAAAATTAATTTTAGGCCAAAAGAAGAATTATGCCTTCCTTCTTCCATGCATACATAAACATACAGGGGAAATCAGTGCTGAAGCTGTTTTGTAGGTCTGAAATAACTCTACACAGGTGGGTTTCAGTATTTTTACCCGAAGGTTCATATAACAAGGTGGTCTGTCCCGCACTGTGAAGTTTAAATCTGTGGAGCAATATGGAATGGATTATTCCAATTTCTTTGCAAGGGCGGGACAAGGAATGCTGTCCCTATGATGCAATGGAGAGAAGTAGTTTGCCCCGTTTGTTGTCTCTTCTTCTAAATAATTCTTGAGAAACTAGCACATCTTGTGAATACATTTTGAAATCTCCAAGACCAAAAGAGAACACCTCCTTGTGTGTGTTTGGGTTCCCCCCACCCCTAGAAATTTCCTGTCCTTCCAGTTATGAAGTTTGCCAAGAACTCTGCCATTCTTGATTTGACCATTTATTTTACTTAAAATGTCTTTGTTGTGCGCGTGCTCTCTCTCATATTAAAGCAGTTTGTTAATAGACCAGACCATAGCAGACCTCCTGAAAATATTTTTTTCCTCCTTGGATAGGAGAAGCAACTGACAAGTACTTATCAGAGTCTATTCTGCTTTGGATAGTACCTCTGGGTACCTATCAGAAGTCCATTCTTCTCTGGGACTGGGGCTTAGGGATTTTATTACTAGTCGCAGCAGTGTTTTAAACAGAAGGGTTCACTTAGCTGGCAAATATTCAGTTGCAGTTTGATTGGCTGAAAGTTTTTCTGTACTGACAGTGTATCAGTCTGATGCGCAAGACACTAAATAAGAGACAGGACTCATTTCAATGCATCTTGAACCATTTTGTATGCCAAGAGGTGGGCAAAAACTGGGCCCGGGGGGCTGGATCTGGCTGCCAACCGTTTCTTTCTGGCCTGCCCAGCTGGTGAGCAGAGGTGCAGACTTACAGCTGGCAGCATGAGTTCAGCTGGCCCTCCCACTTAATCCGTCCTGCAGCCGAGCTGCTCCCAGGATTCTCCTGCTAGCTGTGCAGTGGGGAAGGAGAGGGGAGCGCTGAAGTCAGGGTGACCCCTTACCCCTGGACCCATCTCTGCAGAGCAGGGGGTGGGGCGAGGGAGACACACAGTGGAGCTGCTCCAGTCTGAAGCATGGATGGTGAGTGACGTGGGGGAGAGTCTGTCTTAAGAGGCAAGAGTTCAGTGTTCGTGCGCTCGTTCACTGGCGCACTCTCTCTCTTTCTCTCTCTCTCACACACTCACTTTTCTGCATAGTGGGGAAGGGGGAAGTCGACAGAGCAGGACAACTTTCCCTCACTTGGCTCCTCTCAAACTTACCCAGCAGCAGCCAGCACACACACTGTGTCACTGTCACACGTACTCAGTCTGTGTCACAAAATCTGTCCTCCACACACAGTGTCTCTCTTTCACATTCACTCTTTCTCACTCTCTGTGGCTCCCAGCCCCACCCCTTCTGCCTGAAGCCCTGCCCCTTTTAGGGACAGAGCCTGCCCCGATCATGTACCAAAATTCATGAAGCATCCCCTCTGCAAAAGTTATTGTCCACTCCTGTCATATGCTCTCTAATGTCCTGGCAAAATTGGGTTATGTGTCAATATGGCTTTTTATATTTTCTTTATGGAGAAGGGGGTTCTTTGTGGACCATACCTCCTTTATCCTGTCTCTGAAGCTTTTTGTTCTCAGAGCTAAACCCAAAGACTGATGCTTCAGAGAGAGAAATGCGACATGGTTTGAAGAGTAAGGGTAAAGGGATAAGCAGCTGTTCCTGGGATTCTACAGCTCATTTGGGACAGCTAGCAAGTGATAGGGCTTAAGAAATGCTTCACTTGGATTGTAAGCTTTTTGAGGCAGGGACTTCTGTGATGGTAGATGTCCAGAGTACAAGCACTGCGTTTATTAATGCACATAACAAATAACAATCATCCAGTGGGCAGGACAAATGTTGGAGGCTCACCAGAAGTTATGGGTTTGATGCAGGAATTTCTTGGCGCTCTGGGTTCATGCAGGAGATGATTACGATGGTCCCCTCTGGCCTTCACATATCTGTGTAGCCAAAACTCACTCACTCTTTGTCCAAGATGAGCCGTGGGCAACCCGAGGCTTGCGAGCTGCACGTGGCTCTTCTCCTCCCCCACACTCCGGGTGTGGCTCACGAAGCCCCCTCCTCCCCGTGGCTCGTAAGCTGCCCCTGCGCCCCCCAAAACAGTCCTCTCCTCCCGGCTCCCTGTGCTGACCTGGGCAGGGGAGCTGTCTGGCGTGGCCATGAAAGATGTAGAATTAAAGATGGCGTTGGGTGTCAGGAGCCTGCTGTGGCCAAAAAGCCTCAAAACACGTTTAAATGCATTTTCTTAAAGGGGCAGAGCTTTTTTTCCCCTTTTTTCAACCAAACGCAATCAGGGGGCTCCTTTGGGCAAAATGATCTCTCCTCCCTGACTTTTAATTTTTACTAGGAACAGCAGAAATGAACTTCCTACAGAGAGATGCTTCGCATCAAAACCAAGAGATGGCTCACACTGGCATGTGGTACTGAACTATGATTTCCATCACAGAGCACTTGGACATGTGGGCCGTGTTGCTTATGGAAGTTGCTTGAATTCAGATTTTCTAGGGCATAATGTCCTTTGCTGATTTTTTTTTTTTTTTTTTTTTTTTTTTTTAAGCCATGTTTGGGAGATCAAAGATGAGGTATGTGCGTGAAGAACATAGGAGAATCCAGCAGAGCAGGTGTAGAAATTTTTATTTAATGGGAGCAGGCACTGGCCTTCTGGGAGACATGATGCCCTCTGGCAGCATTGTCCAGTGAGCACAGGTTTGAGAACTAGGAACTCTCTCAAGTTCTAATGATAGTGCTGTCACTGATGTGTTCTATGTAAGCCATACCTAATTCATGGCCATGAAAAATGTGTCATGGGTCATGAAATCAAGCATCCCCTGTGAAAACTGGCTGTTGTAACTGGGCAACACAGAAGTGGCTGGTGCTGGCGAGGCCCCCAGCTCTGAAGGCAATGCTGCCACCAGCAGCAGCGCAGGAATAAGGGTGACAATACTGCAGATCTCCCTTCCCCCCAATATCCTTGGGACCCTCTCAGAACCTCCACAGTTACGCTACTGTGAAATTTTAGATTTAAACTTCAGAAGCTGTGAAATTTGAGATCTGTAAAATCCCATGACTGTGAAATTTACCAAAAACTGACTTTCGATTTGATATGGCCCTAATCATAAGTTCCTTATGGCCTGATATGATGCCTGTTCCAGCAAAGCTCCCATTGATTTAAGTGATGTGTGGTGGGTTAACCCTTTCCACTCCGTTGAGCTCTCACTAGTAGAACGGGGCTAATGAAACCCCTCTGGTTTTGCCGCGGAGTTGCGAGCTTGGGTTAGTTAATGTTTGCGAAGCAGTGATGACGCATTTATGCATTACTCTTACTTCCATGGGCACTGGCCTCTGTAAAGGGGAGTGGTTGATTGCAGTCCTCAGCTCTGAAACGGGATTGTTGGCTCATCTCGTCAGAAGACAATTTTACTTGATTATAGAGGATAATGCTGGAAATTCCTCTGCTCTGGGTTGACCGCATGTCCAGATGGTGAGGTCAGTATTGCACAGACCCCACTCAATTACTTTGTATGCTGGGATAAACGCTGCTATTTAATTTTTTTTCCCAACTGACTCAGTGATCGCTCAATCCCATTGTTGTCAGTAAATATAGGGAGCGGAAAAAACAATAGCGGCACTACATTCCTATTTTAATTGGAAGTAATCAGTTAATTTCCCATCTTTTTTGTTAGCACAGACAGAAGTTGAATGGGAACACCAATCCTGTGGTTATCACTCCCAGATAATTTTCTTTTAAGAGGCTGAAAATTCAGGTTAAGTTAGGAACCTCTGCGATACCAGAATTGTATTATCTCAAGTCTGTCATAAGCCAGTAGAGCAGAATGAACAAGATTTGGTAAAGTACAAAAAAGACCATAAAATTAGCATAATCTCATCCCACCACTTGCTAACGGTTGAATTTAAAAGTGAGGTTATACTGCTATTTAGTACAGGAGGGAGCTGAAACCTATCCTGACTCATACATCATCCACAGGATCGTTAATTAAATTGCTTTTGCAGGATCATCATCCATATGCAGATTTTTCCTTCCGTGTGTGGAATCATTTTTATGTGCACTGAGTTATGTGTGAATGTGCACCACCAGTAGAAACAAAAAAACCTATCTGTGAGCACTCTGCTAATCAGCTGGGTGGCATTTGACTGTCTCCTGAGTGGCTGCACAAGCGCATAGTTTACGGGGAACACTGATCATCAAACCAGCAGGAACCTCAGAGTATGTCTATACTGCAATCAAAGGCGACTGCAACACCTGTAGACATGTAGCTTTGATCTCACTAGGTCAGGTGACAACGGCAGTGAAGTGGCTGCAGTCCAGGCAGCGGGGTGAGCTGGTTTCTCGTGGGCATTGTGACGACGTATTGGGGAGCCCCCGACCCTGCACCCTCGTCCGCAGCCAGATGTGACTCTGTCTGTCAGTAGAGTAGTAGGTTTATTGGTTCTCAGGGACACAGGCATTGGTAGCAGGATACACACTGAGAGCGGACAGCCTTATCCCCTCTGGGGGGTAGGGGTTCAAGGGCCCCTGAAGCCTCCCTGTCCTGGCTTTAGTCTGCCTTGCTCATCTTCCTTCCCCGGACTGCCCCTTCTCCCAGCCACCGGTCACTCACTCCCCCCAGGCAGCCACACCCCTTCCTTTGTTCAAACTCCTTTCCCTGGCCAGGTGTGAAGCTGCTGGGCCATTGTCTATGTGTCTTGGCTCAGGAAACCCCAATCCCCCGCTGGGCCTGACACAGACACTCCCAGAGTCTCTGCAGACCAGCATCGGGCAATAGGGGTCACACCAGTACAACAGAGCAACCAGTGAATGCAAAACCAGAGTGGATCCAGGGCCACAAGAGCGGTCAGCACCCCCACTACGTCACAGGCATACCCCTACTGGGCTGGCTGATACAGCTTGTGGTATGCTAGCTTCACTGCTGCACCTGAGCTATCTTTGATCTTGCCGGTTTGTGTCTACACCTGCAGCTGTCCCTTACGGATGTAATGTAGACATGCCCTTAGCGAGTCCAGGTGGAGTGTTAAGTGCTGGCGGTTACAGGAGATCCACGTTTTGTTTGTAAACGTCACAGATTTATTATGAAGTCATGTAAAGGTGACCTAGTATGAGCCCCACCTGCCACTTGCTTCAAGAACATTGGTTGCAGCGCCGCTGCGTCAGCCTCTGGCTGAGCCACCCTCGAGATAGTTTTGTTCTCTTTGCCGTGGCAGCCACGGTGGGGAGCAGTCGCTTTAACCTACAGATTGTGCTGCAGGGTGGTGATCGCTGTGTGCAAGCCGGAGGCACAAGGGTGTCTGAGGGGCCTAGACAACCTGCTCTGCTGCCTGCCCACCCTGAGAAATGTCCTATTGACCTTTCCAGCAGGCAGAGTTCCAGGGTGACTCGAGACAGACAGACAGACAGACACACACATTTCTAAAATATATAGTAAGAAAGACGCTGGAATAGGTATAGATCTCGCCCAGGGTGGCTGAGCAGTTATGAGTGCAGTAATTCCTCATTTAACACGTGCCCGCTTAACACGTTTTCGCGATAGCATGATTTTTTTTTTTTAAGGGAACTTTTTCAATTACACAACCGTCCCCGGAATAACACGATTTCTCCAGCTGGCCCATTGCTGACGGCTGCGCGGGGCTTCCCCCGCCTCCCTGCAAAGTGGCGGAGGGTTCGCCGCTCACGCGCCGTTCACCGGCCACCCCCCCTCGCCGGACGCAGTGCGGGTCCCAGCAGACCTGCCACAGGGCATACTCCCAACCCAATCCCCTCCCTCTCCTCCTTTCCCTTCCCCAGAGCCAAACACCTCCCCTCCCTGCTGTAACCCAGTCCCCTTTCTCCCCAACCTTATGTCCCGGTCCCAACAGACACCACTGCTTGAAAGCATAACCCCCACCTTTTCCATTATTTTCAATGGGAAAATTGACCCCGCATAACACGTTTTCACTTAACACGATCATTTTCTGAAACATATCTATAGTGTTAAATGAGGAATTACTGTATAGGCAAGGTTTCTCGTTTGGATCCTCTTGCTGATGATCTCTTATTAACGCTCCCTCTGCTCCTGGGGCTGATTTTGAAGACTAAGGCCACCCCAGCAAGGCGATAGTTCAGCTGAAACTGGGTGTGTTTAACAAGTGCTGGTGACCTCACAGGTGGGTCTGCGTATTGTAAATGGTAGGTTGCCCTCAAGACAGCATTTTACAACAGGACTGTCTGTAGAGAGCTGGATGGGAAACTCTGTTGTGGTTTAAAGTTTAACCACGCAGGTTACAATGGCTGGTTTGTTCTCCTAGGCAGGACAGGGCTGGGATTAGCAGGAAATAGGATTCAATATAGCCATGTATCATTGCCGGTTGCTCAAGCAGACAGAGAGATTTGCTAGAGGAAAAGACTTATGATGCTGTGTGTTTGTACAACAGGAAGTGATTGTGATCCGTGGGAGGATCTCAGGTTTTCTTCTTTTCTAATTGCAGTGCAACATGAGTGGAAAAATTCCTCAGAGGACTGACCCTGGAGCCTGTAGTACTTTGGCTTTTGTTAAGGTCGGGTTAAGGTACGCAACTCCAGCTACATAAAATACATAGCTGGAGTTAACTTATCTTAAACCGAGCTTGGCTTCGTCCTTGCAGAGGGAGGCCAATGGGAGCAAACACTCCCATCGGCTTCCCTTACTCCTTGCAATTGCAAGGAGCACTGGTGCCGACCAAAGCAGCCCTTAGTGTTCAATTTAGTGGGTCTTAGCTAGACCCACTAAATCAAATTCCAGCAGATTGATCTCTGGTGTGGCAGGTGAAGACATGGCCTCAGGTTTCCCTGTAAGCTGAGCTCTTGAGCAGCCACGCAGGAAAGATTCAAATGTTGCTTAGGTGATTAGCAGAGTGCCCGCAGCTGGCAGCATGTGTTTCTACTGTGGTACATCTGCACATGCTTCAGCGCATGTAATAAAATGTATTATGTACCTGGATGGAAAAAATTAAAGGGAACATTGCTCAGCATCCCCACTTCCTAGGGTTCAAAGAAGTGTTGTTGAAAGGGGACCTTTCCTCGGCAACTGCTTATTTTAGAAACCGCATCCCCCTGGGCTCTCTGAATAGTAGTTATAATAATCATCCGAGGGCACCAAGATACTTTATAAATGTTGGTTAAGTCATAGACCACCTGTTTGAGTTGGGGAGGCCATACTGTTTCCAAGGATGTCAACCCTTACTATTCAAAAATCATGAATCGGGCCCTGAAAAATTGGGAGGTTATTTTTGTAAGGAAAAGTACATTTGGGTTCTTTTTATTTGCCTTTTTGTTTGAGCTTTCAGGGTGCGTTCGGTTCATAATTTCATGCATCTCTGCAAGTGTGAGGGCCAGAGACTTTAATTTAAAAGAAAATTAAGAAAATTCAGGTTGCTATCTGACTCCAAGATTAGAGGCTTTGAGGAAGATCATCAAATACCACAATAAAATTGCAGGAGTTGGCAACAACACAGAAGAGGAGGGACCTGTTTGGGCCGACAGAACGAGCCAATAGTAATGTAATTGTTTGTATTATCATAGTACTTAGAACCCCAGTAATAGACCAGAATATTCCTATACTGAGGCACTGTACAAACACTGGTCCAATCACAAGGCATGCTGGGCCAAATTCATCCCTGGTGTAACTGCCATTGAGATCATTAATCTGAATTTGGCCTACTGCTTTCACAGAAGAGTATTCCACCCCGTCATTGGCAATGGTCACTACGCAAATATGATTTAGGGACTAGTAGTGGGAAGCTCAAGGATGCCATAGGAAAAGGGGCAGGTGAAATGACTCTGAGACCAGAAATGATGAGCATGAATAATGGAGAATGAAGGCCGATGCACACAAGCTGTGTGGGTAACCTTGTTCCGGGAGCTTTACAGCTTCTGTTTCATATCTCACATTCTGTACAAGCAGCGTCTCGATGCTTCCTTTATTTGGGACTGGCAGATTTTTGTTGGCAAGTAGCAATTTCATGCACCACCTTAAAATTCCATCAGCAATGATCTTACAAAGGAGCAAGGTAGGAAAAATGCTGCCTGAAACTTAGTTTGATGTAAGGCTGTTTACTCGGTATACTTTGATGCATGTTGACAGTTTGTGTTTTAATGGTTGTAAAGCTTTAACTTTTTGAATCCCGGTGTCTGCTGTGATAAATAATTACTGTATGATATTCCCTACAATTTCTTGCAATTGTGAGCATTTAAATTGATTTTGAAATGCTTCAACATCATTTTGCCCAACTGTGAAAATTCAAATAGATAAAACTAAAAATCAAACCTCTCTGTGATCTGTTAAAATTATTAAAAGAAATAATGTAATGCTGCCAAGATTTCCTGTATTAGAAACCACCTTCCCTCATTTTCCACCTGCTTGAGGATTGTTAGGTAGTGATTGGAGTTGACGGTGTAACTCTCAGCTTGAAACTCTTCCAGGAAGGACCTAAAACTGAGTGTTTAAAAACAAGGTTGGTAATAAAGGGAAGTGTGGAAAGGCTCCTTTAGGGTACTATCCTTTGCCCTTATTGCTAGAGCCCAGAGCTGGTCTTAGGGGCGGGTGAGCCGGGCGGTCGCCTGGGGCTGCCATTTTCAAGGGGCCGTCGACAGAGCCAGTCTTAACGGCGAGCCGCAACCGCAGTTCAACCCGGCCTCCTGAACTCCCCAAGCCATTTTTTTGCTTGACAAATTTTCCTCAGCGTGGTTTTTTTTTTTGCTTGGCTCGGGGTCGCCAATTGGTTAGGACCTGCCCTGCTACAGCCCTACAAATCCGCATATATCTGTGGGTATTCACATCCGCAGATGTGGATATAAATATCCGTGGCTCAATTTTGCGGCTACAGATGCGGATGCAGATACAACATTTGTATTTGCGCAGGGTTTACGTGTCATATATGAAATTGCTATCATTGTTAAATTAGATTTTTTTTTTTTTAGCCCCAAGAAGTATAAGACCTATGTTTCTGCTGTGTTGGCCAGAGATTGAATGGATAAATACGACTTCACACTGTGGTCTGTGGAAGGTTCATACCACTTCACTTTGCTGTGGTCACTTCTGTGAAATACCTGTTTGTGAGAGCCCTCAAGCTTGGCTTCAGAGAGAAATTTTCAGTGCAGTGGGCACGGCAATTCGGAGTTCGGCTTCTGTAACTGCTAGTGCCAAATGCGGGATAGCGTCCTCACCTTCGTGACTGCTGTAAGGTTCCAGCCAGCCTGCTGAGCGATACATGGGCATACCCGGCCGTCCTACCACATTATCCCGAACCCTGTCTGAATATTGCATTTTCTCCTTGGTCTCTCAGTTCCTCAGACTGTCTTCACAGGCTATGCGGGATCCTTGTAGGGATGTAAAATCCCAGTTAAAAAGTTAACCCGTTAAAACGGAATGTTAAATGTTCCATTTGACTGGTTCACCAGGATCTCGCCGCATGGTGCGGTGGGCCCAGTCGGGCTGAAGCAGCCCACCTGGGCCCGCCACACAGCAGGCTGCCCTGGCCAGGCTGGGCTCGCCACACCATGCCACATCGGGGGCCGCTCCAGCTTGGCAAGGCCCACTGCACTGTGTCATGGGCAGGGAGCTGCTCCAGCCCAGCCGGGCCCACCAGTTAACTGCTTACCCGGTAAGCCACTTTACTGGGTAACTGGTTAATCGGTTTAACAACATCCCTAGATCCTTGTGGGTTTCACACTTGCATTTCCAGCAAACCTATACTGCTTCCCTGGGGGATTCACTCTCTCCTTATTGTCTTGTTCTCTTTTCCCATTATTGCTCCGCAGAAACCCTGTACCTGACTTGTCCTACTCAAGAAGCCATGTACCTTCCATCTCTGTGGTACAGTGACCTGTCCTCAGTCACGGTCTCTTTGGAGACCTCAGGCTGCTACCTCTTTACGTTACAGTAGGGAATCCCGCGCTTGTTTAAGCTCCAGCTATTGGCAGGAAAAATGTGTGGAGTAGGGCACGGGGATAAGAGAGTACAGCTGGAAAAGTCAGAATAGTTTAGTTCAGTATTTGGAATTGGCTGGTACTTAGGTCAGCAACATGAAAAGGCAATGAAAGAAAATACTGCAAGGTAGAAGGGGACTGGGAGCTTAGCCACAGATGTCTGGCACTAGCCCGTGATAGTTCCCAGGTGTCTGACTTGCTGCCACAGTGGTGGTTGTGTAGACCTACCTGTGGCACATAACATGGACCACTACACTGAGATGCAGCAGGCAGGGTGGCGGTAGGTTGGTTGGTTAGGTTATTTGTTTTGCGGTTGCTTTGCTTGTCCCTTCAGCAACTCTCAGAACACTTTTATGGGAACATGAACTGTTATGGGTGTTCAATTAAAGTGGGCTTGGACCAGGGCATCGGACTTTTTCATTCCCTTCCGTTGCATGTGGGCACTGTTTTGGCACCTGATCCAATTGTCACGATATGGGCCCAGCATCAGCAAGTTTGCCTCTTACTCTTATTGACAGGTGGTTGTGAGCAGGAGCAAGAAGGGAGGCTAATTGAAAATCTGAACCTAATGTTGTGTTTAGCTCTTAAAGACTCTCCATATTTCCTGGGGGCTCTTCAGTTTCTTCTTCAGAGTGCCTTTAAATTTTTAAACACATTATGAGCCTAAGTGCATGTAATCAAAACCTTCCCCCTCCCCATGTCCTACTGCATGAACTTTCTGTCAACTGTTTGAGATTGCAGCCTTAGATACCAGATACTCTCCTTTTTATAATTGTCACTTTTATAAATAGCATTTATTTATACAGTATACAGATGTCAAGGCATGGACCCGCACTGAAAAGATCTCACAGAGCAATGAAACCCGTCTTAAAACTTCAATCTTGTGCTGATTAGAATCTGTAGCAGATGAGACTTTGTTAGGTTGTATTTGGCAGGTTTGGGGAGTCGCGAAGGATGAGATGAATTCGGGGAAATATTCTCTTAAAACCATTTGGAATTTTTACTTGGTTAGATCATCAGGACACTTTGGAAGGGGAGGGAAGGATGAAAGAGCAATGCTTCCCTGTAACGTGATCTAGGATTTAAGCTGAGGTATATGCAAAGCAATTTAAAGAACATCCTCACAGTAACAATTCCCCGTTCTCCCTGGTAAGTCCAACAGTCTGTTTTGTAGACCTGTGTAGAGTTGCTGATGTGTGACTAGTGAGTTATGGTGCACTTATTTTTTGCAATTAACTCTGCAGGTGTATGAGTGTGCCCGCAGGCCACAAGTTGCAGGATGAGGGCCTTCGTGCCAGTTTGAAAAGCAGCCTCTGTTCTTGTGTGGTTCTAAAGTGTACATGGCAGCTCCTCCGCTAGCACAAGAAATCTGCAGCTAAAACTGTAAACAAACAGCCAGTGGTGGTGCAGCACAGAGAGACTGCGTCACAGATACCGGTAAACAAGCTTAAAAGGAAACAGTCACCTCTGGTGAAAAAGGTCTTGATCCTACTGCTGGATCTGTAAAATTATTTCATGGTGATTCCACACGGGGTGGATGCCTGCATCCATAGGGCAGCCCTTTGAAACCATTGCAGGCCTGCTGGTACCAATTAAGTTGTGGGATTAAAGCTTAAGCTGGTTACAGCAGAAGTTTGGGCAGTGAACTCTTAGGGTACATCTACACAGCACCCTTAGCTTGAAATAAGCTACACAATTTGCGCAGCTGATTTCAAGTGTATTCGAAATAGCTTATTTTGCAATTCGGCGCTGTCTACACAGCGCCAAATTTCGAAATAACTCGCTATTCTGAAATGCCCCTTAACTCTTGTGGAACGAGGGTTACCGGGACGTCGGAATAAGCCACCTGTTATTTTGAAATCTATTTCGAAATAACGGGCTGCTTCAGCAGACATGGAATAGCTACTTTAGGATCTTGGAAGTATCCCGAAATAGCTGTATAGTGTAGATGTACCCTAGGTCATTTCCCACCTTTAAATTCTCTGTGCCTCCATTTTTCTCCCTTTGGGGTGAGAGGGGTAATTTCTCTACTTCCACAGTGCGGTTGTGAAGCGTGACTGAAATGTCCGTGAAGTGCTTTCGAGACCCACCAGGTGACGGCTCTGTAAAGCCCCAGTATCGCAGATTCCCGGCTCTGCTGCAGAGCCCCATTGGCTTCACTTGGACTCCACATCTGCCCGCATGGGACAGCTTGCGGAATCCAGGTCTAAGTGCTTCTTAAATAGCTGCCGAGATCAGTATTGTTAATGTGATTAGGTGAATGGAATAATGGCCACCCTGAGAACATGAGTGCTGAGAAGTATAACGTATGAGAGACAGCATCTATTAATTTCTGTTCCTGAGGAATCCACCGCAGCCAGGCATGGCTTCTGTCCATCTACTGTTTCTGTGAAGTCAGACCTGCCCTTCGCACCGGTAAATGAATATACGTAGCAGGTACAGCACTGTCAGTGGCTGCCCTGGGCCAGAATACCCATGTAAGATGGCAACAGAAGTAGTTTTGGGGTTTTTTGTTTTGTTTTGTTTTGTTTTGGTGTGTGTCAAAACCAAGCAAAAAACAATTTTGGGTGGTTTCAGTTCTCTCTTCCCTGCTTCTTTTACCTCCCTCACTGTTAAAGCCAAAAAGTTTTGATCAAACTGAAAAATGTCCACAACAAACGAAAATAAATTGCTCATGGGGGTAAATATGGAGCTCCGCTTGCCACTTCTGGACTGTACAATGTAGAACGTGGAGAGGACTGCTGCCATTGTGTCCCTGGGGTTGGGGGTGGTCTCAGCAGTTCTCTGCATGTTGCAAACGGTAATATCAGGACCAAAGAATGGATCCATTCAGTGTTCAGAGACAGGGAACCGTATAAATACCTAGCTGAGTGAGTGGTAGAACTGGTTGAAGGGGGAAAAAATTGCAATTCTCCCTCCTTCCCCCCCTGCTTTTTCATCAAAAGTATGATATACATTTCAGCAGATGTGGATTTCAAAAACTTTTGCTACCTCTAGAAACAAGTTTTGGTGATTTGGTTGATTTGGTGATTGGGTTGATTTAATTGGGATTGGTCCTGCCTTGGGCAGGGGACTGGACTTGATGACCTCCTGAGGTCTCTAATGGAAAAGCTTGTTAATTCTTTAAAGGGCTCGTTGAATGATTTTTTTAAAAAAAAGCAAAACAAAACATTTTCCCCATCTTAGTGTGCTTTGAGACGTAGGCCATGTGCCCATAGTTTTCAGTAGATGCTGAGTCCTATTTTTCAATATTTACACCAAAACACTGGACCGTTTTTCCTTCCGTGTTCTCCGTAAAAATCCAGAGTCCCAATAAAAGTGAATTATTTTTTATTTTAAATAAAATATTTTTCTCAGAAAACCTGTACCACATCATTTGGACACAGGGCTGAGTTCTGAGACAGTATGTCTCCATTGATCTTAAAACGTTAGCTTCGAAAAGAGGGATTCCAAGCCAAGTATATCTCAAGTAACCCAGCGCAGATCCAGAATGTGTGTGTAATCCAGAGGGGTTACAGCATGCTCGGATTAAATACTATGATACAAGGTTGTAAAATTGGAGCAGTTAATCTGAGTCAATAACATGGGAAGCAAAATATGTGTTTAACCAAGTCAGTAACAAACTATTGCTGCTCTTTAGTGAACTCTTAACCTGTTTTTAAAACTATGTTGACACAAGCCTAAATACATATTTACCTGAGAAGCCACAGCAGAAATTAAAAAAAAAAACCAAAAAACCCAAACCTTTTCTGCTTTCTCTGGCAAAAACAAGCTAACATTGCACAGATTGTTCCTTTCTATTTAAAAGAGGGCTATTCAGGAATGAATGAAGGATCAAATCCAAAGAGAATCCACTTTATAATGGCTTAGACCAGTGTTTCCCAATTGGTGCTCCGTGGAACCCTGGGGTTCCTCGGAGCAAAACGAGGGGTTCCGCGAGGAGCCGGCGCTCCCCGGCCCCCTCTGAAAAAGAGAGAGAGAGAGCCAGCTAGCCAGCAGAGGCATGGGTGGTGAGTTGTGTGGGCTCGTGGTGCCCATGCTCCAGCAATATTTGGAGCTGGAGCTGGTCCCAACCCCCCGGCCCCAGAGCGTCTCTCCCCCATCCCGTCTCCAGACCCGTCCCTGCCGTGCGCAACCTTCTCTGAGCTCTCCCTTGCTGGCTGCTGCTGCCCTGCGCAGCGCGCTCAAACCAGTGGGTGGGGAGACTCCCGGACGTGACGTAACGTCACGGCCCGGGATTTTAAACTTGCTGGGTGCTGTGTTGCGCCGCATGGCTGAGTCGTGGGTTCGGAGTCCGGGGACAGAGCACAGACTCCGGCCCCGCAAAGTGGAAGGCAGAAGGTACGAGAGAGAGAGAGAGAGGGAAGGAAGGGAAGGGAAGGGAAAGGGCTTGTGTAAAGGGAAAGGGGAAGGGCTGGGAGAGGAAGGTGCTTGTGCGGAGGCGGAGGGGAAGGGGAAGGCACCAAAGGGACAGGGGTGGAGGAGAGACAAATGCCAGGGGGCCAAGTGCAGACAATGAGGAAAAGGGCAGGAGGGGAGAGGTGTCAGTGGGAGGACAGGGTGATGCTGGGAGGAGAAGGTAAGGGCATTGGGGGCTAGAGGGTGAGGGGAGGCAGAGGGTGGTGAGGGGGTGGGCATCAGGGAAAAATGGAGCAAAGGGGCAGGGAAGTGAGGAAGGGGAGGCACCAGGAGGGTGCAGGGGTAAGGGAAGGTGCAGGTGCCACGGGATTCTGGGGGTGAAGCAGAAGGGCAGACACCTGCAGTGGAGGGACCACCATCAGAGGAGAGATGCAGGGCAGGTTTGTAGAGGGAGGTGTTAGAAGAGGGGATGAGGAGGGGTAGCTCACATGATCAGAGTGGGGCTACTGGAGAAGTGGGCACAGGGAGGAGAGAAGGGCTGGTGGAGGGGGGCAGGTTGCAGGAGGGCTGAGGACAGTGAGAAGAGCAGGAGTCAGGACAGCAGAGGAGGGTGAGGAGTGGGGGCAGCAGGCACCAGGGGAGCTGATGGAGCAAGGGGAGGAGACATGGCAGCAGAGGGAAAAGGTAGAGGTTTAAAAATATTTATTAATAACTTGGGTGGCACATCCAAACAAGCCACATGAACTCAATACTGGTGCACAACACAAAATTCATTTTGCTCATGTGAGGAAACTCTTAGGCTATGTCTACACTGGTTGTTTCTTGCGCAAGAACTCATCCATGCTGCCATGTGTGAACTGTGCTTTTGCACAAGAGCATCTATGGCAGTGTGGACACTCTCTTGCCCAAGAAAGTGCCGATGGCCATTTTAGCCATAGGGCTTTCTTGCTCAAGAAATTCATGTTGCCTATCTACACTGGCCTCTTGCACAAGAACAGTTGCTCAAAAGGGCTTATTCCTGAGCAGGAGCATCGTAGTTCTTGCGGAAGAAGCCCTGATTTCATACATGAGAACGTTAGTGTACTTGCGCAAGAACACACGGCCAGTGTAGACAGGCAGCAAATTTTTGTGCAAGAGCGGCTGCTTCGGCGCAAGATCGTGCCAGTGTAGACACAGCCAAGGGGAGGGAGGAAGGCAGGGGCAGGAAATCAGCACTGGCTCAGCATGTCTACATGGTTTGTGGGAAGGTGCAGAGAAATTGAGCTCAGCTGGGTTGCAGAGTGGGGAGGTCTGGGGCTGGGCTGGGCTGGGTGTGTGTGTGTGTGTGTGGCTGGCTGGCTGGCTCAGAGCTCAGTTTGGCTGCAGGAGGAGGGAGGTGCCAGGAACCAGGGCTAGACTCAAGGGGAGGGAGGGGCAGGGAATTGGCTCTTGGCTCAGCAGTTTTGTGGGACTTGGAGGAGGTGCAGGGAAACAGGGCTTAGCTGTGCTGTGGGGGAGGCATGCAGGGAACCAGTGCAGGGCTCAGCTGGGCTGAGGTGGATGGGGGAGGGCATACAGAACAGATGGGCAGCTCAGCTGGGCTGTAGGGAACTAATGCTGCACTCCCTTGGATTGTGAGGGATGGTTTTGGGGGAAGTGCAGGGAACCAGCAGGGGTGGGCAGCTTAGTTCAGTTGCAGGGGATAGAGGTGCAAAGAAGCCTAGTGGGGAAACCAGGAGCCCTGAAATGACCTCCCCTGGTCCAAAAATTCCTCATCTGGGACCAGTCAGGTCTAGAGGGTGCCAGATCAGGGAGGTCCAACTCCTACCCAAGTCCCCTCCTCGCACCCTCCTTCATAGCCAGACACCCTACATCCAGCCTGCTTCTGCACCCTACCTACCACCCAGACCTTGTCCCCTTCCGCCCCCCAGCTCCCTCCCAGATCCTGCATCCCATCCCTATCCCGCTCCTTGGCAGCCCTGCCATCCACCCTAGCACCGCCCTGGCCCCAGCACCTTGCCTCACACCCCAGGACTCAGCACCACCCTGGCCCTGGCCCTGGCCCCAGCACCCTGCCATCCACGCTAGCACCCAGCAGCACCCTGTTCCTTGTCCCAGCACCCTGCCAGTCACCCTAGTGCCCAGCAGTACCATGTTCCTGACCCCAGCACCCTGCCACCTGCCTGCCCCAGCACCTTGCCCCAGCACCCTGCCACCTGAGCCAGCATCCTTCTACCCAGCAGCACCCTCGCCCCAGCCCCAGCACCCACTAGCACTCTGTCCCCTACCCCACCAGCACATTTGGGACCACATTAGTGAGGCTTGGGGTTTTGGAGGAGCTTTTTTTGTTTTTTGCATCTCACTTATGTGGCCCCAACTGACTTTTCTGTGGGTCAGTGACCTTTGACTCAAAACAGGTTCCTCACCCTCTCATATATAAAGACAAGGCTAAAACCTTTTGAGTTTGACATAATATTTTATTTAAAAATGAAGCCAGGCCAACAAGCCCCCAATTGGGACCAAACCCCCATTTCACTGCAGCATCATAACACTCCTGCACCACCTGACCCCAAATCTGAGCCTATCATACACTGGAACCCCCTGTCCTGAGCCTCTTACATCCCCAAACTCTTGCATCCCCACATCCTCAGTCTTCTGCCACAACATTCCTCCACCATCCACACATCACAAATCTGTGTCCTGAGCCCATCATGCTCACAACCTTCTTGCCCTGAGTCCCTCACATATCCAGCCCAAACTCCTGCACCCTCACATCCACAGGCCCTGGCTTGCTCAGCACCCCAACCTTCCACCTGAGCCCAACACTCCCAGCCTAGAGCCCCTCTCCAAGCCAACAGCCCCTTCTCCTGCATCCAAATTCCCTCCCAGAGCTTGTACTTCTCACCCCTTCCCACACCCAAATCCTCATTCCCACTCCACACCTCACTCTCACTAGGTTGAGACAGGTATAAGGGCTGGGGATAGCAAGTGATGGAGAGGAGGGGAACAGAGCGGATGAGGCCTCACGGAAGGGAGGGGGGTCTCGGGAAGGAATGTGATTTTCATGAATTGGTGGGTCCCTCCCCTTTTTTTTTTTTTTTTTTTGCTTGACAAACCTAGGGGTTCCTTGAAATTCTGAAAAGCTGAAAAGGGTTCCTTGGACAAATAAAATTGGGAAACACTGGCTTAGACTATATACTGTCTGGTGTGATTGCAAAGTCTAGTATAGTGCGAGGGGTCCAACCCCAAGATCTAGCAGGTAGCTGAGTGTGTCCTCATGAGGAGATTAGACGAGGAATTTGAGCTGGCTGATTCGTCATTAGGTATTATAAAAGGAGCACATGTGACCTTTGAATGGGAGTGAATAACCCTGTCCAGTAACCAGCCTTTCCTTTAGTGCAGAAGTGATATCAACAAGTTCTGAAGAGATTTACCGGGTGGTGGAGTTGAAGGACAGGCTGATGTGTGTCTGTGGAGGGGGCTGGAAAAAAAGCTTGAAATGGAAAAAATGGGTGGCAAACTCCGAGCATCAAAAAAAACAAAAAAAACCCAAGCTTTAAGGCAGACATTTGACCCTTATCTGTACTTATACTTGTGCTCAGTCTTGGATGTGTGTCTCTAAGGCTGCCATGCTTGCCTGAACTTCCTAGTGTGTGGCCTTTGACTTGTGTTACAATGAACCTAAGTTTGTATTTAGGGTTGCCAGATATTTTCCCTAAAAATACCAAACATGGCAGGGAAAAAATTGGTTGAGCAAAAAAAAAAAAACCACACCAAAAAAAAAGAGTCACTGTGCCTTTAGGTCCCCACGCTTTGCGGTATTTTCTGTTTTTTTTAACAGACAGAAGCCACAAATACCAGACTGTCTGGGCCAATACCGGACACCTGGCAACACTATTCGTATTTGATCCACAGCACATCATGCACAGAAACATTAACACTTTTAAGGCCTTCACCCTAAACTGTCTGTCTGAGGGCGGTTAGTACAGGGGTAAAGTGCCAGATGGGTGACTCTGAGGACTACAGTGACCTGTTCCTCTCTGGAGCTGCAAGGCCAACCTGACAGTCTGCGGGTAAGGTGGGAGGAGGGGGGCAGGCTCCCCATTCCCGGAAGGGGTGGGGCTGGGGCAGCAGTGCTCCCCCTAGCCCTCAGAGCTGGAGCGCGGTGCTCCAGCGGAGATTTAAAGGGGCTGGAGCTCCGGCTGCCACAGTAGTAGCGGTGGTTGCTGGACGCCCCAGGCCTCTTTGAATCTCTACGCCCCAGCGGGACTGCCCCTTTCCCTCCCCTCCCCTCCTAACTACTCACCCAGTTGGTGGGCCTGGCTTTGATAAAATGGACATCTCCATTGTCTACTTTGCAAATCAGCATTTTTTGGGGGGGGCAAAACATATTTGGAAGTCAGAGCTATAGTATTAGTCTGGTTTTGCTCCTGCTTTGGAGAGAGAAAAGTGACCTTCCCCCATCACCGCTTTGAACTGTGTCCAATGGCTCCTTAGTGCCGAATCGCCTCCCTCCACTTGACCCAATAGCACAAAAAAGTGTAGGTGACGACTAGCTAATACATTCATTTTTATCCTGGTGAATTCCACATACTCACTGGTGCTAAAGAGAGTGTGCGCTTAGATGTTTGTGGCCTTCAAAATAATACTGATTGGTAGGACTGGGATTTCCTTTTGTAGCCAGCCATTGTCACGTTGCTCAGTTGAAACCCCCATGCAGTTTCCAAGAGCATTGGGAAACCCAAGATGGTACTGGAAGGGGGTAAAGAATCGGCTGCATTTGAAAGATCACGTTACAGGAAAACTTGAATCACTCTGCAGTGATATTTATTACCATGGTGCGGAGTGTTAAGTAGTCTGGCAGATGCATTGTGAGTGATAACCGAAGCTCTCTTCTGCTAGCATGTTGACTATGAATGAGTGGCAACAAGGGCATTTTAAGAAATGATCCGTTTCCTTCACTATGGTGTTAGATTATTGCTTCTCCTGTTACTTACTTGGGCTGGGAGACAAAGTATGTATGGCAGGAGTCAGTGACTTCTAGTAATCTCTAGAATTCAGTGCTCCAAAGCAGTGTATTAATCGCATGAGAGTTTATGATCCATTGCAAAGCAAAGCTATTGGCTTCTCAGGAGATGGAATAGCTTGTGTCCAAAGGAGCACAAAATAAAGTGGCATGCTGGGCCCAAATCTGGTGTCTCCTTGGTGTGTGTTAGAAATAACTCCATGGAGTTATGCCAGTGTACACAAACATAAAAATAAACCAACGTATGTAGCCACACAACCACGGGGGAGAACAAGAATTGCTTGGCTAATTCACTGGACAAGTGGGTAAAATGGCTCCCCTTCTGTGTATCCTTTACAATTCTGCTTGGATTTTTTGTATTAATTGAAGAATTCAGTGTTGGCGAGTAGCCACTTGCTTGAATTGTAATTTTAAAAAATTGCTCGCTTTGTCTCGTGAGAATGCTTGTGCGGATGTGACTTTGGAGAATTTAAATGCCTTCCTTTCTCTAACGAGTGTTGGAGCAAGAGACTGAGCAGCCACTGTGCAAATTTTCCCAGTTGGCTCCCTCACGCCTGTCTACAGTGAGAAAACCAAAAGCCTCACTTGTTCCTGTAAGGCATAACCTGACCTTTTCCTGCCTTCGGTTTCCTCCAGTTGCCAAGTGAATAGATCTCCTCACATAGTGAATCCTCCAAGGGTGGGGGGCTTCATAATTGTCTTCTCTGCCACCTGCATGATGTGGAAATAGTCTCCAATCTCTGCACAAGAAGAAAAAAGCTCTTGAGGCGCAGGATGTCATGAGTCTGTGTCAAGAGGAGCCATGGTCTCTCATTGGATGCCTGATGGGGACACACAAGTTAGATATCTCTGTGACTTAGGTAGTCTTTTTGTTCAGCAGGGCTTGGGAGAGCTGATTCCTTTTTACTCTGCCACAGACTCAGTGTATGACCTTGGGCTAGTCACTTGGGGCCAGATTTTCAAGTGCCCGGCGGGTCAGGTTTTTATACCATGCTTTTTAAAATGTGGCCTCTTATTTTAGTGCCTCAGTGGGAGCAGAAGTCTGAAACTTGGAGTCTTGGTTTCTTTCTGTCTCAATTCCCCTTCTCCCATCTTTTTTCTGTTTTGTCTGTCATAGGACTGTAAGCTTTTCAGGGGAGGGACCAGTGTTCCCTCTTAAGATTTTCCACCTGTGAGCGGAGTGAGTTTTGGCTTGTGCACCAGTATTGAGGTCATGTGCACTGATTTGGATGCGTGCCACCATGGCACCCAATTTATTAACACACACGTTCCCAGCCACCGAGCAGTAACTCCCCCACCATGCGACCGGTCCCATTCCCAGCCACCAGAGCAGACCCGGCCCCCTCCGCCATGTGGCAGGTCCCATTCCTGGCCCCAGCTGCCAGAACAGGCCCTGCCTCCCCCCCTCGCCCCACCACGTGGCAGCCGCAGCCACTGGAGCAGGCCTCCTTCCCCCCGCCATATGGCTGCAGCAGGTCTCAGCTCCCTCACCATTTCGTCTCAGCTGGCTCCGCCTGCCACACGGCTCTCCAAAGGAGGTGGACGGGGGAAGATTTTTTTTGTGAGCGGCCGTGTAGGTGTGCACCATAACGGGAACTATGGTAGGTGCCAGTGCAGACCCTAGCACTGGGTTCCCAAACTGGGGGGGGCACGTGCCCCCTGGAGAGGCGTGAAGAAATTCCGGAGGGGGGAAGGGGGCACGAGGCGACCTGGCCCCCCCCCCCCCCCCCCGGTCAATCCCTCCTAGTTTTTGCTGCTCACCACGCGTTTTTTAAAGGGGCTACGATGAGGGTTTTTTTGGTTTTTTTTTTTTTTTTTTTTTTTTTTTGTTCGACAAACTTTGTTGTTGTTGGGTATCTTTTCTGAAACCATCTGGCAACCCTACCGGAAGCTCTGATCTCCACTGCAGCCTCTAGGCCGCACCAGAAAGCAAACCCCACAGTAATAATTACAGAACCGGTATCTCCCAGCTAGCGCTGCTGCTGGTGCTGCCTGCTCCGTTATATTTGTTTGTGGTTCCTCCCCCCATCTTTCTAATTATGCTGACATTTACTACCCAAGAGCCGTAATCTGGGAAGGAAAGCAGCAGGCGCTGCAGCTGGCAGCCATCTTGTGCCTTGGCTCCTTGTATCTTGATCTCTTCAGCCAGTGGGAATGTATTTTGTGGGACACGTCTATAGCTAGTTTGTGGCGGTGTCGTTCTGTAAAGGGCAATTTTATCTTCTTCAATGGCAGTAGCTGGCTGAGGTGTTCCAGAGAGAGCATGAGCATTGTCCCCTTCCTGTGCATATATGTGTGGTGGCAGGAGGCGGCTAGGGAACATAGGGGTTTCTGTGGAGAAACACCACTGACAGTGTTGGAATTTCCCCGTCAAGACCGTAGGGGTTCCAAGTCAGTGAGATATTTTCTTGAACGTCTTAACTCTCAATGCATTGATTACTGTTGAGAAAACTTCAGCTGGTCCAGGTTCATTGTTTTATCCTGTTTGAGGGGGTATTGAGTTATCACGGTGCCAGTTGTTTCCCTACCATTCTCCCTGCTACTTTCCTGGCCTAGAAGATAATCGGAAACTCAAGCACCATGGTTAGTCCTTGAACAACCTCCTGTTCGATGTGGTTCACTCAGCTAAACCACTAAGCCCAATATCTCAAGGACTTGGAGGTCCTGCAATAAATGGTGCTGTGTCTTACACCACATTCCCCAACCGCTGCTCTTGAGACTAGACTGTATTTTAGACTTCTTCCTCCTCTTACAGTCCTACAGAGTTGCTATGCCACTCTAGATGAGACCGAGTACAATGGCGGACTGTAATGCCTTGACTTCTGGTATTTCTAGACCGTGCGTGCTTGGCAGGATGCTTACTGCCCAGTGTGAGAGAGGTAGAAGTATAGCATCACCAGGCTCGCTGATAGGGGGTGGGGCGGTGGCAAAGGGTAGTTGCCCTGGAACTCAGTGATTCATAGGGCCCGGGTCTCCAGTTGCCACCTCTGCTACTGGCACCGTGCAGAGAGCTGGCTGTTCCCGCCCCTTCCCGAAGCATGGAGCTGCCTCCCTATCTTACTCAGGGACCTGTACAGGCTGTCGGCTCCCCTGACCAGCCCCGGGACTTGTGATGGGGATGAGATGGCCTGAGAACATGATGGGGGAGGGAGGGCAAACGTTCCTACATGCTAATCCTGGCTCCGAGCTATGGTTTATGGAAAATAGTTTCCATGTCGGAATGAGTCTGATGTGGATAATATTTGCTCACCTGCTTCAGAGAGGAGAGGTAAGGTTTAAGTATTGCTTGTAAAGTGCCTTTACAAATGCAGAGCGTTGTGTATTGGTGAGTGGTAGCGGGTGTGGTTAACTGCTCGTCTCCAGAGAGTTCTTTTGAGTGATGTTGGACACTCTCTTTCTTTGCTTCTATTTTGTGAACTCATCCCCTCCTTTTTCCCCATTTCTTATGAGCAAGAGAGTGGGGTAACCCTTGCTGTGGCAGTCACATCCCGTTCTCTAGAGCAGTGCAGGGCCCTACCACTGGATCTCTGGGTTGCCAGGCAGTAGAATATTTATCTCTTCCCCTTCTTCCACCAGGACTTCAAATGCTACAGTTCTTCCACAGGGCTATAATTACATAAGCCATAGAAGTGGTACATCAGTGCCCAAGCAAATGGTGTTGATTTTGTCAGTAGTTGAAACCTCTCATTTATTCTATTGTTAAAGTGATATAATTAAAAATGAGACGGGGACTTAAATTTGCTTTGACCAAGACAATGAAAATGGGGCGCGTGTGTTTCTGTCTGGAAGTACCCTATAAATGGTTTGTTTGCTTTCTAACTACCAGACTCTGAAGTGCTGATACGATAAACAACCTCCAGCCCCAAGCCTGGTGCTATTTAAAAAGCGGTTATTGGCATAAACATGGGCAGAGGTAATTGGAACCCTGTGTTAAAACCGAGCAAGCCTATGTGCTCTTGACTGGTGGAAAGGTTTTCATTCTGATGCATGTCCCAATAGTGCTTTGTCTTGTTCTTTTTTTTGCTGGGTATAAATAAAGGTTCTGGTAACTCAGCATCACACAAAAGCATGCAATGGCTTGTGGCAAGAATGTTGCTCTAACCCTGGGGGCCGTTGGCCAACATGTGCAGTCTTTGAATGGCAAGTTGGTTTCCTGCATTGTGTGGAACTGACAAGCAATGGATGGGGGGGAAGCTCCTAGAAGTATTATTATTTTCCCTTTTAGATTGCTAAAAGAAGAAAATCTGGAGGAGTGACGTTGCTTGACTGCTATCCAGATTTCCCTGAATTTAGAGGGAGCTTCTTCGTTAGTTCCTGTGGTGCAGAAAGCGCTGTGCTGGCGTTAGTCTGGCTAGAAACGCGCTGCCTGTTTTGTTTGCGTTACCAGCTTTCAGGTGCTTGTGATGGTTTTGCTGGCCATGCAGTCCGTGCTCCGCTCGTGCACAAGGGCTTATCATTTTGCAGCTGCTAACTATGTCATTACTGCTGTCCCCATGGAAACGCAGGGCCTGCATTTTTGACGCGATACTGATTTTGAAGCTTTGGAGATGTTATTGCTTACCCCAGAAGCTTGGCCATGAGGGTGAGCTGCAGGGCTAGCATCGAGTTAGAGAGCTAAGTGGCAACTATTGCTTTGAACTCTCTCTGACAGGGTTAGGGACAATACCACCTCCCCTTCCCTGTGCACAGAGGAAAGGGACTATGAAAAAAGGCAAGTCAGAGAGAAGAATGCCTGTGGAAAGGCTCATCTTTGCACCTCAGCTCTAAGCTTTGGGTTGAACTGGAGACTGGGAGATGGTTTTGTGTTGCCACATTTGTTTGTGGCTTATGTTGACTTGTTCTTCTTTGTGATTGGTCCTGCCATGAGTGCGGGGGACTGGACTTGAGGACCTCCTGAGGGTCCCTTCCAGTCCTGTGATTCTGTGATTTGTACGTGTTTTGTTGAGGAACAGAAACTTGTTGGTTCTTTCTCTTTATTTCTGCCTAGTCATCTCAACTGGCCTTTTCCATGTTCCTACAGGAGATGGTTAGGAACATGGGTGCTCAGGAGTACAGGTACTTTGTAGTGCAATTTACAAGTCTTGCTCTTAAATGTTGAATCTTAAGCTAACCAGTCTGCTAATTGCTTTCTAGTTGTAAGAATGTCATTCAACCCCACTTTCTTAGATCTTTTCTTGAATGGGCTTGACTTACCCAGTTTACTCTAAAGCAGTGGTTCCTAACGTGTGGTCCACAGACCCCTGGTGGTCTGTGACAGTACTGCAGGGGGTCAGTGGAAAATGTAAAAATAACGATCGGGCCTGCCAAGGTGGGCATGATCCTTTCTTTTTCTCTTTCTTTCTTTCTCTTCCCCAGGGAGCGGAGGAGAGGGTCCATGAAATTTTAATAGCTTGAAAAGGGGTCTGTATGCTCAAAAAGGTTGGGAACCACTACAGGCTGCCCCCGACTTGCTACACGATCGGTTATTGGGATAGCATCGCAAGTTGGGGGCGTCGTAACTCGAGCCCGCATTTATGACCGGCGTCATGCGCTGTCGTAAATGCGGGGCCGAGGACGTAAGTCGGGGGATTTTGGCCCCTTCCACACTTACGGAAAAGGTTGTAAAGCGGGGGCCTCCTGTACTCTAAAGAAAGCATCTGGCAGTGGTAGGCCGGCCCAGCAGCCTCTTACAATTACTTTGACCAACAAGGCTCCTTGCTTACACAGACAGGAGTAGATCAGGAGTCAGTGGTGTGAAAGTGGTGTGAGTGAAGAATCAGACCCTTAGTCTCTGTGGAGTATTTCTTGCTGTTTTGTGTGCCCTCCAGAACACATTTTTAAATGATTATCTTTGTCAAGAAGGCAGGTTTCCTGAGATCAGCATTACATCCTACAACACATAATCTTCCAAATGTTTCTCTCATGTTTTCCACATGGTAAGAATTACTTGTTTATACACCAGTTTTGTCCTGATGTTTCCTTTCAGGCTGTAGGGACTAGTTCAAAGACCATGGTTCATTGATTGCTTGGTCTCTTTGCTGAGACTGATTGCAAAAAGAGGGCAAATCAGTAGCATTTGTCATCTGGACACTAAACTACAAACACCAACTTTATTTTACAGAGGACACCAACAGGTCTTAGGCAGCAAGGAATGTTCATTTATTTCCAACTTCGTCCATATTTGAACTAACAACCTGTAGATGTACATATCCATTCTGTAACGTATTCTCTAAGCCATTCAGTCCCTTTTGCGTTACAAGGCATCAGTCTTTGAAAGTAATTTTTTCTTGTAAGTGATAAGCAACTGAGTCACAAGAAACAAGAACATTTCAGATTCTTCTACAGTTGAGTTCCCTTCGAAATCGATAAGAACATGGGAAAGTGATTTATGGTTGCTTCTGGCAAGAACAGGAGATGGCTGCTTTTGAGCCCGGAAGTGATACTTCCAATAATCTACTGAAGATTAACCACTTTAAAGTGCTTCAGGATTCAACAGAGATCCATTTTTTATGGTAAATGTACACCAAATATAAAGCAAAATTAGGGTGCTTTGTATATTGCTCTTCTGTCTAATGAGTCTGGACATATTATTAAATCTGCTAATGGAGTTAAAAAAACACAAACTCATCAGAAGAGGCCTCTCATGAAATTTATTTTTGATATGGATCATTAGTGTGTTTTATTGGATGGGTTTCTCCCTGTGGGATAGATCTACTGTCCATTAGCTTGCATCAGGGTTTCATGAAATTATTGTGCAGAAGGATCTAGCGAGACTTTTATTGTATGGAAGGAATGTAAAAGGTTTGGATTTATAGAATTAATGGCTTGCAGAGCTGGAAGAGTTAGGAACAATATTGCGAGTCCCCCAGAGGATCTGAATGTTTCTGAGAGGGTTTTGTTTCTTGATTTTTCTTTTGGTTGCATTTATATCTCCCTTCTCTCTGGGGTCATTGTTATAGATCAAGACATCTGGTCTTCAATAGCCTGCCTTTCCACCACCCTTTTGGACAAAGCCATTCCATGAAACTCTAAAACGACAGTGTTTTGATAACCACATCCACACTATTTAACATGAAATCCTAAGTGGTTTGAGGCTGGGTTACCCCAAAAAAATCTTTCTCCTTGTGATACATAGCTATAGCTGAAATCAACGGACATTCTCCAAATAGAGTTGCTGTGATCTCAGTGGGCTAGGACCATTGGCAGGAAGGTCTCGGGGGAACGTAACAGCGCTATCCTAAAACAAGCGCATTATGGGGATAAACTGAGATGCTAAAATATTATGGTATCAGGGGCCCTATAAATACCTAAATTAGGGCACGTCTACCCAGCAGGGCTAAAGCCGAAATAAGATATGCAACTTGAGCTACGTCAGTTGCGTCACTTAAGTCGAAAGAGCTTATTTCGGGCTTTTGGCGCTGTCCACACAGCAGGAAGTCCGAGTCCTCCGACTTCCCTTACTCATAAAATGAGGATTACAGGAATCGGAGTAAGAAGTCCTCCAACTTGCCATTATTTTGACATGATGTCAAAATAACAGCCCGCTGTGTAGATACGGACTATATTTCGGGAATAGCAACAGTTATTCTGAAATAACACTGCTGTAGTAGACACAGCCGTACATACAGAGGA
Source organism: Rafetus swinhoei (assembly GCA_019425775.1). NCBI lineage: Eukaryota > Metazoa > Chordata > Testudines > Trionychidae > Rafetus > Rafetus swinhoei. The sequence continues at coordinate 19,679,055 of CM033445.1, read as the reverse complement.
GTGCCATCATTTTCAGAAGGTGTCAGGCCAACGTTTCTTTTGTCACTAGACAATAAGAATGTTTTTGAACAGTGAATTCTTTGGGATAGGAACTGCGGTATTGTGTGTGTGTGTGTGTGTGTGTGTGTGTGTGTGTGTAAAAACACAGTGGGGCCGAGTGTTCTCTGTAAACTGTGTGATCACTCAGGAGAGATTCAAATGCCTTCCAACTGATTAGCAGAGTGCCCGCAGCTAGGTTTGTTTTTTTGTTTTTTTCCTGGTGATGCACATTTGCCCATAAAAATTGATTCTGCACATGGATGGAAAAGATTAGAAGCAACATTGTGGGCTTCAAAGCCTGACTCGGGATTGGAGTGCTAGTGTAACCTAAATAATATTCTTCTCTAATATCGGTCACCCCAAAGGATACAAAGGTGCTTTATAAATATATATCTACTGCACCACTGAAATGCAGCCAACCCAGAAGCTGCATGTGGAAGGATAACAATGGGGCACCATTCCTCAGTGGGAGCAAGAAGTGAAGTATTGGTTAAGGATACTAATACACACTTTTGAAATATCCCATAGTGACATGAATGTACACACAGAGCAGATAGGAGCTCAGTTTTTAATATCACATATAAAGTCCCATACTTCCTTCATCCTGGGGCGTTCCCTATATTATCAGGCAGAACAAGGACTGAATCAAAAGGCAGATGATAAATTTCAACATCTGGGTCAGCGGCAGCACTATTTCTGTAAAATCGGAGCGAATGCCCCTGCTGAGGGAGAGCTATTGCAGGGCACATGCTGGTGCTCCGTCTAAATCAGTCCTCTGTAAAGTGTCTTGGGATACCTCGAGCATGGACAGAGCAACTGTAATTTAGAATCTGGTTCTGTTCTCCCCCCGTGTAGACAGTAATTTGAGAATACAGCTAGCAACAAGAATCCCAGGCTACAAACTGTGGCTGCTTCAATAGTTTTGTTTATTTGTTTTGCGACAGCCAAGTACCTGGGCAGAATGTTAAAACTGGGACCAACGTTTTCCAAACACAGGGCTTTAATCAATAGTGAGGTGAGTGGTCTGGTTTCACCCGCCCCTCTCCATGAGGTGCTGCGCACCTGCCGTTCCAGATGACCTCAGTGGGCTTGGCTGACTACGCTCCTTACTCTGGGGCCTGAATGCGGATCTTGGGGGCTAACTTTAGGCCCCCCGGTTTCTCAGTGCTGGCCGGGATTACCTAAGCAGATGCATGGGAAACTATAGGAAGGAGACATAAAATGGGACGGGCGGGGTGAAAGCACGGTTCCACTTCTTGTTTTATTCATAAAAAAAAACCATGCTAGAAATAAACCTGTTCCTGGGATTCATTAATTGTTTCCCTTTTAATGGACTGCAGCTCAGTCAGCACAAACCCCAGCTGTATTAAACTGGTGTGTGAGATTTAGCTCGGTATTGAAAAGGGCATTGCTCACAAACTGCTCTACTGCACACTTTTATTTCTGGTTCCTTCCCTGATAGCCCACTCCTGCTTCCATTGAAACCAGGGGCAAAATTCCCAGTCGCTTCATGGCTTGATCTTGAACAAGCTTGTATGCTGGGGGGCGGGAGAGGGGGCGGGGTGCATGAAGAATGCAAACACCCCACCCCCCCAGTCCTTCATGATCCGCAATGGGGCTGATTCCGGCAGGCCAGGGGAAAACAGGAGTGATGTATTGATCCAGTCTCCCTCCCCTGTGCTCCAACCAGCCAGGGAAGGCTGGGGCTGATTTTCCCCCCCTTCCTCACCGACAAGTGAGGCTGTGGGCGGGGCTTGGCCTCGTGGGGGGAGGGGCAGCCACTAGCCCCTCCCATAGCTCGCATCCGGCCCCCCGCCCCCCCAGGAATTCCTGCGTATGGGCCTGTTGTATATTTTCTTGCCGGAGTGCTCTCCCCTCCCAATGCTCTGTGTTCCGCTCAGACCCCCCAGCACAGAGCCATGGAGACAGGGGAGAAATTGGACTTTTGGGCAGTGACATTATTAAGAGTGGGGGAGGGGGTGCTACCACCCCGTCTTATCCCATCTTCCACAAGGCTCCGTGGCTGCGGAGCCCTTATGTAAACAAACCGGAGCGGCCCATTAGCAGCCTTCTTGCAAGGGGGGTGGCCTAAAGCCACAGCAGGGTGTTTGTGCACCTAAGCACAAGGTGAAAGCGCCGAGTAGGATGAACTCAGTTCTGTACTGAGAGCAGCAATGCTGCCACCAAATCTCTCCTTGATAGCAGGAGAGGGACCTCTGAGGGGCAGCGCATAGCTAATCACTTCATTACCATGTTGAGCCGCATGCCAAGAGTCGGTCTCCTCAAATAAACCTTTCTGCCCCTACCCTGCCCTTGTTTCCCTCTGAAAGCTTCCAAGCAAAGAGCAGACTTGCAGGGCCTTGCACAGACTCTGCCTCGCAAATAATTGTACTTTAGCTCAAGCCTGCACTGGAGCGCAAACTTCTTGAATACCGTGTCACGTACCTTGTCGGTACACAGCCCGGGATGGCAACATTCTCCTTTGGTCTCCTTCTCTTTAATCCTTTGCTGGGTCTAGAATGCAATGAGTCTCACTTAAGAACATGAGAGGGGCCACACTGGGTCAGACCAAAAGTCTGCCTCGTCCAATATCCTGTCTCCCAACAATGGCCAATGCCAGGTGCCCCACAGGGCATGAACAGAATCATCACGTATTTTATCCCTTGTCACCCATTCCCAGCTTCTGACAGAGGCCTCCATCCCTGCCCTTCCTGGCTAATTGCCGTTGATGGACCTATCTTCCATGAATTTATCTAGCTCTCATTTTGAACCTTTTTAGTGTTTTGTCCTTCACAAGGAATTCCATAGGTTGACCGTGTTCTGTAAAAACTACTTTTTTGTTTGTTTTAAACTTGCTGACTCTTAATTTCATTTGGTGACCCCCCTAGTTCTTGTGTTTGAGGAGTAAGTAACACTTCCTTATCTACTTTCTCCGCATCAGTCATGTGTTTAATGTCCTCTATCGTTTTATAGACCTTGTCATCTCTTTTCCAAGCTGAAAAGTCCCAGTCTTGCTAATCTTTCCACATATGGCAGTCACGCCATACCCCTAATAATTTTTGTTACACTTTTCTGAACTTTTTCCAATTCCAGTACATTTTTTGTCAGATGGAGCGACCACATCTGTGCACAGTATTCAAGGTGTGGGCATACCATGGATTTATATAGAGGCAATGTCATATTTTCCATCTTATTTTCTATCCCTTTCTTAATGATTTTCAAAATTCTGTTTGCTTTTTCGACTGTCACTATACAGTGAGTGGATGTTTTCAGAGAACTATCCACAACGGACTCCAAGATCTGCTAATTTAGACCTCATCATTTCATATGTATGGTTGGGATTAGGTTTTCCAATATGCATTACTTTGCATTTATCAACATGAAAATTAATCCACCATTTTGTTGCCCACTCACCCGGTTCTGTGAGATGTTTTTGTAGCTCTTCACAGTGCTCCTTTTAGTAGCTTGATTGTCCACTGGCCCAACTAGTTGTTTAGCAGACTTCCTGCCTCTGATGTAGTCAAACTTTTTTTTTTTTTTTTTTTTTTTTTTGGCTATAACTTCTTATTTGACTTTGCCTTCCTAAATTGTATTTTAACACTTCATTTGCCAGAATTCATGCTCCTTTCTATTTTGCACACTAGGATTTAACTTCCATTTTAAAAACAATGCCTTTCTAGCTCTCACTGCTTCTTTTACTTTGTTGTTTCACCACAATGGTGCTTTTTTGGTTCTCTTACTATGTTTTTTTTTTTTTTTTGGGAGGATACATTTAAGTTGAGCTTCTATTATGGTGTCTTTAAAAAGTTTCCATGCAGCTTGCAGGGATTTCACTTCTGGCACTGTACCTTTTAATTTCGGTTTTAACTAACCTCCTCATTTTTGTGTAATCCCACTTTCTGTTCTTCTCATTAACCTTATCAGTGAACCGAGTGTGAAGACAAAAAAGGATTCATCTTTAGAATTGACCAGCTCGCTTTTCACTTGTTGGTGGGTCGGGATGCAGCCAAGACATCAGAACGGAAGCTGATCAATTAAACCCCCCAGCTTTGAAAATGTCAAGCAGTGTCTGCAAGCTGTATGCATGGCAGCCTTACAGCCCTCAGACTCCATTAACATAGCCCAAATTGTACTGGACTTCCTGCCCATCTCTTGTTTCTGTGCAAAATAAAAATAATGTAGCGTCTCTCTAATAAACGTACAGAGTGTGCTCGGGGATTGTTTGATCAGCCTAAGAAACCTCTTGATTATTTTTGGCTGCTTTTCTAACTCCGCATATGCAGCTACTGAATTTGGCTTGCAGAGTTTGTTTTGAGAGTGCCTACCCACATTTGTCGGGGCAATAGACATCTCATTTCAGGGATGGCAAATGAAACGAATGGCAAATGAAATTTAATGCAGATAAATGTTAAGTAATGCACATTGGAAAAAATAACCCCAACTATACATATAATATGATGGGGGCTAATTTAGCTACAACTAATCAGAAAAGAGATCTTGGAGTCATCATGGATAGTTCTCTGAAGATGTCCACGCAGTGTGCAGTGGCAGTCAAAAAAAGCAAACAGGATGTTAGGAATCATTAAAAAAGGGATAGAGAATAAGAAGGAAAATATTTTATTGCCCTTATATAAATCCATGGTACACCCATATCTGGAATACTGCGTACAGATGTGGTCTCCTCATCTCAAAAAAGATATACTGGCATTAGAAAAGGTTCAGAGAAGGGCAACTAAAATGATTAGGGGTTTGGAACGGGTCCCATATGAGGAGAGATTAAAGAGACTGGGACTTTTCAGCTTGGAAAAGAGGAGACTAAGGGGGGATATGATAGAGGTCTATAAAATCATGAGTGGTGTGGAGAAAGTGAATAAGGAAAAGTTATTTACTTGTTCCCATAATATAAGAACTAGGGGCCACCAAATGAAATTAATGGCCGGCAGGTTTTAAACAAATAAAAGGAAGTTCTTCTTCACACAGCGCATAGTCAATCTGTGGAACTCCTTGCCTGAGGAGGCTGTGAAGGCTAGGACTATAACAGGGTTTAAAAGAGAACTAGATAAATTCATGGAGGTTAAGTCCATAAATGGCTATTAGCCAGGATGGATAAGGAATGGTGTCCCTAGCCTCTGTTTGTCAGAGGGTGGAGATGGATGGCAGGAGAGAGATCGCTTGATCATTACCTATTCGATTCACTCTCTCTGGGCACCTGGCATTGGCCACTGTCGGCAGACAGGGTACTGGGCTGGATGGACCTTTGGTCTGATCCAGTATGGCCGTTCTTCTGTTCTTATGTTATGTTCTTGTAGGTTCATGGCTTCCATGGATATTTTAGAGCGTTTTGTGTAATTTAAAATAAAGAGCAATGCAGCAGCACAAACACAAACCTCTGTTACCAAATAAACATTCACTCAGCACATTTTCCATTAAAACAATGTTCAGATTCCATTAGCTCGTGCCTACGTTAAAAGAAAAATGCCACAGGACTCTCCAGTGCCCACTTGATGTGGCTTCATTGTTCTGCCTCGAGTTTTCAGAATTTGTTTTCTCTTCCACCCAGTCACCTTTTCGACAGCAGCCTGTGGATATGGGCCAGCTCTGCTAAACTGCTGCTTTTTAACGGCAGGGAGCAGAAACAGCAATTTCTGTGAGAAGCTGGATCAAAACTTCAGGGATATGAGGATCCTGTTTCATTCATCCTAAAAGAAGGAGCCGTTTTCAGAATCAGCATCTGGTTCCCATTTTGAATTTCCGACACTTTCCAAATGTTGGTATGTTCACATGTTTGTTTTGGGCCTCTCTCTTACTTCCTATTGATCTGCTAAATGGGAAGGTGCAGCAATAAGTTATACCGCTTAGCTGTTTCATAGCACTTTTCGTCTGTAGCACCAAAGCACTTTACAGAGGACATGAATGTCGTTATCCCCATTTCACAGATGGAGAAACTGAAGCACAGGACATTAAAGTGACATTAGGGTCACTCTGCAAGCCGGGCCCTGGAGCAGAATCTAGATCTCCAGAGTCCTAGTCCAGTGCTATGTCCGTTAGGCCAGTGGTTCCCAACCTGTGGTCCACAGACCCCTGGTGGTTGGTGACAGTACTGCAGGGGAGTCTGTGTAAAAAGTTTAAAAATAAGAATTGGGCCCAATCCTTTTTTTTTTTTTTTTTTTTTTTTTTGCTCTAGGAAGGGGAGGAAGATGGTCCATGAAAGTTTAATAGCTTGAAAAGGGATCTGTATGCTCAAAAAAGGTTGGGAACCACTGCACTAGGCCATACAAAACGGATATATCTGCAGATATTTTTATATTTTTAACATAAGTATAGCATTTTGATGTGCAGTGGCTGAGTGGTTAAGATGCTTAACGCAGTCCTGAAGATTGTGGGTTTGAGTCTCACTCAATCTCACTTTATAAGGCCGCCTCTTGTTCACCCAGCTACAAAATGTGTTCCTGATCCATTTAGTTAGGGCTGTCCAAGGCAGGTTGAAAATGATGCTAGCCACATCACTCCCTTGTGTACCATTTGCTATGAAACTGATTTGCCATGTCAGCCCGATGCGGTTGGGGGAATTTTGATTGTCAACCCCAAGTGTTCCAAAAGCATAAGTCAGGTCTCCAAAAATCAGGATTTTTTTAAAATACATTTTTTGTTCTTGTTGTTTGCCTTTTGGTTTTTGATCCTTCAGGATTTGTGCTTCAAGGCTTTCTGCGCAAACATGAGACTAAAAATGTGCTGGGGTTGCTGTTTTGGTTTTTATAATGGAAGCTGGGAATCTCTTATTATCACAGGCCTCCAGGATCTGGGAGTTTAAAAGCAAAATGTGTCAAGACTTGAGAGCGAACCAAGAGAGTTTGTAACACTGAAAACATGCAAGTTGGGCAGACCCTACTGGAGTTGCAACAAATGTCCGTAACATGGCAAACAAAAGTGACAGTGTTCCTTGCTCTGGCTTTTGCATTTCTTCACTCTCGTCATACAGCGTTGAGAGTTCTGGAACGTTACTGTTAGGCTTTATGTGTTCAGAAGTACAAAGAAAATGAGGTTTCTGAAACCATGGTGATCTGCTCGATTTCATAGACTAAGTCTGGGAGAGACCATCACGATCATTTAGTCATTTCCTGAAGAGTCTGGTTCTGGTTTGTAGTGCACAGTAAATTGCTCTCCTCTGTCTGTCTTGGTTGGCCACCGTCCGCGGGACAGCTTTTGATACATAATCCCGTTCTTGCTTTCTAAACAAAAGAAGCTGACTGGGTGGGAAGTAGCAAGGAGGGTGGGAGGAGGCTGGGGGGAAGACATTCTTTGGACCAGACTGAAGCATCTTCAGGCTCATGTCGGCAAAGGCTTTTGGCTGACCACAAAGGAAGCTGATTTTATTTAGGTTGCTTGTACCTTCTGGAACATTATTGGAAACAGCTGAAAGTTACTTCATTCTTGTTATATCAAATGAAGAGCACAGAAAAACCATTAGTATAGAGCTTTGCTAAATGACCACATATAATTAGTCTCCTCGCTTTACACTGCAGTTGAGCCAGAATTCAGCATTCTTTATCAGCCGGGGCAGAATGGCATTACTCAAGAACAACCTGCCTTTACCGTTACCGAATTGATGAGCTGATCTTTCCTTATGTGTACATCTCTCCAATGGCATCCAAGTGTTTGCTTTTTCTCTTTGGACAGGTGGGTAAAATACAGTTCTGGAATGATATACAGTGCTCCCACCTTTACGAGTTTCTGAAAATTCCTGTAGATCAGCAAGGAACCCATACAATCATTTCAAGAATACAGCAGCATGCTCTCAGCACTAGTCTTTTGTAATACAGATTGGAAACTCTTAATATTTCAAATGGAAATGCTCTAAATTGACATGTTAAATGACAGTCTAAACTCTAATCCAAAAAAGTTTTAACTTTGGGGCTAGCATATAAGCCAGGAGTGCTCAATAAGCCAGAGGCCATTCACTTAGGTTAGCTGCTGGAGGGCTGCCAGCGCTTTATTTACCTGTGTGCCTGCAAGTATGGCTGCTTGCAGCTCCAGTTGGCTGCGACTCGCTGTCCCCAGGAAAGCGGCGCTGGCAGAGACATGGCTTCCTACAGCTCCTGTTGGCCGGGAACAGCAGTCCAGGGCCAATGGGAGCTGCCAGCAGTTGTACCTGTGGACATGTAGGTAAATAAAGTGCTGGCAGTCTGCCAGGGACTAACCCTGGCGAACTGCGTCTGGCCACCCCTGGTATAAACTCACATGCAGGATGGATATATACAGTGCTTTTTTTTGTTACGGTACGGCCCGGAATGGCGTACCGTCACCTATTTTCCGAGCACACAGTAAAGGAATGGTATTTCCTCCTCTCTTTCTCTCCCCCCCACCCCCGCACGTGCGTACGGACACCTGTTTTCCTGGTGCTGCTCATCTCCTGACGGAAGCCTGCTCGGGATGCGAGGTGGTTTTTTTCCATCTCCCAGCATGGTGTTTTGGCTCTTAAAGGGGCCATGACCGCATGGAGTACTGGCACCTTTTTTTCTTACAAAAAAAAAAGCACCGGGTGTATAATATTAATATGTTTATATAAGTAATGGAAGGGCCCTCCGATAATCCCACTCACAAATTTACCAAACTCCATCTTAAATTGTTGGTCCCTGCTATGCTTGTGAAAGGCTGTTTCAGACCCTCACTCTTCTGATGATTTATTTCCCGCCTAAATTAATTCGCGGCAAGTTTATATTCATATATAGGTATTTGGCAACGTGCCCGCTGTCAGATGCTTCTCTGCCTATCTCTGCCCTGGACATGCACAGAGTAATATACTTGAATTTTAGGGGCAATTACCACCTCTATTAATAGCAAAATAAGTTAAAGTCTTGATGAACTATCACAAACTCCTTCTCAAGTACAAATAGCATACGCTGTCACACGTATTCCATCCTCACATTCGTGGACATTTTTCCAGCCTTCTCCCTCCTTTTTTCAGAGTTATTCCATGTCCACACAAACAATATGAAAAATAAAATAAATTGTCGCACTTATTGGACGGATGTGATGCTGGCTCAAAATATTTTACATAATCATTTTGCCAGTACACACTTCATCCGTGAATCTCAACACGTTATCGGCAGTGATTAAGCTCCCAACACACCTGAGGGCATTATTATCCCTGTTTGACAGCTGGAGGGAAAATGAGGAACAGGGAGGTTTAAGTGACTTAGCCCAGTGTCACACAGTGAATCTGTGGGGGAGCTGGGAATAGAACCCAGGAATCCTGATATGCTGTCCTCAAATCTGGAGACCATATTTTTCATGCCTGAAATAAAAATGATTTCTCCAGGGACGTCTTCTAGGATTTATGGGGCCCTATGCAGTACTATTAAACTGGCACCCTTATCCCTGATGAGAGCTCAGAAGGATTTTTTTAGAGGTGTAATTTTATAATCCTCAGCAACACATTTGAAAGCAAATGTTAAACTAAGGTCCTGTTGACTAACACAGTAAATTCAGAAACTGACAGTATGTACCTGGGGTTGCAAATGCCTGTTAAATGGCTTCATTGCCACTTGACTGGCTCTTTCCCAGGTTCAATCTCTGGCCGTTTTTGTCACTTTGAAGTTAACTAGATCCTCTCTGGAGGAAGCAGAGCCACAGAACAGGGATAGGCAGAGGGAGTGGGTGGACATTAGGACCAGGGATATGAACGACTAGTCAACTATCCAATATTTGCTTATCGGATCGTTGACAGGCTAGTGACTAGTCGCTTCCCCACCCCCTTGCTGCCTCTATCAGAAAGAGGCAGGAAGGGGGGAGGGGACGAGGAGGAGGTACTTCAAAGGGGCAGCGTTGCGTGGGGCCCAGGATCAGCTGGGGACTCCCCCACTGACTCCGGGCTCTGCACGGCACTGCCACTTTGGAACGCCCTGGGGAGCCCAGCGTCAGGCTCTTGCATTTAAAAAGCAGAGGTGTGGCGTCTGGGAATCAGGCGTGATTCAGGAATCGACTGATTCCCGACTCGTGCCTGGTCCCCTGCTACATCTCTGCCTCCCCAGCCCCCTGCGGAGATGGTGCTGGGGGGAAATAGCTCTTAAGCCGGCTCCCCCCAGCACCGGCTCCTGCTCCTTCCCCTGCTACCTCTCTCTGGTAGAGGCAGGAAAGGGGGGAAAGTGACTAATCGAATTAGTCGGGTAGTCGATTAGTTGCTTACATCCCTACTGCATACCACTGATTTTTCTGTTTAGGGGTGGGTTCTTTGTGAAATTTTTTTTTTTTTTTTTTTTGGTCTGCTCTCTGTTCCAGCACAGTACTGAGTACTGAAAGATTAACAAATCAATGAGATTGATGTAGCCAATTCCCTGAGATTAGTCTCACATGGAATTAATTTTACTCCCTGTCTGCAATGATGCCCATTGATAGTTGCTAGGGATGATATGCTGATATTTAGGTATTTAGCTTTCTGGGCTTCATTAAACCACTGATTGGACTTCAGAGACGTTGAAGGTTTTAAAAGGGGGGAAGAAAAAAAACAGAGCAAGAGTCTTAACTGAATCGTGTTAGGATGTATTTATGTGTATGTAGTTATACAGATGTGTCTGTTAACATATGAAGTCCTATATGATTTATAGGGAAAATAAGTATGAAATATTTCCTACAGTTGTTTTGTTTGTATCAATACAGAACAATTGAGCTGTGTGTGTGTGTGTGTGTGTGTGTGTGTGTGTGTGTAAAAATGGAAGAGCTGGCCCCTTCAGAATGGCAGGAGCTGTTACTGTGAAGAAGAGAGAGTGAACATTTTCAATTAACATGTACTAGGAAGCACGTAAACTAGCCTAGAGGTATCAAGTAACAAGCATTTTAAGCCTGATTTTATTTTTTTATGCACTTACTTTTGACTTCTACTAGTCAATCCATTGATTTCAGTGGAATTTACTCTTAACAATACCTATCTTATCTCATAGAGCTGGAAGGGACCTTGAGAGGTCATTGAGTCCAGTCCCTTGCCCTCATGGTAGGACCAAGTACCATCTCTGACAGATTTGCCCCAGATCCCTAAATGGCCCACTCAAGGATTGAGCTCACAACTGTGGGTTTAGCAAGCCAATGCTCAATGTGCAAACCACTGAGCTATCCCTCCCCTCTCTTAGGGTATGTCTACACAGCGGTGCTACCTCACAATAAGCTATGCAATTTGAGCTACGCAGATTGTGTAGCTTATTTTGAGCTTATTTCAAGACAGATAGAGCACTATTCCAGCATCTTCCTTATTCCTCATGCAATGAGGTTTACAGGAAGCTGGAATAAGGCGCCTGTTATTTTGAATGTATTTCGAAATGGGCTTCTTGTGTAGACAGTGCAGAATGCTATTTAGGGTTAACATCCATTATCCCAAAATAGCGCCACTGTGTAGACGTACCCCTAAATTACCTCAAGTGGTGGTGAATGACATGAAATGTGCACACATATGTATTATATATTTTGAAGAGTTTGTGGATTTGTTTGTGCAAAATAAAGTCATACTTCACAATTACCTACAAATACCAAATTTACATAAACAATCCTGCTACTTAAATTAGCTGAATGCACTACCTTTTCCCCTGACATATGCTGGGTGAAAGGTTTAAATAATTATTTTTGTTTTTCATCGGAAAAAATTCATGACTGTTATGATTAGCGTTCATAAAAAAATTTGCTAACAAAATTAAAATCAAGTCGCTTATTCAATTGTCATTTTAGCACAAAGAACATTTTTACTGTTACAAATCACAAAATAATTCAAATTAGTTCCAGAAAGAGTAATGGAAGCTTTCTGAGTGTCTGATTCAAATTTACTATGTCTGGTAATTATTCAATAAAATGAATAATGTTTGAAGTTGACATCCTACAAATTTGAAACTTCTTTTACTTCCCTTTTGCAAGAACATTAATAAAAAAATTCTATGGCATATATTTAATTTCTTGAACTTTCCTGTAAGTGTGATCTGTGCAAAATCACTTTACCTGGTCAATAATGGGCCTCTCCTGCTAGTTTATATAATAAACTCAGAGACTTGCATACTTTTATTTGTGTGTAATTTTATATAGAGATAGCTCCTCACCTTAACCTTACTTCCTTCTGTACTGCTGACACACAGGACAGTCCAGTTCCTCTATTGATTATGGTCTCTCACTAATTCTGCTATTTCTTCCCAGGGAATGCCAGGACATTCAGCATTCTCTTTCGTTGTCGCCTGCCAATTCTTCCTTAGCCTTCCTCGCTTTCTCTTTCCTCACTTGGGCAGCTGTTCAACTCTTGCTTCAGGTGTCTCACATCTTCCTTAAGATGACCATGCCTTCTTTCATTAAAATAATCTAGCTCCCTTATCTTCACCTTTGCTGGTTTGTCTTCCCATTAAATCTGTAGTATTTTCCTCTGCTATCTGTGCTAGGCAGCCTTAGTTTTGTTTTGGTTTTTTCTACTAGTTTCCATCATTGACCAAGTCTCTCCTCTGTACAGTAGCGTACCGGTTCAGTCTGACCTTTAGTAAGATGGGGAGACTTCTGACCAGATCTTGTTCATCCTTCCCAAAGTGGTGGTTGCTTTTCCTTGATTGCAGCCACCTTTGAGTGTCACCACGCCACCCAGTTAGCAGAGCTCTCCTATCTATTCAATTTCCTGTCCATCCACGTACCCCTTTGCGTCTGTTGGCCTGCTTCCTACTTGCATAATTGTGTGTTTCTCCGTGTTTACTTTCAATCCAATTTTTGCTGCTTCCTGTTCTGCCTCTGGTGTGATGGCTGTCAGTGCAGGCCACGTCTTCCTTGGTCAAACAGGCTTTGTCAGCAGAGTCAAGCTTGATCCAGTCATTCCTATGTGACATGAATCTCCTTCAGCTTGAATGCGGCCTCTCGCCCAGGATAGGTGTAATGAACAGCTTGTAAGTGCCGTGTTTTTCAGTGACAACGTGACACAGCGTGTTGCTGAACTGCACGCGCCTGCCGTGAATCTGGGTGGCTTTGCGTGGTGCAGGGCTGAAATAAACCTGGCTGTAGAGGGAGGATGGCAGAACGGATGGTTTGATCACTGCTCCTCTTCCCTTGCGAAACCCCCGTTTCACACCATCCTGTGTCTCCATCTCCCCGATTTCTCCTTTCCTTCTCACTCCCATCAAATCACCCCTCCCCCGAGTTACTCTTCAAGAGATGGGAAGCTCTTTGCCACTGGAAGGAATTTGCTCTCCTCCTCTCCCTGTGGGTGGCCCTGTCTTTCCTAAAGAGCTGCTTTCTCTCTTACTAATAGCAGCTCTAAATAAAAGGGAGGGGGAATTGGAGCTCCCAGGAGTAGCGCAGAGCCCTGGTCACAAAGGTTGAGAGTTTCCCCGTTCGGAGCGAGCAGGGCCCATCCTCTGCTCCCCCGTGCTTGCCCTAGAGGAGCTGTCAAAGCCTGGAGCTGATCCTCCTAGCAGCTGGATGTGGGGTTTTTAGCTTGCTGAGTCATGAGATGCAGCTCCTTAGCCTAACATCCCTTCCTGAGATGTAGGGACTCTGTAGACCAGTGTTTCCCAATTTTATTTGGCCACGGAACCCTTTTCACCTTAAAATAATTTCAAGGAACCCCTAGGGTTCCCAGGGTAAAATTTGGCAAGCAAAAAAAAAGGAAAAAAATAGCCCCGCCAGAATTGGTTGAGCAAAAAAACCCTGCAAAATACACTGTCTCTTTAAGAGGGGGCGGGGCAATGCCACGTTCTCGCGGAACCCTTACTTTCACTTCGCGGAACCCCGGGGTTCCATGGAGCACCATTTGGGAAACACTGCCACAGAGCAACCGCCTAAGCCCTGAAGCTAGCCCAGCCTCTCCCAGTCCTCCCGAATAGCCAGTGCGAGGTCCCCAGAGTTCCACTAAAGATTTCGACCCTCTGGATTACATGTTGAACCCTCCAGGGACACGTGGCAGATAGAGCAAGGAACCACACACGTTGTGCAGAGGAGATCTGAAACCACAGTGACTTGTTCTCTGAAAGCCTGAGTAGGTTATGGATCTCTAGATGAAACAACAAACACCGGCATGCTCCCTAGGGTTGCTACCTTTTTAATGGCTGCTTAACCATACCTCGAGGCCCCACCGCTACTGGGCCTCTTCACCTGAGACCCCGCCCCCTGCTCCACCTCTTTCCATGAGGCCCTGCCTCTTTCTGTCACTCCTCCTTTACCTCCCTGCTCCTCTCCCTCCAATTTTAAAAAAAACCCAACCACCCTGGACATCAGGGCTTGTGAAATGGCACTTGGACACACCAGGTGAAACCTGGACTTCCTAGGTGAAAACCAGATGGGTGGCTGTCCTAATGCTCCTTTTCCCCTCATAGAGTTTACTCCTTGAGTGCATTGTAAGGCTCAGTCAATGTGTAAGGAGTGTGGGCGCCTTCTTTCCGCTGCCTCCTGCAGTTTTTTTTGTTGTCAGCTGATGGTTGAGGAGCATAAGCAAGCCCATGAGCAGACTTGATGCTTACAAAGTCCAGTCCTCTCTGTCCGGTGGCCCATCCTGAGCAGGTTGGAGTCCCTTGTCAGGTGATAGGTCGCCTGCTCTCAGCCTTCTTGAAATCCTGATGAGGAAAACTGGCTCCCTTTGGCCGCAGCCAGCTCATTGTTTAGGAGGGGGAGACTGTTCAGGTCAGGGGTGGGCAAAATACAGCCCGCCAAGCCACTGGATCCGGCCTGCGGGAACCTCAGACAGGCTTCCACCTGCCCCACCCTGTCCCTGCACACTGCTCAGAAACGCCGACTGCGGGACAACGTGCATCTGTGAATGCTGTAGGGGGGAAGAGTCTTTGTACACTGGCCCCACCCCCGGCACAGTCTTGCAGCTCTTGTTGGCCGGAAACAGGCCAACGGGAACTGCCTGTTTCAAGAATAGGTAGCATGCAAAGTACCCCAACCCTTCCCCCCAGACTTGCAGTGTTCAGAGCAGCACACATGGCCCCTGCTGCCAGCTTCTCTGAGCAGCCTGCGAAGGCATGAAAGGCTGGGAATCTGTGGGGCTGCTGGCCAGGAGTCACCCAGGTAAGCATCTCCTGGCCAGAGCCTGCCTTTGGTACCCCAGCCCTTCCCTCACTATAACCCTCCTGCATCCCAGTCCCCTGTCACAGGTCACAACCCCATCCTTCACCCAAACTCCCTCCCAGATCCAACCTCCCCTCCTGCATCCCATTCACTTACCCCAAGCTGCACCCAGCCTCCATCCCAGACTCTGCACCTCTTACACGAATATGGAGCAGTGCAGCTCTTACTAAATTCTTGGTGTAGCTACCTCCATTACAAATTATTGCCTACTACAGGTTGGCAACTCTTGATTGCTCTTTGCTGTTGGTCCTCTGTGGGTGGTCACACAGACTGTCTTCTAAAAACCCCTGGGTAGCTCAGTCTGATATGGAGCATAAAAAGCGTTATAGGGAGGATTACGATCAAAACAAAATGGGTTGTAGTTTGATACAGACATTTGTTGATCTGTCACGGGAGCAATTTAGGAGGCAGAAGGAAATGTGCTTTCAAGTCCCGCCTCTGTATTTCTAGCCCATGAAGTGAGCTGTGGAAAAAAGCCTTCTGCCAATCTAACCCTGCAGAGTGAGACATCGTATTATAGAACTGGAAGGGACCTCGAGAGGTCATCAAGTCTGGTCCCCTGCCCTCCTGGCAGGACCGAGCACCATCTAGACCAGTGTTTCTCCACCAGTGGTCCGAGTACCCTTAGGGGTACTCGAGAGAAGTCTGGGGGGTACGTCAACACAACTGAAATTTGGAGAAAACTGAATTTTTGTTTCAAGTTCTACAGTGTTTTATTATTTTTGTACTTTTTACACCCAAAAATGTCATCACCCACCTGGCTACGATTAAGTTGTTTAAACAAATGTGTTGCAATGGTAGAAAAAAAGTGTGTGTGTCTGAAAACTGTAGGTACTGGGGGTACTTATAATTTTTTTTTTAAAGGGGTACTTTTTTTTTTTAAGGTTGAGAAACACTGATCTAGACTATCCCTGACAGGTGTTTGTCTAACCTGCTCTTAAAAATCTGCAATGATGGAGATTCCACATCTTCCGTAGGCAATTAATTCCAGTGCTTAACCTCCCTGACAGGAAGTTTTTCCTAATGTCCAACCTAAACCTCCCTTGCTGCGATTGAAGCCCATTGCTGCTTATCCTATCCTCAGTAGGGATGCTGGATATCAATTAATTTAATAATTGTGTAACCGCAACAAATCTTAGTGGTTACACGACTATTCAGTAGACCCCTGGGGTGGGGTCGGCAGCCAGTGCACTCCTGGCCCCACTGCCAGGGAGCCCCCTACCACCACATGCTGCTGCCTCTGTATCAGAGCAGCCTCCCTCCTAGAGGCAGCAGTGCGGGAGGGGCAGCAGCCCCTGTTCCCAGGAGGCCCGAGCTCTCCACGGACTTAGGCTGTGCCAGCATCCCACAGAGCAGCCTCTCCTAGAAGCAGCAGCGCGGGAGAGGCAGGTGGCTGCATGGAGCTGGCGCTCGTGGGGAGCCAGCTTTTGAGATGGCTCTACCCCTCCCCCTCGAAATAACCACTGTTCTGCAAATAACCATTACTTTTGGAGTAGATTGCTGTTTAGTAAAAGGGGTTAGGATTGGGCTCTAAAAGGGTTTACTTTTCTTTTGACTTTTGTGGTTCATGGAACTAGGGTTTTCAGCAGGAATACTTATTGCCAAATGAATGAATTAATGACATGTTCTCTCAGTGGGATTTATTCAACTCCATGTTTTCGGGAGGGTGGAGAACAAATCAATCTATACTCAGAGTTTTGATTGATTTGTTCAATGTGTGTTTGTGAAAGGCTGCAAGTGGCTCTTGAAATGTCTCACCAGGAGAAGTTTTTATTGAATTGTTTTTATTGTTGGTTAGGCAAATTTTAAACATATGTAAATAAAATGAATAAAGACCATTTTGGTAATTTGTATCCTTCCAAATCAGTGCAAGTACAATAATAATCATCAAAACTACCCCAGCTATATATCGTCTTGGCCTTCACCACCTCTTGGTTGAAACCATTCACAGAATTATAGAGTTGGAAGC
This sequence comes from Rafetus swinhoei, assembly GCA_019425775.1. Classification (NCBI taxonomy): domain Eukaryota; kingdom Metazoa; phylum Chordata; order Testudines; family Trionychidae; genus Rafetus; species Rafetus swinhoei. The sequence goes on along the minus strand of CM033445.1, from coordinate 19,661,975 downwards.
AGTGCTTTTTTTGTGATGCTACGGCCTGGAACAGCGTACAGTCACCTATTTTCCCAGCACACAGTAAAAGAATGGCATTTCCCCCCTGCGTACTGGCACCTGTTCTCCTGGCGCTGCTCGTCTCCTGACGGAAGCCTGCTTGGGATGCGAGGCTTTTTTTTTTTCTGGCTCCCAGTGTGGTGTTTTGGCTCTTAAAGGGGCGCTTTTTTTTTTCCTCGAGAAGTGTTCCTTTTTTTTTTTTCCCCTCAACAAGTTTGAGCCTGGAGTACCGGACCCTTTTTCTTACAAAAAAAGCACTAGTTGGAAGAGATGATTGTTTTGGGACCTGAGGAGATCAAACGTTTTGGGACGTTCAGCAATGTTGTAAAAAGTTAGTGCCACTGGGACTCAACCAGGGGTCTGGACTTGGGACCCCATTGGGCTAGGCGCTGTACAAACAGAATAAAGACAGTCCCTGTTCCAAGGCACTTGCAATCCTAGTACAAGGGTTATTATAATTTCCCATGATAATAAGCAGACAGTAGGCAAAAATTGGCCTACTCCGGTGTGAAGATCATAGAATCCCAGGGTCGGAAGAGACCTCAGGAGGTCATTGAGTCCAACCCCATGCTAAAAGCAGAACCAACCCCAACTAATTCATCCTGGCCAGGGCTTTGTCAAGGGATGGAGATTCCACATTTTGTATCTAGAACCCTGCACATTTGTGGATTTACATGCATAATAGAGATGTGAATGGCTAACCAGTAAGCCTCACCCTTAATGGGTTACTGGTTCCAGTTAACTGGTCAGGGCTGGAGCAGATCCCTGCCTGCCTGCTCCAGCCCAATCGTCCCCCCCTTTTAATCAGTTATCCTGTTAAATGTTATGCTTAACCAGTTAAGCCATTAAACAGGATTTTACATCCCTAATCCACAATTCATTGTTGCGGATACAGAGACGACAGAGGCAGATACAACATTTTGTATCCACACGGAGATCTGTATATGAACGTGGCTGTGTAGTGCTGTGGACTGGAATAGCACAGGGCATTTACAGGTTGGGAGTCAGCTGGCAGTGAACTGAAGGGTTGCCCTACACTTACTCAAATGTTCTCACAGTGTTTTATACAGGATAGGGAGGGGGGGGGAAACGCCTGCAGTGCATTTAGTCGAAGGAGGACTATGCTTGGGATTCTGACCTTCTGATCGGTTTTGATCCTGGGTATCTAGTGATGAAAGGCTTATGAAGTAACCGGTCCAATTATTACCTAGTTCCTTATCTGCTTTTCCCCTGCTCATTTCAGATCCAGGGATGAGATCAAAGTTCCGTTTGTTTAAGTTCTTTCTTTCTTGAGCAGCTTTCCCAGCTTAGCTCTCTGAGTCTGCTTGAAAAACATGCTGTTTACTTGCTGCCACAGGTCAATGGCAGCAGGGGAAAAATTGGTGACCAAGCCAGTTAACTGCAGCCAGAACAAAGCCTGCAGACCCTATCTCAGAGCACTGGCTTTCTACAAACCTGTGGGCTCAGCAGAGCTTTTGAAGCATAGACAGATCTGCTCTTCCCATGTCCCTGACCCTCCTCCCTTCCCAACCCAAAAAGAGCAGAAACTAGGGAGTTACGTTTTTAACATATTTTTACTCTTCTATAAACATTTTTTTAGACTTCTGCATGCCTGCACTGAAAGGACGCTTGGGCAGCTGGTATGCAGCAGTGTTGGAATCGGTTAAGAAGAGATGGTGGAGTTGGTGCATAAGTCAAATGCCCCGTCCGGAACTGAATTCTTTATAGGTTCATAGATTTTTAAGGCCAGAAAGGACCATTCTGCACCTCTTGTCTGACCTGCAAAACACAGGCCATAAAATTTCACTTAGCATCATGTGAGGGAAATGTTGTTGTTACCTTAGGTGGAATCTGGGGTGGAATCTAGCTACCGAGTGACTCGGCAGGAATGTGGGTTTTAGATACATTGGGAATGAGTGTATTCGAGAGATACTTGGTTCAGGACACCCACAAACTATGGGAAAGATTCAGATCCTGGTCTGAACTTATCGCTGGCTTCTATTTGCAAAATTGGCCAGACTGAACTATACAGGACTTCCACCGAACCTGGGTCCATTCCAGACCCACACTGTGCTCCCTCTCTTAGCAGTAAACAGTTGTTTTCTGTTTATGTTTAACTAATTGGAGAAGACAATTGTACTGGGTGTGATGATGAAAATAAAGAAAGCCAAGTACTGGCTCTCTGACAGCTGGGCACATGCTTCTACACCTTGGCCATGCTTTGGATTTGGCTACATTCCTGCCTCCATTTTCTTTCAGTACGGTATACTGGTTGGATTGGGTTCTGCCACAGCACAGCTCCCGTTCAGGTCAGACATGAATTTGTCCTGATTTTGGATAACAATCTTGACGTGGCCTAAAGCTTTCAAAGACTAGACTGGGACCTCTGCATCTGGAACAGTCTAGACGCTTCTGTGTAAAATTCTCTGTAAGGCCTGTGCACCACTTGAGTTTAAATAAAGTCTCCCCTACCCCTGTTTTGAGGGCTTAAGTGGTGCGCTCTTTGTGCTGGTCTTCTGTACCAGACTGAATCGAATCCCTTAGGGTAGTGGTTCTCAACCTTTCTCTCAATTGTGGACCTCTAGAAAATTTCAAATAGGGGTGTGGACCCTTTTTGAAATCTATTTCCTGTAGAGATATATAGTTGAATTCTGTTCAGTCAATTTTCAGTCTGAGTCTCTTGTGGGCCATTGAGGCTGCAGACCACTGGTCGAGAATGACTGTCTTAGCACCTTAGCCTTTTTTGCAGCATTTAAACCAAGGGTGGGGAACCTCCAGCCTGTTGGCCAGAACCAGCCCCTTGCTTATTTTTATCTGGCCTGTAGCAAGTCTCTGCACCACAGATCGGAAGCCCTGAGCCTTGGTTTCCCCTCATGCCCCTCCTGTGCTAGGCTGGAACCACGAGCACCGCTGCTGCCTTGCAGTGATGCGGGAAGCTCAGCACTCTGCTTGCAGGTGCCACCCTTATAGCTCCCATTGGCTGGGAACCGCAGCCAATGGGAGCTGCAGGGACAATGCCTGCAGGAGAGGGCAATGCGCAGAGCCACCTGCCTGCCTTGCCAGGTGCTGCAGGGACATGCTGGCCATGGTCACTTCCTAGAGTAGCAGTGGCATGGGGCCAGGGCAGGCTGGGAGCCTGCCTTAGGTCTGCTGCACCACTGAGCAGGAGCTGCCCAACGTAAATGCCCCATACCTCCTCCTCTACTCCAACCCATGTCCCTCCCCTAAGCCCCTTCCTGCACCCAAACTCCCTCCCAGAGCTTGCACTTCCACCTCCTGCCTCCACCTCCCTAACACCCGCCCAATGTTTTCTGATTTTTACCATATAATTATAAAATAAATCCATTGGAATATAAATATTATACTTACATTTCGGGGTGCAATATACAGAGTGGAATAAAGAAATCATTGTATAAAATTTTAGTTTGCACTGACCTGTGCATTTTATGTCATGGGTTGTAAATTGAGGCAGCTATCTAGATGAGTTGCTGTACCCCTGGAAGATCAATGTGTTCCCTCAGGGGTTCTTGTGCTGCTGGTTGAGAACCCCTGATCTGGGCGATGAAGTCGTTTCTAAACCAGCAGTCTTTCTGACATAGCAGTGCTCTCCTGTTCCGTCTCCATTCCTTTCTGGCTGTCAAAATGCAAATGTTGAGCTAAAAGCAAAGTAAAACCCTCATAATTCTGAAAGGGATCCGCTTCGTTCCTAGCATCTCACCCTCAGCGCAATCAAACAGCATGAAACATTTAAAGAAGACAATTGTTCCGCAAGCGTACTTGCTGGAAGAGCTCTGATCTGTATGTGTTACAGGAGGCCAGGAAGAATTACTACTTTACACTCTGCTCTGCAAATCAGGGATGCAATAAAGTAGGGATAATAGTACCTACGTCATTATCTTTCTTTGAGATCTATTCACAAGCAGGAGATACTGTTCTACCTTCCAGAGATTATTTTGCTTTTGTTGAGGGGGAAAGGAAGGGAGAGAAGGGGGAGTCATTTAGTGATCTTCTTACTGGGCCCTGGTGAGGCTAAACAATTGTTTTTGCTGGCCAGTTTTAACATTCTGTCACCCATTCCATCCACTTGTGATTGCCTTAGTAGGGATGTTAAATTTAGATTAATGGGCTGATCGAATAGTCAATGCAGTTTACATCAACTATTCGATTAGTCGATAAGCGTGCTTTCGCCTTTGAAGTGTAGCAGGGCTGTTGCTACGCTTCAAAGGCGAAAGCGTTGCAAGAGCACGGGGCCAGCGGAGGACTCAAGTAGTCCCCCTTCAGCCCCGTGCTCCTCGTGGCATTTCAAAGTGGCAGCACCACGTGGAGCCCGGGGTCTGCTGCTTTGAAACGCCACGTGCAGCCTGACGCCAGCAGGGAGTCCCCTGCTGACCCTGGGCTCCATGCGGCGCTGTTGCTTTGAAATGCCACAGAGAGCCCGGCATCAGGCTCCACGCGGCGTTTCAAAGCAGCAGCACCGCATGGAGCCAGAGATCAGCGGGGGAGTCCCCAGCTGACCCCAGACTGCACGTGGCATTTCAAAGTGGCAAACGCCGGGTTCCACGCGGCATTGCCTCGGGTTACCAGGTGTCCGGTATTGACCCAGACAGTCTGGTATTTTTGCCTCCTGTCCGGTAAAAAAATTCAGAAAAAGACGGACACCTAAAACGTCTGGTATTTTCTGACTTTTTTTCCCAGCCAGGAGACGAAAATACCAGGTGCTTAACTGGTTCTGCAGGGGAGCTGTCTGGCCCAGAGCAGGAAGACAAGATGGTGGAAGGCCGCCGGCAGCCTGTTAGGGCCAAAAAGCCTCAAAGGCATTTTTTAAAGGGGCCATGCTGGGTTTTTTAAATTTTTTTTTTCTTAATAACTCTTAGGGGCCCTTTTTTTTTCTGCTCAACAACTTTGGTCTCCCCCTTTTTTTTCCTCAACAGAATTTTTTCCCCGGTGATTTTTTTTTTTTGGGGCGGGGCATTCAGTATTTTTGGTTAAACTATCTGGCAACTGTAGCGCTACCGCTTTGAAGCACCCCTTCTTCCTCTTCCCCCGCTGCCTCTTTCTGATAGAGGCAGCAAGGGAGGAGGAAGCGACTAGTCGACTAATGTGTCGACTATTCAAATAAGCATTTGCTTATTGGATAGTCAACTAGTCATTCACATCCCTATGGCTTAGCACAACATTGTGTCTGTTTGCTTATGCTTCTTAAGGCTATTTTCATGTTTTCTGTTACCTAAATACATTTAAGAACAGAATGCTTTCTAGTATCGCTAATCACTGTTGTTTGCTAGGGTACGCTGTGGGTCTCTCTGTACTCTTTAGTGCAGTGGTCCCCAACCTTTTTAAGCACAAGATCACTTTTTCAATTTTGGTGCAACCCAGGATCTACCTCAAACCCAAAAGCTTTTGCCCCACCTCCTTCGTGCCCCTTCTTCAAAGCCCTGCCCAGTCCATCCTCTCTCCCTCCCCCATCCTCCGTTGCTTTCACCAGGCAGGGGCAGAGGGTTGGGGCGCAGATGATGGTCTTGGGCTAAGAGATTTGGAGTTTTTGAAGGGCTCTGAGCTGAGCCTGGGGCAGAAATTGAGGTGTAGGAGGGGGTTCAGGGTAAGGCTCTGTAAGGGAGTTTGGGTCTAGGAGCGCTCAGGGCTAGGGCAGGGGCTTGGGCGTGCAAGAAGGGGTACATGACTGGGACAGGGATTCAGGATGCAGGCTCCAGCTGGACACCGCTTACCACAGGTGGCTCCTGTGTGTTGGTGCAGTGGGGCTAAGGCAGGCTCCCTGGCCTTTTCCCCTTCCCTGGCCCTGTACCACTCCCAAAAGCAGCCAGCAGACTCCCTCCATCCCAAACCTTGTTGTGCTCCTCACCCCCGTTCTGTGGAGATAGAATACAGGGTGGAAGAAGGAAACAGCTCCAAGGCAAAGGGCAGGAGATGCGCAACAGTGGGGAGGAGGGGCAGCTGAAGTGCCAACACTTGATAGCCTCTTGGACAAACCAATCAAGATCACCTGTCAGAGGCTCCAAGGTCTACCAGTAGATCCCGATCGACTGGTTGGTGACGACTGCTTTAGAGCATTACTGGCTTGCATTGCATTCTCCCAGAGTGCAACAGTGTTTCTTCCTTCATATTCCTTTGTCATTATTCTGAATTTTGATTCTCCAACAGAAGAGTTTAGTCATAAGGATTTCAGGAAACCTAAAATAAAATGTGGTGCATAGATGAACAAACAATGCTCTTTGCCATGACAATACTAGTTAATGTACTGAAATCCAATAGATGGGAGAGTTTGCACAGACTATGCTAAAGTGTGTTGTTTGAAACCCTGCCTTGAGAAGAACCCAGCTGTTCCTAAAACTTTCAAATGTCCCTCATTTCAAGGGGCATTGCTCATGTCAGTTTCATTCTCAAGTATGTTCCACCCAGATTTGGTGTCCTCTCAATTTCATTGCTGAAAACTTATATAAATCAGAAATACCGAATCACAGATCTTCGGCTACAGAGCCTGTTACACTAAAGGAAGGAATCCCATTGCAGTTTAAGGTTCCTGAATGAATAATTGTGTGTCCTCATTTTCGATCTTTGTCATCGTGGCCCTTCTTGGTCCTTGGCAGTACAAGAGGTCTGATTGTTAGAGGAGAGTCACTATTATCTTCCGATGCTAAATATTAATACATTGCTGCAAGATTATACAATCACCTCTATGAGATTTACTGACGAAAAGCACTATGTAAGAGCTAGGTGGTATTTTAGAAACCAATTGGGGATCGAGAAGTTTATAAAATCTACAAGTTCATAAAATGGAACATTTCACCATAACAGTAGAGCCGGAGCACGTCACAGTGCACTGCCTCTGTCACTTTTTTTGTCCTTCAGACAACTGCAGAGTGATTTCCAATACACTGTAAGCATCAAAATATGAAGGATGCCACGTTGTTTTCATGTACGTCACTTTCATTATGTGATTTCTTCCTTATCCCCTCCTCCAGCAAGTGGGCGGGGGAAATGGTTTGCCTAGCTGGTTGTTTGTAAGATTGGTCTTTAAAATAATGTAACAGAACTTTAATTTTACAGAGTTCTTTCCATCTGCACCTCATAATGCTTACAGAAAGCAGTGAGTTAAGCCTCATATTGCTTTTGTGAGGGAGGAAGGGCTGTATTATTGTCTTCATGTTACCTTCTGGTGAACTGATGAATGTTTTTATACTTCCCTTTGTGTCCATCCCATCTTTCCCTTTCCAGATAAATCTATTGTTTGGAAAGGAAAAAAATATTAGGAACATTCACCACTTTCTCGTTAGGGCAGAGGTTGTATTATCAATCACCCCTACTCCACATGCTGTGTTGTGCGTATCTTGTCCTCAAGTAGACTTGTATGTAGGGTCACAAATAGAAAGACCAAGTCTGTTGTGCACTAATTTTTATCCCGGGATGTTTGGTGTTTTTTCAGTGATCGGTATACTTGAATTTCTGTGTAGCGAGTGTGACTTTGTTGTCTAAACCCTTAGGCTTAACAGAAGGATTATGTGGCTTTGCAGCATTTTGTTTGTTTGCTTTAAAGAGAGACAGGTCATTTTAACTGGACCTGAAAAGCAGCACAATTGCAGTTTTCTGCAAATCTGAGGCAGGTGCTTCGTGTATCGATATCTGTACGTGTATATGCACTGATACAGTGCAGATTATTTGTCCGTTGACATTTCATAATGCCTGACAGTTTCACAGTCTATGGTTGGATGTTTTGATGGAAGAAATATATAGACATTGCCGATTACAAGAATAACTTTTTCTCTTAGAAAGGGAGTGGACAATACATTTAAAATGGAGACCTTGAATTTTTCATGTCAATTTCTTCTACATTTGAAAATAAAGATGTGAAGAAAATGTTAAGTACTAAAACAAGCCTGTAGCACAGCATCTTTTCACTTCCAAAATACTTGTCCTGGTTGAGAAAATTGGAGATGGAAAGATGTCGTCTGTGCCCTGAGGTGATTACTCTTTGCGCTACCTTACCTGCTCCCTCCTTCTGTTTGTTGGGAAGGGTTTCCCAACATGTAAATGCACTATATTTGTTCCAGCTAACATCTAAAAGACCTTATTTAAGGCACACCCAGGCTGCTGCTATACAAATGTTCTTTACTTTGACTGAGAAAACAGTCTACAGTCATGTATGGTGGCTGTAGGCACTGAAATCTTACTAATGCCAACTTTCCTCTCTGATTTTTTTTCCCCATAAAATCGTAGACAGGGCTGTCCCTACTGGTGCTCATGCCCTATGCAGCCCAGCACTGGGACTGGCCAGTCCACAGGGAGCAGGCTGAAGCTGTTGGAGAAAGAAGTTGCCAACTCTCCCAGCATGGAGGGACCAGATACCATTTACTGCAGTGATGTCCGGTCCGGGAGATTTGCCAACCTGGAGCATGGCTGGGAGGGAGGCACGGGCCGGAGGACTCCAGAGTAGCATTAGGCAGCCATGTAGCCGGATGGAGAAAAGCGACACTTTTAGGAGAAAGTGCCGCTTCTCTCCAGCTGCCTGCTACACAGCTGCCCCCTGCTGTGTCTTGAGTTCTCCAGTCTGTGAGAGGCGCTCACTGATACCTAGTGAGTGGAAGCTGGGTGCTGAACCCTGGGGCAGAGGAGGGAGGCAGCCGGGGGATGAGGCTGGGGGTGGCCATACCCCTGTGCAGTATGAGGCTGTATGTTTTGCGTATGGGTAGGGATGACCCTGGTCATAGACTTAGGGCTAGAAAAGACTTCAACTGGCCAGACACAATCCAGCTAATTCTTTAGTACCAAAACAAAATCTGATGTACTAAATATTTCTTTCCCACGGCATGTAGTATATACTTTATTATTCTAACTATGTAATAAGTACTCCTGTCCTGCAGGATTGGCTGGGCTCAGCTCTCTGCTCGCAACTTCGAGGATTTCAGTGCTGCTCAGGTTCGACCTTCGCGTTGAAAAACCCTAACCAAGACCATCCCAGACAGGTGTTTTTCTAACCTGTCCTTAAAAACCTCCAGTGATGGGGATTTCAGCACCTCCCTTGGAAACCTGTTCGGGTGCTTGATGACCTTGGAAAGTTTTCCTAATATGTAATTTAAATCTCCCTTGCTGTGTATAAAGTCAAGTACTTCTTGTCTGCCTTTGAGTGGACATGAGGAGAAGTTGATTGCCATCCTCTTTATAACAACCCTAAACATCTGTTTACAGATCCCCCCTCACTCATCTTTTCTCAAGACTGGACATCCCTTTTTTAATCTTTCTTCATAAGATCAGGGTTTTGAAACCTTTTATCATGTTGCTGTCCTCCGCATTCTCTCCAGGTTGTTCACATCTTTCTTAAAGATATGCTGCCTAAAACCAGACACACTTCTCCAGCTGACTCGGTGGCTGCACCAGTGCCAAGTAAAGCAGAACAGTTCTGTGTCTTACCTAAAACGTCCCTACTATTGCACCTAAGAATGACACTAGCCTTTTTTGGGACTGCACAGACTGTTGTGGGACTCCACTAAAACACCCTTCTGGTTGGACAAATCCACTGATCATGGTTTTTGAGTGTGATTTTTTTTTCACTCACGTCTACAGCCACCATATAGTAATTTTATCTAGACCATATTTCTTCAGTGTGCTTATAAGAATGTTATGTGTGGCTGTGTCAAAAGCCTTTCTAAAATTAAGATCTATAATATCTTTTGCTTCCCCACCTCCACTAGGCCAGTAATCCTGTCAAAGAAGGAAATCCGGGTTTGGTTTGGCCTAATTTGTTTTTGATGGATCCATGTTGCGTATTCCTTATCACTCTGGTATCTCTTAGGTACTTACAATTTGATTAAGAATTAATTCCAATTATCCTTCCAGGTATCAAAGTTAGGATGACCGGTCTGTAAATCCCTACGTCTTTTTTCTTCCCCCTTTCAAAGGTAGGGCCAATGTTTTCCCTTCTTCCATTCTCCTTCTGCTTAAAATTTTGTTTTAATGATCATGACAGTGAGGCACTTTTTAGCACTGGTTAGAGCCAAGCACCGTATAGACAGACGTTGTGTATCCTCCCCCACAGTGCTATGTTAATGAAGAGCCTCAGTCCTTAGGCTTTCTTGAAGAAGGACATACGGCATGATGAACAGGGCGATAGTTTTGTGACATGAACAAATGGAGAAATTCAGGTATAGAAATATCCAGCCCAAGTTCAGTTTTATTGATCTCATCCACAGTTTGAGCCCTGCTTCCCCAGCTCCATAGAAGCAGGATGTCTTCCAAACATTGGAGCCCCGTGGTAGATTATAGTAAGTTCTTAACCTGGGGAAACCCCGATAACCCTTATTAATGACTGATATTTTAGCAGTGCCTAGTGGTACCAGCAAACCTTGGGGCTCCATTGTGCTAGGCGCTGTATGTTATAGTAAGACAGTTGGTTGTACTGAAGAGCTGAGACTCTAAATAGACAAAGGATGAGACAGGGGACAGTGGCCCATAGAAGTTAAATGTTTTGCCCAAGGTCTCAGAGCAGTTGAGTGGAAGAACTGGGAGTAGAACCCATGGCTCCCAGCCCAGTGCTTTAATCTGTTACTCCAGAGGTGCCCTCCTGAGTACCTATAATGGGATGTTGCCTATTAAACTAACCAACGAATAAACCTCAGATCCCAGAATAAAGAAGAGAATGAGTAACTCCTTGAAATTTTGGAAGCACCTGGTCCACAGACCAGCACCAATCCCTGAGATCTCCCTGACACTGTTTAGGAGGACAGCAAGCCAGCCCCTGGTATCAGAAAGGTTGAGAAATGCTGGTCTAGAATAAAGGCTGGCTAGCACCTCTGAGGTGAATTAAATACAGGTTATATGCCGGTTTTGAGCTGTGCTTGAAACTGGAGCTCATCTGCTGGCCCTACAAAGATCTGAAACAGGAAGTTTGGGGGGGCCAAGCCTTCTGGAATTGCTGCAACATTCTTTTTGACACAGAGCCCTACATGGAAACAACTGTGAGTTTGTGGAAAACTAACCACGTCTAATTTCCCTGTCAGTGACTCGCTCTTTCTGAATCAGTGGGCTTGGCCTTCCATGGAGCTCTGGATTGTCTTTTGGATGAGGATCTGGCTGTCAGATTCAAATGTCGGTTTAAAACAGGGGTGGGGAACCTTTCTGGGGTCGGGGGCCGCTGACCCACAGAAAAATCAGTCGGGCCCAGGCTAGTAGATTTTGTGCACTCCAGCCCCATGGGGAAAATAGCAGCGGGGCTGAAGCGCCAGCGCAGGCTCTCCAAAGCTGAGAGGGAGCCCCGAGCCTCAGGAGCTGGATCCATGCAAGCCTTCGTTTCCCCACCCCGATATAAAGAAAGGACATAGGGTCAGCCCCTTCCTTGCTCAAAGGGTTCAAGAGTTCAGGTGTTGGCGGCGCACTCTTTAAATAATATGATCTCGCATTTTTATGCATATCCACATGGTTTGTGCGTGAGAGAGAAAATCTATTTTGCCATTTTATTTTTTGTCCCTGTCAGGGTTGTTCCCCACTCTGGCACTAAGCGGCGCCTCCAGCCTCTGGGGCTAGCCCCAGACCGTGTGGCCATGGAAGCATCGCCTCTGGGGCCAGCCCTGTTTAAGAGCCTCAGCCCCAGCGCTGCGTCCTCTTCAGTGGCAGCCTGGGGGAGAGGGGCGGGGCTAAGCTCCTCCCTCCCTCTCTCTCCCCCTCCATCCCCCCCCCCCCGGCAGGGCCTTCAATTAGGGGGCGGGGCCTGTAATTGCCTCGCGGCCCAGATCAAAGCCCAAGGCGGGCTGGGTCCGGCCCACTGAGAGGCTTTTGCCCACCCCTGTTCTAAGGCCTCCCTGTCCTTTCTGTCCATCCCTACTCTCCTTTCACCCCCTGTTGAAGAGAGCCCTTAAAGGGACAACTTTCCTTTTCTTCCAGATAACAACTGGACAAATGAGTTTCCCTTTTACTTCTGACTGTTTGATGAACTCGTTGTAAGAGAACCCTCCACCAAAATCAGTACCTTACTAAGATATAAAATCCTTAGTTATGCCTAAAATCTTCGGAAACCCTATTTTAACATAAAGATATAGTGAAATTTCATAAACAGGAAATTGTTATGAAAATCACACACAATAAATGAGTGTTCCCTTTTTCTAAAAGCAATGCACTTTGTTTTGAACACACTATATTGCTCTGTCTGATTATTTAAAATAATGTTTTTGTTTCAGTGAGTATAAATATGTAGACAAGTATCAGAGGGGTAGCCATGTTAGTCTGAATCTGCATAAACAACGACAAGTCCTGTGGCATCTTATAGACTAACAGATTTATTGGAGCATAAGCTTTCATGGGCAGAGACTAACTGACGAAGTGGGTCTTTGCCCACGCAAGCTTATGCTCCAAGAAATCTGTTCGTTTATAAGGTGCCCCAGGACTTCTCGTTGTTTATAAATATGTAGTAATCTGGAATGATTACTTTGTAAAAGCTTAAGAGTATATTTAAAATATAAAATCAGAAATACTGATGAAGAAAATGCAAAATGAAGAAGGGCTGCATCATGTATTCTATAATATTTTATGTTGTATGTAGTTGTACAACTGACTTGCCCATACTACAAAGCTTTTTGCAGATAAATCTGTGACAAACCAGGGTATATCAAAAAACTTGTGACTGACATTTTTTATTCCCAGATTTACTGCTTTACATCCCTTTTGCATGTCCAGTCTTTGTAATCTGGCAGTGGAAAACATGCTCCATTTTCTTCAGAAAGAAACTTTAGAAGACAGTTTTTTTCCCTAAGAATGTCATTTGCTAGATTTGGGTTCGGGGATTTGTCTGAGATGGGTGAGCAGAGAGAAGAGGGGAGGGGCTGGGACAGTGGGAAAGGGGGAGGGGCTTGGGAAGAGCAGGGGTGGAGTGTGGGCAGGGCCACATGCTGCACAGTTTGCCTTCCCAAGCAGCAGCTTAACCCACTGCTCATGTCAATTGAATTTGATTGCTGGTAGGATTTCAGGGCACTTACACAGCAGGGCTAACCTAGAAATAAGCGACGCAACTTAAGCTATGTCAATTGTGTATCTTAAATCAAAATAGCTTATTTCGACTTTGGGCACATCTACACAGCACTTATTTTGAAATGGAACGCTCTTCCCCCGACTTCCCTTACTCCTCAGGCAATGAGCTTTACAGAAGTCGGAGTAAGAAGACTGTTGTTTTTAATTCATTTCGAAATAACAGGCTTGCTGTGCGACGCGCACTACATTATATCGGAATCACTGATGTTATTCCGAAATAGCACTGCTGTAGAGACATGCCCCTCGTGTTTTGCAGCAAAAGGTATTAAAGGAATACCAGACGAGGAAGAAGAGAACACTCTTATACTGATGTGCATCATTTTACTGGGTGGGGTAAAGGAGAGGAAATGTTGTTTGCTTGTTTCTGCATGTGCATTGTCTGCATCAGATTATCTGTCAGGATCTTGTCTGTAAATACTACATTTGTGACTTCCTTAAATATTAAATTGTGTCTTTTGTGCTCTAAACCTTAAATCCCACAACCGCATCTGTAATGTGTTTCTCATCCCTTTTCTAATTTGTGTAGGAAGTTTGTGATTTGGATAAATCCCACATCTCAGTCCACTATCTTTTGTCTTGCACTGTTTACGCTCCTGTAGATGTCATTCTCTGGGTAAGGGAGAGGAAGCTGTTAAAATACAACCTTCCCCACGGAGAAATGGAGGAGAGTATTGTAATGGAAAGGAATTTGAGTGCTCCTCCACGTCTTTTGTGTGGCCATATTGCATCTGAGTTGATGAGCTCTTTAAGATGTCAGTGTAAAGGCAAGGGAAGATGTGTCTGCATCAATTGTGTGATTCTATTAACTTGGGTAAGAAATGAATTGCCTCCCAGCACAGATGCAAACTGTTTCCTTGCCCTTAATAATTCCCTATGTATTGCATCTTTGGAGATTTCATTACAATCCTCTTTGCCAGAGCAAGGATAAATTGACATTTTCATATAACCATTTGTTGTTCCTCCATAGAGATTTGAAAAAATGACTTTTTGGGCACCTCCCAATCATTAACAACCATACAAATGTAAACAATATATTTAAAGAGGCATTAGGGGGAAAAGCCAGCCAGAAGGAACATATGAAAGTCCTCAGATAAAAAGTGATGCGCAATTTTACAGTTATCCACAGGGAAGGATATTAACATCAGATGATGTTTTGCTGCACATTAAAAAGTAGTTTTATTTTGCAAGTCATTTTGATTATTTTTGCAACTTCTCAGACTGAAAAAATTGAGCTATTTTTCTGTGGTGTTTTGGAGTTAGACATATTGGTTCCAGAATTAGAAATAGTAACAATAAAAGACACTGTGAGTGTATTGTGTAGACTTCTGTTTTAGGAAAACAATATAGCCTACATAAGCACATAGCATCTGAGCACTTGACTTAAAAATAATTCACAATACCCCTGCCAGGAGCCCAGTGTTATTATGCTTATACAGATGGGGAACTGAGGCACAGAGAGACTGAATGCCTTGCCTAAAGTCACCCAAGAAGGCTGTGGCAGAGCAGGGAATGGAACATAGGTCTCCAAAGTCTCAGGCTAGCAAGATAATCACTGGGCAATTCATCCTCTTTGGACTATATTCTGATGGTTGTTCCTGCAGAGTAGCTACATGAAAATCAGTGGACCAAATTCATCCCCGCCCGAGGAAGCGAGGAAACAGATTAACAGAGCCAGATGTGTACCCAGAAGCCTCCTACTACAAGACAAGCCCAACAAAGAAACCAACAGAACACCACTGGCCATCACCTACAGTCCTCAGCTAAAACCTCTCCACCGCATCATCAGTGATCTACAACCCATCCTGGACAATGATCCCTCACTTTCACAGGCCTTGGGAGGCAGGCCAGTCCTCACCATCGGACAACTCGCTAACCTGAAGCAAATTCTCACCAGCAACTATACACCACACCACAGTAACTCTAACTCAGGAACCAATCCCTGCAACAAACCTTGGTGCCAACTCTGCCCACATATCTACACCAGCGACACCATCACAGGACCTAACCAGATCAGCCACACCATCACGGGTTCATTCACCTGCACATCTACCAATGCAATATACGCCATCATGTGCCAGCAATGCCCCTATGCTATATACATTGGCCAAACCGGACAGTCCCTATGTAAAAGAATAAACGGACACAAATCAGATATCAGGAATGGTAATCTACAAAAACCTGTAGGAGAACACTTCAGTCTTCCTGGACACACAGTAGCAGATGTAAAGGTGGTCATCCTGCAACAAAAAAACTTCAAGAACAAACTTCAAAGAGAAACTGCTGAGCTACAGTTCATCTGCAAATTTGACACCATCAATTTAGGATTAAACAAAGACTGTGAATGGCTAGCCAACTACAAAAGCAGTTTCTCCTCTCTTGGTGTTCACACCTCCACATCAGCTGCTAGAAGTGGGCCTCATCCTCCCTGACTGAATTGACCTCGTTATCTCTAGCCTTACTCTTGATTGGTACTCTTTTCTTGTGCCTGTATATTTATATCTGCCTCTGGAATTTCCACTACATGCATCTAATGAAGTGGGTCTTTACCACGAAAGCTTATGCTCCAATAAATCTGTTAGTCTATAAGGTGCCACAGGACTCCTCGTCGCTTTTGCAGATTCAGGCTAACACGACTACCCCTCAGATATACATTTTGTGTCTCAAACCCTGCCAATGTGTGGATATCCGCTTTATCCGCATCCACAGATGTGGTTGTGGATATCCGTGGATCATTTTTTACACTTGCGGATACCAATTTTGTATTCGTGCAGAGCTCTATAAATATCCTTTCTCTTCTGAACATTTCTGTGACAGGCTACTGTTGGGAATTGGGCCTTTCAGCAAACTGGGGATTGTAACATCTATTTGTATGTCATTGTGAGGTCCACCCTGCATCCAGGATCAGAGGCAATGCGGAGGAAAGGAAAAACGTGCGGTCATGTGTCACCCAGTTTTCTGCCAGGGTTTATATCAGGGTTGGCAACCTTTTCAAACCAAAGAGCCAAAATTCAGAACAAGTGGTCCACAAAGAGCCATATAGGAATGCCCATTAGCATGACTGAAAATATACAACTTAATATTATTGATAATTGTCATGATGATTAATAATAGCATAAATGAAACATTGTACTCACAGACTTTATTTAATGGGACTGCATCTTTTCGCACATTCCTTTAAAGTTTACATCATGACTGGTCAAATTCAGGTTCATGCGCACATCCGAGCTACATGAGTAATTATGACAAGGAATCCTGTGGCACTTTATAGACTAACAGATGTATTGAAGCATAAGCTTTCGTGGGCAAAGACCCACTTCGTCAGATGCAAGTAGTGGAAATTTCCAGAGGCAGGTATAAATATGCAGGCAAGAATCAGGCTAGAGATAACGAGGTAAATTCAATCAGGGAGGATGAGGCCCACTTCTAGCAGCTGATCTGGAGGTGTGAACACCAAGAGAGGAGAAACTGCTTTTGTAATTGGCTAGCCATTCACAGTCTTTGTTTAATATTTATACCTGCCTCTGGAAATTTCCACTACATGCATCTGTCGAAGTGGGTCTTTGCCCACGAAAGCTTATGCTCCAATACATGTGTTAATCTATAAGGTGCTACAGGACTCCTTGTCGCTTTTGCAGATCCAGACTAACATGGCTACCCCTCTGATACATGAGTAATTATGTGTTTTTAAAATTTTGAATTAATTTTTCATTTTAATTTAAAAAGTTTGCATGCATTTTGGGAATGATAAAAGAGCTATATTTGGTTCCATACTGAGCCATATTTGGCTCAAGAGCTGTGGCTTGCAGATCGCTGGTTTAGATTTTTTTATTTTAATTTTTTTATTTATGTGGAGAGTTGGGTTCAAACTACATTCCTCAACCCCCGACTGTTAACAGTTGCATATTGCTTCTGCCAACAAATCAGTGGGAATTTTGCAGTTGGTTTAAATGGAAGCAGGATCAGCTTCTTAGACTGGATCCTCCTTGGGGCAGATATTGTCACTTGCTTGGTTCATCTGTCCTACAGTACTGGGATTCCTGGCAGTAAAAAGGATGAGGTTGTATCACTTACTAGTTGCTAACCACCTACATCTTTTCCACAGTGATATGAGACAAGCAGCAATTTCATAGTTCTAATCTCACTCCCAAGACTTAGAACCATGCTTCTGTTGCTTCGTTAAACGTAAATGTTTTAGAAAACAGATCCTAAGCCATGTTCCCTGTAAGCCGTGTGCTGCCTAGCTGATTAGCCAAGCACCCGCAGCCAGCAGGATGTCTCGGTGCACATAACACAATTTATTCTGAACGTGTATGGAAAAAATTAGAGGGAACATTGATCCCAAAGCATTCCTTCTGGTTTGGGTGTGTTCTTTTCCATTCTGTCCTTAATGTTTGTTGTTGGCTTTTTGTCTGTTTACCTTCCAGTTGTAATGTGCATAGGCACAAACAGTTCCCTGGGAAGCTCCAAATAGACAAAAGATGGTGATGACTTATGAGTAGCTATGGGATGCATCTTTATTTTGTGGCAGAAGGCTAGTGGAATTAAGTAGCAATTTGCATGTGGATTTACAAGGGCTTTTTTGTCAGCAATGTCCTGTTTAGAATTCATGTATGAACTAGTTAACTTTGTCATATTATTCCTAAAAGCATTTCTCCCCAATACTGTACACCAGTGTTTCTCAACCTTTTTTTTTTTTTTATAAAGTACCCCTTTTTCAAAAAAAAAAAAGTACCCCCAGTACCTACAGTTTTCAGACACACACAATTTTTTTCTACCATTGCAACACATTTGTTTAAACAACTTAATCGTAGCCGGACAAGCGATGAAATTTTTGGGTGTAAAAAGTACAAAACTAATCAAGTGCTATAAACTTAACAAAAAGTCAGTTCTCCAAATCTCAGTTGTGTTGACATGCCCCCCATACTTCTCTCGGGTACCCTTAAGGGTACTTGTACCACTGGTTAAGAAATACTGCTGTACACCGTCTTTGGCCCTGATTCTGCAAGGTGCAGGAGAACTCAAGGGCATAGATGTCAGCTGAAGAGGTTCACTCCAGGATGTGACTATTTGCCAAATGAGGGTTTAGGACTGTGATTTTCAGAGAGACCTAAGGGATTTAGGTGTCAGTCCCCAGAATTCATACGTACAGTTTGCATCAGCAAGTGAAGAGGCATTTAATGGGCAACACTGTTCAGTTTATATTGAAAGCCCCTCCCCTCTCGCTGATTGCTTGTTGCTTGAAAAAGTCTCTAGGGATATGTCTACGCTGCCAGGTTATTTCGAAATAAGCTATTCTGGAATAGTGATTCCGAAATAGCTTATTTTGACATGGCACGTCTACACTGCAGGGAAGCCTCAGAATTAGTCTGAGGCAGGCTTCCCTAATGTAGATGTCCTATCTCAATTTAGAGCCCCGGGAGGCACTGGAGAGGAATAACTTAGAAAGGCTCTGGTGAGGGACTATTTCGAAATAGCAGTGGAGCGTCTACACACGCCTTATTTTGATATAGCTATTTCAGAATAGGGGTTATTCCTCATAGAATGAGGCATACAGATTTTGGAAGAAGCCGTCCGTTATTTCGAAATCATTTCAAAATAACGGAATGGCTGAGTGGATGTTCACATTGTTATTTTGAAATAATGCTAGTTATCCCGAAATAACGGTGCAATGTAGACGCACCCTGGGTGTGCATGTGTACAAGTATAGGTAGAGAACTAGATATAAGGAAGTATGTATATGTGCTCAGAGCAAGCCTAGCTGACGTGGTTAATAAGTCCGTGGCCTGTCTGCCTTCAGGCTGCCAGTGCTGCTAACATCCTTGGTGCAGAATGGATGTTAGCAGCAGCTGAGACATATGTGCTGCTATTGGCAAAGTGGTAGGTCCTGTATTTTCAGTTGTACTGTGGATCTTCTAACTGGCATGTCTACACTAGGAAATTATTTCGAAATAATAACTCCGGAAACAACAAAATCGAAACAGCGTGTCCCCACTATGGGGAAGCCTTGCAATTAGTCCAAGGCAGGCTCTGTTAATGTGGATGCGCTACTTTGACTTAGAGCCCCAGGAAGCACTGGGGAGTAATTACTTCGATTGACTGTGGGGAGTAGTTATTTCAGAACAGCAGCGGAACGTCCACACTACAGATTTCGAAATAACCAGCTCGTTATTTTGAAATATCAGGCTTGGTAGTGTGGACGCTCTGCGTGTTATTTCAAAATAAGGGGGGTTATTTAGAAATAACTTCCCAGTATAGACCAGGACATAAAAACAGAGCTGTTAGTTGCTCTGATTGGGTTTGGTGTGACAGTTTGCAGACATGCCAGGTATTTCAATTAAAGGTGAATTCACAGCTATAATGTCCCAGTAGTGTTGCGCTGGATTACAAAATTAACTGACATTTCCTAACCAGCTCTGCAAAAAGCAAACCTATAACATCTATGGCAGCAGGTTATATAAGGTGTGGAGGGTGCTCTCAAGCCAAAGGTTGAGAATGAATGGGAGGAGTGTAACTCACATTTCATGTAATTCAGAGACATGCAAGTGGTAAATTTGTTTCCAATGCTAATGTTAAAGGCACAGTTCTGTAAAAGAAATCACAAGTTGTTTGTGCCTTTTACTCACTTTGTGTTGCAAAAAGGTGGTCTCTGATTCAGTTGTTTTTTGTTTTGTTACGGAATTGTTTTGCGATTGGAAGTCAGAGCAAACTGCAACAAAAGTGTGTTCAGCAATTGGACAGTCTGTGAAATGGCTCATGAAACACATACCTGGGGGAATGTTCTTTTGCCAAATCTGGTATATGTGCCATGTGTGCTTCAAATTTGATTTTATATCATTTTGTTGCTTATTTAAGTTTATATCAGTATTTCTCTCTCTGTAGGTCCATTTTGCAAATTGAGTTACTGTAACACATCATCCAAGTTTGTCTAATGTGGCAATTGTGGAGAGGTTCCACCAACAGCTGGACAGCTCAAAATGAAACCCTTCTGTTTGTGTTCTGCTTAGTCTCCAGAGAATATGGCTCTATAGCCTCATGCTGTCCCAAAGCTGAGATAGATGAAAGCACGTTCATTCCCTCAGAGCCCGTAACTTGGCAAACACAAATCTATTGAGGTTTCCCTTATGCTTCCCATTGACCAGAGAGACAGGTGAATTGATGGTGACAGGCTTTGCTAAACTGCTTGGCTTTAAGTTCACTTCATTTTTGCCTTAGCTTCATAAGTGTAAAAGTGAAGCAAAGCTGCCTGAGTAACAAATGCGGCGTAGATAATTCAAGGAAATTTTCTTCTAGAGGAAGCTCGACAATAGTGTCCATGATTGGTGATTAGCAGTTTATAAAATACTAAGAGATGCAGAGAGCATTGTTAAGCCACCAAGTTGGTTTCTTGGACCTATCATGGCTAGCACCGTCATGCATCATATGCAGTGTTCGGAACAAACGCTATTTTAAGACCAGTTCATTCTCCACAGCCATGTGTCCTTTGTTTGACAGAGAAGGAAAAGCTCCAGGAGTTTCCAGATGTTGGGAGAACTTTCTTTCATATCTAGGGGTTTGTTACAAAGCACAAGAGGAACTCTGTGTGTATAAAAGAGCCTGCGCAAATTGAAGTGCTTCTGGAACATAATCCCATAATCCATATCTGGGACTAGGGTTGCCGGATGGTTTCACAAAAAATACCGAACATGGACAGGAAGGAAAAAAAAAAGTGCCAAAAAAAAGAGTCACAGTGCCTTTAAATCACCATGCTTTCCCCTGCCCCCACCAGACGCGGCAGGGGAAGAATGTCCCAACCGGCCTTCCGTCCGAGAAAATACCGGACATTTTATATGTCCGGTATTTTCTGGTTTTTTTTACTGGACAGAAGCCGCAAATACCGGACTGTCCGGGCCAATACCGGACACCTGGCAACCCTATCTGGGCCAATTGCTGAGTATCTCAGCCAAATGTGCCTATGTCAACTTTGGAAGGCATGTTTGTTCAATACTTAACTGAAGCTGGGTAGCATGACGCTTTGCTTGTCTTCCTTTTGAAGGTTCTCTCAATGCAGAGCGATACAGTGGAGCGTCATCCACGGTGTGCTCAGGACAACCAGCGTGGCAAAAATGCTTCTGTCAGAACAGACCCTACAGACATGCTGAAATGATGCTGCTGTTCTAACGCAGTGCATTTGAGGGCGATGCTCACTTCTTTTGCTGCTTATCCCACTAAAGTTCCTCTGTTTCCTCTTGCTCCTTTGCTTGTGCTTGATCTGCTGTAAGTCTGGAAGCCCCTAGTGTCTGCCCAGGTAAAGCTGCGCTGTATTTTTCATGTAGAGCTGTAAATCACCTCGCTGGTTTTTCTTTGTTGAGCAAAAAGAGGCCACTTCCGTGAGGTGCTTGCACTTCACGGCCCCTAACAGCATCTGACCCTCGTCAGCTCCCTGCCCCATTCCTCCCTTGCACTACCCCATGATGGTTCGCCCGCAGGAGTCCTTCCGAGTCACGCTCCCAAACTTCCAGCAGAAGCTTTTGCAGCACGAGAGTGGAACTCAGACTAGCAGCGCTATTTGGCTTCACTAGCCACCCAGTTACTGGGATGACCAGGCCCACCGATGGGGAGGGGAACTATTCAAAGGGGCCTCAGACTCCCGGCCCCTGCCACTGCTGGGCCCTTTAAATCGATGCCAGAGCACCACGCTGCGTGCTCCACGTGGCTCTGAGGACTGGGAGGGGAGGGGGGGGGCAGTGCTGTGCTCTGGGTGGCGCTGAGGGCTGGCTGCCCCGGTTTCTACTCCTGCCCAAGGACCTGTCTTCCATCGTGACTCCCGGGGGCACGGAACCAATTCCTCCCCATCCACCTTCCCTTGTCGTCCTCCTACTTGGATGACCAGCTAGGAGTTGTCAGATCAGTACCTCTCACTGCCAAACAGTGGGAACCTTAGAAGTCTTGCCAGAGAATGTGCCTTCTCCATCCCAGAACTACCTGCCCCAGGTGTCAGGAAACTTTGCATCTCTCTGCCCTCCCCCAGCTCTGAAGAGCAAAGTCACAGGCTGGGCAGTGAGGGAAAAGGGGAAACTTCTTATCATCACAGCCAACTCCTCCTGAGCTTCCTTGTCCTTCCTCTAGAGTCCGCACCTCTACTTCCTCCAAAATTGCACTCTGCCAACTCTCACCCTGTTGCTAGGCAGAACAGTGCATTGTCACACCTTTCAGTTGGATGGACTCTGTCACATACCCTAGCCCTGGAGATAAAGTTGGGCATTTGTAGGTGCTGTGGGTCAGAAGTCACTGTGGCTATGCCTAGACTACGCTAGACTATCTTCTTTCGAGCTCACTTTCCGAAAACAGCACTTTCGAAAGTGAAAGTAATCTAGACGTGGTTTTGTCGGCAAACCCCCCCATTTGTCGACAAGCCGCGTAAACCTCATTTTGTAAGGAAAAGTGGCTTGTTGACAAATGGGAGGGTTCACCGAAAAAAACGTGTCTAGATTACTTTTACTTTCGAAAGTGCCGCTTTTGAAAGTGAGCTTGAAAGAAGATATGCAAATTCCACAGGAATTCCACAGGAATTTGCATATCCTCTTTCGAAAGTCTAGCGTAGTCTAGATGTACCCTGTGCAGTGTCCTGACAGGTCTCTTGTTCTAGCCAATGATGATAATTGTTCAGCAGTGGGCATACCCCCTCCGTGTATTGTACTTACTCTGCCCAGATAGCCTGGACAGAAGACTCAGACAGCTTCCAAAGACCCCAAGATGAGAGAAGGATCGAAGGCACCTGGTCAGGTTTATTGTAAATGAAGCATACTAATAGCCCCTGGTAGACTCTAAGAGTACGTCTGCACTGCACAGTTATTTTGGAATAAGTTATTCGAAATAGTTTATTTCGAAATAGCATGTCTACACTGCAGGGAAGCCTCAGAATTAGTCCAAGGCAGGCTTCCCTAATGTAGACGTGCTATCTTGATTTAGAGCCCCAGGAGGCACTGGGGAGGAATAACTTAGAATGGCCCTGGTGAGGGGCTATTTCGAAATAGCAGTGGCATGTCTACACAGGCCTTATTTCGATATAGCTATTTTGGAATAGGCATTATTTCTCGTCGAATGAGGTTTACAGATTTTGGAATACGCTGTCCGTTATTTCAAAATTATTTCAAAATAACGGAATTGCTGTGTAGAGAGACACTCGCATAGTTATTTTGGAATAACGTTGCTGTGTAGATACACCCTAGCACAGTGGTCCCCAATCTGGTGCCCGCGGGTGCCATGGCGCCCGCCGGGCATTTATGTGCACTCGCCCAGTGACCAGGGCCGGCCCGAGACATTCTTGCTCCCCGGGCGCCTGCCCCCTGCACGGCCCCTGCCCCCAGGCACCCGGCAGCCCCAAAAGGTTGGGGACCACTGCCCTAGCAGGATACCAAGAATACATTCCCGTGACAATGGACTCAGCTTGGTCAGTGACACGGATTCGCTATTGCCCCCTTGGCTGGACAAAGACAGCTCCCTGAGGGAACATTTTCATATATAGGTACAAACCAGTTACACATGGCTCCTGACATTTCAGGTTGCCACCCTTTTACATATCTGGATATCACCCATTACCATGTACATGGGGGTTTGTTCACTATTGTGCTGAACCTGGGTCAGTATGTCTGTGGTTTGTGGGGAGTGTGTTGGTACCAAGATATTTCTTCATGAGGTGTTTTGTTCTGACTCCTCCGGAATGTGCTTCCAGCCTGTGCCTGGTATCAATTAGTGTTACACCATAAACCCTGTTCGTGCCAGATTGTTTTAGCAAGGCATGTCTCTTGCTTACAGCTTAACTTGGCTTTATATTAGCAAAATCCTGACCATTGTCGCCTAGGCCTTAGACCTCATGCCAAGTCGAGGACACATGGGCATATGTTTTAGGCTCTCATCTTACTACATGCAGTCCTATTGGTTGTGGATAGTTCTGTGTTGGCATTGAAAGGGAGTTGGTTGTGGAACTGAATGTTATGAGGACGATGCTAAGGAATGTGCGCTAAAGCTAGGACAGATGGTAGCAGGGCCTTTCCTGGTTTCTTTTTCTTGTCTTTTTTCTTCCCCAGTCTGTGTGTTGAGGGAACATCAGCTGAGCAACATCGACTCAAAACAATGAACTTATTTTTATGGGGAAATGTGTAAAGAGATGCACACGTTCCACTATTCTTGAAGTAAGGGTCTTATCCCCTATTTACCTTGCTGTAACTACCAAGTTAACTATGTAAGCTTCCCTGCCGTGTTTGCTAATTCATCTCAATCAAGTCCCTTAACGGCCCTTAATTTCCCACCCTTTGGCTTCCCCTTTGCAGCAGCTGCCAATCATGAGCAGTTTGTGTGCTGTGATTTTGTGATGTGTGCTGATTGAACCAAGAAATCCAGAGGTGTAAAAGAGGCTAAGATGCCTTCTCCTTTAATCAAAGCTCTCTGCAGATTTTGATTCCTGGGATGCTAGGAACTGGGCAAACAACTATTCCCCCCAATGAAACTCAGAGGTGCCAAATTTGTATTGTGATCAAAATAAGAGATCAAGCAGTTGGAGTAGAAAGGAGAGTTTATGATTTACCCTCAGGATTCCCTGTTTGCCTGCAAACAGTCAATCCTAAACTCCTTATATAGTCTATTGGGCTTAGCTGTATGGTTCGTTTAGTTTTTTGCTCGCTCATCGGCTTGATGAAGTGAGTCTAAAATTACTGCAGAGCCACTGCAAAGGACACAAATGTCTTCCAGCATGTAGTCGTGGTGTGAGGGACAGAGGAAGATGAATGGCTTTGTAATTCTGTTCCGTTGTGTGTTCCCTGCCTTTGGAGCGTTCCATCTGTTTTAAACACACAGCGAAGAAAGCGGGGGGTTGTATTAACATAGAATATAGATCTGGAAGCAGTGGAGGCATTTAAGCATCTGCAACCCATGATATCAAAGCCCTGTCAAGTCCGCAAGGGGGATCCCTGGTACAATGACATGGTGTAGTGGAGCTGGAACTTGCCCTCCCTGTACACTACAAAATGGCGTCCTTCAGGCCTGGAGGACTCAATATTATAGAGCAAAATGGCATCCTCTGCACAGTTCAGAGTCCCTGAATTAAGCTTGGTTGCAGGCCCCCCACACAACAAACACTGCCACCAGCTGGATGGAACCTCTTTGGCCACCACGTCCAGCCTTCTACTGTCTCCAGCAACCCCACTCAGGTTTATCGCCATATATTATAAATCTATCTCATAGAACTGGAAGGGACCTTGAGAGGTCATCACGTCCAGTCCCCTGCCCTCATAGGCGGACCAAGTACCATCCCTGACAGATTTGCCCCAGATCCCTAAATGGCCCGTCAAGGATTGAGCTCACAACCCTGGGTTTAGCAGGCCAATGCTCAGACCACTGAGCTATCCCACCCCCTACTCTGAAATGGTTTATACCTAGAGAAACTAGCACATTCCAAGCATGGCCAGGAAAGCGGACCTTAGTCAACAACTCTGCTTCCCACCCATATTCAGGGTTGACTGCTTTCGTCCGTGACAAACGGAGGTTGTGTAAGTTTTGTGTGCTTAGTAATGCTGTTCCCAAATGGCTGTAGGACAATGATTCTGTCATGGCTCTCAGAGCATCAACAGAATTGTGAAGCTCAGGCTAGGACTACACTAGGGGGCGATGTTGAACTAAGGTGCACAATTCCAGCTTAGGGATGTAAGCAAATAGTCGAGTAGTAGCGTAGTGACTTGACTGGTTGCTTCTCTCCCCGCCCCTTGCTGCCTCTTATCACAGAGAGGCATCAAGGGGGGAGGAGCAACACCATCTCTGAGAGGGGGGAGAGGGGAAGGGGCACAGCGGGGAAACGGCGCGAGCGGGGACTGAAGCCGTCCCCTGCTCCTGCATGTTCCCAATGTGGCTGCTTCAGTCTTCGAAGAGCACAAAGGCCCCGCGGGGTTCTTGTACGTTTCAAAGGTTGAAGCAGCCGCAGTGGGAACCGGTGTGACCGGGAGACTGCTTGAGTCCGTGCTGGCCCCGTGCTCCCTGCGGCACTTCCACCCCCTTGAGGCAGCAAGGGGGGAGGGGAGCAGGAGCCAGTGCTTGGGGGAGCTGGCTTAAAAGCCGGTTCCCCCCAGCACCATCTCTGGAGTGCTGCCTGCTCCCCTCCCTTTTGCCCCTATCAGAGGGAGGGGTAGGAGGCTGCTGTGAAGCAGCCCCTGTCTGCAGGGGTTCCAGCAGGGAGCTGGAACCCACTGCGGACAGGGGTTGCTGCCTCCAACCAGCCCCCGTTTGCTGCAGCCAGGGCTGGCCACGGCCAGGGTCTGCTGCCGGAGCAGCCCCTGGCTGCTATGAACAGAGGCTGCTCCTCCACCAGCCCGTTTGCGGTGGACAGGTCTGTCTATCACCAACAGGGGTTGCTAGACTCAGCGCGAGCCAGGAACCAGCAGTCCTGGCTTGCCCAGATCTCTGTGCCTCTGCATTTTTAATGTCGTAAGAGGCCAGCGGCTCTTACTACGTTTAAAATGCAGAGCCGTGGAGCCAGCACGAGCCAGGACTGCTCAGTGCCAGTTCAAGCCGGCTCCTGGAATTACAAATTGTATCAACTATACAATTAGCCTGATAACCGCATTTTAACATCCTTATTCCAGCTACGTGAATAGCGTAGCTGGAGTCGACATACCTTAGTTTGAGTTACTATGGCATTTCCACTGTGGGGGTTTCCCATTGCCCTCCCCTCTTACTCTTCTAGAGTACTGGAGTTGACGGGAGCACAATCAGCTGTCCATTTAGTGGGTCTTTACTAGAACCACAAAATTGATCTCTACAGCACTGATCTCCTGATAAGTGGAGACAAAGCCTCAGTCCAACCTCAGAATTGTTACTGTTGGTGACATGTAAACCAGCAGGATAACTTCTTGGTTGCAGGTTAAGCATAGGCAGTACTAAGGACTTTGGATGGATTTATATGGAAGTCACTGATATAATCATTGTGCCCTCCACCTTAAGCAAATTGTTACCAAAATGCAATATGTCATTTTGGTATTTCTTGCTTTACAACTGGTGGAAGAACTTGCTTCTGTTGGCAGTTCTGAAACATGATCTCTGCAGTGTGTCACTGTTGTAGGTTACAACTGAGATGAACATGCATTTCTGAACAATGAAGGATTAAACATTGAGGTTTCTCCCTAGTAGTTGATCCTCCAATGTCCCGTGTGTGTCCGGTTAGACTTGGTTGAAAAACCAAGAAGTATCTTTCATGAGCATTTTTGAAAGAAATAGGAAAACATTCCTAGGCTTTTTTGATTTTCGAATGTATTTTGATTCAAAACAAAAAAAAAAAAGTCAAATGTAATCATTATTTTCTGGTTTTGGCTTGTGTTTTGAGGAGTGATTTTTAGGAGAGAGATTTTTTGATAGATGTGAAGATGGAAGAACCTTATAAAAGCCAGAGTGGCATTTTCAAAATCTCCCTGATAATTGCTTTTAGTGGGAACGTGTTAAAGATCTGGCACAGTGAGTGACAGTGCTGGCTTCATGTCAGGGGCAAAGATCAGGTCTGAAAAAATAGCAACACAGCAAATCATCTGCTTTGAGAGGTGAAAACACCAATGATTTGGGCTTCACTGGTGCCACAACTTAAACTAAAAATGCATGTTAGGCCAAAAGAATCTATTTTTGGTAGTTCATTGGAATGTAGGTGTTGAACTCTTCTACCATTGTAGGTTGTGCTCACGCAACTTGGGGAGTCTAGGTTGGCCTTGTCTGGCTCTAAAATTACAAAAAGGAAATCTTATCAGAGTTACCAGTTATACTCATTCCAAGCTACCTTTAATCTTATATTTCCCATAGGTATTTTAATTTGCCTGGGCTTCCATTGTCCATACTAGATGGGTTTTCATGGAGACTTGAACCAGGGTTGATATTAATGTAATGAGACTAAGGTTCAAGCCAGGTTGACATTTTTAAACGTGTGCATGATTGGTAGGTGAGCAGTGTTTCTTCTCCAATGAAACTAGTATCTTTTCTGTTTTATCCATTGTGACAAAGTCCCTTGTTAGCTCCCCATGGGTTCTGCGCTTCTTGACAGTTTCTTGTGTGTCTCAGAGACTCGTGGTGACCCCTGTGTTGCCTTGGGACTTCCCCAGAGGCAAGGGTCCCTGCTTACCGATTCGTTCTCATCATAGGCAAGTCCTGAGTAAGGTGGGGGTGGGGAGAGAGAAACCCCCTTTTCCTGGCCTTTGGTCTGTTCCCATCTCCCTGGCAGGGTAATCCTCCAAGAGAAGGGGGGTGGGAGTCCAGACCCACCCACTCCACTGGACTCCGGCCCAGGGGCCCAACAGGAGGGGCAGCTAGCAGGGCTTCTTGCCCCACCCTAATACCACTACCTCTCCCCTGGGCTACTTCACCCACCGCTTCCTTCTGTTATCTTCCGCCTCTTACACTACGCTGGGCTGGGCTGGGCTCTGCTCTGGGCCTCTCAAAACTCTCCCCTCTGTTGCCTGGGAGGAAACCTTTTATAGGGACCAGGAGGCCTTAACTAGCAACAGGTGCTTAATTAACCCCTGTTGCAGGCTGACTCCTAATTAGGCCTCCATTGTCTGCCCTGATTGCTGGGCTGTGTTCAGGTGAGTCTAATTGGGAAACAAGGCAGCATTAACCCACCTCCCAATGTAGCTGCCTTCTGTAAGATATTTGCAGTTCCCAGGCTGTGGTCTGCCACACCATCTTTGGTTTGATGCTTGTAATACAAACTTTTTTTGTATTTGCTCTTAAGGTTTGCGCTGCCTCGATGTAGGTTCTACTTCTATTGCTCTGCTCTCAGTAATGTTGCAGCCTATGTGAAGGGTTAGATCAGGGCTACTCAACTTTGGAAGCCCCAGGGGCCACAATGATACCTCACAGCACATGCCAAGGGTGGCAACTTAAGTGTGGTTGCATATACATTCAAATATATATGCAAATATATGCAAATAGCTTCTTTCATACTGATAGGCATGAATACAAAGATTAAGGCAAGACTATACAACACGCCGACCCCATTTAAGTCAGTTCTGCTGATATTAATAAAATACAATATTTACCCGATTTTCACCCGTATGACAACACTTTTAATGAGCAATGACAGTCCAGGAATTTAACTACTAAAACGCATATCAACAGCAGACCATTATATTGACTATTTTTTTGTGTTGGCTTCCACCCGTGCGCTGCATGTTGAGCCCTGTGTAAACCCAAACTGCACTGTGGGCCACAAACAAACTAGCCGCAGGCCGCATGTGGCCCATGGGCTGCGTGTTGAGTAGCCCTGGGTTAGATATTTCCTCATCTGCAGGTGTGAGTTAATGAAGCTGTATGTTAATTCTTCCAATCAGACTTTGCACCATTATTTATTATTTGTATTACTGCAGTGCCTTAGTCTTGGGCCCCATTGTGCTAGGTGCTGTACAAACACAAAACTGAGAGATGGTACCAGCTCAGTTGGTGTCATTAACATCTGTGCTTTGAGCATGTCAGTTACTAGACTCTTAGAGTTTAAGGTCATTTAGCCTGGCCTCTTGCATAACAGGCTGTGCAACTTCCCTGAATTAACTCGTGTTTGAAAATTACAGCTGTGGTATGTTAGAAAAATAATTAGAGCCCATTCATTGGGAAAAGGTTGGACTTTTTGGAATGAATTGGCTGCGGTCATCACAGTGACTCTTAAACATCACAGCCATTACAGATTCAGCAACTGCTCTCACACAGCCTTGGATGTGAGAAGGGCTTGAGATCTGACTGTAAAGAGAGAGTCCTTCTTCTCCAATTATTTTCTAATTGCACCATGAGCTGTTTAATTTTTCACTTGGACGGCCGGTGGGGATTATAGAAGGGAATTTGATGTAGTGTTTCTTTTGACGGATGGTCCTTTTAACAGAGCAGCAGCCTTCTAGTACTGCACAGCAGGGTTAGTTTGGGGGATCAGTAACTAAACCTGGTAAGATGTGAAGTTGCAACTTTTAGACCCCAAAGTGAGCGTGCTCCCAACTGATACCTCTATGAAGGGTCCTCTTTTGCTTCTGGAGTTAGTTGAGTTGCATAATTTCTTGCCAATAAGGCAGCTAAGTGTTTTGACTGGCAAATAAAGACGGCGTTTGGAGACCGCCAATCAATTTGCTCTTTGCAATTTTCATTGCTGTTTGACTGTACAGTCTGGTAATTAGACAGTGTCAAGTACTTAATATGTTACACAGATGTGTCAAAATGTATTAACAGCATAAGTATTCTTTGCTGCTCTAAATGGGTTTCACAGTATGTCATGTTGAAATCCATGCGTTGTCATTATTTTAGTGAAAAGTTGAGATCACCAAAAGACAAGTCGGGGGAGTTAGCCTGAGAGTTTTCCTGCATGAAAAAATACTGTCTTATCATAATGTAAAGAGAGATGTCTATAAATCCTCTGGTGTGAATACATGAAGACAGACTGGAAGTTGCTACAACCAAGAAAGTATTGTTTGATCAACTCAGATCTTCCTGTTGGCTCTTCCATTCCCGTTCAGATAAACCACGCCTGTGCCTACTCCGTTTGATATGTGGCAATGCTGGCAGCTGTTTTAACCCTGTAAATGTTGTTTTCTACAAACCAAACTGCTTTACTCCCTCTCTTGCTCTTCCCTGACATCTAATGTGCATTTAATTTCTTTTCAGTCAAGAAAGCTGGACTTATCACTGCCTCTTACAGCCATCTTCCGTGCTGATCTTTTGACTACCCCAACAAATCAGTGGCCTGAGGCAAGCCTGACCCAAAACCCATTGATGTCATATGGAATTCAGTTGACTTCAGGTTATGTTCTAATTCCAGGTTCCGTCCTATTGGCCAACTCAATCAGGCCTGAGGAGCAGGTATCTGGGGGACATCTCTAACCTAAGGCTCCCAATACAGACCTGGTAGTCCAGCTGACAAAATAAATCTGAATGTTTGATTTGGTTTTCTCCCTCCCCCTTCCCCCCATGTTGACTAAGTGCCGCTTGAAAACCAAAATTAAGGTGCTGTGGTCCTAGGTCTGCTTGGCTGTTTTGTGCAAGCTTCAGTATTAAGGATGTTAAGGGGCGGGTAGTTGACTAACGGTGTAGTTCAGGGGTGGCCAACCCATTTAATAAAGGGAGCCGAAACAGCGGCGGAAAAAATGCGAAGAGCTGCACCAGAATTGTTGAGGAAAAAAAAAAAAAGGGAAAGCCCCCCCGAATTATCAAGCAAAAAACCCAAACAAAAAAGGAAGCTGCCCCGTTCCAAGGAGCAAGCAAGCTTAGGCTTTTTGGCCATATCAGGCTCCCGTTGACAGCCGCCATCTTGGGTGCCATTTTGAATTGCCAACCTGGTGAGCACAGGAGAGCCGGGGACGGGGGGTGCAGGAGCGGCTTCGCGAGCCGCACTTTTCATAGAATCATAGAACCATAGAGCTAGAAGAGACCTTAGAAGGTCATCAAGTCCAGCCCCCTGCCCAAGGCAGGACCAGTCCCAACTAAATCAACCCTGCCAGGGCTTGGTCAAGCTGAGACTTAAAAAGCTCTAAGGATGGAGATTCCACCCCCTCCCTAGGGAACCCATCCCAGTGCTTCACCACCCTCCTAGTGAAATAGTTTTTCCTAATATCCAACCTGGACCTCTCCCACCACAACTTGAGACCATTGCTCCTTGTTCTGCCATCTCTCACTACTGTGAACAGCCTCTCTCCATCCTCTTTGGAACCTCCCTTCAGAAAGCTGAAGGCTGCTATCAAATCCCCCCTCGCTCTTCTCTTCTGCAGACTAAACAGACCCAACTCCCTCAGTCTCTCCTTGTAGGTCATATGCTCCAGCCCCCTAATCATTTTGGTTGCCCTCCGCTGGACCCTCTCCAATGCGTCCACATCCTTTTTGTAGTGGGGGGCCCAGAACTGGACACAATACTCCAGATGTGGCCTCACCAGAGCCGAATAAAGGGGAATAATCACATATCTGGATCTGCTGGCAATGCTCCTCTTAATGCAACCTAATATGCCATTAGCCTTCTTGGCTACAAGGGCACTCTGTTGACTCATGTCCAGCTTCTCATCCACTGTAATCCCTAGGTCCTTTTCTGCAGAACTACTACTTAGCCAGTCAGTCCCCAGCCTGTAACAATGCTTGGGATTCTTCCGTCCCAAGTGCAGGACTCTGCACTTGTCCTTGTTGAACTTCATCATATTTCTTGTGGCCCAATCCTCCAATTTGTCTAAGTCACTCTGGACCCTATCTCTGCCTTCGAGCGTATCTATCTCTCCCCTTAGCTTAGTGTCATCTTGCTGAGAGTGCAATCCATCCCCTCATCTAGGTCATTAATAAAGATATTGAACAAAACCGGTCCTAGAACTGAACCTTGGGGCACTCCGCTAGAAACAGACCGCCATCCTGACATCAAGTCGTTGATCACTACCCGCTGGGTCCGACCTTCTAGCCAGCTTTCTATCCATCTTACCGTCCATTTATCCAATCCACATTCCCTTAACTTTTGAGGGGGAAGAGCCACATGCGGCTCGCGAGCCATGGGTTGGCCACAGCTGGTGTAGTTGATACAATTTGTATCGACTGCACGATTAGTCAATGAGGGAAGGCGCTCTGTACCAGCTCGTGGTGGGTCCAGAAGCTATCCCCGCTGTGGCTCTGCAGTTGAAATGGAGTAGGAGCCAGGCTTGCAGGCAGCCCGGCTCTTACTGCATTTAAAATGCAGAACTGCAGTGGTCCCAGACTGGCTTGCGCTGGGTCCAGCAGCCCCAGTTTGCAGGCGGGTCCCAGTGGGAAGCTAGGATCCCCCCGCAGACAGGGGCTGCTGCTGGAGCAGTCTCTACCTGCGGCCAGCCAGGGCTGCCGTGGATAGGGGATGCTGCCGGAGCAGCCTCTGCCTGCAGCGAGCCTGGGCCCACCGTGGGCAGAGGCTGCTTCATGGCAGCCTCCCCTCCCCCTTTCTCCCCCCCAGCAGCAAGAGGGGGAGGAAAGCCAGAAGTCATAAGAACATAAGAATGGCCGTACTGGGTCAGACCAAAGGTCCATCTAGCCCAGTAGCCTGTCTGCCAACAGTGGCCAGTGCCAAGTGCCCCGGAGGGGGTGGACCGAAGATAATGATCAAGCGATTTGTGTCGTGCCATCCATCTCCAGCCTCTGACAAACAGAGGCCAGGAACACCATTCCTACCCCCTGGCTAATAGCCTTTTATGGACCTAACCTCCATGAATTTGTCTAGCTTCTCTTTAAACTCTCTTATAGTTCTAGCCTTCACAGCCTCCTCTGGCAAGGAGTTCCACAGGTTGACTATGCGCTGTGTGAAGAAGAACTTTTGCTTATTAGTTTTAAACTTGCTACCCATTAATTTCATTTGGTGTCCTCTAGCCCTTATATTATGGGAACTAATGAAGAACTTTTCTTTATTCACCCTCTCCACACCACTCATGATTTTATATACCTCTATCATATCAAGTCAATTTGACTACCCGATAAGCTTAGGCTCCTTAGGTAGGTAGCTACTTGCCTATGCGCTTCCATCCCTAGTCAGTATTGCTTCAACTTCCACAAACAGTAAGGTTTTGCGATTCAGCCATGGAACCTAATAATAGATTGGTCTGCGTTTGCTGTGTTGCCAGAAAAAGACATATGTTGTAAGGCAGTCAGAGCCAGCAACCGTGCTGAAGTGGAAGTGTGTTGAAACATGAAGAAGGCAGACATCCAGAAGACTCTATTCATGGCTTGACAATTAGTGTACGAAAACGATTCCCTTTTACACGTGTTCTCCCCACACTCACTCAGGGCAGTGTTTCTCAAACGTGTCCACCGGGAGCTTTTCCTGTAGTTACAGCGTCCTGGTGGTGATTGGGGAAGGGTTGAAGCAGTGGCCCCTCCCTCACTGGCCCCATCTTCTGACATGCACATTGGAGGAGAAGGCACCCATTGCTTCAACCCTGCTACCTCCCTACTGACCTCCCCATCAGTGTTCCCTGTAAGCTGTGGGCTTGAGCAGTGGCTCAAGAGAGATTCAAATGCTGCCCAGCTGATTAGCAGAGCTCCCACAGTTAGCTATTTTTGTTCCTACATGCCTCAGTGCACATACAAATTTATTCCGCACATGGATGGAAAAAAATCTGCACATGGATGGAAGAGATTCCAGGGAACGTTGGTCCCCATCCAGGACTTAATTTGCTCCTGGGCTTTCCAAAGCTGAATAAATCTGCTGTGAAAAGGTGTTTGGTCAATATCACTTTTCACAGCAGACTTCATAGTTAGCTGGGAGACTGTGAAAAGTGATGTTAACTTACAAATATCACATTTCACAGCAGCAAACTTACTAGCTATCAGGTCTTTTAAAAAAACAACCCGAAAAAAGCAAATAAAAGGACAACAAAAAAGACAATAATGTGCAAAGCACTTTATGTGTGTTTCTATTCTGTTTAGATCCAGCAAAGACTAGAGACAACTCTACATTTGTACCATAGAATCTGCAAAAAGAAAACCCTATGTAAATAAATGACAACGATTTGGACATGTGTACGTGCATAATTAACTTTAGGAAAACAATAAGTAGATCAGGAAAAACTCTCCAAGCGGCCTCCTGTAAGAGTGGATGCCACTCTGAGACCTCCAAAAATGTGTTCTGAGACACTTAGGGCACATCTAGACTATGTTTTACTTTTGAAAGAAGATATGCAAATTCGGCAGGACTTTGCATATCTTCTTCTGATTGCTTTTTCGAAAGATTTTTTTTTTGAAAAAGTAAGCAGTCTAGACGAGGTTCTTTAAAAACAAACAAACTCTTTTTTCGAAAGAACCGTCTTCCTCAAAAATTGAGGTTTACAGGTTCTTTCGAAAAAGAGTTTTTTTTCAAAAGAACCGTGTGTCAACTGCTTGCTTTTTTGAAAAAAAAAGCCCTCTTTTGAAAAAGCGATCAGAAGAAGATATACAAATTCGGTGGGAATTTGCATATCTTCTTTCAAAAGTAAAACGTAGTCTAGACATGCCCCTAGAAAGAGTGCTTTCCTGACAGCTCTAGCTCTTGAAAAGTAAATACCTCTCCCTGATTGGCTTCAGTGTGAGGTTTGGGGATGCTGCTATTCTTCAGTTCTGGCATAAGGCAGGGATGTAATAGTGTAGCTGGTTAAAGGATTAACGGATAAGTGAAAGCTTATCGGTTAATGATACTGACTACCCACTCTCCCTCCTCCTCCCCACTACCGGCTCTGCCAGTAAATTTTTTAGAGAGCTGGCCAGCAGCTTACCTTAGTCGTGGCTTGTGCTGGGTCCTGGGAGCTACCCCCCTGAGGCTCTGCGTAAAAAGTAGTTTAGGAGCCGGCCGGGCAGGCAGCCCGGCTCAGTCCAGGTGCTCACCCCAGCTCCTAAATTACTTTTCACGCAGAACCACAGTCGGGTAGCTCCTGGGACTGGTGCAAGCCAGGCTGCCTGCCCACCTGCTCCTAAATGACTTTTTATCCAGAGCTGCAGTGGGGGTAGCTCCCAGGACCTGTGCGAGCCAGGGCCCTGTGTTTGCCGTGCTAACCCTTATCGATGAATCGTGTAGTCGACAAAAAATGTAGTAGGAGCCGGGTGCGCAGGCTCCTAATACATTTAAACTGCAGCGCTGCAGTGGGGGTAGGTCCCAGACCTGGTGCAAGCTAGGACCGAGCGAATCGCTTACATCTCTGTGTAGGATATGGAGTGTGGAAATGTCAGGCTGAACAGTTGTAAGGGCCAGCAACAGTCAGGTTCTAGCTGGACATATTCTTTGAATAAAATCACATTATTTAGACACATGCGGAGAAAAATAGCACCCGCTGTGTGTCTGTGCAATTTCTGGGGGAGCAGTGAATCAGTATTTGTGTAGTTGCATTAAAGAGAACTGAAGGGCAAAACTCCCCCATAAAACACTTCCACTGTGTGTGAAACTTTTCCTGCCTTAGGACCATTTCTTCTACGTATTCAACACGCACGTGTCCTGGAGGGCTGCAGGGTAGCAATTCAGGAACCTTCCCTGTGAGTTTAGTGTTTTAACAGCTTTTCTGTTAATACAGCTACTATTTAATACAAGGACATGTTAATGTCAGAACAGCTGGAAGTTCTGGCTTCACAGAAACTTTGGATGTTTGATTGGAGCACAGGTGTGTGTGCATTTGAGGAGTAAGACTGGACCGTGATTCTCCTGCTCCACCTGTCCATGCAGGTGAGCTCTCGTGAAGGACGAAAAGTTCACGAATAGAGCTATGGTACTTGTGGTGTTAATGATATTAACTAAGGACTGGTGTGCTAGTCTGCACCAGCAAATCTTAATCTGCACTAGAAAGTTGCATGTTAAGTGGCCTGGGTGGACACTCACTAAAAGTTCCCCAATTAATGTGGCACTGGACTATGTTAATGTACACTAGACCAGTGTTTCTCAACCTTTTTTTAATAAAGTACCCCCTTTTAAAGAAAATAAAATTAGAAGTACCCCTAGTACCTACAGTTTTCAGACACACTATTTTTTTTCTACCGTTGCAACACATTTGTTTAAACAACTTAATCGTAGCCGGGTGGGTGATGAAATTTTTGGGTATAAAAAGTACAAAAATAATCAAGTGGTGTAAAACTTACAATTCAGTTTTCTCCAAATTTCAGTTGTGTTAACGTACCCCCCAGACTTCTCTCGAGTACCCCTAAGGGTACTTGTACCACTGTTTGAGAAACACTGCACTAGAGGACTTTTAGTCCATGACAACAAAATCCATGCAGGCCAGTTAGTATGCCACATGCTAGCACGGCTGAAGTTTCCATCCTCCGGTGCAGGCTAAAGCATTGTGTAGAGGAGCCCCGGGAAGTTTAAAATTGGAACTTTTCTTGGAGCAGACTTTATTTTCACTTCATGTTGCTTGTTTGCTTCTTTTCCTCCCTCTCCCCTTCCCTTCTCGTTCTCCTTTTGTCTCCGACTCTTGTCACACTGGTTTGCCCTCTGCCAAGAAATCACAGAGAGATTGGAATGACTCAAATGCTAGCGACATCACAGATATGGGGCAAGTTCCTATGTTCTGCCCAGGCAGCCATGGGCACATCCTATTATTAGAGATGGCACCAAAGCAGAACGAGAGTGGTCTGAA
Source organism: Rafetus swinhoei (assembly GCA_019425775.1). Lineage (NCBI taxonomy): Eukaryota > Metazoa > Chordata > Testudines > Trionychidae > Rafetus > Rafetus swinhoei. The sequence continues at coordinate 19,624,839 of CM033445.1, read as the reverse complement.
TAGACACTTGCAGATATGTTGTTGTGTGGTATCCCATGATCCTACTTCAGTGACCACAAAATTCTTCTCTCATGTTGCCGTTGACACCAGTTTGCAATCTCTGTGTTGGACTAACTAGAAAAAAAAACCTGAATTAATATCTTCTCCTCCCAGATCTCTCTTTCCCCCCCCTGCTCCTTGACTGCGTTTGAGGCTCATAGAAACAGAAAACTGATCTCCTGTCCGGTGTTCCACACATTTCATCCCTATCAAATTCATATCGTGAACTAAAGGTGAATATTTATTTAGGTTTAGATATAAAGTACTGTATAAATGAATCAAAAAAATCTATAACGACAAGTTGCTCTAAAATGAATCCAAAGGAAGATCTGTTTACCTGCAAAATGGATGTATGCGTACTTATATATAGTACGCTGAGTGTGCATATACCCTCCCCAGTTTTGCTAAATGGTGCCATAATGCATTGCAACTTGTTTTATGGATGGTAATAAATTTACTTGGCCAGAAATCAAAAGTTTCCTTTATAAGCAAGATAAAAATCCTTGTGAAACATTAATTCATGGATATCCAATGTTGTGTGACAACTCTTTCCTTTAGGGCGATAAATCTAGTGGGAGGTGATACAAAGGAGAGCATAAGGCCTCATAGTCAGGTTCAAGATTACTAATTAGGGGGAAGCTGTTAGCAGAGCCTATTGTTAACCTGTCTAACACTTTCCATTTATAAAGCATTAGTCTCATCACTTTTTTTTTTAGACATTCTATCACTTCCATTGTTGCAGGAGATCTTTGAAATTTGGCAGAAGGGAATCCCTGGGGCTGGAGAAGTACCTTTCCTTTGTCCCGTGTCATTCCTGTCAAGCTTTGCTGAGCTGTCAACTTTGGGAAATCACCATTTCCTTTCAGTTGCTTGCCTGTCTCAGAATAACAACGGACCATGACCATTAACAGGAGTGTTGTGAGCAAGACACGAGAAGGTCATTCTTCCATTCTACTCTGCACTGATTAGGCCTCAGCTGGAGTATTGTGTCCAGTTCTGGGCACCACATTTCAAGAAAGATGTGGAGAAATTGGAGAAGGTCCAGAGAAGAGCAACAAGAATGATTAAAGGTCTAGAGAACATGAGCTATGAGGGAAGACTGAAATAAATGGGCTTGTTTAGTTTGGAAAGGAGAAGACTGAGAGGGATCATGGATAGTGGTTTTCAGGTATCCAAAAGGGTGTCACAAGAAGAAGGGAGAAAATTGTTCTCCTTGGCCTCTGATGATACGACAAGAAGCTTACACTGCAACAAGGGAGGTTTAGGTTGGACATTAGGAAAAACTTTCTAACTGTGAGGGTGGTTAAACACTGGAATAAATTGCCTAGGAAGGTTGTGGAATCTCCATCACTGGAGATATTTAAAAGCAGGTTAGCTAGACATCTATCTGGGATGTCCTAGACAGTACTAAGTCCTGCCGTGAGAGCAGGGGACTGGACTCAATGACCTCTTGAGGTCCCTTCCAGTTCTAGTGTTCTAGGATTCTAAGGCTGGGCACCTGCCACCTGTGGTCACCGTCAAAGCAGCAGCTGCAGATGTTGCACTGGAAGAGTCCAGGAGCTGCCAGATCAGCTGTTGCATGGGAAAACTGGTCTAGCTTCTTCTAAATCAAAACTAGCATAAGACTTCAGAGACCCATCCCTGCATCGGGGCACCACAGAGGAAGTGGAGAGAGCAGGGCGGATTATAATGATTTTTTTTTAATTAAAAAAAAACGGATTTTTTAATTTAAATCAGTTTTTTTTTAAATCATCAATAAAATCCAAATTTCTCATTAAAATATAACAGTTATAGTTAAATCACATCGTCACAGACATGCTATTCCTACACTAAGGGTACGTCTAAACTACACCCCTCTGCCGGCAGAGGGATGTAAATTAGACGTATCGAAAGTGCAAATGAAGCCGGGATTTAAATATCCTGCACTTCCTTTGCATAATGGCAGCCACTGCTATTTTTCAAAACGGGGCTTTTCGAAAAAACCGGCAGTTTAGATGGGGCATTTTCGACAGAAATGCCCCGTTTCGAAAGATCCTGTACTGCTCAAAAAATAGGCCAATAGGAGCTGAGAGATTGGCCTGGGTATGGGGACAAAGCAAGCCTCTTCCCCCTCCCGGCTTCATTTGCACTTTTGATACCTCTAATTTACATCCCTCTGCCGACAGAGCGGTGTACTTTAGACGTACCCTTACAGCCTCATAAAAAATGAATTAATGGTCCTAATCTGTCCAGTCTAGCAACCAGCTCTTGCTCCTTGAAAGTTCTGGGCTTTCAGTTTCTGTTAGTCTGCTGAGACACAGGCGGAGAGGATTGTTTTTGTTCTGTGCTTATGTGGTGGGGAACCTGGACCAGGCCCAGCAAAGTTAGTTAAGACATTGTCTAAAGACAGACAATATATAGGAAAGGAGCAGGCAGCACAGAAAGGAATATTGGAGTGGACTGGAAAGGAAAAGGGAAGACATTCAGCATACACAGCTTCCTGTATTTCCCTGCACTGTTAGTACAGAAAATTTGTCATGGCTTCTGAGCAGGAGAGAGTCAAGGGAATATTTTGAAAAAATTCGTTTCCTGGGTGAACAAGCCAAACGTTTCAAGTGTAAGCAGAGCAAGAAGAAGATGCAGGGCCTAGCCTCAAGAATGAATCCTAAGAAAAACTGATTATTGGGAGGAAAATTATGTGGATATTAGGGATGTGACTGGTTAATCAGTATGCTTCACCCTTAGCAGGTGAGCCTTACCAGTTAAGGCAGGGCTGGGCAAAATACGGTCTGGGGGCCGGATCCGGCCCGCGAAGCCACAGGATCCACCCTGCCGGGACCCTCAGGCACACCACTGCCGTGGGTTAAAGTGCAGTCCTGTGGCTCTCTGCTCTGGAGGAGTGGGAGGCTTCATGTGATCTCCCTACCCCAACCCAATCTTCAGCTCCTATTGGCCAGAAACAACCAGCCAATAGGAGCTGAGAGGTTGGCGTGGGCATGGGGGCAAAGCAAGCCTCTTCCCCCTCCCGGAACTGAATGGCCTGCAGCTCTAAGTGATCTGGGGCTGCAGCAGGCAGGGAGCCCAGCCTGCCTTGGGGGTGCTGGTCAGGAGATGCTTAGATATATGCCTCCCAGCCAGAGTCTGCCTCCGGCACCTCAGCTCCTCCTGCATCCCAACTCCTTCCCCCTGGTCACCATCCAAACCCTCTGCACCCCCCTACGCCAGGTCACAACTCCCTTTACCCTCTCCTACACCCCTCCCCCAAGCCAGAATCCTCTCCTGCACCCCAACACCCTCCCAGACCCTGCACCCCAAACCCTGACCAGGTCACAACCCCCTCCCTCCACCCAAACTCCCTCTCAGACCTCACACCATCTCCTGCACCCCAAGTCCCTTACACCATGGCCCTCCTGTATCCAGCTGCCACCCTAGATCCCACATTCCCTCCACAGAAAAGTGCGGCCCTAGACCACTTTCCAAAATCTTGGAGTGCCCTCCTCCCCACCAAAAATTATTGCCCACCTCTGGATTAAGGTTAACTGGTGGGGGCTGGAGCAGCTCCCCACCTGCTGCAGGCAGAGGGCCGCTCCAGCTTCTGTCTGCAGCAGGCCAGGGCCCCCGCCCACTCCCCCCTTTAATCAGTTAACTGGTTAAACAATATGTTTAACTGGTTAACCAATGAAATGGGATTTTACTTCCCCAGTGGATGTGTCTGAAGAACAATGGGGATCAACTTTGTAATGCATCCTTCTTCAAGACTTTCTGTGTCTTAGTAGGAGTGGTATTTAACCAGTAAATTCACCAAGCTGTTTGCTACGTCGGCTGTTGCTAGAAAAAAAAAGTTTAACTTAGCTAATCTTCATGGCTTATTTCATTAGTTAACTAGGTTTAGAATCTATCACCCAAGTATACGGCACAGAAAGCTGCAGTAAGAGAAAGCTAGAGTTGCCAGTTGCCACCGAGTGTCATTTTCTTATTTTATATTATTCTAGGAGGCTACGCCCCCTGCTCGTTATGCTCGCCACCCCCTCCGGCCCCCACCACCATGGGAGTAGGCAGCCCCGGCTCTCCCCCCAGCCGCTGGGGAGGGACAGGCTCCCGGCCCAGCCCCAGTTCTTTCAACCGCCGGGGAGGGCCAAGGCTTTGCCTGGTCCTGTGCTCTCCCCCCAGCTGCCGGAGAGAGTGGGGGGGCCGGGCTGAGACCTCACTAGCCCCGGCTCTCTTCTTCTGTCTGCCGTGGCGGGGCGAGACCATATATGGCGGGGCGGGGGGACAAGGCTATATATACCTAAAGTATATCATCTTAGGTATTGTAAAATGCTGTACTGAACTGTAAATTGACATGTTTAGTGATTAGATTTGCACTGTTGTTGAAGAGATATGTGAAGTAGTATCAGTGGGAAACTTGATTTAAATCAAATCCACCCTGGGAGAGAGAATAGCTGGGCCTACCTGTCCCTCAACACTCAGCAACCCATCACTATCCTGGGATAAGAGCATCTTGTCTGATAGCTAATGTAGTTTGTCCTGAAGCTGAAGTAAGCGCAATGAGTGATAAAGATTCATGGTTCAGATCTTTGCTCGTGATGGTGCGGGATGATATGGCTCTACGTAATTTTTTAAACCTTTTTCCTAGGAAATTACATATTATTAAAAGCTACACTAAAAGAATATTATTAAAGTTGCGATGCAGTGAAGCACATGAAATTTTGAAAATGCCAGATTAAAATTTGCTGGTACATGGGTAACTCAGGTAGAAGGTGATGACAATGTACTATTACACAGTCTTTAATTGCATGATCACACACTTTTTCCGCCAAAGGGTCCTGCCATTTCCAGTGCATTTGTTAGATGACTAAGGGGATAGAAATAACTTTTCCAAATGTAATTAATGTGGTCAATTTTAAATCTAGCATTTCCTAGCTTTTGAGTATTTAATTTTGCAACCTAAACAATGTTTATAATGGGATTATTATAAGTATTATGCTGAGATTATTTAAGATTAAGATGTATAAAATGTCCTCGAAATAGTATAATTTGGGACATTTGAAACCTAAACCATTGGTCTAGATTCTTATCTTGATTTATGCCATTCTAAAACTAGATTAACTACTGATTTCAGTGGACAGTAAAACCATGGAGTTACTTGAGGTTTACACTAGTGTTACTCAGAGTCTGGCACTGTATTTGCCAAAGTTAGTGAAACTAGCAAAGTTAGCAAAACCAGTTTTTGTGAAGGCTTTGTAGAATATTCTATGGAAATTAAAATTACTCAGAATTTGCAGTATTTTTGATTACTGGGAATATCCATAAATATTCATACCTGGCTATATGGAAGGCGGTGTAAATATTGAGACTGTTTTTCTTCTTATTGGCGGGATTGAAAATGTTTTTTATTTCCATGAAAAATGCAGACCAATATTTCCCCTCTCATATTTGGGGTGGAGATGGAATTTTCCCCTGGGACAGATTGGCAGAGCCTCTGTGTGTTTTGTTTTGTTTTTAATTTTTTGTTTTTTGTCTTCCTCTGCAGTATGGCACAGCTCGCTTGTGGGTATAAATGGTAGATTCTCTGTAACTTTAAACCTTTAACCCATAATTTGAGGACTTGAATAACTCAGCCACAGGTTAGGGGCCTATTTCAGGATGGGTGGGTGATGTTCTGTGGCCTGCAACATGCAGGAGATCAGACTAGATGATCAGGATGGTCCCATTTGACTTAACATTCTGTAAGTCTGTGAGTGACAGCGTAGGGAGAGAGAATTGTATTGCAGCTCCACACAGTGATTCCTACGGGAAGTGGGCCTATATTTGATTAATGCTGCACAATATGAAGTTTCTGAGCCATTGCTGGGAAGCAACCAGATGGGGGGGGGGATGTTATATATCGTATAATTGAATAGTCCTGTAACTGCATGAAATCTTAGTGGTTACACCACTACTCGATGGTCCCTGGGGGCGGGGCCAGCAGCCAATGCGCTCCCGGCCCCACTCCCAGGGAGCCCCTTGCCACCCTGTGCTGCTGCCTCTCTAGCATATTGCAGGGTGGCAGGTGGGAGCCAGTTCACGAGGGGAGCCAGTTTAAAAACCGGCTTCCCGCGCAAACAGGCTCTGCCTGCCGTCCCGCACTGCTGCCTGTCCGCTGGGGGGGGGGCCGAGCTCCAGTTAATTGAGTAGTCGTCTACATGCTGACATCCCGTGTGTGTGAGACAGAGAGAGACTGATTGATCTCACTGCACGCTGCTAATCATTTTTCTTTTATGTATCTAGCATGGTAGAATATTCTATGGAATTAGACCTCACTAGCCCCAGCTCTCATTCAAAGTTAAGCTGACATTCTGTTTATTTAATATGCTAGGGACGACACGGGTGCTATGCAAAACACAGAAGCTGTGCCCAAATGGTGTGTCTTGTCAAAAATAAGGCCCAGAGAGGATAGGCTGCACTGGCTGATTCAGAGGGGGAAACGTCTTGGATTTTTCATTTAATGCTGCTGTTATTGACTCAGTTCTGCTAAGAACCATAGATGTACATCTAGTTGTTGGGAGGCACTGGCACGAGGGCAAGGCAAGTGGCTTGGCTGATGGGATTGGGAGGGCGTTCGGCCTGGGGAAATGTGGAAAAGACGCTAAGAGGGAGGAGAAGGAGCTAGCAGGGCATCAGTATCAGAGCAGAGGGGGTCAAAGGTCCATATCAGAATGTAGAACTTGGACAGTTAGGACAAGAAATTTCAAACACCATGTAGCAGATAAGGGGGAGCCTTTGAGGGCTTTAAAGAGAGGAGCTATATTGTCAGATCATTGGCCAAAGCAGATAGTCCTAGCAGCTGTATTTTGGATATATAGGCAATGGGTCACTCAGCAGGTAATTGGCAGAACCCGAAATAGAACTCTGTATACTGTACTTAGAAAACTTAAAAAGACAACACAGATTACTCGGCGAATGCTAATCGAGCTCCTGTCCTGTTCTCTGATGCAGGTGCAAGTTCTTCAGCCTCACAGAAACGCCAGAGGACTACACGATCATTGTGGACGAAGAAGGGTTTCTAGGTAAGTCGTGCGGCGCCCGCTGCTTTGTACGCCGAGCGGAGGGTGGAGCGGGGCGTGTTGATCAGTCGGTAAATGGGAGTGTTTGTACAGCGGTTCTGTTTGTAAATACCAGACACACAGTGACGGAAGAGGCTTTGATCGGTTAAGCAGCTTGCCTCCCTGCTCCGCTGCAAAAGACATGTCACATACGGAATGTGAATAATTTTTAGTGCAAGTTGCCAATTAAAAAAAAAAAAAAGGAATATGAGGATTTTTTTTGTGGGGGTGGGTAGAGGGGGAGAAACAAAAAAAGCAACCATCTGCAGAGGAAGGGGGGGACTTCTGGAAATGCACAGACCCAGAGCTCCCCCTCACGATGTGACATGGCATTTCGGCAACTCTGCCCCACTCTACTACTCGGTTCTTCACAGGGGTGTGCGCAAGGGTGGAGCAAGCAGAGGCCACGGGCCCTTCCTCAATCAGTGGACACACACCGCGAGGTCGACAGCCGCCACGAGCCCCGGGACAAGGTGTGGGGGGCAGCTCTGTGCCCCCAGAAGGGGCGGGGCCTCAGGCAAAAGGAGCGGAGTTGGGGCTTAATGGGTGGTGCTTACCAGGTAACCAGTTAAGCTGTTACCCGTTCACATCCCTAGTTCCCACCCCTTCAGGGGTATCTGTTCCCCAAACAATGTCTGACAAAACAGTTTTAATCAGCACGGTGTCTTCTGCCCTTCCTCAGCCTCACTCTCTTTCTAGTGCAGTGGCTCATAGTAGGGATGTTAAATATCAGTTAATTGAATAGTCTAGTAACCTCATGAATTCTTATCGGTTAGTCGACTATTCCATGGTCCCCGGGGCCGGGGCCAGCAGACAATGCACTCCGGCCTCACCCCTGGAGAGCCCCCAGCTGCCTCTGTATCAGAGAGCAGAGCAAAGTGCCAGGCGGGATCTGGTCTGTGAGGGGAGCCAGTTTAAAACCCAGCTCCCCTCATGGACCGGCTGTCTGTCAGCCTGTGCTGCTGCCTCTGATAAAGAGGCAGCAGCCCTTGTCTAGGAGGGATCTGGGCTCCTCGACCCGGCGCAAGTCAGAACTGAGCCAGGCTGCCTGCCTGCCTGGCTCCTAATACATTTTAAATTCAGAGCCACAGCGAGGGTAGGTCCTGGACCTGCCATGAGCCAGGACTGAGCTGGGCAGCTGGGCAGCCTGCTAAAAATTTACTGGCAAGGGAGGGTGGAGGGAAATGTGTGTAGTCTATAGCATTAACCTATAAGCTTTTGCTTACTGGCTAATCAGTTAATCGACTACACTGTCACATCCCTAGCTCATAGGGCTCCACACTGGAGTCCCTCAGCAAATCTCCCAATACCAAACGTTAATGCCAGCTAAGGAAATTCTGCTCCCGGCCCCCCAGGCTCAAGCTTTTTTGGTATCTCCACAGAGAGTGTTTTGAGGTGAGTCCCCCGAGCTTAGGTCAACAGTCAGGCTTCAGCCTTTGTGCTATTGAAAATAGCTGTGTAGACATGGCCCTGAAGTGGTTTGGGGCCTGAGCTGCAACGTCTAAGCACTTGCGTACATGCCTGTTTTGAAGGCGCTGATATCTGCCCTGCTAGCCCAGGGCTGCCAACCTGGGCTGGGCGGCTCATTCCCGTTCGCTTCAAAATGCTCCGTGGATGTGCCCCGGGTGCCTGTCAACTTCCCCCTCCACGTGGCTTCGCTCAGGTTCTCCCCCCGATATAGAGTGCCAACCCTGTCTCTTTCCTCCCAGCTGCGCTGACTGGATTGCTTCCTTCAAATTCCTGCCTGAGCCTGATGCACTCTGTCAGTGTAAGGAAGCGGCGCTCGTACGCAGGGCCAGCCCAAGGGTGTTGGGCGCCATAGGCAAACTGACTTGGGCTCCACCCACACAGTCAATATAGAGAAATTTTAATCTTACAAGCCCTTGTGATTCTCCTCTTGCAGTCTTGTGAAAACCTCCCACCAATTTTTCAAAGTCCAACACAATACAAATTCTTTGCACTGCGTCTTCAGGATCGCGGCTTGTAATGGCAGAACAGCAGTTGCAGGTTGCCGACCGGCCTTCAGTCAATGGCGAGCAAACACTGACTCAGCTGTACGACTAGGCGACCGAGAGTGACTGGCCTGCCAGGCGGCAAACCCAGGCGGGGCTCTTTTGAAGCTATGCCGTGACACCGGGGAGCTGGATTTACAGTCGCAGCCGTGTTCCACGATGGGAGATTAATAATAGAACTTGGCTTCTGAGAGGGCAGTGATGCTCTGCTGGCCGAGTGCCGTATTTGATACGTTTGTTTTTAGGAGACAACATGTTAATATTTGTTTTTTAAAGAGAGAAAAAAATTCACTTCCCTCTCACTTGGCGCCCCTCAAAACCTGGTGCCCTCGGCAATTATATGGTTGGGCCGGCCCTACTCGTACAGCTCTCAGACTCTAATTAACCCTCTCTTGGTTATTGTGGGGTTTATACATGACATTGCAGCCAGCCACAGTTAAAAATGCAGCCCTGAGGTAAGGGGGTTCTGGGGTGCAGCTTCTGAAGCCTATGAGTGCTGTGGCTCTGCCTGGCTGGAGGGTTGGGGAGAGGAGGAAGTGGCTCTGTGTGCTGCCATTCCCCCTCTCCTGCCCCCTGGCTGGAGCTGTGTGTGTTGCCACTGGCTGCACTCGCCTGTAGGCTCCACCTCCACCACTCCCATTGGCTGGGAATCGCAGCCAATGGGAGCGACGGGGGGGAGTACCTGCTAACATAGGGCCGCATGGAGCCATGTGTATACCCCTCCTTCCTGGGAGCTGCACCAGGTAAGCACCTGAATCCCCTACTCCCTGCCCCCTCCCACACCCTATCTTCCTCCCAAAACCCTGCACCCTACCTCACCCAGACCCTGCATCCTCCCCCCGCTTCTGAACCCTACCATCCTCCCAGAGCCTGCAATCCCAGCTCCAGCCCTCTTCTGCATCCTCCTACGTCCTGCCCAGACCCTGCACCCTCAGCACCACCACTTCCTGCACCCAGACCCCGCATCACCATACTAAGCTCACTTCTGCACTAAGGATGTTAAGACGCAGATAACTGAGTAATTGTGTAGTCGATACAATTTGTATCGATCAGTCAGTATGGGAAGGTGCTCAAAAGGAGCTACCCTCGCCGCGGCTCTGCAGTTTAAATGTAGTAAGAGCCAGGTGTGCAGGCAGCCCGGATCCTACTACATTTAAACTGCTGAGCCACAGCAGGGATAGTTCCTGGACCCAGCACAAGCAGGGACTGAGCCACGGGCTGCTGCCGGGGAAGCAGCAGCACCACAGAGACAGTACTGGGGGGAACCCAGCACTGGCTCCTGTTCCCCCCCTCCCCCCGCCACACACACTTGCTGCCTCTGATATAGAGGCAGCAAGGGGAAGGGGTGAATGTGAGTAGTCGACTCAACTACCCGATAAGCCTAGATTTATCGGGTAGTCGACTAATCGACTACTCTTTTACATCCCTATCCTGCACCCTGCTCCCTCCCAAACCCTGCACCTCCTCCCTGCTCCCCAGCAGCCTCCTCCAGCACACTGATCCCCCTCATTTCTGGCACCACTCCAGAGCCTAGGGGGTCCCACAAAATCCACTAAGCCCCAGGCCCCCAGAACAGTTAATCCGGCCCTGCTTAATGCTGCATGTTACCTACTGAGCTAGTTCATCAATTCTCCATGCACATATCTGATCTTGCCCCTCCTTATTACCCTAGCCTGGCAACTAAAAGACGTGCTCAAAGAAAAATATTACATAGCCAGCCCCCCCCTTTTTTTTCCTAAATAAAGCCAAGAAATAACTAGATAACTCTTCACCCTGCAATCATGATTTCAGCTTCTCCCTCTCCACCATCCATAACAGGCACGCTCCCTCCTGCCAAGCAAAATGTGCTGCCTTCAGCGCTGGCCCTGTGCAGTGGGCAAAAGTGGATGTTTTCTAACTGCTTGGGATGTTTCATCACCCATGTGTTGCCAAAAAGTGGGTTTGCGAGCTGCTTTAAGCATGCGGTATTGGACAGTTGTTTAATGGAGGGAATGGTTTGGCGGTGTACGTGGAAATAGCTTGCAGTGCTGTTTATCATGTTGCGATGTTTTTATTTGCTGCCGTTTTATTTAGGGGATGGAATGAGGAAGTATAGCACTGCTATTAATATTTTTTCAACAGCTGCTGTTTGGGGTTGCAATTTAGAAACCCATTTTGCGAGTTTGGAGACAAATTCAGTCATGAAAGTATGAAACAGGAATTTAATTATCCACAAAACTTTAACTATGCAATTACTTCCAAAGCCACCATAATATTTAGTAGTTTTTGTGAGTGCTTATGACTTAAGTATCAAAGCATTAGGTGGAAAAATTAAAAGGCACGTCATTATTAGTGGTAAATGAATAATTTGTAACCAATGATTATTTCGGTGAATTATAGCCTTGTTACAAGAACAGATCACGGTTTTCCTGATTGTGTTAATCTGTTCTGAAGCGTTGGTTTAAATAATTTCATTAAGCATTCCTTGGCCTGTAAATTGTCCACGAGGGATGTTGGCTTTGATGGAAGAGGCAGATCACATGCTACAGTTCGGCTTCCTGATAGGAAGAATGTAACACCCACGTTTGCGTCTCTGGAGCAAATGTTCGTAGTTACGGATTCAAAACGTGTTTCCTATGAGTGCTCCAAAGCAGGGATGGGAAATGATTTTTGATGAGGGGGGCCACTCCAAGATTTTGGTAAGTGCTCAAGGGCTGCTCTTGTCTATGGTGGGGAGGTGCGGGGTTGGGTGCAGAAGGGAGCTTGGGGCACGGGCTTGGGGTGCAGAGTCCTGGAGGAGTGGTGTGGGGTCTGAGAGGGAGTTTGGGTGCAGGAGGGGTTGTGACCTGGGGCAGAGGATTGGGGTGCAGCAGGGAGTGCAGGGTCAGAGAGGGGGCATGGGTGTGGGAGAGGATTCTAGCCTGTGGGTGTAGGAGGAAGTGCAGGAGCTGGGAGGGAGTTGTGACCTGGGGAAGGGGGGTGCAGAGGGTTTGGGTGGTGACCTGGGGCAGGAAGTTGAAGTGCAGGAGGGGGTGGGGTGCCAGATGCAGGCTCTGGCTGGGAAGCACTTACCTGTGCAGCTCCTGGCCAGCAGCCCAGAGGATCCCCTCAGACAGGCTCCCCCAGTTTCTGGCCAGTGGGAGCTGCAATGCTTGTGCTGGGGGCGGGGGCAGCATGCACAGGGAGCCTGCCTGAGGGTCCCGGCAGGCCATGGGCCGGACCCAAAGCTTGGCAAACTGGATCTGGGCCATGGGCTGAGTTCCCCCCCCCCCCCCCATACTCTTTGTATTGTGCTGGCCCCATAAGAGATTGGCCGCCAGCAGTGCAGGATAGTTCTTGTCCCTGAAGACCTTAGTTTAGCAGAAGAGACTGACGGGGGGGAGGGGAAGAGATGAGCTGAAGATCCTAGAGCGTGTCGGCGTCGGAGCAAGGAGCAGAGCCCCACGTGTGGCCCCAGTGAGTAAGCTGCCAGCACTGAGCCCTGCTGGCTTTCCATATTTGCCACCACCGATGAGATGGCCGTTTCCAGGGTGCCCCTGTGGCAGTAAGAGACATATGGAGGGTGCTCTTTGAGGACTTGCCCCAAGTCCAGCCATTGGTGGCCCTCCCCCTATATACCGGCGTCAGTGCTACCCTTAGAATAGGTAGGTAAAGCTCTGTGTGCACGAGTGAAAACTAACCCCGTTTGCAAGTGGGGTCCACTCAAATAGCAGGTTTGCCTGTTTACAACAGGAGGTGCACTGGAGTAAGTCATTGGTTGTAGTCAGAGTAAATCCTCAAACTAGATCAGGGCTACTCAACTATGGAAGCCCCCGGGGGCCACAATGATACTCGCAGCACATGCAGAGGGCCTCAACTTAAGTGTTGTTGCATATACATGCAAATATATATGCAAATATATGTAAATAGCGTCTTTCACACTGATGGGCATGAATACAAAGTACTTCCCACAATGCTCCGGCGCTCCTGGCACCTCCTTCCTGGGGGCAAGAAACGCCGACAGCCTGAACCCACCTGTTCCAGCCAGCCCATCTGCTTGTGTCTTTCATTGCTCGCCCCACCTGGGAGACGGCTCGCCGTTGTGGAGCATGTTCCCAGTGGAGGCCATGTTCAAAGGAGCCCACCCGCGGGCTGCGCGTTGAGCCTCGCGTAAACCCAAACTGCATCGCGGGCTGCAAACAAACGGGCTATGGGCCGCGTGTTCAGTAGCCCTGATCTATACAGACCCTTGCCTCATGTACTGCATGAATCCGTATTGCCCCAGCACACCTCGGAGAGTCCGACGGTGCCACCGCTCCAACTTAGCAGTTCTTTCTGATTTCATGATTTGGACTTAGTATAACCAAGAAGGGGAAATTGCTGCTTTCCTGGGTTTCATGCTTGTGTTGATGATTGACCTGCTAATGCTGTATCCTCTCTAACGTTTGGGGTTCAGTGATGATGTATTAAGTGGTGGTGGTAAAAGGAGAATAGTTATAATGGTATTTTCTTCTAGACAGTCATCCATCCATCCCTCCCTCCATCCATGCACCTCCATTCATCCCTCCATCCATCCCTTCATCCCTCCACACACCTCCATCCATCCCTTCATCCATCCACCTCCATCCATCCCTTCACACACCTCCATCCACCCACCTCCCTCCATCCATTCATTCACACACCTCCATTCATCCATCCGTTCATCCATCCACCTCCGTCCATCCCTCCAGCCACACACATCCATCCATTCGTCCATCCACTTCCATCCATCCATCAACCTCCATCCATCCCTCCATCCACACACCTCCATCCATCCATCCACAAATACCCTTTCTCTTTCCCTATATTTGAATATGTTCTCTGTGACTGGCTTCTCCAAGCCAGTGGGTAACTGCGTTCTGCATCCGCTATGGTGTCTAAATGGTATTTAAGGATAATCACATTATATTAAACCACAAAGTGTGGCTCACCCCCAGGAAAATTGCTGTGGATGTGTAACCAGAGACTAAAGGAACGTGTTTGGTCCCTGGTAAGACCTGCAATTCCAGGAGCAACTGTGAATGCAAAAGCATCTCCCCCTACAAGTCTGTTAAATGAAGGGGGGACGACAAATGCCTTATCTGCGAGGTTGGTCCCCCATCTTGCTAATCTGACACTCTCTCTGTCAACTGCTTGGGGCAAGACTTTGCAGGTGCAACAGTGTGGAGGCTGTCCCCTCATCCACTGTCTTTTTGAGCTATCCAGGTCTCTTCCACTTCAGGAAAAAATGAGGCCGGAAAAACATTAGCAGTTTCAGCTATGCTTTAGGTTGAGGGTTTTGCAGGCTGTCATGTGTGTTAGCATGCCAGCCTTAATGATGTGCCATAATAATCACTATTAACTGCTCTGACCAAAAAAAAAAAGTGGGGGATAAAATTTGTGTGCATGAATAGGAAGAGAGGCAAGCTAGTATGAATGGAATGCATCGGATCTATCCTACATCTTTGCTTTAATTCCATGGTGGTGCGGTGGGGTTTATATAAACATGGATGCTGATTGGTTCCAGTGATGGTTTCTTGTGTCTTTTTCCTGGGGAAAGCTATTGCACTAGACTGGTAATACTAGGAGACAATGCACCGAAAAGTCTTTGTCGTAAAGATGTGGCTGGAAGCTTCCTGAGGTTGGTACAAATGCTTTTCTCCCTCCGACACACACACCATGACCAGAGTTTCCACTGCTTCATCATCTCCAGTGGGGTGGCCCAGCTCCTCACCAGCTGAGTGTGCAGCCTGTACTCTCTTCCCATCCTTTTGCTTTTTTTCATCCAGCATTTTAGCTTCCATGACCTCTAACAGGGAAACGAATGGCGGAGTGTCTGGAGGTAGCGGCACTCTTTGAGACCTTGCGTAATACATCCTGGGAACGAGTTGCTGGCATTGCATTCTTGTCCCGGAGATGCCATCAAAATAAAAGATTCAGAGATGGAGACGAGTTAGTCTGTAACTAGAAAAACTTAAAAAACAACTAATAGACCAGTAGCACCTTAAAGACTAACAAAACATGTCGATGGTATCATGACCTTTCATGGGCACAACCCACTTCTTCAGATGACTGGAGTATTAAAAGTCCAGATCCAAGAATAAATAAAAGAATGGTGAAAATAATGGATGGGTGGGTGGGTGGAGCTGTGTTTTCCTTCAGTGGAATGCCCATCAGCGTTCATGCTCCCGCTTTTCAACAGCCCATCTGTTTTTTACTCCTCCATTTCTAATACCAGCTGACTTGTGTGCAGTTCTCTTGATCCTTTTTCACTTGGGAGTCCACTACAAGGCTTTAGTGATGGTTCTGCTTGGGTGGCTTTAGATGCAATGCCATCTATCTCCACTCTGACACTACAGTGCTCCGTTAGAATTGCACAGTGCGACGTGAAGTGAAGAACTGAATCACCCTCTGATCCGCCTTCTCACCTCAATGCTTGAGCGTGACGAATGGCAGTAACTGGAGGGCCCAGATAGCTCAGCTGTATAGAGAGGGGAAGATGTTAGAGTCTCTCTATGCTTTAGGTTGATTTCTCTCAGTGTGTGTTAGCCAGCCTTAATGATGTGCCATAATAATCACTATTGCTCCAAAAAAAAAGTGGGGATAAAATTTGTGTGCATGAATATAGAGGAAGCTAATTTGCATGGATCTATCCCAAAATTTTGACAGTGGTTTAATTGGGTCCATGGCTGCTCTTGTTTCAGAATATTGACATTGGTACTGGAATGGCGTGGCTTACCTATGGTTTTGCCTGAGTACCATGGGGATGTGGACAGAAACACTCAAAAAGAGGACTGTCCAGCTGGAAACCAGAGAAAGGCCCACCTAAGAGTCAGTGGAATGTGGTCTCTGCACCTGAGGTGGTGACTCTCTTCCCATCATATAGTTTTTCCCAACCTGCTTCCATGGACCTCAGTGGTCCAACGGTGCAGCAGGGTGTCTTGTGCATTTCAAAGATTGAGTTGCGTATCTCTTCCCAGGAGTCCCTGACCCCGAGCTTCTCCATGAACAGGGAAGACTAGAAATTACAAGACCAGTAGCTTACATAAGCACCTGAGGACTCATGACCTCTGGTTCATGCCTTCAGATCTTGAAGAGATGCCGAGTTAGTCTTATTAAAAGTCAGATAGAATGAAAAATAATGACTATTCGATTAATCAAAATTAACATTCCTGCTGACAAGTGCATCTGATCCAATATTTCTCTTTCCTCCATTTTCTCCCAGCTGTTTCCTCCATCTTCCCTTGATCCTTTCCTCACTGCAGCCTCAGTCACTACTAGTGATGGTTCTCTGCTCCACTAATGCCCCACCTCCACTCTGACACTACAGTGCTCCGTTAGAATTGCACAGTGCGACGTGAAGTGAAGAACTGAATCACCCTCTGATCCGCCTTCTCACCTCAATGCTTGAGCGTGACGAATGGCAGTAACTGACGGGGCCCGTATAGCTCGAAGCAGCGGTATAGAGAGGGGAAGATGTTAGGAGTCTCTCTCTTGCGTTTCTTTATTGTTGGATTTCTCTCAGTTCTCTGTAGGGCCAAATATCGCTCTGGCCTCCCCCTTTGCTCCAACAAGGTGAAGGGATGGTGTGTAGCCTGTCACTTTTATAAGGAACTAACTTTCACTGGTTCATCCCAACAATTTTGACAGTGGTTCTTATTGGGTCACTAGGGTGGCTGCTCTTGTTTCCAGAATATTGGACATTTGGTACTTCCGGGAATGGCGTGGGCTTACCTATGGTTTTGCCTGAGTACCATGGGGATGGGGGATACGAAACACTCAAAAAGAGGACTGTCCAGCTGGAAACCAGAGAAAGGGCCCACCTAAGAGTCAGAGGAATGGGTCTGTGTAACTGCCCTGTAGGTAGCGGATTGTCCATCATATAGTCCAGTGGTTTCCAACCTGTGGTCCATGGACCTCTGGTGGTCCACAACGGTGCAGCAGGGGCTCTTGTGCATTTCAAAGATTGAAATGCTGCGTGGATCCCGGGGCCAGCAGGGAGTCCCCTGACCCCGAGCTTCATGCGGGTGCTTCCACTTAGAAATGTACAAGAGCCCCTGCGGAAGCGCCCACATGGAGCCCGGGGTCAGAGGACTCCCCACTGGCCCCGGGCTTCACGTGGCGTTTCAATCTTTGAAATGCCGTGCTAGTCCTTATTGACAAATCGAATAGTCAATGAAAATCCCATCGACTATTCGATTAATCAAAATTTAACATTCCTGCTGACAAGTGCATCTGATCCAATATTTCCTCTCTTTGGCCTCCATATTTCCCTTCCCCAACTGTTCTCCCTTCCCTTATCCCTCTTCCCTCACTGCAGCCCCAGTCCCCGCCCACATATTCCTCTGCTCCATCACGTCCCCACCCTCCTCGCAAAGGTTTGCATGTATAATTTATTTTAAAAATTTGTAGTAGGGCTTTCTCAGGTTGCATTTCCCCCAGATTTAAAACCCCTTTAGCAGAGGTAGACCCTAAGAACAGGCCTTTTCATTTCAGATTTCTGCTCACAGTAGGGCTTGAATTCATAGTGCCCGGGATGTTGAGCAGGTTGAATAGACACCACAACATTGCCGCAGAGCAGTGGTTCTCAACCTGTTTACTATTGTGAATCCCATATGAAGCTCTCTGTGTGTTAGGTGGGCCACCTCCATACAATATGCACTACCCATAGGGCCCTGAGGATGTTACATGCGCTGCAGCTGTGTGCTGATTGGGCTACAAGCGGTCTGTGAGCTACAGGCTAAGAACCACTTCCCCAGAGCCACACACTTGTTCTGAGGAAAGCTGGCTTCCAGCCCTCTTTGGCTTTTTCTCTGCCCATGCTCACTATAAACCTAACCCTAATCCTTTCAGGCTGTGTCAACATTTGCAAGATTTTGCGCGAAAACTTGCCGCCTGTCTACACTGGCCTCGAGTTCTTGTGCAAGAACACTGACGTTCTAATGTAAGAAATCAGTGCTTCTTGCGCAAGAACTATGACGTTCCCGCTCAGGAATAAGCCCTCTTGCGCAAGTGTTCTTGCACAAGAGGCCAGTGTAGACAGGCAACATGAATTTCTTGCGCAAGAAAGCCCGATGGCTAAAATGGCCATCGGAGCTTTCTTTATGAAGAACGTCTACACTGGCACGGATGCTTTTGCGCAAAGCACATCTCTTGCGCAAAAGCACATGCCAGTGTAGACGCTCTCTTGCGCAAATACTTTAACGCAAAAACTCTTGCGTTAAAAGTATTTGCGCAAAATCTTGCCAATGTAGACGTAGCCCACGTGTTTCAGAGGGGGAGCCGTGTTAGCCTGTATCTAAAACAACTTTAAAACCAACAATGGTCTTGTAGCCACCTTAGAGACGAACAAAAATACATAAATAGTATGAGGAGCTTTTGTGGGCATAGCCCACTTCTTCAGATGACAAAGATGGAGCAAGGGGCAACCTCTGTGCCCCGTTGCTCCATCTTTGTCATCTGAAGAAGTGCGTTGTGCCCACCAAAGCCCCATGATCCTAATCCTTTAATTACATGTATTTTGTAATCACAATATTTGACTTTACAAATCCTCTTCGGGTTTCAGTTTTTACTTCTTGTCAGGTGGAATAGTCACTTCTGGTCTGATGTGATATAACAGTACTGTCTGGGCCTCACTCGTAGATGGTAACGGTGCATCCTCTTGCAGTTTTATATTCAGTGTATAAACAGAGATTGGGACAACTTCCCCCCACCCTTATTAGATTAGTCTGTTGTGTCAGGGGCACAATTTACAGTGGAAAGTAATTTTCAAAAAATGCCTCCGGAGAACATACATACTCTGCCCTCCCCCTCACACACACTTAGGAGCGATGGGTTATAATAGAACAGTACCTGTAAGAAATTTAAGTTACTTTCACCCCTGAGCACAGAGCTGCTGGTTAAAAAAAAAATCTGACACATTCTGGAGGAGGGAGATGTTTTGTTAAAATTCACCAGCCCGATAAGTGTCTGCAATATGGAAGTCACTCTACCTAGTTACCAGTTCTCTTCAGACATCATGCCTCAAGTGACCTTGGAGTCTGTCTGATTTTTCTATTTTGCTTCCAGTGGCTGATTCACTAACAGAAAAACATTGCATTGCCTTCACATCTATTCTTCTCCCTTAGTAGAAAATGGACTGAAAGTCACATTGGTCAATTAGTATAAGCACTAAGCATAATTAGTTCAATTCATATTGTATTGAAAAAAAAACCCTTCACAAGGGGGAAACAAGCTAGTAGATATAAATATCTCCCTTTTTTTTAACCCAGTAACTAGCCCTTTGTACCTCAGACATAGTTGCTTAATTTGCTGTCTGATATTTCTAACCATGAATTCCTTCCCTGGTTCACCACACTCTGGCTATTGGGAGTGCCTGTAAATTGCTAGGCAGAATATATTTTCTCACTTTCTTTCTCTTTTTTTTTTTATTGATTTAATAGGAATGCAGGAGAGGGAGTGTGTGAGTGTGGTTGAAATAATGTGCTAATCATTATATAAATACAAATGAAACATGTTGGGAGTTGACAAATGACTACTCAGAAATGTTTGGAAAATTACTTTCCTCCCCCTGATATTTGTGTGTGTTCTGCAAGAGGCCTCACAATCTAGCGGATAAAGCCTGAAGTGACAAATTAGAATAATATGGATTACATTCCTTATTTTGTACTGTGTCACCTTGGGAAGGAGACTTAACTTCACTCTTCCTCAATTTGTCCTATCTGTAAAACTGAGATAAACTACCCTTTCTCACAGTGTGGTTGTGGTGCTTAGTGTTTGCAAGGATTATTTATCATGTCTGTTACCCTACACAAAGTCTTTTGACCCATTTCTTTTTATTATTATTTTTACCTTTTTTTTTAACTCTTGCTTTTAATATTTGTGTTTACATTTTGCCTGGGATTTGTCGGAACAGTCCGCAAGAGTTGAGCCATACAAATGCTACATCTCACCCAACCAGGAATGTATTGGCTAAGTCTTAGAAACATTCTAGACTCATTTGGAATGAAACTTTGTGCCCGTCCTGCAAAATGCTGTCTTGAAATGCAGGTGGTTGTTTTTTTTTTTTTTAAAGATTAATTTTTCTTATTGCAAAATATCGAATAGGAAAATAGAAACTGATAGAACTGCAAAAAGGTTACGTCAGACTGTATCTACTCCGTTCTCTCTTTGTTTGCTAGAAATACATAATGTGCTTTTTATTTTTCAGCAATCACCTGAGAACGTGTCCCACCCTGTCCCACTAAAATCTGGGCTTTTTCTTTCACTGGAGCTGCAAATGTAGCCCACACACCTGCTGGGTGTGGTGCACTGTCAGCTATCTTTTAGCTCCTGCGGGAGGCTCATGCACTGGGCTCCAGAGGTCCCAGGTTCAATTCCACCCGCAGCCAACCAGGGTCTGCCAGTGTTACACAAACTCTGTGAGCAAAGCCCATGCCAAGATATGTAGAGGAAGTTATGTCAGGAGGTGGGAAATCTGCTGATGTTTGTAGTTTGTGTGTCCTAATGACCATAAACCACATTCCTTGTCCTTTCAGACTGTGAAAACCCATTAATTGGTGAGGTGCTCAATGGGTCATGGAGGGCTGGCTGCTCACTCTGATGTTGAAAAATTACTAAGCGGGGCTTTCCTGTTTAAAAGCAAATAGCACTGGACAATAGTTTGGGAAGGAATCAGAACTTGATCGCTGTACTGGGGGGAGTGGACATTTGGAGAGGGTGTTGTGCTTGCTGTGCACACGTACACATCCACACAATCCACGTGCCCATCTCTAATAAGGCCTTACAATACTAAGAATGAAAGAGTGAATGTTCTTTTTTCTGGATCAAACTCCATGTTGTGAAGTTGTAGCTATAGCTGCCTAAAGCAGGGCTACTCAACATGTGGACCACGGTGCAGGTTGAATTTACATGGGGCTCAATACACAGCCACAGGTGGGAGCCAAAACAAAAAAGTAGTCAATATAATGGTCTTCTGTTGACATGCGTTTTAGTAGTTAAATTCCTGGACTGTCATTGCTCATTAAAAGTGCTGTCATATGGGTGGAAATCAGGTAACTATTGCATTTTATTAATATCTGACTTTTAGGAGATGCTGAAGATGTAAAGGGTATGAGGAATCTTAAAACATGTGCATAACCTGTACATTTTTTGCCAGTCATCACATCTCTAAAGGTTGATAAGAACATAACATAAGAACGGCCGTACCGGGTCAAACCAAAGGTCCATCTAGCCCAGTATCCTGTCTGCCGACAGTGGCCAGCACCAGGTGCCCCAGAGGGGGTGGACCAAAGACAATGATCAAGCGGTTTGTCTCCTGCCATCCCTCTCCAGCCTCTGTCAAACAGAGGCCAAGGACACCATTTTATCCCCCTGGCTAATAGCCTTTTATGGACCTAACCTCCATGAAATTATCTAGCTTCTCTTTAAACTCTGTTATATTCCTAGCCTTCACAGCCTCCTCTGGCAAGGAGTTCCACATGCTGACTACACGCTGTGTGAAGAAGATATAGTAGACCTACCTCTACCTCGGAGTAGAAACTATTGTGAGTCAAAACTGAAGGACCTGATCTGCATACTTCAGTGGGACAATGAGGATGAATAAAGTCTCTGATGCTAATTGCCCAAGTAAAGATTGCAGGATTGGGCTTTGTACGTGGACAACATGATGTAATACTAACGGTGCTGATCCGTATACCTTATTCATCCTTGTCCCATTGAAGTTACTGGTACTAATTGCCCAGGATTGGGTTTCATGCATGGGCAGTTCCACATTCCAAGTTACCTTCAGTTTCCCAACAGCTGATACGTTCTGAGACAGTGAATGGTCTTAATTAGGCAAAAGCTTCAGAGAGGGAACCACGTTAATCTGTGACAGGAAAAATGTAAAAAACAACAAATAGTCTAGTAGCACTTTAAAGGCTAACAAAACATGTGGATGGCATCATGAGCTTTCGTGGGCACAACCCACTTCTTGTCATCTGACTATTTGTTGTTTTTTTACGTTTTTCCTAATTAGGCAGTATGCCTAAAGTAGTCGAATGTTTTATTTGACCGTGATACTGAGATTTTGGGCAGAGATGACACATGAAAAACTAATGTTTAACTTCATTCCCATCTGCCTTTGGGCAGAGTTTTGTCCTTTTGATACTCAGTGTCTAAAATCATTGTTCTAGAATCTAGGGCAAGGGTGGGTAAGAGGCGGCTAGCGGGCCGGAACCAGCCTGCCAAGCCGCCGGATCCGGCCCGCAGCCGCCTCGCCAACACCCTTACAGCAGAGCAGGAGCACCCGCTTTAAACAGCCAGCTGCTAATTGCTCTGCAAGCTGGGCCGGGAGGAGAAAGCGTTGCACACTGTCCCCGCCTCCTAGCAAAATCCCCAAGCTCCATTGGCCAGTTTCTGGCCAATAGGAGCTGTGAAGTTTTTGCTGAAGGCAGGGGCAGCGAATGAAGCCTCCTCACTCCTCCTTCTCTCCCCCTCTCTCCCTCTGCTGTGCTGGAGCAGAGCCACGTGGAACAGCCCACGGGAATGGAGTCTCAGAGCTACTGGCTGGAAGCAGCTTAGGTAAGCACCTCCCAGCCAGAGACTGCTGCAGGCACCCCGCCCCTCTCTCAACCACTTGCCCCAGGCCACCACCCAAACCTCTGTATCCCCTCTCCCCACCTCCTCCAGGTCACAACTCCCTCCCAGACCCTGCACCCCCTTCTGCACCCCTCCCCCAGGCCAGAATTCTCTCCTGCACCCATCCCCTCTCCCTGACCCTGCACCCCAAACCCCTGCCTCAGATTATAACCCCTTCCTTCACCCAAACTCCCTCGCAGACCCTGCGCTGCCTCCTGCACCCCAGTCCTCTATCCCAAGCTCCCTTCTACACCCCACCCGCTGTCCCAGACTCTGCGCCTCCTCCAAGAAGTGCAGCCCATGACCACTTACCAAAATCTTAGATTCCCCATTAAAATTATTGCCCACCCTGAATCTAGGGAATCAGGCCTGCAAGAACGGCTGACAGACAGGTTGGGGGACGGCTCTAGGCCCCCAGAAGCGGCAGAGTCTGGGGCGGAAGGGGTGGGGCTGAGGCCAGCCCCGCGCCCCAGCCAGCCCTTCAGCACCACCCAGGGCTCTGGTGGTGTTTTAAAGGGCCTGGCGTGCCTTACCACTCCTCCTCCTTTGAAATCACTGGACCCCAGGACAGCTGCCTCCTTTGTCCCCATGACCAGCCCAGAGGCCTGCTCTTCTTCCCACACCATGTCTACACTACAAAGTTTGCTCAGTGTGGCTACATCACTCGGGGGCTGTGAAAAACACATCCCCCCTCATTAATGTAGCCAAGTCATTGCTAGCCAAAGCCCCCGTGAAGATGCAGCTGTGCTGATAGATGTATGCTAATAACATGGGGCGGGAGGGAATTATTCTGCCAACATAAAAACTCCTTCTGTTGACATGAGCAGCATCTACGCTAGGGGAGGTTTGCTGGCGAAGAGTTGGTCATGTGGACAGGGCCTCAGCCAAAATCTCAGTGGCCCTTGGGTTAAAACACTTCTCTCCCTTTTATTTATCATCGGTAAGTTTATTTTTCAGCTGCAACAATCATCCGGAAGTGCTTTCGGTTCAACATGCTCTGGTAAACAGGATATGCTGGGCTGAGTCCGCAGTGTATTTTGGATACAAGCAGGCAATAAGGAAGCATACGAGGTTTAGCTGTAGTTGAGAACTGCAGTTTCTCAGGGGTTAGATTATACCCCAGAGCTCCCCATATGTTGTCTTTATGCCTGATGCACTTAGAACACCATCAGGCATTAATGAAAGTCAACATACAAGTCAACTGTTCTTCCAAGTCATTTATCCAATTTGGAAAGCGTGTTCACATTGGGTTAACTTAATTATATGGGATTTCGGGTTTGTGCTCACGGTAGTTTTAAGCACTGAACTATGCAGATCAGTTATTTTTAAATTCCTTTCTGTGATGGCAGAAAATAATTACCTGGGAATCCTTCAATACTCCCAACCCTTCATTCTTCACTGAACTCCCCAGGGGAAGTATTAATAAATCATTTGGGATGTGTTTGTTTTTCAGTGTTTACTCCCATTGTGACTCCACTTTACAAAGCCCAAACCAAAGAATACTAGTGGCTGAAAAACCTGGTTCTTGCAGCTATTTCCCTGCCAAGCCTGTACACGTTTCATGCTAGTCTTACAGCTTTCTGATTTAAAAAACATCTTAGGGTATGTCTAGACTGCATCCCTTTGTCGGCAGAGGGATGCAGATTAGGTAGGTCGACATTGCAAATGAGGCAGGGATTTAAATATCCGCCAGCGTTTTGCCGACTCAGCATTTTGTCTGCAAAAGCGGCAGTCTAGAGGATCTATCGAGAAAGAAAGCCTTTTTGACAGATACCTTATGCCTCCTGCAAGGATTACAGGATCTGTAAAAAGGCTCGACAGATCCTCTTTCTAGACTGCCGCTTGCCGACAAAGTGCTGAGTCGGCAAAACGCTGCAGTTATTTTTATGCAAATTAGGCACGGGATATTTAAATCCCTGCCTCATTTGCAATGTCGACCTGCCTAATCTGCATCCCTCTGCCAACAGAGGGATGCAGTCTAGACATACCCTTAAAGTCTCAGGGTACGTCTGTACAGCAGGGCTAAAGTTGAATTAAGCTGCGCAACTTCAGCTACGTCAATTGTGTAGCTTAAGTCGAAATAGCTTAATTCAGTGTTTGGCGAACACTCTTCCTTCGACTTCCCTTACTCCTCGTGAAATGAGGGTTACAGGAATAGGAGTAAGAAGTCCTCCAGCTCAACAGTATTTCAGAATAAAGGCTTGTAGTGTAGACGCACACTGTGTTATTTCAGAATAATGTCAGTTATTCCTAAATAACACTGCGGTGTAGACATTCCCTTAAGGTACAGTCATGGTTGCATAAGTGTCATATTTCTATATAAAAGTCACAGGAACTGAATTTGGACACTTTTTTTTGCTCACTTTAAGACTGCAGCGTAAATTGTAGTTGCCAGAAGACTGTTTGCAAAATTAAAGATTGCAACACTTGAGTTCCTGTTTGGCACCCTCCACAGCGGTGTTAAATGTACTCCTTTGCATTTTCTCTTTTTCCCAGGCCTGAGGCACTGCGCAGCAGGCAACAAAAACATGGCCTGAGGATCTTGCAGTCACCATGTTGGTTATTTTGCCTAAGCTTTGCTAATTTTGCGCTGGGTTTGTTTTTGGCATAACTGTACTTTGTAGAGAATTTTTTTAATGTTTCTGATTTGTCTTCTGCTTAAAACGGCTTGCTGCGTTCTCTGATTTAAACTACTGGTCACTTCTCTGATTTCTGCAGTGACAATTAACTGTGTCAGTGGAATAAGAAATATAGCCGATGCAGGCTCTTGGACTATGTGTGTATTACAATTCCACAAACCTGTGTTAAAGTTCTCTTCTCCATGGGCTAAAGGTGTTGCTAATACCAGTTATTTGGCTTGCAGTGACCCTCTCACCCTGAGTTCTAGTCCCCCACTATGCATGTCTTGCACAGCATTTAGCAGATCGTTGGCATTGCATAATAATCTGTTGGGCCATGACGAAATGCGTAGGGTAGCTCTTCATCAGTGTTCCCTGTAAGCTGAGCTTTTGGACAGCTACCCAAGAGAGATTGAAATGCTGCCCAGCTGATTAGTATAGCTCCCACAGCTGAGAGCATGTGTTTCTACTGGTGGTGCACATCTGCACATGCTTTGGTGCACACAACACAATTTATTCCTCACACTGATGGAAAAAATTGGAGGGAACATTTGCTCCTTCACTTCCTATTTGTATTTCTTTTCTGCTTGGGGTTGTACAAAGAGTGATAATTGGTGGGAAATCAAAAGGTTTTAGGCTGAAGATGGAGTTGGAGCCAGCAGAAGAAAAAAAAAAAGACAGGAGTTCTGAGGGATAGAAAATCTCAGTGGTGGGAGCCAGAGGACAGAGCATAATGACAACAAGTGAAGAGCAAGAAATATTGTAATACTTGGAGTCACAAGGGTTTGGAAAATGAATGGAAAGGAGCTGAGCCTAGTTGAATGGACCTGAGAATAAACCAGCTGGGACGTGTGCAGTACGCGGTCGGATGTGTCCTCAATGCTGTTTTCTCCTCTGCCTTTTGCTGTTGTGTTTTTGGTTTGAAAACCACCCTCACTGCAGCTGAAAGATGTATTTGGGTCACCTGGGTGGATAGGTTTCTGGCGATATTTGTTCTGGCACCTTCTGCCAGTGAAAGGGAAAAAAATCAAAATAGCCCCCTTGTGCATGCACAATCTCAGCTGTTTGGCATGCTGGCTGTTTACAACAGCTCCCCATGCTCTAAACAGGGGAAAGATTTTTTTTTCCTTCCAGACACATTTTTTTTTTTGAATTTGTATAAACAAATTTTGACCTATGTGAATGCACTAACATGCCGCTGTGCTTCCTGTTCTTAGCGGTTTGTATGCACTTTTACTATGCCAAAGCCTCAAAGTAGGACAAGTATTTGTATGTTCAGGAAGCCTGGGGCAATCTGTCGCCTACTCAGATTGTCTCACAATGGAGTAAAAGCCAACTAGTCAGAAAACGGCTTCGCTTTAAGAGCAGTCCATGTTGTTTAGATGCAGAGTTTGAAAGACGTACAGAACACACAAACTCCAAAGAAAGACACCTGGAAAGACTGGAGGATCAATAGTAATGTTCCTTACTTAGCAATTGCCTCTCACACTGTGGGCTCCGATTCTGCAAACACACATCAGCCTGCCTAATATTAAGCATGTGAGTAGCCCCATTGAGGCCAATAGAACCTAAGCCAGGACCTAGTCATATAAAGTCTCACTGAAATGCAACCGCCTCTGGGGTGGATGGCGGCAGCCAAATGGAACAAACAAGACTCCTTAGGGTTGGGAGGAGGGAGGTTAAACAAGGAAACAGAGGTAAAGTTTTGCTCTTATGAGCAAGCACCTTTGGTTTGTCAGCTCTCTCTTTCTTAAACCCTTGCCCAGATGGGAAATATTTAAGCACCTTGCATAGTGTGATGATTTCTTGAATCAGTACCAGGACATGAGTTAATCCTGGTAAGGATAAAGGGCTACCTGGATTTAGGGTAGGGATTTCAGCATATCAAGCCCGATACTTTTAAAAATATTTACTTTAGGGTAAGTGGTAAAAAAAAAAAAAGATGTTTTTGTTAAGTTTCTTTTCCTCCTTCATAAAACAGAATTTCAGACTGTTATGAAAAACAGTTGGATGAAAATTGCTTTTAAATTTGCTGAAATTTTAGTTTTTTCCTATTTTTCTACGAGCTCATGACAGCAGGGTCCGGATCCATGACAGGGATGCCCAGCCACTATCTCGGGAAAAATAGGGTTTGTTAACCTGTTCCACGTACTGGTCCTGCAGTCTGTTTCTTGAGTGTCTGTCTTTGGCATAGGGGACGTGAGTTCTGTGGCTCCTTCAAACCTTGTATTTAACAAACACAGACTGCGTTCTTATAAAATTAAATCAAGTCAATTTAAGTATGCGAGTTCTGCTGCTAGTGTAGCCATTGCAAGTGGTGTGTTAGGTGGCAGGAGATATTAAATAAAGCACATAACAAGGCATCCTATTTCAAAGGTAACCACAAGGAGAAGAGGCTTAATATAAAAGTTAGTTATACACAAATATGCCATGCCAGCTTAAAGGATTGCTTTCTAATGAGCACGCAGGATAACCATTACAGTTAGAAGTATCGTTTCTGTGATGATTAGATAGGGCAATACATCTGTTGTTTTCCCTGCTGGTGTTCGCAGCTTTGAAACACTTTGGCTAAAGGAAGAAAAGCTCCGTGAGGTTTGCAGAATAAAATTAATGCGGCCTTTTTCCAGTGAGGAGGCTAAAACAAGGCAGTCTCTTGTTAATGTAAGTTTGCCATGACCTGCTGCCCTCTCAGGTTTTGCAAGGTGCTAGCATAAGAGCCCAAATCAATGGAGCATGTTTAAATGGGAGGCGTAAGCCACTCCGCCTAAAATTCGTGCCGCTTAGTAGAATGGGAAGCACGCAATAAAAAGAAGGCCCTTGTACTTATGAAATGCCAGAGATAAATTGTGTGGAAAATTCTTTAAACTAATGAGCTGAGAAATATTCTGCAAAGGCTATTTTCCACCCTTCGTTCTAATTGCATCTTAAACATTCATAGCCCAAGCAACTGGAGACTCGCGCACACTCAAGTCGTGGTTTGCTTGGAGCAATTTATTTTATAAGATAATGAACAGTATCAGCAGAAGTTGAAGACAGATGATTATAGGTGGGGCTTGGAGCACCACCTGTCTTTAGGGTGACCTGACATTTTCCCATTATAAAGCCCCGTTTTTTCCCAGTTGCTTATAACTTTGTCAAACTTTAACTGTCTGGGGGGCGGGGGGCTGATATTTTCAGTGCTTGGTGTGTGTCTTTGTCAGGCTGAATTGGTTTGGAAAGTTTCAGCCAAAATGATTCAGTCATTCCCAAGAATCAAGGCAGGAACACTATGGTGCAATGCTCTTCTGGGAGGAAGGGGGGGGGATGAATCTGGAGGTGTTTTCTCTGAAATGTTCTGGTGCCCCAATGTTCTCCAGAAGAGAGTTGAAATTTGGCTGAAATGTGGCCTTTTTGTCAGCCACAGGCCCTTTGCCATGTTTGTGAAAATCCACCCAAATTTATAAGCTTATTTGAAAAAAAAAATCAAACTTTGCACCTGCTACGGATGTAATAGTGTAGCTGTTTGAACGGGTAACCAATAAGCTCATGCTTCTCGGTTACCCAAATGGTTACGCGGCTCCTGGTCCGGCTCCTGCGAGCCACCTGGTATCCTGTGCTGCTGCCTCTAACACAGAGGCAGCAGCGTGGGGCAGGAGACGGGAGTTGGTACGTGCAGTGAGCCAGCTTCAAAGCTGGCTCCCCACACACACACCGGATCCCTGGGAGCGAGGTGGCCAGCGGGTTCTGGTGCGTACTTGGGAGCCGGCTTAAAAGCTGGCTCCCAGAGAGCTGGCTGCCACCCATGTGTATTCTTCCGAAGTTACACGGTTAATCGATGACACACATTTTAACACGCCTAGCACATGCAAGAACTTACTAGCAAAAATCTCTGCGGGCACTGGGCTTCATCATCTTACAGTTCCTCCTGCTGACCTGAGCACGTGTGCATTTCATATCTGACAGGTCAGGTTTAAAGTGACTCTATTTTCCAGTGACTGTTCTTGGATGGCACAGAGCCGGACACTGGGCCTGTGAGCGATAAGACTGTCTGTCATGAACTCTCCATACTTTCCTCTTGCCCATGCGCTCCTGTCCCGCTGCTGGCCGCCCACAGTTGTAATTTGGATGCAGAGGGGACAAAAGCCAGACCAGGGGTGAGGGGAAGTAGTAAATGAGGAAAGGAACTCCAGAGAGACTGGGATTGGGGTGGGACCGGGGAAATGGGATGGGAGCCCGGAGGAGAGGGAAAACATGGGGGCCATGGTGGAACTAGTTGTCTGAATTGGGGAGCATCTGAGACCAGACGAGCTGGGGAGAAAGGAGACTGCGTAGGAGCCAGTGAAGTGGGAACAGAGCGGGACAGGGAGAAGTGAGAACTGACAAGGTGCAGGAGGAGAAGAGGGACTGGGACCCGGAGCCTGGGAATGAGGCAGGGGAAGGACTGAGATCGGATGAGGATGCCAAGGAGGGAGACTGGAAACGGGGGAGCCATTTAATTCAGCTGCTGCCCGGAATGCCCCTTCCCCCCCCAAAAGCAGTGCCCTGTTCCTGGTTGCTGCTTCGTCTCGGAAGAGCCGAGTGGCATGGAAACCGGTTCTTGCAGCGTGGCCTGAAAACAGCGAATCTTGAGCTGAAGCATGTTCTGCAGCTCTGGATCCTCCCCTAGGAAGACCTCCCGCCCTGTGCCAGGGTTACCTCCGCAACTGGCACATCCTGCTTAATCACAGTCGCTGGAAAAGCCGCCACGGAGGCGTCTGGGTGCCTCCTGTGGGGGAAAGGGTTGCAGGTGTGGAGACTGACCCACTCCAGTTCAGGAGGCATTCAGACTTGTTTACCCTAACGAAAATATCATGTGAGTCCACTTGCAGATACAATGGCTTTGTTCATCAACACGCGTCACTTCTGTGCTCCCTTTCATACCATGTGCCATGTGGGGCTTTGCCGCAACAATGGGCCGCGTTAGAGTCGAAGCAGTTGGCTCGTCCTTTGTTTTGAATGTCCAGGCTTGGTGTCATTTTGTGCAAGTCAGAGCTTCTGCTGGGCCAGTATATTCTGTGCAATTGGACAGGGTAGCATGTCTCTAGAGACCCCCGCTCCAAGCCTCCTAGCTAGCTCACCAAGCAGAATAGAACAGCGTGGGTAGGCGGCAGAAAGGCCATTTGTGATGGTTTGTTACCTGCTTGGGCCCAGACTCATCCGTTGCTCTGGGTCAGTGCTTTTTTTATAAAGTACCCCCTTTTTCAAAAAAAACCCCTGTAAGTACCCCCAGTGCCTAGGTTTCAGACACAATTTTTTTTTTAAACTTTTGCAACACATTTGTTTAAATAACTTAATCGTAGCCGGACGGGCAATTCAATTTTTGGGTGTAAAAAGGACAAAAATAATAAAGCGCTGTAAAACTTAAAACAAAAATTCCATTTTCTCCAAATTTCAATTGTGTTGACGTGCCCTCCAGACTTCTCTCAAGTACCCCTGAAGGTACTCGTACCACTGGTTGAGAAACACTTTTCTGGGTGGTGGGGCTTTCCTGCCTTCCTTTGGTCAGTCTTTGGAGGGTTGAAACAGATAGCACGTTGGTGATCTTAGTAGCTCCAGTTCAGCACCCCCTTTTCCTCACTAGCTTCCCTCCTGCCTCTGGAGACCCCTCTCCTCCGTTGCTGGGTTCTAACCTGGCTGCTGTTCTCCAAAGAGCACCTGACCCTTTATTTTTTGTATTCTTGTAGCCCTGAAGATTTAGCTCTTGGTTCCCTGAAGTACATAGGGAATCAGTTCTGTTTCCCCCTCCTCTCATTTAATCTTTTAAAATGAATTTAATCCGTTCCTGTCTGGCAGAGTCTCAGTGGTGACCGAAAAGCCCCATCGCATTCTTATTTTGCTGTGGGAGTAAAATACGCTAGTCCGTACTGTCCTACTGTGTCAGGTTAGTGGATAAGAGCTTTGGAGCAGGGTTTTTCATTGTGTGTTTGCACAGCATCTAGGGCAGTGGGATCCTGGGCCATGGCCTGGTCTTCTAGGGGTTGCCGCAATACATAAGAGTATATAATATGTCTGCCTGGTTTCATCTTCCCGAGTAGCCCTTGAAATGAACTGTTGAAGTGTCTGCTTGATGAAAATCTATCTTCCCATGTCCATACGGGGTCAGACCAAAGGTCCATCTAGCCCAGGATCCTGTTTGCCGACAGTGGCCAATGCCAGATGCCCCAGAGGGAGTGAGGAGAACAGGGAATCATCAAGTGATCCCATTCCCAGCTTCTGACAAACAAAGGCCAGGGACACCATCCCTTCCCATCTTGGGTAATAGCCATTGATGGACCTAGCGAAATGCAACCTCGGTGGGGCTACTAGAAGGTGGGTGCATAACTGGCTGGATAATCGTTCACAGAGAGTAGTTATTCATGGTTCAGAGTCATGCTGGAAGGGCATAACAACTGAGGTTCCACAGGGGTCAGTTTTGGGACCGGTTCTGTTCAATATCTTCAATGTTTTAGATGATGGCATAGAGAGTACAGTTATTAAGTTTGCAGATGACACCAAGCTGGGAGGGATTGCAAGTGCTTTGGAGGATAGGGTCATAATTCAAAATGATCTGGACAAACTAGAGAAATGGTTGAGGTAAACAGGATGAAGTTTAATAAGCACTAATAAGGAAGGAACAATCCACTGCGCACATACAAAATAGGATGTGACCATCTAGGAAGGAGCACTGCAGAAAGGGATCTAGGGGTCACAAGCTAAATATGAGTCAACAGTGTGACTGTTGCAAAAATGGCAAACATGATTCTGGGAGGCATTAATAGGAGTGTTGTGAGCAAGACACGAGAAGTCATTCTTCCGCTCTACTCTGCACTGTTTGGGCCTCAATTGGAGTATTGTTCTGGGCACCACATTTCAGGAAAGAAATAGGAGAGGGTTCAGAGAAGAGCGACAAAATGATTAAAAGTCTAAAAAACATGATCTATGAGGGAAGACTGAAAGAATTGGGCTTGTTTAGTTTAGAAATGAGAAGACTGAGAGGGGATATTTTTCAGGCACCTAAAAGGGTGTCAGAAAGAAGAGGGAGAAAAATTGTTCTCCTTGGCCTCTGAGGATAGGACAAGAAGCAATGGACTTAAATTGCAACAAGGGAGGTTTAGATTGGACATTAGGAAAAACTTCCTAACTGTCAGGGTGGTTAAATACCAGAATAAATTGCTTAGGGAGGTTGTGGAATCACCATCATTAGAGATATGCAAGAGCAGATTAGACAGAAATCTATCAGGGATGGTGTTTGTTCCTGCCATGGAGTCAGGGGACTGGACTTGATGATCTCTCGAGGTCCCTTCCAGTTCTAGTGTTCTATGATTCCATGGACCTAACTTCCATGAATTTACCTAGCTCTTTTTTTAACCCTGTCACAGTCTTGGACTTCACAACATCCTCTGGCAAGGAGTTCCACAGGTTGACAAAATACTTCCTTTTGTTTGTTTTAAACCCTCTGCCTATTAATTTTTATTTGGTGGTGCCACCTGTCTTGTGTATGTGCTCAGTGCCTGGTTCCAGGGCATGAGACAGCAGGAAAGCACACACACGTATCTCTGTGCATCCCTTCTTGGGATGGACTTACACATTTGTTGTTGGGTCCGTGCTCAGTTTGGGCAAACTTGGGCCTGGATTGTGATGAACTGCAAGAAGGTAGCTGAGTGCTCCTGAATCAATCTCAGGGGAGCCCATCTCTTAGGCGTACGTCCCTTAGGACAGGCACACACCTTTGATGACTTTACATGAAATTGTTAGGCTGTGGAAAGGTCACCCACATTAAAATAACAAAAGGCTGCTCTGCTTTAGAACACTGACATTTTTCTCACATTTAAGACATTTGGTTTCATATAAATAATCGGGAAAACTTTGTCAGGCAACTAG
This sequence comes from Rafetus swinhoei, assembly GCA_019425775.1. NCBI lineage: Eukaryota > Metazoa > Chordata > Testudines > Trionychidae > Rafetus > Rafetus swinhoei. The sequence continues at coordinate 19,591,632 of CM033445.1, read as the reverse complement.
TACAAGTGATGCAATCCAAGCTGCAGTCAGTAAGATCAAATCACTCCAATCTGGTTCAATAGGCAGTGGTCTGTGCCTTCAGCTTTTCTGCTTTTTAAAAATGGTTTTTAAACTGGCTCCCCTCATGGACTAGCTCCTGTCTAGCACCCCGCACTGCTGCCTCTGATACAGAGGCAGCAGCACGGAGTGGCAGGGGGCTCCTCAGGAGCGGGGCTGGAGCGCAGCAGTCCTGCCCCCCAGGGACTATAGAATAGTCGAGTAACCGATAAGAATTCATGCAGTTAATCGACTGTTCAGTTAACCGATATTTTAAATCCCTGCCTGACACCTCTGTGAAACGGGAAATATTATTGTGACAGGTTGGGTCACAGAGATCCACTTGAGACTGTCACCTGATGGGCTGATCGTACCACTGAGCTCACCTACCTGCCCTCTGGGGTGCCCCATCACCCTGGCCTGCTGAGCCAGAAGCTTAGGTCTCACCCACCAAAGGCACAGAGCTGGGGTCACAGCCCACAGCCGAGCAACAGAGACACTGAACGCCGCTGACCTCTGGGAAGACTCAGCCCCAGAGACTTGACACAGCAGCCGGAGGCACATTGCCAGGGAGGTCAAAACCCCCAGCCAAATCCATCTTACTCTGCATAAAAGTTTTATACAGAGCATGTTCATAAGTTCGTTCCCTTTATCAATGAAAGAGAGAGATGCACAGCTGTTGTCCCCCCAGATAACAATTATTTACTCTGGGTTTAATAATAAACACAAGTGATTTTATTAACTATAAAAAGTAGGATTTAAGCGGTTGCAAGTGATAACCAGAGAGATCAGAGAGTAAGTTACTAAGCTACATAAAACAACATAAGAACATAAGAACGGCCATACTGGGTCAGACCAAAGGTCAATCTAGCCCAGTATCCTGTCTGCTGACAGTGGCCTATACCAGATGCCCCAGAGGGAGGGAACACAAAGGTAATCCTCATGTGATCCCTCCCCTGTCACCCACCTCCAGAGAAACAGAGGCTAGGGACACCGTTCCTACCCATCCTGGCTAATGGCCATTGATGGACCTAACCTCCGTGAATCTATCTAGCTCTTTTTTTGAACCCTGTTAAATTCCTAGCCTTCACCACATCCTCTGGCAAGGAGTTCCACAGGTTGACTGTGTGCTGAGTGAAGAAAAACTTCCTTTTGTTTGTTTTAAACCTGCTCTTTTTTTTTGTTTTGTTTTAAACCTCCTCATTTTTTGAGGAGTAACGTTAGTTCGAACCAAGGGCTTTGGTTTGAACTACTGCGTCACGGCGTGCACTTCCTGGTTCGAATCAGCTGTGATTCGGACTAGCACGCCGGGCAAGATCTTGCTAATGAAGCGCGGGATATTTAAATCCCCGCTTCATTAGCAATTTTGGTCGCCTACATTTGCACCCCTAGTCCGAACTAGGGAGCAAATGTAGACGTACCCTAAGAGAAGTTGTTATAAATCATGATTTCTCACCCTAATTCTTATTTCAGGTAAAGTCTTTCTCAGGCCATATCTCGTCTTTCTGACCTGGGACCAAACACTCTTCTCTACCCCTGTTGTTAGAGTTCTTTTGTTTCCAGGTGTTTTTGTGTATCCTCTCGGAGTAGGGAGCAGTCTGTGAAGCCAGATGAAGACAATCTTCGTGTACTTCCTCTTCCCTTGTATAGAATTTTCCCATGGTGGGAATTCTTCTTTCAATTTCCCAAACCCTGGGGAAAAGTACCAAATTCAAGATGGATTCCTGCACCAGGTGGCGTGATCACATGTAAGACCAACCATAGTCCAGGCTCATAGGAAAAAACAGACTATTGACAGATTGTTGCCTGCATTCCTTGAGTACTGCTAATAGCTTTCACTAGCACACCTAGATTAATAAACAGGTGTGTACTTCCTATTTCTAAGTCGAATTACGGGACTGATTCATGCACCGAAATAGAAGATACACATTCAGGAGATGACAAACTCTTCACCGGTAGGTTACTTGCTCCATTTTGCACAAAGCATATTTGAGTTAGGCATATTCATATTCAGAAACATATTTCCCATAAAAAATATGGGAGCACATGGTCACAATTATCATCTCCATTTTACAGATGGGGGTAACTGAGGCATGGAGGTTTAGCAGTTTGTCCAAAGTCATACAGTGGTTCAGGACCAGAATTGGGACTGGTAATCAGGAAGTCCCACTCCCAGCTCCATTCCTTTAATAATCACCCTACCTTTTGAGCCCTTTATGCAATTACAGCTATGTTGTAGACCAGGGCTAGTCAACATGCGGCCCGTGGGCTGCATATGGCCTGCAGCCCGTTTGTTTGCGGCCTGCGGGTGGGAACCAAAACAAAAAGGTAGTCAATATAATGATCTTCTGTCCATATGCATTTTAGTAGTTAAATTCCTGGACTGTCATTGCTCATTAAAAGTGCTGTCAGATAGGTGGAAATCGAGTAAATATTGCTTCTTCTTCGAGTAGTGTCCCCGTGGGTGCTCCACTGTAGGTGAAGGGTTGCCCTGAGCCGCAGATCGGAGCTTTGTATAGCAGTTTCCCTGTTGAGCCACGCATGCCCAGGAGGCGTCTCGAGCCCTTCCCGCCTCCTGAGGAGCGTGACTCAACCCCTCCCTTTCAGTTCCTCTTTAACCGCCCTCGTCAGCGGACGGAGCAGCCAGGAGCTCCTGTCAGACTATCTGACTACTTTTCCCTTAGTTATTTAGGCATAGTTAGCTTCCCCTGTTTTATCCAAGTTACTCTTTCCTTGTTTTTATTTAAAAAAAAAAAAAAAAAAAAAAACTAGAAATAGGAAAAATAGACTTAATTAAATCCCCCCCTCAGGGGGCTTGAACTTACCTCAGACCGGGACTCCGGTGAACCGGCTTTCTCCCGCCTGTCAAAACAAGAAACAAATAAAGACTTAAAAGAAGAAGAAGAAGCAAAACCACATAAACTATAACAATATAGAAGATAAATATAATAATTTCAAGAGGAGAGCCCGCAATGTCCGGCTCCTCAGGTTTTAAAAGTGCGGTCAATGCCGGGACCCAATGCCGGCTTCAGATGGCCACTCGGACTGCATACGGTGTTTGGGGGAGACCCACTCTCCCCACAACTGTGCCCACTGCAATTCCCTGACGGCGAGAGCCAGAAAAGACCGTGAGCTCCGCCTCAGGATGATTTTATTTGAAAAAGCTCTACAGCCTGCAGGAGAACAATTTGCACCGCGGCAAGAGCCTCCGCCGCCTTCCAAAAATGCCCCGAGACCGAGCCTCTCCATCCCGCTCTCTTCCAGCCTCTTCCTCTCCCAAACACAGAGGAGAGGCACACCAGGCTGCGAAGTCCCCTGCCACTAAGGCTTGAGCGACCCTCCCACTCGGCGCCCGGCATCGGGCGCTCAACAGCTGAGCGGCCCGGGAGCGCTCTAAGCAACCCGGCACGGCATGAAAAGCTGGCGCCCGCTTCAAACGCGGTGCCGCTTCAAGCGTGACACCGCTTCAGCCCAGCGCCGCTTCAAGCCTCTGCGGCGCGAAAGCTACACCATGGCTTCAAGCTGCGGTGCCTCTTAAAGTCACGGCACCGCAGCAAAGGATGGGCAGCCTCCGAAGCCACTGGCACCAGCCGATGCTCTGCTGGTCCTCCACAGCCAGACAAGCAGCCAGATGGGGCTGCTGGGATCAGCCCCAACAAGAGACTGATCCATACAGCAGGCATCATTATCTGTGCCTGCCCTCTACTTCTTACTCTCCTGGGAGGTCTCCATCAAGGCAATCCCCTCCCAGGTCGATATCACCTTTGTCTCTTCACGACGCTCCTTCTTGATGATGACCACTGCACGGTCTATTCCTCGTGACATCCGTCACCTGGGAAGGCTCGCTCCCACCATTATAGGGCTCCGCCACAACATGGCCCATGGCACCCATACTGGCCTTACCCACCTCCACCTTATCCACCGCAATGGGGACCGTGGGAACACTGGGAGCCATATGGACACCGCTCCCCACCTCGTTCCACTGCATCCCGGAGAAGTTTGCCTCGGCCACAACCCCTACCTCCAGCAAGTTTTTCGGAGGACGAGGTGGAACAAATCTCAGACAATGACTCAGATACTCAGTCAGTAAGCGTCACACACTCTGATGCCCTTGATGCACAACCAGAGGGCGTAGTACCATCAGACACTGGAGCGATTGAGATCTAAAACAGTTCCAAGAACTATTCAAGAGAGTAGCGACAAGCCAGAATGTCTCCTGCAAGAGGTGCAGAAGAAACAATACCAATTGTTAAAGAATCTACATCCGACACTACAGGGCAAGATTGCCCTACCCATAGACGAGGCAATCATGGAGACCTCAGAAGATCTGTGGAAGGCTGCATCCATCCAACCAACTAACAGGAAAATTGACAGAAAGTACTTTGTCCCCTCAAAAGACAACGACTTTCTCTTCACTCACCCACAACCTAACTCACTAGTCGTGGACTCAGCACAACAACGAAGCTTCCACAATATAGGACGGGCAATGCAGACAAGGACCACAAAAAGTTGGACTCTTTGGCAAGAAAGTATATTCCTCTTCAACCCTACAACTCAGAATATCAAATTACTCTGCTCTCTTAGCAAATCACAACTTTGACAACTACTCAAAACTGGGAGAACTAATGGCGATCTCCCGACTCCAAAAGACCCATCTTAAAATCAATAGTTCATGAGGGCCATATGATCGCCCGCACCGCCTCCAAATGGCAATGGATGTAGCTGACACTGCAGCCCGAGTTACAGCTACAGCGGTGGTGATGAGAGCTTCTGGTTTCCAGTCATCTGGAGTTCCCCGCGAACTCCAGCCCAAAGTGGAGGACTTGCCATTTGACAAACAAAAGCTATTTGCAGCCACTACGGACGAAATGCTCCACAACAGCAAAAATTCTAAGTCCACACTTCGCACGCTAGGTATGTGCACGCCACCCTATAAACGCAGGCGATACACCCCATATAATTCATATAATCGATATCGGTATGGACAATACAATCGACCACAGAGGCCTTATGAAGACAACAGGCCAAGACAGCGAGGTCCCAGAAGGCGACTCCAACCAAGCCCGCCCCGCTGGCTAACCAACCATCTAAGCAGCAAATTTGAACATTTGGTCGAGGGTCTGCAAGACCTCCTCGATCTAGCACCTCAACATGGCCATCTATTCAACCACCGCTTATGCCTTCCTCCCACAGTGGGAATCCATAACATCGGACCGCTGGGTCCTAGAGATAATTCGAGTGGGCTATACCATCCCTTTTATTTCTATCCCCCCTACCCTTCCCCCTACCCCGTCCCTTTTCAGGGACCACTCTCACGAAACCCTTCTAAAACAAGAAGTCAATCGGCTCCTTGTCATTGGGGCTATAGAAAGGGTACCCCGAGAGTTCCACGGAGAGGGTTTTACTCGAACTATTTCCTGACCGAGAAAAGAACAGGGGTTGAGACCTATACTGACCTCCGCAAACTGAACAAATTTCTCAAGAGACAACGCTTCAAGATGGTCACTCTTTCCGCAATCATTCCTGCGCTAGATCGAGGGGACTGGTTCGCAGCCCTCGACCTCCAAGATGCCTATTTCCATGTAACCATCCACCCTCCCACAGACGCTACCTACGCTCACGCTGGGACTAGACCATTTCCAGTACAAGGTTCTTCCCTTCGGTCTCTCATCAGCTCCGAGGGTATTTTCAAGGTACTGGCGGTCGAATCTGCATATCTCAGACGGCAGAACGTCATCATATTTCCTATCTAGACGACTGCCTTCTAAAGGATCCTCATACACCAAACCGCCTATGATACATACGACCACGGCCCTCCTCAGTCATCTAGGCCTTCTAATCAACCAAGACAAATCAATTCTGCACCCGGTTCAAGATATAGAGTTCATTACGCCTGACTCAGTTACAGCCCGGCATACCTACCTCAGCAACGCTTGCAACCATGCAAGAAATTATAAACGGATGCTCAGTTCCTACCACCACAGTACTTACATGCCTCCGACTAATGGGACACATGGCTTCCACCACCTACGAGTCCACCATGCTCGCCTGCATTTTCGATGTTTTCAGCTCTGGATTGCAACCGCTATATCCCATCACGACACCCTCAAACAAAACGGTTACTATCCCACCAGACGTGCTCGATCCTTACGATGGTGGACAGTGCCAAACAATCTTCTGGCGGGGTTCCGCTCCAACAAATCGAACCCACTATCCAAATCACCACAGATGCTTCCTGCTCGGCTGGGCACATATGGACGGTCACGGTTCAAGGCAGGTGGTCTCCCAAACGAGACACTCTTACATATCAATCTCCTCGAATTGAGGGCAGTAAGGAATGCCTGTGCACACTTTGCCTCCGACATCGCCAATCACACAGTCCGCATCCTAACGGACAACATCTGCACGATGTTCTACATAAACAGACAGGGTGGAGCCCGCCTCCCGCTCTTTATGCGCGGAGGCTATTCGCCTGTGGAACGCGTGCATCCGCAACCAAGTCACCTCATAGCATCCTACCTGCCCGGAGGAACAATACCAAAGCGGACTCCTCAGCCGAAACTTCACCGCAGACCACGAATGGGAGTTACATACGGAGGTGACAACTCAATTTTCTACCAATGGGGATGGCCATTGATAGACCTCTTTGCTTCTACCCAGAACACCAAATGTCCCCAATTCTGCTCACGTGTGGACTTGGCAAACACTCTCTGGGGGATGCCTTCCTAATCAAATGGACAGCCCCCCTACACTACGCCTTTCCTCCCATACCGCTCATCCCAAGAGTTCTGCGCAAGATCCTGAGAGACAAAGCCCTAGTCATCCTGATTGCGCCATCATGGTCTCGCCAAACCTGGTACCCATACCTTCACAGGCTAGCGGTCCAGCCTCCCCACCCACTACCATACCGGATAGACCTACTATCTCAGGACGACGGCAGGATACTGCATCCACAACTCAATACCCTGCATCTTCACGCATGGCTTCTCTCTGGTTCTCGGAGGTAGAAGAGCGCTGCTCCCAGCGAGTAAAAGACGCCCTCCTCCATAGCAGGAGACAGTCTACTCGGAAAACTTACCAACAGAAATGGACACGCTTCTGTCACTGGTGTCAGCGAGCCAAAGTGGAGCCCGTGCCTCACCACTAAATACCATCCTAGATTACATTCTGACCTTAAAGCATCAGGACTGTCAATCTCCTCTCTAAGAGTACACCTCTGCAATAGCAGCATTTCATACCTCAGTAGACGGCTTCTCCATTTTTAACCATCCTATTACGAAGAGATTCCTCAAGGACTCCAGAATGTGTACCCACCACATAAGGCTCCACCCCTTTGTGGGACCTAAATCTTGTTTTGAACTGCCTCACCAGACCTCCCTTTGAGCCACTGGCAACAGTACCACTTCCTTTTCTTTTTATGAAAGTCTGCTTCCTCTTAGCCATCACCTCCGTCAGGAGGGTGAGCGAACTCGAGCATTAATGTCAGAACCTCCTTACACAGTTTTCACAAAGGATAGGGTCATACTTAGACCCCACCCCACGTTTTTGCCAAAGGTCTGTACAGAATTCCATCTCAACGAACCGATCAGATACCTACCTTTTCCCAAAACCGCACTCTTCGCAGACAGACGCCAGCCTGCACACTCTGGACATCCGGAGGGCTCTGGCCTTCTTCCTAGAAAGAACAAAACCATTTCAGAAATCTGAAAGACTTTTTATCTCCATTGCTGAACGATCCAAAGGGACACCAATATCATCGCAACGAATCTCAAAGTGGATATCGACATGTATAATCAAATGCCACTCTCTGGGCAATAGACCGCCACAACGCCCACCACGAGCGCATTCTACTCGAGCCACGGCCGCTTCTACAGCCTTTCTGGGCAATGTCCCCTTAAGAGACATCTACTGGCAGCAACATGGTCTTCAGACCATACTTTGCTAAACACTACGCTATCCTTCCACAACTCAATAGTGATTCAGCAGTTGCCACAGCAGTACTCTCTACTACTGCTAAACAATGACTCCCTCCAGCCTTACATTGAATACTGCTTTGTAGTCACCTACAGTGGAGCACCCACGGGACACTACTCAAGAAGAAAAGGGAGTTACTCACCTCATGCAGTAACGAGTGTTCTTCGAGATGTGTGTCCCCGTGGTGCTCCACGACCCTCCCTACCTCCCTCTGCTCGGAGTCAAAATTCTCGGAGACGAGGAACTGAAAGGGAGGGGGTTGAGTCACGCCTCTCAGGAGGCGGAAGGGCTCGAGACGCCTCTGGGCATGCGTGGCTCAACAGGGGAAACTGCTATACAAAGCTCCGATCTGCGGCTCAGGCAACCCTTCACCTACAGTGGAGCACCCACGGGACACACATCTCGAAGAACACTCGTTACTGCACGAGGTGAGTAACTCCCTTATTTTATTATCAGCAGAACTGACTTAAATGGGGCCTGCGTGTTGTATAGTCTTGCCTTAATCTTTGTATTCATGCCTGTCAGTGTGAAAGAAGCTATTTGCATATATTTGCATTTATATGCAACCACACTTAAGTTGTGATCCTCGGCATGTGCTGTGAGTATCGTTGTGGCCCCCGGGGCTTCCAAAGTTGAGTAGCCCTGTTGTAGAGAGTGTTGTGTCAGTCCTAGGCTATTAGAGAGACAAGGTGGATGAGGCAATATCTATTCTAAGGCCAACTCCTGCTAGGAAAAGCTCCATGTAAGCTCAACAATTAGTCTCTCACCACCAGACGTCGATCCAACACAAGGTATTACCTCGCCCACTCGATCTCTCCACTGTTATATTGGCATTAGATGAGTGCTGTTTACCAGTCTACTTTTATCAATTGCTCATTTTAGACAGGCCCATTTTAAACCTTTTTAGCAGGTTAGTTTCCCACAGTTCCATTTTACTCCCACTTAAACCGTTTGTTCTTCTGGTGTAGTTAGAGATCATGTTCCGTAGCAATACAAATAGCATGCGCCGCTTGGCAGGAGAGAGTAAATGCTTTTTTTAGTTTTTTAGAGATGCTCTATTTTACTCTGCACTGTTTTTAAAATTGTGAATATAAAGCATGTTTTCAGTAACCATTTCAAATGGTCAGACCAGTTCTATGTAGCTTTGCCCCTAGGCAGGGTAGCATTTCTGCAATGTGCCGGGCAGTTTTCTAATTATGAAAGAATTTCAGCACGTGTCTCCCAGCCAAATTAGCAATGGACCACTGGCTTGAAGGATACATGAAATATCTCCATCTACCTGGGCAGGTTCAGAACACCCTCTGGACAAGGGGCTGAGATTGAGTTTGGTGGACTGGTGCTAGCAGCAAGTTGTAGATCACAAACTGCTACCACACGTTGTAGTTTGTTTGAATTATAGGAGCACCCAGAGGCCGCCATTAAGATTGGGATGCATTGTGCTTGGTACAAAAACTTGGGCTAAGCAGACAGTAGAAACGCTACAGCTGTAGTGCTGTTTCGTAGAAACTTATTACAATGACAGTAAGGGGGGGTGAATAAAATGAGGATTTTATTCACCTTGTTATGTTGCATGTGAGTTCTGCTGTCCTATAGTAACTCTTTGTGTGTGCCTCAGTTTCCCTGGACCCTGCACCGATACCTATAAGGTGCTGGGAATTTTGGTTGTGATAGCCTCCCACACATACTCAGTGGTCAATGCCCTTCGTAACATGCAATTTTAATTTTTTTTTTGTTAAAAAAGAGGTGCCAGTACTCCAGGGAAAAAGTTGTTGAGCAAAAAAAAAAAGGGAGGGGGTGGCATTGCCCTTTTAAGATGTGGCCCAGCTGACTGTCAAACATTTGCATACATAGGTACGCTCCATTCTTTCCAGGTAAGCTCTGACTGGGGTGCCGGTACTGCGTCTGGAGGTGCTGGTACAGCAGTACCATCACAAAAAAAGCACTGGTAACATGAGTCCGGGAGGCGGTGTGACCAGGTAATGCCTTTTGCCCAGAAAGCAGGACAAAGGCCAGAGGAGGAGCCTGGCTGGGGGGCTGGAACCAAGCTGCTGGGCTTGGGTCAGGACAAGAACCAGCCCCCTAGCTCTGGGCTCCCCTCTCCCAAAAATGGCTGGTACTGGCTGCTTCTCGTTTCTGTGCTGACAAGTCTGTCCTACAGTGCGTCCCTGCTGGCTCATAAACCTTCTGCCCTACCTGCCAGCTGAGAGTGGCGGGGGGGAGGAGTGCCGGGCCTTCTGACTCCTCCACACTTGGGTGATTGGAGGGGGGAGGGTCTTCCATCATTGTACTAAATCCACCTCTCCAGGAGGAACATACACATTCAGGAGATGCCTAGGTCAATGGAAGAATTCTGTTGACTGTGTGGTGTCTGCACTAGGGCTTAGGTCGGCTTACCTACATTTGCACAGGGCGTGGCATTTTTCTGATGTCGTTACTCCCACCTGGCTTTGTAGTGTAGACCTGTCCACCGAGAGAGCACCCGCCCCAGAGCGCTTAGATCGTATTAGGAGAAGGTAGGAGAAAGGAAGCCCTAGTCTCACTTTAGAGGCGGCAAATTGAGGTACAGAGTTATCCAAGATCACATAGGCTCTTGGGGAGGGATAGCCCAGTGGTTTGAGCATTGGCCTGCTTAAACCTAGCATTGTGAGTTCAATCCTTGCAGAGGCCATTTAGGGATTTGGGGCAAAAATTTGTCAGGGATGGTACTTGGTCCTGCTGTGAAGGCAGGGGACTGGACTCAATGACCTTTCAAGGTCCCTTCCAGTTCTAGGAGATAGGCAATCTCCATTAATTTTAGGATTGGACTCCCACTCTGCTGAACCATCCTATCCAGGCCCCCAACTGCCAAACCAGCTTTTGTGACAGAACAAATGTAAACTATGTATTGTTGAAACCAAGCTTCCTTTCCCATTGTGGGCTCCCTGCATCTGGTCATTAGCGAGTTCACAGTCCAGTCTCCTAAGGGGTCTGTTCAATTAATAATTCCTCTTCTCTGCAAAACGTCATCTTTCTATGCTATTAGCTACGTACCCTTTCTGTTGCTTGAACGCGTTTTACTTTTTGTTTAATTCATCGGACTCCTCCTTTCAAAGTCCTTTTTTAAAACAGTGATCCCTGGGGCTGGAAGAGGCAGTCGTTAGTTAATGATTATTTGCTGTCCTGTTAGCACGGTCATCAAAGTGCTTTAGGAATATGAATGAATTTACCTTCAGGACAATGCCTTCAAGTAGACTACTGTACCCCTTTGACAGACAGGAAACTGAGACACAGGAGGCCACATTCAGAGGGCTGTGTAAGGACAGCTGTAAGTTACAGGCTGATGAAGTGGTTTGAGTGCGAGCTGGGTTGTACCTAGGGTTGCCAGGTTGCACTATTGAACTGGACAGTCCAGTATTTGGACTTTGTGTCCGGTAAACAAATTGAGAAAATACCCGACATATAAATGTCCGGTATTTTGTAATTAAGGAAGTTTGTCTGCTTTTCCTGGGCCCGGCTCGGTGCCTGACGGAAGCCCGCTCAGGACACGCGGCAATTAAAGGGGCCACAACCGCACTTCGGCACGACGTCCCGAATTCTTCCCCCCATCTCCCTGGTTACTCCCCAGCGCTTTTTTTTTCTCTCAACAAATTTTTTTTTTTTTTTTTTTTTTTTTTTAAACCATCTGGCAACCCTAGTTGTACCCTTCAGTCTGAGCAGGGCAGGTGAAGGTATAAGTCACTAGCTGTGAATTTGGCCCAGTGGAGTTAAGTGGCTAGCTCCCAGTCACACAGTGAGCCAGGATCCCAGGAGTCCTTGCTCCCAGCACTTGATTACTCTCCCTTCTGATACACTGTTGACAAAATATTGACTATTGTGGTGCTTTCATGGTACTATAAATGGGGTTACAAGCTATCAGGGTGCGCTACAAGAAGCTTCCACTGTGCATGATGAAATAAGGAGTTATTGGTGGACCTGTAGCTGCTCCCCACACCATCACTGCTGGCTTGGCTTCACAGGACAGCAGAGACACAGAGACAGAGACAGACAGCTGGAAAGGTTAAGTAGGTGGTAGAGGGACCTCTCTTCTAGGGTTCGATTGTTTTTCTTCAGCCAAACCTTGGATGTCTTTCACAGCTAATCCCTCCCCTTGAGTTCAGTTAGTTCATTTGATCCAGGTACTGTTTTTTTCCCCCATTTTCAATTAAGTATCCTTTTTCAATAACTCCCTGTGACCGGGAGGCAGACAACTACTTTGTGGTGTTCTTGTGTGGTTTACAGGCGGGCTGTTGGCCGTGGACTAAAACAGAAACATTGCAATACTAACTGCAATCTTCTGTTTGATAAACAGCACCCAAACCATATGTTCCGCTGTTTATTTCCACGGACGCCTTTTCCATTTCACATACCCGCCCGGGAACAGATACTGATGCCTGTTCCCCGCCGCGGCGTCAGGTTCATTGAGAAGGGACATTGGGGGGTTGTGCCGCTTTGTACACTGGCCTGTAAAGGAGAGCTTTGATCCAACAGCAGAGAAAAACAGCCACCACAAATTCCTTTAGCCTTGCACCTGGGACTGCTCGCTTGCCAGACTCTGCAGGTTTGAAATGACCTATGAATGTTTGTTTGCCCTCAGACTGGAAACCTTCCCTTCTGTTGAGTTGGGATTTTCATTTCACCGCTCAGTGGCTGAGAGGGATCAGATATTTAAAAATCCATTTGTGACTTTTACAGAGGAGAAAAATACCACGGCAAATTGCAACCAAGCCGCTGGCCTCTTGCTTATCTTGCGGTCAGCTCTCTAGTATCGGCTTTATCCTTTCAGCGGCTCGCACAGACCACGTGTAGAGCACTGTGAAATAGACATATCTTGCTTTAAAGTGTGTGTGGTACATATTTAGGGAACTAAACCCGGAGCAACTTTTTGCACCAGCTTTGGTCATTCTTTTATTCGCTGCTGTTGTCATTAATGACACAAGATGATAGTGGTTAGTGCTGGTGTAACCCACGCACCTAGTGTGGTTCACTGTCCCATGCAGTGGCACCTAAACCACAGCAACAGATAAGACCAAGAGACCTCTACAGCAGGGGTGACCAACCCGAGGCTCATGAGCCGCATGCGGCTCTTTCCTTCCGCCACTCCCCCCCCGGTGTGGCTCGCGAAGCTCCCCCTCCCCATGGCTCAAAAGCCACCCCCGCGCCCCCAAAAACAGCCCTCTCCTCCCTGCTCCCTGTGCTGACCTGGGCAGGGGAGCCGTCTGGCGTGGCCATGAAAGCTGCAGAAATAAAGATGGCGGCAGGTGGCGGAAGCCTGCTGTGGCCAAAAAGCCTCAAAACGCGTTTAACTGCGGTTTTTTAAAGAGGCAGAGCTTTTTTTTTCTTTTTTTTTTTTTTTTTTTTTTCTTGACAACTTTGCCCCAGCTCTTGCGCTGGATCCACTGTTATCTTGGCTCTTTGCCCAGAATGGGTTGGCCACCCCTGCTCTACAGCATGGACTGAGAGCCAGCTAGCTTTTAGCTCAGAGGGTAGAGGCTCCTATGCTAAGCTTCAGAGGTCCCAGGTGCAAATCCGCCTGGTGGTAGTTACACTGGCAAAGGCCTATTGTGCATATCCAGTTCCTGTTCCTTGCATAGTAATGTACCTCAATGTGTTTGATCTTCCTCCTCCCCATAATTAGGATCAAACCTGTAATTCCGCACGCTTCCCTGCCTTAGGGGTCTGCTCCTCTGTACACATGCTGCTGCCATCTTTGTCCTGTTCTCCTGCACTGTTCCTTCCAGGTTCAGTTGTATATTTCTTGCTGGTATAAATGACCCCACAAGGCCTTCCTCCTGCATGGAGCACCGTGATTGCTCTCTGCAAAGCCCCGAGTGGCAGTGCCCTGTGCAACAATCGCTTCATTTTAATGCCAGACAGCTTCCCTTTGACTTTGCTCAGCACATCCTGAGCAGCAGCCTCGATATTTCTGTGCGCGGTGTTCAGTTTTTCAGAGTGTGAGACAATTGTATTGTGCCTCTCTGGTCCCCTTCCACATCTAGCTTGCTGAGGGCTTGTTTTTATTTGTAAACCCAGGGTCCGCCAGTGAAGCATCACAGACATAGGCATTGCAAAGCTCTGCATCGCGGGGAAAAAGAGGGTTTGGAGGATAACGTTAAAGCGGAAGAATTGTTAGCAGCTTGCTACCTGGGGACCAGTTATTTCTCAGACAATTTTCTTTCCATCTTTCTTGGTACCGGCTCATTTATTTGAAATAGGACTGATCCTAAAAGGAAAGAGTTACTGACACTGCTGTGACGTTTGGATAAACAAACAAACAGAAAAAACAAAAACCCAGCCCCAAAACCTCAGACATCGCAGAATGATGTGAACACACGTCATGCTAGTGGGCTGATATTTATTTTTACATTCAGAGGCTGAGTTTAGCAGTTGGTAAGGAATTTTTAGGTCCAGAGATGTTTTGGAGGGGGGATGTTTAATAACACCTAGTTTTGAAAGAATTAGTCCCTGTTTCTCAGCCTGTTCAGCCATCAGGAAGAATAATATAAACCATGCCAAGGGAACATTTTAAACAACTATTTGAGGGCTGTAGATTTGAGATGATCTTGTGAACAGGCCGAGAAATGTCCTTCAATAGCAAGTTTGCCTCACCTAGTTTTAAAAATAACTATTTTGTGCCATCGTCAGGAGATTAAAAACTCTGACGTGTTGAGAATGTTGGTGTATGCACAAAACTCCAGTGTGTGGCTTTAAACTACAGATAAGCGTTAGTGGAATTTCTATTTTAGGGATGGTTAATGCTGTTGGAGTTTGGCTGAGAGAGAGAGAAGCGCTAGCAAGCTTAGCAACAATATTTTTATTCCATTTTATTTTCTTATAAGAATTTGCCTCCCTCATTTGATGGAAAATGCTCTTATTGATCAACACTCCAGTAAGAAGATTTTCTATTTTTAAGCCTTGGTTGGAGGAACTCTGTCTGGACAACTACATGTTACGCTTTCCCAAACCAAATGAAATAGTTGTGTCTGTAGTGCTGTTGTATAATAGTTATTATGTAATGGCTGGTGGTGCCAACTAAAAATATACTCCAAGATAACTTCCAATTCAATGAAGCATTTAACTAGTGTCCTTTTTAAGTTTCTCCTTCCAGACTTCTCTCCTTGCCAGCTTTGAGAAATAAATAAGGTTTGCATAGATGCTGTATCCGTCCCTTTGTGCTTCCTACTCCTCCTACTTCTCATCCCTCTTTCTTTCTCTTGCTGTGTTCTCCTTTACTAATCTTTCTTTCCTCCTGTTAGGTCGTATCCATTTCTAAAATTCGACGTATTAGCTCACCTCTTCCCTCGGCACGCAGCACATCCTCCCCCCCAATAAACCATTGTTCCCGGCAACTCCTTTTCAAATGCTTTGTATGGTTCAAAGGTACGTGCTGCAGGTTGGATCTCAGAGAAAGGCCTGTGTAAAACCACAGGGGGTGGACTTGGCTTGATGCGCTTTCCGTTTAACATTAGACAGCTGCATGTGCAATATTGTATTGTCACTTTCCTCCTCCAGAAGAGCAAGAGTTAAAAGGATGGAGGCTTTTTCATTGCGAGCCTCTCTTTTCATGACTATTGGAAAAGGCAGGCTGAAATCTGGTGCTTGAGGCCAGTGCAGCTTTTTTGCGAATGATTTTCTAAATCAGTGAAACTGTAACCAGGCCCTTTCCCCTCATCTCTCGACCCAACGTTTTTTGCAAGCTGATCATCAGCTGGCAAAAGCAAATCGGACAAATGCACGGCTTTGCCAAGTACGTGGGAGGCGACCCCTGCTGGGAGGCAGAGGTCTGTGAGGGGGTGAGTGGCAATGCCAGCCCTGCATGGGAGGGAAGGTTCAGGAGGGGGCGTGGCTTGGGCTGGCCCTGTGCATGGTGGGGAAAAGGGGGACGTTGGGTGGTCCCACCTGTAGTGGGGGAGGAGAGCCATTCCTGACTGGTGCCCCGTTTTCCCTTTGGAAAAATACTATCTCCGTCCATGCTAGGGATGTTAACAGGTAGCCAGTTAAACGGTTCCTGGGTAACAGTTAAATGGTACCCAGAGCAGCCCCCCATACGTGGCCCGCTCCAGCTCCATCGGGCCACCTATGGGGGGCTGCCATAAGCCAGGGCAGCTGGGGCAGCCCCCACGGCTGGCAGCCGGGAGCCATGGCAGCAGCCTCTCGTTTGCAGGGCCAGGAGCAGCTGGGCTGGAACAGCCCCTGCCTGCGGCGTGCCCTCCTCCCCGCCCACATCCCGTGAAATGCAGAGTCCACACTACGTTTAACCGTTTAGCCAATTCAATGGGATTTTACATCCCTTCTGCGTCCCATAGGTGGTGATGGTGTGAAGCATTTTGTTCTCAGTTTGTCGTCAGTAACTACGGTTTGTGAGGAACACCACTGCGGCTGTGATGGCCGTGATAAAAGTACAATGTGGCGTGACTGGAGGGTTGTGTGAGAGAGCTCTCAGCTCGTCCCTAGCAGTGCAGAAGGCCGAATAAAACGCCACGGAAAACGAAGAGCTTGTTATGCTCACTTGGCTTGTGTGAGGGCTGTCATGGCAAGTGCTTTTCCAGCGTGCCCGAGGACTGGGTCCATAATAATCCCCACTATGTGAAATGAGGTTTTTGTGATGTTTTAAAATAAGGCTTTGATGGAAATGGCCTTCGCTCTGCCACTTCGCCCTCTGGCTGCAAGCCAGGCGTGGAGAAGCCCAGTCCTTCTTGGCAGATGGGTGCAATGAGGAAAGATGGGCTTGTGAGCCAGGCACTGGGCTGGGATTTGGGAGAACTGGGTTTAGTTCCCGGCTCTTCCATAGGCGCTGTGGGCATGTCCACACAGCAGGAAAACGGCACCAGCAGCAGTGGGTGTTGGGGTCTGGGTCAATTGACTCAGATTTGCGCTGAAGAGCTAAATATAGCTCTTTCTTCACTCAGCGCACAGTCAACCTGTGGAACTCCTTGCCAGAGGATGTGGTGAAGGCTAGGATTTTAACAGGGTTCAAAAAAGAGCTAGATAGATTCATGGACATTAGGTCCATCAATGGCTATTAGCCAGGATGGGTAGAAATGGTGTCCCTAGACTCAGTTTCTCTGGAGGTGGATGACAGGGGAGGGATCACGTGAGGATTACCTTTGTGTTCCCTCCCTCTGCGGCATCTGGTATAGGCCACTGTCAGCAGACAGGATACTGGGCTAGATTGACCTTTGGTCTGACCCAGTATGGCCGTTCTTATGTTGTTTTATGTAGCTTAGCTGGCATGTTGGTCTATAAAATCATGACTGGTATGGAAAAAGCGAATAAGGAAAAGTTATTTACTTGTTCCCACAATAAAAGAACTAGGGGTCACCAAATTAAATTAATAGGCAGCAGGTTTAAAACAAACAAAAGGAAGTTTTTCTTCACTCAGTACACAGTCAACCTGTGGAACTCCTTGCCAGAGGATGCGGTGAAGGCTAGGACTTTAACAGGGTTCAAATAAGAGCTAGATAGATTCACGGTGGGTGATAAGGGAGGGATCATGTGAGGATTACCTGTTGTGTCCCCTTCCTCTGGGGCATCTGGTATTGGCCACTGTCGGCAGACAGGATACTGGGCTGGATGAACCATTGGTCTGACCCAGTATGACTGTTCTTATGTTCTGACACTCTCCCACCTTGGCACTTGTCAGCACCAAGGCTGCTACCCAAAACTGAACATCTACATTGCTATTTTTAGCTCTGACCTGGGCTAGGAGACTCGCTGTCATGAGGGCTGAAGCGGGTTACTATGTTGCTGTATTCTCTGTGAATACAGGCAAGTCACTTGTTCTCTCTCTTCCTTTGGAGCAGTTGGGTGCTAGCATAATATAAATGCGTATGGCAAATCATAATAGTCGGCCAATAATACTTGTGTAGGGCTCTGGAAGCTGGCTTTAGGCCCACACAGCCTGGCGTTTGTGTTCTTTTTCTTGGACTAGGGCGCTGTTTTCACCCTACTCCAATATTAATGTTTCTAATATTTACTTCTGGTGCATCCTCTTCTGGGAGGGTTGGGGAAAGCTTTTTCTTGGTCTGGATTTTGTCATTAATTTCCTGAATGATTTGGTCAGCCATGTTTTTTGGAAGGGGCTTACCATGCCAGTTTTCCTGCCCATCGCTTTTTCTTGGAAATAAAAAGAGAGCGCACGAAAGTGAAATGAGTTCCAGGCACAGCGATTTCGGCTGGCGCGTCGGCTTGCAGAGGCAACTTGCAACATACTCGTGGCTGTGTGTGTGGGAAAGGCCAGGCAGCAAACTGGCTTAGAAGTGAAATACAACATCGAGGGGGTTGGGGCAGACATCAGTGTTAACAAAGCCAAGCCAATCCAGCCCGGCAGAGTTCTAGTGCTACACTTGCCTGGGCTGTCCCAAGGTGGCATCCCGGTGCACTAATTCACGCGATGGCCATGACTGTTCAGTGCCGGCAGAGAGCTGAAAGACTGACGCCTTACAGCCTAGAGGTCCTGCAAACCAACCCCAGAAGCCAGTGGATCTCACTTCAGCCCTTTCTACATCTCACTTGAAAAATCCACTTAATTTTCCACCTAGAAGATGCCCCGGGTGCTTCTACTTCATGGCTAGATGGGCCATCGCCACATGAACTACGGACCTGCTGTCACTTTCCAGAGTGCAGCCCCACTAGGGATGTAAAATCCCATTTAATCAGTTAACCGGTTAAATGTTAGGTTAACCTGATGTTTAACCCGTTAATTGACTAAGCAGGATCCCGGATTGCTCCAGCTGGAGCAGCCCCGGGCCCCTCATGGGGACACAGTAGGCTGCTCCCAGGCATGGGTTAACCGGTAAGCATCACTGATTAACCAGTTACATGTTCACATCCCTAGTCCAGACCAGTAAAGGGTTATGTCACTGCCTGCCCTATCACCCTGTGTCTTAACGGCTGTCGCTACCCACCACCAGCCAGTAGATAAACATGCCATATCCTGAGTATCTGTGCTCTTTAGCACTATGACCCTAGCATCTGGCGTACAACAATGCCACCCTAATCGAGGCTCTATGCAGGGCTGACCCCAATGCACTCCCAGTGACGATTTCCACAGGACCATCTGCCCGGGGGTGTCCAGCTCCCTTAGCACTCAACAAAATAAGACAAAAGCACATCTCCGCTTATTCACTGAAGTGGGCAGATGCACCCTTCCCTGCAAACACTGCACTGAGTTGCAAAAAATAAAAGAAGTTTATTCAACAAAATTCACAGGTCGAGTGATTCCAAGTAGAAGGAATAAAGGTTAGAAATAGGGATGTGAAACTGGGCTCATCTGTTAATGTTCATGGTTACACGCAGGTTTACGGTTACAGAGGCAGCTGTGCGGGGCGCCAGGCAGGAGCCGACTGCCGCCCTGAATGTAATTACTTAATTACACATATGTTAACATCCCTACTTAGAAAGGGTTACAAACTAACGAAGTAGGCGAACTTTTCTAAGATGAAAACGTAATTTCAGTCGGTTACAAATCTTGGCTTAAGCATGTTTCTTGCCTATAATCAGTTTCCAGAGACTCGGTGTTGCCAACGCTCATGGATTAGTCACGAGTCTCATAATCGTTGTTTTCCTTAAAGTCTCCGCTCCTGGAGCCGAGTGGAGATGTGATGAGTTCAGTCTTGATTTTTAAAACAAAACAAAAATAAAACCCTAAATTTGTTGCAGAAGGCAAATAAGAGCACTACATCTATGATTTTTCTCATTATTTTGGGCAAACCTGACTCATGATTTTTGAACCTTGGGTATGCAATACTGGAGGCTTCAGCCCTGTTGGTTGAAGGACCCATCCTTCTACCATCTCAAGAGTGCTGGCCTCTTTAGCCCCTTAAGTGATGGATAGCTTAGGGGTTCTTTGCCCCTCCTTTTAGAGCACAGTAAACGTTTGAAAAGCGTCTCTTGGAATGTACCGTCCTTGTGTCAAGAAGACGGAAGTCTTCCTAGGACTTCCATCCCCTGTCGAGATTAAGTAGTCTTCTTCTCCACTTCCTTTTATGGTGTCTTTTTCTAACCTTGCACGAAAATGTTCCTTCCTTGTCAAATAGGCAGTCCTTTGTGATCAAGACAAGCTGCCTCCTCAGGCATCTTTAGGTCTTGGATGGCTCTGTTTGCTGCATATGTAAATTGCTTTCCTATTGTCCCTGGCCACCCGGCTTCATTTGTATTCAAGAACTGGGTGGACCTGTTTTCTACTGCATTCAAACACAGACTTAAAACCAGTACTGGAGAACATTCATAACTCCACACAGCGTTAATACATACATGTCACAGGGAGAGCAGTCACCAGTGTGCCATTCGTTTTCCACTAGTATAGTACAGGACACTGCTTAGACACAGATCGTGAGGCCAGTGAGTTGGGGTACCCTACTCAAGTGAGCTGAAGCTTTCTGCCAGATCCCAAGGAGCCCTTGACTCATTGCACACCTCCCCCTTTACAAAACTGCAGGAGTAGCCCCTACTAAAAGGGTGTCATAAGGAGGAGGGAGAAAACTTGTTCATCTTGGCCTCTGATGATAGAACAAGAAGCAATGGGCTTAAATTGCAGCAAGGGAGGTTTGGGTTGGACATTAGGAAAAAGTTCCTAACTGTCAGGGTTGTCAAACACTGGAATAAATTGCCCAGGGAGGTTGTGGAATCCCCATCTCCGGAGATATTTAAGAGTAGGTTAGATAAATGTCTATCAGGGGTGGTCTAGACTGTATTTGGTCCTGCCATGAGGGCAGGGGACTGGACTCGATGACCTCTCGAGGTCCCTTCCAGTCCTAGTATTCTATGATTCTATGATGCCAGAGGATGTTGTGAAGGCCAAGACTATCACAAAAGACTAGTTTAAAAAAAAGCTAGATAAATTCATGGAGGACAGGTCCATCAGTGGCTACTAGTCAGGATGGGCAGGAATGGTGTCCCTAGCCTCTGTTTGCCAGAAGGGGAGGGAACATTTGTACCCTGTTCTGTTCACTCCCTCTGGGGCACCTGGCACTGGCCACGGTCAGAAGACAGGATACTGGGCTAAATGGACCCTTGGCGTGACCCAGTGTGACCATTCTTTCATTAGGCCCCACTAGCACGTTAGAACTCTCTTTGCTGGGCAGGGTGTCTGCCACCATATTTTCTTTCCCCTTTAGATGGAAGAAACCTCCTATTTTGCCTCCTTTGTCTGTTTACAGCCTCCAGAAGATATCATAGAATACACATAATTTGACCTCAGAATTGTTACAAGCATTGTACAATGGCATCGGTGACCAGTGTGGTGTTAGAGTTCAAAAGATACATGTCACCTTTTAAATAAATCTCATGATAGCTGTGTGTGAAGTGCAGGGAGTACGTAAGGCTTGACGAGAATTGCTGACAAAGCCGTGAACCGCAAAGGGGCCTCTGTGTCACACCTGCATATCTTTAAGTATTCAAATGAGTTCTCCAAATTAAGCTTTTAGGATTAGTCATCTTAGCTGTACAGCATCATTGATGGGTTGCCAAGGACCCGAGTTTTGTCACCATGACTACTAAAGCAGAGATACTGGGACACACAAACTGTTCTAAAGTTTATTAAACTGAAAATTCACGTGGCAGAAAATGCCTGGGTGGAGTCTCAAGGTGCATCTTGTTTAGCTGATGGAACTCTCAAGGGTTAATGCAAAAAATTCATCCAGCCACCAAAAGTGGGACTTCTGCAGCGGGAAAAACACATTCCTATTTCACATCTAAGGCTATGTCTACACTATAGCCTCTTGTGCAAAAACATATGCAAATGAGGCGAAGTGTGGACTATCGCCACGCCTCATTTGCATAATTAACGAGGCTCTGTTTTTGTGCAAGAGGCTTTTGCACAAAAACCCCCTCTTGCGCAAGAGCCATTCTTCCACATTTTTTGCCTCTTGCGCAAAAATGGAGCCTCATTGATTATGCAAATGAGGTATGGCAATATTCCATGCTTCATCTCATTTGCATATTTTTTGCAGAAAATGGGGGCAGTTTAGACATAGCCAAAGTGTATTATCATGTACACAGGATGGGTTAGGACCCTCTTGGGATGGTCATCTGATGTGCTAAGAAGACACCACTGGCGCCTGCTTCCCCTGACAACCTGGGCACCCTGTAGCCCTGCTTTGTTGAGCTTAGCTCTCTGGCCTGCTTTAGCCAAGATGCAGGGACAGGGCCATACCCCAAGGCCGCAGACACAGGCTGAAGGCAGTACAGCAGAGACCTTTTCCCAGCTCATGTGCACATCCCCTCTGGGAGCTGAACCCTAGATAATCTGCTCTGTGCTGGTTAGAGAACTGTACGGTGTAAACTCATGAAATTTGCTCTTTTTCCCACTGTAAAGAGAGAGAGGGCACAGGCTCCTTGCTCCCCTAAGCAGTAATTATTTACGCTGGGTTTTACTAAATACACGTGATTGTATTCAGTGTTAAGAGACAGGTTTTAAGTGGTTGTAAAAGGTAGCAGATGGAACAACGGAGATAACTGAGCAAAATAAACAAGCACAGTAGCTTAATACTCTAAGGAAACTAGTTACATCAGTGATTCCCACATTTAGGGTCGTGACCCAGTATTGGGTCACAGGACATGGGGCACTGGGTTGGCAGCCAGATCTCCTTGGCGGGTGGGGGGGTTGAACTCCCTGGCATCTGTGCAAGGAGCTCCGCAGGAGGGGGAGGGGCTTTAAAGGATATAATTATTGGCTCATGGGCATCAGTCATTTTTCCCAACTGGGTCACAAGAAAAAAAGTCTGAGATGAATGGATGAGCCCCTGGTGGTGTGGTGGCTTAACGTGGTTAGATTCCAGCGTAGACTTGCCCTTGGTTCTGGAGAAAAATTTCTCACCAGGGAAATAACAACCAGACTCTGAGGAAGTGGTGGCGTGTGTGGGGGGGGGTGGCAGTGGTATCGGAAGATGTTTCTTTCTGTCTTGCTGGCTGGCACAGAGCACAAAATGGAGCCATCTACCTGGGCTGGATTGTGGCTCATCAGCTACTAAGTACTAACCAAAAGCTACAAGAAAGAAAAACAAACTTCTGTCTAAACTTTCTTGCCGTATACCCTTTTGGTTACAGGCATCATTTCCTTCTTGGGGCAACCCCTTCCCTCATACATGTCTATGCCTGAGGGCAGGAAGTATTGTAATAAAATGTTAATGTTTGGGTGAGCCTAGCTGTGAGCAGGTGTGTTGTTTTCCCTTGCTGCACCCGACATCAAACAGCGGTCAAGGCAGTGTCTGGCTTCCTCCTTGCTGAAGGCAGCCAAATCCCCTGCCAGAGTTTCTCTGGCACAGCATCTGTAGGGAACAATGCAAACCATTCTTGCTGCTGCCTCCCCTGGGGAGCTAACTATGTGGAATGCCCTATCTCTAATGCTCCTTATCAGGAACCAGCTTTGTTTACCCACATCATTCCCTGGCTGACTTATCAGATTAGCAGGATTTCAGAGTGTTAAGAGCATCTGTGCTTGCAAGAATTTTGCACTTGGCTCGCCCGGGTTCAGATTAAATGTAAACACATTCCTGACATTAGACAACCACATGGGCAAAGGTGAGGGGCTTTCAACATAGCCTAATAAGAGCTGTATGGGGACCTGTCAGAGGAGACGAGCTTAACCATGCAGTTACTGAAGCCTCCGTACGCCAGCCCTGCAGGAGTGACAACGAAAGTGCACATGTAACCACCACCAGGCAGATTTGAACCTGGGACCCCTGGAGCTTAGTGTAGGAGCATCTACTGCTTGAGCTAGAAAACCAGCTGGCTCTCAGCTTAGGCTGTAGAGCTCCCTTGTTCTTATCTTTCGCTGTACGAGGTCTAAGTGCCACTACATGGGACGGTGAACCACACTCACTAGGTGTGTGGGTGACACACACCTGACCTGTCACAGATTCACAAGAGCTAGTGCATGCCGCAGCCTGGAAACAGGCCCTTGGGATGGCTCGCTGGAGTGTGCTGGACCTCAGGGACGTACACATTGCCACGGGGGGCACATCTATGGCCTGAGAACTGGGCCTCACCAGCAAGGCCTGTCTCTTTCTGTGGCACCATATAGCACGTCCTACCAAGCGTGACTCCTGGGGGAGGCTTTCAGGGCGCACTGCTCCCAGTATGTACAGTATAAACTTAAAAACCAACAAATGGTCTGGTAGCACTTTATAGACTAACAGAACATGTAGATGGTATCATGAGCTTTCATGGGCACAGCCCACTTCTTTAGATGACCGGAGTTTTGAGTTTAGGATGTGCAGACCCAAAATAAATGGGGGAGAAGGGAAAGGGGGAAGGAAAAAAAAGAAGGGGGCAGGAAACAAGGAGCAGAGGGTATGAAAATATCAAAGGGAAAAACAAGTAGGCAGAACTGATAACTATAAGCACCTAAAGATTGGATAGTTAAAAGAAGCAGATAAGGATCATAGGATAGCAATAGATAGGAAGGGTACTCACACAAGAATCTACATAGACAAAGAGCTGTTGGCACCTTCATTGAAGGTTAGGTCGATAATGTCCCAGCCATCCCTCCTCTCGATTGAGGCCATCAGTGTGAGAATTGAATTTGTGGATGAATTGTAATTCCAACGCCTCTCTATGTATTTGGCTTGTAGAATTGGTTTGTGACAAGACAGCCACCTGGAGATCTTTTAAAGAGTGATTGGGCAGATTGAAATGTTCTCCAACGGGTTTCTGTATGTTCCCTTCACGTATAGTGACAGTCGGCAGCCTCGTCAAACAAGGTGAGGATTTATTAGTCGCCTGGTGTTCAGGAGGGGAAAGTCTTTAGGACATCATGAGGAAACAAAAGCTAAGCCCACATTCAGAGTGGCCAGCACCAGGGCTCCCTTGAGCTGTGCAGCTGGAGGAACGATATTTGTTTCCTCTTTCCTTCTCTGCTCCTTTCTCTCTCTCTCACAGCTGAGTGCCTCCTTTGTCTATGTGGTGTGCTTGCACTGTGATTAAAAACCCACAGCTGGCCCATCCCTGATGGCTGACAGGCTGCAGGCTGTACACTGGGGCCCTTCCAATGTACAGGATCCTGGAGCCTGGTCTGCAGCCTGAGCCTACCTGGCTACACCAGATTTAAATAGCCTGCAGCCAGCAGTGTCTAATGGCAGTGTAGACGTAACCTATGAACTCAGCTCTTATCATGGCCAGCCCTTTGTTCTCCTGCTCAAGCCTTTGTCCTGCTTCCCTGCTGAGAGATGGAGGAAATCTCCTTCCTCTTGGCTGTTGTTCACTAAGTGTGAATGTCATGGCTCTAGCACCCTTACTCTACTTATGCTACATCGATGACATTTTCATCATGTGGATCCCAGGAAGGAGACCCTTGAAGAATTCCACAGGGATTTCAGCAACTTCCACCCCACCATCAACCGTAGCCTGGACCAGTCCACACAAGAGATCCACTTCCTTGACAATACAGTTCAATTACAAGATGGCCACATTTCCTATACCGGAAACCTACCGACCGTTACACTTACCGGCATGCCTCTAGCTTCCATCCAAGACACATTTCCCGATCGATTGTTTACAGCCAGGCCCTAAGATACAACCGGATTTGCTCCAATCCCACAGACAGAGACAAACACCTATAGGATCTATATCAAGCATTCTTAAAACTAAAATACCCACCTGGAGAAGTAAAAAAACAACAACAGAGTCAGACGAGTACCCAGACATCAGCTTCTTCAAGATAGGCCTATAAAGAAAACAACAGAACTCCACTTGTCATCACCTACAGCCTCCATCTTAAACCCCTCCAACGCATTATCAACCATCTACAACCTATCCTGGAAAATGACCCCTCGCTCTCACAGGCCTTTGGAGACAGACCAATCCTTGCCAACAGACAACCCCCTAACCTCAAACAAATTCTTTCCAGCAACCACGTAATAGATCTCCATCACACTCATCCAGGAACCCACCCCAGCAATCAACTCTGGTGCCAACTCTGTCCACACATCTATACAAGAGACATCATCACAGGACCTAACCACATAAACCACCACATCAGAGGCTCATACAGCTGCACATCCACCAATGTGATCTATGCCATCAAGTGCCAACAATGCCCCTCTGCCATATGTATTGACCAAACTGGACAGTCTCTACGACAAAGGATTAATGGACACAAATCAGTTATTTGAAAAGGTAACACACAGATACCTGTTGGGGAACATTTTAACTTGCCCGGGCACTCATGAATGGATCTCAAAGTTTCCATATTATTACAAGCCAATTTCAAAAACCAGCTTGAAAGGGAAGCTGCAGAACTTAATTTCATTTACAAGTTTGATCTCTACAATAGAGGTTTAAACAAAGACCTTAACTGGCTTACCCACTACATTCCGCATCCTGATGTCATAAAAAGCCGAACACCAGTACTGAAGAGTACTTAGAACCCGCTCTATCAGCTTCATTTAGCTTGGGCACTCTAATTGACTGTTCTTTTCCCATTTTTTTCTCCTTTCCTTTCCCTTCCCATCCCCTCTCTTTCTCTGCTATTTATTTTGAACCTGGACCCCTTACTCCATTCATGTGAAGAAGTGGGTTGTGCCCACGAAAGCTCCTGATACCATCTACGTGTTTTGTTAGTGTCTAAGGTACTGCAGGACGATTCGTTGTTTTT
This sequence comes from Rafetus swinhoei, assembly GCA_019425775.1. Lineage (NCBI taxonomy): Eukaryota > Metazoa > Chordata > Testudines > Trionychidae > Rafetus > Rafetus swinhoei. The sequence goes on along the minus strand of CM033445.1, from coordinate 19,565,012 downwards.
TAAGTTTTTTTTCAATTACAGACTAACATGGCTACCCCTCTGAAACTTATGACCCATTAGGGTTTCATTGTCTTCCTGGATGATCCTTCATTTGAATAGTTTGTTCTCAGCCTGTCCTTAAAACCAGTTCATATCACTCCAGACACTTTTATGTGACCCAAGTGCTTCTCCTCTCCTACTCTGTCGTGGGATCAGCATGCTAACCATTCTGCATAGAGCAGGCATGTCAAACTGGCGTCTGGAGGGCCGCATGTGGCCACATCGAAGTTTTTTGCGGCCCACCAGTGCATTTTCAGAAATAATGAAGTGCAGCCCGCTGGCCACTTGGAGCACGTGACCAAGTGCAGGTCACACCAGCCGGCCGCTCTGTGCACAGTGCCAGCAGCAACTACTCAAGGCCGGCCGGCTGGGCAGCTCTGTGCACGGGCCCGAGCACATGGCCACAGCCGGCTGGGCAGCTCTGCGCATGGCCCCCAGCACGTGGCTGCAACCGGCTGGGCAGCTCTGTGCACGGCCCCCAGCACGTGGCCACAGCCAGCTGGGCAGCTCTGCGCACGGCCCCCAGCACGTGGTCACAGCCGGCCAGCCACTTTGCACATGGCCCACAGCACATGGTCATAGCCAGCGAACCACTTTGTGCACGGCCCGCAACACATGGTTACAGGCGGCTGGCCGCTGTACTCACACTGCCCCAGCGCCTAAGGAAGCGTGGCGGCAACGGCAATGCGACGACGGCGGCTCCAGAACCCAGGCATTAGGTTAGAGGGAGGGCTGGGGGTGCCTGCCTCTGGGGGAGGGGGAAGCATTAAATTGGGTGGGGGCTGAGGGGTGCCTGCTTCTGGGGAAGGGGGGAGGCACTAGGTTAGGAGGGGGCTGGAAGTCCTTGGCTCTGGGGGAGGGGTGAGGCATTAGGTTGGGGCTGGGCTAGTCCCTGCCTCTGGGGAAGGGGGGAGGCATTAAGTTGTGGGGGATGGAAGTCCCTGCCTCTGGGGAGGGGGGGAGACATTAGGTTAGGAGGGGGCTGGAAGTCCTTGGCTCTGGGGATAGGGGGGAGGCATTAGGTTAGGATAAAATCACAATGTATTATATTTAATTATATCAATAAATATGTCCATATTTTGCAATCGCATGAATAATTATGTTTATGCAAAATCTCAAACTTACAAAATATCTCAAATTTTCACAGAAGCCTGTTCTAGTTGATTAACCACTGACTATACTTGTTCTTATTTCAACAAAACAAGTTATGTGTCATATACAAAATTTAAAAGTACCTTAAATTTATATTTAAACTTAAAATTATGTAAAATTAATTTAATATGCACAAATAACAATTTTACACATAAAATTATTGCAAGACTATAAAATAGCTAAAACATAATTTATAATAAATATCTGACTTTCCGACAAAGTACTTTTTTTTTTTTTTGTCAAACCTGTGGCCCTGTGAGCTATCAGTTTTCGTTTGTGTGGCCCTCACTAGGCTTCGAGTTTGACCTGCCTGGCACAGAGGAATAGCAATACCCTGTGACATCAGTTACGGCTACGCTTGTCATTCATAAAAATATCACAGAAGATTTGCATTTTCATCAGAACACCCAGCGAAGCCTCCTTGAAAGGCACAGTAATATTGAGCTTAGTCCCCAGGCTTGATCCATGGCCGGGGTAGAAATGAAGTGATCCTCAGTGACTTCAGCCCTCTTGGGATCAGGGCCCAAGCGGGCAAAACGAGTTGTTGGCTCTTGGTAAGTTTGGGGATTTGATGTGATTTGTGGCACCTCTAGTTTCCAAAGGATGGTGGGAAATAACTCTGAGGTTAGCATTTAAACTAAAGACAAAACATGTAATACACCTACAGATGAGAGACATGTGCAGTGTGTAGAATAACTGCACAGTGGTTTAACTTACTTGCAATTTAATATTCTAACTGTTTTCAAAAGGAATGTTGGACTAGCCAGATGCCTCTGTAGTGCCCAGTCGAATTACCATTACAGGTTGGATGCTGTGTTACGAGCGTGATTTGATAAAAAGACTCAGAGGAGTAGCCATTTTTGCAGATATAGACTAACACAACGAGGAGTTCTGTGGCACCTTAGACGCTAACAGATTTAGTAAGGCATAAGCTTTCGTGGGTAAAACCCACTTCATCAGATGAACTGGAGTGGAAATTACAGAGGCAAGGACTATATATATGAAAGAAAGAAGTTACTTATCAAGTGTTAATGAGGCTAACCAAGTCAGGGTGGATGTGACTATTCACTGCAGCTGATGGGGGGAAGTGAACGTCAAGACGGGGAAGTTGCCTTTGTAGTGTGTTAACCAGTTTAAAGCTTTATTCAATCCTAATTTGATTGTACTGAATTTCCAAATGAATTGCAATTCAGCTGTTTCCCTTTGTAATAGAATTTTAAGCATTGTTAAAATTTAAATACCCATCTGGCGAAGTGAAGAAACACATTGACAGAGCCACAGGAGTACCCAGATGGCACCCACTTCAGGACAGCCCCAACAAGGAAAATAACAGAACATCACTAGTTGTCACCTACAGCCCCCAGCTAAAACCCCCTCTAGCGCATCACTGACAATCTACAGCCCATCCTGGAAAATGATCTCGGGATACAGTCCAGTCCTCACCTACAGACAGCCCCACAACCTGAAGCAAATACTCACCAGCAGCCATACACCACACCACAGGAACACTCACCCAGGAATCAATCCCCTCTACAAACCCAGATGCCAACTCTGACCAGACATCCATACAAGCGACGGCATCACACTGGAGCCTTTCCAGCGGCACAGTTGCACTGATGTAGCTGTGGGGCTGGGGGAGGGGGGGGGCGCTAGTGCATAATCCCTGCATCGCCTAAGGCAGCTGTCGCTGCACCGTTGGGTTTGCCTCCCACCGACAAAGCGCTGTCCACACTGGTGCTTAGGTCAGCGTAATGTAAGTAGCGGTGGCTTTTCCACATCTCTGAGCACCTGAAGTTACACCAAAGTATGTGCTATTGTGTGCAATTCCTTAGCCTCACTGTGAGTGAAAGACTGGATGAAAAGAAATGATTTGAGACACAAGAAAACGAAGCACAGTTTAGTGATCTGAGCATAACCCCAGGAGCTGGCAACTCGGCGAGTTCTGATCTTAGCTCCAACATCTTCTTCCACTCTAGCTCTTAGCCCACATTTTCAAAAGCATCCACTAGTTTGGTGTGCTCCATGTAAGGTACCGATTGCCTGACTGATCAGAGAGGCTGAACTGACCTGGCCTCACTGGGAGTCAGGGATGCTTTTCAGAACTTTCTAAAGTTTCTCCTTCAAATTTTCCCACGTGTATAATGGGGCTGTAATTGCTGCAGGGCGGCCCAAACCATAGCATCACCCCCATGCTGCCTCTTCCCCATTCCATATAAAGGGCTCTCCCACTTTCAAAACTGGGGGCACATGGCCCCCAGACTCTCCCATTCCTGCACCCCTGAATTGCTGTCTTCCTCCCTCCCCCAGGAATGCTGTGTGGATTGCCTATCACTGGCTAAAATGTTTTGAAGATGTCATCTAAGCATTCCCACTACCACTTAGCAGTAAAGAATATACTAGAGCAGGGCTACTCAACTTCAGAAGCTCTGGGAGCCACAGTGATACTCACAGCACATGCTGAGGGCTGCAAGTTAAGTGTGGTTGCATGTACATGCAAATAGATGCAAATAGCTTCTTTCACACTGATGGGCATGAATACAAAGATTAAGACAAGACTACACAATACGCAGGCCCCGTGTAAGTCAGTTCTGCTGATATTAATAAAATGCAATATTTACCCGATTTCCACCCATCGGACAGCACTTTTAATGAGCAATGACAGTCCAGGAATTTAACTACTAAAACGCATATCAACAGAAGACCCTTATGTTGGCTCACCATTATGGAGCGTGATCCACTGGAGGCCATGTTCAAAGGCTCCCACCCGCAGGCTGCGTGTTGAGCCCTGCGTAAACCCAAACTGCACCGTGAGCCGCAAACAAACAGGCTGCGGGCCGCATGTGGCCATGTGTTGAGTATCTCAGTACTAGAGAGACACGGAGGGTGAGAGACACACACTTTTGAGTTACACTGAGCTCTTCTTCAGGTCTGGGCTGTAGCTCAAGGAAGTCTCTCTCACCAACAGAAGTTGGTCCAATAAAAGGTATCACCTCACCCACCTGGTCTCTATAACATCATAGTGATTCCAGTGCATTAGCTTAGGCTGCAAAAGGCTGCTGCAGCTTTCAGCAACATTTTGGCTCCTTGATCTCTTGTTTTTTACTATTAATTATAACTATTGCAAGCAGCCCCAACCGAGATGAGAGCCCCAACCGTGCTAGCTGCAGTTCATGCACTAGTGTGTCTCAGGCCCTACTGCTTTAAGTAGACAAGACAGATAGAGGGTACTTTACATCATAATTTGAGGACTTCAGTAACTCAGCCAGAGGTAATGGATCTATTACAGGGGAAGTATTATGGGGGAAGTGTGTGTGTGGGGAGGTTCTGTGGCCTGCAATATGCAAGAGGTGAAACTGAGGGTACGTCTAGACTACAAGCCTCTTTCGAAAGAGATCATCTAGACAGCCACAAGGGTTTCGAAAAAGCGATCCGCTTTTTTGAAAGAGAGCACCCAGGCAACTGGACACACTCTTTCAAAAAAGCCCTGTTTGCGTTCAAGAACGCCTTTTTTGGAAAGAGCTCTTTTGAAAAAAGGCGTTCTTCCTGGTAAAAGTAGGTTTACCAATAATGAAAAAACTGCCACGTTCTTTCGATTTAATTTTGAAAGAACGCGATGGCATTCTAGATGCAGGTGAAGTTTTTTGGAAAAAACACAGTAGTCTAGACACACCCTAAATGATCACAGTGGTGGTCCCTTCTGAACTTAAATCTGTATACTGGAATCAAAAGGGTGTGATTGCAGCTTGCCCAGCTGACGTGGTTCCCATCTTTAATCTAGCTAATCTGGATCCCAGAGCAGCTTCAGTTTAGACTGGCACCAGGAATCCTTACCCATGGTTCTGGTCAGGTTTGTACAGCTTGCACAGAAGTACATGCTATCACAGCTCCACAGCTTGCAAGATTAAAGCTAGCACAGCTAGGTCTACTTAAGCCGGACAGCCACGCCTGTGACTGCAGTAAAGGTACATCCAAAGGGCAGGAGGAGGGATGCAGGTGAAACAACTTGCCCCACACCAATGGCGGAGACAAGAACAGAACTGCTCTCTAGTCCTGTCCAATGCTCTGGACCCCACTGCAATCTCCCCTTTCTATTGGCCATTCCCAAGCCACAGTTTTCCTCTCTGACATACGGTATGTGTAGAAGAAATTAAAGGCGGGAATATTTATGCCCTTCAGAATGGACATAAATTCCAGCTGTGAGGCTATCCAATGTTAAGTGCCATAGAAGCAGCAGCACTACTCCTAATTAAAATGAGATTCCCCAAATCTTGCTGGATACTCTGGAGACACCCAGTTCACCCAAGCAGAATTATAGCAGGCCAGGCTTCTTCTTTCCCCCTGCCCCCTTAACCATTAGCTCAACATAGCCAGCCCCCAATGAAATTCATATGCACCACAGCAGGTTTGAACCTAAAGCATATTCTTGATTTCCCTGCATCATTCAAAACTACCCAAGACACACACACATAAGGAGCAGCATGAAAACTGGAAAATAAATAGAACCTACTCATCCATCTAGACCTCTAACGAGCTCTGCGCTGCAAAAATAAAAATCCCCTGCAGGAAAAGTGAATCTTATGCCGTGCGGTAGAGAGAGTTCCCAGCCTGCCCATTTGTGGGAAATTAGAGGCATAAACAAAACATGACGGAAACCAAAATGACTTAAGTGGGAAACCTCCAAATGAGGAAGCAGAGACCTTGTGGTAGCTTGCCCACATGCCTGAGTGGGGGTGGAGATTGGGGGGCAGGGAATACAACTATACCGCAGATCAACCAGGGAAGCAATGTTCTGGTGCAGCCTGAGCTACATTTGGGGTTAGTATCAGGACCGGGTCTGGATTTGAGTTTGACAGGTAAGCCTTCTTCATTAAAAAGGATTAATCAAAAAAAAAAAAAAAAAGAACGCTTCCATTTTTAAATATTTTGTTTCATTGGATTTACAATTCACAATAAAAATATGACCAACTTCCAGGCATATTTAGTTATTTACTTGTTCCCGTAATATAAGAACTAGGGGCCACCAAAATGAAATTAATGGGCAGCAGGTTTAAAACAAATAAAAGGAAGTTCTTCTTCACACAGCGCATAGTCAACCTGTGGAACTCCTTGCCTGAGGAGGTTGTGAAGGCTAGGACTATAACAGGGTTTAAAAGAGAACTAGATAAATTCATGGAGGTTAAGTCCATTAATGGCTATTAGCAGGGCTTGACAAAACGGCGGCAAAAACTGCTCGCCAGCCCCGCACTGCGCATGCGCAAGAGCCGCATTGTGCATGCGCGCGCCACCGGTAAACGGGGTGCGTGGCTGAAATCTACTCGCCACGGGCAAGTAGATTCTATAGTTTGTCGAGCCCTGGCTATTAGCCAGGTTGGGTAAGGAATGGTGTCCCTAGCCTCTGTTTGTCAGAGGGTGGAGATGGATGGCAGGAAAGAGATCGCTTGATCATTACCTGTTCGGTTCACTCCCTCTGGGGCACCTGGCATTGGCCACTGTCGGCAGTCAGGATACTGGGCTGGATGGACCTTTGGTCTGACACAGTATGGCCATTCTTATGTTCACCCTGACATCATTAGCAAACAATAAAATCCCAGAACCATCATTTCAACAGGAACTCAACTCGCCAGCCATCTACAGAGACTCCTTTCCACTCTCATCATTTTAGGAAACACATTCTCAGCTCCCTCATTCCCACCGACCTAAGTTTCAGTGTGGACAGTGCTATGTCGGCAGGATAGCTTCTCCCGCCAACATAGCCACAGCGTCTCCAGAGGTGGTTTTGGTTAAGCTCTCAGGCTACGTCTACACTACAAGGTTTTTGCTCAAAGACAGCTGTTTTTGTGCAAAAACCTGCGGAGCGTCCACACCTCAAAGGAGCTCTTGTGCAATTAAATGGGCAGTTAAGCAGCAGAACAGAGGGCTTTTTCCACCACAGGTAAACCTCCTTTTCTGAGGCATAACTGCTTTTAGCGCTACAGCTATTGCGTAAGAAGGCAAATGTGGACACTCCAGAGGGGTTTCTTGCACAAGAAACCCCTATGGGAAAAAGCACAGGTGCTCTTTCTTGTTCATCAGCGCTTTCTTGTGCAAGAGCGTCCATGCAGTGTGGACGCTCTCTTGCGTAAAAGCGCATCGCTTTTGCCATGTGCTTTGAGGTGTGGACATGCTCTTGTGCAAGACGTTTTTGTGCAAAAACTCTTGTGCAAAAGGCTTCTTGTGCAAGAAGCATGTAGTGTAGATGTAGCCTCAATGGGAGAGTTCTCAACAGTCAGCATAATGCATCTTCACCAGCTGTGCTACAATGGTGCAGCTGTAGCAGAGTAGCCTTTAGGTTTTATGCTTTTTAAGGAAGGGAACTTGCCTTCTATCTTGTCTGTAAAATCCCAAGCACACAAATAATGTGTAAATATTTATGAAATTATCCAAAGGAGAAGATGCATGGAATCAGAGGACCAAAACCAAGGGAATGAGATGATGTTGTTGGGTGGAATTTTGAAAAGAATCTAAGTCATTGAGCAACTGAAGTGCCAAGGAAAGTCCCTAGGACAGTGGTCCCCAACGCGGTGCCCGCCTAGTTGGGGTCGCGACGCGGGATGGCCAGGGGAGGATGGGCCGTATGCGCTGTGGGGCCAAACTCGCGCCGTGACGGGGCGTGGGGAGGTGCCGGCGGCGGGAGAACCTGCCAGGGAGTGTGGCGGGAAGCTGCGGGAGCAAGGCGGCCGGTCTGGAGTGGCGAAATGGCCATGGTGGGGGGTTTGGCGCAGGCGCACTTGGCACGGGGCCGGCCGGCCGGGCGACGCAGCGGGATAAAGTCACCCACCAGTGCGGCGCCCGCCACACAAAAAGGTTGGGGACCACTGCCCTAGGATCTGTGCTCTTAAATCCCGTGGATGCTTCTGAGAATCCCACCTGCAAAGCTCTCACGCCTCTATCACATACAAAAAAGAAATAAGGCTGCTGTGTACACGTACCCTCAGAGCTCCACCGGTTGCAGGCAAATCAAAGCTCTAATCAAGATAACTGGCCTGTTGCTGTGAAGGTTTTTGATGGGTCCCGCTTGGCTTTCATACTCCTGATACAATCAAATCACACCGGTGCGATTTACAACCCAGCTTTACCTTGACTTGGTTGCAGTTTGTTCTATAGACAGGATGTTCCCAACTTGGAATATGGTCCCCCGGTTTGCTTGTGTATTGGTGTTATGGATTAGGGATGTCTAGACGATTAACCGATAAGCCTCGGCTTATCAGTTAATCTATCAACTACTCTCATGCCCCCGTCCCTTGCCGCCTGGGGGGGTGGAAGCAGGAGACAGTGCTGGGGAAGGGGAACCATCTTAAAAGCTTCCCCCTGTCCTCAGCACAGCTCTGCAGTGCCTCCTGCGATGGCAGCACGGGGGAAGGGGTAGGGGAGGCTGTTGCCAGAGCAGCCTCTGTCCGTAGCCAGCCCAGGCCACCACGGGCAGAGGCTGCTTCACGGCAGCTGCCCCTGCCCGCAAACTTGGGCCCGCCATGGTCAGAGGCTGGTCCCCAGCAGCCTCCCCTGCCCCCATCCTTCACCAGCAGACCTGTCCATGGGGAGCTCGACTCCCTGCAAACAGGGGCTGCTGCCATCCCGTGCTGCTGCCTCTGTATCAGAGGCAGCAGTACAGGGCAACAGGCAGCCAGTCTGTGCGGGGGGGTATGGTTTTTAAACTGGCTCTCCTCGCAGACCGGCTACCACCTGACATCCCGCACTGTTGCCTCTGATACAGAGACAGCAGTGTGGGGTGGCAGGGGGCTCCCCGGGAGTGGGGCTGAAGCGCACTGGATCCCAGCCCCGCCCGTGGGGACTATGGCATAGTTGAGTAACTGCTAAGAATTCATGCAGTTAGTTGACTATTCTATTACCCGCTATCTAACATCTCTAGAATGGATGTGTCCTTAGTCCCCCATACTCCTCGCCTTGAAAACATCATCTGCTTTCTGAGTTTGTGTGCTTCCTTCTCTCTTCTCCTTCCCTTACCACCCTACACTTGTAGCAACATTTCTGACAGCCTCCCCTCCCTGGACCATGTCAGTTCTATATCTCTGCGGGCCATCTTTTTTCCATTTTTCCCAGTTAACTTGCAAAGACATCAAACAGCAAGTTTGTTACAGTGGCCTGGGTTAATACTCATATTCAGCTGATATTTCTGGAGTCAAGTATTGTCTTTCACAACTGTGAAGATCTATTATTTATTATTCTCTCCATCATCCCCTTGTCTTGCTGAATAATTACAAGGTGTTAATTGCCTGCCCCAGGAATCAGTCCATTGATACAGAACACAAACATTCTTGAAATAATTTTCTATCTGAGCTGGTCTGTGGCTTACGAAAGTACCAGCATTTGTGGTTTTCAAGGCAATATAACACTAACAATATCCACTTGTATAATTGAAGTGTATGGGTGAGAATTGCAAGTTCTGCTTGGTCATGTCCTTTCATGGAGATTGTTGCCCTGCATTTATCATATGCAGTAACAACTAGTGGCTCTATTACTCACCTAGAAATTTTAGATTTGTGGCCAGCCCTGCTCCCATGTACTATAGAATAGTAAAGTAACCAATAAGAATGTATGAGGTTAATCGACTATTGAATTAACCGATATTTAACATCCGTATCTCACACCATGCACAAAATCGTTCTGTACTAGAAATAGGCTATGGGAGGGACTGCCACTTCCTGGTCTGTAACACTTCCAGCACTGCAAGCAGATGTACCCAGAAAGCTGGGACTGCTCCTGACCTTACACTTCCTATCATCAGAGGATGGAATAAGTAAGCAAATGCCACATATGTTCCTGCATACTGTTCTGGTTTCCCAGGGACAATGTATTCTAGTTCTTCTGGGCCTTTTATCATCCCGTCTCTAGAGATCTCTGGTTAACTGCAGCTTCTGTAGTAGTGATCATAATTGGTTAGTAAAGCTCATCAGAAATAGAAAGTATTTTCCTGGAATAAATGTTCAGTTTTATTTTCGAAATGCATTTTAGTTGTTGTGCCGCTACAGTGAGCTTCTAGCAACTCTCTAGGCCGTGGGTGATTTTTGTTAATCTACTTGATATCACTGCGTGTGAGCCACTTCTGTTTGGCAGCATAGCCCGGTGACATGTTTTGATTGGCCAAATTGGCTTGGAAGCCGCTTTCTTAGTCTCCTCGATTTTATTAAATAGCGGGAGGACTAATGAGTTTGTGAGTCACTCAAGTGAAGGGTGTAAATAGCTCCCACGTTTGTGGATAATAAGCACTCTCACAGTCAGATGAAGTTAGCAACTTTGGGGTCATGGTGTGAAATTCTCTGTGAGCGTAATCTGTAATATCCGCATGAATGGTATGAAATCCAAACCCGTGATTACACAGAATGTTGTTTGAATCGGACTGTCACTAAAGCATTAGGCAGTTAAACGGGATATAGTTATTTGCTGTAACGTAGCCTCTCAAATCGCTTTTTTGGACAAGTAACCCATGGCGAGTGAGAGTCTGAAACAGTGTCTGGGGATCTGGAGACAAATTTTGCTTGAAAAAATGTGCGCCAGAAACCAATAAAATACAGATGTTGCCGTTACTTAGTTCACGGATCGAGGCGTGGGTGGTCAGGCCTAGGAACCAGGAGCCAAGACAAGGGTCAGAGCCAGAGCCGAGAACCAGGAGGAAGGCTGGGCCAGAGTGAAGGCCGGGCTGGAGATGCGGCAGATACAGGAGAGACCATAGCTGCCGGCAGGGCCGTCCTGAGAGGAGAGCTGTCCCAGGGCAACCCCCCTGCCTCAGGCCCTGCCCTACACCAAGCCCTTCCCCTGCTTCACCCCACCCCGTTGTCCAGTCCCAGTGGCTTACAGGGGTGTGGTGCAGCAGCAGAAGGGGTTCCCCCCCACACACACACTTGCCACGTAGGCAGTGGGTGCCGGAGGGCCCTGGGGCAGATCGCTCTGCTTCCCGCCACTGCTGAGAAGCTGTGCGCATCAGGCCCAGAGAGAGTGGAATGGAGCAGGCTGCTGGGCCGCTCCGGCTCCCACCGCCCCTGTGGTGAGTGCGGGGGAGGCGACCCCTGCTGCTACTGCCATGCCAGCCCCCTGTAAGTCCCGGTCCTTCCCATCCATAGGCTGGTTGAATGAAGCAGCTGCTGTGGGGCCTGGAGCGGCCGCCCCGATTCATCCTCTCGCTGCGGGTGAGCATGCTGAGCAGCTGCGGGCCAGGTGTGATTGCTGGGCTTATGAGCTGTCCTGGCAATGCTGTGTAGCCAATTAGAGGTTTCGGCTGATCCCATTTAGCTGCAGGCCTTCATTCCTGGCATGATTATATGCATTAGGGTAGCTCCTTGGAGCCCCAGGTGTGCACCGGGACCGCACTGTGCTGTGCCCTACACAAGCCCAGCCCCAAGAAAGGATCCCTGCCCCAAGGAACTTGGGAAGGGAGAGGGCAGGTCAAGTTTCTCATGAGTGTTTTGGCTTCATTCAAAGCAGTGGTTCTTAACCTGGGGTGCACGCACCCCCTAGGGGTGCGAGATGCCCTTTCGGGGGGTGCGAAATATGCCAGATTTTTATGATCTAGCTTAGGTTTAAAGAACTGACCTACTTCAACGATTTTTAATAAGGGGTGTGAGAACATATTTTGAGAACCAAAGGGGTGCAGGCTGCAGTAAGGTTAAGAACTGCTGATTTAAAGGAAACAAATCTGTCCACGTCTTGTGGCTGGCAGTCGTGTGTTTATTTCACTTCATCCTCTCTCTCTCTCTCTCCTCTGGTGCAAAGTTATGGAACTTTTCTTCCTGGCCTCATTATAACCACTGAGTTGCAATCAGAACCTGTCCCTTAACAATGAAAATGGTCATCTCCCAAGGAAAATGTTAGGAGAGTGAGACGCATATGTTATTGGTGCGTCTGGTGGTACCCACTTTTGGAAAGGTTGCTGAACGTTTCCCACCGTGAGACCCTCTTTCAGTTGCTTACGGCCTTGTCGCACCTTCAGAGTCAGGGCCAAAGTTTTCCATGCTGGAATTCTGCCTCAAACTGAATTGGTGATGGGGGGATAACATTTCAGTCAAAATGGTTCAGCCATTTGTAAGAACCAGGCTAAGGGAATGCATGTTGTTTTACCTGTGTTAAAAAAAAATTCTCCTCCTTTTAAAAAAAAAAAAAAAAAGAAAACCACCCATGCGCAGGAGAAGGAGTGTTCTTTGTATTAGCAATGTGACATTTCCTTGGATGCTTGACTCTGCAACCTTAACAATGTTCCTTTTAACATATTTGTGTGCGTGTGCACATGCGTGCACGTGTGCAATAGTAACTAAATATGTTAATAAGAGTTAAGATTTCACAGCTGACTTAGGGGGGAGGGAATTGGAATGGAAATTTGCATTCCCATCATATCTGCAGAAATGAGCCACGGATATCTGCATTGACGCTAGGGTTGCCAGATGGTTGAAACAAAAATACCAAACCACCGCCCCCCCCCCTCCCAAAAAAAAACACTGGGAAAAAATTCTGTTGAAAAAAAAGGGGGGGGGGACCAAAGTTGAGTGAGTGCAGGGATAGGAACAGGAGAGCGGTTGAGCACTAAGACTCAGGGGAGTCATTGCTTCCCCTTGGTCTTTTTGCCAGCAGCCTTGCGGAACCAGGTAACCATGGGGTCAGGGGGGCCTCGAGTGGGCAGGGGGAGGAAGGCCGGGCTCTGAGTGTTTGTAGGGTTGCCAGGTGCCCAGCATTTTCACCTCCTGGCCGGGGAAAAAAATCAGAAAATACCGGACATCTTAGGTGTCCAGTATTTTCTGAATTTTTTTTACCGGACAGAAGGCGAAAATACTGGACTGTCCGGGTGAATACCAGACACCTGACAACCCTAACTGACACCCATGGATGAAAATATAAATTGGATATCAATGGATTTGCAGGGTTCTGCAAATTAAGTCCTTTCATCCATTCAAGCTATTGTGTTTGGCTAAATCGCTCACTAGAGAGGCTAACTATGGCACTCAACTCAAACTGAAAGCAGGAATTTCTCTGCCTAGCAATTGATCTGCATCACGTGGGTGCCTGGAAACTGCCAACTGTGGTTGTATATAGTTTATGTGGCAAGAAAATTGTCTTTGGTGATCAATTATTAAGCCAGAGGCACATGGACATTAAAAATATAGAAGGAGGGAGAGCTTTGTGTGCCCCCCAAAAGTTACTATTTGAATTGTAACATCCCTGAGATATTTAATACATTGTTAGATGTTGAGGAGTTGCCCAAGAGTGGTGCCCATGTGGATGGGTTGGTTTTGCTTATCTTTTGCGTGCTTTTGTTCTGTGCTCACACAGGAGTAGCCGGTTCCTGAATTGTAAAGGACTCCCAGCTGTGAACATCTTTCTGTGTCCAGTATGGAAACATTTATTCACCTCCCTTGCCCCGTAAAACTTTTGGAAAATCTTTTAAGAACATAACAATGGCCATACTGAGTTAGATCAAAGGTCCATCTAGCCCAGTGTCCTGTCTTCTGACAGTGGCAAATGCCAGGTGCCCCAGAGGGAGTGAACAAAGGAGGTAATCAAGTGATCCCTCCCCTGTCACCCATTCCCAGATTCTGACAAACAGAGGCTAGGGACACCATTCCTACCCAACCTGGCTAATAGCCATTGATGGACCTAACCTCCATGAATTTATCTAGTTCTTTGAATCTGTAGTATGGTCGTAGGAGAAGCAAGCTGCTTTCATTTTTTCCAGTTGTGCATCAACATCAACATCCTGCAACCTGCCAGGCATTTCTCAATATGGGCCAGTGGAAAGAGTGCTAGGTGTTGAATAAGGCCTTAGATTGCAAGTTAGGAGGCAGAATTTTAAACTGCAAAATGATAAAAATCTTCTTTTAAAAAAACCAAAAGCCTAAAGCTCTGGCTGTCAGAGTTACAGTGTCGCATGAAAATCTCAGTGTTCATAGTTAAAAAGTAGATTTTTAGCCCTCGTGGTTGCAGAGTGAAGCTTGAAAACATGATACAATTGTGCCCTAAAGGCTCGAAAAACAGAAGGTCTTTAAAAGGGACACACAATTTATTTAAATATTTTTAAGATTGAGTCTGCAGTACTGAAAGGAAACATTTAACCAAACAGTGAGGAATCTGTTGAGCAGTCATTCACGACTTAGTAAAATCATATAACATATGCAATTCATTGCTGTAATAAAAACTATTCATACAATGAATTAAGATTTGACTCTCACTGCGAGTGCTTATGAGATGAGCCAACAATTAAACAACCCAAATAAACAATTGTTATGTGTAAAAATAAAAATAAACAAAGCGTCTTTGCTTCTCTCTCTTCTCCGGTACAAATCTATCACACATGTACATTTGTACCAGTAAGTAAACACAAGTCCTTAAATAGGTTAGGGATGTTACATTTTGAGTAATTGGCTAATCGAATAATCGATGCAAATTGCTTTGATTAGTCGATAGGGCGCCTCTGCCTTTGAAGTGTAGCAACAGCCCTAGGGCTGTTGCTACACTTCAAAGGTGAAAATGCTGTAGGGAGCCCAGCATCAGGCTCCATACGGGGTTTCAAAGCGGCAGCACAGCACAGAGCCCAGGGTTAGCGGTGGAGTCCTCAGCTGATCCCGAGCTCCACGTGGCGCTGCCGCTTTGAAATGCTGTGTGCAGCCTGGGGCAGCCTGAAATGCCGTGTGCAGCCCGGGCTCCCCGTGGCACTGCTGCTTTGAAGCACCCCCCCCTTTCCCCCCCTCCCCCCCTTGCTGCCTCTTTCTGATAGAGGCAGCAAGTGGCAGGGAGAGTGACTAGTCAACTCAACTATCCGATAAGCATTTGCTTATCACAGTGTTTCCCAAATGGTGCTCTGCGGAACCCCGGGGTTGGGTAAAGCGAAAGTAATGGTTCCGCAAGAACTTGGAACCCCCCCCCGCTCCCGCTTACCCTCCTCCCCTCCCCGTTAAAGAGACAGCTCTCACTTTTTTTTTTTTTTTTTGCTTGACCAATTTTCCTTTCTAACAAAGGGAATATTTTCCTGTGGCTGTACACAACATAGCACTGATCTAATTTTCTGTGTAAGCAGATGATGGGTACAAAACTTTTCATTTTCCAACTGCTATCATAGCCCTTTCATTGTAACCCCTTTGGAATCATGTGCATCTTAAATATAGGAAGAAAAATTGATGCATTTGCTGTTTCATTGTTCCACTTTCTAATAATCTTTTATGTTCTTACAGCACTTTTGTTGCGGAGACAATAGCGTGCATGCATTTTACAAACATTAAGTAAGCCCGCAGTTTCTCTTTGAGGTAGGCAACAATGTATTTATGTCCATTTTCTAAATGGGGACACTGAAGTACAGAAGGATTGCCGTGGCCAAGGTCACAAAGGAAATCCATGACTTTGTGAGGAAGAACCTTGGAATCTGCATCATGAACTGTCATAACTTGTTTCCTCCCAGTGAATGCTCTACAGTAATTATCATAGTTGTCTGAAGTTGTCCCAAACGTATTTCAGAAGAGAATTATTCAGGCTGCGAATAAGTGCTGCACAGAAAAATTGTCACTCATGCTTCTAAGCCAGTCCAGCAAGGCTAGTGGTACATTTTTCATTTTTTGATTCTGTGTGGTCAACATCCTGTGCTCTTCTGCTGAGGGGAAATCACGTATTCTGTGCTGAATCTGTCTGTGCTCAGTGGTAGTTGCAGATTTCAAAAGATCTGGTGTTCTTTAGAGGAACGAGGCATAAGAGTCTGTTATTCCAGCACGAAACATTAATCCATGTGGTCCAATATCCTAACCACCTCTCTAGTGGCCTATAACGGGTGATTCAAAGGGAGATGGGCACAGATGCTAAGAGTTCCACTGAATGACCCTGTAGGTGGTGTGTCCTTGAAAGCAACCAGTTCACTTAACACGAGTGAAAGTGATGACACATGAACTGACCTTTTGAACAATTAGAACAGTGCAAACAATTAGAGGGTGAGACAGTGAGTGAGGTTTGTTTAACGAGGACATGGGCAAACTGAACTGAACGACTCTGCCTTTCCCAGACAACATGCCCCACAAAACATTACCCTGTGCACACCTTCACGCCCAAGTCAAACCCTAGCTGAACCTGAGGGGGGAGCTTCATTTAAAAAAAAAAAATCCACCCAGACTCAAACTCTTCTAAAAATTGTTGTTCGTTATCACACACTTCACACGTCCGTGTTCTGGTGGTAAGAGAGGCCATCATTCTGGTTAGAAGTAGGATGCAGGTGCTAGGAGCCAAGGGAAGTATCACTGCAAGGTTTTCATGCCAGTCCTTTTTGCAAACTTGGCGGTAGCATCTGAATTCCTAGGTGCTTTTCCTATCTGTGGTTGCCAGGCATTGACTAGTGAAATGCTGTTACTTAGTTCTGTCCCCACCTTTGCAGGTTGCCATTTGAGGGGTTCTCTTCTCTTGTTCCAGTGCTGGGAGAGGCATTTGTAGGCAGAGAGAGGGAGGTTGGTTGCTGAATTTCCAGAGGTGGTGAAACACCGGCACTTGCTTTCTTTCCTTTTTATTTATTAGCTTATTCTGGGGCTATGTCTAGACTGCATCCCTCTGTCGACAGAGGGATGCAAATCAAGCACTTCAAAATTGCTAATGAAGGGATTTAAATATCCCGGATCTGTCGAAAATAAAGCCTTTCGACAGATCCTATATTCCTCAAAAAATGAGGTTTACAGGATCTGTCAAAAAAGGCTTTATTTTCAACAGATCCGCGTCCAGACTGCCATTTTTTCGAAAAAACTCCGTTTGGAAAAAAAGCGGCATCCATGTTTATGCTAATGAGGCACGGGATATTTAAATCCCTGCTTCATTAGCAATTTCGATGTGCCTAATCTACATCTCTCTGTCAACAGAGAGGTGTAGTCTACACACACTGCCTCCTTGAATGTGTGTTAATGTTACATTTGGTATTTCTAGCACTCTTTGGACCTTGCGCATTTTACAGCTCTTTGAGCAAGGCACTTCTCCCCTTCCCCTCACGCTGCTGGCATATTTGATGCTGTTTAGAAGAAATTGCTGCTCCTTCCTTGTTTCATTCAAATTTAGGTTGCACTTTTACATCCAGCTGCTTATTGGAAACAGTGTCCAGAAGTGGTAATTCAGTCACTTTCCATACTCATTTTTTTTTAACATTAATTGAATTACAGGACACGGGTTACTTAAGCAAAGAAAATGGCTGTAAGTACGCTTCACAAGGTTTGTTAAACCCAATTAAACATAATAAACATGTTGCAGTCATTACAAACATAAATGGCAAACGGGCTTCTATCCCCTTGGAGGAGTAGGTCATTGAGAGATACAAGGTTGGGTCTTCCCCATGGCAGCTCTCTGGTTCTCCTTCACTGACTACTTGTCATATGCATTGGAGGTTCGTTCTACAGAGCTCAGAGCACTTGGAGCCATAGAGTTTAAAGCCAGATTCTGTAATGTTATCCTCTGAACGTCACAGGCCACCAACGCCACCCAGCAACTGCAAGTTGAACCCAGCCACTGAAATTAGACCTGTGAGGGGCAACCTAGGCTAGTGAGTGGGCCGCATGAGTGACCCTCCTCCATCTCACTGGGCCGCAAGATTGCCATAACCAAGCTGGTGTCGTGGGATACCTAGAATTTGTGGGCTGTGCCATTTGAAGCGTAGCAGCACTTGGATTGGATGCAGAGGGGAGCGCATGGCTCTCCCAGTGTTGGGTGCAGTCAGCACGTGCTTCATTTCACATATCCTTGCTTTCAGTGCATGTCACTTTTATAATACCAGTAGGAAGAAAACCAGCAGAATCTGGCATCCCTGTGCATGGGCAACAGAGAACAAAATGTCTTGCGGGCCACACCCAGAACCCTGATGGGCCCGCAGGCGGCTCAGCACTGAATTAGACCAATGTGTTACAGCCCACTCCACTAGCTTAAAAGAACTGCAGGAAGGTACACGTCATGCATGTGAAGCAGATGGCTAGTATTGTCCCCATTGTATGGATGGGAAATCAAGGCTCAGAGAGTCTTGAGTGCATTGTCCAAGGTTACATAGGGAGTCATTGACCAAGCTAGGAACAGAACCTTGCTTTCCTGGTCCCTGCTTCTGTGGCTTAACTCCGAGGCCAGACACCAGTCTTGAGTTCCACCTACGTTCAAGCAAGACACGTGAGCTACTGAGTGGTGTTCATGTTAAAGGAACGGGGAGGATAGGAGAGCCCCTCAGACGTAGGCAGAGCTGAAAGGGTTAATTATTGTTAATTTCTCCCCAGCTTTTTGACGCTAGTTCTGGGGGGTGTCCGGTCAGGTGCACCATTAGCACAGTGAAGGGTGTAACACATGAGCCCATGGTACATAGGCTCATGCTAAGACACCATCCATGTCTGTGTTCCCCGGAGACTTTTCACCAGACACGGCCGTGCTGCCTTACTGCTGCTGTGCTGTCTTGTTCACCATTGCCACAGAGTGGGAAAGAATCCCACAGAGCTACCACTCACACACTGCTGCTTCCATCCCCATTGGCCACCTCCCCCTACTCTTGGTGTGTCTAAACTACATCCCTCTTTCGACAGATGGATGTAAATTAGGCACTTCAAGATTGCAAATGAAGCCGGGATTTGAATTTCCCGTGCTTCATTTGCATAATTGCATCATGGCACGCTTTCAAAAAAGCGCTATTTTGAGAGTAAAACTGCGGTCTAGACGTGGTTCTTTCGAAAAGGGAAGGCTTTTTCGAAAGATCCTGTAAACCTCAAAAAATGAGGTTTACAGGATCTTTCGAAAAAGGCTTCAATTTTTGAAAGAACCGCGTCTCGACTGCAGTTTTACTTTCGAAAGAGTGCTTTTTCGAAAGCGTGCCATGATGCGATTATGCAAATGAAGCACAAGAAAGTCAAATCCTGGCTTCATTTGCAATTTCGAAGTTCCTAATTTACATCCCTCTGTCGAAAGAGGGCTGCAGTCTAGACACACTCTCAGTGGTGTTTCCTGCTGACAGGAAGCTCCATGACACTCTGCTGGTATTTATCAGGATATAGAACACACTTCACAGGCCGGGGCTTATCTCCTTTCGAGCAGACCTGCCTGGGGGGGGACCTAGGAAGAAACAGGAGATGCTCTTCTGTTTTGTTCCCTCAGTCTCTGTCTTGTTGGGAAACTGGGCAGATGGCGTTCACTGGCAGCAAGGCCACCCTGAAGCTCAACACCAAGCAGAAGTTCAGAAAAGTGTGGGGAGTCCAGAAGCAGCAGAGGTGAGCGGGGAGGCCCCGTGTCTCTGGCTGGCCCATAGCTCTCCTTTTCCCCCTATTATCCAGTCTCCTTGAAACAGTGGGTAACCCTCCACTGTGGCAGTGGGAGTACTGAGCCAGAAGTGCTCCAGCATCCAAGCCCTTAAACAGCCAGAGAACAAATGAGCCACGTCAGCCTGGCAGATGCCAGCCTGGGGCTTTGACAGACTCCCAGAGCGAGCGTCTGGCTGGCCTCAGCTCCGTCCCTGCAATCCTCACCACAGGTTAGTGCGCATGGCTGCTTGGGGGCCAAGTGTGTGCCTGGGACTGGAGACCAGGAAGAGAGGCGAGGGGTAGCTCAACTTTTCCGTGAGAACCAGTGGAACGTCTCAGCTTTAACGGCTCAGTGAGATCAGAGCAGAACTGTACGTTTGCATGACATGCAGGTGGCCTCAGTGTGATTTGGTCTGCCTGGCTCTGCCAAGAAGTAAATGTGTGTCCTAGATGTCTCTGGAGAGAAGAGCTGGGGGAGGAGGGGGAGGAATAGAGGACGAAAATGCAGCAGGGGCGTATTAAGTGGTAATTTGGGGAGCTGGTTTCTCCCTGCCGATTGATGTAACCTTGGGGTTTGTATTGTTTCGTGATGCCAAGCATTGTCTGATCAGAAAACAAGCATGGGGGCATGGCTGAAATAATTCCCCATATGCCGTTTGCACAGTGGCCCCCAAGATGACATGCTAATGATTGATACACCAATTTACCCAGCTTCCCTGGTGCCTAGGGCCAGTGCTGTACAGCCCTTCTTAAACTCTGATTTCTTAGTAATTGGCCTACAAAGCTAAATAGCAAAGCACAAGAGCAGCACGCTCCACACCAAACTCTGTCGTTTGTTCGTTCAGGGTCGTTTTTTGTGCTACATTCAGTGGTGGCTGTTGAAGGAAGCAAAGTTAATACAACATTTGTCAATTGGTCTACAGGTTGAACCTCTCTAGTTCCACACTCTCTGGTCCGGCAACATCCGTGGTCTGACATGATTGTACTTAGCCGGATGTCCACTTTTCACGGGTGTGGACAAGTTTCCCGTGGTCCCGTGAAGTTTATTTACAGCCACCAGTCCTAGCTCTCCGTGTTCTGTGCTGCTATTTAGCTTTAATTTACCCCTAAAAGCCTTCTAAGAGCCCAGTGAGCAGTGGAAGTGTCGATAATGCTGCTAGACAATATTGACCTCCCGTGGTTTGGCAAATTCTCTGGTTTAGCACTGGTCAGGTCTGAAGGTGCTGGACTAGAGAGATTCCACCTGTAGTAAAGATTTTCCACGTTTTCTTTACTTATCATGGTGGTACTGGGTGTTAATTGTATTACTGTGGTATCTCTTTGCTTAGTGCCGTTCCACCACACAGTAGAAACGGGCTGGGCCTCTAAAGAACATACAATCCAAAAAGAACAGGCTGGCAATAAGTGGGAGGTAGGGCAGTGGTTTTCAGCCTGCGGTCTGCGGGCTTCTGGGGTCTGCAAAAGGTTGTCATTACTGTAGAGCAATGGTTTTCAACCTGTGCTTCGCGGACTATGTCTAAGATTTCCAAAGGGATCCATACCGCCACTTACCTTCAAATATAAAAACGGTGAAAGAGGCAAGGTAATGCAGTTACCCTCATTTTACCAATGATGGCACCATCTTACTACCTGATTCTTTACATCAGTAGGTTTCAGAGCACTTTACAAAGGAGATCACCAGCAAGTGAAGTAACTCAGCCAGGTCAGCGGCAGAGTTGGGAGTAGAACCCCAGTTTCCTGCCTCTTATGCCAATGCTTTATCCACTAGGCTACTCTGAGGCAACAAGAAGCTAAGTGACTTGCCCAAGAACACACAGAAAGCCTGTGACAGAACAAGGAGTTGGATCCCAGTCTCCCCATTTCTGGCGAGTGTCCAAACCACTGGACCACTCTTCCCTTCCAGTTAGGGACAGTTATGAATAGAAAGAAATTGAGACAGACAGCTGCAAAAAACAAGGAAAACTAAGAAAATAGCTGAAAGAGAACAGAGCGAGAACCCAGTGATATTATGCAGATTTGATGCCACCTTCTATGCTGTAGCATCTGTGCTGCATGCCACCAGTGGTCTAGCATATGGCTTCAGCTCAAAGTAAACATTCTCCAGATCATTCCCAAAAGGATTCTGAAATGGAAAGGGGTCTGATGCTCACCTCCTAGATGTAGGTTTCTCTGGCACTGCAACTGACCCCTGTTTACCTTTCCATCTCTTTTCAGAGCTTCCTTCATCAGAACACTTGAGCGTGGCAGATGCTACGTGGCTGGCTCTCAATGTCGTTTCAGGCGGTGGCAGCTTCTCCAGCTCCCAGCCCATCGGAGTGACCAAGATCGCCAAGTCCGTAATAGCGCCGCTGGCTGACCAAAACATCTCCGTGTTCATGCTGTCCACCTATCAGACGGACTTCATCCTGGTAAGACGCAATAGGATGGCCGGGGCTGCTTGGTCCCCAGCGGATGAGAATTTGCTGGAATAGGGGCAGTGAAGAGGTTCCAACTCCACCTTTTTAAAAGAAAATACTTGAAGTAATGCTGCACCGGGGCATTGTTAATTGTTGGCAGTGGACACTTACAGCCCGATGCAAATGTCATTGAGGTTGACAGGAGACTTTCTGTTGAATCCAGGGAGGTTCAAATCAAACCCCCGATAGTTGGATAGAGGCTAGTGCATTCATTTAACACAACCACCTCCCTGTGGTTTTGAGCCTATGTGGTGCGTACCTATTCCTATGGCTCAGCAGTGTAAAAGGCCACCTGTCATCCGCTCTGTTGTCCAGTTCAGACAGAGCGAAAGTGGGAGCATTGTCACATGCCCATCTCTGTCGCTGTCCTCAGATACGCGAGCGGGACCTGCCCTTCGTGATGCATACGTTGGCTGCTGAGTTCACCATCCTCAGGGTCGTGAATGGGGAGACGGTGGCTGCAGATGACTTCGGGATAACGAATGGGTTCGTCAAGCCAAAATTGGGTAAGGACCTGCCTGGGCCTTGCTCCTCGGTGCTTCTGCGGTGGAGTCAGTAGGCTCCAGAGTTAGTGCAGGGTGCAGGGTGCAGGTCTTGGGGGTGCGTTTTCTGTATTCTTCAAGCTTTTTTGTGGACTGTTCCATGCTATAGAATCACAGAACACTAGAACTGGAAGGGACCTCGAGAGGTCATCGAGTCCAGTCCCCTGCCCTCATGGCAGGACCCAGTACTGCCTAGACCATCCCTGATAGATGTCCGTCCAACCTGCTCTTAAATATCTCCAGAGATGGAGATTCCACAACCTCCCTAAGCAACTTATTCCAGTGTTTGACCACCCTGACAGGAAGTTTTTAGGAATATGCTATTCCAGGGTGTGAAACCCCTTTTCAACAGCTGAGGAAAAATAAAATCTAAAAAGACATATTCCTGTATTCTGCAGACAGCAATATTGCCTATTTTCATGAGGACACTAGAGCTAAGTAGGAGAGAGACTGCTTCCGAGCCCTTGTGCGTCCTTAGACAGTCATGCTACTTTGTTTCTAAACAAGGGGGGAAAATCCCAAGGGAGACATAGCGCACAGCAGGACTTCTCTGGCCAGCTACCCTCTTGGCAGCTCAGTGCCTTCCTCCAGGCAAGCTGTGTCCTTCCCTTCCTGAGAGTGGTTCCTGATGTCCGTCCAAAGATTGGATGTGTGGTGGTGGCACAGAGAAAAGTGACAGTATCTCAGGGGATGTGAACTTGATACCTACTTGGCTTTATACCTGTATGTGTCTCTTTCAGTTCAGAGGCCTGTTATCCACCCTCTTTCCAGTCCAAGTAATATGTTCTGTGTCACCAGCCTGGATCCAGATACCCTTCCAGCTGTTGCTACGTTGCTAATGGATGTCATGTTTTACTCCAATGGGTACGTTTATACCAGAGACCCGGGCACACAGCTCCCTCTTAGGGTTGCCAGATGGTTTAAAAAAAAATACCGAACCAAAAAAAAAAAGCGTGACCCCTTTAAGAAACGCTGGTGAGGCTTTTTGGCCCTAACAGGCTGCCATCTTGCTTCCCTGTGCCAGGCTGGACAGCTCCAGGACAGTAAGCACTAGGGTTGCCAGGCTGCCTCCATATTGAGCCGGACAGCCGGGATTTTCGCCTCCTGGCCGGGAAAAAATCAGAAAGTACCAGACATTTTAGGTGTCCGGTATTTTCTGAATTTTTTTTACCAGACAGGAGGCGAAAATACCGAACTGTCCGGTTCAATACCGGACACCTGGCAACCCTACTCCCTCTGTGCTAGCATGGCCTAAGTGTGTGGCTGTACAATATGCACCACTTCCGTCAGGACGGGCGAGAATCCTGGTGCAATGTAAAATGCATCACGTAGGTTCCTCGCGGGCTGTGACAATCAGCTGAGGTTTTTCAAAGGCCCCTGGGAAATTAGGCTGCCCAATTCCCAGGCGTGGGTGCCCGCTTCCTATTGAGACGCCTTTACACATTTAAAGCAGCAGCACTAACTCAAGCCATCAGCTTGTTTGGGCATGCTGCGGGCTAATAGCACTGTGTTGCTACCACTCATTAACACCTCGCAAGTGAGGCTTGGATGGCATCGCATCCTGCTGCCAAAAAGTAGGTCAGTCCCAGGAAAAGTTAGACCTAAAAATAAAACCTTTCTTCTCAAAATGCACCTGATAAAATTAGCACATTTTTGTGGCGGGAACAAGAGCGCGAGTCCATGTAACATTTTTGCCAAGAGTGCGGGGGGAGAGACACGCACAAAACCAGAGACATCTCAGTCCCTCAGAGTCAGATGAAGGCACGAACTGCTCTGATTTC
This sequence comes from Rafetus swinhoei, assembly GCA_019425775.1. Classification (NCBI taxonomy): domain Eukaryota; kingdom Metazoa; phylum Chordata; order Testudines; family Trionychidae; genus Rafetus; species Rafetus swinhoei. The sequence goes on along the minus strand of CM033445.1, from coordinate 19,540,788 downwards.
AGAGGCTGTGTCCTCTTTGCAAGGTTAGGCTTTGCAGTACTGGCTGGCTGGCACTAATTCTGTTGCATTTTGTTTCTTCAGAGTGAAAGACTCAGCAGTGGGCAGTGAAGACTCTGGACACATTCGCTTTTTCTCCTTCTCTCTCATTGAGGGTTATATCTCCTTGGTGATGGATGTACAGACGCAGCAGAGGTGAGACCCATGACTGGCTTCTGCACAGGGTTTATCCGGAAAGACCACTCGTAAAATTTTCAGACACAACTGAGTCTTCTGACTCCAGTGTTCAAAAATTACATAGACACTTGGGAGCCTGAAAGCCACGGAAATATGCTGTTCCTTCCAAAGTCACTTTTAAAAATGGGACTTAGGCTCTTAAGTCTCTGAGATGCTTTGGAAAAATGTTACCCCCGTGTTCTCAGCTTGACCTCATGGAGGAGGTTCAAGATTTCCAAAGAATCAGAGCGGAAGGCAGGCTGCTTTGAATGACGCTGCCTCTCAGCAGCACTTTCTCATGCCGTTCAGCACTTTCTCATGCCGTTCATCAGGGTACTGCTCATGGTAATGCTCTGCATCTTGCCATTGCAGCAGCAGCTCGTAATACGTTTGCCCAGCAAGCTGATGGGAATAAAAAGTATTGTCCTGTGGTATTCGTATTCTGCTCCAACTTCCTGTCCCAAATGAGAGCACACAGCTCTTAAAGGGCAGAGGGGCTAACGTTGCCCCCGATGTAGCCAGAAACAGTCTGGGGTGTTGTTCATGACCTACAAGGCCGTGTATGATTAGAGTCAGCCGGATTCTGCAAAGTGCTAGTTGCCTCCTTGAGATTCTTCTTTAGCATCCAGTGACTGGAACTTGTCTGTGTCTGCGTGATGGGGCGTCTGCCCTGCACTGGCCCTTTCAGGGTAAAACCCAGCCCTGGGAGAGGGCTGAGAGCAAAGCCCCACAGCTGTGGCAGGAATTAGCCAGTAAGGGCCCAGTGGGGCTATATAAATAAGGGCTCCAGGAGGGAGGAAGACAGTCTTGCCCTAGCTAGGGAGCAGGAAGGACCTCGCTGCCAAGGAAGCGTGGGGACTTCCTGAGACAGGGCAGTGTTAGGGAGCTCTGGCCCTGACCTTACGCCCAGGCTGCAGGGCCTGAGGCAAGGCCTGCGCATACTAGGGCTGAAGTTAGAGCAGGGCTGAGAGGAGGCAGGCAGAGTTGGGGAAGCTCTGGCCAGGCTGTAGGGCTTGAAACAAGGCCTGAAAGCACTAAGGCTGCAGAGGGGCAGCCAGGGGAGGCAGAAGCTCAGCTCCACACCCCCTTGCCACCGAGTGGCCATTTCAGACCCTGAGATAAGGGCTAGATGACTGGCAGTGGGTCACTGAGGCAAGGTGGGCATAGGAGGTTAGGGGTTCCCAGAGGGGGAGGACTCCGGAGTAAGGGCACTGTGGTAGGGCAGTACCCAGAGGTGGAGAATGTAGGTAACCGTGGGTGAGACCCTGGCTAAAAGGGGGCACTCCAGGGCTGAAGGAGCGAATTCCTGGGTGACCAGCTGGAAGTGCCAGTGTGGTGAGTGCTCGCCCGGTTACAGCCTGGCAGATCAAGCTCGTAAAGGGTGAAAGGAGAGCTAGGGCACAATCTTGTGATTCCGGGTACAATTCCCTCCCCTGCCACAGAACCCTGGTGTGACCATGAGCAAGTCACTTCATCCCTCAGTCCCCCATCTGTAAACTGGCAATAACTGGCTTCCCTACCTCTCTGGGCACTGTGAAGATAAACACTTGGAAGACTGTGAGGTGCCTCACATAGCACACTAGAACTGGAAGGGACCTCGAGGGGTCATTGAGTCCAGTCCCCTGCCCTCACGGCAGGGCCAAGCCCCATCTAGACCATCCCTGACAGGTGTCTGTCCAACCTCCTCTTTATCTCCAGCGATGGAGATTCCATAATCTCTCTAGGCAGTTTATTCCAGTGTTTCACCACCCTGACAGGAAGTTTTTCCTAATGTCCAACCTAAACCTCCCTTGCTGCAGTTTAAGCCCTTTGCTCCTTGTCCTATTCTCAGAGGCCAAGGAGAACAATTTTTCTCCCTCTCCCTTGTAGCACTCTTTTAGGTACTTGAAAACTGCTATCATGTTCCCTCTCAGTCTTCTCCTTTCTAAACTAAACAAGCCCAATCAGGGGTGGCCTGTGAGCCTAGGCGAACTAGGCAGTTGCCTAGAGCGCCGCTGGCCCGGGCGCCCGATGATGACGATATCACGGCCATTGACGGCCGTGCAGGCGGGGGCGGCGATTGCGCCGCCCGCCTGGGGCGCCAGCTGCCGCAGCCGGCCTCGGGCCACTCCTGAGCCCAGTTCTTTCAGTCTTCCCTCATAGCCCATGTTCTCTCATGAGGGCCATCTGAATGCCTAAAATAGACAGATTGGGGGTAGCTTCTCTTTGCATGTGGTTTCACACTAGGGCACTTGAAATAAGTCCCTACATTTGAGTATGTGGGAAGCAGAATTTTTTTTCAGAAAGCCCAGTCTGTCCTCCCACATTTGCATGCATGGCTATGCAGGTGTATGTGTGCGTATCTCTCGTGCACATACACACATATGTACACAGCTTTCCAGATTCAGAAAAATGGTTACATTGCTCCTGGAGCCTGCTTCATCTGTACCAATTGCCTTGTTTTGCCTCAACATTTTTTTTCTCCTGCTGCTGTCCTTTTCAAGCTGGGTGGGGCTAAAGATAGCCCAGGCAACATTCCATTTTAAAAAAATAATTTTAACAGGAAATAGCATTGTTAATTTTTTAGCATTTTTCATTAGCTTTGTATCCACTTAAATTTTCACAGTGCTACAAAATTATGGGATTTAAGCGATGGTTTTAAATTTTCACAGTTGCAAAAATTGCCAGATGATTGTCAGATGATTATTTAATGAGAGTAATAAGAACAAGAACATAAGAACATATGTATTTAATGTTGAGATTCAAAAAGTTGAAAGCTTTATAACAAAAATTGTCAACGTCATGTATCAAAATAAACAAAGTATCCTTCAATCAAACTCTAATAAGCAGCATTTTTCTTATTTTGCCTGTCTTCATTTTCTTTTATTATCAATGGAAATAGGTTTACATGAGTATGAATATGTAGAGCAAAATGGACATCTAGCTATATTTAAGTCTAATCCTTCCAAGCTCAGTTATAGACCTGGAAAACCACTTCCATCATTTTGGTGGAAGGGTTGTTTGAGTTACTACTACTTTTAATTGCCATCTTTCCCTTTTTCCTTTTTTTTTCAGGTTTCCTAATAATTTGTTGTTTACAAGTGCATCTGGAGAACTCTGGAAGATGGTTAGGATCGGTGGGCAACCACTTGGCTTTGGTATGTATCCATAGATGTTGATGAAAAGGAGGGAAAACAGTTTTGCTTTGGCTGAGCCTATTGCAGAGTTGAGGAACACATTTTTTAAAAATATTTTAGTTCCAACTAAACCCAAGGATAAATGTTCTGATTTTCAAACAGGCTGTGCATCTGGAATCTCCTCCTGCCCCAGATTAGAGTTAGTTGCTAAACTACGGAATTAGCTATGATTCTATGATTCTATAAAGCTAAATGTAGGCCATGGATTTAAATCATTTTGGTCAAGAGGCAGAGTCCTGCAAATCCACAGACATCTGCTTTATATCCGCACATATCCACATCCGTGGATGTCAGGGCGGATATCCGTAGCTCACTTTTGCGGATACTGATGCAGATGAGGATACAGGTTTTGTATGCATGCAGAGCTCTACCAAGAGGCTTTGATTTCAATGTGAAAGAGTCGAAGGCTAGCTTGACTCAAACCATCCGTGAGACCAGGACACAGATATTAATCTGACTTACACCACTGTAAATTCTGGGCAATTGTACGGCTTCATTGGATTTAGGATGGGTTCTTACAAGTTATGAGAGCAGAATTTTGGCCCCGAATTCCCTCTTTGCTGATCCAACTTTAAAATGAACATGGCTTTTACAAAGTGTATCTGGCGGAAACCATGTGACGAAACTGCCCACGCTTTGCAGAAGTGACATAGTATTTTGGGTCAGTTGTCCAATTCACGAGCTCTTTAAGAGGCCCAATTTTCAGAAAAGGTGGTGCCACCTGCCAACTATAAAACTATGGTACTTTTAAAATGCCTCCGGTTGGGCACCCAGAGAGAGAGGCACCCAAGATCATCAGTCACTTTTGAAAATTTTGGCCATTTGGTCGTGAATTTTTTGGAGCCTGTCCTGCACGCTGAGAGAGATCCGTATTTACATTTTGAGTAGGCACAATGGGTCCACAGCGCAATTCAGCAGCAGATAGTTGAAAATACACAAATGAAAGTTGAATGAAATAGCCACGTTAGCTCAGACTCTTAACCTAGATTCCTACAGGAAACCCTGGGATTCAGAGGCCAAGCTGTTGGAATTATGCAGCTATTCCGGGAATTATATAAACCTGTTGCATTATTTTGGGTATTTTGAGTTCCTTTTCTCACCTTTTAATCACCCCCAGGCGGTGGCACTGGAAGGACTGAGAAAGTGAGGCACTAAGCAACCAAAACGGGCCACATTTGAGTGGCATTGCAACTTGGCACAGGTGGTCACGGTGCCACTCACTCCTGTTTGGCCAGGCTCAGACCAACAGGGCAGAGGCTCCACCATCATGCCAATGGCAAGTTTGGGTTCTCAAAAGTTGGGCGGCATGGCCTCCCCCATCCCTGTCTTTTGGCCTGTGCCCCTGAGTCAAATGCTGGTGGGTTTCTTAGCTCCTTTTGCATCATTACCAGAGGCTAGTTAGGCCTACAAGTGCTTTCTCCTGCTGGCGCATGGGAACATTGAGAACATTATTTCTGTTCTTTCTCTTCCCCCTAGATGAGTGTGGAATTGTCGCTCAGATTTCTGAGCCTTTGGCCGCCTCCGACATCCCAGCCTATTACATCAGTACTTTTAAGTTTGACCACGCATTGGTAAGTATCTCAATAGCTCAGGGGAGTGGGGAGGAGAGCAAATCCTGTTCCACACAAGAAGAGTATCCTTGGCATTTCTCTTTGCAATGGCTTTTTTAAGTACCTTGGACTCTGTCAGGGCTGTTTCCCGCTCTGTCTCTCTGAGGGTGTGTCTAGACTACAGGTTTTTTTTTTAAAAGTGGCCTTTTTTAGAAAAAACTTCCCCTGCATCTAGACTGCTGCCACGTTCTTTCGAAAGTAAATCAAAAGAACATGGCCGTTTTTCGACCGCGGAAAACCTCGTTTTACGAGGAAGAACGCCTTTTTTTGAAAGTGCTCTTCCGAAAAAAGGCGCTATGTAATGCAAACTGTGCTTTTTCAAAAGTACTGGCTGTAGTCTAGACGCTCTTTTTTGAAAGAGGCTTTTTCAAAAGTATCGTTCGAAAAAGCCTCTTTTGAAAGAGGCTTGCAGTCTAGACGTAGCCAGAGAGCAGAAGGTGGGGGCCTGCAAGTGAGCTTCAAAACCTTGCCTCTACAGGCATTGGTTACAAAAACTCCCCCCGCCCCCCCGAATCATAATACACAGATTTTGGGAAATTGCTGCCACCATCAAGTGTTTTTATCCCTAAAAAACCAGGGGTGAACACTTGAAATCACCCTCCAAAAGAGCTTGAAGAAAAAAGAGAAAAGCAAGCTGCAGTCTCTGGTAGCTGACCCCTCAGTCAGAGGCCTGCAGATACCCACAGACAGACCTTCCAGGACACGAGAATCAAATCATCACCTTAGAAAAAGTGATTTTTGTTACAAAACAAAAGCTAAACTTGAGAGAGCCTGCTTGGTTGCTAGATGTTACAGAGCAACTAAGGGAAACAAATCAAAACACAGAGAAAAGTCTCGGCATAATGCTTAGATGGTAGTAAATGGGGAGGGGAGGCATAGATTCCCACAGAGCAGTTCAAACCAAACTACAAAATAAAGAAAAATACCCTGAACACAACTAGATTCACTTTTCCCTTTTACTTCTATTTTTTCTCTTTGTTCAGTTCTCTCCCATGCCCTGAATTCCGTGGGGGCATGGTAGTTTTGCCTGGGTTTAAATCATTCTGTGTCTGTCAACTCCAGGCTTATCTCTCCCACATAAAGAAAGCAGGCAAAGAACCTATATCCAATTCAAATTTCAACCCTCGATCTTGATTGGTTCCGGCAGACACCTTTGCTAGCTTCCTGAGTTAACCCCTTAGTCACCAGGTGCTGATCAGCACTCCTGTCCATTACAGGGCCAGTGTAGCCCAGTGCGGAGGGGCCAGAAACCCCTCTAGTGTGTCTTGTTGACTTGAGCATGTAGGGTTGCCAACCGTCAGTAAATTTACGGACAGTCCGTAAAAAATTAGCCGAAATTGGACATATCCGTAAAGTCCGTAAAAAAAATGTAGGTGTCCGTAAATTTCGTAAAAGTGCGATACATTTTCAAAAAACAGTAATTCTTCTATAGCAATTTAATTTCTTCTGTGCTGCTTCAGCCATTTTGCTGTGGAGCAGTGGAAATTGGACATTTTAGTTGTTTATTTAAGCTCACTTGTGAGCCATTTATGTCGTCTTAATATGGTATAAAAATTATGTCCGTAAAAAAAATTGTCTGTCTGTAAGTTTTTCCCATTTTGTCCATAAATGAAATTTCTGTGGGTTGGCAACCTTGAACACAATCCTCCAGACTATCGTCCACTGCTGAGTGACACTGAATTCAAGTCTGTGTCAGAGGGGTGGGAATGTGTGGAGTGGTGGAAAGAAGGTGCCTCATCTCTAACCAGCTTTTACCCATACACCCTACCACACGCCTGTCTTTAAGACTTGTCTACCAGGGCTGGCCAACAGGGCACATCAGCAGCTTGATGGCTGCCCATTGCTTGAGGCTAGCCTGCAGTCAGGCCGGTAGAATAGTTTCTACCTCTCTGCTGCGCTCACTCTTCTTCACCCAGTTCCCTCTCTACAGCCCAGGCGCTCCTTAGCGAGTGTCACCAGGGCTCTCGTGGCGTCCTTTGATTACCTGCATCCTAAAAGCCCTGGTCTGACCCAGCATGCCAGGCAGGTAGATCTGCAGATCCTTGCAGCTGGGTTTCAGCTGCTGTTCGTCAAAGGCCACGCAAGCGCAGTGAGGGTTCGGGCCGGAGGTTAGTCCCTGCAATGTGATAGGATGCTGCTGAGACTGCTCCTCTGCGGGAAAGGGGAAGAGAAGCGCAGAAGATTTTGTCCTGCCTATGCTGGCGTAGTACAGCCCTCCAGCTGGGATTGTCTTGGTCTTGCCTGTCTTATTGCTTAGTCCACTGTTGAGCAGGTCTCCTACCTGCAGAATCTTTTCCATCCCCACGCTAACTCCTTGCAAACAGATGGCCTTGCTCTTTAGCACATTGCTGTGGTGGCTATGAGGCTGTGTAACCTGGGTGGGGGCATGGGGTGAAGTGCCTAGTCATCCCTTTTGTTCTTGGAAAATTGTGTCCCACCTACCCCCCAAACTCCCTCTGTAAATAATGACAACAGACACCGTAGACCTCTGGCTTCAGGAAGTATCTCACTGGGAACAGAGTTTCAGGGGAAGTGAAGTTACCTCTCTCAGGGCAGCTCTACATTTACTAGGTCAGCACTGTGGCGATCAATCCCCCGGGAGTCAGTTGAGCGGGTCTAGTCAAGACTTGCTTAATCAATTGCTGATTGCTCTCTTGTCAACTCTGGTACTCGACTGGAACGAGAAGCATGTGGGAAGTCGATGGGAGAGTTTCTCCTGTCAACCTCTCCCCACTTCCACAGTGGAGACTCACAATAGCTTGACCTAAGGAACGTTGACTCTAGCTACGCTATTCGGTCGACATTGCCTCATTGGGTGGAGCCATCTTCAGTCTTTGCCTGTTTTTGGAAGCAAATGTTTTCCAAGGCTTGGAACGCCTTTCGTTGTTCTCCTTTTCATTCCTCTTTGTGCTTCTAGGTTTCAGCGAGGTCTGGGGCCCGCATGCTTCCAGGGAGCTTGATTTCAGTGCAGTCCCAGCTCAGTTGCACCAGCCGCTGGGGAACTTTACCTAAGCAGCCGAACTTACAAATGCCTGTCTCAACTGAATTGGGACTCCATCGCTTGGGCCCCCCTCTTTGCAAATTATTATTACCTATGTGAGCAGCCACCTTCCAGTCAGTAAGTCCATTCCCTTGGGCTCCAATCCGGTGACGCGTTGAAGCATGTTCTTTACCTTAAGCCTGTGGGTAGTCCTGTGGAAGCCAGTGAACAGTTTTGCAGTTGTTCTGGCCCCATTCACATGGGGCCATTGAGGAGCAAGGATGTAGCCCTGACAAAACTATGCAGTGACAACGATCTGGACATGCCTCTTCAGCCATTGCAATGTTGCATGGTCTCACCGGTGTCTTTATCCCACCTGATGAAAACATGGGACTGTTACCACCTTACTACCTCCTCATGAGGGCATGTGGCGTTTGCCAGGGTACGTCTAAACTACATGGCTCCGTCGACGGAGCCATGTAGATTTGTTTACTCGGCAAAGGGAAATGAAGCCGCTATTTAAATAATTGCGGCTTCATTTAAATCAAAATGGCTGCCGCGCTGTGCCGATCAGCTGATTGTCAGCACAGCGCGGCAGTCTAGACGGGGATCTGCTGACCCCAGAACCCTTTGTCAGCAGATCCTGTAAGCCTTGTTTCACGAGGCATAAAGGATCTTCCAACAAAGGGTTCTGGGGTCGGCAGATCCCCGTCTAGACTGCCGCGCTGTGCCGACAATCAGCTGATCGGCACAGCGCGGCGGCCATTTTGATTTAAATGAAGCCGTGATTATTTAAATCGTGGCTTCATTTCCCTTTGCCGTCCTGACTAATCTACATGGCTCTGACAACAGAGCCATGTAGTTTAGACACACCCCCAGTGCCTAAAGTCTGCAGTGTTCAGCCTTGATTCTGTTTAGGTTAGGGGAAGATTGTACAGCTTTTATTTCCAGGTGTATTTTTGCAAATTCATGTGAAAAATCTGCCACCTGTGGAGAGAGAGCCAGAAGTCCCATTTCTCCATTCCAGGCTGTCCGGACCTGCCAGTTTAGAGGCCAGATTTGAAAACCCACCTCCCTTTAGTTTCTGTTTGAAGCTGTGCAAACTGAGAGGGAAAATGCGGGATTTGATTTCTTATAACAGCGGTTCCCAACCGCGGGGCTTCAGCGGCTCTGGCGGCCGGGGCTGGGCTCCACCGCTCCCGCCGCGGCTGTTGGGAGAGCGTGTCCTGCCCCGCCTCTCAGCCAGCCAGTGCCAGGCAAGGGTGGGGCCTCTTCCCAGACGTGGAAGAGCGCTTTGCTGCCCGGCGGGAGGGCCGCGTGGAGCCCTGCACAGCAGCCTTCGAGCCGCTGCAACCGGGGCAGCAGCGGATAGGTGAGGGGGGTGAGGCAGGAACTGCGGGCTCCAGGGGTGGAACTAGTGCTGGGGGGCTCTGAGGGTGGGGGCTCTAAGAGGCAGGGGCTGACACTGGGGGCACTGGGGCATCTGGGGTGGGGAGCTGGTACTGGGGAGCTCTGGGGTTGGGGCTAGTAGTGGGGACTCTGGGGGCAGGGCTGGCACTGAGGGGCTCTGGGGACAGGGCTCATATTGGGGACTGGGGGCTGGCTTTGGGAGGGTTGGGTGCAGTGGGGCTCTGGAAACAGGAGGCTGGCACTGGGGGGGGTCTGGTGGTGGGAGGCTCTATGGGGCAGGGGTGCAGGGGACTCTGGGGTCAGTGGCTGGCACTGGGGGAGTAGTGGAGGGGTGGGAGTTCTAGGGGTTAGGGTTGGTACTGAAGGTTCTGGGGGCTGGGGCTTTTGACGGACTGGTAACATTTTTACATATTTGCATATTCATTACTTGCAAATGAATACGCACATAAAATGTTACCCATCTGCCAAAAGTTTGTGAATGGGTTTGCAGGTCCCTGGTGTAAAAAAAGGTTGAGAACCCCTGTTCTAGAAAACATGCACACCGTTGTGTGACGGGGTACACAGTCACTACTGTTGCATGCACAATCGCCATAATTGTACTTACAAATAAAAGGGCAGTGGCTTTATGAAAATCTTTCCCTACAAAATGTGCAAAATTTGAATAGTGCTGCACCTGCAGGATGCAACCAGGCCAGAGTTTGCTTTGGATCTGTTCCTCAACAGGGCAGCAAATCAGCAGTCCATTTGATAATCTCCGCTAACATAAATCTGTGACAGGGAGCTTTTTTAGATCCTGACCTTTATTGTTTGCATTCCAATTCCCATTACCTCACCACAGACTTACTACCCTGCCCTGACTTTTGACCTGTAAAAGCTCAAAGAGCAGATTCAGGGTTTGTTTTATTTTTTTTTAACTAATTGCTTCTGCCTTTCACAGTTGACACAACCCATTTACAGCCCATGGGCTGTGTGTGCACAGAGTAAAAGTAAACATTATTCCAGATAGCAAAGGTCAAATTGTTGTATACATTTGGCTTATTTTCTTGAACATTAACTACACTGATAAGATACACCAATAAATCACCATTTTTAAGTCAATACTGTTAGCTTTGCCCTGCATTCCTGGTTGTCGCTGTGGGTCCAGGTTCATGTGGCTTTCTGCATGTAGCAAAAGATGCCGAGTGCTGCTGCTTGCAAAGGCCGCGATTTGTAGGCCCACTGGCCATTTGCAGCCCTGCAATAGCAGTGGTTGTAATTGTAGAGATTCTGCAGGCAATTACCTCATTTCAGAGTCTCTCTCCCCTGGCCCTTTAAACACCTTTAAACTTTCTGCTGCCTTGGCCAGAATCAAGCCAGCTGTTTAAGCTCCCCACCCAGAGAGACCTACTGAACTCTCTCTCATTTTCCTTGCAACATTTTCTTTCATAACATTGTCCAAAGCCCCTTTCCAACCAAAGGAAATTGTTCCGTGTGGCTTCCCAGAATGCTCTGCCACGCTGCTTGACACAAGCACCAGTGCCAGAAGTTTTTCCCTCAGCGGTATCTGCAGGGGACTGGCTCCAGTGCCCCCTAGAGTGGCACCCGTAAGGTGTGCCACCAGCCCTTCCCACCCTCCGTTCCTTCTTACTGCCAGGGATGGTGCTGGAAGGCTCCTTTGCTCTGACAAAGCTCTCCCCGCAGATTTGTCTGTTCTCAACTTTCAGGTGTAAATAGTTTAGTAGTGAAGTAGTTCTCGAAGGGTACGTCTAGACTACAAGCTTCTTTCGAAAGTAGCTTTCTCGAAAGAGATTTTTCAAAAAAGCTTCTTTCGAAAGAGAGCGTCCAGACTACAAAAGCAGATCGAAAAAGCGATTCAGTTTTTCGAAAGAGAGCGTCCAGACTGCTAGGATACTCTCTCGCAAAAAGGGCATCCGGAACCATGTCTGGCAGGCCTTTTTTTTTTTTTTTTTTTATTTAAACTGCCTCCCCCACATCCACACATGCCTTTTTTTGAAAGAGCTCTTTCGAAAAAGGCATTCTTCCTCGTAAAAAGAGGTTTGCCAATTTCAAAGAAGCGCCGCGTTCTTTCGATTTACTTTCAAAAGAACGTGACTGTAGTCTGGACACAGGTGAAGTTTTTTCCGAAAAAGGGGCAGTTTTAAAATAGACTACAGAGTTTAACATACCCTTAGGCTGCGTCTAGACTGGCATGATTTTGCCCAAATACTTTTAACGGAAAAGTTTTTCCGTTAAAAGTATTTGCGCAAGAGAGCGTCTACACTGGCATGTGCCTTTGCGCAAAAGATTTGCTTTTGTGCAAAAGCATCTGTGCCAGTGTAGATGCTCTCTTGCGCAAGAAAGCTCCAATGGCCATCGGGCTTTCTTGCGCAAAAATTAACGTTTCTGTCTACACTGGCCCTCTTGCGCAAGTATTCTTGCGCAAGAGGGCTTATGCCTGAGCGGGAGCATCAAAGTATTTGCGCAAGAAGCACTGATTTTGTACATTACAAAGTCAGTGTTCTTGCGCAAATTCTCACGGCCAGTGTATACAGGCGGCAAGTTTTTGCGCAAAAGCTTGCCAGTCTAGACGCACCCTTAGTGTGTGTTAGATTAGAATTAGTGCCCAGAGGGGATTTAGCCTCACGACAGGGCATGCCTCTTCCTCCGGGTTTAAAAGCTGTGACCGCTGTAAAAAGCCTGGCAACAGAGCCAAGGGGGTTTACAAAATGCCACGAACTTCTACCCGCCTCCGTTGGTACAGTTTGGGAGCAGGGACAGATTAAGACATGCCAAGGCCCTAAGCCGGGGTGGGAATCCTTTTTTAGGTTGATGAACGCTGACCCACAGAAAAATCAGTCGGGGGCTGCACACACGTGAGAAGCCCCTGACTGAGGAGAAAGATCGTCCCCATATTTCCCTTTCATACCAGAATCTAGGGGGGCCCACGCTGGTAGATTTTGTGTGCTCCAGCCCTGCAGGTGGATGGCTGGAGCGCCAGCATGGGCTCCCCAATGCTGAGCCTCAGGGGTCAGAGCCAGACAAGCCAGGGGCTGCACCCGGCCCCCAAGCCTGAGGTTCCCCACCTCTGCTCTAAGCTAGGTCAAATTTAAGAGGCCCCATAGCATAAGCACAAAAAGTGTAGTACTCTAACAGAAAGGCCAATGAAAATAGAAATACTAAAGTTTTATATTCGCATATTTACTGGTACATAGGCGAGGATGCAACTAAAAACTAGTCTTTTTTTTTTTTTTTTTTTATTTAGAGGCCCTTCATACTCTGAGGCCCTAAACTGTAGTTTATTTAGCTTGTGTATAAATCCAGCCCTGCTTGGGAGTCCACTGATGTGGACGGGACATGAGCAAGCACTCGAAGAAGAAAAGACCTGTTCTTCGAGATGTGTGACTCATGCCCACACCATGACCCGCCCTCCTTCCAGCAAGAAGGGACTGAGAGTAGCCACGTTTATACCATACGGGCGCCACTCCAGAGGGCACCAGAGCTGGTCCCCTTCAGGTGCTGCTAAAGGAAAAGCTTCCAGCACTGGTGCACGTGGCAGGCACACATGTCTACCTTGACAATGACGTAAGCAACACGTCTAGAAGGTCAGCAGTTGTGGAACAAGTTACTGCCTTTCACTGCACCACAGGCGAACATGCCACATTGACTCAGCTCCAGAGACCAGGCCTCCAGCCTTTGATTGGCAAGGCCTCGCCGTGATTCCTGGCCCTACTTCTCCAGCTTTCACTCCATTCTTTGAGAGCTTGCAAGGCTGCAGGGGCTCCGAGGCCTGGAGACTGATTGCCTCTGAATCCTCCTACTGCGCAAAGAGGAATGGCTTTTGAGAGCTCTGTTGTTTCAGACAGCTCTTGTAGAAGCACATCAGCCCCAATCTACTTCAGAGATTCTTCAGTCCCAAGGAGAGCTCTCTTTCTAAAGGCTTGCCAAAATACTTGGTCTTCTCATCCTCAGTTCTTTTTCATTTTGGGAAGTCTGCCAGAGCTATTAAGATTAAAAAGGGGGAAAGCAGCTAATTCCTTCCATCCCTTTTCTCCTCTTCCTGATTTATGAAACAGCTGAGAGGAGCTTAATCCAAATGTTGCATCCTCCAAAGGAGCAGCTGCCGCGGGGGCATCTTACCAGCAGAGAAGGGCGCATCATGTCCCCTCTCCGCCTGCTGAAGGCGGGACACGTCATTAGCCGGTGTTACCCCAAAGTTGCTTTGCTCTTGTTTTGAAGCTTGTGTGTCAGTAAAACTCCCAGAGTTGGTTCCTGGCAAGAAAGTCTTCTCTAAGGGGGAGCCTGGGGCCCCAATTTCCATCATGCCAAGGACCATTCTCTCCCTAGATCAGGCCTAGGCAAAATACGGCCCCAGGGGCCAGATCCAGACCACAGATGCAGCGGGGAGCTTTGGGCAGATTCCCTGCTTTCCCCAACACCACCACTCAGAAAATTGGCTGCTGCAGCCGTTTCTCTTTCTCAGCTGTGAGCCCGGGGGAGTGGGGTGTGGTGCTTCATGCACTGCTCCTGCCCAATCCCATTGGCGGATTTCTGGGCCATGGGAGCTGCCTGTTTGAAGAACAGGCAGCGTGCGAAGCACCCTTTCCCCGCCCACCCTCCACTCAGGCTCTTAGTCACCAACGCACATGGCCCTGGGGGGAAGCTGCCTGAGAACCCTGCTGGACTGCTGGCTGGGAGTCACTCAGGTAGGTCTCCCAACCAGAGCCTGCCTCTGCCCCCCAGCCTCCCCCTCCTCCCCACATAACTCAAACTCTGTGCCCCCCTCCTGAACCCCATACCCCCTCCCAGACACTGCACCCCAGTCCCCTGCCCCAGGCCACAACCCCCTCCTTCCCCTAGGTCACAACCCAAACACTTGCGCCCCATGCAGGTCACAGCTGCCTCCTTCACCCAAACTCCCTCCCAGACCCCACACCTCCTCCTGCACCCCAATCCCTTACCCCAAGCTCCCTTCTGCACCCAACCTCCATTCCAGACCCCGGACCTCCTCCAGTAATAATACATGGTGATCACATGGGAGGTGATAACATGGAAGAGTGCGGCCCTCGGCCACTTTCCAACTTCGTAGAGTGCCCCTTCCCCCCCCCATCAAAAATTGTTATCCACTCCTGCCCTAGACGGAAGATGCGCACTGGCCTGGCCAGACACCCCTGCGCGTATATGATGTTTCTCAAGAATTAAATGCATCTTGTGTCCTCTCCTGATGGCCCCCCTCCTCCCTTCATGCACTCTCCTGTGAAAGTTGCGCTGTTAGCAGGTGAGATGATAGCCCCCTTTGGCCGGACGCAGTGGAGGAACCTTGGCGGTGTTGCCAGTTGCATTCCCCTCAGGGGGCCGTCACGTCTCTCTTTTCGTTCTCCCTCCCATTCCTCGCGCTGGCTGGTGCTGTCGGCATCTGCTCCTCCATCTGGCAGTGCCCAGAAGCACACGGTGGGGAGAGTTGTCTGCAGCTGCGAGCGGAGTCACTGTTGATTGCCCAGAGGAAGTGCTTTTAAAAAAACAGAGCTGCCAACATGAAATTCTCCTTGCCAGTTGGCTGTGTTGCTGCCGGGAAAGACTCCTGAGGGGAGGTGGGGGCAACCCACTTGGAACCTAAGAAAAATTGATTTACTGCTTGACCTGGGACTTCCTCAGCCCCGGTACAACGTACAACACTGCTACCGACTGCCTAGTTATTTGCCAGGCCTCCTGGGCAGTGTTGAGAGCCAGCCATCCTGTGCTGTCAGGTTATAACACGTAGGACAAGGCAGTCTGTTTCTAAGACCACTAAAACCAGACTGAGCCTGGAAACATCTGGTTTTTATTAATGGTGGAGCTCCAAGTATCCTGCCCAAGGTAAATACGATGTTCCCCATGGTTCACGTTAGTGTTGTGTGCTGCCTTTCTTAACTAGCCTCTCTCTCCACAGTTGGCCCTCAGTGGCTTTTACTGGAAACATTCCATCTCTCTCTGGTTTTCCACAGGTACCTGAAGAAAATATAAATGGCGTAATCAACGCACTCCAAGTCAGTCAAGCCGAAAAGCATTAGAAATCTTCTGAGCTGGTTGCAGATGCTTTTTTATTATTCTTCTTTTTCTCACAGTATTTCTTGAAAAACCTGACTCCGGAGAGAAAGATTGAAGTGCCATGAAAAAGAGACTGTGAACTGATGAGCGGAAGCAGCTCCAACAAGCTTTTTTTTCCTTCCCCCCCCCCCTTCTAAGTGGGGAGGGCTGGGGGTTGTTCTGATGGCTTCCTGACGTTAGGCTCCAAAGCAAAACGCTCTCCTGCTTTTTTTTGGTGAGAAAGGAATTGCACGTAGACGTGCAAGCTCTCACTGAAATGCAGAGGTATAGACAGATTGCATACACAGTAGCTTTAGGGGGAGCTTCAAAACAACCCCCGAGGGGGAAGGGCTGCTTTTTTTTTAGCAGAGCGCATGGAAAACACAATGGAAAGCAATGTGGAATTAAAAGTGAAAACAGAATGTTGAATCGTATTGATCTTTCTGCAAGCACCAGACTGTATAAAAATGGTAACAATCCCTTCTGATCTGCATTCAGCTAAGATAGTAAGTGGGTACTCTGTTTGTGCACGGTTCAGTGTGAGGGGGTGGGGAATAAGCTGTTTTGTTCCTTCTGCAATTCAGAATTGGCTGCACAGAGAACATTGCAGCATGGTTCTTGATCAAGGGCTGTCTTCTGCCGACATGTACGTCGGGGGGCTTCTGTGGCCTGTTGAAGGTATGTGTATTAGCTCCATTTTCCATAGTCCCCCCAACATCCTCTTACTACGACATTGGGTCCAGGAACCCTTCCAAACCCAAGGAAGTTTGATTCTCTATTATCTCATGCACCCCTGCCCTTTTCTCCTATCCCGAGGCTCGTAACATTGAGGGCGGGTGCCATGAGGCCCACTTGCATAACAAGCCTAATAGAGGCAGGTGATGAAGACTCAAATCCACTCTTTTCCATTTCTGCTGAGCCACTTCCCCTCCCCCACTGCTGTTCCGCCACATCTCTAGTCACAAGGGTGAGGAAGCTCATGGTCCTGAGCACCTGGCTTTCTCAAATTAGGACTCTTCACGGAGGCAACGTTGGTTTTATCATTGTAGCTCCTGGCTCCCTGGCCTTTCTAGGATTGCCAGTTACCTTCACAAAAAATCCCGAACATGGCGGGAAAAATATTGGTTGAGGGAAAAAAAAAAGGGGGTGAGGGGTGGGACCAAACTTTTTTAGAAGAAAAAAAAACCAACGGAGACCAAACTTGTTGAGGGGGAAAAAAAGGGGGGGCACAATGCCTTTAAATTCCCGCGCTCCCCCTGCCAGACGCAACAGGGGAAACATGTCCCTGCCGGCCTTCTGTCCAAGAAAAACAGAAAATATCGAACATTTTACATGTCCGGTATTTTCTGATTTATTTTTTTTTTACCAGACAGAAGACACAATTAAATCGGACACCTGGGAACCCTAGGCCTTTCGACTGCTACACACGTCCTTTTGTGGGCAGGGCTCTTGATGAACGCGTTGCCATCCTGCAAAATGGTTGGCCAGAGCAGGCGATGTTTTTACCCGTGCCCTTGGGAGCCTGTTGATTTCACCTGCTGGATAATGTCTTTGGTAGAACATGGCTCTGGTTTGGTGGCAAAGCTAGGTTTCAATCCAGTGGGAGTCTTTTCACTGACTTCAGTGGCTTTGGAGCGGCCCGCAGGGCTTGGTATTTAGAAAAGGGATCGAGTCCTACAGAAATGCCCAGACACATAGGGTCATTGGCCTGGCTCCTTATTACCAGTTTTTTGAGAGGAAAGTGATGTTGGTCTTTTATAGACAGCCCTCTGGTCTGCAGTCCCACCAGGAGCTGCGTACATTTTGACATCCCCATGCCAAAGAACCAATGAGCCCAATGTTCTTCCGGGCCCCACACATCGTCAGCCCACTTCCGAACTGGCATGAGTCAGGACGGGTAAAGCCAAGGTACCCAACTGATGGTGAACACAGAATGGAGAGGGCAAGCATCACTTACGAGTCTGCAACGGAAGCCCCTGATGTGCGATATGTTCGCAACAAACCCACACCCTGATGAGACACAGGCCTTGTCAACGCTAACCCCCGCTGTCGATCTAATCTCTGTGGCTTTAGCTATGTAAGTCGACGTACTTACCGCTGCGTCTTCTGTGCAGTGAGGTTGGCCAGGGCTGCTCTTCTATCGAACTCTGGTTCTTCTTCTCATCCTGAAGGAGTACCAGAGTTGACGGGAGAGTGCTCAGAGATTGATTTATCGCATCTAAGCAGACGCAATAAATGGATGGCCGGTGGATCCATTGCCACAAAGTGGATCCACCGCGTAGTGGAAACAAGCCCATAGAAATGGCAGAGAGTGGGACTGTGAGGAGGAAGGCTGCATTCAAAGACCCGTTGTTTTATAATTGGGAAACTGAATTTCTCTTGCCATCTTTTGGCCCGTTTTACCTCTTCTCCCCCCACCCCCTTTCCTTAATTAAAAAATTGTACATCCTGTAGCTTTAGTGAGGATTTACAATCCCCTAGAACTTCAGAGAGAACCATTAACACCCCCTGCATCTTACAGATTTTCTCAGGCTTTGGCTTCATTCAAGAGCCTGTTAAACAGGCAGCTGTTACCAACGAGTACATGTAACATAGTCATACGTGTGTGTGTGTAATTATTTGTTACTTACATAGATACACACATGCTACTTCCTGTATTATTCAGATGACGCAAGGATCGTGGAGGACTAGGTATTAAGGGCTTGTTATTTGGTTTATCCGAAAGCTCACTCTAGCCCTGATGTTGCAATGCCCACAAAATTAATGGAGGATCCTTTGGGGAATTTTTTTAAATCAGCCAGTCACCCAGTTGATGGAACTCGAGCGTCTTTCGGCAATAACATGGATCTCTTTCCTTTTTAGACCTTAATTCAGTCCACCCTCCCTATGTAGTTAAACCCTTCTCTTTGAACACCTGCTGATGTTCCAGTAACCTCAGCATATGCTCAAGGTTAAGCACATTCTTCAGGGCTTCACTGAACTGGGGCCTTGAAAAGAACCTTTTAGTTTCCCTTTAGGTGGCTTTCCAACTGCTCCCTGGAGAACTAGAGGAACTGCAGACTTTGGGGGTGAATGCTAATTACAGACACAGCACCCTGTGTCTCTAGATATTTGCTTACAAAGCTCCTTTCCTCATGCTCTTTGGCAGCACATATGCAGGCTCAGGCTCAGGCTGTGTATTGTGATTTTAAAAAAAATCCCACCTACAGTTTTTAAAACTGTGATGCTCCTGAGAGCCCTTCTGTCAAGCCACAGTCACAGCTGAAGTCTGGCTGAGTTGTGGGAAGGTTTATGGGGGTTGGTTTGGTCGTTTTTCAGTGTGTAGGTGTTTTCATCCATTGGAACAGTGACTGGGTCCCTTTGGGGCGCTATGGATTTATTTAGCCATGCACAGATGCCTTGCCTGCTAGAAGAGATCACAACTGCCAGGTACTGCTTCCCATTTCAGTTTTTTTAGCAGCAGAGCTGCAGATAGTTTTGCAATGTTGTGGGGTTCGACGATTTTGCTCATCAAGATTATTACCTATTGGAAAACGATTATTAATCAGTTGACACTCTGGAGAGCCATTACATTTGTTATCCTTGCCGAGTGATGCTTCTTCCTAAGGGCGAAGACATTTATATGAAGGGATTACTTGAACCGAGCAGCAGCTTTACTGAGCCTTAACTGAAAGAGAAAAACAATGATCTTGTTTTGATTGTGATTTACACTGTTCCCTCAGGCTATTTTAGATGACAGTTGTGTTGTTTGTTTTTTCAGGGAGTGGGGCCTTAAGTTTATGAGATTTCCAGATGTCTCTGGGGTGCTTTAAAACTCTCTTCACCTGCCAGGTTGATACGCTGTCCTAGAAGTGTTAGCCTGGAAAAGTCAGGAGGTGTGTGATGAAATTAAGTGATGCAGAATCTCTAAAGTTACATGGGGTTTGGCTGTTTTTAACCCTCTTTTTGTCTTCGTGACCCCCGAAAGCCTGGATTGTTTTGTACAGCTGGGTCTGGATAATTTGACGTGGTAGTGAAGTGCAATAGACAAAGTTGCACGCTAACGATAAGAACTAAGCTGTCATTTCCAGCTTGGGAAATCGTAACTGATCAAGTTAACATGCTAAACGGAGCCATGTAGCCAGGGGGGCCAAGGCGCAGGACAGGTATGCTGCTGGCAGAGTCTATATCTGGTTTCCAGATGGGATCTTACTCAAAGCAGGTAGTAAGTCCGCTGCCACTACAGCTGTGCTGCTCTTTGTAGCGTGCTAGCGTGAGCAGAGCTAATGTGGGTATGTCGAGTCATGCTGGGACCGACACTTCCAGCGCCAGTGTAGACGTACACAAAGAAATGAGTGAAACAATCAAGCATGGTGCCAGGATGGGGCCTTGAACAACCTAGAACTAGTTCAAGACGGGAATGGGATCTTCGTGGCTTCAGCATATCTCTGTAATTGGCAGGAACCAAAACCTCCGACTCAAATTTGGGGAGAGTTCAGATCCATCTCTAGTTGGTACAAGGGCTGTGTGTTGCTTGTACGGTGCAGCAGCCGCTAAATCTGCAAGCGACACTTGCTGGGTGGGGTGAAGCAGGAGGGAGGGGGAGATCGCCTAAAACAGTGGTTCCCAACCTGTGGGCCACAGACCCCTGGTGGTCCACGACAGTACTGCAGGAGGTCCGTGGAAAGTGTAAAAATAAGGATCAGGCCCATTGAGGTGGGCACGATCCTTATTTTCTTTTTCTGTCTTTACTTTTCTTTTCCTTTTTTTTTCCTCCCCCAAACAGCAAAGAGGGGGTCCATGAAATTTTAATAGATTGACAAGGGGTCCATATGCTCAAAAAAGGTGGGGAACCACTGTCCTCAAACAATACGTCAGAACCCTTCCTGGAACTAGTCCTTTTAACACCTGAGGAAACCCAAGGGTATGTCTAGACTACAGGGTTTTGTCGACAAAAGTGGACTTTTGTCAACAAAACTATACCTGTGTCTACACTACCGCCGAGTTCTGGTGACATAACGTTGACAGAACTCGGCAGTTTTGTCGACAGCGGTAAACCTCATTCTACGAGGAATAACGCCTTTTGTCGACAGAGTTCTGTCGACAGAAGGCGTTATTGCATCTACACTGTCCTTTGCGTCTACACTCTCATGTCGACAAAGCGGCTTGCTTTGTCGACAGAACTGGATGTAGTCTAGACGCTCTTTGTCAACAGAAGCTTTGTCAACAGTATCTGTCAACAAAGCCTCTGTCGACAAAAGCCTGTAGTCTAGACGTACCCCAAGTGGCTGGACCTTCCTCTAAGTGCTGACCCCAATGACACAGCTTACTCCAGTGCTGTGAGCCTAGGTGCAGCCCCCCTTGTCTGCCCAGATCTCCCCTGCATGGAAATCCAAGTCGCTCGGCGGTGCTCCGGATGAGCGGGATCGCACAATGGGTGAAGGAAAGGAATCCTTTCCTAGGATGCGGTCTGGAGTGCCGCAGCCATTTGGTCTCACTGCTGCCCTGCTGAGTTTGGCACCTGGTTTTGTGCAAAAAATATAGATATTTGTAAGGGTTGGTGGGTTTTTAAGCCTTGCAACAGTTGGGTCTCTGTAAGGATGGGTCCCTGTAAGAATTGCACCCTTCCTCGAACATTACATATGTGGGGGAAGAGCGGCAAAAAAGCGTGAGAGAGCTATTCTGTATTCCTTCAGGCATCCTGCAAAAATAAAACCACGAGTCTGCCTTTAACTTGCCAGAGTTGAACCTAACTGGGCGAGGGTCTCGCTGACCCTTTGGGAGAGTTTTATTCAGCTATGGTTGCTGATTCAGTTGGGTGTTTGAAGCTTACATTAACTACATAGAATCTTCATTTCCTCCCTTCCTGCCCCCCATTTTCTGCCCTTCCGCATCATAGATAGATTCATGGAGGTTAGGTCCATCAACAGCTATTAGCCAGGATGGGTAGGAATGGTGTCTCTAGCCTCTGTTTCTCTGGAAATGGGTGACAGAGGAGGAATAATGTGAGGATTACCTGTTGTGTTCCCTCCCTCTGGGGCATCGGGTATTGGCCACTGTAGGATACTGGGCTAGATGGACCTTTGGTCTGACCCAGTGTGGCCATTCTTATGTTCTTAACATTCAGCAACCACCAAAATGTTGATGTGCATCTAACGGGAGGCAGGGGCAAAGCAGTTCTCAGTTGTCTCTGTTGTTTCTGAGGCCTTTGTTTACTTAGAAATATAAACCTCTGCTGTGTATTACTATGTAGCAATGATGAGTTTTTCTCTTTTTCCATTGGGTTTCAGTTGCAAATTCCTTTTTGCTGTGCAAGTGTGCGAGCGCATGTGTGTACGGTCATAAAAATGTAGCGTGTTTATAGAGAAATACTAGTATGTATCTATTGTACACGTATATGTATAAATACCTGTGTTTTCTGTTTCTATAGCTATATAGTGTACATAGTATATATACTTGAGCAATATAGGTTAATATATACTGTGTGAATATATGTGTGTATATTCTAGGCACACACTTAGCATGTGTATATGTAAGAAATACTGTATACACACATATATTCGCCATATATTTTTAATTCAAGTATATAGGCAATATGAATATTTAGATATGCTGTCTGGATTTCTCAAACACTTTTTTAAAAGGAGCAGCAGCAAGCTTTTTCACTTGTCACCAGTAGGCAGAGACCTTTAAAAATGTTCCGAGCAAAGTATCTAGAGGCTGATCTTTTTTTGTCAGTTACAGAAACACGCTTTTCCTTTCCACTTGGCTGCCTTGGATAGCAAGCTTTCTGGAAAAGATTGTGGTGTTTGGTTTGTTGTTTTAATCGCTGCACTGAATTGCTTTACTGAGTGAATAGTGAAAGTTCTGTTTCAGAAAGCCCGTTCAAACCCTAGAGTCCATTTTGGCATAGAATAGGGTGTCCATCCATTTGTGTGAACAAGTGCAGAACTTTTGGAGTTCAGAAGCAATTTTTGTTCAACGCAACCGAGCAGCTTTCTAACTTCAGCCTGTAGGAGGAGCACATTCTGGAAGCTATGAATGAAAAATTGTGAAAAAAGCTGCTGTCTTTTGAGCCTGTGTTGGCTAAAAGCAGCTTAGTCAGTGTGGAATTCTGATAGCTCTCTCTGGGCTAGAGCACAGATGTGGTTTGTTGGTGGGCTTGGGATATTCTAGCTGGATTTTATCATAGACAATTTTGGGGCGATCTGGCTGCTGATGATTTAGTGGTAAAACAACAAGCTGCTGCACATGCAGACATTGCTATTTATTAAAAAGCCTTAGTATTTATTGCCCTGCTTGGAGATTTAGCTCAACACATAATTTTATAACATGTCAAATTAGGGGGAGAGTTTTTTAAAAAAAATAAGAATGGAAAATCTTGACATGGTATTTGAAAGTCGGTTATTCTTGCATCTCATATTCAGAATCTCCTGACGCCTGAAGTGGTGTTTGTAAGAATTCAGATGAGAAAGGTACTTTA
Organism: Rafetus swinhoei; assembly: GCA_019425775.1. NCBI lineage: Eukaryota > Metazoa > Chordata > Testudines > Trionychidae > Rafetus > Rafetus swinhoei. The sequence goes on along the minus strand of CM033445.1, from coordinate 19,517,895 downwards.
CCAAAAACATCAAGTAACTTTGTTTTCTTGTTTCTGTAAGCAGATCCTTTCTAAACCACTTTAAACTACCCACTTTTGTGTGCTCAATAAGTACATAATTGGATATCCTTTAGAGATTTGGACATCTTCCTTTTTGCATCCCTTAAGAAACAGGGGATGCATCTGAGGAAGTGGGTTTTACCCACGAAAGCTTATGCCCACAGAAATGGTGCCACAGAACTCCTAGTTGTTTTAATTCAAGATTTTGGCTTTCTCCATTCTCCCATGACGTACTGGCATTTTTCGCTCCAAGAGATGTAGGTGGTATTGCGGAGGCAGATCTTCAGCTGCTGTTAATTGATAGCGCCCCATGGACTTCAGTGTAGACGTGGCCATTTAACGCCAGCTTTGGGCCTGACCTCAGATGCCAAGCCCTATGGGAATCCTCACTTCAGTTTCCATAGTTCCCTAGCCTCACAGGAAAAATCACAAGTGACTGCAGCTGCTGGTATAAAACCATTGCCGGTGTGATCGGGATTGGGCCCTTCATGCCATAACCAGAAGGACAGCATGTTCTGGATGGTGTTAGGTCAGGCAGTGGGGAAGGGGGTGGGTGAGAAGTGATATCAAGGTTTTGTTTCTGACTCTGCAAGGCAGGCGACAGATCTGGGCATCAGCGTTTTGCTTCTGTCTGTGCAGGGCAAGGGAGGGCTCCTGACATCAGGACGCGAGGCATGATTGTGGAGCGAGCATGGAAGGTTCATCCCTGTTGTGAGACTCAAGAGCGTGCAACAAGGAAAGGTCAGGGAGATTGCCATGGCCCCTTCCCCACTCTGGCACGATAAATGCAGAAGTGGGGCCCAGCAAAAGTACCCCAAAACCTTATCTACCAGGCTTTGGTATAAAACTTCCCCCCAAAATATTAACAACCTAGATTTTGGGAATAAAACGCCGCTGCCACCACCCAAATATTAATAAAGAACCAGGGAAATCTCACCCCTAACGTACAAACCAGGACACAACAATTAACCAATACCAGGTTAATAAAAATAAAAGAGAAAGAACTTTTATTATCACCACAATATTCCTGTAATGACTAGATGGAACAGTAACAAAATAATATACTCATAGAGGAGAAATTTACCATGGGCCAGGAACTTAGTTACAAAGGAGAGCAAAACCCATTTTTAAATGCACAGACCAGATCCCATCTCCCAAACCATAAAACAATAAAACCTAACGGATTTATCTAAACTTTATCCTACTTACAGACTGTGAAGAGTATTTTCTTAGAGGGAGACATCCTGTCCCCTTCAATAGCTGGAGAGAAACTATTCAGGGACAAAGGAGGGAAAAAACCAAAAATTCCTTTGTTCCAGTTTGAAATTCCTACTTGCATTCCTATTGGCTGCCTGCCACCTGGTTTAGGTAAGGGACATAGTTAACCCCTTAGTCCCCAGGATGCTGGCTAACCGTCATGATCATGATAGAGATGCAAAGCGGAACGATGCAAAAGAAGTAATTTTGTTGTTATTCATCTTCCAGAAAGAACAGATGCATCTTTGGTTTAGTCATGAATCCGAACTGAATTGCATTTTTTTTTAGATAACCATTTTTTTCCTGGCCCCCGTCAGAATGAGGTAGCTTTGTCTCTCAGAGCCAGCCTCAGAGAGAGAGAATGGGCCCACCTAAAAGTGGAAATTTTCAGTAAATCCTTTGAATGCTGCAACCTCTTCTCTAGGAAAAACCTCAAAGTGTTTCCTCTTTTGCAGGATCGGGGCCTTAGTTAATAGCGTTACCTCAGTAGTCTTCTGACCAAAGTCAAGTGGGGGTTGGCACACTCGTGCAGGTAGTGGGACTAGGGGAAGAGCGAGAGCTCCCTCAGATTGGTTTGTTTTCTGTCTGGTTGCCCCCACACTCTTTAGCATCCGGGGTATTTTTTGAGTGCTGACCCCATCTCTCCTGCCTATGCAGTGTATCTTTGGGTGTGTCTAGACTACAGGATTTTTTCAAAAAAAGTGGCCTTTTTTCAAAAAAACTTCCCGTGTCTAGACTGCTGCATTCTTTCGAAAGTAAATCGAAAGAACGCAGCAGTTGTTTTTGACCGTGGAAAACCTCATTTTACGAGGAAGAACGCCTTTTTTTGAAAGTGCTCTTTTGAAAAAAGGCGCTATGTAATGCATACTGTGCTTTTTTGAAAGAGAGCATCCAGACTGCTTGGGTGCTCTCTTTCGAAAAAGCGGCTTGCTTTTTCGAAAGTACTGGTTGTTGTCTAGACGCTCTTTTTCGAAAGAAGCTTGCAGTCTAGACGTAGCCTTTCTGAAAAGCAGAACCTTAGAAACAGTGAAGAAGAGAATGATGGGACCTGGGTTTCAAGAGCGCCTCATTCAACAGCTCAGCCATGTTGCTGGACTGATGGAGGAGGGAGAGTGTTATCTTGCTGGCCATTGGAGCAATCTGGTAACGATTGTCTAGCCATATCTGAACTTTAGCAGCTGGCTCCTAGCAGAATTTGTTAAAGGACAAGAAGTCATTTTCTGGTGGAAGTTTTGGAATTTTTTTTTAAACAATAGTGAAGTAGCATAACGTGTCTCACTTAGCTGTGATCGTGCAGTCTGTACATGTTGGAATGGATTAAACTTTTACTATTTGCCAGATAGTAAAACCCAGTTCTCCTTTTGCCCAATACAGTGGTGTGCATGTGTCTGTGTCTGTACGTATGCACTGGCTGAGATCTGTAAAGCGGCCTAAGAAATAGGAATGCTGGCTTCCCATCTAGGCATGCATGTAGACGTCTACATTGGATAGACGTTATGTGACTGAATTAATAGAAATTGAGCGGCTTTTCACGGCTCAGCCAGCATGTAACCGCCAGAGGCATGTGCTCATAGAATCTTAGGGTTAGTGGAGATCTCAGGAGACCTAAAAACAGGACCGATCCCGACTAAATCATCCCAGCCAGTGTTTTCTCAAGCCAGGACTTAAAAACCTCTGCCTGTGTGTGGTAGATTCCTTCCAGTGTTCAGTCCTGTATTCCTGGGGGCCAATGCTAAACTAAGAATCTCGTGGTTTTTAAACTCTCTGCATTACTCTTTCCCATCCACATGTTCCCCACCCACCGAATGTTCACTTGGTTCACTTTAGTTTAATAAAAATGTGTGCAGTCATGTTCCCTCTACTCTTTTCCATCCAGGTGCAGGATGAATTTTGTTATGTGCACCAATGCATGTTCAAATGTGCACCACCAAGAGAGCACAAACCTAACCGTGGGTGCTCAGCTAATCAGCTGGGCGGCCTTGGACTCTCTCCTGAGCGGCCTCCTTGCAGAAGGAATAATGGTAGTTCGAATTAGGAGCTTTAATTCGAACTACCTAGTCCTGCGCGTGTAGCTGCGGGCAGGTAGTTCGAACTACGAGCATTTAAAAATGGCTCCAGCCCAGGAACATGCAAATGAAGCCCGGGATATTTAAATCCCGGGCTTCATTTGCAAGTTTGAATGCCTACATTAGCCACCCTAGTTCGAACTAGGGTGGCAGTGTAGACATACCCTAGGGCAGCGGTTCCCAAACTTTTCAGCATCACGCCCCCCTTTTTGATTTTTGAGAAACCCTCACGTTCCGTCCCTCCCCTCCTCCTCCGCCAAAAATAGCAGCAAAACTTGTTGAGCAAAAAAAAAAGGAACTGACTGGGGCCGAAAAACAGTCACGGCCTCTTTAATTCCCTGGGACCAGTGTAAAAAAAAAAAAGGTGCCAGTACTCCAGGGGAAAAGTTGTTGACCAAAAAAACCAGTTTCCCTTTTAAGAGCAGAGCAGGCATTGCCCTTTTAAGGTGGCCATTTTGAAGTCTGCCCGGGATGCACCCCCCCTACAATTTCTTCACGCCCCCCCCAGTTTGGGAACCTATGCACTAGGGCAAAAATGGCTTTGTTCGTATTTTTGTTTCCAGCTGTTACATTTTATTGATTGGTGGAAGGCAATGTTTCCTAGCACAATGCTTACACAGTAGGGGGATTTAAAGCTTTCTGGTGGGATATTGTGGGTTGGATACCAGCCTTCCATCAACTACCAATAATGGCTTAATAATACTAATAATAATTCTTACCAGCTGTTTTCTGATCGGATAGTGAAAAAACACCACATTCCTAGTTCTCTTAGCCTTCAAGCGGAATGCCACTGTGCTAAAAATGGAAACTCCTCCCCCATTTCTCCACTCTGACTTTTATAGAGTGAGAACATTTTCTTAACTATCCTGAACACCAATGTTCGTTAAGGCCCCAATTACCATGTGTGTAAGCCCCTCTACATGCTTAAAACTGTGCATGTGCTTAAGAGTGGGATGCTAGAATGGAGGGAAGTGGCGGGAGACATTTGAATTGAGGTAGGATATTTCCCTCCTTTCTTCAGCCAACACAGTTTTAGGGACATTTAACTGCTGGAAAAAATCCTACTTCAGGCTCTGGTTTGGCAATGGACTTGTAATTCCGTGTCTCCTCTCTGCTTCTCAGCCGGTTGCTGCCACCATGTCAGTGAGGGCTCAGGGTTAGGGTTGCCAGATGGTTGAAACAAAAATACCGAACACATCCTCCCTCCCACCCCCCAAAAAAAACCACTGGGAAAAAATTCTGTTGAAGGGAAAAAAAAAGGGGGGGGGGGAGACCAAAGTTGTTGAACAAAAAAAAAAAAAAATTAAAATAAAACAGCATGTCCCCTTTAAGAGTGAGTGCAGGAATAGGAACAGGGGAGCGGTTGAGCACCAAGACCCAGGGGAAGCAACTTCCCCTTGGTTGGCAGCCATTTTGTGCTGGCAGCCTTGCCGAACCAGGTAAGTCTGGGGTCGGGGGGCTGGGGGTGTTGGGAACCAGAGGGACTCGGGGCCGGGGGGAGGCTGGGCACTGAGTGTTTGTAGGGTTGCCAGGTGCCTGGCATTTTCTCCTCCTGGCTGGGGAAAAAATCAGAAAATACCGGACATTTTAGGTGTTATTCTCTGAATTTTTTTACCGGACAGGAGGCAAAAATACCGGACTGTCCGGGTGAATACCGGACACCTGGCAACCCTACTCAGGCTAGCTGGGGCTTACATGGTGCATCGTGGAATATGTTGAGCTGCTGAATTGTTGGAGTCCTGAGAGCACAAAGGCTGAGAATGGAAACTGATCCCAGCTGTGAACAGTTGTGGGGGACTCTCAGTGGGACCCTGGGGCCTATAAACAGGGAGAAGGAAGAGGGCACCCATTGGAAGACAGCCATCAAAAGGCTTTTAAATGACAAAACACAACGTGCTCCCCCGACAATCTCTAGATCACGGGCTGTTAGGGTTGCCAAGTGTCCAGTTTTGAACCGGATAGTCCAGTATTTGAACTTTCTGTTCGGGAAACAAATTGAGAAAACATAAATGGGTATGTCTAGACTACATGCCTCTGCCGGCAGAGGCATGTAAATTAGACTACTCGACATAGTCAATGAAGCGGGGATTTAAATATCCTCCGCTTCATTAAAAAATAAAAATGGCCGCGCTGTGCGGCTCAGCTGATCGTCGGCTGCGCAGCAGTCAAGGCGCGAATCGGTCGACGAGGAAAGCCTTTGCCGGCCGATCCCTTATGCTCCTGAAACAACATTTACAGGATTGGTCGGCAAAGGCTTTCCTTGCCGACCGATCCGCGTCTTGACTGCCACGTTGTGCCGACGATCAGCTGAGCCGGCACAGCGTGGTGGCCATTTTTATTTTAATGAAGGGGGATATTTAAATCCCCGCTTCATTGACTATGTCGGGTAGTCTAATTTACATGCCTCTGCCGGCAGAGGCATGTAGTCTAGACATACCCAATGAGAAAATATGAATGTCTGGTATTTTCTAAATAAGATGTAATGTAGATTGTGATGTAATGTCAAGTGTGTCTGGTATTTTTGTTGAAACCATCTGGCAACCCTACGGGTTGTCAACTGCTGGGTTTCTGCCATCAGATTGTGCACTGCTGCTTGGGTTCATGGAGCCATTCTGCCGTGAAAAACTGGGCCCGATTCACCCTTGGCATGGCTCTGCTGATGTCAGTGTTCTGGGAGCTTTGTTTTCTGGCATGCCTGCGAAGCAGTAAAGAGTGATTTGTAGGGACCGCCCTTCCCAGAATGCATGGTTCTAGTTTTAATCCCAAAGCAGAAGGCCACTCAGACCACGCTGGGCCCGGTGTCTCCAGAGGCTGTGGTAACCTTGTTAAAGACTAGGGTCAGATGTCCTCTTCTCCTTTTTAGGCAGGTTAGGCTGATCTTGGCAAAGCATCAGTATCGCTCTTACTGAGGCAAAATTTGAGTATCAATTCTCTGCCACTTTGGGCTATCCACACCCACCACAACTGAGATCAAACACAGTATTAAATGCAAGGTTTGGTGTCAGGACGGTTCTCCTTGGCAGTAGCCACATGATCCCTCTATTTAAGAGCTGATACCTTTCAACCTGCAGTATTTCAGCTCTCCTAGACTGCGTGTTTTTTTTTCTTAAAGACCTAGCTACTGGAGTCATGGGAATACATGAGAATCTCAGCTTTCCTTTTTTCAATAAGTTTCTACCAGTCCTCATTAGGTAGAAAACCTTGTGAGGGTGATCTGAATCCACACTGAGATCTCTGTAACCAGCAGGCAAAGAGAAAGTACCCTAACTGTTGTCATTTAAAAAAATCCCGATTTGTGATTTTTGAATGCTTTAGGTTGGTAAGTCTGCTAACATAAAAAACCTTATGTAAAAAGCTGGTGCCCCTGTTTATCTCTGGACAAGCAGAGAGCTTTACCCTTCAGCAAGATGAGGATGTGTGTTGGGAGAGAGCGGGATCTTTTAAGCATAACACGTTGTCTTGAGCACACACGGGTGTGCTAGGGCTGTTCTGGACAGTTACTTGATTAACTTGCAGCAATACGCATAGATCGTCTATTTAGCTAGTCTCGTATTGAAGAAATAATTGAATTTTGAATGTCTCCTTTCTGCCAGCCGTTCTCCGTGTTTTACTTTTGTTGTGTTTATGCGTGTGCGTGTGCGGTGCCGTGTCACAAAGGCTGAGGTGAAATCCAGTCAGTCAGTATTCAGGAACAGTGTGGGGCCAGATGTTTTTGCTTATAGGTTAAGTTTATTCCCCCCCCCCCCCCCCCCCAAAAAGACAGTTCTGCAGTAGAAGCTTCCAGTTTTTCCTTTGTAAGTTAAGAACTGGTAGTGTCTGCTTTGAGGTCTAGGCTTTACTTCTGTGGTGCATTTCATTACAAATATAACTTCTCCTTCCTCGTTATCATCACCCCCACATCTCTCCATGGCTGCTTGTTCTCAAATCAGCAGGTTTTGATGACTAAACAGTGTTCTGTCTGAGCTGCATTGGGCTGCAGGCCTCAGCTACACAATTAAAACTGCAGGGGGGGGCAATTCTCTCCAAGGCCCAGATTATCCTTTACACCAAAGTCAACTTGCGCCATTCTGGCAGTGCCAAGGGAAATTCAAGTGGGCGCAGACTATGTTCACCCCCACTTTAAAGCCCTTTAGCCCTGCCAGAGCAATGTCAAACATGGCCTTTGTATCAACGAAAATGAGACCTCTCCTCCCCTGCCCGTGGCAGCTCTTCACTGCTCCCCCTTCCTCTGGATTTTTATTTGCTCCGACTTTGTAAATGTGCAGATTAGCCTAGGCCAGTGGTTCCCATCCTGTGGTCCGCAGACCCCGGGAGTCTGCAGAAAGTTTTTAAAAGTAAGGATCGGGCCCACCGTGGTCGGCCCAATCCTTACGTTTCTCTTCCTTTTCGTCTCTCCGCCCCCCTCCTGGAGGATGTGTGGCTACTGTGGGAGAGGCATGCATGGAAGCACTTTCCCCTCGCTCCCTTAGCGTCCAGGGAATCAGATCAAAAGCAAGCCACGTCCCGGTGCACATGGCTGCTGCCTCCCGGCCCCCCCCCCCCCGCACACACACACACTCTCCCGAAATTCCGCCCTTGCCCCCTACCCTCCTGAAGTTCCACCCTTGAGGCGCTGGGAGCTCCAGAGCTCCCTTTGGCCACACGAGCCCCCTCACTCTGTGGAAGGGTAGGGGACGGAGGGGCCAGGAGCTGAGGAAGCCGCGTGGGCGAACAGCAGCCAATGGGACCTGAAAAGCTCCATGCCCTGCAGTCTGCATGTCCCTCAGCCCACGCTGAAGCTGACAAGCTGTGACTGTCCCCTGGAGTCGGCTTACAAACGGGTTGGTCGCTTTTTACCTTTTTTTTTTTTTTTTTTTTTTTTTTGAATACGTCACCCCGCTCTAACCGTTCAAAAGCAATTAGAGCGGCGGGAAGGGTCTAGTTGGGCTGCTCGCAAAAATGGATCCTTTTGGGGGGGCTGTGAAATGTTAATAGATTGAAAAGGGGCCCGTCTGCTCGAAAAGGTTGGGAGCCACTGGCCTAGGAGGTGGGGGTGAGAAAGCAGCGGCTGGTTTCGAGGTGGGGGCTGTTTTTTAAAACTCCTCTGGGGAGGATAAGAATGCCCATTTTTCCCAATGGTGTTGATGGCTTCTCAGAGTGCAGTTCTCAAAATGTTTCCCCCATGCAAAGGCAATCCTCATTGGCCAGCTGCTTTCTAGAGCCCTGCGCGGGTACAGAATTTGTATCCGCATCCGTATCCACGAAACTGAGCCGCGGCTATTCACGCCCACAGATGCAGATACCCAAGCAGCTAGCCACAGATGTGCAGGCTCTACACATTTCTTCTAGGAATGGGAATACCTGCTGCTAATATTAATAACAATATAGGGGACTGCTCCTGTCAGATGCAGGAGCCGTGACCTTAGGCTGCAGTCCGAGAGCAGAATATCGCTGCCTCTCCTCCACTTCTGAAAGCCGTCGCAAAATTCCCATTGATTTCAATGGGACCCTAAGCCGTCTGTGCCGCTGACCATCTCTCTTCAGTCTGACCCTCTGTGGTAACTGGTATTCACAGCAGTCACGAGAGCTGCTGAGGAAGGGCTGGGGACTCTCTCCTCAGATTGTTCCATCGCAGGCCGGTTACTGTGCGGGCCTAAATGGAGAGACTGGGAAGGTGTAGTCCTAGAGCAGGGGTGAGCAATAAAATGGCAGCAGTTTGCCTCTGGGGCCACCGCCGCTATGTTGCCTGCGCCTTCACTGCTTCCTGCAGCTCCCATTGGCTAGGAATGGCGATCCGGAGCCAATGGGAGCTGCAATCGCCAGTATTTATGGAGGCGCAGGTAAATACAGTGGTGGGGGCCCACCAGGGACTAACCTTGGCAGACTGGACCAGGCCCACAGGCCGGTATTTGCACATCCCTCCTAGGGGACTGATAGTTTGCTGCCGCTGGCTCTAATTCAGCAGCGTTTCCTTCCAGTTATTTTTTAGGAAGCTAACTAAAACTAGGCCCTTGAGCCCCACAATGTAATAGCAGTGCTCCCATCGGAGTGACTGGGCCATGCCTGTTCAGCATTCTCTAACGTTACCTTTAGGGGTTGCCAGATACTTTCACAAAAAATCCCAAACGTGGCAGGAAAAAAATTGGTTGAGCGAAAAAAAAGGACACTGTACCTTTAAAAATCTCCTCGCTTCCCCCCTGCCAGACGCATTTTACATGTCCAGTATTTTCTGTTTTTCTTTACCGGACAGGGGCCAGAAATACTGGACTATCCAGGCGAAAGCCGGACACCTGGCAACCCTAGCTACTCTTGGTCATGTGTTTAACACACCAGCTCTCAGCACCAGAGCCTGTGAGCCCTTACTCACATGGGGTACGTCTACACTAGCTCGTTAGTTCGAGCTAGGTAGGGTAATGAGGGCAAGCGGAGTTGCAAATGAAGCCCGGGATATTTAAATCCCGGGCTTCATTTGCAACTCCGCTTGCCCTCATTACCCTACCTAGCTCGAACTAACGAGCTAGTATAGACGTACCCATGCATATTTAACCTTGTTCGCTCCAGTAGGAATATGAAGGGCCAGACCCAAATTCCTTGGTATTCCCAGGCCTGGTAGATGGGATTTTGAATGGGGGTGAAAGGGACTGAAATCCTGTTTCTGGGTCTCGGGCAAAGAAACATGCAAGTGGGACTTTGTGGAGCAGGCAGTGTCAGACCTTCCCAACAGCTTGGTTAGCATCAGCGTTACTTTGCTTCAGAAAGCTTGACCCTAGACTTCACCTTGCGAACGTTCGTTTGGATGGGCTGTTTTAATGGCCTGGCCATGCCTGGTCTTAGCTGAGCACGTTGGGACCAACTCTGGTGTGACACTTGAGAGAACCCCCTTTGCAGCCAGAGCGTACCCCAGTGTAAACTCTGCTGCAGTTAGCAGAGTTACTCCAGATTTACACGAGTGTCACTCACATCAGAATCTGGCCCTTTCCCTAGGCCACTTTACTGCTAATAGCCATTTTATTAGTGATTAGTTGCTTGAACAGGGCATGGGTGACCCTTTTTCTGTAATTAAAAAAATCCAACTCTGGTGCCAGGGGGCAGACTGAACAGATCACACCAAGAAGGCTGTTATGTGGCCCAGGTTCTCTGGCAAATAAAGAGATTAGAAAAATTCTCACACCTATGCTTTGCTGACCCTAGGACCTATGGCCAGTGACTCTTCCTCCCTTTTGCTCCATTCAGCCCAGTTGGAAAACTGGAGTAAACACCATTGAAGTCTCCAGAGACTCCCTGAACACCTTGCATTTGAGCTGAACTTTCCTCTGTAACTTAGTCGTCAGTATGATACGGTCAAGCCCCAAAAGGCACCTGAATCTTAAAGGCTCCTGCTGCTGAAAGCAAAATTGTTGCTGGTATCTGACAGTGAGGTGTTGGGGACAGGGGGTGGGAAAAGAAACATTTAGTGACATGGCCTTGTTTAGTTCTTTGCTGGTGTCATGCAGAAATGGGAATTGACAAAGCTGTTCCTTGATTAGGATAAATGATGTCATGGAGGCTTTTCTTAAAATGCTACTGCAAGCAGCTAACTTGGAGGGCAGTTCACCCCTATCCAGGGAGCTGGTGCAACGCCTGCGTTCAATCCTGCACAGACCGACGCACATACACACGGTGAGTCGCTCAGTGGGGCTGCTTGCCCCGGTAGAATTATGCACATGTGTCAGTCCTGGCTGGATTGAGGCAGAATGGCCTTGGCCAGACTGAAATGGCTGATAGCCCTTGTGCCAGCTCTCTGCCTGGAGGTGAATTTCACACCGTCACATTGCAACGGGAGCAAAGCGGGGCGCTGGAAGATGGATGGTTTTGCTTTACACAGAGAGTGCACATGCTTATTTTCCTTGCTGGTCTTTTGCTGAAACTCGAGATTTATTGTACTGTATGGAAAAGAAAAAAAAAAACCCTAATGTTCCAAAACAAATGACAGTATATTTTGTACTTTGTAAAAGTGTTAATTAAAATGGAAAAAAAAAAGTGAAACATACGCTGTCTGCTTTTGTACTGATCGAACTGATTAAAATAAAGCAGAGCTTGGCATTGTCTTTGTAAGATGTAGCTCTCTTTTGTTAAGCCTTTTCAAAAAGGCAACAAATGCCGAGAAAGAAAAGTCTGTACTAGCTCTTATCCCAGTACCCAGCTGCTCACATCAAATGGTGATTAGGCAGCTAAGATCTTGAGTAACCCGTTGGCCCTTGAAATGACACCCAAGACCCACTGAATTATAATGGGCCTCTAAGCAGTTGCTAGAGCCTGCTCAGAGAGAGCCGATTGTAGATCAGGGTTTGGGTGATAGCAGACACTGGAAGGCCATTGGCCAAATCCATCCCTGATAGGTGGTGCTGGAACACTGCTGAACACCTGGAAGGGGCGGTTCCAGACTGAAATCAAGCCCTCCATCAGGCCTTGGGCTAGTACCCAGGATACCATGTGTGCATGGAGGGATCATAGAATCATAGAATCCTAGCTGGAAGAAACCTCAGGAGGTCATCAAGTCCAGCCCCCTGCCCAAGGCAGGACCAATCCCAACTAAATCAACCCAGCCAGGGCTTTGTCAAGCCGAGACTTAAAAACCCCTAGGGATGGAGATTCCACCACCTTCCTAGGGAACCCATTCCAGTGCTTCACCACCCTCCTAAGGAAATAGTTTTTCCTAATATCCAACCTAGACCTCCCCCACCACAACTTGAGACCATTGCTCCTTGTTCTGCCATCTGTCACTACTGTGAACAGCCTCTCTCCATCCTCTTTGGAACCTCCCTTCAGGAAGTTGAAGGCTGCTATCAAATCCCCCCTCACTCTTCTCTTCTGCAGATGAAATAAGCCCACATCCCTCAGCCTCTCCTCATAGGTCATGTGCTCCAGCCCCCTAATCATTTTGGGGCCCTCCGCTGGACCCTCTCCAACCCTCTCCTTTCTATAGTGGGGAGCCTTGAACTGGACACACTACTCCAGATGTGGCCTCACCAGAGCTGAATAAAGGGGAATAATCACTTCTCTAGTTCTGCTGGCAATGCTCCTCCTAATGCACCCTGATATGTCATTCACCTTCTTGGCTACAAGGGCACACTGTTGACTTATATCCAGCTTCTCATCCACTGTAATCCCCAGGTCCTTTTCTGTCAAACTGCTACTTAGCCAGTCGGTCCCCAGCCTGTAACAATGCTTGGGATTCTTCCGTCCCAAGTGCAGGACTCTGCACTTGTCCTTGTTGACCTCATCAGGTTACCTGGATGCCGATATTCTTAATAATGCCATCCTACAGGTGCGCCGGTGAGGCTGGGCCCCTTCAGCATTTCTACAGGGCTCATGCAGCTGGAAGGTAAGCAGCCCATCCCATTGCACTGTTTGAAAGAAGGTGCCAGTAAGCCTGACACCGTTCTCGGAGCGGGGGGAAATGCAGAAATACCTCCATCATTGCACTGTACAAGTGGCAATAGCCAGCGCCCTGCAAATCAGCAGATGCCCACTTTTTATCCACGGGTATCCATGTCTGAGAATATGGATGCGGATATCCGCAGCTCATTTTTGCAGATGTGGATACAAATTTTGTATCTAGAATCCTGCACATTTTCGGATTTCTGCTTTATATCTGTGGGCATCTACGGATGCGAATATCTGGGGCTGGTTTTTGCAGACACAGATGCGGATACAATATCCACGCAGGGCTCTCTCGGTAGCACCTTTTGGACCATTGTGCTGTCCCACAGCAGCGCTTGTTAGTAAGTGCTGGCAAACAGTCCGGCAGGTTTCTCCCATGCAGCAGGAGCCAGCAGGGCGTGTGTCCTGGCACGATTGGCTTTGTAGCGTGAGCTCCGCCATGGGGCTGTGCCGTCTGTTCACTGATCCTGCATCGCCGCATGGGAATCAGACGAGGATCTGACGGTAAATGCCTTCTAAGTTCCTGAAGTGAGGGTTGCACTAACAAGGCTATCCCGCACCGTGTTCCTCGTGTGGATGCAGCGAGCAGGCTCAGCTGCTCTTGCTGCTGTACTGTAAAGCCACGCCCCCTATGAGCGAATAAGCTACACTGGCATTTTTGTCAGTACCGCTGCCTGAACGCTAGAGACTTCAGCTGGGTCAGGCAGGGTTTACACCTCTTCACGCCTGGCCGACATAACTCTGCTGAAAGAATTCACTAGTGTAGACCCTGCCCTAAGGGATTTAGGAGCCAAAATCCCATTTTTCAAGACCTTGACAATAATCCACGTCTCACTGTTTTTTCCATGAGATTTACACTCTTGTCGACACTGCTGAAAATGGGACTTAGGACCTTCAACTTTTTCCTCCTTTTACTCACCCCCATACTTTTAAGCCAACGCAGATGGGTGTGAATGTGGATATATTTGAGAATACAATACACGTTGGTATTTGCACGTGCACATTTTCACTGCCTTTGGCACCAGTTAACCATTTGCTGCAGGTGGGTCGTTGCTCCTAAGGCCAGATTTTGCCCTTTGTGTGTGACTGTTTTGCAGATGTCTGTGCAACAGTTGTGCGAGCTACTTGATCTGCTACTGTCTTTCATGTCACCATGGCTGTCTGGGGGGGAGCGAGGGAGGTTCCTATGCATATTTGGATACCCTGACCATACCTGATCCTTCTTCCTCAGTGTGTGCTCAGCATTTATAGGAATGGCCATACTGGGTCAGATCAAAGGTTCATCTAGCCCAGTATCCTGTCTGCCGACAGTGGCCAATGCCAGATGCCCCAGAAGGAGGGAACACAACAGATAATCCACACGTGATCCCTCCTGTCACCTATTTCCAGACAAACAGCGGCTAGGGACACCATTCCTACCCCTCCTGGCTAATAGCCATTGATGGACCTAACCTCCATGAATCTATCTAACTCTTTTCTGAACCCTGTTATAGCTCGGCCGCTTGGTATTAGTGACCATAATATAATTAAATTTAACATCCCTGTAGCAGGGAAAACACCACAGCAGCCCAACACTGTGGCATTTAATTTCATAAAAAGGCACTACACAAAAAATGAGGGGGTTAGTTAAACAGAAATGAAAAGGTAGAGGGCCAAAAGGAAATCCTGCAAGCTGCATGGAAGCTTTTTGAAGACACCATAATAGAGGCTCAACTTAAAGGTATAACAAATTAAAAACCAAAAAAGAATTAAAAAGTGCTACCATGGTGACCCCACACAGTAAAAGACGCTGTGAAAGGCAGACTGGCATTGTTTAGAACGTGGAAGTTAAATCCTAGTGAGTAAAACAGACAGGAGCGTCAACTCTGGCAAATGAAATGTAAAAATTTAATTCGGAAGGCCAAAAAGGAATTTGAAGGACAGCTGACCAAAGAATCAAAAAGTTATAGCCATTTTTTAAGTACATCAGAAGCAGGAAGCCTGCTAAACAACCAGTGGGGGCCACTGGATGATCGAGATGCTAAAGGAGCACTCAAGGATGATAAGGTGAAATTAAATGAATGGAGAAATAAAATGAATTCTTTGCATCTGTCTTCACAGCTGAGGCTATGAACAGAACTCCCGAACCTGAGCCATTTTTTTAAGAGACAAATCTGAGGAACTGTTCCAGACTGAGGGGCCATTAGCGCTGGTTTTGGAACACATTGATCAATTAAACAGTAATAAGTTTCCAGTCCCTGGTGGCATTCACCCAAGGGTTCTGCAGGAGCTCAAATGTGAAACTGCAGAACTGTTAACTGTAGTCATTTAAATCAGTTTCCATACCAAATGACCGGAGGATAGCTAATGTGACGCCAATTTTTAAAAAGGGCTCTCGCAGTGATCTCAAGATTGAAGGTGCCCAAAATAATCCTGGCTTTGTAATTCAGTCAGACTTGTGCCGGGCTAAGGGTGGAGAATGAGCCATCCCAGTAGGATTTGCAGGTATGGAAGTGCAGAAATGAAGAGCTGGAGCCAAGCACAAATAAAATAATCTTTCCACGTAGGTAGCAATCATTTTAATTAAACCCCTGCAGTTAGCGATACTAGATTCCCAAGTGTCAGCTGATTCACCATGGGCTGCATGAGTCAGGGAGATTGAATTCCCTCTAATCCTCAGAGTTCATCCTTGTGCTTTATCTGTTCTAGGAATCGCTGAAGGATGGCATCCAATAGAGCTGCCAGCCCACTCTCTTACCGAAGTATTAAATTTGACTGTGCACACCCCAGGATTTGGATTTTCAAAACCAAGTTGGTGGTGGTGTATCGTCTCCAGGGTGAATAAATGCACCCCTGTACAGTCTGGCTTAGAGCCCTGTTGTGCTCGGTGCTGTACATGGACTAGAGGGAACCATTTTCCTGCCCTGAAGAGTTTTCACTCTATTTTAAGCCAAAGATGAAAGCACAGCTGTATTTGTCAAGTAAATGACTCTTGCTAATCAATGCAAATCAGGTAGGTTATTTTGGGTCTTCTAATTTAAGATGCTCCCTATGTGCCTTCGCTGCCCCTACTGCAGGTGTATTTATGGCTGTCTAATTTGCTATTTCCAAGGACAAAGTGGTGCAGCAATTCCTTCCTTTGTACAACTCCTCAGCTCCCTGCTGTGGGACTAGATTGTTAATTATACTGCCAACTGTGTTCCTAAACAGACTTAATCCATCAGTCATTGGGAGGAAGGGGGATGTAAACTTTGTAACACCTGGGTTCCTTTGGCAGGTAAAAATCTTTCCTCTGTTGTTATCCTCTTAGCCAACATTTTTTTAAAAGGTTGATCCTGCATGGGACAGTGTCGGATAATAGAAGACGATTGAAAATCAGCCATCTTAGTTACTGAATGGAAGATTGACTGAAGGAAAGAAAAGGAATCCACCGTAGATGTGTTGATAACATAACCTCAATAGGATGTGGGATTTGCAGCAGGATATAATGCCTGACACCCCTGGAACTTGTACCATGGCCTGGAACTTGTGCTGTTGAGGTGGTGCTGGATTTGCTGGTAGATGCCACCTGAGCAGCATGGGGGGAGGGGATTGTGTGTGTGCAAACCAAGTGTGCCATGTTTCAATTCAGCAAGATGCTAGGCAGGGGTGCTGTCAGTCTCCGTGGCCCCCGGGCAGGGTGGAGAGGCCAGCTCTGCATTAGCGGCAGGTTGGGGCCTCAGTCGGGAGGGGTGGGGCTGGGCCAGTCAGCCCTCTGTGCCACCTGGAGTGCACCACACCACCCCAACCCAGCCCTTCAGCGGCCAGGAGCACGTGGTGTGACGCCCCTGCAGCGATTTAAAGGGGAAAGGGTAGGGTCCCCTTTGAATCGCCAGACCCCAGGGCAACTGCCCTCTTCCCTCCCCCATCGGCAGGCCTGATTCTAGGAATGAAATTCACCTTCTATCCATGAAACCTCATCTGTGCCATCAACTAATGCTGCCCTCACAAGAATCAGCAGAGAAGATGCCAAGAGGCCTACAGGAGAGAGTGCTGTTACCAATGACCCACGCGTCTACAGCAAGAGGATTTCTCTTTCCAGTTAATTTTGTTTTGTTCTGCACCTTTGACTCATTCGCCTGGCAATGCGCTGTAGCGGAGGAGAGAATTCCTTGCCTTGTTCAAATTTAACCCGTAGCTGCCACCGGATTCCATGACTCAGCTGTTCATTCTAGTCTCAAAGAGCATACACTGGCTTGTGACAGATGCACCTCTGAAAACTAGAGGGGAGGCCAGGTTGTCTAGAGCAGTATTTCTCAACCAGTGGTACAAGTACCGTTAGGGCTACTCGAGAGAAGGCTGGGGGGGTACGTCAACACAACTGAAATTTGGAGAAAACTGAGTTTTTGTTTTAAGTTTTACAGCGCTTTATTATTTTTGTACCTTTTACACCCAAAAATTTCTTCGCCCGCCTGGCTACAATTAAGTTGTTTAAACAAATGTATTGCAATGGTAGAAAAAATTTTTGTGTGTCTGAAAACTGTAGGGGGGTTGTCATGACCATGGGAGTTGTCATGACCATGAGGGTTAGCCAGCAGCCTGGGGACTAAGGGGTTAACGATGTCCCTTACCTAACCAGGTAACAGGCAGCCAATAGAAATGTAGGTAGGAATTTCAAACTAGGACAAAGGAATTTTGGGGTTTTCCCTCCTTTGTCCCTGAGCAGTTTCTCTCCAGCTACTGAGGGGGACAGACAAAATGTCTCGCTCCAAGAAAAGACTCTTCACTATCTGTAAGTAGGATAAAGTTTAGATAAATCCGTTAGGTTTTATCATTTTATGGTTTGGGAATGGGAATGGGAATCTGATGTCTGTGCATTTAAAAATGGGTTTTCCTCTCCTTTGTAACTAAGCTCTTGGCCCATGGGGAGGGCCCATGAGTATATTAATTGGTGACTTTTACATCTAGTCATTATGCTTGTAACAGGAGTTTTGATGTAATAAAAGTTATTTCTCTTTCTTTATTAACCTGGTATTGGTTAATTTTTGTGTCCTGGTTTTACTTTAGGGGCTGAGATTTCCCAAGTGGTCTCTCCCTGGTTTCCTTATTATTACTTGGGTGGTGGCATCAGATTTTTATCCCCAAAATCTAGATTTTTAAGATTTTGGGGGGGAAGTTTTATACCAAAGCCTGGAAAGGTAAAGTTTTAGGGTCCTTTTGTGGGCCCCCACTGCTGCATTTATTGTGCCAGAGTGGGGAAAAAGCCTTGACAAGAGGTCGTTATTTTTTTAAAGGGGTATTTTATTTAAAAAAAGGTCAAGAAACACAAGTCAGGCATTTGCATGACATGGTTCTGTGGCCCACTGAAGAACCCCCCACGAGGTCACTTATCTCTGTCTGTTGCGTCCTACCTCACAAGGGTGTTGTTTGTCAGACTTCTGTACTTCAAGATCCTCCACTGACAGGCGCTATAGATGTGTAAAACTGTGGTGGTCTGCTATTAAGCAAATCCCTGAACGTCAGCCCAGAATCAACAGACATGGGCAGGGACTTCAACTCATAGGTCCTGCCTGAATCTTCCTGCAAATCTGAGAGATGTAACTCCTTTGTTTTCCAGTGAGTTTATATGGAATTGGTCTCCTAGGCACGTGCGCCAGCTTTTCAAGCTCAGTCAGGAGCAGCCTCAGCACTAACCAGTACACTTTGAGGAGTGCACGTTTTAAATGTTTAACCAGACTCTCTCAGTTCATTCAAGTCGGGGGTTTTTGGAGCAACACTTTTTAAAAGATTCCTCCCCACACTTCTTTTGTTTTCTCTGTCTCAGACGAACAAAACTTGCTTGTAAGCCCTTACTTTTAACTAACATCTTTAAAAAAAACAAGCAGGTTTTACAGAGCATCTCTCTGAAATTCTTCCAGGAGAGTTTCAGATGCACCTGCACTAAAGAATTCACTGTGAAGCTTTTGGATGCACTGGATCGGATCTGTGTATGTAAATTTAATGGGAGAGGTGCTGCAAGAGCAGCTCACCCAGCATACAGAGCAGCCATAAGCGTGGCATTGAGCTATTCCCATGTAGAGGCACTGCCTAGTTGTTATTTTGTTGTTTATATCTCTGTGTTTAGAGTAACAGCTACATTAACACTATGCAATGTGCTATGCAAACTCACTGTAAGAAACCGTGCACGCACCAACGTGAATCTACTCCAGGTAGACAAAGCCTCAGAGAAAAGTAATATGGTATTTCCCATGATGGAATTGGGAAATGGAGGCATGGAGCAATTAAGTGACTTGCCCAAGGTCATACAGAGAGTATGTGGCAGAGCCAAGAGTTGAATCCAACACTCCTCCATCCCAGTGCAGTGTTTTAACCACAAGACCACTCTCCCTCACTACCACAAGGCCATTAAATGCCCAATGATGAGGATGTCAGTTTGGCTAAACAATGATTTAAATGGCGTAGACACCTGTTCTCTAAGAGTGAGTCTTAAACCATCAATCCATGTCACACAGGCCAATGCACCTGAATTGGAAGGAAACAGCTCTCATTCCCCTAGACCAGTGTTTCTCAAAGTGGGCGAGCCCAGTCTGAGAGCTGCTAACAGGCCGTTCTGGTCTGTTTACTTACCAGCTCCACAGCCATTGGCAGCTCCCGTTGGCTGTGGTTCACCGTTTGCATCCAAGGGGAGCCATGGGACACAGCGACCTGGGCCATGCTGCTTCCCATGGCTCTTCTCGGCTGCAAACAGTGACCCGGAGCCAATGGAAGCCGCGAGGCTCCGTGGCTGTGGAGCCGGTAAGTAAACAAACAGGAGCAGCCCGTTAGCAGCTTTGAGAAATATTGCTGTAGACCATGGGTAGACCCAGTGCTTTTTTTGTGACTGCCCAGCACCTCTGTAATGAAAAAATGGCCAACAGACGCATTTCTTAAAGGGGCTGCGTTTCTTTTTTTTTTTTGCTCAACAACTTTTCCCCTGGAGTACCGGCATTTTTTTTTTTAATAAAAAAAGCACTGGGTAGACCCCTAGGTAGCAACCTGAACCTAACATGAGCTATCATCTCTGTGAGCCATCCAGGTGTGTACAAGTCCGATCTCACTGATTCAGGGCCAACTCCAAAACTGCAGCCAAGGGGCAGTGAAGAGGAAATGGCAGGGCTTTGCCCTTCCCCCCCCCCCCCGAGGAAAGGCCCCACTCATGCTGGAACACTGGGGTTTGTTTGCACTGTCTCCTCTCCACCTCCATGGCCGTGTTAGCCAGAAACACCACAGAAGCTTTCAGAATATTTAGATTCCTCTTCTCTCTTTCCCAGGCACACGTTAAACCCAGGATAAGTCCCTGCTTCATCTTCGCTGCCAAATTCAGTGTCTTAAGTTGTTTTGCACAGATGAATCGGGGTTTATCCTGAGGGTGTATTATTATGAAAAATTGCTCTCCACAAAGTGAGTGCAGCGCTTAATTCAGCTGTTTACCACGGCTCTGTAAATGACCTGACATTGACATTTATATAGAGCCGTATTCTCTGTTGTGTTACCCCTTGAGCTTAGTAGCTACTGTTCCATTCATAATTAGTGTTTGTTTTGTTTTTATAGACCTCTGACTTACGTAATGGACACATTGGGCTTTAGCCAGCCTGTGTCCTTTGTGCTCAGATGATAGGAAATAATAGCTGCTTTTCCACTGCTGACTGGCAGATCTGTATCCAGATAACGGTAAACGACATGTTCTTGTGTGAACTCCTCTCGTGCGGATGGCTTTCACAAAGCTCCAGTGGAGAGTGACACCGCAGCAGGAAGGGAAACTGGACTCACCCAAGCAGGGGACTAGCAGTTTCTTCGAAGCCTGGCCAAATACACCCTGCTGACAGAGGAACCCAGTAAGAGGCTTACCCCTGTCTTCAATTGCTCTGTCATGAAGGCAGCACGCTGCAGTGGTTAGAGTGGTTGAGGCCTCGTGGTGTGAGACGAAGTACGTGCATGTGCCCATAATGAAAAGACAGTCTCTGCCACAGAGAACTTACCATCTCAGGGCATGCTGACAGCGTCTAATACTTTGTAGTGCCTCGGAGTCCTGGACCCAGGGTCTCACAGTGCCCCACACTGTGCAAACACCCAACATGAAGGAGCTTATGGGTTTCTAATAATCTCTCTCTGGAAATACTTTGCCAGACAGGAAACAATTCCTGGCCCATAATGACTCCGAAACTTCATCATGTTTCTGTCATTCAGATGGAACAGCAGCCGAATAGAATCGTGCCCAGACCCACTGAAGCAGTCCTGTGTCTGGAATGGCAGTGTAGAGCACCTTGCTGAATGATATATAACCGGTAAACACCTTGGCTGCGTCTAGACTGGCATGATTTTGCAAAAATCTTGCCGCCTGTCTACACTGGCCGCGAGTATTTGCGCAAGAACACTGACTTTGTAATGTACAAAATCAGTGGTTCTTGTGCAAATACTCTGATGGTCCCGCTCAGGGATAAGCCCTCTTGCACAAGTATTCTTGCGCAAGAGGGCCAGTGTCAGCAACAGCGTTAATTTCTTGCGCAAGAAAGCCCGATGGCTAAAATGGCCATCAGAGCTTTCTTGCGCAAGAGAGCGTCTACACTGGCACGGATGCTTTTGCGCAAAAGCATCCGTGCCAGTGTAGACATTAAAAAATACTTTAATGGAAAAACTTTTCCATTAAAAGTATTTGCGCAAAATCATGCCAGTCTAGACGCAGCACTTGGGTGAAATTCTCACAGGCATACAGAAGATGGGACCATGACAGGACCACTGAGCCCCCATAAGGAAGCCTCCCTGACGTAGCGTGTCTCTTGTAATTATTCCCCAAGAAGGTGATCACCACAGATTGTGCTATAGAAGCTGAATTATTCCAGGCCTTCAATTCTTTGAACAACATCTGGAGGAAAAGGATTTTCTTCTTCTGTTGGCTGTTTCAATTGAATAAGGGAGGCGTCCTTAGCTTTATGGATACCTATCCGGGCCTGCCTTCCCCCAGACCCACTGCCTCCTGGGACACAGCAAACATCTTCTAAAGGCCAATGCAGAAACATCTGATTCATACACAGAGAATTCTTTCTGATGCCGCCAATGCCGTTTGAGTCAATAGCCTCAGGTAAATCAGAAGCCCTTGGGAACTTGATGTCTGAAAAGGCAGAATATGTAGAAATGAGAGATCTTTGACCTCAGTGGCTCAGCCTACAAAAAATCGTCGAGTCAGCAGTGCCAGAGTAGAACCCAGGAGCCCTCCCCCCTCCCCTCCCCTCCCCACCCCGCCCACACACACACACACACTCTCCCTTCTTACTTTGCGCCCTCCAGAAAATAACTCTCCAAGAAAAATACAAAAAGACTTTTCAACTTAACTTTGCTACCTATTCTTATATAAATTTCCCTCAGGAGAGGAACTTAACACCTTATGTACCACAAAAAGGAGGGGCAGCAAAATCAAGTTCATGCCCTGGAGCAGGGGTGGGGACCCTTTTTTGTCTTGGGGGGCTGCTGACCCACAGAAAAAATCAGTCAGGGGCTGCACACAAGTGAGAAGCCAAAAACCCACAACCAAACCCCAAAAACCTCATTGACGCGGCCCCCTGAGAAGCAGAAAGACAATCCCCACAGTCCCCTCGCACACCAGAGCCTAGTAGGCCCAGGCTAGCAGATTTTTGTGTGCTCCAGTCCCTCAGTAGGAACAGGTTCCCCAATGCTAGGAGGGGAGCCTCGGGAGCCAGATCCAGACAAGCCAAGGGTTGTACCCGGCCCCTGAGCCTGAGGTTCCGCCCCGCTTACCTCTAGCGTGACTCTCCTGGTGGCCTTTGTCAGGTAATTTATGCTTGTGTTTTTTGCATAGATTCACATCAAAGAGTTTTTCCTGGGGTGAAATATAACGGCACTTGGACGGTGACAGCTCATAACCAAGACAATGGCTGGACTGGGTGACAAGCGCTGAGGTGTCTAGATCCTGAAGTGATCTTAGTAACCAAGTTAGTTGAACAAGGAAAGCGCATGTCCCTGCAGCCTGGCCGCTTCTCATGACACAAACACTAGTCACAGGGCCTGCGATGAGCATGCAGCTATGGCCTCGCTCACATCTCTCCAGAGTAGCCAGCACTCAGCCTGTGGTTTAGCGTAGGGTTGCCAGGTGCCCAGTTTTGAACCAGACAGTCCAGTATTTGCGCTTTCTGTTCGGGAAACAAACTGAGAAAATATAAATGTCCGGTATTTTCTAACTAAGCTGTAATGTAGATTGTGATGTCAAGTGTGTCCGGTATTTTTGTTGAAACCATCTGGCAACCCTAGTTTGCTGAGAGATGTGCAAGGACATGTAAGCCTGTGAGTTGTGTGGCACTGTTCTTGTCAGGGTGACATTGCACTGAATGTTCCGGAAAGGCACATTCTGAGGCGAGTTGTGGAAGGTGAAGACGCTCCCCTTGTCCTAACTGCTTGCTTGCTTCTTTCGCCCTTTATTTCACTAGAAAAGTTGGGTGACTCTTGAAGGCAAGGTTTGAGCAAGTCAGAGCAAAGGCGGGGGGCTGGGTGAGTATCCCGTCACACAATACATTTAACCATGAGAGATGCTGCCCTTTTCCAGTGAAGGGCTTCGAGGAGTAGGCTCCCACTCATGCTAGTAGTTTTGTAACACACGCAGGAGGGGGCTGGGAGGAGGCCTAAACTATCCTTTGGTGCGAGAGAGGATTTGACGTGAAAAGTGATAGCCGTGCTTTTGGAAAACCTTCCTGTGCCTGGGACTAGAGCCCAGGAAATCACCTCTGCAAACCCTTAAGTGCAGGACTAGAAAGGACCTCACCCCTAGCCAGGTCCTCTGCCCTGAAGACAGGAGAAACCCAGAGGGGGGAATCTTTTTTTCTGTTGGGGGGGCCACTGACCCTCAGTGGAAGACCACATGCAGAGTGAGGGAAGAGTGCAGAGACTCAAGGCTTTCCCTAGGCTCCGGGGTGGGGCCAGAAATGAGGGGGGCTCAAGGTGCAAGAGGGGACTCTGGCCTGGGGCTGAGGGTTTTGAGTACAGGAGTGGGCTGGGGTGCAGGCAGGAGTCCTGACCTGGGTAGGGGGTTCAGCTCTGGGCGGGAGTTTGGCTGTGGGAGCAAGCTCAGGGCTGGAGCAGGAGGTTGGGGTGCAGAAGGCTGGGACAGAGGGGTGGGAGTGGGGGTTCAGGAGAGAGTGAGACATGCAGGCTCCAGCCCAGAGCAGCTTACCTCAGATGGCTCCCTCCTGGTACTTGGACAAAGGCAGGCTCCACCCTGCCCTGGCCCCACACTGCTCCCAGAAGCTGCCACAATGTGGCCAGGCAGCTCTGCCCAATGCACACTGCACGTGCCCATAGGCACTTCCCCCACAGCTCCCATTGGCTGCGGTTCCTGGCCAATAGGAGCTGTAGGGGCAGGTACACACAGGCTCAGTGTCCCTGACCATCCATCCTTGTGCCTAAGGGCTGCAGGGACAGCTGACCAGCCTGGCACCTTAGCTTCCACCCACAGCAGGGGTGGGGAACCTTTCTTCTGTCAGGGGCCACTGACTCACAGAAAAAAATCAGTGGCAGGCCCCACATGGCCCTACTGTAAGTGGATGGGGGAGAGAGAGTGCAGAGGCTTAAGGCTTTCCCCAGGTCCCTGGCACAGACTTGCTGCAGGTTGAAACAAATTAAGCAGGGGCCAGATCCAGCACATGGGCTGCAGGTTCCGCACCGCTGGTCTGTCCTGTTTGTAAAAACCTCCTGTATGACTGCTGCCTGGCGTCTGCCTGGCCACGTGTGGTTGAGGAGCCCAAGCACGCTGCAGGGAGCCAGCCATATTCTTGGGCCTTAGTGTCTCCATTTGCAGTGTACAGATATTTACCTTCCTCACAAGGGTGAGGATATATTTGCCACTGTCTACAATACCATGTGGCTACGTCTACACTGGCGGCTTCTTGTGCAAGAACAGCTGTTCGTGTGCAAAAACTTGCCAGGTGTCTACACTGCATGTGCGTTCTGCGCAAGTAAATTTACAGTCTAGCATCAGAAAACAGGGCTTCTTCCGGAAAAGTTATTCCTCTCCCCACGAGGAATAAGCCCTCTTGCGCAAGAGGGCAGTGTAGACAGGCAACATAAATTTCTTGCGCAAGAAACCCCTATGGCTAAAGTGGCCATCAGAGCTTTCTTGTGCAAGAGAGCATCCACACTGCCATAGACGCTCTTGTGCAAAAGCACATCTCTTGCGCAAAAGCACATGCCAGTGTAGACACGCTCTTGTGGAACACTTTTTGCACAAGAACTCTTCCGCAAAACAGTTCTTGCGCAAGAAGCTGCCAGTGTAGATGCAGCCTGTAAGTGTGGCTGTTACTGCTCATTAGAGATAGGCCTGGATCCAGACACCTCTGTCCTTTGGGAAAGTTTTGAGGGTAGAGCAGAAATGTGTGGTGCCAATAGTTACAAGCAGTGATGACCTGCCACTGTGCAAGGAGCTCAGTTTTTGCATTTCTTACATGAAATGGACTCTTGCTAAATGCGAAACGTCCTGTCATCCCCATCCTGGGATTTCAGCTGGCCTGGCTTAGCTATACTGCCCCCAGAGCAAACTGAAGGTTACTCCACACCATCCCTCTCCCCCTGGCCCTGTCACTCTAACCTATGCAACTTCAGCTACACGACATACTTACCGCAGCACCTTCTGTGCAGTAAGGTCGCTGGGGGCTGCACTCTTGTCAATTCCAGCTACTCCTCTCCCCTTGGTGGAGTACCAGAATCGACAGGAGAGTGCTCAGAGATTGATTAGCTGCAATAAATCAGCCACTCGTGGATCGATCGCTGCAGCATTGATCCACTGTCTAGTGTAGACAAGCCCTTAATGGCTTTCCAGAGGCATATGTTGATTTCCGGGATTGGCCCTTCCTCCCTTCCCCTTTTGCAAATGTCCTAGAGAGGCATGTTCGTTTCAGAAATACCAGCATGCAAAGCTTTGCACTGACCTCCAGCATGGGAAGGAAATCCCCACCCCAGCCCCATTCGTTATTGTGAATTTATTTCGAAATAATGGCGTTGCTGTGCAGACGCTCGCATAGTTATTTCAGAATAACAGCTGTCAGTCCGAAATAACGCGGCTGCGTAGACGCACCCTTACCAATAGTCTTGTCTGCACTGTGCGGGTTGCTAAGGAGACATTTCAGGGATACGGGGGGGGGCACCCTTTTTGCATCAACTTTCAGTTGCCCTTGGAGACATGCCCACTGTGATGCTATAGGTCTCTTAAAAAAGGGAGTTATCAAGATGCTGGGCCAAAATATCCAATCTGTCGTTGCTGTTGCGCTGTCTGACTAACTTCACAGTCTGCCACTTACTGCTCTACCAATAACCCCAGAGCCTTGACTTGTCAGGTGAGCTAGTAGTAACATGCCTTTGGATTGTACAGTGAGCCTGAAGGCTCCCAAAATAGACGTTTCCGTTCACTGGCAGCTTTCCCTGCCCATCTCACAAAGCTATAACATAGCATAGCACATCCTCTGCCACCTGTAGGTATGCTGCCGTGGGAGCATGAGGATTCTTCACGCATCAGCTACGAACCAGGACCTGCCTGTCCTCACCCGCATTTCCATAGTCACAGCATGACACAGTTAATTAGAAAACAAGGTATTGCGAAAGAGGACCCAAGCTACTTTCCACTCAGCGTAACCTTCTGTCACTTAGATTTATTCCCCGGCAGTCAGAGGAGATGGCTTTATTGTGGGCCCGGTGCAGCTGGTGTCACGGCTGTTTCATGCTCCCATCAGCACAAGGCACCAGCGTGCTGAGAAAGTGACCTAGGAAATGGAGATCCCGGTCCATTCAATCAGGAAGTCATCTGCTTCCACTAGTAATTCGCTTTCTGGCATTTAGGAAGCTGGTCCAGGTAGACAGTGAGAGGCTGGAAAGGCACTGCCAGCTTAGATAGCGTTACCTTGGCTGCGTGCTTGCCTCTGAATGTTAGCTCAGTGCTTAGACATCAGTGCTGCCAGCTTATAAGCAGATCTAATGTACTGCTTGCTTGTTAAAGGGAGGGAAGAGTAAGAAAGAGGAGTCTGGTTTTTTGTTTGTTAAGGTTACAACCAGAGAGAAATTTTAAAATCTGGGTTAAAAAGGGACCTTCATGAACAGATCTTGATGAGGCACAAGATGAGGTCTGGGCCTCTCGCACTCATTAAAGAGCCAAAAAAGCAAAGTGTGCTCATCCTGGCATGCTGCCTAAATGTTAACACGGCCTTCTCAAATTCCGCTGTAGTTGCAATGACATCTATTATTCTGCATGCTTTCGCTCTTGACCTGTTCTGTACAGCTGCTGCATACTGTTAAGAGTTGCCTGTTTGAATCCAGAATTGGCTGCATTTGCACAGTGAAGGACCTGAATCTCCCATATAGTTTGTATATCAATTCATTTGCCAAGTACTGTGAAACTGTTCAGCATGGAAAAAGTTCTCTATGAATGTACAGGGAACATCATTTACAAAGGCTATCGCTGCTGTCAGATAGTCTAGGGCTACGTCTACACTGGCAGCTTCTTCCGCAAGAACAGCTGTTCTTCCACAAAAACTTGCCGGCTGTCTACACTGCACGAGCGTTCTTCCAGAAGTGAATTTACAGTACAGCATTGTAAAACAGGGCTTCTTCCGGAAGAGTTATTCCTCTCCCCAGGAGGAAAAAGCCCTCTTGAGCAAGAGCTCTTTCAGAAAAGGGCAGTGTAGACAGGCAACATGAATTTCTTGCGCAAGAAGCCCCTATAGTTAAAATGGCCATCAGAGCTTTCTTGCAGAAGAGAGCATCTACATTGCCAGGGCTGCTCTTGCGCAAAAGCACATCTCTTGCGCAAAAACACATGGCAGCGTAGACGCTCTCTTATGGAAGAGTTTTTGCACAAGAACTCTTCCACAAAAGAGTTCGTGTGCAAGAATCTGCCAGTGTAGCCATAGCCTAGGGGTAAATGGGAGACTTCAGTGTTTCCCTAGATGCAGACATGGAAATAACTGAGGTATTTCAGTTAGTGCGATGGGACGACTGCTGTATTTTTGATGGGGGAAATGGTAAGGATCGGTCTATGCTTGACTCTTCAGTAGTGGTTAATTACTACAAATGTGAATTCTAGTGTGGCTAGACCAGCACAGTTAGCACCAGAATGAAAGCGCCTGTTGCTTGTGGTGTTTAACCACATCCTGCACCTTAACTCTAGGTACAGTTTAGGACAGGAAGTAGATAGCAAATCCTATTGAAAGTACTGGAGAATTTAGGAGTGTAGCATGTTAGTTACCCTAATTCAAACAGCCCAGTTTTAACCTCTGACTGCAATAAACATTTGTCTACGCTACAATTCATACGTGTTAAAACATGACTGAGCATTGGGTACTTTTCAAAATTTTACTCAAGTAATCAAAGTATCTAAATCCCATCGACTTTCAAAAGAGCTTAGTCTCTCTCACTCATTTGAATCTTCCCATATTCTTGTTTTATAACTTTGTTTACTGCTCCTTGTATTACCATCGCGTTTAGGAGTCTGGCATGGACCCACAAGATGCTGTATACACACTACTCCTGATCCAAAGCGCTAACAGTACCTTACAGACCTCCCCTAGGTATAAAAAAGTATACTACAAAATTCCCATCTTCTTGCTTTTGTTTTTTAATTCAATAGCACTGATGGGTTAAGACTACTTTAATACGGCTCCTGGATCTGTACAGCTCCACTCAAGCCAGCACAGCCTTCTTCATGGAAAAGCTGTGCCTCTCATATTAGAGCATTTTTGAAAAAGTTAACCTAAAAGGCTACGTCTACTCTACGAGTTTTCTCAGCAAAAAATATGCTAATGAGGGACTCATTTGCATGACTCGCAATCTCAGTTGCATATTTTCTGCCAATCCGTTTTTTGCACATGGATCTTGTGGGAGAAGTGGTTTTTGCGCAAAAGGAAAATGTTTATGTGCAAAAACTGCTTGTTTTTGCACATAAACCTTAGCACAAAAAAAAATAGCTCAGCAGAAAATATGCAAATGAGTCCCTCATTAGCATATTTTTTGTGGAGAAAACTCATAGTGTAGACGTAGCCAAAGAATATAGACTCATTTACCTGTAGTTTCCAAAACTTTCACTGTTGTGAAGGATTGTTGAAGATAAATAACCCACGTGAGTTACAGGCAAAGTCTTTTTCAGGAGAGAGTTCACTGCTGTAATCTAGTATGTAAGGACCTGTGGGAATTTGTTATTAAAATGCCCATTGACTTGCAAAAGGAGCTGAGCACCTAATTAATGTAAGCTTCTTTGAACTCCCAGATGAACATATCTTGATTGCCTGATGCTTCATTACCATTTAAGAATGGTGATGCCATGTCTTCCTGTCAAGGTGATAGGAAATGTTAATTCAATATGGTAGTAACCTTCTGCAACATTGTCAACTGTTCTTTCTGCAAGCTCTCTATGGTGCTTGGACTCTCTAGAACATGGGTTCCCAAACTGGGGGGCATGAAAAAATTCCAGGGGGGCATGAAACAACCCAGCCCTCCCCCCACCCCCCCGGAAGTTTTGCTGCTATTTTTGTTTTTTGGCCCCAATAAGTTCTTTTTTTTTTTTTGCTCAAGTTTTGCTGCTGCTTTTTTTTTTTTGGGAAGAGAAGGCATGAGGGTTTCTCAAAAATCAAAAAGGGAGCATGATACTGAAAAGTTTGGGAACCACTGCTCTAGAGTTAGGTTTTTCCCATTTTGTCAACTGGGTGCTGACACTCCCCCTATCATGCTACTCCATACAGTCGCATTGTCAGTCTAGATCTTCCTCTTGGGGGAGTGCTGTTTTGCTCTTCATTTGCACAATTCCTGGCCCATGACTGGTAATCCAAGGTACTATTACATTACAATAGTGTCTTGATGGTCCACGCTCACCTTATAGGATATGAGCTGTCGTCTACAGCTAGCTACTACTAATAGCGTTCTAGTTCTTGTCCATTCAAACCTTTCCCAGTAATGTCTTGTTCTCAGATTTTCACTTCAGCTGGAGATGGCAGAATCTGTTGTTCTTTGCATTTGCCAACTGTGCCACTTTTGGTTGGATGGCTTTGAAGGAGCAGAATGTGGTGAGTTATCCCTAGTGGAGGGGCTTTCTGAAATATTAGCCATTTCTTCCTTGCTGCTGGGCTGTTTACCCACAAACGGAGAGGCTGATGCTGTTGGCTAACCAATTGCAGAGCAGACCTTTGAAGGTGCTGCAGCTGGGAGTGCCAACCAACCCTGGCTCAGCCCCGCTGCCTGAACAGACAGCTTTGGAGGTGATGTCCAAAGCAAATATGCTGAATGCTAGTTGCTAGCAGATATGTGGAACCTTAGGGTTGTGGGGAATCACAACCAATGAGCAACCATCATCCCTATAAAACTTGGAGCTGGAGAGTGCAGCGTAGAGGTGGGTAAGAGCTGGCTGGATAGATGCATGGTTGTAGGAGGGTTTACTGAGCAATTACCTGATGGGATACATTGTGTGTAGAAGAGAGACAGGAACAGCCAGCTGCAGCAGGGACTGCTGAGCTCACTGCACAGCTTGGAAGGAATTCAGGTGATGTCGTGCCCAATGTAGCCTGGTGCTCTAGCATGTCCAGAGGTACAAAGGTTGTGTCATTTGCTACCCCCAGGCCTTGGCCATGTGCTTATACCCTCACTCCTGAGCTTTGCAAAGCTACTTCTGCCAGGCTTCCCAAATCCACCCTGTTCTGGTACATTTGTGACTCCACTGGCATCCTATCAGGACTGAGATTTTCAAAAACAGGAGCCTCAAGGTATGAGCTTCACTAGATGGTTAGACTTCCAAAAGGGTTTAGCACCTCAGTTCCACTCCGCCCCACTCCCCCCCGCCCCGGGGGAGGAGGGGGGGGGAGAGAAGAGGGCAGAGGCAGAGCACAGATGGTACCAAACTTGGCAGTTCTGGGTAGAGCTGCATGTTGGAGCCTGGGCAAAAGGCAGCATTCAGGGAGATGAGTAGAGGAGTTAGGGGTTAAGGATGAGCACAGTTATCCTTAGGATTCTAAGGATTCTATTGTCTCAGTGTCCTTGCATTCCCCCATCTGTGTTCAGCTGTTATCTGTCTTATGCTAATAGCTTGTCTACACAGGGACACACAACAAAATTAATCCAAATTAACTAGAGGTGTGAACTGAAAGTGGATTACTTAGAACAGTGTTTCTCAACTTTTTTTTAATAAAGTACTCCTTTTCCAAAAAAAAATTATAAGTACCCCCAGAACCTACAGTTTTCAGACGCGCAAAATTTTTTTCTACCATTGCAACACATTTGTTTAAACAACTTAATCGTAGCCAGGCAGGCAAAGAAATTTTTGGGTGTAAAAAGTACAAAAATAATAAAACACTGTAAAACTTAAAACAAAAATTCAGTTTTCTCCAAATTTCAGTTGTGTTGACGTACCTCCCAGACTTCTCCTGAGTACCCCTAAGAGTACTCATACCATTGGTTGAGAAATGCTGACTTAGAGCACACTAAACCCTTGTGTGGATGTATATTCACAATTTCAGGGGGCTTAATTTGGTCTGGTCCAATTCACTCTGGAAGTGAATTAAAGGTATTTTAATTCAGAATAAGAGCATCCATGCAGCAGTTTTGTGAAGTTTAATCTACATTAAAATTGCATTTAGAGTAACTGAGTGCCCCCCAAGAAGAGAAGAGCTTAATCTGTAATCACTTTGGGGGACAAGGCTCACCTTTTTGTTCTGTTTGTCCAGGACCAAGTGCAGTGAAGTCCCGGTGCATGAATGGAGAACCTATGTCCTATCCTAATACAAACAATAATAATGCTCAATGCTAATAGATATTGGAAGCCTGATAGGAGACCCTCACTTAATGAATCTGCTGAAGTATGTCAAATGAGAGAAATACTAGACAGAGGTAGAAAATGATTCAGTTCGGCCCTGGGTATGCTGAGTTAGCATCTCCAGTGTCATTCATTAATAAACTCCTGCTGCTGTGCTGCAAGGGTTATTTGGAGTTCAGGAAACATACCACTAAAGCAGGAACCAGCAGTTCCTTCACAGCGTAGCCCTCTGGAAGTTAAAAGCCATATTTGCATAAGGGAATGTTTTGGGGAGCAAAGTTTTTAAGCTAGCTGACGTACCTAAGCAACTGAAGGTAGCAACAAGGAATGGAGGAGTCCAGAAATAGTGGTTCTCATCCTCCTCTGATGTTTAAAGATATGGAGAGAGACTCTCAGCTTGTGTAATGTAACCCCAGCTTGTGAATGCAAGGGAGTCTGAGCTAGTGAAAGTTATGCACAGAAGAAGGCCTGGTGGTCTTCACCTAAAAATGAAATCAACTTCATTATATTACTCAGGGCTGTGAAAAAAAATCATGCCCTGTGCAACATAGATAGCATCTACAGTGTGCTATAGGGCTGACCTATGGATCATATGAACAGCCATACTGGGTCAGACCAAAGGTCCATCTAGCCCAGTATCCTGTCTTCCAACAATGGCTAATGCCAGGTGCCCCAGAGGGAATGAACAGAATCATCAAGTGATCTTACCCCTGTCCCCCATTCCCAGCCTCTGACAAACAGAGGCTAGGGACACCATTCCTGCTTTGAGGAAGCAATCATCCCACTAAGGGAGTATAATAATATTTTGCTGTCTTAAATAAGCAATGACAACAGCTAGTACTTTGGAAAACACCCTCGGAGCGGTGGATATGCCAAAGAATAGTACCTTGTATCAGTAGTGTTTTGAGCCTAGAACAAATCAAAGAAAACACCTATGAGCTGGATGTATAGAAATGTGAAAATAAGTAACTTGCAAGTCGAAGGATGAGAGAACCAGTCACCCTTTTCCAACACTAGGATAATGGTAGCAAGTGTCGCCATTTTGAATCTTTGTTTCCGCATGCACTTATTCAGTGCTCTCAAGTTTATGATAGGCAACCACCCCCAATTTCTTCTCAGTGAAGAAACAGTGAGAATAAAAACCTTTCCCACTGAACTGTGGGGGAACTGTCTCTATTGCTCCCAGATGTAGGTGGTGTTGCACCTCCTGTTGGAAAAGAGTCTTGTGAGAGTAATTCCTGAAGAGGGACAGGATAGCGGGGGTATGGACATGGGAAGGGGAGTATGGACATAATCGAACACTCACACACCATTCCCTTTATCTAAAGCACCAATCTATCTGATGTTAACATCAACCAGATATGGTACAATGGGAGGAGGTGGCGTTGAAAGAGTTTGAGAGAGGATGGTGGCGTTGGAGTAGGTGAGTGGTTTTCAAGGCCCTCAACATGTCTCATCTGCTTATTGGGCTGCAGTGGTTGTTGCGTTATATTGGAGGGTAGGTGATGTCGCTATGATCTATTTCTATTCCAGTGCTGCTGCTGATCTTGTCTGGGGGTAATGTTGGGTATATTGTGGGTATCTCGGTTTAGGGTATGGCCGATACCTAAATTGTTGTCTCCTAAGTGCCGCATTGTGGATACCAAGGGATCTGAGTGTCGCGCTGGAATCCTTCACTGAATGCACCGCAGCATTAGTGTTAGCTGCGAACAGTTTCTCGCCATCAAATGGGAGATCTTCAACGGTGGATTGGATCTCCCTAGGAAAAGAGGCAGAGTTGAACCAAGAGGCTTGCCTCATGACGACCATGGTAGCTGTGGAACTCACACCTGTGTCAGCAGCATCCGAGGCTGCTTGCAAAGCTGTTCTAGAAATTGTAGGTCCTTCAGTGATTTATGACCTTGTATTGTTGTTTCTTAGCCTCTGGTATATCTGCAATAAAAATAATTGAATTTTAAATAATTTCTGTGGTCGTATTTGCTAAGTAGGGCTGCATAATTAGCAATGTGGATGACATGTAAACCTTGCACCTGAATAAGTCAAGCCTTTTACTGTTACAGTCAGATGCTGTGGATCTAAAGTGTTGCTGTTTATTTTTCTGGTGGGCAGCCTCCACCACCAGTGAGTTAGGTGCTGGGTGGGTAAAGAGGAACTCAGAGCCTTTGGGGGGGACACAGTATTTTTTGTCTGCTCTCTTGCACATGGGTGTAGCCGTGGTAGGTGTTTGCCAGATGGTTTTAGCTGGTTCCATGATCGCGGAGTTGATAGGTAAGACTATTTTGGAGGATGTTACAGATTGTAGGACAGCTGTAAATTCATGATGGTTCTGTGACCTCTTGCAATAGGATGTTGAGTTCCACAGAGACCCACTTGAAGAGGTCCTGAAAGCGTGAAAAGTCGTCAGCAGTGGTAGGCAGAGGAGGCATGACAGCTTCATCAGGCAAGGAAGATGTGTTTGTATCTGAAGATGGGTCATGTTGTGGGTATCCTCTGTGTCCTGTTGTCACTAAGGTGATGGTGATTGTAGCATGTCTCTTAGTATGCTGGTGTCTGTGACAAGTGCCATGGATTCCAATAGTGGTAGGTAGGGTATTAGAGGTAGCATCCATCGGTTTCCATACCAGGGTGGCATGTGTCTGTCGTGGAATAGATGGAGTGATCCATAGGGGGAGAGTTCTGCGGAGAGAAAACCATGTCCACATCATCATAGTCACTTGAGAACCGTTCTGGCGAAAGCGTTTGTTGCAGTGTCGGGATGCCCAGAGAGTGGTTGGAAAGGCAAGTTGACCGTGGAAGAAATGAGCAAGTCTCTGTGCTGTAGGTACTGCGATGCAGGTGTTGATGGTGCCGTGGCTGGCTGTACCAAAGCCACTTGTCGTGCTAGATGTAATCTCT
Source organism: Rafetus swinhoei (assembly GCA_019425775.1). Lineage (NCBI taxonomy): Eukaryota > Metazoa > Chordata > Testudines > Trionychidae > Rafetus > Rafetus swinhoei. The sequence continues at coordinate 19,483,455 of CM033445.1, read as the reverse complement.
GCACCGACCACACCAGTGATGTGGTCAGTGCTGTCACAGCACCAGCGACCATCACGGGGGTCATGATCAGCACCGGAGGTGCTCGTGGTGCTGACGAGGCATCCTTGGTGCCTGATGCTGCCATTATATGTGAGGCAGGAAACTTAAAGCCTGTGGCCTCGGCATGGGTTTTCTGTAAACCCGGCCCTGTGGTGGTGCTGGAGACACCCAGTGCATCATAAGTACTGAGGGGCAAAGCCATGGCTGTTCTCAACACCCACGTTGGTGAATGCTTTTTCGGTGCCATCAAGTTCTGTGGGAATGAGGAGGCTTGCTTTTCAGCAGGCTTTTCTCTCTCTGTGCCTGAGCGGTCGTGGAGCCTTGCCCTGGGTCAGAAGCAGGCGTAGTGGCTTTTCCAGTAATGTAAGTGTGAGCCCTAGGTCTCTGTCACGACAGGCTCTTGACTTCAATTGTGTGCAATGGGGGCACTTTTGAGAGACGTGTGCTTCCCCGAAACAGCGGACACATCGTGAGTGTCTGACACTGGAATGGAATTGTTGCTTGAAGAGCAGCGTTTAAATCCCAGTGAACCGGGCAGAATGCTAAAACTAACCACTGTCTAACTGGGGGTGGAGGGAGAAAAGGTTTTATTGTTTAGAACAGGGAAGAAGAACTATTAAGTAGCTGACAGAGATGAAAACAGGGTTACTTATCTAACTAAAGAGAACAAGGTCAGGAACACTGCAGAGCTCCGTTTCTGGCAGAAGACAGAGAAGGAATGGGGGGGGGAGGGGAAAGGAGCTGGCGCATGCTCGATGCCAGCACAGAGTGTGTGGCTTGGGATCTGTGCCTGCACAGCCCCAGGGACACTGCTCTGAAGACTCCGATCCATGGGGAAGGGGCGCACCGCTACCTGATGTGGCGCACCCACAGGGACATCTTGCAAAGAAGAACTTTGAGGTTTTGGCTAGCTGTTCTTCAAATACCTTTTTGGCCTTCCTTATTATATTACTTCATTTGACAGCGTTTATGCGCCTTTATATTTTCTTCCCCAGGATTTAATTTCCACTTTTTAAATGATGCCTTTTTCTCTCTCATTTCTTTTACTTGGTTGTTAAACCACCCAGGCACTTTTTTGGTTCTCTTATTGTGTTTTTTAAATTTGGGGTATACATTTGAGCCTCTATTATGGTGTCTTTGAAAAGTTTCCATGCAGCTTGCAGGGATTTTACTTTTGGCACAATACCTTTTAATTTCTATTTAACTAATCTCATTTTTGTTTAATTCCCCTTTCTGAAATTTAAATGCCACAGAGTTGGGCTGCTGTGGTGTTTTTTCCACCACAGAGATGTCAAGTTATATTATGGCTACTATTTCCAAACTGTCCTGCTAAATTCTCCTCTTGGACCAGATCCTGTACTCCACTGAGGACTAAATCAAGAACTATTGCTCCTCTTGTGGATTCCAGAACCAGCTGCTCCAAGAAGCAGTCATTTAAGGCACCCAGAAACTTTATCTCTGTATCTCATCCTGAGGTGATGTGTACCCAGCCAATAGGGGGATACTGTGTCCCATTGATCTTCATTCCACCAAATTTCTGTGATGCCTATTATATCAATATCTTCATTCACTGACACTCTCGTTCACCCATCTTACTATTTAGCATTTGTATATAAACCCTTTAAAAAACTTGTCACTATTTAGCTGTTTGCCATTTCCTGGTGTGATCAATGGAAGAATTCTTCCACCAGAAAGGTGGATTAATTACATCAATGGAAAAACTCCTCCCGTCAGTCAAGGAAGCATCAGCACTACAGCAGTACAATTGTAGCACGTACCTAAGCCGCTGTACTGCTAGCCATACCTAAAGGTATAAATTAACACAGGTCACTGCTTATTTAACGTTCACCTTCCTCCCACTCCTCGGCATATAAACCACACCCAGGGGGGCGCTCACACCCATCTGTAGGCAGAACCGAAGGAATTTGCTTTTTTAAGTCCAATGGTGGAGCACTAACACTTTGGAGGAATGGAACCCTCTGTGCACAATGGAGCAAGACTGGGCTCCATCTTCATCCACTCACAGGGAGGTGAAATGCTGCATAGCACAGCTCTGTTTCCAGTGTAACTCACAAGAATGTGGGCCCAACAGTGCAGGACTGGTAACAGACACCGAAGAATAGTTCTGCCAGGTTGGCTTAGCATGAATTTATTTCATCCCATAATATAACCTTCCCTTTAGGAAGCATGGCTGGCTACAATATCATGCACTGAAAGTGAAAACAGTGATGTATACCCATTTAGAGTTCTACCGCCTGTCCAAGTGCGTGTATATAATACTATGGAGGGCAATTTCCTCATGGAGGAAAACACAGTGAAATGGTCATAAAACAGCTCTCCTTCTGCCCTTAATCCTTACACGTTAGAGCATTTGTGCCTGTGGGTTGGCTCCAGGATGGCTGGACTCTTCTCAGCAGCCAATTAAAAATGTTAGACAAGCTCATCTCCAACATTGCTGTAGGAGGAATGGTAGGCTCCTTCCCAAAAATAGCTGGAGGCTCTGTTAAGGTTCCAGTCATAGCAGAGATTCTTCACACAGTGTGCGCATGTAGCGTGCACTCATGTTCAGTGACGTATTACTGCGTTCAGACGTCTCCTTACTGAGAGTGATCGGGGTTCATCTTTCCCATCCAATCCCTGGGTTCCCAAAGAACAGCTGAGGCACAGCATGGCTGCTAGATAAATGATTTCACCAGAGTTATCATATGATCAACTCCACAAGCCACATCAACTACCTCACCTGGTATTGTCACCTGGAACAGAAAAAAAAAAAGTTTGCTTTCAGGTTATTTCTGCCACATGTGCATGCCTCCACCCCAGCCAGGCTGTGTGCTACTTACAAGTTCAAGATATAAAACAACTGAGTGACAGGGTTCAGGGAAGGGAATTGTGAGATTAGACTGAAGAAATGTCAGCTCCAACTGCAGGCAAAAAAAGAAATACAGAAATCCCTACAGAATTCATCATCGTGCTGTAAAGCACAGGTCAGGCTCACGCATTGAGCTGTTAGTGCAGACTAGTATTTTTCCATGGAAACACAAAGCATTTATGGAGTGAGCTGAAAGCTCAAACTCAGACAAGGCTTCAGTACCACCCGCCTGCTGGGAAATGCAGGGGACTGTGGTCCCTGCCCATCTGTCCTGAAAGCAGCACTTTGTGTGGAAGGGGCATGGACTAGAGCACAGGAAGATGATGTGTTTAAGCACCACACAGGTTGGCATAGCTAATGACCGAGGACAGACAGAATAGTTAAAGCCATAGAGATGCCTCCATATACGGAATACTCTTCACATTTTGTCAGGGTTAAAGGACAAGAGTGGTTTTTTGAACTGTGAATATAAGCAGGTTAGTTATTTAAGTTATACTGAGATCTTTCACTTTAAGAACAGCTGAATACTAGAGCTTCAAATCTGCAGAGTCCTCAGTGAGAAAGGAAATAGCCAAATATTGCTCTATTGTTATGCTAGTTGGGGGGAAGTCATTGAGCATTCAGGGGATAGTAGCTAACATTTTAGCTAGTGTCAACTAGCCCCGCACAGGGAAGTGGAGAAGGTAAGCAGCCATCAAGAAGCTGTGCAGAACCTCAATAAATAGGGGGAAGCTTAGTAGGGCAGCCAATTGGGGCCAGGGAGGGGCCATATAAGAAGGGCTGCAGAGCAGAGTCAGTCGCTGCCTGGAGAGGCATACTTTTAATCAAGCAGTGCTGGGCAGGGTGAGGGGAGCTCCAGACTGAGGTCCTGATATGAAGGACAAGAAGGTGCTGGGACTACCGGGAAGTAGGCAGCAGATGTTGGAGGAAGAGCAGTACCTGGCTGCCAAAGTTAGGGAGCCTGAGTCTTTCCCCCACCTTGTCACTGAGGGGAGAGGCTGGCATATGGATTGCAGCTAGCCACAGAGGCAAGTGGCTGGATTACATACTATAGAACAGTGGTTCTCAAAGTGTGGTCCGTGGACCGACTGTCTTGCAAATGGGCCACGGGCTCAGGGCTTCCCTTTTCCCTTGCAGCAGGGAGCCTGCACTGGCGCCCCAGCCCTGCGGCCCACCCACCCATGCGTAGCTGGAGTGCCAGCGCCAGCTTCCCACTGGCGTGGGAGAGGAAGCTCTGAGCTTTGCAGGCTGGATGGGGATCATCGGGGGAGGAAGTATGTCCACCCACTGCCACTCTCCCTCCCCCCCGCTGGGGGCAGCGCCTGGCAGCAGCAGGGTGTGCAGAACCAGGTAAGCACCTGTCATCCCCCTCATGCTCAGACTCCTCCCACCACTTCTGCACCCTTCCTCCTGCCCAGACCCGCTATGCCCCACACTCTACACTAGCCTGCTCCCTGGCAGTCCTCTCCCAGACAATGAACCCCTTATTTTTGGCCCTATTCCAGAGACTAGGGGGCCTATAAAATCTAGTAGCACTGAGGCTCCACAAGAGTTAATCTGTCCTGAACCTCGGTCCCTCTTCATTTCCCCCCACGCTCCATGGGGCTGGAGCACGATTAGAGTGAGGTGTCTCAATCAGGGCCACATCAGTGTGGGTTTTGGTTTTCTGCTTTCACTTGCGTAACCCGACTGATTTTTCTGTGGATCAGTGGCCCCTGACCCTAAAAAGGTTCCTCACCCCTGCCATAAATAAAGACAATGTTGGAACCTTTTTTTGGACAAAGTTAAAATTAAATATTAATTTATCAAGTTAGTTTACCAAACTTCATTTTAAATAAAGTACTGAATCTAGTTAATGATTCTGATTAATAATATTTCCTTAATGTGTCCCCTTATGTTATAGCTACATTTTTTATGTTCCAGCAGCCTAACATGAATTTAGTATTTTAAGGAATTTAGAGATAGCAAATGCATTTTCTCATCCTGGGTGGTTGGCTGGTGGTCTGCAGAAAGGTTTGTGTTGAGCGGGGTGAGCCGTGGATCAACAAGTTTGAGAACCACTGCTATAGAATAATGTGTAGCAAGTCTTAATGATCAAAAGTTATAAACGCTTTTCCTCACTTAACTGCACTTTTGCAGGAAAGTATCCCTGCTGCTTTAAAAGGTTTTTTCATTCTCTCACTTATCTGTTTTTTATATGTCAAAAACTATATGCATGTAACGAGATGGCTGACGCAGGCAATTAAGTTAGACAATTATGCCATGTGCCTGTGGAAGCTTTGCTATAGAAGCCTAACTCAAGTTGCTTTACACAGGAACCCGAGCGTCACAGGCCACTGTCCAACTTGATGCTCCGTAAACACAGGCGTGGGGATTTTTTCTTTAATTTAAACAAGATTTGATATCACTTCCGTCCACTGTGTCTGCCGGATCGGGCTTGACTCTGACACTTGGTACTCAGTTCTTTGGTATACAGTCCACTCAACTAGAGCTCAAGTCTCATCATTCCCCTGGTACTGTATAGACTAACTATAAAAACTATATAAACTAACTATAAAAAGCGAGAACATATACTGGAGACAAAATAAAGCTCTGATCTGACTCTTCTGGTCAGAATCTTCAAGGAGGAATGGATAAGATCATTGTGCATTTGAAGTTTTCATGTTATTTTCAAAGAGAAGATCCAAAACCAGGCACTTATCCTTGTTGTAGTACCTTCTGATTGAGCATGTTTAACTCTGTCATATTTGTGCCTGAATACTGTGTACTTACCCTCCATGGGAAATATTGGTCTTCCATTCTTCCAATCCCCAAACATCCCCTTATATTCTTGCCCCACACAAACAGCTCTCCTCTGTCTGCAATAAGCAAAAAGCCCAGGTCAGATTGCCTTAAAAAAGGTCTTTACCTATGCAGAAAATAATTTTATGATGAAAGAGGTTGCAAATGTGCTTATCAAGATACAGCCTTCTAGTCAATAACCAAAGATAATCCAGGATGAAAACCCTCCAGGTTCTGTAAGGTTAGTTAAGAGAACACTTGATAAAGAAATATTATCCAGAGAAGCTTAGGGAAGAGAGGCAAACAAAGTTTTCTGTCTGACTCTCTTCTCCCACAACTGACAGCTCCAGTGCAGGATTCTGTTTGAAGGATCTGGCAGAGTCCGCTAGCAAATGCTAAAGTCAATGGACACTCCAGGTCCTCATTTTCAAAAGAAAGGCTCAACATCTGCGCACACGCTCTTAGAACCAAAGCAGGAGCTGTGAGGACAGTCAGCAGCAATGTGACCATCAAGATGTTTAACTTTAGGCATCAGAGCAACAGCCACAGTGAGCCAGGTAAGCAAAGACAGTGAAATCCAGAACACTCCATCTGATAAATCTGTACCTTAGGAACGGTGTCTTCCAATAAGTGTAGAGCAAAAAAACTGTATCCAGTACATCTGGAGAGGTCTTAGGTAAAATTTGCCAAGCTACGGTGACTTAGAAGCCTGAATCCCAATTTAAAAAATTACATATACCAGTGAAAGAACTCTAGATAGAAAAGGCCTAGCTATTTCAATTAGGAGCGTGATTTTTTTAACTGAAATAGTTAGAGGAAGAATCCCCTGGGTAGACACAGTTCTACTAGTTTATAGCTATTCCTGTATGAGACCAAAAACACCAGTATAAAGCACCCTCTCTCACTTTGTGTAGACAAGCACTTATATCTCACTGAAACTTAAGGGGACTTAAGCTCCAGAGTCCCATTTTCAGACATGGCTTAGGTGCCTTTGAAAAATGTTATCCATCCTGGTAGAATGACATACTCCATAAAGCCATACAGTAAGTTCTCCTTGTCTGGGGTGTCATTTGAAGGAGACAGGAAGGGCTAGAGAACATTTATCCTATTTGCATACAGCGCAATTCCAAACCAATACTTTATTCAGCCTAATATCAAAATATTTTACCCATCACTGTGGAGCTGTCATTGAGGTAAGCTTTTATTCTTGGTCTGTAGTAGCTACCCTCTGCTGGCATTTATATTGACCTTTGTGATTTAACAAGTCTTCATTTTCAAACTACAATATTTTCTTCACATACAAGCTTCATTTATGACAGCAACACCATTAGGGTAATTAAGAATGTCATGTCTGTATTTGCACTGTGATGCTGTAGTTTTTCTGCTTCAGACACTAGGTTAATTGGCTCAACTTGCACACATTCTCTGTGGTCTAAAAACTGAGACTTAAGGTCTCATCTTAAAATAATTTTAAAAATGTGAAAGAATTAACTGTGTTTTAAGACAATTCTTTTGCACTCTAGCCAGTAACTCTTATAATCTTTTGATTACAGAAACACACTGTGCAGCATGGTGGTATTGGAATGGAAGTAAATCTGGGCTGTTTGCAAATCAGGAAGCAGAGGGAAGGAGGACAGATCTGTTTTACAGATTAAGAATTTATCACATCAATGTCTATAGAGGCTAGGTTGCCAACTGTCATTGACACAGTCTGACCAAAAGCATAAAAGCCCTTGCACTGTTTCAGCATGGTATTTTGAGATTCATATTTAAGAAGCCTGTTTTAGAAACAAACCTCTCAGTAAGATTTTTTTTAAGGGGTTCAAACTTTACCACTGACTCATGGCCTTGAAACTTACTGTTCAGTGCAGCAAACTGGCTGAGTCCACAGCGAATGCGAGAAACCCGGGTATCTGGACTGAAGTCTGACAAACCAAAGAGCGTGGGTGGGATCATTTCTGGAGTTGCTGTTTCCATCAAGTTTGGTCCTTTCCCAAGAATTCCATATCCCCAGACAAAAACATTTCCTTCTTCTGCATTACAATAAAAAAAATTTCTGTAAGTACAGTCACTCTTATGAAATTAATACAGCCTCAGAAAGCTAATTAGGACCAAATGGCTATTTTCTTTTTCTTTAGGGTTGGCAAAACACAATGTGTTTCCATTTGGCTCCTTCCTGCATTTGAATTTTCTCTAACTTTGCTATTAAAGCCAATTTTCCTTGGATTATATTTCCTTTGCATTATTAAAACTGAGTGTTTCCAGTTTGTCTCAGATATAATGGGCTTGCAGTGCCCAAGGTATAGCATACAGAGTCACTTTAATATCTCAGCATTCCTACCCTCTTAGATTTGCGACTAAGACCTACATTAGTGGGACTTCAAAAAGAATTCTTCAAGTTCAGTACTTGTGAAAGCTGCCAGATGGACAGTGTGGGAGAATTAAATCATATAGATACAGCTAAGGCAAAAGCAGTGCATACTCCCTGCACAAACATGCCTCAGCCCTGACCTTCAGGAACTTCTTCTAGGGCTAAGTATTTCATTACAAACAACCCATTTAAGCCTTCTTAAAATAACAGCCTATAAAGCGTCTGAATGTCAATCATGTCAGACATCTGTAAAAGTCATAACAATAGTATAGCAGCCAGGGTCCTCTCCCACATTATTACATGCAACTGGAGTCTGTAGCAGCAAAAATGCACTCACCATTTACAACAGCATTGCCTGTCCCTCCACATGCAACATCCTTTATCCTCCCAATTTTGAATGGTAAGTGCCTTGGAACATTCACCTAGTGAGATAAAGCAAACCATTCAGGACTCAGAGTATGAGTATTCCAGCCATTAGAACTGGACATGTGCTGGCATTTTGTACTTGTTTTTGGAAGTTTATCTTAGGTCAATGAGAATATATACAAGGTATACAGCATGTCAAGTATCAACCCTTCAAGTATATAAAAGGGTGTTACAAAGGGGAGGAGGAAAAATTATTCTCCTTGGCCTCTTATGATAGGATAAGAAGCAATGGGCTTAAATTGCAGCAAGGAAGGTTTAGGTTGGACATTAGGAAAAACTTCCTAACTGTCAGGGTGGTTAAACGCTAGAATAAGTTGCCTAGGGAGGTTGTGGAATCTCCATCTCTGGAGATATTAAAGAGCAGTTTGAATAGACATCTATCAGGGATGATCTAGATCAGGGCTACTCAAATTTGAGAGCCACAATGATACTTACAGCCCATGCCAAGGGCCGCAACTTAAGTGTGGTTGCACATACATGCAAATATATATGCAAATATATACAAATAGCTGATTCACACTGATGGGCATGAATACAAAGATTAAGGCAAGACTACACAACACGCAGGCCCCATTTAAGTCAGTTCTGCTGATATTAATAAAATGCAATATTTACCTGATTTCCACCCATAAGACAGCACTTTTAATGAGCAATGACAATCCAGGAATTTAACTACTAAAACATATATCAACAGAAGACCTTTATATTGACTCATTGTTGTGGAGCGTGTTCCCAGTGGAGGTCATGTTCAAAAGGATCGCATCTGTGGGCTGCATGTTGAGCATAAACCCAAACCGCACTGCGGGCCGCAAACAAATGGGTCGCGGGCCGAGTAACCCTGATCTAGATGGTGCTTGGTCCTGCTCTGAGGGCAGGGGACTGGACTTGATGGTCTCTCAAGGTCCCTTCCACTTCTAGTATTCTATGATGTTATGTCTATTTTGTAAAAATGACCATTTTCCCCTAGATCTATAGGGTTGTTCAGGTGGTTGCATAAACTATGAGAGCTTCCTCCATCTCCTGGACCGAGGTCATGGTGTATGTCATCCCACAGCAGGAAAATGAACAACAGTCAGTTGAATTAAAGTGAAGACAACGGATTGGGGAATGTGGCAAAGCTCAAATAATCCACACTGGACTACATAACTGAGTAACTATAAGTGGTTCATACCTAAAGGTATCCATTCATTCGGGAGCCGAAGAACTAGTTGTCACGAGGAAGCTAGCCTCTAAACAGGTAGAACAGTCAATTTCACCGACTTGGCTTGAAGGTCACATCTTTGGGGACCGAGCATCCTAACCCCAGTTCCAATCATCCTCGGTATCCTCTGCAGGAAGCCTCATTGGAACACTCTGACCCAATACCTACTAATTATCTCAAACATCCTGCCCAACTAGATAATTAGCCCTAAACTGGGGACATATCAGGATTAGCAAAGGGAACTAAATTAAAAATTGACTAAAATGGCATTAATTTGATGGTCTGCTCTTAAGTTCCTTCAAATATAGCTGAACTAGCAGACTTACCTAGCATTGCCAAGGTCCTTCAGGGCAGGGGGCTGGCAGAGTGGAGTGGGGGATGCAGGAGACTGGGGGCAGGAGGGTGAGGGTGGGCACTGGCTTCTCCCTGGAGGTGTTTTTTCCCCCAGGCCCTTTCCCAGCCTGGGGCAAGGCAGGCAGCAGGGGCTCTCTCTTCCTCCCTCCTGGAGGAGGAGGGGCTGGCAGAGGCTGGGCAAGGGGGCCCCACTTATCTTTTCTGGTAGCAGACAAAAAGGCAGAGCCCCAGCCCTGCTGACCATTCCCTTGATGCTGCGGCTGCCCCCAGTGGCCACTCTCATATCACGTCCCTTGCAACAGCAGCCCCTCCCTTTGCATGTTATGTAAAACTGTCCTTTTGCCAGGGCTTCCAGTTGTCCTGGCACCACCAAACCCTGACCTTGCTTTACGTTAGGAGAAGAGAAAGCTACATACCAAATTTGGTGGCACTAGCTCTTACCATTTAGGAGAAGTTCTTGAGTAAACAGACTTGCAGACAGACACAAGTTCTCTATAACAGATACACAGCAATGAATGAGGCAAACATCTGCTTAATTACTACAGTGCCACATTCAAGGTTGAGTCAGCATTTCAAATCTATTGCCCATAAAATACTTGCTCTCAGAAGAAACGTACATTTGGGGAATGACCCCATGAGATTTGTTAGAAGTCTGTTATAGAATCAATTCAAGGAAGGAAGAATGGACTCTATGCACATGCTTCTGAGTCTCTCAAACCTACAGCACTCGCCTTTTATCCCATAAGTGTTGAGTGAGGATAAATTTGTCAAATTACTTTCTGCTCAAGTACTTGAAAGCAGATTACAAATAAATTTGAAAAAGATAATTAAAAAACAACAGTTAAAAAGTATTTGGTCATAATACCACGTAGTACTCTTCATCAACATATGTCAAAGGAGGTCAGTGCCATCATGCCTCTTTTACAGATTGGGAAACTGAGGCACTGAGCAGGGACATGGTTTGCTCAAAGTCACCCAGCACGTGAGTAGCAGAGCCAGGAACTGAACCCAGTCCAGTGTTCTATGCACTAAGCTACACTGCCTCACAAGGCACCTGGTATTTCTGTTTCCTAACGGGATGCCAAAAATGCACTCCTTGCCTGTCACGGAGACTGCCCTTTCTGCAAAGCTTCATCTCTGTAAAAAAGCGTAGGGGAGCCTGGACGGCCCTCCCTTGACCAGAATAACAACATCCTGGCCCTGGCCTTGTCCAATGTACGGATCTCTAACAAAGCAAATCCTAGACCTGTCTCAAGTCTGGTGCACGTAAGCACACAGACAAGGCAGGGAAAGCTGTGAGAGGCAGGAATGCTTTGCACAATCACGCAGAGACTGCATGATACTGTGAAACCATGTCAAGATGACCAGAAACAACCTGGTACATCCCATTTTTGATGAGCAAAAAAATTCCAGACAGAGCCATAAAACTGTTAATTAAGCGCTTAGTTTTGCAACATCCTGAATAGCAGGATGTTCCCCAAATATTGGCATAATAGGTACCTTACACAATATGCAGTTAATTGGTAGATATTATTAGAATGACCAAGTCGAGTATAAATACAGGAGTAAAAAACCTAATCAGTGGGAGGGACTGGGTAAGGTGGCCCCACTACCTTACTCACAGCAACTAGCAGGTGAACCTGTTCCAATGCATTGTGGACGCCTCTGCGCATGGAGAAAGAAAAAGGCCACGAACTCCCGTCTGAAAATCATAAGGGTCTTAGCATTGGAACTGCATGTGATTTATAGAAATAAGTACATGTATATTCATATTCTTAAAATCGATATCTTGTGTATTGTCCTAGGTGTAGGTGTTATTATACTGTCTGTGCTAACTATCCCATTTATTGGAATAGATCTATGTAACTTTGCATTGCTTTCCTTTACTATTCTGTGCACAGTAAAGTTAGAAAGAGTTTATCTGAGGTATTTACTGGCTCCTCTCATGTCTAAAACAAATCGAACCACATGACAAAAAGCCAGCTGCACCAGTCGGTGTACATGAGGAGCAAGGATGACAGAAACAAGTTCAATTTTAAAAAGCAATGGAATGTCTGGAATTGGTCTGATTTTTGCAGCATTCAGCCAGCTCTGGTCCCAGCTGTAGATTCAACCCTTAATAACGAGATTAATTAAAAGGGATGCATTATTTGCACAAGTAATATTTTTCAAAAATTACAGTATGACTAACACATCACAGATTGCCTATCCCACTTAAAAATCAATTTATAAAGCATTCACCATGAGCCTTTATGGTCCACCGAGTCATGGTACAATGAAAAATCTTTGTGAGCTTCTGGCACTCTGCAGAGATTGTTTATAATCTGACAGAGGAGAGTTCCCCACTGTATGGCAGGCAGTAAATGCCAATTCATCAGCAAAACAGTGTCAAATGTAAGCTATGACGTTATCAGCTGTGGCTATTTTAAGAGATGACTTGGTACTGAATTAGAGTTGACAGATGCTATTATTTTCTGCCTTAAAATTAATGATGGTATGTTGGAAAGGACTGCAGTGTTTTTATATGAAAACATGGTTTAATTTATTTTATGCTTAATGGATTTTGGCAGCTATATTTTAAAATGTTTTAAGCATAGTTAATCAAAAAAGGGGTGTAAACTAATCTAGGAAACCATTAGCCCTGACAACAGACTAACAACTATAAAACAGAAAACAAATTGTGCAAGTTGGACATTTTAAACTTCTCTATGTGCAGATTTCAAAGTGTCTTACAAAAATGATCAAAATCAATCTTCTCATAATCCCTGAGAGATTGATTCTCAGCCCTGTCTTACATATGGATTGCAGAAAGCAAAAGTGACTTGTCAAAAGTCACACAGGGGTTCAGTGGCAAAAATAAAATGAGTCCAGGAATGCTGCCTCTTGTCAAGGCAATACCATTGGGCCAGAATGCTCCTAATCATCCCAGTGTAAATCCCAATATACACTATACTTGTTCATAAACCAAATTTTTTTGGGTAAAAAAATCCTGCTGTGAAGAGTGGGAACCGGTTTATGAACGGGTTCTTCCACTGGGGGCAGGAGTCAGCAAACTTCCCCCCGGCTCCCATTGGCTAATAGACTCCTGCTCACTGGTCTTTTACCTTGGGTGCATGTAGCTCAGCCATACAGCCTGCCCTGCCCACCTGCCACTGCGATCCTAGTGTTCCTATTGGCTGGGAACAGTGAACAGCAGCCAATGGGCTCTGAAAGGCTCCATGCCTGCAGCCAGACATCCCTCAGCCTGCACTGAGGCTGACGAGCTGGGACTGGACGTTTGTACACTGGAGTCAGCTTATAAATGGGTCATTGACTTTTTTTTTTCCCCTGTAAGTTTGGGGGGGGTCAGCTTATAAACAAACAGGCTTATGTTAGAGTATATACGGTAAAAGATTTACCTGGCATTGCTTTGGTACTTAACTCAATTTTTGTTTTTCCTCATTTCAATCATTGCTCTACGGTGAGGATGAGGGGTTCAGTAGCAGGCTGCCCCAAGGAGAGAAAACTACCCCAGCCCTCTCTCACCGCAGCAGTTTGGGGCCAGGTGAGAAGTGCCTCTCCATGGCCACTGCAGCTCCAGCAGGCACAGGAGGAAGAGGGGAGCATGTTCCCCAGCTGAGGTAAGTCCAGGTTTATCTACTCCCGGCGCTCCCCAGCCAGAGGGAGAAATGCAGAAAACTGAACTTTCCCATGGCTTCCCGACCACAGTGAAGAGCCAGCAATGTCCCCGTACGAATGGGGGAGTTTCAGCCCCCCCCAGCCCACCCCCCACACACACCCTACCTAAAGGGCTCCTGGGGTGGGAGGGTCAGGGCTAAGGCAGCCCTTTTCACCTGCTTGGTGACTGTCTCTTTTCTGTATGGTTTTATGAGGGAGCAATCCCATTCTAGGCATATCCTGTTTTCCTGGCACAACCAAACCCTTACATCGCTTTAAGTTATCCTAAGAGGAAGCTGCATACCAAATTTGGTGGCCCTACCTCTTACCATTTAAAAGAAGCTCTTGAACAAAAAGACTCATGCTCAGATGCACAGACAAACTCTCTCAAAAATATAATTGATGAGTTGGGCCCACACCCTCACATGCTGGCCTCTGGGCAAAGCAGTTACCTGCACTGTCTCTCTACCCTTTTAGGGATGTAAAATCCTGTTTAATTAGTTAACTGGTAAAATGTTAATCAATTAAACGGGGGGAGTGAGTGTTCCAGCCCAGATGAGCCGGAGCAGTTCCCCTGTCCACCGTGGCCCAGCTGGAGTGGCCCCCCTACCTACCACAGCTGAGCTGGAGCACACACACACACACACACCCCGGGATGTAGTAGCATAGTTGATAAACGGATAACCAAAAGCACATAGGTTAATGCTATAGACTACACGCATTTACCCCTACCCCAACCCCCACCAGTACATTTTTTGGCAGGCTGGCCAGCAGCCTGGCTCCGTCCTGACTTGCGATGGGTCTGGGACCTACCCCGCTGCAGCTCTGCATTTAAAGTGTATTAGGAGCTGGGTGGGCAGGCAGCCCCATCAGTTCCAGCTCAGCCAGGGTGCAGGAACTCAGACCTCCCCCAAACAGGGGCTGCTGCCACACTGAGCTGCGGCCTCTGTATCAGAGGCAGCAGTGTGGGGTGACAGGCAGCCACTCTGTGAGGGGAGCTGGTTTTAAACTGGCTCCCCTTGCGGACCAGCTCTTGCCTGGCACCCTGTGCTGCTGCCTCTGATACAGAAGCAGCAGCCCAGAGTGGCAGGGGGCTCCTCAGCAGTGGGGCTGGAGCGCACTGATTGCTGGCCCCACCCGAGGGGCTATAGAACAGTCAACCAATAAGAATTCATGAGGATAATCGACTATTCAATTAACCGATATTTAACATCCCCCCCTACAGCAGGCCCCGTGGGGTTGGAGGTGGTCCAGCCCCAGCAGGTTAACCATTCATATCCTATACCCTTTAGGGCTGAGAGAATTAGGCGCCCAACTCCTGTTCAAATTCCCAACACAGAGCCTTCCAGTTGGCTGCCGTTTTAAATTAACTCTCCCTCCGTGACAAAGCAACAGCAGGGCTTTGCAGAAAACTCAAGGCCAGTAAGAAACAATTTATTTGACAGACATTTTAACTACATTAAATTGGCTCCTTTGAGTGGGGCCATCTGCCCCTTGTTAGTCAGTTCACAATGTGGGAAGTGTGGCTGGATCCCCAGCTAGTTCAGGGAGCAGCAATGGTCAGGACAGGCTGAAAATCATTTCCTTCAAGCCAGGAGGTCCCACTGCTGATGCCTTTGTCCCCTTGTGATTTGACTTGGTGCAAATGGGGCTACACCATAAATCCATTTGGAGACTGAAGCTGGAGTAGAATGTGGCCCCCTACCTCATCTGAGAAGGCTTCTGTACTGAGCATGTATTTCCAGAGTTCTTAGCTGCACTGGCCGCCTGATAGGTTTCTGAGGGAAGTTTAAGACACTGCTTTTAGCCTATGAAGCCCTAAATGGCATGTGACCTGCCTATTGCCAGAGCTGCAGCCAGAAGAAGCACCCCAGTTAGAACCCTTGGTTTGCAAGGTGGCAGGGCCTTCTTCAGGAGAGGGTCTCAACTTTACAACAAACTCCCCCTGACTGGCCTGAAACAGCCATAATCCATTGACTTCTCAGGCTTTTAGGGCAAAAAACTAATACAACAAAGTAATTATTCTTGGCAGGGAGGGTTTTGTAATTATACATTGCTACTTGTGTCACTTTATAGTGATTGTGTTGTCAAAGTCACCTGAAGCAGGGTACGTTCTTATTTTACAGCTTCACTAGAAGATTTTCCCAGCTGCTTGCTCCTTCACTTCCTGTCCCTGCCAGGCAGCAAGAGCAAAGTGCACAGCTCGCCTGACCCCTGCACCCCCAGCCCGAGTGAGGAATGCAGCAAACTGCATTCTCCCCTGGCTCCCTGAAAAAGGGGACAACCAGCAATGTGCCCCTACAAATCTGAGGGGGGAGCTTCAGTCCTCCCCTTAAAGGGCGCCGGAGGGGCAGGCAGCTCATGGCTAGAGTAGTCCAAGACTGGGGGTGGAGGGCGTATCTCATCTGGATGGTGGTGATTTTGTCTCTTTTCTGTATGGTTTTATGAGAAGTAATTCCATTTCAGGCACATCCCATTGTCCTGGCACAACCAAACCCTCAACCTTGCTTTATACTGAACCAGTATACTGAATCTGATGGTCCCAGCTCTTACCATTTAGGGGGAGTTCTTAGACAAACTCTCTCAAGTATGTAGATGTACAGAACAGTTACAGCGAAGCATGTAGAACAGGGATGGGGAACTTTTTTGGGTCAGGGGCCGCCCACACACAGAAAAATCAGTCAGGGGCCACACAAGTGAGAAGCAAAAACCAAAACCAGTCCCTCCCTGATGTGGCCCCTGACTGAAAAGACACTCCCCACATTACACTCTCACACCAGAGCCTGGGGGGCTCAGCCTAGAAGATTTTGTGTACTCCAGCCCCGTGGTGGGGAAGCAGGGGTGGGGGCTGGAGCACCACTGTAGGCTCCCCAATGCAGGGGGAGCCATGAGCCTCAGGGCCGGATCCAGGCCAGCCAGGAGCCGCATCTGGCCCCCAGGCCTGAGATTCCCCACCCCGATGTAGAAACTCCATTATTATTTACATAAAGGCAAGCAGGTAAGTTGCAGACAGAAATTCATTTAAGTAGTATGCATTACACTGGAACATCTAATCCAACCTGTGTTGTCTCTGTGATGGACGCCAGCTGCATGTATTCAGAGTTTCCCCACCCAAAGAGGTCTCCTTCATCAGATAGAGCCAGACAGCTGTCCCCGTAGGAGGCAACCTGAACGATATTTACTCCAGCAACATCTCCGCCCAGTTTGGTGGGCACGCTGGTGATATCATAGTGACCAAGACCTGACAAGGACAGAGAGTAGCATGCTGTAGTGAAAGGCTGTACTTGGTCATATTAGACAGAAGGCAGTGACACCACGTGTCAGACTGGATCTTCTGAAGCAACATCAACAAGAAAGCAAGCTCCAGGCTAAAGCAAAAAGCTGAGTGATGAGTCCCTTGCCTGCTCCTGTGTAGATCTCAGCTCAGACCCTGTTTTCTAGCAATTAGGTTACATCACTCAAGAGCATACCATGAATACTACAAAGATCAGTCTGGTGCCACTGCCTGGCTCTGTGGAAGATACACACTGGACTGAAGTAGAACAGCATTTTAGGGCAGGACAATGATAAACTAAATGCTTGATTTCAAGAAGCTAGCCAAACAGGGAACTCAAGGAAACCCTGTGGCCTGTGTTCTGCAGGTGAGACTTAGAGGAGCACAACGGTCTCTTCTATGAAAGCGTTGCTGAGAACCTGCATTTTCAATGGGAGGTGCAGGTGCTCAACATGTCCCAGTGCTATCAGGGCTATTTAAAAAGAGGCCCACCATCTCAAGTCGACACATGATCCTTCCAATGATATTTGTATTATGACTGGACTGTTATGAATCATTCTAGTACCAGCCCCACACTCTTGTTTGATGTTGAGCAGACCAATTTGTTTCTAACTCTGATACCAGTTTTAAATGATAATTATTGTTAGTAATAAGTATAATGTACTTTGAATTAGCGAGAAGAAATAGTTTTTAAAACACTGAGAAGGAATTAGTTTAGTAAGGTTTACTTAGCTTTTGTTTAGTTCTGTTTGTTCTGTCAGAAATCTTTGCTCTGCAGGAAGTCTTGCTTTTGAAATTATTTACTGTTCCAGATGTATGAATGGATCAGCATAGAAGACGACAGGGTTTAAAAAAAGCACTAAAAAAATTCATGACTATTAGCCAGGATGGGCAGGGATAGTATCCCTAGTTTCTGTTCCTCAGAAGTGAGAAATGGGTGACAGAGGAGGGATCACTTGATGATTACCTGCTCTGTTCATTCCCTCTGGGGCACCCGGCATTGGCCACTGTCAGAAGACAGGACCAATGTTCCCTCTAATATTTTCCATCCGCGTGTGGAATAAATTTATGTGCACCAACGCATGTGCGGATGGGCACCACTAGAAACACATATTGCTGGATGGGGGCACTCTGCTGATTAGCTGGGTGGCATTTGAATCTCTCCTGTGTGGCCACCCAAGTGCTCAGCTTACAGGGAACACTAGGGGAACACTGGGCAGGACACTGGGCTAGACGGACCTTTGGTCTGACCCAATGTAGCCATTCTAATGTTATGACAGCTGTAGATCTGGATGCCCCTGAGACTGCATGGACCAGGTTCAAAGTGGGGGTGACCAAAAGGGGGGGGCTAATTCTCCCTCTCTTGGCGAACAAGAGGGAAAAGGACCTTTTTGTTTGTTTGTGGCACACAAGAGATTCTCCAAACAGGGAAAGGATTCCATGAGAAATTCAAATCGTGGTCTGGCAGGGACACCCAACCCTCCATCACGTCCTTCCCCACCGCCACTTATCTCTCACCATGGGCATGAGGAGAGTCTTAAGGTCAAACAGGGCCTCAAGCTTAGCAAGACCAGGGGATACTCAAAGTTAGCCCATCCCCTCTAGTTGTTACACTCCCCCTCCTACAAAAAAAAATAAAGAAAAGGAATAGGCGTGGTACATCACAAAAGAAGTGGGCATATATAGACAATATTGTATACAACATGTTTTTATCTTGCCTGTGCAGACAGAAAAGCATGCCATGTTTCAAGTGAAGTCTCCCCATACACTGAGATGGGACTGCTATGACTATTTCAAGTATTACACCGCAATCCCATACCTATGCACTGGATGGATAATGACCTGGATGAGGGGATGGATTGTACCCTCAGCTAGTTCGTAGATGACACTAAGATAGGGGGAGAGGTAGATAACGCTGGAGGGCAGGGATAGGGTCCAGAGTGACCTGGACAGATTAGAGGATTGTGCCAAAAGAAATCTGACAAAAGAAAAGGACAAGTGTAGAGTCCTGCACTTGGGACAGAAGAATCCCAAGCATTGTTACAGGCTGGGGACTCAATGGCTAAGTAACAGTTCTGCAGAAAAGGACCTGGGGATTACACTGAATGAGAAGCTGGATATGAGTCAACAGCGTGCCCTTGTAGCCAAGAAGGCGAATGGCATATTAGGGTGCATTAGGAAGAGCACTACCAGCAGATCCAGAGAAGTGATTATTCCCCTTTATTTGGCTCTGGTGAAGCCACATCTGGAGTATTGTGTCTAGTTCTGGACCCCCCACTATAGAAAGGATGTGGACACACTGGAGAGGGTCCAGTGGAGGGTGACCAAAATGATTAGGGGGCTGGAGCACATGACCTATGAGGAGACTGAGGGATTTGGGTTTGTTTAGTCTGCAGAAGAGAAGAGTGAGGGGGGATTTGATAGCAGCCTTCAACTTCCTGAAGGGAGGTTCCAAAGAGGATGGAGAAAGGCTTTTCACAGTAGTGATGGATGGCAGAACAAGGAGCAATGGTCTCAAGTTACAGTGGGAGAGGTCTAGCTTGGATATTAGGAAAAACTATTTCACTAGGAGGGTGGTGAAGCACTGGAATGGGTTACCTAGGAAGGTGGTGGAATCTCCATCCCTAGAGGTTTTTAAGTCTCGGCTTGACAAAGCCCTGGCTGGGTTGATTTAGTTAGGATTGGTCCTGCGTTGGGCAGGGGGCTGGACTTGATGACCTCCTGAGGTCTCTTCCAGCTCTATGATTCTATGATTGTATGAACAGATGGCTTGAAATATTCTCAAACACGTTTGGCTGGCAAGACAAAAACATGTTTTAACACAGGTGAGTTGCAATATACCTTATCTCTGCTTGCTGCCACTATTAAATACCTGGCATTCTGTCTTATAGACAGTTGACCAGAGCAAACCTTGTTCCAAGCTTTTACTAATACTCGCAGATTTGCTGCATAGCAGCTTCAGCCCAGTTTCCATTTTCTGAAATGCCTACCTGTTTGTCCATCAGCTCCCCAGCCGCAGGAGTAAACCTTGCCTTTCTCAGTCCTGAACAGACTGTGATCCTGCCCACAGACAACCTACATGCAAGTGAAAAGCTAGGTCAGACCATGCTAAGAATTAATGTGCTGTGACATCACTACGAATGGGAATCTCTAGTGCTTAGCTTGCAAGTTCTCTTTGGCTGGAACTTGCCAATATTTTGGCCTTCTGTCAAAACACAGAGCAAACACAGACAATAGTTCTATGTACAAGTGGGAAGATTAAAACCACCCCAATGCAAGCCTTGGTGAACACAACAGAATTTTGTCTTGTAGCGAGCATTCCCCAAAATGGAAATCTAATTTGTTGTGGAATTCCAAACAACACAGTGAACTAGGGATGTAAAATCCCATTTAAACAGCTTAAATGTTATGTTTAACCAGTTAACCGAATAAGTGGGATCCCACATTCCAGGGCTGCCGGCCCCGGCTGGGCTGGGGCAGCCCTGCATATGCAGCACATGGGGAGCTGTTCTTGGGCACCAGTTAACCAGTAACCGGTACAGAGAGGCATGAGCATGCAACAGCTCAACAACATAAAATGGCATCAGTGAATGACAGAAGAGAACTCTCACTGCAACTGCTAAAATACTTTCCCTCCCAGAATGATATTTTTGGCTCACATGAAGTCAGCTACACTGTGCAATTTGTGCACAGTGAAATTTGCTTCTGTGACTTACCCACAGCAACCTCAAATGTCTACATCTGTTCTTGAACTGATTGATTAAAACTCTCTCAATACCCACATCTGTCATGGGATTAGTATGAGCTATAGAGCCAAAATTTCCAAAAGTGAAGCCTAAAGCTCCAAAATCACTAGGTACATTTTCAAGAACAGTGATCACCTAACAGCTGACATCAGTATCACAGGACGCTGCTACTTGCTCAGCACACCTGAAAATGTGGCTAGTGATAGTAAGAGCCTAAATGTGGATTTGGGCTTTTAACTTTAAAACACGCACTTTTGAAAAATTTGGCCAAATAGAATGAGGTCCTCTCCGATCCCACTGCTTTCTAAGGAATCCTTTGGTGGATTTTATAGGCCAAATTTCCCCAAATGCACACATGCAACCCAGATAATCTGCCAGTTGTGCAGATTAACAGAGCACTTTGTACATGCAATTACTGTAGTTACATGAAACAGCAGGGCAAGCATGTGTGCTAATTAGGCCTCACCTAATCCAAGAAATCCTCAACTAGAAATCTGACTTTATGTGGAATCTAGTTGGCAATTTAGAAAGAATAGTCTCATGACTAAGGCACTGGATAGCACGTGGGACTTCACAAATGACAGTTCTCATCGCCTAACTGCTGCAAACTGATGGTGGTAAAAGGAAAGATGGCAGGCACAAAAGAGAAGGCAGAGATGACTTCGAAATGGTCAGGGATAGGCCTCTCACAACAGATAATACTTTTCTATTCAGCAGAGGGTGCCCATCAACCAAAGTATCATGTTTCCTGGTCCTCCCAGGAATTCAGGCCTAGCAAAGTCAATAACAATAGCTGGGCAGTGGTATAGGGTAAAGGACAATTGCTCAAGCCACTAAGAATTAAGCACTAGGGCCTCGTTCCCATTTTAAAGACATCAGCTGAACAACCCCTACCCTTAGACTGAGAAAAGGCTCTTACCTGAACAACCCTGCCTTCAAACTCTTGCAGTCGGTGAATTACATGACTTTCACTACATCACCAGCAGAGATTGGAAAGTGAAAAAGCAAAACATAAGAGGATTTTAAGAGTTTGCAACAAACTTCCAGAAGCAAGCTTGTGCTCTTTGCAAAAATATCTGGGGAAAGGGAGTCTTCACATGTACTCAGAACACAACACCATAGAGCAGGGGTGGGCAATGAGTTTTGATGGGGGAAGGGAGGGCACACCAAGATTTCGGAAAGTGGTCATCTCCCATGATGTTAATGGAGGAGCAGGGTCTGGGATGGAGGTCGGGTGCAAAAGGGAGCTTGGGGTAAGGGACTGGAGTGCAGGAGGGCCTGTGAGGGAGTTTGGGTAAAGGAGGCAGGTGTGACCCAGGGTTGTGTGGCGTGGCAGTGGGTTGGGAGGAAGGGAGGCGCTGGGGTGCCAGATGCAAGCTCTGGCCGGGAGATTTACCTGCATGACTCCCGGCCAGCAGCCCAACATGTTTCTCAGGCAGCCTCCCTGCCTGCCCTGCCCCCGCACAGGCAGCAGGGGCCATTTGCATCTGTGAATAAGAGCGTGAGGAGTGGGGAGGGGTGCTTTGCACACTGCCAGAAACCTGCCAATGGGATTTTACTGGGGTCAGGGACCCTGAAGCCTCTCCCCTCTCCCTCCAGTTTACAGCTGAGAAACACAAACGGCCCAGCAGCCACTTTTCTGAGCAGTGTGCAGGGTCTGGGGCAAGCAGGAAATCTGCCCACGGCTCCTTGCTGCGTCCACGGGCTGGATGCAGTGGCTTGGTGGGCTGCACCCAGCCCACATGCCCTATTTTGCCCAGCCCTGCTGTGGAGCACATTCCACCTCCTGAACAGTCTTCTGAAGGAAGGGAAATGATTTCCCCTTTTTACAGATTAGTTTAAGTGACTGGTCTAAAATAACAGGAGGGTACTTGGTAGATATGAGATTTTTCTCTCAGGAGCTCCTGATTCCAGTCCCTAGATTATACTGCCTCTTCAAATTAATTTAGCACTAGTCTACCTACCCTCAGAGGGCACTACCTGGCACTACTTTAATAGGGATGGAGAAAAGCTCTACTGGAAACCTTCACTGAAGGGAGTATGGAAGTAAAGGAGAGAAGAAAATTACATCGGTAAGAGTAGAAAATGATGGTCTCAACTGAGGAACCAGGCAAGGCAAGGTAGATTTTGATTGTGTCACAGCTAGAGAATAGAATTTAAGTACCAGTGAATTTCTAAGGACCAACGCTGGGAAGTACTAACACCACCATTCAGTGTGCAGGCATCAAAGAAGAACAAGCTCAAATACTGATTGTCTCTCGATAGATTTAAAAAAAAAACCAAACTTTTCCTGCAGGACAACAGTGACATCATCACGTCACTCTGCATTCCCACAGCCCCTCTCCCCTTAGCCACCCTTCCTCCTCCCTCCCACCTCCCTGATGCTAACTCCATTAGCTAGGAACACAGCCTGCACTGGCCCTTCTCCGCTGGCCGGAGGGGGGCCGAGAGGCCCGGTCTGGCTGCAGGGGAGGGTATGGGGCACCCTCCCCCAAGAGGCCTGGACTGGCTGCAAGGGAGAGGGGCCCCCCCAAGATGCCCAGGGTGGCTGGGGGGGTTGGCCCGGGCTCCCCTCCCTGGTGACTGAGGGGAGAGCCAGGCCTGCCTACCCCCAGAGACGGGGGGTTGGCAAGCGCAGCGAACAGGGGGCACAGCCCCCTAGCACTTCTATATATTTACAGAGACCATGTCATCTTTTGGACTCAGCACAGAACTAGGAACCAGCAGCTGCTGAGTTCTAGCCCCTTTAGCTCTATGTCTCACTGTCCGCATTCGGTGGAACATCAATACTGCCCTCCCTTCACAGGGGTGTCTGGAGAATCGTTGTCTGCAGGATACATGTCAGAGCTTGGCTCTACGTAAGTGCCTATTACTACTGCCTCTTCCCCAGCTACAGATTCAGAGTGTGCTGTAAAAGGACTTGTTCGGGATCAAATGTTGTTTTTACCATTTTAATTATACATACGCATTGACACATCTCAGCACTATCACCATCTGGGAAGCTAAAGATTGAAAACTGGCTGCAAATCACATTGTACCATTTGGGTAATCTGGTATTTTCTTGCTA
This sequence comes from Rafetus swinhoei, assembly GCA_019425775.1. Classification (NCBI taxonomy): domain Eukaryota; kingdom Metazoa; phylum Chordata; order Testudines; family Trionychidae; genus Rafetus; species Rafetus swinhoei. The sequence continues at coordinate 19,459,670 of CM033445.1, read as the reverse complement.
ATGCCTGTGAAAAATGAAGCCAGCTCCTTATGCTTTTTCCTCTCTCAAGAGCAGAGCGACCCCACAGGGCTAGGGCCCTGTGGGGTTTTACACCCCGTTCCAGCGGAGAGTAAGATTTCCCAGGCACAAATGTTAATTTTTGGACCCATCAATCTTAAGCAATGTCCATTTACAGTCACACATTCCCCCTTAGCTCCAAATGAAAATTGAGTATATGAAAAATTCTATTATATGAAAATAAGGAGTATGAATTTAGCAGGAGGAGTCTCACCTGTAAATTTCACCTTTAATAACTTTTCGGCCACATTGCCCATAGGAATTGTTGCCCATGCTGAATACTGAAAAACAAAAATTGCATGCATGTGACTTCCATTTAGCTATTAATACCAGGGAATTTCTCTCTCGTAGATGCTGGTTCCTAACTGCAACACAGCCTGCATAAGCCTAACACACACCTAAAATGCTTGGCTCTCAAGCCCCATAAGATGATCCTGAACCTTCTCACCAGAGTTCACCTATGAGAGATTCAAGACATTTCAGGCAAAACTGTCTATGTAGTAATGCCATATGCACTGTATTAGTACCTGGAGGCTAACTGGCCATTCCTCCATAATTGACTACCTCATTCCACTGTTGCCTAGGAGAATTAGAAATAAGATCAGCATTTCCACAGAAGCCCTAAACCAAGCAATCAACACTCCCCCAGTGATCAACAGCTGCACTGGGATACTAAATATTGCACTGAAGTTGGTGTGCTAAAGAATTCTTGAGGCAGCTGAGAGCCAGTTAACATGGGGGTTCATCTACACAGACACTTATTAATTCATTACCTTTACAAATGCAACTTTCTCCCCAGACAAGTAGCACTTATGACTTTTTTTGTGGAACCTCTAAGGCAGTGGTTCTCAAACTTTTTGACCCATGGACCACCTGGCTCAATGCAAATCTTTCTGCAGACCACCAGTTGCTAATGGAAACTCACCATTAATTACATAATTATGCCTGAACCATTTTGCTAGTGCTGCAGCTAGGAGAATGGTTTAATTTAAATCAGTGGTTCCCAAACTTTTCAAGCATACAGACTCCTTTTCAATCTATTACTATTTCACGGACACCCCCCCAAACAATATAGCTGTTTTCAAACAGTCCATTACTTGATAATCATTTGAAATGTATAATAGTTCATGAAGTTCAAGGGTGGAACTTTGGGAGAGTAAGGGGTCAAGAGCGGAACTTTGAGGGCGCGGGAGGTGGGAGGGCAGCAGCCGTGCACGCCAGGACATGTCTTGCTTTTGATCTCATTCCCTAGACATTAAGGAGTAAGAGGAAAGTGCTTCCATGCAGTGCATACCTCTCACATCAGCTAGGTGTGAGAGGCATGCACGGCATGGAAGCACTTTCCCCACGCTCCCTTAGCGTCCAGGGAATGAAATCAAAAGCAAGCTGCATCCCGGCATTCAATCATTAAACAGATTAAGCATTTTAACTTTATCAAACTTCATTTTAAATAAAGTAAAATATTGATTTATGTTCTACACAAAAGATTTCCATGTTTTATTTATGGCAAGGGTGGGGAACTTTTCTGGACTGGGGGCCACTGACCCACAGAAAAATCAGTTGGGGAACCACACAAGTGAGAACAAAAAAACGCCTCCAAAATCCCCCAACCCTCACTGATGTGGCTCCCAACTGAGACACTTCACTACCCTGACGCTCCAGTCCCACGGAACGAGGGGAAAGGGAAAGGGAGGACTGAGGTTCAGGGTTCCCATAGGCTGGATTTACTTTTCTGGGGTTCCAGAGTTGGTGGATTTTGTGGACCCCCTTAGGCTCTGTGGTGGGTACCAAACAGAGGGGTTCAGTGTGCGGGACAGGGCTGCCAGCAAATGAGATAAGGATGTGGGGGACAGGAGGTGGTGAAGGTGCGAGATCTGGATGGGATGTAGGGTGCAGAAGCAGGCTGGAAGTAGGGTGTCTGGCTAGCGGGAAGGGAGCAAGAGCAATGGAGGGTGCAGTGTGTGGCCAGGAGGAAAAATGCAGGAGCAATGGTGGATGCAGGCACAGGGTGGGGGTAGGTGTCTGGCCAATGGGGAGGTGCAGGAGCAAAGGAGGGTGCAGGAGCAGGCTTGGGGTAGGGTGTCTGGCCAGGTGGGAGGGTGCATGAGCAGACTGGGGATAGGGAGCATGGCAGAAGAGAGGGTGCAGAGTGTGGCCAGGAGACAGTGTACAGGAGCAAGTGGGGGTGCAGGGCCTTGGCATGTAGGGGGGTGAGTGAAGCGGATTTGGGTGCAGGAGTCTAGGCATGAGGGATGCTTATCTGGCTTCACGCCCCCATTGGCTGGTGGTTTGTAGAGAGCTGCTCCCCTGTAAGACTGTGCTACCAGTAGCAGGAACTGCTCCTATAATATATTGCTACCAGAAGTAGCACAATCCTACAGGCTACTGTTTCTAAACAGAAAACCAACTGTTTATAATTGCTACCCATTTCAGCACTGGGGGGCTCCTCTGTTGTCCTATGCACTGGCTTTGTGTTTATGGCAACCCAAATGGTACCTTGTCAGCACATGAAATCCTGAGACTCCAGAAAGTTTTTCACGGTGGTACAGAACAAGCCAGGGGGTGGGGTGCACTGGGAGCAATGCAATTCAGAAGCGTTTCTCGGTTTGCACCAGCTCTTCGGTGAGGGATGAAGGTGGGGAACAGTCACTTAGTGACCCCGCTCCTTCTGGCTGCGCCTCCCTAACTTCCTGGGGAGACAGGCAGCCCCCTCCTCTGGCTTCTGGAGGATCCCGCTCTGCACGGCTGCCCTCCTCAGAAAAGCAGCTGCTTGCACCACTGAGCAGAAGGCAGGCTGAGCAGGTCTTACAGGGGAAAGGCCTCTGGGCTCCTCTGGATGCTTCCCCAGCCCCACAGCGTGACAACACTAGCCCTGCCGCTTCCAGGGCTTCTTCAGCAGTCAGCACAGCACCTCCCCCCGGGCAGCACCTGGAGCGGCAGGGCCCACTGGCAGATGCCACGGCACAGTGCGGGGAGGCGGATGCCAATCTTCCATCTAGCAGTGCCGGCTCCCCGCGGGCAGGGCTGGATGCCAGGCTGCGGCAGCGCTAGAGGGCTCCCAGTGGCAGTGCTGCATGCGGGCTGCTGCTTCCCCGCTGGGTGCCACCGAGACCACTGCTCAGTAGCACCAGCGAGGAAAGCCTTGTTGGTGTTCCCCAAGAGGAGGAATGGGGGAGAGCTCAATCCCTCTCCTCCCTCACGCAGTGGGGAGGCAGCATGGGTCCTCGTTTCATGAGGGAGCAGGGAGGGGCTGCGCTCCAGCTGTGGACCACCTGGGAGGCGGCCCCGGACCATTAGTGAGAACCACTGTTCAAAGGTATTGGCATAGCTGTTCCAAACCTGAATTAGAAAATACATCCAGCTGAAAAAAGAAATACCCTACAGTTGATAAGTCTTGGAGCTAGACAAACTAACCTTATTTTACAATACTTGCAGTATAAAACCATCTACAGCTTGTGCCAGATTGAACACAGAATGTGCCAGATTTTTTCACATTCTGTGTTCAGTTTTAAGCTTGGAGCTTTTCTTCCACTGAACAAATAGTGCTGTAAAGGTTGAAAAGACAATTCCATGTGCAATATTTACCCAGCGAGGTTTGGCTTCAGCGCGCGTAAGAAAAAGAAAAGACTTGAACAATCAGACTCTATTGTCCCTTGCCACCACTATAAGCGATACTGTACCTCCTTCGTTGTCCGTCAGGATCAGGGAATGAGCTCTCCCACAAGACACCTGCAAGATCCGAGTCTCCTGAGGCGTGTCCAGTGGTAATGGAATGGGAGATGGTTCCAAGACATACTCATAGCTTTTAGCTTAAAGAAGGAACAGACAAATCAGAAATTAGCAACATCTACAAAGTGAATTTAGTGTGATGGCTGGCAGATCATATTCATAAATGCACACTGCCAAACAGGTTCCTATTAGGGATGTAAAAAACATTTTTAAAAAGTAACCGTGTAACTGATAAATATTCTAGAGGTTACACGTGCTATGGGCTCTGTAATACAGGGCTTATACTGCAGAGCCCACAGTGCAGCCGGCTGCCCGGGAGCAGGGCCAGTGGCTGGAGCTGGTGCACACTGGGAGCCAGTTTATACTATAAGTTGGCTCCCAGCACGCACCAGCTCTGACTACCAGACCCGCTCTCAGGGAGCTGGCTGCCACGTCACATTGTGGGCTCTGATACTGCAGAACCCAAGTGCAGGCCAGCAGTTGGTGCATAATGGGAACCAGCTTCTACGGGAAAAAGGAATGCAAGGAACAAGCAGCAGCAAATGTGGCTTCACAAGGGATCAAAGATCTAAAGATTTTTTTAAAAATATTATGCCAGAAATGAAAGGAGAGTAGGTACCTCACCAGAATATACAATCAGTTAAGGCCATCAGGGAGAGAAAAGAGCAGCAAAAAAGCAAAATATAATTAATGCTAGACAAAAGGTTAAAGAGATTAAAAGCTTTTACAAATATATCAAAGGAAGAAATTATACTAGAGGGAAAATGGTTCCCTTAATATCCGACTATGATATCTTTATCACAGTGAGCAGAAGTACCTTATGTCACAAGGTCACCCCTCTTGCTGCACAAGAGAACCTATTCAGTCAGATATTCAGTTTGTCAGGTACTAACAATCCGGCTCTTAGTGACTGGCGGGAACTTAAACAACAGGAAATGCAATAGAGGGGACTGCCTACCTACACAAAGGCAGATTCAAAGGGAAATGACAGCTATTCTATTGCTGACGCAACTACATCTGCACCTCAATAGCAGAAAGGTACTGACTGCCGGAGAAAGTTCTGAGACAAACTACACTATGATCTAAGTCAGCCAGAAGTTTGTATAAAAACAACAACAAAAAAAGTCACATTCCCTACTGAATGTTGTAATGCTGGTAAAGCAGGTGCCAGTGTAACCCATGTACCCACTAGGGAGCCATCTTTTTAAGAGACCCCTGTGGGGGAGGTAAGAACGAGTTGAGTGTTACTGTTGCTGGGCAGATTTAACACTCCACCCTTTCTGGAGTTGGGTATGGTAGTTTGGGGTCAGACTTCATGAGCGAGCAAGCAGGCAGGGCAGATGCTTTTCTAAGGCCTGTGTGAGCTGGGAGAAGCTGAGCCAGGAGCAGAGCAGAATGTTGTTCCTTACTCTACAGCACTTTGCAGCAGGTAGTGATGCTGTTAACCCTCTACCAGGGATCATGGGGAATGCTACTTAGAGCAAGGAGAACCTGGGAGGGAAAATACCTTCTTCTGTGTTAATTGTATGCTTTAAATGCTGTTTTGATTTTAGCCAAACTGTTTTAGTTCATTCTCTCAGTCAGTGTGATTTTTCAGCTCCTTTTTAAATATAGTAATGGGGAAAGAGTCATTTCTATTTTGTTATTCTCAGTTTTTGTATTTTCTTGTAACAGGGTTTCTTTAAGTCTGTTGACTTGTGGGTTAACTGACTGGTTAATCAGTGAGCTGGCTGCCTAGGAGTGATCCACAGCAGAAGAAGAGTCTGCCTAGACTCCAACTGAGGATTTCCTACAAGCAAGTGGAGAGATGGTTCAGACTCAGCATATGGTGCAGATTTGATGATCAGAGGCACAAACTGAGACTTTGGTGAACTTAGATTTTGGGACCTCTCAGTCTTTTCGTATTGTGTTTGTGTGGACTGAACTGTTCAAATTTACTTTTAGTTTTCTCTTTACTTAAGTGTATTGTAACTGTGGACATTATCTGTGGGTTATAAAATAGCTGTGTTCTGCTGTAAGAATCAGATTATTTGTTTCTTCATAAGATTTTATAGTTATTTAATTAAATTCATTTCTTTAGTTTCTTTTTTAACTTGAATGTAGGGAGCCTGACACTGGGCAATCCTTGTTGAAATTCCTTACAGACTGAACTCTGGGCCTCCAGTACTGCTGTGGAGGGGGGCGGTTAGACACTAGAGAAGGACAATGAAGTCTAGCCCACCTAAGGTTACACCAGCTCATGCTAAAATCCCCATATTTCAATTATACACTGACACAAACTGGAATGTGGCTGGCTCACCTGTGTATTAATATTGTTAAAACAGATATTAGAATTACAAGAATGTGTTTCGTGTTCAGACTTTATGTAATAGTGGTCAGTCGCTACATGCATTAAAATAACTTATAGCATCTGTATCCCATCCTGTAAGGCAGTGTTTCCCAATTTTATTTGACCATGGAACCCTTTTAAACTCGAAAGAATTTTGCAGAACCCCTATTAACAGTCTTATATATGGTATATAACAGGCGATCGTACCAGACTGACTGACTGCGCTCTGGCATTACACAGGGACACATACTGTGGCAAACACAAATAAAAATTGTTTTCAATAAAATTCGTAAATTCTTAAATATTAATTTTTTTTAATCATAAAATGTTATTGTAATGACATTTTCTCGCGGAACCCTTATTTTCACTTCGCAGAACCCCGGGATTCTGCGAAACACCATTTTGGAAACATTGCTATATGATAATATTTGAGCAGTTGTACTGTAAAACAGGAGAAAAACATTAATTAGTACACAAAGACATTAACTGGAGGTTGCATTATAAAGCCAGTCTCCCCTGCCTTTAACATTGCATTTTTAAACATCAAAAGCCAAGTCCCAGTCCTACAATTGACAAGTACCTAGGGATGTTAAATATCGAGTAATTAGTCGATAGGGCACCCTAAGGCTGTTGCTACACTTCAAAGGCGAATTGCATGGAGCCTGGGGTCAGTTGGGGACTCCCCCACTGACTCCAGGCTCCATGCGGTACTGCCGCTTTTGAAATGCCGTGGGGAGCCTGGTGTCAGGCTGCACACGGTGTTTCAAAGCAGCAGCACCACATGGAGCCCAGAGTCAGTGGGGGAGTCCCCAGCTGACTCCAGGCTCGACATGACGCTGCCACTTTGAAATGCTGTGTACAGCCTGGGGACACCGCAGCGGGCCATGGGGGGCATAAGAGAGGCAGCAAAGGGGGGGGGGAGGGAAGCAACTAGTCGACTAGCCTGTCAACCAAGCATTTGCTTATCGGATAGTTGACTAGTCCTTCACATCCCTACAGGCACCTTTTTTTTCTTTTATAAGTAACTTGGTTTCTGTTATTTCCACTCCAGCTCATCATATGATTAATTCGGTTTTACCCAAGAAAGCTCATGATACTATTTATTTTTGTTAGTCTCTGAGGTACCACAGAACTACTCATTTTTTAAGTTACAAACTAACCAGGCTACCGCTCTGAAATTAATTAGTATGACGAGCTGAACTGCAACACAAGATGTTACGTCCTTCCTAACAGGAAAGCTCTATTGACACCAGACTACTGTGGGATGTTAAAGATGACAAGAGACTGTTCTGCTCTTCCCCCATGAAGATAAGGCATGCACATGGATTTCTCCCATCAGCTGAGTTGGGATCTCAGAGCACAGGGCAGGAGGGATGAAAACACAAAACAAAAAAATAGGTCTCTCTATACTGCTTCAACTCCGGTGGGCGGAGGGAGGGGGTGGGTGGAGACACAAGTTTTCTAGGCACATGCAAGAGAACCCCACTGGTTTAGCCAGGATTAGCCCTTAAGAACAGAGACCTTGTTTATTGTAGGCATGTATATTACCTTTTGAAATGTATGACTGTTACTTATTTGTGTGTGTATGTTCACACACTTTAACTTTATACAAAACTCTCATTTCCTTTTCCTATTTAATATATCTTCTTACAGTTTTTATAGGAGTGGCTGCAAATATTGTCATTGGTGGGCAAACTAAGATGCAGGTGACTGGGGTGCTTTGAAACCTAGGAGTAACTTGAGTATTGCTGTGATTCTTGCTTTAAGGAACCATCCACCAGAGACACGCTTACGTGGATGGCAAGACAGATCAGAGTACCAATGGGATTGTCTCTGACCCCCAAGTAAAGGCTGTTATAGGGGCTGAGGCGTTTACACTTGACAACTGATTGGTGAAATCTAAGTATATAAGTCATAGCTTATCTGAGGTTTGTGTCTTGCTTCCTATCAGTTTGAGCTGAGGTTGGTGCTCTTACTCGAGTCACTACAGGCAGCATTACTGTTACGTCTGCTAGAGGTGTGATAAAAAAATTACATGCCCATGTCAGCACAACTTTGCTGGCAAAATGCCTGGTCTAGACAAACCTGCCACCAGAGCAGTTCTACTTATAATTTAGGGAATATTGTTGGGGGAGATGATGTAATTAGGCCAGGAAAAAAAAAAAAGAAACTCCAACAACTTTTAGCCTCCACTAGGGGGCTCTGTCAGCAAAAATATGCAAACAAAGGTTCTGCAGTGTAAACAAACCCAGAGACAGCAAGCAAAGTGATCAGATAGCTGGAGAGGAAAGAGCTAAATATTTATAATTTGCCCTCGAGTTGGCTGAGGATGGAAGGGAAAGAGAGAGGATGAGAAGAGATAGCGTAAAGAAATAAAAATTTTAAAAAGGAAAGATATCTATCAAGGATGGGAAAGAATAATTTAGTGTAGTTAGTAATAGAGATGTAGCCGTGTTAGTCTGGTCTTGCTGAAACAAAAGACAGGACTATGCAGCACTTTAAAGACTAACCATCTTGTTAGTCTTTAAAGTGCTGCATAGTCCTGTCTTTTGTTAGTGTAGTTACTGAGACATAACTAGCAGTAATGGGATGAAGTTAAGAAAGGGAAATATAGGCTGAATATCAAGAGAAAGATTCATACCTGCAAGACTTCAGACTGTTGTACAATGCTCAAAGAGGGAAATCATTTAACTGTGGTATTAGAAGCCATAACTTTATGAATGATTCAGTGAATCGCCTGAAATGGATAGTACTTGACAACTGCACGAACAATGATGTTTTCCCAGAAGATGAGAAGAGATGCATCAGAGAAAGCTCGATCATGCCTGAAAGCATCTGAAGATGGGGTGAAGACACAAAGAAGTGGAAGCACAGAATGTTCAGGCAGACTTTATGAACAGAGCCCAAATCCCTCTCTGCCTGTCTGGAGAGATGTAAACAGCCATTTCCTAAATGCTGGGATAGAACTAGAGGTCAACAAATGAAATTATTAGGCAGTTTTTAAAACACAGTATTTCTTCACACAAAGCCAAGTCAACCTGTGACAACTCTTTGCCAGAGGATATAGTTAAGGCCAAGACTATAACATGGTTCAAAAAAAGAACTTGATAAATTCACAGAGGATAGGCCAATCAATGTGTATTAGTCAACAATGGCCTCCTTCAGGCAGCACGTGAAATAGCCGATTATGAGTCAGGCTCAAACAACAGCTCATGTGTCCACTGCCAACAATGCATGGGTGATAGCTAGCCCAGGATGTCTTGCTGCTGAAACGATGGTGTGCTGTCTGCACCAGAAGCCATCCTCACTTTTGGGCGGTGTAGCTGCAAAAGTACCTGCTCAACAAGGAAGTGCATATGCTGCAGGGAAGATTTGGTGTACTCCAATGCATACAGCTGTGACAGTGAGGAGTGTAGCAAGAGTACTAAGCACCCCCAACACAGATTCTGAGGGACAAACATGTTTCAACTATGTGCAAGTTATGTGACTATTTTTGTAAGTAAATATATAGATCCCTGCAAATCTGCAGATATCTGCAGGTATCCGTGGATGTGGATAACCACAGCTCATTTTTGTGGATAAAGAGTTAGATAGGGGATACAAATCTTGTATCTGCCCAGGGCTCTATAAACATAGCATGAAGGGGTCTCACATTAGACATTCAGTAGCTCATAGTTAGATGTATGGGTTACATAAGAATATGTGGTTAAACTTTGTTATTCACAAGCTATATTCATACAAGATATTCTACAGCCCTTTCACCAAAGGTGATTACTGTTATATAAGAAGTTTACACAAATTATTGTTGTGCAGTGCTAATAAGAAGTAGGGATATTACATGTTGTTTAATTTAATTTAACAATCATGTAAACGCACCAAATCTAATTGGTTACACAATTATTCAGTGGTCCCCAGGGGTGAAGTTGGCATCCAGTGCACTCCCAGCCCCACTCCTGGGGAGCCCTCTGCCACCCCACACTGCTGCCTCTGTTTCAGAGACAGCAGCATGAGATGGCAGCAGCCCCAGTTCGCAAGAGGCCCGAGCTCCCCGCAGACAGGGGCTGCTCTGGAATCCTACCTGCCTCAACCCCCGTGCTGCTGCCTCTATCAACTCTGTTGGGATTTAAACTTCTAGAAATATTTGTAGTGTTTTCAAATACTGTATTTATGACCCCTCAAATCCCTAGAAGAGCTGAGATGCTTACTTTGATCCTTCCTGCTTCTCTGAAAGCCAAGCTGAGAATCCTTGTTCAGCCCCATGCCCCAAAGTTTGGTAATGTCAGTGGTTTTTGACGATATTAGTGTGAAGCCATAGCCACAGGCCGCAGAGGATATCTAAGAAAAGCAAAACATTGAGTGATCAATCCTTTTTGGAAAACTGAAGCTTATTTGATTTTATTAATTTACCAATGAAATCCCTGCTGGAACCCTCTAAGTACTATCAGCATGTAAATAAGAGATTATTAGAGACTACAATGAACCATAATTATGGTGACACAAACTCTCCATAGGTACACTGACCCAGCTATGCTACCCAGCAGCAACAGAATCCAAGTAAAGCTGTTAAATTAATCCCCAAAAGCTTCATACCATCAGTCTTATTCATTGAGATACACCCATTGATTTTAGCATTTAAAGGAAGTTTTTAAAGTCACATTCTAAAGAATGTTATTCTGCATTTTTCAACATAACATTTAAAATCTCATACCTAGTTATTGTGTTCATTCAAGTGGCTGACTGTCCTGCTACACTGAGCTAACATTTCCCAGTTTTTTTACCTTAGAGGTGAAGCATCTCAATAAAACACACAAAAAAATCCTCATCACCAGAGGAAAATGTTGTAAATACTTCTTAAAATAAAGCCCTCTGGAAAAAAAAAAAATCAGAGCTGGGCCTAAACAAAATGATTACATCAAAGCTTTGGGAAAATTCTGGTGCTAATTTTGCACCTTTAACCAAAACATTTGTGATTATGGAGAAAAGCCAGGATCTGAACATTGGATCCATCTCCACCCCAAAGCAGCATCCTTCCAATAGAACTTAATGGGTCTCCCAGCGCTTTTCACTCACCTTCTCAACAGTGTCCAGACGGTAGGGTGTGGGCTGTATCCGCCGTCTCTTTTTCCAGCCTGCATCGGGCTTAACAAAGCTGGGGATCCCCAGGGCCCCCGCATGACAGAATCCCCAGACAAACACCCGCTCCTTCCGCTTCGCCCGCTTCCCCACATACTGAAACACCGGGGCAGAGTCCTCAGCTTCTCTCAATTCCCGGCTGCTCCTGGTCCCGGCTACCTTGGCAAAGGCTCTGGCGAGGCCCTGCAGTGGCAGCTCCCGTGGGGGCCCCAACAGCCCCCTCTGGGGCAGCAACTCCTGCAGGGCTACCAGGGCTCCCCCAAGCCTCCCCTGGGGGCCCAGAACATGCAGCCCCCTTTGACCCACCAGGGCCCCCCCAGACCTCCTCTGGGGGCCCAGAACATGCAGCCCCCTCTGACCCACCAGGGCCCCCCCAGACCTCCCCTGGGGGCCCAGCACATGCAGCCCCCCCTGACCCACCAGGGCCCCCCCAGACCTCCTCTGGGGGCCCGGCACATGCAGCCCCCTCTGACCCACCAGGGCCCCAGACCTCCCCTGGGGGCCCGGCACATGCAGCCCCCCCTGACCCACCAGGGCCCCCCCCGGCCCCGCCCCCGGGAAGCCCCCGCCTTCGCAAGTCCCGCTGGGGCGCCAGGGGCCTCCGCCAGGCCCGGCTCCCAGCGCGGAGCAGCAGAGCCGGTGCCATGGTGCCAGCGGAGCCCGGCCCGCTCCCCGCTACGCCGGCAGCACCCCGAGCGCGGGAGCCGCCATCTTGGCGACCCTTAACCTCCTCCCCGGGAAACCAGCGGCAGGTCACGTGGGCAAAGACGTGCGGCGGCCATGACAGTAGAGGCACGCTCGGCGGCCCGGCCGAGAGGCGCCACATCTCGCGCGATCTGCGATTTAAAGGGGCAATGCCCAAAGTGGGGAGGACCTGCAGAGGAGCCAGAAAAGCCTCCCCCAGGGCCCGCCTGGGCCATCCCACCCCATCCCTGGCTCCTGGCTGGGATGGTGCGGGCCCCGCTGCACCAGCCCCCTCTCCTAGGGGAGCCTGGCACGGTGACATGGCCTCAGCTGGCAGGGCGCCTGCCATGGCGGGAGACAGGACGCTGGACCAGCTGCCCCAAGGGCCCACCTGCCCAGCCCCCGCCCTAGGGCTGCCAGGTGTCCGGTTCTCTGCCGGACAGTCCGGTATTTGCGCCCTCTGTCCGGTAGAAAAAATCAGAAAATACCGGACACGTGCAATGTGCAATGTCCCGTATTTCCTAGATTTCCGGCTGGGCGCCGGACGGAAGCCTGGCGGGGCCGGGGGAGCGACTGGGAAGCGGGGCGCGATCGGCGCTGGGAGCCCTGTGGTCGCGTGCAAAAGCCGGGCAGTGGCCGGGACTCCCAGCCACTCCCCGCCCAGGCTTCTGCACATAACCAGAGGCTCCCAGTGCCAATCGCAGCCCCGCCTCCCAGCTGGGAGCCTCTGGTTGCCTGCAGAAGCTGGGTGGGGGGAGCGGCTTCCAGCCATTCCCCCCCCGCTCCTGCCCGGCTTCTACCAGCAACTAGAGGGAGTGCCTGCCAGGGGCGCAGCCTGTTGGACTCCGGCTGCGGCCAGTGGCTGCACCACCCCCCCGCCAGCTCTGCTTCCCGCCCCCCTTCCTCCAGCCCACCCTCCTCCTGTCCAGCCCCTGACCCCTGCCAGCCCCACCTCCCGGCCCCCTTCCTCCCAGCCAGCCCCGCGCCCCCGCCCGCCCGCCTCCTCCCTGCCAGCTCCGTCCCCTCCTCCCCCCCGCCCACGATCAAGTGTGTCCGGTATTTTGGGGAGGGGTCTACCTAGTAACCCTACGCCCCACATCCCAACTTCTCCCCTCTCCAGCCTACGGCTCTTTGCTTAATTGCCACATACAGTGGCTGTGGCATAACTGCATCCGTGGCTGCCCTGCTCCCCAGACACTCCCTCGCCCCCGCACTTTCCCCTTGTCCTGTTCGGTCCCATCTCTCTTTGCCCTGGCGTGTGATGCCAGGGCAGCTCAGAAGAAGATTCGGAAGACGAAAAACCACTGAATACAGACTGAAAATACAGGTTCCGAACAAGTTCCAAACGAGAGAATTTTCTGGATCGTGGGAGGTCAATATTGTCTAGCAGCAGTACCTACACTTCCACTGCTTACTGTGCCGTTAGAAGACATTTAGGGGTAAATTAGAGGTAAATAACAGCACAGAACACTGAGAGCTAGGACTGGTGTAAACAAACTTTATGGAACCACGGGAAACTTGGCCACATCCCTGAAAAGCGGACATCTGGCTAACTAAAATCATTTCGGACGACGGATGTTTCTGAAGGAGAGAGTTCTGGATTAGAGAGGTTCAACCTGTACTTGGAAAGTTCCTATTGACTTGCTGTCAGCCACACATAACCTGCGGAGAAAAGGATCTACATACTTACACTGTAAGCTCAGCTGGGCAGGCACTGTCTTTTTGTTATACGCATAAACAAAATCTATCACATTAACTTCCCCAGCCCCTACTGTAAGTGCTAGAATGTAGTTTTGCCAACTCGCACCAATTTGTCATAAGTCTCAGTATTTGGTGTTTTTCTCAAATCTCCTTGAATCATATGATTGAATGAGAATCTCAGCTTCCATTTAAAAAGGCCGAGTAAGTTTTTAGGCTTCATGGCTGCATAGAAAAGCTGGAAAAATCAAGGCCTCAAAAGTAGAAGGCAAACTAAAAAAAATCTCAACTTTGTTTCATTAAAATCTCATGATTTTAAAGCAATCTGGTACTTTACAGGGGATTCACTCGCTGTTTTTAAACATTTGATACAAATAATAAATAATCTCTACACCTTTCTGGTCTCCCACTAGAAGGCAGACGTGAGCCAAGTTTTATGAGACGACAGCAGCCATTGGACACTTACCAAAAATTATCAGTTACACTGGCAACCATAGATTGCTACCCTAGATTGCCAGAGTGAATTTCCTCTTTGACATTAACATCTTTTGCAAGAAGCCCTTGATAAACATACTGTGCAATAGTCACTACGTGCTGGGAACTGTTTGTCAGGATTTCTTCAGCAGCTTTCTTCAGCAGCTCTTGCAATAGGCAACACATCTTTTGTTGAGGATGTAGTACCTCTTGGCGGAAAGGAGACAGACTGCAATTCAGTAGCTCATTTCTCTGACTTGTTTATAATCCTTCATTTAGCCAACATGAAAGTATTACCCACATACAGTAACTTTTCAAACCACAGACATATTTAGCTAGTAAAACACTGTACAGAATAAAAAGTGATGTATGTATTAACATTACATGTGAGTCTCCTACAACAAGAATCACCCAAAATAGCTATATTACAAAGCAAGCTAATCAGTGCACCTTGATGATATGGTTTGCAAAGTATAAATGGCAGGAAAAGAGTCCATTAAGAATCTTTCTTACAGCTCGAGGCAATGGAATGCTGAGCGCCTTCCTCTACCATGAAACAAGTCAATGGTAGAGGAGTTCACTCAACATCTCACATGATCAATGCCTTGATCAATCGTATTATGTGTAGCGATTCATGGTAAACTTTAAAAAAAAAAGTGATCATTTACTGAGATTATCTTGCCAAATTCTGTCCTCAAGTTTAGAACAATTCAGATTTATTGAGAGATGGACGGTGGGCACCCCAATTCAAGGTATCTCTGAGAAACTCCATGAGGGCAGCTGCACTTTTAGATGTGCCAGAATTCACCAGGACTGTCCAGTCTGGCTATAGAGTCCTAGCAGAGCATAAGCATCAGCTTTTTTTTTTTTTCTTCCAGTGGCATCATTTGATCTTGCTCTTTGTGCTCTCTGTACACCGATTCATGATCAGGTCCTTACTGGGTCGCGGTGGAATGGCAGGCTGGGCCTTGGATTTGGTTTCTTCCATTTCATTTTTCTCTCCTACAAATGAGAAGACATAAAAATATGGGAAAGTTCCATGTCCCTGGCACAGTTAGAGGAGGCCAAGGGATTTAGGTATCCTATTTTCACTGAATTTTGATCCTAGAATAAGTGCTCTATTCTTATGCCATTGATGTTGGATCAAGTACTAAATTGGCTTCTTCTAAAGAGAAGATGGGAGCTGAAGAAATAGGTTGAGAATCTGGGAGGGATTCGTTACTACCAACCTTCTTAAAGACATTTGCTCTCTCATTCTAAACATTCAAAACATTCCCATTGAGAGGGTATTTTTCCCTTTCTTCTCTCTACATTTCTCTGTGGTTTGCTTTATTCTTGGATTTTCCAGGCCAGAAGGGACCTTTAGACCATCTAGTCTTACCTCCTGTATGACTCAGGCCAGAAAATTTCACCCACTTATATGATAGTCTGTTAAATAACATGGACCCAATCCCAAGTGCAACTTGGGAGGTGCTGAGCACCCTCAATTAGTCCCCGAGTCAAAGCACTAAGCAAGTACTTAAGTTTAAGCCACTGCTATCAAGTTCTGTGGGAATGAAGCAAATGTTTGGAGTCAGACTCATGCTTATGCATTTTGCTGAACATGGATGCTCTTTGCTAAGACATAGTTCTCACGAGGATCAGGCCCTAGACTAATCAAGGGGTTGATGTTACAACTTTAGACTCCAGTCCCACTCTCTCATTTGCAGAATTGCAGGCAAAGAAGCCAGTGGCAGAGTTTGGCTCAAATTGTGTCTCAGGCACTTAGCTGGAGGCTTCTTGCTCCAGAGTCTAGCTGATCGCTGGATGTGGGTTCGGGAAGGAATTTCCCCCCAGGTCAAATTGGCAATGACCTTGTGGGGATTCCCCTTCCTCCGCAGCATGGGGGTATGGGGTGCTTGCTGGGCTTATCAGTCAGTTCCCTGCCATCATAGGGGGCTCAGGCACAGGTACACCTGGGTCACTCCTGTTCTTTCTCTGTGGCACATCGATAAGCTAGTCTCTTGAAGGCTGTCACACTTTGGTTTAATTTTGGTTGTTGTGTATTGTATGCAGGTGGCCTGTGGAAGAGAGGTCAGATTAGATAACCTGGTGACCCTTTCTAGGCTAGGCCTGTGAAGTCTGGATCCAGAGTGGGTGTGGGTCGCTCTCTGGCTAACTCAATGTGCTATGTAGTTGGCTGTGTAGTTTTCCATTCACTAGGAATGTCACAAATGTATCAGCTGGTTTTCAATACATTACCCCCCATTATCTGCAGGCATTTCAGATATTTTAGAAATCAGAAACCACCAATTTCAGCCTTTAGGTGGTTAGTCCCTGCCCTTCTAGGACCTGCCTTAATTCCACCTCCATGATTTCTCATACCTTCCATGCCCTGCTATTCCAGAAATGAACCTACACATCTCTCAAACTCATTCTGTCTTCTTTGCTTCACCGGCCTCTCCCTTTTACTGTTGTAATGCTTCGTATGAAACCCACTTCCCCATTTACGGCTCGTAGAAGACCGCTATGTCAGGATTACGAGTGACTGTAACCACCATCAGCTTTATCAGGCCATTTCACAACAAAGACAATTTCTCTAGGCCCCTCGGCTTGCGCTGTTGTAAATAGAATCAACCCAACACCTGCGTAGCCTGATTCGTGTCAGTGCTGAGTACCCATGACCATCAGTGAAGGCCATAGGAGGTGCCCGTCCTCAGTTCCTTGAAAATCTTATTCTTGGCCATTCCTTACCGTCTGGATTGACCTGGCTGCCTGACACAGCTGTAGAAGTGCTGTCGGTAGCTCAGAATTGGACCGAGTGGCCTTCATTAGCTTTGGTGTATGAATTCTCCCCCTGCCACAAATGCCACTAAGCAACCTCAGAAAGGCAAGAAGACTTGCCTTGCGGAGGGTAGACTAGGACGCAGAGTGATGTCCACCAGCCCTGAGGGTCTCCTTGAGTACAACCGTCCTCCCCCACTGCTGTACATGACACAGGCGTTCTATCTAGCGGGCACGTCAGGCTGGAACTTACTGATCACGTTGGACTTGTTCTGGAGATTGCCCTTAGTTTTCCTCCTCATATACTTCACGCTGTTCCGTCTATACGTCTCCTGGCTGATCTGCTTCCGGCTTTGGTTGTGGATGCTCTTGGCATTTCGGATGGTCGACCTGCATAGAGAAAGAGAAAAATCTTCCAGCTTTTGCCATTTTAACTCTCTATGCTTTCATACCATATGGTCCCCACGGCTGGAACTCTCCCCTTTTGTAGATCTGGCACAGCCTCATCCTAGGGAGGGCAGTGGATTTAGCCTATGATTTAGCCTATCCCAAGCAGTGGATTTAGCCTATGATTGCTTTGGGTTATACCGGGCAAAATGACTGTGAGTTAACGTTAGTAGCTGTGAGCAGCCTTCTGTGATTTGTTGCATAAAACATTAGTCAGGCAGCATCTAACTGTTATCCATGAATGTTTTTTAAAAGCGCAAAGCGAGACTATAATTACAGTAAAGAGCAATGCTTAATTAGTTCTTCCAATCGACCTCAAAGTACCTTGCAGAGGAAGGTGAGCATCAGTTACATCCCTAAGTCACATAGCAGGTGAGTGGTAGCGCCCATCCATCCAAGCTCCACCCATTAGGCCACACTGCTTACATATGCCTATTTAGATCCTTTGTTTCTGGTATATTGCCACTAATTCCGAGGTAGGACATTCACCGGCTCCTGTAACATGTCACTCTGTGTGCGTGCGTGTGTGTGTTCGTGTGTGTGTGTGTGTGTGTGTGTTCGCACATCTACACGTGTGTGCAAACTCCCATAGATTTCAGCAGGATAGGAACCTGGCCCGCACGCAGATCAGATCACGTGACTAATCTGTGTGCACAGATTCAACACGTTGTTTCCCGAGCTACACCTGTCACACACAAGTACTAGGCAAAGTGAAAATTAACACAAAGCCCTGTGGGAAGGAGGGAGGCAGGGGGTTAGGGTCTCAGTGGGAATAAGACAGCATGCTGCCCTGGAGAGTTCTGAGCAGGAGAGACCAAGCCGCTCTTCTAGGATCTGAACTAAGACCAACTCATTTTCAGGACTGGTGCCTGAAACAGCTACAAGCAGATGGTACCTATTCCCTACCACGGCTATTGTTTCACATGGGGTTCACACCATTTACCTACAAATCAGAGGCATCGCGCTCCATTACGCTGCCTCCCGTTCACGCCTACCATTTCAACACATTTCATATCTGTGAAATTACAGGCGCCTGTTTCATAGCTGCCCTAAGTGGAAGCAATTTTCTTCACAATGGGATGTATAAGGACCTTACACAGACTACTTTGCTCGGCTAATGCAAAAGAACAGCAGAGCTTTTGGGTGCTTACCCTGACTCAACCCACACACATTGCTTTTTATGGTTCATCTCTCTCTCTCTCTCTCTCTGTAGTGACAAATGCATGGTCCCATGACCGGTGCCCTATACCTATCAGCTTGATTAGATATTTACTGCAGTGTTCACAGCAGTGGAAGAGTGAGAGTCCAGCTTCTCGGATGGTGTAAATGAACACATCTGCATGGAAATCAATGGAGGTAGGCCAATCTGCACCAGCTCCGGGTCAGACCACAAGCTGGACTGGGGAGATGATGTAGGAAACCTGGTTTGGGATGATGCAGACAGTTCAGCTCAGCACTTGCCGTGCTTGTAATCACCACTGGGCAAATTTGAACCTGGGACCTCTGGAGCTTAGTATAAGGAGCCTCTGTAGCTTGAGCTTGAGCATTAAAGCCAGCTGACTCTCAGTTCAGGCTATACAGCTCCCTTGTTCTTAGCTCTCTCTGTAAGTGGTGTAAGTGCCACTACATGGGACAGTGAAAAACACCCACTAGGTGTGTGGGTTACACAGGTACATTGCAAGTTCAGTTCCAAATGGTGTGAAATTAATGGGCAGCAGGTTTAAAACAAATAAAAGGAAGTTCTTCTTCACACAGCGCACAGTCAACCTGTGGAACTCCTTGCCTGAGGAGGTTGTGAAGGCTACGACTATAATAGGGTTTAAAAGAGAACTAGATAAATTAATGGAGGTTAAGTCCATTAATGGCTATTAGCCAGGATGGGTAAGGAATGGTGTCCCTAGCCTCTGTTTGTCAAAGGGTAGAAATGGATGGCAGGAGAGAGATCACTTGATCATTACCTATTCAGTTCACTCCCTCTGGGACACCTGGCATTGGCCACTGTTGGCAGACAAGATACTGGGCTGGATGGACCTTTGGCCTGACCCAGTCTGGCCGTTCTTATGTTCTTGTTATGTTCTTAGGCCAAAGTCTTTCTTTTCAGAAGGAAGCCCTCTAGCAACTCTCTTCCCCCACCCTACTCACTTAGCACTTAGGTTCCTCGTCTCTAGGACAAGCGATAGGTATCCCCAACCACAGTCTGGTTCGCTTCATCACACTGTCCCAAAACATGGGGCAACCAGACCCAATTTGCCTTCCCTACCTTCGAGGAGGAGCGCCTCTGTTTCTCAGATCATTCTTCACAGGGTTATTCTCTTCCCCAGATTTCTGCAGATACATGGAGGGGTAGTACCCGGTGATTTCTTCCTTCCTGGGGTGCAAAACAACACCACTTACACATACAGCAGCTTTGTCAAAACGACAGCATGTCTGTCCAAATCCGAGGACCATTTTACCAGGCATCATGGCGGATTCACCCTCAGAGATGATGTTTTCAACTGAGATTGGATGTTTTTCTAACAGATCTGCTCAAGGAATGATTTGGGGGAAGTTCCTGGTCAGAGTGGTCCTTTTGGGCCTCGGCATCTATGACTCTAACCTCCTCGCAGTTTAGCAGTTCAGGGGTGGGAGCGTTCTAGTGGTGGCGACAGCTGACAGGATCCGGGCTCTGGACTGTACTTTGCCAGCGCCGGAGCGCGATCGCCATGCTCTTTCAACCCCACTCCACACGCTCTTTTCCCCTCTGCCGTCAAGTCAGGCAACTTCCTCTTCCATGCTATGTGGCACCAGCCGTAGGGTTACTGAGTGTAGCTGAGAGACAGCCTCCCTGCTTCTCATTCCTGGGTCTGGCCCCTGCACAACCCAGAGCAGAGCTGCAGTTTCAGGGGATGGAGGCTGGAACAGGCTCCATGTGAACAGAATCTTCAGGGGTTTTCGCCAGGCTAGAGCAAGTCTCCACTGAGCAAGTGCCAACTGCTGGCCCAGGGGGTCACTGGGATGGCAAAAGGCACATCCCCTGACACAAAGGTGACACACGTCTCAAGGTCCAAAGCAGGGGCACTAAAGCTTCTTTCTAGCTGCTGGCTGCACGGCCACCTCCGGCTCCTCCAGAGTCCTCCGGCCTGCTCTCGTGCCACTCGCCACCTTCTGGTGAGTGGGGGCTGGGTGCATGCCAGGGGGTGGGGAGGCGGGGGTGAGGCTGGCCACAGGAGCCGGCACAGAGCCCGCGGGGGAGGGGGGGAGATGGCGACCAGGGGATGCCCAAAAGTCCCTTCAGAATCTCCACCTACCCCCTCATCTTCTTCTAATTAAACCTCAAGCCCCAGCATTCAAGGTTAAATAAAAAAACAATTTCCATTATTTTTCATAGCACATATGCAGTGTTTTACTCACATTGTGGGTTAAACAGGCTTTTGTGGGCTAGTCTGCGAACCTAAGTACCATTGAGAACATTGTTTCTATGGGGAAATGTGTTCCAAGTTCCAAGCAACCAAATTACAAACGAACTTTTGGAAAACAACCCGTTCTTGAGGTGGGGACTTCCTGTATTATCTCCCCCCAGCTTTGTTCTTGGGAACAACTGAACGTTTGGCG
The DNA here is from genome assembly GCA_019425775.1 of Rafetus swinhoei. Classification (NCBI taxonomy): domain Eukaryota; kingdom Metazoa; phylum Chordata; order Testudines; family Trionychidae; genus Rafetus; species Rafetus swinhoei. The sequence continues at coordinate 19,438,765 of CM033445.1, read as the reverse complement.
TGAAATTCTCCTTCCCGGTCTCCTCCCAAAAAAATCAATCTGCAGCAGACACCCGGCAAATTTCAGCCCAAATGTTTAAAGACTGCCAAAGTTATAAACAACTGAGAACAGAGGTAGAGGAAGCATTCATCAGCCTTAACAAGTGATGCTACTGGCCTTATCTGTAAGAACCACCCATTATAATTATAATTCATCTCAGGTTCTCTCTCTGTCCCTTCCCCTGAGTGGCCCAAAGAGCCAAATCCAATTTATCCTCGCATGCTCTTACCTGACAACCCACCAGCCATCAAGGAGCTTATGGATAACTTCTATGGTGTCGCCTTCTTTCAGTGTCAGCTCATCATCTTCAACACCAGAGTAGCCTTTTCTGACAACATAGAGCTCCCCTGAGCACAATAGAAACAAAGAAGGTTTCAAGGGTCTATTGGATGTTAACACCCAAGGAAGAACATCTCAGTGATCCAGACCAGCGCTCCAAAATGACACAGACAACACCCCAACAATGGATCCCCATTTTAAACAAGAGCCGACTCCATAGTTTGGATTCGGAGAAGGACTTTCCCAAAGTCGGGGGGTGGGGTTCAAGCATTGGGGTTGGAGTTGAGCCCCTTTCTAGTTTTTGGCTAATATGACAAAACTTCCAGCCTAGTTAGATGGAGTCAGCAGACCCACCGAGAGGCAGTTAGCAATGCTAAAGAGTAGCCTAGTAACTCCAGTTTCCAAGGACACAGTGAGGAACAAGGAAATGCTATGTTGGTTCAAGCCATTACAAGCTTTCCAAATCCAGTGCAAAGAAGCATGAGCGTAGTAGGGTAACTTGCCTCCTGTGGAGCAAGCTATGCCTTTAGGGTGTGAATGCTGGGGGTTAATTCCAAAATAATGTTACAACTTCCAATAGAAAATAAACCCTTCCATAGGGTCCTGATTCCAGGCCAGGACTTGAAGAGATCCTGCCTGTATTAGTCAGTCAGTCTGGGAATCAGAGAGCATCAAATTCCAAGAATAGAATAATAGAACACTAGAACAGGAAGGGACCTTGAGATGTCATCAAGGCCAGCCCCCTGCACTCCCAGAAGGACCAAGCACCATCTACATCATCCCTTACAGCTGGTTAGCTAACCTGCTCTTAAATATCCCCAGCGATGGAGATTCTACCACCTCCCTAGGCAATTTATTCCAGTGCTTATCTGACTCTCTCTGGCCTGCCTCTCTGCACACCACATCTATGTGCTAACTCGTTAATGAAATGTATGTGCAATCATCTCATACGAAAATACTGGGGCAATCGTTCCTGGAAGATGAGCCATCATCTGTGTGGAGTTCCAGGTCACTGGGAGCTCCTAAGATTAGTTGTGAGGTACTTAACCAATGAGTATCATTGATCATGGTGCCACAGCATGGGAATTTATGCAGAACCGCTGGACTCCAGCCCTAGCACATATGGGATCATTGTGAAATCAGAGATGGATCATCTTAGTGCATTTCCTTCTGCAGTTACTCCAAAACCCTGCTCAGGACCCTGGAGGAGACATCTCATGTGGCTATATTGCTGGGGGTTTGGGGTTTTACCTGCATAGTTAGGATCCTGGTCTTCAGATTCATCAGGACCATCCATAGGCTCCAGATAAGCAGCTGGGACCCAGCCACGTTTATTCTTTAACTGACAGAACCACCAGCCTGTAACAAAACCAGCAGCAAACACCACAAGGGTCAGCCCCATTCATTGCAGTGCCTTGTACGCTGTAAGGTGCACCTCAAAATACTGTAGAAATAAACTCTCCCCCCAGGTCTGGGAGTGAAGGGAGCGGTCATTAACTCCATGGGAAGACAGACACTAAGGGACTTCTCTGATGTCACACAGTCACCAGCAGGGTGGAGACTAGAACTCAGGTCTCTTGGCCCTGTTCTTTAACTGTGGGACCACTAAGTCACAGAACTATAAGACAACCTATCTTGATATTTGTCTTCAGGGGTTACGGTTATGCCTCTCCTACCAATGAAGCAACAGCAGCATAGCTGGAACTGTCTATGGCTTCCAAGCCTAGCAGATTTGATAAGATTCCCTATGGCCTTGTCTACACTTGAAGGCAACTAACAAAACCCAAACTCTGTATCCTTTAATTGGCTGGGGGACTGGTAATTAAGGAGCCTCTATGCGAAAGCAATGGGATGAAAAGGAGTGGAAGGCAGACTGGAAATGGCTGTGGGAAGGCCCATTGGGGTAAAGAGGTGACTACGTATGAACAACTCAGTCATATATGTGCCTGTGAATCATTCACAGTAACCTGACAGGTGTAGGACAGGAAGCGATCAGTGTTTCCCTCATAGATCCTGTATGTCACGGTGTAGAAGTGGTTCTCTGTGTCAATCACCATGAGAACAGGAGAGGGGAAGTCAACTTTTGTTTTGTTACCATGCGGATCCTAAAGTTAGAATGTTATTTCCTGGTTGAGTGCCAATCCCACCCAACCAGTCATGGGAGAAACTCAAGGGCTTTCTAGGATTGCATCACAGCCTCACCAAGAGAAGTCCCCCATCATGTGACTGCACATGGTGTTTTTCTCCGTGTTTCCCTCACTAGAGGCATGGCTGTGATCCCAGAGTGCTTGCTGTCTGTACATATAAATGCTCTCAGCTCCCACACTGAGGGCACGGAATTAAAACATTTCAAGATACAGATGCTCACAGAGAGATAATCATCAGCATGAAGTGCTGCAGTAGCAGCCAGGAACCCCAGCCCTGGGCCGCCAGCTCCCCGCCCCCAAGTTCCGTGTTGTACAAACACAGAGCAGAGAGCAGTCCCTTCCTTAGACAGCTTCCCGTCCACACATGTAGTACGTTGTGGGTCTAAAGCACGACACATGCATTTACTAGCTCAGCCACACCTCTGGTGGGAGGCAGGCAGTGTTCCCTCTAATTCTTCCTACCCCCTGAGTGGAATGAATTTTGTTAGACGCACCAATCTGGCAGTAATGCACGACACATCACCCTCATATTTGTGCACATGACGAAACTGATGTGGCAGGGGTAGGCTAAGGGGTTCTGAGTGGGGGGAGGAGCTCGGGCTGAGGCAGAGGGTCGGGGTGCAGGAGTGTGAGGGTTCCAGCAGACTCTGGGAAGAGAGGGCCCCTCGGGATCGCCCCATCCCAGCTGCCCTAAGCAACTGGACAGGCACGTTGCCTCCCCACTTGGTGGGTCTCTGCTGGAAGCATCCAGGCACTGTCCCAGGTCACAGGCTGAGTCAGTGGCAGAGACAAGAATGGACCATCTGGGCTCTGTGCGTTCAGGCCTTTCCCCAACCCACTGGGCCAAGCTCCGTCTGCGAAAGGGGCTCTAAAGAGCTAGAGCTGGGCCCTGTCTCTGCTCCGGGCCACAAGACGGCAGCTCTGCTCAGCCCTGAACTTTGCAGCCCCGTCCCAGAGGAACGGCCTTTACCGCTTTCGCTCTTCTCCACCACGTCCACCAGGTCCCCGGTTTTCAGAGCCATCTCGGAGCCGGAGTTCTTCTCATAGTCAGCAATGGCTCGGTAAGTCTGCAGGATGATGGGGCCAGTAATGTCTGCAAGAGAGAAGCGGGGACAGGATTTCATGAGCTCCTTCCATGGCTTTCCATCAGCGTGGCTCTACTGATCGCCCCAGGAGAAGCTGGAGAAAACTCCACAGAAGGTCAGAGGAAAGTCCAAAACACTCCCTGAGGGATAGCAGTTCCGGTGTTCTCACCACTCTAGGCAGCTACGCTCTGAGGAGTTCCTTTAAAAAGGATCAAGAAAACCAGCAGGGAGAATGGTAAGTGCTCTAGCAAGGCAGCTACGGCTCCTTTAGGACCCCTTTAGGCTGTTCTCAGTAGTGACAGATGGCAGAACAAGGAGCAATGGTCTCAAGTTGTGGTGGGAGAGGTCCAGGTTGGATATTAGGAAAAACTATTTCACTAGGAGGGTAGTGAAGCACTGGAATGGGTTACCTAGGGAAGTAGTGGAATCTCCATCCCTGGAGGTGTTTAAGTCTCGGCTTGACCAAGCCCTGGCTGGGTTGATTTAGTTGGGATTGGTCCTGCCTAGAGCAGGGGGTTGGACTTGATGACCTTCTCAGGTCTCTTCCAGCTCTATGGTTCTATGATTCTATGATATTCCTAGCAAAGCGTTCATCAGTGAACATTCGTGTTTAGCATGCTCCATCGGTGTCCCAGAAAAGGTCTGCCCATCTCAGGCTGCCGGCACTTGTACATAAACTGTTGCTACACATTTGCTGCTGCTGACAGGGTTGACAGGTGTCTGGTATTGAACCAGACAGTCCGGTATTTTCGCCTCCTCTCCAGTAAAAAAATTCAGAAAATACCGGACACCTAAAATGTCCGGTATTTTCTGATTTTTTCCCTGCCAGGAGGTGAAAATCCCAGGTGCTCACCTGGTTCTGCAGGGGAGCTGTCTGGCATGGAGCAGGACGATAAGATGGCGGACGGCCGCTAGCAGCCTGTTAGGGCCAAAAAGCCTCAAAGGCATTTCTTAAAGGGGCCATGTTGGGTGGTTTTTTTTTTTTTGTTCAACAAGTTTGGTCTCCCCCTTTTTTTTCCTCAACAGAATTTTTTCCCCGGTGTTTTTTTTTTCGGGGGAGGAGGTCAGTATTTTTGGTTAAACCATCTGGCAACCCTACCGGCAGTGTGGCTCTGCTTTGTGGGGGTCTACCAACACTTCAGCTCTCCCGCTGACAGTACATTCTCTGTAGGCAGCAGTAGCTATGGGATAGCAGGGGAGGTGACCCTGTAAAACACCCACTGGCCTACAGATCTACAGGGTGCTGAGTGGAAGATCATGTTTGCAGAAAAGAGGGGCGGGCCCACAAGCCAAGCAGGATTGAAGTTTGCAACCTTACAAGGGAAGAAGGATGGGTTTGATGTCAAGGCGACCCAGCCCACCCGCTCCAGTCACGCATGGGAAGCATCTGGACTGACAATGTCGGATGTACAAGGAGAGAGGGCAGCACTTCCGTGTTCTAAAGGGTGCCCCAAGCACAGCGAGAGGAACGTGGCTGCTGTCCAGTCCGACAAAGAGACAGACCACGATGGCTGCATAAGGCCCCGGTTTTGCAAACACACAATTTAAGCACCTGGTTCCATCTTCCTTCAGCTTACAGGGCGCACGTGCTTTGAGGCACCAGGGCCGAGTGGGCTGTTGGAATTCAGGCTCTGGTACAATGTGGTAGCCAGAGCTCTTCGGGAAGAGCATGGCTGGGAGGCCTCGTTGACACCAAACCTGGTCCTTCAGGTTGACCCGGGGCCTTCCATATACCATGCCAGGAGCAGTTTCTCAATTCACTGCGTCCACCCTACAGGCCACTCCCTCTGAGATGGGCCCTGGTGCCCTGCTACCCATAGCTCAGGAGATGTGCCTTGCAGTGGGGCCAGCCCTACTGTCCCAGGGGTCAGGACTCTCCTGCAAGCCGGTGCATTGTGCTGAACACTCTCCCACCCTACAGATTATTCCCACTTGGTCAATAGTTTCCCACAAGGCTGGTGGAACCAGGTGTTCCCAGTGGCTAGGTCTCTTGCTTATCAATGTCTGAATAACCAGAGCTTCTTCTTACCTGCAGCATTTTTCTTGGAGTCCTTTGGCACCAAAAATGTCTCTGGCTTCTTGATGCTAGAAAAAAAAGAGTGAACTCAGTTGAATGCCAGGGAATGCTGCTCTTTGTTTGGAATGGGTCCCTTATGAAGAGAGATTAAAGAGATGGACTTTTCATCTTAGAAAAGAGGAGACTAAGGGGGGATATGATAGAGGTCTATAAAATCATGACTGGTGTGGAAAAAGTGAATAAGGAAAAGTTATTTACTTCTTCCCACAATATAAGAACTAGGGGTCATCGAGTGAAATTAATAGGCAGCAGGTTTAAAACAAACAAAAGGAAGTTTTTCTTCACTCAGCACATAGTCAACCTGTGGAACTCCTTGCCAGAGGATGTGATGAAGGCTAGAACTTTAACAGGGTTCAAGAAAGAGCTAGATAGATTCATGGAGGTTAGGTCCATCAATGGCTATTAGCCAGGCTGGGTAGGAATGGTGTCCCTAGCCTCTGTTTCTCTGGAGGTGGGTGACAGGGGAGGGATCACGTGAGGATTACCTGTTGTGATCCCTCCTCTGGGGCATCTGGTATTGGCCACTGTCAGCAGACAGGATACTGGGCTAGATGGACCTTTGGTCTGATCCAGTAGGGCTGTTCTTATGTTCTCTCTCTTCCCAGGAACAGGGTTCCCTTCCCTCCATACAAAAAACATACTGGCTCAGACCAATGGGCCATCGAGCCCAGCACCCGGTCTCGGACAGTGGCCAGTACCAGAGCCATCAGAACAGGGCCATTTGGAAAGATCCATCTGGTTTCCCCTCCTGGCTTCTGACAGGGCATTAGGGCTGCCCTAACCATGATGTTACATCCTGACTGTCTTGAGCATTATCTCTGCAGTAGAGACATACCCTTAAAAGGTGGCACAGACCATTCCAGGGTTCATTCAACTATTTAAAGAAACTGCACCCAAATTCTATGCAGTACGACAATGAAAATAATCTCAGGCAGAGGTCCAGCCTGAAATACTTCAGCCTGATGGGTCGAATTTTCAGAAAGATCGAGTGACTAAGAACAGAGGCTCAGAATGGAAACGATAGCTGGTATTAGTGCTTGGGTTAATATATCATATTATTTATACCCTCTAGCACATGGGTTCCCACACTGGGGGGCGTGCCCCACAGGGGGGGCATGAAGAAATTCCAGGAGAGGCATGAGGTGACCCAGCCCCCCCATCAAATTTTGCTGCTCTGGTCAGTTCCTTTTTTTTTTTTTTCCCCCAACAAGCTTTGCTGCTATTTTTAAGGGGAGGGGGCCTGAGGGTTTCTCAAAAATCAAAAAGGGGGCGTGATGCCGAAAAGTTTGGGAACCACTGCTCTAGCATGTTAGTCTTGTGTTATATCAATGGAAGAAATCTGATCATGTTACTAAGCACAGCTATACGGAACTGAGTGGACAAGCTTTCTCCTTCTCACCTGGGTAGAGACAAACACAAGAACGTCACGTAGAAGTGTGTATGTTACAAATGGAATGTCAGTTTGTGTTAGAGTCACAGATTATGAAGCCAGAAGAGACCATTGTGATCGTCTTGTCTGATCCACTGCTTGACACAGGCTGCAGGGTTTCCCTGCCTTAATACCTGCTTAAACTTGAGCAGACCCTGTTGCAAAATACCTAGACTGGGTTTTTAAATGGTTAAGACGCTCTGCGTTCTTGCGGACGCGACTGTACTCACTGGCTGTCAGTGGGCGGGTTCAAGTCGTCAGGCCTGACTTTGAAGAAGTTCAGAACATGTGTGCATCGGGAAATCTTGTGCGGCAGATTCAGCAAGGTGTAGCAGTATTCAGTCAGCGTGCCTTGCCTGTTCTGGGTGGACCTGTGGCCATCAAACCATTTGGGTGCTAGAGAAGAGCAAAACCAGAAAGACTCAATTTTTATGACGAGCACATTTGGTAGCACTGCCTCTGCACCTCGATACCACACATCGACCTGAAAAAGAGCTGAGCAGAACCCCAAAGAGTAACTTGTCACGCGAGTGTGGAGACATCACGGGACCCTGCACCCCATCCGCAGTCAGATGTGATGCTCGGCCAGCAGAGAGAAGAGAAGGTCTATGAGTCCACAGGGACACAGCATAGAACAGACTTCAGTAACCAGAAGCAGCCAGGACATTCCATCTTTGGAAGAGGGTGACCCAAAGACGGGGCCTGTCTCTTGTCCTGCACCCAGGCCAACTTCCAGCAACCCGGTGCCAGCCCCCCAGCCAGGCATGTCCTCCCACCTTTGTCCTATTTCCCGAGCAAAAGGTGTAACCTGGTCGCACCCTCTCCCAAGCTCAGATTACAAAGGGCGTCAATGTGCAAGAGCCTATCACACCCAAAATTCCCATCACCATCTAGGTATTGGTGCAGTGCCCCGGGAAACCAAGGCACACGCCCGGGGTTACTATAAGACAGTGGAACTCACATGCCACATAACCAGGGGAATAAAATCCCCCAGAGCCCCACTTCATCACATGACTGTTCTGCAGATGGCTCCTTGCTCCCGCCTCAGGTAAAGGCATTTGGGTGCCTCTCAAAGGGATGGTTACCGCAGGTGTAACCCACACACCTAGTGTGGTTCACTGGTCCAGGCAGTAGCACCGAGACCACAGCAACAACTAAGACCAAGAGACCACTCCAGCAGGGGCTGGGAGGCAGTGGGCTTTTAGCTCAGCTGGTAGAGGCTCCTATACTCAGCTTCAGAGGTCCCAGGTTCAAATCCACCTCGTAGTGGTTACATGGGCACCAAATGGGTGCAGTCAGCGCAGCTACAGCCTAACAGTGCTCTGGGAGAACTGGCTGTTGTAACCAGGTCCTATGTTTTAAGGAAGTTCTGCACTCAGAGCACAGCGTTCCTCATTTTGTCAAGGCAGCAGCCGACACGCAGTGCAACCCGTCGCACACCCTGGGTCTCAGCAGGAGCTCCGCAGTGAAGATGGACAGAGCAGCTTGGGGAGACAGGGCTACTCTGAGCTGATGGAGAGCGCCACCGAGCGCTAGAGAAAGCCCCCGTATGAGCGCCGTAGCGCCGTAATGCAATCCCCACAGCCATCACCAGATTACAACCCCTCAGCTTCTTTTGGGCCAACCCTTCGGGCCAGCGCTGCCGGCCTTTGTCCTAACTTGTCCTGCTTCAGTGAGGCAGAGAGCGCCCCTCTCTCCTACTATCAGAACGCAGGCTGCAGCTTCCCAGCTTCTATCGGGAGCCCCAGCCCCGGAGGAGGAATAATACCGAACACCACCGGAGTGGCACAGTTACACCACCCTTCACCCGTCTGTGAGCAGCGCGACATCAATGGGGGAGCTACTTCTGTCCACACCACTGCGGCCCCTGGGGCTGGCGGAGTAACTACGTCAGTGGGTGGAGCATAGAATCCTAGAACACTAGATCTGGAAGGGCCCTCGGGAGGTCATCGAGTCCAGTCCCCTGCCCTCATGGCAGGACCAAGCACCATCTAAACCATCCCTGACAGATGTCTGTCCCACCTGCTCTTAAATACAGTAAAACTCCATTAGTCCGGCATCCAATGCCCCGGCACTCCTGATGGTCCGGCACCATCAGGAACCCGGAAGTGCTGGGGCAGCTGGACAGGCTTCCCCCATTCAGCCGCTGCTGAAACTGACCAGCAGCTGAATCGGGGCAGCCAGGAGCAGAGCAGCTGGGGTGCTGCTGGGTTGGTCCCGTAGCGCTGCCCCTCGGGGCTGCGGGACCAACCCGGCAGCACCCCAGCTGCTCTTGGGGACGCCTGGGGCAGAGCAGCTGGAGTGCTGCCAGGTTGGTCCCGCAGCGCCGAGGGACGGCGCTGCGGGACCAATCCAACAGGACCCAGCTGCTCTGCCCAGGCGTCCCCGATTCAGCCGCTGCTGAAACAGATCCAGATCAGCGGCTGATTCCAGGAAGCCTGGGGCAGAGCAGCTCTGCCCGGGCTTCCTGGAATCAGCCGCTGATCTGTTTCAGCAGTGGCTGAATCGGGGACCCCTGGGGCAGAGCAGCTGGGGTCCTGCTGGGTTGGTCCCGCAGCGCCGTCCCTCGGCGCTACGGGACCAACCTGGCAACACCCCAGCTGCAATATTGCAGGCATCCCCGATTCAGCTGCTGCTGAAACTGACCAGCAGCGGCTGAATCAGGGACGCCTGGGGCAGAGCCGGACTATCGGAAGGGGGGGCTATGAGGGTCTGGGGTGGCATCCTCCCACCCCACTCCAGACCCCTCATAGCCCCCCCTTCCGATAGTCCGGCATATTTGATAATCCGGCACCCCCTGGGTCCTAAAGGTGCCGGATTATCGGAAGTTTACTGTATCTCCAGTGATGGAGATTCCACAACACCCCCCAGGCAATTTATTCCAGTTTTTAACCACCCTGACAGTTAGGAAGTTTTTCCTAATGTCCAACCTAACCCTCCCTTGCTGCAGTTAAGCCCATTGCTTCTTGTCCTATCCTCAGAGGCCAAGGAGAACAGTGCTCCATCTTGACTGAAGCACTACAGTGGTGCAGCGGCAGCAGTGCCGACTGAGTGTTTTAAGTGTAGACCTGCCCCAAATAACCTGCCCAAAGTCACCGGGGAAGACTGCAGCAATACAGACTTGAATCTAGGTCTCCCAAGCTGTAGGCAAGCGCCCTAACCCAGTGGTTTTCAACCAGGGATGTGTTTCCCCCCTGGAGGAATGCAGGGCTCTTCCGGCAGGCACATCAACTCCTCTACCACAGGCTACATGAAAAGCACTAGTGAAGTCAGTACAAACTAAAATGTCACACAGTGACTTGTTTATACTGCTGTATATGCTGAAATGCAAGTACAATCATTTATATTTCAATTGACTTATTTACCATTTGAGGGTAAACCCAAGAAAGTCACCAAGTTTTCGGCAACAGTGTGCTAGGAGACTTTGGTCTTTTTATGTCTGACTTTGTAAAGCAAGGGAGGTATGCAAGACAAATCTGACTCCTGAAAGGGGTACAGTCGCCTGGAAAGGACAGTGGCTCTCAACCTAACCACTGGAGCATCCCACCAAACAACTTCCCCTGGGCAGCAAAACTGTGCCATTACCACCATTTGACAGGCGGGGCTCTGAGACACAGAGAGGCTAAGCGTAGGTCCACCCTTAAAAGGCTACAGCAGCACAGCTGCAGGCTAGCCACTACTGACGCTGATGGAAGGGGCTCTCCCATCGGCATAGGGAATCCACCTCCCAAGAGGCGGTAGCTAGATCAACGTAAAAATTCTTCCATTGGCACTATCTACACTGGTCAATACAACTACAGCTCTAGGTGCATGGATTTTTCACCCCCCCGAGACATGCACCTATACCAATGCACCTTCCCAGCCTAGAATAACTCTAAGCTCACACAGAAAGTCTGCAGCAGAGAGAGGAAACGAACCTGGATGCCCCAAATCCTAGCTAGAGACCCAACTACAGCCATCCTTCCTCTCGATTTCACTATGCGTTGAATTGCCATGTGTCTCTGTTAAGAGAAGCCTTACACCTACTGAACAGAAGCCTTCAGCTTTGGGATTTAATAATTCAACGATCTGGGGAGGAAAAAAAACCCTCCTCAAACCAGAGAGTGACAAGGAGTGGCTAGGTGAGGTTAGAAAATCAACCTGAGTTATAATTTGTTGTTAACTTTTATGTTGTTTACTGATTGTTCACACAGATGGGGGAAAGGCCAGGAGATTTTAAAGGCAGGGCAGGAGATACGAGGATGTTTATTAATTCTTTAAATCTGCAGAAAGGAGACAGACAGGAGGGCTGAGCTACGTTCTTGGCAGACGCTTAAGGGAGAATAAACTGCGACGAGCAGATAAGACAATGAATCTTACTGCATTTTTTACTGTGTCACTTCCCCTGCATGTTCGCATTAGATAATTGAAATGACTAGCGTATTGCCTTGGTCACTCTGAAGAAGGTGCGTGCATAAGTTACACCAATGTTTCTCAACCAGTGGTGCGAGTACCCTTAAGGGTACTCAAGAGAAGTCTGGGGGGTACGTCAACACAGCTGACATTTGGAGAAAACTGAATTTTTATTTTAAGTTTTACAGCGCTTTATTATTTTTGTACTTTTTACACCCAAAAATTTCTTTGCCCGCCTGGCTACGATTAAGTTGTTTAAACGAATGTGTTGCAATGGTAGAAAAAAATGTTGTGTGTCTGAAAACTGTAGGTACTGGGGTACTTATAATTTTTTTTAAAGGGGTACTTTTTATAAAAAGGTTGAGAAATGCTGAGTTACAAGTCAGTGCAACCACTGACTTTATCCATTAACAAGGGGAAATTCTTTCATTTCCTCAAATCGATGTGACCGCGTGCTCTTTCTGAAACACACCCATGTGCATGTAGGCAAATTAACACTATAAATACACTGCTGGTGTGCTCAGGTGGCAGGCAGGGTACCGAATCTCAGCCCTGTTACAGAAGGGTGTCATTTGCATTTGAATTCTTTCTTGGGGGGCGGGGGAATGCTGACCCTGATACAGCTCTTTCAAAGGTGCCTGTGTGTAGATGGAAGCCAAAAAAATGTCCTTTGTGTAGGGTCGCTGCTTACAAACATGTAGTAACCCCTAGCCAGGGACTGTGTTTCCTTCCACGCTTCCAGCGAGCTCAGCTAAATGACGGCAGGGTCAGGTTTTCAGACGTGCTTAGCACCCAACCGCTCCTACTGTTCCCAGCTCTTCCGACTGTACCAGTAACTTCATGCCAACCCTCGCACAGGCAACACACCTCTGGCTGTCTGAGACAGGGCTATATTCATGGGGTGTCTTGTACAACCTGCGGGACCTTAAAGCCTGTGGTGATACTCACTCGCCAGTGAGTCCTTTGAAGTGTATAATTGAGTATAGTTTCCTGCTGTGTATTTCACACACCTACGGGGGACATGGAAGACAATGGGCCAACTCGTCAGCTGAGGTAAACAGCCGTGGCTCCATTCATAAAGATTTTGGTCTGTTTCCTGAGGGGTTTTGTTTTTAAGAAAAGTGGAACAGCGCATTTTTCCTGCTCGTGTGCCTCGGCACAGGCTGGATGGGTTTCATTTGGCGTTTCAGCGAGCCCCGTGTTTCCCCCCTGAGCTCCCTGGGCCATGCCGGTGGACGCAACAACTTCCTCAAACTGACGGATGTTGGTTCTAGGGCCTCGCAGCTGCACCACAACAAAGCAGCTGCAGCCTGACCACAGTGGTACCTTTGCAATGGATTTCCATGTTCCAGGCAAGGAGGCAGAGGAACAGGCCGCTTCGCCGTCCCTTCTACAGTCAGCAGCTTTCACTGCTAAATCCAACTGGCCTGCTGTGGGGAGTTCCTCATCTCTAAGAGATTTCTTCATTAAAAATAGAGCAACAAATGCTGACAGAGAAATCTGAGCCCGTCCACCACAGCGATTGCAGTAACCAGTGTCGGGAAAGTGAAATAATCTGTGAGAAACTACTACTGTAAATTCCCCAAGATTGAGGGACAGCACAGAGGGGACTCTGGGGACATTCCACAACCAACCGCAGTTGGTGGGTTTGCATTTACTCAAAGGTTACTCAAATCAGTGATAGGCACAAGTGCCAAACCCAGCTCCCATTAAAGCCCGGGAGCAAATACCTCTTGATTTCAGTGCAAGCTTGACTGAGCTCTAAATCCTAAACCCCACAGGAGTCTAATTAAAGGCAATTTCTTTGCATTCATTTCCTCAGATGCACTCAGTGAGGGAGATGGGGAAACTGAGGCACATCGCAGCACTGTGGCTGGCTGAAGAATGGGAATGGAACCCAGGTTGTCCAGCCCCTTCACTGCATTAACAAGTAGCCATGGGAGCTGCGAAGCTTTCTGCCTGCCAGGCATGGCGCTCTGGCTGACGTGTCTTTACCACAGTCTCTCATTTGATGATTAGATTGAAAGAGAGAGATTGTCTGGGGCTGAAAATGGGTGTACAGGAATGGGGCAGTTAGGTCGCTTTCCCTGCATCTGCTAGAAGTTGAGTTATAGGCCGTTACTGATCGTGAGGAAGTACATAATAAGCAGGAGTAGACCAAGCAATCTGTGGTTGGTGGGTGGGTGTCCATTTGGTCATGTCTCCCTCTAGTCAAGTGCTCCAGTTACTAGAGCAGTCTGCTACTTACACCTAATGGAATGACTCTGTACTTTGGAGGGTCTCAGGTTCCACCCCCCACTGAAGACCCTGGTGTCTGTGTGTTTGCAGCCATAGTACAAATTACAGAAGGGCTGCCATCCCTTTTCCTTACAGCCTCCTGCTTTGAAAGTCTGGCAGCTTCATACGTTTGCTTACCTGGTAAGTGAGGGATGATCCTATTCTCGATGTTGATGTCCCCAGATTCAATGGGAAACATTTCCTTTAAGGATTTCTAGCATGAGAAGAGAAACCAGAATTAGGTGCACAGTACAGTCAGCATAGCCAAGGTAAAATTCAGTCGGACTCCTCTGGGGCTCAGAGGGAAGACAGCAGTAGAAGAGACTCAAGCTCTGGTTTTCCAAAGGCCTCAGCTTGGCCTCTGCCTGTGTATCCAATAAAGAGCTCAATTTTGCAAGCCCATTTTATAGCACCTAGCCAGGTAGCTAGCAGCTTGTGTGGACAAATCAGGTAGCTAGCAACAGAAGGGCAGATCCTGAGAGCAGAGGGAACTCAGCACTTGCAGGGTTGGGCACCAGTCAAAGGACGTCAGGTCAAATTTTCGTCAGTGTTTATGTGACTTAGGAGCCTGATCCCATTTTCAGATTAGGTACCTCAGTCCCATTGCCTTTCACTGAGATTTTGGCTCCTAAGTCTCTTTTGAAAAAGGGAACGTTTTGCCCTATAGCAATAAATTCTTAATACGGTACTAGTATATTTGAAACGTTTGGCCGATCAAGAATTCTTTCGAAATGGTAAGAGCTAGGATCACCCCATTTGGCATGCAGCTTCCTCTTACCATAACTTAAAGCAGTTTCGCAAAGTGGTCCGCGGACCCGCTCCAAGAAACCTGTTCACTGGCTGCTCTGGTTTATTTACTGACCGGCTCTGCAGCCATGGAGCCTTACAGCTCCCATTGGCTCCGGTTCGCCGTTTGCAGCCAAAGGGGGAGCCGCGAGAAGCGGCGTGGGCCAGGCTGCTTCTTCCTGCAGCTCCCTTTGGCTGCAAACGGCGAACCAAATTAGCCAGCATTGCTTGGGTCCTTAACTTCATTAAGTTGGGGGGAAGGGTTTGAAAATAAAAGGGAAAATGCACATGCTTTATTTAAGTGATTGTATCTTTCAAAAATAGGGTTAGTTTTATAAAGTTAATTTTTATTTCAGATTTCTTTTAAAAAAGGGATTGTTAGCATTTTTCTGTTTACATTTTTTTTAAAGGGAATTCTATCAAATGTGGGGGGGTTTTATTTCATCCCAATAAACTCACTAGTTGTAAATAAAGGGAAAGAAAGAACCCAGTAACTTGTTTGCTGTGTTGAGGGACTGAAATACTTTCCCATCAGCATAAGGCACGGATTGTTACCCAGATGGATACACGCCATTCGTGGAACTGGAAACCTTCGCTACACGGCAGCACCAGATGGCCCTTCTGGTATGTGCCAGTGGAGAGACAGAGCTAGAGCGGCCACTTTCCCAAGAAGCCCTGGTGCAGGATTCCTGCACCTTGTGATAGCCAGTCCTCCTTAGGACAGTTGGTATCCAGCTTAACTTAATAAAAATAAATGGAGATTGCCTATCTCCTAGAACTGGGTCATTGAGTCCAGTCCCCTGCCTTCACAGCAGGACCAAGTACCATCCCTGACAAATTTTTGCCCTAAATGGTCTCCACCAGGATTGAACTCTCAACCCCTGAATTTAGTAGGCCAATGCTCAAACCACTGAGCTATCCCTCCTCCCCAGCTGCTGACTTCACTGAAGTAAAATGTTGAAAGAAAGAAAGACAGCTCAGTCCCCAACTCCTCTGTCTGGTGAATGGCAAAGCCCCCCTGGGGAGGTACGAACAAAAGGCCAAGAGTCTTGTTCCAAATCAGCTAGCAAAGGGCTGATATGCTTGAAAATGGTATCTGGGCCGGTTAAGTCCTGTCGCTCTCCCAAGGAAAGCAGATCACATATGCTCTGAGGTCAGCAGGCCGGGGCACAGTGAATGCTGCAAGCTTTACATTATGGTTTTAAAAATAGACATCATTGTGAGCCTTCTCTCACCATGCATAAAAAGCTTAGGCATTCCCGTACCACAGAGCTAAGCCTGTTATAAAGGCCTACCTAGACATAGACTAACTTTAGCCTCAGTTTTTGCCTTGTAAGCGCAAGCGAGACTTAGCCTGAATCCATACACACCAAGAGTTGACTTACGTGAAATTCATATATCTCGGTAAATTTTCGATAGACTAGTTTTTCGGTTAGATCCTGCCATTTCACCAGGAACATGTAAACCTAATGAACAACAAAGAGAGTTCAGATTCTTCAGTTTCCCCTGTGGGACACCCATTTTTACCACCATGTAGGGACAATCCCTGTTTATGAACCATTTTCCAAGAGAGGCCAGGTAGAGTCTTGTTTGCTGGAACAAACACACACTCACAATCTCTAGCTACAAAACCTGGGTCAGTGAGGATCTCCATTTTTCTCTATTCACAGAAAATTCAGCAAGCACAGACAGGACAGTAGGTTCTAGCACATGCTGGTACAAAGAGCTGATGTCCTATAAACATAGCCACTCAGCACATATCACATGGGGTACATCTAGACTACGAGGATCTATCGGAAAAAGATACGCAAAGGGCTCTGCATTTTGTGTATCTTTTTCTGATACTTTTGTTGGAAGAGGCTTTTCCGAAATTTGGCCCGTCTACACTGGGCCAATTTTGGAAAAAAACCCTCTTTCAAAAGCCCCCTTCTTCCTCGTGGAACGAGGAATACAGGGGCTTCCAAAAGAGCGCATTTGCTCTTCCGCAAAAAAAAGCAGAAGAGCAAACGCATTCCCTGGATGCGGCGGAGCTTTTTCGGAATACCTCTGGTGTCCCGAAACCCCCCCACAGTCTAACCATACCCTAGGACTTCTCCTCACTACCCCATTCACATCACCAATGTGCTTCCTTTCACAATGCCCCCATTAATGGAAAGCCACCCAGAAATGATCCATTAAGCTAAAGTCCCACTCTTTTTCATATCTCTTCTCTAGAACAGTGTTTCTCAACCTTTTTTTAAAAAGTACCCCTTTAAAAAAAAAATACCTCCACTACCCACAGTTTTCAGACACACACAAACATTTTCTACCATTGCAACACATTTGTTTAAACAACTTAATCATAGCTGGGCAGGCAAAGAAATTTTGGGGTGTAAAAAGTACAAAAATAATAAAGCACTGTTTTCTCCAAATTTCAGTGATGTTGATCCCCCCCCCCCAGACTTCTCTTGAGTACCCCTATGGGTACTCGTACCACTGGCTGAGAAACACTGCTCCAGAATGGTAGAAGAAAATCAACTCTTTAGCAGCTCAGCTGAGGAGCATGTCAGAAGAAACACCATTTAATTACAAAAACCTAAAAGAGACATAGCAAATGTAGAGCAAAATGATATCCTAGGACTGGTTGAAAACATCTATTTTCTTTTCATGAACATTTTCCATTTTTTTCCATGACAATAATCCAGAATGAATTTCGCTTCTTCATTTTGGTTCAAATCTTTTTCACCAAAAAATTGAACAATTCAGCAACATGGATCTGTTTTCACAGAACATGTGTATTATTACAGTGAAACTGCCTTTTTTCCCACCCACCCGAAAATTGATTGTATACAACAGAGCTAGTCGGAATTGTTCAGAGAAAGAGATTAGGGATTGAAGAGGTTTGTTAGACAGAGAAAGACTAGAAATAGAAGGTAGAGAGACTGGGGAGGAATGAGAGCCAGGAGAATTGCTCTTCCCACGGTGACAATAATCAAAACCCCACAGTGACATTCGCCATCTTAAAAGCGAGTGATGATTGTGAGCCATAGAGCTCAGTACTGACCAACCCTTCTTTTGGTTCAGCCTGTTACAAAGACAGGAATCAACCAAGCAGCTGACATTTGGATCCAAACTCCCCTGACATTCTTAGGCATTCAGGTCTAACTCCAATCCAGTCTGCTGTCTCAGCTCAGAAGAGCTGCAGCATTCCCCTACAATGTTACTTCTAGAATTTCTCTTTCAAGGAATCATTTGAAACAGAAGATGAAACGACGCCACGGGGAACTACACCTAAAGAAAAAACCCGTCAGTTTACTGCTCTGCAGTGTAAACTCTGAGTACTTACATAATGTTGGCTTGGAAAAAACCTTTTCTCGAAGCCCAGCAGCTCAATGTGTCTGATGTATGCATCTTCCATGGCTGCGGTGGGTCCCTAGTACTGAATGCTAGAATCGGGCTGTTTGGCTGCAAGGAGCTTCCAGCTGTTTGTCTGGACGTTCACGGCTGCCCTTGCTTTCTTCTCTATCTGTGCGTCGGGTGGCTTTTTGTATCCACACTGAAAAGGGGAAGTTGCACTGAGTTCATCAACTTTTAATTGCTTCGCCAATTGTTGTGTTTGTGAGTGGTCTGCTTCCTGCTACAAAAGCCTCAGGACCAGGAAATAAGTTCCACCAAATTTGGCTCTCTCCTTCTTTCTCATCGTCAACAGCCTGTAGACACTACAGGGAGGTGCTGGGTGAATCAGGGTCCAGTTGTAACCCACACACGTAGTGGGGTTCGCTGTCCTGTGTAGTGGCATTTAGGCCACTTACAGTGAGAGCTAAGAACAAGGGAGCTTCACAGCTTAAGCTGAGCGCCAGGTGGCTTTTAGCTCAAGCTGTAGAATCTCTTACACTAAACTCCGGAGGTCTCAAGTTCAAATCTGCCTGCTGGTAATTACACAGTCACCTCAAGAGAAGGAGGGGCCCTGAACTCCCAGGAATAAGCAATTGAATGAACAAGTGTTGTTGGAGGGGAGAGGTAGATAAGTTGGAACAGGGCTACTCAACATGTGGCCCGTGGTGTGGTTTGGGTTTATATGTGGGGCTCAACAGGCAGCCTGTGGGTGGGATCCTTGGGACGTGGCCTCCCCTGGGAACACGGTCCACAACAGCGAGGTGTCTCCCGGGGGGGGTGAGCACTGAAAGACGCAAGTGGAGGGGCTGGCTGGAACAGATGGGTTCAGGCTGTCGGTGTTTCTAGTCTCCAGGGAGGAGGTGCTGGAAGCACTGGGGCATTGTGGGAAGTGCTGGCTGCTTAGCCTCGTGGGCAGAGCCCAAGAGGCGCTTACTGGCTTACGCTGGCCACGTTTGGATCCGGCGCCACAGCTTAATCTTTGTCTTCTTGCACAGCAGTGTGAAATAAGCTATTTGCATATATTTGCATGTATATGCAACCACACTTAAGTTGTGGCCCTCAGCATGTGCTGTGAGTATCATTTTTGGCCCCTTGAGGCTTCCAAAGTTGAGTAGCCCTGCGTTGGAGGGTAGGGATAGGGTCCAGAGTGACCTAGACAAATTGGAGGAGTGGGCCAAAAGAAATCTGATGAGGTTCAACAAGTACACGTACAGAGTCCTGTACTTGGGACGGAAGAATCCCAAGCCTTGTTACAGGCTGGGGACCGACTTTCCTATTAAATAAACCCCTTAGTGGTCTGTGATATCCCCAAAACACCTCAATGGGGCAGTTGTTATTGCGAACACACCAAACATTTGCAGTGACAGACCTTACTGGATTCAAACTGAGGGAATGACGCACAAGGCTTATTGTCTTCTTTTGTTTATTTCAGGTGAAGGGAAATGGCACAAGGAAAGGGGGAAGTGCTTGGACACAGTGGACAAAGAGCAGCGTTGGGCACTTCTGTCTGAAATACGGTTTCCCCCGGAGGGGAAATCAGAGGATCTGAAAAACCTCAGATGCTAAGGATTTTCAACGGGAGGAGGAGAATGAGAGAGAGGGCCCACGGCTGTGACACCAGTCAAACCTTACTGCTTGCAGGAGATGGCACTCGGACAGGGCTGGCCAGATGGGAGCGGTGCAGGGAGAAAGAGGCGTATGGCCTCCAGACGGCGGAGCTCGGAACGCAGGACGGGAAAGCGGAGGAGCAGGCGCGCTGGTGCCGAATGGAGGCAGCACACACAGGGGAGCGAGAGTACCAGTGGCTGACAGCGGCCCAGAAGTTGCAGCTAGGAGTACTGGAGCAGCAGAAAGGAATTCCCCAGCCTGCGGGCAAACCCCCTCCTCCCAGCAGTCACCCAGCCTGTGTCCACCTTGTCCAGACCCAATAGAAGTCTACACGCGTCCCCAAGATTTCAGGGATACTTTCCAGGTCTGCGGTGACATGGGCACTAGAGAGGAAGAGGGCGCAATGAGCTACACTGAGTAACAGCAAGCTGTGCCGCTAAGGATCCGGCTTAGTCCAGAGGCACACAGTGTCAAGTTTAGGGAGCTAGAGAAACACGACCGTGTCAGTCAGGGGGAGCCTATGCGTAAAGTCTGTCCTTACAGGGAAAATCTGGGCAAAATATAAAGGGGCAGAAGGGGATTATGGGAAATTGGCTGATTTATAAGCCCCAGAACATGTCTTTAATGCATCCTGACATAGTGTGGGTAACTGCTTGGGCTGCCGATTTGTATTGGGGATTGAAAGAAATCCTGCACAGTAAAGAGATAGGCCCAGATTTGTGGGAGGATGAAGGGAAGGTAAGTGAGGCTAAATATACCTCAAGCGGCTACCCTCCAAGTAACCCACTTGCAACCCCCTGTCCCAGGCCCGAGGACTTGCGTTGAGCACGGCTCCACTGCGCACGTGAGGAGAGCCTGCCTCCAGCTTATGTCGCATCCTGCCCAGGTTAACACAGCGACGGTGAACTGAGGACACAGAGGTGCCTATGGGAGTGGGGGAGGGTTGGTAACAGGGTGGAAAGTAACTTCAGATTTTTGACAGGAATGGTCCTATTGCAACCCAGGTCCCTGCTCCTTAAATCGCTCTCTCTTGCCGGAGCTGCGCACCAGGGTGCCCCCGCTTCCTTTCACCTCTGGTTAGTAAGCTTTATAAGGTCTGGACCGATGGAGGTGGAGACGTTCATCGAAGACGCCAAGGCCCTGGTTAAAAGGGAGATGCTCAGCGAGTCCAACAAGCTCCCGGGGAAAACAGCAGACACCAAAATAGCTATTCTGCATCTACTGAAGCAGCCCCTTATTACAAAATAGATTTCAAAATAAGGGCCGCTTATTCCGACATCCTGGTAACCCTCCTTCCTGCGCAGACCATGTCGAATGATGAAATAAGCTATTTCGAACACCCTTATTTTGAGCTAAGGGGGCTGTGGGACTGCACCCTATGGGAACATGGAAAGTCACAGCCCCCTGAGCCTCTATAGAGTTGGAGGGGAAGGGGATGACATGGTATCTAACCATGAGAGTTTGGGATGGCTCCCCGCAGGCTCTTTGGCAGGAAACAGCATCAGATCTGTGCCACGGGGAAGTGTGCAGCACAGAAGCCCTTTGTCTGGCCCAGCGGGGGGGGGGCAGGGAAAGCCCCATTTCTGGGCAGGGACATGTCCACAGGGAGGAGCGCCAGCTTCCTCTATGAAGCAGCCCTGCAAAGAGGCGTTGTTAAGAGTCAGGCTCAGATACTAGGGAGCGGGGCTACTGGACTTTGGAAGCCCCGGGGGGCCACAATGATACTCACAGCACATGCCGAGGGCCGTAACTTAGTGTGGTTGCATATACATGCAAATATATATGCAAATATATGCAAATAGCATCTTTCACACTGACGGGCATGAATACAAAGCACTTCCCACAATGCCCCGGCGCTCCCGGCACCTCCTCCCTGGGGCCTAGAAACGCCGACACCCTTACCCGTGTGTTCCAGCCAGCCCGTCCGCTTGCGTCTTTCATGCTTACCCCACCTGGGAGACGCCTCGCCGTTGTGGAGCGTGTTCCCAGTGGAGGCCACATTCAAAGGATCCCACCCGTAGGCCGGGTGTTGAGACCCACATAAACCCAAACTTCTCCGCAGGCTGCAAACAAATGGGCCTTCACATACATCACCTCACCCTTACTGTACAGCATACACACATCCCAACAACCAATCCTCTTGCTCCCTTGGTTCCTGCTAGCAACTGCTCCATCTGAGGTCCTGCAATCCCTTCCGCCCACCAGGAGCACTATGCATGCCTCTCCAGCTCCAGCGCAGCAGCAGACTCTGGTCTCCTCCACAGCCCCTCTTATACGAACCTGCCACCCTCTGATTGGCTAGTCCCTATCCCTACAGCCTCTCTAGGCCACTTGGAAGACTTGGCTCCTCTACTCCTTTCTGGGAGGGAGTGCGGTATGGCCCTGATGCTTCCAGCAGGGGACTTCTGTGCCTGGTACGCCCAGTAGAAAAGAGGAGCTATGGAAGTGCCACGAAGCCAAAAAGGGTGTTTTCTGACAAATCTGGTCTCACCTCAGAGACCATCCCACTAACAGGGAGGAGACATCTCAGTAACTACAGGTTGAACCTTTCTAGTCCGGCACCCTTGGGACCTGACCAGTGCCAAACCAGAGAATTGGTTGAACCACAAGAAGTCGATATTGTCTAGCAGCACTACCAACACTTCCACTGCTTGCTGTGCTGTTAGTAGACATTTAGGGGTAAATCGGAGCTAAATAACAGCACAGAACCCTAAGAGCCAGGACGGGTGGCTGTCAACAAATTGTATGGGACTGCAGGAAACCTGGACACACCCATGGTAAGTGGACATCCGGCGAACTAGACTACAGGGTTTTTCCGAAAAAACTTCACCTGTGTCTAGACTGCCACCGCGTTCTTCCGAAAGTAAATCGAAAGAACGCGGCAGTTTTTTCGACAGCGGTCAGCCTCATTTTATGAGGAAGAACGCCTTTTTTCAAAAGAGCTCTAAAAAAAAAATCTGTTTCAAAGCCACCACTCACTGTGAGCTGGCCCCTTCTCAGAGCACATCCCACACCACCTGGCCCCATTACTGCTGATGCGGATTTCTTTATAACGAAACGTGAACTATGCAACTAAGGAGTAAGGGTGAGCAATGCTTGGCAGAGGCAGAGGCAGGGGCGGAGGAAAAGGAAATGGAAGAGGGAGGGAACGTGGCAGGGAGTTTGGTCAATAGGCTCAGTCTGGCAAATTCATCTCTGGGTCTGCGTATGGATTCGTGCCCTTCTCTCTTCCCTGCCCACAAATTGCATGTGGGGAGAGGGACGGGGGATCCATCAGAGCAGAAATTCTGGGTTCCAATTTTCAACCTTTTCTCAGGGTGGGCCTACATTGCACAAACTCAGCACCTCTCACCCACAAACAGGGCTTTTTCAAAAGAGAGCCTCCAGATTGCCTGGGTGCTCTCTTTCGAAAAAGCGGATCGAAAAAGTGGTGGCTGTCTCCAGACGATCTCCTTCGAAAGAAGCGTGGAGTCTAGACATACCCTAAGTAAAATCATGCCGGACCACGGATGTTGCCGGATCAGAGTGCCGGATTAAAGAGAGTCCATCTGTAGTGGAGTTTACAGGAATACAGACTGGGAGTCACCATGGTTCTGACAGAGACAAAGAAGTTCTGCTTCCAGGGATGCCCTAGCCCATAAAGGGCTCAAGGAAACTGCACCCTGCATGTAAACTGCCTTTAACCCACCAACTGACCTTGTGGGGTAAGTGGTAAAGCCTCCAAGGTAAAGGATTTCAGAGCAGGCTGAAGCCCCAGATTCAGACACACAGGTGTAAACCAGGGGTCTCGCCAGTCACGTCATGCTGGATTTAGATCTGGAGTTTAGAGTCTGGCCCATCTTGTCTAAGGGTTAATGTGCAGGACAATAAATTCTGGGGATGGGCACGGTGCAGACTCCTAGTGCATCCTCTGTAGGACCAGAAGGGAAGGTTACTCAGTAAAATCAGTCATTGCCAATTAGTAACCCATCAGCCTGTGGGGAGCCACCCTCGGATCTGTTTCAAAGCCACCACTCACTGTGAGCTGGCCCCTTCTCAGACTACATCCCACACCACCCGGCCCCATTACTGCTGATGCAGATTTCTTTATAACGAAATGTGAACTACGCAACTAAGGAGTAAGGGTGAGCAATGCTTGGCAGAGGCAGAGGCAGGGGCGGAGGAAAAGGAAATGGAAGAGGGAGGGAACGTGGCAGGGAGTTTGGTCAATAGGCTCAGTCTGGCAAATTCATCTCTGGGTCTGCGTATGGATTCATGCCCTTCTCCCTGCCCCGCCCGGCCCCGCCCGCAAATTGCATGTGGGGAGAGAGACGGGGGATCCATCAGAGCAGAAATTCTGGGTTCCAATTTTCAACCTTTTCTCAGGGCGGGCTTACATTGCACAAACTCAGCACCTCTCACCCCCCCAAGGATGCTCATAGAGGGTACGCTGGGATGTTCAGGCTCTGGTAGCGTAAAGGAGGTGAGGTTACTCTGAAAAAAAGCAGGGGATTGCAGGCTTTAGCTTGGACTATACGCCAGTGGGCTTTGGACCGGGCTAACTCTCTCTTCCCTCAGCCCAAACCAGCACTGCAAAACAACCTCACTCACCCGCCCTTGGGAAGAGCTCCAATCTCCTCTCATGGGGCAGTCACGGACTCACATGAGACACCCTGCCCTGAACATGCAGCATTCACATGCCCAAAGCCACAGGCCAGGCCTTCTTCGGGCTGCTGTGGAGAATTCCCCTTTCCTTTCAGGTCTCGCTGCAAGCATGGGGCTGTCATGGCAGTGAGATTGCATTAACGGTTGACCTAAACCAGTGTTTCTCAACCAGTGGTAGGAGTACCCTTAGGGGTACTCGAGAGAAGTCTGGGGGGTACGTCCACACAACTGACATTTGGAGAAATTAAGTTTCACAGCACTTTATTATTTTTGTACTTTTTACACCCCAACATTTCTTTGCCCGCCCAGCTACAATCAAGTTGTTTAAACAAATGGGTTGCAATGGTAGAAAAAAATGTCGCGTGTCTGAAAACTGTAGGTAGTGGGGGTACTTATGATTTTTTTTAAAGGGGTACTTTTTAAAAAAAGGTCGAGAATCACTGGCCTAACCGACCGCATCGACTTCACGGGGCGCTGCAGCAGCTCTGCACGTTGACGACGGTGGATCTTTCCTCACCGTCCATGGAAGTGTCGTCAGTGTGGCACAGGCGTTTTTGTCAATGGCTCCCTGACACCTCATTTAAACGTGTCGCTCAGCCCCTTGACTTCCAGGTCCAAGTAGCTTCTCAGTGGGGGTTTTTTATGGACTCCAGCATGAGAGTAAGTTAATGGGGGTGGGGAGTGTTTTTTCCACCAGGAACAACTCTATGTGACCTACACAGCAGTGCTTTGGCCAGGACAGTTTTAAGCGGCCCACCAAATGAATCATGCTATGAGATCCCTGCTTTAGCCGGACGCCGGAGGTGATATTCAGGTTAATGGCAAATTTTATGGGGGACACTCCTGCCCAGACCGTTCCTCCCGCACCAGCTCAAAGAGCCTGACCCGTTGAGGGCATCTCCATCAGCTCGCCAGCGGGAGATGCCCCTACACCCATTGGCCATGGATCAAGCCAGCCTTCCCCCATCTTCATTCCAGTCCCCCCACCCACTAGGTACAGCTGGAGCTGGCTGCCCCTTTAACACACTAGCAGTGGCAGTGGCCATCTCTGCTAAGAAAACCTTCATACAGCACCCAGACCAGCAGATTTCAGAGGCTACCCCCCCCCCCCGCCCTTCACCTGCAATGCCAGACGTGGCTCCCAGTCCAGTTCTCTGCAGCCTGCACTGTTTTCCAGGCTGCCCCCCATGCAGTTCAGCTGGCCACCTGCTTCTCCTCCTTGCTGCTGGCAGATCAGGCACAGAGATCTCTCCTCCAAGTCCACTCTGCCTCTCCCACACTAGGACAAATAACCTCAGCCAAGGTATTCTGTCTAGTTGGGGGGAGAGGGAAAGACGACGCTTACCCGGCCCCCATTATCGCAGTCCCCAAATGCCTCACACCCTTTAATGCACTTACCCTCACACTGTTTCCTGAGGCAGGGCAGTGCTGCTGTCTCCGTTTTAGAGCTGGGGAACTGAGGCCCAGAGAAACTAAGGGACATGCTCAAGGTTACACGGGGAGTCTGTGGCACAGCAGGGAACTGCAAATCAGATTTCCCAAGTCCCAAACTAGCCCCCTAACTGTCCTTCCTCTCTGGTCCAACTCCTGCCACCTGAGGTCCAGGCAACAGGACTAGGCCCTGCACCCACTTGAGCAAGTCTGATGGTGTCGGTTGGGTTGCAGTATGGGGGCCTATGTTTCTCTCTGCGGGATTACCCCATGTTTCCCGCCTTCTACACCTCTTTTGTGGCACAAGGCCATTGGGGGCCGGAGACAGGCTTGCTGGGTGTTTTGTACAGCACTGAGCACCAGAAATGAAAAAAAATAAAAGCCGGGTATTCACGGCCTTAGCGCCTGGGTTCAAAGCCAGCCAAAGCGGAGGAAGATTGCAACACAGGAGCGACTTGGTGCTCAGACATCGGGGAAGGTTAAGCAGCATGTTCCTTCCCCCACCACAAGCCTAGGCAGGAAGCAAGGAGCACGTAGCCGATGGTGGTTTGCCCCTCCGGTTTTTATTGCGAGACGAAACAACAAGAGCATCTTCTCTAACAGGGTTTCCTAGGAACTTGTGACAGCAATAGCCCTTTATTTTTAATTCACTCCACTCATCTTCCTGCTGCGGGTGAGCTAATCATGCCTGTTCTGGCAGCAGCACCCGGGAAAACGCTCACAGGATGGGCCGGCTCCAAATCTTGACACATCGTAGCTGAAAAGTGACAAAAGCCTGTGGCATTTTGGCTTGTTTGTTTTGGAGCTTTGTTCATCACTTGCTACCTGAAGCCTGTGGGAGGTAGTGGTACAGTATATGGGGCAAATTTAAGCTGGGGTGGGGCAGTGTCACTCCCCTGCCACCCTGGCAACATTTGGCCCTATGCCCTTTGTAGGGCTCCAGTCCCTGAAGAGAAACAAGCAGTCCTCAGTAGCAGCATGCCCTGTAAGCTAAGGTAATCTCAACCCAATAGATTCAGGTGATTAGCCTGATTAGCCTCAGCTGATTAGCCAAGTGCACATATTTCTATTGGTGGTGCACATCTGCACATATCTTGGTGCACATCACAACATTTATTCTGCACATGGATGGAAAAATTAGCGGGAACACTGCTCAGCAGCTCTGCTCTTCTACCTAAGGGAGGGCAGGAATTTACAGGAACTCCAGCTGACCAGTCTCCTCCTCCATGGTGCCTCCTCCCTCTTCCCCCTGTATTGTACTAGAGCACCCTTTACTTCATGAGTGCCTTGAAGGGAGCTGGAGGAAAGGACTCAAGGACATGAAAGTAACGGCTCCAGCATATCACCACCTGTAATAGTATTCTCTAAACAAGGGTCTCCCCAGACAGGACCCATTACGTCTCTTCAAATGAAGCTCCAAGATAAGCTGACCAAGCCCAGCCCCGAGCGTGGGCAGCAGGGAAGAGCCTGGAAGAGCTGCAGTCTCTCTTCATAAGGTGGCAGGGGCACGTGGCGTGGGCTGCCGCCTTGTGCATTGCACATAATGCCTGGGTACTATTCGCCAGTTGAAAGGTCTGTAACAGTGCAAAGGGAGCCTGAGAGCAAGAGAACAGAAAGGAAGGAGGCCAGTGGAATAATGCATTGAACCAGCAGCCTACCCAACACTCCTTGCGGTGCCAAATGGACGTAGGGGAGGAAGGGAATGCCAAAAGGAAGGCCTCGCAGCAGACACTCCTGGCCTGGTCAATGGAGGGGTAACACTTGGGTCTTGTCTGCACTACAGAAAGGCGCACTGGTAGACATGCTCACTCCTGAATGCCAGTGCCCAGTGTAGACAGCACACCGTATGAAAGGGAACCCCACTGCTAAATAGGGGTAAGCTGCACAAACGCAGTTCATCTAAAATGGGTACCTGTTGAACGAGTACCCTGCACTGGTCCACCCCCATGCCCAGGAGCCAAGGCCTCAGGTTCTAAGGTCAAGCAGCTCCCTGCTGATCGTAGCTGCCAGTGTGAAAGAGGTCCTCGTACGTCAGGAAGTGCCAGCGCCCTTAGCTTCAGCCATCAGGCCCCGCTCGCTGAGTTACACGCACAAGTAATCAGCTCTGCTCCCACTTTTAAAAAAGTTTCCAGATGTTGCAAAGCAGAGGTCCCAAACTCAATTTACCTCAGGGCCCGCACCAGTCCTCAAGCCCTCGTAGTGGGCTCTGGCAGGGCTCCTAGGAAGGGGGTATCTCCTTGCATTCCTGCCTCCCATGCATCTCTCAGCCCCGCCTGCTGGCCCAGTGCTCCCTACAAGGAATCCCCCAGCGCCACCTGCCACCCCGAGCTGATTTAACACCCCCTTAGGGGCCCCAGTGCCCCCACTGGTAGCACAGCAGGGCTAGAGCAGCTTCTGGCTGCTAGCTCTACACCACTGCAGGTCTCTGTTGCCAGGGGGATACATGTGTGTGCATGGCCACTCCAACTATCTTTTGGATGGGATTGTCCCCCAGGCTCAAGTTAGCCCACAGGGCCCTGGGCTGGCTGTGGCCAACAGCGGGGTCAGGGCCTCCTGCACTCACTGGAGGGAAGCGAAGCTACATAGCAGCCTGCTCTGCTCTGCCACCATCTCCAACCCAGACCACGCTAGAGCTGAGCCGCCCTGCTTCCTACTGCCACAATGAAGCAGAGGAACTGGGCTGGCAGCGGAGCAGAAGCTACTGTGTCACTCCCGTTCCTCGCATTTCCCATCACCGTGGTGATGGGGGAGAACCTACCCTTACTGCCAGCCCGGTAATTGGACCACATCCCTTGGGGGAGGGGGCCTGAGGAAAGGGGACAGAAGAGAGCACAGCCCCCTGCCACCCCATGGATTCATGTGCCAGCAGCCACGTGGGGGCCAAATTATGGAACTGCTTGGGACACAGAAGGGCCCTGATGCAGAGGAAAGCTTGCAACCATGATCCCTAATGCACTCTGAACACCACTAGGCGAACCCTAAATGAATTGTTAGGATCTGAAAGCCAATCTTGCAATTTGGGGGAGTTTAACTCATGATTTTTGAACATTGGGTGTTTGCAATACTGAGCCAAGGGACTGGAGCAGAAGTATGTACACATTGGCCTGCATTCAGAGAAGACAGGCAATTGCATTCTGTACAACTGGCCAGATGGCACCTTCATTATTTGGTTGCTGCAAACCCAGCTACAGCTGGACTGGTCTGCTGAGTGTCAAGGTTATTCCTACTGCAGGAGTATAACCTGATGTGGTAAACATGGGGATACCTGTTTAAACATTGTTCCTGTTACTTTATGGTACTTATACACCATTTTACAACTATGAAATACTTTAAACAAATTAAACTTTCCCCACCCTTTTCAATGTATTTATTTTCTACCCTATTAATAGCTGGCATTCACATCAGACTTAAAAATAAGGAAAAATATTAGCAACCTAAAAGCATTTTTGTCCTGAAAACTACTTTTGAATAAAAATTACCTCAGTCTGCACCAAATTTAAAATTGAATTACAGAAAGTCACTGACTGGAAATTATTTAGTATCTTCCTTCCTGTTTCACCATACTTGTAATATGATGCAAGAGATGAAAGTAGACTTGTGGCCCTAACTGAAGATAAGATGCCTCTATAATGAGACAAGGAACATACCCTCATTACTTCATTTGCTTCTCCAGGGCATGATCAGTAGGCTGTTGTGAAGACTAGGACTTTTAAGAGGGTTCAAAAAAGAGCTAGACAGATTCATGGAAGTTAGCCAGGATGGGTAAGAATGGTGCACCTAGACTGTCTGGAGATGGATGACAGGGGAGGGATCACATGTGGGTTGCCAGTTGTGTTCCTTCCCTCTGGGGCATCCAGTATTGACCACTGTTGGCAGACAGGATACTGGCCTAGATGGAGCTTTGGTCTGACTCAGTATGGCCGTTCTTATGTTTCAGAGATAGGAACCAATATAAATTTGAGTAGAGCAAGTTTAAGAGAGGATTCAGGCTGGAAAAATAAGCATTAACTGACACCTAGTGGCTAAACATGACCTCATAAAATCCATTAAGTGCAAATGTTTTGAAG
This sequence comes from Rafetus swinhoei, assembly GCA_019425775.1. Lineage (NCBI taxonomy): Eukaryota > Metazoa > Chordata > Testudines > Trionychidae > Rafetus > Rafetus swinhoei. The sequence goes on along the minus strand of CM033445.1, from coordinate 19,409,129 downwards.
GTTAATTTTCTCTCTAGAAATTTTAATCTCTAGATTATCAGGACCAAGACTCTTGTTTAGGAGAAAAAGACTCCCCTTAGCAGGAGATAGAAAAGTTCCATTATATATACAGAACTATTCAAGTATTTGGCATCAGACTATTCAGTATTTCTCTACTATAAAAACGTTCAGGACGCTGGTAATAGTTATTGGCAATTTTTAGGAGCAGACAAGCATGATCTCCCTCACCTCAGACCCAAAAAGTGATATACCTCTTTTGGAAATGATCATTTTCCACACATGCTACCATACTTGTCAGATGCTGACCTATTGATTTTTGCCTTCAATTAAATATCTGGAAAGTAAAAATTCATGCAATTGCTTGGTCAGTGTGATTTTTCCTTTATAAGTGACTCACACCTGAGACAACCGAAGTGATGCTGTTACTTCTAACAGAGCCAAAGCTGAAGACTGCATTGGTGTATAGACTTTCATATAGAACTGCCATGGGCTGTCAGTAAGGGTTCAGGCTAGGGATGTTAAATATTGGTTAATTGAAAGAAGAGCAGTTCAGGGCTCATAGAGCAGTTTAGATTTTTGGCACACTGGAGGCAGCTGAGGCATGAGGAAAGAAAGCACCACTTTTCTCCTTCTTAGGGGCAGACTCAAAGCTGACTCAAAATTTGAGTGGTAATTAAACTAGCTCCCCATTCCAGCAACCCTTTAGCAATAGTTGCCACACAAATTGCCAATTTCTAGAATTTTAAAACAATTACGTAGAAGTACATTAATGGAACAGAATCAGGAAGGCAACACCTCTATCAGTTTCAATTTGATTCATATCTGGAAGGCCTTCTTTGCAATTACAAGATTTAGACACTTAGGCCTAGTCTACACTAACCCCTGTCATCAATGTACTTCAGCTATGCAAACAGAGTAGTTGAAGTTGATATACTGTGGCGTTGTGTGTGTGGAAAGGTCGGCGGGGGTTCTCTCCCTTCAACACTGGCTACTCTTCTTGCCCTGGTTAAGTTCCAGAGTCGACAAGAGAGCACTTAAAGATCGATTTATCGTGTCTAAGCAAATGTGATAAATTGATTGCCGGCGGATCAATCGCTGCAGTGTTGATCCCCAGGTGTAGTGGAAACAAGCCCTCAGAGTCATCTTTTCAAAGGGGCTCAGTATGAACCTAACTCTGCTCCACTCAAGTCAATGATAGAACTCCAGTTCATTTCAATGGACCAGTTGGACCTACACTGAGCATGTTTGAAAAATCTCACCATTTAAAAAACCCAAAAGCATAGATTCTACAGCTCTTTAAGCATGACCGCAGCAAATCTTGCGGCTTTAGAATTGCAGAAACCACGTACTTGTGAAAATACCTTAGCTGTGCCTTTAAAATATTTCCTCTGCTATATATTCCAAGTTCATATACCTTTATTATATGAAGAAAAACGAGATCCTTCAAAAAGTTTCCTCAACGATGTAATAAAAAGAGCCCTGTAAAGTTGGATTTGTGTCAGAAAGGCATGAATGGATTTTATTTAATCTTAATTTATAAATATGCTACAGCATATTTTACTTTTTGTTAATACTACAGCTAAAACAATTTGCAGCAAAATACATCAATTTATACTGCATGGGTACTTGTGAAAACCATCAGAAATGTATTTATTTCTGCAACCTGGAAGTAAGATTTACCCATTTGTGCATAATGCAGTCATCTCAAAAAAGAAAATTTTACAATACTCGATATTTACTCCATAGACCTTATCACATAGTCAGCACTTTACATCTCTTATGGTTTGTTAAATTTAAAAACTCTTACATTTGTCTTTTACAGGATGTGGGGAGCAATCAGAAAGGACTACAGGTAACTTAACTCTCAACATACTAGGTCTTACAGCAGCTTAGTTGCATAAGTGTCCACGACTGGTTCTAAATGAATTAAAGGGCATCATACGGCAGTCCTTGTGTATAAAACTCTCACATAAGTCAATGGGAGTTTTGCTTGCATTAGGGCTACCAGACTGGACCCTTCTCTTACATAAATAACGTGATACCCTGATAAAACATGCACTCTTTACTTTGAAATAATGGAACAAAATGTAAGCAGGGCTAAATTTAAATTTGTTCCTAATCCAGACACTGAGTTGCTGATCATTTCATAGTCCATTTTATTAATGCATACTAATGGTCAGGTGAACGAGTTCATCTTTTATTTATGAAAAACATATGAATTGAGATAGATATAATAGGAAAAATTAGTTCAAATATACAGATACTATTGTCCAATCAGCCATTAAGGAGAAAGAACCAAAAATCATTATTTTTTCCCAAAACAGAAAATTAACTGAACTACTACTGTAGGTATTTTTCTTCATCGCAAAAGCTGAGATGTATCCAGGCACAGTACAATTCTACTTTATTGGGAAATGTAGACAGCTTCTAGATTCCTGTTGATTTTTTGAAAATCTGAATTAATCCCTGTCATTTTTTCAGCATTGCTGCCTCAAATTTAATCCTTATAATATATAATCAGCCTTTCCAAATCTACAGTCACTCTTTGCTTTAAGTCAATTCACAGAACTGCTGAAAAAGTAGACATTTCTATCTAAAAGTACAAAAAGGGTTTGTATAGAAGGTACTTCTCTTATACAATTATATTACACAGTTCAGGACAGTCCCAGCAAGCTCTTCTCCGGACTGCATGCTTCTGACTAGATAGAAAAAAAGTACAAAGGTGACGTTAGTTTCATTGCAGCTATGTATCCTATTACACACACTAGTACTTGACAAATTGTTGTACAGCTCTTCAGGTCCTCATTTAGGCCGTGATTCAGGGAAATACTTAAGCCCATTCTTATTCAGGAAAGCTAGTGCTTAAGTATGTGCTTGAATGGCCTCTTAAATCAGGGCATTAACCATGTATTCCACTTGATGTAAATCCTCTCTTGAATCCATTAGGTGAGTGGAATTGCAAAGCAGCAGGAGACACAAAACCAGAGACCAAATCCTGCAGCCCTTAACACAGACAACTCCCACAAGCTTCAATGGGAATTTAAACCAAAGGAAGTCTGCAAAATTACATTAACAGTCATTACAACAACAGGATTTTACACAACTATTAGGTTAAGTCCATCTCCCTAAAAATAAAGTATTCCCAAATTTTCTAATGCTTTGTCCAGTCTAACTTAACTATTACAAAAAGTGGAATTTCTACCATTGAAATACTATTTGACAGACTAACAGATCTAGGTGGAAAGTTTTTATTGATATTCAACCTCAAATTATAAACTTTGTAATGCATATAGTTGATAGCATTTTCTTACTTTTTAAAAGGGTGATCATAGCACAAATGTACTAGACAAATACAACCCATCTTTATGTGAGTGAAGTTGATAGGTTACAAAAGTATCCAAGCTCAAAACTAAAAAAAATATTTCAAAGCTTTTTAATAAATTCAAACTTAGAAAAACTGGTGCAGATGCAGTAAGTCTTAATATTTAACATTCCTTTCTGTATGGTTTATAAACAAATAAACCCTTAAGAGTAAATTACAATTTGGTATATTTTTATTTGTTGGCACAACACCATAACTAGTACAGTCTCAACTGCCACCAGAATCCTGTTTGTAAGAACAAGAAATGGAAAAACTAGTTCAAATAAAGTAAGATTTACCCTGAATCTTTGTCCCAAAACTTGAAATGAGATTTTTCTGAGATTAAAAGAAAGTGAAAGATAAAACTTTTAAAATGAATAGCAATCACTTTTTAAAATCATAGCTAATTAGTCCATTGTGTTTCTCAAATTCAGGCAATGTTAAAATGAAGAAATACCATGCTTAATTACAATTGTCAACTATATCGGCTATACCAACAATAATATCCTTTGCACCCAACCATGTCAAAACTCTTTAAAACATTAATGAATTAAACCTTACATCTCCTTATGTATGTAATCTTAATCCATATGTATTTATAAGTAGTACTATAGGACTCACCAATTTAGTATCTGAATGCCTTAAAAACTTTAAGTGCATAGTACCTGGGTAAGCCAAAGACAGAAAGTGATTCGCATAAAATCATAGGCCAAGGCAAAGTCAGAGCTAGTAAGAAAGCTCTAATCTCCTGATGTCCAGCTTTGTGCCTTAGCTGTAAATTATGCATTCTCTACAAATCAGTGTAAAAATATTATCCACTAACAACTATTAATTTTGACAGATACCAAATTATTTTACCCTAATATTGATAAGGTCTACCACGTTGGATCCGGCTCCTGTTTTATTTGAGAACTTTCTTCTGTTTCTGCTACATCTGTTGGAAAAGAAACAAGAATCTTTTCGACCAACTTTTCATTAATATCAATGACAACATTGCACTGGAAAAGTCAATAACTGCAGACTGAATATTAAGAAAATATCCTTATGTCTTTTAAAAACATAATTCCTGAAAATGATTAAATAGCAAAACAGCACTCAAAATGGTGCCCTTCTATGGAAATAATTTCTTTTCTCTGGTGATTGTTATCATTCTGTGAATTGTGGGAACAAATGAATAAAGACAGACATTTAGAATATGAGCACAGCTACACAAACTCATGACTTACTAAACAATTCATGAACTTCATTATTAAATGAAATCTGAGTAACCAATTTTTACAGCAGAGTAATTTTCAGGTAGTGCTGTATGATTATCATGCAAACCAACACTTCATGCAGAACCAGGACACAAAATAGAATGACATGTTTTGATTAAACACCTCTTCATCTTCTTAATTTTATTAGAAGTGATACCTTATTTAAAATCACCAAAAATACATATTGTTTGTAATAAACGACAGCACTCATTTACCTTCTACAGATACTTCTATTTGGCTTGGTTCAGCGGGCTCTTAAATGAAAAAAATAGATAATAAAATGAACACATACATAGTTTAAACAATGTGCACAAGATAAATATTGTAGCAAGTCTTGAGAAAGCTAGTGATTATTTTCTCCTATGATCACTTTCAAATAATGTATCCAACTGTGACCTGCTGAAGATAATTAAAAAATAAATTTAAATTAGAAAAGCCATCACCACAGAGTATTGTGAGATTCACTGCTTTATACATATGCATGAGTCTTAATGGACTGAAAATACTCATCAGGCAATGATGTACCTAAAGGTGTATGAATGGAGAAAAAAGCTAACTAAATATACACTTTAACATCAACACAATAACAGCTTCAGGGTCTTATGTGTGGGAAGTAGGACATGGATGACCTCTATAAAGTCGTTTCTAAGCAGGATTTTCTATTAGCAAGTATGTAAGCAGAGTGTATTGATTTAAATCAGCAAGTGGAAAACCTCTATTTAAATAATTTATTTTAATCAACTTTTCCATTTGTACGTCAGTTATTTTCTAAAGTAAGGTACATTCTGACTAGTTGACACAACCTTTAAAACAGGTGGATTTACAGCTAAATAGAACTTTTACACTAGATTCAGTACATCTTTTTGCTACCTAAGGGGGTACATTATAACTGTATATCTTTATTTAGACATTTAAACAGCATTCTAGAGGCACAAGCAGTTATTGTGCTGTAGAAGATACAAACAGGGGTTATAGGGGCAGGATAAAAAGGACAAGAAAAGATCTCAATGTCTTCTCCTAATGTAGTGCCCCCACATTTTCTCCTTGAAAGCGACAGGCCAACTGGTTTGGTTAAACTAAGATCTGGCCAAGGTATGCTCAGTTTTTTGAGAGAAAGATGGAAAGACGGAGGAATGAACAAAAGAACTGCCTTTATATGCTGATTCTAATTCTTCCTCCTTTAAAAAAAAACCCCAAGACAAAACTAATTAAAAAAACAAAATTAAAAAGGGAGCAATGTTTCTTCCTACTCCAATTTTAAAATTCTTCACCACCAGAGTGCGCACACTTTCAAAATATCATCTGGAATATCAACAGCATCAGCCTTTGCATGCCTATGATACAGACTATATTGGGCAACAATTTCAATCATTAGCAAGCCCCATAATCTGACTCTTATTGCCCTCCAAAAAGCTACTCCTCTATTCACCTTGTACTACTGGCGCCGGTGCCGCAGCTGGTGTTGGTGCCGGAGCTGGTGTTTCTGATTCAGTTTTCTCCATTAACTCTGAGAGAATAAATACAGTCAATTGTTTAGGTTTAAAAAGAAAAGGCTTCTCAAACAGTCCAATGGCATTTACATTCTATTGTATGTTCAACCCTACGAACCTGTTGTATAAACAAGTTATATTCACAGTAACTGAATTATATATCCCCTTGTGCTCAATACAAGTGTTTGCCACTTCTCTTCCCTCAGAAGCTCAAGATTCATTATAATCCCTTCCACTAACAAATCCCTTGATGATGTTAAATAAGACTGGTTTTCCAAGGGCAGTATAAAATAAATGCTAAGATCACTAACTGTACTGAAGCAATAGGCAATTCTCTCTGTACTTAGATACCTCAGATTGCCAGGATAATTGAGGATCTGATGGTAGACATTTGTGGGGGGTTAGAAACAGGACTTGATCCTATTATCAATCTCCTTCCAATGATGGAAGAAATCAGGTGTCTGTACTGGTATTGGTGGAAGAAAATCAGGTATTTATACTGGTATTATTGTATCTTTCAGCGGTGCTCAATTGCCAATGCTGTGTTATGCTACTGACCACTGAAGTTCTAAGTGGCAGTGAACAGAGTTACACTTAAGAGGGTCCTTTCTTCCCTTCATAAAGTTCTCTGGAATCCCTGCAAGGAATTGCTCTTCTGAAGGTGACAAAAGAAATACGGGGCCAACTGGAAAGTCAGTAGGATTCTGAAGGCACTGGAGTCAGCAGCACATGGACACTTACAGCTGATGCAGTTGAGCATCCTACCCAGCGTATGGGGCAATCTGGACATTGGACAAGAGCTAGCTGACTGAGGGCATCCTTTTACTAGCTTCAGCCATCGATCCATCAGGGGTCGATTTAGCAGATCTAGTGAAGATGGACTAAACTGAGTACCTATCGCTTGAACCTCGACTCAGGCACTCCATCAGAATAAGGTGAGAAAAAGGGGTTGATGGGGTGTTTCTCCTACTGACTCAGTGTGGCATGGATCCTGCAGTAAGTAAATCTAAGCTATGTTGACTTGAGTTAGGCTACTAACGTAACTCAAGTTGCACAGCTGACCTGCCCTGAGGCTCAATCCAGGTGATAGAGAAGTAATGCTAGTAGGGGTTTGCCCTCAATCTGTACCATACCAATGGCTCAGTGCATGACAAGCGATGCTGTGCTACCAAAGGTACTGTTTTTGAAATGAGGCTTAAAACCAAGGTCATGACTATTTAAGAGAACTGAAAATACCTAGGCATTTTTCCGCAATATTTCAGTACCCTGGCCAAAGTCCTAATTGGATAATTACACTGTCTCCCTAAATTCTCAGCTGAATACATAATTTTTCACTACAGTGCCTTTGCATTGCTACTGACAAACTCCTACATGTCAACTGCTATTGGAACATAACCACTCCTGACGTGAAGAGAATACTGTATGAGTCTATAACTGACTTCATCATGGTTCTGTTGTGCTCTGGGATCCTGCAGAATGAACTGTGTAAGTTTGAAGCTGGCACTTAACTCATGCGGTTTCGTAAGTCAGTCACACTGCCCTCCTATAAATAAACCAAGCATGTTTAGATTTCCTGACTAAGTACTAATGAAATAATTTATCCACATTTTGCAGTTAATGCTCTGGAACTTCTGCCACCCTGGAATAATGCTGCAATAATCTAGCATGCCCTGTGGAGTGCTACGTAAGCAACATTCAAAATGACAAAAAATGGAATACTTACGGTTGTTAATCACAAGTCCTGGAAATGGGCTGTTAAAAAAGAGCATAATATTTAATGTTTCTAAAGATCACTCTTATGTACAATCTTTCCCTCTTATGGAGGGCCTCACCTGAGGGCTCATAATGGAGCACAAATTAAAGGGAGGGACTAGAATATTTTGGCACAGTTACGCCCATAGGGGAGTGGTTTATGAAGCAGTCTCCATCTCTTTTACATCTACAAGAAGGTACAAGTCCTTCTTTCAATCAGTTGCCAGGACAATCAAATCTTCAAATGGGCCCAAATACTGCAGGTTCTTATATTGATCAAGACTCTTGAGCTCAGAATCAATCTCGATTAAGGGATGCAAAATCTAGACCTCACTAAACTGACTTTTTAGAAACTAATTTCTAACTAGCAGAACTGCTGGATTTGATCCCTTGTAATAGAATCTGAGGGTATGTCTACATTTGCAGCCTATTTCGGAATAGGGCTGCAAATGTAGGCATTCGGAATTGCAAATCAAGCCCGGGATTTAAATATCCCGCGCTTGATTTGCATCTTCCCAGCTGGGCACCATTTTTTTTTTTTAAATTTACAAGCCTGGAATAACTGCTCGCATCTACACGCGGCAGTGAAACGGGAGTTAGAAATAAAGCCTTATTTCGAACTACCTGTTATTCCTCCTGCAATGAGGTTTAACAGGTAGATCGAAATAGGGCTTTATTTCAAACGCCGGTTTCACTGCTGCGTGTAGACGCGGGCAGTTATTCCGGGCTTGTAAATTTCAAAAATTGGCGCCTGGCTAGGAAGATGCAAATCAAGCGTGGGATATTTAAATCCCGGGCTTGATTTGCAATTCCGAATGCCTACATTTGCAGCCCTATTCCGAAACAGGCTGCAAGTGTAGACATACCCTAAGTGTTTATGTTTTCACTTTCTTGATTCATCATCTAGAACAGGTGGGAAATGTATGGCTTCTGAAGCCAGATCTGGCCCTCAGCTTCATTTGATCTGGCCTGCGGAAAGTCTCTGCACTGTAAACCCTGAGTCTTGGCACCTCCCTTTGGGACTGAAGGTGTTGTGTTCTGAGTTAAGTGTGACTGAGGGGTGGGATTGTTGGTTTTTTTTTTTTGGTTGGTTTGGTTTTGGTTTTTTTTGCTTGTGTGTGGGCCCCCGACTGATTTTTCTGTGGATAAATGGCTTCTGACTGAAAAAGGTTTCACGCCTCTGATGTATAAATTCCAAAATCTCATTTATTTCACTGTATAAGCAAATGCATATAATTCTTGATTAAATTAACTTCCAGGGTAATTATCACATTTTATCAAAAAATAGTACCTGAACTGATTTTAAGAGGGACAGTCTCAAGAACATTAGGCAAAACAGAAAATAAAAATCTTAAACTTCAGGAATCCAATCGTGTACAACTTTTAAAACATAGCCATGCTGATCTGGAAATTTAAATGACTACATACATACAATTTATCATGACGAGCAGGGGTGAAAGAAACATACATTTCTTACAGGTACTGTCCTATCAACACCCCTCCCCCTCAAAGGGGTGCTCAGGGGAGTGGAGTGGAGTGTCAGTGCCAAGTTTCCCTCTAAGCTGTGCAGCAACAAAGCCTCGCAGCTGCTTAATGAGCTCTGCCTAGCTAGGGGCTCACGACTGGTGCAGGAAGCTCCCTGGCTGGGGGGAGAGGCACTTCTCCCTCAGTGACAGCAGCAGACCCCTGCTGAGGACAGAGCAGCGAGTCTCTCCCAGGCGGCCTCTCCCAGCAAAGCTCCATGTGCGAGTCCTGAGCTCCTGGCTGGGTGGGGCTCAAGAAGCAGCCATGGTACCAAGCAGCTTAGAGAGAGCACGGTCAGGGCAGGGGTGTATGAAGTGTTCCGGGCAGAGGATAGAGGTTTGTGTGGGGGCTCAGGGCAGGGGTTGATGTGTGTGTGGGGAGGGGAGGGAGTGCAGGAGTCAAAACAGGGGTTTGGGACCGGAGAGGGAGCTGTCGGTACCAGGGAATGGGGAGCGGAGCCACGTGAGAATTTTCATGTTAATGATATGCATTACTTGAATTTAAAATAACTACAACTGATTGTTAGTCAATATAGTTAACACTGTCCCACATTTATTATATTGAAGATTCCTTCCATTTTCAGACATTGATTTTTCCAAACGTATTGGCTATTCCCATGACATCTGAATCAACATTAGTTACATTATATAACCAATGACAGTAAAATGACAGTCACATACCGAATGACAGTAAATTTGATAAACTCTGCTGATTCCAAAATCCTCCTCATGGAGCTGATTTCCAGATAACTGGGAGCTTTAAATGCCACTCCGGGAGGCATTCCATCCACCACCACACACCCAGGATTTATGGTGATTTTTCTGTATGGGACTTTCACAGGGAAACTCATACCAATTGCTTCACCTAAATAAAAGATGTTGTGATTTGAACTGTGACCCACATCTGCAAATCTCCATTTACAAATTAAGTGAAATAAGACGACAATGTGAAAACAAGCATTTAAAATAATCTCAAGTGCTATAACCTTTAAATGCACTTGCCATTTAAAACATTATATTAGGTAGCTTCCAAATGATCAGTGCACCAGGCTACAATCATGAAGGTTATGGCTCATGAGAGTCACTAGTGTCCAAGTATTACATCTCTATATAGAAAGGATTAAAAAATAGGTTTTATTAAAAAAAAACCCAAAAAATGATAATCAAACATTTTCATGAAAGGAAAAAGTTCCCTCTCATAATGACAGCAATGCAACCCAATGCTAGTGAACGATCAACAAAAAGAAACCAAGTAGACCGATTTCATCGTTCAAGCTGAACATAGCATGAAAAGTAGAGAAACATGCAACTGTGAAAGGGTAAATAAAATGCAAAAGATTCTTTCAGCTTTAATATTTTAAAGTGTTAACTGATCAGGACTATGCAGCTTTAAGTAGATTCTGGGTTTACACATGAAGTATTTATTTTGCTCATGTGTAGATACATACCCACTCTCCTCAATACTGCACGTCCATGTATAATCTATAATCACAGGGATTTCTATTTAAAAACAAAACAATTTAGCCCTCAAACTAGATTTCTGTAGAAGATGGTGCCTATAAATTACAGATTAAAAAGTTACTTACTGGTTATATATACAGTACCAAAACATCAGTTGTAATGGATATTATACCCTATAAGTTATCCTTATTTAAAACCAAAATAAAAGACAGTGGTTACTTTCAAAGCTATTTCAACTCAGAAATAAAAGCAGTTACCAAACTTCCGGCTGAAGAGGTCATTTACTTGTTCTCTCAGCTGTCGAGCCTTTTCTACTTTGGATAATCTTTCATTTTCATCATCTGAAAGAAATTATTAGTGTCAGGGTTTAACACAGGAGTGCTTTTTTAGGTTGGGGGCCACTGACCCACATAAAAATTAGTTGGGGGCCAGCAGCTGCAGGGAGGTGGCAGGGGGACTTCAGTACTAGTGTGGGCTCCCTAAGCCTCGGGGGCCAGATCCAGGTAACCCAAGGGCCAGGTAACCAGGCTGCCCTGATGGAAGGCGGGATAAGGGACGACCAGAAGGTAAGGTGGTGGGGTGGGTTCTGGTGTGGCCTATGGGATAGGGCATTGGCCTGGGAGGGGGACAGGGTGGTGGGCTCAAGTCCGTCCGTCCGTCTCCCGGCCCTCCCCGCTCCGGGAGGGAGGCCTTAAGCTCCCCATCCCTAGGTTAGCAGGTGATTTTCTTCTTAAACTAATGCAGTTCTGCAAAAGTATTTATTTAAAACAAGCACAGATGTTTGCTTTATTCAGCATTGACTAATCAGAACAAAAACAGGCCTTTTCACTTTTTTTAAAAGCAGTAATGGAGGAGTTTTTAAATATGAAAACTATAAAAAGTTGCCGTTTTAAGGATGTAAGGATGCCTGAAAATTATTTCAAAATATTTGCAGGACAATATTAGATTAAAAGATAAAATTTATTGAATCAAGCCATTATTTACAAACCACAATTCATTTTTAGTAAATGTAGCAACAGTGTCAGACTTGGGACTGAAATCCTCTATTTAGCCACAGTGCAAGTTTTCCCACACTGCCTAACCTGTGTAATTTATCCCTGAGCTAAAGTGACCACTTCTATAGAAGAGAACTCCATGATCATTTAACCCTAATTCTGTCTACTGAGACTGGCAACAGGGTTGTAAGTTAATGCTTAATTTAGCATATGATGGGGTAGAGGAAGAAAGCACACGGGACCTGAACGGAGATTCATTCTTCTGCAGATTTCACTAAGTAATCCACAATCATAAACATTTAAAAAAATAATCAGTGTGACAATGGTGTAGGCAAAGGCCACTGAAAAGAAGCTATTCCTGGTTACTCTTTGAGCCAAAGGGCAAACCAGGATGGAGGGAGAGTAGAGTAGTATATTAGGCAAAGAGCTCCTGTCATGAAGAGCGAGAGCTATAACCAGTAAGCAAGCAATAAAATCAGAGTGTCCAAATACCTGGTATAGTCACTTGAATGATGTTAAGATCTTCAACCCCTGCAGCTGTGTTCACCACTGGTTTTGTTGTGGTGCTTGTTGTATTTGATGTATTGGATGAACTGGTTTTTCCTTAAACAGAAGCAGACATTTAAATTAGGAGCAAAATGGCTGAAGATGAGCTGACATCATTCCAGTATATATATATTTATTTAAAAAAAAAAAAAACAGTGGGGGAGAAACACAGATTTGCTGTTAAAAAAAAAAAAAGTTTAAATGTCCAAGTCTTGTTTTCCAAAAGCACTTACTCTAAATGCTTAAGTCCCTTGACTGTCAATGACACTTAGACTTTAAAGTGCTTAATTCATTATTAAAAATGGGACTTCACATCTCAAAGTTTATCCTTCAACTATTTCTTACAAACTACCGAAGTCAAGAGGAGAAAGAGTTCATTTATGTTACAAGGTCCTAGTTTCTCTTTGTTGAGCAGATTTTCTAATGAGAATTTATTTAAAAAAAAAGAATGCGTGGATATTTTCATGTTTGGTCAAAGCAATAAACCAGAACCCTCAACTTTTAGTAACACTAGTTAAGTCACTAGAACAAATAGTAGAATATTAAATTGTCACCCACATAGAATCCTAGAAAACTAGAACTGGAAGGGACCTTGAGAGGTCATCGAGTCCAGTCCCCTGCCCTCACAGCAGGACCAAGCACCGTCTCTAGACCATCCCTGATAGATGTCTATCTAACCTGCTCTTAAATATCTCCAGAGATGGAGATTCCACAACCTCTCTAGGCAATTTATTCCAGTGTTTCACCATTCTGACAGGCAGGAAGTTTTTCCTGATGTCCAACCTAAACCTCCCTTGCTGCAGTTTAAACCCATTGCTCCTTGTCCTATACTCAGAGGCCAAGGAGAACAATTTTTCCTCTCTCCCCCTTGTAATACTCTTTTCGGTATTTGAAAACCGCTATCATGTCCCCCCTCAGTCTTCTCTTTTCTAAACTAAACAAGCCCAATTCTTTCAGTCTTCCCTCATAGCTCATGTTCTCTAGACCTTTAATCATTCTTGTTGCTCTTCTCTGGACCTTTTCCAATTTCTCCACATCTTTCTTGAAATATGGTGCCCAGAAACTGGACACAATACTCCAACTGAGGCCTAATCAATGCAGAGTAAAGCGGAAGAATGACTTCTCGTGTCTTGCTTACAACACTCCTGTTAATGCATCCCAGAATCACGTTTGCTTTTTCTGCAACAGCGTCACACTATTGACTCATATTTAGCTCGCGGTCCACTATGACCCCTAGATCCCTTTCTGCAGTACTCTTTCCTAGACAGTCGCTTCCCATTCTGTATGTGTGAAATGAATTGTTCCTTCCTAAGTGGAGTACTTTGCATTTGTCCTTATTAAACTTCATCCTATTTATCTCAGACCATTTCTCCAGTTTGTCCAGATCATTTTGAATTATGACCCTATCCTCCAAAGCAGATGCAACCCCTGCCAGCTTGGTATCATCTGCAAACTTAATAAGCATACTCTCTATGCCAATATCTAAATTGTTGATGAAGATATTTATTGAACAGAACCAGTCCCAAAACAGACTGCTGCGGAACCCTGCTTGTTATGACCTTCCAGCATGATTGTGAACCGTTGTTAACTACTCTCTGAGAATGGTTATCCAGCCAGTTATGCACCCACCTTTTAGTAGCCCCATCTAAGTTGTATTTTCCTAGTTTATTGATGAAAAGATCATGCGAGACTGTATCAAATGTCTTATTAAAGTCTAGGTATACCACGTCCACTGCTTCTCCCTTATCCAGAAGGCATGTTATCCTATCAAAGAAAGCTATCAGATTGGTTTGACATGATTTGTTCTTTACAAATCTATGCTGGCTGTTACCTATCACTTTATATTCTTCCAGATGAATTCCTTAATTACTTGCTCCATTACCTTACCTGGCACAGAAGTTAAACTGACTGGTCTGTAGTTTCTTGGGTTGTTCTTATTTCACTTTTTATAGATGGGCACTATATTTGCCCTTTTCCAGTCTTCTGGAATCTCTGCTGTCTTCCATAATTTTTCAAAGATGATAGCTAAAGGTTCAGATACCTCCTCTATCAGCTCCTTAAGTATTCTAGGATGCATTTCATCAGGCCCTGGTGACTTGTACACATATAACTTTTCTAAATAATTTTTAAACTTGTTCTTTTTTATTTTATCTTCTAAACCTACCCCATTTCCACTAGCATTCACTATGTTAGCCATTCCTTCATCATCAGACTTCTTGTTGAAGACCGAAACAAAGAAGTCATTATGCACCTCTGCCATTTCCAAGTTTCCTGTTATTGTTTCTCCCTCCTCACTGAGCAGTGGGCCTACCCTGTCCTTGGTCTTCCTCTTGCTTCCAATATATTTATAGAATGTCTTCTTGTTACCCTTTATGTTTCTAGCTAGTTTGAGCTCGTTTTGTGCCTTTGCCTTTCTAATCTTGCCCCTGCATACCTGTATTGTTTGCTTATATTCATCCTTTGTAATATGTCCACTTTGTAATAGTTTCTACTTTTCATGGGACTCCTTTTTGATTTTGAGATTATGCAAGATCTCCTGGTTAAGCCAAGCCATACTGTCCATCTTTCCTACACAGTGGAATAGATTGCTTTTGGGCCATTAATAATTTCCTTTTGAAAAACTGCCAACTCTCTTCAGTTGTTTTTCCTCTTAGTCTTGCTTCCCATGGGCCTTACCTACCAGCTCTGAGTTTACCAAAATCTACCTTCCTGAAATCCATGGTCTCTATTTTGCTGTTCTCCCTTCTACCATTCCTTAGAATCATGAACTCTCTGATTTCATGATCACTTTCACCCAAGCTGCCTTCCACTTTCAAATTCTCAACCAGTTCCTCTCTATTTGTTAAAAATCAAATCTAGAACAGCTTCCCCCCTAGAAATCAACTATAAAAGATGTCCGATGTCTATTTACAACAACTGAAGGTCTGGTCCTATAGGTTTTGTTCCTGAGCCTCCTCTCACTGATATTACCTTTACACTGGTGTAATTTCACCAACTTCAATGGAGTTACCTCCGAGTTGAACCGAGAGAAGCATCAGGCCCAATGAATACGTCTCAGAAACCCAACATTAACCAGTACCCTTTTCATATGATTGATACTGGAACTTTACCGCTCTCTCCATTTTGCTCTCTTGTCAAGGTTGCATTACAGGTTGGAGCTGGGACAAAATGGCTCCTTCCATTTCAGAGGGTGCATTTCAGCACTGTAAAGCTTTAGATGAGCCACATCTTCCTACTGCTTTGAAGGAAGCATTGTAACAGCCAATGCAAGGGGATCAGAGACCCTAGGTATGCTAGATAATACAAAGTTGACTGCAAAAAAGCCATTATTGAAGCTGAATTGCTGAGTAGAGGAACTAGACAGAAGTAAAAAAGAATAGCTTTACAGCTCTTCAGTGTAGGGACATTTTTTTATTACAGCGATGCACCACTGTTATACCTGGGCTTGATTTCTATTTGGGTAAGACTTTCTAGTGAATATATCATGAAGTTTTCACAAATTGGTTTCCACTGGGCAAATTCCTGAAGTGTTATAATCTTTGAAAGTAGCACAAGACAAATCATCATCCAAACTCCTTAGCGATCATAAAACTTACTCTGGGGACTTTTAGCAGAGCTTTCTTTGATCGCCGCCTCGAACATCTCAGGCCTGCAGATGAACAGATTTGAACATTTTATATAGAACAGTAGTGTTACACTTAATCTGTCATTTCCTTCCAACAGCAAAGAAAGTACTAGCTGTCAAAACTGAGCAGTCAAGAGAGGGAGAGCAAAGTTAGTATAATAATGCTAGTCAGGCTGTTACACATACAGTTAATAAGAATACTGAGCATCTCAGTTGTCTACTTTCACCACAGCACAGCTATCAAATCCCTAACATACTAATGTTTCTACTCTAAGGATAGCAATATAAACACAGCAGCTCTATTCAAAAAAGGTTGCAACAGTTAAACTTGCAAAAATCCATATCAAGCCCTTGTTCCTATATTTGTGCACAGATTCTTGCACTTATTTTGAATGCAAAGTTTTTTTAATCCATTAAAAGCTTCATTTAAGATCCTTACTCCTCGCTGCAGTGTTGGTGACCTTTTAGCTACAAATGATTATTAACAGGACCCTACTGATTTCATTGCTGTAAAAAGGGCATTGTCAGACCATGAAATAAGCCCTTCCCTGTGAAATTAAGGGTCTCTTTGTTCCTAGAAGCACCCCCATCAAAGGAGGCTTCCCAGCTCTGATTGCACAGGGGAAGGAAGGACTTGTCCTCCCCCTGCAAACTGCTCTATTGGAGGAGGGAGAGTAGGAGACCATACCCACCTCTGGGTGCCTGCCCCTACTGTAGGATGCTGCCCTGGGAGTGGGCAGCATCTTGAGGTTCCTGCAGCTAGAGGAGACTTGTGGAGTTGGATTGGATCTTCCCTATGCTGCAGGGAGTGCATCAAAGGGGACATCCTAGCTCTGACTGGGCAGTGGAAGGACAGGACTTGTCCATCTCCTGCATAGCTATTGGGGGGTGAGAAGAGACCACAGATGGTCCTCTGGGTCCCCTGCTGCAGGATGCCATCTGGCATTGGGCAACAGCCTGAGGTTCCTGCAGCTGAGTGTGGGGCAGGTGGTGAAGTGCTTTCTGAAGCTATGTAAAGAGAGAGCAAGTAGTATCGCTACCAAACAATTCAGGGCAGTGAGGCACCCCTGTCTGGACTGTTACCAGCAGTACAGGGGAGATCAGACCCACTTCTACCTGTTGGAGCCTCCTGTGACTGCAGGAAGCTCTGCAGATGCTCCCTTCTGAGTCCAGCTCTGAAGGCAGCACAAAAATGAGGGTGGCAATCCCACGACCACCCTACAATAGGATTGTGACCCCACCCCACAATCTCCTTTTGGGTCAGGACTCCACAGTTACAATACTGTGAAATATCAGGTTTAAAACTGCTGAAAATGTGTACCAATTTTCAAATCCTATGGTGGGGTTGGGGAACCTTTTTGGGTAAGGGACAACTGACACACAGAAAAATCAGTCAGGGGCTGCACACAAGTGAGGACTCCCCAATGCTGGGGGAGCCCCGAGCCTCAGGGGCCAGATCCAGGAAAGCCAGGAGCTGTATCCGGCCCCTGGGTCTTAGGTTCCCCACCCCTGGTCTATGGCCTTGAAATTGGCCATAATGGACCATGAATTTGATAGGGCCTTAAATATTAACTACAAAGCTTGCAACTCGCACTAAAGGGAAAAAGCAATGCCACCATTACAATAAGCCCAGAAATATCACTGTTTCCCATTAAGCAGGCTTTCAGGAGCATTCAACACAGGGATGTAAATGACTAATTGAGTAGTCAACTACTTGACAAGCCTAGGCTTATCAGGTAGTCAAGTCACTATTAGACGAGTTGCTTCTCCCCGACCTTGGGGGGGGAGCAGGAGCCAGTGCTGGGGGGAGCCAGCTTAAAAGCTGGTTCCCACAGCACCGTCTCTGCCCAAGGAGAGGCCTGGGGAGGCAGAGGTGCAGCGGGGACCCGGGTGCAAGCTGGGACTCTGCTGTCCCGGCTCGTGCCCAGTCCCAGACACTACACTTCTGCTTTTTAATTGTAGTAAGAGCCAGGCAGCTCTTACTATACTTAAAAAGCAGAGCTGCAGCAGGGTTAGCTCCTGGGGTGGGAGCTAACCCTGCTGCAACTCTGCAGTTTCCCCCCCTTATTGACTAATTGAGTAATTGATGGAAATTCCATCGACTACTCGATTAACTGATTAAATGCAGTTTAACATCCTTAATTCAGCACAAAAAACTGTTGATGTGTAATTCTCCCGATCTGAAAAGCCCTCTGTCTCTGCCTGGTTTGCCTGACATTCCAGTATATATTCTATTATAGTTAGTGAAGGAATCTAGTAGTTTTCAGGGCTTGACTTGGTTGAGCTTTGCAGCTCATTCTCATTGGCACACACTGTCCTCTTACTTTTTTATGATAAATTTTATCTTAGATTTGTTTCGCAGGATCTTCTCCAGTCTTGGAATGCCAAAAGTGGATGGTCGTCGGAATGGTACTCCCTCAGGCAGTCCTTCCACATAGAAATCCTCTGGGTAGGATTCAAATAATGCAAACGGGACCTTGACAGGATCTTTAAGCCCCAGAGCTTCCCCTAAAATGAAAAAGAGCATGTCAATTACCCCCCAAAAAAATCCTGAAGGAGGAAGTTAGGTTTCCAGCACTGCTGGTGAGCAGAAAGTCAATCATGCTCCTCCAACCCCTTTCACATACACACAAGGGGAAAAATCTCAAGTCAGCAGTAAATCAAGCAAGTATCTCTTCCTAAGAGAGTGTTTGAGTCCCTGACAGCACAGCACCTCTTTCAGCCACATTGTCCGGATGAACCACCAGGAGGCACGTGGCAATATAGAACTAATGAGTATGTGATGGACCACAGGATGTCTATGGATTTTTGAAGTCAAACCCTTGCACGATGCCTGCACCACTCGTCCATTCCCAGGCTTACATGGAAAATTTAGGGGGAACTGGCTAGTCTGGAATTTTGAGTCCGCAATGTGAGAATCAGCCTCATAGGATGTAACAGGGCCCAGAGTTTGCAAAACTATTACAGCCTTTGAGAATGTGCTTATGAAAACCATCATCAAGCATAAGATACATGCCTAAATGAGTAACCTCATCAAGTACTCAAAAGGTACATTTATCATACACTAAAAGGTACATGCTTACCACATTTTTCATTAAAAAGATTTTCAACTTTTTGTTTCAGGTCAGTAATTTTGGCATTCCAAGCCTCTGTCAGGAAATGAGAAGAATTAGACCAACATTCATATAGAGAAAAAATTAAAAAAAAAAAATCACTCTAGGACTTGCGTATTTATATTTAAAAAACATAATTTACCACATTAGTTTACCAATTAATGGGAAGTCAAAAATGAACAAAATGACCATCATGCACTGAGCAGCAGTGAACCAATTCCCTCTAATCCTAAACTCATATCCACTATTCAGGTTCTTCTTGAAGCACAATAGATCTCAGCCAATGAATAAACAGAAGAGCCAACTGTAATGAATCCGATCAGAGGCACACAGAATAACAATCTGAGCCAGCACCCAAAGCTTGGAAAAGGCCAGACAGATATGCTACTTCCTTGAGAAATGTAATCTCAATGATACTACAGGTTTAACCTCTTTAGTCTGGCACCCTTGGGACCAGACTGAGGCTGAACCAGAGAATTTGCCGGACCATGGGAGATCAATATTGTCTAGCAACATTGCTAACACTTCCACTGCTTACTGGGCTCTTAGAAGTTATTTTGGAATAAGATTAGAGCTAAATAGCAGCACAGAACACTGAGTCAAGACTGGTGACTGTAAACCAGGGTTGGGGAATCTAAGGCCCACGGGCCAGATGCAGCCCCAGACTTGCTTAGGGCTCTCCCCGCAGCATTGGGGAGCCCATGCTGGCGCTCCAGCCCCGGCTTTCCCTCCACAGGGCTGGAGCGCACACAATCTACTAGCCTGGACCCCTCTAGGCTCTGGTGTGCAAGGGGAATGTGGAGAGTGTCTTTCTGGTTCTCTGTCGGGGCCACATCAGTGAGGGGTGGGTTGGTTTTTTTTGCTTCTCACTTGTGTGCAGCCCCCAACTGATTTTTCCGTGGTCAGCAGCTCCCAACCCAAAAAAAGGTTCCCTGCCCTTGCTGTAAACCAACTTTATGGGACTGCAGGAAACTTGGCTATACTCATGATGAGAGGACATCTGGCTAACTAAAATCATGCCAGACCACAGATGTTGCCAGACCAGAGAGGTTCGACCTGTAGTTTCACGTCAGGATAGATGTTTATCCCAAATCAATACTAACCCTTCTAACTCCAGTCTAAACTTTTACTGAGCAAAATGAAAGGTTTTGTGTTTTACATTTTGTAATTATACTTGAATCTCTTTAACCTAACAACCCTGGAAAACAGGGTATGCTGGATTAAAGAATTTGCTGGCCAGCGAGGGCACTGCAGGGCTTGGGCGGGGGGAGATAGGAGTGGGCTGCTTTACCTGGCACCCCACTCCTGGGGGCACACATGTCTCTGCACCCCCCCCACTGCTTTGGGAAGAGCAAGAAAAAGCCTCAATAGAAGCATGCTGTTGCACTGCCATACCCCTAGCTGGGGGGAGGGAGGGTGAGTGGCAGTAAGTAGAGCCACTTCCTTCTCCCCATACCAGGTCCATACCATGGGACACCTGCAGTATGGCATTTCAGGTGTGTCATGTTGATAACCCTGCACAGGGCACAACAAGGAGGAAAAGTTAAAATTCCTACACATGACTCAGCCCAAAATATGTGTCTTCTAATGGCAAGAAACCATTGTGTGTGTGTGTGTGTGAGAGAGAGAGAGAATTGTTCTTCGATGACCACTGTGAACTTCAGATAGGTGATCATAAACTCAAAAGGTTAAGCTAGCCCATTACTTGCAAACTCAAAGCATCTGACTCAGTCATCAGAAGCAGAATGAAGGTATCACTGTTAAAAAAACCCCTTTATTACAAAGTCTCAAACTTTCAAATATCAAAATTAATGAAGAATATCAAGGCAGATGAAATTCCACAGTATTTACCAAAAGAAAACTCTCTTCCTCGTGGCTTGAAGCCCATATTGGACCCATTGGTTTGAGAATTAGTTCGAACATCTGTTGTTTGTGGTTTATTAGGACCTGCAAAAATAAACATATATATATATATAGTTAATATATAAAAGCGAGATATAGCATACAAGTAACCACCTTATGTGAGAAACAAAAATTATGAAATATGGCAACTAATCGCTAATTAAAGCCAACAGTCAACAGTGGAACAAAAATGCTGTTTAGGAGTGCTTTAAGGATTGTGGAATTAAACATAACATACTTTAGCACCAATTTAGTCATTGTTCACCCTTTCCTATTATGTGCTTTAAAATAAGAAAGAGTTCCCTTGTGCAGTAATGGTGGTTCTTCGAGATGTGTCCCCGTGGATGCTCCACTCTCAGAGCTGGTGCATCCTCACACCAGCGACCGGGGATTTTTCTAGCAGTGTATGCCGTGCACTCGCACTGTGGCGCCCCCTTGTGCTGTTAGTGTTCATTAGGTGCATGCGCGGTGTGGTTGCCTCCATTATTTCTCTACCCATGCTAGTAGAGCGTGGGGCTCCAAAGCTGGGGAAGAAGGGAGGATAGTGGAGCACCCATGGGGGGACACATCTCGAAGAACCACCATTACTGCACAAGGTGAGTAACTCCTTCTTCAAGTAGTGTCCCCGTGGGTGCGCCACTCTGGGTGACTATACAGCAGTAGTCAGCTCGTGGAGATGGGTTTGGAGTCCTGTCATTGTCACCGAGGATGCTGCTTGTCCGACAGCCCTGGATGATGTGATGGAGGATGCCAGCGCGTAATGTTGTGCAAATGTGTGGTCTGGTGACCAAGTGGCTGCGTTGCAAACGTCCTGGAGAGGAACATTTTTGAGGAAAGCGGTTGTAGAGGACATGGCCCTGGTCGAATGGGCAGTGATAGTGCCAGATGGTTCTTTGTTGTGGATGGTGTAGCATGTGGATGCATGAAGAGATCAACTTGGCAATCCTCTGAGAAGAGACAACCTGTCCCTTAGATCATTCCGCAAAGGATAAGAAGAGTCTAGGAGATATTCGCCAGGCTCTAGTACGGTCAATGGAGAACGTGAGCACTCTATAGACGTCCAGGGTGTGCCATGCTGCGTGTGATGGATCAGTGTGCGGCTTGGGGAAAAACGCAGGTAAGTGTATTGGTTTGTTGATGTGAAAGGGAGAGGGAACTTTCGGGAGAAATTTGGGGTGGGGCCGAAGTATCACTCTGTCCTTGCTGAAAATTGTATGGGGGGGAAAGAGGGAAGGGCTCCCGCCATTAGGGTCAGGAAGAATAATGGTGAAAGAAGGCAGCCTTGGCATACACCTGTTGTGACCTGGCCTTCATTAAGCTCCAGACTCCCTCCGCAATTAAAGTTTTTTTTTACGGGGATGAGTTGTTAGCCCATCGCCCAACCCCAACCTGGAAGACCAGGGAATCGCTTTTTGTCTGGTGTCTACTTGTTGACCTGTCTGGCTTGGGTGGCCCTACTAGGAGCAGTAAGCTCCCGCCAGCATAGCTCTGAGGGTCCCTGAGACACACAAGCCCCCCCACCACATCAAGGTAGTGATCCCATTGCGGGGGTCACAAAAACAGACTGGGTCACAAAAACAGCATATGCTGACTCAGGAAGGGGACTCCAATGGACACAAACTAGGAAACTTGAAGATCTAGAGTTTGCAGACGACTTAGCCCTGCTTGCAGACAAATTAGAGCATATGCAAGAGAAGACAGATGCCCTACAGGAAACAGCTGAGCGAGTGGGCCTCAAGGTTAGTCAAGAGAAGACCAAGTTGATGCGCATTAACAACAGTCAGGAATTGAAGGAAAAACACTGCAAGCGGTAGATCAGTTTGTATATTTGAGGAGTGTTATCAGCAAGAATGGAAGAACTGGAGAGGACATCAGTGCAAGAATAAGAAAGGTGCAACAAGCTCTTGCCATACTACGACCAGTCTGGGGTACAAGAGCCATTTCAATAGGAACTAAACTACATATTTTCAATTCCAATGTGAAATCAGTGCTGTTGTATGGCTCGGAGGCGTGGCGCGTTGTCCAGAGCAACACTAAAAGAATTCAGACATTTGTCAATAAATGTCTTAGACACACTCTCCAGCTAAAGTGGTACGACAGAGTGCCAAATGAAACCTTGTGGACCAGAACAAATCAGAAACCAATGGAGGGCCAGATTAAGAAAAGAAAATGGCGATGGGCAGGCCACATTCTGCACAAGGACTGTGAGGAATGTATCACAAGACAAGTGTTAGAATGGAATCCAAAGGGAAAGAGGAAACGGGGATGTCCCAAACAAACATGGCGACGAAGCTGCCTGGATGAACTAAAAGCAGCTGGCTTAACATGGGATCAAATCAAGACTATCACTAAGGATCGCAAGAAATGGAGAATGATTGTGGAGGCCCTATGTTCCATTAGGAGCCCAAAGGACTAATAGATATATAGATAGCCATTAGGGTGGCAAGTTCCCCATCTCTCCTACTGGAGGTTATTGACCAAGGGCAGGTTGCCAAGGGCTCAAAAGGCAGTTTCGTCAAGCTCTTAAGTATGTGATTTTGGTCCCAGATGGAATCTGGAGCCATGAAGGAGCCAGGCGTGGAGGTGGAATTTGTGCGGTTCAGGGTGGAGAACTGCACCATGATTCTGGGAGAGAAGATTGTACTGAGGCGGAAAAAATGTATGGATCTGTTACCATCATTCTGTGGAGGTAAGGATACCATATTTGTCTCAACCACACTGGTGCGATGAGAATCACTCAAGTTCATTCTGTTCTGATTTTGATAGTGACCTTGTGTAGCATGGGAAGGGGTGGGAACGCGTAGAATAATGGTGCGTCCAAGTTGATGGAGAAAGCATTCCCAAGAGAGTGCTTCTCTAAGGCATAAACATTTGCAATTGTTCCTGGTCATGAAAAGGTCTATGTCTGATTGACCCCATCGGCAAAACATGTAACTGAGGGCCTGCATGTCTATCTCCCATTCGTGGTGGTCACAGAACTTGCGGCTGAGGGCATCTGCTGTAATGTTTAGCACCCCTGGGAGTTAAGTGGCAACGGGGGTAATCTGGTGCACCAGGCTCCAATTCCATAGTTTGAGAGCTTCCATACATAGGGACGGGGATCGTGAACTGCCTTGCCGATTGATATAATGCATGCAAGTGGTGTTGTCTGTCATAATGTGGATAGAGTCTTGCGAGCTACATGATGTAGGAAATGCTGGCATGCATACCACACAAGTCACAGTTCTAAATGGTTGATATGGAGTGTTTTCTCTGTAAAGGACCATTTGGCCTTGGGCTGTGAGGGTTCCTAGATGGGCACCCCAACCCATGAGTGATGCATCAGTCAAGATGGTAAGTGTAGGAGTTGGTTGATGGAATGGAACGCCCATTAAAACACTGTGTGCATTTGTCCACCAGTGCAAGGAGTTGAGGACCCATGGCGGAATGGGAGACTTGAAGAGCAGGTCTCTGGATGGGGTGTAAAGTGTGGCGAGCCAAGACTGAAGGAATCTTATGTGGAACCTCACCAGCCTGACAATGTAGATTGTGACAGCCATGTGGCCTAAGATTTTTAGGCATTCGTAAACTGTTGTGGTAGGGGTCGCCCTTGCTACTGCTATGAGGTTGCATAGGGTGTCGAATCTGTGCATGGGTAGAGTCGCTTTGGCTGCGACAGTATCGATGTGTGCTCCTATAAAATAAGTTGAGTAGAACCCTCGTCCTTGGAACTCTGTTGGTACCGGTTTTATGGCACCTAACTGGAGGAGGTGAAGCACCTCTTGCTTGAGGAGGGTCTCGTGAGAGGGGTCCTAAAGAGGGACGGGGTGAGAGGATGGGTAGAGGGAAGAGAAATGAAAGGGATGGAGTAACCATAATAGATGAGCTCTAGGACCCATTTGTCCGATGTTATTTGAGCCCACTGTTAAAAAAAAAAAAAGAGGCGGAAGTAGTGGTTGAATTGTGGATAATTGGTCGATGGTGTGACCACAAGGAAAGTATCTTTCTGGCTCCCGACCAAATCTTCAAATTTGCTGCGTGGATGTGGAAGGTTGGGCTGCTGCTGTATGATGTTGTTGCTGGTGTCGAGGCCTACGTCGCTGGGGCCTTTGTTTTTGTTGGAAGTCATATCTTGGCTGCTGTCTGTATGGCTCCCTGGGTCTTTGGTAGTTGCTGTAGCTAGTTCTCTTAAATGGGGGCATGTACATCCCCAGTGTCCGGAGGGTGGTGCGGGAGTCCATCAAATGAAGTACTGTGTCGGTTTTTGCAGCAAAGAGATTGGTTTTATCTAAGGGTAGGTCTTTGACTTTCTGTTGCAAGTCCCTCAGTACCCCTGATGCTTGGAACCAGGATATTCTCTGCATCACTATAGCCGAGGCTGTGATGCTTGCAGCTGTGTCTGCTACATCCATTGCAGACTGTAGTGCAGTGCGAAAATTGTGTGGCCCTTCTCCATAATGTTGAGGAGGATAGGCCTCTTGTGTTTAGGTAAGTATTGTATAAGCTCTTGAAGTTTGAAGTAGTTGGAATAGTCATAATTTGCTAGCATGGCAGTATAACTTGCTACTCTAAGGAGCAGAGTGGCTGAGGAGTATACTTTACAACCCGTAATGTCCATTTTTTTTGGTGGTCCTTGTCCTGTGGTGTTGATCTAATATTGGGTTGTCTGGCTCTGAGTCTAATGAAATTGACGACCAGGGAGTTTGGTGGAGGGTGACTGAAAAGGAAGTCCATTCCCTTTGGTGTAATGAAGTATTTTTGGTCCTCTCTCTTATTGGTTGAGTGATGGATGCCAGATGTTGTCTGCTGGGTCCAGAATAGCCTTGTCCATGAGAAGGGCAATCCTGGAGGAGGAGGAAATTGCAAGGTTCGCAAGAGGTGATACTGCTTTTCTTGAACTTCCTGTAAATCTTGCTCTTATGTTAACGCTACCCTTTTAAAAAATTCTTGGAACTTCTTTGAGTCATCAGTTGGTGGTGGGAATAACCACCTCATCTGGTGAGGATGAATAATTATGCATAGGAGACCTGTCCCCACCCTCAGACAAAGTGTCCTCCATCTCAGTCTGGATTGGGGAGTTGGGCATTGTTACAGATGTCGTAGGTTGGGGAGAACGAGGTGGTTCTCTGGATGTTGTGGAAGGTGCAATATGACAACTCTTCCTCTGAGGACATGACTCCCATTGCCCTGGGTAAGTGGGTGGCGGGTATGAGTAATGATGCGCATACCAGGGTTGTGGTGGTGGATATGCATATGTAATAGGCCCAGTGTCCCAGGATGGAGCTCTCTGTGCTGGGCTGGAATGCTGGGAAGAAGAGCGGCTGCGTGGCTTGGTGCCAGCCTCAGTTGGGGAGCGAGACAGGTTCGGTGATCTGCGTGAGTGCACCGATTGTGTGGAGGAGCCTGGGGATAACGGTGCTGGTGAAGTACGGTTCCTTAATAGGAGACTTACGTTGTAGATGCTCCTGGGATGGTACCGAGGTACACATACTCCTCGGTGCCATTGGTGCTGGCGGCACTGATTGGTCAGGAGGCAGTATATCGGTACGGGGTCTCTTAGGTGCCGAGGCCGGCGTCGACTGAGTTGGTGGCTTCGGTGCCAAGCGGTGTTTATGTAGGCTCAGTGGTGCGGCCAGTGCCGCTTGTTTTTGTTTGGGCTCTGAGCGTGCCCTCTTATGCACTGCCAGCACCTTGGGTGGTGCCGTGCTCAATGTGCCAGGCCTGTCCGCGGTGTTGACCCTCGAGGCTGTTGGCGCCGAGGGTAAGGATTGGGTTGGAGAGAGTCTAGTTTTTTAGAGAGATTTGCCAGAAGAGGTAGAGGGACGTGTTTTGTCCATACCTTTCGGCTCAGAAGTTGACTTAGAGGCAGGTGGTGTGTCCTCAGAAGGTGGGTAGAGCAACCTTTCATAGAGGAAGGTTTTTAGCATGTTAGCGTGGTCACCGCATGCTCTGGCCATCAATTTGGAGCAATAAGGACACTTTTGCGTCTGGTAAATTTCTCCAAGGCACTTTATGCACGCAGAATGCCTGTCAGAGATGAGAATAGCATCCCGGCACAACTCATACCTCTTGAAGCTGGGAGATCCCGGCATTAGGCGCGGTGAGAAGCGGTGGGCCGATGATGGCGGAAAAAAAAATATTTTTTTAAATAGGGTCTGGTGGGCCGTCTTAAAACTTGGAAATGTGAGGAAACTAAGGGGAAATAATAGTTTTCATCATTTTTCTGTAGAAACAGTGCGAAGGAAAGAAGCTTTGTCTGCTGCCGAGGACGGTAGAGAAAGAACTGAGGGAGCTACGCCACATGCCTAAAAGATACTAACAGCACGAGGGGCACCACAGCACGCGCGCAGCGGACACTAAAGTCTCCTGTCGCCAGTGCGCGGATGAACCAGCACCCAGAGTGGAGCACCCACGCGGACACTACTCAAAGAAAAAATTCTCATTTCCCACTTTGGAATGAAAGATCCAAACATGTAGCGAAACAAGCTCTGAGAGGGGCATCATTCTTCTTATAACTGACAATGTTAATCAGAAATGAAAAATAGAACTGAAGTTAAATTAAGTTTTCTACATGGGGCAAAACTTAGAGAAGCTTTTAAAAATAATATAATTGTACTGTGTATGAAAAATCTTCTGCCGTTACTACTGCAATTTACTGTAATAAGAATATTTCCTAAAGGAAGATTTCCTACCTTCTTCAACAGTCACCTCAATCTCTGGAACCTTTGAATTGCTTGCAGGACTTCTTGCTCTCTTTGAACTCTTTGGACTCAGTGCTACAAATCAACAATACTATTACTCTTCAATAACAGACATAATGCACAGTTCCCAAATGGCAGTACTTGGAAACATCCCACAAATAAAATAATCTGACACAATCTGTATTTAATGGTGTGATTTAGAAAGCCCAACCACACAGGTAAGATCCCATACTTTAAGAAGAGAATTTAATACATGTGAAGTAAGCAGGTCCAACAGATACTAATTCAATATTTACTACATAATGTGAGCACCACACAAGATAAATACAGATAAGATCATCAGCACCATTGGTTTTAAGTGGAATTTATGTTTTTGGTTCTTATGTTCTCTAAATCCAAAAAGTTAATTCAAAATTATATTTATAAAGATCTTTATTTTGTAAGTGACTTGACAGTTTCTATAAGAAATTGATTTTCTAATTTCTTTTAAATATACAAAGATCCAGTTTATATACTTTATTAATAGAAAATCTATGGACCTTAGTAATTTCTGTAGTTTACACCTCCAGATTTGTATTGTTCCAGTCATAAAATAAATGAATTGTATACTTAATTGGTGTGCTCTTAAGCAGATACTCATGTCTGACTTCTCTTACATATCCCAATGTTTTATAAGAATATAGGTTTTATATTTTTAGGAAAACCATTTAGGCCAGATTGTACCACCATTGCCCATATTAGGTAGCACCCTTTTTCGATCAGGAGCCTGTACTATTTTCAAGCACCAAGCTGCTACTCGGCCTAGTAAGGGAAGTGGAATCTGGGCCTCTGAATTGAGGGCAATATGTAATGTTTCACCACTTACCTTTAGTGTTTACTTTGCTAGCCAATCCAGCAGGCAAATAAGAAGTAACAAGCTCTGGCCTAAAAATGTAAAATAGGTTACAGAATGCAGTCTAATAAATTACAGATGCAAAAGTAGTACAGGGAGTTATTTACATAGTTATTGGGATTCAGAAAAATTTATGTAAAGTCACTGCAACAATCTTTTAGGTCATGGAAGTATGGGAGACTCCATGTAAAGTAATAGGAAAGAGTTCCAAAACCTAAGGCTAAGTACCTTGATTTTTGCTTTGGCTGGAAAAATGCTTCAAGATACAGAACTACTATCTTCTCTAGGTACACATTGCATGATACACACCAATTATGCATATACACCTCATTTTATGAAATTTAACCAGGAAGTCATGTCCTTTTATCAGAGAAAGTGAATGTGCCACTTTATCTATAAGAGACATTAGGCAGCATCTAAAAACCCAAAAGCCTCAGGAAAAGATTCATATAATTTTAGAAATCAGCAGTTAAAAATAAAGAAATTGTAAACTTACTTTTTAACAATAAATTTGATTTTGCCACTGCCACGGACAATTCTTTCAAGGCGTGGAATTCCAAACCATGTGGGACTCCGGAAGGGGATTCCTTCTGGCAAGCCTTCCACATACAAGTACTCAGGGTTTGATTCAAATACAGGGTAGGGAACCTTCACTGCTTCAGAAAGCCCCAATGCTTGGGCTGAAAATAAAGATGTGACAAGCACAGATGGGGAGGCATGTTATTTCAACTGTTCTTTGTAAGACTGACATTTTTATTAGTTATAGGGGAAGTAGCACGTCTATTCAGAAAAGGATAAGAAGAGGAGTTTAAAACCATTTTCCCACCACCATTCCACAGTTGGGAATCACTACATGTGGTGATTTTGTGAATCTTACTATGTAGGTTCTTTCAATAACCATCAATCTAGATCCGCAGTTTCTGATACTGTTTTATAAGAGCTCTTTTCACCCAAGGATCTCAAAGCCCTTTATAAATCTGCACAAATACCATTAATGCAAATTCATAGAATCATAGAACCATAGAGCTGGAAGAGACCTCAGAAGGTCATCAAGTCCAGCCCCCTGCTCTAGGCAGGACCAATTCCAACTAAATTCAGACAACTGGAGGCACAATGTTGATATGACTTGCCCAAAGTCACTAGCAGAATGGGGAATAAAACTCAAGATTCCCAGATCTGTTCTGCTACATTTTTAATGTTTGTTTTAATTTATTGTGTACCACAATGCTCCTTAGATAGAAGGTTGTTTTAAAGCAGAGTAGCACTACAACATAGTTTATTTAAGGCTTAACTTACCAAATTTCAGATTAAATATCTCTTCCACTTGCTTCCTTAGTTTTGTGATTCTGACATTCCAATCTTCTTTGACTGAAAATCAAAAACAGATGCATCCTGGGTTACTGAGTTACCAGAAAGTGGTACTACTAAGCATATTTCTTTTACTACAGGGCTATGTCTACACTACAGGGTTTTTGCGTAAAAACAGCCGTAAATCGACAGGACAGAGGGCTTTTGCCGGTAGAGTTATTCCTCTCCCCACGAGGAATAACTCCTTTTTGCGCAAGAGTTCTTGCACAAAAAGGTGTGTGTGGACGCTCAACAGGGGTTTCTTGCGGAAAAAGAGCCTATCACAAAAAGGAGAGGTGCTCTGATGGCCATTCTGTGAATGGCAATCAGAACTTTCTTGCACAAGAGTGTCTATGCAGTGTGGACACTCTCTTGCGCAAAAGCACATAACTTTTGCGATGTGCTTTGAGGTCTGGATGCGCTTTTGTGCAAGAAGTTTTTGCGGAAAATCTTCCGCAAAAAGCTTCTTGCTCAAAACTCTGCAGTGTAGACAAAGCTCAGGAATCTAAATTATCAATGCAAAAATAGCCTTGCTTTCTAGGATTCACAATCACATTTTCATACAAAAGAATTTACACATGTACTGCTTTCCCCAGGATGCTTTGATAAGAGGAGGATACTACTGAACTGCAAACATTTGAAGGCAAAAGCATCCTGCATTCTCTGCTTAGTTAAAACCCAACATTTTTGTGGTCCTATGAAAAATTGTGAATACAGTCCTATAACTAAATCGAACAGTTACCATTAAAGTGGTCCCCGTCCCTGCTATTGCTGGCAGAGGCAAGGTCAGGGAGTAGGATCATTCAAGTGATCGAGGTACCAAACGGCACATACATAATACACCTCCGACCAGATAATCTCAGTATGTTTCTCAAATAAATTCAGTGCCATAAGACTACTGTTTGGTAGATAATGCACCGAGATATGTAAATGGAGGCTAGAGAAATCTTTTAATGCTGGTTCTTTTTCCAGGCTCATCACCATAGTATTTTGAGTCCCTTCCAATGGTGTGATAAACAGCAGGACCATCTATCATGAGGTATTCTTTTCTTTCTTCTTCATGTTTTTCTCTCCCAAAGTCACCTTTCACTTACCTAAAGGCAGTGTCAAAGCTGAGACTAGAATTGAGAAATTGAGACTAAAATTGAGTATGATTCCTACTCCTGTGCTACAACCACTAGAGGACTCACCCTCTTATATGAAACAAGTTCCGGACTGTATAAAGTACATAGCTATGAAATACCAATGCACGTACAAAACAACCTCAATGATCATTTCCTAGCAGTTCCCTTAATTTAGAAAAAAGGAGCCCTGAAACAGTCATCTGGGTTCTTTTCCCTCACTACTCTTTGCTTTTTCAAAAAATCATTCTGGGAGAAAGTGAAGCACATCTCACTTTTCGAAGATGATCATAATAATATGAGAGACTAAGAGCCTGATCAAAAACTCACTGAAATTTATGGAAATATGCCCAGTAACTTCCATGGGCTTTGGATTAGGCCCTAACAGAACTTTGAAATTCTCACGATTTCCCAAAGTTTTAAGTCTGATTCAATTTCTGGACACTAACCATAATGTTTCAGATCATTATCGTCAAGGATGGCCATATTATTGATCTCTTATAAACCCTCTGAAGAGCACACCAGTATTCCCTCAAACAAAAGTATCAGTGTATTTCATTTTCTTTAAAAAGTGGCGTCGTGCTCCAAATAGGTTTTCCATTCCAAATAACTCCACATTCCTCCCTCACATGTTCTTAAAATTTACTACTTAATAAAATGAGGAAGGGAGTTAATTGTTGGTCAAGATATAATTGTTGGTCAAGGTATATTTATATCAAACACATTTGCTCTTACAAAGCTTGTGATTAATTTCTAATTAACCTAAACATGAAGATTCCTTCAAGTACAAATATATTAATTTAAAGAGAGAATGTCTTCTGTATTAATACATACAGTAAAAGACCTTTTATCTGGCATTCTGGGAGAACGGAAGGTGCCAGTAAATTAAAAATGTCAGCCAAGAAGGAAGAGTTTGGAGTGCAGATGTGTGCACGCATGTAAATGGAGGAAATGGGGGGGCACAGGCTACTGGAGGGAGTTTGGAGCACTCACTCACCTCCAGCAACACCCATAAGTTCCTGGCAGAGGTGCAGCCAGGTGGCTCTGCTGCAAGCAGGTATGCTGCCTCTAGGCCATCCCCTGCAGCTCCCATTGGCCATGGTTCCCAGCTAAAGGGCTAGGAGCTGCAGAGTCAGCAGTTTGGGAGGGGAGCTGCAGACAGCCTGCCTGCAGCTGTCTGGCCTTGCCTCCGCCAGCAACAGCAGGGACAGGGAACTACTTACGGGGCCACTGGAGGGAAGCACCCTTCCCCCACATCCAGCACTCTGAGTTCCTTCCCAAATGCCCTTTCAGAGGGTGCCCCATAGCCCCTCCAACACCTCAGCAGCCCTCACCAACTGCACTATAAACTGGGCTTTCTGTGCAGATCAGAAAATCTGTTTCTTGAGTTTGCTGGTTGGTGAGGTGCCAGATAAAAGGCCTCTTACTGTATTTGGTACCACTTTTCTCTTGCACACAGAGGTCAGAAAAATGTGTTTCACTTATCTATTCTGCATATGGCTACATAGATGAAAATTGCACACAGTATGGATCCTACCTGGAGTATTGGATCTTGGTTGAGTGACTTCTGTTGGACTGAGTGTTAGTAGTTCTGGCCTGTAATTAGAGAGCAGGTTATCAAATTGTTCTATAGTGTCTCTATTTTTTTGTTTTATGAATCTGTATTTTGATTTTAATACTGCTGGGGTGGGCAAGATGCTGCCTCTCCAAGACCAGCAGGCGCAGAAGCAGCCCCATGTTAAGCTGATTCCGTCCAATAGGAGCTGAGAAATTGTGCTTGGGGAAGGGGCAGTGCACAAAGTCTTCACCTTCTCCCTGGTGCCCAGAGCAGCCAGCCACAGGGAGCAGCCAGCCATTTTTAGCAGCCTAGAACTGCAGCAGGCAGTAAGCCTGCCTCAGGGTCCTGCAGGGCTGCTGGCTGGAAACTGTCTAGGTAAGTGCCTCCTGGCTAGAGTCTGCCTCTGGCAGCCCAGTCCCTCCCACACCTCAACTTCCTGCCCCAGGTCACCACTGCTCAGTATATCCCTCCCCAGCTCACAACTCCCTCCCAGAACCTGCACCTCCTCCCATGACCCTTTCCCAGGCCAGAATACTCCCCTCCTGTCCCTGACCCTGTACCTCAATCTCCTGCCCCAGATCACAACTTCCTCCTTCACCCAAACTTCCTCTCAGACCCACACCCTCTCCTGAACCCCAGTTCCCTACCCCGAGGTCCCTTCTGCACCCAACCATTGTCCCAGACTCCACACCCCCTTAATAGAAAAGTGTGGTCCTTGACCACTTACCAAAATCTTATAGTGGCTCCCTATTAAACATTATTGCCCACCACTGGGCTAGGTGCAATACAGATATTTAGGAAAATTATGGCCTAAATTGAGAACCCCAATTTTCTTTGCAATGTGAAATACCTTCTGTCTGCCTGGTACCAAAACCCAGAATGCTTTATGACATTACAAAATAGAAATCTTTTCTTTTGCTTCAAATCTGTCAACGTCCTGACGTTTTCTTGCTTTTTTCAGTTTATGTACTATGTTCACCTACCTTTTGATTACAAATTTTATTCTGTTGCCCACTTGAATAATCTTTTCCAGCCGAGGGATTCCATACCAGGATGGACTCCTAAATGGAATGTTCTCTGGCAGACCCTCCACATAGAGATCACTGGGGTGTGCCTCAAATTTCTGATATGGGACAGCTTTCGGCTCCGTGCTCCCTAGGGCTTCAGCTGTTAGAGTAACAGAAAGTCAACAAAATACATCCAATGACTGATCAATTCAGCCAAACATTTTGATTTAGCAAAAATGATACTAGACCTCTGGGCCATCACATAAAACAGAAACTTTACATACAAACATACCACAGAACATACCAACCCATGGGACTCTAAATTGAAGATTACAGAGTTTAGTGGACTAATTATCATATCTCATCTGATGCTCAGTACATAGCCCATCAACAGTGCTAGACTGAAGATTAATGCCACTGAGTTTGAACAGCAGAAAAAGTTAAAACAGCATGTGGCTCAAGGCAAGTATAAATTATTTTCATACAGTATCACATTTTCAATTATTTCATTCTTGACTTGCATATGTTCCTAAGCAGCATTCAAATTCAAGCAGATCAGAAATTCCCAGCTATTAATTATAACAATGTCAGAGATGATATACCGTACATTAAAAATAAGCTATTTGCTTTAACATAACTGAAGAGAAAAATCTACATGCAAAATAGATCAGAACAATAAAGACAATTTTACAAATTAATTCAGTGTCTTTTATTGTAAACTTACCTTTTTGAACAATCACAGTAATAAAAGGTTTATTTTTGCTTACTAGTCAGGATATGAAGCATTTGGAAAATTTTAATTCAAGAGTTTCATCTATTTATGCCTCAGAAGGATCCAATAAAGCAGGGTTGGGGAACGTTTTTTAGAGTCGGAGGCTACTGACCCACCAAAAAAAAAAAAAAAAAAAAAAAAAAAATCAGTTGGGGGCCGCACACAAGTGAGAAGTAGGGAGAAAAAAACCCTCACTGTGGCCCCCGACCGAGAAGGAGAAAGACACTTCCCACATTCCCCTTGCACACCAGACCGGGGGGGGGGGGCAGCCTAGTAGATTTTGGGCACTCCAGCCTCCAGGGGGGAAGCAGAGGGGCTAGAGCACCAGCACAGGATCCCTAATGCTGGGGGAGCCCCTGAGCCTCGGGGGCTGGATCCAGGCAAGCCAAGGGCCACATCCAGCCTCTGGGCCTGAGGTTCCCCACCCTTGCAATAAAGCTTTCTTAAGACTAGCTAGTATAAAACCAATCTATTCTGCATTAAAAAAGCTGGAGTACCCTCTGTGTACTTACCAAATTTTTTGCAGAAAAGCTGATCTACCATCTTTCTTAATTTGGTGATTCGGGCATACCACTCTTCTTTCACTACAATTAATAGTAACAGAATAAAGATAACATTCCTTAATTGTTTTGATTAACTGCAAGATTGTAAAGACAAGTGAGAGACAGTCACTATTCATTAAATCTACACAAGGCATGGGTTATTAGTTTCCACAATCATAAGAATATTAAGAGACGTGAGTGTACCTCATTGGTCTTCAAACTACAGGTTGAACCTCTCTAGTCTGCCACTCTCTAGTCTGGCAACATCCGTGGTCCAGCATGATTTTAAGTGAGCCGGATGTCCACTTATCATGGGTGTAGCTAAGGTTCCTGTGGTTCCATAAAGTTTGTTTACAGCCACCAGTCCTGGCTCTCAGTGTTCTGTGCTACTATTTAGCTCTAATTTATCCCTAAATGTCTTCTTTAGAGCCCAATAAGCAGTGGAAGTACTGGTAATGCTGCTAGACAATATTGAACCTCCTGTGGTCTGACAAATTCTCTGGTTGGCACTGGTCAGATTCTGAGGGTGCTGGACTAGAGAGGTTCAATCTGTACTTCTACTGAACCCCTAAGAAAAACAGCAAAAGATGGTGGATTTAAAAATCACAAAAGCAAGGATACAATTATGTTTCACACTCCATCCTCAGTGCATCCTGTACCTACAACTACCTAAATTTGATCCTCAAAGCAGGTGGGCAAACTGGTTCACAACAATGGGTGATCTTACTTTGGAGGTGATGTACAATACCTTCATGCAATTGGTTAAGGATGGAATGACATCCTTAAATCTTATTTTCTATGCTTAATTCCAACTTTTTTTTAAACAAAGATATTTAATATTTGTTTTTCTTTAAATACTAGTATATGGCCGCATTAAGACCGATACAAAAGTTTCACCAATACAGACTCTTATTTCTAGGTTCTCATGTCTCTCCTATAGACTCAAGAATTTTCTAATATTCCCAATTGTCCCTCTCAGAAGAAGGTTGAGAACATGCATTTTTGGGGTTTTAGGAAGCTTATATGAGCTAGCATCTCTTTAAATTGCATTACACTTTATATATTCTCTTCACATCCAACTTTATACAATTAGCAAAACCTGACTTTGATGTGGGGACAGATAGGAGGTAACAACTTAATTAAAACACACAATAAGGAAAGTAATTTTCCAATTGTCATTCACACAATGCTATGTATATTTTTCTTTAAAAACAAACAAACACGCACAAAAGTAATCTTTGTCTTCCAGATTCAGGGTAAAAGAATCTGATGGATATGGATAAATGCTTGCATAATTATCTTGAGTGGACATTTCTGGCACCTTTAAGTGGACTTTGAGTGTAGGCAAAATAATCTATTCAAAATATTTACCGTGGATAAAGAATCAAGTGGCAATATGAATTATCTTTTGCATTTTAAGCCTTACCTTATGCCAGTAGCCATGAAGACAAACAATATCACCATTAATATATTTTTAGCGCATAACACCCTAAATCTCACACTTCAGTTTAAATACATCATCAACTTAACCAAACATACACTCTGATAAATGTACCTCTTTAGCCACTAAAATGGCATCAACTGTGGAGACAGAAATCATCTACCCTACCCTGTCAAATTAATAATTAAAAGGTAGCTCTCTGCGTGACCAATTAAATCTGACAGGTTAACTCAGTTAGAGTCTTAAAAGCACAATATTCCTTAAAGTGAAAAAAGTTGGATGGCCAGTTTAGCCATTCATCTCTTTTGTGCAACACATCTGGTTAAATTCAGGTTCATAAATGCATCTTTCTGGACCACTTTATTGTTTCTAAATATAGTAATATCATCTAGCTCTTCTTTAGTGGTTTCATAGGTAGATCTCAAAGCACTTTACAAAGGTTAATATACATAACACACACTTATTGTAAATACATTTACAATTATGGATACGGCATAAATGGATACCCAGCATTTTTTACTATTCCCATTTCGCAAATTTTGATGTAGTACATTATCAAGGATTTTGATTTTTAAGCCCATCTAAGCCTTCAGTATCAAAATCATCATTTGACAGACTATCCTACTAGTGAGTTTTTCAAACTCTGAAAAGTATTATTCTAATTTTTTGGGCTTGACAACAGTATTTCCAGCCCAGCAGTAGTGTAAAGTTACAATGTAAGCAAACATTATTTCATGCAAATCAGGGTCTCTGCATCTTAGTTGTTAAGATTTATTCTCTCAGTCAGTTTTACTGTGGATTGAGATGTGCAGTTGAGAGGGAAACAAATATCGGAACACAGCTAACTATTTGCAACATATTTCCAGGAAACCAGGCTTTTAATTTATTTTCTGAAAACGCCTATATTTTTGAAAAACGTTTTTTCCAAAAA
Source organism: Rafetus swinhoei (assembly GCA_019425775.1). NCBI lineage: Eukaryota > Metazoa > Chordata > Testudines > Trionychidae > Rafetus > Rafetus swinhoei. The sequence goes on along the minus strand of CM033445.1, from coordinate 19,371,814 downwards.
CCAAAAAGGTATCTTTACAAAAAAATTAAATGTATTTTAACATCCCTACAGCAAACGTGTAGCAGTTACATGTTTACACGTGAGGGGGGGACAGGAGGAAAAGGTGCTCACAGGGAGACAGCTTTTGTATCAGAGGCAGCAGCGAAGAGGGGCAGTCAGCTCTACGGGACCAGCTCCTGCCTCCACTGCCCTGCGCTACTGTCTCTGTGCACGTATACCAGGGGGAGGGGGAGAAAAGGTGGATTACTCTGCAGTGGCCAGCACACGCAGGGAGTCGGCTTAAAAACTGGATCCCCACATGTATTGGCTCCCACCTCCTCCCTCCCCGCTGCCTCCGATACAGAAGCAGGAAAAAGGGCGGCTACATGTAACCCTGAGGGTTAACCAGTGAGCCCAGGCTCATCAGTTAACCATGTAAATGGGTGCATGTTCACATCCCTACTTTGCAAACCATCATACTAAAATAGAAATTGCAATAGGACAGGAAGGACACAAAGTGAATACCACTTTGTGTATCTATCAACAAAAGACTTTCCATCATACTGCCATTAGGCAACCCAAACATTTAAAAGTCCTACCTCCTGCAGCTGGTTTATCCAGCGGTGCATCTTCTCGTGTTGAATTCAAAAGTTCATGTCTGAAAAATTTTAACAAATATACAGTCTGCAGATTTAACATACAATTTGGTAAAAACATATCAAAAGGTAAGTTACAGCATACAGCTTTGAAGCAAATTCTGTTAGCTCCATTGTGGAACCAAAACAGTATTCAGGAGTCCCAGAATTCTGGTTATAATCAATGCCAACACTGAGGGCTACTCTTACAGCTCGTCAGAAAAATTTGCCTTTGTTTGTTTGTTTTTGGCTAATACACATGCTGTTTTGTTGAAGCAAAAACTTTTTGCAGACACATGCAAATTTTAAAGGGTTCTGATGTCCAAGGTGGACTCTCCAATCCTCTTCACAGAAAGAGGCATACAGAGCTGAATTAAAAACCTGACCTTTTTGATTTTTCAATCTTATTATTATTTATATTACTGTAGCACCTAAGTGCCCTAATCTTTGACCGGCACCCCAGTGTGCCAAGCACTGTATGAACACAGAAGAAAAAGGCGGCCCCTGCTCCAAAGGGCTTACAATCTAAGTCAATACAATTTCATTTAGAAAAATGTTCAAGAAAGTTCGTTTTTATTTTTTTTGTTTTTTCTTCCGATGTGGAATAAAAAAAAAAAAAAAGATTTTCACACCTTAAAAGCTGCTGAGATAAAAATATTGGTTCTTCAGCTTAGCTCTAGTTTTTACATACAACAAAAGTAGTGGAAAGGTAACAGAATTGCTGTACTTCAATTTAAGCAGGTTGCAAGATAGTAATATATAAAAATGAAAATCTTGTTTGGAAGAGTTTTTTTTCCAGTGGAGTATAAACTGGTTTTAAGGACTCAACCACATCAACAAAGTGTTTATTGTTAACAATGTGAAAAGGAGAATTTGCTGCATAAATGAACTGAGCAATCTATGGCGTTTTCTTGATATTTGCCGGCCCTCATTACGAACCTATCCACAGTGGTAACTCACTAACTGAAATCTCTTGCTTGCTACTGTTTCTTTGTTGTCTGAAATATATTTATTAGCAGTATGGCTGCTAAAAGTACCAACAGATGACACTGTCTATCTGCAATGACTTCAAAGTCTCTTATGGTTAAATGGGATCCTGAAACAAAATTCAAAAATGATTTTCAATAGTTTTTCTTTTCACTCTGTTATTCAGTTAATCATTTACATGTTTTTCGGTAAGAATGCAGATCAGATTCTAAATTACCCAAAAAAACCACCTAAGACTGAATGCACTTAGAGTACACTTAATTTTTGAGTAAGCCCCAATGAACTCACTGGCACTTCTGTTTTTTGAGAAAACATGTAGAGGATGGGGTTCCTTTGGGAAAACTGAGTTATGCTGGAGTAACACCATTATAGTCTGTGACCATGATGTTCCAAAAGAAGGAGCCATGTATTATGTAATATAAAATAAGAAAATGACACCCAGCGTAAACTGACAACTCTAAATTTCTTACACTGCAGCATTCTGTGCTGTATACTTGGGTGATAGATTCTAAATCTAGTTAACTAATTAAACAAACCACAAGAATTAGCTAAATTAAACTTTTTTTCTCTAGCAACAGCCAACCTACCATACTGCTTGGGAATTTACTTGTCAAATCACATGTATACAGTATGATGAAAGGAACCTGTAATAGAGTGAAAATAAATGCAAAGCTCCTTACTTCTTAATCACAAAGCGTATCCGTTCCTTGGCTAGTAGTATCCTCTCCAGGCGTGGGATCCCATAGGTAGATGGCCTCCTGAACGGAATTCCTTCTGGAAGTCCTTCCACATACAAGTCTTCTACATGTGACTGGAAAAGCGGGGTACGGGATAGATACTGGACCTTTCGCTTTTTATAGCTTGAGCTTTAAGATGAAAGGAAAATAAAAACGTTAGCATAGCTCATCACCTTAGCTAACCTACTTGCTTGGCACTAATCTGAACAATATAAGTACAAGCAGATAAACAGGTAACAAATGCTTATTACACCCTCTAAATGCCTAATCATTCTATGCTTTATTTATTGTAGGAACTTCTCCAATTCTCTCTCTCATATCCTGTTTTCCTTTTTCCCCACTTCTCAGTAAAAATTTTGTAGCAAACACTGCACCTGTTAAAAGCAAGGTTTCATTTTACTTTGGTTTCATCTTCTAGTACCTTGTAGAATATTAAATAATCCAAACAACTGCAAACAAAGAACGTTTTTCATCGCTGGTCTGGGACTGTCCACCTGGACCCTGGACGTTGCAACACTAGAGAGCACCAGCTGCAGAGGTTGCTCATAGCTGGCAGCCTACATGGCCAGTGGCCTGGGGGCAGGGAGCCCTGCCACGGCCAGAGTGAGACTCACCAGGGCAGGGAGCCCTGATGGCTAAGCAGCATGGAGCCTTGCTGGGGCCGGAGTGATGCCTATCGGAGAGAACGCCAGCCAGGGTGCGGAATAAGGATGTTAAGTAGCATGTAATTCACTAATTGAATAGTTGACGCATTTTTGCATCGACTATTCGATTAGTCGATAGGGCGGCGCAGCACAGCTGATACCGGGATCCGTGTGGCGCTGCCCCTTTGAAATGCAGCGGTGTTTCAAAGTGGCAGCGCCGTACGGAGCTCATGACACTGGGCTCTGTGCAGCGCTGCCGCTTTGAAGGACCCCTCTTTTCCCGCCTCTATCTGATAAAGGCGGGGGAGGAGACGACGACGACACGGACTAGTTGACTATCCTAGTCCTTAACATCCCTAATACGGAGCGCTGACAGCTGGAGATGGGCAGTGGCCCAGAGAGACGCTTGGCTGGGCGCAGGGAGCCCCACCACACAGAGTGGGGCCTGCCATTCATAGAGTCACCCCACCAGCAGGCTGGGGGCAGCAGAGCTTAGCAGGCATGCTGGGGTAGCCCAGTGGCTGGAGCCGTGGCCACGAGGGGAGCACCAGGAGAGCCTGAGGCCTGACCTCCCCTGATCTGGCAAATGCCCTAGTTCGGGACCACTCAGGTACCAAGGGTGCCGGACCGAGGAGGTCCAACCTGTAATAGAAATTCCGTAATTTATAATGGGCTTCCAATCTTTAGGAGGACTTAATGAAGATCTACTTTATTTCAGTAGTTAAGGTACTGACAAACAGAGCAAACAATACATTTTGTACAAGGCCAAGAACAAAAATGTGGTCCTCAAAACAACCAGTCCTCAAAGGTAAAAAGCCAATAGCTCATTCACTGGCAGCACAATTCTGACAATAACCTCAGTATGCTTTTACAAGAAGGAGGACATTAATCCGCTGGCATGCACTGGTAAATGCTGGACTATAATGTGATGGTTTGTGCATACCAGCAGGGCTAGTTTCCTTGTACTGGGAAGGGTACAAACAACAAGTACCAGTCAAGCTATGTGGTAGTGTATTTTGCTGTTTGAAGTTTAGCTATGAAAATGAGAAGCAAGGTTAACTAAGGATGAAGTATTTTAATGGACCACAATCTGCCTTGGGGTAATTGCATATACAACTCACTGACTGAAATGATGTATATGATGGCAGACAGTAATGCACCAAAGAAACCATCCTTCTAAAATACCATCTATACTGCAAGACAAACCATGAGGCTTCTCAGGGAAATTTAGAGTTAACGATGACACTACATACTTAACTGGTTTCAGTTATGTATTTCAAGACAGGATGCTTCATACATTCTATACTGAAACATCGTATCTTAGAAGAACAGGGTTCATGAAGGCAGAACGCCATGTAGTGTCTGCAACTCTTTCCCTAACTTCTTGTATTGCCTACATATCACAGAAGACTCAGTAGTGAGCTTTCATGTAGTAAGTAGGCCTGATCCTGATCCCTTTAAAGTTAATTGGAGTTTTGTCAGGGATTCCAGTGGAATCAGGATGAGGCCCAATAAGTGATCTTATTAAAATCAGCTAGAAGTGCAGCAATCTTAGTGGAGGCCAAGTCAGAGTAATCTCAGATATGTTAATGGCTTCTGAAAGTGTATGGCAGCCAGGGCACTTTCTCAAGTGACACAATTCAACATGGAGGCAGCTAGTCACACAAAGATTATATTCAAAACCTTCAGGTTAGCTGTACACCAATGTTTAATCACATCTAATATATGGGGAGGATCCAATCTAGTATTTAAGGGCATTTAGTACGCCTTATTTAAACTCCTATTTTGAAAGAAATGTATTAGTATTATTTCGCAGCCCAATATGCAAGTTACACAAAGGACAAAACTTTGGAAAATATTGTGTTAGTCCTCTATTCTGAAGTGCATAAGGTTATAAAATGGTAGAAAAACTGTGTGAATATAGTCTAGGTTAAAGACAATTATTGCTAACATGGTTTCAACACTGGTATATATAGGCCCAAACTGGAATGGAACACTATATACATGAAGGGAGAAAGATCCACCTGGAGAAATTTTTTGGAAATGGCACATTCAGATCACTACAAAGCATCGACCAAAAAACAGCTTTAAAATAATAATGAGAATGCTATTTAAATAAATAACTAACAACAGGTAAGTTTTTACAAAGAGGAAATCTTTATTTTTCTTAATAAAATGTTTAGCAGGTTCTCTTATCTCCAGACAGCGCAAAGACATAATCAGCAGTACAGTCTGCAGTGAAGCGTCTCAATTTGGAGTCTTACAAGTTTTGACATTCAAATTCTACTGTAACTAGATTTTCACTTTTCAGATTAATCCATGTTCACCAGCTAAGGAATTGTGTTCACACTAATACATTTGTACATTGACTTTACATCCAAATACAAAAAATAATACTCAAAGTGTCAGTAGTAAATAATAATGACTGACATTTGTAAAGCATTGTTTATCTAAAAATCCTGAGTAATATTACAAAGAATAGGCACAGGAGGAGATTGCAATACAGGAGGACAGAATCTGACTCTGAATACAGGATTGCTTTACTCTTCACTAAAATGCAGCCACTTCTAGAACATAAGGTGGCAGATTGTAAAGCATGCACCATAACCTCAAGTACCAATTCAGATAGATGGCTGCAGGAGTGTTCTTCACTAATTGAAACTTGAGACTTTGAAACTATAGGAAACTTTCATCAAGAAAGACAAATGCAACCACTCAATTCAAAGTTAGGTCATGCTACTGATATTATAAACTAGATTCTCAACTGATTTATGTCTGTGTAGCAACACTGAAATCAGGCCAATGTACTAACCATTACACTTAGTTCAATGCTGCTATGCAGATTTACTGCAGCTGAGAATTTGGTCTGGGATATTTAATGACTAAGTGGTCAAGACTCCAGTTTTGAATTATATCCAAAAAGACACTACCACTTTTAACAGTAAATAGATAGCAAAAAAATCTACTTTAAAGATAAATAATCTTGTACTCTTTTCAATAAATAAAGTTGATCATCTCTCTTGTAGAGATACAGATATTATTCTGACCGCAACACAGGACAATTAGCCTCACATTCGGACACATGTGTTCCCTTCTCCTTTTATGAAGCACGTAATTGTTGCTTCATTTAAAAAAAATCATCTGCCATCCACAAAAGCAACCAAACAAATTACCATAGGATGCTCCTCCCAAGCAACAGGTCTAAATATTATATTAGGTAAGGACTTGATTTGTTGTTAGTAAGATCAAAGTAAAGGACACAACTTTCAAATGGGGATGCCCAAGATTAGAGTTTATTGGAGATCAGGAAGTTCTGCATGATTGAAGACTAATGTTACATTCTTAGATGCCTAATCTTAGGCACCCAAGTTTGAAAATCCTGGCCAAAGTTTTCATAAAGAGCTATTTTCCCCAGCTATAAATCTCTTATGATATTAAACCCTTTGGTGCTATCAGTTCTGATTTTTTTCCAGAGCCAACAACAAGATGCATGCCAAAAAGATGATACCTTCCACTGTCAAAGGGCTAGAGGCAATTGTTTGGAAAGTAGTTTGTTAACACATACCATATTTCTTTTCAAATAATTCTTCAACTTGCTTTCTCAAGTCTGTAATTCGGGCATTCCATTTCTCTGTAAGAAAAAAAGAAGGAGATGTTAGATTACAAAAGAGTGTTTTGCTACTGAATTCTGGGACAAACAGTATGTCTTTAGAGCTCTCATGCACACAGATTCATGTGGGGGTATGATACACAATCTACATCTCAATATATATAAGGGGTCTGGTACACATTCTACATCTCAATATACATGTATATCAAAGAAATAGGATAGAATAAAATGTTTAAGATTACCTCCAAAACTTGTGCAGATGTTAAACCCAAGTTTTAAAAAATTAAAGGACAAAAACGGGCTAAAATTAGTCCAAAAACGTTTTTTCTTCGAAGTTTCAGTCAGCAGCTCACACCACCATCAGGGTGAAAGTCAATTTTCAGCAGCTATTGACAGTTATTTAAATCCAGAGCCTGAGAAGCTTAGTAAGGAAAGTTTGATAAAGCTCACACCGAGTATATGAAGCTGTTTTGGCGCAAATCTGTAAAACTACATGGGTCAGGAGGCATCATGCCACCCTCTTCATTAATCCAGTAATTGCCCAAATCCTGATGTTGGCTGGATTTGCAAGTCATCCATACAATTCCTATTTCTGAAAGAAGATGCAGACTGCAAGACACACAAGTTATCCAAATCCAGCTGTGTGCTGTACAGAGAACTCCATTTAATAACAGCAATATTCTTAAACAGTTTAAGTTTTGTGATAGAAATTGCATCTTGTTTTCATATAATTTTAATACCTTTAGGAAGAGACTACTGGTTTTTGAAGATGGTACCAGCTACTGGCTGGCTTTTAGTAACTGATGCCCATCTGTAGACCTTTCTGACCTCTCTAGTTACAAGCCCAAAGTCAGACTGATACATTTGCCATTAAATCTCCTTTTGCCGAAAATCATTCTCTCATATAAGATGAGATACAGAATTCAGCTTAAAATCTGTAACAAAATTGGTTTTACATATTAAGTTTCCTATTGGTATATACCTTTAGAGTCTATTTTTCATAGAATCATAGGGTTATCAATCATAAAGGTTATAACTGATTAACTTGAAATACGCAGTGTAATAATAAGGTCTTATTCACATGGTAACTTTTTTTTTTTTTCCAGGATAAGTGCCCTTGCAGCCACACAATCTGCTTTGGCTATAGCGATCCACAGGGAACTCCCCATTATAAGTACTACATTTCAGGAGGGTGGCCTTGGAAGTACCTCAGAGATCATCAAGAGCACCCAAACAATACTGGCTTCATCCAGAAGGAAATTCTTCCAGACAGGGAAGATCTCTTAGGCATGCCAAACCCTGAGCCAGGAACCAGAGAAACCCAGTAGAAAGCCAACCTGAAACTGTGTAGGGAAGAACCACTAGTAAGTATTAGGTGCTGTAATATAATACAACTACAGCCTCTCCCCGAGTTATGAACAAGTTACGGACCAACACTTGGTCCATAACTTGAAGTGTTCATAACTCGGATCCCATACAGTTACATGGCGACCACACTATTCGTAAGCATGGATCGCCGTTCGTAACTCGGATCTGCATTTACGACCACTTTGGTCGTAAGTGCGGATGGTCGTAAGTGGAGGTGGTCGTAACTCGGGGAGTGGCTGTATATAATAAGAGTTCTTAAACAACTGTACTCCAGGCTGGATGTTGCCATTTTGGGTGGAGTCCCTGCTTAATAAGATTCCCCAACCTTCCATCAGTGCACTCAAAATGGCACCTGCCCTTTAAACATTTCCCTGAAATATCAAATTTCACAATCACTGGACAAACATGCCACTCATCACCTCATCCACCTTCCTATGTGATTTTCCCTTTGTTGCCTACCACCGTTCAAGACAGTGATATTGCAGGGGTTAAAAGAAAAGCCAAACACATTGCAATGCACATGTTTATTGTAATGTAATAGGAGGAAAAGCCAGAGAAAGTATGTTGCTCAGAGTTTAATCAGTGCCCCAAGTTTGTAGCTACCTTTACATTTTATCACATAAGTTGCAGACATTTCAAAATGCATAGGGATTATAAAACATTCATGGCTAATTTTAAATAGACCTTCAGCATTAATCAAACCTTGGTTTCAAACCAATTACTGCAAAAGTCTACCTATTTTGTAGTGCTCCTGATCTACAGAAGTTATAAAACAGAATTTAAAGCTATGTTTGGCACCCATACTGCAAACCAATGCTGCTTTTTGAGGCTGCCAAAATAGAGGGCATTTCCCTTCCTCTCCTGGACCAGCCTCATCAGCAATAGTGCTTGCTGCATAGCTCCCTGGTTTTCCAGCTGACTTTGAACAAAGCCATCCCCTGACTACAGAGAACACAATTAAGGGTAACATGCTCCAGTGTAAGGGATGCCTGTAGAGACACATATACAGTTAGCAAAAGTGCCTCCTCCCATCTTCCATTATCCACCAATCTCCCAACAAGCACTGATACAGAAGGCCTATAGGAAGGGGATGTAAAGTGGAAAATGTCGAAGCATATCCCAAACTGGGAAGAGCAGATGGCAATGGCATACCAAAAAAATGAGAAAATACCAACTTACTGTTGTCATGGTGAACACTATTTACTTGTGCTTTTACTCTGTCCTCCCTACCACATGAAATGCTGCCGCCCTCACAGATATGGGGCCTTAATCAGCTAAGCACCTGAAAAGTCTCTGCATGAAGCAAAAGATGTGGAAAAATATGTTCTTTGACCTTGTCAATACATTTCTGCTAAGCAGCGCAGATGAGAAATCTTCCTTCCCCATAAAAACATCAATTCCTAATAAACTATTTTCTCTCATGCTATTCATTTGGTTACAATATATTCATTTTCTATCCACTGCACTCTGACTTCAAAATACAAGCATACTGTTTCCCCTGACACTGTTTCCCCAATAATTGTGGCACCTTAGAGGCTATTCATAACATCCAGAAATCTGTCTCCACCTCTACACCCAGCAACCAATGTGGATTTCTCCTTTGCTCTCTCAGATGCTGGGCAAAATAAAGCAAGCATCCATATCATGGGGCAAATATTTCTCACAAGCATATGGTCTTGTTAGGCAAGACATTTCCACTTTCTCCTTAAGCTTTCAAAAGTACATTCCACTGTCATACAGTAACTACTCAAAGTATAGTTAAACAGCATCCTTCTCCTGTCCATATGGCCAGTAAAAGGCTTCAGAAAGCCCCAGAAGCAGAGGATAAGGTGGGTTTCCCAGAATGACAGGAGGAATTGCATACCATTAACGCTCATACTTGTTCTGGGAGGAAACGTTTCTTTTTTCATTGGCATAAAAAAAGACTGAGTTTCTATAGCTCCTGATAATTTGGACTAGGGATGTGAACGACTAGTCCACTATCCAATAAGCAAATGCTTATTGGATAATCGACACATTAGTCGACTAGTCACTTCCTGCCCCTTGCTGCCTCTATCAGAAAGAGGGGTGGGGAGGGAGCGGAGGGGGTGCTTCAAAGCAGCAGCACCACATGGAGCCTAGGGCCAGACCCTGGGCTCCACGCAGTGCTGCCGCTTTGAAACGCTGCGGGGAGCACAGGGCCAGTGAGGGACTGCTTGAGTCCCCCACTGGCCCCGTGCTCTCAGCAGCGCTTTCGCCTATGAAGTGTAGCAACAGCAACAGTGTTGATACACTTCAAAGGCAGAGGCGCCCTTATCGACTAATTGCATAGCCGATGCAAATCGCATTGACTATTCGATTAGCCAATTAATCTAAATTTAACATCCCTAATTTGGACCCTGCCAGACTACCGTATATTAGTATTGTGAACCTTCCACAATGATCAGCCAGGCCTTGCAGCACACCACGGACAAATACCCTTTTCAGATAACGAAGGCTGAGTGTAAAGAATTCATACATGGGTCTCATCAATAGCCCCAATACAATGTGAAATATTCTTTGTGCAAATCAATAGCCTCCTGTGCTGCACTGCCAAGCTTTAGGACACAGCCCATCAGCACCTTGTCAACAGCAGTGCACACTTCCATAAGAAGAGTCCACACAGCTGATCTGCCAACATCAAACCGGTGAGCTACTGACTGGTAGAATCAGGTGACCTTCCAGAGAGTGTTGGCTGTATGCTTCTCAATGCAAAGGGGAACTCCCCTATTGGGGTACCACCACTGCAAGTCCAGGAGAAGGCTTTGCACAGATTTCTAGAAAATAAGCTTTTGTCATTACGAAGTTCTGCTGCCACTGCTGGTCATGCCAGTTCTGCATCATTATCATGTCCTGCCTATAAGTGCTAGTTTGCTGAGTGCAAAAGCAGTGCTCCATTGAGTGGAACTGCTCCAAGTAAAGTCTCTTTTTCAAACTCCTCCTCTACCCATGCGGCTGGTTAGGAACACCAACAGAGGTGCAGCAGCTCCTTCATATTTACGGCATTCAGGACCATAGTACTCAACACATTTTCTCCACACTGTCTCTAACATGGAAATGGTACTAACCTCACAACACACAGTTGCCATGGGAGTTTAGTTTGAACCCAAATCCTAGTACATTCTGGGAGACGTACCAACAATGCACTATGAGAAAAATCCCAGAGTGCATATAGCCTAATGGCAGAATCCTGGACTATGGATTTAAAATCATGTTTAATCAGTTAGCCAATTAAACGTAATGTTTAGCCAGTTAACTGATTGGGGGCAGGCAGGTGAGACATGCTGCAGCCCAGGGCTGCTCTGAGCAGGCTGCAGCCCCCCTGCCTGCAGCATGCCCAGGCCAGGCCCACTGTGCACAGGGTCTGTCTCGGCTGGGCTAGAGCGTCCTCCACTTGCAGAAGGCCTCACAGAGCTAGAAGAGCTCCCTGCCCAGGGCAGGTGGGGAGCTGCTCCAGCCCCCATTGATTAACCAGAACAGTTAGTCTCACTCATTAAGCTTACCTGGTTAACCGCTCACATCCCTACACTGGATTATGTGCTATCTGCCCCAAATGCTGTGCGGCTAAATAAATAAATAGTACATAAATTGCAATGCACTGCAGACACAACAATCCAAAAAGGAAAAAGCTTAAGCATGTAGATGCAATCGTTCACTACAGTAGCTCTGTGTTATAACAGAAAAAACAACGTAAAAAAAAATCATTTTCCGGTAGAAACAAGACCTAAGCCAGGCTACTCACCATGAAGGAGTCCCCCTTGTTTCCCAAAGCATGGCTCCCCTTGGTACACCTTTGTTGTACCTCATAAAGTGTGGAAAGAAACTGACTAGAACTGGCTCCTGACCTAAGGCCTTCAATTAGCCATTAATTGGAAGTGAAAGCGACTGTCCTCAGTATTCTCAGATTTCCTTTCAGGAGGTCAGATGAGAAAATGGCTAAACTGACTTCTACTTTGTGTTATCTTATTTCTAATGTTTATAATGTTCAGGTTTCCAACACAATGGCTTCTGAACGGTTTATAAAAGCTACAACATTGGTTAGTCCATATTTTCTTTATTAGAGGATCACTTTACAGAGGAACAAATGCATGTGATATACACTTGCTTGCACTGCAATAGATCTACAAAGAAATCTTTTCAAAAATCCCATGCCCTGATGTTAATCTATGGTCAACAAGAAGGAAAGTTTTTCTGGAAGCAAGCGACTAGGATAAACTTGAATTTGAATCTTACCAAAATTGAATTCTCTCACTTTTCTTCTCCCAGCATTGGCAGCCTCATTTGTGGACTCTGTGTTCTTCGGTCTCTTGTTAGGTGGTAAGTAGTCCTCATCATCTTAAAATAAGCGTGAGACACATCAGGGTTGGCACTGCTTTGGAGTCTCAGAATTCTAATGGAAGTATCAATCAGTGCCTTATTAAGGGCCCAAATCTGCAAACTCACTCATGTGAGTAATCCTAGATTTAATGGGGGTGTCTGCCTGTGTAAGATCTACTTAGGAGAGTAAGGGTGTCAGAATGTAGCAAAAGTATGTATAAGCAACATTTATTTCACATTTTCCTGAAGATGTTAAACATACCAAGATGTTCTGAAGTTTGGTCATAAAGTCATGCGATAGCAAATGTAAATAAACATTTACCTAATTAACTAGAAAAATCTATCCACTGAAGGTATAACCTACACTACACAGACTCCTAATGTAGATACAGCTTACATTGCCCAAAGAAGTTTTTTCTGTCAGTGTGGGAAAACCATCTCCCCAAATGACATTAGCTATGTTGATGGAAGGACTCTTCTGTCAACATAGATGCATCATCTACACTGACAGTTTGTCAGGATCATTTTGTTGGTCAGGGATGTGTTTTCTCACACTGTGACTAACGTAGCTATGCCAATATAACTTTTCAGTGTAGATCAGGCCTGAGTCTTGAAATGCACTACTTGAATTTAGGGCTTACACAGGAAAAGTAAACTCTGTAGGATCTTATGGTACATTTGCCCCCCCCCTATAGAGCTCAAGAGCTCCACAGAGTTTCAAAGCAGTACAACCCTGTGGGTACATCTAAACTACATCCCTTTTTTGATAAAGGGATGTAAATTAGATGTAACGAAATTGTAAATGAAGCCGGGATTTGAATTTCCCGTGCTTCATTTACATAATGGCGGCCGCGGCTTTTTTCCCCCAAAAGCTGCTTTTCGGAAAAAAACCGCTGTCAAGATGGGGATCCTTTGACAGAAATGCCCCATTTCGAAAGATCCTGTAACCCTGTAATCCTGTAAAATGAGGGTTACAGGATCTTTCGAAACGGGGCCTTTCTGTCAAAAGATCTCCATCTTGGCCGCGGGTTTTTTTCAAAAAGCGGCTTTTGGAAAAAAAGCCGCGGCCTCCATTATGTAAATGAAGCGCAGGAAATTCAAATCCCGGCTTCATTTACAATTTTCGATACATCTAATTTACATCCCTTTATCGAAAAAGGGATGTAGTTTAGATGTACCCTGTGAGACATGAATAAGTTTCATTGAAGAAGAGCTCAGAAAATCAGTGGTTGTTCTGAAGTCTTTAAATTCCAGTAAAATCATGGGTGTAACTGCAACAAACAGCAATAAAGACCCTTTGATTTGTTTTCATTTCTGTGCTATAAGGTTCCTTGCTCCTGAGGCCAAATTCACCTAACAGTTGATGAAGGCCTCAGGTTCTTTTGCTCTGGTAAAAGAGTTTTAGCAAACCAACAAACAAATCCAAAACTATGGCAGAACATAAAATGCTTTCACCTTTGCAATATTTACAATCCTACATAAGGCTATGTCTAGACTGCCGCTTTTTTTTTTTTTTCGGCAAAAGGGACTCTAATTGCGTTCCGCAATTGGCGTACCTTTTTCCGATTGTTTTGTTGGAAGAGGCTTTTCTGAAATTTGGCCCATCTACATTGGGCCAAATTTCAGAAAAACCTCCTCTTTCGGAAGACCCCTTCTTCCTCGTGGAACGAAGACGACAGGGCTTCCAAAAGACAACGTCTGCTCTTCCGCAAAAATGTTGGAAGAGCAGACACGTTTCCTGAACGCGGCGGAATCTAGACATAGCCTCAGAGTTTGATAATTAGAAAAAAAGAAACTGAAGCCAGTCTCTTGCCTGAAATAGCATTTTTCCCAGGCTATCTTCAGTGTATTCCATTTGGAAAGCACAATGTAGGTTTTAATTCGTAGCCATTCATTTTCTCTCTCTGGCTTTGAAAGAGGTGCCAACTTTTCAATATATTTTTACTTGTATGGCAGAGGACTTCCCACCAGTCTTCTAGTACAACAGCAACATGTAATTGCTTGAACAACTTTCTTTGCAGCTATACCACTGAACATACTTATTACACATCAGAGGCAAAAACAACTGTTATCTTGTCAATAGATTTTTAAACAGTCTCAAACAATTAGTTTAAAGCTTCAGTTACAGCACTTGTACATGCAACTCATGAGTCCTTTAAACAAACTTGTCTAAACTAGGAATTTATAAGTGTCTAAAATGTGTTAATAAAACGTTTTAAGAACGAGCATGTTCTTCAGAGTGTTACATTTCAACTTACAGTTTTGAAATAAGGACTATTTTGTATTATTAATGCTAGAAAAACCATTCAAAACCATTTTAATAGCTCTAACGTGTTTTTGGTATGTTGAGTTTTTACTGAATTTCTTAGACTCAGTGTGCTTATGTGGTAGTTCTCAATGCAGACTCTGGTCAATGCTATCTGGTGATCAAATTTACTCTACGTAGTGGGTGAATGAAAACATCATGCATACTCTGCCAGACAATTGTGAAAGGCTTTTGTTACCAAGAGACCTGAAAAGGTTAGAATATAGGAGTTGGAAAAACTAACCTTCAATGGTGACTTCAACTTCAGGGTCCTCACTGGTTTCCGAAGCGGCATGCTGAGAAGAATCTAAGAACAAAAATAAATCACAAAAGATCTTCAGAATGGCATATGCACTACAGAGTACATTTACCCAAGCTTTCATAATTTAGAGTTCACATTGCCACTAGTCACAGAAGCCTAGTGGTATATTAATATGTTTATTGCACACTATGAAGTAAACACCTCCCTAAGAACAAAGACACTATCACAAGCCTTTGAGCATTTTTAGACAAACACAATGAGGTGGGGATTATATGATTATACATACTACATTGCATGTGCAGCAGTGCAGAGAGCAGACATTAATTACATAGGAAATTTCTTATTCCTGTCTTAATAGGATTCATATAATCATACATAACTTCTCACTGTTATCAAGGATTACTTATTGTACACAAAGGCTTTGTACCCTCATAGATGATATATTCTCTGCCACCATTCGTAAGATACTAGCAGACATGTTCTGGTTGTGCTAAACTAGTTTTCCTCACAGATTACAATACTAACAGTGAAAAATGATGTAGATGGGGGTCAAACTGACCTCAGTAGGGCAACATGCACCAGTAGAATCAGCAGGATTTGGCTTAACAGTACAGAGTGGGGAAAACATATACTGGATAAATTTCAGAAAAAGGAAGCTGATTCTTTTTTGAAATGGTTAAGATTTCTGCAAATTCTCTAGTTAGAAAGCACTGTGTGTGTTCTCTCCTGCCCCCAACCAAAACACTTTACTATACTTCTAGCTTAGAGATCTCAAAGCCAGTGTTCATCCAGGTGTACAATCTCCCTTCATCACTGCTTTTCACTTTATTTCACATAGTCATCAGCAACAGCTACTATAATATTAGAGCACAATTCACCTATGTCAAATCCATTCTCTTGGTACAGAATAAAAAAAATCCTACAATTGTTCCATTTCATTCAGGAGCGACTGAGATAACTTGTAAACTTAAATGCACAAAAAGGATTATGATGTCCTGGTCCTTTAGCCAGAAGCAGTCCATCTAAGTGCAGTATCCAGTGTCTTGACAGTGGTCACTGACATATTTCAGAGGAACAATGCAAGAAGTCACATCGTGGGTAGTTACGAAATACTATGCCCAGAAAAGTAGTTTCTTCTTAAACCTAGTCAATAAGTGGTTAGCTTATACCCTGAAGCAAGTCTTATATCTAATGCAATTTGTAGATATTATCAATATATAAAACAGATAACCCCTTTTTGACTTCTTAGCACCTCTTGGCCTCAATAGAAATCATCTTTTCTATTTTAAACATCATCATTCAGTTTCACTGACTACTTCCTTCTACTTGTTTTAAAGTATACATTTATCTCTCATGTACCAAGTATTTTTAATATATAATTAATCACTATACCAATTAGTCCCAATCTTCTCAATCGCTCTTCATAAAAATGTCTCTAGCTCAGTGGTGGGCAACCTGAGGCCACAGTTCCATGTGTGGCCTGCAAGACATTTTATTTACCGTTATCCACACACAGGGTTGCCAGATTCTGCTGGTTTCAAGTCCACAATTTTTTCCCCCTACCGGTATTATTAAAGTGACACACATGTAAAGCAAAGGCACCTGAAGTGAGCTACGTGCTGATTGTACACAACATTGACTGTGAGAGCCATGAGCTCCTTCTGCATCCCAAGTGCTGCTACAGTTCAAATCAGCACACCCTACAAATTCTGGGTATGAAAGTACAGTTACTAAACTATCCTATCCATGGAGGCTGTCTTGGTTACGACAATCTTGAGATGAAGGAAGGGCCACTTCTACAGCCCACTCACTAGCCTAGGTTGCCCATCACTGCTCTTGCTCTCGAATGATTTTTGCCACCCTTCTGGATGTCTTCAATATTTGTGGCAGTAAAAACAGTATGACAACCCAATATTCTAGATGAAGACATACTATCTGTTGTCATATAACATTACAATATTGTTCACTGCTATTTTGTCTATGTGTCCTAGCATGTTTGTTTTACCAATGCTGCACATTTGAAGCAGGATAACTATGTAGCAGGTTTCTCAGTGAGTGGTTTCAATCAATTAAGAACTCGGTAATACATAATTAAAATGTATTCCTTCTGATGTGCATTTGCTAGCGCGCTGCCCATTAACTAAACTTTGTGCGTCCTTAGTTTCACTAATAGCTTCTCAGGAGCAAGTTTATCAAAGGCTTTTCAAAAATCCAAACATCAATTTATTCTTTTCCCTTAGGCAGTAATTTGTGGGCATTTAGAGTTTTGGTAGATTACAAATGCATGATTTTCCTTCATATAAACCATCTTAGCTCATCCATATCATATGTCAATCTAGCCATTTTTTTTACTCCTTTCAAATTACGTATCAATTATCCTAGTACTGAAGTAAAGCTTAATTGCTTGTAATTTTCTGGACTGCCCCATATTTTTTAAACACACTAACTTAGCTTGAAGCATGGATAGGTTTTTGGTTATCAGCAAAAAAGGGTGCAACTTTCAATTCATTAGTTCTCATTTAACAAAAGAGAAAAATTCAAGAACAACATGGAGAATAGAGCTCAGACTTAAACAAGCAGAGGCCTAGATCAGGCATTTCAAGATCAGGCATTCTTAGTGGATGGTCTGTGGTTATGGAATTCAGTACTGTCAAAGATAAGGCTGAAACTTGGTCTTATCCCTTTCTGGTTGCCCTGTAACACTCATTTCTTTCTTCTGACTCTCTCTCAATAATTAAGTGTCAAAGTGGTCATGATATTTCCTTGGGGAAGCAATACTCCCTGATTATTTCCTCCCATGCAATTAGTTTTATTAATGCACATCAAAAGAGCAGAAAATTTATTCTTTTTGAGAGACCTAATGCACTTCTAAATTTATGCAATGCTATCTACATGCTATGTGATAGGCACCTTTGAAATTCAAATAATGAAGATTGTAACAATGAGTATTGTTGCCATCATAACTTTCCCACTAAACCCATGAGTTTATGATTTGAGGTGGAACAAAACTGGTTGGAGGATCAAATTTCTGAATTCATGTAATAGTGCTTACACATCATGGTGATGAGCACCTGACAAATGCAATTAATGATTTAAAAGAATAATCGCTTCCATCACAAAATGTCATTCAGGGTCATGATTAGGAACGAAAAAATAATCAGCCATCCATGTGCAAGGGTAGTTGAGGAGATAATGTACAGTTTCAATGTACTGAAGTTTCAAAGTTTTCAAATATTTATTTAAAAAATAAATTTCTCTTTTCAATGCCGTTAACTCATTTTCATGAAAAAAGTTTCATATCTCTAACCTTCTACCGGTATTTCCACATCTGTTCCTTCACTGCAATCGGAACCCTGGTGGCTTCCTTAGATAAATATAAAGTAAAATATACCATAATAAAAATACAGAGTAACTTGTGGTAACATTAGTCAAAACAAGTATTTTAATAAGACAAGTTCAAAACTATAAATATCTGAAATCCACATGAACTGAAGAGATGCATCTCAATTTCTGAATCTCAAAAATTCACCAACAGAGCACTCTGACCTTTATACAGAAGTGTCTGGGCTAGAGATGCAAATTAGGGTTTTTTTTTAAAATATTTGTAAATGGGCGTCACACACACTGCTGGAGAGGGGCAAGTCGAGTTTAGGCCACAACATATCACCAGATTTTCAAATTCTGCAAAGAACTATCTTCCCTCACCATACCATACCCAAACATGATTCTTATTAAACTGTTCCTTCCCCCTGCTTTCTTCCTCCCAACTCTAACATACAATACTTTTGTGAAGAATACAGTTTGAAATGTGGCATGCAAAGAGGGTTATTAAAAGCATAATTTTACAAACCAAATGACAATGGAAATAAGACCTAAATTTTCAAGAATGGCTAGTAACTTTTGATGCTTCAGAATTTGTCTTGAAAGGACCTGATGTTAAGAGAGTAGATTTAGATGGCAGAGCACTTCTGAAAAAGTCAGGGTCTCCTTTTACTGTATTTTAAATTGAGCACCCAAAAATGTAGGCACATAACAATACTTGTTGTCCCTTTTGAAAATTTAGATCATTGATCTCACTCGTGTCTCATTCCAAAGTCGGAACGGTAGTGTCTTGAGAATCAGAACTCATGCACTTACATACCAACAGTGCTGTAAGAAAATGTTGCTAAGAGAAACAGAATTGAAAACATACCTGTATAAGACTTCTCAAGAGCAATTTTTTCATCAATTTCTGAAGTTTCTGAAGGGCCTGCTTTGGGGACACAAAAATAACTGTTTAAAAATGTATTTCACAGTCAAATTTACTTTTTCAGCCACTAAATGTGCGTTAACCCATCTCCTTTTATTAAGCATACCAATGGATTCCATAGTTTAAAAAGCTACAAGTTGTACCTCTCTAGTTCGGCACTATCTGTGGCCCGACATGATTTTAGTTCGTGGATGTCCACTTTTCATGGGTGTAGCCAAGTTCCCCATGGTCCTGTAAAATTTGTTTACAGCCACCAGTCCTGGCTTTCTGTGTTCTGTGCTGTTATTCAGCACTAATTTACCCCAAATGTCTTCTAGGAGCCCAAGAAGCAGTGGAAGTGTTGGTAATGCTGTTACACAGTATTGATCTCCCATGGTCTGGCAAATTCTCTGGTTCGGCACCAGTCAGATCCCGAGGGTGTCAAACTAGAGAGGTCTGACCTGTACCACAATAAAATTATGATTGCGGTACAGTCGATTCAATGAGTGTATGAAAATGTTAGCCCACAATTAGTGAACTGAATGTACAAGTATTGTACAGCAATTGGCTCCATGCAGGTCATTACTGTCATCTGCACCTGGATTCCATGGCAAAAATTGAGACTTAAGACTAAATTCAGCAGAGAAATTTAAAATGGATATGATAAGAAAAACATATGCATTTCCTGAACTGTTTTTAATAAGTGAACTCCAACTTTCATAGTTTTTGTTCTTTAAATATACTTTTTGAGCTGTTAAATTATGCCATTCCTGGTGAGTTCCTATGATTATGTGACTTCTACATACACTGACGCTACCAACATGACACTAAAATTTACCAGCTTTTAAATAGCCTTTTTGAAAACAACATTAGTGCTGCCACCTTGAGAAAAGTTTTCATAAAAATTAATACGCAACCATTCAAATGACACTTAAACTGAACAGCAAACTCCTTCAGTTCAATTGAAAAGATAAAATGCATGTTTTGTTTTAACATAGGACAGTTTTACTTATAGCACAAATGGCTTCACATTGAATAAATAAAAGGTTACTAGCTTTCATATGAACAATATGAGCACACAAAATGAATACAAGTGTGGCGCACAGTAATATTCTTAGGCTATCTAGATTTAGAGACTGAGTATTTGCTTAGTGTCTCACTTCATTCCTAAACTCATTTGCTAATACAATTCACAAGATGTCAAATCCACTCTTAGAAACTGTAGCTGTTTAGAGGCAGGTTTCAAAGCATACTATACCAGTGTGTCTCAACCTTTTTTTATAAAGTACCCCATTTACAAAAAAAGTATAAGTACCCCCAGTACCTACAGTTTTCAGACACGCAACTTTTTTTCTACCATTGCAACACATTTGTTTAAACAACTTAATCGTAGCCGGGTGAGTGATGAAATTTTTGGGTGTAAAAAGCACAAAAATAATAAAATGCTGTAAAACTTAAAACAAAAATTCCATTTTCTTCAAATTTCAGTTGTGTTGATGTACCCCCCAGACTTCTCTCGAGTACCCCTAAGGGTACTTGTACCACTGGTTGAGAAACACTGCGCTATACTATTAACATTAATAGTATTACAGTTGAAAAAATGTAGCAGTTTGTCAAGTAGTAGAAACATTTTAGGATAGCTTTTTATATACATATTAAGAAAATGATCAAATTCAATACTGTTTTACTGATAACAGATCTCTTCAATGTTTTAGTCAACTAAAAATATGCACAGGGAAAGGCATACTCAGAAGAAAAGTCTACTGAATTACTTTAACACAATTGTGATTACTCATTTGTATCTTTTAGTGGTTTGGGATAGTTCCATTTAACATGATTAAACAAATTCCAAAGGGTTTGTTTTCAAAAGTGTTTGAAAATTACTATAACTTAAAGCAAGAGACTGATGGGTGCATGATTTTTATATTCTATATTATATGTCAGCAACAAAACACTTTCTAATTATACAGTTGAGGAGGTAGCCCTTTCCTGGAACTAGCCACGGACTTCCACCAATTTACATGGGGGTATCTAAAAGACAATTCTGCAACCTCTTCACATGAGTAACAATCACTGGCTATAACAGATTTGACTACTGGCGGTGAAACTACTCAAGCATCAATAAGAATTCATTAGAAAAAAGGCCTTGTCTAGTTCCAGGTTTCTTAAATCTGTGTGACATAACAGCTATCCATAACTCTGTTGTGAACCATTACTATTCTGAATAAACTTAAAAAAACAACAACAAATAGTCTGGTAGCACTTTAAAGACTAACAAAACATGTAGATGATATGACCTGTAAACAGGTGAGGTCCCAACCCTACTCCAAAGAAGAGCTACGTACCCATTGTAAAGCAAAAGTCACTCCCCTCCTGGAATCTGGTTTATTACCAAAATAATAATTTCAAAATAATTATATGAACTAAAACTGAATCCTCCTTCTAGGATTCCTTTCTCCAAATCCTTTCTTGTCATGGGTCCTCAATAAGGATGTTAAAATGTGGTTGACTAGTCGATGGAATTTCCATCGACTAGTCGATAGGCACTTCCACATTCTTCCTTTGAAATGTACTAGAGCCCCCGCTGGGGCTCCTGTACATTTCAAAGGAGAAATGCGGAACTCTGCGTACAGCCTGGGGCCAGCGGGAAGTCCCACTGATTCCGGGCTGCATGCAGGTGCCTTCTCTGAAATGCATAAGAGTCCCCAGCAGGGGTTCTTGTGCATTTCAAAGCCATGGAGCCCGAGATCAGTGGGGGACTCCCCAGCTGACCCTGGGCTCCCCGCAGCTGCCCCTTTGAATCACACAGATGAGTGGTAATCACACAGGTGAGTAAACGTATAAAGACTGTGGATTCTAATAAATTGGGAGGGGGTGCATGTGCTGTAGAGGACAGGATTATAATTCAACATTATCTAGGCCAACTGGAGAAAGGGTTTGAGGTAAATAAGACGAAACTCGAGGACAAATGAAAATTACTCCACTTAAGAAGGAACAACCAGTTGCACACACATAAAATGGGAAATGATTGTTAAGGAAGGAGTACTGCAGAAAGGGATCTAGGGGTCATAATGGACCACAAGTCAATAGTGTGACACAGTTGCAAAACAAAACCAAGCCACCATACTAGATTGTATCAACAGGAGTGCTGCAAGAAAGAAACGAGAAGTAATTCTTCCATTCTACTCTGCGCTGATTAAGCCTCAACTGGAGTATTATGTCCAGTTCTGGGCACCATATTTCAGGAAAGATGTGGAGAAAATGGAAAAAGTCCAGAGAAGAGCAACAAATATGATTAAAGGTATAGAAAACATGACCTATAAAGGAAGATTGAAAGAATTGGGTTTGTTTTGTTTGGAAAAGAGATGACCAAGGAGATATAACAGCTTTCAATTACCAAAAGGTGGAGGGAGAAAAATTATTCTCCTCAAACTCTGATGACAGAACAAACAGCAATGGGCTTAAATTGCAGCATGGAAGGTTTAGGTTGGACATTAGGAAAAATTTCCTGTCAGGGTGGTTAAACACTCGAGTAAATTGCCTAGGTCAGTTGTGGAATCTCCATTATTGGAGATTTTTAAGAGCAGTTTAGACAAACAACTGTTAGGGATGATCTAGATGGTGCTTAATCCTGCCTTGAGAGCAGGGGACTGGACTTGATGACCTCTCGACGTTCTTTCCAGTTCTATGAGGCCAAGTCTTGGCAACAGAAAAACTGAGAAGGCAAGTCAGTGTAGTGAAACAAATAATAAATTAGTGCTTGAATCAGAGATAGGTTCAAATCTAAATAAAAATCAGAAGTTTAAAAATAAATGCATTAAAAAAATACCATTAAATGCATGGGAACCACCTTTGTTCAGAAATGTTTTCTGACTTCAGTAACAGGTGTGTTCTTAGCCAGACTTCAGCTAGTGTGGTTAGTTCCTTATTTTCATGGGTGCTCAAAAATTCATTCCAAAAATTAAGGAAAAGCAGCATAACAACCAATTTAGTTATTAGCTTCCATAAGACTAATACAATAAGCACTAATTTTATGTTTTGTTATTTTTATGTAAAGACAAATTTTACCATCACTTACTTTTCACCAAACAATACTGCTGAAGATATACTCTTTTAGGGTGTTAACGTTTTTATTTGTTTTGCTTTTTTTTGCGGGGAGAAGGGAGTTTGCCCTAGTTCTTTTACTCGGTCCTTGGTGGAGTTACTGAATATATGGTATTTCCCTAACTCATGCATACACAATGCATCACTATGTTGCTATATATTTAAGGTGACACGGTGACTAAACAGGATGAAGTTTAATAAAGACAAATGCAAAGTGCTCCACTTAGGAAGGAACAATCAGTTTCACACATACAGAATGGGAAGCGATGGTCTAGGAAGGAGTACGGCAGAAAGGGATCTAGGGGTTATAGTGGACCACAAGCTGAATATAAGTCAGCAGTGTGATGCTGTTGCAAAAAAAGCAAACATGATTCTGGGATGCATTAACAGGTATGTTGTGAGCAAGACACGAGAAGTCATTCTTCCGCTCTACTCTGCACTAGTTAGGCCTCAGTTGGAGTATTGTGTCCAGTTCTGGGCACCGCATTTCAAGAAGGATGTGGAGAAACTGGAGAGGGTCCAGAGAAGGGCAACAAGAATGATTAAAGGTCTAGAGAACATGACCTATGAAGGAAGGCTGAAAGAATTGGGTTTGTTTAGTTTAGGAAAGAGAAGATTGAGGGGGGACATGATAGCAGTTTTCAGGTATCTAAAAGGGTGTCATAAGGAGGAGGGAGAAAACTTGTTTATCTTGGCCTCTGAGGATAGAACAAAAAGCAATGAGCTTAAACTGCAGCAAGGGAGGTTTAGGTTGGACATTAAGAAAAAGTTGCTAACTGTCAGGGTGGTCAAACACTGGAATAAATTGCCCAGGGAGGTTGTGGAATCTCCATCTCTGGAGATATTTAAGAGTAGGTTAGATAAATGTCTATCAGGGATGGTCTAGACAGTTTTGGTCCTGCCATGAGGGCAGGGGATTGGACTCGATGACCTCTCGAGGTCCCTTCCAGTCCTAGTATTCTATGATTAGGGTAGTTAGGAAGTCTGTTTCAATACTGATTCTTAAAATATAGTCAGACTAGCAGACGTATCTGGCATTGCTCTGGTCCTTAACAGTAGTAATGGTTTTTGTTTGTTTATTTTTAATTAAAAGGAAAAATGTACATGCTTTATTTACATGATGGTATTCCGGGCAGGGAGTAAGGGGTGCAAGAGTCAAGGAAGGAGGTGGAAGGTTCAGGGCAGGGAGGCGGGGAAGGGAAGGGAAAGGAGAAAGGTGCTTCACCGGGGCCACACGTAAGGGAAGTACTTTCCAGACAGTGGACAGGTACCCGGGGCTGCATGTGGTGGTGAGGGTGGCGCTGCCTAAGTGGCAGCAGCTCCCAAGGGCAGCACTGCTCTGCAGGAAGTGGCTCCCTGGGAGCAAGGGGCTGTGTGCCTGCGCAGTGCCAGCTGTGCTGCTCTGCCACCACTGGCTCCCCGGGGCTGCCTGTGGTGGCGGGGGCCACGCTGGTCAGCCAGCAGCTGCTCCCCGGGGGCCAGCAGCTGGGACTAAAGGGTGAGTGGATTGGGTGAAATGATCCCCCCTAATTTCCCTCAGCTACAAATTTAAATCTTTCAAGCTAACTTTTACCAGGAATTGGTGAAATAGAAAATATTACTGCATCTGCCTTTTCTCGCCAATGTCTCACCAATGTCTATAACACTACTTTATACATCAATATTATAGGTCCAAAGTTTTATAAAATAAGAATTTAATTCTGCCAAGTTTAAAACTGTTTTTTTTTTTAAATTAGTTTTTCTTCTTGCCAATCCTGATTGGTTAGCTGCGTCTCATGGTGAATTTTTTTCCACAATCAAAAAGTGTAAATTATACATATACAAACTGAAAATTCAGAAAACAAAATAAAAATTGGACCATTACAAATACCAATCAACGAAAATGTCAATTTACTCATATTTTTGCAATTTAAAAATGAAACCCATTTTAGACAATTTAATTTTTAGGATAAGAAGCAGCTTTGAGCCAAACAGCCTTTAGCATACTGCCTGTCAAAAGACGATAAAAAATTGTCACTGGGGATACATTTTGCTAGCCCATCACCAAAGCAAAATACATTTTGAAGGGTTCTTCCACAAGTCTAACAGTTCAATGTAGTTACTTATTACTAGCTTACTTTCGGTGATCTATGTGATTTATCCCCAACCCATCCCTCTGCTCTCCCCAAATCTGCTGTGGTAGCTGTATGCCTAATTGCTTCATTGAGAGTTAATTAAATGGTTGCCAGCATGAAGGCTTTGTATCAGAAAAAGTAAGTCTAGTTTAAACAATTACAATGTATCTAAAAACAGGAAAAAAAACAGCAGTTATCACACTCAGATAGAACACCTTATATGACAAAATATACGTAAGCTAATATTACCTGGAATATTATACTGATAGTAGTCAGGATCCTCCGATTCCTCCTTTACTGTTACCATCTCAAGTGAAATTCCTGCAGAAGCAACCAAAAAGTCACCAATCACATATGCAGATTCATAACAAAGAATTCTAAAACAAAATTCTGACTTGTCTTCATTTCATAAAGAGGAGCAACCAGTTTGAAGTATTGTGGTAAGATACTTTTCTTTTTAAATGGCATAATGGGGTTCCAGGTTTCTTTTAGCTCAAACTTCCTATCAAATAAGCTCAGTTTACCCATTTCTTTTTTCAAACTTTTTAGTCCTGCAAACTCAACCTTGTCTCCAAAAAGTCAAAATGGGCTCATCCCTTCTTGCACACAACCAGCAATCAAAGTTCTGAACCCCAGCCCCACCCCCAACACACCTGAATTCAGTTAAAATCTAGAGATTCCTGGAACTGAGTCATTTTGCTGTGGACAGCAGCACTCTAAGACCTTGAACTGGTCTACAGTCCACTAAACAATGCTCTCAGCATTTCAGCAAACTGGTTTTCAAAACATTTTGACTAGCAGAAGATTACCAACCTAAGTGTCTACAGAACAGTATTAATAATGCTGCAAATGTTCTTGCACAATATGCAGCAAAGATTTGACTTTTCTTCATTTCAGGCTCTTCATGACTTGT
This sequence comes from Rafetus swinhoei, assembly GCA_019425775.1. NCBI lineage: Eukaryota > Metazoa > Chordata > Testudines > Trionychidae > Rafetus > Rafetus swinhoei. The sequence goes on along the minus strand of CM033445.1, from coordinate 19,345,593 downwards.
CACTTTACAAAAACAAGAGTGCCCGTGGACTCTTTATGTGTGTTAAGTGAGCTAAAACCCATTTATCTACATAGCATCTGCGCATTTACACCATCTACTATAAACATAAAGGGATATTAAGCTATACTTTAAGACTGAATATCATAGCTGACAAGGCCTATAAAATTATAGCTAAGATCGTGTATAATATTAATAAAAATGTTATTTTTCAGTAATCAAAATGGATAATTTTTTCTAATTAAATTATTTAATACTTAGCCATTAGGAGGCTATAATTTGGTTAAATAGAGGGAGGGATTTATTTATTTATTGCATGATGCTTTTAATGCTTTTCTGATGGCGCTGTCTACCACAATCTAAAATTTAAACACTTGAAATTAAGGGTGCTTACTCAGAATGTTTTACAAAATAGTACAAAACAAAGCTACATACCAGAATCCTCATTTGGTTCTGTTTTTACTTGGACAGGAGGACAACTAAAGGTGGGGAAAATGACAAACATTTAAAAAGAATCAACAACATGCTTATAGAACTCTCTGAAGTGCTTGCATTATCTAACAATAACTGCTCTATATCACTTCAAAGTTAAAGAGAAAAAAATTACAGTACTATGCTGTAGCTATTGTCAAGTATATTATGTGGCTTTCAATATCATGTATTCCCTGACTTAAGCCATATTCAATAGAATTGCATTATTTTTAGTAAAATGTGTAGTTAGAAGCACATCATTCTACAAAAATTTGCATTTTGCAACGTACATTTACATTCATCAACTTCCCTGTCCATGGAAATCCCTAGTAAAAGGCAAGAGATCCACACAGTTCCAACTTGTTTCGGACATTGGCATGTGGTAAAATTGTGTAACATTTAATAGTAGACAGTGAGAAGGAATAAGCTTGGTGCCCACACTTGTGAGGTACTGCAGCATGAGACAAGCTCATTTGTGAATGATAACATATGAACTATGTTATCGTTATATGATTCATCTAGGCGGAAGCGAAGCAGATATCCACTGAGCTCTGAAGAATTTGTACGTATCCACATGGCCAAGAACAAGAGGAAGCTTGACTGTGTGCCATTTTTGATCCTAGATTTCATCCAAAGATTATTCAAATAGAAAAAATAGAAAAAAGAAAGTTACATGCCATATAAAAATAATACAAAACACTGCAAACTGTAAAAGTTTATAAAGTGTTCTAATTTTCTCTCTTTTTAAAAAAAGGCGCTATCTTTATCAGAGACAGAAAAAAGGAGATAACAGTTACATATCTGTATCTATATTTTCAGTAAGAAAAAACATATTTCACCTTCCACTGGGTGGTGTAATTGTGCGCGCAGAATCTGTAACAGTCACGTGTGCTCCTGAAAATGATATAAAAATCTATAGGTTTTTTAATGCACCATTTACACATTAATTGCAAATTTAAAATGCCATAAAGATAAATTCATATTGTTTTGGTAAACAATATTAAAGAGCTTGCGCATTTATAAGAAAGAGTCTTACTTCCTGTTTATAGCTAAAAAGAAACAAGGACAATATAACTTTAGTTGGGATTGGTCCTGCCTTGGGCAGGGGGCTGGACTTAATGACCTCCTGAGGTCTCTTCCAGCTCTATGATTCTAATTTTTTATTTCATATAAGCATTTCATCTATCCCCTTCATCGTTGTAACTGGAAGTCATAACAAAACTAAATTGATTCTATGTCTCTATGTTATTAAACTATGCAGTGTTTTGGCAATCTTGCTACCCTGTTTCTATATTGCACTTAGATACATAAATATTATTGGAATACAAATTATGGATATTTCTGTGGAGTTATTTATCTTACTGAAAGCTACTTTTTGCCCTAGCATCATTTTGTTCATGAATGGAATATTTGCTATTTCTATTACATCAAGACCCTATATGTCTAAAGGTGCATCCTCACTGCCCTGCAAGTCAGACTTAATTTGGGGGGACAGGGAGACATTGTTTTCAAAATGGAGAACCTAAGCAATGAGCGCTGCAAGATGCAAGCCCTGTAGTAGCCCTTCAAAATGGGTAGCAGCAAACACTGGGCTCTGTATTGCCTTTAAATAAGATAGCATGAAATCCTGGTTCCTGACAAGTCAGCTGTTGCTTAAAGAAGTCCGTTCCCCAACACACATGCACACCCACTTGCATTGATTCCTTGGAACTAGCGTACTCCACTCTGTCATAAAATACACTTCTACAGATGATCGATGACCTCCAATAAGCAGATAGTTGTGGTCTAACCAAAGCACTGGGAGGGAGCAACTAGGGATGTTAGAGGTCGTTTAATAATCGTGTAACCGCATCAAATCTTATTGGTCACACAATTATTCGATGATTCCCGGGGGGGGGGGCTGACAGCCAGTGCAGTGCACTCCAGATCACTCCTGGGGAGCCCCCTGCCACTCCACGCTCCCGCCCACAGGGGGCATGAGCTCCTCACAGAGCCGCCTCTGTCCATGGGGAGCCCAAGCACTACAACAGAGGCTGCACCAGCATCCCGCCTGCTCCCCTCTGCTGAATGCTGCCTCTGATACAGAGGCAGCAGCGCAGGGGTAGAGGAAGAGGGGAAAAGGCAGCATGTGAAACCAGTACTCATGGGGATCCGGCTTTTAAGCTGACTCTGTGGAACACTGACTCCTGCCTGTCCCTGCCCCCCACTGCCTCTGTGAAGGGTGGGGGAGGCGGCTCCGTGGAGCCGGCACATGGACAGCCAGCTCCCTGCATGCATCTGCTCCCACCTGTCCCCCTACCCCTGCGCTGCTGCAGCAGGCAGCTCTGTGAGATCTGGTGCTTGTGGGGTGCGTAGTTATTTGGATTAATCAGTAAGGCCAGGCTTATCGGTTAACCATTTAAATGACTATACACTAACATTCCTAGAAGCACCTCATGTGTCTTAATCCCTAGTCTGACAGTGGCACTCTGGCGTTTTAGTCAAAGTCACCTGGCCTTGAATAGTTCCAGAACGGAGTAAGTTTAACTGCAATGTAGGCATTTCTGCCAAACAGGACATCTATAAACACATCTACTGTAAAACACTGCAACTCCGCAAAGACCTGAAGATAAAAATATATATTCTAAATACCATTTTAATGTTTTGTTTACTGCAAACACTTACCTAGGTGTTTCTTTGGCTCTAGGAAAGGCCTGCATTAACACAAAAAGAAAATTCTATTACCTAAAAAGTAAATAGCATTACGCATTTGGTAGCATAACATTTAAACACAAACACTGATATCTTCATGTACAAAACTGCATATGTACATAATTTAAAAGAATGTAGAATAAAGTATCCACAGAAAAATATTAATTAGTTTTTAAATGGACAAACCAATAAAAGGGAGAGAATGTAACCTTTTGATCACGAACGAGATCCCCGATTTGTTTTCCAAAATCCATTTCAATGTTGTCACATCATAATTTGCTGGATGTTTAAATGCAAGTCCTTCAGGGAGACCTTGCACTACCACTGCAGACTGGTCCCTTTGAATCTTGTCATATGGCACAGGGACTACTGTTGACTTCCCTAAAGCTTTACCTGTACAATAAAATACATTGTTGGGGAAAAAACATGTATGATTAAATACAACAATAAGCTAAGCTTTTGTGTTTTTTCCTTCTCTCTTCCAAATCTTAAATCCTCCCCTCCTTCCTCCGAACCATGTTATTCTCTGGTGCACACTCCCACCCCATGGTCTGCCATTACTGTTACCATCCTTCTCAAGGGGGATGGCAGCATCTAACTTCCTTCAAAGCCACTTTCTAATGGGCAGAAGATCTCCATTGAGTAACATGATGGAATGTTTCCTTAACTAGAAAGATGGAAACCACAATACTTCCTTTCTCTGGAGAGGAACATGCTTTCCCTACAAGACTCAAGCCATTAACTGCTTTGGAGGGAGGATAAGACAGGACAGAGATGGATCAGAAACTGAGGAATTAAGCACATGTTGCTTTGTTAACAGTGCAGAGAATTACCATTAGGTTATGTATTTCATTTTTGCTTAAAAGAAAGCTGCTCCATTGAACATTCTGAATGTTTGTGCTGTGAAAAATGTGTAAGACAGCAACCTCTTTGGGAGTTTAAATTAGGGATGTTAATGAGTAGTTGACTAGATGATTAACAAATAAGCCTAAACCTATTGGTTAATCCTGTCGGCTACATGCATTCCCCACACTTGCTGCCTCTTGTATCAAAGGCAGCAAGGGCGGGGAGCAGAAGGCGGTGCTATGGGGAGCCAGCTTTAAAGATGGTTGCCCCTTCCCCAGCACCGACTCCACAGTGCCACCTGCCACCGCTGGCTCTATCAGAGGCACCAGCGCAGGGCACCAGGCAGCCGGTCTGTGAGGGGAGCTGGTTTTTAAACTGGCTCCCCTCGCATACTGGCTTCCCCGGCTATCCCTCATCACTGCCTCTGATACAGAGGCAGCAGCACGAGGTGACAGAGGGCTCCCCAGGAGTGGGGCCAGGAGCACATTAACTGCCAGTCCCGCCCTCAGGGACTATCGAATAGTCATATAACTGACAGTATTTTGTGCAGTTACACGACTATTCAATTATACGATAACTAACATCCTAGTTTAAATACACAATAGAACTACTAAAAAATTAAGCTCATTATCTCAGCAGTACTCTAGACTGAGAACAGAAACTATAAGCCACTCAACATCCTACTTCCTCGGATTGCTAAATCATCATTGAAGAGAGAAGGGTATTATTTCACATTTTAAATAATTAGTTTAAATGCTTACCATAACAAAAACAGAAAAAATCCTCTACAGACTTTCGGAGAGCTTCCATTTCTACAATATCTACTGTTAGCCTGTTTACGAGTGATGTAGACTTTGTTTTCTGCAGTTCAGCAGCCTTTTCCTCTTCATTAACACCTGCAAATTATTTTGTAACAATCAGAACACAAATCCTAATTCCTTAAAACTCATCTAATTGCCCTTCTGGAAGTTAGCTGTTAAAATTACACAGACCAAGAACAGTTCATATCCCTTAAAACCAAGTCTCTTCCTCTGTCAACAACAGATGGACTATTGGCAAACCTATGTTCATGCCAGTATTATACTGTATTCATGAAGGTAATAAATATCATTAAATGCAATGATGATCATGAACTAAGAAACATCTAAGCTGGTTAATTTTGTGTAAAGAGGTAGAAAATACTGAGGAATAGTTTAAGAGAAGGGCACTGAAGTTTCAAATAAAAAAACACTGGAGCAGTCATGAGAGAAGTTAATATGCCTGTATCTGAGGAGCCTATCACCCCTCAAGTTTTACTTCTGGCACCTTACAAGGTAGTAACATTACCCTTGTTCTGTTTGTTGTATAATGCTTAACTGATTATTTCTGAAGGAAGGCATATGATCTCTCAGTACAACTGCTTGTATGCAATGCAGCTCTTTAATCTTTTCAAAAGACTCAATTTAAGTATGTGTCTACTATTGTTGAATGGGAGTAAATACTGTCAAGTTGTCAATGCATGGAACTGAAAATAATCAGCTCTAAACTCTTTTCTTTTTCCCATTCTCTGAGCAAAGCAAAGCAAAACAACCCACCCCCCCACCCACGAGTGATGGATGTTAACTTCCTCAACCATATATGATGGATAGGAGAGAGCTGCATTTCAGATTGCAGCTTCATGTTCTAATGACATCATTCATCACCAAAGATTTACTGAGATCCTTCTGCAAAAAAAGTAACTTTGGACTTTCCAATGTCTGAAAGGAAACAATCTACATATATGTGCACGTATTTGAAGGGGGGAAACTGCTAAAGTTGGCTTTACTCATCATAATGTACAGTAGCAATAGATCTCTGAAAATTCAAATTTTTACTGAAAATATTGAATCATTACTGTTGTCAGACAGGTAGAGTGCCCCAGATGAGTTCCTGACAGGTCTCTGGCTCCGTGGATGATGATAACCACAAGGCTGCTTGCGTGTGTGCTCAATGATGTGTGCTGTGTTGATTTACACATTAATCGATATAGACTTCAAGAGCCCCCCAAAGACAACAAATCAGATAAGGATCGAAGGTGCCTGGCCAGGTTTATTGTTAAGCAAAGTACAGTAAGAGTTGTCAGGCTCTACTGAACCACTACGCACATGTACCCCTAACAATGGAGTAACTCAATCAGTGGGAGGTCCCACTGCCCCCTAGGTCATTGGAAGACTATCCTCCCTACCCCCCAAGACACGACTTTATATACAGGTACAAACAAGTTACACAACACTCCTCATGTGTCAGGCTGCCACCCTCTGATGCTACTTAGATACCACCCATCACTCTGTACCTTATGGTTTGATAAGATCATCTCTATCCATCATGCTGTCATTTTAGACCCTTTCCTGAACCTGGGTCTGTATCTGTGGGGAGTGTGGGTACCAGGGTCTTTTTTAATGAGCTGGTGGTATTATATGCTTTCAACTTATGAACAGTACCAATTACTGTTCTACACCTGAGCCTATTACCAATTAGTGTTTTATACTCTCAGCCCTGTTCATGCCAAGTTCTTTGAGGAGGGGCCTGCCTCTTGCTCACAGCTTAGCTTTATGTTAGCCATGTTTTGCCCATTGTTAGCTAGGCCTCAGGACTCAGCCCAGGCCTATGCTACATGGGCTTATGTTTTAGGCCTTCATCTTACTACAGTTATCAAGGAATGTGTGCCATGGCTGGCAGCTGGAAGCTGTGAGCTTCTAATCAAAGTTTGAAATCTAGAAGCCTCTGCTCATTGGTTGAGCCTTAATCAGGGGGCAGGGCTATCAGGAAGGCCAGAGCTTTATAAAGCAGTGAATCAGCAACCAGGGAGCTTTGTGAACATGGGCTGCAAACAGAGTTTTGACAGGGAGTTTGGAAGGGGAGTGGGAAAGGGGCAAGGGACACTCGCCATTCTTTAAAACCTTTACACTAAACTATAATCAAAACTTCCTGAGCACAGGTGGGCCTTCAGGGGTTGGTTGATTGCATCAGAGGCAAGGCTTTGAGCCAGGCCTAGCCTCAGCCTTATAAAAAAAAAAAAAAGGCCGCCAGAACGCAGAGAGCAGCCAACAGGGCAGCAGCCAAAAGGGGAGTTTGCTGGGGAGTTCACCCTGGGGGAGCCCCATAGTGTTCGGTGCTCCTTTCCTTAAAACTTCCGCTCCCCTCTACTTCTGCCCTTCAAGGAGGCATTTAAAAACATCTGAGGAATCTCTCAGAAGGAAGGCAGGTATGGATAGTGATAGGTCTGCTGTTACCTGCACAGCATGTGCCATGTTTGTCTTCCTCCTGGAAGACAGAAGGGATTTCATCTGCACTAAATGCAAGCTGGTCACCATTTTGGAAGAAAAAATGAGAGGACTTGAGGCCCAAGTATCACCCTACGTTCCATCAGAGAGGATGAAGACTTCCTCGATAAAAGGCAGCATTTAATCCTGCAGGCACAGCAAGCTGAAGAGCCAGTGAGGGCAGTACAGGACAAGGAAGAGAACTGGCAGCATGTAACCTCTAGAAGAAGGCGACCAACTCAGGTATCCCCCATTCCTGTAGAGGTAACCACTTTCAGGCTCTCTCCACAGGCACTGCATTGGAGAATGCTTTGGCAGAGACCTCTCAGGGAAGAAATCAGAAGGGAACAACATCTACCGGAAGGCATGGGATGTGTAGTCCTAGGGATGGGGGTTCCATGACACCCCCCCCCCGCAAAAGACGACAACAGGTGGTGGTGGTCCTATGAGAGACTGAGTCATCCATCTGCTGTCCAGACCTGGAATCTCGAGAAGTGTGCTGCTTACCTGGAGCTCGAATTCAGGATGTGACCGAGACTCTTCCAAAAAAGATCAAACCTTCAGATCGCTACCCCTTTCTGCTTCTCCATGTGGGAACTAACAATACGGCCAAGAATGACCTTCAGCAGGTCACTGCAGATTATGTAGCGCTGGGAAGAAGGATCAAGGAATTTGAAGCGCAAGTGGTGTTCTCGTATATCCTCCCTGTTGAAGGAAAAGGTCGAGGTAGGGATCGTCTAATTGAGGAAGTAAATGCATGGTTGTGCAGGTGGTGTCGGAGAGAGGGCTTTGGTTTCTTCGACCATGGGACTCTGTTCCGGACACAAGAATTGTTAGGAAGAGGTGGGATCCATCTAACCAAGAGAGGAAAGAGCATCTTCACAAGCAGGCTTGCAAACCTAGTGAGGAGGGCTTTAAACTAGGTTCGTTGGGGGACAGTGACCAAAGCCCTGAGGTAAGTGGGGAAGTCGGATACTGGGAAGAAACACAAGGAGGAACGAGCAACAAAGGAGGACCCCCGAATCGAATGAAGAAGGTAGGGCAATCAACTGGTTATCTAAGGTGTTTGTACACAAATGCAAGAAGCCGGAGAAACAAACAGGAAGAATTAGAAGCCCTGGCCCAGTCAAAGAACTATGATTTGATTGGCATAACGGAGACTTGGTGGGATGACTCGCATGACTGGAGCACTGTCATGGAAGGGTATAAACTGTTCAGGAAGAACAAGCAGTGGAGAAAAGGAGGAGGAGTTGCATTGTATGTAAGAGAGCAGTATGACTGCTCAGAGCTCCAGTATATAGAGGAAGGAAAGCCTGTTGAGAGTCTATGGGTTAAGTTTAGAGGTGGAAGCAACAGGGGTGATGTTGTGGTTGGTGTCTGCTATAGACCACCGGATCAGGTGGATGAGGTAGATGAGGCTTTCTTCAGATAACTGAGAGAAGCTTCCAGATCACAGGCCTTGATTCTCAGGGGGACTTCTCACCCTGGCATCTTCACGGACAAGGTCAGCTCCCAGACAAATGCACTAGGCAATGCAGTATGGGAAGGAGGTGGACAGCCCTTGGTGGGGAAAGAACAAGTTAGGAACTATTTAGAAAAGCTAAACATACACAAATCCATGGGCCCGGATTTAATGCATCCGAGCGTACCGAGGGAGTTGGCAATTGTCATTGCAGAGCCACTGACCATTATCTTTGAAAACTCGTGGAGATCGGGAGAGATCCCGGATGATCGGAAAAAGGCAAATGTAGTGCCCATCTTTAAAAAAGGGAAGAAAGACAATCCAGAGAACTACAGACCCGTCAGCCTTACCTCAGTCCCCGGAAAAATCATGGAGAGGATCCTCAAGGAATCAATTTTGAAGCACTTGGAAGAGGGGAAAGTGATCAGGAATAGTCAACATGGATTCACAAAGGGCAAGTTGTGCCTGACCAATCTGATTAGCTTCTATGATGAGGTAACTGGCTCTGTGGATATGGGAAAGTCAGTGGATGTGATATACCTTGACTTCAGCAAAGCTTTTGATATGGTCTCCCACAATATTCTTGCCAGCAAGTTAAGGGAATATGGATTGGATAAATGGGACTGCAAGATGGATAGAAAGCTGGCTAGACTGTTGGGCCCAACAGGTAGTGATCAACGGCTCGCTGTCAGGTTGGTGGTCGGTTTCTAACGAGTGCCCCAAGGATCTGCTGTTGGACCGGTTTTGTTCAATATCTTTATTAATGACCTGGATGAGGGGATGGAATGCACCCTCAGCAAGTTTGCAGATGACACTAAGCTAGGGGGAGAAGTAGATACGCTGGAGGGCAGAGATAGATAGGGTCCAGAGTGACCTGGACAGATTAGAGGATTGGGCCAAAAGAAATCTGATGAGGTTCAACAAGGACAAGTGTAGAGTCCTGCACTTGGGACGGAAGAATCCCAAGCATTGTTATAGGCTGGGAACTGAATAGCTAAGTAGCAGTTCTGCAGAAAAGGACCTGGGGATTATAGTGGATGATAAGCTGGATATGAGTCAACAGTGTGCCCTTGTAGCCAAGAAGGCTAATGACATATCAAGGTGCATTAGGAGGAGCATTGCCAGCAGATCCAGAGAAGTGATTATTCCCCTTTATTCAGCTCTGGTGAGGCCACGTCTGGAATAGTGTGTCCAGTTCTGGGCTCCCCCTTATAGAAAGTAATTTGTCGTCTTAGTATCTTTGAAAATCTCTCCAAGGGACACTGGAGTGTCCAGCTCCCACTTAAAGCTGAAATGTTAAATCACCTGGAACTGTTTCTTCTAGTGTGGAGACAGTACTAAGTACACTGTAGTTGCTACCACAAATCACAGAAAAGGGTGATAATACTTATGTACCTCAGTGAAGTTCTGTGGGGATTAATGACTATTTCTAATGTGTGCTCCTATATCTTTGAATCAAAAGGTACTATTAGACATTCAAAGTATTGTTAGGGTACCAGTCATTTTTTTCAGATGAAAAACGAATGTTATTGAAAAAAATAATTTATTGGTTAAGCGTCAATTGCATGCTTAACACTTTGTTATTAAAATAAAACCACAAAAGATAACATTGTCCCTGCCTCATTAAGCTTATAACCTAAATAGTGATAATGCAATTATAAATCTCCCTTGTCAACCAAATGAAGATATCTTTGTGGTATGATTTCATTTGAGTGTTCAATAGCACTTTGCAGGTACTAGAGACAAGCAAAGATAGGCTTGATAAAAGAACCAATTATGAAGACAGTTGTGTTACACATTCTGGTAGGAGTTTTGTGGCAGACCCAGGCAAGAGGGGTACAGCAGAGCAGGAGGCGGCAGATAGTCTGGTCACTGCGTAAACAGTTTTGAGCCATTCCCTGAATAGTCCAGAACAAAGGCTACTCCATGTTAATGTAAATTAAGACTCAAATTAATCTGCAGAAAGTCAGCTAGGCCTTTAAGCTTATGTGGACACCTGGCTCCAATTAAGGCCCCACCCATACTGTTTAAAAGTTCTCCCTCTAGTCCAGAGTTTCCCAACCTATGGTTTGGGACCCAAATAAGGGTCATTACATTTCAAAAGAGTTGCTGGTGTCTCCCCAGGTGGCTCTTAAGGAGCCATGCACACATTTTTTGAATTGCCCTGGGTCACCAAGTCTTCCTGAATTGTCAAAATGGGTCATGTTTTGTTAGTCTATAAAGTGCTACCAGACCATTTGTTGTTTTTTCTGTAACAGACTAACTTGGCTACCCCCTGAAGCATCTGGAAAAGGTTGGGAACCGCTGCTCTAGTCAGTCTCAGGGAGAGGAGCAGAAGTACTGCTGAAGAACTGGATAATAAAACATCAACTGGCCACAGGAAAGGGAACCCTGAAGTAAGGGTGAAGGAGGCACTGAGGGGAGAAAGTAAGAGGCAGGCCAAGAGAAAGTGGCTTAGGGAAGTGTAGTAGCTCCACTAGGGAAGGAAAAACTGCCAATAACTGTTGCCACAAAAGTCCCTGAGCGAGACCCCGAAGTAGAGGGCAGGATCGGGTTCCCCCCAGCCCTCCCCAAGCCACTATAATGACACCGCCTGAGAGGTGAGACAAGATGGTTAGGACAGGAGGCTGAACTTCTCTTTTTTAAACCCGAAGGGACAACAGAGCACGTGGGAGTTCTCCCATCAACCCCTCCTTGTTAGCCTTGGATGGAAATGGCTCAGTAGGCTATGATGCTTGCCTCTATAAAGAAGGACTACACTGAGGGTCACAGTGAGCCTAGAGGCAAGCATAACCTGCCAGGAAGTGCAGGACTCAATGAAGCAAGGTCGGCGCCGTCATGGCTCCTTCCCCACTCTGGCATGATAAATGCAGAAGTGGGGGCCAGCAAGTGTACCCCAAAGCCTTATCTACCAGGCTTTGGTATAAAACTTCCCCCAAAATCTTAAAACCCTAGATTTTGGGAATAAAACTTCCGCTGCCACCACCCAAATATTAATAACGAGATTAGGTGAAAGATCATTTGGGAAATCTCACCCCTATTATAAAAACCAGGACACACAAGTAACCAATGCCAGGTTAATAAAAAGAAAAGAGAAAGCTTTTATTATTACAACAATATTCCTGTTGCAAGCATAAGGATCAGATGGGAAGGTAACAAAATATACTCATGGAGGAATTACACCATGGGCTAGAACTTAGTTAAAAAGAAAAGCCAAACATCTCTTAAGCAGTGCCAGATATCAGATCCCATACCCAACCCTTAAAACAATAAAGCCTAAAGAAACTACCTAAACTTTACCCTACTTACAGAAAGTGAAGAATTGTTTCTTGGAGAGAGAGAGACATGTTTGTCCCTCTCTGTAGCTGCAGAGGACTCGCCCAGAGAGACAAAAGGAGCAAGGAAAAAACCCAAATTCCTTTGTCCCAGTTTGAAAGTCCCACCTACATTCCTACTGGTCACTCCACCTGGCTAGGTGTAGTTAACCCCTTAATCCCCAGACTGCTGGCTAACCCTCATAATCATGACAGGCGCCTCATCACAACCTGCATTATACTTACTGTATAAATCAATTATTGCAATGTTTTGTCTCATGACGAAAAAAATTGTAACATGAATGGTTAGCACCGATTAGCCAGAAGTTTGACAGCAGACACTGAACCTCAGTTATCATTTATCAGGTTGCTTTATTAGGCATAATAGGGTAGAAGAGTTCTGAGCTAGTATAAGAACTTTACCACTGATCATGTTGATCTAAAACCATTTTTTTTAGTAAAATAATATGTTCTGACTTTTAAAAAGACATTTCCCTTTTTTAAAACATTTTGTAAAGATTCTTCAGCTATTCTAATTTTGTTCAGAAGGGCCTCGAGTATACTCAAGACAACTAATATCCCACATGCTCATGTGCACTCTTCTTTCTTTCCCACAAGCTGCCTGCTCAGTACCAGTCTTCAATGCTGTTACTACCAATGAAGCTTGAAGTGTGTGTACACTAGGGATGTAAAGTTATCCAGTTAACTGGCTACCCTGTAAGCATTAGGCTTACTGGATAAGTAACCAGTTATCCAGGCTGGGTGGCAGGAACCTAGACAGGGCAGTAGGCAGCCTTGCTTCTGCCCTACTGGGGCAGGTTGGACCCTGGCCATGCCAGCCCGGTAGTCCTGGATGCATCTGCAACTCGGCAATGCCGGCCCTGCAGCCCTAGCCGCGGGCAGGGACAGGTGGGACCCCAGTTGGCTGTGCTGCAGCAGCAGTCCTGGCTGGAGCAGCCCCCTGCCCACGGGATAACTAGTTAAATATTTTGTTTAACCATTTGACTGTAACTGCAATTTTATATCCCTAGAGTGCACAGTAGCTTTTTGTTTGCTATCTCTGTAACCGTATGAGAGTGAAATTAGCTCAATGTCTGAAAAAGCAAGTGCAAAGAACCAACAGCACCACATTGGAACTGACACTGCAGAGAGTTCTTTCAAATGGAGGAAGTGAAAAAAAAGTGATGGAGGGAGGGGCAGGAATTAAAATCAGTATCTGTGGGGACAGTTAAAGCTAGAACACACATTAACTCATTAGGAATAATTAAGTTGACTTTTACACAGTACTAGATACGTTATTTGACCTGTGTCATTCTTGCTTCACTTCTGCCCCCCTCCAAAAAAAAAATCCCTTCTTCTGGTCTGCTTTTACATTCCTTCCAAACCAAAGTGCCTCCATGAAGAAAAAACTATTAGGTTTAATAAAGCTTCATCCAATGAAACACTGCAATTTTAATATTCTTAGCACCAAAGGATTATTGTTTGCACAAATATTATAGGAAATTAGAAACACTGAACAATTAACAATATGTTGCCAAGCAAATAAAAAGGGTCAAGAGTCTTTCTTTAGATCTGGTCAATTATGTAAGAATTCTCCAGTGCCTCAATCTTAGATATCATGACTTGTTTACCAACTAGACTGCCATGAAGCAGAAAGAAAAAATCCAAAAGCAAACTTGTTAATGGTAACAGTTGGCAGGTGGATTTAGTGAGGTCAGCACTAAAATAAAAAAATCAGAGACCCCGACATCAAAAATCCCTAACAAGTGATAGGTGGCCAATCCTCCACGAACACAGGTTGTAAGATTAGGAATATTAACTTCATGAAAAGTTATCACAGCTCATTTAAAATAAGGCAACTGTCTAAAATAAAAATAATTGAAATCTAATGAAAGAGCAGAGAGTCAATTCTTATTTTGGCAAAGACTGATCACATGTAAGTCATGAAGCCTTTGGGGAAGGATAACATTAACACTTCTTCCTATACTGGTTGATTCTTTCTACCTAATGCAGTCCTCCCTTGGTTTATTTTAGTAGATAAGAACACTTTACAAATATGATTTCCCTGCAAGCTGGAGAAAAACAAAGGAAGGACCTGTGGCCTGGTCTACACTAGGACTTTAATCAAATTGAGCCGTATATGGTCAATTTTCTAAATGATGCATCCATACTACCAAGCCTGTCACATCAACCATAAGGGCTCCTGAAGTCAATGTTGGTTACTCCTGATTTCATGAAGAGTAATGCTATTCCCAACCTTGCATGGTTGAGTTTACGGTAGTGTAGACGCAGCATTGATAAAAGTTGAAGCTATTGGCCTCCAGGAGGCATCCCGAGTACCCCGCTCTGACCACTCTGGCCAGAACTTGCGCCTCTACTGCTCTCCGGGTGAACAGGAAAAGTCCCAGGAAAATTTGAATTTAATTTCCCATGGGGCTGGCGCTGCAAGCACATCTCAGAGCAAGCAGCACACTGCAGCGGACGTGGCCATGACTTCTAACAGCTAAAATAATGATTTCAAATATATCTAGTCCCATGGGCTCCAGTTCCCAGGGATGCAGAAGAGCGCCAGTGTGGAGTGTCCGGGAGATCTTGGAACTCATCGAGATACAGGGAGAGGAATCAATTCTCTCCAAGCTCCAAACTAGCAAACATGACATGGACTTTCACGCGAAGATCGCCAGCTGCCTGGTGGCCAAAGGATATTCCAGGGACGCCCAGAACTGCAGAGTGAAAAATCAAGGAACTGAGGCTGTCCTACCACAAGGCAAAAAGAGGCCAACAGATGACGGTTGTACGAGCAGCTGGATGCAATTCTGGGGTGGGGACCCAACAAGCTTCCCTAGCCTGACCATGGGGTCTGGCCAAGACACTCCTGGTGTTGGGGTGGAGGACAGCATGGTAGCAGAGGAGTAGGAGGAGAATGGCCAGCCGGTGATCCCCGAAAGTCAAGATCTGTTCATCATGCTGGAGCCAGTCCTGGAGCCCCCACCCCGAGGATGTCTTCCAGTCAAGCACCAACCCCAAGGAGGGCACTTCTGGTGAATTCACTTTTTTTTCTTACTACAAGTGGGTTAAGGCAATTGGGTGTGATGTACAGCTTGCTCTGTGCCCACACAGCACTGGGGTGCTTGGAAAAGCTTATTAATGTGACTGCAGATGGAGTGGCAGTTTTCCCTACACATTTCCATGAAACTCCGATAGGAACTCTTTCACCCTTCTCACAAAGTTTTTGGGGAGGCCAGCCTTATTCAGTCCTCCATGGCAGGACACCTTCCCATGCCAAGCTAGCAGTAGGTGGTCTGGCATCACTGAACCACAAAGCGGTGCAACGTAAGGCCCAGGTTTATGGTCACATTCAGTCAGCATCTGCTCCAAATTACTGTGTGATTTGGAGTAGACTGGTCTCTCTTATGGCAACCTGGAAGGAGGAGGAGGGGACGCTATTAGTACTCTCCCTGGGAAGCCAGGGGTGCCGGACACAGATCCCGCCTCCCGCTTGCAGACTCCTGCAGATTGGGAAAGTAGCACTGCCTCAGGAAGCTGTGTGTGCTGGACATAGCGGGAAGCTGCTCTGCCCTTCCCCTCTTCTTGCCTGCAGGCTCCTCCCCGGCAGGCCCCATACCTACGTCCAAACCGAATGAGTCCGGGTGCTCCCCTTAGAACTCTGTGTACCTGCTGTCCAGTGGCCACTTGGAAGCAAAAATCTGGCCTCGCTCACAACACATCTCCATTGCCTTTACAGAGACCTTCAGTGAAAGCTAACAGATATGGGTTAGGCTTAACAAAGTGCATCTCCTGTAATGTGTGCCCTTGTAACTCTTCATTACAGCAGGAACAGCAGCCAGCTTGCTACATACTCCCCTGGCTCCAGCATCTGTCTGCCTGGTGCAGATCCACAGGTGAAAACAGACAAGGCAGAATATGTTCAAGGAGCAGACAGAGCACATGAACACCCTTGTGGAAGAGATATGGGCAGTGCATCAGGACAGCATCGCAGAACACCAGGAGAGGAGAGCGTGCAGGGAGCTGCAGGAGAGCATCTTTGCCTCCCTGATAACAGTGATGGGAGCATCTAGCTGCATGCCTGGAGAAGGCTTCCTCCCAAAACCCCCATCTGCCATGATCAAAATACCTGTCCCTCCTCCCCCAGCTCCATTTCTTCCACCCAAAGATCTGCCAGGGCCTGAGGACACGGAGGAGGCAGGGGAGAATAGGGGAAGGGAAGGGAATCAAGGGCAACCTTACTTTCCAGGACCTCGGGAAGCAAAAGGCTGTCTTCTGCATGTTTCTGAGCCCCCCCTCCCCTCTTCAGATTCTCACTTCTTTTATTTCCCTGCTGTTTTCCCTAAATAAAGAACACATGTTCTCTGAACAACAGTCTCTTTATTGCTTGTATTGCAGGGGTGTGGTGGGGGATTAAAGCCAAAGACAGGGAATGCAGGGGCAACTTGTTGAGAGCAACATGTATGAATCTCAAGCCTGGCCATTCATAAAACTTCAAAGCCTTCAAAGCCTCTCTGATTTGCACTGTCCCATGTGTTGCTCTCCTTATCACCCTGGCATCTGGCTGCTCAAAGTCTCTGGCTAGGCGCTCTGCCTCAGCACCTCATCCTGCCAGATAAGTTTCCCCCTTGCTCTAGCAAAGATTATGGAGCACACAACAGGCTGACACCATAAAGGGAATGTTGCATGTGCTGAGGTCCAATCTAGTCAGAAGACTCCTAACCCTACCCTTTAAACATCCAAAAGCACATTCAACCACCATTCTGCACTTGTTCAGCCTGTAGTTGAACTGCTCCTTACTAGGGTCCAGGTTGCCCATGTATGTCTTCATAAGCCAGGAGAACAAGGGGTAGGCTGGGTCACCAACAATCACAATTACCATTTCCACCTCTCCGATTCTCATTTTTCTGCCTGGGAAAAAAGTTCCAATGCGCAACTTTCTGAAGAGGCAGGAGTTCCTGAAGATGTGGATGTCATGCACCTTTCCTGACCATCCCACATTGATGTCGGTGAAACAACCAGGCATGAGTGGATCACAAGGGAGCACCATTGAGAAGAACCCCTTGTGGCTTATGCACTCTGTGGCAAGCTGGTCAGGGGGCCAAGACGGGAATGTGTGTTCTCTTTCCACCACACTTAGGGAATCCCATCGCAGCAAAGCCATCCACTGTGGTGTCCACATTTACCACAGTCACAATGCTCCATAACAGAATGGTATCGACAGCCTCCGCTACTTGGATAACAGCAGCCTCCACTGTAGATTTCTCCACCCTGAATTGATTCACAACTGAACAGTAGCCATCTGGCATTGCAAGCTTCCAGAGGGATATTCCCACACACTTTTCCATGGTCAGAGAGGGTCTCATGCAGGTAACTGTGGCACTTCAGGGCAGGGGAAAGCCATTTGCAAAGTTCCAAGAAAGTGATCTTTCTCATTCCGAAGTTTTGCAGTCACTGCTGATCATCCCATCTCTGCATCACCATGCGATCCCACCAGTCTGTGCTTATCTCACAGCGCCAGAACCGGTGTTCCACGGACGGCTGTGCTTGCATCAGCACCAGGGCTTGCATGAACTCCAAGCCAACCGAGATTTGTCCTTATCCTCTTCCTGGCAGAGCATCATGTGTACACTCTCAAAGTACTGTGCCATTAGGTGCATCAAGGCAGATATCAGCATCACAATGGTTTCCCGCAAAACAGGATCCATGGTCGTGCTGCTATGACGAATGCACAGGCAATCAGAGCAAAAAGGGGTAAGAAGACTGCTTCCCATTGATCTCAAACAAGGGGGTGGAAACTAGACGAGTGCATTATGGGATGCTGACATGAATCCACAATCACCCGCTGCAAAGTTCTGGTTCCAGCAGGCACCAGAATGCAAGACTACCTGCGATGCATCGCTCTCCGAGTCAACGGAAGGCTCCCTAAAGGGGATGCGCTACTTCGGACTATATACGATTCTTCTCCACAGTGAGGACATAGACTTTCGACTTTGCGTAACTGGGTCACTAGAAATCAACCATAAAAGTTTCAACCTTACCTCATAGTGTCGACATGGCCTGTATAAACTAGATATCAAAATAAATACTGTTCTTATATTAAAAAACCCTCTGCTTACGCTATATACAATCCAATACAGAGGTAGTATGCTATGGGTCTGTTGGGTGCAAAGCCTTCTGAGAAGAGATGGTCTTGTGTTTAAAGCATGGTGTAAGACACAAGATCAGGGTTCAATTCTTGGCTCTTCCATTGACTGTCTGCATGACCTTAGAAAAACCGCAATCTTTCAGTTTGCTTCTCTGTCTCCCTTTCTTGTCTACTTGACTGTAAGCTTTTCATGGTGTGGCCTTCCATTATATATTTATGTGGACCTGGATGTCCACAAATTATGTCTAAGGTCCACAAAAGAGGACTATAAATATAAAGTTTCAGATTCCAGAAAATGATGTGAATGCTTCCATCTACAGGTCAAAACCTGGAAGTACTGTTATTATTAGGGATGTTAAAATTCTTTTATTTCTGTAAACGTGTAACCGCTGAAAATTATACGTTTACACGCAGGGAGGGTGGGGGGAAGTAAGAGATGGTGCTTGTGGGGAACCAGCTTTTAAGCTGGCTCCCTGTAAACACAGACTCCCCTTCCTGTGCTGCTGCCTCTCTGGGAGGCAGCAACATGGGGGGAAGGGGAGTTGACTGGCCCTGCAGGAATTGGCACATGTGGGAAATCAGCTTAAAAGCTGGTTGTGTAACCATGAGGGTTAACTGATGAGCTCACGCTCATCAGTTAACAGTATACATGGGTACATGATCATGACGGGCTGCGACCACAGAAGACCCCTTTGGGGCTGCTTTCCGGTGTATTGACAAAACCACTAACACTCACCTCCTTGGTCTCTGGGGCTTCTCACCACCCTATCCTGTTGGGCCAGATCTCCTGGTCTCCCCCAGCCAAGGCACAGAGCTGAGATCACTGCCCCCTTCCTCCCTCCCTCCCCTCCCCCCGGAAGAGTAATGCAGACACTGAATCACTTCAGCTCTAAGGAGAATTCAGTTTCAGGCACAGCATCCAGAAAACTAACCCCCAAATAAACCTTTGAGGCAAGCCCCTTTTAACAATGCAAGGAGGACGTACACACTGATGGCTCCCCGGGGTAACAATTATTTACACTGGGCTTGATAGTAAATAAAAGTCATTTTATTAAGTACAAACAGTAGGATTTAAGTGACTGCAAGTGAAAACAGACAAAGTAAATTACAAATTTAAAATAAAATAAAATGCATAGCTAGTTCTAACACACTAAAGCTTATTGCAAACTTACCTAAAACTGTTTTCATTTCACACAAAAAACCTCCAAGCCAAAGAAAATCTTTTCCTCCCTGGGGTCTCCAGCTCCCTTAGGTTGTCTCATGCCAGTCAAAGACGAAGAGCCTGAAAACTTTTCATCTTAAACAGACTTCCTTTTGGGCAGGAATTCTTTGTTTCTACATTTTCCCCCTTCCATGGTCAGACCTTGTTAGTTGGGGTGGTCATATGCTTTCCTAAGACCAACCACTACTTAGACTTAAAGGACAAAGGAAGCTGTTTACAGGATCACCCAAACACTGAGGTGTCATGCACTGGAAACACCCTTGATGGTTTTCATTTGCACGTTTAAAACCATAAACTATTCTATATCCCATATTTCTAACCTTACATGCAAAAATGATACATACACCAAAATAAGATATACAGATCCAGCAGATTGTGATGTTAAAATTGATACGTTACATGAGGTATTTTGTCCAAAGCATCTTCAAGTTATGCATATTTGTACACATAGGACAATTTCATGCAGCATGGGGGGGAAGGGTCTGTCACAACGTTCACGTCCCTAGTCATTACCGTAGAAGCCCCATAATCTAGCAACCCTCCTCCTCATGATGCATCAAATGCCATGCTAAGCATGTGCAACATTTATAGTTTAATCCTATTCAGTCAGTTTTCAATCTATTACTTTTATGGTAGGGGTCTGCGGGCCACAGGCTGAATTTCAAAAGGGGAATACACTTCCATTCAAAACATTTTAGGGTTCACAAATGGAAAATGGTTGAAAACCAACAAACTATGTACAGTCCATAGCACAACAGGACCTCAAGTGCTAATATATTACATACAAAAATAACAGATTCATGTTGCCCCAAGAAGTGGATAGGAATAGAAATCCAGTGAGAGTTAATCCTCCTTGTGGCCTTGCTGCAACAGAAACTGCCCATTGTGAGTAGAAAGTTTTATTCATAGAATTGCATGACTTAACCAGCACAAGGAGCAATAATACACTTTCATTCCACCTTCAGAACAGGAAGGTGCAAACTGCAGGAGCCATTCTCCCCCCAAAGTGGAAAATTAAGCTTTTCAAAAGAGGACAGTCATGACAAGTCATACATAGCAAACTCATTTGCCATCAAGTGTTTATTATACGTATTCTTAGTGTTTGCCATTTATCAGTAATGCCCCAAATATTCTGATTCTTCAATGAAGTTATAATGCTGTAGTTGCTATCACAACCACTTCCACTGCAAGAGAACAGTAACTTCGCTGCAGACCAAGCCAAATATTTACTTCGATAGTGGCTGTATAATTCTCTATGACAGTTAAACAATTGAGAGCCCTGCCCTGAATTGGCGCTGAAACAATGAGCTCACAGAAATTTCAAAAGCAGCAAAACTACTTTTCAAGTATGTTCACGGTTTCTGTGATGGACTAAATAGGTCTGTTTGCAGTGTTGTTGTAGACATGTTGATCCCAGGATATGAGACACATGAGGTGGAAGAGGGAAATATGTCTGTCAGCAACATTTAATAATCAAAGGAGATGGGGTGGAGGATGATTTTTAGTTTAACAAAAAAAATTTCTCCACATAGCCAGGCAAAATTACAATCCTCAATAACCAAAACATAAGGCCCATAAAAAACCATTTTCTTCATGGGCAGACTGATCTTTGAAATGCAGGATTAAAGACAGGTCTATGCTTTTGAACGACACAGTCTGTCATTTGTTAGACCCTGTCTGCACACAAAAGATGTACCATTTACCTAGACCAGTGTAGTTTAAAAACAGATATAGTTAAAGCCAGACAACCCCATTCTTACCAGTATAAACGTGTTCTATTAGAATAATTAGAGTTTCCCTACAGCTTTTTCACTATAATTTTATAAACTATGATTTTCTACTTATGTCAAAAGCTTCATGTATCCTTTCAGAAGACAAGAATTCACATGAAGAATTAAGGGAATGTCTTTCATAGTTAAAAAGTAGTTGATTACCTAAAAGTCTGTCTTCTACACTAAGAGAAAATACACTTTTTAAAAACCAAATTAGCAAATGATAGAAAACACTACTTTCAATGTAGACAAAGTTTAACACAATTAAATTAGCATTAAACAGCAGATGTGAAACACCAGATTTATGTAAAGAGCTAATTTTCTTAAAATCTGCTCTACATAATATAATTGTCAATTTTAACAAGACCAAGGCATTGCAACACTTGTTAGATGTGGTTCAGTGTACTATAATGTATATTTAAGTATTTGTCATTTAAAAAAAATAAACTTACAGTATTTAACAAAATCCTTCTGAAAATCTTTCCTTGTATTGACAAAAGCTCTTCCCCTCTCAGTTCCAACTACAAACACATCTGTTTCATACACAGCAATACAAGCGACTTCTGCCTTTGACTTGGCAAGTTCTTTACACTATAAAAGAAAAAACAGGGCTGCTTTGAACTACAACAGTTAAAAATACAGTTAATGCAATTGTACGTGAATCCATGCCACAAACCATTAAGCAACAGATACTTTGTACTTCTATAGTGCCTTTCATCTGAGAAATTAGAAGCACTTTAGAAGTATTAGTGAAGTTAGGTGCCATCTATCTACGTTGTACCAATTTAACTAAATCTGTTCAGAAACTGACTAAAGTTACAGCTATAGTATAAGCCAGTGGTCCCCAATGCAGTGCCCGCGGGCGCCATGGCGCCCACCAGGGCATTTAAATGTGCCCGCCAAATGATCTGGGCCAGCCCCGCCTTCGGGCACATGCGCGGCGCTGGCCCTGGGCGCGTGGCCGGCCCCTGCCCTAGGCGCGCGGCACATGCGTGGTGCCGGCCCCGGGCGCAGGGCACATAGGCGGCCCTCCCCCAGGCACGCGGCGCATGCACGGCCCCACCCCCGGACGCCTGGCACGTTAGTGGCCCCACTCCTGGACGCCCAGTGCGTGAGCGGCCCCGCCCCCGGGCGCCCGCAGCCCCGAAAGGTTGGGGACCACTGGTATAAGCACTGCAGCTGTGCTGCTACAAAGTAGACACTACCGTGACAGAATGAGATTTTCCATTACTATAGTAAATCCTCCCTGTTTCATAGGGAGTGGCTATGCTGAAGGAAGAAATCTGTCTACAGTGAGGGCTGTCAACCTAACCACATCCTACAGGATGTGAAATTTGCAGAATTATGAGCAATGTAGTTAAGTAGACCTAAATTTTGGTATAGATCAGGCTTGAGTTAAATTGGTACATCCTTGTTGCGTAAACATTCAAACTGATTTAGTCTTATGATGTAGATGATTTATGAGATACCAAATTACATCATTTATACTAAGAAGGAATATACTAATCTAGCATAGCACAATCACCACCACAGAAACTTAATACAATTGGAACTACAAATTGCCCTCAATTGCTGTTTAAAATCCAGGCCTAACATTGCTACTTCTCAGTTCAGATCATATATCCACTAGGATTCAAAAGCCATGGTGGTTATTAGCATGGTTTGCTTGAACAGAGACTGAACTGAGAGTATATTTTTTCAAGGAAAAAAACCCATCAGCTCACTCTAGTATTCTACAGTTCTATTCTAGTATAATGCAGTCTACATAAAGTATAAAAGCTGTAAGTGAAAGTGGCATGCAAAATTTAAGAAAGAGTTGTAGTTTTTATTAAGGATGTAAGCGGCTAATTGGGTAGTCAAGTCACTACTCAATTACTCGTTCCTCCCCTCCCCCCCCCGCTGCCTCTGTATCAGAGGCAGCAAGAGTAGGGGAGGGAGAGCCACAGCAGGGGACCCAGCACACGCAGCCCCCAGGAGCTAAACTCCTTATCGACTAATCAAGTAGTCCCTGGAAATTCCATCAACTACTCAATTAGCTTATTAACTGCTAGGTAACATCCCTAGTTTTTATATGTAAGCAACGTTAATTCTAACATACTGAAGTAACTAGCAACACTAACCATTGACTCAAGTGCTGACATGAGGAATGTAACCACCATTCTACTTTCAGAGGAGTCCTCATCATGGACGGACAACGCTGGCGTTGCTGCTTGGGCCATTATCCCTGCAAAGCAAAAAATAAAACTGCTACAGACCTGGATGCTAAAAAACAATGAAAATCCTTTATTACATTGTAGAAACAAACATTTTCTTTTTTAAAATAGAGATTAAAATCGCCCCCTCCCCCCCTGGGAAAAAAGCCATTGATGCACTTTGTATTTCCCCCTATCCTATTCCAAAGACATTTTGTAAGAATTAGATATTTAAATAATAGGATGACACATCATGACTAAACAATACACCTTAAGTGATTAGAATGAAAAATGTCTGTTACCCAAGAATTCTGTGTTGCATTTTTTTAAGTTTGATTTTACACTTAAGCATGTTTGTCTCAAGCATCCTAACCAGCCAATGTTAACCTGAGTATCTGGATTAAAATTTATATTAAGAATAAGTTGGCTAGATATTTAAAGATCTAGGGTTTTCTGTTTGAAAAAAACCTTCCCTGTAATCCACTGCTTATCCTAAGATGTTAACTCAGGCCATCAGAAAAAAAGTCTCAGCATGCCAACAGTAGCAACAAAGTTTGATACTTATTTACATGGCATTCAGCTACCTGTGTCAATTTCAAAGCCTATTTGGACATACTTGGGTACCTACAGATATTTATATTTTATAAACTGAAATACAATTAAATTTTAAAGTTGGCCAGCAAAGTAAAAGATGTAATGCCTTTCATAAACATAATCTTTTATACAAAGCTTGAGCTTATTCTTTAAAGTAACCATTAGAACTATTAGGACCTATCTATTTTGTTTTTGTGGGAAAAATCTCTGTACTATGAGAGAACGCATGGTATGATCACATCATGAGACCGAAACCTAAGCAATGGGTAAAGAAAAGGGATTTTTTTTATGCTGGACTGTTACAAATTGTTTTGTATACACTGATGTAACTCATTCCTGCCAAACAGGAGAGAACAGTACTTTCATAAATAATAAACCATCATGTGCAACACAACAGATTTAAGAAAAGCTCAGGACAACCAAGGTAGCCTAAGAAAATTTGCTTGATGAGCTTGCTCCTCTTATATAACTTCGGCAGTCATTTTGGCTCAAGTTTTTCAAGGGGCTCTTGCAGAACTTAATATGTTAATAAAAAAAGGTGCCATGGCTCAGGCAACTGTGGGTTTTTTTTGGGGGGGGGGGGCGCGGGAGGGTAACTGACACAGCAAGAAGAGGAGTGCTGGGGTATGAACTGCAAACCCTGCAGGTGCACCCTGGTACAAATTAGGGATGTAACAGTATAGTCAATTAACTGATTATCCAATAAGCAAAAACATATAGGTTAATGCTATAGATTACATACATTACCCCTCCCCCCCCCCGCCCCACCAGTAAATTTTTTTAGCAGGCTGGCCAGCAGACTGGTTCTGTCCTGGCTTGCAACGGGTCCAAGATCTACCCCTGCTGTGGCTCTGTATTTAAAGTGTATTTAAAGGTGGGCAGGCTGCCTGCCCCAGTTCCATCTCA
This sequence comes from Rafetus swinhoei, assembly GCA_019425775.1. Classification (NCBI taxonomy): domain Eukaryota; kingdom Metazoa; phylum Chordata; order Testudines; family Trionychidae; genus Rafetus; species Rafetus swinhoei. Next base: position 19,320,691 of record CM033445.1, on the reverse strand, counting down.
TGCCAGGACCGGGAACTCAGAACCTCCTAGACAGGGGCTACTGCCATCCTGCATTGCTGTCTCTGTATCAGAGGCAGCAGCACAGAGCAACAGGCAGCTGGTCCAAGAGGGAGCTGGTTTTTAAACTGGCTCCCCTCACAGACTAGTTCCTGTCTGGCACCTTGCACTGCTCCTTGGGAGTGGGGCCAGGAGCTCACTGGCTGCCAGCCCCACCTCTGGGACTATAGAATAGTCGACTGATGAGAATTCATGAGATTACTCAACTATTCAATTAACCGATAATTTAACATCCCTAGTACAAATTAAGCATTGGTCTCATGCATCCCTTGAGGTGCATTCACAAATCAGGATGGTGAATTCACATGAATTTCCATTTTGTATGGCAAAGGAAGCACTTGAAAATGTGGGCAGTTTGTCTCTTCTACCAGAGGTTCTTACCTAACACATTGACTAGATTAAATGTGCCAAGCGGTTCATTCTGTCTTCATCCTTAGTAATTCTTTTCGATTTCAACCTACTAACACTTTTTCTCTTTTAAAAAAAGTGTTGCACTATACAGTACTGTACACATCACCTGCAAGTGGACTACTACAAAGGTTCAATAGTCTGATTACTATCCTAGTTTCATTTGTTACCATAGCAACATCCAGTTTCTTACAGCATGCCTACACTGGCAAGTTTTCCCAGAAAGCATTCACGCTGCAACACTGCAGAACACCCGGTTTTGGCAACAAAAAACTTCCACCTCGATGACGGACTTTTTTTGTTTCCCCCTCCTTTACTGATGATAATCACGCAGTGTGTACCACAGAAGACTTTTTAATTTTTTGCCTTTATTAAACTCCAGTATGTTTCCCACAATGTCCAAGTATCCACTCTGGGCAGCGCTTTAAACTCCACTGCCCTGCAGCCATGTCAACAGCAATCTGCCCTTCCCCTCCTTAAGCCTTGGGAACTTTAAATTCCATTTTCTGCTGGGCAGCTCAGTGTGGAGTGCTTTCATGGGATCTTCTCAGCGGATCAAGACTGACTATTGCTCCATTCTCCTACTTGGACTATCAGAGCTTTTGGATCTTCTCAGTGTGTGAGTAGAGGAGTCAGTGCAGTCCCATAGGAACTAGGACACATACAGCCACATTTCTCCATCCTTGCGTGAGAAGGGGGATGATTGGGACACACTGCACCGCAGAGCAAAGATAAAGGAGCTGAGGCAGTCATACCATAAGGCAGTGTTTCCCAACCAGGGTTCCGCGGAACCCTGGAGTTCTGCAGACCATCATCAGGGGTTCTCCGAGAAATCATGGAATAAATAAATAAAAAGTGCACACAATTTTTTTTCTTACAATGTAAGCTGACTATATATATAAACAGCTCTTTACAAATAAATTTTCTTGACAATAATTTAGCAGTAATTGAATTGTGCTCCCCGCTGTCAACTTTTTCTGGCCAAACAAACGTTTTCATAGGTAGGAGTTCCTTGGGATATGAAAAATTATTTTAGGGGTTCCTCCATGGGAAAAAGGTTGGGAATCACTGCCATAAGGTGAGGGAGGCAAACTGTAGTGCTGCAGTTCTGGTGCTGCACCCAAGTAATGCAGTTTTTATAAGGAGATGGAGACAATCCTGAGTGGGACCCCTGTCTGCTGCCAAGAAACCTGTGGATACCGTGGAAGGCACTGCGTCATCAGCAGAAAGAGGACTTAACCCAGAGGATGAAATTACAGACGAGAGGTAAAGAGCTAGGCAAGAATGTGTGGCTCACAGTGGGCTTGCCCACTGCAGAGGACAGCCAGGAACAGTTCTCAAGTCCAGAGGCAAATGAGGAGTCTCGGCAGCAGCTTGATGGGGAGCAGGAAGAAAGGGAAGAGATGCAGGGTAAATGGCTCTGGCTTGGGGAGGGATGGGGGGGAAGAGTAGGGGAGAAGAAGGTCACAAATGTAGGAGGGTGGTAGATGTCCAAGCAGGATGCTGATGCACAACAAGATGTCAATTGAATCCCGCAGAGAGACGTTCTGGAAACCTTGCCTAAGGTATTTATTAATGTTCTCTAACAGATTCCATGGCAGTGCAGTAGTGTTTCCATCCCCTTGCGTGGTTCAATATTCTCCCATACCATTCTTCAAGTACTGCAGGAACCAAAGTGGCACATAATTGAGCTGCATAAGCAGTGGGGTGACCCTGCTAGCATCCAGAAGCAGAGCCCAGATTTCCCTATTTACCCTCATGAATGAGATCAGGAAGAGTGATGGCAGCCTGTGGATAAGTGGGGCATCATTAGAATTATTTGCGTGCAAACCTCCTGCACAAGCCAGGACTGTATTTTCTTATGCCCCCATGCACACTCCCCATCGCTCCTTTCTCCTCCTTCCAAACTCATCATATTTACAATGCCTGCAGGGATGGTGCATCTTGCAAGGATCAGGGGCAAAGTTGCTGCCATGTTGAAAAAGGTGCTTTGAGTGAAATGTTTGAACCATGAGCAGGAATGTTACAACCCCTCTTTTGTTACATTCTACTTTGCAATGAGATTTTGACAATGCAAATCGCCTCCTGCTGACAGACTGTGTCACCTAAGGAGGAGACAAAGAAGAAAAAAGGGAGCAACTTGTGAAGGAGGTCCTGAACTACAGCACAATGGAAGCACAGAAAAGCGAGGAGAAATGGCAAAGTGAAAGGAAAGCTAGGAAAAATGCCACTGATCGCATGATTGTGGTCAGTGAGGAGACAACCAAGATGCTCAAGTGTTTAATCACACTGCAGAGTGAGCAGACTGAACCTCGACTTTTCCTGTGGCACATACAAAATTATTTGTCTAGCAACCCACCCTCTACAACCATACGTTCCTTTTCATCAGCTGGCAATGCTCAGTTTCTGCCACCCTCCACTCCCCATCACAGCTTCAGCTATGATAGTTAGATCTGCACACAGTTGTGAGGCTTCACCCTAACCCTCTCTTACTAGCAAACATTGATCATAGGTGTGTGACCATGATTCACAGTGATCAGTAAAGGAAAAGTTTTTAACGGGTACAATGATTATTTTCTGCTATCACTCAGGCCCCAGTTGAAGGCTGTCACATTCCTTACTTTCACAGCAATATGTTACTCAGGATAAGGAACAGGATTTAGCAGAGAAGCAACCAGAGGCGCCATTTCAAATTTTGGTGGTATATGTGGGTGGGGGGAATGCATGCCATGATGGCGGGATGGGGGTGCAGACTGAGGACAACAGGTTCAGCAATGTTACTGAGCATGGTCAGTATAAGCCAAGCAGCAAATTGGGGTGGGACCGACCCCATCCACTCCCCCCACACACACCCCACCGCTTTCCAAGGGCTACTAAGGCACTGGAACCCTCTAGTTTTCTGGCAGATAACTTAGAAATTAGCTGACAGGAGCACTGGATCTGATTCCTATATGAAAGAAAGAAAATTAAATAAATGTTAGACCCACTCAGATCTAATAACAACATGTTCTGACATCTTGTGGCCAGATTGCACAAACAGAGAAAGATACACTGTGAGGAATCCTGGGCTCTACCTCAGCTCTGGGAGGTTTACAGCAGGGTACAGATATATCTGGGTCCTATACAAGAACATCAGAAGGGCCTCACTGGGTCAGACCAATGGTCCATCTATCCCAGTATCCTGTCTTTCGACAGTGGCCAGTGCCAGGTGCTTCAGAAGGAATGAACAGAAGAAGCAATTGTCATGATCCATCAGCTTCTGGCGAACAGAGGGTAGGGACACCATGCCTGCCCATTCTGGCTAGTAGCCATTGATGGACCTATCCTCCTTGAATTAATTTTTATCTTTTGGAACAGTGTTATAGTTTAGGCTGTTGCACTATCCCCTGGCAAAGAGTTCTACAGATTGACTGAAGAAATAAATTGTGTTTGTTTTAAATCTGCTGCCTATAAATTTAATTGGGTCAGCTTCTTGTATTATGTTAGTGAAGGAATAAATAACATTTCTTTATTCTCTTTTCCCACACCATTCATAATTTTCTAGATCTCTAACATCTCCCACCCTTTAGTCATTTCTTTTCCAAGCTGAAAAAACCCAGTCTAGTTAATATCTTCTCACATGGAGGCTATTCCTTACCACTAATCATTTCTGTTGCTCTTCTCTGTATCTTTTCCAAATCCAATATATCTTTTTTTCCGGATAGGATGACCAGATTTGCATACAGTATTCAATATGTGAGCATGCCATGACTTTGTATAGCAGCAAAATGATATTTTCTGTCCTATTATGGATTCCTTTCCTAATGATTCCCAGTATTCTGTTAGCTTTTAGACTGCCACTGCACATTAAGAAGATATTTTCAGAGATCTCTTTCTTGCATGGTAACAGCTATTTTAGACCCCCATCACTTTTGTATGTATAGTTGGGATTATATTTTTCCATGTTTGTTACTTTGCATTTATCAGCACTGAATTCCATCTGCCCTTGTTTTGCCCAACTACCCAGTTTTGAGAGAGACCTTTGTAACTCTCTGCAGTCAGCTTTGTACTTAACCATTCTGAGTAACTCTGTAGTATCTGCAAATTTTACACCTCATTGTTTACCCCGTTTTCAAGAACATTTGTAAGTTTAACAGCAGTGATCCAAATCCCAACAGCACAACACTCATTCCTACCCTTTTTTCCCCTATCTTTTATGTTTTCATGATGATCTAATGATCCCTGTTACCAGAATAACCAGCCTTTTGTTATTCTTAATCACCTGCCTCCTTTTTATAACAAACTCCCTGCCCCAAAGGCAAAGCTCCAAGCAGATCAAATAAGGATGTTAAATATAGAGTAATTTACTAGTGGAGTAGTGGATGGAGCCTGCTGGGGCTCTTGTACATTTCAAAGGAGGAATGTGGAATTCCAAATGCACTCTGGGGGCTTTGTGCATTTCAAAGCAGAAGTGCCCTCATGGAGCCTGGGGACAGCGGGGCACTCCCCAGTGATCCTGGGCTCTGCGCTGCATTTCCCCAGAACCCGGGATTGAGTAGTTGATATAATTTTTATTGACTACTCAATCAGTGGATAACGGAAGGTAGCTTGCTTTGGTCATGGCTTGTGCCGGGTCCGGGACCAAACACTGCTGCGGCTCTGCAATTTACAAGGCAGTAGGAGCCGGGCAGCCTGTCTGCCAGGCTCCTACTGCGTTTTAAATTGCAGAGACATAGCAGGGTTTAGTCCCGGACGGTGCGAGCCAGAAGTGAGCCAGGCTGCCTGCCCACCTGACTCCTACTGCATTTTAAATGAAGAGCCACAGCAGGGGTAGCAGGTCCCCCGCTGCAGCTTTGCATTTAAATGCGTATGGTCTATAGCATTAACTAATAAGCTTTTCCTTATTGGTTAATCGGTTATTTGATTATACTATTACATCCCTAGTGTGCACTGCACAGGTGCTCTGAGACAGTGCTTGCCACTCCTCTTCCTCTGTCAGAAACTTCAACCATAACCCAGGTTTATCGGTTAATTATTTAAACAACTACATGCTAACATCCCTAGTCTGCTTTTCTATATCAAGAAAAAAAGTGAAAGGAAAAACATCTAACATTTGAGGCTAAGGTTTATAAAAATGACATAAGAAGTCATGTACTACATTAAGGGACTGATGCTGTGAGGGACTCAGAACAGGTATTGGGACCTGGCCTCTGACTCCCTGTTGATGGTATCCCCTGATCATCCACTGATCCTACTGGATAGATTCAAAATATTTAAGGTTTTGTTTAATAAAAAATTATATGCTGTTTTGAGTTTAAATTAGTTACCAGCATAATACACCTTGACAAAAACCATTATCTAATAATATATTTCTCACCATTTTCTAACATTACAATTGTACAATTAATAATAATCTGAAAGTATTAAGCTATGTATTTGCTTAAATAAAAATGTATATAGTTAAGCATGCCACCATTCGGTAGCAAAAAAGATGTACCAAATCTACTCTAACATCTCAATTTAGCTGTAAAACAACACATTTTAATGATTATATCTACCTATGAAAATGCACTTTAGTTATTTTTGTAAAAAAAAAATAAAAATGTACAAATGGAAAAGTTTATTAAAATAGATTTAAAAAAATCATGGCTTTGCACTTGATTTAAGTCAATCTATCCCTGACAAAAGTCAGCCACATGCCTGGAAAAATCCTTTCACATTTCACCAAATTTCCCAGTTTTCCCTCTACATTTCTGCTAGCCTACGATATAGGGTATAGTGATTGCTATTAGGCATAGTACCATTGAGCTAAATAGGTCTGCACCTGACCACAAGAGTAAACCCTTAATGGTGAAGGAAAATAGAATCTCCTGAAACTCACATTCAGTGCAAGGCTACTCAAAAAGCTGTGTAGTACTTTGAATGTGCAACAATGTACTAAGCAAAAAATGTAAATTGAATCAGAACTTTAGCTACTGCAAGTAGGCTTCCATAACACCATGGTTATGGAACTGGGTCCTGCCATGAGGGCAGGGGACTGCAACTCAATGACCTCTCGAGGTCTCTTCTAGTTCTAGTGTTCTATTACTATGATTCTATAATTACTAGGGGGCTGCGCCCCCTGCTCATTATGCTCACCAACCCCCGTCTCTGATGGCTTTCGCGGCCAGAGAGCATGAGAGATACGCTCGCCAACTCCCCACCTCTGGGGGGGGACGAGGTGTCTGGCCAGGGTGCAGGAGCAGGCTGGGGGTGCAGGGTCTCGGTGAAAGGGGCAGGATGAGGATGGGTGTTTGGCCAGAGGGGAGGGGGCAAGAGCACACTGGGGGTGCGGGGCCTCGGTGGGAGGGATGAGTGAGGAGGCTGGGAGTGCAGAGTCTTGGCAGGGCAGTCAGCAAAAGGGGTGGGGCCATGGTGGGAGCCCATGCCAGCGCTCCAGCCTCTCCTTGCCCCAGGCAAGACCTCACCCCCCCCCCCACCAACCACCCTGCCAAGACCACGCACCCCTAGCCTCCTTACTCACCACCCTGCTGAACAGCGGGAAAAGCCTCCTGGAAGTGCATCCAGGTGTTACTTTTCCCCCTTCTGGGAGAGAGGGAAGGGATCCCCTTGGTGCTTGCAAGCAGGAGCCAGCAGGGAGCCTCGGGGCTTCTTCCCTCTCCCTCCCTCTCCCTCTCCCTTACCTTCCCCCCGCCCCCCCCCCAGGAAGCTGGCACTTCAACCTCAGGAGGGGAGAGTACAAGGCTGGAGCACCAGCATGGGCTCGCTGCTGCGGGGGGAGGGAGGCTGAGCTGGAGCTGAAAAAGAGCCATATTTGGCTCGGGAGCCCTAGATTGCCGACCCCTGGCGTAGAAGGTGGGGCTTTCGCAGCCAGAGAGCGTGAGAGCAGTGTGATGTCCAGCAGGAGAAATACTTTTTTATATATAGAGATCTGTCAGTCGCCACCTACCCTACATGTCTGTAAAAGAGTCTTCAAAAACGTCAATAGCGTTTAGTATGATTTACGATCTGTGAATCCTTTAATCTGATTGTCCAAAGAACTGTTTTTCCCTAACAAGTATAGGCCTATAAAACAAGGCCGTATTTATGTCACACCAAGGCTAGTGTCTGGCCATCCTTAGCTGCAGGAAGAGACACCACGACACAAAACGAATGAGCTAAATGGGAGCCCGGGAATAAGAAGAAAAATTATAGTTTTGTGTAGGTTAGATGGGACCTAGATGTAGCTCATTCAGCATGTTTCTGGCTTACTTCCACTTTTGAGAGCACAGAAATAGAAATGCTTGTGGCAAGTGAAAGCCAAACCACAAGAAAAAGTAAGTTTGTGTGTTTCTTATTCTTACAGAGGAGTGCACATGCCAATTCCCTGCTACCCACAGGTGTTTAGAGATCCTCCCTGACAGTTGCTGATGGACACTAAAAAGCAAGAGAAAACAACATTCTCGCACGAGAAGGAAGAACAATGTTTTAAAGTGGGGGTGGGGAACCTAAGGCCCAGGAGCCGAATCCGGCCCCCAAGGCTTGAGGCTCCACACAGCATTGGAGCCCTCCCCCACTCCCGGGCTGGAGCACACAAATCCACAAGCCTGCACCCACCCCCCAGGCTCTGGTGTGCGAAGGGAATGTGGAGAATGTTTTTCTCCTTTTCAGCTGGAGAATTGGAGGCCGCCTCAGAGAGGGGTTGGGTTTTTTTGCTTCTCACTTGTGTGCAGCCCCCAACTGATTTTTCTGTGGGTCAGCAGCCCCCAACCCAAAAAAGGTTCCCCACTCCTGTTTTAAAGATGTTTGTTTATACAAAGCATGTGCTGTTTGGGGAGAAAGGGAAAGGTGACAATTAAATTTCCCTTTATAAACAGCACAGTGAAGGGTCACAGAAATCTTTCACAAAAACACACACAGACCCTTAGAACAGCCTGTAGGCCAAACCTTACCTCTAAGTTAAAATGACCAACATCAGACAAAACAGGAGTGAAAAGGCTCAATGATATTAACATCTGGCATTTCTCAAGTCTTTGATTTCTATGAAGAATGTCGGATTGCACCACACACCAACATATGGTAAAGGTATTCACAACTTTCATCTGCAAGTTTCTTGATATATTAGAAAGGTAAGAGTGTGTGACACCATTATACACTCAGAAATACTAACCCAGCTGGGACATTTGCTGTCACCATTTCAAACCAACTCCCACTACAGAGATTTAACTCAGCAGCAGAATCAACATGAACTGCACTGGGCTGCCTTTTTTTAAAAAACAGTTTTAGGTGGCTTATCCAAATCCATCAGAGGAATATTGCTACTTAAAAACCAAGACCTGATGAAACTAAAGAAATATAATTCACGTAATTATGCCACTCAGAAGCATAGTGCCTTGGATCCTGGAGACAGAGATGCTATCTTATTTCCTTACTTTTCGTGTGCATAGGTTGATGCTTCCATTTTTTCCCTACAGCGGAGTCAAGAAAGAGCTTAATAATCAAGGACCAGATACTGAGAAATGAGTACCCACAGCACACACTGACTTTAGAAAGTGCTACAGGTAAGGGATGTGAAAGTATACCCATGCAGCAGGTGGGAGCTTGTAGGTGCCGGTAGCTGGCTTAAAAGCTGGCTCCCCACGTATACTGTCTCCTGCAGAGGTGCCCCCCACCCCCAAGTGTAACAACTGAAATTTTCACAATTACATAATTAAATGCATTTTAACATCCCTAACTGCAGTTGTTTAATATCCAAGTGTTATCACTGATATTTAATGTGCGAGACCCTGTATATTAATAAGAAGTCTGTCACATATCCACCACTGCCTGTCCTGAAAAACATTTAAAAAACCAATTTTTATTTAGCTAGGTACTTAAATGGCCCTTGCTCATGGCAGAGCCTAGAAACTGACTTTTAACCAGGGTGAATGGATCAAATATAGTGTTAAAATAAACTTTAATTAAAAAAAAAACATTCAACACTAGAAACTAGTCTCAACAATTTTTTGGAAAGTACTTCTAACTATGTTGTGACACATTGACATCAATGTAATCATATTGGCAGAAACTGTTTTCAAGTGTCTAACATTTTTCTAACAAGGAGATGCTGGTGTAAATAGACCAACAAGTTATGGATACAGGCCGTCCTCACTGTGGGTATGTCTACATTGCATTCCTCTTTCGAGAGAGGACTGCAAATGCAGCTGAACGAAATTGCAAAGGAAGCGCGGATTTGAATTTCCCGTGCCTCAGTTGCGTAATCACATCTGGCCGCTTTTTCGAAATACCCTATTTCGAAAAAAGAAAAACTGTCTAGACGCGGTTATATTGAAAGAAAACTTTTCAAAATAACTGCTAAACCTCATTTTTTTAGGAGTAAGGATTATTTGGAAAGAAGGGTTTTCTTTTGAAATAACTGTCTAGACAGCATTTCTTTTTTCGAAATAGGGTATTTCGAGAAACTGGCCAGATGCGATTAAGCAAATGAAGCACGGGAAATTCAAATCCACGCTTCATTTGCAATTTTGTTCTCTGCATTTGCATTCCTCTCTCGAAAGAGGAATGCAATGTAGACATACCCTATGAGTCCAAGGATACAGTCAAAAAAACTTGAACCTGTATTGAAAACTTAAAGCGGGGCATTTTTTCCTTCCGTGGCTGACTTCCATTTGGCAAATTGGGGGTGCGTGTGTGTTAATGCGACTTAAGAGCAAGGAATGGGAGGACTTATAACACATCAGTTCCTAGAAATGTCAACTTTAGTACGGAACAGATGTGTATAGGGGCAACTTATAGTGGGGATGCCCTGTATAATAAAACACCAAAAGGCATGTATTATGCTATACATACTCTGTCATATAACTGGCTAGCATGTTTGGACTTTAATAGCAACTTAACTCCATCTGTGAATATATTTAAGTCTGAGTAATGTCAGTTAGTTTTCTAAGTACACATACAGTTTTAAAGCAGTAAAAAACTGTAAAAATATGAATTATGCAAAATCAACAAAGTAAAATATTAATCAGTTTCCCCATCATTTAAGTCTTTACTAGTCTAATCATTCTTAGTAAACGTGATTATTCATGTTAAGTAATGGTTCCTTGTGCCCAACAACATTAACACCCAGTATCTGAGAAGTAATTTATTTTGAACTCCACTCCTATTTATCTAATTATAGAAAAACTGGTTCTGGCATTTTTTTCATGGTGACAAATTGTATTCTCAGCTAATTTAGGCTCAACTTGGTTTCTATACCACATTGTATTCTGTCTCAGGAATCAAACCTATTGTTTCCATAAAAAAAAAAAATCTTCAGGTGCTTACATAAAAGTTTACCTACACTACAATCTAAAAAATGTTTTTGAAACCATTTGTAACATCCATTTGTCCTACTTACTACAGACATGGTTTGAGCCACAAAGCAGCTTTTCCCCTCCTGCTCCCACACTAGCGTGCGCTAACCAAACCTGTATGCCCATACCTCACCATACTGCCTAAACATGTACGTATCAGCACATTTGGGGAAAATCAGGGCAGCTATTCCATACTGCTTCTCTTAAAACCTGATGACCCTTCACTATTTCCTTCCTTATTTCCCAGCTCTCAGGATCTTGCATCCCACCATGAGTTTTTGCACCCAAGAAAGCTCAAACACAGCTCCTGACGGAAACCCTCAGTTTTTGTTCCTGCTGGAGTCAGGAGGACTGCTGCAAAGCAGCATGTGGACACTTAATATACAGCTCAATGCTTACAGAGGACAAAAAGAACACGATATTAACAATCCCCTAGATTGTTGTGTCCTAATGTTGTGCTACTATGAGAAAAGGCAACTTAGTTTTCTGATTTGCTCAGAAAAGAATTCCTTGCATTAGTCAAATTTGAGTTAATGACAGTATCAGTCTCACCACTGTGTTTAAAAGTTTCAGTCTGATGATTTCAGATTATCTGGCTGAGTCATATCAAATATTCCACAAATTAAATCAACAGCGTAAATCTGTGCGATGGTAATTACCGTCCATTTAAAAATACTCTTCACAATTTCACTTCAAAGTTTATACAGCAGGTAGTTATGAAATACTGGGAGACTAATGTCAAACTGTGAGAACAAGTGGATTATGTACCTGTCAGAACTCCCAAAATGAACTTGCAGTCCCATACTCCAGATGGCATCCTTTCAAAAATGTTTAAAGTAACACATGGATCCAAGCCTGAACAAACATTACACAGGCTGTCTCTCCACTCCCTTACAGAGGCTTCATCGTGCTTCCTGTCTGATTTTACAGTTGTCAAGGTCCCTTGCTTTCCTTCCCAAGGATTGTTCCTTATTGCAAGTTCCACAAGGAGCAATTAACAATCATGTGCTATAGTGTCCCAACAATAATATTCATTTTACCCAATCTGAAAAGTTTTCAATATACATTTATCATTAAAATTATTTTCTGCTAGAGTGTAAATGATCTCTTCAGTGCATACATAGGCAGTTGATGCACATGTCAAGGAGAAAATAATCTGATAGGACTTCACTCAGACTACTTCTACTATTTTCATCTAACAAGCCTAATCTGCTTCAAAAGATTAATTTGAGAATCTATTGTACATAACTATCGCACTTTAAAAATACACAATGAACAACTTCCCAAAGACACATTACCAAAAGTACTCTGGTTACAACAAGCAGTTCATATGTTACTTCAATGGAGAGTTCTTGTCTTAAAAACAATTTTCTACCTTTATTAATATGTAGCAATTAAAGGCAGAGGACAAATTTTTATTTCATCCATTTTGTTTTGACTGTTTTTCCTGCTATGCATTCTAGGGGTTTAAAGTGAATGTAAGCCAATATGGTACCTAAAAGACACTCTCAAAGATAATGTATACATACAGGCAATCACAAACATACAAAAAATAGATGACTGACTAACTACCCAGTATAGAATTTAGAATCTTTTAAAAGTAGTCTACTACATAGCCTTTTCTGTAAAAATGCCAAATATCTCAACAAGACACTTGATACAAAAAAACCTGGAACCCCCACCCCAGAAAATGTCTAAAATGGGTTGAAGATTAAACACACTAATTAAGTCTGTGACCCAGGAACCTATGAACACCAACTGGCAAAGAGGTGTAGAGTGTTTACATTATACTTCACCAGAATGAAAACTGTATGTATGAAAGAAGTGCTATATATAGACTTTAAGAATATATTTTCGGTGTGTAGATAATGGTCACCAGTTAAGGTGAAAAAAATGTTGTCTAGCAGACAAAACATGTTCATTCATCTATCTGTTCACGTGTACATTGGGTACTGTCTTATTCACAACAGACTTTATCACTATACTATGTTGAAAGCAAATTACATATTATAAAGACTTCAGAGAAAAAAATGAAACAGGAAAAGAAAAGTGGGAGGTTTGAAAGACACTTGTGGGTACACTTCAAAGATTTATACACTTAACTATATTTGGGGAGGTGGGAAAGGAGCAGAGAAAACACCCAGGTATCCTTCACCAAGACAGCGGATTGTATCATGAAAGAGTCTCTCTCAGCCAGCCTTGATTGAAAACACTGAAGAAATCTTTGGGAGAGAAAACTTCTTTGACAAGTTAACCTGGTAGTTTAGTCTCTAAAAAAAGTTTGATTTTTTTTCATATATACTTATTTGTTTCCAATATTCTTACTAGAATCCTGAATATTTGATGATAAACTTATTCTCATTTTCACTATATTTCCAAGAGCTGTGGTGTTATGCAAGGTGGTAGACTTTACTGAAACTTACATAATAATGTGTTCTGTTCATTTGGGAACAGTTAGCCTGGTAATTCTGTGAATATTCAATATATAAGGGTCTAGGATACTGGGCTAGGACTGGGAGAGTGGTGTGTGCCTATCATTGCCTGTACAGAGAGAGAGAGTGTGCTAGGCCTGTAGGAGCCTGGAAGACAGGTGTTGCTCAGATAGGTTGTTGGTTTGAAGGAGCTGACCTGCAGCAGAGACAAGATTGCTTCATGTGCTAAAGGCAGGTGGTAATAAGGTGCCTCATGATCCTGGGTACTATTGGGAAGCGTCATGAAGGCGCCCTCCCCCTTCCAAAAAAGCAAGTTATGTGTAATAATATTAAGTTAAAGAAACACAGTGAATGAAGTAATACCTTTCATTGGACCAACTTCTGTCAGTGAGACATACAAACCTTTGACTTTACAAAGAGTTCTTCTTCAGGTCTGGGCTCATCTCTCACCAACAGAATCCAATCCAATAAACGATATTTCCTCACCTGCCTTGTCTCTCTAATAATCTAGGACAAACACAGCTACAACTATACTGTATATAAGATTAATTTAACACGTTGAGATAGAAGCATGGAGTTGATGGTCTCTCAGGTTATGTCTACACTGCAGAGTTTTTCGGAAAAATGGCCGTTTTTCCAAAAAAACTTCATTTACGTCCACACGGCAATCACGTTCTTTCGGGGGGAAAAAAACCCGAAAAAACAGAGGGGTTTTTCCGTTGGTAAACCTCTTTCTACAAGGAAGAAGCCTTTTTCCGAAAGAGCTCTTTCAGAAAAAAGCGTGCATGGACGGGGAAGAGGGAGTTCTTTCCAAAGAAGAGGAAAGAGGAAAAAGCACAGGTGCCTCGGTGGCCACTCCCTCCATAGTAATCACAGCTTAAATGCAAGATAGTGTCCACACTGAATGGACGCTATCTTTCGAAAAAGCAGATCGCTTTTTCATTGCACTTTTGTTGTGTGGATGCTCCCTTTTGGAAGAAGTTTTTTTGGAAGATCTCTTCCCGAAAAGCTTCTTCTGAAAGAAGCCTGCAGTCTAGACGTAGCCTCAAAGATACTAGATTGAGAACCCTGCACACTAAATTCCTCCCTACTGGCAATCTAGCAAGATGTCTGATTTATACCAGGTCATGGCTGGTATAAATCAGTATTTTTAACCTGTTCTTAGAATTCATCTTTCAGGCCTGATAGTAAAGCTCCTTTAGCATACCCTTACATTGGAACGTTCTCCCATTGGCAGACTGTCAGAACTGGTTTGGTGGTCTGCAGAAGTACCGCTTCAAATTATTTTTATATCTTCTGCTGTTTGGTTTATTGCTTTATGAGCGTGTGAAAAAGACAGTTTGATTATTCCAATTTAAAAAAACCCCAAAAAACCCCAGCGAAGGCTCTTTTGCTACCCATCATGTGTAACATCTTGTAGTTTGATGTTATTTTTTGACAATGCTTAGATGCAACAGTATACCTTTTTTTCCCCCAAGAATATATAACCAAACACACACAACATGGGCAAAAAAAAAAAATCCACACAGCCTTTTCCACCAGGGGAATGAAATAACTGCCCTTCTCTCCCAAGCAACAGCAACAGGCAGACAACTATGGCACTACTTGTTATGGGCCTTAATTGTAACTTATGCCAAGATTACAGCCTCCGCCCTAGACAGTTCTTTGTCGCTATACTTTGACTGCCAACATTGCAATGGTGCTAAAAGTGTCATTAGAGATGATGGTTTGAGTGAGATAATCTACTGACAAATGGACTGAAGCCCTTACGCTGCAGTAAGCTTTGTGCTGGCAGACACCCATGGACAGATTCTGCACAGCCTGATACTTCTACCTACACAGCCTAAGTCAATGTGGAAACACTGCAGGACTGGGGCCCAATAGCCCAAATGTATTTCATATAGGCCAGGAATGTTAACTATTGTTTATTTGTGTAAGTGTGTAACAGCTGGAAATTCTAGCAGTTACAGGTTTACATGCAGGGAGGCAGGCGGGAGCCAGTACTTCCGGGGCGGAGGGGCCGGCTTTTAAGCAGGCTCCCTGCGAGCATTGGCTCCCACCTGACACCCCCCACCCTGGTGCCTCTGATAAGGAGACAGCAGTACCACAGGGGTGGGCAGGTAGCGCTGCAGGAAATGATACGCGCAGGGAGCTAGCTTCAAAGTCAATTCACGCATGTACCAGCTCCCGCCTGCCCCTGTCACCACTGCCTCTGTGGGATGCAGGAAGTGCGGGAGGGGGCTCCTTGCAGCTGGCACACATGGAGAGCCAACTTTTAAGCCAGCTCCCCATATGTGTCGGCTTCCACAGTCGCCTGTCCCCCCCGAACTTGCTGCTTCCCAGAGGCAACTTGGGGGGAAGGGGGGAAGACAGGAGAGGACATGAGGGGAGCTGGCTTCTGCAAAGCTACTTCCCCCCTCTGCATCCCACAGAGGAGGGAGGCAAGAGCCACATGTACCAGCTTTTTGCCTGTCCCCCTCCAGCATGTAAACGTGTAACATTAAAAATTTCAGCAGCTATTCATTTACACGAATACACATTACTTAACATCCCTAGTATAGGCTACCATTACATGGGCAACCTGGGATGGATGTGAGACAGAGATCAAGAGGGGAAAGAGATTAAAACATTTAAAGAAAAATGTAAAGCACATACATAAACCAAAGGTTGGTTCTCAATCTTTTTCACCTACAAATACAATACTATCATTTTTTCCTGCAGGCTGCCCTGTGTGTCTTTTTGCACCATTCCAGTCAACAACGAAGAATAAGAAACTATGCACAGTAACTGTGCTAGTTATGACTAAAGATGATATTTACATTAATACATATAATTTCATAGGTTAGATTAGGTGAAAAAACTTTAAATGCATCAGTTTGAACTGCTGCTCTTCATTCAGATTACATGAAAGAAAAGCAAGTTTACTCTAAAGATTTTGCAGATAAAGATACACCAGTGTTTCTTCTGGCAAAGCCCCCTAATGGAGATCCAGTGTATAAAAACAACCTGCCCACAGGACATAAGCTGTGCCAGTATAAATTGCATCTGCATGGAGGGTGGGGGGTTGCCAGCATAGCTATGCTATTTAGGGGTATTTTCTTCCCACATGCCTAACTAACATAGTTATGCCAGCAAAACTTTCTAGAGCAGACCTGGCTCTCTAGTGTGTGGGACAGACAGCTCAAGGAGAGAGAGAGAGGAACAAAGACTGAAAAGAGCAAAAGAGACACAGCCTGGACAAGCTGGCAAGCAGCAGCTTGGGATGCAAGCAAAGAAACTACCTCCTGTTATTTCTGCTTCACCCTGTGTTTGAGGAAATAATACTTTTACAAAGCATCAAAGGTGCCTGACACTTTCATCAGTTCCTCCTATTGGTGGAAACTCCCCACATTCCCTAAAACATGGACTAGCCACTCAGATCAAAGGCTAATAATATTCAAACCCAATGACTGCAGTTATTTCACAGGCAGAAAGGAGACAAAGCTTTTGGTAAAAAAAAAAAAAAATTTTTTTTTTACAAGAGTCCATATCTTAGAAAAAACAACTCTGGCACAGGCAGGGAAGGGTAAGAACTACATGTTTTCCTTGCAACCCTTCTCAAAGGAGAATGCCCCAGGATGTGCTGAGCCTCAATTTGTGTCTCATTCTTCCTCCATTCACAAGAGAAAGGAGGTGCAAGTCAATGAATTTGAAAATAAAGCATTCAAGTTAAGCAGAGTGGTCTAAACTCGTTTCCCACTTTGCACTTCTAGCATGAAGCCAACCCTCTAAGCTTCTCCTTCTGGAACCCACCAGACTCCCAGAGACAAGTTAACTAAGAAGGGTCAATTAGAATACATTCGCTATCGCCCCCTCCCAAGAAGCAGTTACTTGCCCTTCCCTATTTCTCTTCCACACACATTCCTCACCAGGATCTGGCATGTGCCATACAATGAGAAGCTGTGGCACGCCAGTGCAAGGACCACACAGTCACCACCAGCGAACAGCCTCCTTCCAATGGCCATGATCAAAGATGGAGAGTGTTGCGCTCCACCAGCCAGGTAACCGTGACTGGCGCTGGAAGAGGTGTGAACGCTCCCCCAGCAGAAGGGGAAATGAGATGACATTCAGCAGCAACTGGCAGGCAAGAGACTCATAGAACCATAGTGCTGGAAGAGGCCTCAGGAGGTCATCAAGTCCAGCCCTTTGCCCAAGGCAGGACCCATCCCAAGAGGGAGACCGAGACATCCCCAAGAGATAGCCAATAAGGGGGAAAGGGAATTGGCGGGGTATAACACTTCTCAAGGAATAACGACTGAAGAGGGGCAAAGCTGGCAGGAGAGGAAACGAATCTCACCCACTCACACAGGAGTAGCAACCAAGGAAGGGGGGGGAGGGGATACGGGTTCTTCCTCTACCGTGGGGAATAGCAACCAAGGCGGGCATATGCGTTCCCCCGCCCCATTCACACACACACACACACACACACACACGAGCGACTGAGGCGGGGCATGCGAGTTTTTCCCCCCATCACACTCACACTCACACACTAGCGACTGAGGCGGGGCATGCGAGTTGTTCCCGCCCCCCCCCCACGCGCGCGGAATAGTGACCAGAAGGGGGGGGGGGGAAGCCACTGTCCCCCCCGCGGGAATAGCGATGGGGGCTCCCCGGGCCCGGCCCAGCCAGAGGCAGGCTCGGCCTAGCCCCTTCGGCCCGGGCTCTCACTCACTGGCTGGCCGCCGCCGCGTCAGGGCAGTCCGGGTCCTGGTGAGAGTCGGCGAGGAGACGCCGCCGCCTCGGGGCAAGGGGAGGCCAAGCGACTCCCAGCTCACAGCAGGCGCTTCCCAGCAGGGCCTGTCCCCTCGGCGACTCGTCCGGCGGGGGCTCGCTGACCGCGTCCGCTGGGGCGCCGGCCGGGCCTGGTCCCCTCACACAGTCGTTCACCCTGAACCCAGGACCGATGCGAAGGGGGGGGAGGGGGCCCGAGAGGGGAGTTTTTTGTTCGAGGAAAGCCGCTTTGCGCAGGCGCGCGGGCCGCGGCGCCTGCCGGGAGTTGCGGTTCGGCGGACCCCTCCCGGCACGCGCTGGGCCGCGGGCAGCCGGCCGGCCGGCGGACTACAACTCCCAGCCTGCCCCCGGCGCAGGCGACCCGCTGCCGCGGCGTGCGGCGGCGGAGGGAGCAGGGGGAAAGGAGCGAGAGAGAGGGGGGCGACGCTGGCCTCTCAGGCGGGCGAGGCGAACATGGCTGTGCGGCCCGCCGGCGCGGCGCGTGCTGGGGCCGCCGGCGCGGCGCCTTGTGGGGCCGCGCGGCCGCCGTCGTCCTCGGATGCCCGGACCGTTAAACGGTCTCCCGGGAAGCCCTAGGGAAGCAGCCGGGCTGGGCAGGGCCAGGCCTCAGAGCAGGCCCTGCCTCCCCCCTCCATTTCCTCAGGCTGGACAGTGCTCCTCTGTCGGGGGAAACCAGCTCAGCCTCGCCCCTCTCCGCTGCGCTACACCCACAGCGGGGACAGGCAGATAGCCCGCGCCCGCCCTGCTGACCCTGAGCCCTCTGCGCCCCTGCAAGCACAGGCAAAGATGGCACCTTGAGCAGCTGCTGGGTGGCACCCACCACACGCAATGCGAAAACACCCCGCTGGGCCCTGCTCTTCACTTGAGCCATGGCGCCAGCCTGCCAACTGTATCATGGCTTGGGCGAAAGGGTGGGCTCGTGTAAACAAAGGCCGTTTCCCATTGAACTACAACCCCCTCCCTTGCCAACAATAAGGGAAATGCCCACACCCGCACTGCTTACTACCTGATCCTGAGGTTGCCCTGAATCTGAATCTTTGCATCACTGACAATTGACATTTGTGGGTGGATTTAACCACTGTATGGACCCAAAGTAGATGTGTACAGAAGAGAACCAACAAGAGCAGGAGAAAAACTGTCTTGGAATCCAAAACTCAGGGTGCCCCCAAAACATCTTTTACAGGGGAAAGGGTTACAGTAGGAGAGGTCTAGGTTGGATATTAGGAAAAATTATTTCACTATGAGGGTGGTGAAGTACTGGAATGGGTTACCTAAGGATGGTGCTTTTTTTGTTTAAAAAAAAAAAAAAAAAAAAAGCTGGTGGTACTCCAGGGGAAAAGTTGTTGAGCTCTGATTGGAGGTGCTGGTACTGCATACTGGGCAGTACCGTCACAAAAAAAGCACTGGACCCTGGTGGAATATCCATCCCTAGAGCTTTTTAAGTCCCAGCTTGACAAAGCCCTAGCTAGGATGATTTAGTTGGGATTGGTCCTGCTTTGGGCAAGGGGCTGGACTTGATGACCTCCTGAGGTCTCTTCCAGCAGTATGATTCTATGAAGGGGATGGGCCCCCAAATTTCAGCAGCTCTGTGTACATATCTAAAGATGTATACTACTGTTTATTGTCTAATATGTATCTTATTGGTGCATGTGTTACAGACCCGAATCTAGCTAGTTGATAGATGCAGGCAGACCTTCCTGGCTTTCCGGTCCTCCACTGGGTTGCAAAGTTACTCTGGAAAATCAGCAAACTTTAGTTTACATTGTTTATTTTCAGCAAACAACCTAGAGTATCAGTCCTTTGCCAAAACCACAGTGGAAGGTTAAAATTGTAATGCAAAGAAGTGGTCAGCATGTTTTTTGTAAAATTAACAGCTTTTTAGTCGTGTTTTTCTATACCTATATAAGGACAGTAAACAGCTATTATAAAAATAGCTCCTTCCCCTGATGTAATAATCTAACCACATAGTACATTTCCCCATTTGTGTTCAGTACAGTGGAGCCATATATTAGGCTCAGTTTTGCTAGTAATGTTCAAGCCAATTTTTAGTTGACATTATAGTCCTCCTTACCTGACTGGGGATTTAGGATTGAGCCTAATAAATTTTACTACACTACAATTAGAGCTACTTGGAAAGTGGAATTTCCATTCCACAGGAAATTCTGACATTTCAAAAAAAAATTTTTTGTACAGAATTGGAATGAAAAGCCAAAATTTCTAGGAAAATTAAATTGTTTAAATTTCAGTTTGGGGCCTTCAGGCATTTCATATTGAAAATATCATTTCAATAAGCTAAAAACATATTATATAATATTAACTAAATTACACCATCTATACTATTTTATATATAAATAATATAAACATGACTATTTTCAAATAAAACAAAATTAATAGGAATGATAAAGGGAGGCAGCCAGGGCAGGCAAAGGCAGCCAGTCCACAACTCTTGCCTATGATGAGTGGCGGTGCCGTTAACAGAAAATGGGGGAATGACAAGCGTGACACCAGCTGGAAGAGGGTGCTCCAGGGTTGAGCAGAGCTAATTCCCAGAGTGACCAGCAGGAGGCGCTGTGCTGGTGAGTCTCACCATGTTACAGGTAGCGTTACCTATAATTCTGTATGATGTTAGATTTTTGTACTAACAATCAGCTGTCCCATTACCTGGTACTTCCTTTTTTTCACTTACCCACTAGATTTTTGAAGAATAAAACTACTACTTTCTCAAAAATATGTAATATTTGCCTTGGGATTGTATAAATGATAGGGTGAGCTTATTAGAAATCTTTGTATCAATACATGCAATGAGTCATGTTTAAGAACCTCAGATCTAAGCACAATTAGGATATGTGTAACTAATATTATAAGCAAAAGGATTGCTGCAGAAAGCTTTGAGGAAATGTGCTATCAAGTTCCAAATAAACCTACCCCAGGTGATGACCCAAACCCTCTGCACCCCACTCATGCATCACTGCCCCAGGTCACAATCCAAACCCCTGTACCCTCTTGTGAGCCCCTGCGCCAAGTCACCTGCTACCTCAGGTACAACCCAAACATTCTGCACTCCTGCTCAAGGTAAGAATCCATTCTTTCACTCAGAACCCTGCAAGATCCTGCACCCCTTCCTGCACCTCAGTCTCCTGCCCCAAATCACAAACCCCTTCACCCAAACTCTCCTCACCCCCACACCCTCTCCTGCAGCCCAGTCCCCTACCTCAATTAATATCATAGAAAAATGTGGCCCATGACAAATTACCAAATTCTTGGAGTGGCCCCCATCTAAAAGTATTGCCACCGCTATGCTAGGATGATGTTGCACATACAGTAATGTGATTTGTTTCCAGTTGTTGTAGTTAGTAAGGTCACCCTCCTTTGGCAGGTTGACTATAAGGCCTCTGTTGTACTGTGTTGCATTCTCTTCTTCATTCCATATTCTATCCAAAAGCACTAGGAAAGGCTGAAGGATTGTTTCTTTATTTCCTTTAAGCAGCTCCCCAGTAAAGTTGTCCTCTCCACCTTCTTCCCCATTGTTTGGTTTACTAACAGCTTTTCTAACTTCTTCCATTGTAATAACTCCTAAATCACTGATGGGCAACCTGTGGTCCAAGGGCTGCATGCAGCCCATTGGGGTTCTAGGTGTGGCCCATGAGACATTTTGTTTACCGTTGCACATGCACAGGCTTGCCAGATTGTTGACTTGTAGAAATAGAACTAGCAGAATCTTGTTGGGGGAGGGCAGGAATGAGGCAATATGCCACATTTATTGTGAATGCAGATTTCATTTACTATCCCTAGCTACTAAAAATTACCCGCCACACGTATACACACTCATACACAGTTCTACAGATGGGATATAATTACCACCCTCAGTTGCTCGTGCTATTCCATTGGCCAGGTGGCCCAGACATGAGGAGGGGAGCTGGGTTGAACTAGGGCAAGAGCAGAGTCTTGCATGTGGGACGGAAGAATCCCAAGCACGGGGACCGACTGGCTAACCAGCAGTTCGGCAGAAAAGCACCAGGAGATTACAGTGGATGTGAAGATGGACATGAGTCAACAGTGTGCCCTTGTAGCCAAGAAGGCTAATGGCATATTAGCGTGCATTAGGAGGAACATTGCCAGCAGATCTAGAGAAGTGATTACAGCCGGTCCCCGAGTTGCGAACGGTCGACTTATGACCGTTCGCAATTACGACCAAAGCTGTTGTAAATGGCGGACCCCGAGTTATGAACGCGATCCGCGCTTACGAACAGCGCGGTCACGTGTAACTCAATGGGGTCCGACTTACGAACGAAACCGAGTTACGACCAATTGCTTGGTTCGTAACCAGTTCGTAAGTCGGGAAGAGGCTGTATTCCCCTTTATTTGACACTGGTGAGGCCACATCTGGAGTATTGTGTCCAATTCTGGGCCCCCCCAGTACAGAAACGATGTGGACACATTGAAGAGGGTCCAATACAGGGCAACAAAAATTATTAGGATGCTGGAGCACATGACTTATGAGGAGAGGCTGAGGGATTTGGGCTTGTTTAGTCTGCAGAAGAGAAGAGTGAGGGGGGATTTGTAGCAGCCTTTAACTACCTAAAGAGAGGTTCCAAAGAGGATGAAGAGAGGTTGTTTTCAGATGGCAGAATGAGGAGCAATGGTCTCAAGTTGCAGTAGAGGAGGTCTAGGTTGGATATTAGGAAAAACTATTTCACTAGGAGTGTGGTGAAGCACTTGTATGGGTTACCTAGGGAGGTGGTAGAATCTCCATCTTTAGAGGTTTTTAATTCCTGGCTTGACAAAGCCCTGGCTGGGATGATTTAGTTATGGTTGGTCCTGCTTTGGGCAGGGGTTGGACACAATTACTTCCTGAGGTCTCTTCCAGCCTTATGATTCTGTGCTCCTGGAGGATGAAGGTAGAACCAAAAGACCCAATTCTATTGTACCCATCTTCTTATGTTTTAGCTCACTGCCCCAGGACACTATATGACCATGAGTCATCAGTTAACAGCATCTTTAATCTTTTCTTGATAGGGCTTTTGTCAGTCTCTCTCTTTTGGGTGGGTTCTCTTATAGGGCTCACTCATTGTTCTTTGACCATCAAGGTAGTGCTGGCAACTGGTCACCCAGACAGGCTGACTTCAGGGACTGATCCCTTTACACACACACCCTCATTCACACTTCTAAATGAGATTACAGACACACCTAACTTTAAACAGAGTCAAGGCAGTACAGTTTAAAATGGGATTTCAGTTACAATATGGAGTCATTTCTAGTTACAATGTGTTAACAGTTAAAAATGGGATTTTAGTTGCAATATAAAAAGTTACCTTATAAGAAAAGACAGTTACCTGTTCTGTAATTGGTTTTCTTTGAGATACGTTGCTCATGTCCATTCAACATAGGTGTGTGTGCCTGACACACGCACCAGTGCCGGAATTTTTTCCTAAGCAGTGATAGGGATGTAAAAGAGTAGTCGATTAATCAACTACCCGATAAGCCGTCGAGTTGACAACTCGCATTTCCATCCCCCTTTGCTACCTCTATATCAGAGGCAGCAAGTGGGGAAGAGGGAAGTAGGAGCCGGCTCTGGGGAAGCTGGCTTAAAAGCCGGTTCCTGCCAGCACTGTCTCTGCAGTGCCACTCCCCCCCACCCTACCCTGCTGCTGCCTCTTCAGAGGTAACAGTGTGGGGAGGGGGCAGGAGAGGCTGCTTCAGCAGGAGCCCCGTCCACACAGATGTCCCAACTCCCCACTGGGACCAGCTGCTCCACAGCAGCCCGTCTGCAGGGGATCCCAGCGCCCTGCTAGAACCCCCCCAGACAGGGGATAATGGACTGAGCAAGTCTGGCTCAGTCCTGGCTCGCGCTGGGTCCAGGAGCTACCCCCACTGCGGCTCTGCAGTTTAATCGTAGTAGGAACCGGGCTGCCTGCATGCCCAGCTCTTGCTACATTTAAATTGCAGAGCTGCAGCAGGGGTAGCTCCTTCTGAGCACCTTTTCTTATTGAGTAATCATGTAGTCGATATAAATTGTATCGACTACATGATTACCCAGTTACCTGCCTCTTAACATCCTTAAGCAGTACCTGTAGGGGCCAGGGTCCCCAGCAACTCCTGGAGTGACTCTCACATGCCGCACTATATAGGGTGCCCCCCCCCAGCTCCTCCCTCCTCAGTTCCTTCTTGCCGGAGCTCCGACAGAGGGGAGGAAAGCGGGAGGTTGAATGGACATGAGCAACACATCTTGAAGAACACCAGTTACAGAACAGGTAACTGTATTTTCTTCTTCAAGTGCTTGCTTATGTCCATTCAACATAGGCGACTGTAAGCAGTATCTGTGGAGGTGGGTAGGAGTTATGAGAATGCAGACTGCAGTACATCCCTCCCAAACACAGCATCTTCCCTAGCTGGCTGTGCAATAGCATAATGAGACATGAATGTATGTACCGACAACCACGTTGCCTCCCGACAAATGTCCTGGATCGGGGACATGTGCAAGGTAAGTGCGTGAGGAAGCCTGAGGCCCGGTGGAGTGGACCCTAATCAACTCTGGTGGCTGGCCCTGGCCAGCTTGTAGCACATGCGGATGCAGGAAGTGATCCAGCTGGACAGTCGCAGGGAGGAAATTGGGGAACCCCTCCCGCACTCCACATAGGCCACAAACAGCTGCATGGAGGTGCAAAAAGCACATGTCCTCTCTAGGTAAAAGGCCGGCACCCGACACACATCCAGTGCATGAAGATGCTTCTCCTCATTGTTTGCATGAGGCTTGGGGTAGAAGACCGGCAGAAAAATGTCCTGGTCCACGTGGAAAGCGGAAAGCACCTTGGGGAGTAAGGCTGGATGAGGCCACAGCTGGATCTTATCCTTGAAGAACTAGGTATATGGCAGTTCTGACATCTGTGCTCGGAGCTCCGACATCTGTCTAGCCGAAGTAATGGTGATCAGGAAGTCTACCTTGAAGCAGAGCAGTGACAAGGGACATATGGCCAGGGTGCAAAGGGAGGGCCTGTGAGCCACACCAAGACCACGTTCAGGTCCCACTGTGGGAGAGGGTCTCTGACCTGAGGGTAGAGAAGTTCCAGGCCTCTCAGGAACCGGGAGGTGACATCATGAGAGAATACTGAATGACCTTGCATGGGCAGATGAATCACAGAAATGGTGGACTCTAATGGTGGCCAGAGGAAGGCCTTGTCACTTCAGGTACAGCAAGTAGTCCAGGATTTCCTGAAGGGAAGCTTTGGCTGGGACAACCTGCCACTGCTGCACCCATACGGAGAAATGAGTCCATTTGGCAGCATAGGTGGATCGCATTGAGGGCTTTCAACTCTCAAGGAGAACCCTCTGAACATCGCCTGAACATGGTAGTTCGTGGGGGTTCAACCACAGATGAACCATGCCATCGGGTGGAGCAAGCTGATGTTCAAGTGGAGCAAGCGTCCTTGGTCCTGGGAGAGCAAGTCCGGTTTCAGCAGCAGCCGCCTAGGCGTACAGTACACCAGATTCATCAGTGCCCCGAACCAATGCAGATGAGGCCAGGCCAGCATGACAAGGATCACTGTTGCCTTGTCCCTCTTGATCTTTTGTGGAACCTTTGGAACCTGTGGAACTCCTTGCCTGAGGAGGTTGTGAAGGCTAGGACTATAACAGGGTTTAAAAGAGAACTAGATAAATTCATGGAGGTTAAGTCCATAAATGGCTATTATCCAGTATGGGTAAGGAATGGTGTCCCTGGCCTCTGTTTGTCAAAGGGTGGAGATGGATGGCAGGAGAGAGATCGCTTGATCATTACCTGTTCAATTCACTCCCTCTGGGGCACCTGGCATTGGCCACTGTCGGCAGACAGGGTACTGGGTTGGATGGACCTTTGGTCTGACCCAGTATGGCCATTCTTATGTTCTTATGTTATGTTCTTAACCTTGTCAATGAGGGGAAACGGAGGGAAGGTGCAGAGGAGACCTTCTGATCACCAGTACAGGAATGCATCCAGAACAGAGCCTCACTCAAGGCCGAACTGGGAGCAGAACCAGCTGCACTTCGTGTTGTCTCTCATTGCGAAGAGGTCCACTAAGTAAGGGAGAGCCCCAGTCGCGGAAGAGGGAGGCAGTCACCTCAGGACGGAGAGTCCACTCATGGTGAGAAGAGACCTCTCTTCTGAGGCAATCTGTGATGGCGTTCTGAACCCCTGGGAGATGACGGGCTTCTAGCATGATGCCATGCAGGACGCAAAACTCCCAGAGTCTCATAGCCTCCTTGCAGAGCTCTGGAGAGTGGGCTCCTCCTTGTCTGTTTATGTAGTACATAGTGGCGGTGTTCTCTGTGAGGATGCGCACCACCCTGCCTGTGAGGTGAGGGAGTAACACCTCACATGTGTTCCTGATCACTCAGCTATTTTATGTGGTGCGATCTCTCTTGAGTGGACCACATGCCCTAGGTGTGAACGGTCCCCATGTGGGCTCCCCAAATGGAAGCATCGGCTACTAGCTCTCGAGTATAGTTGAGGATGGTATGGAATGCCCAACATGACTCAGTCCAGGCTCATCCACCAGGCTAGGGTCGACAAAACTTGGGGTGGGACCGTTACCACCCTTTCTAGAGAGTGTTTTACTGGTACATACACACAGACCAGCCACAGTTGGAGGGCCTCATTCTGAGCCTGGCTAGGGGCTCTACGTATGTGCAAGCAGCCATATGCCCCAGGATCTGCAGACACACTCATGTGTGTCCTTGCCGGTGTCTGCGAGTTGCCGAATGAGGGCCAACAGGTCCTCAAATCTCTCTTGAGGAAGTGATGCTCTGGCCAGAACTGCTCCCATGAACTCTATCCTCTGAGTTGGTACCAACAGGGACATTTTCCCATTTATCAGCAGACCGAGCTGGCAGCACGTGTCCAGGAGGAGATGCACATTGCGCTGGACCTTTTGCCTCGATGGGCTCTTGACAAACCAGTC
This sequence comes from Rafetus swinhoei, assembly GCA_019425775.1. Lineage (NCBI taxonomy): Eukaryota > Metazoa > Chordata > Testudines > Trionychidae > Rafetus > Rafetus swinhoei. The sequence continues at coordinate 19,293,781 of CM033445.1, read as the reverse complement.
ATCCAGGTAAGGGTACACCTGTAGACTCTGATGCTTCAGGTATACCACAGCCATCGACATGCACTTGGTGAAAACCCGAGGGCCGTAGACAGGCCAAAGGACAGGACAGTGAACTGGTAGTGGTTCTTCCCCACTACAAATCTCAGGAAGTGCTTGTGACCTTCGAAGATGGAGATAGGGAAGCACGCATCCTTGAGGTCGAGGGCAGGATACTAGTCCCCAGGATCCAGGTAGGGAATGATAGTGGTCAGGGAGACCATACAGAACTTGAAGCAGACTAAATATTTGTTGAGGCCCCTCAAGTCCAATATAGGCCATAGGCCACCTTTCACCTTGAGGATCAAAAAGTAGCAGGAGTAGAAACCTTTGTTCTTGAACTCCAGCACCACCCTCTCCTCTGCTCCCACCTGGAGCAATTGGGATAGCTCCTGTTCAAGAAGCCGCTTGTGAGAAGGGTTCCTGAAGAGGGATGAGGGTGGTGTGGAGTACAGCTGAAGGAGAGGACTGGAGCAGGTGGCATCTGATGTCACAGACTCAGCGGCTCACTCTGGCTTCCACCATCTCCCTGAGGCGTGCGGCCTGACTCCTTCTATAGCACAAAGTTGCATGGGCTAATTATAGTGTGGCATGCGTGAGCCACTCCAGGGGCTGGGGACCCTCCCCCCCCCATCCATGCATGTGGCAGGCACACACACCTATGTTGAATGGACATGAGCAAGCACTCAAAGAAGAATCTGTTGTAATTCTTAACAAGTGCCTAACAGATTCATCCAAAAGTAGTTACAATTCATGAAGTTAAATGTCATATTGGTAGATGTCTCAGAGGGATAGCCATGTTAATCTGTAACTTTAAAAAATGAGTAGTCCTGTAGCACCTTAGAAACTAACAAAAATATATGTAATATCATGAACTTTCGTGGGCAAAACCCACTGCCTCATATTGGCATATATAATTCATTAAAAGGGCGATTTAATTCTTCCGCTCTACAATTCTGCTAGTTTCTACAATTCTGTAGGGTTTTTTTCCCTACTAGTATTAATGAAGTGACGTGCCTGTAAAGCAGGGCTACTCAACTTTGGAAGCCCAGGCACCACAATTATACTCACAGCACATGCCAAGGGCCACAACTTGGCTGTGTCTACATTGGCACCCTTTTCCGGAAAAGGGATGCTAATGAGACAAGTCGGAATTGCAAATGCAGCGGGGATTTAAATTTTCCCCGTGGCATTTGCATGAACATGGCTGCCGCTTTTATTCTTAAAATCAGGAATAAGGGATCTTCCGGAAAAGGCTTTATTTTCCGCAAGAGCCACGTCTAGACTGGCGCTTTTTTCCGTCAAAGCCCTGAGCCGGAAAAAAGCGGCAGCCATGTTCATGCAAATGCTGCGGGGAAAATTTAAATCCCTGCTGCATTTGCAATTCCGACTTGTCTCATTAGCATCCCTTTTCCGGAAAAGGGTTCCAATGTAGACACAGCCCTTAAGTGTGGTTGCATATACGTGCAAATATATATGCAAATAGCTTTGTTCACACTGATGAGCATGAATACAAAGATTGAGGCAAGACTACACAACACATAGGCCCCGTTTAAGTCAGTTCTGCTGATATTAACAAATGCAGTATTTACCCTATTTCCACCCATATGACAACACTTTTAATGAGCAATGACAGTCCAGGAATTTAACTACTAAAACGCATATCAACAGAAGATCATTATATTGACTACTTTTTTGTTTTGGCTCCCACCTGCGTGCCGCATGTTGAGCCACGCGTAAACACAAACCGCACCGCGGGCCGTGAGTTGAGTAGCCCTGCTGTAAAGTGTGGGCATATGAAGTGAGGTGAGTGCTGATTGCACACAACACTGACTGTAACAGCTGTCCACTCCCTCTGAATCCAATCAAACACAGTTACGGTTCAGCTGGCACAGCCTGCAAATCATAGGCATACATACATAAAGCATGGTTAGCCAAACTGTCCTATTTTGGTTTCAGAGGGGTAGCCAAGTGAGTCTGTAACAGGAAAAACAACAAATAGTTTAGTAGCACCTTAAAGACTAACAAAACATGTAGATGGTATCATGAGCTTTCGTGGGCACTGTCATCTAAAGAAGTGGGTTGTGTCCACGAAATCTCATGATACCATCTACATGTTTTGTTAGTCTTTAAGGTGTTACTAGACTATTTGTTGTCCTATTCTGGGAGACTGTTTTGGTTACCATGATTTTGCAGCAAACTGAGATGGCAGACCACTCATGCGGCCCACTCACTAGCCTAGATTGCACATCGCTATCCTAAATCAGTATCAAGGTCCTATGGTAGGTCTTCATCACATTTTTGGTAGTTGACTTATGCTTAGTCTATTTGCAGCAGCCCAAAAATGTTTTACCAGTCTTTTCCTATGTTCTTCTGTACTAAGATTCTTTCCATTGCATCTTTAATATAGCCTACTGTTGAACTGTCCCCCTCTCCCCCCAACACACACTTTCTATCTAGCACTCCCTGCTGTTTGCCCACAGAGCATCAATGTCCTGGTTTTCTGCAGTTACCTCAGTTAAAACACCAAACTGGTTGTGCAAATGAAGTTGAAATACACTCTTGTTTTCGGGCTCTTAATTGTGCATTGCTGGTTAAAAGATGACTTTGCACCCTTTTCCTTCTTTTTAACTGGATTGTCAGTTGAGCAATACAAAGACTGTGGCCATTGCCAACATGTGCTTCTCTGTACACGCATCTGCCAGCCAGCTGCAAAACATTGTTGGAATACAGAAGTGAGATCCACCTGGCTCTTTGTAATACCATAAGGAGTTCTGTGTCACTTCGTGGATCTCTTTATGAGGAAATATGTTCCACCTATCACTAGATCATTCATACTGAAAATTTCTACCATTGTTCTGGTTCAGATCCAGACCCCTGCCACTTGTCCCCAGCTTTATCCAAGCCATCATTTCCTTCCTTTGCATTAAAATCTCCCTAGGTTCTAGAGCAGGGGTGGGCAACAAGCAGCCCATGAGCCAGATGCAGTGCGCCAGGGCTAGCCCTTGGCAGGCTGCCAGATACTTTGTTTACCTGTACATCTGTAGTTTCAGCTCCCCTTGTCAGTGGATCACCATTCATGGCCAATTGGCTGCAGGAATCTGGTTCAAAGGTTAAACTATAAAGTCCCCTCCGCCCCCAATATCTAACCTAAATTTCTCTTGCTACACATTAAGCTGATTATTTTTTGTAATACCGTCAGTGGACACAGTGAACAATTGATCACTATCCTCTTTATATCACCTCTGGCTTAACATGTCTGAAGATTTATCAAGTCATCACTCAGTCATCAGTTCTCAAGACTAAACATCTCCAGTTTTTTAAATCTTTCCTCATAGTAAAAGATTTGGAAAACCTGACCAATTATTATTGTTTTCCTCTAGACTCTCTAGTTGTACCACATATTTCCTGAAGTGTGGAACCTAAAACTGGACACAGTATTCAAGGTGAGGCCTCGAAAGTGCTAAGTAGAGCAGGACAATTGTAATCTTACCTGTATTTTAAAAGACACTCCTGTTAATATCCTTTATATACTGCAACAAATTGTTGACTTGTATTTCATTTATGATCCACTACAAGCCCCAGATCTTTTCCGGATGGTACTACTGCCTCTCAAGTTCCCATTTTGTACTTATGCATTTAATTTTTTTCCTACGTGTGTGTTGACCCTCTTTAATGCAGTTAGTCCTCTTTGAAATAGGACTAGATCAGAGTAGTTTAATGAGCTTTTAACATGCATCAGCAGGATTCACAGAGATTCACATCCCACCTTGCCAATAACTAATTAGTCATGTAGATAAGTCCATAGACTTCTAATTCAGTTTTGTGTTGCAATTCTGAGCAGAGCAATGCCTAGCTATTTTTAAAAATCTGGGCCAACATCTTTTTTAAAAAGTACCATGTGATGGAGCAGTGACCTTGCTGGGATGTGTATGTGTTTCCTTCATCATTCTAACATGGCTTAACAAATCACAGCGTTTCAGGGCAGGAGTTTTTCACTGGTAGGCCTCAAGGGGAGACTTGAAGAAGGACAGGCCAAGATTTCACTACCAATAGAAAGCTTGATTCTGCCCTTAGCTCCATGTGATTTTTGGGCCACTGCATACTCAGATCCACGTGTGTGAATTGAGGTTGCTGTCTAATATATTCACTTAAACGGTTTAGATGCTCCACCAGTAGTGTCCTCATGGGACACTGAAAATGAAAACCCCATCTGATTAAATGGTTTATAATCACCTGCATTAGAAACAGTTTTACTGCTGAAGCCATTTTTTCAGAAAATTCAGTGAAAGTGAACTGCAAAGTCCAGCTCATCCTTAATATAATACTATACTGAGGAACTAAAGGAAAAAGGTAGAACCAGGATCAGCACATTTGTGTTAACTTCATGCTGGTCTTGGCAGAAGCTTTCTTCTCCACTCTCCTTGCAATACAGGTACAACCCCTCTTAACATATTTACCTCCCTTCTATGTGTACAATGGAAAAAGACCCCAAAGTTCCAGCATGGGGATGCCAGTCACTTCTAATACATGGTGTTCTCCATCAGCAGGGCCTTCCTTAGGATTTATGGGGTCCTACACAGTACTATTAAACTGGTGCCCTTGTACTCGATAGCAGCCTGGGAATGGGGGTGGGGACAGGATGATTTTTTTTAGAAATGTGATTTCATAATGTTCAGCAACACAATAATGAAATATTTTTAAAACAAAATTTAAACTAAGGTCCTGTCTGCTGACACAGTAAATTCAGAAACTGACAGTATATATCTGGGGTTGGCAAATGCCTGCTAAATGGCTTCATTGCCACTTGAATGGCTCTTTCTCAGGGTCAGTATTATGTTAATAGGTCCAGAAGACTTTTTCACTTTGAAATTAATTAGACCCTCTCTGGAGGAAGCAGAGCCACAAAACAGTGATAGAAAGAAGTGGGTGGGTGGACAGTAAGACCCAGTAGTGTCCCAAATTTATTCTGTATGTGGGTAGGGACAGCCCTGTTCCTCAGTGTCTTGTTACAGATATTTAATGGAAATGTTCAGCACTGGGTTAATCATTGAGACAAATCACCTGTTAGGGAAACAAGCTGCCTGCTTCCCCAATCTCTTCCGTAGTCTGCAGCATTTGCATCTTGCAGCATTTAGATCTGGGCAGCCTGGGTGTAAAACATCATCATCCAACTAGAGAAGCAGAATTTTACACTCCCTATGACTGCATGAAAGGTGCAAAGAAATGGAGCATCAGCCTCAAGGAAAATGTACTGCTTCAAGCTAGCCTGGCTATTTTAAACTCCAGCTCCTCAGCTAGACTGTGTCTACACTGGCCCGATCTCACGCAAAAGCAGCCGCTCTTGCGCAAAAACTTGCTGCCTGTCTACACTGGCCACGTGTTCTTGCGCCAGTAAACTGATGTTCTAATGTATAAAATCAGGGCTTCTTGCGCGAGAACTCTGACGCTCCTGCTCAGGAAGAAGCCCTTTTGCGCAAGAGCTCTTCCAGAAGAGGCCAGTGTAGACAGGCAACATGAATTTCTTGCGCAAGAAAGCCCTATGGTTAAAATGGCCATCAGAGCTTTCTTGCGCAAGAGAGCGTCTACACTGGCATGGATGCTCTTGCGCAAAAGCACATCTCTTGTGCAAAAGCACATGCCAGTGTAGACGCTCTCTTCTGGAAGAGTTTTTGCAGAAGAACTCTTCCGCAAAAGAGTTTTTGCATGAGAACGCGCCAGTGTAGATGTAGCCCTAGTGTAAACTGGGGTAGCCCTAATGGAGTCACAGGACCGGTCTGGATGAGGGTTTAAGGTTTGATGTAATTATGTACTAGCGGAGGCGTGCTAGCCAACACCTTCTAGCAGTTCAGTGTAGACAATGCACACTGCCTTGAACCTGTACTCACCTGCTTGAGTTAAAACCTAGGCTTTCACTCAACCTGGAATAGTTCATTCTAGAAGCTACATACTATTAAGTATCATGCGACAGATGTTAGACACCTTGCTTAATACGCTGCTGGAAGGTGCTCAGATACTATTTATAGAAGAACTATGCAGAACAGAATAGATTTTGACTGCATTTGTGACTTAAATCAAACCTCACTCTCTTTTGAGTTAATTTAATTCTTCAAGAAAACTGAATGAACAAAACTCCTTCAGTTTTAATAATCCAACCATGTGAAAATTCTCATTGATTCCTTAGTGGTTTCCTCAGTATTTATGCCATATTATCCCAGAGAGAAAGCAAGATTTCTGTGCTGTAACCAGTCAGCAGCTTGAGTCTCTCAGGAGGTTATTGACAAACTCATTTCACTGAAGAATAGTAATAGAGATGTAGCCGTGTTAGTCTAGTTTAGCTGAAACAAAAAACAGGACTATGTAACACTTTAAAGACTAACAAGATGGTTTATTAGGTGATGAGCTTTCGTGGGCCAGACCCACTTCCTCAGATCAAACTGTGGAAGAAAATAGGCATGACCATATATACCAAAGGGATACAATCAAAAAAAGTGAACACATATAGAAAGGACAAATCAAATTTCAGAACAGAGGGGGATAAGGGGGGGAGGTAAATGTCTGTGAGCTAATGATATTAGAGGTGATAATTGGGGAAGCTATCTTTGTAATGGGTAAGGTAATTAGGGTCTTTGTTAAGACTGCGTAAAGTGTCAAATTTAAGCATGAATGACAGTTCAGAGGTTTCTCTCAAGCCTGGTGTGAAAATGTCTTTGAAGCAGTATGCAGGTAATCAAGTCATTGAGACAATGCCCTTTCTGGTTGAAATGGCAAGAAACTGTTTTTTCTTTGTGATACTGTCTGATATCCGCTTTTGTGTGCATTGATTCTTTGGCGGTTGCCTGAGACGCTTGTCCAATGTACATAGCAGATGGACACTGTCGCACATGATGATATAGATTATATTTCTGGATGAGCAGGAATATGTGTTCTTGATCTTATAACTGAATTGGTTAGGTCCAATAATGGTGTCAGCAGAGTAAATACGTGGACAAAGCTGGCAACGGGGTTTGTTGCAAGGAAAAGTCCCAGGGTTGGTATTAGTGTGGTATGTCCTGTGGTTGTTGGTAAGAATCAACACATTTCACTGACACATTTTGCAAAGTGTTTCCTCACAAATGGATTCTGGGTTCTGTATAAAGGCCCAGCTGCTGTTTATACTGCTTCTCCAGCATCTTGCTCTGCTATATTTTAAAAATGATTTGAATCAAAGCTCTCATTCTTTAATTAAACTTCATTTAGCTGCCATCTGTCTGAGATCAAAATAGTTTCATGTTTTGCAATTCTTAATGAGGATTGTTATTGGATTTGTAGACACACACGCACACCAAAAAAAAAAAAAAAAAAAAAAAATCACCAAACTCTTTCAAAAATAATAAATGAGAAATGTGGCTGAAGTGTTAGTATCTGCATCTTCAGAGCTCTAATTGCAATGGGAGAGATTCCATTTGGTATGTAATCATATATAGACAAAAGCTGCATGTAAAAATACACAAATAATCAAGATGAAGGAAATTGCTGGAATTAAATCTGACTGTAAACACCAATAAAGCAATAATCATCACTTTTCCAAAGAGGGGAAAGGTTAGAATTCACTTTTCAAATGTGCCTCCATGTTCTAAAATAACACAGTACGTAATGGAGGTTTTCTAAGCTAGCCACATTTTCAGTAGGACTGAGATCCTCTAAACTTCATTGGAAATTACTGGTGTTAATTACTTCTAAAAATAAAATTTGTAGTAGTAGATCATAGTATCAGCTAGTAAGCCTGAACCCAGACCAGCACCTCATTGCAGTGAGTGCACTGTACATATAGTAAGAAGACAGACTTGTTCCAGAGAAACTACAATCTAAATAGACAAGACAGACAGCCTCATGTTAAACACCAGGACTTGAGGCCAAGAAAGATAAAGAGGCATGGCCACAAAGGAAGTTGTGTAGGAGCACAGAAGTGAGCATAGATCTCCCAGGTGAGTGCTTTAACCACAAGACCATACTTCCTCACAGCAAGCCATTTTTATTTAGATTCCTAAACAGGGACTCAGGTGCCCAGCATTGGTACTCAAGTTAAAAATTATTGGTGCAACAGTCTAGTAATGCGTATCTGTGGCAGGTTTAAAACAAACTAAAGTACTGCTCCAAGCGATGCACAGTCAATCTGTGGAACTGCTTGCCAGAGGCTGTTGTGAAAACCAGGACCTTAACAGGGTTCAAAAAAGAGCTAGATAATTCATGGAGGATAAAACTACAGGCAGTCCCCGACTTACGAACAGGTTATGTTCCGAACACCTGATTTGGTCTTAAGTTGGAAATATCCTTAAACGCGCTGCCCATGCTGTTCAAAAAACTTGACATACATGGTTCTCAACTCGAAAATATTATAATGGGGTTAATGGGAGGTTGGTTGTAAGTACGGATGGTCGTAAGTCAGTGTGTTCGTAAGTCAGGGAGTGGCTGTATCAAAGGCTATTAGCCAGGATGGGTAGAAATGGTGTCCCTAACCTCGCTTTGTGAGAATCTGGGAATGGGAAACGGGATGGATCACTTGATGATTCCCTGTTCTGTTCATTCTTTCTGAGGTACCTGGCATTGGTCACTGTTGGAGGACAGGATACTGGGCTAGATGGACTTTTGGTCTGACCCAGTATGGCTGTTCTGTGTTATTCCTGTATTCCCTTCTATCTACTCAAGTGAAAAGGAAGTGAAATAGAAAATAACAGGGGAAAAGAAATGGTGGTGGAGATAAAAAGAAGGTAGGAATTGTTCATTTAAAATGTATTTAACATGAATAGTTCTGTCAGAGAGGCACTTCCACTGGGAGCAGTTCTGAAAGGATGGAGCCTGAAAGCTAAGAGAAGGCAGCAGCTTTATCACCAGCTTTTTAGCTTCTGAATAATATACAACAGGATAAGTGCACACTGAGCATCTAAATATCAAGCCCCCAACCCTGTGCTCCCCAGGCAAATGCCATATCCCTTAGTCCACTCAAGAACCCACCCCCTCTACCTTCAGAGGGTCCCTTATCCTGCTTTCCTAATACAGGAGCCAGCTCCATCCCTGAGACAGCCTGTGTTGGCTGTCCAGCCACTCCCACATTGGGTGGAGGAATTCAAACCCACCACCCTGTGCTCCCCAAGCAAATGCCCTATCTCCTAACCGAAACCACTCCAGAACCCACCCCGCTGCCCTACCTTCAGGGTGGCCCCTTCCACACTCCGAAGCCTTTGGCCCAAGACCAGAGCCTGTACCCCAACCTGGTGAAAATGAATGAGGTTTGGGGAGAAAAGGGGATGAAGTGAGCAGGGTGAGGCTTTGGAGAATGGGTGGGGCAGGGCCTCAGGGCGAGGGCGGGGAAGCCGGGCAAGGGTATTTGGATTTGAGGTAGATCTTACATTGCGCTTAAATTGAAAAAGCGATCTTGTGGTTAAAAAGGTTGGAGACCACTGTGCTAGACCATTAATTGTTTTTCCAGTTACAGACTAACTCGGCTACCCCTCTGATTTTTTCTTGGATCTAGTACCTTCCTTTCTCCTTAGCTCTAGAAAGGCACCTTCTTTAACTAAGTGCTAACAAGCTGCACTTGTTAGTGGAAAAAAGGTAGCTAACCCAATAGTGAAGTATAGCAAGGATGTCAGGGTAAGAGCACCAACATTTGCAATTATTAACCCAAAAGTAACCCATCATTCTTCAGTCTAGAACTATACTAATGCAAACTGGGGGGTTAGCTTCCTTTATTGGGAGGAATGGGAATGTGTCTTTGCAGGCCACCACCCCCAAAAGAAAACGACGGGTGGTGGTGGTCGGGGACTCCCTCCTAAGAGGGACTGAGCCATCCCTCTGCCGTCCGGACCTGGAATCTCGAGAGGTATGCTGCTTACCGGGAGCTCGCATTCAGGATGTGACTGAGAGGCTTACCAAACTGATCAAACCTTTGGATCGCTACCCCTTCCTGCTTCTCCACGTGGGAACTAACGATATGGCCAAGAATGACCTCGAGCGGGTTACTGCGGATTATGTAGCGCTGGGAAGAAGGATCCAAGAACTTGGAGCGCAAGTGGTGTTCTCGTCCATCCTCCCTGTTGAAGGGAAAGGACTGGGCAGGGATCGTCGAATTGAGGACGTAAATGCCTGGTTGCGCAGGTGGTGTCGCAGAGAGGGCTTTGGTTTCTTCGACCATGGGACTCTGTTCTGGGCACGAGGATTGTTAGAAAGAGATGGGATCCACCTAACCAAGAGAGGAAGGAGCATCTTTGCGGGCAGGCTTGCAAACCTAGTGAGGAGGGCTTTAAACTAGGTTCGTCGGGGGACGGTGACCAAAACCCTGAGGGGAGTGGGAAAGTCGGATACCAGAAAGAAATGCAGAGAGGAACGAACAAGAAAGGAGGACCCCTGTTTCGAATGGAGAAGATAGGGCAATCAACTGGTTACCTGAGGTGTTTGTACACTAATGCGAGAAGCCTGGGCAACAAACAGGAAGAACTGGAGGCCCTGGCCCAGTCGAGAAATATGATTTAATTGGGATAACAGAGACTTGGTGGGATGACTCGCATGACTGGAGCGCTGTCATGGAAGGGTATAGACTGTTCAGGAAGAACAGGCAGGGGAGAAAAGGAGGAGGAGTTGCACTATATGTAAGAGAGCACTATGATTGCTCTGAACTCCAGTATAAAGAGGAGAAAAACCTGTTGAGAGTCTATGGGTTAAGTTTAAAGGAGCAAACAACAGCAGTGATGTTGTGGTTGGTGTCTGCTACAGGCCACCGAATCAGGTGGATGAGGTAGATGAGGCTTTCTTCGGACAACTGAGAGAAGCTTCGGATCGCAGGCCCTGGTTCTCGTGGGGACTTTAATCACCCTGACATCTGTTGGGAAACCAATGCGGCAGTACACAGGCAATCCAGGAAGTTTTTGGAGAATGTTGGGGATAACTTCTTGACGCAAGTGCTGAAGGATCCGACCAGGGGCCGTGCGCAGCTTGACCTTCTGCTCACAAACAGGGAGGAACTAATAGGGAAGTGGAGGTAGGTGACAACCTGGGAAGCAGTGATCATGAGATGGTAGATTTCAGGATCCTGACCAAAGGAAGAAAAGAGAGTAGTAAAATACACACCTTGGACTTCAAAAAACCAGATTTTGACTCCTCAGAGATCTGATGGGCAGAATCCCTGGGATGCTAACATGAAGGGGAAAGGAGTCCAGGACAGCTGGCAGTATTTTAAAGAAGCCTTATTGAAGGCACAGAAAGAAACCATCCCGACGGCCGAAGCAAGAGAGACAAACATGGTAGGAGACCGGATTGGCTTACGGAAATCCTTGGTGAACTTAAGCACAAAAGGAAGCTTACAAAAAGTGGAAACTTGGACAAATGACCAGGAAGGGGTTTAAATGTACAGCTCGAGAATGCCGGGGGGTTATCAGGAAGGCGAAAGCGCAAATGGAATTGCGACTGGCTAAGGATGTGAAGGATAACAAGAAGGTTTCTACAGGCATGTTAACAAGAAAAGGTGATCAGAGAGGGTGTGCGGCCCCTACTGGATGAAGGAGGTAACCTAGTGACAGATGATGTGGGAAAGCTGAAGTACTCAATGCTTTCTTTGCCTCTGTATTCACGGACAAGGTCGGCTCCTGGACTTCTGCGCTTAGTGACTCAAGATGGGATGAAGATGGACAGCCTGTGGGTAAAGAACAGGTTAGGAACTATTTAGAAAAGCTAAACATACACAAATCCATGGGTCGGACTTAATGCATCCGAGGGTACTGAGGAGTTGGCAAATGTCATTGAGGAGCCTTTGGCCATTATCTTTGAAAAGTCGTGGAGATCAGGAGAAATCCCGGATGATTGGAAAAGGCAAATGTAGTGCCCATCTTCAAAAAGGGAAGAAGGGCGATCCAGGGAACTATAGGCCGGTCAGTCTTACCTCGGTTCCTGGAAAAATCATGGAAGGGATCCTTAAGGAATCCATTTTGAGGCACTTGGAAGAGAGGAAAGTGATTAGGAATAGTCAGCATGGATTCACAAAGGGCAAGTCGTGCCTGACCAATCTGATCAGCTTCTATGATGAGGTAACTGGCTCTGTGGACATGGGAAAGTCAGTGGATGTGATATACCTTGACTTTAGCAAGGCTTTTGATACTCTCCCACAATATTCTTGCCAGCAAGTTAAGGGAATGCGGATTGGATAAATGGACAGTAAGATGGATAGAAAAATGGCTAGAAGGCCGGGCCCAGCAGGTAGTGATCAACGGCTCGATTTCAGGTTGGCGGTCGGTTTCTAGCGGGCGCCCCAAGGTTCGGTTCTAGGACCGGTTTTGTTCAATATCTTTATTAATGACCTGGATGAGGATGGATTGCACCCTCAGCAAGTTTGCGGATGACACTAAGCTAGGGGAGAGGTAGATGCGCTTGAGGGCAGAGATAGGGTCCAGAGTGACTTAGACAAATTGGAGGATTGGGCCACAAGAAATCTGATGATGTTCAACAAGGACAAGTGCAGAGTCCTGCACTTGGGACGGAAGAATCCCAAGCACATTACAAGCTGGGGACCAACCAGTTAAGTAGTAGTTCTGCAGAAAAGGACCTGGGGGTTACAGTGGATGAGAAGCTGGATATGAGTCAACAGTGTGCCCTTGTAGCCAAGAAGGCTAATGGCATATTAGGTTGCATTAAGAGGAGCATTGCTAGCAGATCCAGAGATGTCATTATTCCCCTTTATTCGGCTCTGGTGAGGCCACATCTGGAGTATTGTGTCCAGTTCTGGGCCCCCCACTACAAAAAGGATGTGGAGCGCATTGGAGAGGGTCCAGCGGAGGGCAACCAAAATGATTAGGGGCTGGAGCATATGACTTATGAGGAGGCGCTGAGGAGTTGGGTCTGTTTAGTCTGCAGAAGCGAAGAGTGAGGGGATTTGATAGCAGCCTTCAACTTCCTGAAGGAGGTTCCAAAGAGGATGGAGAGAGGCTGTTCTCAGTAGTGACAGATGGCAGAACAAGGAGCAATGGTCTCAAGTTGTGGTGGGAGAGGTCCAGGTTGGATATTAGGAAAAACTATTTCACTAGGAGGGTAGTGAAGCACTGGAATGGGTTACCTAGGGAAGTAGTGGAATCTCCATCCCTGGAGGTGTTTAAGTCTCGGCTTGACCAAGCCCTGGCTGGGTTGATTTAGTTGGGATTGGTCCTGCCTAGAGCAGGGGGTTGGACTTGATGACCTTCTCAGGTCTCTTCCAGCTCTATGGTTCTATGATTCTATGATTTATAGCTACAGGACCTGCCATCTACCATTTTGTTGCCAAATGGTTTTGTAACTTGAGAAGCAATTAACAGCTGAGATTTCAGGGAGTGTCAGGTTATCTGCATTCATGTTTAACTAGAGCTCTTAAGCCATCTTCTTTCAGTAATACAGCTTGTATCTTCCTCTTGGCTAGCCTCAAAGCCATATATACTCATTCTATTTATCCAGGTTTTTAGCCTGCCTTCCTCGCTGTATTATCTAAGCACTGTGCTACCTTGACTATCATACCTTGTTTATTTCAATCTCCCACCTACTTGTGGGATGTGAGTGCATCTTAAATAAGTGCTTTGATGAGAAACATTAGCCAACTATTATTAGTGTGCAACAATAATCTGCTAATGAGATTGCAGCAATTTAAAATGATTTGCTGGAGTTTATTGCACTCTTGTCCAAATGTGGCCAACCAGACAAAGACATGTGCTGGAGGAATGGGAATCCAGGCAGTAATTTGACATGTTATTTCAAATGTCTTAATGGTAAGATGTTTTATTCAAAAGTTATAGAAATAGTCTAGTATCATGTGTCACTAGATTGAGGCAAAACTATAGCTATGTACCTGATTTTTCTTCAATCCATGAGACACAAAAATCTTTTAAAAAATGGATTGCAGTCATCTTAGTTAAGGAATTGAGCTATAGGAAATGAATAAGCTCTTTTGGTTTTAAAAGACTAGTAAACTTACACAGCAGAAATGGTTTCATATTATCTGTAAGTTGCAGGTGGAATTCATCCTTGTTGCAGAGGGCTAATACCAATCATATGTGCTGCTTCTCAAAGCCTAAAATCCAGGATGATTAAATTGAGGGATTCTGTGAGCTCTGAGAATGTCTCTCTGATTTAAAGGACAATAGAACATGTGCAATGACAGACACCAGACATTTGAGGAAGTGTTGTGGAGGCAGTAATCCAAGATGGTCAGCACAGTAAGACCCCTTTAGCCTGCCCTGGTGAGCTAAAGAACCCTTGAAGTGGGCTTACATGTAAACTTCTAGTATTCTTAAAGCCCCTGCATGCTACTAGAGTGGTGTAAATGAGTCTGAATATAAATGGGAATCCAGGTCCTGTTATTTGTTTTTGTCAAGAGTTTATTCATCCATACTTTATGTTGTAATTTTGGGCCACTGTTTCAATACCAAGAAAAGTTTTTTAAACTGTTGACTGTAGTCTGAAGACACTATTGGCAAACGAAACATGACAACCATATGTCAAAAATCTGGGGTTCAAACTTTAGACACTATCCATTATATTTTGGAGGAAAGGCACAAGGAGGTATTCTGCTGCCCATCAGAAGCTGCTCTTCTGTATTTATTTGTACCTATGATGGATTTGATCAAGAATATAAATAATAAAATAAGTACTGTTAAGAGCAAGGCAACACTTTTTATTTTTATTTAAAAAGGCCTTGATGGCAGGAATATAGTGTAAAAATCATTGGAAAAACTAAAAGGCATTGATACATATTAGAATATACACTTTTTACATAAATTACATTTATTTATTTATTCTGTCATTTGAGGTTCTGATTCAGTATTGAGGTCTAATAGTTAATAGGTCCCGGAATCTGGACATTTAGACCACCATAGTCTAACATGTACATGGGCCATTGCTGAAAGAGAGAGAGAGAGAAGGCAAAGTGCTGTTAGAACACAATACTTTGCAAAAACATACATTGATCAAGTTTCTGTCAAGCTCACACACAGGGCAAATCTTCCACTCTGCAAGTAAGATTTTCTATATAAATAAGAAAATAAAACACCATAAAACCTACCAAAATAACTGCTAAATGTATTAATATTTTTTGCTTTCTTTTTTAAAATTATGCTCAAAATGACTGTTAATAAATAACTAAGGTCAGCTCCTTAGCTAGAAGAGATCCATGAATCTCCACTGAAATCGGTTCTTAATTTTACATCTTTGAGTATCTGCTTCAAGGAAATTTTTGCTTCAGACTGTTCCCAAAATTATCATCTTTTAATGCATATACAAAAAAAAACAAAAAACCCCCAAAACGAAACAAAGAGCCACACAACACAATGGCCAAAGCGTATGGAAAGCTGGAGCACGTGAACAGCGCTTCCCTGCATTTGACAGGGCTGGTTTATGAAAGAACGCAGCTGGTTATTATGAGTCAGGGACTTTTTTAGATCCTTCAGATTTGAGTCTGGAACCTGTGAATTATTTTCACAGGCTGAGAACCCTGCATCTCCGTGAGCTAACCTTTGCCACATAGTGCTCCTTGCGTAGGTTTGAAGGGAGCACAATGGTGTGAGGGGCATGCAGGGGAGAAAGGCTCTAACTTGCCTCTCTCTATGGCAGATCCCACAACGTGCTGCCATCAGGTCTGCTGCCATCAAAAGGACTGAGTGTGCACCTTGCAGGCCTGAGTCACCGTGTGACGATGCCAAATGCGAGCTCCAGGCAGTTGCGAGGAGGATTGGGAATGGCTGTTCTCAGTGGTAGGGCACTTTAAGTCATTCCTGCCCTAGCCACCACTACTTTCCCCACAGCAGCATTTGTATATCAGGAGGAGGCGTCATGGATGGACATGGGCAGAGAGCAGCTCATGGCAGCCCTGCGGAGCTGGTGTAGGGGAGATGCCAAGAGGCCTTCCTGCTCTGCTGATGAACCAGCTCTTCCCAGAGGCAACAAAGGGACAGTAGCTCAAAAGCTAGCACTCCCCTTCTTTACCAGACCTGGTGTCTCCATTCTAAGAGAGGGGTAGAGAGCAGTCCTATGGCCAGTGATGGAAAGGGTTGGTGAGTGGCAGGGGAAAAAGCCTGAGCTAGACAGTGGCAGTAACTCGGCTGACATTTAGAAGGCTTTACCACAAGTGAGATCTGATTTGTTGAGGACGTGGACTCCATATTGGAAGAGGAGGAGGAGGAGGACGAGGAGGAGGAGGAGATTGAGTTCCCTTCCGAGATCCTCTTCCGCTTTCGTTTGGGAACACTGCTGTCTTTTTCTGAAGGGGAGGACAAGAAAGAAATGGGTTATTGGAATGGCTCTCCCACTTCAAAAGGGAAGCAAACCTCACAGTGCCCAGGTCCTTTCAAGGTCCTGGGTGCAGGGCACACGGCTTTCACCCAAAAGACATCATGCAAAATAAAACGTATTTCCACCAGCCACAGAAAAGAAAACACATCCCTTCTTTCTGCTCCAGGGGCCTAGCTTACTCTTTCTTATCTATCTCCCTCAGCCTTGTGACAGAAGGGGACTATCACCTTTTCCTGCCTGCTACTTCACCTGGCCATGGTCAGATCTGGGCAACTGGAATAAGAGGCAAGGGATGACAATGCTTCTGCTGGGTCTTAGTGCTCAAACGCTCCCCTCTTTCTATCCCTAAAGGCTCCCACAGCCACCTGGTGCAGCTTGCAGACTGGTGACACTTCTCCCAAAGTGAGTCTGTTAACTTAAAAGTGAAAAGCCTTCCAGTTTGCCAAACCTATTAGCAGAACATTGAACCTGTAAAAGAGCCATTAAGTGGTAATGGAACCATTTAACAGGAATGTTCCAACCTTCTTCACTGACAAACACAGCTGTGCATTGCTATGGTACTGGACCTTCCTTTAAAATTAGCTTTAATATTTCATTAGTTTCTGGCTGAAGATTGTAAAATCACATCTCTCAAAAAATCCATGCATAGATGCTCAATCTGAGTGTTCAGCTTTAGCCTTAAATGGTTGGATCTTCAGTTTTTAAACTAAATTCTTCAAAAGACCACCCTTTACTACAATACACATTTTAATTGTAAGTACTGTAGTCCAAAGCTTGATTCCAAAGTCTGCCTGTCCTTTCTATCCATCACTTCTCTCCTTTTCACAGATCTTCCTCCTCCCCACCTCCCCCCCTCCCCTCCCCGGTTGAAGAGAGCCCTTAAAGCAGTGGTCACCAGCCAGTAGATCGGGATCTACTGGTAGATCTTGGAGCCTTTGACAGGTGATCCTGACAGGTTTGGCTGGGAGGCTGTCAAGTGCTGGCACTTCAGCTGTCCCTCTCAGCACTGCCACGCTGCTCCTGCCCTCTGCCTTGGAACTGCCCCCCACCCCTGGGAGCCTCTTGCTTGCTGTGCAGGGCACAGGAAGAAGAGGAGGTGCTGATGTCAGAGTGCCCCTCCCCCAACTGTGTACCCCATCTCTATAGAGCAGGGGGGCAGGGATGGAGCAAGTTTGGTGGCTGCTTTTGGGAGTGGTGCAGGGCCAGAGTAGGGGTGAGCCTGCTTTAGCCCTTGCATCACCACCCAGAAGCCACCTGTGGTAAGTGATGCCCAGCTGGAGCCCGCATTCTGAACCCCAGCCCTAGTTCTGAACCCCTCCTGCACTCCAAACTCCTGCTCTAGCCGAGTCCCCCTGCACCCAAACTTCCTCCCAGAGCCTGCACCCCTCCTGCACCTCAACTCCCTGCCCCAGGATCAGCTCACAGCCCCTCTCACTCTCCAAATCCTTTAGCCCAAGATGAGCATCCGCATCCCCTTCCCCTGCACCCCAGCCCTCTGCCCCAAGCATGATGAAAGTGAGTGAGGATTGGGGAGGGAGGGAGGGAGGACAGAGTGAGCAGGGGTTGCGCCTCGGAGAAGGGGCAGGAAGGAGCTGGGGGAAAAGTGTTTGGGTTTGAGGTAGATCCTGGATTGCATTTAAATTCAGAAAGTGATCTCATGCTTAAAAAGGTTGGAGACCACTGCCTTAAAGGAATAACATTCCTTTTCTTCCAGAGAGCTGGACAAATGAGTTTCCCTTTTATTTCTGACTATTTGATGAGCTACAGGTTGGACCTGGCACCCTCAGGACCTGACTGGTCCCAAACAAGGGGATTTGCCGAACCAGGACTACTGCTGCCCCAGCCCCCCGGGACTGTCTAGCTAGCTGCCACCACTGGCTCAGCTTCTGCTGGGGCATGACTGGTGCTCTGTGGCTGGGACTGAAGCTCCCTGGCTCCACATTGGGAGCTGGAGCTCTGCAGTCACTTGGCTCCATGGCCAGAGTAGGGGCCAGAGCTCCCTGAGTGCCACAATGGCCAGGGAGCTCCAGCCATAGCCAGAGCCAGGGAGCTCCAGCCATGGCCGCCCTGGCTCTGTCTCTGTCTGTGGAGCTTCTGCCCCGTCCGTGGAGCCAGGTGGCTGTGGAGCTCCAGCCCAACGGCAACCAGGGAGCTCCACAGCTGCCTGTCTCCGGTGCCAGGGCCAGAGCCAGAACTCCCTGGCCTCAGGTGGGATAGAGCTCCCTGGCTACTGGGGCCAGAGCTCCCCACCGCACCACCCGCCGCCGACACGGGACTCCCAGCTGAGTCGCTGGCCACTGCTACCGCGCTCTGGCCCTGCTGCCAGATCTCCCTCTTCCTGGGCAATATGGTCCAGGAACATCCGTGGTCCTGCTAGACCAGGGATGTTGCAGGACCAGAGAGTCCAGGATTAGGGAGGTACAACCTGTAGTTTTAAGAGAACCCTCCACCAAAATCATTACCTTACTAAGATATAAAATCCTTTGATATGCCTAAAAACTTTGGAAATATATTTTAACGTAAACATCTAGAGACATTTCATAACACAGGAAATTGTTATGAAAATCACAGTGTTCCCTTTTTCTAAAAGCAATTCACTTTATTATGAACACACTACACTGCTCTGATGAATTTAAAATAATACCTTTGTTTCAGTGAGTTGAAATATGGAATGATTACTTTATGAATATTTAAGTGTACATTTAAAAAAAATCAGCTCAGAAATACTGATGAAAATGTCAAACGGAGAAAGGCTGCAGCATGTTTTCCATATTTCATGTTGTATTCAGCAGGGCAGCTGGCTTTATCTTACTAAAAAGTTTTTGAAAATAAATCTCTGACAAACTTCAGGTATATCAAAAAACCCGACAGACATTTTTTATTCTCCAATTTAGTGCTTTTAATTAGGTACCTTCTGCATGGCCGGTCTTCACAATCTGGCATGCAATGGAAAATATGCTCCATTTTCTTTAGAAAGAAATTTTGGAAGAGGTGGGTTTTTTCTAAATGTCCTTTGCTACCTTTGGGTTCAGGGATTTGGTTGGAATGGGTGAGCAGAGAGAAGAGGGAGGCAGTGGGGAGGGGGCGGGATCTGAGGGGGGAGCAGGGGTGGAATATGGGTGTGGCCACAGACTGGGGAGCTTGCCTCCCGAAGCAGCAGCTTCACCCCACCTTCCCCCCACTGCCCATTTGGTCAGGCTTGAGTTCTCTATTCACAGACGCTACTTAGGGCATTAGAGGTCCTTTGGGTCTGATCCACCACCTTCCTGCTGGCTGAGAGCTTGCCAACCTGGAAGCTACTGAGTGCCAGTCACACTGGTGGCTTTAGTGAAATGGAGCGTGTTTGGTAGGATGTGGGTTGAGAGCACAGACTCCTCTCAGCATGATCCCATCTTTGCCAAATAAAAAACGGTATTCGGGCTGAGATTTTCAAAACCATCTTGAGGGATTTACTCAGCTACTGCCATTATAATGAACGGGAAGGGCATTCAAATCCCCCTAGGCTACTCTGACGATGTTAGTCTAAAACAACATCCTCTTGACCTTTCCCACACAGCCGCCTGAGTTTCCCTTCCTGGGTAGATCCCAGACTTTGCCTCAGGCCCCAGGTGGATGATGGGATGGAGAGGATTAGGAAGACCAACATCTACCAAACTAGCCGCTCTACTGTCTTTTGAACCCTGAAGTCTAGCCTCCTGTGCTTTCTGTGTCACTATGTGAGGGTTTCACTCTGCAGGTTGCTCCAGTGGACAGAGAGCTCTAGCACGCAGCTTACCTGTGTGTTTGGCCTCAGTGCATATTTCAGCAAACGGTCTGTGAAAGAAACAAGATGGAGGTTAGAGATTGCGAACGCTCTGGCACAGATGTGCTTTATCCCTTGCATCTCCTAGGGGGGGTTCTTCTGCTTCACAAGTGTTTGGAAGCAGAGAGATTGTACCAGGGCACAAGACTGTCTCCTCTGGCAGCCTGCCCAGAATGCTCTTCAGCTAGAGCAGAGCACACAGCAGACCCAGGGCTCTGCACAGAGCATTATGACCTGAAAATTGCTCATCTGGATGTCTAAGCCGGGGTGGGAACATTTTTCAAGTCGGGGCCACTGACCCATAGGTAAATCAGTCGGGGGCTGCATGCAAGTGAGAAGCAAGAAAAAAAACCAACCCTCACTGAGGTGGCCCTGACTGAGAAGCAGAAAGACACGCCCCACATTCCCATCAGAGCCTGGGGGGCAGTGCAAAGCTATTAGACTTTGTGTGCTCCAGCCCTGCAGGACAACGGCAGGGGGCTGGAGCACCAGTGTGGGCTCCCCAATGCTGGGGGTGGGGGGAGCCCTGAGCCTCAGGGTCTGGATCCAGGGAAGCTGGGGGGCCGCATCCGGTCCCATGGGCCTTAGGTTCCCCACCCCGATAAGCAGTTCCTTACTTTACTCTTTGTTGGGCTCCGAGATCCCACACTGGTCTGGTGTCGATCTCCCTGGGATCTTATCTTCCCAGAGACCACCAGAGGGGCCAAAGAGAAGAAGTAAAAGCTCCAGGCCAGAGTGTGAGTGTATTTCCTCCAGTCTTGCACAGGAGCAGCTGCCTGCTTCTTTTGCAAGCAGGATCTGGATGAGGGAGCCGAGCCCAGGAGAGAAGACAGGCTCCCCAGGCTTAGGGTTCTGAACACCAGAGTTACAAACTGACCAGTCAAGGGCACACTCACTCAGAACTGGAAGTAGGCAAACAGGCCACATGGACCGACCCCCCCAATGCTGTACAATACCGTACTGTGTTAAATGCAAACTACTAAAAAACCAGGGAAGGTTTAAAAAAAAAGAAGATTTGCTAAGGTAAGGGAACAGTTTTTGTGCTTGCTTCATTTAGATTCAGATGGTTAAAAACAGCAGTTTTTCTTCTGCATAGTAAAGTTTCACAGCTGTATTCAATCAATGGCCAGTTGTAAACTTTTGAAACAACCACCATAATGTTTTGTTGAGACAGTTCCCGAGGTGTTTGTAATTCTGAGGTTCTACGGTACTTTTGAGGCATGCAGTGCTCCTTCCTGGTGTTCCTTTTCCTGCTTCCTGCAACAAGGGAGTGAGGGGAAATCATAATTTCCACAACCTCCCTAGGCAATTTATTCCAGTGCTTAACCACACTAATAGGAGGTTTTTCCTAATGTCCAACCTAAACCTCCCTTGCTGCAATTTAAACCTTTTGTTTCTTGTCCTATCATCAGAGGTTAGGGAGAATAATTTTTCTTCCTCCTTGTAAAACCTGTTTAGATGCTTGAAAGCTGTTATGTGCCCTCTTTTCCAGACTAAACAAACCCAGTTCTTTCAATCTTCCCTCATAGGTCATGTTTTCTAGATCTTTAATCTTTTTTGTTGCTCTTTTCTGGACCTTCTCCGATTTCTCCACATCTTTCCTAAAACATGGTGCCCAGAAATGGAGACAATACTCCAACTGAAGCCTAATCAGTGCAGAGTAGAGCAGAAGAATGACTTCTTGTGTCTTGCTCACAACACACCTATTAATGCATCCCAGAATCAGGTTTGCTTTTTGTGCAAGTGTCACACTGTTGATTCATATTTAGCTTGTGGTCCACTATGACTCCTAGATCCCTTTCTGCAGTATCCTTCATAGACAGTCACTCCCCATTTTGTATGTATGCAGTTGATTATTCCTTCCCAAGTAGAGATCTTAGTATTTGTCCTTAATGAATTTCACCCTATTTACCTCAGACTATTTCTGCAATTTGTCTAGGTCACTGTGAATTATAATCCAATCCGCCAAAGCACTTGCAACTCAGCCTACCTTGGTACCCTTCCCAGCTTGAGTACCCGTGGGAGGCCTCTTAGTAGCTGTAACAAAGCTTTTAGTTAACAAAGGGTTCTTTATTCATTACAGTAGTCTCATTGCTAGGGGGCCCCAGGATATTTTTTGGTTGAAAGTTCCTTGGCAAGGTGATCAATGGCCTAATGAAAACATCAGCAGATCCTTAATTGGGTCAGTTCACCAGCTGGCATTAATCGGCATTGCTCCCCTGACATTTAGCCAGTTCTTGGATCTGGACTTCTAATACTTCAGTCATCTGAAGAAGTGGGTTGCACCCATGAAAGCTCATGATACTTATGATGACCATATTTTCTGAACCAAAAATAGGGACACATTAGCCACACCCCAGCCTCATTAGCCACACCTCCTGATCCCTTAGACCACCAATCTGTCACAAAGTCCCATCCCTGGAGGTAGTACTTCCAGGGTTAAGATGGACACATGACCAAAAGTAAAGGGTGTCGTGTGTGATCCCTCTAAGAACTCCTCCCACTCTCCTCTGCCAATAGGGATGGGTTTGGCCCCCAAAGGACCCTCCCATGCAACTATACTGCAATTGCATTAATCCAACTTGCATTGCATTAACTAGGGGGAGAGGCCGGGGGTGCCTCTATTTCAGAGGTTCTCACACTTTTTTGGCCCGTGAACCACTTGGCTCAATGTAAACCTTTCTGCCGACCACCAGTTGCTAATGGAAACTCACTGATAATTACGCCTGAGCCATTTTGCTAGTGCTGCAGCTAGGAAGAATGGTTTAATTTAAATTATGTTTAATTATTAATACAAGTGTTTCTTGTGTTTGTTTATCAAACTTCATTTTAAATAAAGTAAAATATTATTTTATAACCAACACAAAAGGTTTCAATGCTTTCTTTACTTATGGCAGGGATGGGGAACCTTTTTTGGGTTGGGGACCACTGACCCACAGAAAAATCAGCTGGGGCCACACAAGTTAGGAGCAAAAAAATTCCTCCAAAAACCCCCAACCTTCACTGATCTGGCTCCCAAATGAGACACCTCACTCCTTTGGCATCCCAGCTCCACAGGGTGAGGGGATGGGATAGAGAGGAATAAGGTTCAAGGTAAGGATGTTAAATTGCGGTTATCAGCCTAATCATATAGTTGATACAATTTGTATCAACTACATGATTAGTCAATAAGCGCCGCTCTGCAGAGCCACAGTGGGGTAGCTTCAGGAGCCGGCTCTAGCTGGGACTCAGCAGTCCTGACTCGTGCCGGCTCTGGGAGCCACCCGTGCTGTAGCTCTGCATTTTAAACATAGTAAGAGCTGCCAAACTCTTACTACATTTAAAATGCAGAGGCGCAGCGACCAGCACAAGCTGGGACTGCTCAGTCCTGGCTCACGCTGAGTCCAGCAGCCCCTGTTTGCGGCAGACAGCCCAGGCCACTGTGAACAGGGGCTGCTTGGTGGCAGCAGCCCGTCTGCGAGGAGCCCAGCTCCCCGTTGGGACCCCCACAGACGGGCTGCTGCCCGAGCAGCCTCTGCCCATGGCAAGCCTCGGCCTGCCACGGACAGAGGCTGATTCACAGCAGCCTCCCCTACCCCGCCTCCACTGCTTCTGATAGAGGCAACAAGAGTGGGGGCAGGCAGCACTGTGGAGACGGGACGGGGGGAAATCGACTCCCCCCAGCACCAGCTATTTCCCCCTCCTTGCTGCCTTTCATAGAGGCAGCAAAAGGGTGGGAGGGAAGCAAGTAGTCGATACTCTACTTAACTACCCATGAAGGTTTTGCTAATGTCCCTAATGCAGGGCTTCCTGTAGGCCCGATTTACTTTTCTGGGGTTATGGAGTTAGTGGATTGTATGGACCCCCTTAGGCTCTGGTGTGGGGAGAAAAAAATGGGGTTCAGTGTGTGGGACAGGGCTGCCAATGTGTGGGATAGGGATGGGGTTCAGGATCGGGGTGGGAGGTGGGGTGCAGAAGGGGGAGAGATTGCGAGGTCTGGGTGGGAGATAGGGTGCACAGACAGGCTGGGGGTAGGCTCTCTGGCCAGAAGGGAGAGTACAGGAGCAGTCTGGGGGTAGGGTTTCTGGCCAGGAGGGAGGGTGCGGGAGTAAGGCAGGGTGTCAGAGCAAGCTGGGAATGTGGGGTCTTAGCGGGGGCAGGGGAGTGAGTGAGAGGGGATTTGGGTGCAGGGTCTGGGCACAAGGCGGGATGCTTACCTGGCTTGGCACCCTGTTGCAGCAGGGAAAGCCTCCAGGCAGCACGGTCTCGTTCCCTCGGCAGGGGGGAGGGAGAGGGAGCTCACCTCTCCCCGATACAGCGGGGATCCCAGCACAGCAGCAGGCCTGCAGCACCAGGTCAGGCTTCCCGCTGGCAGAGCATGGGGAGGATGAAGAAACCCCGACTTTCCCCACCAGACCAGGCTTGCTGGCACTTCCCCAACTGGGTGGGGAGGGGCGCAGGGGAGAGAGCCCAAGCGCTCCTCGAGGGGGGGGGCGGTAGAGCCTGAGCATGCCCGAGGCGGCAGAGCCGATGCGCCCGAGGCGGCAGAGCCCGAGTGCGCCCCGAGGGGGGGTGGCAGTGCCCCAGCCGAGTTCCGCATGGCCCTTGCTGGGCGCAGGTGGCAATTCAAAAATGCTGAGGTCTGGGAGCGGCTACTCGGCACCTCAGACCCAGCCACCCCTCCCCCTCCCGGCAGCAGCGGCCATTGTAACAAGCCGCCGCCTGCACACGTGGGGGAGGAGGAAGCTGCACAGCCGCCCCAGAGGCCCCGTGGGACAGGGGCCGTCCTGCGAGGTAAAGAGGGGGCCGTGCGGTGCGCAGGGGTGGGGCAGTGGGTGGTGGAGCGGCCAGAGCTGTGCGCCACCAGAAGCCCGCCCCAGCCGACAAAGCTCCAATGGGAGCTGCCTACGCGCTCTGCGGGGGGAGGGAGCACGTTGCTGCTTCTGCACGGAGCCGCGCCGGAGCAATGGACTCAGTCACTTCTTCCTGCAAGTCCGAGTCCCCGTCAACAGTGAAATGTCCGGCGGAGATTTCTGGGACGTTTCACTGCTTGATGGGGCACCGGGAGAGAGTCCTAAAAATCGGGACAGTCCCGGAAAAATCACTACGTACGGTCAGCCTAATGATACCATCTCCATGTTTTGTTAGTCTTTAAGGTGCTACCAGACTATGTGTTGTTTTTAAATTTAGCCAGTTGTTTACTAGAGACAAGGACATGCTGCCTTATCTTATTTCCTAAGAATATGAACAGGACCCCAGCCGTAGCCTGGCAGGATTCCTCAGGTAGCTGAGAGGTCAGAGCCTTCTTACAAATGTGAACAGAAGACACAAAGGAGCAGTTCCTCAGCCAGTGTAAACTAGCAGAGCTCCGTTGCAACCCATGGAATGGTGCCAGTTTACACCAGATGAAGATCCAGACTCATGTTTAGAAAACATCCCAGAGGTACCGGAGCTATTGACACTTACTGGAGTTGGTTTATAATCACCATCCGGATGTGCTCTCGCGCTTTCAGGATCTTCTCCAGCCGGTGGATGTCATAGGTGTTGGGGTTTCGAAAAGGGATATCATCTGGCAGACCAGTAACTTCAACAGCATCAGGACTATCCCTGATCAGTTTGTATGGCACCAGGACGGGCCGGTTCAATCCCAAAGCCTCTCCTGCAACAGCAGAATAGAGGCCAATGTGACAAGTCAACATTAAGTTGAGGCCTTTGAATCCTGAAATAATATTTCAATAGCAGAATGATAGATTTTCACTGTACTCTGGGCAATTTTCCTAGACATTCCATCTTTTGCTTAACAAACTCTCTTTAAAGTGTAAATACCAAACCACTTGCTGAAGAGAATGGATTTGCTATTCAAGGAAGGAAAAGACATCCCTTTGGGGAATTTTGAAAGCTTTCTAATGTCTAGAATTGGCAGAATTCTATTTTTATTTTGTATAATTTAAGGGATAATAGCAATGTTTGTTTTTAAGCATTTTAAAGATGTGTATTGATTTATATGTTCAGCTGTTTGAAATTATGTTGGGTATCAGAAATTTCCTTAATGACAGTATCTACTGAGATTCAAAAGGTTAAAGCTTTAACCCATTAAAACACAAATGGTCAATATCACATCAAAATAGATAAAAGTAAATAACCTTCAATCAAACTCAAATAAGTTCTCAAGCAGCCTTTTTCTTTGCCTATCTGTCAATTTTGATTATTATTGATGGAAAGATGTTTTCTTCTGTGTGATGAAATCAAAGTGTACTGATAAAAATAAAATCTTAGCAAGTGTACTGATGTCTCAGCTCGTTCCCTTCGAAGGCAGGAATTCACACAAGCAAAATAAACCCCAGGGACTTTTTTAGAGCTCACTGGCCAAGTCAAATCAGTTGCAGGTTTAAGAGTTAGAGGCACATTACAATGGTAATGCCTAGCGTTTTGGAATTCAAGAAGGTAGCCTTCACTATGGGATTTCAATATTACTGAGACATTGCTTTAAATCAGCTCTTGGATAAGTCATACTACTGAATATCTGAGCTCAAAATTCTTGCAAGGAGAGAAAAAGAACATTTCTAGGCTCTGTCAGATTAAGTTACAAACCTCCTTTCTTTTCACTAACCCAGCCCTAGTGAATTTCATGTCTGCCTGTCCTTACTCTCAGTTTCATTGGTCCCTGTTAAGCAATCTTGCTATTAGGTGTAGTTGGAGGCTATTATACATGTAAATCAAGTCCCATATCTGCAGGTATCACCTAAACACTCACTGTCATAATATAATCTGATGCACCAGGGATGTCCGCGCCCTCCAAGAACATAGCAAGGTGTTCTGTTCCTGATCAAGTTATGTGAAAAGTGACCGCCCGGGGTTTCCATACATTTCATCCCACCAGCATTTACTAATAATCCCACTAATACTTTCTCCATCTCCAGGGACAAGAGATCAGAGAGGAGCACTGGGAGTTAACAACCCCAAGGCTATGCTTAACGACGCAAGGGCTGCAGGTTAACGTTTCATGGAGATGAGTTTTACCAACTGTTCCAAAGTCCCACCTGACTTTGCACTGCTCATTTTCAAGCTCTTGTATCAAAGGCACTCAGTTACACTGGCTCAGACCCACAGTCCTCCCCTGATATGTCAGAGGAAGGTGTAAGGAACGCCAGAGCCGACAGTGATGGAATAACCCAGCAATCTGGGGCTATGTGCTGTTTTGTGGCTGGAACTGGGTAATTCAAACCAAAACCGGACTTTGGACTCTCTAGCCTCGTTTCTGATCCCCCATACGCCAGTGATGCACCAGCTGCGAGGAGCGTCAGGCTCTCTGTCTCTCAGTCTAGCTCATGCAATCTCCACATTACACAAGTGGAAGAGGACCAGTCACTATACAGCATAGGCCCTGGAAACTGGGATGCAGAGGATGCTACTGCACTCTGGGCTTGAAGTGGTTTCCATTATATAGAGGGTTTGGTTCAGTGGCTCTTAGCACCCCAGCTATTCAGTGCAATGATACTTATTCGGCAAACAGGCGCTGGGTGTGTAGCTGGAGCTTATCCAGCAACAGCCAGACTCTTGTGTGCACAAGAGAGTGGGGAGGAATGCAACGGGGGGTCACCCACAGCAACTGCAGTGAGAGAAGAGTTCCCTTTGCCTTCCTTTTCACAGGAGGCTGGAGCATTTGTAACAGGGACTTCTACGCTCCCTCTCCCTCACATGACTCAGTATAGAGCACATTTTTCCAACCCTTCTATGCAGCTGTTGTTCAATAGCTGGTTCTTCCTGCTGGCAGCCAACAGGCTGACTCAGTAACACAGTATTTTCCTCTGCGTGCCACATCTGCCTCAGGCTGTTTCTTCCTTGCCTGGATTAGAACAGTTTCTGAGCTTGATGCTGAGCAGTTTGCAGAGTGGCAGATGAAGCGTTCTGCCTTGCTGATACCTCATTGGCCATGCCACGCTTCCACATCAGGCGAACGACCTATGCAATGTGTTCACTTGGGCTTTTAGTTTGAGGGGCGTGCCCGTTGCATTCGGGAACCCAACACCTAAAGCAGAAGCGGTCATCAGCTCTGGTGATGGAGTCCGTCTGTGGATTTGGCAGGTTGACAGCTACCCCAGAGCACGGCACATACTGCTTTGTGCCTCCTCTATTACACAGTACTACCTGTTGTTTCATGCATGAGGAATAAATACAAGATTATATTACTATAATTACTCCTCATAACCACATCTTGGACTGAATACACGTTGAGGCTAACGGTCAGAGGGAGAGCAATTATCAGAAGTGTCTAAGACTTTGACTTCATTTACCAGGAGATTGATCTCCTGGGGGTCAACATAGGGGGTCTAAGACCTGCTAAACTGACCACTGATCACACTCCTGTTGACTCTGGTACTCCACCGGGTGGTGAGGAATAAGGCGAGTTGACAGGAGAGTTTCTCCCATCGACTCCCCACAGTGGGGACGCTGCAGTAAGTCGAACTGAGATACGTTGATTTCAGCTATGCTATTTACGTAGCTGGAGTTACACTCCTTAGTTCGACTTTACCCTCCCGTGTAGACTGGCCTGAGTGGTTTAGGATCACGAGCCCCACTGAAAGTGAACAGTCACTTCTCCGTATTTACAGAAGACCAACTGAATCTGAAAGCTAAGGACTGTGTTAGCCCAGGCCATGGTCATGACCAAGTGTAGTTCTAAGGAGCCGCTCAGAACTATTGGACTCTTCTGCTGAGACCCAGGTACTAACATGCTGCCTCCATACTCAGAGAAATACTACTGAGACATGCCGGCAGGTAGAGCCAATCAGCCAGAAGTAGGATACTAAGGGGGGCATGGTGAGTATTCTGTTGGGTCCAAGAAAAGAAGCAATCACAGCGGGGGTGTGAGCCAAACTCAGACTGAGGCTTATGTTGTACTATATTTAAGTGGGCCATAAAGGAAATCTCCAGGTAGGAAGTGAGTCTTGGAAATGAGGATCTCTGGCCCATTATCCTCAAAGGCATTTAAACCCCTAAATTCAGGAGCCTAAATACCTTTGAGACCTGAGCCCATGTGCTGTACTGAGGATAATGGGCCATTCCTATGGCGCTAACTGGTTGCACTGTCAGTTTGTCATGTTGTAATGACCGAGGAATCAGTCTATGTACAATTTATGGATCCTGTGTGACACTAGGAACGCTCTGTGGGTACCTACGTCAAACTACAAACTTGCTGCCCTGCACCTTCTGCACAATCTCTGTGGTGACAGGAGGCTAACAATGGAGGATCGTTAACCCTGATGGTCTCCTGTTCAAATGGAAGCACTAGTCAGGGACAAAGAGCTGACTACTGCCCAGGGCAAACCAGGTTTTCAAGTCTTGGCTCCACAGAAGTGATGATCAAGCAACAGATCCCCTGACAGGAGGATACCGGGTGATTGTAGCTGACCAGAGGGTCAAATGGAAAAGGAGACAGGAAGTTATAAAAAGAGCCGGGCTGCTAAGTTGGAAGCAGCAGCTTCTCTCCCTGACAAGAACAGGAGAAGCCAGAAGTGGAGGAGGGTAGTCCAGGAGAGGGGATTGAGCAAATCCCAAAGAACACCGAGTGGTGGGGAAACTCAGGCATGGATGGAATTACTGGTGTGAGATCTGTATCTCTGTTGTATCTAAAAGTAGCCACCCTTCCACCAAAAAAACTTCACAACCCAATTACAAAGGGACACAGCTGTACTGCAATTAATTTGCAAATTCAATACAATCAAATTAGGCCTTGATAAAGATTTAAACTGGTGAATACACTACAAAGGCCTTTCCCCCTCTCTTGATATTCACATCTCCCCATCAGCTGCTGTGAATGAGCCACATCCACCCTGACTTGATTAGCTTCAGTTACACTGGTCCTACACTTCTTTCTTTTGTTGTACACATAGATTATCTAATCTATCTATCTATCAATCAAACTAATTCATCCATAATTTACCCATGGAAGCTTATGCACTAATAAATCTGTGCTACAGGACTTCTTGTTGTTTTTGCAGATACAGAATAACACGGCTACCCCTCTGAGACTTCTCTTGTACCAGTGATTGGTTTTTTAGAAACCCCTTTGCCAAACCCGTGCCTGTTTGCTCACAAGAGTGGAAATCTGAGAAGTGGTAAGTCTAAACTGCTGGAGGCTCTTAGGAACAGGGAGGATCAGCATATGTCCTGGGGATCACAGCTGGGTCACAGGGTCCCTCTTCCAGGGAAATCTGACAGAGGGTCTGTCCCTAGGGAGCATGCCAGAGAGGCTGGACCCAGAGTGTGTGACTGATGCTCATCCAGTGACAAAGGCCTGCTCAGAAGCACGTGGGCCCAAACACAGCAGCCTGGTAAGTACCCACCAGGGGGAGCATGATCAGGGCTGTGGCACACGTCATGCGGAAATTTTTAATTAAACAATCCAGCTAAATGGGTCTGTTTGACTGCTGCAAGACCCATCGTTCTATCAAAGGGCCTTCAGGTTTTGGCCCCCTCTGATGGACCTGCGATTTCTTCTCTGATTATCTGGACTGTATTTTTGTTTACAATGAATTTCAAAACTACACAGGAAGGATGAAGTCAGGGTATTCCCAATGTAAACCCAACCACTGCATAGTTCTGGCTTTCGCGGTCTAAGGGGCAGGAACAAAAACTTCAGAGAGAGAAATGAATTTCAGGTGATTAAGCCCTGCCCTTTCTGCTGCATGGCACTCGCAGTTTCTTGGCGTTACTGTGGTTATTTTTGTGGCTCTTTCAGGGGGTGTGAAAGGGAGGCAAGGATGTTCCAATCCAGAACAAGAGGTTTAAGAAGCATTTTTGTTGCTGGCAAATAGCTTGAAAATTCTGAGTCCAAGAGACTATCAGGTGATAGCAGGCAGAGTGTAGGTTTGCTTGGTCACAGCATGGTAGTTGAGAAATCACCATAGTGAGAATCTGCAAATCCCTGCACTCTGATAGGCTAATAGTGGTCACCCAATACAGTGTACAGGGGCTGGCATGATGTTTGGGAAATAACTGTAGAATGATTATGCAAATCAGACACCCAGAACTACAGCTAGGCATCAGTAACTGTACTACATCCCTGCTCGGAGACAACTGCATTATTGTACAAAAGCTGCAGAAGGGTTGGTTTTTTAAACATTTCTACTGTATGTTTACAGGGGGGTTGAGGTGGAAGTACATGAGTGATGTGACTCACGGACAGCATGCAAACCCTATTTTCAAATACCACCTCCTTTCAGTTCCTTGGCCTATTTCTCTATGTCAGTTCCAAGCACAGTTTCCCAAAACATGTCTGGAGTTTTGGCACTTTGTGCAGCAAAGAGCAGGCAGAGGTGGGGTGCGTGTCATGCCCTAGAAGTCAGGAGGCAGGTGCATTTGCTGAGCACACCACTGTTTATTCCAGATGGTCACATCTTAAAAATGCATCAGCGGCTGATGTAAGACTGAAGATGTTCTACTGCCTAGACATGTTTCTTCCAGACGCAGACAAGAAGGTCATAGTCCCAGCTGTCAGGCACTGGTGAGACAAGGAGGCTGTGTCTACACTGGTGTGATCTTGCGCAAAAGCAGCCGCTCTTGCACAAAAACTTGCTGCCTGTCTACACTGGCCGCGTGTTCTTGCGCAAGTAAACTGACGTTCTACTGTATGAAATCAGGGCTTCTTGCACCAGAACTCTGACGCTCCCGCTCAGGAATAAGCCCTTTTGCGCAACTGTTCTTGCGCAAGAGGCCAGTGTAGACAGGCAACATGAATTTCTTGCGCAAGAAAGCCCTATGGTTAAAATGGCCATCAGAGCTTTCTTGCGAGAAGCGTCTACACTGGCATGGATGCTCTTGCAAAAGCACATGCCAGTGTAGACGCTCTCTTCTGGAAGAGTTTTTGCAGAAGAACTCTTCCGCAAAAGAGTTCTTGCACAAGAACCTGCCAGTGTAGACGTAGCCGGAGCGTTTCCAGAGATAAGCTGAAATACGGGGCAGTGAGAAGAAACCGGTGTCCCCGCAAGCTGCCATGTGCTTGGTCCATAAATAGAGCACTTCAGCCTGATTAATTTTAACTCTAGCTGCTCTCCATAAGAACCTGGAAAGGGGCAACTCACCGTATTTTTCATTGAAAAGCTCTTTCACTTGCTCTCGGAGAATCACCTTTTCTCCAAGCCGGTTTGCATCATCCTCATCTGTAACGAGAACATACAGGGATCATGTAGCCCTCTTTGTTCCACCCTCCAGCACAATCCATAACAAGGGAAGGTCTAGAGAACATGTCATCATCTCACTGCTGTGCAGCTGCTGCATCCAAGACATAAGAGATTTCTGACACCACTCTTCCTTGCTTTGCACCTTGTGTTATTTTTTATATAAGTGTGGAGTGGGTATAATATGCTGCCAAACTTGCATTTGCTATGCACTTACTTGGACAATAGCATTTTACATCCACTTTTCAAGGCTGTAAATGACAACACAGTAAGCAAAGCAATGGAGATGCAGGCCCTTAAAGTCCCAAATACTGCCATAAGGGATATAAAAGACTGAGAGCGCACTTTGATAGCAAAGCTCCTAAGTACAGGGTTGTTTTATAACGTACCATATAGTCAGCCTGGCCTTCCTAGCCTTTTAAAATTATCCTCATCATGCCCAACTTGACTTTTCTTTATTCTTTCGTGTTATTGACACAGTCAGGGTGCATCTACGTTGCACCATAACGCGAAATAAGATACACAATCTGAGCTACGCAAATTGCACATCTTATTTCAAAATAACGTATTTTGTCATTTCAAAATAAAGCGCTATTCCGAAACGTGCCTTTCTCCTCATAGAATGAGGTTTACTGGGACGTCGGACTAGCGAGCCCGAAATAACAGGCTTGCTGTGAAGATACGGGATAGCTACTTCGAGATACTCTGGTATCCTGAAATAGCGTTGCAGTGTAGACGTAGCCTCACTTAGTTAGACTTCTTTGCTGCAATTCAGCATCCTTAGAGTCAATGGTTCACAGAACGTGATCTCTGCAATCATTTCCCACCCTGAGACTTACAGATCCTGGTGATAAATCAACAATCAGCTTTATCCATTCCTCCTTGCAATTCAAACAGTTAGTTGTGAGCGCTGTATGCTCACTCACTGTCTCTCACCAAATCAGAAGACAGTTCTTACAGCTATAAAATGCAGAGCAATGAATTGGGTTGGATATCTGTTAAGATTATATTGTCATTTACTTCAGCTGCATTCTTTCTGGCTACCTAGTGGAAAGTGTAGTCATATATTCCTAATAGAGAGCCATCCTCTTGAAATTAATTTCTCTGCAGGCTTACAGTTAAATTACTCCTGGAAGATATTTGCTGGCTTGACAAGTGCACAACTAGAGAGGAGGGCAGTTGGGATCACAGGTAAATGAATGTGGATCAGCACAGACATTTCTACACGCACAGAGCCTGCTGATCTATGAAACATCCCTTCTGTGTCTAAAACAGTTAATTAGTCACGGTAAGATACAGCGATCTGGGCATGGGATAGCTCCAATGAGCTGACATGAAAGAGGGGGTTGTTTCAAATACAGTAAGGTAGATGCTGTATTAGCACAGGAGTGGCCTTTCA
The DNA here is from genome assembly GCA_019425775.1 of Rafetus swinhoei. NCBI lineage: Eukaryota > Metazoa > Chordata > Testudines > Trionychidae > Rafetus > Rafetus swinhoei. The sequence goes on along the minus strand of CM033445.1, from coordinate 19,260,108 downwards.
TATCACCCCTCCACATGAATCAGAACTGGAAGGACCATCGAGAGGTCATCAAGTCCAGTCCCCTGCACTCATGGAAGGACCAAGCACTATCTAGACCATGAATCCTGTTGTTTCTGGCTGAAGTAAGATGCAATGCACTTTGTAATCTCATTACTGGCTTGCAGGGTTGCCAACCATCAGTAAATTTATGGACAGTCCGCAAAAAATTAGCCAAAATTGGATATGTCCGTAAAGTCCGCAAAAAAAAATGTAGGAGTCCGTAAATTTCGTAAAAGTGCAATACAATTTCAAAAAACAGCAATTATTCTATAGGAATTAAATTTCTTCTGTGCTGCTTCTGCCATTTTACAGCGGAAATTGATGTTTTAGTTGTTTATTTAGCTCAATGGTTGAGGTGACGTAACGTGAATCGGATGTACGATCACGAAATGGAAGACTTCCAGGACCATGACTAACTAAATGAAAGTGAGCACATTGTTCTTGTGATGTATGAATGACAACAATTACTTTTCACTTTTGGCCATTTATGTCGTCTTAATATAGTATTAAAATTATGTCCGTAAAAAAATTTGTCTGTCCGTAAATTTTTCCCATTTTGTCCATAAATGAAATTTCTGTGGGTTGGTAACCCTGCTGGCTTCTAAAATATGCTGTTTTGTTATGGTACTTTACACATGGCTGTGTTTGTGTAGGGGTGATATAAAGTTGGAGCAGGATCTGTCAGCGACATCCAAAGAGATGCAGTACACTTGCAGTACACTAGAGTACACTCCGGGTGATCCCAGGTGTAGGAGCAGTCCAGCGGCCTGTTGTTATAGACAGTGATAGGAGTTTGCAACAAATCTCAATGCTTTATTTCCCGGGCCTGCAGAAATGGTGTTTTTAGGCTCAGGGAATGAAGTTTCTTTAAAGTGCTCCTCTCAAGCTGCCCTTTCTTACTAATCCAGCAAAATGAGGGACTTCAGGGAAGGGAACAATGTTACAGGACCCTTATTCCGTTAACTCCCTCCAATAATATCTTTGTTAAACAGACTCTTCCTAGTTAGCAATTGTGGCCAAGTCTACACTGGCACTGTGCGCTGTAACCTTCTGGCTCAGAGGTGTGATAAATCACACCCCGGCCCCTGAGCGCAGCAAGTTACAGTGCAGTAAAGTGCCAGTGTGAACCAGGCTACAGCACCAGGAGCCGTGCTCCCAGCTCTGTTAGCTACTCCCTTCGCGGAGGGGGTTTACACAGAGCGCTCTCCAAGCGCTCGTGCCATGGCCACGCTTGCAGTTTAAAGCGCTGCCGTGGCTCCATTTTAAACTGTTAATTGTAGACAAAGCCTAAGATTGGGTATTGGCCTTAATATTTAAGCGAGGAGAGTCAGTTGCCATTAGTGTCTGCAAGATTGAATACTCTGGTAGGAAACAATACAGTGTTGAAAGGAAAGCACATTGTGTACTGCACAGGTACATCAACAGATTACCTACGGCCCCTATCCATCTGACTCCACAGCCATGGAGCACAGACATTGACAGCTGCTTTGATCACTGCAAAGTGTTTCAGCACATGGTGAAGGGCGTGGCGGAATCAAGGCCTGAATTGTTTAAGCAACATCTTCAGAACCCTGGGTTTTGTTCTAGTAGAACTCCTGGCCCGTGTGCTTGGCCTTGTCCCACCTTGTTTGCCAACCACCTCAGAACTGGTGTCTTCAATACTGCCACTGTCAGACAGTCAAAAACCCCGAGTTAGGCTCCCAAAGTCATGAGACCATCTTAACAAACCATGAGATTTTTGCTGTTTTTCTTTCGTCTTCGGTTTCTGCCCCTTTGGGATGCATCCCACCCAGGGCACATTTCCAAGCACTTTGTTTTTAATGCGAGCTGAGATGCTCATGCCTCCAGGAGTCGGAGCTTTAAGTAAAAACATCAAGCAGCATGAGGTTGGCAACAGAATCGTCAGAGCTGGCAATGGAGCATCCTGGTTCCTGACTACCTCATGCACAGCACCTGAAGCACCAGGGCCCAGCCTCATAAAAGCTTCTCTGAGCTGCTGAGATTGGGAGACTGTAGCTCTGGATGTCAGACACCGAGGAGTTTCTTTTAAAAAGAAGCCCGAGGCCAAGCATGTAGCAGCTTGTATTCAGCGACCACAATGAAGAAGCTTGAAAGCAACATGCCAAAAATTGGCCACAAGGAATTTATTTCAAGAAAGACAGTCACAAGAATTTCTCTTTTGCTCTCCAATTATAGTAGGCGTGTGTTTTAGCCAGGGCTGTAGTAGGCTCACCAACTCTTAACACATGCACATCCCTGCCTATTCCCTCTGTGACTTTCCTGTCATTTATGCTGTTTCCTGGGCATACGGATGTATAGATGGTAGCAGACAAAGAAAGAAATATCAAAATCAAATGGGTTTTTATTCTTAGTGGCTCACTTTAAGGCATTTGCATTTCTCTGGGATTTAAAATGCTGAAGCTTTTGCCTTTTCACTAATCCTCCAAGTGACTCTCAAAGGAGAAAGGTCTGAAGTTGTCTATGCTGGAGCTGCTCTCTTGATGGTGGGAGGCTCCTAGATTGTACCAGTGACTCAAACCAGACGTGGGGGAAATTCAAACGGAGCATGTACAACAGAGAAGCCAGAGAGGAAATAGAGGAGAATGCAGGGCTTTCACTAATCGTAAAATTCTCATAAAATTTCTTTTTACAATATTAATAGTCACCAGTACTGGGTTTGGAAACAATCCCTCTATTTCTCATTCAAGTCTGCAGATGGCTCTGGCCAGACATTTTTCCAGGCACAATGTTCATTCTCTAGGTGTAAGTGGGCAGGAGAGAACTGTATTTGGCTTTTTGTATGTTTGATATTGTAATATAATTGACTCAAGAAAACCACTAGCATTGCACTTGGAGGTCTTGATCCTGCACAGCAAAGCATCGTTATACAAACGTTCCTGGCACGGCACAGCACTATCATTTTTAATGGATTTTTTTTTAAAAGGAAAGCAAATAAAGATGGTGGCCAAAATGTGTCCTTCCTCAAGTGGGTACCTATGGTTAGGATTCCAAACCTGCCGGCAGGCACTGAAATATAAAGGTTATCCAGCTTCATGACACTTGTTGGTTTGTCCCCTGTGCAGACATGGACACTCTAATTCCCCAGAGGCAATAGGAGAGGGAGCCTTTCACGTCCACTTGACTTGAATTCAACTCAGGTCAGCAGCGAGTACCGCCACAGGGTTGCTTGGCGCCCTACGTGAAGTGAGTTCATCAGTTTTGGTCCAGTTCCTAGTGTGCAAATGTCTAGACTATTTACAAATGAACAGCCCCCACAATGAGTACCCGGGCTGGTGGACTCAGCTGAGAACTTCATTGGCCAGGAGAATGAATTTCCTTTCACACACCTACCGGTGGCCCCTTCTGGGGAGGGAAGAAGGGCTGAGGGAGAAGCCAGCTCGGCAGCTTTTTAGCTGTCTGGGGAGAAATAGGCCTTTCTATGAAGTAGTGTTAACCTAGCACCTCCACTGAATGCACCCAAAAAAGGAAGGGGAAAAAGTCTAAAACCCCAAGAATACCTACATGAACTGAGTCAATTATAAACACAATATCATCACCAGGGCAAGTGAAATCTGTTGGCAAACTTCACTAAGCTCAAATTAGCAAACACTGGTACTTAAAAGGCTGGATAAGCAGTTGGAGTGCACATCTTGTATGTACTGTCTTTACTTTATGGTTACTTAAGAGCTGTCAGCCATTTCGCTACCAAACACTTAGTACCACATTTGGCTGTATCTTACTTGGACAATGGTCCTGTTCATTTCAAAAGGAACAATACAGCAAAGTAGGCCATCAGCATGCACAAAGATATCAGACACTGACCCTAAACTATAAAGGAGAAGTCCATGATTCTTCTCGTCAGAGTGTGGCCAGATTCTGATCTCAATTACTTCAATTAAATGTGGAATAATTCTGTCACAGAATCATAGAGCTGGAAGAGACCGCAGGAGGTCATCAAGTCCAGCCCCCTGCCCAAGGCAGGACCAATCCCAACTAAATCAACCCAGCCAGGGCTTTGTCAAGCCGAGACATAAAAACCTCCAGGGATGGAGATTCCACCACCTCCCTAGGGAACCCATTCCAGTGCTTCACCACCCTCCTAGGGAAATAGTTTTTCCTAATTTCCAATCTAGACCTCCCCCACTAACTTGAGACCATTGCTCCTTGTTCTGCCATCCCTCACTACTGTGAACAGCCTCTCTCCATCCTCTTTGGAACCTCCCTTCAGGAAGTTGAAGGCTGCTATCAAATCCACCCTCACTCTTCTCTTCTGCAGACTAAACAAACCCAAATCCCTCAGCCTCTCCTCATAGGTCATGTGCTCCAGCCCCCTATTCATTTTGGTCGCCCTCTGCTGGACCCTCTCCACTGTGTCCACATCCTTTCTATAGTGGGGGGCCCAGAACTGGACACAATACTCCAGAGCCGAAGTAAGGGGAATAATCACTTATCTAGATCTGCTGGCAATGCTCCTCCTAATGCAACCTAATATGCCATTCGCCTTCTCAGCTACAAGGGCACACTGTTGACTCATATCCAGCTTCTCATCCACTGTAATCCCCGGGTCTTCTGCCGAATTGCTACTTAGCCAGTCAGTCCCCAGCCTGTAACGACGTTTGGGATTCTTCCGTCCCAAGTGCAGAACTCTACACTTGTCCTTGTTGAACCTTATCAGATTTCTTTTGGACCAATCTTCTAATCTGTCCAGGTCACTCTGGACCCTATCACTGCCCTCCAGTGTATCTACCTCTCCCCCTAGCTTAGTGTCATCTGCAAACTAATGAGCCAATGACACAGATTAAAATGAGATCAGACTCAATGGCTCTACATATGTTTCCTGAGTGTAATTAAAAATATGCAGGAGCATGTAATTAACATGCAGTTGCATAGGGCCCAATTCCCACTTGCTGTAGATACATGTAGCTCCACTGAAGCCCATGGAGAAATGCCTTACAATATAATACACAAAAATTATGCAAGTTCGTGTTTATATTAGTAAATTTTTACACACATTAAGTCAATGGAGTTATACCAGCTGAGGCGATGGCCCAGCATATGCAACAATTTAAGTAAATAAGTACTAAGAGAATGTGTGTGAACTGCACAATAAGAGTTTCAATAATTAATCACTTGGACGGCACCAATGAGCTAAGATCAGTTTGCCTAGAGCATGGACACCTAGGAACTACAGTATCTGGTGCTTGGAAATGCATATCCTAGTTACACAATATTGTTAAATGCCTCTTGTCTTCATTCTCCTCTTGGGGCCACAGGGGAAGTAATGCAAGGCAGGGAAAAACCACCTGCACCTTTGAGAGTTTTTGGCAGCATTCATCCCTTATTAAAAACATACCGATACATTTCTTGTCTGCTACCATCTACAATGCATCAGCTGAGCTACGTACCATTCAAAGCAGCGTAAGCTTTTTCCAGTGAGGTTATCCGTCTAGGGGCTACAGCACAAGTTCAAAGGAGAGAAAGAGAGAGAGAGAGAGAGCAATGAGTGCTGTTTCTCATTAGTTCCTTTGCACAATATTCACAAACAGCACCAATCCCGGGAATAGCATTGTAAATACCAACATGGATCTTCTCTGGGATCTCACTGGCAGACAGATCTCACCGGCAGATAAAGATTGCTACGAGAACTTCGTAGACATGACCAGGTGGCATAAAATCGGCCCCGGTTCCGCACAGTATTTAGGCACATGCTTAACCTTAAGCATCATGAATAGTTTCATTTACTGCAACAGAATTATTCAAATGCATGAAGCTAAGCACATTCTTAAAGGCGCTGTTGGAGTTTGGGCTGTGTGAATTACAGAACACCTTTCTCAACATGCTATAGTTGCTCTGACACACTGCTGTTTACACTGAAGCCCTTTTACCCAGGATACAGTTAACTTTAACACGAAACATGTTGGTATTAAGCTGAAGACGCGTGGAGTAAAATTCACCCTCGTGCACTGAACCACCCCAAGAGCTACGCACTTCAGTCTTGACCTGTGGTCATGGGTGAGAAATGGTGCAGAGAACCGCACAGGGGCTTAATTACACACTGGGTGCACAACACCCTTATTTGCTCATTCATTTTCCAAGCTTCAGGGGGTAGTTCTACAGGATAAACTTAAAAAACAACAAATAGTCAGGTAGCACTTTATAGACTAACAAAACATGGAGATGGTATCATGAACTTTCGTGGGCACAGACCATTTGCTACCAGACCAAGTGCTACCAGACCATTTGTTGTTTTTTAAGTTTCTCTCTTAGCCAAGATGGAATGGTTCATTTCTCTTTCAGGGAAGCCTGCCACAGGCATTCAGGAGAGATACTGCAACCATTCAGTCACAGGCACATAATCACCTGCAACATCATGTGAAACAAGGAACCAGAAATCTCCCCGTGTGGGACAGAGAATGTCCGGAGTCCTTAAACGTATGACTGGCTAACAAAGGCGGGTAAATGGCATAAGCAAGGGATGAAGGGCTGGAGGGAGATTCTGAAAACTGCCTTTCTTAACCAGTGCTGTGAAGAGTATAACAGCGAGATTCCAACCCTGCATGAGCTTTGATTCCCTGCCAGACTCAGCTTCCATGCTGCAGTGGGAAGAAAAGAGCAGGAGGAAGGGGCAAAAGTTGTACCTTGCTGGAGAAAAGGGACTCTGCTGTGCATTTATTAGGCAGCAGGGCAAGACACACACCTGCAACTGATGACTGAAAAAGCAGTGGAGATTGCAGAGAGGAAAATTCTAAGGCTAACACAGATGGAAAGTAAACAGGATAATTGCGCTAGTTCAGTAGCAATGGGGAGGAAAACGGAGAAAAAGGCACCCCTAAGGAGATGCTGGCCCTAGACACCATCTATGAAATGACAAGTGATATCAAAAAAACGAATTTCCTGGGGAAAACCAACAGCAACAGAGCTAGGGCCAGAATTTGCATTATGGTCAAAACAAAAATGAAACAGATCATTATGCTAAAGCTGACAGTTCCATGGGGAGCAGAATGAGAGGTGCTGTGGCAGACAAGCTAATGAGGGGGAAGTCTGAGCAAGGTACAGTAATGACAGAGGCTGGTGACTGGAGATGGGATAGAAAGATACACAGCGTGAGTACTGTTAGAAAGAAAGAGCAGCATTCCGGGCATTGAAGAATTGTGGGAGGAGGGAGGAGAGACTGAGAGAGAGAGAATTCAGTAAGCAGTGATACTAAGAGTCTGTTCAGTTTCTCAAGTTATACATAAAAGCAAACATTTCAAACAAAAGCTTAAGAAAACCGCCACTGAAATCAATGAGATAAAACAGAACAAACATATTTTATATTCTTCCTATTGAACAGAGAAGCGTCTATAATCTTGTGCCCAGCCACTTGCAGAGCAGACTCTTGTTTAGCTCCGTGGAGTCAAATCAAACAGAAGTTTGGGCTTTGTAAATGCCTGATGCAAATCACAGCAATTCTGGGCAGAATGTTTCAGTTTTCAGTTCACTTTTGCGGATTATGGAGAAATCGGATGCTTCTGTCTGTAAGTGTGTGCAGGTTATGGTATTGCAATTTGTATATTACTACAGTGCGGTCATTTACCATCTGGAGCCAGGCAGAGTTTCTGCCAAAGGCTTCCTGCTTGCAGGGTGGGAGCTGAAAAGCAATTAACGCCACCACCCCGGAACTGCAGACTAAAGGGCTGGAAAGGCTCATGAGGGTCCTGTCAACCATGACCATGCACCAGTACCAATACTCTGAGGGTAAAATTCTCCCTTGGTGTAAACAGTTGCCACTCAGCTGAACTCAGTGGAGCTATGACAGTTTACACCAGCCAAGGATCTGGCTTCTATGCACCAGCCTCCAAAGGTTTAACCTAGTCTGCTCTGCAGCATCTCTTGTGTTGCCTCCTCAGGGTCGCCGATCGGGGGGGGGGGAGTAACAGTTGTGCCAGGGCCCAGTGATTTAAAGGGGCCTGCTACTGCAACAGCAGTGGCAGCTAGAGTCTGGGGCCCTTTAAATCTCCACCAGAGCCCCGCACAGCACACTCTGAGCAGGGCTGACAGCTGGCGAGGAGAGTCACCCAGAGTCACCCCTCGTCACCTACAAACCAGCTTCACATTGTTGCCCTTTGGTGCAAATTTACAGGCACAAGTAGCAGACTGGAAGTGCTTGCCTGATCCGTCCCAAGCAGATTTCAGCCAGCTGACAAAAACTGTTACATAGGGTCCCACTGACTGAGCAAGGCAGATGACTCACTAGCCCACCTGCATATGAAGTAGCTGGGAGTGACTTTTGGAGGGAGAGATGATCTAGGGTGTGGACTAGGGTCTAGATCATGTATGAAGGAGGAACCTGTAAGAGGAGCCAACCCTGGAGAAAAGCCTTGAGCTAAACTTTATTGCCCAACTCTTTCATTAACAAATCAACGGCAGTGAATTTGGACTCTGCACACTGGTATGCAGCTGTCCAGTTACATGATAACTATGTCCACAAGAGAGTAGCTGGATGTCTACATTCCCTTGTCTGTGCTCACAGTTCTTTGGAGGCACAAAAGGGAAGACCCTTTCCAGACCAAATCTTAAACTCTACAGTAGATCCTTTTCCTGCACTGTCCAGCTACACAGAACATAAGCTCCTTTAGGACCTTTGTTTCTACTTTACATAGCTTCACCATGAGACACCATGAGATCTTAACCAATAATAATCAGTCTCACCACGGTGCACTATATCATTGGGGCATTCCAACCCTTGCTGGTTAGGTACCAATATCCATGTGAGGAAGGGAAGCACACATGTCCCACAAAGGACAGCAGAATAAGCTGGAAGGCACTGAATGAGCAGACAAACAGACTATACCAAAGCGAAACGTTGCAACAATGCCAACTAGTAAGGGACTTACTTGTAGGGAAACCATTTAATGCGTGCTATTCAGAGAACGCAGCCTACACTCGGCAAGTATCCAGGTTTTTAGGAATACTGATTTCAAAGAACCATGACAGGAGAAAGTATTTGTTTTGGTGGAAAGGAAACCAGCCAAAGTCACTTCCAAAATTCCAGTTGAACACTTGTTTGTTTTGAAAGTTTGATTAAAAGGGAAAAAGATAGGTAATTCAAGTCCCAGTCCTGTAAACACGTATGCTGAACGAAAAGTGTTTGAGTAATCTCCTTCAAATATATACAACTGTGTTTAAACACATGAACATACAATCCAGAAGGGATTTCCTGATTTGTCAAATCCAGCTTGCTGTTATTGCAGGCAATCCTATTATATAATCTCATTCATAAATTCATCCATCTCCTTAAGCCTAGTTAGGTTGTTTGGCCCCCGTATTCTTAATGGCAGGCTGTTGCAGAACCTCACTCCACTGAGGGTTAGAAACCTTCTTCCAATTTCCAGCCTGAATTGAGTCATGACCAGTTCATACCCATGGATATAAAACTGCATGGATATAAAATTTGTGTCTGTATCCACAAAAACGAGCCATGGACCCACAGATATAAAATGGATATCTGCAGATTTGCAGGGCTCTACCCGTTTATTCTTGGGCCAACACTGTCCTTTAGCAAGCTCTTCTCCATTTGTGCTGTTTACCCCATTGGTCACTTGAAGGTTAAGCACGTGTGCAAATGCTTCCAGGACTGGGACCTAGGTGGAAGAATATTTGCCATGGGGTGACCAGTGATGATGCTGTCACTCTGAAAATGATTGGAGGGTTTGCGTTCTCTGAAGATCATGGCAGAATACGAGATTCCAGCAAGGAAAAGAGATGTGATCATTGAAACAAGACTAAAGAAAAAAATGAATAGAGGGAGTTAGTGCGTAAATCACATTATTACCTTCTGGTACTTGTGAGGCCACTGCACATGCAAGTGAAGGGAAAAGGAAAAAGAACAAAGGCAAAAGAAAAGAGTTCAGCTGGCTGGGATGAAGACTCCGCAGTGTTTAAAAAAGGCTTTGAAGTTACACAACAATCTACATGATCTGTTTGACTTTCCATTGTCAGATCCCAACAGCTTTACCATTTACTGCAGGGCGTCCCTGCTATACGTCCAAGATACGTTCCAAAAAACATGGCCTCACAGTGAAACAACTTACAGCGGGGAATCTTTTTCCCATGCCTGACTTCCATTTGAATGAATTGGTCTTTTTTTTTTGCGTGCAACGTAAGAGCGGGGAATGGGAGGACTTGTAACGCAACAGCTGCTACAAGCATCAATGACGTTAGTGCGGAACCGACGTATACCGGGGAGATGTATAACAGGGATGCCCTGTACATGGAAATCCATGGCACCTAAAAGACTAAGGGTGCATCTACACAGCACCCTAAACTCAAAATAAGATATGCAAATTGCATATCGTATTTCGTTTGTATTTTGAAATAGCTTATTTTGAAATGTGGTGCATCTACACAGCACCACATTTCAAAATAACATGCTATTTCAACACATCCCTTAACCCACATGGAACGAGGGTTACAGAGATGCCGAAATAGCGTGACTGTTATTTTGAAAAATATTTTGAAATAACGGGCGCATTTAAAAGACATGGGGTAGCTATTTCGGGATACCTCCAGTATCCCTAAATAGCCCCGCTGTCTAGACGTACCCTAACCGATTTATTTGGCCATAAGCGGTCACGGGTAAAAAACACTTAGTCAGATGCATAGAGTAGAAATCACAGGTTAGGATATGTATGTACTAGCATATCAAAAGAAGGGAGTTATTTATCAAGTGTAGGACCAGTGTTACAAAGGCCAATTCAGTCGGGGCGGATATGGTTCACTCCCAGGAGATGATATGAGTTAAGATAAGAAAGAATAATCATCCTCCTGCTGCTCTTCCCGTTGGGGACCAGGAGTGAGTGGGTCTGAACATCAGAAAGCAAAGGGAGGAAATAGAAATAAATGTCACTGAAATATGTTAAGGCCGGGTCAACATGAGCTCAAGCGTTTTTCCCTGTTTGTTAGGTGTTTCAAATGGGAGATGTGGCACATCAAACTGAGGTGCAGGATTGTGTTCTTGTGATTAAAAAGAAAAGGATGCCTGGATGTGAGGTTTTTTAATTAAAGAACACTGCCTGCCCTACTTTATTAATTGGAATATGGGAAATAATCTGTCAGCGTGGTAGGGAGTCTGGGAATAGGACAGATGGGGTGGGTGCACATTTTCAATCAAAGCACATAAAAATTAACATACAGACTTTTTTTTTGCTAGATTACTTATGCTTGATATTTTTTTCAAAAGCTCGAATTAAGCCTGTTTTGTAGCTCTGGGCCTCAGGAAAGAAGAAAGACAATTTATAGTGTTTATAGCACTGGAATTTCAAACCCCCCACCTCTTTCATCTCCTTTGAGTTTAATACAGAAAGATCACGCCATTCTAAAAAGGATTCCAAAGGACTTTTCTCTGAGCCGATCACAGCAGCAGCAATCAGAAAATTAAAATGAAAAAAATCTGAATGTAAAGTTGGTTATTAAATACTTATTTTGAGGTGCTTGCCATAGGGCTACATGAGTTTCCTTTCCGAGGTAGCAATTGAAGTGCCACACCCTACTGCAGATCCTGAAGCCCTTTTATGATGTCTTACTTGAGGGTTAAGTTGAATATTTGTGTAGATACTATAAGGACACAGAGACTCAGTGTCTCTCTGCCTTGGTGGCTACAGCAGACTTCACTCTTTTGGACGGGAGATTTTTCCAAAGAACTGGTCTGGCTTTACTCTTGCAGCAGTTAGTTGTAAAACTCTCGGTGATCGCGAGAGGGGCAGAGTTAGGCCAGTCTAGCTACGGTACTTAGTTGATCCCCATTAACATAACATCCAAGCACCTCCAAATCTTTAATGCATTTGTCTTTATACCCCTCTGTAAGCAGGCCAGGGCAGTGCTAGGAAACCCATTGTATAGATGGGGAACTGAGGTGAAGCAATTTGCCAAGGTGACACAAGACTCTGGTAGAGCAGAGACTTAAAATTGGGCTCTCACATCCTAGGCTGGCATTCCAAAGGGTGGACCACACACATCCACCCTTATGCCCATTTGGAAATCCTACTCCTTGATCACCAGGATGCTGCTGGACCAACGATAATTCACACGTCTTCATAAGTGCTGAGGTGACCGAGTTCCATTCAGTACATAAGAATGGCCAAACTGTCCATCTAGTCCAGTGTCCTGTTTCTGATAGTAACTTGTGTTAGATGTGTCAGAGGGAATGAACAGAGTAGGGCAGTTCTCAAGAGATCCACCCCTTTTGTTCAGTCCCAGCTTTTGGCACGCAGAGGTTTGGGAACACCCAGAGCATGAGGCTGAATCCCTGACCACTTTGGCTAATAATCACTCTTCATTTTTGCATCCTTCAGAATGCTTGGTTGAATCCCACTTGGTCCTGTGACTTCTTACCACTGATGTATCGATTTGTACCAAACCCTCTTCCAGTCACACCTCAATCTGAGATAGTTTCTCACATGTCACCTACAAATATGGTTCAGGTATGGGAATCTCCCTGGCATCCTCTGCAATGTAGGCCAATGCAAAGAATTAATTTAGCTTCTCTGCAGCAACCTTGTCTTCCTTAAGTGCTCTCTTTGTATCTTGGTCTATAGTGGCCCCACCGCTCGTTTGGCAGGGTCCCAGATCCTCGGCTACTTAAAAACACACCCTACTGTCAGTTAGTGAGTCTTTTGCTAGTGGTCTTCAAATTCTTCTGTAACTTGGCTAATTATACTTTTACTGTTGACTTGCCAGAGTTTATGCTCCTTTCTGTTTTCCTCAGTAGGACTTGGCTTGTAATTTTTAAAGGATGCCTTTTTGTCTGTAACCACCTCCTTTAGTCTGTTGTTAGTTTCCATACAGCATGCAGGCATTTCACTGTTGTAACTGCTCCTTTTAAATTTCCATTGAACTAGCTTCTTCATTTTTGCTTAGTGAAATTAAATGCTATTGTTGTGTCTTTGATATTTTCCCCCCAACAAAGATGTTACATTTAAATTGCCTTATGGTTTCTGTTACTGAGTAGTTCAGCAATATTCATCTCTTGGACCCGACCCTGTGCTCCACTTAGGACTAAATCAAGAAATGTTTCTTCCCTTGTGGGTTCCAGAACTAGCTGCTTCATGAAGCAGTAACTTACACTGTCTAGAAATTTGAATCTCTGCATTCTGTTGCTACTGTCAACTGAAACTACTCCCTCAGGGTATGTCTACACTGCCACCCTAGTTCGAACTAGGGTGGCTAATGTAGGCATTCGAACTTGCAAATGAAGCCCGGGATTTAAATATCCCTGCAATAAGGAGTAACGGTAGTTCGAATTAGGAGCTTTAATTCGAACTACCTAGCCCGGGCCGTGTGTAGCTGCAGGCAGGGAGTTCGAACTACCGCGCATTTAAAAATGGTGGCGCCCGGGAACGTGCAAATAAAGCCTGGGATATTTTAATCCCGGGCTTCATTTGCAAGTTCGAATGACTACATTAGCCACCCTAGTTCGAACTAGGGTGGCTAGTGTAGACATACCCTCAGCCATTTGTAGCCTTTGCTTAATGAATGCCAGGGGTGGCCAATCCGTTACAGACAAAGAGCCAAAATAGTAGTGAATACAGCGCAAAAAGCCGAGAGAAAAAAGTTGTTGATCAAAAAAGCCCTGGCTGCCTCGTTTGATCGAGACAGGAAAAAAAAAGCCCTTTTAAGAGAAGAGCAGGCAGTACCATTAGGGTTGCCAGATGGTTTCAACAAAAATACCGAACCCCTTCCCCCTAAAAAAAACGGGGAAAAAATTCTGTTGAGCGGGGAAAAGGGGGGGGGTCCAAAAAGTTGTTGAGAAAAAAAAAAAGGACCCCAAAAGCTATTAAGCAAAATAAAATAAAATAAAATAAAATAAAACAGCATTAAAACAGTATGGCCCCTTTAAATGTGTGCAGAGTCAGAATAGGCCAGGGATAGAAAGAGGGGAAGTTAAGCACTAAGACCCAGGGAAGGCATTGCTTCCCCTTGCTCTGGTCTTGAGGTTTTTTGCTGGCAGCCATCTTGGGTTTTTGGTTGAGCAAGAAGGGAGCTTCCCTGCGAAACCAGGTAAGCAAGGGGGCTGGGGCCCGAGGAGGAGGGGCCGGGGGCTGGGCCCAGTTGCCTTGTGTGTAGGGTTGCCAGTTGTCCGGTATTTTCGCCTCCTGGCCGGGAAAAAAACAGAAAATACCGGACATTTCAGGTGTCCGGTATTTTCTGAATTTTTTTTACCGGACAGGAGGCGAAAATACCGGACTGTCCGGGTCAATACTGGACACCTGGCAACCCTAAGTGCCATTTTGAAGTCTGCATGGGACACTGCAACTCCAGCTCTCTTTCAGACAGAAACATGCTGCCCCTTTCAGAGCCGTGAGCCACAATTTTTTCTTTGAAGAGCCACATGCGGCTCGCGAGCTGCGGATTGGCCACCCCTGATGTATGCCCTTCATCTCAGCTGAATGTTGAAAAGAAGCTACTCAGTTTTACTTCTGTTTAGAGGCAGTTTCATGAGACTTCCTAACTCTCGTGAACTTCCCAAATGCTGTTGTGTTTGTGCTTTATTTAAATAAAAGAAAAAGAAAAAAACAATTTCGATTTTTTTAAATGTCAAGGAATCATTCCGTTATCAGCTTTTAATAAAACCTGTTTTGGTCAAAAAGCTGGGCTTCAATGAACATGGCGGCATATCCTTAATTTTTTGTCTCGTTTGAAAGTTTCCAATTTTACTATGGCAGAAAGACGATTAAAGCAAAAGCAATGGGTATGCAAATGTGTATGTATGTAATAAAAAGGATAACAGAATACAGATTGTTACAGCTGGCAAGAAAATACTTTTTTTTTTTAAATAAAAAATGTCCTTTTTGATGAAAGAGATATTTTAGTGACATTTTAGTGATATTTAGTAATTCTGTCAAAAATTGTCAGGTTTTTGAAATAACCAGGTTTTTTGCCACCTGTGTCTTTGATAACAACACAAAACTTTCTATGACAACGTCAGACAAGGATTGAAAATGTTGTTTAAGGAAACACACTCTTCCCTCCTTCCAGTTTTACAGATTACGTAGCAATGCCAACTCAGCTAGCAGGTTGGACGGTTAATGCTTGAATTGTTCCGCACTAATGGTCTGATCTGAGTGAGAGCTGATCACCTAACTTTGAATACATAGAATTTTCCATTAATTTATCATGCAGACAAATATTGGGCCAGGAATTGCCCCCAGGTGTTACTCCAGTTTTACATCCATGCTACTCAACTGAAATTAAGGCCCGTGCAACACTTGCATTTCACTTGAGCCTTATAAAGGCCCGATCCAGCTAACTGACCTGCCTATGAATTCCATGCTTTATGAGAGACTCACTTTTCAATTAATCAAAAGGCAAGGGAAGTCAATGGCAGAATTTCCGTTGATATAAATGGGCAGTTGGTTTGGTTATAGGATTAAGAAGGTCTTAAGTATTGTACAAGCATTGTGCGTGTCCTCTGTCCAAGTTCCAGCTCCATCAGTCATTAAACTCACATCCCCAAGCCTAGGGATGTTAAATATCGGTTAATTGAATACTTGATTAACCTCATGAATTCTTATCGGTTACTTGACTATTCTATAGTCCCCAGGGATGGGGCCAGCAGCCAGTGCGCTCTGGCCCTACTCCTGAGGAGCCCCCTGCCACTTTGTGCTGCTGTCTCTGACAGCAGCATGGGGTTCCAGGCGGGAGCTGGTCCGCGGGGGGAGTCAGTTTAAAAACCAGAGGCAGCAGTGTGGGGTGGCAGCAGCCCCTGTCCAAGGCAGGGTCTGAGCTCCCAGACCCGGTGCGAGCCGGAACTGAGCGGGGCTGCCTGCCCACTTGGCTCCTATTACACTTTAAATGCAGAGCTGCAGCAGGGTAGATCCCAGACCGAGTGCAAGCCAGGACTGAGCCCAGCTGCTGGCCAGCCTGCTAAAAAATTTACTGGCAAGGGGGATGGGGAAGGGGGGAATGCGTGTAGTCTACAGAATTAACCTATAAGCTTTTGCTTATCGTTTAATCGACTATACTGTTACATTCCTACCCAAGACTCATGTCCTTGCCACTCCCATCAAAGGTTCCTAACCTTTTCCTATCTGTTGCATTTGCCATCCCTAAAGCGTACCATCTGCAAGCGATGCTGGTCAAGCAAACAGAAAGTAGTCTACAAAGGACACAGCATTTTGATATTTCCATGCATGGCCTACCAACAGTTGTAAATACTTAAAAAAAAAAAATAACTGTGTTTTTAACAGAAAACTGTCTTTCTTCTTCTTCTCTGAACTGTGGGGAGTTTAAAAGCTGGGCAGGAGACTGAGCTATTATAATAATGTACAGGAAAGGACTGGGAGAAATCGCTGCAAGATGTTTTCTGTGATACCACCTCCCAAGTGCTTTCATATGTGGGCTTTGACTTCTGAAAGTCTGTCACGACTAATACAAAGTTGCTCTCCAACGAGCCCATCTCGGTCCAAGAGACTATGCTATTTCCTATGCAGCACAGAGGAAGTCCAACCCTGACCTTGACAAGATAGGAGGATGCGAAATCAACTTGTCCTAAATCAAGATGGGGCAAAGTTGCGAAGGGAACTTCACAGGCCAGCCCATGGGGATATTAACAGAGAAAAGCAACACACTTTGTTTGGGGCAGTGGATTAAATTCTGAAAGACCAAATACAGCTGGTGGCTGATGACTTACACACATCAATAAAGCCTAATCTCTGTGTTACAGAAAGCAACTGAGATGATTCCCAGATAGAGCTCCAGATGATCTTTAACTGCAAACACAGCAAAACAAATCTCACCTCTTTTTATTCTCCTTCAAACAGAAAGGTTGATGTCTGTCCACACTTCCCTTTGAAACATTCTAGCTACTGACAAAACAGCAGCTTGGAAGAAAAACACCAACACATTCTTCAGCGTATAATCCCCCTCGCTGGCTCTCACTCTAATTAGAACACTGATTCCGGGACATTTGAACGACCCACTCACTGCTTTGCATTCATCCATTTCCCACGCCACTGCAGAGAAGAGTTCTGACTATGTGCTGCAAAGGAGGGTGCAGGCTGACAGCCAAAAATGATAGACCTCTGTAGTGAATGCTGGATGTTTGTTACCAAATTAAACCAGGTCTCTGGGCAGAGTAAAAATGCTTCATGTCAGCAAGGACAGACATTTGGAGCCAAGAATGTGAATGGATACTCTTCTAGGAGAGGTAATAGGCAGATCGCTCCTTAGGCAAGCGCCCATGCTTAGGAGTTAGCAAATGATGGCCTGCACAGCAATGCAGCCATGCCAATCTGCAAGTGCAGGCACGGAGAGGCCTATTTTGTTCCAATTGGGTTCCCGGATTCTTGAAGCCAACGTAAGCCCAACCAGTACAAACTGCAGCTTTTCTTCTCTACACCTGGGGGTTTTCCACCACTACCAATTATCCTAGCTGCTGGTCATCTTTGGTGGAATCAGACTGATGCCATGTATAGAAAAAGCCTGAGTGTTTGTAAAAAGTCCCTGAGGGATCTCAAAGGACCAGAGCTAGATCCCAAGCAGGGATTAATAGTTTCCAACCAGGCCTTGTCACAGCGGGGGAGAGGCAGGGTGCTAGACATGTACCACCCTTTACAGAGAACAATACCCAGATGTTCCAGGAGAACAACTGAAACGAAACGGAGGGGCCCCCTTGACAGGAGAACCTGTATTTTTAAATGCCATTTTAAAAAAAAGACCAGACAGCGCCCAGACGTGCCGAGTAGTCAGGTGATCGAGAGCGGGCTGCCCCTCCCTGCTTCCCCCATTCAGACCTCCAGCTGGAGCCAGGAGATCTGACATGGGAACCTGCTCCACTCCCGACAGGAGGAGCTTGGGTTTGAGGTTCAAAGCCCCTCGACCGCTTTCTATCGTGGGCACCTGGGGATTTTTATAACGTGAGCCCAGCAAGGGAGGAATATGCTTGGTTTCCAAGTTGAACGACCCCTTCCTATGGGATTTCCTGGGGCCCGTTTGTTTCTATTTTTTCGTTTCAAGTTTCACGCCAAATAAAAATAGCTGGCAAAAAGGAGCGGGTGAGAAGGAATCGCTTTCTGGTGCTGCTGCGTCTCCTTGTTAAACCAGCTACTGTTTCATCGCCCTAGAAGAGCTGCATCTTGTATTCAGTCTGCCAGGCACTGCACTCAGACACGGGGAGCTGGCCTGTGCCAGTTGATTCAGGCTGCTGGAGCTAAAGGGGCTGTTTAGTGGTAGGGTATCCTTTGGGCTCTGGGATCCTCCCACCTTGCAGGGTCCTAGAGTCTGGGCTCCCATCTGAATCTGAACATCTACACTGCAATTAAACAGCCCCTTAGCCCAAGCCCTGCAAGTCCCAGAGAGCTGACAGGGGCCAATGCAGGTGTTTGCCTGCAGCGTAGACATACCGCTGGCTCCTGGCAAGGAGTCCCTCCCTTTAACGGTTAGCGGGGGAGAAACCAGAACTCTGGGAGGTACTTATTGTACTAAGGGCCAGGGTTGGTGGTCTCCCTGCACTGAACACTGTTACTCCATCAATGTGCCCTGGAACAGGGGGTGCTCTGTTTACTATTTGCCACTTAATACTCCATGAACGTAGATCAGAGTCCGGCAGACAAAGCTACGACTCGTTTTTACGCAGATCCTGTGTTTATCGAGCAGCAACCGTCATTCACTCCCATCCGAGGACCTTCCCTACTGGATCTGCTAGCTACCAGTAACAGGGATGTAAAAGGGTCTCAGGTTAGCATTCTAAAAATGCAGGATGTTTCAAGGAAATACTGCCAGCATATAAGTGTGAATTAGGGGCCAGCTGTCCTCATCAGGGAGCCATGGCACTCCACCAGACACGCAAAGCTTGGACGATATTCAGTGGGAAGCTAGGTCAACGGTCATTTTCCCCGCACTGGTGGGGTGAGCGCAGCATGAGCGCCATGTGACTTCCTGACTGACAAGACACTGCCCTGCTTAGGCACACAGGCATCTCCTCTTACCAGGTTTGGGGATGAGTCCTTGGAAAGGTCTGGAAAACAGAAGGAGAAAAGACTGCTTAGCATGAAAGCAAGGCAGGAAGCAGGCAAGGCTCGCCCGATGACTCTTGCCAACAGCAATTATACTTGTTATTTGGGAGTTAGTGACAAGAGACCCCAGTGGGGATCACAGCCCCCTGGCAAGAAGGGCTGTACAAACCCATGAAGACATGGTCCCTGCTCTGATGAGCTTCTGCTGCACCTGAAACACAAGAGCGGTCCAACTGCCCTGGGATTTGGGGGGCTGAGCGCTATTCCCAGCTCTGTCCCCGAATGTACGGGGTGACAGCAAACACGGTGCTTCCTGTCTTGGTTTCCTCTCCCTCTCTTTGTCTGTCTAGACCAGGGCTATTCAACATGCGACCTGTTTGTTTGTGGCCCGTGGTGCGGTTTGGGTTTACGTGGGGCTCAACACACGGCCCACGGGTGGGAGCCAAAACAAAGAAGTAGTCAATATAATGGTCTTCTGTTGACAAGCATTTTAGTAGTTAAATTCCTGGACTGTCTTTGCTCATTCAAAGTGCTGTCATATGGGTGGAAATCGGGTAACTATTGCATTTTATTAATATCAGGAGAACTGACTTAAATGGGGCCGGCGTGTTGTGTAGTCTTGCCTTAATCTTTGTATTCCTGCCCATAAGTGTGAAAGAAGCTACTTGCTTATATTTGCATATATATTTGCATGTCTATGCAACCACACTTACGTTGCGGCCCTCGGCACATGCTGTGAGTATCATTGTGGCCCCCAGGGCTCCCAAAGTTGAGTAGCCCTGCTCTAGACAGTGAACGCTTCCAGGCAGGGACAGTCTCTTGCTACGCCTACGCGTGGCACTAGCACAACAGGGGCGTGGGATCTCAGCCGGGTTTCTAGGCACAGCCCTTGTACTGCACCATTAGCTTCACTTTCCAGCTGGGGACACAGCCCGAGGGAGATGAAAGAACTTGTCCAAGCTGGGAATGGAACCCCGGGTCCCTAGACATGGAGCTATGCTGCCTCCACTCACAGGACTTAGCAGGGGCCGAGTCACAGCCCACTCCAGTCAGTAGCCAGCTTTCCTTGCCCGTCCCATTGCCTTGGGACCAGGCCCCTCTTGCGCCATGCCTGATGGTTCCAACTCAGCGGAGAGGGTGGAACAAACAAATTCGCCTGCACCATCAGCCCCTCCCCGCCGCTGCTGCTCACCCGGCATTGCTGACTGGCTGATTTCCTGTAGGCCACAAGCGGGCACAACACCCCACCCCCCTGCAGCTTGTTATAATAATTCCCCACCCCCCGCCACGGGGAGCGCTCCTCAGTGGTTCCTCATCAGGGACTGGGGCACCCTGCGTGGCTGGCACACATAGGCTGACTTTCATTCCTCCCATGGCTACACCCTGCTACCTGCTTGAATAGGAACTGGCCCCGTCGGGCAGGCAGCTGAGCAGAAAGGAAGAAGAGGAAAGGAAGGGGAAACCAATATTTTATAGCTCACTTTTTTCCGTCAAATTGTTAACTGCCAGCTTAATTGCTGTCTCTCAGCAGGATGGAAGCCAGGGTCATTAGGGAGTATTAACAGCCTTTCCCTTGAGGGAGACCAGCAGCTCATGTGATGGATTTAGCTTCAGAAACTTCACTTCAGGCACATGCCGGGGTCATTGGCACTGGGACAGTGTCCTGGTCTCCTCCCCCCTCCCAGGCTGCATGGCAAACAGCCCCGAGGGAAACATACCTCGTTACCGTGAACTTGATTTTGTCAGCCACAGCCAATATCCTCTCCAGGTTCTGCGAGCCAAAAGTGCATGGTTTCCTGAATGGAATCCCAGGAGGAAGCCCCTCTATAATCACAGACCCTGGGTTGCTTTTAATCCGCTTGTATGGCACTTGCACCGGGTACTTGATTCCCAAGGCCTCGCCTGGAAGGAAAAACAAACCATACGTGCGTCTGTTGCTTAAGATTCAAGCCTGATTTCAGATACCAGATCTAACCTCCACTCCTATTATTCCTCTCACCCTCACACACACCTACACCCCCAGACACACCTACACCCTCACCCAAAATCCCTTCCTCCCCCGAAGTGCAGAACCAAATGTGCGAGCCACTTAATGGAGCATGTCAATCATTAGATCAAGGAGCAACATTTTCAGGCCATCACCATGGGGACGATCAGAATGGAATGGTCCCGAGGCAAGTAGTGAATGCACAGAACCGCGCTGATGAAGCAAAGGATGGCAAATAGAATTTAATGTTTGGCAAATGGAATTTAATGTGGTTAAATGTAAAGTAATGCACATTGGAAAACATAATCCCAACTGTATATACAATATGATGGGGGCTAATTTGGCTACAACTACTCAAGAGAGAGATCTTGGAGTCATTGTGGATAGTTCTCTGAAAACATCCACTCCGTGTGCAGCCGCAGTCAAAAAAAGCAGATAGAATGTTAGGAATTGTTAAAAAAGGGATAGAGAATAAGACAGAAAATATCTTACTGCCTCTATATAAAACCATGGTACACCCACATCTTGAATATTGTGCACAGATGTGGTCACCTCATCTCAAAAAAGATATATTGGCATTGGAAAAAGTTCAGAAAAGGGCAACAAAAATGATTAGGGGTTTGGAACGGGTCCCCTGTGAAGACAGATACTTTTCATCTTAGAAAAGAGGAGACAAAGGGGGGATATGATAGAGGTCTATAAAATCATGACTGGTGTGGAAAAAGTGAATAAGGAAAAGTTATTTACTTATTCCCACAATAAAAGAACTAGGGGTCACCAAATGAAATTAATAGGCAGCAGGTCTAAAACAAACAAAAGGAAGTTTTTCTTCACTCAGCGCACAGTCAACCTGTGGAACTCCTTGCCAGAGGATGCGGTGAAGGCTAGAACTTCAACAGGGTTCGAAAAAGAGCTAGACAGATTCGTGGAGATTAGGTCCATCAATGGCTATTAGCCAGGATGGGTAGGAATGGTTTCCCTAGCCTCTGTTTGGAGGTGGGTGACAGGGGAGGGATCACATGAGGATTACCTGTTGTGATCCCTCCCTCTGGGGCATCTGGTATTGGCCACTGTCAGCAGACAGGATACTGGGCCAGATGGACCTTTGGTCTGACCAAGTGTGGCCGTTCTTATGTTCTTAAAGGAGGGACAACTAGGGAGCTGAAGCTATATTTAAAAAAAAAAAAAAGAAAAAGAAGACGACAAGGAAAAAAGATGAAGGGCACCCCAAGCTGGTGATCATGCTGTCCTGGTGGAAAAATGGACAGGTAAGTGCTATTCGCTTTGGGATGTTATTTGGGACAATTTGCATTCCATTCCTCACCTCCACCCCCCCAGTGTCCATCTGCAGGAGAAAGGCCAGCAGCTTCCCTTCCAAGAAAATGCCATCACGTGTCTACATTAGGCAGACTCCTCATGCACCCTGGATTATGCTCCCAGCATGAGGGAGGAAGGAAGACCCAAAGATTTGGCCTCTAGTCCATCACTTGGGAGACTTCAGTTCACTGTGTGACCCAGGCAATAACTTACTCCTCTGGCTCCTGATCTACACACGAACGCATAGGGGTGTTGTGGGGTGGGCTCAGATAGTCTAGTGATAGATGCGAAGTGCCAGACTCATCCCCCAGGGTGGCCACTTCAGAAGCACACAGGTAGATAGAAAGGATCTGCCTCTGGCAGGCCCTGCTCGGTGGCTGGTAGTTTGTTTATTCTCTTTCCAGTTTTCCCCTCCACCACACACTCTTTCCTGTCCACGCCTTCCCCCAAGAGTTCAAATGCATTTTCCTGGCTCTACAGTGTTCTGCTAATGAAATTACCACCTTCATCCTTCCGTCGGGGTTGGGGGATCTGTCTCAGAACTGCAAAGCAGCAGCAACAAATGACGCAGTTCTCCCTATCACAAGAATCTTGCCTGCTGAGTAAGAGCCACCTACACTCCCATAGCTTCCAACAAAAGCCACTTCCTTCCCTGCTCGGAGGACAAAAATACCATTCTGGTTTAATCCCTGCTCAAGGCCCATGTCCCACTCTTGACCCTCGGAACAATGACGGATCTAAATGAAAAGGGAGAAGAAACCACCTAGGGAGAGGTTATTAAAAAAAAAATTCAGAGAAAAGGGAGATAGGAAAGGGAAAAGACAGAGAGAAGGGAAAGATTCGGGGAGAAAAATTAGCCTGATCTCTCACCGTATTTCTTATTGAACAGATCTTGAACTTGCTCCCTCAGCGTGTTAGCAATATCTATTCTCGAAAGCCTGGCGTCATAATTTTCTGTAAAGTAAAGAAACAATTATGGGCATTGGCTGTTCAATTAAAAGGCAGGCTGTGACTTTTAGGTAATACATAGGGAAGACCTCATCCAGCAACTAACCAGTCCCTAGAGCAGGCTATTCGCAGTCCTTCAAAACCAGAGTCATTTCAACAGAAATATGTATTGTTCTCCTGTCCTCTAAGACTGCTGAGATATGTTCAATCAACGTAATTACTGACACTACATAAAATAATGGAACCCTAAGGCCAAGCTCTGCAAGAGGCAGGAAGCATTCAGAACCGCTGCTTGAAAAGCACGATTTGGCAGACGCGGTCTGGGTCCTGATTCCTGCAGTCTGCCATGGTGCTCAGGAGTTAAATAACCAAAGAGGCAGGGATGTTGCTGGGCACAACTCCAGCAGATGTCTCCCTTGGAGAGGATGGAGCTGTACTAACTTTGCATTGCGGGCTACGCCAATTTACTCCAGATGAGTATTTGCCCCTTACTGTACAGGACCCTTTGTACAGCTCCTTCATGTGGCACTCGGGAAGGCGTGACAGACACTGAGTCAACAGTGAGCTCTTGTAGCCAAGAAGGCTAACGACATATCGAAGTGCATTCAGAGGAGCATTGCCAGCAGATCTAGAGAAGTGATTATTCCCCTTTATTCAGCACTGGTGAGGCCACATCTGGAGTACTGCATCCAATTCTGGGCTCCCCCCTACAGAAAGGATGTGGACGCATTGGAGAGGGTCCAGCAGAGGGCAACCAAAATGATTCGGGGACTGGAGCACATGACTTACGAGGAGAGACTGAGAGATTTGGGCTTGTTTAATCTACAGAAGAGAAGAGTGAGGGGGGATTTGAGAGCACCCTTCAACTTCCTGAAGGGAGGTTCCAAAGAGGATGGAGAGAGGCTATTCTCACTGGTGACAGATGACAGAGCAAGGAGCAATGGTCTCAAGTTACAGTGTGTGTAACCCTAGAGGTTTTTAAGTCTCAGCTTGACAAAGCCCTGGCTGGGATGATTTAGTTGGGATTGGTCCTGCCACGTTTTCTAGACCGTTAATCTTTTTTGTTGCTCTTCTCTGGATCTTCTCCAATTTCTCCACATCTTTCCTGGGATGTGGTGCCCAGAACTGGACACAACACTCCAAGTGAGACCCTGCTCAGTGCAGAGTAGAGCAGAAGGATGGCTTCTCGTGTCTTGCTCACAGCACTCCTGTTAATGCCTCCCAGAATGAGGTTTGCACCTATTTACACCGGGTTGAAGTTTGGCAGCGTGTGTGCCCGATTCCAAATGATTGCTCATTCTAGGTCCGCTCCACAGTCCACCGAAGTCAACAAACCCTGGATCAGGCCCCTTCAGCTGTGAAGGTCTGCATGCTTTGCCAAGCAATAATGTCTAAAGAGAGGCACTTGGACAGTGCTCGACATTGGCTTTTCTCTGCGCCTTTTGCCTACACAATATGGGTTTAAGAGCAGAGATGTTTCTCTTGGATAGCGTAAGGGACACCATGACAGGGCCATCAAAGGCTGGACCACGTCTACATGCAGGAATTTCTGTGTGGGGCGGTGCGAGCTGTGGGAGGAGCTTGTGGCTGTCCCCCTCCACGACCCGCCCCGGCCCCCGGTCTCACTCCTGGGTAAGGAAGGGGGGAAATCGGCCTCATTCCTCGGCTGGCTGGAGCACGGGGAAGGGAGGCTGGGGCAATGTGCCGCCCCTGGCTTCCCTAGGTCGGACGGAATCGGCTCCATGGTGCATCATGAAGGGCCAGGGGGGGAGGGCGGGGTGTTTGCACCCTTCGCGCCGCACCTGCCCCCCCTGCCTACAGGCCTGTGGACATACTGGGACATACTAGAGGGCCTGTGCGCAGGCGTCTTGGCAGCAGCTCGCCATGCTATTCCAACAAGCCCTGCAGAGCTGAGCAATAAAGACACACACACGAGCAGGTTTGAAAATCCACACGACACAAACCACAGGGCTCCGAGGACTGAACCGTGTGCCTTGTAACGTCAGGCTGAGTCCTCCATTCGCGGCATTTTCCCGAATGCCTCTCGACCCTCCTGCGTTCAGCGCTGGCAGACGGGCCTGCCCAGACTTCGCCTCAGCCCTCCTTTTGATCCCTCCTGTGCGGCCTCCATCCTGTTTCCTCTGTCTTCTCCCCCCAGCCCCAGCTCTGGGCCCTTCCTCTGCCTGCCTGCCAAGCGTTTACATTGCACGGCCTGGCCCCTTAGCTACAGCCATCTCAGCAATGACACTTCCACGCCAGGACCCGAGCAGAGTGTTCTGTCCTCTTCACTCCAGCTCACTAGCACTCACCAGGGCAGCCACGAGGGAGCATGCTCTTGTGACTAGGTACAACCGTGGGACTCAGGATACCTATGCTCTGTTCTCTGCCCCCCTGCAGGCTGTGGGTCTGACAAGTCCCTGTTACGCCTGGGCCTCATTTTCCACACCTGGGATATGGGGGTGATTATGCGCTCCTCCCTCCTGGCAGCGCTGGACAGATGTGTCAGTGGGTGACTGTGGATTGCCCCAACACTGTGCTGGGGGGGGCCACACTAGTACCTAGACCCATGGTGTCCAACACACTAGCCACACGTGGCTATTTGGCTGGTTAAGCGTGGCTAGTTCTCTATAGTGGCTACTGCTTCAGAACTGGTTGGACCCCTCGGACTGAGACAGACAGGGATTGGCTCTGGTGCTGTAAATGCCACTGTAGAAATGTACATTAACAAGAGCTGAATGAGAGGCATAGTGCAGCCTTCTCCTTTCCCCTCTCTTGCCACGGCAAGGTCCGGTCCAACCCCCCCCATGGCTTTATAGAAGACTGCCAGCCAAAAGCTCTTTGGTCAGACTCCTAGGAGAGCTTTCCAGATGCTGCCCACGCTTACCTTGAAAGCCCTGTCTCTTTGTAGCTTCCTCGATGAGGGAGTCACTGGAGTCTCTCTCACCCGCTACAAAGACAAGGGACAAAGCAGGAAGCATGAGGAGCCCCTATGCAAGTGAAGCAACAATAAACAAGGGTCTAATTTTCAGAGCTACTGGGTGTGCGCCGCTCCTAAGGCACTGAGAGTGTTCACAGCACTCTAAGGAGTCAGGAATAGGGGAAGGGACGCCCTGCTTTGGAAACGGCTTCGATTCCTTTTGTACTTCACTGTCGATGCCCCAAGTTATCAGTAAATCCTACCCGTAGTTCCTGGGCTGTCTGAGGTCGTCTCCTTCACTCCCTCAGCAAGAAGCTCTGGCCTGGAAAATATTGAAAATCAGACGAAGGAGTGAGGGAGGATCCGTTCCTGTAAATGTTACTCCCACACTCTGTCACCTAGGACAGTGTTTCTTAACCCGTGGTACGAGTACCCTTAGGGGTACTCGAGAGAAGCCTGGGGGGTACGTCAACACAACTGAAATTTGAAGAAAACTGAATGTTTGTTTAAAGTTTTACAGCGCTTTATTATTTTTGTACTTTTTACACCCAAACATTTTATCTCCCTCCCGACTACAATTAAGTTCTTTAAACAAATGTGTTGCTATGGTAGAAAAAAAAATGGTGTGTCTGAAAACTGTAGGTACTGGGGGTACTTATACATTTTTTTTTTTAAAAGGGGTACTTTATAAAGAAAGGTTGAGAAACACTGACCTAGGATAACACACTTGTGCCCATGAAGCCAACACGCACCTGTGGCTAATGCAATTTTAAACCTCTTGCAATGCAACAGGGAAAACTGGGAAATCATTTTCATGCCAGAAGAGTCTGCAGAGAGCCAGTGTAACGCCCTATGGGATAAGATTAAGCTCAGAGCGGCTGAGCATCTTATCTTGCAGGCTATGAACTTATTGGAGAAGCAATGCTTCCCAGGATGGCAAGAATTCCTCCAGGAGGGTACTGTCGTTAATGCCCACAAGATGTTGCTAGTTAGAGGAACACACACGCATGCACAGGGAAAGCACACAGGTACAATGCAGTGCCTTTCACTACACAAGGTAGTATCGAGAATTTTACTTTTGCTAAAAATGAATATACCAGGATATAACACTGGTACCTCCTAGAAACCCTGCATACAGGTGTTTAGAGATATACTATGGACAAAATGTTTGAAGGTGTGGGAGAGGTAATATTAAATGCCAACCCCCTGTCAGTTTGCAGATCAAATACTAGTTGGATGCCAAGCAAATTCGGTGCCCAACTTCTATTATCCGTTTCAGCTGTCATCCAACATTGCTTCCACAAGTCCTCTCATCTGTGAGGGAGAGGTTGTTCCCTACAGCTGTGATTAAAGCAGGTCAGCTAAGTGGAGCTAGGCAATATTAGCACTTAGATGTGAGACCTCCAGCTAGGGGAGTTAGATGCCAGCCTGCCACTGAAATTAACGGGGGATCTAAATTCCCCTCACTGGCTTTGAAACTGTTAGGTGCAGTGGGAAGTTTTGATTTCCTCCATCTAATGCCACGCTGCTCCAGTGTCCCAGCTTGGTGTTACAGAGCATTCAACGGCTGGAGGTGTTACAGGATGTAACACCAAGCCTCTGCCATCTGTGGTCATGGACTGTCCTGTGGCACTTTGCTCAGTCTTGACCTCAGCGTTTATAAACAAATTATAATGAAAGTTTCTACTGGATACAGGGTTCTTCTCCCCTTCCTGGCCTGCACTGCTGTGTTTGTGCGGCTTCAGGCTGCTTTAACAGTAGCTCTATTTTATTTGTGACTAAAACCTGATGAATGTGCATGTCCCAGTCCCCCCCTCACATACATCCTTGGAGACGGAACCGGGGACGTTCAGCACTAAAAGCACAGACTTCTGCTGTTGGAGCCAAAGAAACAACTGCATCATCTTGGTGGCAACAGCAGGCTTTTATCCTCTCTATGCACTGGCTCCTTCAATATATGGAGATATACCATCTCATAGAGCTGGAAGGGACCTTGAGAGGTTGAGTCCAGTCCCCTGCCCTCACCGCAGGACCAAGTACCATCCCTGACAGATTTGTCCCAGATCCCTAAATGGCCCCCTCAAGGATTGAACTCACAACCCTGGGTTTAGCAGGCCAATGCTCAAACCACTGAGCTATCCCTCCCTTGACGGAGAGCTAACGTACTCAGCCAGCAGGTTACACATACAGACAAAGAGTTTTAAACAGTCAGTCTGAACCAGGGATGTAAGCGACTAGTCGACCAGTCCCTCGACTAGTTGCGCCTCCCCTCCTCCCTTGCTGCCTCTATCGGAGGCAGCAAGCGGGGGGAGCAGGAGCCGGTGCTAGAGGGAGCCGGCTTAAAAGCACTATCTCCACGGCTGGGGGGGAGGGCAGGGGAAGCCGGGGGGGTAGCAGGGACCGGGCGAGAGCTGGGAATCAGACCCCACTGCGCAT
Organism: Rafetus swinhoei; assembly: GCA_019425775.1. NCBI lineage: Eukaryota > Metazoa > Chordata > Testudines > Trionychidae > Rafetus > Rafetus swinhoei. The sequence continues at coordinate 19,231,472 of CM033445.1, read as the reverse complement.
CAACCTTTTAAATGTATTAAGAGCCAGCAGCGGCTTATCTATATTCTTACGTAGTAAGAGCTGACAGAAAGCTGCCCCGCTTATCGACTAGTCGAGGGAAAATCCATCGACTAGTCGATTAGTTGATTAAACTAAATTTAACATCCCTAGTCTGCACATGGCTTTGCTGAAAGGCCTTGCATAATCACATAACCTCACATCCTCCACATTCAAATGCACCAGTCCACACTTCCAGGGAGCTTCTGCAGGGAGCTTTTCTTTCCCAGTCATGACTCTGGACTCCGGTAGCAATGACCTAAGTAGCTCTTGAAGCAGAGACACAGCGATAGGCTTTGGGTCCTACTGCAAACTCTCTGGCTCCTCCCCCTCCGAAGCACAGCAGTGTCATCACTTCCTCTGAACAATCGCTCACAGGAAGTACCCAGCCGATGGCTTTCGGAGGGAACGCTTATGGAGGAGATCAAGCTCCAGAAGTGTCCCAGGTGGTTTATGGGACACAGGTCTCTTCTAGAGAAGGAAAAGCACAAACCGGAGCAAAACAAACAGGCACAAACAAAAGGGGAGCCTTCCTGAAAGGTTTGCAGACACCAATAAAAAGTTAACCAGACTTGCCTTACCTCTTAATGACAAACTGGATGCTGTTGCTCGCTTGCAGGATCTTTTTTAGCTTTGCAATCCCAAAACAGTTAGGACGCCGGAGTAAGATGCCTTCAGGCAAACCCACCACATACAGGTCTTCTGGGTACATCAAGAACTTGGCGTAGGGGACTTTGACAGGCTCGGAAATTCCCATGGCTTTAGCTGAGCAAGGATCAAATCTCATTAGTTCTTGAGGCCGAGTGGGGCCCAAGGAAAACTGACATCACATCCTATGCTTTGGGGAGAGGTTTAAATCTAACTGATCCTGGGCTGTCTTCTGAATTTGCTTGTTTAACGTAACATGTAACCTGCCCCTCAGCAATGTTCTTGTCAAAAGAAGTCTCCTACCCACCTTGGGAGTTACTCTCTTAAAGCAACAGGGACCCCTTGTCTGTATCCCCACAGACCTCCCTCTCTCTGCAATTGCCAGAGTTCTGGAACACAAGGGGGGATTTGCACACACAATTGCCATACTGTGCTGCAAGCGTAACCCACACGCCTAGGCTACGTCTAGACTGCACGCCTTTTTCGACAGAGGCTTTGTCGACAGATACTGTTGACAAAGCCTCTGTCAAAAAAGAGCGTCTAGACTACGATCAGTATTGTCAACAAAACAAGCCACTTTTTCGAAAGAGTCTAGACGCTCTCTATTGAAGAAGCATAGTTTGCATGCAATAGCGCCTTCTTTCGAAAGAGTACTTTCGAAAAGGCGTTATTCCTCGTACAATGAGGTTTACCGCTATCGACAAAACTGACGCGTTCTGTCGACTTCCTGTCGACAACGCGCCGGTAGTGTAGACGCAGGTATAGTTTTGTCGACAAAAGCCAACTTTTGTCGACAAAACCCTGTGGTCTAGACACACCCCTTGTGTGGTTCACTGTCCCACGCAGTGGCACCTGGACCACAGCAACAGCTAAGGTCAAGAGACCTCTCCAGCATGGGTTGGGAGCCAGCTGGCTGTTAGCTCAGAGGGCAGAGGCTCAAATAGTAAGCTCCAGAGGTCCCAGGTTTAACTTCTCCTGGTGGTGGTTACACAAGCGTAACCCCCCTGGTGCATGTGCTACTGGCCCCCTTCTGGGCCATCTCAACCAACACAGCCGCTATTGAATTGGGGACCTTCATTACTAAACGTGCAAACTGCTACAACGGGCGCTAAAGAGCACAGAGGTGACCAGAGACCATGCACTCCCCAATGGGTTACACAGGCCAGGCCACAGGCCACACTCTGGAGTGGGCTTAAGAAACTTTCGACTGTTACCGAGGTGGTGTGGGAGAACTTAATGTGGGTGAAAGGCACCCGACTGACAGACCTCAGAACTGGGATCCTCCCAGGGCTGGATTACCCAATAGGCAGACTAAGCACGTGCTTAGGGCACCAGCAAAGCAGGGGCACCAAAAAAAATGAGATTTTATGGTATAGTATTGTTTTTATTTTGAATTACATATGGGGGGGGCACCATAATTTTTTCTGTACTTAGGGCCTCTAAAGGTCTTAATCCAGCCCTGGATCCTCCGTGTATATTAAACGTGGCCCTACCAACCTGCCTTAACTTTGATGTGGAGACACAACTTTCAAGGGCAAGAGAGTAGCTCATGCTTCACAATGCATTCGCCCCTCCTCCCCCCCATTCCACTGAGCCTAGCAGCAAGGGTGGCAGTCGGGGACTGGTCCTGCAGTGGTTTTGCAATAAAGGACTCTTGTCCACTAGGAACTGGACTGAGGACACAAGCTCACTCAAGCTGCAAAAGGGCTTGGCCCACAGCAGCTCCCGTTCATTGCTCTCTGCAGAGAAAATGGGGATTTCCCCATTATAGGCATCGGGAGCTCAGTGCGTGTGAAGAGCCAGTCAACAGGCTGCTGAACAGACATCCCCCAGCAAGGGTTTTTGATAAAAAAAAAAGCACAATTAAGACTCTGGGCTGGACATGACTCGGCGCTTTGGAGCTGGCAGGCTCCTATTTACCAAATGCAGGAGTGACCCAGCTCCTAATGGACTCCTATTGTTGAGTCGACAGCTCTTTAAGAAACGTGCATCCCCAGGAGCAGAACTTCTGCATGGATCATTTCAGTCTTGCAGAACAATGGGGAACCGATTTGTTGCAACCGTCCTAGAAGGCGCTTCCTCTTTGCAAGATGTCTTCTGATCGGAAGCTGCCCACACTTAACGTGGAACAGAAATGCTTTCTAAAGAGGTATAAATACCCCATAACAAATAATCCCAACCACCAAACAGACACGCTTCAGATCCTAATTCAAGCCACAGAATGGCAGGTTTAACCTTAACATGACAAATAAGGACATTTTTAAACCCACTTGAAAACCCATTTCCTCTTTATTTTAACTGCCAAGACCTCAGCTCTGTGGAGTGTGTTTTTCCAGCAAAACTTGCCCATAGCAGCTAAAGCAGCTTAAAGGTTGCAGCTCCTTTGCTCTGCTTCTGGGGTTTGTGACAGCAGCCCTTGTGGGAGAAACACAGAACCTTGAATTCTGCTCAAGACAGGCCCAGAAAACATTGTTTCCTTTCAAAATGTACTTGTACATTTCCATGTCCCTTGTTTAGTGGGTGGGGTGTGTGTGTGTGTGTGTGTGTGTGTGTGTGTGTAACTACATTTCAGTTCACACACAGTGTGCTGCATGTTCACTCTGACCTCAATCAAGATCCGCTACAAACTGCTGCATGGTAATAAAAACACCCCACATTGTTTAGCAGTGCTTTTCACCCAGAGATCTCCATACACTTCATTAAAATGGACAGACCAGAGCCCTGTTTCCCAAGGGGAACACTGAGGAAGTGAATGGCATTTTCCCAGAAGGAGAGGTGAAAATCTGGACTCAAATTAGCATCACAAAGACAGTAAGAACAGAACCTAGGTTTCCTAACTCCCAGGCCATGGCGCTAACCAGTAGACCACACTGCCATACTTCATTAGTGAGCTACTATAATCCCCCCCAAATACCATGACACACACCAGAGCAATCTTACTGAAAAGGCTTTCTGAAAATTTCAAACACCAGACAAGGAAAATAGTCCAGCCCTTCTCCCCTGTGCAGAAAGTTTGTGGGTCACTGAGGCAATTCCTGGGCAGGCAGGAGCCAGTTAGAGCATTTTCCAGTAAATCAAGGGGATGAGTTGCAATAACAAGGTCCAGGGAGAATCCCAATGTGTTTGTAGGCCCAGCAGAGAGCAAATGAACAAACTCGATGTCACACTCGGTCCACAGCCGATTTGGAACTAGCAGGTGACAGCTCTGAACAATTGGCTACGTTCTGAGCTCCCTCAGGCAGAGCCTCAGCGTTAAGAACAATGGTTAATGAACATCTTACCATATCGTGCGTTGAACAACGTTTCAACTTGTTTCCTCAAATGACTTAAAACGTCACCAAGGCCATCTGGAAAACAAGAGAAATACACTGATAAAGAAACCACCTGTGGCGCCCGAGACGTGCAATAAAGCTTTGGGACAGCAGGATGTTCTCCCTGCCCTGCTGGGGTGCACATGTGTGTGTGTGCGTGTGCGTGTGCGTGTGTGCGCGCGCGCGCGCTTTGGGACAGCCCTGTTCTCCCTGACCCAGAGGGATGTGCGCACGTGTGTGTGTGCGTGTGCGTGCTTTGGGACAGCCCTGTTCTCCCTGACCCAGCGGGGTGTGCGCACGTGTGTGTGTGTGTGTGCGTGCTTTGGGACAGCCCTGTTCTCCCTGACCCGGCAGGGTGTGCGCACGTGTGTGTGTGTGTGTGTGTGTGTGTGTGTGTGTGTGTGTGTGTGTGCGAGTGCGTGCATGCTTTGGGACAGTCCTGTTCTCCCTGACCTGGTGGGGCGCTCTTAACTCTCTGTCTCTCTCCTTTAAAGCCAATGCCATTCCTTGCAAAAGCTGCCATCAAATTCCATCTGGCCCAGGGATGGTGTGTGTGTGTGTGACTGTGTGTGATCAAATTCCATCTACCCCAGGGATGGGGAGTGTGTGTGTGTGTGTGTGTGTGTGTGTGTGAGATCAAATTCCATCTGCCCCAGGGATGGGTGTGGGTGGATGGGTGGGTGTGCGTGTGTGAGAGAAAGAGAGAGAGAGAGAGAGAGAGACATCATGGAGAATCACTGGCAAGGTCCACAGCCGACAAAAGGTCAAATGGCTCTTGTCACCTGTGAAGCTGACATCAGGTCCCAGGCAAGGCCGGCTTTCCCAGTCTCCTTCAGCCCTAGAGCAACATGGGAGACCCCGACAAGGCAGGCGAGGGGTGGGAAGGGTTCCTCAATTACATTGTTCTGAGGATCGTGTGACCCTCTCTCCCATGCCATGTTTTCTCTCTCTACCGATGAATATATATTGCTTTTCTTTTTAGCTCCCTGTCAAACTGTAGGGCCGTGTCACCGCCAGTGGGAAGTATGAAAATAGAGGATATGAATGAAACTCATGACATCTGCTGTTGGTTTAAAACGGTTTGTTTACTTCCATACATGCGACTAACCAACCTCATCAGCTAGCATGGCAATGGGCTTTCTAGCCGTGTTCCTCTAGGGATGTAATAGTGTAGTCGATCAACCAATAAGCAAAAAAACCTTATAGGTTAATGCTGTAGACTACCTGCATTTCCCCCCCACCCCTTGCCAGTACATTTTTTAGCAGGCTGGTCAGCAGCCCGGCTCAGTCCTGGGTTGCACTGGGTCCGGGACCTACCCCGCTGCGGCTCTGCATTTAAAGTGTATTAGGAGTCGGGCAGGCAGACAGCCCGGCTCAGTTCTGGTTCGTGCTGGGTCCGGGAACTCAGACCCCTCCCCCCTGGACAGGGGCTGCCCAAGGACTATAGAATAGTCGACTAACCGATAAGAATTCATGAGGTTCATCGACTATTCAATTAACCGATATTTAACATCCCCATGTTCCTCACTCAGCCTCATACTGTTAGTTCAGCTGAGTGCCGGTTGCTGAGTAATGCCAGAGGCACAATAGCAGCAGCAGATCAAGCACAAACACTGGTAACGGCTTAAAATGTCTCATCCCCACAGTGGCAGGTTACAAATGAAACATTCAGATAAAAGTCATCAACCATTTAACTACTTAAGAGAAGTCGACAGATGGACTCTGTCCTTTAATCTTTAGCCATATGGATCTCACAGTCAACCTATGGCACTCATTCATTCCCATGGGCTGAAAAGCATAAAAAAACCCAAAGAAATAAGCTCATGATGCTAGCTCCACCGGTGGCTATTAGCCAAGATGGTCAGGGATGGAACCCTATGCTCTAGGTGGCCCTAAACCTCCAACTGCCAGAAGCAGGGATTGGAGGACAGGGGATGGATCACTTGAAATTGCCCTCTTCTGTTCTTTCCCTCTGACGCATCTGTCATGGGTCACTGTCAGAAGACAGGATACTGGGCTAGATGGACCAGTGGTTAGACCCCGGGTGGCCGTTCTGGTGCAGGAAAACATCAGTTTCGGAGGTATAATTAGAAAGGGACAATGGGATCAAAAATCAACCTATTCAGAAAGATGCAGTGAACATATATTTATTATTCTAACCTGTATGAAAGGTCTCAGCTGAGATCAGGGCACCAGTATGCTAGGTGCTGTCATACACAGAGCAGATACAATCTCTGTCCCAAAATGTTTACAATCTAAATCAGGGGTGGGCAATAACTTTTGATGGGGGGGGCACTCCTAAGATTTTGGAAAGTGGGCGAGGGCTGCACTCTTCCATGATATTAATGGAGGAGTGGGGGTCTGGGATGGAGGTTGGGTGCAGAAGGGACCTTAGAGTAAGAGATTAGGGTGCAGGAAGGAGTGTGGGGTCTGGGAGGGAGGTTGGGTGAAGGAGGCAGTTGTGACCTGGGGCACTAGACTGGGGTGCATGGGTCTGGGATGTGACCTAGGGCAGGGGATTGGCATGCAGGAGTTTGGATTATGACCTAGGGCACGAGGGGATTGTGATCTGGGGCAGAGGGTTAGGGTGCCAGATCAGGGAAGGGATATGGGTGTGGAAGGGGGACAGAGGTTTTGGGTATGTGAAGTGGGGGGCAGAGGGTTGGGGAAGGGAGGGGCTTGGGTGCCAGAGGCAGGCTCTGGCCAGGAGACTTACCTGGGTGACACCAGGCCAGCAGCCCAGCATGTTTCTCAGCCAACTGGCCTGCCTGCCTGCCTGCCCTGCCCCCACACAGGCTGCAGTGCCATGTGAGTGTGTGAGTGTGTGAGTAACTAGGAGCTGGAGGGGATGAGGCGTGGTGCTTTGTGGCTGCCTGTTATTCAAACAGGCAGAAATTGGCCAATAGGATCGTGCTGGGGGCAGCTCATGAAGCCTTTCCTCCCTCCCCTCCAGGCTCACATTTCTGAAAGAGAAACAGCCTAGTAGCTGCTTTTCTGAGTGGCGTGCGGGTGGGGCGAGGCAAGCAGCGAGGAACCTTGGCAGGCTGTGGGCCGTATTTTGCCCAGGCCTGATCTAAATAGATAAGACACACAGAAGGGAGGAGGAGAAGCAGAGGCAGGGGTGGGGAAGTGGTTTGCTCAAGGTGGCACAGTAGGCCAGGGCAGATCCATCAGTAGAACCCAGGTCTCCTGACTCACACATTGGTGCTCTACCTACTAGACAACTCTGCTTCTCTGATGAATAATAATATTCTATAAACTTGAAAAAAATAGAATGGATAATTATCTGAAATACGTGAAGTCTTCAAGGATCATCTCCATCATCGTCAGGAAAATAAAAAGGGGTGACCTCCAATGTAAGGCACAAGTGAACTGAATCAAAGTTCACGACATTCTCACGTTATTCTGTTTTCAATCTCTCTCCTCCTTTCCATGCAACACAGCCCAGGACTCATTTTCCAAGCCAGAAAACTTCCCTCTTGGACCACTTAGAGACAAGCAGGCCAATGACACGACATTGAAACACCACGGAGAAGTCGTGCTCCCAATGCTGGAGAGTTGATTCCATTTTGGTGGTTCATGCAGTCTCCGGAGCAGCGGCAGCGAGGGAGGCATTCCTGGCCTTCACTGCCCACCTCCCCACTATTGCGTGGCCAGATGAACAGCTGGCTGGGGCAGCCGATATTTCTCACTCTGGGGAGCTGTACAGCCCCTGCTAATTCAGGGCTTGCTCCTCCATCATTTAAGTCAATGGGGGGTTTGTTACTGATGTCAGTGAGCCCACGCGCAAGCCGTAAGTGACACATCTTGGAACAAACTACCCGGGGTGAATTCTTTAATCAGAGAGTGCACCACTGCAATCTGTACTGAGAAAACAGCCCCCGAACTGCAGCTGGTACCACCGGTGTGGCAAGACAATTTGCTGGGAGTGGTTCTCGGCTAGTACAAACGGAAGTGATGTTGATATACACCAGGGGTGGGAAACCTGGTTTTGGCTGGGGGGGCCATAGACACGTAAGAAGAAAAAAACCCCAAAACAAACAGAAAAAAAGAAACAAAACAACAACAATCTCTCACTGACCGGGCTCCCCACAAGCTCGGGGCTTCCCCTGGCAGTAGGATGAGCTGGCGCTCCATGGGGCCAGCTTGCCATGGGGCTGAAGTGCAAATGCTGACTCATCTCTCTGTAGGGGGAAGCCCCGAGCCTTGGTCAGTCAGGAGCCAAATCCAGCCTGAGGACGATAGGTCCTCCCGGCCCCCCAGAATACACCATCTGGTGGTTGAAGCAGAGATGCAGTTCTGAACAGGGTGGTTAGGAAGCCAATTACCTTGCTAAAGCGGTGAGGAATCCTGTGGCACCTTATAGACTAACCGAAGTGTTAGACCATAAGCTTTCGTGGGCAAAGACCCACTTCGTCAGATGCATGACGAACATTGGGAGCTCACTGGGGCAGGAACTGTCTCTCTGTTCTGTGTTTATACGCTGCTAGGGTCCTGATGCCTGGCTAGGCCATTGTGAATACAAATTAATAATAAATAATACAATAAAATACAGCTATTTTCATCAGGCTTAAACAGACGTGAGATGATCAGAGGATAAAGCTGGCCTGCTTTTACAGCAAACTCACTCTTACCTTCCATCGGCTTTTCTTCCTGGCTGGGCTCTTTATCGGACACTGGAAGGAAAGCAAAGGTTTAGCAGCGTCTCCTAGACAATCAGTCAATGTGCCTGCAAGCCATCTCCAGGAGCAGGCATGAGAACTTGCGCGAGAGAGATAAAGATGCAGCCAGATGCACTAGCTAGCTAGGTGGAGTGCATTCCTCCTCTGCTGGGAAAAACAGCCCAGCGTACAGCCCGCCTTCCCCAAACAACAGAAGAGCACTCAACAGAGAGGTCTGGGGACTGCCCCCTCCTGCTTCCATCAATGCAGTAAAAAAAAGGAGCGACACAGGACACGCCTTCTGGTCCATCTTTCCGACAGTCTGTAAGGTCACTGCCTGGTGCCTGGAGAGCAAGGCGTTCACCTCAGCTCCAGTTCACATCCTCCCTCGCAGGTTCCCAGAGCAAAGGCCGTAAGGGCTACGTAGGCTGTAGCGGGGAGGGGAGCTGCCTTTGGGGAAAATCAAACCTAGGACTAGGTTGAATCCAGGCCACAACCTTTTTTCCTTAGTCCCTCTTGATCACATGAAATGATTCTGCTTTTTTAATTCCGACACGAACCCTCCAGGAAAGGCCCCTGCTAACTGTGCTTTGCATTCCACGGCTTCGCCATCTTGTCTGGCCTTCTGCACAGTGCTCGTTACGATTCCTTCCAGCTTCCGCCGATGGCCAGCACCATGTGCCGTGAAAACCAGGGCACCTTCCCTCCTGGCAGCATGTCCTCCCCACCTAATGGAGCTGAGGGGATGGTTCCTTTAAAGCCGGGGTGGGGAACCTTTTTGGGTCGGGGGTCGTTGACCCGCAGAAAAATCAGTCGAGGGCCGCACACAAGTGAGAAGAAAAACACCCCCACCACCCATACTGACATGCCCCGGACTGGGGAGGAGAAAGACACTCCCCACATTCCCTTCGCATGCCAGCACCCGGGGGGCCCAGGCTAGCAGATTTTGTGCCCTCCAGCCCCACAGTGGGTCAGCGGAGGGGCCTTGAGAGCCAGCGTGTCCCTGAGCTTTGGGGGCCGGATCCAGGCAAGCCCCTGGGGCCTGAGGTTCCCAACCCCTGTTTTATATGGGGGAACCCTCTGTCCCTCTGATTCTGCTCCACCTGTTGCCTGTTTCATTATTATGGTTGTTCATTATCGGTAATATCACAGCACCGAGGTGCCCCATGCCGCTTGGTGCCGTACAAACACTCTACACAAAACATGGCCCTCGGCTCAAAGAGCTTACGCCTATTTTTAGAGGACGAGCCCACAGGGCAGGAACCGACCCTTCCTATGCGGGATCCCAACCTTGCCATTACTGTACTAAGATAACAACAATGACATTTAAATACGCCCCAGGGAAAAGACAAACAAGTATCTGACACACTTTGCATCTGGATTGTCAAACATGGTTTCCACTGGGCCAAGTTAAGGAGGTTCTGGAGGAACAAGGCCACATGTTTAGGCCACGACTCTCAGTAACAGGAACCTAGTCAACTCCTATTTCCATATTGATGTCCCTGAATGAGTGACCCAGTTTCTAAAGCCGGGGATACAAATGTCCACCCCACGGAGGCGGCTGTCCACAGATAGGCATTGATATCTGCTGAGCCACAGGGCTGTACTCCCAGGAGATGCTGTGGCCAAAGGAAAAGAGGCAGGTGCGGATGCTCCCAGCCTTCTGGCTGTACTGCCCCCGGGGAACTGTACCACCCCAGACAGGAGACGCCGCTGGCGGCAGGGTTGGGGGCAGGACAGCTGCATGGCCACACTCATCTCCTCTGGCTGCAGCATCTCCAGGGAGTGGAGCCCTGCGGATCAGAAGGTACCAATGTCTATTTGTGGCTATCCACATCCGTGGTAGACATCTGTACCGATTTCAGTAGCACTGACCACCCAGCGGTTCTGAGAGATGCTGGGTGCTGGGCAATTTGGAAAGCTTAGAACACTGACTGACGAATAAAATTGCAGAATTAGGACCCTAATTTTAGACTCGGGAACACCTTAGCCTGAACTCTGCCCTCCATTTCTTTCTGGAGTTGGTAGGATTTCCGAGCGCTCTAATTTCAAGCAGTTTACTTTTTATTACCTGTGACTGTTTCTAGCATGTAGCTGGAATCGTCTGAAGTCATGCGGCTGGTCGCTGGGTCATGCATGTCATCGGAGCTGGGGGATCGGTCTGTGAACAAAGCACCAAAGACAGTTCTGACAGCCCAGCTACCGACCCTGGAAGCAGACTTCAGAGCTTTATGGTCCATCCACAAGAATTCATGAAAAACTCAACAACCCATTTGATAAAGGGGTGCAATTACCCAGTCACAAAGGCACATAGGACCTGAATTAGGACTAGTCACACATCCTCATAGGTATTCAGGCTTCTAATTACCATTGAAATGGGAGTTAAGCGCCTAAATGTCTCCGAGGGCTTCTGGGCAACTGTATCTAGAATGTTTTGATGGCAACTGTGCTATCTTTCTCCTATACACTTTAACACGTGTAAAAGGGTATTAAAAATATATCTACAAAGCACCCCCCACCTTCCCAGTCTGGGGAACATAAGAACAGACATACTGAGTCAGACCAAAGGTCCATCCAGCCCAGTATCCTGTCTGCCGACAGTGGCTAATGCCAGATGCTCCAGAGGGAGTGAAACCAACAGGTAATCCTCAAGTTGCTTAAATTGCAACAAGGGAGGTTTAGGTTGGACATTAGGAAAAACTTCCTAACTGTCAGGGTGGTTAAACACTGGAATAAACTACCTAGGGGGGTTGTGGAATCTCCATCACTGGAGATATTTAAGAACAGGTTGGACAGACCCGTCAGGGATGATCTAGACGGTGCTTGGTCCTGCCATGGGTGTAGAGGACTGGACTCAATGACCTCTCAAGGTCCCTTCCAGTTCTAGTGCTCTATGATTCTAAGTTCCCCTTTATTTGGTGCTGGTGAGGCCACATCTGGAGTAATGTGTCCAATTCTGTGCCCCCCGCTCCCAACAGAAAGGATGTGGACGCATTGGAGAAAGTCCAGTGGAGGGCAACAAAAATGATTAGGGGGCTGGAGCACATGAATTATGAGAAGAGGCTAACGGGTTTGGGATTTTTTAGTCTACAGAAGAGACGAGTGAGGGGGAATTTGATAGCAGCCTTTAACTACTAGAAAGGGGGTTCCAAAGAGGATGGAGAGAGGCTGACAGATGGCAGAACAAGGAGCAATGGTCTCAAGTTGCAGTGGGGGAGGTCTAGGTTGAATATTAGGAAAAACTATTTCCCTAGGAGGGTGGTGAAGCACTGGAATGGGTTCCCTAGGGAGGTGGTGGAATCTCCATCTGCAGTGGTTTTTAAATCCCTTGAAAAGCCCTGGCTGGGATGATTTAGCTCAGGTTGGTCCTGCTTTGAGCAAAGTGATTGGACTTGATGACCTCCTGAGGTCTCTTCCAACCTTATGATTCTAAGTGATCCCTCTCCTGTCATCCATTTCCAGCCTCTGACACACAGAGGCTAGGGACACCATTCCTATCCACCCTGCCTAATAGCCAGTGATGGACCTAACTTCCACGAATGTATCTAGTTCTTTTTTGAACCCTGTTAAAGTCTTGGTCTTCCCAACATCCTCTGGCAAGGAATTCCACAGGTTGACTGTGCTCTGCATGAAGAAAAACTTCCTTTTGTTTGTTTTAAACCTGCTACCTATTAATTTCATTTGGTGATCCATAGTTCTTAAGGAAAACACCATCATCTGCAAAAGTTTCCTCATATGAACAAAAATGGCCTCAAGACTCAATATCTAGACATCCAATTCTGGCTTCACACATTAATGCTGTTTGACTCCACCGCCCGCTGCACAAGAAGACCATTCCACCAACTTGCTGCCTCACTCCATAAAAGAAAGCTTCCTTCATTTTTCTTACATGTATGCCTGCTTAATTTAAACACGGCTCCTCTGATGCTGGATTCTCCAATGTCCTCAAAGAGCGCTCCAAATTTCATTTTAAAATAAACCTTTAGATACTTTAAATATCTCATACGTGAGCCCCTTCTTTTTATTAATCATCTTTTTAAAAGCCTTAAACTGGACTCCCTCTAATTTAGCTACACTGGCCTTCGGTTTTTATTACCTTATGCGGATTCTGAACTCCAAGGGTCACCTGACCCGGGCAGTGTTTGATCTAGCAATATACCTGGATCCTTTTCCCTTTCTCTGTATTAATGATGGGATAAAGTCCACTATCATTAAACTGGTGTAAATTCCAGAGTGACTTCACTGCCTTCAGTGAGACTAACACAGGTGGCTCTAATTCAGAGCCATCTGAACTACAGCTAGCTTGGGCATTATTTCTACCCAAGAGCGCCACCTCCCAATGGGACACATTCAAAGTCATGCTCTCGCTCTAATTCAGGAGCGGGGAACCTTTTTTGGCTTGGGGGCTGCTGACCCACAGAAAAATCAGTCGGGAGGCCACACACAAGTGAGAAGCAAAAACAACCCCCCCCCCCAAAAAAAAAACTCCACACCCTTCACTGACATGGCCCCCAACTGAGAAGGAGAAAGACACTCTCCACATTCTCCTCACAAACCAGAGCCTAGGGGGGCCCAGGCAAGTAGATTTTGTGCGCTCCAGCCCCACGGTGAGGCAGCGGGGGGACTGGAGCACCAACGTGGGCTCCCCAGTGCTGGGGGAGGAGGGAGAGGTCTGAGCCTTGGGGGCCAGATCCAGGCAAGCTGGGGGCTTGAGTTTCCCACCCTTAGGGATGTTAAATTTTGATTAGTTGATAAGGCCGCCTTTGCCTTTGAAGTGTAGAAACAGCCCCAGGGCTATTGCTACACTTCAAAGGCAAAAGCGCTGCGGGGAGTATGGGGCCAGCAGGGCAGCCCCCCATTGGCCCTGTGCTCCTCGTGGCGTTTCAAAGCGGCAGCACTGCAGGGAGCCCGGGGTCAGCTGGAAACTCCCCCGCTGACCCTGGGCTCTGTGTGGCTCTGCCGCTTTGAAATGCCTCCTGCAGCGTCGGGACTCCCCATCTGGCCCTGGGCTGCATGCGGTGTTTCAAAGTGGCAGCGCCACATGGAGGCCGGTGTCTGGCCCCAGACTCCACTCAGTGCTGCCGCTTTGAAGCGCCCTTCGCTTCTCCGCCTTGCTCCCTCTTTCTGATAGAGACAGCAATGGGGGGGGGGGAGGGGAAATGACTAATTGACTAGTGTGTTGACTATCCAATAAACATTTGCTTATCGGATAGTCGACTAGTCGTTCACATCTCTACCCACCCCCCTGCTCTAATTCCTCAAGGTTACTCCTTAGTTAATGCTTGTAAAACACACTGAACATGCCACTTACTAATCACTCCTTATGATGGTCCTGCCTTTCGGTGCACAGTCTAGCTACGGCAACAGCTCCATCAATACCAGCCCAAGGCATAGCTTCCTCCGGGACGCTCCTGATCGCTCATCTTTACTCTCCAGAACCCAGTGTTTCCAACGTTGCTCTCCACATTATGGCCTCTGGCCTCCTCATCGACTCTAGGAGCCAATGCCAAAAGGCACTTGGGCCCAGCCCCTCAAAGGCGTACAGGTGCCTGTCTTCCACTGAAATTAAACTGTGTTGGGCATGTAGGATCTGAGCCCCAGGCAAGTGCTTAAGGTCCCACTGGTTTCAAAGGGATTGAAGCACGGGCATGAAGTTCTACCCATGCTTAGCCGCCCCTCCTGAACAGGGACGCTTTCCTGAATGGGCAGCCTGGTCTGGAATACAGATACTTGAGGTTTGAGATCTTCCAGCCTTATACCACAAACAGGAAACAAACTAGGTGATCTCTGTGGTCTTGGCTTCAGACACGGTTTACCCACTTTGCTGTACAGTATCCCAACGCTGAACCCAGGAGTTTTTCAGGAGGATCATCTCCCCAAAGGTCAGTGGCTCACGAATGCACTCTGGGTCCAAACCTTCATGTCTCCGTTCAGCCCCTTCTCCACTGTGCACGCCAAAGCCACCTGCTTATTGTGCTGGATGACACCTGACTCAACTTGTGTTGTCTGCCTGCCCCAACCCCAGACCCAACCAATCCATTTAATTCATTCATGCAAATGTTCCCCCACACAACCCTGAGCAGGCTGGGACAGCCCAACCCCAAGGCTAAAGAAAAGACAGGGGACTGTGTTCTGCTCTCAGTTCGGCTGGTGTAAATCCAGGGAAACCCCCATAAAGCCAATGGGGTGACTCTGGAATTACAGCAGTGTGCCAGCTTGGCCCCTTGGGTCAGGACACGGCTTTTCAACAGTTCTGCCTCTCTAGCACCACAACGACCTGGCACTTCTGTGGCTTGGCCCTCTGGCCTGATCAGCTCTCCACCATGTCCCCTTCCGGCAGGAGCAGAAAGGAAGCTACACCTAAGCTCAAACCAGCCACCTGGGCACGAAAGGCCATAACGGAATCTTCACACAGCTCCAAGTACATCCTGTCAAGGTGAGAGGCCTGATCAGGCCAGGTTACTCGGGTTAGGGAAGGGAAACTGAGCCTCCTCTGTCCTGGGCTGCATACAGAACAGGCCTCTCGGAGAGGCCGCCAGCCTTTATTTTATGGGACTTGCTGGGCCTGCCCTGAGCCTGTTCCCAGGTCTGACTGGTTTTGCCTGCGGCCGATCATGGGAACCCACTCTAGGCAATCCCTGGAGATCTGAAGTCCCTGCTCTTCCCTCCAGCAGGGCACCTTCTTAGGGTGGGTCACGCCAAGGGAGGGGGCAGCGAACGTGCAGTCCACCCAGCCTGTTTGACTGAGAACAATTCTCGCCCGTCGTGTTTAATGCTGGGTGTGTATGCACACGCATGTGCACTTCAGACATGGCAACATGATCACTGATGGCCCACTCACAGCTTGGTAGCCTTACAACTGGCTGCTTGGAGCTACTATTTATTCACTTGTATGATGATAAGCCCTAGCCAGATGCAGCCTACAGAGAAGTCACCCGGCCTTACAAGGCATATCAGCGAACGAGGGAAAGATCTGACAATAGAACACCAGCTTTTACTAGACTCATGATCCAGCGACACCCTTAGGAGCCAGCACACAGCACTGCAGAAATGCAGAGGCCACAATTTAAGGGGATCAGCCTAGAAAAGCATTTTTTTTCCACACTGGTGCATCTGTAGCACTAGGGTTAATCTCCACAATAAACTGACAGATACAACTTAAAGCAGAGAGGGGCGAGGGAGGCTAGTGTGTGGGCTGCATGAGTGGTCCTCCTTCATCTCAATGGGCCCCAAGATGGTTGCAACCCAGATGATTTCCCGGGACATGGTAGTTTTGCGAACGGCGTCGCCTGCCTAGAATTTGCAGGGTGTGCGGGCTGAGCTGTAGCCGCACTTGGATTGGGCACAGAGGGAGTGCACGGCTCCTACGGTCAACACGGTGAGCACTCTGCACGTGCCTTATGTGCCCTGGCTTCACAGGCGTGTCACGTTAGCAATCCCGGCAGGAAGAAAACCACGCAGACAAAACCCATCAGAATCTCTGGCAACCTTGGGCAGGAGCAACAGTAAATAAACGTCACGTGGGCCAAACGTAGAATCCTGGTGGGCTGCAGGTTGCCCACCACTGACTTACAGTGAGGTCACTTTAAACTCTCTTCCAGACCCACCACGTCTCCTTCCCCAACAGGCTGCAACCGCTGTTTCCAATCCGCTGCTTCAAAAAGCAAGGAGGCCTCTGGCTTTCTCCGCACCGGGCCGGGGGGAATCTGAAAATCTGGGTGCTACCCTGAGTCCTGCCATGGATTTGTGACATGACCTGGGACAAGTAATTTAACTTTCTGGGTCAGCTCCCACCTCCATGGACAGGGACAGGGATACTGACAGGGGCTGGGAAGGAAAGCACCTACTACCCAAAAGCTTCTTGCTTATCACTGAAAGAGCAGGATGAGCAGCCGGTCCCAGGTGAGCCAACAGACTCACTGGATCCCTGGACAAGGGGGAGGGGAGCGTCTCCGCGCTCTGGGGAGGGCTGAGGCCAACAGACTCGCTGGGTCCCTGGACAAGGGGGAGGGCATCTCCATGCTCCGGGGAGGGGTGAGGCTTTGGGAGGGAGCTCTCGGCACTGGCCAGACCATGCCCCCCCAGTGCCACCCAGAGCACGCTCTGTGAGGCTCTGAAGTGCACAGTGCAGGGCTCCAGTTGCGATTTAAAGGACCCGGGGTTCCAGCCGACATGGCAGCTGCAGTAGCAGTGGTGGCGGCCGGGAGCCCTAGGCCAATGTGAATCGCTGGGCCCTGGGGCAGTTGCCTCCGTTCTGTTGGCAGGTCTGTCCACTCCGGGAGAGGCTGCCCCCCGCCTGCCTGGCCAGAGGTAGGACAGGGACAGTGCGAAAGGCACAAAATGAACGGACACAGAAGATGGGAAAACCCCAAACCACGTGTGATCCCAAAGGGCTTCACAAGAAACCAGCTAACGTCTCACGCGCCGCTGGGACCCGGCTTTCAAAAGAGAAAGACGTGGGGGTGAATTCGTCCCAAGAGGAAGAGAAAAGAGGAGCCATCCCAATTCCCTGGCACTCTACACTCAGAGCAATCGAAGGCCAGTGTTCCCTGCCTAGACATTGCTGAGTCATTCCAAAGTTTTAAATTTTACCTGGGACAGTGATTTGAATGATGTCCAGCTCATCTGGCTCTATTTTGATATGTCTGATCCCACTCAGTTCTGCTGATGTACCTTGCGGGGGGGGAAAAAAATAATCAGAGGCATGAAACACAATAACTGGTCACTACCTATCGGGGTGGGAAGGAAAAATCTTCATTGAGCATACGTTATATTCTTGGCAGTAACCTATTACTAATCATTCTTGGCACTTCACCCATAGGTCTCAAAGTACACTGCCCATGTCCACCACTAACCCCATTGTACAGATAGGAAAGCTGAGGCAGAGAACGGATAAAGCTTTGTCCATAGGTGAAAACTGCACCAGCTTAATTTAAATCACTTCCTAAACTGAGTTAGTTCCATGGTCCTACCCCTCTATGGATGCTCTTCTTTCAGTTCAAGAGTGGTTTATTTCACTTTATCTGAAACCAATTCCTAATCCATTTACACCAAACGGAATAAACCCTGGTTTAAACCAGAAAAAGCGAGCGCTCATGGTCTTTTGCACCAGCTTAACTATTCTGGTTGAAAATTCTATTGGAAGCCAAACCAGAGCAACTTCTTCTGGCAGAGAAGGCCTCGGTAAAGACTGCTGTATCAAAGCCCACCCAAAAGGCCAGAGGACACGTATCTCTACTTCTGTGTCTGCCAAATGGGGGAAATACTCACATACCTGCCTCCTAGGGGTACTGCGACGACCAATTCACGTCACAAAGGGTGTGTCTAGACTACATGGCTCCGCCGATGGAGCCATATAAACTAGTTTACCAGGCATAGTCAATGAAGCAGGGATTTAAGTAATCCCCGCTTCATTAAAATAAAAATGGCCGCCACGCTGTTCCGACAATCAGCTGATCTGGCACAGCGCAGCAGTCTAGACGCGGATCGGTTGACAAGGGAAGCCTTTGTCGACCGCTCCTGTAAACCTTGTTTCACGAAGCATAAGGGAGTGGTCGACAAAGGCTTCCCTTGTCGACCGATCCGCGTCTAGACTGCGCGCTGTGCTGGATCAGCTGATTGTCGGCACAGCGCGGCGGCCATTTTTATATTAATGAAGCGGGGATTATTTAAATCCCTGCTTCATTGACTATGTCGGGTAAACTAGTTTACATGGCTCCGTCGATGGAGCCATGTAGTCTAGACATACCCAAAGGGTTCAGAGATGTGTCTAACGGAAGAGCTCTACTGAGGATACTTGACGGCAATTCACTCTTGCCACTAGTACAGCAGAGCCGCAGTGTGTGGCCATCAGGGCTATTTTCACAGGTTTTTGCCCACCATTATTCAGCCTGAGTGGTTATTCCCTTTTGTAATGGTTTTTAACTAAGGGGGGGCTTCCACTGAGATGGGCTCACTTTAAAGAGGGAGTGAGTTCCCCCCTGTGTGTGTGTACAAGACACACACACCAGCCCTCAAACAGAGATTCACAGAATACCTTATTGCCCATCAAACTACACCGCACAGGAGACTTTTCCGCACCGACAGCTCTCTTCCTATAAGCTAGTCAGCAGAAGCGTTCACAGATTCCAAGCCCTCCAATGGGAAGCACAGTACCCTCTGGGGAGCTGGGATAGGCAGCAATGTTTGCTATACTTTTGTCATTTGTATTGGAAGGTTTCATTAGAACAGCCCTCACTGCAGCACATGGCAAAAAGAGTTTGTACTCAGCAAATGCATGTCATGGGCCATCCCAGCCGAAGCCCTGGGGAGCTTATCTGCTTCCTCAGGAAATCTGATATTTATTAGAAGGAACCGAGGCCCTTTTCTGGTCCCTCACCATCACTTTTTTTAGGCGAAAGTAGTGACTATTTCTTGCTCACCTGGTTCACAGTCTTCAGAAACACTACTCTTCTCAGACCTAATAAGGAGAAGCAGACATGAGACATGGTAAAGGAACTATCATGGGATAGCTTAAAAAATTCAGGCTAATGTACAATGCAGTAAATAGACAAAAGAGGGGCATTTCAAGGGACTAAAAAACTCGCTCTGACTTCAATTCTTCCTCTGCATAAGGGAAAACTAAAGATCCCACAGACATTGATGGTCCTAGCAGCAGAGCACTCAAGGCTCTCGTTGAAAGAATTCATGACAATTCTCAGGGTTTATGGTGTCAGTAAACCTTTGCAAATTCCCTTCTTTAAGGCTTATACAACTTGTCAGCAAGGATATGTCTAGACTGCATCCTTCTGTCGGCAGAGGGATGCAGATTAGGCAGGTCGACATTGCAAATGAAGCGGGGATTTAAATATCCCGCACTTCATTTGCATAAAAATGGCCACCACTTTTTGCCAACGCGGCACTTTGTCGGCAAAAAGCGGCAGTCTAGAGGGGGATCTGTCGAGAAAGAAAGCCTTTTTCGACAGATCCCTTATTCCTCCTGCAAGGAGGTTTACAGGATCTGTCGAAAAAGGCTTTCTTTCTCGACAGGTCCCCCTCTAGACTGCTGCTTTTTGCCGACAAAGTGCCGCCTCGGCAAAAAGCGCGCCATTTTTATGCAAACGGTGGGATATTTAAATCCTCGCTTCATTTGCAATGTCGACTGTTGCTAATCTGCATCCCTCTGCCAACAGAGGGATGCAGTCTAGACATACTCCAAGTGAGGTCATGACAACATATTTTCATAAGGAAGCGAGGATGCGTCTACACAGCAGCGTTATTTCGGAATAATGGACGTCATTCTGAAATAACTATTCGAGCGTCTACACAGCTAGCCCATTATTTCAAAATAATTTCAAAATAACGGGCAGCTTATTTCGGCGTTCGTAAGCCTCATTTCACGAGGAATAATGCCTCTTCCGGAACAGCTATTTCTGAATAGTGGTAGTGTGGACGCTCCACTGCTGATATTTTGAAACAGCTTCTCCCCAGGGCCATTCAAAGTCATTACTCCCCAGTGCTCCCTGGGGCTCGAAATCGAGGTGGGCATCCACATTAGGGAAGCCTACCTCAGACTAATTTTGAGGCTTCCCTGCAGTTTAGACGTGCTATTTCAAAATAAGCTATTTCAGAGTATTTCTTCTGGAATAGCTTATTCCGAAATAGTTGTGCAGTGTAGACACAGCCTGAGAGAGATTACAGGATGGCATGGTGTGGCATTAGTTTCGGATGGGCAAATGTCACTTTTAGCTTACCAGCGTAAATCCTGCTTTACATCAGTGTGAGGTATCCACAGTAGAGGTTTGCACTGAGGTAATTAGAGATTCAGGTGCCACCCAGCTGATTAGCAGAACACCCACAGCGACTACAGCCAGCAGCATGTGTTTCTACTGGAGGCACATATCTGCACATGTATTGGTGCACACAATAAAATGTATTCCACACACGGATGGAAAAAATTAGAGGGAACATTGGCAGTGGGCGCTCAGCAGCTTGGGAAATCCAGCTTAAAACATCTGAGGCCTGATCACACATCCACTGCAGTCAGTGGCTGATAGGCTAACTGAAATGTAGTTTTGCAGTTAAGGCACTTGCTTAGGATTCCAGAGACCTGGGTGCAATTTTTTTTTGTTCTGCCACTGATTCCCCACAAAACCTCTGTCTAGTCACTTAGTGCCCCTATCGCTCAGTTCCCCATCTGCAAAATGGGGTACCAGCACTGTCCTGCCTCTCTGGGGTGTCATGAAAATGAACCCAGTAATAATTTTCAGGTACCATAGAAATGAGGGCTGTGTAAGTATCCATCTAAACAGCAAAACCCGGGTTAACATCAGCAGCGCAGAATCAGGTCCTAATTTGCAGTACCCGTCAGGCACTAATTTAGCAAAGATTATGCATAGACACATAGACAATAGGGCTTTTCCATCTACACAATATATCTTCCTATATATTATCTACTAAATATATGAGAGAGTTTGTGCATCTCTCTGTGTGTCTCTGTCTGTCTGGGAGTCCGTTTGTTCGAGAACGCCTCCTAAATGGTCAGAGCTAGGACCACCAAATTTGGTAGGCAGCTTCCTCTTGTTATAACTTAAAGCAAGGTCAGGGTTTGGTTGTGCCAGGACAATGGGACGTGCCTGGAATTTGACTGTTTCTCATAAAACGGAAAGGGAGGGGCCTGGTAGAAGGGACAGTTATACTCCAGAGTGACCACAGGGGGCATCAAGGGGCCAGAAATGGGGACCGGACAGCAATAACCCCCTTGGGCCAATAGGAGGCAGGAGTGGAGAAAGGAACAGCTATCTACTATATATTTCAGAGAATTTGTCTGATTGTGTGTCTGTCGGTCTCCCAGCTGGGGGACATGCACCCCTCCCACAGCTGCACCTGTTGTAGCTGCAACAGCCACGGAGAGGTGTTTCTTACCTGGCCCCAAGCTGCTATGGTGAGAGAGGGCTAGGGTTGTCCTCTCTCCTCCAGGCAGCCTGCACAATGATCCCCCCTCCTCCCCAGCCTCACCCAAGAACAATGATTTAAATGAAAAAAAAAAACCAACGTAATTGAATTAAGGACCTGAGCCACACCAGGTAAATCTTCTAGTACAGTGGTTCCCAAACTTTTCGGCATCACGCCCTCTTTTTGATTTTTGAGAAACCCTCATGCTCCCCTCCCCCCCAGCAACAAAACTTGTTGAGAAAAAAAAAAAAAAAAAAAAAAAAGGAACTGACAGGGGCCGAAAAACAAAAATAGCAAGGGGATTGATGGGGGGGGAGGGGCTGGGTCACCTTGCGCCCCTCCGGAATTCCTTCCCCCCCCAGTTTGGAACCCATGTTCTAGTACTAATATAAAGGAATATCCAATCCAGTGCCCACTGTTGTTAGCTCTTTAAACCCTTTCATTGACTTGAATGAGTGTTTGGTCTGACCCTATATTTATATATCAGTTCTGACATTTCCGCAATCCATTTTCAGTACAATCAATTCAGACCCTGCATCTCTTCCTTTAGCAGTCTGCATTGTGCAAACCCCCAACACCACATTTGAAATACAGACTCCCCAATGGCAATGACTCATTGGAGGCCTGATTCAGCAGAACGCCTAAGTACAGGTCCAAGTGTTTTGCTGAAGAGGCGCATGGGCGCTCTCACCCTTAAGTTGAGCATGTGCCTACACGCCTTGATGAATC
The DNA here is from genome assembly GCA_019425775.1 of Rafetus swinhoei. Classification (NCBI taxonomy): domain Eukaryota; kingdom Metazoa; phylum Chordata; order Testudines; family Trionychidae; genus Rafetus; species Rafetus swinhoei. The sequence continues at coordinate 19,209,154 of CM033445.1, read as the reverse complement.
CTTGCCAAAGCGCTGTGACCCTAGGATGTTGGATTCTGCTTGTAAAAGGCCGCCTGTCCCTGGGCCAAATTTCTTAAACCTGGGGCAACAGACAAAGAAGCGGATGCTTTTGCAAGCTCTAACGCTTGCACCGGAGCAAAGACCTGTCCATTTTCATAGTTTTTGAAGACTCCCTCTTGCACCAGAGACTTTGCCATGTTTCTCACTTGGCTGAGACTAGCACAAGAGTATCCATCTCACAACTATGCAAAACGGCAGGATACAGAGCATGACCCAAATTCCACTCTAAGGTCTGTCAGCTCCCCAGCGCTTGTTGCCTTGAAGTCAATATCATCACGCAAATCTCCCGGTCTCTGGGGCTGAAGAACACGGGGAATGTGACCGTCAGGTGTTAAGAATTTTAGATCAATACCGTCCTTGTACTGAAACACTCTGTGACAGTTCAGTGCTCAGCATGTGACAGCAAGCCCCAGACAAAGAGGAATTGATTCAACAGCCGTTGTTTTGGTCACGTGTTCCACATGTTTACTTATTTCCCGGTAGGCCCTCACCAAAGCAACCAGTTTATCCGTTCTTGGAAATTCTGGCCTTGTCCATATGCGATGGCTGCCAGTTTGACCGACGTATCGGTGGTTGAATAGGGACCTGCAGGGCTAAAAGCATGAGCTGCAACGCACTGAGCTGATAAGCCAAGGCTCTGTAATTGGGGGCTGCACCAGACTCGCATTATGTATGAATCTGTAACATACACAAGTGAATGGGTCACATACACAGTCTAGTTGCAAAAGACCAGGTCTCCTCTCTCTGGTTTAAGAGTAGCTTATTTAGATTTAGCTTTCATCTGCTCTTAATCAAATAAAATATAATGGTACCTAGCTCTTGGATTTCAATAAGCCCGGTTGAAACTGAAATAGCCATGTGCTCACAGACTTTAGGGCCAGTTTAAGTGAATTTGATTTTAAAAAATCCCACCTTCAGTTAAACCGGATCAATTCTGCACACCCGAAGAACAGCGAGCAGCACTCACTAACTGAGCCATGTGTGTCCTGTCCAGGACATCAGCACGGTGACACGGCAGTGCCTAGGCAGCGCAATGGTTGTCACTGGTGTCCAGTCTCTGCCCTCAACCGTAATCACCTCAGGATATTGGTAAAGACCTTTTACCTTTTTCCTGCGGGATTCACCATCCATCGCAAAGGTAAAGAGGAAGACGGAACCAGTGCAGAACGGCCCAAGGCCTTTAGGGCTAGAATGTTAACAACCTCAGTGGGAATGTCTACACTGCACACTAAGCTCAAGTCTGACCCCACGTGCCCCTTCAACCAGCACCCAGGGCCTGTCAAGCTGCAGACTCAAGTCAGACGGAAGTGTGAACGCACTGGCATGGCTCTGAGATCTGGGTCTACCAATTCCATGCAGCTGGAATCACTGAGTCCACCAGCCCAGGTCCCACAGACCTGGGGATACCAGGCAGTGTAGACACACCCAGTGTGGCCCCACAAAGGCCCCTCATCATTGTTGCAGAGCACCAGCGGATTTTTGCCCTGGGCTTCGCTGGGGCCAGTTGGTGAAGAGAAGTGGGAGTCGGCTGAGCCTCCAAAAGGGATTTCTCAGAATAGCCTCTAACCCAATAGCACACCCCGAGGGCTGTGGAAAGAATCACACCCCTCTGGGCTAATACCAACACCCAGAGCCCTTCACTCAGGCTACGTCTACGCTGCACAGTTATTTCGGAATAAGCTATTCCGGAATAGTGATTCCAAAATAGCACATTTCGAAACAGCATGTCTACACTGCAGGGAAGCTTCAAAATTAGTCCAAAGCAGGCTTCCCTAATGCAGACGTGCTATCTCGATTTAGAGACCCAGGAGGAATAACTTAGAATAGCCCTGGTGAGGGGCTATTTCGAAATAGCAGAAGCGGAGCGTCTACACTCGCCTTGTTTTGAAATAGCTATTTCAGAAGAGGCATTATTCTTCGTAGAATGAGGTTTACAGAAGTTGGAATAAGCCGTCCGTTATTTCAAAATTATTTCAAAATAACGGAATTGCTGTGTAGACACTCACATAGTTATTTCAGAGTAATGGCCGTTATTCCGAAATAATTTTGCTGTGGAGACACACCCTCAGAGAGCTGCAGCCGCATACCGCCACGTACCAGCACCATTAAACTGGTCGCAGACCAGAACATCTCTCCCCTGGATCTGTGCTCATAAGTCACCCCATTTACACGTAGAATCATAGAATACTAGGACTGGAAGGGACCTCAAGAGGTCATCGAGTCCAGTCCCCTGCCCTCATGGCAGGACCAAATACTGTCTAGACTATCCCTGATAGACATTTATCTAACCTACTCTTAAATATCTCCGGAGATGGAGATTCCACAACCTCCCTAGGCAATTTATTCCAGTGTTTAACCACCCTGACAGTTAGGAACTTTTTCCAACCTAAACCTCCCTTGCTGAAGTTTAAGCCCATTGCTTCTTGTTCTATCCTCAGAGGCCAAGATGAACAAGTTTTCTCCCTGCTCCTTACGTACAATGTTAACACCTAATCAATAAGTTTTCTAAGGGCATTGCCGGCATGGATACCGTGAGGTACACATGGCTACACTTGCAGCACTTGAAGCTTATAAACTATTGACGTAACTTTAAAAACAGAATAAAGCACCAGGGTCTAGTCAGACCTCCTCAATGCAGGCCGCAGAACCTCACCCACCCACTCCTGTAACAGACCCCGAGCCACTGGCCGAGTTACAAGTCCTCAAGTCGTCATTTCAAGGCTTCAAGTCACAGAGAATCCATCCGTCACACCAGTTTAAACTTGCAAGTGACCCATGCCTCAGGCTGCACAGGAAGGCAAAAAATCCCCAGGGGTCTCTACCAATCTGACTTGGGGAGAAACTTCTTTCCCAACCCCAAATCTGGCCATCGGTTGGACCCTGCATCTATGGGTAGGACTCAACAGAATCCTCTGTAGTAACTCACAGCCCTCTCCATCTAGTGTCCCAGCACCTTTTGGACTCTCTGAGTTTGATTACCCATTGGTTGGTCAGTTATGAATGTAGCCTTCTTATAAAGCATGGCCTATTAGACTGCAGCCTGGAGGGGATTTTCTAGACCTATTTTATGCATCTCAGATAACTCAGGAAGGAAATCTTCTCCTAGCTTGTCTGCACAAGCAGTGAGCTGGTCCCTTTTGTTCAAACTCAGTGGCTTTGATCTCTCTTTTTTTTTTTGTTTTGCAATCAGCCCACAGTATCGGGAGGATCTGATTTCTCTCGTGGCTTACTAATAGTAGCAAGGGTGGGCACACCGTCAAAGTAAAATATGAGCCCCCTGGCTTTCATTAGTGTGCTCAAACAAAGCACTTACAACAGGTACCACAAACCAGCAAAGCACTCGGTCCCTTTCATTTCACTCCCCTTAGACATGTGTTTTCCTGATTTCAGATGGCTGCCAGCCGAGGATTCCAAGAGCATGCTCCAAACTCACAGGATGACGAAAAAAATATTGCCTCCCTCCATTAGCAGGGACTATCTTTGGAAGTAATATTCCCCGTGCCAGCAGCGCACGCCGCACTGCACAAGTGACAAAAGACGATACAGTCCCTGCTCTGAGGAGTTTGCAAGCTAAACCAACAGGTGCAAAACCACATGACACCATGCTAATCTGGACCTAATTTGGGGCAAAACCCGAAGTTCTTGTTCAGTTCTGGCAAAAAAACTCACTTCCTCCGACTCCCACATCTGGTCCTGAAAGTGTTCTGTGAGTGATACTAAAACACCCCCACACACGCCCCACTTGGGCTGAGGGCATACTTTTCACTTTTTGTTTTATACATGCATCCCCTCCCAACCCCCCCAGCAATCTCCCATCATTGCTGTGCCTAACAGCAGCTCACTAGCCTCATGCATTAGAAGTCTGACAATAAAGGCCGATTAGACACTTTTTCTCTACTAGTCACTTGAGCCCTACCGCACCAGGTTAAAAAAAACCCCACCCCATATGTATCTGAAAAGGGAAGGTTTCCAGCTCCCTAACCACACAACAACTGAAGCCAATGAAAGACACGGGACATTCCAGAGAGGTCTGGCGCTACCACAGAACAAGACTCTTACATGCATGGGGAGTAGAACCTCACTCCACTAGCAATTCAAGTGGACTTCTGTGGAGCTGGACGTGGCATGAGGGTGTTATAATCTGGCCACTAGTCATTATGGAGGAAACTGCTCAGGTGGAGATGGAAGCCACATACCTGTTATTAGCCTGCGAAGTCCCTGCCAGGTCCAGCACTGTCATTCGGTGTGGTTCTGGAGAGATTTCGCCGGACGGGCTGGAGGGCTCCAGCTTGGTTGGATCTTTGGTAAATTTACTCCCTGTTCCGCAGCAAGGTTTCATCATGAAAAGCAAAAGCAGGATTAGCCACAGAAAAATTCTAATGCTAGCGGCACGGTCACGCCTCTCCTGCATCTACCAAGCCAGTCAGCAGCTTAAAGAGTGCAGGGCCATCCCTCGGTGTTATGGGGCTCTACGCAGTTCTATAGGGTGCCCCTATGCCTGGTGGCAGCCGGAGGAGGGGGGAGGGAGGCGAGGATAACAAGTTTTGACAGCTGTGATGTTATAATCGCCAGCAACATGCCAATGAAATATTTTGAAAGCAAATCTTAAACTCAGGTCCTGTCAGCTAATAATTCAGGAAACCGACAGTACGTACCTGGGGTTGGCAAATGCCTGTTAAATGGTTTTGTTGCCACTTGCATGGCTTTCACGGGGTTAATGTGCTGCTAATAAGTCAGGCAGGGTGATTTTTTTTTTTTTACTTTTAAGTTAACTAGCCTCTCTCCACAGGACGCAGAACCACCGAACAGGGACAGGAAGAGGTGGGAAGGGGGATGTTAAGACCCAGGGGTGCCCCAAATTTTCAGGCGCCCTACGCAGCTGCATATTCTGCGTATGGGTAAGGACAGCACCCCATGAGCATCTGGGTTACACGTGAAGGACGTGTCAATACAGCAATCGGATGGTGTGACTGCAGCTCAGCCGATGTCCTGAGTGAATGTAAGGCTCAGTCGGGTCCCGGAGCACAGGGCACTTCAGCGTGGACTGGAGAAGCCTGCCTGGAACCCTGACCTGAAGGAAGACCTGAGCTAGCTAGACTAACGTGAGGTCTACTCAAGCAGCAGTCGGGCCTTGTGACTGCAGTACAGACCCCCCCCCAGGAAAACCTTCTCTTTGCCCTTCAGCAATCCACCAGTAGCTGTAATGATGCACCAGCAATGATCTCAGAGATGGAAAGAGCGCTATGAAGCCAGCATCGGAAATGAAAATCAGGTGCTACAGAGAGAAGCTGAATGGAGAGCTGAAGGATTAGCTAGGGCTGGGGGAAGGAGGGAGCAGAATTATGCTGACAAGCCGCACAAACTAGGCAGGTGTCTCATTATATCTGTAACACTGGAACTTTGCTCGGCTCCAAGCCTCCTAGCCACTACCTCCTTTTGAAGCATGTACAATCTATGGCAATGTAAAATCCCCTTTCTTTTTGGCTCTGGCATATGAAGGAGGGCAAAGCTTCGCAATGGGAACACCAAGCAGCATGGAGCATTAAAGATGCCATTTATCTTCTGACAGTTCAACTGGGGCCTTTTAATTTACTTTTCCCATGTACCAAAATCTTGCTCTTGCAACAATGAAGCCTGACTTAAGCACCTGCCCAGGGGAGCAGCAAAAATAGGTTTCCTAGGAGCGGTGGGTTTTTAATTAAATGTTGAGCAAAACTGCAATGGAAACCTTGGGATACTTTGTAGATGGCAACTTAAAATGCAGCTCCACTCTGACAAAGTGTAATGTAAAAATGGGACTGCCTTACTCAGCAGATCCGGTTCTTTTGTGTACTCATATCTGCTGACCTGAGTTTTTACTGCTTCTTGCTTCTGTTAGCTCTGCAGAGACCAGACGGCTAGAAGGGAGTGAGCTGGAATGTCTTCCAATCTTGTTGATCAACAACAAAATTGTTCCCTAATTTCCAGTCGGTTACACTTGCCCAAACCTCATGGTAGGCAAAGGGGTTGCTAGTGAGGGCTAACCAGGAACATCACAAAGTTTTACAGGTGCCATTGAAGGCTTAATGTGCCTTGTAGGACCTTTATAAATAGCAGTTAAATGTGTTGGCCAGTAAAATCTTTTAACCTGGTGATAAAAGAACCCCGTTTGACTCTCAGATCCCAGCTCCAGTTTGCTAAGCTCTTCGTTACAGAAAATAAGTTTTTCCTTGTAAACTAAGCTCAGTGGGTGTGGAATCACTGACAGACAATAAAATACATGACCAAATGGTGCCATTTTTACAGCAACATTTCAGATATACATCAGATGAAGATAGGAAGAAGCCAATGGCGCAATCTTTTGAGTGTCTTTTCACAGTATTTGAAAAGAAGGCTTCGATCTTACTGCAATATGCTTCATTTTATTCTAGTCCTCTGAGGAAGTAGGTTTTACGCATGAAAGCTGATGCCCTCATAAATCTCTTAGTCTTTAAGGTACCACAGAACTCCTTGCTGTTTTCTCGTTTTATGTGTGAGAAGTTGTTTGAAATGGCATCTCTTCATATGACATTATTCTCAGTGCAAGTAAAAAGGAGCAGACGACAAAGCCAAGCAGTTAAATTGAAGTACTTGGGGATTTTTGTTGTTTGTTTTCCTGTTTGTTGATCAAAAAAGTCACGTTAGCACTTCATGTGCAAAGGAGAGAGAATAACTTACAAATAGGTGCCCCTGCTTTTGAAAAGCTGTTCAAATACTCTATGGCTTTCTAGGGGTGAAATTTACCCTGTACATATAACCAGCTCATGGTCTATGCCCCACTAAAGTCCCACATCAGCCCTATTTCAAGGGCTAAAAGGAGACTTATGGGATGGATAGGTTGTGAGCTGCTCCTATGCATGGAGTGACTTTCCTTTGACTCGTGTATATTATACAGATAAGGTTTTATCTTTGGTGAGCACAACTACATAAGGCCTTCACTTGTGGCTGGTTAGGGATTACATCATTTGAACTCTACTTCTCTGGGTTCTATTCACAGACAATAAATCACAGAATGTTAATAACGTACCTGTAAAAATTCTCTCATCAAACATCCTGGAAGCAAGGGGAAAAAAAGAAAGAGGAGCATCTAGTGAATCAATTTCAGATACCATTTATTAACAATATGTTCAGTAAGAACCATGTTGGGTTTATTCATCCCTTTTCCTTTAAAAAAGCGCTGTATTTTTTTTGCCCAAATCCAACAATAACAATATGTGTCTTTCATCTAAAGCACCTTAACATCTGCTCCTAAGTCATGTTCTCCATTTCATTAACTGTATTAAATAAAGCTGTTACTTTCCGGCTTTAGCAGAAGGCTATGTGGCCAAGGCAGTTTAAGATGCCTTTCTGCTATTTAGTCAAGCCCATTTACCATTTTCCTTTAAGGCAGGAATATCTGCAAGTTTTCAGTCTTTTGTATACATGCAATTGTGGGACCACTGGTAACTTTACTATAAAAACTCACCTTAAGAGCTACCTTAAGAAAGCATTCACTAAGCTCAGTCCGACAGCTCTTATGTGAGCAGAAAGAAAGTATTACAATTGGAGCTGGTTAGAATAACTTCGATAGAATCTTATTTTATCGGAATATGCAGATCCATCAAAACCAAAACACTGCAAAAATTAGCTCTGTTTCCCTTAAGTTTTGATTTGGCAGAAAACGGTGAAAAAGTTGAACCAGGTTGAAACATCCCATTCTGGTATTTTCAGAACAATGTCGTGTTGTTTCGAAATGTTGTGTATTTGTGTATTGCGCACTACAGAATAAAAGAGTCAACGCTGAAAATGAAAATTCTGTCAAAACCAAATGTTCTGATTGGGCATGTAAAAGGTAAACCAGTTAACCTTAATGGGTGAGGCTCACTGGGCCTGGTTAACCAGCAGACTAGAGGCTGGAGCCGTTCCCCGCCCGCCCTGGGCAGAGCAGCCCCTGTCCATGGCAGGCCTGGTCAAACTCCACTCCCACGTCAGGTTACATGCTGGCTCCCTGGGAGCCGGCTACAGAGCCCGCAGTGAAACCTCCCTGGGAGAAGGGCCGAGAGCAGCCCTTGCTGGCCTCACTTCCAGGGAGGTTTCACTGTGGGCTCTGCAGTATAAAGCTTATTTATGCTTTATATTACAGAGCCAGCCGCACGTGTCATTGCATCACCGCTATGATTTTGAGCAGCTACCTGGTGACATTTTCGAATTTATTTTCACATCCCTAATTCCGATTGACTTGAAACAAAAATATTTTCTGCATTTCCCTCGGAGAGAATTATCAACGTTTTCAGCTCTCATTCCACATCTTGGAATAAAAAACTCCTTCGTGAAATAGAACTTCTGCCCTTGCACAATGCTAGTGCCACAGAACGGACATGCTGCTTCTTCCCGTGATGCGTTATTCGCTGCGTCTCTCCATAGGGAGGGAGCCAGTGCGCTGGAGTTTATGTCTTCTAAAAGAATCACAATGGGCCACAAGATTAATAAATTACTAAGCGGAGCAGAGCTGACAGCCTCGCCAGGCCCCTTGGCAAGTTCGGGGGGGAGGAACTCTGTGGCCCTAGAAGGGGTGGGGCCTCAAACAGAAGGGGCAGAGCCAGGTCAGTCAAACCTCGGTGCCGCCCCCCCCCCACCCAGTCCTCAGAGCCACCTGGAGCACATTGTGCGGCGCTCTGGTGGCAATTTAAAGGGCCTGGGACTCCAGGCACCTCTGCTACTGCAATAGCAGCAGCGGAGGCTGACAGCCTGGGCCCCTTTGAAATGACCGGGCCCTGGGGCAGTTGCCAGCTTGGTCCCCCCCCTCAGCATGCTTGGCTGTGTGCACTGCAAAAGCACCAGGGATAAATCCAAGCTGTACAGTTCAGATGAAAATTTTTCTACAGGGGTTGGCCTGAGGTCCAGCTCTAAAAAACCTAATCTTGCCTCATCTACACCCTCTCGGCCGGTATAAGAACATTCTTCCGTGACATAATACAAACAGGAGTCATCTTGCCAGCTGGTGAAAGGGAAAGTGAAGAAGAATTTGTGACTGGATTCACTGGATTTTTCAGCTGGAAATTGAGTGGCAGTAGGTGTCTAGAAATTCACATCTGGCACTGATGTCCTTCCTATCTCTTCTATATTTTTATAGCCTAGGCTCCAAGAAATTCCATTCCTCATGGGTACCTTTGGACACCACAAAGAACTGTCATGTAATAATATTGCATTTTGCAGGTGCTAGCAAAGACTTTACTCAGAGAATTACTGAGTTTTCTCAAAAGAGCCCGCAATTAAAGGTGTGTGGTTTTTGTCTCCCTCCCCAAACAAAGGGAGCTTTTGTTGACTACATAATCCACAACTCTGAGGAAGGATGAAAACCATGTTAAGAGTTTTGTCTGTTCCAGGTGAGCCCAAGAAGGAGAAAACAAAAACAGTGCATAGGAGAGGGAACCCCACAAAATGAGGAGAAGGATTGTCAGGGCATTGGCCTGAGTCTGGCTCTGCTGTAAACCTTGGGTACATTCCTCCACACCTCAGTTCTCCATCTGCACAATGAGGATAACAGCACTGTCCTGCCCCACCAGCGTGATGTGAGGATAAACACATAATGATTCCAAGGTCCTGAGTACTATGGGGATGGGGGCCACATAAGCTGACACGGCTAGATAGGAAATGTCATTGTCCCTGCTGGAGAGATGAGGAGAGATCAGATACACAAAAAATGGAGAAGTAATTGTGCAGTTTTGCACCCCATTCCTATAAAAAAACATGACCTACCAGGGGCTATCAGGCAAATATAGCTCGAGGAAAATTACTGTCTCTCTCATATGCACTTGGCTGGCACAATCTAAATTTGTCACGTGCCATTTTGACAGCATATTTCATACGCAGGCAGATAAAACTCTTGAAAGGTTTGGATGATTGAGAACCATCATCACGGAGGCACTTATGACAGAACATCTGTGGTTCTTATGTTATGTTCTTATGTTTGTTATTGTAGGGATAAGTATAAATACTGGACAACTGGTTTTGATTTAGTTTTCTTAAAAGGTATAAAAAAAAAGAGAGAGAGAGAGAGAGAGAGCACGAGCTGGTATAACAGTGAATTGGGGGGAAATATCAAAACCACATACCTACTTGTTGGCAAAAACAAATACATTATTTATATAGCACATGGTAAGTCAAGTTTTAGGTCTATTTGCCGTCACAGCTGGCTAGAAAAAAGCTCTCAGTAAAACCATATTGGAAAAAATCTTTTCCCACCTGTTGAATCTGCCCAATGTACTTATTACACTATCATCCCAAACTGATTCAAGGGGAACCCTTCTCTTTGCCTGTTGAGGAACCATTCCTAAGGTACCTCAACTGCACATGTGGCTATAGTTCTGTATGGACATTTGTTTGAAACACAGAGTGGGTAAATAGAAAAAGTGATCCAATCCTCTCTGTTCTAATGTAATTCAAAAAACAATTCAGAATATAATTTTCTGGTTACTATTCAGGGACTGAATCCAGAGCAGGACGCTGCTTCCTGAACGCTCCCACAAAACAGGCAGACTACAATACCTTCCAGGTCACCTCTTCGCAGTCTCTCTGATTAGCCGTGTACCTTTTAATGACAAAGTGGATGTTGTGCCTTTCCTCCAGGATTCGTTTGAGCTTGGGGACGCCGTAGGTGCAGGGTCGTTTGAATGGTATTTTGTCAGGGATCCCAATGATTTCCACTGCCTCTGGATCACAGGCAATCTTCCGGTATGGCACGGGAACCATGTGGTCCAAACCCAAAGCTTCAGCTGAAAGGTTAATGGATGGCTTTCATTTGCAAGCGGGGTTGGTTTGTTTGTTTTTTAAGAAAACAAAAGAGAAGGTGAAGACAACACATTCAAGTAGATCTGAAAAACAGGCATGCCTGCTGTCCTGCGATCCTCCTTTTTCTCCAGCCACAGAGCCCCAGGCTCTAAGCTTAATTTATCCCTGGTCATTGCCAAAAGTTGCTCCTAAGGGAGAATTTAAAGAGGGAAATAAAGCAGAGGGCAAATAAAATCTAAATTACATTTAAAAAATGCTGAGATACATCTCAGGTTGCTCATATCAGGTACCAAAGTTGCCTTGAGCAGCAAGTAACACCTACCAAGGAGAAACCTGTGCCATCGTATAATTGTGATGCAGGTGGAGCCTGTGACAACTTGTCTATACTTACCCAGAGATCAACACTCCGGAGAGTGATCATCCGGGGTTCGTAACTAGAGCTGTGTATCTTAAGTCGACTTTCTCTGACAGTTTAGACCTGACCTTAGATCAATCACAGAATCATAGAACCATAGAGCTGGAAGAGACCTCAGAAGGTCATCAAGTCCAGCCCCCTGCTCTAGGCAGGACCAATCCCAACTAAATCAACCCAGCCAGGGCTTGGTCAAGCCGAGACTTAAACACCTCTAGGGATGGAGACTCCACTACTTCCCTAGGTAACCCATTCCAGTGCTTCACCCCCCTCCTAGTGAAATAGTTTTTCCTAATATCCAACCTGGACCTCACCCACCACAACTTGAGACCATTGCTCCTTGTTCTGCCATCTGTCACTACTGAGAACAGCCTCTCTCCATCCTCTTTGGAACTCCTGCAGGAAGTTGAAGACTGCTATCAAATCCCCCCTCACTCTTCGCTTCTGCAGACTAAACAGACCCAACTCCTCAGCCTCTCCTCATAAGTCATATGCTCCAGCCCCCTAATCCTTTTGGTTGCCCTCCGCTGGACCCTCTCCAATGCGTCCACATCCTTTTTGTAGTGGGGGGCCCAGAACTGGACACAATACTCCAGATGTGGCCTCACCAGAGCCGAATAAAGGGGAATAGTGACATCTCTGGATCTGCTGGCAATGCTCCTCTTAATGCAACCTAATATGCCATTAGCCTTCTTGGCTACAAGGGCACACTGTTGACTCATATCCAGCTTCTCATCCACTGTAACCCCCAGGTCCTTTTCTGCAGAACTGCTACTTAGCCAGTCGGTCCCCAGCCTGTAACGACGTTTGGGATTCTTCCGTCCCAAGTGCAGGACTCTACACTTGTCCTTGTTGAACTTCATCAGATTTCTTGTGGCCCAATCCTCCAATTTGTCTAAGTCACTCTGGACCCTATCTCTGCCTTCAAGCGTATCTACCTCTCCCCCTAGCTTAGTGTCATCCACAAACTTGCTGAGGATGGAATCCATCCCCTCATCCAGGTCATTAATAAAGATATTGAACAAAACCGGTCCTAGAACCGAACCTTGGAGCACTCCGCTAGAAACCGACCGCCATCCTGACATCGAGCCGTTGATCACTACCCGCTGGGCCCGGCCTTCTAGCCATCTTTCTATCCATCTTACTGTCCATTTATCCAATCCACATTCCCTTAACTTGCTGGCAAGAATATTGTGGGAGACCGTATCAAAAGCCTTGCTAAAGTCAAGGTATATCACATCCACTGACTTTATATCAAGATACAGAGAATCCAAGATTCCTCAGTACTACCCATATCGCAGCCAGTTTTTCGGTGGAGGTCTTCCACATCAGTACCAACCACGTTCAAGCCTGCTTAGCTTGTTAGATCAAACAAGCCCTGGTACAATAGGGTATAAATACAGCAACCCTGTTTCTCAATAAAAAAACCCACAAAAAGCACGCTCATTCTTCATGAACTGAGGCCATTTAATCTATTCCATTTGTGTCTTGCAGATGCTTGCCTGGCTAAAAGATTAAGGAAAATAAACCTATGTGGCTGTTCCTAAAAGGGGAATTCATAATTTAACACCACCCAACAAAGCCATTTATGAGCTCCAAGGATGTTAAAAGCAGCGGGAACAACCCATAGCCATATTTTTGCACCACATTCATTTTCAAATAGCGTTAGCTCAGATGTCTCCCCTAAAACTTTGCTGAAGGTACAGAAGACATGCGCTCCGGCTGAGAACCTGTGCATTATGTTTCAGACAAGGGCCACTTCACGGCTGAGCTATACATTCTGCGATATGGCGGATTCAAAATGGAAATATTGACATATCCTTACAGAGAAGCCATGAGCCTAGGAACTGCCATGCGAGGAGTGTTAAAAAGAGAAGAGCGCGCTAGCATATGGCTTCTGCTGCTGTGTTAGGGAACAAAAATGATTGCTACATAATGTTATGCAAACCACAAGCGCTGGAGAAGCATAATGGAATTCTAACTCCTACTCACCATATCTACTGTTAAACAGAATTTGCACGCACTCCCTAAGGGTGTTGATATCTTCAGTTTCTTTTATAAAACTGTCCCATTTATCTATCAAAACAAAATATAAGAAATAAGGAACTTCCATATGGCACCCAGACAGCAGATGCGCTTTTCACTCGCGAGGTGTTAGGCATCGGGAACAAGGCTTGGCTCTGTTATAAACAGTTATTTCCCCATCCTAGGCAAGTTCTGCCAGCTTGGTTGATAAGGCCTAGGCTTCCCCCCCACCCACTGAGGCATGTTCCTCTGCAGCTGGACATGTGCAAAAAGGACCTCGAAGGAAATGAACCCCGACATTTCCAACGAAAGAAGCTTCAGAACCGAACAAACCCATGACATGACGTTTTAAAATCTCGCGTTAGCTTCCCTATCCCGCCCACTTATTGGCAATCTAGGAGAGTGAATGCTTAATTGTGTGTTGCACTGCATATTGCCCAGGCAGGGGCTGTCTCTTCCTCTATTTTTGGAAATTGCCCTGCACACCGGGGGCTCCCATTGTGTGGAAGAGAGAACTACGGAATGTTAGTGGTTTAATTATTTGGAAATCACATGGCAATTTTAGGTTTGCAAAGCCAGGCAGGGCAGGAAGGACGGCCAGTCATGGACTTTGGGCAAGTTATTTAATATACATTGTGACACAATTCCCCATTTGGAAAGTGGGGAGACTGGCGCCCTACTTCCACAGAGGGTGTTGTATGCAGTGAATGACTCTGATGCATTCGGATACTAGGTCATGAGGCAGGGAAGGTGGCGTGGGGGCGTAGGTAGAGATGTCTCCGTTGCTATGCTGACATACACGGTCGATGTGTGAGGAGGACTGAGGGGCCACGTGACCCTTCCAGACAGCATGGATGGGAGGTGAAAGGATTCCCAGGGAATTAACGGGAGGTGGGGGGGTGGGCTGGCACTGGCAGCAAGGGTAGGGCCCCCTCCACGCTCACAGCAGCAGCGGGGGGAAGGGGAGCAACGTGGCCTCGCTCCCCCTGCCCCAGGCCACATCACTCGGGAGAGGGAGCTCGGGGAAAGAGGCGGGGTGGAAAGAGGAGGGGCGGGGCAGACCGGGGCCGGAGGGGGCCTTGTCCTGGCCCACCCTAGGATGATGTGGGGGGGTCGGAGTCACTTCCTCACCAGTCACCGAGGGGGAATTCCGCCCTGCCTCTTCAATGGAGCGAGCTCCAAGTTGCATTAAGGGGGGTGCAGAGGCCGGGCTCTCTCTGGCGCCTGCTTCAGGAGCCAGACAGGGATACAAGTCCTAGAATCATACAATCCCAGGGCTGGCCATCCTAGCAGCCCCCCACGGCAGATGAACCCAAGACATCTGGGGACGGCCAGAGCCCTGAGCCTGGCCGACTATTTTAGCGGCCCTGCCGAGCCACGGGGGACCAGCAGAAACAGCCAGGAGCTGGGACTACTGCCAGGAGCCATTCCCGTCCCTTGTCTCTTCCTCACAGCACCCTCCCTGCCCAGGCCCAGCGAGCATCATACCTGTTTTGTCATGGACGATGGAGAAGAGGATGCGCTTTGACGAATGCACATTCTGGATGAGCGGACCACCCGGGGCTGCCGATTTCTGTCCTGGACACAAGGAAAAGAAGTTGAAAGGAACTATAAGAACCCGATCGCCTCGTACAAGCAGGGGCAAGAGGCCTGCCCAAGCGCGCACATCAGGTTCACCCTCTTCTAGACCCCATGGCACTGAGCACAGGACTGGCGAAGAGGGACCCTTGCATTCTGTTCCCAGCTTGGACGCTGGCCTGGGACTTGTGTGGCTGTGGGCCCATCACGGAAGCCTTCTCTGAGCCATACGCATACGGGAGAGCGCGAGGGACGGGGGAGAGGCAAGGGCTTGGACAACGCCAAACTGCAGAGCTGTACACCTGTGGCGGCATGGGCGGGTGGTCTAGCAGGGACTAGCCATGGTGCCACAGCCACCAGGGCGTCTGATCCTGCTCAGAGCGGGTCCAGATGACACAGGGATTAAAAAGCCATTGGTGGCCCACATGCCCTACACTGCTACGACTCGAAGGCAAGCCCAGAGAGTCATCTTCAGAGCGTTTTAATACAGAGCCACGCAAAAGGGGGGGGGGGGGGGAATCCCTTAAATTCTCTCCAAAACCCTCTGCAGAGTCTCTGACCCCCCCCCCCGCCTCAGAAGTAGACACTCTCAGATGCACGAGGCTCTGCATCAGTTATTTTAAAAGCCAAAACGGCGCCGGTGGCTAGCTTGGTCTGTAGCACACACGTGCGCGGCTCTGCTTCCCGAAGGGCCTGGGGTCTGTGCCTTCGGAGGGAGCGTGTCTCCGGGGCTGCCACAGAGATGCCTCCTCGCTAGACTGTACAACTCAGACCCAGCACAGGGGCGTGCGTGGGGAGGTGGGAAACGCCGAGACTTTCTTGTCCCAGGGAATGAGGGGGATGCCCAAACACAGATTCTGTCCCCCCGCCAAAACCCAGGCCCACAGGCAGGTCATGGGCTGTCATTAGGAAGCCACAATGGTGGCCGGGGATTTGTGAGGCTGCGGATTTCAGAACGGTCAGCTAGCAAGTGGCTGGCTGATCCCAGGTTCCCTGCAGTCACCTGGAGCCTTTGGGTCCCGGCCCCGCCCCGCCCAGTGGGAGGGTTTTCCTCAGTTGTGCTCTGACAATGCACCAGACACTCCCAGCGATGGGCAATAACCAGCCTGCGGGCTGAACACACAATTCATCAGGGGTAGCCCCTGGCACGCCGCCGCTGATTTATTTACCCGAGCATCCACAGGTACAGCTGCTTGAGGCTCCCGTTGGCTGCGGACTGCCGTTCCTGGCTAATGGGAACTGCAGGAAGGGGATCTCCCAGTTTGTGCCACTTCCTGCAGCTCCCGTTGGCTGCGAGTGGTGACCCGTGGCCAACGGGAACTGCAAGCGGCCACACCTCTGGAAGCGCAGGTGAGTAAAGCGGCAGTGGTCTGCCGGGGACTAACCCTGGTGAAGCGCCTCCAGCTTACTGCCCACAGCCACTCAAGCCCAAGCATTGTGGCATGACACACATGGTCCCCCATGTCCCAGGGTGAGACGCACCCAAAGATGGCAGGGAGTGCAGTGAAATTCTACCTGAGGTGGGCCCAAAGGAAATGGAAGTAACGGCGCTAACCCCCAACACTACTCCTTGTCTCTTTGGGCCAGACCCAAAGCCCCACAAAGTCAATGGGAGTCTTTCCATCGACTTCAACGGACTGTCTGTAGGCCAGATCCTCCTATGAGAGAAAACGCAAGGCTATTACCACAGCAGTCGCTGTACTCCTGTGAGGAAGGCACCTTCAGCTCTCCTGAGGGCCTGGGCATCAGCATCTCACTGGCTGCATTCACCCCGTGCAGGCTGGCAGACATCTCCTGCTTTAGGTCCGTGGCGATCTGCGTAGGCAGCGAGACACCGTATAAGAAATTGGTCATGGCTACAGTGGATGGAGTGTCTTGACTGGCTGGTTTAGTGATCTGGTTATTTGGACCGGAATCCCGACCGCCCTTGGACGCTAGGGAGGTACAATTCAACTCTACATTAGGGTTCGCCTCTCTGCTGGGCTCGTCTGCTGGCCTAAATGGAAAAAAAAGAAAGAAGAGGAAAACACAGGTACTTTCAAGGTCCATCATACGGCATCTGACACAGGAACTGCACGCTACAGCCGGCGTACGGCAAACAACGTCCTCTACGAGAACCACCGCTCGGGCTCGGCTGGCGTGGCAACACGGAACATGCAATCTCAGTCTCGTTGGATGTCGGCTGAATCAGCCTGACGGGTCAGGGGCTCAAAGATTCCTGACGCAAGGGAGACAGGTTTGGCTCAAACAGCCCGGGGGGGAGAGGGTAACGCTGCACGGGCGGGTATGTGCCAAAGCTGTCCGCGTTACAGGTCTTAACGGCGCATGTCGGGGAGCACAGGCGAAAAACAATGAGGAGGCAAGGGAAAGGACCGCGTCCAAGCCATCCTTTCAAGACAGTCCAGCAGGGTGGGAAGGACCCTTCATCTTTAATCTAATGACTGGCCCAGCTTCCTCTTTGTTGACATTTCCAACCTAGAGCAAATGGTCGAAGGAGCTGAAACCCATCTCCAACTTCTCCCTCTTCTAACTTCCTCTTTTCTCCTCTTTCCCTTTCTCACAAGAAGGGAAAGTCAGTCTTTACAATAAGATTTATGAGCCAGACCCACAGCTGGTGAAAACTGGCCTAGTTCCACGTCCCAAGGGGCGGGGAGAGGAATGAGATAGTTCAATGCAACCTGTAAGGGTGAAATTATGGAGGGAATTCACCATCATGCACTGGTCGAGGATAAAGCACCACTGAGTGCTACTCAAAATAAGGCTTCATTGGAGCTCAGGGGGCGATAAGACCTTGCACTGTCCATCTGAACAGGGTGAGTTTCACCTCACGTCAAAAGAGATCTGCCCATTTCCTAGAGTGGCCTCTCATTGTAAGGGCCCAAATGGAGATGCCCAGTGATTTGCAGAGGTGTTCCCTCCAGGTCTCTCTCTTTTCAAACTGGAAGCCGTAGGAGCTCAGTAAGAGCCTCAAGCTTGGCAGACCCAAATATTTAAGCATGCCAAATTAGAGGCCACTTTTGGAAATGTGGCTGTGATAGCAGGAAGGGGGCCTGGCCCCCATTTCACCCCCTTCATGGAAAACCCCTGCCACCTAGTACAGTACACTCCTCTCTCTAGACTGGGAAAGACATTTATCATGTTTATCCTAGACTTCTCTTTGGTGAGGTAAAAGTGATGGACGTAAGCAACTAATCGAGTCGACTACTCAACTACTCGCTTCCCCCCCGTCCTTGCTGCCTCGCTATCACAGGCAGCAAGGGAGGAGAGCAGGAGCCAGTGCTGGAGGGAGCCGGCTCAAAAGAACAGAGAGAACAGGGGAGGCTGCAAAGCAGAAGCGGGCCCAGGCTTGCGTGACCAGAGGCTGCTCCGCATCCCACAGAGCAGCCCCTGTCTGCGGGGATGGGAAGGGGGGGGGGATCCCAGCTCTCTGCTGGGAGTCTTCCTCAGATAGGGGCTGCTGGCCCTGGCACGAGCCAGGACCAAGCAAGTCCAGCTTGCGAGCTCAGGGTCTGGACCACTGCGCCTTTGTATTTTACATGTAGTAAGAGCTGGGCAAAATGCAAAGCCGCAGCGGGGAGAGGGCTCAGAGGTGCAGAGGCACAGCAGTCCAGGACCCGGCACGAGCAGGGACTGCTCAGTCCCAGCTCATGCCGGGTCTGGGACCTACCCCTGCTGTGGCTCTGAATTTTAAATGTAGTAAGAGCCGAGTGGCTCTTACTATATTTAAAATGCAGAGGCGCAGTGGTCTGGGACCTGGCGTGAGCTCAGACTGCCTGCATGCCCGGCTCCTACTGTATTTAAACTGCAAAGCTGCAACGGAGGTAGCTCCTGGACCTGGAACAAGCCAGGACAGAGCCCTTCCCCTTATCGACTAATCGTGTAAGTCGATACAATTTGTATCGACTACATAATTAATCAATTACCCGCTTCTTAATACCCTTCATAAGAGCATTCTGCTCATCATGCACACGATTCCTAGGTAATGGCACACTGAATAATGTGGTTAACATGGTACGCGTAGGGTCACTTGTCTATTGTTTTCACACAATATTAAATAATTAAGGAAAGATTCCACGGCCCCCCAGACAGTGATAAATTAGTCTCTCTCACTCTCTGAGTCTTTGTGCACCACAATTTAACATGGTTCAAAAGAGAAGCCAGTGCGGGGAGCAACACACCGTATTAAATGAACATCTGCCTATCGCAGACGAGTGGAAAACAGGGGCACGTGATTATTAACAGCAGTATCGAGTGTTAATTAACTCAACCAGCGCAGCCTTTTATGTGGTTGTCAGAGTGTCCCATAAAGCAGCCAAGTCCGCGTGTAATGAGACAAACGGCACCATACTCTACAGCACCCTCCTCTCCCACGATCTAGTTGCCAAATCCCTTCAAAGCCCTGGTTCAGAGCTCGCTGACTTCCAAGTGGAGGGTCCTTCACTGCTCGTGGCAAGTGCGGACAAGAAGCAAAGACTCCCTGCTCCCCGCTCTCTGGGTACGTCTAGACTACATGCCTCCGTCGACGGAGGCATGTAGATTAGACAGATCGGCATAGGGAAATGAAGCCGCGATTTAAATAATCGCGGCTTCATTTAAGTAAATAGCTGCCCGCTCTGCCGATCAGCTGTTTGTCGGCAGATCGACAGTCTGACGCGCCACGGTCAGCGAAGCCTTTGTCGATCGCGCAGGTAAACCTGATTTCACGAGGCATACCTGCGCCGGTTGACAAAGGCTTCCTTGTCGACGCGGCGCCCAGACTGTCCCGATCTGCCGACAAACAGCTGATCGGCAGAGCGGGCAGCCATTTAAGAAATGAAGCCGCGATTATTTAAATCGCGGCTTCATTTCCCTATGCCGATCTGTCTAATCTACATGCCTCCGTCGACGGAGGCATGTAGTCTAGACGTACCCTCTGAGAAGTGGTGAAGTTACCTTTTTAGCCTGAACCGGATACTGTGACTGTGCTCCAAAATCGCCATCAGGGATTTCAGGTCGTATTCTGTGGGCTTCCGAAAGCCGAGTCCCTCAGGCAAGCCAGCGACTGCGAGCAAACCTGGCTCTTTCATCAGCTTCTCATACGGCAAGGGCACCACGCTGCTCTTCCCTAGCGCTTCACCTGGGAAACAGGGACAGTTACACATGAGAAAAAGTCACTGGCATTTCTACAATTGCGGCTGATCAGGGCTTGAGATGCAGTGCAGGCCGGGGACTGCAGACACCAGTGTGGACTGGTCTAGTGGTGTGAGAACTTTTTTAAAAGTGGGGGTGCTGAAATCCAGCCCTCTTTACTCCTGTCCACCTCCCTCACCCCCAAGTTGAGGCCAGAAGCAAAGCCCTGGCTCATTAGCAAACGAGGGAAATGTGGTCCAGGTGAAATCACGATAAAGGTGGTTGCACAATTGGTTGAAAGAGGATGCTCAAAAAGTAGTTCTCTCTAATTATCTCACCCATTACAAAGATAGCTTCCCCAATTATCACCCCTAATGTCATTACCTCACAGACACTAACCTTCCCCCCTCACCCTTCCTCTGTTCTTAAATCTGATTCGTCAATTTTATGTGTTCACTTTTTTTTGATTGTATCACTTTTTATGGTCGTGCCAATTTTCTTCCACATATTGATCTGAGGAAGTGGGTCTGGCCCACGAAAGCTCATCACCTAATAAACCATCTTGTTAGTCTTTAAAGTGCTGCACAGTCCTGTCTTTGGTTTCAGCTAGACCAGACTAACACAGCTGCATCTCTATCACTAGTTCTCAACAGTCTGTGGTCACATGGGGTCGGGCGGTGTTTCCCTGCTGGCTACGGATCACGCCTAAGTCCGGTGCTATTCAACATTTTCATTACTGACTTAGATAGCAGAGAAGAGAGGATGCTTGTAAAACCTGTGGATGACGCAAGCTGGAAGAGGCTGGAGGAGAAGATGAGGATTCAAAATTACATTGGCAAATTGGAGACTTGGTTTGCAACCAACCAAGATGAAATCCAATAAAGGTGAGTGCAAAGAACTGCCCTTAGGAAGGAAAGTGTCAATGTCGAACTACCAAGTGGGCACTTAACTGGTAGGCAAGTGCTACTGCTGAAAAGGGTTTGGATTTGACAGTGGATCCCAGATGAAATGAGTCAGCAGTGTGATGCAACTGCTAACAGGCTCAAATCATCCGGGGGTGTAGTAACCAGACAGTCATCTGCAAAACACATGGAAGTACTTGCCCCACGCTACTTGGCACTAGTGAGGCCTCGGCTGTGTGCCTCGCTTTACAAAAATCTGGATAAATGGGAGAAAATCCAGAGAAGAGCAACAAAAATGATAAAAACCATTTGGAAACCTTGTGAGAAAGGATTTAAAAAAAAGCTGGTCATGATTAGTCTTGAGAAAAGACGACTTGGGGGGGACCTGCTAATAATCCGCAAAGGGTTGTTAAAAAGAGGATGCTGATGAGATATTCTCCATGTTCACTGTAGGTAGGAGAAAAAGTAATGGACTTAAATGTGCAGCAAGGAAGATGTAGGCTAGACATTAGGAAAAACCTCTCCTAAATTCAATTGCAGAATAGGCTTTCAAGGGAGATTGTGTAACTCCCATCAGTGTGCAACATGTTCTTAAAAAGCTCCTCACATCTCACCCACCACCTGGGCAGTGTTCCCTGTAAGCTGAGTGCTTGACGAGCCACCCAGGAGAGATTCAAATGCAGCCCAGCTTGATTAGCAGAGTGCACGCAGCTGGCAGCATGTGTTTCTACCGGTGGTGCACATTCACACATGCCTTGGTGCACACAACAAAATTTACTCCATGGATGGATGAAAAAAATTAGAGGGCACACTGCTTCTGCATGTGGTGTTCTGTCCTATCTAGCAGCAGCAAGAGCAGCTAGGGAACTAAAACGAGCCTGCTCTGTAGCAGTAGTTAACAATCAGCTGGCTTTTAGCTCATGTGGTAGAGGCTCACGCATTAAACTCCAGGTTCAATCTTCCTGTCAAGGACCAGGGTCTGACAGCGCAGGATGCTGGGACATAATAGTCTTCAGCAGTCCCATTTCACCCTACATTTCTATGAATCTAGGATCTGGTGTAATTCAATGAAACTTCACTAATTTCAACAGATACTACATTTACACGACACTACAACATTTACACCAGAGTAAGGGAGATAAGATCTGACCATAAGACTAAAGGTCTGCACTTATTTTTACTCCCAGCATTACTTTCCAGCTCAATGTTTATTTGTACTTCGCCTTCCTGAAAAAGGGTCTTTTTTGCCTAGCACCATTTCATGTATTAGCTTCTTATTTAAAAAAAAAAAAAATCAAATCAAAACAAGTAGCCCCTTTCTTTCTACAATCTTAATGTCAATGCCCTGAGCTTCATAATACCTCTGGTGACATAAAGAAGTTCTATTATCTCCATTTTACAGGTAGGCCCAGAAGGTCTAATTGACTTGCAAATTAGCAGCGGACATGGGAATGGAGAAAAAAAAAAAAAAGATTACTTACCTCGCGTAACTGTTGTTCTTCAAGATGTGTTGCTCATGACCATTCCAACGGGTGTGCACACGTGCATAATCATCAGATTTTTTGCCTACCGCAGGGGTGGGCACTAATTGTTGAAGTGGGGGGCCACTTCACGAATTTTGGAAATGGTCGCGGGCCACCTCGGAAGAGGCGGGGCCTTGGGTGGGAGGGGGCAGGGCCAGGAGAGTTTGCGTGCTCCCCTACCCACAGATCCAGATTGTCCTGGGGGTGGAGGAGCATGTGAAGTCTTTGCCCTCCCCTCCAATCTGCCAGGAGTGCACAGTGCCTAGAAGGAATTGCCAGCTGTTTTGAACAGCTGGAGGTTCTCTCTAGATGCCACGCACCCCTGGCAGTGGGAGGAGACTTCACGTGCTCCCCAACCCCCAGGCCAAACAGGACCTGGGGGCAGGAGAGTGCTTGAAAGTCTTTGCCCCGGCCCTCACCCTTCCAAGGGCATGTGGCACCTATAGGGAACCACCAGCTGTTTTGAACAGCTGGTGGTTCCCTCTAGTGCTGCATGCCCCGACGGGGGGAGACTTGGCATACTCCCCCATCTCCAGGTCTCAATTGGCCTTGGGGCGAGGAAGCGGCAGGGTGACTGTGGCTTAGATCAACCTGCTTAGTGAGCCAGATCCGTTCAGCGGATGCTGTCTTGCCCATCCCTGGCCTAGTGGTATTCATTGGATTGGCTGTGGAGCCCCCTGGAGTGGCACTTTCATGACGGTGTCTATGGGTCCCTGCTGACCTGCCACCTGCCCAGTTCCTCCTGTGCAGAACCACAGTTGCAAGAGCTAAAGTAACCGTTGTTTTTTCCTTCAAGTGCTTACTCCTGTCCATGCCAATAGGTGACTCCCAAGCAGTTTCTTTGGAGGAGAGGTATGCCTGGTTGCCGATTGTAGGACTGCTCTGCCACAGGCTGCCTCGTCCTTGCCTGTCGGGGGACGGCACAGTGCAAGGTGAAGGTGTGGATGGAAGACCACGTTGCTACCCTGCATGGATCTTGAACAGGGGCCTGTGTGGGGAATGCTGCAGACGAACCCTGCAATCCTGTGGAATGTGCCATCAACAGAGAGGCTGGGATTTTAGCATGTTCTAATGCAGGACGTGATCCACAATACGGCCTCAATTGCAATAAAGGTCCCACAAGGCCTCGAAGTATCCGGCATGGAGTGCAGATTAGTTTCATCCTCCAACTTCTCCCAAGCTGGGGAGTCATCTAGCACCAGACGCAACGGACCTCCTGTCAGGGCCGGAGTCAGCAGGGCCAGGTTCTCAGGGCCAGGCTGTGTGTCTCCCAACGTGGGGTGCACAACACTGGGATCCCCTTGTGGCTTTTTGATGGGGAACCAAGCCCTGTACATCCTTGTCTTCTTATACGGCACTGGAGTCTGTGAGCAGTGCAGCAGGCTCCAACCAGGTTCCAACTGATGCAAGAGTCCTTTTTTGATGCTAAGCCATCACATGCTGACGCCGGTGTCCTGGTACCTGCTGAGGGCGAAGAGTCAACTCCATTAAGAGGTGCGTCAGGTGACAGCTCTGCTCCCTCTTTGTCCTGGGTCTAAAGCTCCTGCAAATAGAGCACTTGTCCATTTGATGACTTTCGCCCAGGCATTGAAGACAAGCCACATGTGGGTAGCCTCTGGGCAGAGTTTCCCTGCAGCTCTCAGAGGACAAACCCCTGAGACCGAGGCATACCCCAGGGTCAGGGGAAAACTAAGCAGGGAATCCCTCAAAGAAAGGTTTGCTAACTATGAAACTACAACCACAACTCTAAGAACTACACAACTATCAGAGAACCACTAGGTAGGCACTCATAATTGCTATAGACCAGGACTACTCAACTTTGGAAGCCCCGGGGGCCACAATGATACTCGCAGCACATACCGAGGGCCACAACTGAAGTGTGGTTGTGTAACCCACACACCTAGTGTGGATCACTGTCCCATGCAGTGGCACCGAGACCACAGCAACAGATAAGACCAAGAGACCTCTACAGCATGGGTTGGGAGTCAGCTGGCTTTTAGCTCAGAGGGTAGAGGAGCCTATACTAAGCTCCAGAGGTCCCAGGTTCAAATCCGCCCGGTTGGCAGTTACAGTTGCATATACGTGCAAACAGTTTCTTTCACACTGATGGGCATGAATACAAAGCACTTCCCACAATGCCCTGCGCTCCTGGCATCTCCTCCTTGGGGGCTAGAAACGTCGACTCCCTGTACCCGGGTGTTCCAGCCAGCCCATCCGCTGCATCTTTCAGTGCTCACCCTGCCTGTGTTCAAAGGATCCCACCCATGGGCCGCGTGTTGAGTCCCCTGTAAACCCAAACTGCACCACGGGCCGCAAACAAACGGGCTGCGTGTCGAGTAGCCCTGCTATAGACTGAACTGCTCCAACGACCAGCACTGGTGTTAGAAGGAACTGAGCAGGAGGCAGAGTAGGAGGCAGGTCAGCATGGACCTAGCACACTGCCACGAGGAAGACACTGCAGGTTGCTCCATAGCCGACTCGACAGATACCACTAAGGGAAAAGCTTTCGGACGCATGCACCCCCTGCCCCCTTCCACCTGGAATGGACATGAGCAAGCACCTGAAGAGAGCCTGTATTTCCTGGTTCCATACTGTACCCACCTTGCTACTCCTGCTTCAACAGCAAATGTCACAGTAACAGAATTGCAAAAAAAATATCCCTGCATCCCTCCCAGCAAAACATCAGCAGGAAGCCAACTGCTCCTCCCTTTCCCTGGCACTGGAAGGTGACCTCAGGTGACTTGCCCAAGATGTTAAAAAATGGCAAGTGATTCTAGGTGACCAATCTGAGATGCCTTCCCTGGGCCTTATGTCAAAGGACAAGTGTTCCACACTGCCCAGAATCCATTTTAAAGAGGTCTCAACCCTGGGTAGCCAAAAATGGGCGAATCTCAAAAACTGAACTCCCCATTCCTGACAAAATTAATTCTGAGCCCGGCCCGATGCCCAGACCCCAATACATCCAGCACTCGTGGCAAGAAGCAGGAGCAAAGAGACAGTACTGGAGGGACATGCACAGCTCACTGACTCGGCTTCCAGATGCATGCATAGTCAGAGCACATCTGGCTGCAAGGCCCAGCAGTATATTCGTTCCTCATTCTTCTCGGTGCTATTTCAATCCATGTCACTGCGCTGGCACAGGGGGAACCCCGGTGATGGGAGCTGTAAGGGGTTGTGGGATTTTGTGCGATCTATTTTGTGTAAATAATTTTTTAACCTGTAACTGATTTTTACAAAATCCTCGTAACTGTGTGGCACTGTCAACGAGTCCTTGTGAAAAGTAATTCCTTCAAAGAACACAACTGATGGTGTGTGACCTGCCCAAGCAATCGGTGTTCCTTATAGCTTGGATGGATAACATTTTAATTAACTCCATAACAGACGTTTCAAAACAAACCTTTGAACCACTACGTTGCGAGTGTGCTCTCGGCTAGCTTGAAAGGTCCTAATTGATTCCTTGCCTCACTGCGCTAGCTGCAGTATCATCCTATCCTCTCTCCTGAACAAGGGGAAAGAAGCAAATAATGTTGATAGCAACCAATTATCAGCCTCGATGAGTTTTTGTGAGGAATGTGCTAACTTCCAAGTGACCTTCAGCAAACGCAGCAGAGGCTCACGCTTTAACTAAAGAGAGACAATAATAATCATTGATGTCTGATTAACAGAACTCCGTGGTAATCAGTCATTTTGTTGGGGTAGAGATTATTGGGCTCCAGAGGGAATTTGGGATTTTTTCTGAGCGAGCGTTTTCGGTGATTTTTTTCCATCCTCATTGATAGGAGGCAGCTTTCTTTAAAGGATAAAAATAGAAGGAGAACTGTTAATTTCAAGGAGACCTCTAGGTATAGGATGCAGAACCAGCCTAAGGTTCTGCATCCATGCTCAGCATAACTTGGTATGATCAACATGGAACTGGGCTCACCCTACAGTCTGAAGAAAGGGACTTTAACATGAGACAGAGATAAAACAGCTTCCTTTAAAAAGTGGAAATTAAATCCCAGTGAGGAAAACTGAAAGGAGCATAAACTCTGTCAAATGAAGTGTAAAAATATAATTAAGAAGGCCAAAGAGGAATTAGAAGAACAGCTAGCCAAAAAATGAAAAATATTTTTTTTAAATACATCAGAAGCAGGAAGCCTGCTATACAACCAGTGGGGCCCACTGGACGATCGAAATGCTAAAGGAACACGCAAGGTTCATTGCGGAAAAAACTAAATGAATTCTTTGCATCAGTCTTCGCGGCTGAGGACATGAGGGAGATTCCCAAACCTGAGCCATTCTTTTTAGGTGACAAATCTGAGGAACTGTCCCAGATTTAGGTGGTCATTAGAAGAGGTTCTGGAACAAATTGATAAACCAAACAGTAATAAATCAGCAGGACCAGATGGGATTTATCCAAGAGTTCTAAAATAACTCAAATGTGAAGTTGCAGAACTACTAACTGTGGTTCGCAACCTGTCTTTTAAAACGTCTTTTGTACATAATGACTCAAGGATAGCTAATGTGACACCAATTTTTAAAAAGGGCTCTAGAGGTGATCCTGGCAATTATAGGCCGGTAAGTCTAACTTCAGTACCAGGCCAATTGGATGAAACTACAGTAAAGAACAGAATTGTCAGACGCATAGATAAACATGATTTGTTGAGGAAAAGCCAACATGGTTTCTGTAAAGGGAAATCATGCCTTACTAATCTACTAGAGTTCTTTGAGGGCGTCAACAAGATTATGGACAAGGCAGATCTAGTGGATATAATGTACTTAGACTTCCAAAAAGCCTTTGACAAGGTCCCTCACCAAAGGCTCTTAAGCAAAATAAGCTGTCATGGGATAAGAAGGAAGGTTCTCTCATGGACTGATAACTGGTTAAAAGATAGGAAACAAAGGGTAGAAATAAATGGTCAGTTTTCAGAGTGGAGAGAAGTAACTAGTGGTGTCCCGCAGGGGTCTGTTCTAGTCAACATATTCATTAATGATCTGGAGAAAGGGGTAAACAGTGAGGTTGCAAAATTTGCAGATGATACTAAACTGCTCAAGATGGTTAAGTCCAAAGCAAACTGTGAAGAGCTTCAAAAGGATCTCACCAAACGAGGCGACTGGATAACAAAATGGCAGATGAATTTTAATGTTGATAAATGCAACGTAATGCATAGTGGAAAACATCATCCCAACTATGCATACAAAATGATGGGGACTAAATTAGCTGTCACCACTCAAGAGAGAGATCTTGGAGTCATTGTGGATAGTTCTCTGAAAACATCCACTCAATTTGCAGCATCAGTAAAAAAAGCAAACAGAATGTTGGGCATCACTTAAAAAGCAATAGAAAATAAGACAAAGAATATCTTATTGCCTTTATATAAATCCATGGTGCACCCACATTTTAAATACTGCATGCAAATGTGGTCACCTCATCTCAAAAAAGATATCTTGGCATTGGAAAAGGTTCAGAAAAGGGCAACAAAAATGGATTAGGCATTTGGAACATCTGCCATATGAGGAGAGATTAAAAAGACTGGGATTTTTCAGCTTGGTAAAAGAGAACTATAAAATAATGACAGGTATGGAAAAAGTGAATGAAGAAGAGTTATTTACTCCTTCCCATAACACAAGAACTAGGTGTCACTAAATGAAATTAATAGATAGCAGGTTTAAAACAAAAAGGAAATACTTCTTCATACAATGCACAATCAATCTGTGAAACTCCTTGCCAAAGGATGTTTTGAAGTCCAAGACTGTAACACGGTTCAAAAAAGAGCTAGATAAATTAATGTCTGTACTCAAATGCAAGAAGCCTGAGGAACAAGCAGGAAGAATTGGAAGCCCTGGCACAATCAAACAACTAACAGAAGCTTCCAGATCACAGACCCTGCTTCTCATAGAGGGCTTCAATCACCCTGACATCTGTTGGGAGACCAATTCAGCCATACACAGAAAATCCAGGAAGTTTCAGGAGAATGTTGGGGGCAACTTCCTGGTGCAAAAGTGCTGACAGCAAAAACCAGGGGCCATGCACAGCTTGACCTGCTGCTCACAAACAGGGAGAAATTAGTAGCGGAAATAGATGTGGGTGGCAGCCTGGGCAGCAGTGATCATGAGATGGTCGATTTCAGGATCCTCACCACAGGAAGAAAGGAGAGTAGCAAAATACACACCCTGGACTTCAGAAAAGCAGACTTTGACTCTCTCAGGGAACTGATGGGCAGGATCCCCTGGGATGCTAACATGAAGGGGAAAGGAATCCAGGAGAGCTGACTGTATTTTAAAGAAGCCTTATTGAAGGTGCAGGAACAAACCATCCTGATTTGCAGTAAGAAAAGCAAATATGGCAGGCGACCAGCTTGGCTTAGCAGTGAAATCCTTGGTGAGCTTAAACACAAAAGAGAAGCTCACAAGAAGTGAAAACGTAGACAGATGACTAGGGAGGAGTATAAATACATTGCTCGAGCAGGCAGGGGTGTAATCAGGAAGGCCAAAGCGCAACTGGAATTGCAGCTAGCAAGGGACATGAAAGGTAACAAGAAAGGTTTCTACAGCATGTTAGCAATAAGAGGGTGGTCAGGGAAGGTGTGGGACTCTTACTGGATGAGGGAGGTAACCTAGTGACAGATGATGTGGGAAAAGCTTAAGTGCTCAATGGTTTTTTTGCCTCTGTCTTCACAGACAAGGTCAGCTCCCGGACAAATGCACTAGGCAGCACAGTATAGGAAGGAGGTGGGCAGTCCTCAGTGGAGAAAGAAAGGTTAAGAACCATTTAGAAAAGCCTGACATACACAAATCTAATGTCGGATCTAATGTACCCAAGGGTGCTGAGGGAGTTGGCAGATGTCACTGCAGAGCTTTTGGCCATTAACTTTGAAAACTCATGGCAACTGGGAGAGGTTCCAGACAACTGGAAAAAGGCAATGTAGTGCTCATCTTTAAAAAAAAGAGAAGAAGGACAATACAGGGAACTACAGACTAGTCAGCCTCACCTCAGTCCCAGAAAAATCATAGACGGGGATCCTTAAGGAATCCATTTGAAACACTTGGAAGAGGGGAATGTGATCAAGAACAGTCAACGTGGATTCACCAACGGCAAGTCGTGCCTGAGCAACCTGATTACCTTCTATGACAAGGTAATTGGCTCTGTGGATATGGGGGAGGCGAGGGACGTGATATACCTTGACTTTAGCAAAGCTTCTGATATGGTCTCACACAGTATTCTTGTGAGCAAGTTAAGGAAGTATGGATTGGATAAATGTACTGTACGGAGCATAGAAAGTTGGCTAGATGGTCAGGCTCAACAGGTAGTGATCAATGGGTAAGTGTCTGGTTGGTGGTCGGTATCAAGTGGAGTGCCCCAAAGTTCGGTTCTGGGGCCAGTTTTGGTCAACATCTTTATTAATGACCTGGAGGAGGGGATGGATTGCACCCTCAGCAAGTTCGCAGATGACACTAACCTAGGGGGAGAGGTAGAAAAGCTGTAGGGCACGGATAGGGTCCAGAGTAATTTAGACAAATTGGAGGATTGGGCCAAAAGAAATCTGATGAGGTTCAACAAAGACAAGTGCCAAGTTCTACATCTGGGATGGAAGAATCCCAAGCATTGTTAAAGGCTGGGGACCGACTGGCTAAGCAACAATTTGGCAGAAAAGGACCTGGGGATTGCAGTGAATGAGAAGCTAGATATGAGTCAACACTGTCCCCTTGTAGCCAAGAAGGCTAATGGCATATTAGGGTGCATTAGGAGGAGCATTTCCAGCAGATCTAGAGAAGTGATTATTCCCCTTTATTCAGCACTGGTGAGGCTACATCTGGAGTATTACGTCCAATTCTGGGCCCCTCATTACAGAAAGAACGTGGATGCATTGGAAAAAGTCCAGCAGAAAGCAACAAAAATCATTAGGGGCTGGAGCACATGATTTACGAGGAGAGGCTGAGGAACTTGGGCTTGTTTAATCTACAGAAGAGAAGAGTGAGGGGGGATTTGATAGCAGCCTTTAACTACCTGAAAGGGAGTTCCAAAGAGGATGGAGAGAGGCTGTTGTCAGTGGTGACAGATGGCAGAACGAGGAGCAATGGTCTTGAGTTACAGTGGGGGAGGTCTAGGTTGGATATTAAGAAAAACTATTTCCCTAGGAGGGTGGTGAAGCACTGGAATGGGTTCCCTAGGGAGGGGGTGGAATTTCCATCCCTAGAGGTTTTTAAGTCCTGGCTTGACAAAGCCCTGGCTGGGATGATTTAGTTGGGATTGGTCCTGCTTTTAGCAGGGGGTTGGACTCACTGACCTCCTGAGGTCTCTTCCGACCCTATGTTTCTGAGGAGGCTAGGTCCATCAATGGCTATTAACCAGGATGGGTAGGAATGGTGCCTGTAGCCTCTGTTTGTCAGAAGCTGGAAATGGGTGACAGGGGAGGGATCACTTGATGATTACCTGTTCTGTTCATTCCCTCTGGGGTACCTGGCATTGGCCACTGTGGGCTAGATGGACCTTTGGCCTAACCCGGTGTAGCCACTCTTCCGTTCTTTGTCTAATTTTGCACATGTCAACAGCCGCCATCTTGACCAATAACTGGGGCTTGAACCAGGGACTCCAGATCTAAAATGCTAAATGGCTATAGTTTAAGCTAAAGCTCTCTGTGTAGGGTTGTAATAACTCCCATTCTCTGTGAATTTGGCACAGCAAGGGACCTTGAACACGTGGTCTTTGGTGGGTTACATCAGCACCCGTGTGTCAGCTATATTTTAACTGCAGCCTCTTTGTTACTGGGCAAGATATATGAACTGGAACCAAACTAGTTTGCCTCCCAGAGAGCAGGTTGCAGGCCTGGCTTTTAAGAAAAATCATCTTTTCTCTTAAAAAGTCAATTTTGGCATCATAACCCCCTCAAAAGGCACATGACGGATAAAAAGCACATTCTGAAAAATACGCTGGGAA
This sequence comes from Rafetus swinhoei, assembly GCA_019425775.1. NCBI lineage: Eukaryota > Metazoa > Chordata > Testudines > Trionychidae > Rafetus > Rafetus swinhoei. Next base: position 19,177,840 of record CM033445.1, on the reverse strand, counting down.
TGTAGCATGAGGCTGAGAATGCTGCAGGGACAGCATTTCTATCCCCCCTCCCCCCACATTAATTTATTCACTGGCGCATTTAGCTAACGAGCCGTGGAATATTCTTCTAGGGCCTTTCCACGGAGGAAAATGTAACAGCTAGGCCCCTTGATTTCAATGCACTGCAGCAATGGCGTCAGCATTATGTACGCTCCATGTCTGTAAGACTATCGAAATTCCCTCCGTAATGTGCTATGATCTCCCGCACTCGCCCCGTGACAAAAGGGCCATTGACTTCAGTGGGGTGCAGGATGGGGCTGTGAGGGCCAGCTCCAAGAAAGCACACAAACCCGGGGTGTAATCTATCCCTACTCGCCCCTGCACTTCAGTCAATGGGAGTTACAACAACTGCGTCAGGGGGCAGATTCCTAAAGGCATTAGGGCTTTGCCAAACAGCGATGGGCGTAAGCACATGCTTAAAATTAAAGCCAAACATGTGCTGAGCGTTGTGCTGAAGCAAAGCCGAACACCCTCATGAGGGGTCATAATGCAACGGCTAAATCAGAGCAGGGTTGAACGATGCAGTAGACAGTATATACGGGCCCAGTTTCTCAGCTTGCCAAGATGATAACGGGGGCCTGCAGCTGTTAGTGGGCCCAGTCCCTTCACGTACACTGGAATCCGCCCCCCCCCGATGGAATTGTGAAGATTCTTACTATAAAGCACATCAAACACTTCCTCTACCATCTTCCTGAGTAGGTAAACGTCTGATCCCTGATGCGGGGAGACCCTCGGGATGCTCCGGCCACACTCCTTGGCCTTCTTCTGGAAGTCTGCCTCCTGCTCTTTCCTCTGCTGACCTCCTGCAGAGAGAGAGAGAGAGAGAGAAAGTGGGAGTGCCCAGAGGAGGGGGGTGTGGTTTGATCACAATGGCTCCCCCCCCATCCCCGTTAACTGACCATGATGCCCACTGGATTCATGGTCCCTGGCAGATTTGCTTGTCAAGCATTCTGGCTTTAAAAGACCAGGGGCCTGGATTTCACAACTTCAGCGTGCCCACAACTCCAGCAAAAGCCGAAGATGGCTGCCGCCACTCCGCTCTCCAGCTATGCAGTGCATTCCTGGGGATAAAACTCATCCCAATCCCGTAGAGCTGCCCAAGTCCCTACACACGCCTTTGGATCCAGCATTGGCAGTCAAATCCACCCCTGAGCTGAGGGACAACACAATACCATGCACCACGGTATTCCTACCTGAGTACAACTCGCACGGGGCGAGAAGTGACCCAGGAAGGGCATGGTTCTCCCATCTGCCTAGGGGATTTGGAAACCAAGCTCCCACTGGAAATTAACGAGAATTGTGCATCCACATCCCAAGAGCGGCTTTGGGAAAACGTCCCACCTTTGCACTTGGAAATGCTATTGTGGCTATGTAAGAGCCAAAATGCCCCTCAATGCACACTGGCAAAGGGCTCACTGTTGTGTACCAGCAACTCCCATAAGACCTCATGCAGCATTTATCCCAACAAAATGTCCTGTAGGAGGTTCAAAAGTGCATCTCCTACTGGCCACCGCAAGTACTGCAAGCTGCGTGCACGCTTGTTATTCATGAAGTATGGATCTGTACTGAACACGTGTTTCAACTATGTAACCCCATCAAGCAGATAAACAAGTTTTCCCAGAGTCATGTTGATTTAACCCATCTGCTTAGGTCTCCAACGTAAATCAAGCGTGATGGAACTCCAACTCAAAGAAAGCTGCATCTGCATATTAATGCAAAAGGAAAAGGAACAGGAACGCCCCTCCCTTCGGTGGTCCATGACAGAGGAAGAAAAACGAATGGTACATTTTGTATCAATGAAAGCTGGATCCTGGACTAGGGGGCTGGAGACCCAGGGGGGTCGCCTTCGGTGAGAAATGGAATTTAGACAATAATTTCAGCCTGCTAAAATGATGGTCAGTCTCTTAGAAGCATGTTATGCTTTTGCTTTAGTTGTAATCATATCTCTTCCTACTACTCTGAGAGTATGTCTACAGAGCAACATTATTTCAAAATAACTTAGTCCATGTCTACACAGCAGTTATTGGCAGTTATTTCCAAGTAACGTCGAAATACTGTCAAGCTGGAGGACTTCTTACTCCGACTCCCGTAACCCTCATTGTACGAGGAGTAAGGGAAGTCAGAGGAAGAGTGCTCTATTTCAAAATAAGTGCTGCATAGACGCTCCCAATTTCTAATTAAGCTACGCAACTGACGTAGCTCAATTTGGGGAGCTTATTTCGAGTTACGCCCTGCTATGTAGACGCACCTTATCTCAGCATCACTTGAACGGTTCTATCACAAGTCTGAATTCTTAGTGGCGCACAGTCAACCTGTGGAACTCCTTGCCAGAGGATGCAGTGAAGGCTAGAACTTTAACAGGATTCAAAAAAGAGCTAGATAGATTCATGGAGGTTAGGTTCATCAATGGCTATTCGCCAGGATGGGTAGGAATGGTGTCCCTAGTCTCTGTTTCTCTGGAGGTGGGTGACAGGGGAGGGATCACGTGAGGATTACTTGTTGTGATCCCTCCCCTTGGGGCATCTGGTATTGGCCACTGTCGGCAGACAGGATACTGGGCTAGATGGACCTTTAGTCTGACCCAGTATGGCCGTTCTTATGACTCAAGAAAGCTGGAGAGTACCTGGTTGTTTTGGAGGCTGCAGATTTGGTCATTATTTGTGTCCAGAGATGGGCTAGGTACCACAGGGCAAATCTCTTCCAGAAGGCTCAGGAAACGGAGAACACCAAGTACTACCTGCAAGGCATTGTAAGGGCTGACAAAAATCTGAGAAGTGTGCCGGGGGTAGCTAACACACTGGGGTGACAGGGACCATCCCCTGTTGTAGCAGCAGCTCCTCTCTCTCGTGCTAAAGCAGACAGTTAACAAGGGGACCTGCAGTCCCGGGAGCTCCAAGATAGTGTCACAACAGGACATGGGTCCTTGATAACCTTGCTCAGAGCAGGCACAGAGGACACAGCAGTAAAGTCACCCAAGTCCTATCTACACTAGCCCCTCCATCCAATGGACTATTAGGGACCCTTGCTTTCAGGATATAGATGAGACCCTGAACACCGGCAAAGCAGCATAATTGTCAGTGGCCCTGTAGCATTGCACCTTGGAAGCAGCGCAGAAAGAAGGCACCAGAGACCAGACTATACACCCCCTTTATTTACTGCATTAAGTGATTTTCCCTCCAAATTGATTGGTTTGGGGTGGGAATTTTTTTTAATGACAGAAAATCCTGAAAATTCCAAAAAGCCACATAGGAAAGTTACAAGAGCATGTGAAGCCATGCAAAGAAACTCCAATACATAGAAGACCATCTCTCAAGGTATGTCTACACTGCGGCACTATTTCGGCATACTTCCGGTATCCTGAAATACCGTATTCCGTGTCTTGACAGCGTGCCCATTATTTCGAAATAGCTTTCGAAATAACAGGCATGCTACTCCGACGTCCCTGTAAACCTCGTTCCGCAAGGATCAGGGGTTGTTTCAGAACAGCGCTCTATTTTGAAATTAACTTTCAAAATTAGTTATTTCAAAATACACTTGAAATAAGCTCTGCAATTTCCATAGTTCAACTTACATAGCTTACTTTGAGCTACGGGTGCAGTGTAGACGCACCCTCAGTGCCACTGATTCAAACAATAACTGGGCCCAATACACATATTAAACAGCTCCCATGCCCCTGCTGCATCCTCTCCCTATCCCACGTCCTCCCCATCACGCTCTAGGCACAGAGCCCAAAGAGTCCAGCCACCACCAAAGAACAGAGCAAGGTTCAGAACTGCAGTGTTCTCTCATGATCAATCATGAAAGAGCCAAAACTCACCCGCCCATGCCAATCCCGGATATGCCAACCTCTTTTCCTGATTTCACACGCTCAGCTTCATTGAAACGATTGTGATTAATTGGCCAGAGGGCTTCTTTTCACTGGGTTCAATCTGCTTAGCCCTCGGTCTTTCTGAAAAAGCAAATCCCCCTTTCTTGAAGGCTTTCTTACTCTTCAGTGTTGCATAGCTCCATAATACCAGCTACACCCTGCTAATTCCCCCATTAAACCTCAGCTAAAGCATAGAGTCAGCAACAATTTCCTTGCATCCCTAAATGCCCAGAAAATGAAACACCACATGTACATTATTGCCATCCTTTCCGAACCTACTCATAAGGGATTTTCAGTGGCAAAAGGACTAACTCTGTCATCACGGCCTGCAGTCTCCTGCCAGTGATCGGCCTGGATGCCATTGGATTGCTTAAGGATCCCTTCTGCTTTTGTCTGACACAATCCTCTATGCAAATAGGAAACCCGAGTAATTGCTTTTTAAATCCAGCTGTGGTTCAACACCAGCCAGAGAAGGCAGCAAGACAGCGACCAAAATGCACGGTGATAACTGAAGCTCCAGTTACCGTGCCCTGCGGCTCCCGATTCAAGAGTCCCAGGTGCTCACTAGCACGTGGAAGGCAGCGCAAGTGGCAAAGCAGAGTCTGGGAGTATGGGACAGGCTGAGAGAACAGACCCCGGTAAGACAAGGACAGCGCTATGGCACAGAGGAGGGCTCCTTTTGGCATCTGAGGGGTTGCTTTGTTAGGGAGCATTCACAATAATATCACATTTGCATTTTGGCCTGGTTAACACACAAAAGTTGCACCAGTGTAACTGAGGGTATGTCTAGACAACGCGCAGCTTCCGAAAGAAGATATGCAAATTCGGATCAAATTTGCATATCTTCTTCCGGTTTTTTTCCCCCAGAAGAGGCTTTTCTGATATTTGGCCTGTCTACACGGGGCCAAATATCGGGAAAAAACCCTCTTTCGAAAGCCCCCTTATTCCTCCTAAAACGAGGTTTACAGGGGGCTTTTGAAAGGGGGGGTTTCCGATATTTGGCCCCATGTAGACGGGCCAAATATCGGAAAAGCCTCTTCCGGGGAAAAAAACGGAAGAAGATATGCAAATTCTAGCCAAATTTGCATATCTTCTTTCAGAAGCCGCGATGGTCTAGACATGCCCTAAAAGCGCTATTTTAAATTGACAAAGTTAAATTGGTCCAGAACCACTCACCTATCAATTTAAACCTGGAATACACACACTTGTCTTGCAGCAGTACAAGTTACAGGGACACACCAAATCAATATAAATCTGGCCACACAAGGCTCATGCTAACTAAACTGGTTTTTAAACCATTTACGTTAGAAGGGGCAAACTATGGCCTGTGGGCCACATCTGGCCGTTCTGACCTCACAGTCTGGTCCCCAAGCTCCTGCCAGAGGACAGGGAGCAGGGGAGTGGATAGGAGGCAGGAGTTCCCAGGGGGTGGGTAGCACGAGGTATGTAGGGGCAAGAAAGGCAAAGGCACAAAATGAGCTCAGTCTAGCTACTGAGCTAGTAGGGTAACAAGAAAACATTCTACAAATATATTAGAAGCAAGGGGAAAACCAAGGACAGGGTAGGCCCACTGCTCAATGAAAAGAGAAAAACAATAACAAAAAATGTGGAAATGGCAGAGATGCTTAACAACTTCTTCGTGTTTGTTTTCAAGATTGGTGGTGATTGGACACCTAACATAGTGAATGCCAGTGAAAACTGGGTAGGTTTAGAAGTTGAAATAGGAAAAGAACAAGTTAAAAATTACTTTAAAAAGTTAGATGTCTTCAAGTCACCAGGGCCTGATTAAATGCATCCGAGAATACTCAAGGAGCTGGTCGAGGAGATATCTGAGTCACTAGCTATCATCTCGGGAGAGATTCCAGAAGACTGGAAAAAGGGCAAATCTAGTGCCTATCTATAAAAAGGGAAATAAGGATGACTCAGGAAACTACAGACCAGTCAGCTTAACTTCTGTGCCAGGAATGAAAATGGAGCAAGTAATTACGGAATCCATCTGCAAATATCTGGAAGATAATAAGGTGATAAATAACAGTCAGCATGGATTTGTCAAGAACAAATCATGTCAAACCAACCCAATAGCTTTCTCTGACTGGTATACCTAGACTTTAGTAAAGCGTTTGATACACTCTTATCAATAAACTAAGGATATATAACATAGATGGGGCTACTATAAGGTGGATGCATAACTACTCTCTGAGAACAGTTATCCAACCAGTTACCAATGGTTCACAGTCATGCTGGAAGGGCATAACAAGTGGGACTCCACAGGGATCAGTTTTGGGTCCAGTTCTGTTAAGTATCTTCATCAAGGATTTAGATAATGGCATAGAGCAGGGTGGGTAACCTTGTTTGGGTCAGGGGGCTGCTGACCCACAGAAAAATCAGTTGGGAGCCGCACACAAGTGAGAAGGAAAAAAAAAACCCCTTACTGATGTGGCCCCCAACTGAGGAGAAAGACGCTCCCCACATTCCTCTTGCACACTAGAGTCGGGGGGGGGGGGCAGCCTAGTAGATTTTGTGTGCTCCAGCCACAGTGGGACAGCAGGGGGCTGGAGCACCAGCACAGGTTCCCCAATGCTGTGGGGAAGGGCCCTGAACCTCGGGGGAACAGATCCAGGCAAGCTAAGGGCCACATCTGGCCCCCAGGCTTGAGGTTCCCCACCCGTGGCATAGAGGGTATGCTTATAAAGTTTGAGGATGATACCAAGCTGGGAGGGGTTGCAAGTGTTGTGGAGGATAGAGTCAAAATTCAAAATGATCTGGACAAATTGGAGAAATGGTCTGAGGAAACAGGATGAAGTTTAAAAAGGACAAATGCAAAGTGCTCCACTTAGGACGGAACAATTCGTTTCATACTTACAGAATGGGAAGCGACTGTCTAGGAAGGAGGACTGCAGAAAGGGATCTAGGGATCATAATGGACCACAAGCTAAATATGAGTCAACAGTGTGAGACTGGCAAAAAAGCAAACATCATTTTGGGATGCATTCAGGGGAATGTTGTGAGCAAAACACAAGAAGGCCTCAAGTGGAGTGCTGTCTCCAGTTCTGGACACCACATTTCAGGAAAGATGTGGAGAAACTGGAGAAGATCCAGAGAAGAGCAACAAAAATGATTAAAGGTCTAGAAAACATGACCTATGAGGGCAGACTGAAAGAAATGGGCTTGTTTCGTTTGGAAAAGAGAAGATTAAAAGGCGACATGATAGCAGTTTTCAAGCACCTAAAAGGGTGTTCTAAGGAAGAAGGAGAACAATTATCCTCCTTAGCCTCTGAGGATAGGACAAGAAGCAATGGATTTAAATTGCAGTAAGGGAGGTTTAGATTGGACATAAAGAAAAAATTCCTAACTTCCAAGGTAGTTAAACACTGGAATAAACTGCCTAGGGAGGCTGTGTAATTTCCATCACTGCAGTTATTTAAGAGCAGATTAGACACACATCTGCCAGGGGTGATCTAGATCAGCAGTTCCCAATCCCGGTCTGCGGACCGGTGCCAGTCTGCGAATCGCTGGCTGCTGGGCTGCAGTGGCTGTCGGAGATTTTGCCCGCCAGCAGCGCTGGGGCTAAGGTGGCGGCAGAGCAAGAGGCACCTCCCTGCCTCCTCCTCTCCTGCCCCCAGGCAAGATGGCGGCCCGGCCGGGGCTCCGTGCCCCCCCCAACCGCCTCTTCCGCATGGTCCCAAACATGGAGGTGACTGAGGAGTGTAAGTCATTGAGAGTCAGTCGGTTGGAGGCTCCTAAGTGACTCAGTCACTTGTGAAAATGTTACCGTAAGTGACTTGCCAAAGGACACTCAGGAAGTTTGTGGCAAGACAGGGAATCCAACTCCATGGGAATCCTTCTGCTGACTGGAGGGGGAGTAGGATGTGCTTGGGGAGGGAGAGGGTGCGAAGGGGGAGGGAGCGTGCACACTGCCAACAGTCACTCTCCCTACACGCGTGGCAGTAATAGCCACACTTCCTAGAGGGGGCAGCCTCACTGTGGGAAGGGTGGGGTAGGGTCCAAGGGGTAGGGGCATTGTGGGGTCATGGGGCAAGAGGGTGTTGGGATGGGCTTTAGGGGTTAGAGGTTAAAGGGTCAAAGGGCATAGAGCGTGGGGTGGAGGAGGTCAGAGGGTGTTGGGTCTTAGGAAACTCTTTGGGGTCAGGACCATTTCTTACTATGGCCGGGTCTACACTATGTGAGGAGTTGAAGTGAAGATAACACAACTCCAGCAACGAGAATTCCCAAATGGGAAATGGACAAAGCCTGTAGGAAAATAAATGTAATTTTCCATCTTCTTAGAAGATACTAGAACAATAGTGTGGGGGGAGGAAGGGGGTTAGTGTGAAGCTATATGGGGGAGAAAGCCAACAGGCAGTAGGGTCTTTTCATGTCTTCCTCAGTATTTGATGTTCAAGCCTTTATTTTTTTTAAAAGCTTTTCATGAAGTTAACTTAGAACAGACTTTAATGTTTCCAGCTGCATTTTACAGCTCTCTCAAGCTGTCTGCTATCTCTCCAATCAAGCTGTGCCAAGCTTCAAAACATTCTTCAGAAGCAGAGCACAATTCCAAAGCCGTCCAAACGAAAGTACCTCAGTGAAGTGATTGGGAAGACCAGCTCCTCAGTCAGCAGTGCCTGCTAGCTTTGTTTGCATCCTCCGCCCCAGTGTCTTCCACCTCCCAAGCTCAACAAACATGTGCAGCAACTCCGAGTGTTTTTTCTTCCCCCTCAGAGGCACGGCATGCCCTTTCCTTGCTGGCGAATACTGCACCTGCTTAACCGCTGTGAAATGCCCCAGCTGCTCATCACAAACTAGAGCAGAGAGCTTCTCTCCTTCTGTGCCCTTTTCTTCTTTCGGGCTGGTGTCAAGGACTTCAAACGGGGGTGCAGCTCCAAGTCCCAGGGTTGAAAGCTGCACCGTCAAAAGCGAATTGAAGAATCTGTGCAGGGCTTCTGCATTCCACTCTGGGATTTGGAACGGACCAATCAGGAGATTTCAGAGTCTTTTCTGCTCTTCCCTGTGTACCTGCTGCAATGTTTGTCTGCCAGAGGAAGGAGCTGTCAGGGAAACACAGCGTAGGAATCCAGGGCGCCTATACTCACTGTACAGGCTGCACAGACGGTGCCTGCCACCCACGGGAACTGCCGTCCCCCTCCCCAATTCTCGTCTCAATCAGCTCAGAATTCTCACGACATCCATCTCATTCCAGGCCAAGCAGAAGACCTGGGGCCCAATCCTCAGCTGGTGCAAATCAGCGTGTTCCCTCTCTGACCAGAGGGCAGTTCTGCCTAGGGTCCCCCCAAAAAATACCGGACACGCGGTATTTTGGTCAAACAAACAAAACAAAAAAACAAAAAAGGAGCACAGGATACTAAGTACTGCCTCTCCCAGCCATTTCCCCCCACCCCTTCTGACAGGCCCAGACCAGCGATCGCGGCTCCGCCTCCCAGCTGGCACTCCCAGGCTCCCAGCGCTGATCACGGCCCCGCCTCCCAGCCTGGGACTCCCAGGCTGGGAGGCAGGGCCGCGATCACTGCTCTGGGCGCATCAGAAGCGAGGGGGGCAGGGGGAGTGGCTGGGACTGAAAATAGGTGTGTGTGTGGGGAAGGGGGGGAGTCGCTATGAGCCCCAGAACTTTCCCTTCACTCAAGACCCTACAGCTCTGTGGTTCTCCTTCCACCCAGGGTGATAAAGGTGGCTGCTCTGAAATCCGTCAATTCTGCTCTAGAAGGGTCAGGTCAGGGTCACCATCGGGCCCAGGTTGCTGATATTGAGCAAATTCCTCTCCCAAAGGCTTCCTCCTGAGGGTGAGGGCCTCTAGGTCCCTTCCATGAGCGAAGCCCAAAGCAAAGGAGAGCCTCACTCCTGGGACTGATTCCAGTCTCACAAGCACGCAGCTCCACTGATTGGTCCCTGCTTCTACTGGCATAAACGAGAGAAGACCTGGCCCCTTGCGAGTGTTTCTTCCACCAACGTTGCTCTCAAACTCCTTTGAGCTCTGAAGGAGTTATCTGATTTTACATGGGAATCTGCTTTTCCTTCCCAGCTCTGCAATTTTACTTTAAAGCAGGGCTACTCAACTTTGGATCCTCACAATGATACTCACAGCACATGCCGAGGGCCGCATCTTAAGTGTGGCTGCATATACATGAAAATATATATGCAAATATATGTAAATAGCTTTTCACACTGATGGGCATGAATACGAAGATTAAGGCAAGACTACACAACACGCAGGCCCCATGTAAGTCAGTTCTGCTGATATTAATAAAATGCAATATTTACCCGATTTCCACCCACCTGACAATACTTTTAATGAGCAGTGTCAGTCCAGGAATTTAACTACTAAAAAGCATATAGACAGAAGACCAATATATTGATTACTTTTTTTGTTCTGGCTCCCACCTGCGGGCCATGTGTTGAGCCCCGTGTAAACTCAAACTGCACCTCGGGCCACACACAAACAGGCTACAGTCTGCATGTTGAGTAGCCCTGCTTTAAAGTGATGCTGGGGTGGTGTAGGTGGGAGGGCAGATCCAACTGTCCGATATCACTGAGAACAACAGGCCCCATTCTGGGCCATCGTGGTGCTGACCTGAATGAGAGCTGAAGATACTTTGGAGCATTCAGTCCCAACACTAGCAAATGGTGGCCACATCTGAAAGCCACAGCAACATTTACCACTCAATTTACATGCACTGAGGCATGAACAGCCGTAGGCCTTGTCTACACTAACTCTCACACCAATCTATTCTACATGGCTTCAGCTACACAAACAGCATAGCTAAAGTTGACATACTTATCGCGGTGCCTTGTGTGCGGTAAGGTCGGCCAGGGCTGCTCTTCCGTGGACGCCAGCTACTCTTCTCATCGTGGTGGAGTGCCGGCGTCGACGGGAGAGCGCTCAGAGATGGATGCATCACGTTTAAGCAGATGCAATACATCGACAGCCGGTGGATCGGTCACTGCAGCTCCGATCCCCGGCGTAGTGGAGAGAAGCCCTTAGTCTGGAATCAGCAGGCAAGAGAAGAATGGGGAATCTTAAAGGGCAATGAGAACAGGAACCAAGGGAGAGAATTTGCCAGTGCGCCTACTCTTCACACCCTGCAATGATTGAAAAAGTGAGGCCAGCAGGGATGTGAAAGGTTAACCAGTTAACTAGTGGAGACTGGAGCAGCCCCTGTCTGTGGGGGGGGCCGGGTGCATCGCAGGCAGGGGCCACTCCAGCCCATCCTCCCTTTAATGGGTTAACAGGTTAACCCAGTGTTTCCCAAATGGTGCTCCGCAGAACCCAGGGGTTCCGTGAAGTGAAAGTAAGGGTTCCGCGAGAACTCGTTCACTCCTCCCCCCCCCCCCCCAAAAAAAGAGACAGAGAGGAGCTGGCACGCAAAGACACCAGCGCCTTCTCTGGTTTCCTGCCAGCTTTCAGACACCTCCCCTCCCCCGCTGCCACTCTGCGTTTCCAAAGCCCGCTCGGGACATGTGTGTCTGCATTTTGGCCCCCAGGTCTCCCTGGTCCACTCCCCAGTGGTGTTTTTGTTGGGTTTTGTTGTGGTTGTGGTTTTTTGGGGGTTTTTTGGGTTTTTTTTGCCGGGGAGGGGAGGTTTGCTTTACAAATCCCCCCCGTTGGCTGTAGGGGTTCCTCTAAATTCTTCCGAGTTTAAAAGGGTTCCATGGCCCAATAACTTTGGGAAACACTGGGGGGATTTTACATCCCTAGAGGGCAGCCTGAAGTTCTCCTTTAGACACAAAACCCATATTTTGTTTACATTTCATACTGTCACTCACTAGGGCGGGAAAGGATGTCGGAGGAGATGGTTGCTTGAAAAGTTTACTGCTCTTTCCACTAAGGCCGTCAAGCTGTTTCTAAGGCTTTCTCCTCCCCACTAGACAAACCTTCTCTTTTATTGACATTCATCTTGATAGCTGCCAATTCCCGTCAGTATTTCAGGAAAGGCTGTGCTAAATGAGAGTGCTCAAGTGAGGTCCGTGTGCCGAGAAACGCTGCTCAGTAGATAAGAGGCTTTTCATACCTTTCAGTGATGTCTGCTTTAGATTATTTTAGATCCTTTCTAAAGGGGCAACTAGACTATAAATCAGAGGCATTTTCAGGGACACTCTACAATGCACGCCAGCTGGAGGAGCTTTCGCTGGTGGAAAAAAGCCTTGGACCTTTCAAGAATTCAAGGCAGTTATCCGATTTCTCCCCATTTCAAGCATCTGCTGCACAGTCAGACCCCCACCATCAATTATAATGGCTCCATTCTGGCAACAGCAGAAATTTAAGCAAAGGGCTTAGATTGAACTTCAAGTGCCTTGGCCTGCCTCTGCAGGTGAGATGTAGTTTTGACCTAACACAGTGGTTTATCTACGATCTATTTGAGAGAGTTTGTCTGTGTATCTGTGTGCCTGTTTGTTCAAGAACTCCTTTAAAACGGTAAGAGGCACCAAAGAGACCACCAAATTTAGTATACAGGTTCCTTTTATCGTAACTTAAAGCAAGGTCAGGGTTTGGTTGTCCCAGGACAATGGGATGTGCCTGGAACGGGATTGCTTCTCAGAAACCCATACAAGAAGAGACACAGAATCACCAGGCAGGTGAAAGGAGCTAACTGGGGGTATACTCCACCCCCCCACCCCCAGTCTGTGACTGCCCCAGCCCTGAGCTCCCACCCCTCCAGTCACCCTTTAGGGAGGGTGGGGAGGGGCTCATGCTACCCTTCCACCCCCACCGATTTGTATGGGAATTTTGCTGGCTGTTCCCCTTTGTCAGGGAGCAAGGGGAAAGTGCACAGTTTGCTGCATTCCTCACGCTGGCTGGTGAGAACTTGGACCTGACCCAGCCAGAGGACATGCTCCCCTCTCCCAGCTGTGCCTGCTGGAGCTGCATCAGCCATGGAGAGGCGATTCTCATCTGGCCCCAAGCTGCCGTGGTCAGAAAGGGCTGGGGTAGTCCTCTCTCCCAGGGCAGCCTGCTACTGAACCCCTCCTCCCCAGCCCCACCCCAGAGCAATGATTCCAATGAAGCATGGAAATTTTCATTTTATTTTCCAAAAAAACAAAAACATCGGGTACATCTTCTAGTTAGCAACAATTCATAGCTTCACGGGCAGCCTTCAAGCAATGACAACTGCATTTGGTCTTTTAGGGTATGTCTACACTTGCACCCTATTTCAAAATAGGGATGTAAATGCAGCAATTTGAAATTAAAATGAAGTCGGGATTTAAATAACCCACGCTTCATTTGCATAATCGCGTTATGGCGCTATTTCAAGTTAGCGCTATTTCGAATTAACAGACGCTGTGTAGACGTGGTTATTTTGAGAGAAAACCCTTCTCTCAAAATAACCCTTATTCCTCATATAATGAGGTTTAACAGTTATTTCGAGAGAAGGGTTTTCTCTCAAAATAACCGCATCTCCACAGCATCTGTTAATTCGAAATAGCGCTAACTCGAAATAGCGCCATACCATATTTAAATCCTGGCTTCATTTGCAATTTCGAATTGCTGCATTTGCATCTCTATTTCAAAATAGGGTGCAAGTGTAGACATACCCTTAGTGTGTAGCATTTAGCTTCCAAGACCATCCTATTTTTTATACCTTCTACATCAGGACTACTCAACTTTGGAAGCCCCGGGGGCCACAATGATACTCACAACACATGCCAAAGGCCACTACTTAAGTGTGGTTGTATATACATGTAAATATATGTGCAAATATATGCAAATAGCTTCTTTCACACTGACAGGCATGAATACAAAGATTAAGGCAAGACTACACAACACGCAGGCCCCATTTAAGTCATTCTGCTGATATTAATACAATGCAATAGTTACCCGATTTCCACCCGTAGGACAGCACTTTTAATGAGCAATGACAGTCCAGGAATGTAACTACTAAAATGCATATCAACAGAAGACCATTATATTGACTACTTTTTTGTTATGGCTCCCACCCGAGGGCCGCAAACAAACAGGCCGCGGGCCGAGTAGCCCTGTTCTACATTATGCTTCACCTCAGAATTAGTTCACATCTGTAGTGTGAATGGGATGTAAACACCTGCAACTCTTTTTAAATGCCTCATGCCAGGTGGAGGCTCACTTGCAAAACTGAAAAGCTTGAGACTGATAATTAGCAGAAGGTAGATTTCTCAGCTTACAATAAGCCAGGGTGAAACAGATCTCAGCCTGTTCCCTTCCCCCCCACCTCCCCAAAAAGAGAGAGTACCAGCAGAGAAAGGGAAAAATCTTCTACAAAACCCAGTGCACAAGTTAGATTAGACCCCAGGCGTGCCTTACTGGAACAGCTGGCACAAATGCAGGGACTAATCCAAGCAGACGCTGGGCCTGGCAGCTTTATAAAACTAATATTTTCACTAGAATGAACCGTTCTTGAGCAATTTCTCCAACGGATTAAGCACAAATATGGTTTCCATCAACACTAGGCACACGCGTGCATGCACACATGCAGTTTATTTTTGCCACCTAATTTCTATTACACCAGACGTTAATATTTAGTGCAGCCAGCACGTGCCAAAAAATCTGCTCTCCATTTGTGTTTGACCTCCTATATCGGGGTAGGAAAAAGGGCCTCCATGGGCAGGATGCGGCCTGCCAAACGGGTTGATCCAGCCCGCGGAGGCCCTGTCACTCCCCCGCTCTCAGGCCAAATCAGGGCCTAGGGGCAGGAGGAAGCACACAAAGTTTCTTCCGCCCTGCCAGGAGCACATGGTGCTTAGAAGCGCCACGCGCTCCTGGCAGGGTGGGAGGAGACTTCGCATGCTCCCCTGCCCCCCAAGCCCTGATTGGCCTGGGGGCAGAAGGGGGAGTCCAGGAAGTCTCCTTCCACTGCCAGGGGCATGGGTGCCTAGGGGGAAACCCTGGGCGGGGGGGGCAAAGACTTCACGTGCTCCCCTACCCCCAGACCAATCATGGCCTGTGGGTGTGGAAGCAGGGAAGTATCCAAGCCCCCGCCCCTTTCACCTGAGGCCCCGCCCTTTCCAGAGTGGCCTCAGGTGGAAATTTCTGAAGTGGCCCCTGGTAAAAAAATGATTGCCCACTCCTATCATATATCCTTCTGCAGCCACCATGAGTAGTGATATGACACAGACGCACGCTCCACACCCATGCAGGATATGTCCTGCTGCAAAAATCCAGCAGCAGAGGGCCAAAGGGCTGGAGTTTAGTGGCTGCGTGTTGCTGGTCAGAACAGATTTCTTCCCATTTCAAGCCCCTTCCTTGCTACACTCAAGCTAGGACCGGGGCACTGGGCGGAGAGCATCCCATCAGGGCAGGACATGGCAGCATCAGGCTTTGGTGCATCGAAAGCAGCCCAGCAGAGGCTGACAGCATCATCACAGAACCCTGCGACGGGCAAGAGGATGGGACTGTGCCGTGAGCCACCAAAAGCCAGGAAGGAACAGCTGGTCTCAGTTTTGGGCTGGAACATCTGGCGTGGCTAGGGGCACCTTCTCGCAACCGGAGGAGAAGGAGCGTGAAGGACCCTCTAAAGGCATGTTGTCCAACCCGTTCTGAAGCAGTTGCCACTATAGCAGCTACTTCTACAGCGAACTAGCCACACTCAACCAGACAAATAGCCACATTTAGGGTTGCCAGATGGTTTAACAAAAAATACTGAACTCCCCCCAAAAAAACACACCGGGAAAAAATTCTGTTGAGCAAAAAAAAAAAGGAGGGGAGGAACTGAAATACAGTCACGTCCCCTTTAATTGCTGCCCCAGCCAGCCCAAGCTGCGCTGCGTGCCCTAAGCACCCTTCTGTCGGACGCCCAAGCCAGGAAAAACAGAAAAAGAGAGAGCAACCGGGGGAAGGGAGCAGGGAGGAACCAAGAAGGCTGCAGCAGAGGTGACAGGGGCTATATTTAGGCATAAAAGTACATACAGCTGGATAGGGCACCTGAAAATTTGGTACCCCAAATTTTCAGGTGCCCTACAGTGCCGCATATTTTGTATCTGCCTAGGGTTGGCCCTGGGTAAAAGGACAGCGCAGGAAAGCGGCCCTTTGAAAAAGGCTGCTGCAGGGCTGGATATGGGCAGTCTATCCGTGGGCAAGCGGTCCCTTCCCCGCAATGCGCTTGCACTGCCTCTGCAATACGCTTGCACTCCGCTGGCTTGAGAAAGGGAAGCTTTGACCTTGCTCCTTTACTTACACTGCCCGGGAAAGGGATAATGTCTCTTTCCTCTCCACTTATTTTCTGAGAGACGGTAAAGCCACTGGTCTGGCACGGATAGGTTGGGACCCTTCCCTGCAGTGCGCAGAGGCGTACAAGCCTGCCAGTCATGAGCAGGCCTGCTCACTCCTGTTTGCCAGAGTCCTCCGAAAGCCAAAATACAGGATCATAATATGACTGTGAAACTTTAACTCATGAACCAGGCACGCACCTAAAAACAGGATCTCCGATTTAGGCTAATTAGCGTGCCCAACACCCCGCAACCGAGGCTGGAACCAGATCAGCGAACCAGATCGTGTTAAGCAAGACACAAGAAGTCATTCTTCTGCTCTACTCTGCGCTGATTAGGCCTCAGCTGGAGTATTGTGTCCAGTTCTGGGTACCACATTTCAAGAAAGATGTGAAATTGGGGACGGTCCAGACAAGAGCAACAAAAATGATTAAAGGTCTAGAAACCATGAGCTAGGAGGGGAAACTGAAACAACTGGGCTTGTTTAGCTTAGAAAAGAGAAGACTGAGAGGGGACATGATAGCAGTTTCCAAGTATGTAAAAGGATGTTACAAGGAGGAGGGAGAAAAATTGTTCTCTGTGGCCTCTGATGGTAGGACAAGAAGCAATGGGCTTAAATTGCAGCAAGGGAGGTTGAGGTTGGATATCAAGAAAAACTTCCTAACTGTTGGGGTGGTTAAACACTGGAATAAATTGCCTAGGGAGGTTGTGGAATCTCCCTCACTGTAGATACTTAAGAGCAGGTTAGACAGACACATGTCAGGGATGATCTAGACCAGTGTTTCTTAAACTTTTTGAGACCACGGAACACCAGACAATAATATTTTTTTATGTGGAACACCTATGAACATTTTCTTTTCTTTTAAAAAAAAATCAATTGGCATATCCTGATATTGCTGGTGTTTTGTTTCCAAATGCCTTTTAAGTGTTTGATGGAACCATAGCGCTATTAAACAAAACCTCTAAGCAAATAACGCATTGCAGGCAATCGTCTTTATATGTGAATCCAAACGCTAGGTAGGAAGGACTGTATTTTTGACATACCGTTTTTTTCTTTTTTTGTTCCAGGGAAGTAGTGCCACATTGTTGAGAAATGGAAATGTTTACATGTACTTCACTCATTGAATAGTCCTCAGCAGTACTATTTTCACTCACTTCTGCCTTTTTTTTATAAAGAAATGTAACTTACTCTGTTTACTCATATCGGTGGAAATAATAAATTCAATAAATTATCATGCGTGTTGGCTAACGCCAAGCAGCTGACTGACAGCGTAGCCGCCACGCCGGCGCAGCGCATGCACGGCACTTCATTGTTAGTTTCTACGCCGACGTATGGATAGGAGAAGAAGAAGATTAGAGACGAGAGGGGAGGCTAACACATTATTAGCCAACCTTGCTGAGATGTAGAAATAAAATTATGTTTCAGTATTTTTCATTATTGTTATCATCGTAACATGTTTAATTATTGTAAAACTTGGAATTATTTTTCCACATGGTCGCGGCACACCTGCAAGTTGTTCACGCAACACCAGTGTTCCGCAGAACATAGTTTAAGAAACACTGATCTAGACAGTGCTTGGTCCTGCCGTGAGGGCAAGGGACTGGACTCGATGACCTCTCGAGGTCCCTTCCAGTTCTAGGATTCTATGACTTGCAATCTCAGAGAAAAGAAAATGACTGATAACGAAATTTTCCTCTCTTACTCAGGACATGCCCACTGACCTGGCACCTGGCAAAGAAAATTCAGGAAGGAAGGAAGATCACACTGATGGGCATAATACTGGTCTTGCCTCTGCACAGGAGCGAGCCCAGTCACTCACCGGAGCACGGAGCTTACATCTCCAGAAGGCTGCATGTGATGGAGCCAAATTACCACCATGCAGACGGTGGCCACCAGAGTGTAGCTCACAAGGTTCCCACCTGCCCAATTCTCTGCCTTGTAAGATTCCAAGAAAGCAGCCGCTGAGCATCAAGCTGTGAAATCTTTCAATATTTGTCCCCTCCAACTTGTGATAGCAGACAGGGGGCTTGGTTTCCTCAATGCTCTGGTCCAATTCAGGTAGATCTTCAAGGCTGCCGTTTATGTCCAGGTTTTCTCTTCACTTGTGTTGGCAGGGAGTAGAAAGAAGGAAAGGAGAACAATTCTCCGATTCAAGGAGCTCACCTTTGATGGGCGGAGGAAGAGATATCCTCAATGCTACTATGTCTGAATGAAAAGTGCAGAATTGCTTTGTGATAGATACTGCACCCAGCCCAGAAATTCTCCCTGCTCAAGTAGCTACTAGGATAAAACCATTCATAAAGACCAGGGCGAGGGTTGAGGGAATCTCTCTTTCTGGATTAGTTTCTGTTCCTGAAAGAGAAGCTCTAGAGCTTCACAGAGCTCTTCTTCAGGTCTGGGAAAGGTAAGCCAAGTGTCACAGCTAAACACAAGGCGAGACCCATTGTTTCACAAAGTTTGTTGAGGAAATTTGTTGAGGAAAAGTCAACATGGTTTCTGTAAAGGGCAATCATGCCTTACTAATCTACTAGAGTTCTCCAAGGGGTCAACAAGCATGTGGACAAAGGGGATCCAGTGGACATAATGTGCTTAGATTTCCACAAAGCCTTTGACAAGTCCCTCATCAAAGGCTTTTAAGTAAAGTAAGCTGTCATGGGATAAGAGGGAAGTTCCTCTAATGGATTGATAACTGGTTAAAAGACAGGAAACAAAGGGTAGGAATAAATGGTCAGTTTTCAAAATGGAGAGAAATAACTAGTGGTGTCCCCCAAGGGTCTGAATTAGGACCAATCCTATTCAACCAATCTATAAATGATCTGGAGAAAGGGGGTAAACAGTGAGGTTGCAAAATTTGCAGATGATACTAAACTGCTCAAGATCATTAAGACCAAAGAGACTGTGAAGAGCGTCAAACAGATCTCACAAAACTAAGTGACTAGGTGACAAAATGGCAAAATAAATTTAATGTTGATAAATGTAAAGTAATGCACATTGGAAAATATAATCCCAACTATACAGCCTCTTCCCGACTTACAAACCGGTTATGGACCAAGCAATTGGTCGTAACTCGGTTTGTTCATAAGTCGGACCCCATAGAGTTACACACGACCGCACTGTTCGTAAGCGCGGATCATGTTCGTAACTCGGGGTCCGCCATTTACAACAGCTTCAGTCGTAACTGCGAACGGTTGTAAGTCGACTGTTTGCAACTCGGGGACCGGCTGTACATACAAAATGATGGGGATTAACTTAGCTATAACTACTCAAGAGAGAGATCTTGGGGTCACTGTGGATAGTTCTCTGAAAACTTCCACTCAATGTGCACAGCAGTCAAAAAAGCAAACAGAATGTTAGGAATCATTAAAAAAGGGATAGAGAATAAGATAGAGAATATCTTATTGCCTCTTTATAAATCCATGGTATGCCCACATCTGGAATACTGGGTACAGATGTGGTCGCCTCATCTCAAAAAAAGATAGATTGGCATTGGAATAGGTTCAAAAAAGAGCAACAAAAATGATTAGGGATTTGGAATGGGTGCCATTTGAAGAGAGATTAGAAAGACTTGACTACTCATCTTAGAAAAGAGGAGAGTAAGGGGGGGGGATACGATAGAGGTCTGTAAAATCATGACTGGTGTGGAAAAAGTGAATAATGTTATTTACTTGTTCCCATAACATAAGGACTAGGGGTCAACAAATGAAATTAATAGGTAGCAGGTTTAAAACAAACAAAAAGGAAGTTTTTCTTTACACAGCACACAGTCAACCTGTGGAACTCCTTGCCAAAGGTTGTTGTGAAGATCAGGACTTTAACAGGGTTCAAGAAAGAACTAGATACATTCACAGAGGATAGGTCCATCAATGGCTATTAGCTGGGATGGGTAGAAATGGTGTCCCTAGCCTCTGTTTGTCAGAGGCTGGAACTGGATGACAAAGGAGGGCTCACTTGATGATTACTTGTTCTGTTCAATCCCTGTGGGGCATCTGACATGGCCACTGTCAGCAGACAGGATACTGGTCTAGATGGACCTTTGGTCTGACCCAGTCTGGCCGTTCTTATGTTATGAAGCTGACAATACTTGCCAGGTCCCTGGGCAAAGTATGTATGTGTGTGTGTGTGTGTTGTGGGGCGGGATTACGGCAACCAGTGCTTGGGACAAGCAGTCCTTAGCGCACCCCAGATGCACTGCACCATAGCCCCCCTCCTCCTCTCTGCCAGTCCTCCAACCTCCCGGAGCACACCACTCAGCGCTCCAGTGGGGATTTAAAAGTGCCTGGGGTTCCAGCCACTGTTGCTGTGTCAGTGGCGGCCTGCATAAGGGGTTAACACATGATGCAAGTAACCAATTCAAATGAAGTGGGCAATTAGCGCTTCTTTTGTCAGAGGACAAAGGAGGATTAGGAGGTTAGGAAGTGTAGTAATGAGTCATAAAACCAAGGGATCTGTTCCGTCTGTTGCACAGGACCATTTTCAGCTTCTAGCAGAGGTTGTGAATGTGCGTTCCCAGGCTCCCTGAAAGCTATTCCTAAGTCATTTCTGAAATGGGTTAGTGCCCGTGCTCTGGCTTTCCGAGACCAGGGATGTACGTGCAGTTGGCAGCTCCTCGCACTCCCGCTCAGAGCCTTCCGTCATTCCAAGCAGGATACTTCTCTCTGAGCCTCTCCCTAAGGTCCTTGCCCCATGTGAGTGCGGCTCTTGAAGCACATGGAGACAAGGCAAGAGGCTTCCAGGAAACCTCAGGCCACCCTACACGGTAGCTCCATCTCAGCGGGGCCTCAGCTCTGTGGGGAGCTTGAGCGCTTGGGAAGAGACATCTGTGCATAACCCTCGCCCCGAGTAAGCTTGGAGTGGACTACCTTTCCTTTCACTTCCGGGCCTACAGCGAGATTAGCTCCATTTTACCAAGGAGTCAAAAAAACAGAAAGGAAAATGTCCTTCTCCTGACCCTGAAACCAGTTCTGTGGGGTGAAACACCGCATCAGGAGTGCTACCTCACACCCTGCTCCAGAGGTCTGAGGAAGGCACTGAATGTAGAGTAATCTCGGAACGGGGGGTAGGGTGAGAGGAAGGGAGAAGTTTGCTGCAGCCTATGGCACAGATGACACAGACAGAACAGGGTGGCTCAGGCCCACTGACAGAGGGCAAAAAGGGGGCATTCAGGCCCACTGGCAGCAGGAAGGAGGGAATCAGGTGCTGCTGAGATCTGGTTGTCCCAGCCCCACCCTTTCCACCCAAGGCCTCACCCTTTCTGGGAGCATGGAGCTGGCCCCACACACACCTTGCCCAGGGGCCCAGCAATTCTGCTGGACCCTTGGGATATTGTAACACTTATCTCCCACTCTCTTTGCCTGGTTCTCCCTTTGCCTGCAGGTTTCCCCTTGCTGATACGCGTGTCTTGCTGAGCCTCTGCAGTGAAGAGCAAAGACAGCAGATCCAAAAGCGCCTGCATCATCATTCCACCCCATTCCTGAGACCTCATGACTCTGCCAGCCTCCTCCCATGGGGCGATGGTGGGGATCCAAGGGAAGAGAACAAACGTTTCTTCTCATACCACGCAGGCTAAGCGTCTTGCCCTTAACCAATAAACACCCTTTACAGTAGTGTAAACAGGCCTCAGAGACAGTGTAAACGTAGCCTGCGTCCATTTTAAGGATCCTTTACACAGCTGGCGCAGCATGAGAAGGCCCTTGTGTAAAACAGAGTCAGGCTCACAGGCAGCTAAGACAAGTTACAGTCCCGCACTACAGCCACCACTGGGGAAAGGCAGGCCTGGGCCTACAGTCGCATCCCTCTCTGCTGACTACAGAAAAGGGGCCCAAGCCATTCATCCATGGCACTGCCACATGGAAAATGAATATCACACAACAAAGTAGCAAGAAAACCAAAGAGATCACTTGAGTGTGTCATCAGCATCCGATACTCACCTCAGCCACACGTAAAACGCACTATTCGGTGCCACGCACGGACTAGGAGGATACTTACTGCAGAACTTGTGAAAATCCATTTGCAGTTCTTTCCTCGTGTTCATAAAGATTCTCCCCTTCTCTGTCCCGACCACGTAGGTACTTTCATCATGAACGGCAATGCAGGCTACCTCGGCATTTAGTTTGGAAAGTGCAGAACACTGGGGAGGTAGGAAACGTCACTGGGTTAGAAAAGGCAAAATGTAAAGCATCTTGTGCTTTCACATTGTCATCTATCAATGTAGTGTGTGTTTGCCGAGTTGTTTCTATTCCATATATTCACTGGAAATAGCTCTGGACTTTACTTTTTCCAACAGTCAACACAGTCTCCTTGTGTATTTAATCAAAACAGAAATTACGGGCTATTAGGGTCCAAAGTTCCATCTAATTTTTCCATCCATGTGCGGAATACATTTTGTTATATGCACCACAGTGTGTGTGGATGTGCACCACCACCAGAAGAAACACATGCTGCCGGCTGTGGGTGGTCTGCTAATCAGTTGGGCAGCATCTGAATCTCTGCTGGGTGACCTACAAAGTGCTCAGTTTACAGGGAACACTGGTAGGGTCCCTTATCCACCCATTGTTCCTGTCAATGTGTTTCCAATGTGGTTATCGTCTGTATCCTCGTGGCACATAAAAACCCCATTTGAGAGCAGAATGGTGCTGCATAAGTCCATAGCAACAGCTGCCTCCTGCCCCAAAGAGCTTATTATCTAAACAGACAAAGAGCGGAAATTTTATTATCCTCATTTGTGTGTGGGGAACTGGGAATGAGAAAGACTAAGTGACTCGCTCAAGGTCATGCAGGCTATTTTGTGGCAGGGCCAGAAACCGAGCCCTCCTCTTCCAAGTTCTCTCCCCAACACCAGCCTCTCTCTCTTGGACTTCTAAGTGACTCGAATGGAGGGGCTCCTGCCACTTCCTTCCAGACACTCACTGCACATGCACAACTCACAACCCAAGCCCCAGTAGATTTCAGGTGGCCCAGGAGACTGGTTTCCCAGTTTATCAGACCAGCCCGGTTCAGTTACCTAGAAATATTTGTTAGAACAAAAATTTTAAAACCCTGCTAAAAGGCAGCACTGAGGATATTAAGTATCGGGTAATTGACTAATCGAATAGTCAACGCATTTTTGCATCGACTATTTGATTAGTCGATAGGGCGCCTCCACCTTTGAAGTGTAGCAAAGGCAAAAGCCTAGAAGCCCGGGGTCAGCTGGGGACTCCCCCACTGACTCCAGGCTCCGTGCAGCACTGCCGCTTTGAAGTACCCCTCTCCCCCAACCCCCCACTGCCTCTATCTGATAGAGGCAGGAGAGGGGGGATGGGGAAGTGACTAGTTGACTATCCTGCCACCTATCCGATAAACATTTGCTTTTTCACATCCCTAGTCCGCACAAACAATTTCACATGCAGACTTGCCTTCCTCTGCACCGTATGCCTCTTTGGAATGCTGGGGTCCTGCTACTCTCCGTGGCCCTTTGGAAATCACTGCCCCTTCTTGCTACACAGCTCTGGTGAAGAGTATGCACCTACCAGGAATGGCACAATCTGTATGTGCGCATGGGAGACACATCGAGTGCTTTTCAGCCTCTAGTTAGCTCCTGTAATAGTCCCCGTATGCTCCTACACCCCATCTCCAAAGGGAGCCCCCCCCCCCCCATCTTTGATTATTACAATCAGGTCTACACCCAACAGGAGAAGCGAAGAGGCCCCGACAAGCTGGAGAGAGACCCTCCTAGTTTTGCGATTCAGGACCAAATGTAGAGTTAAGGGGATAAAACACAATCCCCACTGGACTTGAAGGAGTTTCCACTAGGGATTGCTTTTGATCTTGGGAGCCTTACATCTTACACTGACAATGGCTGGGCAGGGCGGGGGAGGAGGGAGTGTCAAGGTTTGCTTTTTATAGCATGATAGCTTGATTGCTTTACCACTGCCTTATCCTACCCCTTCCCTCCCCACCATGCATCTCAGCATAACCCACCCTGTAAACTCTCCGGGGCCAAGGGCTATCTTTTTACTGAGCGTCCGTACAGCACCTAATACCACGGCCCTGACCTTCCCCTGGCATTCCTAGGCAGAATAGCAACACAAAGAATGGATGGGTTGCCCATTTTTCCTTCCTCCTCAGCATTTATGCTACACAAATTTAGACTCCCTGGGGCTTTGTCTACACTCAGCAGTTTGAAGCACGGCCGTGGCATGAGGAGCAGTCTGGTTCACACTAGGGCAGAGGTGGACCTCAGGCGGCCCATTGGGGCTCTAGGGGTCGCCCATGAGACGGTTTGTTTACTGTTGCCCACGCAGAGGGTTGCCACATTCTGCTAGTTTCCATCCACAGAGGTTTCTCCCCTGCCTGAGTGACTAAAGGGACAAGCACATAAAACCAGGGCACGGGAAGGGAGATGCGAGCTGATTTCTCACCACACTGACCATAAGAGCCGTGCACTCCCTCTGCACCCAATCACAGTGCTGCTACGGTTCCATCGGCACCGCCCGCACATTAGAATCAGAGAATCATAGAGCTGGAAGAGACCTCAGGAGGTCATCAAGTCCAGCCCCCTGCCCAAGGCAGGACCAACCCCAACTAAATCAACCCAGCCACGGCTTTGTCAAGCTGAGACTTAAAAACCTCCAGGGATGGAGATTCCACCCCCTCCCTAGGGAACCCATTCCAGTGCTTCACCACCCTCCTAGGGAAATAGTTTTTCCTAATACCCAACCTAGACCTCCCGCACTGTAACTTGAGACCACTGCTCCTCGTTCTGCCATCCGTCACTACTGTGAACAGTCTTTCTCCATCCTCTTTGGAACCTCCCTTCAGGAAGTTGAGGGCTGCTATCAGATCCCCCCTCACTCTTCTCTTCTGCAGACTAAACAGACCCAACTCCCTCAGTCTCTCCTCATAGGTCATGTGCTCCAGCCCCCTCATCATTTTGGTCGCCCTCCACTGGACCCTCTCCAATGCATCCACATCCTTTCTATAGTGGGGGGCCCAGACCTGGATACAATACTCAAGATGTGGCCTCACCAGAGCTGAATAAAGGGGAATAATCACTTCTCTAGATCTGCTGGCAATGCTCCTCCTAATGCACCCTGATATGTCATTAGCCTTCTTGGCTACAAGGGCACACTGTTGACTCATATCCAGCTTCTCATCCACTATAATCCCCAGGTCCTTTTCTGCCGAACTGCTACTTAGCCAGTCGGTCCCCAGCCTGTAACAATGCTTGGGATTCTTCCATCCCAAGTGCAGGACCCTGCACTTGTCCTTGTTGAACCTCATCAGATTTCTTTTGGCCCAATC
This sequence comes from Rafetus swinhoei, assembly GCA_019425775.1. Lineage (NCBI taxonomy): Eukaryota > Metazoa > Chordata > Testudines > Trionychidae > Rafetus > Rafetus swinhoei. The sequence goes on along the minus strand of CM033445.1, from coordinate 19,152,464 downwards.
TTCTAATCTGTCTAGGTCACTCTGGACCCTATCCCTGCCCTCCAGCGTATCTACCTCTACATTCTAGGTACACCAGCACAGTTAGCAAAACTACCCAGTCTCAGGAGACTGTCCTGGTTACTCCAATCTTGTGGCCCACGGAGATGAAGGAGGGCCACGCTTGCGAGCCACTCCCTAGCCTAGATTTCCCCTCAGTGCACTAGCACTTTACAGTGCTGTAACTTGCTGCCCTCGGGGTGAGGGGGAGCCAGAAAGTTACAGTGCTGTAAGCCTCCTAACACACCCTCTCTGAATTTGGCCCAAGGCTAGGGAATTTTTTAGGGTGGAGAACTGACATGCTAAGTGGCTGGAAGACAGGGCTGTAGTAGGAAAAGCAGCTAGAAGGAAGCTAAACCTTCTTCCGGCTCCTCAGCATGTAATTATAAGAGCTTAGATGCTCTGAGCCTCAACAAGAGTTTCGTACACATAGTCATGAAGCCGCTTATCCATGTGTAACATATATTGCCTTCTACATCGCCTCTGGACATGGTCCTCGAAAGGTGGCTGGATCCCAAGTAATGGGAACAAATTCCTTTTGGGGGGGCAACAAAAAAGTGGTAAGATAATGATTTATCTTTGGTAAACTAGAAAGAGTTTAGCTGGAAAAATTCCCTTCCAAGACACCAGTCAGGGAAGATTGACCAGGAGTGGGCAATAATTTTTGATGGAGGGCCACTCCCAAGGTTTTGGAAAGTGGTCGAGGGCTGCACTCTTCCATGGTATTAATGGAGGAGGTGCAGGGTCTGGGATGGAGGTTGGGTGGAGAAGGGAGCTTGGGGTAAAGGATTAGGGTGCAGGAGGAAGAATGGGGTTTCGGAGGGAATTTGAGTGAAGGAGGTAGTTGTGACCTAGGGCAGGGAACTGGGGTGCAGGGTTTTGGGATGTGACCTAGGTAGGAGGGGATTGTGATCACAAGCAGGAGATTGGGGTGCCAGATCTAAGAGGAGGTATGGGTGCATGTGGAGTAGCGGGGCAGGAGTGTGGGGCAGAGGGTTAGGGAAGGGAGGAGCTGAGGTGCCAGAGGCAGGCTCTTGCCAGGAGACTTATCAGCTTGCCTGCATAGCTAAAGGCTTAAAGCGCTTAAAATGGTTCTGCCTGCTCAGCCATGTGCTTGAGTGAGTGAGCTAGAGGGTTGTGCTTTGTGGCTGCTTGTTATTCAAACAGGCAGCTCCCATTGGCCAGTATCTGTCCAGAAACCAGCCAATGGGATTGTGCTGGGGCCGGGAGCAGTGTCTGAATCTTCCCCCCTCTCCTCTGGACTCAAAGAGAAAGCGTCCTGCAGCTGTGTTTCTGAGTGGTGTGCGGGGCTGAGGACAAGCAGGGGAGCCTGTCTGGAGCTCCCCACTGCCTCCGCGGGCCAGATCCGGTGGCTTGGCGGGCCAGATTTTGCCCAGGCCTGATCTAGACAGTGCTTGGTCCTGCCGTGAGGGCAGGGGACTGGACGTGATGACCTCTTACAGTCCCTTCCAGTTCTATGATTCTATGATAAGAGGCACATTAATTAATCCAGTCAACTAAACAACAGGTCCAGAAAAAAAAGCAATGATGAGTGAGATGGATACATATGAACAAAGAAGTCAAATAAGAATTAACTCCATGTTCTTTTAAATTTTTTTCTATGAATCATACACAGAATTGCACCAAAAGACTATGTTAAAACAACAGGAGCTAGTGCGCACCAGGAGCTGGCTTGTACTTCAGAGCCCACAGAGTGGGGCAGCCAGCTCTCTGGAAGTGGGGCCAGCAGCCAGTGCAAGTTGGGAGCTGCCATGCATCTGCAGAATCCACAGTGCAGGGCTTCCCGGGAGGGCAGAGTTTAACCGGTAGGAAAAACTGATTAGCATCAGCTTGAGAGTTTAACCAGTTAAACTCTTACATCCTTACTCTAAAGCTTAGGAGATGCCAGAATTAAGGTTAATTGTGCAATACTTGCATGTATGCGATCATGTAATTAAAAAGAATAGCCTATGCATTTGCACAAGGATGCCAAAAATAAGGCTGCATAGGTTTGTGTGTTACATATATATGGCCAAGCTTTTCAAAAGTGATTAGTCAGTTTGAGTGCCTTGGTATTCAGGTACCTACGTCTTAATGGCACCTTAAGGTAGATGTTTAGCATTTTCTGGAGGGAAAACAGTGTCAAAACACACACACACAATCAGATTTATATAAAAATTAACAATAGCTGGATTTAGATGGGAGGAGTATTTATTTCATCACATTCTACTACATGTGGGGGTAAATACACATACACTTTGCAGTTAAAAATAAGACTAGCTCTGGTCCAAGCAATGTATCCAGACAGTTATCTTGTTTATGTAAGCAAGACTGATTTGTGCAAGATTGCTCCTGAGAGTTTTACGTCAACAGACATGAAAGTTATTTTCTTTGTTCTCAGAGATAAAAGCCATTGCTCCCTTGTTGTGTAAAAGCTCACAACAACAGTGGTAAAACATCAAGAAAAAGAAATTCAGTTGGTACCAACGTAAATATTAATAAGAAAACAAAACACATTGTGAGATTAACTGGAGTTGATTTTATGGCCCTGCTGACTTTCAGGATGGGGATCTGATTTTCATTCCACAGCTCAAACAGCTCGATGGGCTTTACTGCAGCAGAGTAAAATTTGATGAACTCAATATCCCTCCCATCTTAATCCAGCTCTTATTCAACCCAATTAACCTAATGTAACATGAGCTTCTGGATAGCAGAATGGTCGTGCAAAGCTTTCACATCCGGAGCCTCTCCTGTGATTTCGGGGGCTGTCAAACCCTCTCAGGTTGCTGCAATATTGTTAATTGTCACTTGAAACAAATACGCCCCATTTGTTTAGCTAAAGTCCTGGGTGTCATATTTGGGTCACGGTGGCCCATTGGAGATTATGCTAATGTGTATCCTCTGATTTCAGAATCTACCCTGAACAGTGAACAATGCCTCATGGGTGTGTAACTGCCAGACGCGCACAGCCCCCTCCCTCTCCTCAGCACCACAATCACCTCACTCACCATAGAATCTAAGGCAGAAACTAAACTGGTGATGATTTCATTTTTCTGAGGAAAAACGGTATTCCATTGGTCAGGTCTGGAGCTATTGGGGGGTCCGTTGGAGGGCTTCCCAGTCAGTGCCATATTCACCTGAAAAAAATAAAAGACAAAACAAACGTATACAAATGTGTACTACGGCAGAGGCAGTTGCACCCACTTGGCTGACACCAGGGTTGACCCAGGGAGCTAAAAGTACAACCGGCTCCAGACAGAGCTAAAGAGGCAGGCTCAGCAGCAGAGTGTTGTTCGACACAGAGGGAGACACAAAACACATGCTGGTCAGTGGGTTACAGAAGCCCAGCACATGGCTACATAATCCTGTCAGTCTTATTTTGCTGGGAAAATGTTACCTTCAATAAATAAAGACGCTTGCTGCACATACGCCCCTTATTGGATTTCCAGTAGCACCTAGAGGCCTCAACCGAGATCAGGCGTTATATAGGCGATCAGACCGGATGATCACAAGGGTCTCTCTTGTCTTTATAATCAGTGAAATGGGGTAGGTGCTGAACCCAAAAGCAAGACAATTGCTGGCCAGAAAAGCTTACAGTCTAAATTGACAAGACAAGGCAGAAAGAAGCACTAAAGGGGAAGGGACTTGCCCAAGATCATGTAACAAATCTGTGGTATGCTTAGGACTAGAACCCAGGTCTTCTGAGTCCTAGGCCAATGCCACTGGGCCATGTCAAGGGAATATTGTCAGTGTATACCTCATTACTTGAAATTCCTGAAAATTACAGCGGTGTGTTTAATAGCTTTTTACTGTTATTAAAGGGACACAAGGAACCTCATGACAAAAAAAGCACAAGTGGGAAAGGAAATACAGCCGCTCCCTGAGTTGCGAACGGTCGAGTTACGACCGTTTGCACTTACGACCAAAGCTCCTATGGAGCGGTCGTAAAGGCGGTCCCCGAGTTACGAACGCGACCCGCGCTTACGAACAGCGCGGTCGCGTGCAACTCAACGGGGTCCGAGTTACGAACGGATTGAGTTACGGACAAGTGTTTGGTCCGTAACTCGTTCATAACTCGGGGAGAGGCTGTACTACACTGCCCGAATTAAGAACACAACGGAACTAGTTATTTGGGGTGGGGAAGAGAAGGGGAAAGGAGTAAAAGCAGCATGTTAGCATTCGTGATCCAGATGCCCAACTGCGACTGAGAAAGGTTGATCTCCTCCAGTGGAAAGCGTTAGCAAGCAGTTCTGTTATTGTGAGATGCCGACTGTCAGATGAAACTGAATGAGTCAGTTAAACCAAGCAAAACTGGGTCGCCTTACTCCTTTGCTGAAGTACAATGTGTCAGGCAATCAAATCTGTACTCCCCACGAGTTCGTTCATCTGCTAAAAACCTGCTCGGTGTCTTTATTTTCCTTACTGCCCTGGCCTAGATTTTACAAAAAATTTTAAAACTCCCCCCTTCCCTTTCATATGGTAAGAAACGGGGTCCAGGCGCCACTGCATGTAAGCAAGCCAACTGAAAAGAGAAGCCGTTACAAAACCCGGGGCGCGAGAGGTCTATATGCAGAGTATTTTGCTTCCATCAGAGACAGAAAATCAAAATCACCACAGAATTTTGCAACCACAGTCCAACCCCCGAAGCCCACTTGGTGCACCCGGTAGGACACAGTGCCACCAAACTTAGCTGCTCAGCTCCCATCATGTCCTGCATTGTCTGCTCAATACGGCATCACAGGGCCAGGTTGGCTGCTCCATCAAGCTCACTCTTGCTGCAGCGGTGCATGCTGGATCTCAGGAATGCAGATTATAGCTCCTTGGGTCTCTGCCCAGCCCACCATGGAAATTAGTGCAATCTAGGGGCTGCTCTAATCTTTGCCTACTAGCAAGTCTCCCATCTGAGCACATTATGCACCAGGCACTCCTCCCCGACTATCTCCTCTTCCTGAACCAGGCCTTTGGGTGCAGAGCTAAGAACCCCACCCCTGTGCCTCCCAGGGGCTCCATCATGGAGTCCCAGAGAGGAGAAGACAGCAACTCTTGGCTCTCTTTGTGTGGCCTGGGTGCACAAGACAAGGGGAAGAAGGTGCAGAGGATTTGCTACAGAACAACTATCTTCTTGCCACCCAGCAACTATGGTGTTACATGGTGGCATGTAACATGTAACAACTATGTTACATGCCACCATGTAACAACCAGCTCCATGACAGATGCTTGGATCCAATGAACCAAACATTCCTCGATCCACATGTGCAGCGCATGAAACATGCATGAAAGAGGAAGAGGGACCGATCTTCTGGCTAGACTTGGCTTTTCTACGTGGTAACCCCTACATTGATTTAAGGAGCCAACTGCTGCCTCCCACATATCCTCCGAACTATATGAGTCACCGTTGCCACACTGAATTATGGAACGGAGAGAACCCTTCTGTGAATCATTAGGTTAATACACAGTTCCGAAAACCTCATCGGGGGAGGAAGGGAACGAGAGAGGGTGGAATAAAAATATAATGGCAAATACGACCAGGAAGCCGTTCGTATGTTAGCACCAAGAAGAGAGCATCAGGCTGCCCAGTGCAAGCGAATCTTCCTGTAGGAATTGGGCTGCCATTTCGTTTCTCCTTCCTGCTGTTGCCTTCGTCATGTGACAAACGTTTCCTGAGGAGGGTCCTAGCAGTGGGTCTCTGTGACATTTGCTCCCAAACAAAGAAAGCTCTTATAGCGAGAGACTCTGCAGTGAAATAATTACACACTGCCAGGCCAATTTCAGTATACAACAAGGTTCTTTCATGATTAGACAGGGGATAAAAGGAAATTACCATTATGCTTCAACATACAGCTGGAACGTGCAAAAAGAAAGGGATTTTTTTTTTAAAGTGCCACCTTAAAAGAGTCAACTCCTTAAAAAACTGTGACAAGATTTGATTTGAATAGAATTCTATTGAATGTTCTTCCTCCAAGAAAGCTCCGTGACAGCATGAGCAAAATGCAAAGCAGAGGTGTAGTCGGAGGGGTGAGCAGACCAGAACTCCTCCTCCGGTCGCAGTGGGGGAAAGGAACATGGTGCCGGTTCTACTTACCCATGGGGTTGCAGGCTTAATTTTACAGCAGCAGCTCGGGCGGGTTATTTTGGTCCCATTCGCTAATGTGATGGTACAGGGATTGGGGGCTATTCCCTGAAGGTCCCTATCGGGTGCAGATTCTTCAAAAGAGGTCAGCTTCTATGTAGGCCCCACAGAAAACGGCTGGATTTCCAGCACCCCTGGTGCTTAGAACGCCTGACACCCTGTCCTGAGCCAAGCCCTCCGGAAAATCAGACCCTTTTATGGGTCTCTAAAAGGGGAGCAAAATCAATGGTGGAATCTGGCACAGACTGTGGCAGTCAGTGTGTCTTGAGCTGCAGAGAGGGGCTAAGACAAAGGAAAGTCCTTTCTTCATCAGACCCAGCAGCAGCGTCCCCCTTCCAATCCGACAAAGGTAGCTCTCGAAGCAGATGAGAACAGAATCAAAATCCCGCTCCACGAAAGATACCTGGCATGCCAGAATAATGCTGTTGCTCCAGACAGCCTCTCAACCCACTGCTTTGCCAACATTCATCAGCTTGGCCGCACACCACGGCTGGGTGGATGCATTACCCCTGTATTTCCACCTAACAGATGCAGGTGCTGAAGAACAGTAACCTGCCCAAGGGTTCAGTGGCAGCCCAGACCCCTGAATTCCTGTCTGCTGGTTACACACTAGCTACTAGGGAACGCTTCCTATCCAGAAACTCCAGTTCTATCAATGCTGTGTTAAATAAACAAAACCACGGACAAATGAGAACATCCACCACCTCCAGCAAAACCAGCCCTGAAAGTGAGGGGCAGTAGCACCCAGACCTCTCATTTTAACCTCCCTCTTTCAACTGCACCAGAGGTGAGTTGCAATGAGGTTTTTCTCCAGAGAGGAGGGATTTTTTTTTATAAGTTACTTTAAAATCCCTTTTGTACCACTACAAACTTGTGATTAAAAGCCACATGAAATTGTCCTCAGTCGCGAGCCCAAGAAGCCATTTCAACGGAACAGTCACTTGACCCCAGTCTACGTAGCTGCAACGTGCTGGTCCCCGCACATGGCCTCCCCTCCCCCTAACTATCCTCTCTCGTTTGCTAGACAGACGTCAACTCCCACCTCCCTAGCCCACGATGCGGGCCTCCGTCACCCACCCATAGGCTCCATGCAGGCCTTCATGCTCCCGTGCTGCCCTGCCTGCTCCCCGAAAGCTCCTGGAGGCCACGTCGCGAATGTGCTCTGAGTCTGACACATTCCTTGCCAAGGAGGCTATAAAAACATGCCAGCAGGTAGGCCGCTGCCTGCCACGCTGACCAGTATCATCTCGTGCATTATTCCCTTGAACTCCTCCAGTTCGTGTCTCTTGTTTTGGGCTTAGACCGTGAGCTCTTGGGGGCCGGGACTGGCTTTTTGCTCTGTGTTTGTACAGCATACAGCTCCCCGAGCTTCTGGTCCACGACTAGGGCTTCCTAGGCTCTATGACAACACAAATGGATAACTAAGTTCTTGGAGGCAGTATAAACAGGGTAAAAGAGAAATGCAGCAATCTCCATATGACCTATATGGAGGGTTGTATCATAATCTCATCATACAAACCCGAATATCCTTGCCCCACCCTCTGCTACATCCCTTCCCAAGGCTCCACCTCCTTCTTCAAGGCCCCGCCCCACTCACTCCATCCCCCCTCCCTCTGCTGCTCACTCTCCCCCATCTTCACTCACTCCCACCAGGCTGGGGCAGGGGATTAGGGCGCAGGATGCAAGACTGGGAGGGAACTTGGGTGCAGGAGGGGCGCAGGGCTGGGGCAGAGGATTGAACATGTGAGGAGCTGGCTCCGGAAGGGGGTTTAGGGCTGGGGCAGAGGGCTGGGATGCAGGAGGGGATATGGGCTCCCGCCAGGCAATTCTTTCCTCCCTGCCTGCCCTGGCACCACACCCCACTCCCAGAAGCAGCCAGCACATCCCTGCAATCCCGGGGGCGGGGGGAGCAGGTGCCTCTGCACTCGGCCCTTGCCTGAAGGCCGCGCCCCCACAACTCCCATTGGCTGCTTCCAGGAGCGGCATGGAGGAGGGAGGACAGGACAGGCGGGGAGCAAGACTGCAACACCCATGAACAACTGGAAAAGGGGAGCTAAGGATCAGGTCAATCATTCACCCCACAGTGTCTCAGGAAGATCTCGGACACGAGAAGGGTGGTTTCACCGATTTGGGGAACAGAAGCTCGCTGCTGTGCTTTCACCCCACCCCAGACACAACCCAATGAGACCTTATTTGGGGGTTGGAAAGATTAGTTCTTTTCAGGAGTCTCCTGTTTGGCATGTGGTTAAACCCTTCTGGGATAATAGCCTACAAGCAGAAGTCTCTCTCTGTGTCTGTCTCTGTCTCTCTCTCGTCACTGGGGCACAACCAAATGCAGGGGGTACCAGAACTCACCAGAGAGACCTGCTCTTATAGCCCATATATGTAAGCCCAAGAGTGGATATTACTGGGTATTTTTCAGAAACAAACTTCCCAACCTTCTGAGGTTGGCCCACTACTAGTGTAAGGTTCAAGAACAGCCAAGCTCATAAGACCATGAAGATGCAGCTTCACCTCCATCCTGCGTAAGGCGTCACGCCAGTCTCCAGATCTTTTGCACCCCGATGTTAGAGAGAGAAAAGGAATCACGAACCCACAGTAGACCAGTACAAAGGTTCAAAGGGCAGAGCTGGGGCCAGGAAGGAAGAAAAGGAAAGTAACAGCAGGAAAAGGAAGGAGCACGAGTCATGAAGAGGCCGGGTCACTGGACAGGTCTGGAACTCTGAGCCACATACGAATACAAAATGCAAGCGCATTTTGAACAGCTGCTGGGCAGTAATTCCGTAACATATCACAAGAGCAAAATCCCACACACAGTTTGAGCTCCACAACTCGGTCACCCATTCCGTCCTGAAGATGCAATTCCACTAGGAGCGCTAAGAGGGGAAAAGGGAGACTAAAGGAGTAACAAAAATCAGGAGAGAAAAAACTGGAGGGTTTTCTCCCTGTGACTAAACCCCCAAGATTCAGTCACAACCATAAATTTATATTTGCCCACAGTATAGTTTGATTGCCTGGTTTTACATGTTCTTCCATCTCACACCCTCCTCTACTCCCCTTCAGCCCCGGGAGCACTTCTGAACCCACCTGGTCCCAGCACAGTTTTCAAAACTAAGTGCAGCTCTCGGGGAAGAACTACTAAAACCTTCAGTGTTGGGAGTGGCTGGGATATGCTTTGATTGCCGCTGGGCTGCCATGCCTTCCCTCTTTCTTTCAGTGGCCCAAAAGTTTAAAATTTTAAAGACATTAATTCTCCCCAAAGGGGCATTGTGAAAGTAGCATCGTGTACCTTTTCTTTTTGCCTTGTTAAGTCTCTGCTTTGCATCCTGGCCAATTCTAACCGTTTCAGTATTGAACAATATAATAAAAAAGACTCTTGGGCTACGTCTCCACTGCCAGTTTTTGTGGCAGAAAATATGCTAATAAGGGACTCATTTGCATGACTCGTGATCTCATTTGCATATTTTCGGCCGATCTATTTTTGCGCTAGGGGTTTTTGCGCAAAAACAAGCAGTGTAGACGTTTTCTTTTTGCGTAAAAACCCCCTTTTCCGCAAGATCGGAAAAAGGCAAAAACCCCTAGTGCAAAAACAGATCGGCAGAAAATATGCAAATGAGATTGTGACATGCAAATGAGTCCCTTATTAGCATATTTTCTGCCACAAAAACTGGCAGTGTAGACGTAGCTTTGGTGATTACAGGCCTATTATGAGCACCTTTCTGCTACAGGCTGAACCTCCCAAATCCAGGACTCTCTTACACAAAGAGCGGCCAAAATAGGTCACAAGGTGCTTTTTGAAAATCAGAGGGATGAAAAAACAATCTGTCCTTTCCCCCAACACTTTTCAGTCTAGTGTATTTGTGCTGTAAGCTCTGCAGCGAGTGATCGCAGCTGGGGTCTTTAGGTGCTGCTGCCACACAAATCACACTAATATAGGCAGGATTTTCACTGCTGCCCCAGGAATCAGAGGTAAAACACTTGTAGCGGCAAAGACCCACCCTTGTAGCACAGAAACTTTTGGCCTTTGCTCAGCAAGCATCAGTTTTTCTGTCAAATGAGTGATTTCCGTTAGCTATTTTCCTCCGCTCTGGAAAGCTGCCTCTTAGAACAGGAGGGCGAGCCTGTCACGATGGTACAACAACCGGCTGATTTATGAAAACGCTGCTTAAAGGCATGGACGGATCAATTACAGTTGACACTCCCCACTGCTCCCCCGTTGCACCCCTGGCCCGGTCTCGTTCGCTGGACTATTTACCACACGTGCATCTGCGCCGCTCTCACGCCTCGGCGTTGCCGCGTATGCCGGGTCATCTCCCTGGGCATCTTTCCTCTCCTCCCCCCACGCTTCTGCCTGGGCACAGGGAGCTGCCTCCAGTGCTCCTGGAGTCTGCCCTCCAGCCTGACGCGCTGGAAACCTTCCCTTTTTCCCTCCATGCGGCTCCCCGACACAGAGCCAGACGCCGCCTCAGTCCTGCACGCCCCCAAGAGTCTCCATTCCGTCTTTCCCAGCCATGCCCTGCGAACCCCAGAACTGGCTGCTTTTTGGCCCCTGTGCTGGCTACAACGAGAGCTAGAGGTCGAGGGTGGCACCTTTCCATAGTGTCGTTTGTGCCAGGGCCTCACGGTCCTTTGCAAGCTACAGCCCCCCGTGCGCCCGAGGAAAGGGGTTCCACTCCACGAAAGTGTCCGCCCAAATAAATGTGCCAGTCTCCAAGGTGCCCCACTGTTGATTTGGCTTGAATCCCTCACTAGTAGCATGGCCGTATCGCACGAGCTGTCCCGTCCACAGGGCACAGCGGGGTGGCTCCGCTTTGCTGCGGTGGGCTTGGGGGAGCACAGCAGAGCAGGTTGGGAGATGGCGGAGGCGCGGAGCCGGTTGCTGGGTCGCTCCACTTCCTGTGGCTCCCGCTACCATGGTGACCGCAGAAGCTCCCTGCTGCTGCCCCGTGCCAGGCACCCCCCCGGAAACTTCTAGGTCGGGGGCTTCACGAAAGGGGTGCAAAGGGGCGGGGCAGAGGTGGAGCATGGGTGGGACTTGGGGGAAAGGGGAGGGCAGAGTGGGGGCCTGGTGCCGGAAGTGGTGGGGCAGGCGGCGGGGCCTGGGGTGGGAGGGAGGGTTGCCTCAGGCCCGGCATCCCCGTAGGGACAGCCCTGGGGTAAAGTGAGGCTCAGATGCAAAGCAAAGCACCCTGTCTTCCCAGTGTCCTCCCCAGCCCCAGCTGACCCCCTCAATGGGCCAAATGGATTCAACCCCACCCCTCCAAGGGGGTGTCTCCTACCAGATGGCTGTGCTCAGTGCTGCTGGAGCAAAGGACCATGGTGCTTGGGCTCAAACAGTGGCACAGAAAAGCCAAGTGCAACATGTTATCTCCCAAACCCAACAAAACGTCAAGGAATCCACAGGCTTCCTCAGTTGGCTCCCCCAGCAAGAGTCGGAGGCCGGCATATCCGTGCCCAGCCACCTCCCCAGAGCCCCTTCCCCACCGTCGACGGTGTTGAACGCCGGCTATGGAGGAAGCGTGCGTTCAGCTCCGGCCCTTCACCAAATCTTTCAGAAGGGCAGCGAGATGCTTCCAGGCTTCCATTTTGCACGGAAAGGGTGGCAAATTAGACAGTAATGATTCTGAGCCATTCAAACCGGATTGTAAATCATGCGCTTGAAGCTGCAAAGCAGATAAAAGGGGGGCAGGAGAATTTCTAATGAAGCAAGATTAGAAAACCAGCTGAGCCTCCGTGCGCCCGCCTGAAGAATAAGAATGAAGCTAGCTGTACTTAACTCGATTTGCTACCCAGACAATAACCACAGAAGGCAGGAACTCAGGGGGAGCCAAGAGCAGAAACCTGTTTTCCTGGGACCAATCTCATCCTGAAAGGGGAACCAAAAATACAGACCAAAAAAGGCAAATTATTTGGGGGGCTGGGCTGGCAGGGAGGGAAGCCTTTCATTGCTAGACACAGAGAGGTCCTACAAGGAAGGTGTTTAGTGGCTTCAGGCCAGCCCTTAGTGAGCAGCAATCTACATTATTCTTAGAGCCCTGCAAATCCGTGGATACAGGGTGTCCCCGCTATAAATCACCCCACTATACATCCATTCCACACTAAAGTCGTTGACGCTTGTAGGAGCTGATACATTATAAGTCCTCCCATTCCCTGCTCTTAAGTCGCATGCACACACACAAAAAAAAAAAACACCCAAAGAAACAAACAAATTTGCACAAATGGAAGTCAGACACAGGAAAAAAATTCCCCGCTTTACGTTTTTTTTTGCTATAAGTCCAAGTTTTTTGGAACGTATCTTGGACTTATAGCGGGGGGGCCTGTACTTGCTTTATATACATGGCTATCTGCAGATGTGGATATCCACTGCTCATTTCTGCAGATAAAATATTTTGCACCTTGCAGGGCTCTAATTAGCCTGTCTCCACATAATCCTCTCCGCAAGCACTGACCGTGTCTGAGCCAGCAGGAAGACAAAGACCTGCCTTTCACCCCCGAATGTAGCTGCTGCAGCCAAGCAGTGGCTGCACAATGGGACTGGCAGCACAGGGGTTTTGGAGCGGGTGAGCAAGGCCTCGCGAAGCCTGCTGATCAGCACCAGGCCTTTGCAATGAAGCGCAAGGAAAAGGGAAGCTAGAAGGCAGCACCAATCCCATCTCCTCCGCTAGGAAGCTCTCCTCAAGGATGGGACCGGGTGTGGGGAGGAGGAGAAGAGTGCAGATTCTGAGTCATGCTTTGGCCTTTTCCCACCAGCGGTAGGGCAGGCGCTGGGCACTGTTACGTCCCTGGGCCACCACTAGTGACCATCAACTCCATCAACTCTGCACTCCCTCCCCAGGAGCCCAAAGGGGAGACATGAAACGCTGGTGGAACTATGCTCCAGCCAGGGCACTCAAGACACCTCAGCCGCACTGCGCCCCTGCCTGGCCTGCGGGTACCATGAAAGCAAGTTAGCCTGCACCTGCACTGGCTTGTAGCCTTAGAACAGGCTGTCACCTTCACGTCCTTGCAGGGGCACAGAGATTAATTTAGACCTTAGGGCCTGGGAGGAGCTGGGTGTGATTCTCGGGTGCTGAAACAAAAGGGCACCCGACCTGCCTGCATCTCATGCTGTGAAGACAGCGCTGGCCCAAGCCTGCAGCCAGCTTCGCATTTCAAATCTAGCCATAAGAGCGAGCACATGTGGGCTGGTGAGAAGGGGCAACCTCTAGGGGAGAGAGCTACGTCAACATAGGCATCTGGCAGGCTAAGCGGGGAAGGCACGGCCTTCCCAAACCTCCATGCATGGCCCCGCCCACACCCCACTGCCAGACCGCCTGCTGCAGATGGTCTGGGGGCAGAGTGTTGCATCCCCCCCACCAGCGCCCGCCCTCTCTGTGCTCTGGGGCCAGGGAGACTTGAGCCATGCAGCCTCTTCCCTTCCCAGTGCTCGGGGCTGGGGAGCACGCACTCGCCCCTTCCGACTTTTCCCGTTCCCATGGGGTTGGGGGGTACGTGCACTCGGCACGCTGCCCCGCCTCCTCCCCTCCCTGTGTTGGCAGGCGGGGCTGTAGGTGGCGCTGGGGACCTGCCTCCCCCAGCTCCAGCTGCCCCGACCGCCCATATATGCCAAAGGGAGAGGACCAGTTGGAAGATGATTATAGGGACACTCAGGGTCAGGGCACTGATGCTGGACACAAGACTGAAGAAGGGGCTGTAGTTTAGGAAAGGAGCCATCCGCTGTTTAAGCAAGGCCTAGAAAAGGAAGGACAAAAACCGCGGTCCAGGTTGTCCTCTCATTGACACCAGTTTAAATGCGGAAGCACACTCACTCCAGTCAAGGCGTGGACCTTGGATTTGCACGCACGAAGCCACCCCCAGGAGCAGAGTCTGGCTTTGGAAGGAGGGTTACTGACCCCTGGGATTCTTGGGTGACTCAAGCGCAAATACAAATTCATACTCCGTGGGGGGAGGAGGGTGACTCGGTCACTGAAGCGCCCACCTAAGCAGGAAGCATGCGTGCGCCCTCGGCCCTGCAGGGACTGGCTGTTACTTGTGCATGAAGTAAGTTAATGAGGGGGGAAGCAAGTCTTTATTAGATAAAAGATAATGACTGCCTTTCATGAATTACATCTGCATTCTGTTGTGGAGACCTCCATGCCAGCTCTTCCCAGAAGTGGATTGTTAATGCACACACAGGAGCTCTCCCACACGCTGCAAAGAGGCATCCAGGAAATCTTTCCCCCTTTCCAAGGCTGTTTGCCAGTGCTGCAGACACAGGGTAGATAAAAGCCCCCAGACTTGGATGCTTTGTCCGAAGTGAGCTGGAGCAATGGCGAATCTAGTCCACCGGGTAGCTGGGATGATGCCCACCCCAGCACAAGTGGCTGCTGTACAGATCGGGGGGAAGACTCAATCTTTTTCATTCCCTCGCTACACAGCCCTTAACGATTAGTTTATTCTCAGTGCTGATCTCACCGGGTGATGACAATGCTATTATACCCTGCCCCTATCTTGGGAAGCAGCTTCCCCTATGCTCTGCTCCTCGAGAAGGCTACAGCGCAATATAAAGCTTCCCTTTCTCTCCAGAGCCAGACGTTTGTTCTGGTTGCCTGGAAAAGCCACATTAAACACTGTGTCTTGGAATCACTTTCTCCTGTAGTAAAGGATTGTCTTCGGGTTTTACAAGAACAGCTGCACCCGCCTGGAAATTGGACCAGAACATGGATGACCCCATGTGAAAGGTCACAAAGGATTTCCCGGCAGAGGGAGCGAGAAGAAACTCTCGCTCTCTCTGAACAGCTTGGTGCAGGGACGGTGCCTTTCTGGCACGAAGCACACGGGAAAGAGCTTCCTCCTTTGCTTGGGAAGGCAGAGCAATAAACGGGGCCGCTCCAGCATCTCTGCTGAGCTATGCCACGCCTGACCCAGAAAAATCCTCTTAAAACCATCTGACATTTCTTAACAGCGCAGCGCGCTCAGTGTAAGCCACTGCCTGGGGTCTGGTTTTCCCCAGGAGGCGCTGGGAAAAGAGCTTATTAGCTCCATGACTTTGTAAAATAACACAGGAATTTAAACACACACACACCACAACACACACATACCCCTGCACCAGTGACCCAGGCTAGCAAAGCACACAAGCCTGAATTTTGGCTCAGGACCAAACACTGTCAGTCTGGGACCAGAGGTTACGAGTGACTTTAATGAAGTCTGCTGTTTCCCAAAACACGTCAACACAGGCCCCAGGACTGCAAGATCAAACCATTTTCACCAGGGCAGGCAGCATTAAGGATGAAAATGAAATGTTTCCATCTCTGGGGACATCAGCTCTTCTGTGCACCCCTGTTTTTGACAAGGAGGGAAAGTTTGCAGAGGTTCCAGCAAACAATGTTTCACTGCCACCTACCTTAATTGAAGGGGCTACAAGGCTGAGGGAACATTGTACTCTGTCCACAAAACTATTTCATGCCCTTAAGGTACAGCTGTTGGGCTCCTGGTAAATTGGGGTATGTCTACACTAGCCCCCTAGTTCAAACTAGGGAGGCTAATGTAGGCATTCGAAGCTGCAAATGAAGCCCGGGATTTAAATATCCCGGGCTTCATTTGCATCTTCCCGGGCGCCGCCATTTTTAAATCCCCCTTAGTCCGAACTCCGTGCCCGCGGCTACACGCGGCACGGAGTAGGTAGTTCAAATTAGGATCTCTAATTCGAACTACCGGTACACCTCATGGAACGAGGTGTTCCATGAGGTGTATCGGTAGTTCGAATTAGAGAGTGTTCCATGAGGTGTTCCATGAGGTGTATCGGTAGTTCGAATTAGAGATCCTAATTCGAACTACCTACTCAGTGCCGCGCGTAGCCGCGGGCACGGAGTTCGGACTAAGGGGGATTTAAAAATGGCGGCGCCCGGGAAGATGCAAATGAAGCCGGGATATTTAAATCCCGGCTTCATTTGCAACTTCGAATGCCTACATTAGCCTCCTAGTTTGAACTAGGGGCTAGTGACATACCCCATTCTACCAGGAGCCCAACAGGGCTCGACAAATAATGTAATCTACTCGCCGTGGCGAGTAGATTACAACCCGGAAGAGCTGGCGCAGAACGATCTGCGCATGCGCAGAGCGCAGAACCTCATGGCTGGCGATTTTTATATATATATATTTTTTTTTTTTTTTTTTTTTTTAAAGGGTACTTTAAAAAAAAAAAAAAAAAAAAAAAAAGTTGAGAAACACTGATCTAGACCGTATCTGACAGGTGTTTGTCTGCAGGTGCGCTCTATCATGAACACAAAACAAGGTCCATTTTTAGAGCACACCAGCAGGGTCTATGCGGAGCAGTCAAAGAGCAGCAAGAGAGTGCACTTGATATATCACGTCCCTCTGACAACCCCACGTAGATAAGTCTCAAATTGAGGAACGGACATGTGCCAAGAAATGTAAGCACCTCTTTGAAGTTAAGCACCTGTACGAGTGTTTTCCTGAATCAGGGCCTTACTCTGTTACCTTCTTTCTCACACCGATTGCACAGTGCAATGGAAGAGGAGGATGGGGATGTATTTGCATTGCTTTAGCTCTTTGGAGGCCCAGCGGTGGACCAGGACCCCACATGGTGTTACGCGCTGTACACATACAAAACAAGAAGATGGTTGCTAGATCATACAGGCTGAACCTCTCTAGTCCGGCACCTTCGGGACCTGACCGGTACCGAACCAGAGAAATGGCTGAACCCCGGAAGGTCAGTATTGTCTAGCAGCATTACCAACACTTCCTCTGCTTCCTGGGCTTTTAGAAGACATTTAGAGGTAAATCAGAGCTAAATAACAGCACAGAGCACTGAGAGCCAGGGCTGGTGGCTATAAACAAACTTTGTGGGACCGTGGGAAACATGGCCACACCCGTGATAAGTGGATATCCAGATCACTAAAATCATGCTGGACCACAGATGTTGCTGGACCAGGGAGCCCGGACTAGAGTGGTATAACCTGCAGCTTCTACTCTCAGTGCAAGTCAAAAGACAAAAGGGGAATCCAGACAAGTAGATGCAGAGAGGAGCACAAGAAAACAATGATTCAACACTGGTAACATGATGGGGCCGAGCTCCCCACAGACAAAGGCTGCTACTACCCTGCACGGGGAGCTGGGTTTTAGACTGGCTTCCCTGGCAGACTGGTTCCCGCGCCTGCCACCCTGCGCTGTGAGGCAGCAGTGCAGGGTGGCAGGGGACTCCCCGGGAGTGGGGCCAAGAGCGCACTGGCTGCTGGCCCCGCCCCCACGGACTATTCAATTACATGATATCTAACATCCCTACCTTTTACCTGACTAGTTACTTAATGGGAAATGAGATATAACTTAACAAGATCGGGGGGGTAGCCGTGTTAGTCTGTAGCTGAATTTGAAAAAAAAAAAAAAAAAAAAACACAACAACGAATAGTCCTGCAGCACCTCAGAGACTAACAAAAAATGTAGATGGTATCTTGAGCTTTTGTGGGCACAGCCCACTTCTTCAGATGAAGTGGGTTGTGCCCACAAAAGCTCATGATACCATCTACATTTTTTGTTAAGTCTCTGAGGTGCTGCAGGACTATTTGTTGTTTTTTAAAAATTTAAGTAAGATCATAATAGGACCCAATAATGCAACCAGACTGCCAATACTGAAGAAAAATATTGTATCTCCATGAAGATTTTAATCATGAATGGTCACGTATAGGGCTGGCAGTAGATTTAGAAAGAAAAATAAAAAAACTTTCTGGCAGGCAATAGGCAAATCAAATTAAGACTTACAGCTTGAAGTTATTTGTCTAATCAAAGGGAAACTAATCTGTGGAGAAACTGGGGTAAACCATTCTTACACTAGTTCGGGCTGGCTCCAAGGAAACACAGCATTTGAAAGACAAGAATTTATAACCAAATACCCCAAGGCTGTTTAACTCCTCCCCCTTTCCTCAGGTATTGCCAAGTCTGCTGCCCTTGCAAGAATATGATGCATGTTTGCCATAAAAACAAAATTAAAAACACACTGATTAACCAGTTACCTCCCCAGACGTGCTTTGTTGTGAAAAATGTGCTCTCCCCGACATTTCTAGGACTTTAGCCCCACCTTCCCCTTTACATTTCTGTTAGATTCAGAACACTCCATCACTTCCCCCTGCTTTATGAAAATTGGCTTGTGAATATCAATATGCATGACTGGAAGATGCTTTAGACAAAATACCTCATGTAACATACAATCTGCTGCATCTGTGTATCTTATGTTTGTGCGTGTAGTATTCTTGTATGTGAAGTTAGAAGCATGAAGTGTGGATCTGTTTATAATTCTAAATATGCCATTGCTGATGCTCTAGAAACTCCATGATCAAGTCAATGACCTGTGAATAGTCTTGTTTATCCTGTGAGCCCAAACTGTGGTTGGTCCTAGAGAGACATGTGGCCAGATGCTAAAACCCATTTTGGACCTAGTACTTTTCCACCTGAGGTGAGAAAAGTTTTAATTGAGCACAAAGAATTCCAGCCTTGGGCAAAAGGAATGTAAGAGGGAGGAAAACAAACAATAGGTGCAAGATGCCAGAAGATCCTCCCCCCGCCCCCCCTCTTACCACCCAAGAGTCATGCTGGAAACATCTAAGACTGAAGAGGGGAAAGGATTGGGCCCAAGCTAGGATGCTGCATAGTTTATGAAAGAGATGATTAGAGCAACTGTTTAGGGTAAGAATTTGCATGTAACAAGTTCTTAGTGGATTAGGATTAGCTGGTGTGTTTTGTTTATTTTAATTTAGTAATTTATTTTCATCTGACTGTTTTCACTTGCAATCATCTGAATCCTACTTTTTGTATTTAATATAAACCCTTTGGTTATTATCCAGCCCAGTGTAAATAACTGTTACCTGGGGGGAGAGGGAACAACCACTGTGCATATGTCTCTGTTATTGGTAAAGGGGGTGGACAGCCTTATGATCTTTCTCTGTGCAAATCTTTTATACAAGGTAAGACAGATTTGTTTGGGGTTTTGGACCCTTCTGGGGGTTGATATCCTGGGCACTAAGCCCTCCTGGAGCAGTAATGGTTCAGTGTCTGTGCTGCTCTGCAGGGCGGCGGTAACCACAACTCTGCACCTTGTCTGGGGAAGACCAGAGCTTCTGTCCCAGCCAGACAGGGTGGTGGGGAGTCCCAGAGGGCAGGAGGATGGGCATCAGTGGCATGATCAGCACACAGGGGACAACTCCAAGGGGATTTGTGATCCAATCTGCCGTGGTTGTCTTTCGTTTCCATCGCAGAGGCAGCTAAGAGACCTGCCTGGGGAGCGGAGCACACTACGCTTGGGTCTGCACGCACCTGTGAAAGAAAGACAGTTGGGCACAGTTCTACAGAGGTATTTTGGCTCCTTACAGCCATTCACTTGGGAGTCTAAATTAGTCTGAAAGGCTGGGCCTCAGCTCTTTGAAGCAGGGCCAAATCAATGGGTATATCCATCCCACACATTAGGCTGTAGATGCCTAATCTGTACACTGCTTCTGGAAGACAGTGGCTACCTAAAATACACATTGTAAGAGCCCCAGACAACTTACTGGCCCTTCATCCTACACCTTCCCCTTTATTTCTGCCCCCTCCTCTGTTAAATTCCAGCAGCTAGGGTTGCCAGGTGTCCGGTTTTCACACAAACAGTTCAGTATTTTAGCCTTCCGGACAGTAAAAAAAAAAAAAAAGAAGAAGAAGAGAGAATACCGGACATGTAAAATGTCCGGTATTTTCTGTTTTCCTCGGACAGATGGCCGTCGTCGTCTGCAAGAGTGGGGGGGGAGTGTGGTAATTTGAAGGCGCACCGACCTTTTTTTTTTTTTTGCTTAACAACTTTGGTCTCTTTTTTTTTTTTTTTTTGTGCTCAACCAATTTTTCCCTGCCTCTCTGGGATTTTTTGTGAAGGTATCTGGCAACCCTACCAGTAGCCCAAGAAAGCAAGCTGGGGATAAGTCTCCCCATCCACATAAATGGTCTAATGCTCTCTCCCCAACAGTCACATGCTGCTTTATGGGTCATGCTTTAGCTATTCTGAATGATCTGTCTCTGCTGTTATGCAACACAACTGCCTCCTATAAAACCCCTCCGCGTCCATTAAGAATTATTTGCATCTCTTCTCTTTATGAGCTGAGAGGAGTTCCCAAAATCCCTAGTGGCCTGCACATGTAGTTGCATAGAGTTCACCACAAGTGTGACTACCTGTTCTGCACCAGGGATCTGATAAGCAGGGAAACACACACACACACACACACACACACACACACCTCTCCCTCCTAAAACACCCATCCTGCCAGACAGCTTTTCCCTCCCGGATCAGCAGTGGCTGACGATTTGCAAGTGTTTGAAAGCACAAACAGCTAAGGAGAGTTTTCCAGAGAAAGGTTACGTGACAGCCACATTCTTGCCAAAAGTATTTCCCTAGATCTCTCGTCAGCTATGATTCTGTTGTCATTTTGGCCTTGTGACTTCTAGGCAATAAATGAGGCTTCCCATAACAATCTACTACCAGCATAGGGGACCATTACTCCACAGACCTCACAGCACTGGAATGGGGGTATTTCTTCCATAACTCTGCCAGGCCTGGTTGTGCCACGTTAGTTATTCTGGCCAGCAGCAGCCTAACCCACAGGAAGTCACTTCCTCCAGCTTTTGCATAAAACTCATCAGTTGATCCAAAAAGCACCATGCACAAGAACCCCCGGGCTGCTTGGGGCCCAATTTGGATCCTCTTCGTGTTCCCTTTTCATTCCCCCACTTCTGGGGGATAGCTGCTGGCACTGAGTAGATACCCCGTGAGCAGTAAGTTATCAATGCACCCTAACTCATCCCTGGGCTGGCAAGGGACAAGAGTTTGGGCATCCTCACTCCAGGGCTGCTGGAAGGCAGCTCAACCACCCCCCACCCCTCCGACACAGATTAGGGCAGCCTAACGCTACCCTACTCAAATGCCTGCTGCAATGGCCCCTCTACAAACCTCTCTCTACAGGGACATAAGAGCACCCCAGCCATGTCTGTTCCCACCCCCACTCTAAACCATCCCATGTGCTGGAGGCTCCTGCAAGAGTGATGTGGCGCTGGCTCTGCTCCCGGCATAGAGGCCCCCTCCCACCTGTTTAGATGGATCCAAGGGGGTAACAGAGCAGCAGTGAAGCTGGCCCTCCATTGCCAAGGCTGAAAACTGCACACGCCCTTTAGCAAAGCAGTAGAATGTGTGGCGCTTACTTAGATTGGGGGCAGAGGCCACCTCTTCGCTCTGTGCTCCTACAGCGCCTAGTGCAACAGGGCTTGAAACTCCCCCGTGCGATCACACTTAAAGTGTATTAGGAGCTAGGCTGGCAGGCAGCCTGGCTCAGTTCCGGCTCATGCCGGGTCTGGGAGCACAGACCCCGCCGCTCCCAATCCCGGACAGGGGCTGCTGCCATCCCGTGCTACTGCCTCTGTATCAGAGGCTGCAGCATGGGGCAACAGGCAGCCGGTTCGCGAGAGGAGCTGGTTTTTAAACTGGCTCCGCTCACAGACCAGCTCCTGCCTGGCACCCCACGGTGTTGCCTCTGATATTGCCCCAGCCCCAGGGGACTATAGAGTAGTCAGCTAACTGATAAGAATTCATGAGGTTACTCGACTATTCAATTAACCGATATTTAACATCCCTAGCCCGGCAACAACCGTGGTCCAGCAGGACTATGGATGCTGCGGGACTAGAGAGCCCCAGCGGCAGAGGTTGCTGGTGGCTTGCTGCAGAGGCTAGCCAGTGGGGCAGCGGAGCCCGCGGGGCATCAGAGCCTGCAGATGGCTGGGAAGGGAAGCTGGGGGGGGAAACGAGGGAGCTCATGGGACAGAGGAGCCCACAGCCAGCTGGCCGCCAGAAGATCCGGCAGGGCAGGGGGGCTGCTGCGAGGCCAGCAGGGTGGCAGGGCTGCCGCGAGGCCGCCGTGAGGCCGGCGGGGTGGCAGGGCTGCCATGAGGCCGGCGGGGCTGCCGTGGGAGTTCCGATGGGGTGGTGGGGCTGCAGTTCACAAAGCCAGGAGGCTGGGAAGCAGAAGCTGGAGAGAGGAGCTCAGCGGGGAGGCTGGCACCCCTGCCTCCTAGGCTCCCTTGGTCCGGCAAACTCCCTTGTCTGGACTGGTCAGGTCCTGAGGATGCTGGACCAGGGAGTCTTTTCCCATAAACAACTAGTCTTGCCAAAAAAATAAAAATAAATCACAAGTTAGGCTGCATACAATATTGAGACTGCCTTAGAAATCACAGGATTTCAAAACTATGATAAATGCTGGGCTTTTTCTACAAGCTGCTGGCTTCTGAGCCATTAAGAGGCACTTGAGTCACATTTTCAAGCTTCTCTCCCCAACCATGAGGGCTAGAAACTTCTTAAAAACTAGAAGCTGGGCTTCTCCTCACCTAGTCACACGCCTCCAGGACCTGGAACTGGAAACAACGCACCAAACACGCTTCGAATGGGCAGCCCTGCAGGGGTGCTTTTAAGTGACACCTGTTACATAAAACATATTGGGGTTTAGTGCACAGGCTTCACTTAGATTTCTTTCCTTCAATTTTCCCAGGAGGAGTAGAAGATTGCAGAGAATAATATAGCCAAGTAGCTTACTAATGTAGGCCCTGCACAGCTTATTCCTGCCAAGAATAGGTGGAAGTAGGGTTGCCAGATACTTTCACAAAAAATACCAAACATGGCGGGGGAAAATTGGTTGGGGAAGGGGGAAGAAAAGGGACCAAACCTGTTGAGCCAAAAATAGGGTCCCCACTCTTCCTGTCTCCTCCCGACGTGGCAGGGGAAGAACGTCCCAAGCGGCCTTCCGTCCGAGAAAAAACCGAAAATACGAGCCATTTTACATGTCTGGTATTTTCTGGGGTTTTTTACCGGACAGAAGTCGCAAATACCGGACTGTCCGGGCCAATACCAGACACCTGGCAACCCTAGATGCAAGCTACAAGACCCTGATGCAAAATCCACTGATGTCAAGGGGAGTCTTCCCATTGACTTCAATGGATTTAGCATGAGGCTCCCCGGAACTGGAACAACTGGCTCAGTAGTGTGCTTATGAAGAGGTGGCGAGGGCTGTGATTAGCACAAGCCCACCCCCCACTCCACACACCTTCCAGCTCTGGAAGTTCTCAGGGACATGCCCTCCTGTTCCATATACACCAGGCAGCCTCCATGAGGCCCTTCCTGTTTTCAGCTTGGAAAAGAGATGACTAAGGGGGAGATGATAGAGGGCCATAAAATCACGAACAGTGTGGAGAAAGTAAATAAGCAAGAACACAAGCACCAAGAGTCACCCAGTGAAATAACCAAGCAGCAGCAGGAAGTACTGCTTCACACAGTGCACAGTCAACCTGTGGAACTCATTGCCAGGGGATGTTGTCAAGGACAAAAACGATAACTGGATTAAAAAAAGAACTAGGTAAGACGACAGGTCTGTCAATGGCTCTTAGCCGAGACCAGCAGAGATACAGTCCCATGCCTTGGGTGTCTCTGTTTCTAAGCCAGAACTGGGCCTGGGCGACAGGGTTATGGAGGACTCGAAGATCGGATACAGGGCTAGGTGGACCATTGGCCGTTCTCGGGGTGACTGGTGAGGGGGAAGTCTGAGGGGGGGACCAGACACGTGACCCCAAACCAGCCCCTGGAAGGGCCGGGACAACCCCCTTCTGTCTCTCCCTGTCCCCGGCCCTATTCCACCCCCACCACACCTCTTTCCCACCCTTGCTCTGTCCCCGCCTCTTCCCCTAACTGAGGTGGCCCAGGGGAAGAGTGGGGCCGGGGGCCAGCAGCAAGGCTCCTCCCCCCCACGCTCACCAGCAGCAGTGGGAAAAGCAGAGTAACATGGCCCCAGCTCGCTCCAGCCACATTGCCCCACTTCCTGCTCGTGAGTGTAGGGTGGTGCCCCCCTTCCCCAAGGGACATGGCCAAGGAGCAAAGCAAGCCGGGGTTGCGTTGCTGTGCTTCCCCTGCCACTGCTGGTGAGTGGAGGGGGAGAGACGGACTCCTGCTCCCCCAAGGCTGTCCCTTTGCCCCTCCCACCTACGACGCTGGGGTTGGGGGGGGAAGGGGGAGGACACGGTGTTGCCTCAGCCGTGGCATGTGTTTGAGTCCCCTGTGCCACACAACAGCTGCAGTGGTGACAGCAACTGAGGAAGAAGGAGTAAGGCCAGAGGCTGGAAAAGAAAAACCGGACTACGCCCTGCCACTCCAAATGGGAGTAGTTCCTGCTCATGCTGGTATATAAGGGGGGGACCCACAAGCCACACACAAACACCAGAGCAAAGCACCAAAACATGTTTGTGGATGTCCCTGATCTATTTGTGCTCCCAGCCAGTCCCACTGTCAGTTGTTTTTGTTGCTCACCGTCCAGCCCAAAGCAATTTCTGGAAACAAAACCATCCCGGCCCCCCCTCAGACACTGCCAAGGGCACACATGACATGGCCCGGCCCGCATGCCTCTCTTGCAAGTTCTGGGGGGTCCATCCTTGAAAGGGGAGGGTAAAAGCGCACCTCTGGCTCCAACAGAGTATTCCCTGCTCTCCTGCTTCATCTGCACGGTCCAACGTTAAGGCCTTTTCTTAGTGACCTGACAGCAACAGTGCAAACTCCCACGCCCTCGCAGCAAGGCAGCCTTAGACCCAATGGCACCCAGGAGAGGAACATCTTCATTGCCCCCCTCCACTTGCTAAACTTGTGACTATCTTATTTTTAGTGCGTTTGCAGCCCATTTCACAACCTCGCTGCACGACTTGTGTGCGTGGCTTATCCCCGTCGCACAAGACAAAACCCTGCCATGCTAGGCACTGTACGCCTGTATTTATTCAAAAACAGCAGCCCCGCCCAGCTTCCCCACCCCAGCAAACCAGGCTGTCGTCTGGGTGACCTGTCCCTAAATCCAGCCCTGCCTGACGGTTTGTTTCAAAGGAGATCCTGATCACTGGGGGTCATTCGCAGCCCTCTTGTGCTTTCCAGCTTCTCAGCCCCAGAGGGGGCCAGTGATGTATTGCCAACTTCAGGTGTTCAAAGTCCTGAGCCAGCTCTTTGAGGCTGACTTTAAAACAAATAAAATTATGGCACTTAAAAAAAAAATTAAAAGGGTTTTTTTTTTTTTTTGCTTCTGGGCTTGTGTCTCTCCATTGCAGTTACCTTGATTTCTCCCTGCTTTGGTTAAATAATATATTGAGACATACCTATCTCATAGAGCTAGAAGGGACCTTGAAAGGTCATCAAGTTCAGTCCCCTGCCTTCACAGCAGGACCAAGTACCATCCCTGACATATTTGCCCCTGATCCTTAAATAGCCTGCTCAAGGATTGAACTCACAAACCTGGGTTTAAGCAGGCCAATGGTCAAACCACTGAGCTATCCCTCCCACTCTGCAGTTAGCCAACTTCCAGCAGCCACACTGCAGAGTAACACTGGAGCTGAGGCCTGCCGATGGCAGGGAGCAGGGGGGGGGCGGCCAGTTGGGGCGGGTGCAACTGCCCCAGGGACATGCCAAAGGGCCCAGGGCTCCTGGCCACTGTGACAGCAGCAATGCCTGGAGCCCCTGGCCCTTTAAATCGCTGCTGGAGTGCCACGCCCTCGCCACGTGCCGTGGACAGTGCTAAGGGCTGGGGCGGGGGGTGGCATGGCGCGCTCTGGGTGGTGCGGCGCGCTCTGGGTGGCGCAGAGGGTTGACTGCCCCGTCCCACTTCTTCCGCCCAAAACTCCGCCCCTTCATCTGCCCCCACCCCCGTAACCTTTCCATGGGACTTGGCGTGGCTTCCAGCCCCGCCCCCGCTGGAGCTATGCAGAGCGCGTGTCGTAGCGGCACAGATTAGCTACTTCCCCCGGGGCAGCGCTAGTTCAAGTGTCCTTGGCACCAGTGGGGTTCCACTGCCCAGCCCATGGGGGCCAGCAAGCTGGAGATTCAAGCAGCGCTAACGTCGAGCCCGGTGCGTCAATGGGAGCAAAGCTAAGGGCAACGCTCAGGCTTGGTGCACACTTAAGCGTTTGGAGCGCAGCCGCGACGCGCATTCACCTGCAGGCGAGGCCATGGCAGGAGCACTGGAAGAGCCCTCTATGAAAACCACCTCCGCGAGCAGGGTAGCTAGCAGAGCTTTCTGCGCTCGGGGGCCGGGGTGTGTTTTATCACACCCCTGAGCCAGACAGTGACAGCGCTGTCACGTGCCAGCATAGACTTCGCCTCACCTTACGCCTTTAGCAAACGCTGCAGTAAAGACAAGCTGGGAGAGAAGAATTTAGCCCTCTAAATTAAATTAATTCCAGGTCAGCCGCTGATGTTTGGAAGTTCTGACGTACACTCTTCACAGACCACATACAATGATTAGCCGGCCAATCTAACAACAACGAGGCATCAGACCAACTGGAGCCTCTGGAGGAAAAAGCCTGGATGTCACATAAAATTGACCGGTAAGACCTGACTTGAATTTCAAGATGTGGCTTTTCTAGCCATTTAAGCCAACGCTGGCATCAGTGAAGGGGACGGATGAAACCGAACCTGACGCTGCTGCAAGTGCTGCAACACCACAACCCAGACAAGCCACAGAAATACGTTACTAGAGGGCTGGTGGCACACCATTGAGATAGCGGTGCGGTAACCAAAGACCTGGCCCCTGCCTGCTGTTATTACTCCACTTCCCAGCAAAGGAGGAAGTGGCATGGATTCCTGCTGAGTAGGTTTCATTTCTCTGAAGCAGAACACCATGGGCCAAACAATTGTTTTAAACGGGGACTGTGGTGAAAACTTCAAAACATGAAACTGCTACCAGTCCCTGACAAGCTGACTTGCAAACCAGGGAGATAAAACGTCTGGTAGTGGCTCAAAAAAGATCTTCCTGGGATGTTCCAGCTGAAATGTAATCCCTTATGCCTAATTCAGAGTACTCATCACTGAACGAGCTAATCAATCCAAGCCACAGGATTTGTGGCTCTTGATGTCTCTGTTTGTCTTTCCCCAACCTCTCTGTTCTTTTCACTGGTAACATTCAGCAGAACAGATTCACACCCCAAGGCAGGCACCGTTTCTTTGTTTTCTTTTACAGGCAGCACAAATAAAACTGGAGCACCTGTTGGAAAGCTCCTCACATACATGCTGGTGAGAAAACAGAAATACCCATACACATTACCGTCTGAGTGCTGCTTTTCCATGTAATTGGTTTCAAAGCTCACTCGGCAGCTTAGTCCCACCTATAGATTAAGTGAAGAGCAAAGAGGTGCTCCTGCAAATGACAAAAAATCTCACCGCATCCTCCCCTATTTGTCTAATACGAACAAATTCCCAGCACTTCAGGGACCTTTCACTTCACATGACATTTGCACTTTATATTCTTTGGTCACCCTTATTTTCTAAGGGCTGTTCTACACCCCACAGTTGTACTGGTACAACTACTGTAGTCAGGGGTCTGCTTTTTTACCCGTATAATTGTACTGAGGTGCCACGTCAACTGCAGTAGTAGAAACATTTTATACTGGTATAACTACCTCCAAGTTGGGGGAGTTGTATAAATATTGTAATTTATTATTTGCATTACCTTAGCACTTGGGAGCACTCAAGTCAGGGACCAGGCCTCTACGGTGCCACACAGGCACTGAGCCAAAAGACCAGCAGACCTGATTGCAAAGAGCTTAGAATCTGCTTTCATACTACCACGACAGCTACAGCAGAACAACTTTCAAGTGTAAACAAGGTCTAACGCGGCAATGTCTGGATAGTTAACATAAGCACAGGGTTTTAACTGAAAATAGGGAACCGTACGTTATATAATATACCATCACCACAGTGAAAGGAAAAACTATGTAGCACTTTAAAGACTAACAAGATGGTTTAATAGGTGATGAGCTTTCGTGGGCCAGACCCACTTCCTCAGATCATCTTCTGAAAGAGAATTGGCATGACCATATATACCAAAGGAATACAAGGAAAAAAGTGAACACATTATTAAACTGACAAATCAGATTTAGAACCAAAGATGGGGCAAAATCTAAATCTGATTTGTCAGTTTAATAATGTGTTCACTTTTTCCCTTGTACTCCTTTGGTATATATGGTCATGCCAATTCTCTTTCAGAATATGATCTGAGGAAGTGGGTCTGGCCCACGAAAGCTCATCACCTATTAAACCATCTTGTTAGTCTTTTAAGTGCTACATAGTTTTTCCTTTCGTTTTAGCAAGATCAGACTAACACGGATATCTCTCTACTAATATTCACAGTGAAAGGATACTCTGAATATCCCAGGCAGGAATACTAGTTACACGACCCCCGATGATACCATCAACATGTTTTGTTAGTCTCTAAGGTGCTGCAGGACTATTCGTTGTTTTTTAAGTTTTTTCAGGTAGTGTG
The DNA here is from genome assembly GCA_019425775.1 of Rafetus swinhoei. Lineage (NCBI taxonomy): Eukaryota > Metazoa > Chordata > Testudines > Trionychidae > Rafetus > Rafetus swinhoei. The sequence goes on along the minus strand of CM033445.1, from coordinate 19,123,961 downwards.
CGTCTACACAGCACCCTAAACTCACAATAAGATATGCAATTTGCGCTGTGCAAATTGCGTATCTTATTTCAATTGAATTTCAAAATAGCATATTTTGAAATTTGGCACATCTACACAGCACCAAATTTTGAAATGAAGTGCTATTTCGAGACATCCCTTAACCTTTGTGGAACGAGTGTTACAGGATGCCGAAATAGGTCTTGAAATAGCAGGCGCATTCAAAAGACGCGGGCAGGACCGGACTAAGGAGTGGGCGAGCCAGGCAGCTGCCCGGGGCGCCAACCGATGGGGGGCGCCTGATGGCAGCTGTAAGGGGCATGCGGCGTCCCTTATAGCTGCCATCAGTCGCCGCGTGCCCGGTTCCCACAGCGCTGCCCCCCCCCCCGCATCCCTGCGGCGCCGGCCAGCAGCGCCCTTCCTCCCACGGCCGCGGGGCCCTGCACGGCCAGGCGCGGCCCGCCCCGGGCTGCGCGCCAGCAGTGGTGGCCGGGCCGGGCTGGGCAGCGCATGCGCCATGCGCCCCGGGGCGGGCCCGCGCTTGCGCCATGCGCCCCGGGGGCGGGGCGCCAAAATAGCTCAGGCCGGCCCTGGATGCGGGGTAGCTATTTCGGGATCTTTCCACCCCATAATGTACATCTACACAGCAATTAAAACACCAACAGCTGCCCTCTGTCTGCAGAATCAAGTTCTTTGGCAGAACTGAGAACGAAGAAACCAAGTGTGTGGCATTAGATGGACCTCAAACCACTTCACGCTGCTATGAATGGTGCTTGGTCCTGCCATGAGGGCATGTGACTGGACTTGATGATCTCTTGAGGTCCCTTCCAGTTCTAGTGTTGTATGATTCCATGAACCACACACATGTACCTGTGGGACACCAGCCAGTAAAGAGGAAGGGAAGATGCTGTTGTTCAGGTCCAAGGATCTGCCTGCTGGTGGTGAGGACGCGGATGGAGGTAGGAGGAGAAGCACTTACCTACAGACCCAAATATAAATCAACTCCCTTCCACCTCCAACATCTACTCTCCCTCCAAAAAGTTAATGGAAAACAAAAGGGGAGGGGAGAGAGGTCTTAAGCCATTATGGCTACATCTAGACTACAATGTTTTATCGGAAAAAGGTATGCAAATTGTGCTCCGCAATTTGTGTACCTTTTTCCGATAGTTTTGTCAGAAGAAGCTTTTCCAAAATTTGGCCTGTCGACATTGGGCCAAATTTCAGAAAAACCTCTTCTTTCAGAAAAGCCCTTCTTCCTCGTGGAAGGAGGAAGACAGAGCTTCCACTTTTTTTTTTTTTTTTTTTGCGGAAGAGCAGACGCGTTCCCTTGACGTGGCCGAGTTTTCCAGGTACCTCTGGCATCCTGGAAAAACCCCGTAGTCTAGACGTAGCCTAACATATACAACCACAACAAAGGAAAATTCCTTCCCCTGTCGCTTCCTGCCCCACAGAAAAGTCTAGCTCAACGGAGCACACAAGGCAAGTCAGTAAGCCCAAAACTCTTCATGACCATCACACAGTAAAGTCTGACCATCACCATTAGCCCAGACTCTGCATTCAATGGTTCAGCATGAGAGGCGCCTCGTTTTGTTTGGAGGGGACAGACGTCCCTAGACTCCCCATTGTCATCAATGGAATAACTGCCCAACCTGTCAAAGCACTTAACGCGCCTGGCTAACCTTCCATCCATGGGAGCTGTCCCATACGTCCAGTGAAGCACATGCTTAAGTGCTTTGCTGTGCTACTTGCAAACCGATCTTTCATTTGCACAGGGAAAGGAGTCTGCTGATTTATAACTGTTTATAGCTAAAGAGAAACACTGTACTTCTAAAAAAACAAGGTACGCTGGAAAATAACTGCACAGGGTGAGCAAAAAGGTGTGACGGGGGAACACACGGGAATTCCTATCACAAAGCCCACTGCTTTTTAATGAAGCACAAAGGTGCAGGTTTATTCGCCCACAAAACACGTTACACGTTTGTCATTAAAAACAACTTTGACCGGCTCTCATTTTGAAACCCTGTTACTGCAAGTTAAAGTGAGGTGATCAAGCCCACTGACATGGGGAGGAGGAGATAAAGCCCCAGGGCCCAGCAATTCAAAAGAGCCCAGGGCTCCCAGCCACACCGCTGCTGCTACGGCAGCAGTGGCCAAAGAGCGCTCTTTTAAATCACCGCCAGAACCCAGCGCACCAGGCAGAGTTGAAGGGCTGGCAGGTGAAGCCCCAGCCCAGACCCTTCCGCCCGAGGCCCCTCCTCTTTGGGGAGTGCAGAGCTGCCCCCCACCTTGCCCAGGGGCCCCCCAGAGGTAATCCATATATATGACATGCTCTATCCTCTCCTCCCCGCCCAACATATGAAACAGCTGAGGCTGAATCGGGACTGAATTGAGACAGCCAACAGCAGTGCAGCATGTCGTCACGTCACTTTTCCCTGGTGACCATCCCTTGTATTCCAGAGTACAAACCTTCATCTTAAGAAAGGCTGAGAGGCTCTAGCACTCTGGTTTTGGGGAGGGGGGAAACTCATGTCTGCTTGAGTCTGCAAACAGCCTGAAAGAACAGCCACCTATATCAGTGTTTCTCAACCTTTTTTTTTTTATAAACAAAGTACCCCTTCAAAAAAAAAAAAAAAAATTATAGGTACCCTCAGTACCTACAGTTTTCAGACACACACAATTTTTTTCTACCATTGCAACACATTTGTTTAAACAACTTAAATTGTAGCTGGGCAGCCGATGAAATTTTTGGGTGTAAAAAGTACAAAAATAAAGAAAGCGCTGTAAAACTTGAAACCAAAATTCCGTTTTCTCCAGTTTCAGTTGTGTTGACATACCCCTCAGACTTCTCTCGAGTACCCGAGTGTACTCGTACCGCTGGTTGAGAAACACTAACCTACACCACCACTTTAAACAGCGTTATAACTATGTCAGGACTAGGGATGTAAAAGGTTAACTGGTTAATCTTACCAGCCTTGCCAGAATGTTTTTGGGTAACTGGTTAACCGGAGAGCTGGGCCAGTGGGAGTAGGACCTTGCCCGCAGCAGGCCTGGCCAGCAGGGCAGCTGGCAGGATCCAGGCTGCAGCAGGAGCAGACCCTGACCAGTGGGTGTGTGTACGTATGTACGTACGTACGCACGCACACACTGCAGACCCTGAACACATTGCCCTGGCCTGAAGCAGCCCCCACTGTGGGACCTCAGCTGCACTGCATTAGCCCTCGTTTAATTGGTTCAATGATTAATTTATATCATTCGGGGGGGAACCTTTTTGGGGTTGGGGGCCACTGACCCACAGAAAAAAAATCAGTCGGGGGCCACGCACAAGTGAGAATCAAAACATAACACAAAAAACAAACTCTCAGTGGCAACGGAGAAGGAGAAAGACACTCCCCCCATTCCCCTCACACACCAGGACCTAGAGGGGCCCACGCGAGTAGATTTTGTGTGCTCCAGCCCCATGGTGGGGCAGCGGGGGGGAAGGGGCTGGAGAGCCAGCACTAGCTCCCTAATGCTATAGGGGGAACCCTGAGTGTTGGGGGCCGGACCCAGGCGAGCTGGGGGGGGGCCGCATCCTGCCTCTGGGCCTTATATTCCCCACCCTTGGTTTAACCGGTTACCTTGTGAAATGTTTATTTACATCCCTAGTCAGGACAGAACAGTGCGGTAGCCAGGTCCCTAGACAGTCTACGGCAAGGACCTAAGTGCCAGATTTTACACCGAGCTCGTGGTTTGATTTTTAAGTGCTCAGCTGCTGCAATTGGGGCCAGATTTTTAGAAAAACCTCCACTTCCATGGAAGCATTTATGTAAGCAGCAGATTCCGAAAGTACACGGCACCCAGCAGCTCCCATTCAGGCACTTATGGTCAGGCTTTCAAAAAAAGAAACCCTTTGAAAATCCAGCCATTTATTTTGGTGCCTGGAAATGGGAGCGGAGCTCTCTTGTTGGCTGGGGTTAGTTTGCAAATTGGGCCCCTATTTGTGTAGGTGATCAGGGAGGGTTCAAAAATACAGCTATAAAGGAGCTACTAAATATTTGCAGGCCACTTGGGCTGCATGTTCTACAGAAGATTATAACCCTTCACCGGAGCGATTACAATTGCACATGACATGGTGGGGGCTGCATTCGCCCAATGTGTTTGCATGCTACGCCCTCAGTAGAAAACGTAAAGTTAAAATAATGACAGCTCACAGGGAGAACGTAACAGTCTCACTTTTTAAACCATTCTGAATTATGGTGCAATTGCTTTTCAGCATCTGCTTAAAAAACGATGCCCTATTTAAAGTGACAGGCGCTGATCTTTATGGCTGCCTCACAGCAGTGACAAGTAATGCCACGCTAGAGAGAGAGCCTGGAATCCCAATCGCCCCTGCCTTCCCCAGGGAGCAGAACCAGGGAGAGAAGGGAGCACGTCCCATCAATCCACAGTGACACGCATCATAGCTCCGGAGAGATTGCACTGAACTAGGTTCCAGGCCTGACTCTGCCACTGATCTGCTGGGTGACCTTGGGCATGTCACACCTCTACTCTGAGCCTCTGATTCCCTCTTCGTTTGTGTTGCCTCTTTAGAAGCTTCTTGAGGCATGGGCTGTCTTTTGGTATGTGCCTGCAGAGAGCTGACGCAATGGGGGCCAGCTAGGCGCTACCTTCATACCAACCACTGCCTTGAGCAAAGGCAGCCTTGCCAACTGGCTTCTATGGTAGTCCCCTCGGGACTGATTGTAAACGGACTGGTTTACAGTCTTACATTTGAGCTTACAAGGTCTGCCTCAAGGACTAAACTTTTTAAGAGTGAGGAACACCAAACATTTTTATGAGGAACACCAAGGATTTTTTTTGTTGAGCAAAAAAACAAAACAGAACAAAAACAAACAAACAAACAAACAAAAACAACAACGGGAGATTTTGAGCTCTGTTGTTCTCCACAGCACACCACTGTGCCTCGGAACACAGTTTAAGAAACAATGAGTTAAACGAACTAGGCCAATCCAGTGTGTGTGTGTCAGTCAATACACACTGATGTCGTTCTTTGCCCGCCCCCCCATCCAAGACACATAGGAATACTGCAATGTTTAAAGTTGTGTGTCACCAGGTGTTGGACTACAAGACGCTCTAGAGCAGGGGTGGAGAACCTTTTTTGGGTCAGGGGCCACTGTGACCCATAGAAAAATCAGTCGGGGGCCAGGCACACATGAGAAGGAGAAAGATACTCCCCACATTCCGCCTGCACACCAGAATCTATCAGGGCCAGGTAGGTATATTTTGTGTGCTCCAGCCCCACAGGGGAATAGTGGGGGTCTGGGTCACCAATGCTGGGGGGAGCCCCGAGCCTCAGGGGCCAGATCCAGGCAAGCTGGGGGCTGCATTCGGCCCTCCGCTCCCCACCCCTGCTCTAGAGCCGTTCTTCTGGCTCACCCCAGTGGCCAGAATTGGAGGCTCTCTACAGCTGCAGCTCAGACCTATACAAGGTACTTCTGAGAAGGAAACAAGAGACTTACTATTTGCATTGTGACTGCTCCTAGAGGCTCTAACACGGGGAGGGGAGGGGTCGCAAACTCCTGGCCCACGGGCCAGCTCTGGACAGATCAATTGCACAATCCAGCCACAGACCCCCCCCCAGCAAGCCGGGGTGGAGAGTGAGTTACTGGCCCCCCATGTCCCCCCCCCATGGCACCCTGCTCCCCAAGCTCACAGTTTTGGGGATCACCAGGAGGCTGGTAACTGACAGCCCCCTCCACCCGGCCCACCAGGAATCCCAGGCCGGATTGTGGAATCACTCCAGCCAGGACTGGCCCGTGGGCCGGCGAGTTTGAGACTCCTACACTAACAGGACCCCCCCCTGAGTCAGGGCCTGTACGTACAACAGCGAGTGACACCTTTTACCCCCAGAAACTTTACAGTCTCCATAGACAGTGTGCCCAGAGCAAGAGAAGTGCAGACTCTTGGCCATGGTCACACCCAGCAGATCAGTGGCAGAGCCAGGAGCAGAAACCCAGTCCCCCAGTCCTGCCACAATCCACGAGACCACATGGCCTAGCTAGAGAGCAGAAGGGGAATGTCAGCAGAGAACACATCCTTTCCATACCTGTCCGTACAGCCGAGCTCAATCCGTACACACACACACCGGTACAAAACAAATCCACTACGGGGGTGAGCTTTGGCTGCCTCTTTGTATCGCATGTGCCACCCGTATGTCCCCCACACTCCGAGCATACCAACGTGTATCACAGACCCAGGTTTCACACCAAACACAAATCCTGGTGGTGTTCCGGAGCCCCGAAGCACTCTTTGTAACAGGGCAAAGAATTCAAGGCATGGCTCTTGGCCAGGGTCGAGAAGGACCCTGTGTCTTATTCTTATTCTGCCTGAAGAGGCAGACAGAAAGACACTCTGTCTCTGTCTCTCTCTAACTTCCATTTTGAGATCTCTCCACTCCTTGTGCAAGTGCCTGCCTGGCCTCTTTTCCTGCGGCTGCTCTCAGCACAGGAGGTGATGTGACTCATTCCCCTGAGATCCGAGCTGCTCAGGAGGTTCTATGAAGTGTCTCTCACCCCACAGCTTCAGCTCCTCACCCAAACCCAAAGGCAGACACTCTGCAAGGGGAGAGTCTTGGTTTTATTTTTGGCAGACCCGGGGAGTTCACACAAGCCTTTTATTTCAAAGGAAACCCCCACCCCCTCCCTCCTCCTGAGTTTTGCCTCTTTTTAGCAAGATGGAGGTTTCAGAGACCTTCACATTCAACCCCTTCAGACACAGAAACATCTAACCCATCCCATACGCATCCCCAGGGCAGGGGGAAATGAATCCACGGAGCAGGTCATCATAAGATGTAATCCTGCACATGGGGGCACATTTCTTCTGTCATTCTCAGAGGGATGGAAACAACACAGCATCTCCCATTTCCTGGTAACAGAGACTGAGTGCCAGCCATACCAAAGTCCAATATTACAGCCCCCCACACCCTGGGAGCAATACAAAGAATAGTTCTGGCAGCATGGAGCGATGAAAGCACTCCAAAGGCTCTTCTCAGAACCCGAGGGTCCAGAAGACTAAAATTAGTAGCGTGTGTTAAGGGACTAATCCTATTTGCTGCCTTTCCCTGTACCATTCTGATCACTAATCAGGAACGTTTCTCACCAGCCATCCCAAGAGGTGATAAAATATCGCCCACGAAAATAAAAGTTAACTTCAGAAATCACACAGGACTCTTTCAGGGGTACCAACAGCGGCAGGTATTTCAATTTTGTGTAGGCACAACTAGACAGACCCACAACAGAAACACAGCTCAAGCAGCTCTTAGTAAGGCATCAGGGATATGCTTCTGTTAGCCACGTGCTCCCGAAAGGGGAATTTTAAACCGAGATTTTTTTTGAGAAATATAGCGCCAAATTCTTCACATGCCTAATCCCCAAATAGCCCACTGGTTCCCGCTATATTGCATGGATTAACACTGGTGTAAATGAAAGCAGATGCACTGGTCTGTGGGTTACAGGGAAATCTGGTTTTGTATTAGTGATGCAGCAAAGAATATCCCGCATGTACGGTGTGTAATGTGATGTGCTAGAAGATTGCTTCAGCATTGCTCAGGTCCTTAATTCAATCAATTTAATTTTTCCTTCATTTAAACCATTGCTCTGGGGTGGGGCTGGGGAGGAGGGGTTCAGTGTGCAGGCTGCCATGGGGAGAGAGGACAACCCCAGCCCTCTCTCACCGCAGCAGCGTGGGGCCAGGTGAGAAGCGCCTCTCCTTGGGGGAGAGGTATGTGTCCCCCCAGCTGGAGCAGGTCCAAGTTTGTCTGCTCCCTGCATTCCCCAGCCAGAGGGATGAACGCAGCAAACTGTGCACTTTCCCCTGGCTCCCTGATGAAGTGGAAGATTCATTAACTCACAGGAGAGAGGGAAGCTTCAGGCTCTCCCCCCGCCCCCCTTTCTCTCTAATGGACTCCTGGAGGGGCGGGGGCTCAGAGGCAATCCTGGATGGGGTGGGTGTCCACAGCCAGCCCTTTTCACCTGCCACCTGCCTAGTGATTGTGTCTCTTTTCTGTACGGTTTTATGCATCCCGGTATGAATTGGAAGCAGGGGAGCTTCAGCCCCATATACTCTTCCTAAAGAGCACCTAGGGTGGAGGAAGCTTGGGGCTCCTGGCCAGGCCCTTTCACCTGCCTAGTGATTCTGTCTCTTTTCTGTACGGTTTTCTGAGCAGAAACCCCATTCCAGGCACACCCCATTTTCCTGGCACAACCAAACCCCTCACCTTGCTTTAAGTTATCGTAAGAGGAAGCTGTATACCGAATTTGGTGGCCCTAGCTCTTACTGTTAAGGAGGAGTTCTTGAACAGACAGGCAGACCCACAGAAAGGCAGACTCTCTCAATAAGGTTGCCAGATGGTTTCAACAAAAATACCGGACACACTTGACATGACATCACAATCTGCATTACATCTTATTTAGAAAATACTGGACATTTCTATTTTCTTAATTTGTTTCCTGAACAGAAGCTCAAATACTGGAGTGTCCTGTTCTAAACCGGACACCTGGCAACTCTCTCTCTCAAATACAGTAATTCCTCATTTAACGCTATAGATATGTTTCAGAAAATGATTGTGTTAAGTGAAAACGTGTTATGCGGGGTCAATTTTCCCATTGAAAATAATGGAAAAGGTGGGGGTTGCGTTTCAAGCGGTGGTGTCTGTTGGGACCAGGACATAAGGTTGGAGGAGAAAGGGGACTGGGTTACAGCAGGGAGGGGAGGTGTTTGGCTCTGGGGATGGGAAGGGAAGGGGAGGAGGGGAAGGGGGATTGGGTTGGGAGTATGCCCTTGTGACGGGTCTGCCAGGACCCGCACTGAGTCCAGTGGGGGGGGGGAGGGTTCACCGGGGAACGGAGCGGCGAGCAGCGAACCCTCCGCCGCTTTGCAGGAAGGCGGGGGAAGCCCCGCGCAGCTGCCGGAGATGGGCCGGCTGGGGAAACCCAGCCGCCGGCCTGCAAGCGGGGGCGGTGGAGAGGGGGCAAGGCGTCCAGTGAGGGGAAGTCGCTGGGAAACGGTGCAGCGAGTGGCAAACCCTCCACCGCTTTGCAGGAAGGCGGGGGAAGCCGCCAGCGATGGGCCAGCTGGGGAAACCCAGCCGCCAGCCTGCAAGTGGGGGCGGAGGAGAGGGGGCAAGGCGTCCGGTGAGGGGGAGTTAGCGGGGAACGGCGTGGCAAGCGGCAAACCCTCCGCCACTTTGCAGGGAGACAGGGGAAGCCCCACGCAGCCGCCGGCAATGGGCCAGCTGGGGAAATCGTGTTATTCCGGGGACGGTCGTGTAATTCAAAAAACATTCCCTAAAAAAAAATCGTACTATCGCGAAAACGTGTTAAGCGGGCACGTGTTAAATGAGGAATTACTGTATACTGTAGATTTAAAAGGAGCACAAAGAGCCTGGTACTGCACTTGGAAACAACAACAACTCCTCCCCTAGGTTATAAATTCCTGGGCTCTTATACTTTACCAGGACTGACAACATCCCTTATTATTCACCAACGGTTACACAAAATTTTGTTTGTAAAGGAGGCCAGGATTGATCCCGGTGGAAGCTGCCTGAAAGAATAAAACGCCTTCAACTCCCTCGGAAGCCAGGGTTGAGGTGATGTCCAGCACCTTATGTGATTAGGACCTCAAAGTGTCTCACACTGCAGCATCTTTCTGCCCTTCTCATATTTCTGAATAGGAAGGGGATCTACAGTAGCTCCGGTCTATATGGGAGGTCCTCACCGAGATTGACAATGCTTGTTCCAGTTTATACCCCCCTTGGGACAAAGTCCCACATTAAAATGTAATAAGTGTCTGTATCAGTCAAAGGGAATTTGTTTCTTCTTTGAAAAATAGAAACCCCCACCTTCTGCTGCGCTAGAGCCAGCCCTGGCTAACGGCACTGAGGTGGAATCCTTTGCCAGCCCGCATTCCCCCATATTGATGAATGAAATAAAAATGCCCTAAGGGTGCTCTCTCTGCTATTTGTGCAACCTTACGTTCCCAGAGCAAGGGCAGACTGGTCAGGGGGATCAGGCGTGTTTTAGCTCTGAAATGGAGCAGTGAGTGGCTTTGCCAAAGCCAGTGGGAGGAGAGGAAAAGGAGACTGTACCTCACAGAGGAGAGAACGCAAGGGGAGCGACTCCTCTGGCAACTTCTGGGAAGGGAAATTAGCAGGAGTGGCATGGGGAAAGGAGGCTAATTTTATTTTTTTAAATGTTGATTTACTACATACATGGAGCAGAGTTCAAACCAAGACTCCTCAAAAAAACCAAAAAAACCCAACCTCAAAACCCCCAAAACAAAACAAAAAACCACCAGGATAGGGTAGGGGGGTGGGGAAGAGAGGAAACAATTTCCAGAATCTGGTTTCTTGATATGTAAACCAACACTCATGTTATTTAAAGCCAGAGTTTTAACAGCGTTCAGCTACTGTCTGCGTGATCAGGATAAAAAAAAAAAAAAAAACCATCGCAATCCTAATTCCTGGCCCCCTGGTGCCTATGACAACTGGTATCTGTCTCCTTGGAAACTAATCTCGTGGTATTTGAACAATGCAACAAGGGCCTTTAATCTCCCAAACACTGTAAATCTCTATTCTAGCGTGCTTTTCTAGTACCAGAAGAGCTAACAGAAAAAGCTTGTTGTTTTCTGCAGCTGGGGAGATCCAAACTGCAATTTTCTATTACACACACATATATACTTCTTCAATTTACAGGGGGGGTGGGATACATCTCTTGTGCTCAGAAGCCCTACAGGTAAATAATTACTCAGGCTTCACATAACTTAAAAATTTGTTCCCGAGGCATGGAAAACTCTTACAATTACAGACAAAGCATTTTCACTCAGATGAAAGGAAAAGAGATACAGCCATCCCTTCAAAAGGAAAAAAAAAAAAAGCCACACAAGGGGCAGCTGCATCTGTAACATCAATTCGCTAAAAACAAGTCTGGTGGGCAGAAATGCTTTTGTGCCTGATCCAAGTCCTCAATGCAGGTTGGTTTTCAGGTGTCCCAAACCCTCCCAGCTTGCATGTCCTGTCCCTCACCCTTTTGCACCCTGGAATGACATCAGACAGCTGCACTGGACACAAACACACCAGTTCAAAATAGGTTTCTCGGTAGAATTGGCAGAAAAAAATTACCAGTAACTGGTTTATAAACTGCATCCAAAACTCAATCAAAAGCTATTAGCAGAGGAAAGGGGAAAGGTATTTTGCATGCAGCAGCGTGACTAGCATTACAAATGAAGAAGCTGTATCAGATCTCAGTGTTACTGGGAAATCATAATACAGTCGCCATAGGGACTGGGAGGGGGGTGGGGGTGGAGAAAGGACACATTGTTGCTGGTCAGAGTTTAATGGGGTTTCAAAGCTGGGACGTGGCCGGACATTCTGTGTCATGGTCCAGCAGTGGGGTTTTATCGGTTCACAACAAAACAAGGAAATAACGCAAGGGCTTAGCTCTCATCTTGCACAGCACCTTCCAGTCCAGGATCTTTCCGGCCTCTCCCTAGAGACACTAATGGGTTAGACCAGTGTTTCCCAACCAGAGTTCCACAGAACCCTGGGGTTCCGCAGACCATCCTCAGGGGTTCTGCGAGAAATCGTGGAATAAATAAATAAAAAAAATTTGTCTTACAATGTAAGCTGACATATATATAACAGCTCTTTACAAATACATTTTCTTGACGATAATTTAGCAGTAATTGAATTGCGCTCCCCGCTGTCAACTTTTTCTGGCCAAGCAAACGTTTTCATAGGTAGGGGTTCCTCGGGATATGAAAAATTATTTTAGGGGTTCCTCCATGGGAAAAAGGTTGGGAATCACTGGGTTAGACTCTGGCAACCCCTGCACCAGTGGCATGGTTGAACTAGCTTCATTTTACAGCAGGGGAAACCAACACACAGAGTAATTAAGTGACTTTCCCCATGGTAACGGTGTCAGAAATGGGAACAGCCACCAGAAGCCTGGCCTCTTTGGCTAGGTCTACACTGCAAGGGAAGGGGTGTTTGCAGCACAGGCAGGTGCCCCCTGCAAGCCAGCGAGGCGAATGATAGTAGTAAACATGTGGTGGCACAGGCATCAGCATAGGGGGGTTAGATATCATGTAACTGAACAGTCGTGTAACCGCATGAAATCTTCGCAGTTACATGACTATTCGATAGTCCCTAGGGACGGGGCTGGAAGCCAGTGAGCTCCCAGCCCCACTCCCGGGGAGCCCCCTGCCACCTCGTGCTGCAGCCTGTTTGCACAGGGAGCTGATTTTTAAAGTGGCTCTGCTGGTGGACCGGCTCTGGCCTGCCACCCTGTGCTGCTGCCTCTGATACAGAGGCAGCAAGGGGGGGGGGGTGCGTGTAGTCGACAAGATTAACGGACAAGCCCAGGCTTATTGGATAATCGTGTAGCCGGCTACCCGTTGACATCCCTACATCAGCATGGGCTGGTCACCGAAGCACGAGCCCTGCAGGGACCCTGGATATGCACAGAAGTTGCCTGTGCTGTGTTACCCGTGTGAGCTAGATGAAAGCATTCCTAAAGACGCTGCTTCCTGTGAGAGATAGGGAAGGGGCCTCAATGAGCAGACACAGAAAGGATGGCGGGTGAAGCAGGCTCACCTACCCATGGGGTTTGCTCAGTAACCAGGCCAGCCTTCTAGCATCAACCTCTTCCCACAACACAATGAAGCCCAGGGATCTCCAGCTCCCAGCCTGCAGGCCATCTACGGGCCAAAGCATATATGCTACTGTCTCGCCCTCTCTCTCTGTCCCCATGGCACCCCATCACCCGAGGGACACGGCCTTGGGGATCACTGGGGGGGCCTGGTGTGAATCAGCAGCAGCAGTGAGAGAGAGAGAGAGAGAGAGACAGACACCACTTTCCTCACAGCAGCAGGAGCTGCAGGGAAGTGGAGCGCACTCGGCAGGTGCACTCACTTGCTTCCCTCTGCTTTCCCATGGCTCCTGGGGGAAGAGATGGTGCTTGAGGGACAGGTTTGGACACACCCCTCCAGGCAGCCAGGTCTCCCAGGTAGGGTTGCCACGTGTCCAGTTTTTGCCCGGTCAGTTCGGTATTTTGGCCTTCTGTCTGGTTTTAAAAAAGAAAAAAAAAACCCCCACACAGAATACCGGATATGTAAAACGTCCGGTATTTTCTGTTTTCCTCGGACAGAAGCCCAGCGTCGTCTGGGGAAGCAAGGTAATTTAAAGGCGCAGCGACCTCTCTTTCAAGTTTAGTCTCCTTTTTTTTTTTTGCTCAATCAATTTTTCCCTGTCTGTTCGGGATTTTTTTGTGAAGGTATCTGGCAACCCTACTCCCAGGCCGGGTCGCGAATGGAAAGAGGCAAGCAGAGATAGATCAGAGGTCTTAAGCTCCCCGCCTGTAGATGACCCGCAGGCTGGGCATTTGAGACCCCTGACCTAGACTCTCTCTGCTTGCCTCTTTCCCTCTTCCCACCCCCCACACTCAGGGCTGGCTCCTCATTGGCCGTCTCCCTCGCTCAGCCACGCTACTTTAGCAAGAAACGAGGCTGCACTCAGCTATGCTCCCAGGCTACTGCAGGTCCTCTCTGCTGTGGGAAGCAGCTCAAAGCAGAGACCAACTCACTCCATGGGAGGCACTGGGGCCTAGTGTGTAGAGTTTGAAGTGGGGATTCAGCAAACCTTGGTTCTGTGCCCAGCTCTGCCACCAACCTTTTGTTCCCACTTCGTGTCTCACTTTCCCCAGCTGTAAAATGGAGATATTGATACTGACCTGATCTATAAAGTGCTTTGAGTACGCCAAGGACAAGCACCGCATATTTATGTGTTATTATTGCTGTTGCTATTATCATTGCCACAGCTCACAGCACTCCCCAGGACTGTCAAACCTAGCACAGTCCAGCCCAAAGGGCACCTTTATACTCTGCTGTTCCATACTGGGCAATATTGGGTAGCTAAAGGCCGCACATAATATTTTCAACAGAACAGTTTTCAGTTGAAAAATGCTGTTTTGTTCAAATCCAAAACATTTCATGGCAATGTGTGAATTACAACCAAAAAACCCAAAAAAACCTCTCAAAACAAGAATGTTTAGAGAGGGACATGAAACAGAACATGAAACCGAGCATTTGATGTCATTTCGAATTGATGTGGAAACACGGATTCAATGCTCCGTGTGCATTGGTCAATGCTGTCACATGTTACTTTGTGAGTTCTTTCAGTGGACGAGAGCGTCTGGACCAGTGTTTCCCAATTTTATTTGGCCACGGAACCCTTTTCAGCTTGAAAGAATTTCAAGGGACTCTGGCCCGCGGCAGTCTGTCAAGCGCAAAAAAACAAAACAAAAAACCACCACCCTGCCGCGTCCTGCCACAATTTGTCTCTGTCTCTTTAAGAGGGGCCGGGGGAGTGCCGGGTTCTCACGGAACCCTTACTTTCGCTTCGCGGAACTCCAGGGTTCCGCAGAGCACCAGTTGGGAAACACTGGTCTGGACAAACGATAATTGGTTTGGAAAACATGACTTCGGAGGAAAGGCTGAAAGAACTGGGCATGTTCACTCTACAGAAGAGAAGGCTCAGGAGGGACATGACAATGGTTTTCAAATGCGTGAACAGTTGTTGTGAAGAGGACAGTGATCAACTGTTCTCCAATGTCCACCGAGGGAAGTACAAGAAATAAATCAGCTTCGTTTGCAGCAAGGGAGATTCAGGTTAGATATTAGGAAAAACATTCTGACCATAAAGATAATCAGGGCTCGACAAATCCCCGCTTATCTACTCGCCTGTGGCGAGTAGATTTCAGCTGGTCGCCTCATTCACCGGCGGTTCGCGCATGCGCAGTGCGGCTCTCGCGCATGCGCGGTGCGGCTCTCGCGCATGCGCGGTGCGGGACTGGCGAGTGGTTTTCGCCGCGGGTTTGTCAAGCCCTGAAGATAATTCAAAATTGGAACAGGCACCCAAGGAGGGCCTGGAATCTCTGTCGCTACAGATTTAAGAGCAAGTTAGACAAACCCTGTCAGGGATAGTGTAGGTGGGCAATAAAATGGGGGCAATTTGCCACTATATTGGATCTGAGCCTCTACAGGTACTAGCGATCACAGCTCCCGTTGGCTGCGGATCGCTGTTCCCAGCCAATGGGAGTGGTAGGAAACAGCGCAGACCGGAACACTGTTTCCCACACCTCCCATTGGCTGGGAACAGCGATCCTTCACCAATGGAAGTGGGGATCACCTATAGCTGTGGAGGCACAAGTAAATATAGCGGATACTAACACTGGCAGACCAGATCCGGCCCATGGGCCGGTATTTTCCCCACCCCGGTTTAGGTCGAATGAAACTTCCCTCAGCGTGTTTATGCATGTGTGTTAGAGGACCCGGCAGTCCCTTCCAGCCCTCCATTTCTGTGATTCTATGAAATGTCAGAATTTCTCATGAGAAGGAAATTCCAGTTGCTGACTGGCTCAAACTGAAGCTAAGCTACAAACCTATTTCCTTGGTGGGTAAGGAACAGAGGGGAGATTGGGCTTAGAAAGCACAGGTCTCTGGGACTGAAAATTCTGTTTATCCCATTCACATTGATCTGAGGGATTGAGGGTAGCGGTCGTTCTGAGCTCCTAAAGGAATTCAGCTCCTCTCTGGAGACTCCAGAGTCAATCCTACCTCATAAAGGTGTTTTCTGAGGTGCACACCTAAGTCTTTGTGTTGCAGCAGATGGCTGGCGGGTTTGGTTCTGTTTTGGATTGTTGTTGTTTAACTTCCTAGAGAATTTTCTCTACATCCCCCTTTGCAAATTGCTCAGCTGAACACTGCTAAGATGGATGGATTTAGAGACAACATATGAAGGTAACAAGTGCATTGAACGGAGAATTTCTTTCACCTTTTCCTTTAGGAAGAGAACCAAACAAAACACTGACTCTATTCCCCAGCCCTTCGTCCCTCCCCTCTGTTATGCATGCACCTCTAATCCCATGCACTGGGCACCCAAATCCAACTGTCTCTCCTTTCAAAACCAAGACGGCTTCACAAGCAGAGACTGAAGTAGGACGCCTTCCCCGCCAACCAGCCTTTACCAGCAGAGCCCTGTGCAGATACCAAATTTGTATCCGCATCCATATATGACTGAGCTGCAGAGATCCACATCCAAATCAGCACAGGCAGATTTGCAGGGCTCTAGACATAATTTGCTGGTGTGTCACTAGGGAAGCATCAGGGGACTGGGAAAGGCTCTCAAACAATTCTCAGCTGTTTACAGGAAAGTAACACAGACCCTCTCTCTCGGCTCCCCTCTCCCAGGCCCTGCTTCACCCATTCATACAAACGCCACAAATCCCTTTTTCTCTGCAGCTGCTGCCCCCTGAGCGCATCCTTTCCCCGTATCACCCCTCTCTTTCATGGCCTTTTTTCCATACCAATATCCCTCTCAGTGAAGTTCTCCCTCGGCAGCACTGATGCAGTAAAGTGTTTCTCTCTTCACCTGCTCTTATTTCATTCTCTAAGGGTACGTCTACACTGCGCAGTTATTTCGGGATACCGGAATTATCCTGAAATAGCTATTCCGCATCAACTGAAGCAGCCCATTATTTCTGAATAGATTTCTAAATAACGGGCATCTTATTCTGACGTCCCGGTAACCCTCATTCCATGAGGGTTAAGGGGCATTTTCATAATTTGATGGTGTGGAACCTGCACCAAATTACAAAATAAGATATTTCGAAATAAGCGAGGCAATTTGCATAGCAGAAATTGCGTAGCTTATTTCAAGGTAAGAGCGCTGTGTAGATGCGCCCTAAGGCTCCATCCTGTAACCTTTATTCAGACAAATCAACATACGCTTTTTATCTGAGTATGGATGGCAGAATCAGGTCCCATTTAGGGTCAGAATGTTTGCCCCTAATTCTCATTGATTGTGGGATCATTACTCAGACTGAAATGAATAGAAAAATAGGGTGCGAGTATGCATGGCAAAGTCTGATCCTTCGACAATTATATCACACTCAGTTGCCAACAGTCCCATGTTACAAGGGGTGTCCTTTCTTTAAATATGATCTGTCCTTCATTTCTGTGCAACAAGATCGAAAATTACGGAGTGCTGCAAAAAGCAGCAAGAAATATCACAGCAAACATGGATGTGCACTTCTTAATAAATACATAAAAACATTAATAAATAATAATAATAATAATAATATCAAGAGGAAGGGGCGGGGCAGGAGCCGAGATGCTACGAAAAACGTCTCCGATTTTTTAAATCCAACATTGGCAATGCAACACTGAGCACTATGATTGCATTTTCACTTAGCCAGCCATCTTAGGGATTTTTCTGAATACAGCAGCATTAGAGTAGTAAAGTAGGCCCAGTTCAGGAAACTAGCCAGAACAGCACTGACTGAAAACTCTTCAGAGAGGGGATAATCTTTCTGTTGTGTTTGTACAGCACCTAGCATAATACAGTCCTGGTGCATGACAAGGACTCAAGGGCACTACTGCAATATAAATGGTCTTTCCAGTGTCAGGACAAAAGTGCTTTCCAGGTAAATTAGAGCTTCCTAACAAGCTAGTTAATCAAAAATAAACATTGTTTTCACTATGGTTTTAATTTTCTCATTTGTTTGGTCTCAGGATAGTAGATCTGAGATACGGCGGTGATCCCTATTTTACAATAAGTGCTATTTGTTGAACTGAACCGTGACTGTTTCTAGCTCATGTGAACCCTTCCACCAAAAGATTTCCAAAGTGATTACACAAAGTCAAACAGCTCCATGGTTCCCATGCACAGCTGCCAGCAAGAATGCAAAGCAACATGCCTTGCCAAGGCTACACCCTAGACACCGATGATAAATGTCTCCAACAACGGCTCCCCAAGACACAAAGCTAAGCTGAACACCCTAGAACAGCAACGGGCAACCTAGGCTAGTGAGTGAGCGGCATGACTGACCCTCCATCTCACTGGGCTGCAAGACTGGCATAACCAAGATGGTCTCCTGGGATAGGGTAGGTTTGTTACCTTGCGCTTGTGTGCCTAGGATTTGTGGGCTGTGCCGACTGAACCGTAGCAGCGCTTCGGATGCAGGGGGAGCACATGGTTCTTACAGTCAGTGTTTTCTGCAATCAGCTCACACGTCCCTTCACGTGCTGTTGCTTTACCTGCAAGTCACTTTAGTAACACTGGGAGCAAAAGAAGATGGGGACGGAAACCAGGGGAATCTAGCAACCCTGCACGTGGGCAACGGTAAACAAACGGTCTCATGGGCCACACAGAATCCTAATGGGCCACACGTGGCCCACGGGCCGCAGGTTCCCCAACCCTGCGCTAGAACCAGGAGAGGCGTAGGGTTGCCAGGTGTCCGGTACTGGCCTGGACAGTCCGTTATTTGCGGCTTCCATCCAGGAAAAAAAAAAAAAAAAAAACAGAAAATACCGGACATGTAAAATGTCCGGTATTTTCCGTTTTTCTCGGACAGAAGGCCGCTTGGGACATTTTTCCCCTGCTGCGTCTAGTGGGGCAGGGGAGCGTGGGAATTTAAAGGGGCCGTGACTCTTTTTTTGTGTGGTTTTTTTTTTCCTCTCAACAACTTTGGTCCCTGTGGTTGATTTTTTTTTTTCCTCAACCAATTTTTTTTCCCCACCATGTTCGGTATATTTTGTGAAAGTATCTGGCAACCCTAGAGAGGCAGAAGAACTCAAGATTCCAGGCAGTCCACTGGGAGCCTCGGGGCAGGTTCAGTCTTGCAAGGCACGGAGCACTCCGATCCAACAAAGCTCCCGAGCACATGCTTAGCTTTGAGCACGTGTGCTGGGGCTTGCAGAGCCCACGCTAAGGTAAAAGGCGCGGTGGAGCAATACGAGGTCAGGAAAGCCTTGGCTCTCAGCAGCTGCCCGGCGTGCTCCCCACGCAGGACCTGCTTAGACGAGAGCTCTGGCAATCCGGCGAAGGGTGCAGGAAGGCGGACAGACAACAGCCGCTGAGACTGAAACACTGAGTAAAGAACAGAACGTAAGACCCTGGGATCCCCCGACAATGGAGGAAACCAACTGGACTCTGAGCATGAGTTGGGAAATGCCCCACCCCCCCCACACACACACACATACAGCTGAAGCCCTGAACTACCCAACTATCAGCATTAGGCTGGGCCGTACCCCCAAAGGCCACACAGGAAACACCCTGAGGGAGGCTGACCTGGAGGAACGGCCAAAAGGGACTGAACCCCGCCAGGTCCTGCCCAGGGCCTAAGGGGAGAGAGGGGAGGGCCTGAGTCCTGCTAGCTTTCCCTCCTCCTTCTGGCAGCCTGAGGCACCCCAGGGTTGGGGATGGAACACACAATGATTTGGCTGCCAGGCCCCCGAGCTGCCCAAAAGAGCCACCTCAAGGCTCAACAGAGGGTTTGGCCACAGCCTGACCACTAGGCCTGATGGCCCCAAGGGGCATATGCTATAGCAAGTATGAAATCAGTGGGATTAGTCAGGGGCTTAACATTGAGCACAAGTTTAAGCGCTCAGCTCCTTGCATGACTGAGCCCTAGACACAGAGGGTTACTCCAGGAGGCACTCCACCCCACAGCCTAAGAAAGGGACAGATTTCTCTTTCTCGCCGAAGCTGGTGCTGGCATTTTTGCTCCTCCCAACACATGGCAGCTGGGTCTGTGAATTGAATACGGCAATATGTATTACATCTCTCTGACCCTCTGTTAGGTTTCTCTGCTCTGTTTATTTAAAAGCAGTGGTTGGAAACCTGTGGTCCGCACATGGCCCATTGGGGTTCCACCTGCTGCCCATGCACCCCCTCTCTGCCCCCTTCTCCTGGGCCACACATGCACTGAAGCCTCACACTTACCTAGCCATCCCCCTCACTCCCAGCATTTTCGGAGCACCATGAATCGGCTGATTCCCACTCGGTCCAGCTCCTCTCCCTCCCTGCCTCCCAAACCTTGAACAGGGCAAATCAGCTGATTCAAAGCACTCCCAAAGGGCAGGGAGGGAGGGGGAAGAGTAGGTAAATACAGGGTTCCAATGCCCCAGTGTGCGAGAGGCCTGGGGCAAAAAGGGGGTGCACGGGCTGCAGCTGGAACCCCAATGGCTGCAGGCCTCAGTTTACCCACCACTGGATTTCAATCTTGCAGCCCGCTGAGACGAAGGAGGGCCACTCGTATGGCCCACTCACTAGTCTTGGTTGCCCATCACTGATTTAAAGGGGCAAGATAGAAAGGTAAATGCATACACAGTGCTCCAGCATGGCCTGCTAGAAGCAACCATGGCAGCACAGTGCCTCACAAAGCTGCAGCTTTGGCCAAAAGTCAAGATATGCAAACCTCGAGCGACATGGGAGAAAGGTGCAGGTGCGTTCTTAACCAATCCACTCCAGCCAGGAACCAGCACCATTCAGAAATGTTACAGAAAGCGGCCCACAGAGCTGGCTGCAACTGTGCTAATTCTGAGGCTCACCACCAGCCAATTGCTTAAGCCTGAGAAAGGTTTCCAACCCACTTCCAAACTTACAGAGATTTTCAAAGACTCAAAAGCAGAGTCAGATGCCGACCTCCCTGATCCTTTGCATCTTTGAAAGTATCCCCCAGAAGCAATGGCCTCGCTGAACGTTGTTAACCACTTTGAAATGTGTCAGTAGGGGGTAAGTGGCGAATTTTCGGGGGAAGGCAAGCTATGTACCTGGTTGCTTGCAACATCAACTGTTAAGGACTGGAAATCAGAGAGGAAGGACCTTACTCTGAGCTACATAGCAAGCATGGTGGAGTGCCAGCCAGCTCCTGCTACGAGGCAGAGATCTGTCTCCTGATGATCCAAAGGAAAAGCCCAAAGGGGAGCAATATTTTGGGATCAGTGAGCTGGATTAAAAATATACACATCTGTGCTCAGATGCACCAAATGGGGATGTGAGAATCTCTTTGGTGCACACCACTAGGCTGGCAAGTCCCAAAGAGAGTAAGGGATCCAGGTGCCCAAATCCCCTGGCATGCCAAAGGAATTTGAGTCCCTAACTCCCTTAGGCTGGTTTGAAAATCCCAGCCCAAAGCCTTGTCCACGCTTCTGCAAACATCCTCTTCAGTCGCTAGCACCGATTCAGCTCCGCTGCTGGGATCTTGGGTAGAAAGCCCGCCAGCATTTTGAACATCTGTCATCCAACCCTACTCAGAGCAGAGCCAACTGAGACCGCGTTTGAAGCACCGGTAGTCAGACGGCACTAGGGGCTCACAGCTTTCCCGACACAGGCGCAGCAGAGACAGCCTTAATAACGGTGGGAAATATTTTGAAACGTTGCCCTGCTGCAGACAAGACATTTGCAGTCTCCCGACTGATCTCTCTGTAACAAGGAGAAGAACTCTCATCAGCCAGAATAGGGTAAGACCATCAGTTCCTTTCCTGTAGGTCGCAGGCAGCTTATGGACAAAGCAATTCAAGCGTTATTCCCCTGACTGTCCCGAGGTCTTTATCACCCCGTGCCTGTCAGACATGGACACTCATGCATACAGAGCAGCACGGTCTTATCTGAAATAACGTCAGAAATCAGAAGTGCAGTTAGGAGAAATTTTCCCTTCCTTACAAGCCCTCACAGGATGGCTGTACAGAAGCACGCGTTCTAAGACCACCTGAACCCGTCAGATCCAGCCTGCCTGCTGTTCTCAGTAGAACCCTGCGTGGATACAAAATTTGTATCCGCCTCCGTATCGGCAAACACAAGCCGCATCCACGCCCGCGGATGTGAGTAGCTGTGGATGTAAAGCGGAGCTCTGCAAATGTGCAACGTTAAATACAAAACGTGCATCCGCCTCCCTTTCTGCAAAAACGAGCCACGGGTATCTGCATCCGTAGGCATGGATACCTGCAGATATGAAGCGGGTATCCACAGATCTGCAGGGCTCTAATTAACAGACTCTTCTGACATAGGATCTCAGCTTTCACCTAGATAAAAATCAAGTTTCTAGCCCTCGTGGCTGTGAAGAACGTCTTCCAAGTGCAAAGTGAATACCAACAGATGCCATAGCAGTCTGCCTGAGTCTGCAGACAGACTGCCTGAAGCAACCGCTCTCAGAACCTAAGGGCAACTTTTCAGACATCAGCCTTGACTACGGATCATTTGAGCAGGTGGGATGAGCAAAGGGATGGGGGGGAAAGCCTCAGACATGGGGAAAATGGGAATGGGAGGGGGATATTGCCAAGGGGAAGAAAGAAGAGACACTCATAGGGAGAGCAACAGAATAGAGGCTGGGGAAGGAAGTGAAACCAAGGAACAGCAGTGGCAGTAAATGCACGTGTATTTTTCCCATAAATGAGGCTGAATGAGACAATAAGGCATGTAAACAGCAAACAATGGTAGCAACTAATTGTGTAGGCTGAGAAGCTCAAAGCCAGCCACGGGGGTGGAGGGTGGAAGTTGGGTATCCCGATCCCTGCTTTGATCCCTCTCAGCCTTTCCTCTATGTCAGGCCATCTGCCATGCTTGATCTCTGGCCAAATCTCCCACGGATGTCGCTGGGAGACCCACTGTGGATCGCAGGGACCGTGTAGGCCTAAGCCCATACTCCGTCCCTAAAACAGAATCAGACCCAGAAGCTATGCCCCAACAATTCTGCGCTCACCTGTCCCCATGAAGTAGGGGAATCTCCGCGCTGCTGCCTCTTTCCCTCTTGAGGGAGGAAGGACGTCGATAGGATTGGGCCGTGCAGCTGGCAAAGGAAGCACCCTCCTCCTATAGACACAGGCTTTTTATTCTGGTTGAAGATTGGGGATGTAAGTGATTAGTCGCTTCCCCCTCCTCCCTTGCTGCCTCTATCAGAGAGAGGCGGGGAAGGGGGAGGGGGGGAGCAGGAGCTGGTGCTGGGGGGAGTCGGCTTAAAAGCTGGTCCCCTCCTCCCCCCCAGCACCATCTCTGGGACAGGCAGGGGAGGCAGAGGCGTAGCGGGGGACCAGGCACAAGCCGGGAATCAGTTGATTCCCGGCTTGCGCCCGTTTCCGCCTCCCCCTCCCTGCCCGCCAGCTGCCCTTGTGCTTTTTAATACATTTCAAAGGCAGAGACGCAGCACTGTTAGCTCCCGCTGCAGCTCTGCAGTTTCCACCCCCCTTATCAACTAATCGACTAGTCGATGGAAATTCCAGCAACTAGTCGATTAGCTGATTAAATACCACTTAACATCTCTATTGAGGATGCAGAGCTGGGGTGTCAGCAAAGCTCCGCCATCCCTCCGAGTTTCACCTTTTGGATTCCTGTGCACCAGGCCAGCTTAGCAATCGCCTTTGCGGAGAGAGAGATGAACAGAGCTCCTCCAGGCCACAGTGACTCTCCTGTCCACACGGCCCTCACGCCCGCCTGTCCCCAAGCAGCCACACCGTGCCCAAATCCTAACTCCCCCATGAGAGCTTCGTCCCAGCTCACTAGGGATGGACACACTCATATGCTGCATTCGGAAACATTCCAGTCTCATGGGAAACCAATCATCATAGCCCTGCATCCCACATAGAGTCCCCCAGAGTCACATCAAGCTAACTGTATACGGTGTCCTATACAGTGTCCGAGGAGGCCAAAAAGTGCCCAAAGTCATGCCAGCCCCCACTACGGAAGCATGGATCTGCCACACTCCCAAAGAGAGCTTTACGAAAGGAAAGGAGCGTCTCAGGGCTCGAGAAACGTTTTCTCTATTTTTTTCCATCCATGTGTGGAATATTTTTTAATATGTGCACCGAGGCCTGCGTGCATGTACAGCACTAGAAGAAACACATGCTGCTAGCTGTGAGTGCTCCGCTAATCAGCTGGATAGCATGCATATCTCTCCTGGCTGCCCGCCCCAAGTGCTCTGCTTACAGTGAACACTGGGCCTGACCCCCTTCCAGGCTTGCACCATGTAAAGACATCAGACTGTGCAACAGAAGTGTGAAATGCTACCCAGCCTTAACTCTGACCCAAAGCCCAACTGAGTGATCAGAAAGAATCCCACTGATCCAAAGGGCTTTGGGACCAGGCCCTAGCGGACTCCACAAGGTGCAAGCGAATAGAGTTATAGGCCCATTAGAAACATCATTCAGAATATTAATTTTAAAAACCCACACCCCCGCAGAGGAAAATGCTGGCACTTCAAAAATTCAAACTCCACACCCTCGTTCAAGTTGCCTTGAATGTTTTGTTCCCATTTTAAAACCTTCCCGCTATGTTTTTGTCATCTGGGTCTTCAAAGGACAACGCTCACACTTACACCTCAGTAATAAGGGGCAATGGACGGCAGAGAGGACTGGGAACAGATTACAGAACCCCAAATTCAGACCTAATCTGAGTTGATAATAAGGGCACATTGTTCATGTATTTAAATGAGCTTCTATTGCGACTGCTGCAAATGTAGTTGGAGGAGGGGAATCTATCCACTGGGCGTGGGCGCTGCGAGTATGTCTAGACTACATGCCTCTGCCGACAGAGGCATGTAAACTAGGCTACCCGACATAGTCAAAGGAGCCGGGATTTAAATATCCCCCGGCTTCATTAAAATAAACATGGCCGCCGTACTGTGCCGGCTCAGCTGATCGTCGGCACAGCGCGCGAGTCAAGACGCGGATCGGTCGACGGGGGAAGCCTTTGTCGACCGCTCCTGTAAACCTCGTTTCACGAGGCATAAGGAAATACTGAACACCGGTCCAATACTGAACACCTGGCAACCCTAGTGGAATTCCATCCCTAGACAACTACAGCGGTGGATGGAAAGTTGTAGGGAGGAGATGGGTTGACCCCCCAAGCCTCACGGCCTGCCTACATGTACGTATGTTGAGTTACATTCCAGATCAGAGATAATTCTCACTGTGAGATGAAACGCAATATCTGTTGAAACCAAGCCAGCAGTTGTTTGCACTTAGTGTAAACAAACGGGCTATTAGGAGCAGTGCAAGTGTCACATTTGCATAAGAACCACAGCCTGTGTTACCCTCTCGGCGGCTTCTTTTTCCATCCAATCAATCCATCTAGGCTGCCGTTCCAAGACACGGAGGCGTATGTGAACCACGAAAGCTAAAGCCAGAGTAGTTTAAAAAGCAAAATTGATTAGGTTTTGTTTTGGGAGCCAAACCTTACTTTAAAACTATATAATGTTCTGTCACAAATACACCCTAATCTTGGACCTAAACCGCTTCAAATTCTCAACGATATGCATATCTTATCGACACTGATTTGCATACTGCATAAATATTTATTTGCTTTTAATCTTACAACCGTGCCTTGTGGCACATTTCTTTTTAAGCAGCAAATGCAGTTTTAATCAGGTGTTTCAGGCTCTGCCAAAGTGAAAGCAGAAATGGCATCTCTATTACAGCGCCTCCTTAAGGGGGGAATGGTGATATCGGGTCAACTGCAGACTTGTCCTCAGCACTGTGTATTAAACAGAGCCTGCTGAAAATAGGGAGTCTACTGGACAGGCCACTGAAGCACGAGTCCTAGGCTCTGTTTCTCACTCTGCCACTGTCCTGCTGGGTGACCATGGGCACATCACTTTGCCACTGTTTCTCTTTTTGTCTAAGAACATAATAATATAATATATAATATATGGAGATATACCTATCTCATAGAACTTGAAGGGACCTCGAGAGGTCATCAAGTCCAGTCCCCTGCCTTCACAGCAGGACTAAGTATCATCCCTGACAGAACGGCCATACTGGGTCAGACCAAAGGTCTATCTAGCCCAGTTTCCTGTCTGCCACCAGTGTCTAATGCCAGGTGCCCCAAAGAGAATCAAGAGAACAGGAAATCAAATGATCCATTCATTCCCCGACGCCCTTTTCCACCTCCTGACAAACAGAGGCTAGGGACACCATTTCTACCCATCCTGGCTAATCCATGAATCTATCTAGCTCTTTTTGAACCCTGTTGAAGTCCTAGACTTCACCACATCCTTTGGCAAGGAGTTCCACAGGTTGTGTGAATCATAGAATCATAGAATACCAGGACCGGAAGGGACCTTGAGAGGTCATCGAGTCCAGTCCCCTGCCCTCATGGCAGAACCAAATACTGTTTAGACCATCCCTGATAGACATTTATCTAACCTACTCTTAAATATCTCCAGAGATGGAGATTCTACAACCTCCCTGGGCAATTTATTCCAGTGTTTGACCACCCTGACAGTTAGCAACTTTTTCCTAATGTCCAACCTAAACCTCCCTTGCTGCAGTTTAAGCCCATTGCTTCTTGTTCTATCCTCAGAGGCCAAGATGAACAAGTTTTCTCCCTCCTCCTTATGACACCCTTTTAGATACCTGAAAACTGCTATCATGTCCCCCCTCAATCTTCTCCTTTCTAAACTAAACAAACCCAATTCTTTCAGCCTTCCTTCATAGGTCATGTTCCCTAGACCTTTAATCATTCTTGTTGCTCTTCTCTGGACCCTCTCCAATTTCTCCACATCCTTTTTGAAATGCGGTGCCCAGAACTGGACAATACTCCAACTGAGGCCTAACTAGTGCAGAGTAGAGCGGAAGAATGACTTTTCGTGTCTTGCTCACAACACACCTGTTAATGCGTCCCAGAATCATATTTGCTTTTTTTGCAACAGCATCACACTGCTGACTCATATTCAGCTTGTGGTCCACTATAACCCCTAGATTCCTTTCTGCCGTACTCCTTCCTAGACAGTCACTTCCCATTCTGTATATGTGAAACTGATTGTTCCTTCCTAAGTGGAGCACTTTGCATTTGTCTTTATTAAACTTCATCCTTACCTAAGACCATTTCTCCAATTTGTCCAGATCATTTTGAATTATGACCCTATCCTCTTCCTTTTGTTTGTTTTAAAAATACTTCCTTTTGTTTGTTTTAAATCTGCTACCGATTAAATTTATTTGGTGACCCTCTAGTTCTTATGTTATGGGAACAAGTAAATAACTTTTCCTTATTTACTTTCTCCACACCAATCATGATTTTATATAATTCTATCATATCCCCCCCTTAGTCTTCTATTTTGGAAAATGAAAAGTCACAATCTTTTTTAATCTCTCCTTGTATGGCAGCCGTTTCATACCCCTAATCATTTTTGTTGCCCTTTTCTGAACTTTTTCCAATGCCAAAATATCTTTTTTGAGACGAGGCAACCACATCTGCACGCAGCATTCAAGATGTGAGCGTACGATGGATTTATAGAGACGCAATATGACATTCTCGGTCTTATTCTCTATCCCTTTTTAAAATGATACCTATATTTGCTTTTTTGCATGAGTTTGCCCTGTAAGATCTCTCGGGCAGGGACTTCTCTTATGGTGTACACTAGGGATGTTAAAGTGAGTTTAAGTAATTGTGTAACCTCTGAACATTTCAGCAGTTACACGGTTACATGCACGGGGAAGGCGGCTCCTCCTGCCATCCTGTGCTGCTGCCTCTGAGCTGGCTCCCCACTCGTACCAGCTCCCACATCTACCCGCCCCCTCCCCCCACTCCAGGCTGCTGCCTCTGATACAGGGAAGAAGGGGAGAGGCAGCTTCACGGGAGCCAGTACGCATGGGAACCCAGGCTCATTGGTTAACCGTGTACATGGTTACACTTTCACATCCTTAGTGTGCACATGCCTATCAAATGGGACCTCTCATTGCTACTATAATATATCTGGGTCTCCCCATGCTGAAGAACCAGGCACAAAGAGCTACGTGTAGCTTAGCTTCTTGATTAATGCAAAACAGAAAAGACAGAGTAATGATCCAATTCCTTATACGTTATTTTATGCCTACAGCTCACAGGCATGCTTGAGAAATGAGACAGCCCGAGTAGATTACAATGTGTCACCACCTCAAAGAAACAGACTCCAGTTACAGAGAAGCAGCGTTGCCTAATGGACGCAGCACTGGATTGGCATTCAGGAGACCTGTTTTCTAGAAATGTAAACATCTGTACAACAGTTAAGTGGTGAACTTATTCAAATTATACTGTTTAACCCTTCTGGACCCTTCATTCATTGCATTATCACAGTGCAAGGACTCTCCCTTGGTTTCCCCCCACTGTTTTACTGTTGCTTTGTTATTTCCAAGAAGCTGAAAAGGAAAAGCTGAGGCCTCCCCACCTTAGGAGGCACAGATACATTGAATGAGCAAAAATAACTCTCAGAGAGCCAAGTACTCAGCAACTACCAGAGGTAGGTCCACAATTCACTTGTGAACGAGGATGCAAAAACAAACAAACAAACAAACAAACAAACAAACAAAAAGCCACACACAGGTGCAAACAGTGGGTCTCAACTCGTTTCAGTCCATGGACCACCAAACCAATAAAAAAATTTTCATGGACCACCTCCAGCACATGTACCACAGGACGAACGACACAGCAACTGCTCAGCACGACGGCAGCAGCTACACTAACGCTCAGAGCCTCAGATGGAAGTTACTGGCAACACAACGCGGTTGCGTCCTAGGTGACGCTATGGATGACGCGCCACGTGCTTGTGAACACGGCGTAAAACAGCCTAACGGCGGCGCCTGCTCACGCCGTGTGACTTTCAACAATGTTCCTGTGGACCACCGAAAAATGTTCCTGTGGACCACCAGTTGAGAACCACAGCATTACAGACACATCTTCCACAGTCAAGAGACACATCCTTCCAAAAATCTGGCCTGATTGCTTGTGTGTACAAAAACAGAATGGAAAAGTAAAAGACAACCTGAATCTTTTTTCTATTTACTCTCCCTTCCTCCTCCTCTAGCTCCTTCCCATAAACAAGGAGAAGTCCATTTTACTTCCCTTTTAATACAATGGCACAAAACCAACAGTGGGACAGAAAGCTCGTAGGATGAGTATACAGCACCTTTCATTTCATAGAATCCCAGTGCACCCAGGCCTCGTGTTTGCTTCATAGCTGACCCATTAAGGGCAGATACTCAAGGGTTTGTAGTTCAAGGTTTGCAAGGGACCTGTCTCATTGTTTGTTTTGCCTTCAGTGCCTCACTATAGGAGTAGAGTCCAGGTGGACTGGGGAGTCTGCACTGTGCATTTCCATCCTTTCTAATGTTTCAGTTTCTTCTGGCTTTAGTCTTAATTCTGAATTCGCTGGGTGTCTACAGCTTGTTTGTGAATAACTACGTCATTGCTGTCTGCAAAAGCAGCAGGGTTTAAAAAAAAACCCAACACAGAGAACATTTGACATATGGGGCAGATTTGTACATGGTATTTTTGATCAAGCTTAGGCGGAGTTTTGCCGAAGGTAACAATAAAGGTAAGTCACAGCTGGGGGAGAGGAATGCTGCATTTGGACTCTGTGTGCATGCACACATTCCACACTGACAGCCAGCACTGCTTAACAGACAAGTGGGAGTGGAACTGGTTTTATTCTCGGCTCGGCCATGGACTTGTGGGGTGATCCCCACTCACTTCACCTCCCAGTTCTCAGTTCCCCCTTCTCTGTCTTGTCTATTCAGATTTTAAGTTCGTTGACACTTTAATTATGAGTCTCTGCAGCACCTAGCACAGGCGTGGCCAACCCGAGGCTCACGCAGCCACCCCCCGTGTCCCCTGAACACGGCCCATGCCTCCTGGATCCCCTGTGCTCACTGGGGCAGGGAAGCCGTCCAGATCAAAATGGTGGATCCAATAAGGTGGCTGCGGCCTGCTGAGGCCAAAAAGCCTTCTTAAAGGGCCAGTCCTTTTTTTTTTTTTCCGTTCTACAACTTTTTGCCCCAGCTCTTTGCACTGGATCCAGCTGGATCTTGGCTCTTCGTCCGGAACGGGTTGGCCACCCCAGACCTAGCACAACGGGGGTTCTAGTTTCAGTAAGTCCCTCTGTACACTTGAGGGATTTTTGTAATACAGTAATAGTGCCAGAGAAAACACGACTCTGGCCATTCCCACAGCCCTATAAGAAAACCCTCTAGAATCTTAGAGGGATGGAACGCTTAGCGTTCCAGAGAATTTGATATGGCTCCACATGAATGACTCCAAAAACCTAGAGAACATTATAGAAAATAAAAAGATCCTTTGCATGGTGTTTTTAGGGTCCCCCGTGGAATTTTATAGCATGGCTGTTACTCTGGTACACATGCAGGAGAGCACAAAGCTCTGTAGTCAGGTTATCACTTTCTATCAAATTCTAAAGGACATTAGGGTCTTTATGTTGTGGCAATGAAAATTTCGTTAGGCATTCAGCTGCTGCAGTGAGGAGCATGGAATTAGACAGACTGGGTTAGATACAATGAGCTGAAGGAGAAGACCTTGCCTAAAGGCTCCGACACAACAAGGAGGACCTGGAAAATATCATCAGGGATGCATTCCTAAGTCAAGAACGCCCTCTACACCAGGCTGATCAGATTTGAACCTGGGGCAAGAAATCTCACAGCTGCCATGGTGCGGAGAGGAGAGACACTAGCTTTCACTAAGAGCAGAGCTGGAGGCTCCCCTGAACTAGAATGGGAAGGTGTCTTGGATCCATTTCTAGAGGAAAATCTGGTCCAAGAGGAATAACCTAAATATAAATGCATCTGCCTCTATGCAAATCTGCACACTAAAATCTTGATCTGAACATCAGAAGCACCTTAATTACCCCTTGCTTCAGACAGATGGATGGAAAGTGACATGTTTGCCTATATCCCTTCCTATTCCGCTGTGATCAAAGCATTCAAATCTGGATCTACGTAGCCTAAGATTGTGAATTAATTTCTTAATCAGCTCCCCTTAAATGGGTTGTAAGCAATTAGGTAATCTGAGCAAGTTACCCACCAGCGATGTTGCCAATCTGCTTTCAAGCCCAAGATACTGCAGCAGGCACCTCAGGGAGTCGTTCCAAAGGAAGCTAGAGAGCTCTTTGCTAAGCTCTTCACACACACAACGCAGAGCCTCAAAGTGGGTAAACACAACACGACTTTAGAATGCCAAAGTAAATATTGAAAGAGTCATTTACTTCCTTGGCTCAGCTGCAACACCTTGTCCTCTTGGAAAACCTCAGGAGCAGGCAAGGTGGCCATCTAGTTGTCCTGCTAGTGTGTGTCTTGGGTGAAAACCCACACCCGCTTGCGTTCGTGCATCACCTCGTGATTTGCATCTGAGGCGTTTGGTAGTACAATTTTTAACAACCTGGCCTGATACAACAATGGCTATTAGCCTGGATGGACAGGAATGGTGTCCCTAGCCTTTGTCAGCCAGAAGCTAGCAATGGGAGACAGGGGAGGGATTGCTTGAGGATTTCCTGTTTCTGTTCACTCCCTCTGAGGCATCTGGCATCGGCCACTGTCGGCAGACAGGATCCTGGGCTAGTTGGACCTTTGGTCGGACCCAGTGTGGCCGTTCTTATGTTCTCACAGCTAGGAGAGCAGGAGCAGCTAATTACTAATGCAATGGGTGCTCTAGGGACGGATGGGATAGATGCATAAGATTCCCCCCTGCCGGTGAAGGATGTTCCCTGCAGCCCAATTTGTAATGACCCAAGTGGCAGGGTTTCCACTACTTTCCTTGGAGGATCCATTGCAATTCAGAGATCTTTATGAATGGTTCTTCCCTGATACTCAGGCTGTTACCCTTTAGTTTCAACATTCCCTCTACGGGGGGGCGGGGGGGGGGGGGAAGAGAAGGGGAGGAGGAGCTCTCTCCGGGGGTCCTATTTTTCTGCTCTTAACAAAATGCATTTGGGTTTCCCTTTCCCCTTCTTCCCTCCGCAGCAGAGACAACAGGACACTAGTGCACCTTGCAAGCACCAACAGATAAATGCAAGCTGCCCCAGCAACAGTCTTCCTCCTACATTCTCTCTGCCCCCACCCTCCATGCATCAGTTGCTGACAACACCGATTTAAGAATTAGGCGCACTCAGGGCTGGATTTTCAAGCCATCTCAGTTCCCATTTAAGTTCCAAAGTAAACAGCAGGTTTAAAAAGGAAAAAAGAAAGGCAGGCTCACCAAATTGGGTGCCCAGCTCTTCCGAAAATCCGGCCGTAGATGTCACTACAGTAGCTACTGCTGAGCATTTCAGAAACGTGTGGCCCCGATGATTGGTGCAGAGCCTTGGAATATCTAACCCTGAGCTGTTTTATCCATCTGGATCCAAGTACTAACTTTCAAGACTCACCAAAGAGCTAAGCCTCCGTTCTGCATAGCCCCATGCATAATCCAGTAACACTCATTTGATACAGAAGCACCTCAGCCCATAAAAATCTAGTCCTCCCTATCCACTTTTCAAACGCATGCAGAAGAGTGAGGACAACACATTCAAGCCAGATGCTGGGAGGGCAGGGCGGGAATCAATACCCAGAGCGAATGTTCTGGCCTTAAAGGCTTTTCAGAACATCACTAGCTAAGAGCCGGCTGGGCGGGGAATGGACAAAACCACAAACCCACAACACCCAGCCGTTTAAGGAGAGCACATTTGCTGTTATGCTTTTCAGAGATATCGCTAACAGTTTACAGCCTAGGAACAGGCAGGGGACTTTGACACTCTGTACATCTGTCATTGAACACCTTAGTATGTCCTGCCATTCCCATCTGAGGCTACGTCTACACTACAAAGAAAAGTTGGGAAACTATACGCAAATTACAAACCGCCATTTGTGTATCTTTTCCCGCTTTTCTTTCAAAAGAGGCTTTTCTGAAATGTGGCGTGTCTACACAGCACCACATTTCAGAAAAACCTGCTCTTTCGAGCCATCCCTTCTTCCTCGTAGAATGCGATTTACAGGGATGGCAAAAGAACGCATCCTCTGTTCCGAATTTTTTTTTCGGAAAAGCGGACACGTTCCTTGGACACGACATTGCTTTTCCGGGATACCAGAAAAGCGCTGCAGTCTAGACATAGCCTTAATGAGACGCACCATTGCTGATTAGTTACAGTGGAAGCAGGGCACCAGGAAATCATGCTCTTTTGTTTCCCCTCATGCTAACTTCTGTGCTCATGAATACGAGAGGGCCTCTTCCCCCTCCCCGCCCCCCACCTCCTCCCCCATCACAACCACCTCCACCCCACTTCTCCTAGCCACAAGACCTTTGGGAGGGGAAACGGGCTTACCATCTCCTTTCCACACCCAACCCCTGCTGGCTGTGGGTAGATATTTTCTTTCCTGTTCCCTCTAATCTCCCCCCCCACCCCTGCTGCATCTTTTAACGTTCTCAAACGACTCCCTCCAACGGCTACTGGACACTCATGCCGCTACTCAAGTAACTGGCTACACAAGTGCAGTGTTTCCGGCCTGGCCAAGGAACCGGGGGGGGGGGGACCTGGGGCATACATGCACCCCCCACAGCAGGCACTGCCCCACCCTTTCCCCAAGCCCCACCCCCATCCCACATCCTTGCCCCCTCCCCCAAGCAGTATGGCCCAAGAGATTACCGGGAGGCCTGGGGTGATGGCAGCACCGGTCACCCTCCCTGCTCCACTCACCATGGAGGAGGGAGCTGAAACAGCCCAGCACCCTGCTCTGTTCTGCCCCGCCGCCCTCTCCTGGCTTGCTCTGCCCTGCTTCTCCATAGCAAGGCACGAGAGGGCAGCGGGTTGGAGCAGGGCAAGCTGCTGGGTAAGTTTGGATCCTGTCGCCATGGTAAGTGGGAGAAAACAACCCCTGCTGCTGCGCAGAGCCAGATCCCCGGGCCCCAGTAATCCCATGGGCCCCATCCATAGGACAGTTGGGGCAGCCGTCCCCAAAAGTGCAGGGTCTGGGGCAGCCGCCCCAAACCATCCTATGGACGGGATGGCTCCGAGCACATGAGCTGCAGCGGTGTGCTGCTGGGGGTCTCAGGTGGGGATCCACTGGGCTAGATTTTTCAAAAGAGCCCCCAGTGCTGAATGTACAAAATGTTGGGTGCAGAGCTCTTCTGAGAGTCTGCCCCTCAAGACTGTGTCTACACTGCACACCAAGCATGGGCGCTGACTCAGGTTTGAGCCTCTTCTGTATGTCCACACACAACCCTGCCTAAAAATCAGCAAGCACTCAGGACCTGGGTTCAGAGCTTACGTCCCACAGTGAACAAGATCCAAGCCCCGTCATTCCGCAGTGAGGATGCAGGTCAAGCTGCAGACCCAAGTCAGAAGGCCTGCTTGGCAGAGCATGGACCCAGGAAGCAGTGTGGATGCACCAGCACAGAGTCCACAAGGGTGCACACTGAAGACCCAGGCTGTGTGTGCAGTGTAGATGCACCCTAAGTGCCCAGGAGGAGCTGCTGGATGGAGGGCGCTTTGAAAAACTGGACACAGGTTTAAAGATATAAATGGGAGCCAAGATTGAGATCCTCAGAAGGTACATAGGCTCCTAACTCCCATTGGATTTCAGAGGAAATTAGGAATGTAAATACCTTTGAAGATCCAGCTTTGAATTTTTTGGAAAAACTGGTCTGCCAATGCATCAAAACAACCACCACCCAAAAGATCCAAGATCGACAAGTTGTTTATTTTCGGTTTATTTCTTGAGATTTAAAATAGATGCCTAGTTAAGTTGTTGGTGCACCTAGAACATCATCGGCAGAAGCAATAAAATCCCAACAATAGTTGGGTATGAAACGACTCCTCTTTTCTCCTTCATTGTTCTAGGATGCGTATCCCCCGAGCTCTCCAAAAAACCCATCAAACAAGATCTTCTGCAGAGAGCCAAGAAGGTCACCAAACTCAGGCTATATATTCAAATCAAATTGTAAAATTAACTAGTAACTAAATATTGGCCAGTAATCACAACACTCTTGGTTGGGGGACATGACCACTAGCAAACAAAAAATAAATACATCTTAACTGAAATGAGCTAGAAAAACATCCCCATCTGCTTTCAAAGAGCCTTTGAGGACCAGGTATTTGTACACTCCAAAGTGTGGCGTAGAGGAGTGCTCCTGTCTGGCAGCTAAGGTAAAGTGAACTTTTGTATCACTGCTGCAGCAGCAGCAAAGGCAGCTTTTATCGTGAAGTGCCTTGTGCGTGCATCCATTGATACACAGTGCTGTATTTAGGCAGGTGCAATTCCCACAGAGATAAGACCTTGTTTTTCAAACAAGCAGCAAGCAGCATCCTCCATACATTACAATGGCAAACATGAGAAAATAAAGACATTTGCCAGACAGCGGGTAATCTTTAGGGTAGCAGCCTGGTAAATCACAACCTGAAGGATGGCACTGAGCGCGAGGAGGGTGATGGCAGAAAACACAAGGAGGAAACAGGCTCTTAATCTATGACCAAGGAGTGCTCTCAAATCTCCCCTCATTTTGTACACAATTGTAGGGTGGGAAAAATATTGCTGGGGTAGCCACAACATGCAGTCAGGGGGCCCAGGAAACGGCTCAGAATTTCACATGTCACAAGGCCCATGAACTTGGGATATTAAATATCGGATAATTGAATAGTCGAGTAACCTCATGAATTCTTATCAGTTAGTCAACTATTCTGTAGCCCCTGGGGACGGCAGCCAGTGCACCTCACTCCCAAGGAGCCCCCTGCTACTCCGTGCTGCTGCCGCTGTATCAGAGGCAGCAGTGCGGGGTGCCAGGCAGGAGCTGGTCTGCGAGGGGAGCCAGTTTAAAAACCAGCTCCGCTCATGGACCAGCTGCCTGTCGCCTCTGATAAAGAGACAGCAGAGCGGGGGTAGCAGCAGCCCTTTTCTAGGGGGGATCTGAGCTCCCAGACCTGGTGCGAGTCAGAACTGAGCTGGGCTGTCTGCCCAACTCCTAATACACTTTAAATGCAGAGCCACAGCAGTCCCGGACCTGCCCATTGCAAGCCAGGACTGAGTTGGGCTGCTGGACAGCCTGCTAAAAAATTTACTGGGGGGGGGGGGGGAGGGAAGAAATGCGTGTAGTCTATAGCATTAACCTATAAGCTTTTGCTTATCGGTTAATTGACTACACGATCACATCCCTACCATGAAGTCAAAAGGAGTTTCAATCCATGCTTGTTATTTTACAGCACGTCGACAGCTGCTTCTTGCTCTACACAACTGTCCTGGGCCATTTCCCACTCTGCTGCCTGTCAGAGGACAGCTGACTCACCGGGCCTTAAATGGCAGAGCCATGCCATTCTGATTTCCTGAACAGATTCGTAAATTGGGGCTGATGTGTCTACCCCTGTGCTGCCTTTTGCTTTTCTCCCTCCTTGATTCCAGCAAAGAAGGATAGGAACTCCAGCTTAAGGTCTAGCTCTCTGGCTAGGGCCATGTATGGGGTGAAGCAGTCATCCCTCAGAGCTAGGCTTCTGCTCCGGGGGTGCTTAGCCAAGACAAAGAGCGCAGCAGTAGGGTCAACCAAATTCAATTCATGTCTGCTTAGCTGGGCCTAACCTAGAATAGGAGAGAGCCCCAGGGCAGCCCATTTCCCCCGGTCCAGGGCTTCACGTGCTCTCTCGCAGCATGGACACATGCTCCTGGACAGTTACTCAGCGCCCCAATGCTCAGCGCCCATTTAGGGCTGTGCAAAGCACTTCTCCCCTTTAATGAGTGTCACCCAACACCCGACATTCCCATGACACCAACAACTAGGGATGTTCTTATGTACCTGTGTACAAGGTTAACTGATGAGTTGGGCTCATCGGTTAACCCTGACGGGGACACACAGCCCTCCCACACCTGCTGTGTCTGGATCAGAAGCAGGGAGGGGGGAGCCGGTGTGCGTGGGGAGCCGTTTTTTAAGCAGGCTTCCTGGCTGTTCCAGCTCCCACAGAGCTGTCTGCCCCTTCACGCACACCGCTGCCTCCCACAGAGGCAGCAGCACCAGGGGGGCAGGCAGGAGCTGAAAAATTCAGCAGTTGCACATTTGCAAAAACAAAGGCATTTTACCATCCCTATTCCCAAGGAGGCTCTGAAACCCAGCAAGGTTGTAGCACCTCAGCACAAGCCCCTGTCTAGAGACCCAGGCTCAGAGACTTGCGGCAGGCTGCAGGGGAAGGGGGCTGCAGTGTAGGTGTCCCCGAAGAGCTGCAGTGCCAAGAGTTAAGGGACTGGTTTGTCACAACAGCCTGGCCAGCAGATGCAGCATTGCCAATCCCAAGAATGAAAAAAAAAAAACACAACAAAAATCCATGACTCCAGAAGTTAGGAGAAGGGCTTACACTCCCTGAGATATTATAAAAAACAAACAGTAGGGTTTGGAATTTTGCTATGTGCTTTGTATAGGGGTTTCTGAGCCTTTGGGGGCCCTCATGTCAAGCATTCAAGCTTTTCTCAGCAACCACAACACTGAAAAACCAAACGAAAACAAGCTGAGGTTGTCCCATCTTCACATGATTCTTGAAGCTAGGGCTTTACAAGACACCTCCAAACATCGGGACAAAATCACCAGGCTGTGGCCACATGGAGATGGCTGCTAGAAAGAGCAGAGACCCCCTGGTGTAGGGCTCAGGATACTGTGGACCAGATCTTTTCCCAGACTGCTTAATTTGTAAAGAACTCCTGCTCTCCTGAACACAAGGGCCCAGAATGCTGCAGGTTGGGTGGCCAGTATTGAACATAACATTCCCTAGCTTTTACAGAGTCCTTTTCCATCAGTAGGTCTGGAAAAGAAGGTCCTTATTAGCCCTATTTCATAGTCTGTTATCCTCTGTCTACCCTACAGAGATTATACCTACACAGCTCGCAAGTGTAGACACACCCTACTCTGAGAGGAGGAGTCTGTCCGTGTGGGGACACCCTCTCCCTGAACATTAGCTACGTCAATGGAAGCCCTCTTCCATCGACACAGCTGCGTCTACACTGGGGCTCTGTCAGCATAGTATGACTGACGGGGGGGGAGGGCATGTTTTTCACACCTCTGCCCTGATGTGAGTAACTATGCCAATGTGCCTGCTCTGCTTTAGGCTCAATTTGCACTGAGAGGGGAAATGACTTACCCATGGTCACCCAGCAGGCCAGGAACGGAGAAATCGGTCCTCTACCCACTAGGTCACACTGCCTCCTCAGAGACCAGCCACACAGCAGAGCAGAGCTTCAAGGTGCATCCAGGCCTGTAGATCTACTACCCCTTCCTTCCTGTGGAGGAGGGCTGTCCCTGGTGATCCAGCAACAGCCACGGACTATACAAAAGGGAAGATTCTCCTTTCCCTCCCCCCCCACCCCACACATCTTGCAGCACCAATGCACTGAGCCCACATGGTCAGGTCTGTGCAGGGGACAGGATCTACTTCAGCTATGAAAGCACAGTGGGTGAATGAGTCATGCTTTTCCAAGCAGCTCGCCCCCAGTGTGTTATTTATTCTCTTCACGCAAGTGGCCATTTTAAAAAACTGGCAGTGCTCATTCTTCGGCACTCCACATTATTGTGCCAGAACAATGCCAGGTGTTACTTGTACAGGGCTTATCTAACAGCCTAGGCCAGCCCCCAGCTCAGAGGAACACGGCCTAGCCCACTAGAGGGAGCCCAGATGGGGCAGATTGCAGGACAGGCGTTATTTAGCGCTCTGGGCCCTTGCGCAGCAAGCAGCAGATCGGAGGGGCTGTAGAAAACCCTGTGCCTAGCTGTGCACCAGAGTCAGAGCTGGAAAAGGCCATCTTCATCTCCCAATCTATCCCCACCCGATAGCTGTTTCCTGCCACAGGCGTTCTGGTGCATTTTCTCCTCCCATGTCAAGACCAGAGGGAAGTTCTTCCAACTGCCAAAAACGCTGTTCAACTGAAGGGGGTAAAGAGGATGCTGCTGACAGGTCTCAGTTGTGTTTTCCCATCATGCCTTTCTCCGGAGAAGCTGCAGCACCTGAAAAGCATGTTCCTTCTGCAAATATAGTCGGGGGGAGGGGAACCCCAACATCCACATCAGAAACTGCAGCGCTTGTCCTGGGAGGTGCTTTTGAGCGCCCATTAATTTTCAGCAAGACACTCAGCGGTCTTCAGGAGGCGCTCAGCTTCTTCCAGGATTGGGCCTGTCATTAACGAGAAGCCATCCACCACTGTGCCAATTTACCCATTGGAGATTGGCAGGGCGCCATGCCGGCTGTGCGCATAGGACACAGGCAGGGAAATAAAAACGAAACCAAGTCAAGCGTCTTTCAAGGCTGTCATTTCACATGCACGGTTCTGCGCTCGCCGAGTAGATTTTTTTTAAAAAAAATAAATACAACCTGACACTAATTCTAATGGTTTTAATAAATGTTTAATGTCTTGTTAAAGGTCGCCCGCCTACTGTTCTCACTACAGATTTGTATTAATAGCACATGGGCCACTTGGTTTTAACTGTGTTGTTTCATCAGGATTTCAAATGTTTGGCATACGCTTCTCCCAAGTGATGTATTTAAAGAAGAAACACACAATGCACTACATAATAAACTGTCAAGGAGAACAATGGCAAACAGCCAGTTAGCGCAACGGCAGGGGAAACATACAGATTAACACAGATACAGGGGGGAAAAAATGGACTCTTTGGTGCACGCATTAGAGAGTTAATAAGGCTGTACAGAATCTCACTGAAAACCAGCAATAAATCCAAACTAATCCTGCTTTTAACATCACAGTTTACACAGTGGTTTTAACGCTGTCG
Source organism: Rafetus swinhoei (assembly GCA_019425775.1). Lineage (NCBI taxonomy): Eukaryota > Metazoa > Chordata > Testudines > Trionychidae > Rafetus > Rafetus swinhoei. Next base: position 19,084,615 of record CM033445.1, on the reverse strand, counting down.
TAGCAAGTGTCTGCCAATTCCTGTAACCAACACATTTTTATAAAAGACTAACACTGGATAGTAATAATAAAATATACCGCAAAACAAAACTCTCCTGCAGGGGGGAGGGGGCTGGATGGATGTACCTTAATCGGGGGGGGGGTTTCCCAGGCATCCGTCGCCAGAATCTCTAGATGAAATTCCAGTTTGCTATGCCCCTGAAGGGTGCAGAGTAATTTATTTTCTGCAAGCCTCCTCTGATGAAGCTAATTTATAACCCTGTCAGCCTGTGCACTCAGGGCATCACCATAGTTGCACCTCCGTCCGTAGGGTGCCCAATAAAGATGTTTATTTAAGGTCCACCCCAGAAGGTTCCTTCAAGTTGATAGCAGCCTTCAACTTCCTGAAAGGAGGTTCCAAAGAGGATGGAGAGAGGCTGTTCTCAGTAGTGACAGATGGCAGAACAAGGAGCAATGGTTTCAAGTTACAGTGCGGGAGGTCTAGGTTGGATATTAGGAAAAACTGTTTCACTAGTAGGGTGGTGAAGCACTGGAATGGGTTACCTTGGGAGGTGGTGGAAACTCCATCCCTAGAGGTTTTTAAGTCTCGGCTTGACAAAGCCCTGGCTGGGTTGATTTAGTTGGGATTGGTCCTGCCTTGGGCAGGGGGCTGGACTTGATGACCTCCTGAGGTCTCTTCCAGCTCTATGATTCTAAGTTCCTACCATATTTTACAAACTGAAAGGCCATTTTTTCCCTCCCGGTGACTCACATGGGCATCTAACAGAGCCCTTGCAGCCAGGGTAGAGAAGCAGAGCTGCTGATTCTCAGACTGGCTTCCTTCCTGTCTGTCCTTCCATGCTCATCACCCAATGGGATTATGTGGAAGAAGGATGGATTCTTTCCGAACTGCTCCCATATGTTGGGATGCAGCTGCTTTGTTCTCTTGCCCAGAATGGCTCCAATTTTCTGTACAATAAGCAAGAGCATCAGAAAGGTGTCAGTTTGCCCAGCTGGGCCCAAATCGGGAAAGACAACCATTTCCAAAACTACGGCAGGGCCTGAAGAGAAGGGCTGTAAAGCAGAGTTTGAAGTCAGCTCTGCTCTGCTGTACTAGAAACAGAAAATCCATACATCAGACAGTCCCGTGGGGCAAGAAGGCGGCGGAGGAAAGAGAAATGACCATTGTGCCCAATTTTGGTCACTTTTATATTGAAACAGGAAAGGAACCAGAGGAAAATGACAGAGATGACCAATGAGCTGGAACGCCACCCATGCAAGCCAATGCTGAAGGAACTGGGTTTGTTTAGTTTGGAAAAGAGGCGATTAAGCAGGGGGATATGATAGCAGTCTTCAAATACTTGAAAGGTTGCCATAAGAAAGGGCGGGAGGGGGAATTGTTCTCTCCCCACAGTGGGGAGGGACAAGAGGCAGTGGGTGAAGCTACAACACAGCAGTTTTAAGAGGGAAAACTTCCTAATGGTAAGAACAGCAGGAAATGGAACCAACTTCCAGGGGAATTGTGCATAAAGAAGGACAAGATACACTTCAGACTTGCAAAGACTTGTGCACATGCTTGACTTTACACTCACAATACTCCCATAGGCTTCTGTGGGAGCACTCACACACTCAAAGGGAAGTATGTGTGTACAGTTTTGCCGCACTGGCATCTCACTCACTCTCCTCTGTGTCCGTTTCTCCTCCCGCCCTTTGTCTCTCTCGACTATCTCTAGATTATAAGATTTTTAGAGGAACGACCATCTCTTACTATTTGTATGTAAAGCCCCTAGCACAGGGAAGCACAGAGGAGTTCTCCGACTGCTCCTGTAATAGGGATAATAATCAACTAAATAACAGAGGCCATTTACACAGATCACATTAGAACTTAGTTTGGCCACCACTAGAGATGTAGTAGTACAGTCGATTAACCGATAAGCAAGAGCTTATAGGTTAACGCTATAGACTGCATGCACACACCCACCAAATTTTTTGGCAGGCTGGCTAGCAGTCCGGCTCAGTCCTGGCTTGAAACGGGTCCGGGACCTACCCCTGCTGCAGCTCTGCATTTAAAGTGTATTAGAAACCAGGTGGGCAGGCAGCCCCGCTGAGCTCTGGCTCGCACCAGGTTTGGGAGCTCAGACCCACCCGAGACAGGGGCTGCTGCCACTCCACGCTGCTGCCTCTGTATCAGAAGCAGCAGCACAGGGTGACAGGCAGCCGGTCCGTGAGGGGAGCTGGTTTTTAAACTGGCTGCCCTCATGGACCAGCTCCCACTTGGCATCCCACACTGCTGCCTCTGATAGAGAGGCAGCCGCTCGGAGTGGCAGGGGGATCCTCAGGAGTGAGGCCGGAGTGCACTGGCTGCCGGCCCCGCCCCCAGGTACTATAGAATAGTCGACTAATTAATAAGAATTCTTGAGGTTACTTGACTATTCAATTAACCCATATTTCACATCCCTCACTACCACCAAATTGAAACGGTGCTTAAGTTGTTCAATTTCCACAATAAGACCTGCGTACTAGCCCATCAGTAGTAAGACACATGACAAACTACATTTCTTCCCACCGCCTTGCAATTTCCAGATTGTACTGATGATGCAAAACCACAGCAACAAAGCTCATTTGGGGCCTATTAAAATCAACTGGAGGTTTTCCATATGTAACGCGGACCGGTGTAATCGAACCTGCGACCTCTGGAGCTTTGTGCATGAGCTTCTACCTTGCAAGGTAAAAGCCAGCGGGCTCAACTAGGGCTGGTAGAGCAGACTCGCTATTCTCTCTGTAAGTGATCTCAGTGCCACTAGATGGGACAAGGCAGCACAGCTAGAAGGGGAGTAGGATACACAGGGACACCAGAAGTCATTGTGTTGGGTCCTTTAAAAAGCAAGGAGAGGGAAGCCTTATTTGCATCTTTCATCCATGCATACGTTTGCACCAAGACTCAAATCCAGCCACAATCTGTACTGCCCTCAAAGCAGCTCACCTCTGGCCCCTCCCGTAAATCATCTTCCCACATAATAAACAGCGCGGGGCCTTTCCTGAGTTATGGACTTTGGCGCTCACCAGGGAGGACCAGGCTTAAAGGGCCACTCCTTCAATGCTACAATGACCAGCTTTGATGCGACAGACAAGTGGCTGATTGTGATGCTGGACGAGTGAACAATGTGAGTCTTCCACGTGATGGAAGGACTAAGTCACTCAAAAATAAACACACAAATGGATTGTGGCATCAGAACACATTCGCAGGGTAAAGTCACAGATACCTAGAATTAAACACAGCTAGAGAGGAATAAAGTTTTTCCGAGACACACACAGCACCCCCATTTCAACTATTAAGATTGCTCAAGGGCATATACCAGGAGTGGCCAAACCGTAGCTCACAAGTCACGTGAGGCTCCTTCACAGTTAAAGTGTGGCTCACAATGCCCCCCCACACACACACACACACATCCCTCCACCTACCAGACTGGGGCGGGGTGAGCTCAGGACTTCTGTCATGCAGCAGTGTGTTGGGGGTTAGAGGTTTCTGCCCTTCAGGGAAGGGTGTTTCAGGGTTCAGCCCTGCAGAAGATGCCTGCCAGGGTTGGGGCTTCAATGGGAGAGGGGGCTGAAGCCCCAAGCTCTGGTAGGCAAGCACAGCTGTTGAACTTCTGAGGATTATCACATGCGGCTCAGAGGGTCAGTACATTTGGCCATCCCTGGCATATACCCCCAACGCTACCACTACAAAGCCAAGAAGTCCTCACCTATCCCTTGCCATCGACAAGCACCAGGATTTTGTCTTCTCCACATGATCTCCCTGCCACACTTCCCTTCCTCGCCACGCAGAACCCTACAGCCTTTAACGTCGACCACATGGAGCGGTTAGAAGTGCATGTTCTAAACGACGCCGAACCAGTTGTAGGTTGCAATATGTGGGCATGTGTGTAGGGCGGGGGTAGATTTTTGAGCACATTTATGTGTGGAGGGGTGTAGAGTAAGAGAATTATTGATAGATGTAATGGATTGGGTTTGTGTAAGCGTTTTTTTTTTTTTTTTTTAAGTGGAAATAGTTTGTAATGGTGTTTATCATTTCAGGACTTTGTTCTCTGTAGCAATGTTATTTAGAGACAGAATGAGGATGTGTGGGTGCTGTTATGTTCTTACAATAGATATTTGCAGTGACAATCAGATCCCTTCTGCCCCTTTTTCTGTTGGAGGAAGAATCTGAAAGGTTAAGGAAAAGTTCTCCTCACCTCCTTCTCATAGGGAACCGGTAAAAAACAAAAACAAAAACAAAAAAACTGTCCCTAAACTCTTTCCTATTTCAAAGACAGAACTCAGCTTCTTTAAAATTAACTCTGTTAAAATTAACATAGCTAGTTATTTCTACTCCTGTATCATCTAGGTCAGGGCTACTCAGCTTTGGAAGTCCCAGGGGCCACAATGATACTCACAGCACATGCAGAGGGCTGCAACTTAATTGTGGTTGTATATATATATGCAAATAGCTTTTTTCACACTGACGGGCATGAATACAAAGATGAAGCCTCCAGTCCGTGGTGCCAGACCCAAACGTGGCCAGTGCATCTCTCAGGTTCTGCCCACAAGGCTAAGCAACCAGCGCTTCCCAGAATGCCCCGGCACTCCCGGCACCTCCTCCTTGGGGGCTAGAAATGCTCCAGCCAGCCCGTCCGCTTGTGTCTTTCAATGCTCACCCCGCCCGGGAGATGCCTCGCCGTTGTGGAGCGTGTTCCCAGTGGAGGCCACGTTCAAAGAATCCCAACCAGGGGCCACGTGTTGAGCCCCACGTAAACCCAAACTGCTCCATGGACCGCAAACAAACAGCCCATGAGCCGCATGTTGAGTAGCCTTGATCTAGAAGCCCAACGCATGGATTAAGACTCCAATGTACTAGTCACTGCACAACCACAGAACAGAAAGATGGTACCTGTCCAAAAGAAATGATCTGTCAAATATGAAAGTCCCTGCTCTCCAAAGTAATCAAGCAGAAACATTATTTTCCTAGGAAGACAGGACCATATCAGTCCAGTGGCCAATCTAGTCTCTGACAGCAGCTGATACAAGATACTACAGAGAAAGGCACAAGGAACGCTGAATATGGTAGTTATGGAATAATCCGCTCATAGGGTAAGTGTCTGCCTAATCTTTGTCTGCTACAGATTGATTTATGCCCTGAAGCAACAGGCTTGGTAGCCCTTCCAAACATTTTTTTGGGGGGTGGGGAGAGGTTGTTTCTTTAAATTCTTACTAATGTCGCACCAGCTGTCCTAAACAAGGGCATTTTCAGAAAAGCCCACACACCCAACACATACTGAGCCTTTAAAAAAAATCCAGCCTAAATGGGAACGGAACACTTTTGTAAATCTGGCCCATGATGCTACCAATTTCACTGGCAAACCCAACTGGACAAAGACCCAGGGGGTAGGGAGGAAGGAAATAAAGGGAGGTTAGTTTTGTCCTTCATGAACTTCTGCAGAAGAGTGTGAAGAGGTTACTGTGAAAACCAAAGAGTGAAAATTGCAGAGGGGTCTTGTAACAGGGTGGCACTCACCTCCCGTGAGTACCCCTCATCTGGACGAGTGTGTTTGCCTGCACTGCCTCTTTAAAAGCCTTCTGGCTACTCAGCCCTTGGCTGAGTCACACTCCTGTGTAACACTCACACCCTTTTCAGGGTACACACCTAACAGGGGCCCATCCAGCTCTCTGCTGGTGACGCCATGTCTGTGTCTCAGCTTCCCCTCAGTCTCTTTCCCCACTCAGATAGAATGGCACCTCCGGGGCTTCCCCTCCTGAAGGCACTGTCCTCAGTCAGCCTCACAGTCTGCTCACCTCGAACTCTGACCCACACTGACTGCTGCTGAGCTTTGCAGCTCCTTTTGTAGGCCTCCCTGGCCCCCGATTGGCAAGTTCCTCTAAAGCCTCTCTAGCCTCTTGGAGGATTCATCTATGGCTCTTTCTGGGCCAGGGCCTTGTCCGCCCTGTCACAGGCCTTCATTAAATTTTTAATTTTTTATAAAATAAATAGACGCCCTTCAGTTCCCTCTGGGTTTTTATAAGCATGTGAGTGAAGGGATATTTTCTCCTTATTAGGTTGTGGATCTGGAGAAAATAAAGATAAAAGCAGCCTCACAATTCAAGGCAGAAAGAACCTTGTCGAAGCGAATCCTTGTGAAAGACCATTTCATAGAATCATAGAACACTAGAACTGGAAGGGACCTCGAGAGATCATCAAGTCCAGTCCCCAGCCCTGACGGCAGGACCAAGCACCATCTAGAACAGGGTTTCCCAACCTATGGGTCGGGACCCAATTTTGGGTCGCCATTACATTTCAAAAGGGTTGTCAAGTGTCTCCCCAGGTGGCTCTTCCCTCCCTCCTCCCCCAGTTTTTCAATTGCCTTGGGTCACCAAGTCTTCTTGAATTGTCAAAATGGGTCATCCCCCCCGGAAAAGGTTGGGAACCACTAATCTAGATCATCCCTGATAGATGTCAGTCCAACCCACTCTTAAATATCTCCAGTGATGGAGAATGCACAACCTCACCATTGTGAATTAGCAAAGGCAGGAGAATGGTGCTTAGTGCCCTGTGGTCCCCTATTCATCTGGCTGAAGTTAATTTTCTTTTTAAAAAGGGCAAAGCAGGATTTTAGCCCCAAGCAGAGACAAAACAATAGAATATTAGAAAGTCTGGTCAGTGGCTGCTTGTAGAAATAACTGCAACTCCCACTATGAGGCAGCCAGCTGTCGGAAAGGGGTTTCCAGCTGTAGTAATATAATTACTGAAAGGGGGGGGGGAAATCTTTATTAGTGGAGCTTGTGAGATCCATTGGAAATCACTGCCGCATCTGGATTTCCTCTTTGAAATATGGCTGCAACAACTCTTGCGAGGGAGAGGAGACTTCCAGCCTTAGGACAACCATGATGTAAAGTCTTTGCAAAGTGTAAGCGACATATTTCCCTCAGAGTTTGTGCTTCAGCTAGCTACTTAAGCAAGTAACCCAGCTTCAACCCTGCAGCTGGTCCAACATCAATTAAAGGGACTATTTGCACAGTCAAAGCTAGGCACATGCATAAGTACCTCCCTGAATGACAGCCACAATACATAGCTGTGGAGTCATGGAAACCTAGGAGAATTATCCCAGTTTTGCAGTCACCGTGCTGGTAAGTCTTAGGGCTGATGGGGATGGAGTGGATCCTACTGTAAGAGATGAGAAAGGAATAGAAGCAAGCGAATCATTGCTCCAAACCGCAATGAGCTGCTCAAACCTGCTCCTCGTAGGCCATCCAAAAAGCTGTGGCCTAATAGAGGATTCGTTTCCAGTAGTGCCCAGAATGTACTAGGGCACTGCCAGGTGATCCACATCTACCTGCGTGATTTTCTGGATTACTCCTACAGCCAGACTATCAAGAGAGCTCAGCACCCAGCAGGCAGAACTCTTCTGAGTCAGCTGGGCCTGACTGCCTGTGAGGAGTCCTTGTGAAAACACTGGCTTTCAGGTCAAAGGAAGAGGCGTGCAATCCAAACCAGTGACATCAATGGGAGATTTGCAGGCTTTGGAGTAGGCCCAAGATGGTAAAAGATAGAATCATAGAGCTGGAAGAGACCTCAGGAGGTCATCAAGTCCAGCCCCCTGCACAAGGCAGAACCAATCCCAACTAAATCAACCCAGCCAGGGCTTTGTCAAGCTGAGACTTAAAAACCTCTAGGGATGGAGATTCCACCACCTCCCTAGGGAACCCATTCCAGTGCTTCACCACCCTCCTAAGGAAATAGTTTTTCCTAATATCCAACCTAGACCTCTCCCACTGTAACTTGAGACCATTGCTCCTTGTTCTGCCATCTCCCTTCAGGAAGTTGAGGGCTGCTATCAAATCCCCCCTCACTCTTCTCTTCTGCAGACTAAACAAACCCAAATCCCTCAGTCTCTCCTCATAGGCCATGCTCTCCAGCCCCCTAATCATTTTGGTCGCCCTCCGCTGGACCCTCTCCAATGCCTCCACATCCTTTCTGTAGTGGGGGGCCCAGAACTGGACACAATACTCCAGATGTGGCCTCACCAGAGCCAAATAAAGGTAGGAACAATCAGACCCTCAGGACATTCTGGAAGATACAGCCCAGACAGCGAACGCATTGATCACGCAGGAACTTGGAATACACTTGTGAGGCTGCCAGCAAACAGAATCAGCCAGGAGGAGCCCATATGTTGGGCAATGTGGACAAAGAAATCAGCGAAAAACCCTGTCCATATATTTCATCTGGCTGTTTATAGTGGGTCCATCATGGTGGTATGGGGAGTCAAGACGGAACGCAGGTCTAGTTCAGCGATAGACAACCTAGCCTAGTGAATGGGCCGCATAAGTGGCCCTCCTTCATCTCAGCGGGCCGCCAGATTGTCATCACCAAAACCGTCTCCTGGGATAGAGTACGTGCCTAGAATTTGAGAGTTGTACCGACGGAACCGTAGCAGCACTTGGATTGGAAGCAGGTGGAGCACATGGCGCTTGCAGTCAGCGTTATGTGTAATCAGCACAAAACTCACTGCACGTGTCCTTGCTTTACATGCGTGTCACTTTAGTAACACCGGTAGGGAAAAAAAGCACATGGACAGAAACCATCGGAATCTAGCAACCCTGCATGCACGAAACAGTCAACAAAATGTCTCGTGGGCCACACACAGAACCCTGATAGGCGGCATGTGGCCCAGGGGCTGCTGGTTGCCCATCACTAGTCTAATTCCTAAGAGCATTTACACTTCATAGAGGCCTAGGGTTGGAAGAGACCTCAGGAGGCCGTCACGTCCAGCCCCCTGCTAAAAGTAGGGCCAACCCCAACTGCCTGGTAGCAGCACTACTGTCAGCCTGCCCTTCTCCATGGGCTCTTGCAGAACTGCTCGGTGGCCACTGAGAAGAGCTGAAGGCCATTCTCCTACAGCTTTCGGCTGGGGATTTCCAAGCACTGGCTTCACTTGGCCCCCCCACTGAGTAGCCAAACTCCCACCGGCTTCAGTGAGAGCCCAGCAAGGCCAGCAGAGTGCTTCTGAAAATCCCATCCCTTCTGTTCTTGACACGGATTACCAATGTAGCTCTTTATAAGCACCGCCCCCGCGCCGCTCCCTTACAATCGTTCCTGATGGACAAGGGAGGTAGTTTTAAAACCCCGCCTCTGCACAGCTTTTCACCTCAAGGCATGTTTCTCAGAAAGCGGGTTAGCAATTGAAAAGGATGCTAATGCACAGAGGTGCTGCAGACATCTCTTACACATACCCCCCACCCAATGCCGGGCCTCGTAGCAATTGCTACGCCACCGCCTTTCTTCCATACCCTGTTTCTAAACAGCGGCATGCATGGGTATAACCATCCGACTAATGGGTTGAACCTTTCCCAGAAGGAGTCACAGGACACTTGTGCTAGTGGCCTCATTAACTGTGCTAACAGCAACTAGCATTTCTCCAGACCAATAATCATTCCATTTTCAAAAAAAAGAAATGTAAGAACCATATCTCCACACACTGTTTGTTTGGATGTTGTCATCCCATAGCAAGGGGGATAAACTCATTTAGACATGGAAAACCTTTGGGTCTGCTTTCCACCAAGTGGTCCATACCTAGCACTAAGATTGGCTCTGTGGACCAAATTCTATACTCAGTTTCATGGTTGTAAATCCATTGGTTTTTTAGAAGTTACTCCAGATTTTACTCAAAAGTCACAGAGCAGAATGTGGCCCTCTGAATTCAATTGACAAGATTCCCAAAGGAAGTACACTATATTGATAAAAGCCTAAAAAATGTTAGCTATTTCCTGTGGGAACAGTATATGGGGAGACAGAGAAAAACCCCATTAGTTGCAAAAATAATTTTTGGAGCATTGGTGTTTAGATTTAAATGAACAGAAACTATATTAACAATGACATTTCATGAGGAATTTGGCTGAGGATTAAATCCAGGAATGATCTTAGACTTGTGTTTTTCAGTGCTGCAAAGCAGGTGGAAGTATGAAATAAAAACCTTTGCCTCATCAGTAGGAACATGAGAACCAAACAATTTGGATCTGGAGTCATACTACCATTGTTTAGCACAGCATTAAAGAATTCTTCCCCTTCAAATGCAGAGTACAGCCTGGACAATGCAATTTTTTTAGCTATAAATATTCGGAAGCCTCTGAAACGGACAATTTCCTCAGCCAAACTGAAGTTTCCAAGTCAGTATGGCACTAGGGAAGTTTGCAGAATTAATAGTATTGTCAGAGAGCTCAGATGAGGTGGCAGACTGAGAAAGGGTAAGACTGAATAGTACTTTCTGCCCTAGCTCCTTTTGAAGAGATTTAATTACATATCCTGCATACACAGGATGCGTTCAAGGATAAGCAACTACCTCCAAAAAAGTCTCTCAGCATGAATTCTGTGTGTGTAATCTAACAAAAAGTTTTCACTGGAAGAGCGACTGACACTACACATTTGTGATGTATCACATTAGCTTGTTCTATGTGCTAGGCAGCAAGCGCAACCCACACACCTAGTAGGTGTGCTTCTCGGCATGTGGGTTACACACGCATATTCCTTACTAGTCAGAGCAGGGGGCTGAAGGTACATGGGGGGGCAGGAGTCAGGGCAGGGGCAGCTACCGACTGCTCCCTGGAGCCAGCCTGGGGCAGCGGGGGTCGCGCTGCCCAGCCACCGGCTGCTCTCCAGGATTGTCAGGGTGGCGAGGGTGCATTTGCTTGCTGGCTCCCCCCCGTGGTCATTCTGGAATATGATTGTCTCTGCTATCACAGCCCTCCCTTTCTGTTTGATGAGAAACAATTGCATTCCACACACATCCCATTGTCCTGGCACAACCAAACCCTGATCTTGCTTTGTGTTATGATAAGAGGGATCTGCCTACCAAATTTGATGGTCCTAGCTCTTACTATTTAGCAGGAATTCTTGAACAAACAGACTCATACAGACAGACACACAAACTCTCTCAAACATATAGTAGACAAGTGGAGGAACAGACACTTTTGCAGAAGCCCTATCTGGTCTCATACTTATAGACCCATCACTGGACACATGCTTGAGCAGTCCAGAGTTTGTATGGATTCTGGTTAAATCATGGGAGACGGGGTGACAACAGAGCTATTTTCAGTGGACGACTGCATGATCCTATAGACCAGCTGATGGTTCTAGGCTATGGCCCCAGTGATGCAGGGAGTTGCACATGGGTGACCCTCTGAATTCCTCAAGCTCTACTCATACAGAGTTTGCTATTTCTCCCAACCCCTGAGATGAGTCACTCCTCCCGACTCTGGTCTTAGCCAATCAAAGTGAAGACGGGCAGGAGATCCTCTGACTGGGAGGCAGCCCTACCAGGGAAGACAGCAGCGGAGGGGACAAAGAGAAGGCCCAAGCACAGGAACAGGAGCTGGCATCCAAAGGCAATATGAGGATGGCGAGGAGAAGGTGAGAATCCAAGGAACAAGCACTGCATCCACAACTGCATCTAGTCTTGGCATTTTGTGGGGAAACTGGTCCAGCATTCTGGCCGAGCGCAGTGTGGGCTTTATGTCAATATTCCATGTTTTCCTTTAACCACAGTAGGCTCAAGTAGGGTTACAGATCTTCCAACCTCGGGATGCACGCTGAATACCGTTGAAAATCGCTGTCCTGCACAATCAGGCTACAAGACCCTTCAAATATTAGCAAACTGTACCAACCGGCAAGAAGCCCCATCAATGATTCTACAGTGAAGTCTAACTGCAAGGGATAAGGATTTCTACTGACAACGAACCCAGAAGTGCTAGCCCCTAGGAAGCCAATGCCTACCTTTTTACCGCATCCGCTAAGCACAGCATCCTTCCAATAGTGCTAAACAGAGGCGGATCCTAGCTGGATGGGTGGGGGAGAACCTCTGGACTAGAGCAATTGGCACTGGCAGGTCTCAGTGCCAGGACAGGGGACTGTTGGCCCATTGACTTGATACAACAGGACAGGTCCCTCAGAAGGCAAAGGTACAATTCTTACATGCCTCAGTCTCCCCAGACAACAGCCCTGAGTTCTCAGTGACAGCCCCACTGAACAACATTGTGGGACTGAGTCTGCTGCTCACAAGGATGAGTATCACCCCACTGCTGACTTTCCTGCCTTAATCATGAGTACGCTGCAGCAGCAGGCTGCCCGTGCTCCCCCCTCAGCAAGAAAACAAGACCCTAGAAACAGAACAGCTGAAACTGGAGATCAGTACCCTAGTTCCACTAGGAGTCTCAGGTGGGCTGAGCATCCCAGCAGCTCCTGTCATGTGTAAATACACAGGAAAAGCTGGTCTTGGTGCCCAGTACCTCAGAGTCCCAGGAATACTACCCAGCTAAATTTCACCTGGAAAACCTGGCACCAACTAAAGGCTCAACCCTGCCTCCTGGTGGGAGGCAGCTACCGATAAGCAAGGACTTAGGTAACTTATAAATGAAACCAGCCTGTCATGAGTCTCAAGCGCTTCTCACCCAGGCCCCTAAGATGGCACAGGAAAGCCCAGACATAACTTTACACACAAGTAGCCTCACCAAAGTCAAGGCATAGTTACCTCACACTTGGTCTTTACAGGATTGAGACCCAAGGAATGAGTGTCTTCCGGGAAGGAGAGAAAGAAAAGGAACACGAACAGTAGTTACAACCCCACATAGGCTGTGGCTACACTGGCGCGATCTTGCGCAAAAGCGGCCGCTCTTGCGCAAAAACTTGCTGCCTGTCTACACCGGCCGCATGTTCTTGCGCAAGTAAACTGACGTTCTACTGTGTGAAATCAGGGCTTCTCGCGCCAGAACTCTGACGCTCCCGCTCAGGAATAAGCCCTTTTGTGCAACTGTTCTTGCGCAAGAGGCCAGTGTAGACAGGCAACATGAATTTCTTGCGCAAGAAACCCCTATGGTTAAAATGGCCATCAGAGCTTTCTCGCGCAAGAGAGCGTCTACACTGGCATGGATGCTCTTGTGCAAAAGCACATCTCTTGCGCAAAAGCACATGCCAGTGTAGACGCTCTCTTCTGGAAGAGTTCTTGCGCAAGAAGCTGCCAGTGTAGACATAGCCATACTGCGTAGCACTCTTAGCCAGCTTTCTGTGGCAAATTCCTCATTCCCAGTGGTAGTGCACAGTAAGATGAGGCAGCATGCAGGAAACACTGTGGCAGGTTTACATAATTTTTTTTTTAAATAGAGGTTCTCTTAGCATTAACGCTGAATCAGTAACATAATCCCTACATTACACCTTGCATTACATTTTATATTAACTTCACTTGAATTTGTATTGTCCCTAATAAGGCAATTGTAGATGTCCTGCATAAATGTATCACAGCCATTATCAGGAGCAGACGCTGGAAGTTTTGGCAGCTGGATAAGGGGCAGCTAGGGCTTTCAGAAACTGGAGAGGAATGGGAGGTGATTTGACACTGTGGGATAAACACATTAGCAGAATGTTTCCTAATGATGCCAGCTCTCTTACTTATTCACTAATGAATCCATCAGTGAAATAAGTAGGAGTGTGCGCATCATTAGGCTTCAGAGTTGGCATGTCAGCAATAGGAACAGGACTGCTCATGACTCTCAGAGCTACTGTTTCAGGCGCTCAGAAAACTCCTCGAGACAAGGCCACATCATCTGACACGCTGCTCTCGCCTGGAAGGTCTCCTTCCCAACCAGAATGGATTAGGCTCTGAATCATTCTAAAAATGGAAACAGAAGCTGGAGCACAAGCCTGTAGCAAACGGCAAATGCCACAGCAGATTTCACAGAGCTGTGGAGCACATGGGGCCGAGATGAGTCCAAGAAAGTGTTTCACTCACCTCGACAGCCCAGCAACAATGGGTCAGATTTTGAGATTCTTCATGTTTAGAGACGTGACATACAATAACATGTCAGTTCCCCCCCCAGAGCACTTACACTCCTTCCAATAATAACAGATGAACCACATGTAACAGTCATACCTAGAGGCCCCAGCCAAGATCCGAGGCCCCACTGTACAAACATCTGAAAAGGAAGTAGAGCTTATTTTGTAAACAGATGCAGGCAGACAAGGGATGGTGGAGGAAGGAACAGAGAGAAGACAGGACTCCTCTAAGGTCATGCGCCAGGTCTGCAGCACAGCCAGGAATAGAATCCAGGTCTCCTGACTTCCGACCCAGTGCCCTCTCAACCAGAGCGCAACACAGAGCCACAGTTCCACACTGAATCCTCGTTGCATTCAGTTCCTGGGTCCTCCAGTCGCATCTGCCTGCCGGCCACAGAGAAAGGCTCCCCTCCTTGCTTCCTGGCTGCAAGTCCACAGCCCACCCCAAAACAACTCGTGCCAGAGCGGGAATTGCTCCGGAGACTTACAAAAGCAGCAAGGGTCACCCCGTGCACGCATGAAGCCAGCTCCTGACCGTTCGGCTGCAGAGCAGCTAAATAAACAGATTCTCGCCATCCCCACGAACAAGAGGGACAAGGGCACAAGCGTCCCCAACATGTAACGCTTTCTCCAGCGCCATCCCCAGACACAACTCTCTGCCTTTCCCCATGCAGCAGCCCCAATGGAGCACACTGCTCATGTCACTTGGAAGGGTGAAAAAGCCTCTTCCGTACTCTGCGTTCGGTGACTGGCGTTGCCAATGCCTGGTGTTTCTAGCCAGGTAAGGGTGGCGTTTCAATTTTAAACTGTGCTGCTGCCTTTCACAGCACGGAGAGTGGGAAAATGCCACCCTCCGCTGGCAGGCCAGTCCATTTTACTTCCTCTCCTGGCACGCACAGCTGCCCCTGCCACCTCCTAGGAGACCAAATCTACCTGGGGCAGGTGATGTCGGGAGCCCTAATGGGACACCCACTTAAAACAAAGAGAGGCCCAGGGCCAAGTGTCAGAGGAAGGGGCCACCCAGGATCAGAGAACCTGGGAATCTTTCTGCCCACGCCCGCCACAGCTACCTCCCGGCAAAAGGCCCAGATCTGACAGATGCCAATCCTTGATCCAGCCCGTGTAAACGCCAGGTCGAAGCAGAAGGGAGCAAAGACAACCCCCTATAAAAACCGATCCAGGAGATGCCCTATCCCCAATGTGACATCAAAGAGGATGGGGTCACTGCGAGCCAAAGTCACTTAGCCCCCCCGCCCCCAGGGGAGGGAGCAGGCGATGCACGGAGCCGGGGGAAGCGGCCAGGAGCGAGATCAGCACCACCCCCACCCCGCCCGCTCACGGACCCATTCCCCGGGCTGCGGCCGGGCGGTCCCGATCCCGATCCCGGCGCGGAGCCCCCCGCACATTCGAACCCCAGCCAGCCCCGGCTCACGTGCCGGCCCGAGACAATGTAGCCGGCGCCCACGCGGGGAGGGGGAGGCGAAAGTTTCGCCCTTACCGCAGGGCTCCGCCTGGCCCGCAGCCCGGCTGCTCCAGCGCGGCTCGCAGCGCTCCTGCCGCCCCGGCTCCGGCTGCGAGGAGCGGAGGCAGCGAGCGGGGAGAGGGAGGGAAGGCGGGGAGGGAGGAGCGCGGGGAAGGGGGGGGCGACTCCCTGGCGGGGCGGGGGGCGGGCGGGCCGGCCGGGCCCTGCTCCCGGGGGCTGCCGAGGAGGCTCTTTGTTCTGTAATCCCAGTAAGATTGCCAGCCATTCGCCCCGGCGCTAATCCCAGCCCCGCTCAACAGCAGCCTCCATTGGCTGCCATTTACATACGGGATTAGCCAGCCCGCAGCCCGGCCGGGGGCTGGCATGGCCCGGCGCCACGGGGAGGGGCCGGCCCGGGCACGCACCGGGCTGGAGCGGGGCGCGGCCGCGAGCCGGGCCGCCCTCCCCACCGCGTAAACACGCGTCCTGAGACGTCCCACCGGGGCCAAGGCTGGAGGCGGGGAGGGGGCGGCGGACAAATCGTGCCCCCCCCACCCGCGCCATATCCTCGGGACACCCAGTCCCGGCCGCGGGGACACGGGGGGCGGGCGATGCTGGAGCAGGGGCACGGGGCGGGGGAGGGTGGGAGGTGATGGAAGAGGGGCACCGGGGGAGGATGGGAGAGAGGCACTGGGGAGGAGGGAGGTGGCAGAACAGGGGTACTGCTGGGGGAGTGAGATGATGGAAGAGGAGCACTGGGGGAGGGGGAGGTGATGGAGCAGGGGTCCGGGGAGGAGGGAGGTGATGGAGCAGGAGCACTGGCGGGGAGGAGGGAGGTGATGGAGCAGGAGCACGGGGAGGAGGGAGGTGATGGAGCAGTGGCATGGGGAGGGGATGGAACAGGGACACGGGGAGGAGGAGGTGACGGAGCAGGGACCCTGGGGAGGAGGGAGGTGATGGAGCAGGGGCACGGGGGGAGGGTGGGAGGTGATGGAAGAGGGGCACCGGGGAGGATGGGAGAGAGGCACTGGGGGAGGAGGGAGGTGATGGAGTAGGGGAGGAGGGAGGTGGCAGAACAGGGGTACTGCTGGGGAGTGAGATGATGGAAGAGGAGCACTGGGGAGGGGGAGGTGATGGAGCAGTGACCCTGGGGAGGAGGGAGGTGATGGAGCAGGGTCCGGGGGAGGGAGGAGGGAGGTGATGGAGCAGGCACCGGTGGGGGAGGAGATGGAGCAGGGGCCCGGGGAGGGAGGTGATGGAGCAGGAGCGGGGAGGAAGGGGATGGAGCAGGGGCACTGGCGGGGAGGAGGGAGGTGATGGAGCAATGGCATGGGGAGGGGATGGAGCAGGGACACGGGGAAGGAGAGAGAGGTGACGGAGCAGGAGCACTGGGGGAGGGAGGTGACAGAACACGGGCACTTGGGGGAGGAGAGAGGTGATGTAATAAGGGCACTGGGAGGAGGAGGGAGGTGATGGAGCAGTGGCACCGGTGGGGAGGAGATGGAGCAGGGGCCTGGGGGAGGGAGGTGATGGAGCGGGAGCAGGGGGAGGAAGGGGATGGAGCAATGGCATGGGGAGGGGATGGAGCAGGGACATGGGGGAAGGAGAGACGTGACGGAGCAGGAGCATTGGGGGGAGGAGGTGACAGAACACGGGCACTTGGGGGAGGAGAGAGGTGATGTAATAAGGGCACTGGGAGGAGGAGGGAGGTGATGGAAGAGGGGCACTGGGAGGAGGAGGAGGAGGGATGGAGCAGGGCACCACAGAGTGGGTGGGAGGGGTTGGAACATGGGTGCTGGGGGGAGGAGGGAAGGGACATGGGGCATTTAGGAGATGGTGGAAGAGGGGCACTGTGGGGAGGACTGAAAGTGATGTAATAGGGCACTGACCTGGGGAGGATGGAGAAGAGGCATTGAGAGTGGGGGAGACATGTATGGGTAAAGCCAGGATGGCACAGGGTTGGGGGGTTAGGGGCAAGAGATGTGAGCACCTGGGAGAAGGGGGCTGTAGCAGGCTGCAGGTGGCCTTTGGCATCTTGGAAGGGCTCTTACTGTTCTCCCTGCCTCCCCCTTGCCCAGCCCAGTGGGGTGGGGTGCGCTCAGGCAGAGTTGCAAAGAGAAGCAGGGAGTAGGGTGGTGCTTTGGGTAAAAGCCTGGAGCAGACTCAGCTATAGAGTTGCCCAGTTTTCCTGGGCATCTGGTCACCCTACTCCTTTGGGGGGGTGGCTGCAACTTTCGGGTGCCAGGGATCCCAGAGGCACGTGGGCACTCAGCCTGTTGCTGCCACTCCCAACAGTGCAGCTAGCCACCCCCTCCTGCAGCAGGCAGGTGTTCTGCGGGCAGGGACCCGGAGATCCAACAGGGATCCCCAGCTGGGGCTGAAAACAGGGAGAAACAATCACCCAACCTCACCGTGCAGGCTCCTCCTCTCCTGAGCCGGGGGGGAGCAGAGCTGGGATGTGTGTCCAGCACCTCCCATGTCCCTCTGCTTTCATGCCTGGGAATGAGGTCAGTCTGGCATTAAAAGGGACCCAGGTGAGACACTGCTGGCCAAGAGCTGTTCTGTCTGTGCTTTGCCCATCTCCAGATTAGAGGTTGCAGGGCCGTGCCCAGGAAGCATCCCAGTCCTTCCCCAAATTGCAGGGTGTGGGGCGCGGGCCAGGGAGTGGCTCTAGTACACCCTATATTCCCAGCCCTTCCCTCCTGTTCCCAGGGGAACATCCCTGCCTGCACTGGAGTCCAGCAGCCCCACAGGGCACGGCCCTGGGGTTGTACAGAGCGGAGGGGCTGAAGGAGCTGTGCCCCTATTCTCTCACCTCCAGTCCTCCCCCTCTCCTGGGCTGGGACAGTAGCTGTCTGTGAAGAGGTGGGCAGCAGGCTCGCTAGAGGGCGTTGGGGCAAGTGCATGTCTCTATTGCGTCACGAAAATGAGGAGTCCTGGGGGCACCTTAGAGACTAGCAGAATTATTAGGGCATCAGCTTTGTTTGTAGATACACACTCACAGGGCAGCCCCCTGAGACTTAGGATTTCATAGGGTCTGTCACCACCTCTCTGTGCCTGTGTACCGTCTTTAAATTCACATGAGCCACCTACCTTGACCCAGCATCTCCCCACAAACGAGGGATGCTAAAATGCTTAACGGGCGAAATGATGGCACTTAACTGGTTAACCGTGTTAACCTAGGTCTTGCTGCTGGCCCTGCTGCAGCTGGGGCCTGCTGCTGGAGTTAATTGGCAAGGACTGGTTAACCAGTAAGCATACCAGGAAGGCCAATACTTACCAGTATAATTACTGGTTAACCTGTTAACATCCCTCCCACCAGCCCACCCCCTCAATACTCTCTCTTGCATGCAAACAGCCTTTTCTGTCCAATAGGGAGAGAATAAATCCGAGCAGCCTTGAATGGCTCTTGCAGAAGGATAAAGTAGCTTGAAGTCAGACTCTACCAGGCTAACACAAGACATAACTTCCAGTCAAGAAGCCCTGCTCTCCCCCTGGACTCCCTGCTGCTCCAACACTCTGGGATCAGTAGGAACCTTTAGCAAGAGGTCAGCTGATCTCAGCTGGGCAAAGAGGAGAGGTTGGTGTATTAGGGACACGGGGCTTCAAGCCGTTTGAGATCTGAGACGTCACAGTCTGTTGCACCCAGAAGCCAGGGCAGAAGACACACAGGTTCATGCAAGAAACAGCTTGGAGCAAGCAAGCTGCCCCGCTCTGGACGAGCTTCCCGACAGGCCTGCGCAATGTTATTTTAGGAATGGATTACAGCAAACTTGAGTAACTCCCACATGATCCGCTCTCAGAGAAGAGTCCACAGCATCTGCTAAGGTTTTCCTCTAGCACGAATATATTTGACAATTCATTCACAAGTTTGATACTCATGCTAATGGATTAAATAAAGATACCAATGGCTGGGATATTATCAACCTACCAAACAATGAAGGTACCAATGATTCTTTGTCTGTATTGTATCTGGTATTAGTACTCTTCTTCTCTATTGCCTACTAGAGAAGAAGTTCTTCTCTACCTCTAATCTTGGTTCTTATCTACCTCTTTTGACTCTTTAGGTGCTTATAGACTATTTGTTTTTCCTGTTCCATTCCAGCTCGGCCTTCCTACCCACTGCCTCTTCTTGTTTCCCCCATCCCATTTTTTTCCTTCTCCCTGCCCCCCTTTATTTTAGTTCTGGACATCCACAACTGTGGTCATCTGAAGAAGTGGGCTGTGCCGAAGAAAGCTCATGATACCATGTACATGTTTTGTTAGTCTTTAAAGTGCTCCTAGACTATTTGTTGTTTTTTAAGTTTATCCTGTACAAACTAATTCGGCTAATGATACCATCTACATGTTTTGTTAGTCTTTAAAGTGCTACTAGACTATTTGTTGTTTTTTAAGTTTATCCTGTACAAACTAATTCGGCTACCCCCTAAAGTTTTTGACTCCTGGGGTACATCTTGGAGACAACTCTGCACGTGACAGGGAATTATTCTTGTTGGACATCGCAGCCAAGATCAAACTTCTGCTGGTTTCAAAGCTAGTACAAGCTTCTCCCAAGCATGCCATCACAACAAAGCACACTATTGTTCCCCCGGATTAACGACCTGTATGCTGGGTCCTCACAATACACAAAGATGCCTCTGTGCTTCCCAGTTCCGGGAAAGATAGCGTTTCTTAGTCACTGCAGCTCAACAAGATACCATAGCAGTCCACTCCAAACCTGGAGTGTCCTTCGCCAGTGTGCAAAGGCTAGAAAGCCCACTGGCAAGATACCATGTCACGAAGGCCCACGTAGCTTCTGCAACTCTGTAAGCAACCTGGACCACTTCCATTTGTGTCTTCACCATAGGTCAAGCGAGCCGTTCTCCACCTCTGCGCCTCTGCTTCCATGTGCCCATTAGTCTTCTCTCAGCTCAAGGATCACGGGACCGCAAGTCTTTTACCTAAGCTCAGGAGAACCTCCCCTGGGCTGTCCCTGTCTCTGTGACAAATGGCTGAGGTTTCTTTTGGCCAACCAGTGCTAAGTCATTTCCAGCAAGGTGAGGATCTCGCGATCTCGCTCAGCATGCAGCCCTCAGTTTCCCACAGCGACATTGGAGAGGGGCCTACGAATCTGCGCCTTGAACAGGCGCCTTCCCGCCGGCTGAGGAGACAGAGGATCGTCGCCCATAGAGGAGACGCTGCCAGACCAGGGAGCAGCGGCACAAGGAGCCCCAGGAAACCCAAGGGAAGGAAATTTAAATGCGCTCTCGCAGCGCTGGGGAGAGGCAACATTAAAAAAGTGAAACCATCAAGAGGACCGGCAGCTGGGAAGGCCGAGAATGAACTGCCCGATGTAGCCAGCAGGGGGGTCGCTAGGGTGGGGGAGAGGCTGGGTGTGCCGCGGCCCATCCACATAGCATCCAGACCCACCCGAATCAGGGCCAGAACCCCCTGAATCCACAACAGTGCATGGTGCCAGCCGGAAAGCCATGCAGCAGGGCTGCCTGCTAAGCATTAAGAGGGTGGGGTGGGGGGAAGCAGGTCACCCATTCTTCCTGCCCCCTCTTGCGAGGCTCCAGGATTCCTTCTACGGCTCCTCCCCCCGCTCCAAGGCTCCAGCTCCCTCCTGTGCACCCTCCCTTTCCTGCCCCTCCTGCGGATCCCTCCCGTCCCCTCCCCATGGCACTGGATCCTTGACCTGCCCCCCAGGACCCTCCATCCTTTTCCTCTCTCCCCTCCTCCCCCCATCATTGCCTGCCCACCTGGAAGCTGGGCTCACTCACTTTTCCTGTCCTAGTCGCACCACTCAATACAGGCCTCCTGGTGGCAGAGGGCAGGGAGGGGGACAACATTAGCTTAGTCCAGGGATGGCCAACTCGTGTGCCGCATGCGGCTCTTCAAAGAAAAACTTGCGGCTTTGAAAGGGGCAGCGTGTTTCTGTCTGAAAAGGGCAGTGGGCAGGGGTTTGTGTCCACCACTATTTTGGCTCTTCGTCTGTAACGGGTTGGCTACCCCTGGCTTAGTCTGTCCCTAGGGTTGCCAGGTGTCTGATATTTAACCGGACAGTCCGGTTTTTGGGCCCTCTGTCCGGTAAAAACATTCAGAAAATACCGGCCGTGTGCTATGTCCGGTATTTTCTGGTTTTCCGGCAGGGCGCCAGCCGGACGCCTGGCGGGGGCGTGGGGTGTGGCTGGGAGGCGGGGCGCGATCGGTGCTGGGAGCCTCTGGTTGCGTCTGCCGTAGGAGTGACGCCTTGGGGAGGAGGAGGAGCCCTGTCCATGCTCCTGAGCGCTGTTCAAGCGCGCTGTGGAGCGGTAGCCGGACTCGCTCGTGCTTCGCCGGGACCGTGCGCGGGACGGGCAGCGCCCTGGGATCTGCATGTGCCCAGGTCAGTCCCGCTCCCCACCGACCGATTCTCCCCCCCCCCCCGGCCAGCCCCGTTCCCCCAACCCCCTCCCGGCCAGCCCTGCTTCCTGCCAGCCGGTTCTCCTCCTCCCGATTTCCCCAGCCAGCTCCGCTCCGACTCCCCGCCGATCTCCCTGGCCAGCCCCGCTGCCCCCAACCCCAACCGACCAGCACCGCTGCCCCGCCCGCCCGACCAGCCCTGTTTCCACCAGCTGCCCCCGATCTCTCCTGGCCAGCCCCACTGCCCCCGCCTCCCCGCCAGCCCTGCTTCCCATCCCCCCCCCTCCTCCCGGCCAGCCCTGCTCCCCTCCCAGCCGGTCCCTCCCTCCCTCCTCCCCCCAAACAAGTGTGTCTGGTATTTTTTCTGAAGCTACCCGGTAACCCTATCTGTCCCTGGCCTCCGCCTGCTGTCAGGAGGGCATATTACACCAACATCACCATCCCATGGTGCCAGAGAGTAGTTCACACATGGAGGAGCTGGGATGGTGGAAGTGTAAACAAAATACCAAACAGGCACCTCTTTGTGGGAAGCAGGAGTTGGAAGAGGCCAGACCTGGACAAGAAGTGACTGCTGCACAGCTAGCATGGTGTGCTAGGGTGGGAGCGGACAGGCCCAGGACAAGAAATCAGGAGGGGTGGGGATCAACCAGGGGAACAACTTACTCAGGGCTGTGATGAAGTCACCATCACTTACATCTAGCCTGGATGATTTCCTACAGGAGACATGATGGAAATTATTGCCTTGATGCAGAAATGACTGGGTGAGGTCCCTGGGTTATAGGAACATGATGGTCCTTTCTGACCTTAAAATCTAGGACGCTCTGCCACTGACTTGCTGGGTGATCCTGAACACGTCTCTGCCCCTCTCTGACACTTTTTATCTGTCTTGTCTATGCAGCTTACATGTCCTGCCAGTCAGGGACTGCCTCTTCCTCTGTGTGTGTACAGCGCCTAGCACAATGCGGCTTCCGGGTGCTACTGCAATACAGATATTGAAAGGTTTGGGATGGAAGCTGCTAATTCTTAATAAGTGATGCTTATTCAGCTCCGCAAGAAGGGAAAACATGTTTTCTAATGCCCTAGGGAGGTCTTCGGGGTTCCTCTTACATCCGTAGTATGTTCCTTTTGAAAAAAAAAACATTTTCAAGCTTCTCACTAGGTATTAAGTGATGGGAGGTTAAATCAAATAAAAACTATTTAAAAATAACTTGAAAACATGTTGACCTCTAAAGTTTAAAAACTGCTGACTTTTTTCTTCCAAACATCTATTATGCAGCTGCTCCATTAGCTGGATTTTGTTTTAAATACAGGATGATTTATTACTGCTGCAGGGCCAAAGGGAGGCAAAAAACATTTTAAGAGAAATGAATTTAAGTTTCTGAAGCATGGAAGGTTTTTTAGTCTCCACTGAGCTGTTAACAACACTGCCTGGAGTGCAGCTCTATCAGCTCAGAGTAATACTCCCGCCCGACTTGCCCCGTGCACACCCACCTCGAACACGCAAACAGCTTGCTGTGCAAACCCAGTGACTCGAGACTTGCCACCAGGAACCCTCAAGAGCTGCAGGGCAGAGGGGCATGATGCGAGCCAAGCCTTCTGCAATGTACAAGAACGTGCTCGGGAGGTTTTTGCTTCTTGTGGAGGCGAGAGGGTTTTGCCTCCCCGTTGTAAGCAGCCGCTCCCACCAGGAGGAGCCAGCGGAGGCTAGATCTAAGGCGCAATAAGATGGGAGGGATGTTGCGGTCGTGTGGGGAGCAGCCAAAAGACGGGGAAGAGGATTATCCTTGGCCCTGTCCAGAGGAGTGTGTGTTACCTGGTACAGACGTTTGACATTAAGCTGTTGTGATACATTTGGTTCTTTAGGTCTGCTGCGGGGGGGAGGGGCGCTTGAGCCTTTAGATCAGGGGTCTCCAGCCTTTTTAAGCACGAGATCACTTTTTTAACTTGTGTCATCCAAGATCTACCTCAAATATAAATACCCTTGCCCCGCCTCCCTTCCCTTCTCCGAGGCCCCACCCCTGCTCACTCCATCCTCCCTCTCTCGCCCATCCTCCCTCACTTTCATCAGGCTGGGGCAGAGGGTGGGGGTGCAGGCTCTGGTCTTGGATTAAGGGATCAGGAGTGTGAGAGGCACTCTGAGCTGCGCTTGGGATGTAGGAAGGGGTTCTAGGTGCAGGCTTTGGGATGGCGTTTGGATGCAGGAGTGCTCAGGGCTTGGGGTACAGCAGGGGGTTCATGAGTAGGGGTAGGAGTTTGGGATGTGGGCTCCAGCTGGGCACTGCTTACCTCCGGTGGCTCCTGGTTGGTGGTGTAGTGGGGCTAAGGCAGGCTCCCCCCTGCCCTGGTCATGGACCACTCCCTAAAGTAGCCAGCAAACTCCATCCCAAGTCCTGTTGTGCCCCCTCTCTGCACTGTGGAGAAAGGATACAGAGTGGAAGAGGGGGTACCATGACATTAGCATCCTCCTCTCCCTCCCCTGCACTGCACAGAAAGCAGGAGGCTCCCCCGGGACAAAGGGCAGGAGTGGCGCAGCAGTGGGAGGAGGGGCAGCTGAAGTGCTGCACTTGATAGCCTCTTGGCCAAACCAGTCAGGATCCCCTGTCAGAGGCTCCGAGACGTACGAGTAGATCCCGATCGACTGGTTGGTGACCCCTGCTTTAGACGACACTTGA
This sequence comes from Rafetus swinhoei, assembly GCA_019425775.1. Lineage (NCBI taxonomy): Eukaryota > Metazoa > Chordata > Testudines > Trionychidae > Rafetus > Rafetus swinhoei. The sequence continues at coordinate 19,060,267 of CM033445.1, read as the reverse complement.
GGCCCATGATGTCAAATTTCTCTCTGCAACCAGGAGCTCTAGAAACGTGAAGTGAGCACTGCAATTCTCACCTACTCCCAGCCCCGCCGGGGTGAGGGCTTCAAGGAGGACCCCAGAAGTCACAAAAGCTGGCAGTGCTGCTCTTGGCTTTGCCCACGATAGTCCTGACTCTGAGCCTTCCTTGGAAAGTATGGGACCCTCCATAGTACTATTAAGCCATGCCCCTAGGCAGCCCAAACGTGGTGGTGGGCGGGGGGAGGAGAGGAGATGAAGATCTTGTAGAGCTGTGATTTTATAATCTTCAGCAACACACCAATGAAACATTTTCCAAGCAAATGTTAAAACTAAGATCCTGTCTCCTGACCCAGTAAATTCAGGAACTGACACAATATACCTGGGGTTGGCAAATGCCTGGTAAATGGTTTCATTGCCACTGGCATGGCTCTTTCACAGATTCAGTGTGCTGCTACTAGCTCTGGCAGGCGTTTCAGTTAACTAGATGCTCTCTGGAGGAAGCAGAGCCACCGCACAGGGCTTGGAAGAAGTGGATGGGTGGACATTAAAACACAGTGATGCCCCAAATTTTTGGGTGCCCCACCCAACGTGCCTGGGTAAGAATAGCTCTGCCGGGACTCACCTACCAGAAAGGCCACCCCGGGCCACTCTGCCAGAGCTCTGCCCTTGCAGCTGCCCTTGAGATCATAAGAACATAAGAATGGCCGTACTGGATCAGACCAAAGGTCCATCTAGCCCAGTACCCTGTCTGCCGACAGTGGCCAGCGCCAGGTGCCCCAGAGAGGGTGGACTGAAGACAATGATCAAGCCATTTGTCTCATTCCATCCATCTCCAGCCCCTGACAAACAGAGGCCAGGGACACCATTCCTATCCTCTGGCTAATAGCCTTTTATGGACCTAACCTCCATGAAATTATCTAGCTTCTCTTTAAACTCTGTTATAGTCCTAGCCTTCACAGCCTCCTCTGGCAAGGAGTTCCACAGGTTGAGATCAGCAGAAGCTGGTTCATGCTAGGGCATTTTCAAAGCCCCCACCTTGAATTCACCTGCCCACCACCACCAGCCTGATCCGAACCAGCCCCTATTTATTAACACTGGCCATGCCGCAGGGCTGTGGAGTGCCTGCGTGTGGGCGAGCGATGAGTGGAAGTCACTAGGGTGAGGGTGGGTTTTGTTGTGGTTAATTCTGCTCCTTCACTTGTGGCTCCCAGGGTGAGCCCAGGCACTGGGATTCATTGCTCTTCACAAGAGTCGCTATGGCGACATCTGCCTGACGTGCCTAGGGAGAGGTGATTTTTAAAAGGGTTGTCTGTATTTGGGAATAAAACCGCACACCCGTGAGCTGCCATTAACAAATGTGACCCACTTGCCGATGGAAACGGCAGGACAAGCTGGCAAGGGCAATGCACGCTCGGCTTTGCTGCACAGCGCCCAGGCCTGGTGCCCAGCCTTAAGAGCTGCCTTATGGAAGCCATCTACAGCTCCTTCAAATGCTAGGAACTATGCTCCACACAAGGTGCCAGTAGATGGTGCTTGGTCGATTAACTAACTCAGCATGAGCAGAGACACAGAACATACCTCATTTCTGCCTCACACCGACAGGTCCTTGCAGTCCAAGGGCTTACGGGTGACCATGGGGCATAACTTCTCCAAAGGCCATAAGGAGAAACGATTGCTCTCCTTTTCCTTGGTATCAGACAAGGGAAAATAGACACTTTCCAATGGGAAAAAATATATTTTTCTATGAGGAGAGGCTGAGGGAGTTGGGGCTATTTAGTCTGCAGAAGAAAAGAGTGAGGGGGGATTTGATAGCAGCCTTCAACTTCCTGAAGGGAGGTTCCAAAGAGGATGGAGAAAGGCTGTTCACAGTAGTTACGGATGGCAGAACAAGGAGCAATGGTCTCAAGTTGCAGTGGGAGAGGTACAGGTTGGATATTAGGAAAAACTATTTCACTAGGAGGGTGGTGAAGCACTGGAATGGGTTACCTAGGGAAGTAGTGTAGTCTCCATCCCTAGAGGTGTGTAAGGCCTAGCTGGGTTGATTTAGTTGGGATTGGTCCTGCCTTGGGCAGGGGGCTGGACTTGAGGGCCTTCTGTGGTCTCTTCCAGCTCTGTGGTTCCATGATTCTATCGTTGGGGTCCCTGCTGGCTCATGGCAGAAGCATGGCGACAGCTGAGGCACAAAGCCACCAAGAGTTCCCATTGGAGATCACTTGGTGACAATCTCCCCAGAGATGGCTGCATTTCAGTGGCAGGTGGGAAGATATTCTCCCCTCAACATGGCGGTGTCCTCCCGGGACGTTGGTCAGTGTAGCTGTGTCGCTTAGAGGTGCGGATTTCTCACATCCGAGCCATGTCGTTATAGGTCTGGAGCGCAGACCGGCCTGAGACTGCAACTTCTCTGAGGCAGCAACCGGACCTTTGTTTGGACGGTTCCAGGCACAATGGGGCCCTGATACAGACCAGGGCTGGCCCACAACATTTTGGCACCTGAGGCGGGGAGCTCAAATGACGCCCCCATGCCCCCTCACTTGGGCCAAAACTTTGAAAGGTCTCAATTCTGCCTTCTTCCTGTTGTATTCCTCTCATGGCACTGCTCTGCCATCTCTGTGCATCTAGAGCAGAGAGAATACATATGCACCAGCAGCAGACACAATTTTCTACACTCTGGGTCCTAGTGGCGCCCCCCCACAGTCTGGCACCAGAGGCGGCCGCCTCAGTTCACCTCATGGTAAGGCCAGCCCTGATACAGACAGACCCAAGCGTCTGGTGCAACATCCTTTAAACATCATGTCCAACTTGGGTTTTATTCCTTAACAAAAAGCAAAGGGATTTTCTGCTCCTTTGCTGTTTGGACTTTCAATGTGTGCGCTAGACACACTCAGATCCAAGCTCCTTCTTTCCTCTCTCTGCACACGCCTGCCTCTTCCGCGTCACGTTCTCCACAGCAGCCCTGGGAAACCCACAAACAACGCAAAACTGATTGTTCCCAGGGCTGCCAGTTACTCAGAGGAAGCTGGGGAACAGGGCCGGCCCACAACATTTTGGCACCTAAGGTGGGGAGCTCAAATGACACCCCCATGCCACCTTTTCTCCTGCCTGCCTGTTATGTCTCTTGTGCCCCTCTTCCTCCAGCACAGCACCCCACCATCTCTGTGCATCTAGAGCAGAGAGAATACATATGCACCATCACCAGACACAATTTTCTACACTCTGGGTCCTAGTGGCGCCCCCCCACAGTCTGGCACCAGAGGCGACCGCCTCAGTTCACCTCATGGTAAGGCCAGCCCTGCTGGGGAAAGAGGATGCACTTTTCCTCTAATCTCTAGTACTTTTTAGGGGTTGTGTGTAACAGATCCGACATTGTCAGGTGGAAGTGTGATTCTGAAGCAGATGCTGTGTTAAGAATAATAAATAAATGGTGGTTTCAGCATTGTTGCCCTCTTGTGGCTAGTCTGCTTTCCGCCCCACGTCCTCACCCATCGCCACCTCCTTTTGCCTCTTGCCAATTGCTCCTAAACACTTGCTCCTTTGTCTTGCTTTCCGTCACTCATCTCTGCATGGAGCTCATGTTAAAAAAAAAAAAAATCAAGCACAAACGATGACAGCATGAAACCGATGCAAGCCAGGAGGCTGGAGTTCATTTCCTTCACAATCGTACTTTTCCTTGCTCTCTCATTGGCTTTCCTGCCTTGCTGCTCCATTGTATTTTCTCTCCCTAAGTTAGATTGCAAGACACAGAGCTTTGAGGGCTCATTTGTTGATTTGTCAGCAGCACACCATGGTGCTACCGATGGTGATTTGCCCGAGGTCACACAGCAGAACTAATATTATTTTACATATTAGAAAAGTATGGAGCAGAGAGGTTAAGGAATTTGCCTGAGGTCACACAACAAGTCAGTGGCGGCGGGATCATAATATAGAAGATTCTAGCCTATCGCATGTTCATTTCTCTACACACATATCTATGCTAACATGACTCAGGCTTCAGCAGGAACTGTGAAAGAGACAAAGAAGAGGGGGCAATTCTAAAAATATTAAGGGTTTTATCCTACCAACAAAACATACACAAATCCATGGGCCCGGATTTAACGCATCCAAGGGTACTGAGGGAGTTGACAAATGTCATTGCAGAACCACTGACCATTGTCTTTGAAAACTCATGGAGATTGGGAGAGATCCCGGATGATTGGAAAAAAGCAAATGCAGTGCCCATCTTTAAAAAAGGGAAGAAGGACAATCCAGGGAACTATAGACCAGTCAGCCTTACCTCAGTCCCTGGAAAAATCATGGAGGAGATCCTCAAGGAATCCATTCTGAAGCACTTGGAGGAGGGGAAAGTGATCAGGAATAGTCAACATGGATTCACGAAGGGCACGTTGTGCCTGACCAATCTGATTAGCGTCTATGATGAGGTAACTGGCTCTGTGGATATGGGAAAGTCAGTGGATATGATATACCTTGACTTTAGCAAAGCTTTTGATACGGTCTGCCACAATATTCTTGCCAGCAAGTTAAAGGAATATGGATTGGATACATAGACTGTAAGAGGGATAGAAAGCTGGCTAGACTGTCGGGCCCAACAGGTAGTAATCAACGGCTCGATGTCAGGCTGGTGGTCGGTTTCTAGCAGAGTGCCCCAAGGATCTGTTCTAGGGCTGGTTTTGTTCAACATCTTTATTAATGACCTGAATGAAGGGATGGATTGCACCCTCAGCAAGTTTGCAGATGACACTAAGTTAGGGGGAGAGGTAGATGCCCTGGAGGGCATGGATAGGGTCCAGAGTGACCTGGACAGATTAGAGGATTGGGCCACAAGAAATCTGAAGAGGTTCAACAAGGACAAGTGTAGAGTCCTGCACTTGGGACAGAAGAATCCCAAACGTCGTTACAGGCTGGGGACCGACTGGCTAAGTAGCAGTTCTGCAGAAAAGGACCTGGGGATTACAGTGGATGAGAAGCTGGATATGAGTCAACAGTGTGCCCTTGTAGCCAAGAAGGCTAATGACATATTACGTTGCCTTAGGAGAAGCATTGACAGCATATCCAGAGACGCAATTATTCCCCTTTATTTGGCTCTAGTGAGGCCACATCTGGAGTATTGTGTCCAGTTCTGGGCCCCCCACTATAGAAAGGATGTGGACGCATTGGAGAGGGTCCAGCGGAGGGTGACCAAAATGATTAGGGGGCTGGAGTACATGACCTATGAGGAGAGACTGAGGGATTTGGGGAAAAGCGACAAGGAGTCCTGTGGCACCTTATAGACTAACAGATGTATCGGAGCATAAGCTTTCGTGGGCAAAGACCCACTTCGTCAGATGCATGTAGTGGAAATTTCCAGAGGCAGGTATAAATATGCAGGCCAGAATCAGGCTAGAGATAAAGAGGTTAATTCAGTCAGGGAGGGTGAGGCCCACTTCTAGCAGCTGAAGGATTTGGGTTTGTTTAGTCTGCAGAAGAGAAGAGTGAGGGGGGATTTGATAGCAGCCTTCAGCTTCCTGAAGGGAGGTTCCAAAGAGGATGGAGAAAGGCTGTTCTCAGTAGTGAAGGAACAATGGTCTCAAGTTACAGTGGGAGAGGTCTAGGTTGGATATTAGGAAAAACTATTTCACTAGGAGGGTGGTGAAGCACTGGAACGGGTTCCCTAGGGAGGTGGTGGAATATCCATCCCTAGAGCCTTTGTCTCGGCTTGACAAAGCCCTGGCTGGGTTGATTTAATTGGGATTGGTCCTGCCTTGGGCAGGGGGCTGAACTTGATGACCTCCTGAGGTCTCTTCCAGCTCTATGATTCTATGATCTCTTCAGCTCTCCCAGACTCATAGCAGAAATCTTCTCTGCTCCTCAGATCAGCAGTATTAGCTGTGAAAGTGCAGATTTTCAGTCACAGCTCAGATAAAGGTAGAGCCCACGCTGAAATGACAAGGTAAGGGACCTTTTCATGGGTGACATTTCTAAACCATCTGAAGGTGCAAGTGTCTTTCAAGACGTTGCAAGTCAGCTAAAAAGCCACGTGGAAACCCAAGCATTGTCACAGGTAGAGGCTGCACTGGGGTCCTGAATCCAGTAAGGGACAGATATTCAAAAGCAAGTTTCAGGCTCCTGAGATCCCCTGTGGTGATTGTGAGCATCCTAATGCAAATCTCTCAGACCCAACTGATCACCGATCTCATAAAGAAGGTGTGAAGGGGTGGTCGCCCTGCACTGGAATGAAAAGGGTTAAAACAGCCCTAGGAATGGCCTGGGACTGGGAGCCAATTGGGAGGGGGGCTTGTGGCAGCCAATCAGAGACCAGCAGGGCTTTATAAAAGAGATGGCTGGCTGAGTTGAGCATACTCTTGCTCCAGCTCTGGAGGGAGAGAGATCTAGCTACTTGCTAGCAAATGTACCATGGACAGAGCTGTGCTGGGAAAGGCAGGGTGAGCCAGGAGGTTCTAGGGCTGCAGGGAGGCAGTCAGGACAGAAGGTCCCCCCCTTTGCCAATGCTGAGTGGCCATTTCAGACTGCAGTTGCCCCTGGCGCTAGATGACGACTAGCAGTGTGTCACTGAGGCAAGATGAATATCGGCGGTTAGGGTTCCTTGGGAGAGGAGGACCCCAGAGTGTGGGGCACTGCCACAGAGTGGTACCCTGAGGGCACCGCCATGGTCTGTGAGGGAGGTGAGTCTGGATGAGTGCAGAACAGACATAAAGGTAACAGCAGGTGAGATCCTGCCAGGAGAGGGCGCTTGGAGGCTGGGCCGAGCCAATTCCCAGGGTGAAGCAAAGAGTGAGGGGGGATTTGATAGCAGCCTTCAACTTCGTGAAGGGAGGTTCCAAAGAGGATGGAGAGAGGCTGTTCTCAGTAGTGACAGATGGCAGAACGAGGAGCAATGGTCTCAAGTTGTGGTGGGAGAGGTCCAGGTTGGATATTAGGAAAAACTATTTCCCTAGGAGGGTAGTGAAGCACTGGAATGGGTTACCTAGGGAAGTAGTGGAGTCTCCATCCCTAGAGGTGTTTAAGTCTCGGCTTGACCAAGCCCTGGCTGGGTTGATTTAGTTGGGATTGGTCCTGCCTAGAGCAGGGGGCTGGACTTGATGACCTTCTGAGGTCTCTTCCAGCTCTATGGTTCTATGATTCTATGACCCTGGCGTTGAGTCTCAGACTTGCTACAGGAGGGAAATCCCATGGCTCCCTCTCCTTTACATCTACAGCTATTTCTGAACCCACAGGCAACCTCTTACCAGCTGAACCCAACAGGTCTGCTTCACTACAGCTGCCATGAACGCTGTTCAGAAGATGGGCATTCAATGTTTGTAACCAGGGTCAATTAGCATGGGCCCTTGGATCTGAAACAGGAACTGAAGGGACAATGATTCTGGGCAAGATTGTCACAAGTGACGAGTGGTTTGGGGGGGTGCCTGGCTTGGCCCATCTTTAAGGCTCTGGATTTCTGACTAGACTGAGTGTAGCCCACACCCCCGCTGGGTGTGATGCACTGTCCTGCTTAGTGGCACATAGGGCACGTCCAGAGAGAAAGAATGAGTGCGCTCTACAGCCTGAGCTGAGAGCCAGCTGGCTTTTAACACAGGCTGTAGAGGTTCCTACACTAAGCTCTAGAGCATGTGTTCCCAAACTGGGGGGCATGCCTCCCTGGGGGGCACGCCCCAGCCTCCCTATCAATCTTTCCCCCCTCCCCAAGTTTTGCTGCTCTTTTTTTTGGGCGGGGGGGGGCCCGGTCAGTTCCTTTTTTTTTTTGCTCAACAAGTTTTGCTGCTATTGGGGGAGGGAGGGGCGTGAGGGTTTATCAAAAATCAAAAAGGGGACGTGAAGCCAAAAAGTTTGGGAACCACTGCTCTAGAGGTTCCAGGTTCTATTCCACCTGTTAGCATTATAGGAGCACCCACCTTCTAGAAGTTAGGCCCATCAAGTTGGGTATCTTCCCCCCCCCAAATCACAAGTCACTTCTGAGAATTGCAGTTGGATCTGCCAGGGCAGACCCCTGAATAAATCTGAATCAGGAGAGGCCCCCCTCTCCCCATGAGATCAATGAGTCGGTGTCTTAGCACAATTCGGAATGATCGTTAGATCCTGAGTGAGCAACAGCAGAACATGCCTTCTAGTGGGCCTAAGTCATGGCGGGTGCGGTGCCATTCAAACCCATGGACTGTGATGAAGTCTATCGTCTAGAGCAAGGCTACTCAACACACAGCCCATGGTGCAGTTTGGGCTGATATGTGTTTTAGTAGTTAAATTCCTGGACAGTTGTGAAGCCAAAACAAAAAAGTAGTCAATATAATGGTCTTCTGTTGATATGCGTTTTAGTAGTTCAATTCCTGGACGGTCATTGCTCATTAAAAGTGGAAATAGGGGTGGAAATTGGGTAAATATTGCATTTCATTAATATCAGCAGAACTGACTTAAATGGGGCCTGCGTGCTGTGTAGTCTTGCCTTAATTTTGTATTCTTGCCCGTCAGTATGAAAAAAAGCTATTTGCATATATTTGCATATAAACTTGCATGTATATGCAACCACACTTAAGTTGCAGCCCTCAGCATGTGCTGTGAGCATCGTTGTGGCCCCCGGGGCTTCCAAAGTTGAGTAGCCCTGATCTAGAGTGAGAAATCTGCAGCCAGCAGTGTGAATGTGTGTATGAGGCAGGGAGATTAACACTGCAGCACCAAGATGGCTACTACCCATAAGGTCTAAATATGATAAAATATGCATCATGAAATGAAAGGACTTACTCAGAAGGAAGAAACTGGGGCATCTTTTTGACTAATTATCTTAAAACCAGAGCAAAAAAAAATTAACTGAACTAGGTCGTGTGAATACGGGAGCCTAACAACACAGACAGACATCTGCAAAGGGCTTTCGACATTATGTCCCGCGCTGGGCTTTATTTACGCTGTTCCTTTCTGGGACTTCATCAGTTCCTTTCATATGCTTCAGCTACGTCAGAGAGCCACACTCCAAATCGTCCCCTCTTAGCTCTGCTGAAAACAAAAGGCAGCTGGCCAGGCAAGGCTGCTGCAAGGCACCCCAGAGCGGATACAATATTTGGACATTTCACTTTGCCGGAGCATGTCCTTCAGAGGAGGCCTTGAAAACGGAGTGCCCGACTTTCCGAGGGGCAGCGCTGGCGATGTTCATTATTTGCATTACAGTACCGGGGAGCCCCAGACATGGACTAGGACCCTGCCACGCGACATGCTGTGTAACTGTAAGAAGACAGGCCCTACCTCAAAGAGTTCACAGTCCAAGGCTGTCACTCGGCTTGGTGAGTGCTTCGCACTTGTTTGTCACGGGCACGGAGGAACTCATGCCAATTGTCTTGACTGGAGGGATTGGTCCCAGTGTCCTTAGCCAAAATTTCCATTCCCAACCCCCCACAGTTGAATAATGTCCTGTGTGCTAATTGGCTACGCTTCTGCATCCTGGAAGGGGCTGCTTTACAGAGGTGTGTGTTGTTATGGACTGTCAAACACCTCTAAGGCCTCATCTACACTACACCCCCCCACACACCCGTTCTGTCAATCTAACCTACACAACTTCAGCTGTGCCAATAGCAAAGTCTCTGTATTTACTGCAGTGTCCTCCACACGGTAAGGTCAGCAGGGGTTGCTCTCCTGTCAACTCCGGCTATTCTTGTCCCGGTGGAATATGGGAGAGCACTTGGAGGCTGATTTATAGCGTCTATGCAGATGCAACAAATCAACCACTAGCGACTCCATTGTCTAGCGCAGACAAGGCCTGAGTAACTTAAGAGCAGCGGTCTCATTGAAAGGGGTGTTCCTGAGTCATGTCTAGTGCCTTTGAAAAATCCAACCCATCGTTTTTAAACTGTGCTGCTGGGTCCCATCCTGGGTTTGCGCCATCCTTCCTTCTGAACAGCAATCACTCCCCTAGTATGCACAAACAAAAGACAACACTATGCAGCACTTTAAAGACTAACAAGATGGTTTATTAGGTGATGAGCTTTCGTGGGCCAGACCCACTTCCTCAGATCAAATTGTGGAAGAAAATTGGCATGACCATATATACCAAAGGGATACAATCAAAAAAAGTGAACACATATAAAATTGACAAATCAGATTTTAGAACACAGGGGAGGATGAGGGAAGGAGGTTAGTGTCTATGAGATAATGATATTAGGGGTGATAATTGGGGAAGCTATCTTTGTAATGGGTAAGATAATTAGCATCTTTGTTGAGGCCCATTCGTAAAGTGTCAAATTTAAGCATGAATGACAGTTCAGAGGCTTCCCTTTGTAGTCTTGTGTTAAAGTCTCTTTGAAGCAGGATGTATGTAGTGAGGTCGTTGAGACAATGCCCAGTCTGGTTGAAATGGCAAGAAACTGTTTTTTCTTTGTGAAACTGTCTGATGTCTGTTTTGTGTGCATTGATTCTTTGGCTAGAACACTTAGGAGGAAAATATTTCTAAACAAACATTTACATACCAGTTAGACAAACAAGAAGGTATCAATGCTTTTGTTATGAAACAAACTCTCGTATGTATTTGAGTCTTCATCGGTAGAAATATCTGGCAGCATCAACACTTTTCTGAGGTTCTTTTAAGAGCACTAGGTATTACAATGGCACACTACCAAGTACGTAGCCACGGGACCAAAATTTTACCTACCCTTAAAATTGTCCTGTTCAGTAGTGGGAACTTTTTTTATGCCCTGATTCTGCAGAGCCCCAATGAACTCATTGTAGAATCGAGGCCTGAGACTGTAAGCTCCTTGGGGCAGACCCATGTCATCCGATGGATTTGTCACCATTGTTCAAAAGGGGGCTCTGAGGGTGAGAACACCTCTTGGAGACAGTGTGGCCTAGTGAATAGAGTACTAGACTGGTATTCGGAAGACAGGGCTCTTATGTCTGGATCTCCCACTGGGTAACCTCGGGCAAGTCACTTTCTGCGCTGTGCCTCAGTTTCCTCATCTATTGAATGGTGATAATGACATTAACCTTCTTTGTACAGCGCTTTGAGATCCATGGATGACATGCATTGTCAAAGCCAGGTATCAGGCACCATTCTAATCCAAATATTTAACAACAAACCTCTTTACCTGGATGACGCAAAGAGAAACCACTAGCCACAAGCTGAGGAAACCACACAAAATAAAGAAGTCAGTGCTTTTCCAGCTTCCACTGGTGACTCTGCAACAGACTCCAATAGGCAAATGCTATTCCCAGAGCCGTGCTGAAATCATTCATTACATTAGATACCGTAGCATGACTCTGCTGTATTTACAAGTAGATGTTAAAAACATCCTTGTTATTTGGAGTTATTTATACCACAATAGAACCTGGAGGCCTCAGGGTTGTGCTAAGCTCTGCACACGCACATAATAAGAAGCATTCCCTGCCCCACAGAACAAACCAAGACAAGTTAGGCAGGAATTACTCTTACCTGGGAACTGAGGCTCTATACAATTAAGAGACTTGGCCAAGATCAGACAGGACATCGGTAGCAGAGCTGGGAGTTTAACCCAGAGCTGAGGAAACAGCTAATTCTCCAGTTTGCTGGCAGTCCAGGATAAAGAAAATACAATTGTGGTTCACCTGACTCCAACTATTACAAATAATTGCCAGGGAACTGACTATGTCAATAAAAAATTCATTTTGGAGCAGAGTGCACCACTACTTCTTCCTCCTCTACCAGCCATTTTGTGCATGCCATTTGAGTTGTCGTCGCCCCCGCACCACCACCTTTTTCTGATTGAAACCATTTGCAAATTTGTGTTAGATTTGCAAATAGCTTTCGGTCAACCGAAACTGCATTGTTCATCTACTCAACTGTGTCCTCCCGAAACTTCACCCAGCTCTAGTCCTGAGTCCCAATTTGGTGTCTTAATCACAAGATCATCGTTCCAATACACCAGGAGGACGTGCTAGATGACTCGGGCAGTCTCTTGCAATTCCATTACAGGTTGAACCTCTCTAGTCCGGCACCCTTGGGACCTGACCAGTGCTGAACTAGAGAATTTACCAGATCACGGCAGGTCAGTGTTGTCTAGCAGCATTGTCAACACTTCCACGGCTTACTGGGCTCTTAGAAGACATTTAAGGGTAAATTAGAGCTAAATAGCAGCACAGAACACTGAGAACCAGGACTGGTGGCTGTAAACAAACTTTATGGGACCGCGGGAAACTTGTTCACACCCATGATAAATGAACATCCAGCTCACTAAAATCATGCCGGACTAAGGATGTTGTTGGGCCGAAGAGTGCCAGACTAGGGAGGTTCCTCCTGTATCTATGGAGAGAAATACAGAAGGGTTGCCAAATGCTGTGAGACAAAAATATGTGGGCCAGGTCTTTTATTTAGGGTCTGAAGGACTGCGCAGTACAAATTATTGAACTAGAAAAAAAATCTATTTGATAGTGCCGTCTTAATCGGGTCTATCTACAAAATTAAAGAATTTCCTTGTCACAATGCTGACAAAAGGCAACATGACCAGAAAACAATTATATCTGCATGAAGGTTTTTAAAAAAATAATTTGTTAATTAGTGACTGCTGGGCATCACAAGGAGAGTTGTTTTCTCTGATATGCTGATTTATTCTGTCTCTCAGCGGAATTTGAGATGATAAAGAAGCTGCTTCTTTAGAACTGGGAATAGGGAAAAAGTTCCAGTAAGTTCACGAGGAATTTAATTAAACCAGCGAGGTTTTATTCCGCTGTAAAAGGGAGCGGGTTCTTTTTTTTTTCTATAGCAGGTTGCAGGCCAAAATCATCAGCTTGAAACAAAATGGTGCCTGAGTTATGCACCATACTCACCATGGCCTTCCTAAAACCACCTGTGGATTTCACCACAAGGCTAGCGAGGCAAATAGTTTTAAGGAAGAGGCCACTCCTGCAATGTGGGCTTGGTTTTCCACGGAGCGCAGGATCAAGGCCAGGTTTTCACTGATGCTCACCAGGCTTTGCTATTGCTTTTGCTTTCAGAGCAGAGGCTCGGGGATTATAACAGGCAGAAGAACAAAACCCACAGGGCACATCTGCTCTGCTAGGTTAGTCCCGCAGCTTCAGCCCAGGCCAACTAAGGTAGATGCTGAAACTCACAGCTGTGGCCTTTTTCTTTGCAGTGTGGACAGAGCCCAGCACGCAGACATGCAAACAGCTGCCATTACAGCCTCCGTGGATAGGTGGTCACAGATGTGCTCAGCTCTTGGGAAGGTCTAGCACAGCCCTCACAGCGGGGACTGCTCGGCCCCTTTGAATATCAGGTCTCCGCGGCAAGGCGTAGTGTGTGTAGCTATTCCTCGAGATGGGGGTTACATCCCCAGAGCTAGCAGCCCCCCTGGCTCAGGACAGGCTGATGCCCAGCCAGGAAGAGTCACGCTCCTGTAAGAGGAAATGCAGAATGACTCGCCGTTTAGAAAAGGAGCCAAGAGCACCTGTGTTCAGGACCTGACTCTGACACAAACCAAGCCTGCGGCTTTGGCCAAGGGATCTTGCCTGTGTTTCCTGCTCTTTCTACCAAGGGGAGTTCCTAGCTCTCTGGGGGTACATCTAGACTACGGGGGTTTTTTCGAAAGGAGATATGCAAATTCAGCGCTAATTTGCATATCTTCCGATTGCTTTTTCGAAAGCGGGTTTTTCTAAAGTGAAAGTAGTCTGGTCACAGGTTTTTGGAAAAAAACAACAACACCTTTTTGGAAAAACTGCATAAATCTCCTTTTTTTAGGAAGAGCAGTTTTTGCGAAAAAGGGTTTTTTCCCCAAAAAAACCTGTGTCCAGACTACGTTCATTTTTGTAAAACCCGCTTTTGAAAAAGCAATCGGAAGAAAATATGCAAATTAGCGTCGAATTTGCATATCTCCTTTCGAAACCCCGTACTCTAGACGTACTCTGGGTGTGAGGATTAGTCCGGAGCCCAGAAAAGGGCTCGCCAGGAGGCCTTTTAGGGGCTGTAAAGCAGCGCCCTGCCCCCGCTTCCCAAGCTGTTAGGCAAAGATTGGCCACGCAGCAATGCCTGTGTTCTTAAAAGCAACCAGGCTGGGGAACGACCCATGGAGGAGCCAGGTGGTTTTAAGCCAGTTACTTCCCAAATCCCTGCCAAGGGCGTGGAAGGCTGCAACCCTCCTGCTGTGTCGGCGCAAGGAGGCAGGCGCTCTTCTCTGCCTGCTTCTCTCGGGCCACTCAAGGAGGCTGAGCCCAATGGTGTTTGCAAGACTGTCAGGGTGCTCCCCAGGGACCACACCCTCAGCTGCAGCTCCGAAGGCCGCTTCCCTCCTGGAGGCTGGGGTGGGAATGGCTGACCCTTCCGTATCATCTCTTCCTGCCCCTCCCCACCCCCCCAAGCATGGGCGGCCTGGGCTCCAGGAATCTTCCTATGTTGGGAGCCCAGCTCCAGCAAAGTTTGGGACCACGTCTCTCCTCTGACTCCAGCTGCCACCCCCATATGCCTCTCCCAGTGCATCCCATGGCCCTGCTGGCTGCCAATTGGAGCTACGGGAGCGGTGCTGAGGTGGTGGCTGAGGTAGGCATCCCAAGTAAGACAACTCTAGCGGTGCCGGGGGTGCACGCCCAAACCAAGAGGCAGCTGGAAGATAGGATGTCAGGGGCACATGGAAAATGGAGACCTGACACGGTTCTGCCCATGTTGTGCCCTGATCCGACTGTGTTCAACTCAGTGGCAAAGCTCCTACTGAGTCCAACGGGTCTCACGTGGGGCCTACAAATCTGATTGGCCCTTGTGAGCCAGGTTCTGCTCCAAAAACTGGCTTCCTCAGCCACTGGCTCCCACCACCTGCCTGCCCACGGCAGGCCAGGGCTCTGGGGAGGGAGTACAGAGAGGTGAGATGGTTTGGCAGCCCCTGAGAAGTTCAAAGACAGTGAGACGGGTCGTGCTCACCGGCACGGGGCCGCCCATTGGTCACCTGGGGAATTGGCTCTTTGGCCTCCGAGCACCTTCTGTTGGCCGGCCTCTCCCCCTCGGTCGCCTGTCCCTTTCCTGCCCTTGCTGCCCCATCCTCCCAGTACTGCCCCGCAGCAGGGCCCCTGCACTCTGGGGTCCTCCCCTCCCAGGGAACCCCAGCCCCCTAGACTCACCTTGCCTCAGTGACCCACTGTCAGTCCTCCTCTAGCCCCTGCCTCAGGCCACTCATCATTGGCAAGGGGGTGGACCTGCTGCGTTCTGCTGCCCCTGGCTGCCTCCCTGCAGCTCTAGTGCCCCTCAGGCCTTGCCTCAGGCCCCCCCACCGCCTGGGAGTGAGGTCAGGCCAGAGCTCTGCCTGCCTTTCCCCAGCCCTGCTCTGTCTCAGGTACCCTCTGTAGCTTCCCTGGCAGCCAGCTCCCTCCTGCGCCACAGCCGGAACAAGAGTGGGCTCTCCTCCACTCCAGGAGCCTGAATTTATACAGCCCCAGCTGGGACCGAACCGTCTGCCACCAGCCACAGCCACCATCTCAGCCCTCTCCCTGGGCTGGGTTTAACCCCTCATTAGGCCAGTCCAGGACAGGTTAACACCATCCGCATCCAAAGAGGCAAGTGACTCTAGCTTCCTGCGCTGACAGCTTGCTTCCCTCACCCGCTGCTTTTCTACAGGCCTCGTCATGTCAAGTGAAGGGGTGAAAGTAACGCACCGAAGATGCCTTCTCTCTCGTACAGGGGAACACCGCGCAGGTACAGGCGCCCCCGCGGATGTAAGCGGCCGTCAGGGTGGTGGGTGATGCTCCGGGTGCTTTCTCCGAGGTGCTTGTCCGTAGAGGAAGAGCGTCGGGATGCTCCGCATGGAGTCTGCTAAGATGACCGGCTGTATTTCTTGCCAGCCTCACATTTGCGATGGCTCCCATATGCTGTCAGCACCTCCAGTAGTGGCTGAACTATTTCCATGCTAATGAGGTCCCTACAGAAACAAGGCGGCCGCTTTCGGGCGCCTAGGAAGAGAGATTCACGGAGAATCGTGCCATCAGTTGTAAGATTTTCGGGTTTTGTCTTTTTTTTTTTTTAATTGCCATCATTTGGAGATTACTGCTGGAATGCAGCGAGAGTCTCATCACCTGGCACGAGGAGGGAGCCCTCTGTTCTAAGCAAGAGGATTCTATCTCCGTTCGGGAGCCAGGGACTTAGAAAGCCGGCAGCCGTCACTCTGCCGTGAGCAATTATTTGGAAGAAAGGTATTCGCCCTCAGCTTGACTGTGTGGCGTTCTGTCTATCCTGCCAGGTAACTAGGCGCCCACTCTTCTTGCTTTGCCTTCTGCAAAGGACTCATTTGCCATGCAGCCCGTTGCTCTCCGAAAGAAAGAGAAAATCTAAAATGGTCCTGAGCCATGCGAGGAGCCAGCAACAAATTATCTGCCCATTGAAATAGACGGGGAAATAATTCAGCGCCACTTCTCAACAGAAGCAGATAAAACCTGCAGGAAAAGCTGCCAAGGCCCAGCCAAAAAAAGTGCTGTCTTGCCTTCCGAGCCGGGCCTGGAGGGTCACGGGAGTTGCATCCTGAGATGCTTTGGAATGTCAGTTTACAACCCAGGCAATTGATTGTTACCCAATTTCAATCCCCCCGATACAAGAGTAATTCCGTGGGAGAAGGCCGGAGAGCAAACTGGGTGCCTATGCTCACAGAGTAAGTGGGATACCAGTGGGAGACGAAAGAGGCAAACCGAAACCCAGACAATGGGGGAGGCAGGTATTTGGCCTTTCGAAACATACAAGGGGTAGCACGGTTCTAAAGCACCTTTCCCCTGAGGATCTCCAAGCAGTTTGCAACAGCGCAGACATGAGGAATCACACTCATGTAAAATCTTTCAAGCAGATTTTAAACTCAGGTCCTGCCGACTACCGCGGTACATTCACAAATGGACAGGATGTACCCGGGGCTGGCAAAGGCCTGTTAAATGGCTTCATTGCCACTTGACTGGCTCTTTCCCAGGTTTGATGTCTGGCCGGCTTTGTCACTTTTAAGTGAGCTAGATCCTCTCCGGAGGAAGCAGAGCCACAGAACAGGGAAAGGAAGAGGCAGGTGGGAGGACATTAAGACCCAGCGGTGCCCCAAATTTTCGGGTGCCCTACGCAGCTGCGTATTTTGCTCCTGGGAAAGGAGGGCCTTGATGGAGAAGCAGAAGGAAGTAGCCTTTAATTTTTAATGCTTCCGATTTTGGGTGCCCAACTTGAGAACAGTTTCCAGACGTGCCAAGCACCCACAACTTCTGCTCCAGGCCAATGTTGCTGCAGCGGTTCCCCCTGAACAATCAGACCAAAGCAGCTCAAGCTGAACACGCACAGAACTGAGACACACAATCTCAGGGGGCATTTGGAAAATTTGGGCTTAACTGCAGGTTTGGGCCTGTCTACATGGGTATGTAGACAAGCAGGAGGAATAACAGGTAGTTCGATTTAGGGCTTTAATTCGAAATACCGGGTCCCTGCCGCGTGTAGACGCAGGCAGTTAGTCCGGACTTGTAAATTTCAAAAAATGGCGTCCGGACGGGAAGATGCAAATCAACCGCGGGATATTTAAATCCTGGGCTTGATTTGCAACTTCGAATGCCTACATTAGCCTCCCTAGTTCGAATTAGGGGTCTAGTGTAGACGTACCCCATGGGGTACGTGTTGGAGCATGTGGGAGAGGAGCCCTGGTGTTTGGTTTCGTTTTTTCTGCTTCTTTATGCGATCGGGAAAACCAAGCCCTAGTTTTGCTGGAAGATTTCCGCAGGCATGCCAGCCTGTGCATCTTGTGAGCTCCCGCACCTTTATAGAAAGGACGGGGAGGATTGACTCTTTTACAGAGACCCTCCTTTTATCCCACGTTTGCGGTAGAGGGAAAGTTAAATACTATCGTTAGGAGCCAGGAACCAAAAGAGCATGAAACGGTCTGTCAGCCTGCTCCGTCACCCAGCTTGCAGGCACTAGCACAGCTGATGTGGCCTGTCCTCCAGCGCTCCAGATGACCTAAGACCTGGGTTGCTAGTGGAACTTCACCCTTCCCACCTCCTTCGCCCATCCTAAAGGAGCAGAAAGTAGCCATGCTACTTTGGATTGAGAAGGCTGCGGCGCCTTGGCTCTCCCATCCCCTGCCCTCCCCCAGGCGAACGCCCTATTCCCTAGGCCACGCCAGGATAGTGCCGTTTGGTACCACGGAGGAGGGGAGAGGAAGGAAGTCTGTGAGGCAAAAGACTGAGGCTTCACCTCACTAAAAAATATCCAGGCAGCGTGGTGTGGGGGGCGTGGGGCGGGAAGGGGGAGATTCTAACTCCTCAGCCCCAGCTCGGCAGTCTGACTCGTTTGCAATCCAACCGACGGAACGAAGCTGCAGCCGGGATTTTCCCTCGAAATGGCCCGTTGAGCGGAGACGCCGCGCTTGTGCTGAAGGTGGCGTTTACTTCCCGACGGAGAGGCCTTGAAGAGGCTCCGGAATACAAGCAACGCACCCAAGGTCAGCGTGAGATTGATACATTTTTAATAAAGCCTGCGGTGAAGGTTACAGCTGAAGTTTCCTTTGCTCCTTTAAAAGCTCCATGTAATTAACAGATGCATCCTGGAGGGGGGACAAAACTTGCCGTAAACAAGACGGGGGCTTTCCCCTCCCTTCCCAACCACTGCAGCAATTGATGCTTCCTTGCGACTGACGGCACCTTAAAGCTGCCACCTCAGCTTAGAGATTGGATAG
Organism: Rafetus swinhoei; assembly: GCA_019425775.1. Classification (NCBI taxonomy): domain Eukaryota; kingdom Metazoa; phylum Chordata; order Testudines; family Trionychidae; genus Rafetus; species Rafetus swinhoei. The sequence goes on along the minus strand of CM033445.1, from coordinate 19,041,650 downwards.
GAAAGATACAGAAGTGCCTGTTATACGCTGGTATCAGAAGGGCCCCTAACGGCTCTTCCACTTTCCTACTCCTCCCGGTAGCTGTCCTGGGAACAAGTCCCTTCTTGGAGCTTTAATTGCCCGGTTCAATGCTGGGGGGGGGGCATGTTACCAGCAGGAACAGAGGACTCGGTTATCCAGGCCTAATCCTACATGAATGAAGCCAAAGGCAGCAGGACTGAATCAGACTTTTAAAGCTACTCAGACGCCCAGCGCCCATCAATTTCAATGGGAATTAGGCGCCTAAATACCGTTAAAAATGTGCCCGGAGGTGCAGGAGAAAGGAGCTGGCTTCGAGAGTAAGAGCCACGTTGTCAGAGACGCTGAGGTCTTGCAGCTCCCCCTTGGCTTCTCCTGGAGTTGTGGACACGCATCGCCAATGAAGATCCACTCCCAGGGTCTCCGACTTATCCACCAAGCGGGGGCAGAACAGGCCAGGCAGTACAAGCTTCCCCTCTATTGCTCCACGCCTCAATCCCTGCCTTGCCCGCTGTCCTGCCCATACCGCTCACTCACTGTGGCCCAGCTAATTGTCTGTCTCCGCATTGCGACCGCTGGCAAGGGTGACAGAGAGATGAGGCTGTTGGGGCCCTAGGCTCATTGGACGTCTTACTGGGCATCATGTGCCCATCGGATGGGGATGGGTTGGGCTGGCCATGAACTGTTGATCTGAGGGAGAAAAGGCCAAAAGCTGCTGGAAGTCTTCCGAAGGACACTCCCGTGCCGGCTTGCGCCCTGGCCAAGCGATAGACACGGAGCAGCCCTGCTTTGAAAGCCGCACCCTGACCTGCGGAGGGGAGCTTCCCAATATGCAAAGGAAACTTCATGTCTCTGTCAGCTCATGCTGGTAATTAATGCCCCAGCTGCTGTTTATTTGTGTGAGATGGGACTAGGGGGTGCCTGGGGTTTTCATCAATGACCGGTCCCACCCGTGTGACTGCAGAGAGCACGTGCCAAAAGAGCACCCGGTGCAAGACTGCGGCTAGCCTGTGCACGCACGGCGAGGGGTGCACAGGGTGTCCCCCTCTGCATGGCCACAGGTGGGTGGAGATAGGGTTGCCAGGTGTCCGGTACTAACCCGGACAGTCAGGTATTTTTGCCTCCTGTCCGGTAAAAAAATTCAGAAAATACCGGACACCTAAAATGTCAAGAAAACAAAATGGCCACCAGCAAAAAAGCCTAAAGACCAAGGGGAAGCAATGCCTTCCCTGGGTCTTAGTGCTCAACCGCTCCCCTGTTCCTATCCCTATTCTGACTCTGCATGCACTGAAAGGGGCCATGCTGTTTTAATGCTGGTTTTTTGGTTTTTTTTGGTCTCCCCTGTTTTTTTCCCCCCCTCAACAGAATTTTTTCCCCGGTGGTTTTTTTTTGCAGGGGAGGGGAGAATGTTCGGTATTTTTGGTTAAACCATCTGGCAACCCTAGGTGGAGAAGCAGCCGGCCCTGTCTCGGTGCAGCCAGCCGGCACTTTCAGAGAGGAGCGCTCTGGAGCCGGAGGCTTCTTTGAAACTGCAGAAGTCACGGGGCCTTCTCTCCACAGTTATTGAGAGCCAGGCCGCTGGCAGCGGGAGCGGGTGAGGGGAGACGAATGAGGCAACTGCCCTGGGGTCTGGCGATGCAAAAAGGCCCAGGGCTCCCTGCTGCTGCCACTGGTCCTGCAGCAGCTCCTGGAGCCTCGGGCCCCTTTAAACTGCTGCTGGAGCGCGGGGCAGCATGCTCCAAGTGGCATGGAGGGCTGGAGGGGGGGGGGGGAGCTGTGGTCTGGGTGGCACTGAGGTCTGGCTGTCCCCATCCTGCCTCTTCTGACTGAGGCCCTGCCCCTTCTGGAAGCGTGGCATGGCCTCCCCTTCCTTGCTCGGGGGCCCTGAGAAGCTGTCAGCTCCCCTCCTGAGAGCAAAGACTAGACTGAGCCATGAAGAATGGAAAAAAATGAGCTTTACCCACAATGCACCTCAGCCTTGCTTGGGAAGGACATGCCAAGGGCCAGAGGGCTGGTCATGCTCCATGCTGTCCCAAGGAGCCTGCCAGCGGTGACAGGGACACCCAGGAGCAGCCCATGTGAAATAAGTGGGGGTCGTCGAGACGGGTGACTGCATCCTGCTCTGGGCAGGCAGAGTCCCACTGAGGTCAGCAGGGTGCAGTGGGGAAACCAGACTCCACGGGCATGGAGCAGCTCGCCCGTGCAGGGCCCACATCTCAACCAGATTCCTAGAGGTCAGCAGCTCATTTCACATAGGACACCCAATGACTTTCAGTAGACGCGACCTCTGCTAGATTTGAACCTTCAACCTATGGAGGAGAGGCCCCAGACAAATGTTCCCGCTAATCTTCTCCATCCATGGGCAGATTTTTGCCATCCATATGCAGAATAAACTTTTTTGCGCACTGAGGCATGTGCCAATGTGCACCACCAGTAGAAACAAAAGCTGTGGCGCTCTGTTAATCAGCTGGGCGGCATTTGAATCTGTCCCGAGTGGCTGCACAAGCGCACAACTTACAGGGTACACTACTCCAGACGCCATTACCCTCGCCATGCTGTGAATACTGGTAATTCCACCCAAGTCAAAGGCTACATGCTAGGCTAAGAGGGTGTGGTGCATAGACAGCTGGTCAGGCCTTTGCAGCATTCTATTAATCCATAGCCCATCCACTCTCACTGGGTCTTCTCAAGAAATTACTTTCAAGTTTTTTAAATATTAGGGACAAGCAGTGCCATTTTTTGTCAGACCCTCAATATGCAGGATTTCAAAACTTTCATCTATGCCGTATGGCTCACCAGAAAGAGGGCAAAATGTAGCATTTGCCAATCCGCCCAGGGTCCCTTGTACATTGCAGTCTACCTACCCCAGCTTGGATTATTATATTGATTGGAGAGAGCTCGAGAAACTTCCCATGTTTTCATTTTATTATAAAATGGCTGAATCTCTGGCTGATCCCATTGCTATTTTTAATAGATGCCTTATTGAGATTCAAATGAATGTTTCAAATCCTCGCTTCTTTGCATAATTCTTTTTAATTAACACTTCAAAGGTTTAAATACAAGATCTATGCTATTTCCCTAACGAAGTTCTACTGAACCTCACTAGCCCCAAAGCTTCCTGTCTACAGTTCTGGGGGCTAGATCAACATAAGTGTCTTACAACATCCTTCCCCCCCCACACACACACACTCTACATGGTGTGATCTGGATTTTACATTTCTCTTCACAATCAGCAAGTCAATAGCATGACAATACACTGCAAAGGGTGTGAAAAATCTCTTTTGTGAGCAGAGCATGTCATTCTTAGCAAAGCTCAGTTTTACTCTCTCTCCCCCTCTGTATATCTACTATATAAATTACAACACAGAATACAGAGTAGACAGTGTTCACTTTATATTGTCTTTGATTACAAATATTTGCACGGTAAAAATTAAAAACGTATTTTTCAATTCACCTATTACACATTCTGCAGTGCAAGCTCTTTATCATTAAAGTTGAACCTACAAATGTGTAATTAGAATAATAGAATCACAAAATATTAGAACTGGAAGGGACGTTGAGAGGTTATCAAGGCCAGTCCTTTGCCCTCACGGCAGGACTAAGCATCGTCTAGATTATCCCTGATAGATGTCTATCCAACCTGCTCTTAAATATCTCTAGAGATGGAGATTCCCACAATCTCCCTAGGCAACTTATTCCAGTGTTTAACCACCCTGACAGTTAGGAAGTTTTTTCCTAATGTCCAACCTAAACCTCCCTTGCTGCAGTTTAAGCCCATTGCTTCGTGTCCTATTCTCAGAGGCCAAGGAGAACAATTTTTCTCCCCTCTTCCTTATAACACCCTTTAGGTACTTGAAAACAGCTATTATATGTCTTCTCAGTCTTCTCTTTTCTAAACTAAACAAGCCCAGTTCTTTCAGTCTTCCTCATAGCTCATGTTTTCTAGACGTTTAATCGTTTTTGTTGCTCTTCTGTGAACCTTCTCCAATTTCTCCACATCTTTCTTGAAATGTGGTGCCCAGAACTGGACACAATACTCCAATTGAGGCCTAATCAGTGCAGAGTAGAGTGGAAGAATCGCTTCTCGTGTCTTGCTCACAACAATCCTGTTAATGCATCTCAGAATCATGTTTGCTTTTTTTGCAACAGTGTCACACTGTTGACTTATATTTAGCTTGTGATCCACTATGACCCCCAGATTCCTTTCTGCAGTACTTCTTCCAACCTAGACAGTCGCTTCCCCCTTCTGTATGTGTGAAACGGATTGTTCCTTCCTAAGTGGAGTACTTTGCATTTGTCCTTATTCCATAAGGTTTAACTGTTAATTCGAACTAAGGGGTTTATCTCGGAATCGCGCTTCTCTGCCGCGTGTAGACGCGGGCAATTATTCCGGGCTAGTCAATTTCCAAAATGGCGACCGGCCGGGAACATGCTAATGAAGCACGGGATATTTAAATCCCGCGCTTCATTTGCAATTTCGGCCGCCCTCATTAGCCTCCCTAGTTCGAACTAGGGGGCTAGTGTAGACGTACCCCTCAGAGTGGTTTGACATATTTGTTCTTTACAAATCCATGCTGGCTGTTACCTATCATCATCCAGATGTTTACAGATGAATTACTTGCTCCATTATCTTCCCTGGCACAGAAGTTAAAACTGACTGGTTTGTAGTTTCCTGGGTTGTTCTTATTTCCCTTTTTATAGATGGGCACTAGATTTGCCCTTTTCCAGTCTTCTGGAATTGCTCCCGACTCCCATGACTTTTAAATGCTCATTATCAGCTCCTTGAGTATTCTAGGATGCATTTCTTCAAGCTCTGGTGACTTGCACACATCTAACTTTTCTAAGTAATTTTTAACTTGTTCTTTTTCTATTTTAACTTCTAAATCTATCCCATTTCCACTAGCATTTACTATGTTAGGCATCCTGTCACCATCAGTCTTCTTGGTGAAAACTGAAACAAGGAAGTTGTTAAGCACCTCTGCCATTTCCAAGTTTCCTGTTATTTTTTCTCCCTCTTCACTGAGCAACGGGCCTACCCTGTCCTCGGTCTTCCTCTCGCTTCTAATATATTTGTAGAATGTTTTCTTGTTACCCTTTATGTCTCTAGCTAGATTGAGCTCGTTTTGTGCCTTTGCCTTTCTAATCTTGCCCCTGCATACTTGTGTTACGTGCTTATATTCATCTTTTGTAATTTGACCTAGTTTCCACTTTTTATACAACTCCTTTTTGATTTTTAGATCATGTAAGATCTCCTGGTTAAGACAAAGTAGTCTCTTGCCATACTTTCCATTTTCCTATGTAGTGGAATAATTTGCTTTTGGGCCCTTAATAATGTCCTTTTGAAAAACTGCCAACTGTCTTCAGATGTTTTTCCTCTTAATCTTGCTTCCCATGGGACCTTACCTACGAGCTCTCTGAGGGTACATCTATAGAGCAGCGTTATTTCAGAATAACTAACATTTATTCTGAAATAACATAGTGCACATCTACACTGCAAGCCTTTATTTCAAAATAATGTTGAGCTGGAGGACTTCTTACTCCAACTCTGGTAACCTTCATTTCACAAAGAGTAAGGGAAGTTGAAGGAAGAATGTTCTTGCTTCGACTTCCTGTTGTGTAGACAGCACCAAAAGCTGAATTAAGCTATTTCGACTTCAGCTATGCAATTGACGTAGCTGAAGCTGTGTAGCTTAATTCAACTTTAGCCCTGCTGTGTAGACGTACCCTCAGTTTACTAAAATCTGCCTTCCTGAAATCCATTGTCTCTATTTTGCTGTTCTCCCTTCTACCATTCCTGAGAATCATGTACTCTATCACTTCATGATCACTTTCATCCACGCTGCCTTTCACATTCAAATTTTCAACCAGTTCCTCCTTATTTGTTAAAATCAAATCTAGAACAGCTTCCCCCCTAGTAACTTTTTCAACCTTCTAAAATAAGAAATGGTCTCCAATGCAGTCCAAGAACTTATTGGAGGATAATCTGTGCCCTGCTGTGTTAGTTTCCTAACATATGTCTGGATAGTTGAAGTCTCCCATCACCACCAAATCCTATGCTTTGGATCGTTTTGTTAGCGGTTTAAAGCCTTATCCACCTCTTCTGGCTGGGTAGGTGGTCTGTAGTAAACCCCTAACAAGACATCACCCTTGGTTTTTACACCTTTTAGCCTAACCCAGAGACTCTCAACGAGTCTGTCTCCTATGTCCATCTCCACCTCAGTCCAAATGTATACATTTTTAATATATCAGGGAACACCTCCTCACTTTTTCCCCCGCCTGTCCTTCCTCAGCAGGCGGTACCCTTCTATATCAATATTCCAATTGTGTGTATTACCCCACCAAGTCTCTGTGATACCAGCTATGTCATCGTGTTTATTTATTAGCACTTCAAGTTCTTCTTGCGTATTTCCCATACTTCTGGCATTTGTATACAGGCATCTAAGATCCTGATTTGATTTTGCCCCCCAGTTCTTCCTTATCCCTCCTTTATCTCTGCTGTTATAGCCCATGCGCCTTCCCATTTCTGACCCATCTCCCAGGTCTCCATGTTTTTCACTTACCTGTAGACTTTGGTTACCTGCTCCCGTCAAACCTAGTTTAAAGCCCTCCTCACTAGGTTAGCCAGTCTGTATCCAAATACTCTCTTCCCCTTCCTTGAAAGGTGAACCCCATCCCTGCTTAGCAGTCCGTCTTCTTGGAACAACATCCCATGGTCAAGGAAGCCAAAGCCCTCTTGGCAACACCATCTTTGCAGCCAGGCATTCACCTCCAGGATGCACCTGTCTCGGTCTGGGCCCCTTCCTTTGACAGGAAGGACCGAAGAGAATACCACCTGTGCTCCAAATTATGTACAAAACAACTGTATTAAAAAATAAAACAGTGTATAACTCTCAAGCCTACAAGTCCACTCAGTCCTATTTCTTGTTCAGCCAATTGCTCAGACAAATAAGATGGTTTACATTTGCAGGGGATAATGCTGCCTGCTTCTTGTTCACAGTGAAAGCAAGATCAGGTGTTCATGTGGCACTGTTGTAGCTGGCATTGCAAAATATTTACCTGCCAGATGTGCTAAAGATTCATATGTCCCTTCATGTTTCAACCACCCATTCGAGAGGACGTGCATCCAAGCTGAGGACAGGTTCTGTTCAATAAGGATCCAAAGCAGAGCAGACCAACACATGTTCATTTTCATCATCTGAATCAGATGCCACCACCAGAAGGCTGATTGCCTTTTTTGGTGGTTTGGGTGCTATAGTTTCCACATCGGAATGTTGCTTTTTTAAGACATCTGAAAGCATGAGTCACACTTCGCCGCTCTCAAAGTTAGGAAGGCACTTCAGAGTTTCAAACCTTCCGTCCAATGGGGTAGCTATCTTTAGAACTCTCGCAGTGGTATCGTCTTTACATGTTATCAAATCTGCAGTGAAAGTGTTCTTAAAAATGAACATGTGCACTCCTGGATCATCATCTGAGACTGCTATAACAAGAACTGTATGACAGAATGCAGGTAAAACAGAGCTGGAGACGTAAAATTCTCTCCTCCCCTCTCCCCCCCCAGGAGTTCAGTCTCAGATTCAAAGTATGCATTTTTTTTTAAATGAGCATCACCAGCATGGAGCCATGTCCTTTGGAATGGTGGTCAAAGCATGAACGGCCATATGAATGTTTAGCAAATCTGGCACATAAATACCTTGCAATGTTGGCTACAAGCGTTCCAAGTGGACGCTTGTTCTCACTTTCTGGTGACGTTGTGAATAAGGAGTGGGCTGCAATACCTCCTGTAAATGTAAACAATCTTGTTTGTCTTTGCAATTGACTGAACAAGAAGTAGGACTGAGTGGACCTGCAGGCTTTACAGCAGCGATGGGCAACCAAGACGAGTGAGTGGACGGCCCTCCTTCGTCTCAGTGGGCCGCATGATTGAAAACCAGTGGTGGGCAACCTGAGGCCCACACCCCCCCCCTTTCTGCTTCCTTCCCCCAGGGCTCTCACACACTGGGGCACTGGACCCCTGCACTTATCTACTCCTCCCCCTCCCTCCCAGCACTTTTACAGCACCATGAATCCTGATTTGCTCTCCATCCCCACTCCTCCCCCTCCCTCCCAGAGCTTGAACAGCTGCAAATCAGCTGATTCATAGCGCTCCAAAGCATTGGGAGAGAGGTGGAGGAGTAGGTAAGTGTGGGGCTGCAGTGCCCCAGTGTGAGAGGCTTGGGGGGAGGGGGTAAAGAGGGGGGGTGCACGGGCTGTAGGTAGAACCCCAATGAGCCACATGAGGCCTGCGGGTGCAGGCTGCTCACCACTGGTCTGTTTTGCCACCTCGGGAAATCCATCCCCCCAAGTCTGATTGGCTTAGCTTTAGTGTTTCCTGTGGGGAGAAGGTTCAACTCCATAGGCAACCAGGAGCCAAAGCTCTGTGGGTTGCAGCTACTGAGAAACAAGATTGGCTTGACACCCCGCCTCCCACCCAGCCTGCAATTTACAATAAGTAAATACAGCCATTTCCCGACTTACGAACCGGTTACGGACCAACCAATTGGTCGTAACTTGGTTTGTTTGTAAGTCGGACCCCATAGAGTTACTCGCGACCGTGCTGTTCGTAAGCGCGGATCGCGTTCATAACTCGGGGTCCGCCATTTACAACAGCTTCGGTTGTAACTGCGAAAGGTCGTAAGTCGACCGTTTGCAACTCTGGGACCGGTTGTAAACCAATGTAGGGCTCTTTTCATTTCCTGCCTGGTTTTTGTTTTCAGTTATATTTTTATTGCTGTAGGATCATACAAAACTGAGACTGGATCGAACAAACAGCTGAGCCCTTCGAGTGCACTTGGGTCACTTTTCCCAGCCTTTCTCCAAAACCATTAGGGCTGGACACGTACTTTTAAAAACTCCGAAAGCTGAGATTCCCGTCGGGACCTCAGGCTTCCCTGCCAATACCACGAGAGCTGCCGATGGCTTATAGTAGCAAGGATGCAACGGGCTCAGTTTGCACCGATGCAGATTGAGGCTGGCTATTAGGAAACCCTTCTCACTCTAAGGAGAGTTAGGATTGGAAGCGGTAACCCAGGCTATGTCTACACTGCAGGTTTTTTTGCGGAAGAGGATATGCAAATGGCGTGCTCATTTGCATATCTTCTTCCGAGCCTTTTTTTGCGGAAGAGGTTTTGCCACTAAAAAGCCCCGTGTAGACGGGGCCATTATCGGAAAAACACCCTTTTTTGCAAGATCCCTTATTCCTCAAAAATCGAGGTTTACAGGATCTTGTGAAAAAGGGTTTTTTTCCGACACATGGCCTGTCTACATGGGGCTTTTTAGCGGCAAAAAACCTCTTCTGCAAAAAAGAATCAGAAGAAGATATGCAAATGAGCGCACCATTTGCATATCCTGTTCCGCAAAAAAAAACCGCAGTGTAGACATAGCCGCAGGACGGTTGTGAATCCTTGGTCAGTGAAGATTTTGAAGAGCAGATCAGACAAACTCCTGTCAGGGACGGGCTCGGTGTACTTAATCCAGGCTCAGCAGAGGTGAATGGGGTAGCTGACTTTCCAGCTCTACATTTCTATGTGTCTATGACATGACACAGAAACTAGCAGCCAAAAAACCCAACAACATAGGCTCTACGCCTGCAGTGAGTTCTACAGGAGAGATCCCTGCGTACACCCAATGCTCCAGTGACTTCAATGGGCACAGGTTCTCCTTGCAGGATCAGCGCCTGCCAGCCTGATGTGCCCCACACAAGGAAATAAATCTCAATTTTAATTCTGCCAAGTTCAGAAAAGATAAAACACAAACACAACTGTATAATCACAGTTTAATTAGAGAAAGTCCCAGACATGTAAAACAGGTAGTTTGACAGTGGCCTTTGTTCAGCTACAAAAGGCATTAATTTGCAAATACACTCAATATTCGGTTTTTTTGTTATTCAGCATGCTATTTTAGAAGTCCGCCGTACAACGAGAAATCCGGACTAAGGATTCCGGCAGCATTTCCAAGCACAGGAATCTATCTTTGATGTTCCCCTTGATAACATCTTTCGGAGCCCTGACTGCATCAAATTAAATTCTGATTACTCTGATAGTGCAACGCGCGGCTTCCAAATGTATTCAGGCGACTTTTTTGTTCTGCAAGGAAATTAGCTGTTTTGCCGCGGATGCTCATTAGAGAGCGAAGGGAGGGAGGGAGGGAGGGAAGAAATACACTCACGATGGGGCGGGCAGCTCTTAGCGCTGTGATTTAAGTAGTAGACCCGACATTCTGCCATCTTAGCTGAGTCCAACTCCCCAGCCCCTGGGTTTTCGTGTGTAGCCCAGGGGAGGTCAAACTTGGTCTGTGGAGAGGGCTGAATTGTACTGTTAATCCTGGTCCATGGCCCACGGTCAGTATTTTGGACGCCAGACAACCCTTCATCCACACCAGAGGAAGCTTTGCTCAAAGAGCAAGGGGAGAATATAACCTTTCTATAGTAACTACATCTGTGGTTGTGTTATTAACAACCCCCCCTGGAGGTAAACAGTGGGGAAGGTCACAACTAAGCAAGGCATTGCTTCAGGCTGCTGCAGACTCAGGCCTGGTCCTGTCTGGAGGCTCTCTGCACTAGTGTAGCTTCACAAGTGTAGCCCCCTCGTGCAGGCATAAGTGACCAGCACTATTATCAGTGTGGCTCACATAAACGGCACGTGTGAAAATCTCTTTTGCACAGTGCAGGGCCTCTACAGGGCCTCTACACTAGGGGCTTTCATTGGTGTAGCTACATCAGTGCAAAATCCCCCAGGGTAGACAAGACCTCACTGCATCACAGTTGGAAGGTTTTTGGCCAGCCCTGAGATGCTGCAGCACCCAGCTCTCTCAAGTGCGCAACATGAGTGTGTCAGCTTGGCTTGTGCTCGGCCCCTCCGGCACGGACTCCAGGCCTGGAGGCACAGGCCTGGGCCAGCTAGCTGGGAAGTCTGCTATTGAAAAGGTTGAACCTCTCTGAACTGGGACTCTCTGGTCTGGCAACATCTGTGGTCCAATGTTCCCTAGGCCGAGAGTGCCGAGAGTCCCAGGGGCCAGGAGGCTGGAGGGCCTGTGGCCATCCCCATCATAAGCCAGCCTTGTGGAGCTGCCGACCACGGGGGCTGGGACAGATCATCCCACTCTTAGAGAGAAGCTCTCACTGGTCTGGTATGGGTATGCAGTTGAGTGAGGGGGGAGCACTAGTGGCTTATGGGGTCCTTATGGGGTCCCGAGAAGGTGCAGGAGCAGGATATGGCTTTCCCTCCCCCCCAGGGATGTTCAAATGCTTACCTGGTTAATCATTTTAACTCTGGGCCGGCCACTTAAGCCCTGCCACAGCTGTGGGGTCCGGCCATCTGGCCCCTCCCCGCATGGCTCTGGTCCCATGTGGCTGGATGCTACCCGAGTTCACCCAGAAGGCTGGTTGAGGTACCAGTAAGCCTCATGTTAACCAGTTAACCGCTTAGCATCCCAACTCCCCGCCCGCCCCCACAGAGCAGCCATACCTACTGTTCAACAGACGCGTTACAGCTTGACCCCCGCACTGTGCACGGCTCAGTCCCGCGCAGAGTCCGAGGGCTCTCCACAGGGCTCTCCACAGCACCCGTGTCCACTGACCGACCCCACCCGGCTTGCTCCAGAACACAGCCCTCTCCCCTCTGATTGATCGGGGGCCTATGGCAGCAGATGGGCCTGATCGGGCCTGATCCTGCAACAGCTTAGGGGGAAGGCGGCAGAACAGGTGAATACCTTTGCTGGCATGTTGATACAGACACGCCCTCTTCATGCCCTGACCTCAGTCTCATGCCCAAGCAGAGGCAGCCTGGGAATGTTGACAGGTGCTACAGCAGGAGGGTCTCTCACAAAGAGCTGTCCCATGTTCACGTATCCTCTGCCGTAGGGTTTTGTGTTGCTGCCCATCACCGCAGTGTCGGGTCCTACAGCCTAGGGACGCACCATTGCTCATGTGCATGCGGGCCCGGGGTGGGTGGGGGGCAAGGCGGGACTTGAACCCACCATCCTGCAGTCCCCAGGCAAATGCCCTGCCCCCTAGGCCACTCCGGAACCCACCCCACTGTCTGGGTGTCCCTTATCCTGTCTTCCGAATGGGAGAGCCAGCTCCAGCTTTGGGGCAGCCAGTGCTGGCTGTTTGGCTGAGCCTCCCTAATGCCAGCCTCATCGTTTCGGGCAGCAGGCACCTTGGCTTGACGCGGTGCTAGAAATACAATTAGTGTTGTTTGCACTGCTCGTCAGCTACCCCACTGGGATTTAGGCATCTTTGAACCTCATGTTTTATTAATCTTCCCTGTGCGGGGAACAGCACCGCCCCGCCGGTCTGCAAACAAAGGCCCGAGCGGCACTGTCAACCGTACGGCCTCCAAGGGCCCCGGCGGCTAAATATGCCCTTGAGGAACAGCAAAGTGGAGTTAACTCAGCGAGGAGGTTCCTGCCCTTTGCTGTTCTGCCTGGCTGGAGTCCGGCCCCCTGGAGCCTGGCGGTAGGTAGATCTGAAGCAATGGCGGTTACATAATGGCCCGAGCCTGTTCTGGGGAGCAGGCTGGCTGCGTGAGAAGGGGAAGGGAAGCTGAGGGGTGATGTCCAGCCTCATTAGGAGACAGCGGGCCACCCGATGAAGAACCCCCCTCGAGTCCCCGGCGAACCCTCCCCCACCAGGACAGCAGGCCCGGCAGAGCAGCGGTGGGTTGAACGGGGCCCGGAGGCAGAGCACCCGCCCTTTCAAGGCAGGGCTGAGGTGGCCAGGGCAATGCTCCTGTTCTTTTCACGCGGTCGCTGTTTTACAAAGAGACGTTTCCATGCTCCAGGATCCTTCTGAGATCAGTGCAATGGGGAAGCAAGTCTCCTCTCCTGCAAGGTATGGGACAATGCTGCAGCAGCCACCCATCGGCTTCCTTCCCAGGCTACACCGGCCTCCAGCAGCCCCTAGGGTGGGGACGTTGCTCTCTGAAAGGCACATCCAGCGCTGCCCTCTTCTCCCTTCGAAAACAAGGACGATCCGACGAGGGGCCACAGCACCCCCTAGTGGCTGTTCAGAGCAACGACAAGCCACAGTTTCAAATGTGGGGCCAGAGCAGCCTCCTGCTCCAGCCCCCACCGTTAACCTTTCACATCCCGGCTGGCAGCCACAGTCTCCGGCAGGCCGGGCTCAGTCTTGCTGCACGGGTCCGAGCCTTTGCTTCTGCGGTGGGTGGCGGGCAAGGCCCGGCTAGGCTCGGCCCCGTTGTGGGCGAGTGGCCTGGTCCCCAGCGCACAGCCGCCTCCCAAGCCAGCGCCCCCACGCAGAGAGGCTGCCCCTTGGCTGCCCATCTCGGAGCCCCGTGCCCCGCAGGGACATCACGAGGGGCAGCAGAGCCAGGCTAGTGGGAGCCTTCACTCAACCCCTCACGGGCACCAATGCGGCAGCGAAACCTTCCCCGTTGGGGGAATCCCCGGCTCTGGAGCAGCCCGTGGCATTGGCACTCAGACGTACCCTAGATCAGTCACGAGAGCAGCCACCCTGGGTCAGACCAACCGTCCATCCAGCCCAGGGGCCCGTTTCCCAACGCAGCCAGCGCCAGATGCTCCCAAGAGAAGGACCAGAACACGGCGGTTTTGAGTGACCCCCCGTTGGCCAGGCCCAGCGTCCAGGCCCCGTGGCTCACGCTCCAGCAGCTCCATTAGATGCTCTGCCATGCTCAGCATCCCAGCCCTTCTGCACGTGCCGGCCTGATCCGTTGGGAGCTGCTCCGGCCCGGCCCGGGTTCCGTTCGGCCGGTGAATTGGTGCCGGTGGGCTGGGGAAGTCCCGCCAGGTGCTCAGGTGTCTCAGCCACCATCATCCTCCCAAGCACACGTAAGCGCACAAGTTGTTTTCTGCAGTAAGACGCCTGCCTGGGCCAGTGAACAGTGCCACGCCTGGGCTGGCAGCCACCTCCCCGAGCCACAAGCCCCTCGCCCCTCCTCCTTCCCTTTCGGGCCAAATCCTGCGTTATCCATGTGCTAGGGGGTGAGAGGCGGGAGTGCTGCCAGTCTGGGCTTGGGCACCCAAAGGGAGCGGCTGGGGGGAGGGGCTGTTTGTAAAACTCCCATTTGCACCAAAACCCTGCATGGCTTTTCATCGCTGCTCGCGCTGGGGGCGGCCCCCTGAAATATTGCACCGAGGCCTGTTGATTTGGCCTTCTCCAAAGATGCCGTCTGCCCTCCCAGCCCTGCCCGTGGGGAGATGGCTCCTGGGTTTCTGCATTCCCTCTCTGGTGAGTCTGCTGCTGTGGGGGGCTGGATTCCCCCCCTCCCTCAGGCCTGGGCCCTGTTCAGCAGGGAGACCCAGGGGAGCAATGCAGCTGATGTGCCTCCCCCCGTTGCACCACACGTGGGTCCCCCTTCCACATGAGCCGGGCGTGTGGGCAGGATGTTAGCTGTGGACTCAGGAGGTCTAGGTTCTATTCCCAGCTTTGCCAAGTCACACAGCCTGTGTCCCTGTTTCCTCTCTCGTCTGTGTGCATGCGCTTGCAGCTCCTGGCTCGGTGGGGCCCCCAGTCTCGCCTGGGGCTGCCGGGTATATAAAAAAAGAGGCATTTCAGAGCTTCCGGGACCTGAAAGAACAATCTTTGCAGCCCTTAAACTGATCAGTAACTCGGACTTTCCTCCATGCCCCTCAGCAAAATCGCCCAGATGTGCAAAGGGATTTAGCCATTGGAGGAGGCAGGCTAAGCACAGAGATCAAGTGAGCAAATCTAGTACCACTGTCCAGAAAACAGCCACAACCCTCTCCTCTGTTGCCCCCAGGCCTCCAAATCAGGCCTCTCTCCGCTTCTCCAAGTCCACACAATCTTTTCTGGCATTTCCGACAAAGAGCCAAGCATTTTAGTCCCAGTTTTCCCGTCATAGGCGCCTTCCTTTCCATATAACTTTACATTTGCCTCCCTGGCTAATATACAGCCTATAGCAGACTGCTCCACAGCAGTCTTGATGCATTTATTCCTACGCTTCGTGCCCAGCGAGGCATTTAGTTAAATCCATTTTAGTGGGACCATTAGCATCCACAAAGCAGCGGTGTGAATCAGCTCCTCGGAGGGTGATTTTCACAAGAAGTGCTGCCGGGTTGCTGGCAGGTGGCCCTTGCAGTTCCCCACCCCCTCGTGCATATTTTAATCCCCCTGCAGAATTGGAAGTGAACCGAGGGCTTGGGGAAAGTGCCGAGTTGACCGCTTTGGTAGCCCAAGGCCCCTCTGCACAGGGCAGGGCAGGAGCCGTGCAAACATCTGCCGCGTTCGAACCCTGACTCCTAGTGAGCAGAGAGAGTTCAGGCTTCAGGTTCTCTGCCGAGACTGCGTCCAAGGGCCTGCAACCCCAGAAAGTAGCCTGAGATCAGCAGTCACATCTCTTCTTGCCTGCATGTGCCAGGGCAATCCAGCTGAACCGTGGCCTGGTCGTATGATTGCTAGTCGCTCACAGGGCCCGTGTCTACTGATGTCAATGGGAGCAGAAGCAGGGGCATGCAGCCCCTCCCATAAAGTCTAGCAATATCCAGACCCATAGGATACATAGATCACTCCCGCCAGGCCTGAAGTCAGTCTGAGGAGCCCTGGCATCACCAAGCTCCCCAATTCCACGTGTGTCATTTCTTCCCTGATGTTTGTCTGTTCAGTTGGGAAGAATTAACATTCCAACCACCAGCCAGTGGGCACCCCCCGAGCCTGCGCACGGCAGGATGGAAGAGGCGGGCGCACCCGACTTTAGCCACAAGTTTTATTGTTTTAGTATCAGCTCACCACACTTCAGCAAGCCACTATTAGGGTTTGTGGTACATTAATACACATCTGTCGTAGTTACACTCAATGGACTCAGATTTGTACAGCATTTGTACATGGGTGGGAAGGGGGAAAGAATCAAATAACAAAATAAACATTAGCAGTCAAACCATTTTTTTTATCTTACTCACAAAATCTGATAGCCAAAAAATGACTAAGCTACAAAATTGTAATACATACTGTACGGGTAAAATGTTATCATCCATTTATACATCTACTATCGCCTTGATTCTTGGAGGCCTATAGGTTTTAGTGGATTAATAATTCCCTACAAGATCGTGGAGAACTGCTAAAAGCTGCTGTAACAGGGTATTGGAATCTTTGTTAAGGTTTCATTTGCATCGTTTTGTTTGTTTCAGTGAAACCATCATGCACATCCACCGAAAGGCAAAGGAACTGATCAGCGGAGGGGACGGGGCAGTAGCTGGTATATCTTGGCTATAAATTTAGGACCCATGACCGTGCGTCCGTTTCACTGTTCTGAACTCTGAAAAGGATAAAGTATGGACTGTCCTCCAACTGCCTGTAAGATTTATTTTTAGCTAAGATGAGGGGGAAAGGTGGTTAATCTGGATCTTCAATAGCCTCTCCAACTGGCAGAGACTTTATTCTTCAGATGTTTTCTCAGCCAGCAGCAGGAAAACAAAAAACTCTTCCAGACACTGAACTAATACACTGGATAGAAAGTCAACAATGTGGACTCATAGCTCCTATGGATTCAAAACCGGTACAGGCCCTTATTTGCTCTCTGAATGGGAAGGGCACCCGGATGGAACAGACAACTCAGCACTTAGTGATCAAATCCAAGACTCCTTGACAGGAGAGAAAAAAAGTCCCTTTTGCCTTCCCCCCCCCCCCCCCCGCACTGGGAGTTGTTGATCACTAGGGGTATGTCTGAACTACATCCCTTTTTTGATAAAGGGATGTAAATTAGACATATCGAAATTGTAAATGAAGCTGGGATTTGAATGTCCCGCACTTCATTTACATAATGGCGGCTGCGGCTTTTTTTTGAAAAGCCGCTTTTCGGAAAAAAAATCTACGGTCAAGACGGGAATCTTTCGACAGAAATGCTCTGTTTCAAAAGATCCTGTAAACCTCAATGAGGTTTCTGTCTTTTTGTCAAAAGATTCCCGTCTTGACCGCGGTTTTTTTTTCGAAAAGTAGCTTTTCGAAAAAAAGCTGCAGCCATTATGTAAATGAAGCACAGGACATTCAAATCCCGGCTTCATTTACAATTTCGATATGTCTAAATCACATCCCTTTCTCGAAAAAAGGGATGTAGTTTAGACATACCCTAAGGCAAGTTCTGCAAGCAGCCGTAGGTGTGACACCAGCGTGGAACATACAATGGAGACAGCCCTGGGAGTCGCTGAGGAGAAAGCAACCTCCTATCTTACTTCGGATTTGAAGCTCTAAACAAGATCACTAGGACCAATGCTGACGGGAAAGATTTTCAAATGGAGCTCGGCCCCCAGCTCCTGCGGA
This sequence comes from Rafetus swinhoei, assembly GCA_019425775.1. Lineage (NCBI taxonomy): Eukaryota > Metazoa > Chordata > Testudines > Trionychidae > Rafetus > Rafetus swinhoei. Next base: position 19,024,342 of record CM033445.1, on the reverse strand, counting down.
TGAGAGTTGGCTGAATATCGTCCCTTTGACGACAACGCCCCCTACTCCCGGATACTGATGATCCCAGTGACACAGAACGTGGCAGGGTGCTGTATGGGCAAAAGTAGCAATAAATAAATAAAAGCAGCGGACGGGGCCCCTCTGACTTGTCCCCTTCTGTCTTCCTTTCCCCGGTGGTCTCCTAAAATCTAGGGATGCAGCCGGCCCGTGAGCAGAGGCCCAGCATGAGCTGTGTGCGCTAGGGAAACCCTGCACCGCTGTCTCGGGGGGGCCGGTTTCACGTTTGCAGGACTTCCCCGGTGCCCAGGCCTCCAGCTGGCCCTACTGCACACGTACGGATTGCCCCTCGTGTGACGTGCCCCGCGGAGGCACGCTGCTCCCGGCTGGGCTCTCCTGAGCAAGCGCATCTGCCTCTGGTGTAACTCTCCTGCCTGCAGGGCGAGCGAGAAATGGGGTGAGTCTACATGCAGCAGAGCCTGGGGCTGCCCTGGTTCTCCCCACGCTGTGCAGAGAGCTTTTTCCAAAAAGGCCAGCGCAGGACTTGCAGGACAGCGCGACCCAGGGCGGCCCATTGCTGTCGGGAGGCCCATTGCTGTCCCCTTAAGGGCCACACCCTGAGTTCTGCCTTAGAGAGCTTTAGCTGCTGGGGAGACGGCCCAAGCCAGCGAGGCTCTCTTCTACCGCTGCCCCTGCGACTGAACGGGCGCTGGCACAGGCCTGATACCACCCAGCGCTTGGTCCCACTCAGCCCAGCAGGGGGTGGCCCCAGACACGCCTCCCCGCGGCTGCTCCCGCCTGAACCCGGGGAAGCAGGAGGGTGGCAGAGCGAGGCACGAAGTTGTTATTTAACCCTCTTTAAACCACGGGGTGTCACTTGCAAACCAGACAGAAAATGCACATGAAGGACAGACGCGGCCTCCCCCCATCGCTTTCGCACGTGGCAGGTCCCGGGTTCTCCTGCGCACTCTCGGAGGTGCTGCCTTCCCTCTGCGTTTTCCAGCACAGGTGGCATTGCCCGAGCCGTGCACGGGGAAGGCAGTGGGCCTTTGACCATTGGTTTCAGTGGGAGCAGAGGCAGGTGGCCCAAATACCCCCCCAACATGATCCAGATGGCACGTCCTGCTCCTCAGGAGGGGCTTGAAGGGAGCCTAAGGATCTGCTGCACTTCCCTGTGGCGAATGCTCCTTGTCCGAGCAAGGGGTGTCTCAGGCACTTAGAGCCCTTCCAGCCGAGCGCCCCACTCCGCCCCAGGGGAGGCAGCGCCAGACTGAGGCTAGAATACACTCGGGGGACCGAATCCGCAGGCGAATACACACCAGCCCCGGGCTGCTCCTGCGTGGCCAGGCATTGCCGATGGAGCGGGAGGTGCCCGACGGGTGCTCTGCCCCCAGAGAGTCAGCAGGTTTCTGTGCAAATGTGAGTGCGCCGTCGTGCCGGGGTGTCTGTGCACGTGGCTGGGGCCTCCACCTTTAAAAACATCGCCCTCGGTGTTGGTTTGGGGCCGGAGCTGCTTTCCGAACAGCCCCTGACAGCGAGCAGGGGGCGTCCGTGGTGCCCAGCAAAGAGGAAAGAACAGAAATCTGCCCTGGTTAGCGCTGGAGCCCTCCTGCTCCAGACGGGGCCCTCGGGTCCCTCCCATCCTTACCCCCTGGCGTAAGGCACTCTCGGAAGAAAGCTCACAGCAGCACGTTAGCCCTCCCCCATCCATCGGGCTCCTTTGGATAGCGTACCGCAGGGCTCAAAGACAACCGGGAACGGTCGGGGCAACCCCACGGCAGCCCAATGCTAGGCTGGCCCAGCCCTTCCAGCTGGCAGGTACAATTCGATGCACGGCCGGGGAGAGGGACTCAGAGCCGAGAGCCGCGTCTGTCCAATGCGACTACCTCCTGGGCCTGTTTTCCACTCACCCCCGCAAGAACAGGCCTCCCTATGAAGGTTCTAGCCAGCTGCCTCCGGAGCTTTGCTGTGCATGTCCCTACCGGGCCACAACACACCCACAGGCGCCTGCTCTGCGTCCGGGCCCAGCCAGCCCTGCTCAGAGATCCCCTGGAGGGGAGGCGAAGACCTGTACCCGCGCCCACCAGGGCGTCTCCCCTTCATCCACTCAGCTGAAAGACTGACTGGCCCACAGCTGAAATAAATTATGTCCCCTGACACCAGAGGAGATGCCCCTGGGCTGTCCCACAGCACTGAGTGGGGTCCCCGTGTTCTACAGCTGAGATGTCTTCAATGCAGGGAAGGGGGAGGATCGTCCCGCTAGCTCTTCTCCAATTTACGGTCGCTGGCTGGCGCACGCCCGGCCCGGCCGGCGGCGCGGGGCCCATTTCCGTACTCCTCCATTCTGTTGGGGGTGGGGAGGAGAGGGACAGAGAGTTGTCTGGTGGCCAGAGTGCAGCCTCTTCTAGGGGCACATTTAGGACTTTACCCCTTCGCATTCCCTCTAGGGCTCTAGCCTCAGCCCCATCAGCACTCAGCCGTACTCCAGTGAACGGGGCGAACGGAGAGTGTCCGCTGGACCGATACAAATTCCACAGTCAAAACCGATCTGGATCAGAAAGCAAAGCAAAAGGGTCCTGATGCCGGTAGGCTGCCCCCCGGCTCCATGTGGTCCTAATTCGTCTTCGAAAACAGCCGGCCCTAGTTAGGTCAGTTAGTACATTATAAACACTGTTCTGGTTTTAAAGTGACAACACTGTTGCTAGTCTCGAGGAGGTGCAGCCTTTCCCTGTTGGTGCGCGGGAGTAGATACTGGCATGAAATGGGCCTCGCCGTCTCTTCTTCTCTGTCAGTGCTTGTCCTGGAAGAAACGAGCCTGTGTTATGAAAACAGGGGCCCTCGCCATGGATGTGGGAGCAAGGCGGATCTAAGTTACAGGACTCTCTGGCTATGTCTCCGAAGAAGCCAGCGAACTTCACAGAGCCATACAGGTAAGGGGACCCCAGATCAGCGAGTCTGACTTTGTCTATCACAAGCCACCAGCCCCACCCAGCACCCGCACACTAACCCAACACCTGAAAGGACACCAAAGTATTCCGGCCCAGGGGAGACTTGACCATTGTGTGTCACAGGCAAAGAACGAGGGGGTGGGGGGAAGGGGAACCAAGGTGCAAAGACAGGGAAATGATTAAACAAGAAAACCCCACGTCCACCCATGCTGCAGAGGATGGTGAAACCACCCTCCCTGCCAAGGTCACAGCCAGTCTGACTCGGGGGAAAATTCCTGCCTTCCCCCCGCCCCATGGCAAATGCCTAGATTCTGAGCCTGTGAGCAAGAATCAGCCAGTCAGACATCTGGGAGAGAAAATGCTTGGTGCTATCTCAGAACTTTGGTCCAGCCACGGCCACCCCGATGCTTCAGGAGTCTGACGAGGGGAGAGGGGGCCATTTTTCTGCAAACACGGAAAATCTAAAACCCCAGGAAAATGGCCAGGCAAGGTACCGGGAACTTGCTCACACTGAGCCATGCTACCAGTGAGAAGATACATTTCTGGGACAATGGCCCTTCTCCCTAGGCTAGCGGTGGGCAATAATTCTTTGCCGGGGGCCGGTTCAGAAATGTTTGAAGTGGCCCCGGGCTGCACGGGAAGGGGCAGGGCCAGGATACTTCCCTGCTTTCCCATGATTGCTCTTGAGGTGGGGGAGCGCATGAAGTCTTTCAGAGGCTCGCCCTGGGTGCCTATGCCCCGGACAGTGGGAGGAGACTTCACGCGCTCCCTCTTCTGTCCCCAGGCCAATCAGAGCTTGGGGCCGGGGGAGCACGCAAAGTCTCCTCCCTCCCAGAAGTGCCGCACGCTCCTGGCAGGGCGGAGGAAACTTTGTGCGTTTCCCCCTGCCCTCCGGCCCTAATTGGCCTGGGGGTTGGGGAGCGGCAGGGCCTCTGGGGGCCAGATCCAGCCCGTGGAGGCCTTTTTGCCCACCCCTGCCCTAGGCTCTGAGGACCTGTGGGCACATAAAAGTAAGCTCCTCCATCATGGTTCATACAGTGAAATACACAAGGGAGAAAGCACAGATCTGAGGAGCTAAGGAAGGTTCTAACTTGGGCCGGCCTGGGAGAACGGTCCAGCAGGGACGATGCGTACGGACTGGAACGTCTTAGCTGCAGCAGGCCCAAGGCACCGCAGTGGGCACGCTGCCAATTTCTGTGCCTGGTCTGGTTTTTAAGCGGAAGCTCTAGGGCCCAGCGGCTGTCGAAGCCTCCAGCTGCAGCTGAAATCTGCACTGTCAGGCCAGTCCCAGCTGCGCTTGCAGCGGCTCCAGGGAATTGGCCCTACTGCCCTCCGGAAGGGGTGCTATGCAAAGCCCATTGTCCTGGGTCAGAGCCTCATTTGAGGGGACGACCCCAGTCTGAGACGTGCCATGGGCACAGCGGAGACCCCACGGCAGAGGCCCTGCATGGGCATTTTTGTAGTCCAAGAGCTCAGTCTTGTATAACCCACCTCTTGCTTGTGGGATATATCCTGTTGATGGATCCCGTTAGCAGATCCCGAGTTTCCAATGGTCTGCAAGAGAACAGATGAGACTTGGTTGAAGATGGGCACTGATAAAAAGCAGCAAACCCTGCCTCCCCTTCCCCCCACACCCGTCCAAGAAGCTTTGACATCTGAGGTGAGGACTAACCACCCTCTGTACAGATCTGACATCTACTGCTGTGTGCTGGGAAATTCGAATTTAACGATCCCCTAGCACTCTTGGCAACGATTTTTAACTTCCGCCTCCTGGCCAGACTCCCGGGGGTAACTGTATACGTCCTAGACATGGCGTTCCCCCCTGTCCTGTCAACTGGGCAGGGTCCCCATCCTTGTGCTCAGCTCCTGGGTAGCGTTGCCTAGTGCTGTGGGATTTCTGAATCGGCGAAGTGACTTGAGTTCTGCAGCCTGCCACGCGCTACAGCAACATGGCGTGGGCTCTCGGCTCAGCGCTGGCCGCGCACTCCCAGGAGATGCCGCAGCCAGGCGGACGAGTCCTTTGTTTTAAAAACAGCCCAGTGAAAGGTTGATCGTGGCTGCACAGCAGGGAGAACGGGCTGCTTATCCTTTGCAAGTACAAGACACGCTGCAGGCAAGCAGGGCTGGGAGCAGCCCGACGTGGCCCGCGATGGCACGCCAGCTTTCGTTCAGAGTCCTTGGCTACCCTGGCAAGACGGGCCGCTGTCAATTCACCACCAGTGCATTGCTGAGGACAGCACGGGGGGATAGTGGAGGCAGAGCTCTGGAGCTTTAACTCACACAGCATTTACCCTTCAGCTATGGCTTCCCCTCTTGCTACACCGGTAGTGGACCAGGGCTCCTGTGCCAGGAGCAGCAGGCATAGCCAGAGAGAAGAGAAAGGCCTGGCTGAGTTTTGGAAGCTTTTGATCCTAGAAATTCAGGCGGAGCCTTTCAAAGGAAGCCATCTGTCCGGCACGCGTTCCCCGCTGGACTCGATATTGCTTCTTGCCTGGCAAACGATCACTCTGGAGTAATGTCCCCGGTTGCTTTACCCTGCCTCTCCAGCTCTCTGCAATACAGTAAATCCCCCAGTCCCTGCTGGAGACACCCAGCCTGTGCCTTGAGTGGCAGTTGCAGCCAATGCTACAAATTAGACTTGACCTTGCGAGGACAAGGGCGCTGGGAACAAACGAGCTGGGAGGTAATTTGCTAGAAGCAAAATAAAACGATCACTATGAATTCTTGGAGAACAAGCTTGAGTGGCAAACCCCTGTCGGTTCCGGCCAAGCTCTGAGCGCAGGGTCTCCAGAGACAAGCGGCATGTGCGGTTGGTTTTTTTTTTTTTTAATTATCACAGGCTAATACCGAGCTGTAGTCATGGCCACAGCAACAATGAAGTGCCAATTACTTGACAATGAGATGGAGACAGTGCTATTACACCGCACCTCCTGCAGCTCCTTGTCTACAGCCAGGCCAGCTGGGCCGGAGCGCGTCGGCCGATAAGCCCGCAAAGGGAAAGCAGCGACCTCTTGTGGCCACGGGCGATTTCCTCCTCTAGAGGGCTGCAAAGCCAAGGCTGCACTGCTGAGAGCAGGGCGGGAACCTTTCTTGGGTTGAGGGGCAGGGCTGGCCTTACCATGGGGCGAACTGAGGCGGCCGCCTCAGGTGCCAGACTGTGGGGGGGCGCCATTAGGACCCCGAGTGTAGAAAATTGTGTCTGCTGCTGGTGCATATGTAGGTAGCAGAGCAGTAGCATGAGAGGAGTAGAACAGGAAGAAGGCAGAATTGAGACCTTTCAAAGTTTTGGCCCAAGCGAGGGGGCATGGGGGCGTCATTTGAGCTCCCCGCCTCAGGTGCCAAAATGTTGTGGGCCGGCCCTGGCCGGGGGCTGCTGACTCGCAGAAAAATCAGTCGGGGGCCGCACACAAGTGAGAAGAAAAAAAACCCCTCACCGACGTGGCCCCCAACTGAGGAGAAAGATGCTCCCCACATTCCCCTTGCATACCAGAGCCTGGGGGGGCCTAGCCTAGTAGATTGTGTGTGGCACGGCGAGGGAGATTGTGTGTGCCACGGCGAGGAAGCTGGAGAGCCAGTGCGAGCTTCTCAATGCTGGGGGGCCCCCCTGAGCCTTGGGGGCTGGATCCAGACAAGCCAGGGGCCACATCCAGCCCCCGGGCCGACTCAGGAGACAGGGGCCGCGTCCTGACCCCACTGCACACTCCCCGCGTGACCCTGGACAAGCCAGACAGGCCCGGGTTTGTAGTGCACGTAGGGGTAAGCTGCGCTCTGTGTTGTACCATCTCATGCGGGAGCTTATGTTGCCACAAAGGATTTAGGCAGGAAGGACTCTAACTGCCTTTTAGCTCAGGGGGTTCTGGCCCCTACGTGCCTTCCTCCCTTTTGCAAATAAGACGTAGGCTCCCAAATCAGGCAGGCGCCGCAATGCTGGGGGCAGCGATGCCTAAACACCTCGAAAGGCCTGGCCCTTTGCCGCTCTGTGCCACAGGGACCCGGGGGTGATCGTTCCCTTCTGCCACCCTTTGTCTCTGCTTGAGGTGGTTCGTCCGGGCGGTCCGGGATCGGCCCTCACTGCGTGTGTGCGATACCTAGCGCACAAGGGGCCACCCGTGCTACTGTAACACACATAAATAACATGGAGTAAAGTACAAAAATTGTGAGACAACCTTGGGAAGTTGGCCAGAGCGAAATTCTTCAATGAAAAAGAGAGAGAGAGAGAGAGAGAGAGAGAGAGAGAGGGGTTTGCCTGTGCCGCCAGGCAGGAACGGCAGAGGTACTGCCTCCCTCCAGGAAAACCATACATCCGTTCCAGTTTGGACCACTCCAGGAGAAGGGAAAGCGCAAGGGGAGATCCCTGAGCACAAGGAGGAACACACCCACCATTGCACTGCAGGTTGGACCTCCCTGGTCTGGCACCCTCAGCACCTGACCGGTCCTGGATGAGGGGATGTTGCCAGACCAGGGGAGGTCATATCTGCCCCCACCTGCTGCTGGCCCCACCCTGTCCTGCCCCTCCCATCAGGCTCCTGGACCCTCCCCGCAGCCCAGCTAAACCACACGCTGGCTCCTGCCTCCCCCCAGCCCAACTGGGCCGTGCATCATCCCCCCACCCTGCATCGTGCCAGGCTCCTTGTCCCCCACCCCCGCTGGGACTCCCAGATCCTGGAACATGTTGCCGGACCAGAGAGTTCCAGTTTAGAGAGCTGCAAACCGTCGTTCCAGATACATTTTCGTTTGAGGCACGGTGCTCACAAGACACCGACAGGATTGCATTATGTTTTGGACGACAACAAAGCTCTCTCCACCACGACAGCTGTGGCGCACGGTGCAGAATGAAAACGCCCTCGCTCTCTCTCACACAGAACAGGTGGCTGCTTTCACCACACTTCTGTGCGCAGGGCAGTTATCTACCGCAAGCCATACACACTCCTCTCGTCTTCAGGCGCCATCCTTTTATCACATGTACAGCGCCTGGCGCAATGAAGCCCAGGTCTCTGATTGGGATCACTGGGTGCTACTGCAACACCAATAGGAAGTGAACCGTTCCTCTTCTGTCCCATTTTGCGGCAGACTTTATGGCGTTCTGCACTTGGTGAGAGTAGCCACATATCTAGTGATGCAGACTGCTTACCATATAGCAGGGGTGGGGAACCTATTTTGGGGTGGGGGCCGCTGACCCCCAGAGAAGTCAGTTGGGAGCTGCACAAAAGTGAGAGGAAAAGAAACCCGACTGAGAAGCAGAAAGACACTCCCCACATGCCCCTCACACACCAGAGCTTAGGGGAGCCCAGGTTAGTAGATTTTATGGGCCCCCCTATGCTCTGGGATGGGGCCAAAAATGAGGGGTTCAGTCTGGGGGAGGAGGCTGCTGGGAAGCAGGCTTGGGGTGTGGAATCTGGATGGGAAGGAGGGTGCGGGAGTGGGTTGGTGTGTCTGGGAGGGTGCAGGAACAGTATATGGGTGGTAGGGAGGTAGGGGGCAGGAGTGGGGGTGCAGGGTCTGGGTGGGAGGGGGCCACAGGGCTGGAGTGCCAGTCCAGCTCCCTGATGCGGGTGGGGGAGCCCCAAGCCTCGGGGCCAGACCCAGGCAAGCTGGGGGCCACATCTGGCCCCCAGACGATAGGTTCCCCACCTTTACCATAAAACATCTGGATCTGTAACAGAGTTGCATGGCAGAGTTAAAATAACCATTACGCACAGAGGTGGTTTAAGTCACATCCTGCAGCATTAAGTATCCTTCTGAATGTGCATTATTAGCAGCAGGCATTTGCAGTAAGAGATGAATGTGTTTAGAAGGTAGACGAGGAAATATTCAACCAAAGGAACAAACACAAGGCGTAAAACTGCCAGGCTTCTGAGAGATGCAAACAGATTGTGGACTAGAGAATGAAAGAGCTTAATGGAAGTAAGAGGGCACTGCCACAGAAGCAGCTCCCAGGAACAATCAAGATTCTTCATGGGTAAGTGACAGAAAAGGCTGAGCAGGCCGAGATAAACTGAAGTGATTCTCAACCTCTGCTTCCCCAGCAGAAGACGCAGGACAGACGCTGGAAGGAGTTCGAAATTTCCCAGGGGAGGCAAAGGAAGTCAGAGAGGAAACGGGAAGGCTTCTGTAGCAGGTGTTTGGAGACGGGCTCGTCTGGCATCCAACCAAACCCGAGTCAGGCACAGTCCAATAATACTGAGGGAACTGGCAAGAGAGGTGGGAAAACCTGTCCCAGAGGGATCTCTATTGAAGCGCTTGCAAACTGAAGGAGCAAGTGCTGATGGGCAGCAGGGAAAGCGGGTTCATAGAATCATAGAGCTGGAAGAGACCTCAGGAGGTCATCAAGTCCAACCCCCTGCCCAAGGCTGGACCAATCCCAACTAAATCAACCCAGTCTGGGCTTTGTCAAGCCGAGACTTAAACACTTCTAGGGATGGAGATTCCACCCCCTCCCTAGGGAACCCATTCCAGTGCTTCACCACCCTCCTAGTGAAATAGTTTTTCCTAATATCCAACCTAGACCTCTCCCACTGTAACTTGAGACCATTGCTCCTTGTTCTGCCATCTGTCACTACTGTGAACAGCCTCTCTCGATGCTCTTTGGAACCTCCCTTCAGGAAGTTGAGGGCTGCTGTCAAATCCCCCCTCACTCTTCTCTTCTGCAGACTAAACAAACCCAAATCCCTCAGCCTCTCCTCATAGGTCATGCTTCCCAGCCACCTAATCATTTTGGTCGCCCTCCACTGGACCCTCTCCAATGCCTCCACGTCCTTTCTGTAGTGGGGGGCCCAAGAACTGGACACAATACTCCAGATGTGGCCTCACCAGAGCCGAATAAAGGTAGGAACAATCAGACCCTCAGGACATTCTGGAAGATACAGCCCAGACAGCAAATGCATTGATCACACAGGAACTTGGAATACACTTGTGAGGCTGCCAGCAAACAGAATCAGCCAGGAGGAGCCCATATGTTGGGCAATGTGGACAAAAATCAGCAAAAAACCCTGTCCATATATTTCATCTGGCTGTTTATAGTGGGTCCATCATGGTGGAATGTGGAGTCAAGACGGAACGCAGGTCTAGTTCAGCGATAGACAACCTAGCCTAGTGAATGGGCCGCATAAGTGGCCCTCCTTCATCTCAGCGGGCCGCCAGATTGTCATCACCAAAACCGTCTCCTGGGATAGAATATGTGCCTAGAATTTGAGAGTTGTACCGACTGAACCGTAGCAGCACTTGGATTGGATGCAGGTGGAGCACATGGCGCTCGCAGTCAGCGTTATGTGTAATCAGCACAAAACTCACTTCACGTGTCCTTGCTTTACATGCGTGTCACTTTAGTAACACCGGTAGGGAAAAAAAGCACATGGACAGAAACCATCGGAATCTAGCAACCCTGCATGCGCAAAACAGTCAACAAAATGTCTCGTGGGCCACACACAGAACCCTGATAGGCAGCATGTGGCCCAGGGGCTGCTGGTTGCCTATCACTAGTCTAATTCCTAAGAGCATTTACACTTCATAGAGGCCTAGGGTTGGAAGAGACCTCAGGAGGCCGTCACGTCCAGCCCCCTGCTAAAAGTAGGGCCAACCCCAACTGCCTGGTAGCAGCACTACTGTCAGCCTGCCCTTCTCCATGGGCTCTTGCAGAACTGCTCGGTGGCCACTGAGAAGAGCTGAAGGCCATTCTCCTACAGCTTTCGGCTGGGGATTTCCAAGCACTGGCTTCACTTGGCCCCCAGACTGAGTAGCCAAACTCCCACCGGCTTCAGTGAGAGCCCAGCAAGGCCAGCACAGAGTGCTTCTGAAAATCCCATCCCTCCTGTTCTTTACACAGATTACCAATGCAGCTCTTTGTAAGCACCGCCCCACGAATGCAGCTCATTCCGGGGATGTCTGAAAATCATCCAGCAGCAGTACATTTACAGTGTAAGAAAGGAAATCAACGCTATGTACACATGAAATGAAGAGATACACGTGACGTTTCCATCGCAATTGGTCGACTGTAACTACCTGCACTGGAGTTCGGTGCGGGAAACGGGAACCAACACCCTGCACTGGTGAAGGGTGCCAAAGGAGCCACACCGAGGCATGCAGTGGGTTTTAGATCACCTCTGAAAGGCAGAATCTCTCGGAAACACAGCCCCCTCCCTGCCATTAGGTTTTGTTCCATCGGGGAATCTCTACCCACCATGCCAGTTGGGTGTTGGTTTTCCTTGGCCCCGTCAGAGCATTTGCACGGGGCAGGTGGCTGTTGTGGTATGAGCCATGTGGGAACTAGCTGCCCAGGTGCGGGGGAATGCGCTACCTGTGTTTTCTCTGAAGAACTTCGCATGGCCTCCATGAGTTTCTCCATTTGCTGACCCTGATCGAGGGCGTGCCGCAGGACGTCCTCTGTGCTGACCAGTCGGTGCTGCAGCCGGAGAACCTCAGACTCTGACGAAGGGTCGATCAGGGAGAATCGCCTTTGATCTGTTACCGATTTCTCTTTATCCTTGGCATGTACACAGTCCAAAAAACAAAGAGGGGAGCAGGTTAGACTCTGGTAAAAACACAGACACTAGAGGCAGAGTAAATCTGAGGGTGTCTAGTGCCAAACGCTGATTTTGATAACAGATCAGAGCAGACTGTGAGTTTGGAGAGATCCAAGTATTAAATGCGACAAAGAGCTGCTCAGATTTGTTGCTAGCTGAATTCAGTTACATAAGTCTCCACATCTAGAGGTCGCTGCAGTCTATAGGAATCACACAGAGGCAACTCTAGATCTGAAGAAATCATTATCTTAATCATTAGTTCTTCAATCCCCATATCAAGCAACAAACAACAGGAGGAAACTGGAAGCTTTGTACTTTCCTAAAATAAAAGAATAAGAGAAGAATAGGAAGAAAGCTGACATCTTGCAAGAAATATATAAAACCAAATTACTCCTGTTATTGCTTGAGATACAAAGAAAGTATTGCCAATTTTTTAACAGTCCCTTGAAAAAGAATACATAGCTAGAGAGATCTTAATTACGCAGATTACATTTTTATACAGTACCATAAGTGTGCATGCCATTTTACCCTTTTACAATAAGACAGCTCTCACAATTTTATTACAAGTCTCAAGGTATTTGGTGTTTTTCTTAAAGCCCCTGCTTCTGGAGGCAAGTGATCATGAACATCTCAATTTTCATTAAAACAAGTCAGTTTCTAGTTGTTGCAAAGAAAAAATAGACGACCCAGGAGCGTTCTAAAGGCTCAGGGAAAAAAGCAAATTAAAAAAAAAAAACCGTTTAAAAAAACCTTGAATTTTCAGGTCTTGATTTACAATTTTTTTTTTTTTTTTTTTTTAAACATCTGGGGTTGGCAATCCAGACAAAATGAGAATCCCAGCTTGAATAGAAATGTAGAGCTCTCTGTAAGTATAGGTGAAGGCACATATCTAAAAAAAGGGGAAGGCAAATGTTGATGAAGGACAGAGATCTAACACACATCCCCCATTCCGGTCCACTTTCAACTAGGTGTGCACTAAACTATGCCCCACCTGACATCCATTTGTGAGACGGGGCCTCTGTCAAAGACACAACATACTATGAATCAGCAATGTGTGTGGGAAGGAAGGCCATACACTCTGGATTGTCATAATCCATATTTTGACATTTCACAATAAAATGACAGTGCCTGCTCTCCAGCAGGATACTTTTGCAAAGATTTGCTATCAGCAGACAGCACTTTCCACTGGCAACCAGGCCTTGATCTAGACAAAAGATTGGAAATGACCGGTCATTTCCAATTCTCCACTGTTGGACACCCAATCTGAGATCCCTCACGGAGGCTGGATTTTCAGAGAATTCCGAATGCTCTCCCTCTGAAGGTTAGCACTCTTGAGGGCGTCTTAAACCGAGTGTCTTAAATGGGGCATGAAAAAATGAAGGCACTCAAAAGACACCGGGCCATCGGGAATATTGAGGTTCTGGTGTTTCCCTGCGGGCCCCGCCCTCAGAGATGAGGGTGCATCGCAGCTCCTAGGAACACATCCAAGGGCGTTGCCGACAGACTGTGTTCACACACACAGGACACCGAAGGAAGTCCCAATGTAACTTGCTGCATGACAGCAACATTCCAAAAATTATGGCCAATTCCATTATACCAAAGGAATCCCCAGGCTGTGAGAATTCCTTCCCACGTTTGTCTGTTCTGCCACAAACATGCACCCCCCCAAAACACAGGAGCCAGGTGAATCCCTCCCAAACAACCAGCAAGGAGGGGGTGCACCTTGCTCTCACCAGCACTATCAGCTTTTCTCTCAGCCCCTTGATGTCGTCTTTGAGTTTCTGTTCTTTCAGCCGCCACTCTGCTTTGTGCACCTCCCGGCTCAGGTCCCGCTCTGGCCCTGGCGAGTGTCGGTTTGCTTCCAGTAGCAAAGCTCGCAGCTCATTCAGGCTCCTGGGGAGGGATGGAAAGAGCCTTGAAAAAGGGAACGTTTATTCGGTCATCTTCTGGGCACAGCCCGGGGGAGGTCACGTTTTGCAACGTCCCTCAGCTTTGCAAGAGGACAGTACACGAGGTGGGGTGTGAGAGAGGGGCCAAGCCATGAACCTTGTGTCCAAACGCCGCGGAAACACTGGGAAAATTCACATCAGCACCCTCTCAGCTTTGCGGCTGGACCCCACCGTTGGGACAGATTTTCAAAAGAGCGCAACATGGCAGCGGGTGCGCTAGGCGGGGGGAGGCTTTGCCTTCCCAAAATGCCAGCCTGGCCCCACCCACACTCGGCCCCCAGAACGCTGGCTGTAGGTGTACTGGGGGCCGAGTGCTGCTGCCCCCAGTGCCTGCGCTCCCTGTGCTCCTGGCTGGGGAGGCTGAGGCCGTGTGTCCTCAGTCCCTCCCTGGTGCTCCCGGACCAGGCAGGCTGTGGCCGCACATCCTCCTCCCTTTCTGGTGCTCTGGGGCCAGGGAGGCTGGGGATGCGGGCTGTCCACCCATCCTCCTTCCCGCCCCTCCCCGTGGTGGGAGTGGGGGCAGGGAGGCAGCCTGGCTCTAGGGGGCGGGGCTGGGTGCTTGCCCAGCCCTACCTTCGCCGACCGCCCATGCAGCTCAACATCCAAAAGGCCGATATTTTTTTTTGAATTTGCCCACTTATTTCAGTGCCTCCATGGGAGCTGAGCTGTGCCTTGAAATCCTGGGACAGTGGTGGGAGCTGAATGCTCTGGCTAATCCAGCCTTTGAAACACTAAACTGGCCCCCAACATCCCAATAAGCCAGAGGCTGGGAAAGTTGAAATCTGGGTTTCAATCATTCCGCTCATTTTTTTGGTACATGGAATCGCGGTGCTCGAATAGGGCCAGGTCCAGAGTGTGCTTGACAAATGCTTGGGTCCTTCAGCCTCTTTAGTTAGCTTCTAAAAGACGAACCTTTCCTTTTTGAGTAGCTCCTGGCTAATCAGCACCAACTGGCCTGACGCATCGTGGGTTTTCCTGGACAAGGTCTCCAGCTCCGCTTCCAACCGCTTCTTTTCCTTCAACTGAGACTCTGCCTTCTTCTCTCCAGCTTTGCATTTATTTTCCAATGCTAAGGGAAGAATAAAAGGGGAGGAAAAAGTCTACTAGCCCCTACCGATGTGCCTTTTTTGGGTGACTTCATTTCTCAATTTCATTGCCACTCCTTGAAACATGGGGCTAGCTAGTTACACCTAGTTAGTGATCTGCAGCCGCCTCTGCAGTCTAAGAGATCAGCAGGTTCCGCCCTCTCTGAGCGGAGATTCCAGAACTTATAAACCTAGCTGCATTGACGCCTGTGCCCCTTTTGGCCTCATGGTTTGTTAAGATTATTGCACCAGATTCTCGCCCTGTAAGATACAAATAACTGCAATGGGATTCACTTGCATCTCTCTGGGGCAGAACTGGGCCCACTGCATCAAGAACAAACGCACAATCCTCTTACACATGGGCAAGGGCATGTTCTAGGCACAACACCGCTAGGTTGTTTTAATGTATAAGCCCTCAGCTCTTCTCACAATGATGGAGGTACCAGTGGCGTAGCCATGGGTGGCCCATCCACTTTCCATCCAGGTCCATGCACACTGGCTGAGCATGAGAGCTGACCCTGCTGTGCCCGGTGCTCCAGCCAGGGAACAGGACTGGGGCGTACCACCCCTGCCATTGCCCGCTCACCCGAAATCAGGGCCCAGACAATGGGTCCTTCTGGCTACATCACCAGGAGGTACAAAACCACCACAATCTAGTTCCCACCAGCACTGGATAAGGGAAACTTACCACTTACTTGGGCCCTTAGGGTTTCAGTCTGGGAGACCAAGGACGACACCTCTTTATCTCTTTTACTCAGCTTATCTTGCAGATCTTTAGGTGAACAGAAGGGTACGGGGAGGGGTGAGAGAGAGAGGTAGGTTACATCCTGGCAATTGCTCTGCCTGCTCACACAGGGAATGCCATCGGTGGTAGAGAGACATTTAGAGTTCCATGTAGAGCCCTGCAAATCCTCATACATCCATGGGATGTGGATGCGGGTATCCCTGGCTTATTTTGGCAGATATGGATGTGGATACAAATTGTACATATCCACAGGCCTCTAGTTCCATGGCCCAGATTGGAGACAGATGCAAACATAGAACTGTCCATTAGGGATGTGAAAGGTTAACCAGTTAGTCGGTAACCCTTACCGGGTGATGCGTGCCAGTAACTGGTTAACAGGCAGCCCTGCAGGGCCGGTGGCGATAACATTTAACTGATTAAATGGGATTTTACATCCCTAGCGTCCACCCTCTTGAGAGCGGCAGAGATGGGTGGCACCAGCAGGGCTGTGTCTCGCAGCATCTCATCCCCATTTGACTTTAAGTGAAGCAGAGATGCCAGACATCAGAGGATGGGCTTAAACAGCAGCTGACAAGTGAAGGAAGGACGAATGAAATATGATGATAAAGCAAACAGAGGAGCCTTCCAGACGATTCCATTTGTCACCAACCACCTTGGCAGGCAGGGATGATGGAAAGAGCCAAGATAGACTCGGAGCTGGCCCCTTTACACAGTCCAATCAAAGCCTTAGATTTGAAGTGCTGCAACATCCCGAGTCTGAGACAGCTTTTTAATACACTTACACACAGGGCAGGAGATGGACTTTGCTGGGCCATGCAGAAGGGATGCATGTGTGTGGGGGAGGGGCTTGGTTACTGGCTCCCCCAGAAGCCATCCCTTAGTGTCGATGGACCCCGTTGTGCCTCCCACAGCCAGATCTCCAAGGTGCCTGGTCCATGCCACATGAGGGCTCTGGCAGCAACTTTAAGGCTGGGGGCTCCAGCTGCTGCTGCAGTAGAGGTGATGGTGGCCAGGATCCCCAGGCCCTTTTAAATCGGCAACTGCCTCCTTTGCCCTCCCTGTCGGTGGCCCTGCTTAAGCACAGTTTGTTCCGAGCTTAGACTCAAGAGAACTTACAGCCAAACACACATGCACTCACTGACCATCTTAGATCAGCTGCTGGTGGACACAGGGCAGGGACCAAACCTCGAGCTGGTGTCCTACCCTAGTTATCCAACTCTCAATCAAGTATCTGCTTGGGTATAAAACACACACCCACGTGGCATTTGCAGGGCAGAGAAAAGGCGGCGGAATGAAAGCTCGTGTGCATGGGGTGGAGGGAACAGGGCATGAAAGTATTTCAGTCTGAATCCACACGGTGCATGAAAGATGCTCCATGAACTAACCAGCGTTTGCGCTGCGTGACACTCAACCCGTGCACAGCAGCAGCAAGCTGAATCAGTTCAAACAAGGACGCCTCCGCACAGCAGGGCACAAAGCATGGATCCAGGCCAAACATTTTCCAGACTCTGGAGTTGTTCAGATCTAGAGTTTGGCCCATTGCAGAGATGGAAACCACTGTGAAATTGTAGCTCCGAACCAAATCTGATCCAAAGTTTAAGTGTGCCCAGATCTGGGATTTCATTTCAGGCTTATATCTAATATGTAGCAAGCCAGAGGGAAAACTCCCAATTCTTCTACTCAGCGGCAGCATGCATCCAGCATTCCCGTTAATCCCTCTCTGACGGGAGTGATTTTTGCTCTACGAGCCAGATTCGGCTGCTGTAAAAATCAGTGCCACTCTACTGAAGTCAATGGATCACTGCCCACTTTCACCAGCTGGGGTCCTGGCCCATATTGTAGGGGTGAGCCAAAGACTTTGGAAGAAGAGTCCTCCACTGTATTTGCTCAAACAGGCTGGCCAGCCACAGGTGAAAAAGCCAGTCAACCAGTGCAACCTACACAAAAGCACAAAGATGACGTGAACTTTGCAAGCCCACTTCAGCTAACTCGTCCTTGCTAGGGCAGAAGAGTGAGGGACACAGCACGTCAGTCACTCTGACCAAGCAGCTGCAAGAGGAGCATGACAGTGAAATGCATTACCTTCCATAGCCTGCTTCATCTTTATCTTCTCTTCTGAAATATCGTTCGTTTCAATCATCTGAAATAAATGTAAAACACACATAGATACACATATGCGCCCACTAACTCTTCACTGTCGTTCTCCCAGAGAATCAAACCACAGTCCGTGAATTTAAAACTCTATCAGGAACAATAAGGAACACGACTGGGACTAATGTTCTTTGGTCTTCATATCTTACCAATCAGATTTACCCCCTTTTTCAAAAGAAATCTCACAGCTGATGTTTTTTTAAAAATAAAGTCATTTGAACAGCTAAGCAGTGAGGTGAGAGGAGCTGGCATTATCTTACTGGAAGGCTCAAATTTCACAGTGGATCAAAGCAAAGGCCCAGTTTCCATTTCTAGTGTATGCAAAAAAGAATGGTTAGGAATGGGATCAACCCGTAAACTCTGGATGCAGGGATCAAACGCCCCAAAGCTGGAGGGCCGGGGGCTGATCTGGGATCATGTTTGGGCCATATCTGATAAGGCATTTTTTGGATTTTCATCATCAACTAGGAATTTGGGGTGTATCTGTTCTTGAAGCCTCAGCTTCAGACACCGTAAAGGGCTGTGAGGATCGAAGAACAGGTGCTCAGCTTCTTCAAGGGGTGTCAAGTTGGATCCCTCAAAATTGCAAGTCCCTGAAATAAAGGCTGGTCCTCGGACTCCTTCTTTGTGTCTTTTGGTTTCACTCTAAGCTGGCATCAGAACTAAGCATGAGATTTGCAACCGGGACTCCACACACGCTACAGTCAACATGCATAGTGCCTGATTCAGAGCAAGAAAGCAGCACACGCTTAAGTGTTTCGCTGAACTGCAGCCTTAGCGCTTTTCCTTTTTCCCCAATTAATTCCAGACTTACTTGTATCATGTGGACATCAGTTCAACTAGCAACTCACTTACCTGGGAGCAATGCAGACCTGTTTAGGACCTCTCTCTCAGACAGGGCGATGGGGGGCGGCCACGTTTAACTTAGACCACTGTCAGCCCTTGCAAAGCACGAATGGCACTGATATTAATGCCACAGGCATTCGTCATGACAAATCTTCCTGCCACCCACAGCAAGGGAGCAGAGACTGTTTTAAAGCAACAGCAGCTGTAGGAGAACATGAGATCGGTGGCCCCAAACCAGACAAAACTGGATTCCCATAAGAAGGGCAACAAGTCAAAAGGTCTCCCCATTTTGGTTTTTTTTCCATTTTTCCCCAGGGGCTGCCACACTGTACCTGTCTCAGGGCCATGTTACTGTATGCCCACTATTGTCCCTTCACCATTTAACTACCATGACTAGATTCCTACCCTGACCACTGGCCGTAAGGGACAACTGCACGGATTAGCTACAGCCAAGGCCTCCATGTAGCAGTGCATCTTAACACTGCTCAGCTTTAAGCACTTCCAGGTCCCCCCGGCTTCACCCAGGTAGCGGATCGTGGTCACTGACTTCACAGAAGTAGGAGCACGTTCAGAGGGTGCAATACTTGTTTCTGGTGTGACTGACAAAATCATCCAGCTGCAACTTACCACAATACAAGGAGCGCCTGTCTGAATGCATAGCAAAGCTGGAGTCTATAGAGTCAGAAGAGATGTTTCTTTATTGAAAAGATTTGGATGAATCATGTCATGATAAATACCAACATAGTTAAAAAAAACCAGAATTTTCCTCTGTCAATGGGAGTCTCCTGCTTTTGTTCATGCATTCATTCAAGCAACAACGCTGCATTTTCGTGGCCTTAATTTGCATCAGACAGTCAATACGATTGCTTTCTCTGACTCTTAGTTCTTTCACGACACTGAGCCCAATCACATGCCTCATAAACTCCATAGGAGTCTTTCCATTGACTTTATTGGGTTCTGGATTGGACCTTTGGTTCTTTTTATTTACTCTTCTTTGGGTTTAGGATTGGATGTAGGTAGAAATTCTTTCACGTCACCCTGGCATTTTCTACCAAGGAACTCACAGTGTATTTTCTCCCGAGTACAACTGTGCTGGGCCCCTGGTTCTGTGGCTTTGGGTGCCACACTTTACCCTTTTGGGCTTGTCTCCTCTGTACTTGGAATCCAGGCCTAACTAGGAAAGAGGGTGCCCAGTGGAAAACCCTTCAAATACCATTATCAATGCTTAAAGAGTCTTCCTCCTCATATTGATTCTTTCCTTTCTTTCACACCCAATATACCTGCTGCTTTACTAGTATTAAGCTGCACCCTGGCAAACACATTTACAGCTGCTTAACTTTACAAGCGTGCAACCGATGGGACTAGTCCTGATGATAATATTAAATACACAGTAAATGTCTGCAGGATTGGGGCCTTCATTTGCAGCAGTTGGGTATCATTCAACTACGTATTCTCAAGCAAAGAATGTATAGTCCTAAATTTGCTTGTGGCTGTCTGTGTCCCAATGGGACAGGAGCTCTCTCTTGCTTTGAGTATTCTTTTCAGCTAGCGTCTGGTGTAAAGCGCAAGCATGGGAAGAGGATCCAAACATTCGGAGGCCCTGAAATGATTTTCCTAATCACAAGTGGTGTGAATAAGTCACAGAGCGATCCCTTCTCCTTAGGTCACGTCATCGAGACGGGAGGGTACCATGAGACAGGCAGCAGGACATCAGAACAAGCAGGATCATATAAGCTCGGAAGGAACAGATCCCTCTAGAGCTATGACCGTTATGACAGTTACTGCCTGTCTTCCAATCAGCACTGAGACATGGATGAGTCACCTTTAAGTCAGCCATTTCCTCATGTGTGACGAGTGCCTTGAGTGGCAGACTTCCCTTCCCCCACTGTCAGAGTATCCCCATCAGCTACCTCATTACACCCTCCCTTATGAACACCCCTGCCAGGTAGGGACTTACCGACGCCCCCTGTCAGAAATAAAATGCTCCTTCCCAACTTGATACAGCAGCTCCGTGGCAGAGCCAGCATAGATACACTGGCTACGTCTAGACTGCACGCCTTTTTCGACAGAGGCTTTGTCGACAGATACTGTCAACAAAGCCTCTGTCGAAAAAGAGCGTCTAGGCTACGATCAGTATTGTCGACAAAGCAAGCCTCTTTTTTGAAAGAGTCTAGATGCTCTCTTTTGAAAAAGCACAGTTTGCATGCAATAGCGCCTTTATCTGAAAGAGTACTTTCGAAAAAAGGCGTTATTCCTCCTAAAATGAGGTTTACCGTTGTCAACAAAACTGCCGCGTTCTGTTGACTTACTGTTGACAGAACGTGGCGGTAGCGTAGACGCAGGTATGGTTTTGTCGACAAAACCCTGTAGTCTAGACACACCCACTATGTCCCAATTCTGTCTCCTGGCTTAACCACACAGCAGCCTGCCTCTCCCCTGGCTCCCACTGCCTTCCCCTGAGTGAAGGGTGCTCTCGGGTGAAGTCCTAGGTGAGGCAGTGGCCTTATCTCCTACTGGTTCTGTCTTTGCCCCTCTGCCATGGTCATGGTTCAGCCCTTCCGTAGCGGCAACATGTGCACGGAGCACAGGAAGCACCTCGGCATTAGCCACTCCAGCCTGCCAGCACGCGCCTGCTACTCCGGCTCCCCACACAGAGCGGTGCCCTCACGAGTGCCCTCACTTCCCTGAGCTCGCACGGGACAGACCCCTCCACCCGGCGCAGGCAACCCCTCCTCCGTCCTCCCATGGGCTCGCCCAGCCACGGGCGGGGGACTGCTCAGAAGAGCAGTGCAAGAGATAGATAAACGGAAACAAAAATCAGATGGCTTTGAAGCCAAGGAGCCCAAGCAAATGAGAATGGGCGGCAGGTGCGTTAGGCGGGGGAAGGCGTTGCCTTCCCAAACCGCCAGCCTGGCTCCGCCCACACTCCGCCCCCAGAATGCTTGCTGTAGGTGTACTGGGGACGGAGTGTTGCTGCCCCTAGCGCCTGCCCTCTCTGTGCTCCGGGCTGGGGAGGCTGGAGCTGTGCCCCCTCCTCCATTCCCGTGCTCTGGGGCCAGGGAGGCAGGGGACATGCGCCACCCGCCCCTCTCCGTGGTGCTGGGGTTGAGGAGGCTGGGGATGCATGCTGCTTCATCGCTTGGTGGGGGGAACACGGCTTGGCTCCCATGGGGGGCAGGGCCTGAGCAGAAGGGGTGGGGCTGGGCACAGGGGGCAGGGCTGGGGGCTTGCCTCCCCCAGCCCTACCTTCACCCACCATCCATGCAAATGATATCGGGTTAGCCCTATGAGGAATACTAGGGAGAAAGAACAAACAGAACAGCCCAAACCCATACGTTGGCATGCTGAGAAGGATGCAGAGCCTCCATGGACTGCAGTTTGTTCTCTAGGACAAGCACTTTTTCCTGCAATCTTTGGATCTCCTGTTTACTCTGGGCGTCTGTTTTCTGTAGTGTCTCATAGTCCAACATCTTCTTCTCCGCCAGAGAAATCTGCTCTTTCAAGAAAGCTATTGCTTGAGCCTGATCTTTGTATTCACTGTGTAGCTTCTCCAGCTCGTGCACTCTCAGTTCGGCATCTCGGCACTTGTCCTTCATGTCCTGAAGTTCTAGAAGGTGCTGGTTTGTTTTGGTTTCCAGCTGCATTTTCCAGTTGTTGTTGCTTTCTTCTACCTCGTCACTGGCCTCCTGCAGTTTCAGCTTCAGGCTTTCTTTCTCCTTTATGTGAACCGCGGTCTCAATATCATGCTTAGCTTTAAGGTTCTCCAGTTCAAGCTGGTGCTCCATCTTTATGCTCTCTACCACGGCCTTCAGCTCAACTATCTCCTTGTGCTGGGTGTCAGGGCCTGTGTTCAGGGTGGCTTTGAGGTCTTCCAGAGATTTCTGGTGGTCAGAAGCCAAGGTGTCCAACTTGGATTTCCAGTTGTCCATCAGCCCCATGTTCTCATTGGTGGCTTGTTGAACTTTATGTTTCAGGTCAACAATTTCCTGGGAGTATTTTTCATTGAGGGCTTTCAGCTTCTCTATCTCCTGCTGGTACTTCTTCAGGGTCTTTTCGTACTTCTCCTTCAGCTGGCTGCTCTCTTTTTGGTGCTCCTTGCTGGCAGACAGCAGCTGGTCTCGCAGGCGAAGTGCTTCGGTCTGAAGACCAACGCCGTGCTCCGGAGTCTCGGCCTGGTGGGAGTTCCTTAAGCATTGTCTCAGCTCCTCCACCTCACTGCGTTGGAGACTCAGCTCTTCCTCCAGCTGAAGGATTCTAGACTTCTCTGCTACCGTAGTCAACTGAAACAATAAAACAAAAGGACACAAAGTAAGTTCTCACCTTTCCTCGCTGCCTGCTTTTCGTTAGTAGACATGTTCCCATGACAGCCAAACCCCAAGCACAGTAGTAGCCAAAGTTTCAAAAGAAACATATCCTCAATCCAGTTAGTTTTTGCACCAGGGTAATTACCAATACTCTCTTGCACCAAGGTCTTTATGTGGATTTTTAATGCATGCTTCCAATTTGAACCATCGGGTTGCATCAGAAACAACATGCCTCTTTGGAACAACTGCTGTCATATTAGCTATTAAAAGGTTACAGGGTTTATTAAAAATAATGTCCTAAAATCCCATAATATTTCTGAACTGGGCTGCTTGCCAGGTGACACACTGCACACGCAGGAACAGGACAGATATAAAATCAGGATAGTCCACATTAGGAATGTTCCTTTTGATTTTGCTCAGCTCTTGGGAGCCTACAGTGCCTTTACCAATGTGTGGTTTACCCTGGTGTAAAAGGAAGAGGAATTTCACACATGGAGTCGTGTTAGAATTTATTAGCAAAGTAAAAAAGGAGGATGCTAGAAGATGTGAGATAATCAACTGCTGGCCATGGGTTACGCTGCATGACAGGTGTTTGAGCTGCTTCTTAGCTTTCTGAGAGTAATCTTTCTGGCTTGGTTTGACTGATGATCACAGTGAAGTCGTGGGTTGTGTGGGCACCTTTGGGGTCAGAACAACAGACCTGATAAGACGAATGTAAAAACAAAGGAAGAAGCAAAGCTACAACATTTACTCCTTTCACGCCAACACGGAACTGACCCATTCGATTTCTTTGTTTGGGCTGACTAGGGAATCTGGATGCCCGAGTCCCACGTTTAATGGGAATGGGGCCGGGGGAGCTCAAATCCCTTTCACCAGTTTGGAAGACTCCAACCTGGACTCGGGTGCTCTCTACAGATTCACAACTGACAAGTTGATGTCAGGGCCCACAGGGTCCCAGGCAGCCCTCACACCCTGGTCCCTCCTGGGCAGCCCACCCAAAACTCCTGGACGTGAGGGGCGAGCAGAACTCCGACCCCTCCCATGAGAATAGTGCCTGGAGATGATGATCGGCTTCCCCACTTGGCCCGACCATATAATTTAAGTCAGAAGGCAACACAGGGAAGTTGTTTGAGCAACTGGACGATTTCCTGACCTGTGCTTGAGCCTCAGTTTCTGAGTCTTCTTCTGGCCCCTGGCTTGGTTCCTAATCCCAGCTCTGACCCCTGGCTTGGACTCTGGCTCTGACCAGTAGGATGGACCACCCCTGTGCACTGCAGCGGGCTGGCTGTTTTAAAATCAACTGCTCTCCCCACCGCCCTACGTCTTCCAGAAAAGTCTTCTCCTCTCCCTCCCCAAACAAGGCTCCTCAAAGCCCTGACATATTGCTCCTCTAGGTACCCTCTCCCGCCTTCACAGCTCCTGTCTAACCGGCCCACGTGACCAGAGCAGTAGTACTCGGACTTTGGGGCAGTTCCGTTTACACTCTCCATCCTTTTCGTCCCTCTCCCATTGCAGCACGTACAACAGGAGGAAGGACCTTTGCAGCATGGACGGTCACGCCGCTATTTCCACCTGTAGCTCAAAGGGAAGCAAAATGAACGGTGTACGGTTTAATCGTTGTTATTTACTTGGCGGTGTTAACCGAATGAAGAGCTCATGTCAGATGGCGTCATGGGTTTGAGAAGCAAACTCAAGACAGAGAAACGGGCCACCACACAAAGACGTGACGGGAACATCAGATGGAGCTACTATTTCTGAAGAGGGAGTGCAAATAACGTAAACAAAACAAAAACCATGGAAGCCCAAACGCAAACCAAACCACAACAAAACCCAAAATTTGCAGCTGACAAGCAGGCTGGTCTGCAGGCAGGGCAAGTGGGGGTGGGATTACCCTGGTGTCCTCTAATTCTCTGAGGAGTTTTTCAGCCTGTGCCTTCTCAAACAGCAGGCTCTGCTCGAGCTCCCGTATTCGGGCATGCTCCAACTGCGTCTGAGTCTGGTCACACATAGGGAAGAAAACAAAAACAACAACAACAAGGGAGAGAGCAGAAAACAGAGAGAAAAGGCTGCAACATCATCTTCAGTGTACAAGACAAGGAAAGGCAGTTCACAATGGGAGGAGAATAAAGGTCTCAACAGGCAGGAAAATTCATCCAAACAGAAATAGGCTACTAAGGGATTTTACATGGTCCTCAGGGTGGTTATTTAAGCGGGCTCCTTTTATAGGGCCCTTTTTAGCAAAGCATTCCAGAAGGGTGCTTCAGTCCCACTAGAGGCAATGAGACTTAAGCAGGTGCTTACGTGCTTTCCCGAAAGGGGAAGGGGGCATAGCAAAAACACTTCACAACCCAAGAGATTCACAGCAAGCTCTATGCATCATTTGAAGACCATGCAGCATAGGGTCTGTGCTCACGCTTCGCAAGGGGAACCGCTGGCGGCTGCCTATAGGCTGAGCTGCACGCTGCACTGCCCATTACTGGAATTGCCATTGACCTTTTGCAATAAAGAGAGAGTCTGAGCTATGCATTAACTGCCTGCAAGCAAGTTCAACTGTAAAGGGGGTAGTGACAATACCAGAAAATATACCTCATGTAAGTGGGAAACAATTGCATAGTCAAGTGCTTTGCATTTGTACAGCATCTATGTCCTGGGATTTCAAAGTGATTTTCAAATTTTGCATCTCAACAGCCCCATGACTCGGTTTGCTTGAGTAAACTGAGGCACATAGCGGTTAAGTTACTTGCCCGAGTTCAGTGGCTGAGCCAGGATTAGAACCAAACAGTGTTGGCTTTATGTCCCTTGCCCTAGCACTCCTTTATCAGTTTCAAAATGATTGTTTAAGCAGATCATCGCTAGCCATCAGTAGAATCAAAATTCTCTGGGAAGAAATGGGGCGGGAGGAGATTCCACATGCAAACTTGGTTTCCAGAATTTTAACTTGCAGAACAATTTTCTATTGAATACAAAGTTGATCCGCCAAGACCACAACGTGGCCAGGACTATCAGGTTATTCAAGTGATACTAGCCAATTTTCTGCCACTTCATGATTTTCTCCGCTTCCCCCCGCCCTTCCTCTATTCATTTGTATTTTTTCCTTTACAACCTGATCGAATGTGGAATATAATGAATGTGCTTTGGCTTCTTTTCTGTGAATGGAGAAAATTTAAGTTTGCATCAATCTGCCTTTTTTTTTTTTATAGTCTGGAAAATATTATTAAATATCAGTTCAATTATGATGAAAATCAAGACTGCCAGGCACTTGCTGTATTCATGTAGCCATGCTGGTCCTAGATAAGGTGCATGATATAATATTTTTTTATCCCCATCTCCACACAGCTCTAAGATCCCGTTCTTAAGGGCTGAACCAAGTTCCAGTCTCACTTACAGTGCCACTGATCCTGTATTATTCCATTAACCTCAATGGACATTACTGTGAATTTACAATGGCAGCAGCAAGCCTAATGTCTTGAACTGAACCTTCAGCTCAGAAAACTCTAACCTAGCCATTCAGAATCTGTTTAATGATGGCTGGTCATTTCCCACACACCCCATTCTCCAAAGGGTCAGCTCAGGGATAAGCGCTGAAAAAACAGGGTCTTTTGCTGATCCATTTCAAAACGAGTCCAGGAACCTCAAAAGAAGAAGTTCTCTCCAGAGATGAAAGTTGGCCGGTGCAGGTTGATATGGTGTACTGGTGAGAACCAGTCACCAGTATCAGTCTGCACACGCCCTCCCTTAAAGTGCTGCTGTGGCAGCACTTCAACGCTTCTAGGTCATGTGTTCCTACTGGTGGTGCACACTCACACATGCCTCGGTGCTCATAAAAATTATTCTGCACCTGGATGGAAAAAATCCTCACGTAATGGAAAATAGA
Organism: Rafetus swinhoei; assembly: GCA_019425775.1. Classification (NCBI taxonomy): domain Eukaryota; kingdom Metazoa; phylum Chordata; order Testudines; family Trionychidae; genus Rafetus; species Rafetus swinhoei. The sequence goes on along the minus strand of CM033445.1, from coordinate 18,997,924 downwards.
GGGGGCAGTGCTGTCAATGCGGGAGAGAGGGGAAAGAGCGCAAAAGGGGCAGCTGCCCCGGGGCCTGGCAAATTTAAAAAGGGCCCAGCAGGGTTTCCAGCTATCGCAGCAGCAGCTGGGAGCACTGAGCCCCTCAAATCATGGCTGCAGCCCCGGGACTCCTGCCTGCCACCCATGGTACCAGAGGCCATGAAGGGCTGGCTGGAAGAGACTGCACCCGGCTCCTCCCCTTCTGCTTGAGACCCCGCCCCTTCTGGGGACCCAGAGCCTGCCCCCTTGCCAAGGACACCGGTAGGCCTCCCTTTTACTTTCACCCCGGCTCTCACAAGATTCTGGATGCTGGTGCTTCTGTTTCTGACTCAACTGGAAATACCACAGAGCAGCTTCTCCTAACATTCCAGTCATCCCGCTGTTAGCCAGAACCTGGAAGACCGGAGGCGTCGGGAAATGAAAAATAGAGAAGTTCAATGATTGTTTCCAGACCTCAAATATAGGTTTTTTTTCCAACATCAGGATGAACTCACATGTCATCTCTTATTTCATACCAACCCTTTCATCCAGCCCTAATTAGAGCAGATCCACACAACCCCACAACTGGAGGAAATTCAGATCCAAACTTTAAGGCTCAGCTCCCACTTTAACCCTAATTACTACCCACAAACGATGTGCTATATGAATAGCTAATCTCTAACTAGAATAGCTAATCTCTAACTGAATTGCAGCACAGGAGCACACCACGCTATCTCCTAAAGATTTTAACATTTCCTATGACAAGATCACCCTCTATTGTAGACAGGCTTTAGCGCTTTCTTGAATTTGCCTCCCATTTTCTAAGGGCTAAATATTAAAGCAGTAGCACTCTGCTTAGAAATGGGCCTGGATCTAATTTCTCATCTCATTTTGTGAGGCGTTTTGAAGCAAACTTCACAGTTCCTCCCTAAAAATCCACACTGTGACAGGGTGAGGTGTCAGAAGACCCCTCGGGGGTGCCTCCCGGTGTGCTGACCCCCATCCCGCAGACGTTTCCGACTTTTAGAGAATCCCCCATCTGAATATGAGCTTTGCAGCTAAAATTGCAGCTACAGACTCCAGGTGGTCAAAAAACCCATCTAACCTGCACAGCGCTGCCCTTGGTTGTGTCACCTCCTTGATAAAGCATTTTTTGTGCTGGGACCTTCCTGCCCAAATACAGTATCTCACCTTGCTCACACACTGCAGTAAAAGGTCCGGCCACTGGACAGAATGGTTGAATGATGTTCGCTGAGAGGATGCTACAGCGTCGCTGAGAGGGATCACGGTGACCCTCTATTTAAGAGCCTAACACGCCTGTTACGTGCGCCCCACAGGCACGGAGTCGAATGCTTTTTAGAGTCTCTGTTGCCCAAGCAGGCTGAGTTCAGAAGAAACTTCTGGTTACTTCCTCCCGAAGCCCCGAGAGCCAAGACACACACGAGATGCCGCGCTTACTCCACTGGGAGGTGATGGTGCTTGGCAGCCTCAGAACCTTTCATGCCTGGACGATGTGCAAGGGCCTCTTCATGAAGAATGAACCCCGGAACCTCCTGGGTTCCAAATGTTGCAGTCACCGCTCCCCAAAGATGGCCAGCGGGGGAAAAGGAAAAGATGCAGAAAAGATGGGAGGGCAGCTGGGAATGGGTTACTGGGCTTTTAACCTCTACGGTGTTTCTACACTGCAATAAAAAACCTGCGACTGGCCCACGCTGGTTGACCTGTAAGGAGGGAGGATCCCAGAGCTGGGACTGCGGCCCCAGCTGCACATTCACAACGCAATTTAAAATGCCTCACAAGCTTGAGCCCCACAGCCGTGCGTGTCTGATCGCGGTATAGATTTACCTCAGCTGGGCTAGTTCACAGCTGAACACAGCTGGTCGGGACTGAGCGTGGTAACCACTGGGTGGCCCTAGGGTGGCTTTACATGAAACGAGCTAGCGGTCTCAGCACAATTCCTCGGGAACACGTGTTCACAGAACTGAAAAGCCCTCTGGCTAGGTTCAAAACCTGACCCAGGAGCACAAGTCCAACTGACTTTCAAGAGGGTGTCCCGTTAAGCCATTTAGGTGCTTTTGAAAATCTCAACCACCCCATCATGTTCAATCCCTTAGGGCAGGGGTTCTGAACCCCCAAAGGGTATGTGAAGCCTTGTCAGGGGGTACGTGAGGTTCAAGTACAGGTACTTTATTGAATTTAGTTATAAAAAAGTGTTATTACCGAGAGGGGTATGTGATGTATTTAGCTGAGACCAAGGGGTACGTGGACCGAAAAAGGTTCAGAACCGCTGCCTTAGGGTCTGTCTTCACCCCAGAGATATTAAGTCAGATGATCAGCACCTCTTAGCTCGGACGTGAGCAGCCCTGCTGGCTGAGCCATGCGAAGTTACCTTGTCCTCAATGACACTGCAGGGGGCATATCCCATGGTTCTTTGTGCCGCTCCACGAATCTGTCCCAGTGAATTGTGGGGGAACTCATCTGTCCCTCAAGGGGCACAGAGGAATTGTGGGAAGGCACTGGTGGATGAGCAGCACTTGAGTGGTGTAGCCTGTGTCCCCCCTGCAAAGGGGGCGGGTTACCAGCCTGAGGCCAGGTCCACACATAGGGAGAAAATCGACCTAAGATAACGCAACTCCAGATACGTGAATAACTAGCTGGAGTTGATGCACCTTAGGCTGAAGTTCTACAGCATCCCCACAGCGGAGGTCGACAGGAGAAACTCTTCTGTCGACTTCCCTTACTCCCCGCGAGCTGGTGAAATACTGGAGCCAATGGGAGCAGGATCGGTGGTCCATTTAGCAGGTCTTCACTAGCCCCACTAAATCGAACCCTGGGAGATCTCCACCGCATCAATCTCCCTGTAAGAGGAGACAAGCCCTGAGTGAGCATGGGTGAGAGGATCTTCTGTGCAAATAATGGCACGGAGGTTGGTAGCAACACTTGAGGAAGATCCCAAGTTAACGGCACAGTGAAGACCCACCCCAAGGCATCTCTCTCCGCAGGAAAAAAAAAAACACCTTCCAAAAGCCCTGTTCCATCCTGATGATCCCGACTGGTTAAATCCAGCAGCCACTGCTCATGGCAAAAGCAAAGCTTCAGCAAAGCTCTCTGCACAGTATCGGTTTGCAAACTCCCAATCCACCCCTCCCCCCCATTCTGCTGCTGGGTCGTCTCCTCTCAATAAAAAGCAGCTATTAATTCTTAAAGGGGACCAAAGCCATTCTGTAGCTCCCCTGTCCAGAAAAAACACACCACACTCCAGCACTGCCTAATGCGAAGATTGGCCTTCTCAGCCAGGTGCCGGCCTTTTATTGATTTGCTGCTGAACTACTGATTTCTGAAGCAGCTCCCTCCGCATGCCTGGCTGACTTAACGAGCCTCGTTCTAGAGCCTAGGGAAAGGGGAAGGGGAGATTCTGGACACTGCTTTTCCTTTATGGAAAGGAGGATGAAGGCCTAGAGAAGACTTTGCGGCATACCCAGAAGGGAGGTGGGATGCAGCTGCTCTCCCATTGGATATGGGATCACACACCTGACTGAACCTGCTAATAATGAGAGACGGGCTAGGGCAAAGGGTTGGACAGTGGGAAAAGAGATGTCCGACTGCATTAACCCACAATTTAATTAAAGTGGATGTTTAATGACTTAGGACAAAGTCAGATTTAAAAACCATGCCAACTGGTCATGGTTACCCTCAAGTGGATCTCTAGGAATAACAACGACCAGCTAACACACTGGGGGGAATTTTTCACTATTCAGTCTCTGCTATTCACGATCAATGCCTTTCGGTAAGAAGTAACCCCTCCAGCCCACCCCGCAATGACTTACCCAGCCTGGCCACAGAGCAGAGCAAAAGGCAGCAGAAATCGTCAAAGGAAATTTTCAAATGCAATGGCAGAGAATACATTAGAGCAAGTGTGCTGCAAATTACCTCCAGATCCCCCTTGGTAATGGACTCTTCCTCTACTCGGAATTGCAGGTCCTCCACTTTCCTGCAGGGATGGGAGGAAAAAGGCCAAAATCAGTAATGCCAGGATTACAAATTTATCATTAAGTAGCTGCCACAAAAGGCCCCTGCAAAAAACAAAAGGATCACAGGAGGATCACAAAAGTGGGGTATGGATACACCATATATGCAAACCCCTCTGCAGAAGTGAAGCAGTCCCTGTAGAACTCTGGGAATGCATTAATTAGCATAACTCATGCAAAGCAGATACTCCTCTGTCTGTAAAGTGCCATACCACACTCCTCCAGTGAGCAAGGCTGCTGTACTGTACACCTCCATTCGGATACTGGCGTTTTACTGGAGGAGTTGGCTACGGACTGTAATTCACTGGCCTCGTGGGACCGAGCCAAGTTTCTCGGCCAGCTATTCACGGATGCATTTTGCAGGCAAGTGATGGGAAACTCCAGTGCCAAGAGCCGAAGGATTCATTGCCAGATATTCAGAGACAATCAGGGCTTTTCCCTTCATGGGTGACGATGGGCAGCATTTCACACACATGTTTTGGGAACAATGAACCAGGCTGGCAGAACAAATCATCACAAGACACTAATGTTGTACAGCTTCCCACCCACCCCCAATACACAATTCCACAACAAAAATAAACCCTACTAATGATACAATTGCGAGTCAGTCTCCTTGGCAAATTCAGCCTTTTCAGCCTTCTTTGTTCTCCTATCAGATTCTTTTTAAACCAAGTTGTGTGATGGATGTTGCCCTGGGAACCAGATGTAAGGACTCAGTGATTCTCCATCATGGACAAAAATAGCTCTGTATGTAAATATCAAACTTCAAAAATAAGCTTCCTTGTATAAACCTCTTCTAATTAGACGAGGCATCTGCTGTTGCTTAGGCAAGCGCTCAGCTGTCTCGGATTAAATAATCTCCTGCTTCTTGTAGCATGGAGCAGGAGCTGGAAACAGTCCTGCGCATGAGGGAACATCTTCAGATGGGGTGTCTTTCAAATAAAAAGTCACCATTTCCCTTTGAACTACCACAGACACAGCCCAGGGAAACATCTTGATCCTCTCACCATGAGCTGAAGGCTTTTTGTAAATGGAGTCCTCGGCTCACTTGGCTGACTACGGCAGATTTTCTCTCATGGCGCATTCAGCAACACGAGTCTCCTGTGCCGGCACGTGTCTTTGGAAGGCGCTGTCTGAAGGATCTGGGATTCGGGGCACAGGGACAGGGACGCTACCTCGTGCTCGGTGGACAACTCCTCTTCCCACAGTTGCCTTTATGATTCTCACCTTGCAAAGCAGGGTAAGAAAGAAATGTCTTCGGAGAAGGCTGGGTCCCATAACTAGGGTTATAGGGCTCAGATCAGGGGTAGGCAATAATTTTTTGCCGGGGGCCACTTCGGAAATTTTTGAAGAGGCCCCAGGCTGCACAGGAAGGGGCGGGGTCAAGGTATTTCCAGGTTCCCAACCCCCAGACCATGATTCATCTGGGGGTGAGGGAGTGCCTTTGCCTCACCCCAAGTTCCCCCAAGGTGCCCATGCCCCCTAGCGTAGGAGGAGACTTCCCTCGCTTTCCTGCCCCTAGGCCAATTAGGGCCTGGGGTTGGGGGAGCACACAAAGCCTCCTCCACTTTCCCCACCTCCCCTGCTAGCAGCGTGCTCCTAGCAGGGCAGGAGGTGGCTTTGCGGGCTCCCCTGCCCCTTGGCCCCTAATTGGCCTGGGGCCGGGGGAGCAGCAGGGCCTCGGTGGACTGGATCCACCCACTTGGCAGGCCGGATCCGGCCTGCGGAGGCCCTTTTGTCCACCCCTGGCTCAGATGCACCTCATGCTGGGAGTGTCTCTATTTTCTGATGACAGAAGAAGTTAACCGGGGTAGTTCAGAGAAAGGCTTTGCTGACTGCCCAGTTTTTCAAAAATGCGTCAGTCTCGCCCCTTTCAAGCATTAACGAGTGCACACTCGGTCAATGTCAGGGCACGATCCAAACGTGATTCAGGATTCACTCTCCTTTCGGCTGTTGAGAATAACCCAACCTCGCGGCCCCGGCTTGTAATGGTTTGTCTCCAAAAGCAGCCTGGAGAAAACAAAGGTACTGGCAACATAATACGGCCTCCTGCTGTATCAATCTGTGCTTCCAAGGGTGCAGCAGGCTCAGGCTGCCCCTCCCCTTCCTGCAGCAGACAGCTCTCAAAGCCCCGCAGTATCAAGTTGCTATTAGAAATATTGGCAGAGTCTTACCCTTTGTCTCTTGCCAAGCTAAGAAATCAGAGGCCACGTGCTGCTCATTCTCAGCCACACTGACAGGACCCTGCCGTGCTAGAAGATCTGCCGCTTCCAGATAACGCTGCAGCGGAAACGGTCGCTGCTGTTCCCTACCTGCTCTGTGTTCTTGGGGAGCCCGGGGATACTACTCAGGATAGACTCCCCCACCGCCCCAGCCTTTGTTTGCGCCGAAGCCGATCAGAAGGGAGACTTACAAAAAGCAATGAAAAGGCAGGGGAAGATCCACCTAAACCCCTCCGGACTAGGGGGGCAGGATTAAGGAAACACCCCGAACCTCTTCTGCACTGAAGTTGGGACAGGAAGGCATCTCCATTAGCACACACACAGAATGGAGAAAAGCAATTCCAAGGCAAGAACTGCACTGAACTCTGAGACATGGAAAGCAGGAAAGCACTGCCGCGTGGGAAATCTCTGCTCCGGATGCTACTGAACTCACCCAGATCAGTCATTATCAGACCAGTTCTAATAATAAATCCTCTATTAGTACCCAAAATACTGGAACTGCCTCACTGAATCAGGAGCTCTCTTGAAGGAACGATCAGTTCTTACTGTCTAGCCTGAACAAAACCCCTTTGGAATACTCCCTTGAGCCATCAATTTACCCCTAAACAAATCTAGTGTCCTCCTTGAATTATGGTTGTGTCCCTCCAAAACCCCTTGCCCATGCTCAAGTAAAGTGTTCCCATGCCTGGATCTAAATTCTGCCTCAGTTCCATGAGGACTTCATCTTCTCCCGCCCGATTGTGCTGGGGACTCTGTTCAGCTGGTCTCCAACACTCTGCCCTGCCCCGCCCCACCACTTGGGAACCCCAAACTTCCCTTCACGGAGTAGAGAGATCCCTCTCGCTCGGTACAGCCTCCCGACTCTGCCTTACGTGCTGGGTTACGGTTTGCTAATCTGAACTTTTGTAATCAGATTTAAGCTAGATTTAATATTGTAACTGGTTTGGTTCCCCTTATATGGTGACTACCTAGAAATAAATAACTTTCATGGCTAAGCTGCTTGCCCCCCTCCCTCTCGGAGGGAGAAGGGACTGTTTTTGGCTTCCCCATTCACTCTGCAACAACGCTCCTTGTACCCAAGCTAAAGATCCCCATGTTGCCCACGAATCTTGTGAAGTTTGCTCATCAAGTGGGATACCTACAGAATGGTCGTGGCGTGAAAGTCAGGACAGACGTGCTGAACAGGGGGGCACATGAAAGTGGCAGCTTAAAGTGCCGTTTAACCCAGCCCACTGCATCCAAGGGCACGTGAGGGTCACAGCTCAGCATTGCTGTCCACCCAGCCTCCGGAGTACAGAGACAAGGGGTCAGCGTGGGGGTGCTGATAACCGGGCCCCTCAGAAGCGCTCTGGTAGTGGGAGTGTTCATCTGATTCTAGTGTGGGAAGAACCCAGCCCTGGGGAACCTCGACCCTGCAGGAGAGCTCCATGGGGAGGGAACTGGCAGAAGGGAGAACCCATGTAACACAGGTAGCACAGTGACAGAATTATCAACCCCCCTCAGAAGAGTAACCCTAATAAATGTGCATACCCCAACGCAGCGGGGAAATCTGGTAACAGTGCTCCCCTTAGCACAGGGGTGGGGAACCTCAGGCCCAGGGGCCGGATGCAGCCCCTGGCTTGCCTAAATCTGGCCCCCGAGGCTCAGCACTGGGGAGCAACACTGTTGCTCCAGCCCCCCTGCCACCCACCCGCAGGGCTGGAGCACACAAAATCTACTAGCCTGGGCCTCCCTCGGCTCTGGTGTGCGAGGGGAATATGGGGAGTGTCTTCCTCCTTCTCAGTCAGGGGCGTCTCATTTGGCTTTTCACTTGTGTGCGGCCCCCGACTGATTTCTCCATGGGTCAGCGGCCCCCGACCCTAGCTTAGCACATCGTCTTGGTGCAGTACCACTGACATCTCTTCACCGGCGAGAGGAAGACTGACTGAACACCCAAGACTGACTGACTGAAAATAAAGCAGGGCCTACCCAGCACTCAGCTGGATACTCGCAATATACAGGGGCGCACTGTTCGGTTTACTGGGCCTCAGACATTACACCCTCATCTCATCCCTCCTCCACCAAAGATATTTATGCCAAAAGGCTCCTTTAATGACTTTTCCTTCAGGCTAATACCTCTAATGCCCAGCAACGCTCTTTGAAGTGCTGGGGTCCCGCTGAGTTCTGTACAGTGTAATCTTGGAAACGTCGGCACTTCAGAGACAACGGCCATGAGTGGCGGCTGATAGCGAGTTTTGCCCTAAGTACGACATGTATTAAACAGCAACCAAGTGGTTCTAATCTCACTAGTCCTTTTGGATGAGAAGCAGAAAGATCCCCCGCCTAAGCGCAAAGCTTCCCGTACCCTTCTCTGTCCAGGAAAGAGACTGGCCATGAATACATGGAGGCTGGGAGCTAGAAGAAGGCTGGTAACCATCTTAAGAGGGATGTCTGGGAACAATCTCCCAATAGTAGTAGTGCGGCGGGAAACAACCCAAGTGGATTTAAAAGGGAGCTTGATACAGTTCTGAAAAGGATGACTGCGATAGCCAGGGACCGGACTCCGCAGGGCCCTTCCTGTCCAGTTCCTAGATGACTTTCCTCTTCAGAGTCCTTTACGTTCAGAGCAGCAATGGAGCTGATTTGGCTGAGAACACAGAATACGAGGGATGTTGTGACGGCGCGTCGGGGATCCCCCCCGATCCTGTGTCCCCGTAGCAGCGAGAACAGACTCCGCCAGCCAGTAGAACAGAGGGTTTATTGCTTCTCCAAGAGACAGCCCAGCATAGACGTGATGTGGCTACAGGAGTCAGGGCCAGGCAGCCTTAGACCCCTTAGGTTAGGGGGTCCATCGCCCCCCCCCCAACCCTCAGCACCCAGCTTAATCTGTTCCCTTCATGTTTCCCAGCCAGAAACTGACTCTTCCCCCAACACTCACTTCCTTTGTTCCGTCCCTTCCCTTAACCGGTAGGACCGGTTAGGTCACTGTCATGGGGGCCCTCAAGGCACCCCCCCCCCGCTGGGCAGTGCTTACAGACAGAGGCCAGTAGGGGTCATCCACAGCCCAAGTATAGAAACCAGCAAAGTACTGACACTACATCACAGATGTAAACCCCCATTTAATTGGCTACCCGGTTAAACCTTCACACCCTAACTTAGGACAGGAAGAGAAATAGCCCAGGTGCAGCTACAGGGGACACCAGGAATGGTCCCACTTCACGTCTCCTCCAAACCCTGCTAGGCAAAGGAGCGAGGAACCGTAGCCTGCCAAACGCTGCCCTCCTACTGCCATTCGCCACGGCACTTCAGCCCCCGGAGCGCAGACAGCTCAGCAGTGGGCAGCAATCTGGGCACAACTCATTTCCACTGCCATGCACGTCTCTCCCTTTAGTCAGCGTGTTCCCAGACTCTCCACCGCTTGCTTATGGCGCCACACAGAACAACTCCGCTGCCAACTTAAGTCCAATGCATTTGACACAGGCTGGCCTCAGGGAGCCAGGCAGGTCCCAGAGCCCAGGGTACGCTCTGAAAACATCACGGAAGAGCTCAGCATCATCTCATGCCCCCATGAAACCCCATGGCCTCGCTCCCCGGTCGCTCCATGCTGCCATTATCTCTGCTTCCTATTCCCACCCCGCTGTCCGTTCACCACGTTACCTTTTCTCCTCTTCCAGCTGGTTCAGCAGCTCCACCTTTTCCTTCTGCACCCCGTCTACTAGGGTCCGTGCTCGCTGGAGATTCGCCTCCGCCTCGGTGACATACTGTAACAGAGAGCCAGTCACGTTTGCACACACGCTCACTAAACACAGGACAGGGGACCGACCTGGACAGCGCAGGAGGTTGGTAAGTGACCTTTATAGAGGCTTTCATCTCTAGGGAGCAGATTTTCCAGGGAACACAGCACATAGGAGTCCCAAGAGGAGTCTGCTGGATACTCTGACTCCAGATATCCACTCTGAACATGCGACACCTGGCCCAGAGCATTTTTGAAACCCTGGTCCTAGGTCACCAGATCAAACCCAGCCCCGGCCAGCAGGCTGGGTGAACAATTTGGAGTGCACAAGTTATCCGATGCCCTTTTTCTGCTTACTAGCTACCCACAAAGAGACTGAATGTTATGAATCAATTTGCTACTGGCAATTGTTTGATGAACTCTTTAGACAATTTTCAAGGTGCATGAGGCAGTCTGCAAGCTTCTTCTAGGTCTCTGGCTGGCATGTGATTGGACATCTATGGCACATGGTACGGTTTCTGCTTCCCAAGTGGACAATGGAATTGGAGTAAATCATAATAGCCAGTGGCCATGCGAGAGTAAACACCCCTACCCAGACGGAGCTAAGAATTGTTGCATTTACAGCCATTCCCCGTATACAGTTTAATGTGAACAAAACACCACTGGCACAAACGCTTGTGAAAAAGGGGAGTGAATGGGTTTCACTTTTGTGCAAACATCCTTGCACAATTTTCCTGACTCTCCATCCAGTGCTAGTCGCGACCAAATGTCACTCAAAGCAGGGGGCTATTTGCTAACTTCCATGACAGAAGTTCTGTATCTGGTGGCATGGCAAGAAACACAGAGGCGCCATGGACCGAATGACTCATGGAGAGCGAAGTCCCCTGTCACCGGCAGAGAGGCTCCTGCCATACCAGCGTTCATCACTATTGCTCTGAGAGATACACACGGGAATACTCTGTGCTCTGGCTCTCCGTTTCCCACCCTGACGGTGGAAGCAGCAGAGTAGGCAGCAAGAATCAGTGATGGGAGAACCCGGGGGGTACCCGTTAGGCAGCTGTCTGGCTGCGTTGGGTGCAAAAGCAACACAAAACAGCCTAAGTTTGGATCAAGAAACTCGACACCAGAGTAGGTAACACCACCCCTGGAATGGAGCCAGCTATACCAGCAGGAAAGGAGGTTGTACCGGAGTCTTCCTCTGCCACCACAGCCTCCCGGTGGCATTCTGTCTCTGCAGGGGTTGGGAGGGCGATGTGACCAGGGGCAGGGGTGTGGGAGGGGGTGCAGAATGTTTGGGTTGTGACCTGAGGCAGGTAGTTGGGGAGAGAGTGGGGATGGGGTGCCAGGTGCAGGCTCCTGATGGGAGGCGCCTACCCGGTGGGACACTCAGGCAGGGTCCATTCACGCCCCCGGCCACATGCTTCACCTGCTCATGTTGGGTCTTCAAGATGGCAATTTCCTTCTCCACTTCGCAGATGTGGCTGGTGGCCTTGGCAACCTCCGCTCTCTCCAGATCTCGCTCTGCCAGCAGCTGCTCGATGTGCTGCTGCTTTTCCTTCAGGGCCTCCTGCAGGGCGGTGGTGCCGGAGATCTTCCGGGCATAGCGCGAGGACGTCTCCGTCAGCTGGAGAGGAGAGCAAAGACGGGGGTCTGTAGCTCTGCTCCCCCCACCCCTGCCCAGGCAGACAGCTTTCACCAGCCAACCCGAGTGTCTGCGCGCACACTGTGCCCCTTTGGAACTGGAGGGCAGCTCGATCCATCAAACCGCTAGCCCCCAGACTCTGTGCTGGCGCTGGGAGCGCAGGGCTCAGCTGGAAGGGGTGAGGCTCCCAGTCAGAATGAGATCGCAGATCAACACCCTGCAGATGGGCAGCTCTTCTGGGCAGCGCTGGGAAGGGAGTTCTCCAGGGACATGGTTAAGGGGCAGGGAAGATCACAATTCGAGAGGAGACTAAGGAGGGACAGGATAGAGATCTATAAAATCATGACTGGTGTGGAAAACGTGAACAAGGAAAAGTTATTTACTTGTTCCCATAAGCTAAGAACAAGTCACCAAATGATATTAATAGGCAGCAGGTTTAAAACAAACAAAAGGAAGTTTTTCTTCATGCAGAGCAGAGTCAACCTGTGGAACTCCTCGCAGGAGGAGGTTATGAAAACCATGACTTTAACCAGGTTCAAAACAGAACTAGATAAATTCATGGAGGTTAGGTCCATCAATGGCTGTTAGCCAGGATGGGTAGGAATGGTGTCCCTAGCCTCTGTCTGTCAGGGGCTGGAAATGGGTGACAGATCACGTGATGATTCCCTGTTGTGTTCCCTCCCTCTGGGGCACCTGGCATTGGCCACTGTCGGCAGACAGGATACTGGGCTAGATGGACCTTTGGTCTGACCCAGTCTGGCCATTCTTATGACCTTTTGAAGACCTGCTTTCTCTTCACACATAGGCTTTATTTAGGACAGCCACTGAAGAAAGCCCAAACGATAAGAACTCAGCTGCCAGGGCCATCGCCGCCTGCGAAAGCTGGATCCACTGCCCAGGGTGACACTTGTTTGTGCCTCGCTGAGAGTGGTCAACATTGATCTCCTGTATGTCCTAGCGCTGGCGTGTTTCGGAAGGCTATTTTGCATTCCCACAGTGCCGGCCGTCTCGGGAACCCCCAAGCATGACACACGCCATTCAGAGGAATTCCTTCCCCCCCCACAACAAACTGCAGCCACCTCTGAAGTGGGAAGGAAGCAGCTGTTGCGTGCTCCAGGGCATTGCTTTTGCAACCAGGTGGGACAGAAAATGAAACACTGTCCCAGTCTAGATGGCATTTGCGGGAGGCAGAATATAATTCTCCAGGGTGGGATGTGGCTATGACGTCACAGTTGGAGTCCTCCCCCCCGCAAATAGCATCCCGGGATCTTACGTGACCACAAATGCTCAGGGAGTCTGAGCTCCCTCCAAGGGGGAGGGAAGCGAAGACCAATCATAGTCTCCTCCGTGCTTCCCATTTCCCTGCTGGCAGGGCAGAAGGAGCTGCCCCAGGGCGCCTGCTGAAGGCTCAGTTCTGCTGGGTCAGAGCAGGAGAGATCTCGGTCCGAGAAGAGGTTCTCACCAATCCGCTCCGGCTGGGTCTGCCGCCGACGGAGGACGCCACAGAGCTGACCGAGCTGATGGAGGAGCTACTGGGGCTGTGAGTTAAGGCGGACACCCCCATGGCCATCCGCTTGCTCTTCTTTGCTTTAGCAGGACTGGTGGACGGGAACCCAATCCGGATCACCTTGTGAATGGGAGCGAAGAGGCCAAATTTGGGGGGGCACTGAAAGTACCTGGAGCAGGAGAAAGAGAGAATATCAGAAAGGCTATCGCCCCCGCCTATAAAGCCCTCCACACTGGGCAGCATCCAGACAGAGCTGCAGTAGGGATGTCGACGTGTAGCCGACTACACGATTAACCGATAAGCCTGGACTTCTCAGTTAGGGTATGTCTACACTTGCAGCCTATTTTGGAATAGGGCTGCAAATGTAGGCATTCGGAATTGCAAATCAAGCCTGGAATTTAAATATCCCGCGCTTGATTTGCATCTTCCCGGCCGGGTGCCATTTTTGAAATCTACATGCGGCAGTGAAACGGGCGTTCGAAATAAAGCCCTATTTCGAACTACCTGTTAAACCTCATTGCAGGAGGAATAACAGGTAGTTTGAAATAGGCTTTATTTCAACGCCGTTCACTGCCGCTGTAGACGCGGCAGTTATTCCGGCTTGTAAATTTCAAAAATGGCGCCTGGCGGAAGATGCAAATCAAGCACGGGATATTTAAATCCCGGCTTGATTTGCAATTCCAAATGCCTACATTTGCAGCCCTATTCTGAAATAGGCTGCAAGTGTAGACGTACCCTTAGTCTTGTTGACTATACGCACTCCCCCACCTTGCTGCCTCGGTATCAGAGGCAGCGAGGGGGGGGGGAAGAGAGTGGGAGCCGGTGCCTGTGAGGAACTGGCTTTAAGCAGGCTCCTCATGAGCATGGGATCTGCCTTCCCCTCCATCCGTATGCTGCTGCCACAGATAGGAAAGCAGCAGCGTGGAAGGTGAGGGGGCCAGGCTGGAGCCAATACGTGCTGGAAGCCAGCTTTTAAGCCAGCGCTCTGCAGATTTGCCTGCCCTCCTCCCTCACTTGATGCTTCCTACAGAGGCAGCGGGGAGGGGGAGGTAGGAGCCGGTACTGCGGGGATGCCAGATTAAAAGCCGTTTCCCCCCAGCACCAGCTCTGCAGTGCCGCCTGCCCCTCCAAGTGCTGCTGCCTCCCCGCGGCAGCAATGGGAGGTGGGAGCAGGTGGGTCCTGTCCATGAGGGGTATGAGCTCCCTGAGGACAGAGGCTGCTGCCACAGACTGGCCTCTGACTACAGGGAGCTCAGACCCTCACGGATAGGGGCTGCTACCACCCCGCACTGCAGCCTCTGTATCAGAGGTTTTTAAACTAGCTCCCTCAGCAGACCAGCTCCCACCTGCCACCCCACAGAGGCAGCAGCGCGGGGCGGCAGGGGCTCCCTGGGAATGGGGCCAGGAGCGCCCCCAGGAACTCTCAAATAGTTGTGTAACCAATACGATTTCATGTGGTTACACGCCTATTCAATTACACTATATCCAACATCCCTAGCTGGGAGTCCAACCAAGAATTCCCAATTTCTGGGAAATAGTCTACAGCCTGTGGCACACTTTAATGATGACCGTAGAAAAGAGATCATGAATCGAGAATCACAGGAGATTTAACAGCGTCCTCACGAACCCTGTCGCCCGATGTGGCAGAAGAGGTTAGAGCATTCCCTTTTCGGGTGTTTTGGAGGAGGCGGTTAAGGGCACAGTCCCTAGAAGGACAGGCCCAAAATAGAGGCTTGCTAAAATAAAATAAACGTGTTCACAGGAGCAAACGCAACCCAAAGCAAGACACACCCCCTTTTGCAGTGACACCCATACTATATGATGTCACATTTTTAAAGTCAATGAAAAGAGGATGGGGTTTTTGGTTTTAAACATTCCTCCTGGAGTGTTTTTACCCTTGATGCTGCTTTAGAATCAGTGTTGAGTATAGCTCAAACAGGAATTATTCTGGGGAAAGTTATGGCTTGTGTTAGGCAGGAGGTGAAACTAGAACGATCGCAGCAGACCACTGAAGGGTATGAATGGTCTGGTTTAGAAGGGCATGAATCTATAACATTGGCCAGTCACATTTCACTGTGCACACTGAGGGCATGTCTAGACTACATCCTTCTTCCGAAAGAGGGATGCAAATTAGACAGATCGAAATTGCAAATGAAGCTGGGATTTGAATTTCCCACACTTCATTTGCATAATGGTGGCCACAAATTCTTTCAAAAAAGGGCTTTTGGAAAGTGAAACCGCCATCTAGATGTGGTTCTTTCAAAAAAACCACCCTTTTTCGAAAGATCCTGTACTCCTCATTTGCATAATGTTTTGAGGAGTACAGGATCTTTCGAAAAAGGTTTTTTTTCCTCTGAAAAGAACCGCGTCTAGATGGCGGTTTCACTTTCAAAAAGCCCTTTTTCGAAAGAACGCGAGGCCGCCATTATGCAAATGAAGCGCGGGAAATTCAAATCCTGGCTTCATTTGCAATTTCGATCGGTATAATTTACATCCCTTTTTCGAAAGAGGGATGTAGTTTAGACATACCCTGAACGAGTGAGGGGGAAAAAAAGAGCAAGTATCACAATGGATGGGAACCACAGTTGGGTGCCAATTCTCTTTTATACTGTGGCCGCTTTACACCACTTTGAAAGTACAAAAGAGCCGTAAGGTAAGCAAAGCACATCCACACCTGCGTTAAGGTCCCTTTGCACTTCCCGAGCACAGAAAGGAGCACTAGTGCAAATGAGAACAGACCCTTGAATGTTATCCTCCTCTCCAAGCAATGCAGGTTTTGTTAGTCACACGGGAATGGGGAAAGTGTTTTGGTTTTGCTACGGATTTTTAACCAAACAATCTGTCCTTAAGAAAAAGGGAGGGAAGATGAGTGCTGGGGATGTGGTTATCTTGGGCTGGTGTGAGTGACAGCAACCACAGCTCTGTTTTCAGCACTGTTAGGCGATGACAGGTGTTTGCCAGATGGGGAGGCAGAAGAAGAGGATGAGGGAAGACATGGGCTTTTTTTTAAAGACTGAGATAGAGGTGACCTTCCTCCAGTACATACCCTGCAGCAGAGTGAGTGGTGTAGGAGCCCAGAGGCTTGTGTCAAACCCCCCCCCCCCCAAAAAAAAAGCCCACACAAAAAAAAACCCCAAACAACCCTCTACCCACGTTGTCTTCAGGGAAAGGCAACACCTATCTCCACCGTCTCTCCCTCCCCCTTGCTCCTGATGCCCCACAGCTGCCTCTTTAGAAACAAACCAAACCAAACCAAACCCAGAGCAGAGAACTACTCGTGTTCAGGTCACAGCAAACTTAACCCAACTCTTGCCCACTGTGATCACTGCCCAAAGCAACCTGCACAGTCAGCCCCGGTCCGTGTGGGGCAGTAAGGGTGCGTCGACACTGCACCGCAGCTCGAAATGAGCTATGCAATTTGAGCTACGCAAATGGCGTATCTTTGTTCGATCTTATTTCAAAATAGCTTATTTCATCATTTGCCACTGTCTACACCGTGCCAGATTTGAAATAACCCGCTATTTCAAAACGTCTCTTACTCCTCGTGGAATGAGGTTTACAGGGACGTCGGAATAGAGTGCCCAAAGTAATGGGCTTGCTGTGAAGACGAGGGTTCGCTATTTTGGATACTCGGATACAGCGGCGGTCAAAAAAAGCAAATAGAATGTTAGGAGTCATTAAAAAAGGGATAGAGAGTAAGACAGAGAATATCTTATTGCCTCTATATAAAAACATGGTAAATCCACATCTTGAATAGTGGGTACAAATGTGGTTGCCTCATCTCAAAAAAGACATATTGGCATTGGAAAAGGTTCAGAAAAGGGCAACAAAAATGATTAGGGGTTTGGAACGACTGCCATATGAAGAGAGATTAAAAAAAACTTGGACTTTTCAGCTTAGAAAAGAGGAGACTAAGGGGGAATATGATAGAGGTCTATAAAATCATGACTGGTGTGGAAAAAGTGAATATGGAAAAGTTATTTACTTGTTCCCACAATATAAGAACTAGGGGTCACCAAATGAAATGAATAGGCAGCAGGTTTAAAACAAACAAAAGGAAGTTTTTCTTCACACAGTGCATAGTCAACCTGTGGAACTCCTTGCCAGAGGATGCGGTGAAGGCTAGGACTTTAATAGGGTTCAAAAAAGAACTAGATAATTCATGGAGGTTAGGTCCATCAATGACTATTAGCCAGGATGGCTTGGAATGGTGTCCCTAGCCTCTGTTTGTCTGAAAATGGGTGCCAGGGGAGGGATCATGTGAGGATTACCTGTTGTGTCCCCTCCCTCTGGGGCATCTGGAATTGGCCACTGTCGGCAGACAGGACACTGGGCTACATGGACCGTTGGTCTGACCCAGTCTGGCCTAAGGGGCACAGTGAGCTGATCCGGGCAGGCTCATGACATAAATGACCACGGACAGCAGAGTTTCAGAAGGGCTATGCAGTTAGTGAGTATCCCAATGGCTGTGGGTACCATGTACCACCTCTGGCCTGTAAGAACTCCAGCCAACAAACTCTCTCGTGGGACTGTCTACACATCTCCCAAGTCTGCACGACAGGGTTGCCAACTGTCAGTCAATTTACGGACAGTCCGTAAAAAATTAGCCGAAATTGGACATGTCCGTAAAGTCTGTAAAAAAAATTTAGGTGCCCGTAAATTTCGTAAAAGTGCAATAAAATTTAAAAAAACAGCAATTATTCTATAGCTATTAAATGTCTTCTGTGCTACTTCAGCCATTTTACTGTGGAGCAGCGGAAATAGGATGTTTTAGTTGTTTATCATCCCACCGAGTTAGCGTCTGTAAAAAAATTTGTCTGTCCGTAAATTTTTCCCATTTTGTCTGTAAATGAAATTTCTGGAGGACCCTGCTGCACGAGTAAAATCTCCAGGAGCCCAACCCAGAAGCCAGCTGAAGCCAATGGGAGTCTTCCCCTGGACTTCAACAGGCTTTGGATCCGTCCCGAGCGCAGAGCCCAGGCAGCCCCATCTCGTCCCTGCGATGCTCCCTCAGGTACGCAGGAGACGCCTGCGATTCACCGGTGAGCCGTCTGGATGCAGAGGCCGGCCCGTGCAGTGTGATGAGCAGGGGGATCCTAGGAGGCGTGGCTGCCAATTGGGTCCATGCCAAAACACCACGTGCATAAACCCAGGGAGAGCACGTGCAACCTCTCCTTGCGCCAGCGAACCAAAACTCCTCCAGGTGCTTTTTGGCCTGGGTCAGAGGGAGCCAGCACGGCAGAGGTACAGCCCGTGGGAGGGGCAGATCAGAAACATAAGCTGTGAGCTCTGCAACAAGGTGTCTCCTGCTCCCAAGGAGAGAGGGAGATCTCCCAAACGCAGGAAAGAGAAATCAACCCGCTAGCTGCCAGCAGCGGGGCATGCTAGTGCTTTAAGAAGAGAGGAGGCCAAAAGACTCCGTCCCAGGGAGCTGGAATGAACTAAGGCCAGACAGAGGAAAAGAGGGAGCTGTAGGTAAGAAACGGATGGGCTGAGGACACTGTTCGTGTACAGCCCTGAGCTAAGCACCAACCTTTGGAAGCCTGAGGTGGGCGTGGCTGAAGGGAATGGAGCTGCTTTAGTGCTCGCAAACAAGTGATCAGAAAGGCTGTGGGGGTCTCAGTAGGGGGCCCTGAAGAGGAAGAACGGGAGGGAGCCTGCTGCTACTGAATTTTGGCCAGAGAAGACAACCTTCTAGTTCTGGGCACCACATTTCAGGAGAGACGTGGAGAAGTTGGAGAAGGTCCAGAGAAGAGCAACAAAAATGATCAAAAGTCTGGAAAACATGAGCCATGAGGGAAGACTGAAAGATTTGGGCTTGTTTAGTTTAGACAAGAGAAGACTGAGAGGGGATATGAGAGCAGTTTTCAAGTACCTAGAAGAGTGTTACAGGGAGGAAGGAGAAAACTTCTTCTCCTTGGCCTCTGAGAATAGGACACGAAGCAATGGGCTTAAACTGCAGCAAGGGAGGTTTAGGTGGGACATTAGGAAAAACTTCCTGTCAGGGTGGTTAGACACTGGAATAAGTTGCCTAGGGAGGTTGTGGAATCTCCATCACTGGAGATATTTAAGAGCAGGTTCGACAGACACCTGTCAGGGATTATCTAGACAGTGCCTGGTGCTGCCGTGAGGGCAGGGGACTGGACCTGATGACCTCTCGAGGTCCCTTCCAGTTCTAGGATTCCACTTCCCAATCAAAACGCCAGCATAGAAAACTCCATGCAGAAAGGGCTCTGTCTGTCTCGTCACTGCCTCTCCGGGTGGGCTACTGAAGGCACGGAAGACAGAACAAGGAGACGAGAGAGGAAAAGACAAGACAAGACAATTCTGATGCAGACAGATGAAGAAGGCAAAACAGCACAAGAGAGGAGACGGGGGAGAGGCACGTTCAGGTGCAATCCCATTTTGGCAGTTACTGCCCGTCTGCACGCGGGACATGGACTCATCCCGCTGCTGGTGAGAGATTAAGGCAAGTCTCACCTGGGGGCCAGCTGCCAGAAACCCACAGGGCCTCTTTGGCACACAGGTCGAGCTGTTCAAGCCTTAGTCAAGCTGTCCCCCATCTGCGGTGCTTCAGCAAGTAACACCAGGCAGCCTCTGCGTGTCACACCCTTTGGTTTCACCGCAGCAGCCAGGGCAGACAATACTGTCTGGTTTGGGAGCCATCTCCAGAAGCTGGAAATGAATCACTGGCAGGAAACGATGGAGCAAAATCTCTCCCGCGTGTGGCTGAAATAGTGACTAATTAATAACGATCAACAATTCAGACACAAGCCCAATAGGGACTCTAATATTAGCCAAGCACTAGTTTCCTGGCACACGTCGGCAGTCTCCAGATGTGAGCAGCTGTTCCAAGATCGCCTTCCATGTGTGAAACGGCTTGCACACGTGGGCAGCAGCGTGTGTGTCGGTCACGGGCTGATGCCATGTACATGGGAGGCCGCAGAACAGCCTGTTCTCCATCCAGAGGAGAAAATGATTCATTTGCAAGCATCTGTTCAAGTCCTATCTTTTCAAAAATGAAAACCCCAAACCCCACTCCTCTCCCCTTCTGTTGCTGCCAGGCAGGCCCCGGATCTTGGAACAGATCACTGCTTAGGGCTGACCTCATTGTGAGTTGGGGAACCAAGGAGGAAAATCAACGTGGCTTCTGCAAAAGCGCCAAAACCTCATGCTGTTACAATAAGCTACTAGGCGTGGGAGGGCTGGTAATTGGACACAGGGCCACCATCACTAATGGGATAGCTTGGTTTGGGTCCAGACTGGGAATGAGTGCAAGTCACTGTTAAAGGATGTCTGATGGGTAGTAGGGATGTAAGCAACTAGCTGCATAGTTGACTACCCGGTAAGCCTAGGCTTATTGGGTAGTCGAGTTGCTACTCGACCAGCGCCAGATTAAGGGGGGGGCCTAGCCGGGCAGCTGCCCGGGGCGCCAACCTATGGGGGGGGCGCTCGATTGCAGCTGTAAGGTACGCAGCTCACTGGGGGGCGGGAATGGCTCGAGCCGGCCCTGTACTCGACTAGTCGCTCCCCCCACCTTGCTGCCTCTGTATCAGCCACCCCGCTGCCCCACCACGAGGCTGGAGCACACAAAATTTACTAGCCTGGGCCCCCCCTAAGCTCTGGTGTATGGGGGGGAACGTGGGGAATGTCTTTCTCCTCAGTCAGGGGCCACATCAATGAGGGTTTGTCTTTTTTTTTTTCTTTCTTTGCTTCTCACTTGTGTGCGGCCCCCGACTGATTCTTCTGTAGATCAGCGGCCCCCCGACCCGAAAAAGGTTCCCCACCCCCGGTTTATTGCAATGCTTTCATGCTAGCATGGGACAATACAAAGCCGTTCCTACTGCAAATAAAGGCTCATGGCCAGCAGGCACCAGGCTGGCAGAAAATGAATGATGCTGCTGCAGCAATTGGGGCTTACTGAGTAATTGTCAGTTCCATGCTACTGTCAAAGTTACCCTCTGGCCTCCACCATAGCTGGGTTTCCCGAGGAAAGCCTGAAGCAGTAATAACGTTTCATAATATTGTTGCTCACCCTAGTGCCTTATTTACTACCCAGAGTCAGACTGCCTCTGGCCACTTCTTTACAGCCCTAAATACAGCGCGCAGAGCTGTGCAAAGATTTATAGGACTTTGCAGAACACCAGAAAAATTGGAGCGAACATGAGGGATTGAGGAAACATTTCAGACCCCATGAGAACCCACCCAACTGTTGATCCAAACCCAACCGTTATCGGGTTTAAAAGGCCTGAGAACTTTCCCTGCCATTATTCCCATACAGGGGCCTGCGAAGCATCTGGAGAGTCTGTTCCAACCCTATTTCCACAAGAGTCAAGTATGAGCTGCAGAACTCGGACCCAAATTTCCCCGAAGCTCAGGATAACTTAAGATCTGAGCTTTAGGGTCACAGTTTGCAGCATGAAGTCTCATCAGCTCCCCTGCCGTTTCGCAGACCCAGACGTTGGAGATCATTTGGAAGAACATGCTGCCTTTTTGGTGTTCACCCAATGCCAACCTGACCCTTCCAACTTTCACAGCTTTGCCCTTCACCGGCAGGCGTGTGTGTGCTAAGAGCTACACTGCTGGAGAAGACACTGACAAGAATCAGGGGTTGTAAGTTCAGACTGCAAACAGATGTCACGCTTAAGAAGCACTACAAGCCTGGAGCAATAACTTCATTAACTGTTTGTTCTGGGCTCATTAAAAGCCTAGCCTCCAGAAAAAAAAGAGATGGTCCACAGGGTGAGATATCTTACATCCTTGCTATGTTGACAGAGGAAAAGGTGAATTATATATAGACTAAGGAGCGGGAAGGATTTACCAAGGAAACATATAATGGCAAGTGGTCTTAATATAGCCACAGAATCACAGAAAGCAGAAGTGGGGGGAAAAATCCAACAACTCACCTCTTCTTTAAAATAAACAAACTTTTCTCTACAAACTTTTACAAAGTTTCAAAATACACCAATGATGGGCCTTCCACCACTTCCCTGGAGAAACTGCTTTCCAGTCTAAAGCCCTCGCAGTCGGAATATTTCCCCCCACAACCCTTCCCAAATATACAGCCTAGATGTCCCTTCGTAAGTTCTAGCTCTGCCTCCTTTGACCCCCTCTAAGCAGCTGGTTTTGGCACTCTACATTCCATTGGTAGGCGTTGGGCGCCCTTTCAGAGTCCCGGCTGGAGCCGGTGAGCGTACACAGTACCTTGTACCAGCGACTGCTCCGTCGTTCTTCCCTAGAGGTTCATCGAGTTCCACTCCACACCATTCTCCTTTGGCAAAGTCGGTCTCTCCCACATAGCGCACAACTCCTGTTTTTGTCCCGCCAACCTGTTGGGTATCAAAACCCTGGAGGTTAGAAGCAGAAGCACCAGCACTAAAACGAGGACAGAGAGGTTGAGGAGACTGGGAAGTTAAGGAATGGGCTGCCCCAGAAAAAGAGTTTGCCTCATAGCCCTTCTCCGTCAGTTATAACACGACTCTGGGTCAGACTCTCTCCATTCCGGGCATCCTGCAGCAATGAAGGAGTTCTTCCAAGAACTCAGGACCGAAAGAGATTTTCCTACTCCCCGTTGCCTGGGGATAGGACGTTAAGGCCGAAATAATCAAACCTCATCTTTCAGGCTGTCAGCTAATTGTGGTAGACATCACAAAGGGACTTTCCACCCTCGTACACAACTGTCTGCCTGGATCACAGGGGGTTGGGTTTGGTTTTTGGCCTCTCACTGAAATGGCAACAACAGAGGCAGGGTGCCATACATGACAGACGATTGGTCCACTCCAGCACAACACACATTTTATTCTTAAGCCTTGCCTACACTTCCAAGTAGGGATGTAATAGTGTGGTCGATGAACCAATTAACTGATAAGCAAAAGCTTGTACACCCTTGCCAGTACATTTTTTAGCACGTTAGCCCACAGCCTGGCTCAGAACCTACCCCTGCTGTGGCTCTGCACTTTAAAGTGTATTAGGAGCCAAGCAGGCAGGCAGCCCGGCTCAGTTCCAGCTCACTCCGCATCCAGGAGCTCAGACCCCTCTTAGACAGCAGCTACTGCCACCCACGCTGCTGCCTCTTTACCAGAGGCAGCAGCACTGGGTGACAGGCAGCTGGTCCACAAGGGGAGCTGGTTTTTAAACTGGCTCCCCTCATGGACCAGCTCCCGCCTGGCACCCCATGCTGCTGCCTCTGATACAGCGGCTGCTGCCCCCCGCCCCCCAGGGACTATAGAATAGTCGATTAACCAATAAGAATATATGAGGTTGCTCGACTATTCAGTTAACCGATATTTAACATCCCTACTTCAAAGGTTTAACTTTTGGCTGTACCATCACACCGTCCTAGTGGAGATACAGTTTATACTGGTATAGAAGTCCTACTGTCGACATAGCTTATACAAGTTCCCTGAATGAAAACTATCCTAGCAAAAGCACTTTTTTGCCAGTATAACTACACCTACACTAGGACTTTTGCTATTTCAGCTATATCAATAAAATAAGCATACCCCCTAACTGACACAGCTATTCCTGCAAAGCTTTAGATCACGCCTTTGGGAAAAAAACACCACCAGAAAGTAAAAGATGTACAATTACCCACTTGCATAGCCCATAGGGTTGCCAACTTTGACTGAAGCTATGCTGGGAGATTTCTGGCCCTCTCTGCCCACCAAATGTAATGTCATTTCCTTGAACTAGCCTATTAAATTCCCCAGGATCGCTGTCACCAGGAGATTGATGCTGATTCCGGGGGACTCCAGACAAGTGGCAGGCAGGCTGTGGCCCCAGGGCTACGTGCAGCCCACAAGCCATTTGGGGGTCCTATATGCAGGCCACGAGACATTTTGTTTATCGTTGCTCACACGCAGAGTTGCCAGATTCCACTGGTTTCCATCCATGTTTTTTCCTACCAGTATTACTAAGTGACACACATAAAGCAAGGGCACGTGAAGTGAGGTGCGTGCTGATTGCATACAACATCATGAGAGTTGTGCGCCCCCACTGCATCCAGTCAAACCGCTGACACCTGTTCCATATCAGGCATGGGCTAGCAGGGTTGCCAACCTTCCAGAGTAGCAATGGGCAATTTAAGCTAGTGAGTGGGCCATATGAGAGGTCATAACCAAGATAGTCTCCCAGGACAGGATAGTTTTGCTAATTGCGTTTGCGCCTCTAGAATTTGCAAGGAACATCGATGGAACCTCCCGCAGCGGGGCCACCCCAGAAATTTGGCTTAAGGTACATCGACTCTGGCTATGCAATTCTCATAGCTGAAGTTGCATATCTGACATTTCTCCCACAGTGTAGACCTTGCCTTACTATTGGTATCAGACATACTGGTAGAACTGTATCTACATAAGGCTATTTACTGGTATAGCTATGTTTATAAAAACATTAATTCCCCCAACCAAAAAAAAAAAAAAAAAAAAAATCACAATTGGTAGCATTTTTGCCTACACTTACCAGTGACAACAATATGGAGTTTTCCCCTAAAATAATTTCAAGTCTTTTTTTAAGATATGCTGAAGTATTCCATACAGCATGTCACCATAATTCAGGATTATTTTACCCCCTAAGCAAGCAGAGACACAAACAGGGCTGCCAATTTTGGTTGGACATATTCCTGGAGGTTTCATCCCATGACAATTTTTAATTAAAGATGAATCTTTAATTCCTGGAGACTCCAGGGCAATCCTGGAGGGTTGGGAACTCTACTGTCCCGTGACATGCCCCCAAAAGAACTGGGAAACCCGTGAGTGGTCGAGACAGCATTGGAAGGACAGCATTAGAACCAACTGTTGAACTTCCCAGCCCCTGGCAGGCGTACAGGAATGTACGTGTGGGGAACTTGGAAACTCCATCAGACTCAGACATGCAGATTTATTCAACCCTGATAATCTGCTCATGCTGCTAAAATAAGCGTTTTTTAAAAAGCTGCCTGGCAGGTTGCATCAGTCTATGGGCTGAACGGTTCAATCAAAACGTAGGTATTCATTTCCATTTCAAGCACTCAAACGACCTCGCCGTGTCATCACCTTGGACTGATGGGAAAAACCAAGGCAGCAGCAATTGTACGGAGGCAGCAAGAGAGACCTGGTGACAAGGCAAGACAGAAGTACACCGGATTCCTGGGTTTTTTCCCCAGCTGTGCTACTGGCTTGTCCTGTATTCACAGGCAAACTTCAGGGAGTCTCAATTTCCTCTTACACATCCGCGTTTATAAAGTGCTCCCCAATCTAGGTGGCAAAGAGCTAAGTGCAAGCCAGCCACTTTGGCCACTCTCAGCAGACTAAAGACTGGAGGACAGAGGCAGGCTGCTGTTGTACGCGCTGTTGCCAAGGGGACTAGAGGCATGAAACCTAAGGAAACCATATTTGCAATTTCCCTCCTTATGAAAGCAGACATTGGTCAATCCTCTCCTGAGCTGCACTTCCTGTCTCTAAAGCACGTTTTTATTCCGCTCTAACACCTGTCCACCACTGCACCACGGGACTCGCTCAAGTTATGCAGCTCCACAGAGCTGATGAAATGTGCTGAATTAATCACACTGGGGAATGAATCTGTTGAATTGTGAAGTAGCTTCGCTACCCCATACTGACCCCTATTTCAACATGTCTGTTCTAAGAAGTGGGTTGTGCCCACAAAAGCTCATGATACCATCTACACATTGTGTTAGTCTTTTAAGAGCTACTAGACTATTTGTTGTTGTTTAAGTTTTTCCTGTTACAGACAACTCGGCTACCCCTCTGAAGCTTCTAAAAGGAGGGGACATTTCATGCCTCAGACACTAAATTAGTGTAATTTGTAACCGGAAATATTACGTCCACACAGAGTCACGAATGGGCAGGGCTACCTGAGTTGAATGGGATTTGAATTCACAACCTAGAATTGAAAGGATGCGTAGCAGCATTGCCAATCCGGTGCAATGCCCTGTTTTCCCTGCTAGCTTAAGTCAGGGTTACTCTAAAGCAGTACAGACAAAGCTAACACTACTACCCACCCCAGGATAGGGACTGTGCTCATAGAATAAGTGTTCCATACAGCTTGCTGCAAATTTAAAATATAAAACAACCCCATTAATTATGGCTTTTTTAGAAAAGGAAAAAATTCCTACCAAAACAAAACATGTTATTTATACCAAGTCAGGTGGCATCTGAAAGTCGGGTACTCACTAGAGCACCCCATGCAAAGCAGTAGGGGAGTGAGTGTCAAAGGGATGCCCCAGTGCAGAAATACAGGACAGAGAAAGTTAATTTTCCCCAATTAAGCTATAAAGGTTCTACCAAAACTTCAGAGCCAGGAGTCTACTTTTATCACATCAGTGCAGCTGGATTTGCACTCAAACACAAGTTCCTTTAATGCAGCCAATGCAAGAGGCACCTGCACACAACTCTTGAGCAGCAATGAGAAAATGATCTTTTAGGGTCCAATGCAAGAGGAAACCCTAGCATTACAGTTTCTCTGTAGGAGGCTGTCTCTGTTACAAAGGCTGTCCATGCTAACAACAGCCCTCCATTCAGAAGGCCACTTACAACGCCTCTTTAATGATACATATTTCAAGCAGAACACTGGTATTTGCCAGCACGCGGGCTAAGTGAATGCTTATGAGGACATGCATGCACTCAGAGACGGCCTCCAAAGCGTTGATGTGACATGAGGGGAGGAGGGTTGGTTTGTGTTTTTTCTTTCCATTACAGTGATAGCTAATACTTGTTTGTGTGACGACAGCAACAATGCACACTTGGGATCACAGAAGGACAACTAGACTAACAGACCTAAGGGGTGAGGTGTACCTGCCTCCCATGTCTGGTATTTTATCAATTACCATAACACCATAACTCCCCCTCATGCAACACTCAATATCCAAGGCCGCTGCCTTGTGATCCAGGGACCTCCATAACCCAGCCAAGGCTAAGAGATGCTTTGTTTTGGGGCTGCACAACATACAGGCTTCAGACCACGAGTTCTGCAGCAACCTGGGCCTTGTCCACAGGAGACAGACCAGTCAATTGTAAGTCTCTCTCACTCAGTGGTAAATGCCTATTGTTCCCACAGCAATCAGGCACAGAAGATCACTTACCAGACAATTGACGGCGTTAATCTGATCACTATAGAGTTAAAAGCTCTGAGTCCAACTTGTTATCGTTCAGGCGCTTTTTATGCTACTGTAGGCACCACAGAATGGCACAGGTACTGTGCAGTCAACTCTGGCAGCTATGCATCTGTCAGCTCCATCCTCTCTCAAAGTCCCCTCGGCTGACCAACCTCACTAGGTCCCTCACTGAGAGCCTCCGCTACCACCTCTCCTGGAAATATGGAGCAGGAGCATGGCCTGAAAGAGGCAAACTACCCATGGAGCATTCGAGGGGAGGGAAGTAGTTACAAAAGGGAATAAGGATAGGGTTGCCAGGTGTCCGGTTTTGAACCAGACAGTCCAGTATTTGAGCTTTCTCTTCGGGAAACAAATTGAGAAAATATAAATGTCCAGTATTTTTTAAATAAGATGTCATGTAGATTGTGATGTAATGTCAAGTGTGTCCGGTATTTTTGTTGAAACCATCTGGCAACTCTAAACAAGGAGACACACTCCACTAGGAAATTCAAGAGCAGGTTAGGGATGATCTAGATCGGGTTCAGCAACCTTTCCAAAGTGGCATGCCAAGCAAGATTTAACCCTCCTGCCCAGGGCTGTGCCGCTCCTGGGAGGGGGGCTAGGAGCTCTCTCCACCGCCACTCCATGGACTACCTGGGTCAATGCAAATATTTCCGCGAATTACCAGTCACTAATGGAAAGTCACCGTTAATTATATAATGACGCTGGAGCCATTTTGCTAGTGCTGCAGCTGGGGAGAAACGGTTTAATTTAAATTACTAAACAGATTCAGCGTTTTAACTGTCTCATGTTAGTTTTTATCAAACTTCATTTTAAATAAAATAAAATATTATGTCCAACACAAATGGTTTCAATGATTTTTTAATTTATGGAAGGGGAGGTGGGGAACCTTTTTTGGGTGGGGGTCACTGATCCACCGAAAAATCAGTTGGCGACCATACAAGTGAAAACAAAAAAATGCCTCCGATAACCCGCAACCCACACTGACGTGGCCCCCAACTGAGACACCTCACTCCTCTGGTGCTCCAGACCCCATGGGGCAAGGGGAAGGGACAGGGCTTCCCATAGGCCAGATTTACTTTTCTGGGGTTCCAGAGTTAGTGGATTTTTGTGGACCCCCTTAGGCTCTGGGGTGGGAACAAAAATGAGGGGTTCAATGTATGGGACAGGGCTGCCAGTGAGTGGGACAGGGATGCAGGACGGGGTGAGGAGGGCAGGGTCTGGAAAGAAGCTTGATGGCAGGAGAGGGCGTGGGGTGGGGGTACAAGAGGGAGTTTGGGGGTGGGAGGGAGTTGAGGGGAGTAATGCAGAAAAGGTGAGGCTGAGAATGCAGCCAAATAGCTAGTTGGGGGAAGGGAAAGTGCACTGTGGCTGTGGACACACACACACCCACACACACGCTGTGGGGACACTCACACCCACACCCCTCTCAAGCTAGCATACTAAAAACAGCAGCATGGATGTTGCAGCACCCACTGGCCACTCAGTACAAGCCCACCTGACTCCAACTTCCGGGCAAAGCCCATGCCACAATATCTAGCTTAGCTTATTCTCTCTCCTATTTAGACAAGCGATAGACTTTCATCTTCTTGGCACTAGGGCTGACCTTTTTTATCAATGGTGTCCAACCAGTTCAAGTGAACTAGCCACACTCAGCTGGCCAAACAGCCACATGTGGCGAGGGCCTAGCACGTTGGACCCTACGGATCTACAGAGTGAGTTCTAGCCAAAGCATAAATTTTTGAACCTACAGAACAGGAAACAAGGGGATGCCTGTGTGACGACGCGTTGGGGTTCCCCCGTCTCCTGCACCCCCGTAATGGCACGAACAGACTCCACCAGCCAGTAGAATAGAGGGAGTTTATTGCTTCTCCTGGATACAGCACAGCATCTGTCATCTGGTTACAGGAACTGCACCTAAGAGGCCTCAGTGCCCCCCTTTGAGATGGGGGGTGGCTGGGCCCTACAATCCCAGCCCACTCCCCAGCACCTTCCCTAGGCTGTCTCCTCCATGCTCCCAGACAGAAACTAACTCACTCTCCTCCAGCCCTGCCCCCAGCCAGGGGCGGCATTCCACCTTCCTTTGTTTCTCTCCCTGGGGGGTAGGTGGTCAGACAGGTTGGAAGACCCCTTTGCATAATGACTCATCCCCTGCCCTGCTGGGCTGTGGTGCAGACAGCAGCCAGGGGAGGTCACTCACAACCCACGACCCAGCATAGCAACCAGCAAGGTACACCCCACTACGTCACAGACTGCACGATAATATATTAGATTAGCTGCCCAATATCAGCTGATTTGTGGCAGAAAAGGAGTCTTCCATTTGGCAAGGATGTTAAGAGGCAGGTAATTCGCTAATTGTGTAGTCGATAACATTTTTATTGATCACACAATTAGTCGATAAGACTCTCAGTCCCGGCTGACACCAGCTCCAGAACTATCCCCGCTGCGGCTCTGCATTTTAAATGTAGTAAGTGCCGGGCTGCCTACCTTCTGATAGAGGCAGCAGCACGGGGAGAAAGGGGAGAAGGCAGCACTGCGGAGCTGGCCTTTACCCCGGCTACCCCCAGCACCAGCTCCTGCTTCCCCTCCCCTTTGCTGCCGCTGTATCAGAGGCAGCAAGGGCGGGGGATGCAAGTAGCCGAGTAACCAATAAGCCTAGGCTTATCAGTTAGTCAACTAAACGCTTCCATCTCTACCTTTAGGTGCTTCGTTGTACAAATCCAGCTCTGAAGAATCATCATGTCGTTATGGTTCCACATTTCAGTGTTAAATAAAAACCATGATCTTGATCAGGGTTCGGGAGCAAGATTAATGGTAACAAGACTTCTAGAGAGTGCTTTTAATAGACAGACACAGGGAAAAGTCACTTGCTCCATGACTGGAAAAAACAGCCTTTTCGGGGGGCGGGGGAGGAGGGAACACCCTCATGTCAGCAAAGTAAAACACCTTTTGTTCCAGATGAATTTTCCTCCAAATGAAGACACCCAGGTTAGCTCTTTTCTCTTTAAAACTTGTCATGAAACCTGTAATAACCACATCGCAGGTCCCAGTTCTCCATTGCATGACCCTGGTTTTACACTTGTTTAACTCCACTGCAGCCAAACATTGCACAGTGGTGAGTCAGGACTTCTCTGCAAAATGCAGGCAACCTTGAGATGTTCTCCTAACAGCCCATTATGCTGTTCGCTTTGCCTGTCAGACAGAGGTTTGCTCTTTCTACGGCCTAACTTTAGAACTTGCGGACAAGAATCCTGAGCATCCTCAACTCCACATGCAGCCAATGGGCGATGAGAATGGTTGGCACCTACATGAGGTCAAGCCCAAGGCATCTTGGGTTGGACACCCAAGAACCAGCTGCTATTTTTTAAAGTGTGAGCTAATGCGACTTCCCCCAAGGTCACCACAGCTCTTTGTGGTAGAACCAGGCCTAGAAGCAATTCTCCTGACTACCAGTCCACTGCCATGATGATAACACTCTCCTTTCCTTGTACCTGGCCATCAAACTCAAGGGTCCCCAAACTTTTCCAGAATGCAACTGCATCTTAATAGGTCTCCTCTACCATTTGCACTCACATCCTTTCCCCGTGGCGGCTGCACTAATGGTGTACACGTATTTCATGTATGCTAATAGGGCCAACGAGATATTTTTAAAATTGTGATAAATCATGTGATTAAATAAATGTTATTCTGTTATTAACAGTGCAATTAATTACAATTAATTTTTAAATATTGAGAAGTTTTCTACATTTTCAAATACATTGCTTAGGATGTTAAGAGGCAGCAGGCAAAGCGCCTTCACTTATCGACTAATTGTGTAGTCGATACAATTAGTATCTTAACACCGGTGGCAGCCTTTGTACATGGTGGCCTGGGCTGGCCATGAACAGGGGCTACTGCTAGAGCAGCCTCTGCCCGCGCCCAGTCTTGCCTGCCGCGAACAGGCTGCCAGAGCAGCCTTTGTTCACGGTGGCTGGGGCTGGCCACGGATAGGGGCCAGCCAGGATAGGGGCCGCTTTGCAGCAGCAGCCCGTGTCCCTGGGAAGGCCCAGTTCCCTGCTAGGACCCCCTGCAGACAGGGGCTGGGCCCACCATGGGCAGAGGCTGCTTTGCGGCAGCCTCCCCTATTCCCTGCTTCCTTCCCCTGCCTCTGATAGAAGCAGCACATGGCAGGGTCAGGCAGCACCACTGAGATGGTGCTGGGGGGGCCGGGGGGCAGGAACCGGCTTTTAAACTGGCTCCTCACCCAGCACTGGCTCCAGTCTCCCCCCCGCCCCAACTGCTGCTTCTGATACAGAGGCAGCAAGGGCGGGGGAAGCAAGTAGTCAGCTTAGGCTTATTGGGTAGTTGACTGCTCACTTATATCCCTAATATTGATTTCAATTACAACACAGAATACAAAGTGTATAGTGCTCTCTTTATATTTATTTAGATTACAAATATTTGCACTGTAAAAAAACAAAATAAATAGTATTCTAATTCACCTAATACAAGTTCAGTAGCGCAAACTCTTTATCATGAAAGTTGAACTTACAAATGTAGAATTATGTGCAAAAAATAATTGCAGTCAAAAATAAAAAAATGGAAAACTTTACAGCCTACAAGTCCACTCTGTCCTATTTCTTGTTCAGCCAATCACTCAGAAAAATAAATTGGTTCACATTTGCAGGAGATAATGCTGCCCACTTCTTGTTCACAGTGTTCCCTGAAAGTGAGAACAGGTGTTCACATGGCTCCTTTGTAGCTGGCGTGACAAGTTATTTACAAGCCAGATGGGCTAAAGATTCATATGTCCCTTCATACTTAAACCACCATTTTAGAAGACATATTGATGATGGGTTCTCCTCAATAACAGCTCAAAGCAATTCGGACCAACAGATGCTGAAAATGTGAGTTAGATACATCCAACAGAAGGCTGGTTTTCCCTTTTTGGTGGTTTGGAGTCTGTTGTTTCTGCATCTGAGCGTTGCTCTTTTCAGCGTGTGATAGCATGCTCCCACACCTCATCCCTCTCAGATTTTGTAATGCACTTCAAATTCTTAAACCTTGAGTAGAGTGCTGTAGCTATCTTTAGAAATCCCACATTGGTACCTTCTGTTTTGTCAAATCTGCAGCAAAAGTGTTCTTAAAACAAGTGAATGCTTGTTCTCACTTTCTGGTGACACAGTAAAGAAGAAGTGGGCAGCACTACCCTCCTGTAAATGTAAACAAACTAGTTTATCTTAGCAATCAGCTGAACAAGAAGTAGGACTCAGTGGACTTGTAGGGGCTGAAATTTTACGCTGTTTTGTTTTCGAGTGCTCTTATGTAACAAAAGAAATTCTACATTTGTAAGTTGCACTTTCAGAACAAAGAGATTGCAGCACAGTATTTGTATAGGGTTAACTGAGAAATACCATTTTATCATTTTTACAGTGCAAATATATCTAATAAAAATTATATACACTTTGATTTCAATTACAATGCAGAAAAACATCCAAAATATTTAATACATTTCAACCGGCATGCTATTGTTCAACAGTGCTACTAGAACTGCTATTAAACATGATTCGTTTTTAAATTGTGATTAATTTTTTTGAGTTCATTGCATGAGTTAATTATGATTAACTGACTGACTGCCCTAATTTTCAGCCGGCTACAAAAAGTCCCACACAAACGCCTGTTCTCACTTTCTGCTGACATTGTAAATAAGAAGTGGGCTGCACTACCTCCTGTAAACAAGAGACACACAGGGGCCTAGGATTTCAAAGGGGCCTGAAGCTTCAGGCTGCCACGGCTGCTACTTGAGCAGAGGTGGGGGCCAGAGGAGTGCCATTCCACATGGCTTTGAGGGTTGGGGAAGGGGGCAGCGCCTTGGTACGGATGGTGCTAACAGCAGACTGCCCCCAGCCCTGCCCCGTCTGCCCTCGGCCCTGCCCCTTCTGGGGACGTGGAGCCAGGCCCCCCTTCCACCTTGCCCAAGTACCCACAGAGGCTGTTGGCCCTGCTGCCCATAAACGTAAACAAATTTGACTTAGCACTTGGTTGAACAAGAAGTAGAAGAAGTAGAACCAAGACTTGTAGGCTCTTAAGTTTTACCTGGTTGCCTTTTGGAGTGCAGTTAATGTAACGCAAAATCTACCCTTGTACATTGCACTTCTATGACATGAGGTGAATGGAATAATTTTTACAGTGCAAATATTTGTAACCGAACAATATAACCTCAGCACTGTGCATTACTTATTCTGTGCTGTCACTGAAATCAAGGCATTTGAAAGAGTAGAAAAGTACATTTCAATTGGTATTCTACTGATTAACAGTGCTATTGAAACGGCGATTAATCACAATTTTTTAGTTCATCGCCTAACTTAACGGCAACTAATCAACAGCCTTAATTCTCAACCGTTTTAAAGGAGTCCAAGTTAATCCCGCTGTCTGCTCTGGCTCCTCACTCCATCTGTCCACTCCTGCTTGTTCTGTTTATCACAGCTGGAAAAAGAGGTAGAATCAGCATCATGTTGGAGCCCGGCTCAAGGACCCTGGTGCGGCGGGGAGGGTCCCAGAGCATGGGCTGCAGGCTGAGCGCAAACATTTACACCTTTATTAAACAGCCCCTTAGCCCAAGTCAGCTGGCATGAGCCAGCCATGCGGGTGTCTAACTGCAGGGTAGGCATACGCTATGTGCGCCAGATGCCATTGTCTGGGACACTCTGGCCTAGCAAAAGCAAGTGGTAACTGCTCACCAGTAATGACAAGAGAAGAGTTCTACGTGCTGGCCTTAGACCATCAATGTCATTCTTCCATCTGTGGGACACCACTAACGGCTCATTATCCTAATGTTATCTCATTTTCCTAATGGAAAACTCCCCGCAAACCCTCGGCCCAGAGCGTCACAAGGGGTTCCTGACGACAGCCATGGACGAACACGAAGTCGCTGAAAAGCAGAAATGGCTCTGGGACGCAACAGACTCCCACTGACGCTAAGGAAAAGCCAGAGGGAGAGAACCAGCACTCTGGGAGCACATGCAGAGAATTAGGACTTACAGCAGCGAGGTCAACCTGACAGTGTCTCTCTGCTGCCTTCCAGCCTCTGCTGGCAGCACTGACAAGAAACGCTTCCCCTCTTCCCCTGGGAAAGCCTTCGATGGAACCCAACTGCCTACAGCAGGGGTGGGCAAGAGGCTGCCAGCGGGCTAGATCCGGCCCGTCAAGCCACAAGATCCGGCCCGTGGCTGCCTCGCTGGGACCCTTAAGAACAGCGCAGCGGCAGCTGCTTTTTGAATGCGGCTGCTCTATTCTGGGAGCGAAGAGGGAGGCTTTGTGCTCTGCCCCGCCCCTCGGCAAAATCTCTCAGCTCCCATTGGCCAGTTGCTGACTAATAGCAGCTGAGCTATTTTGCTGGCGGCAGGAGCAGCCAATGAAGCTGCCTCCCTCCTGCCCCCTCCACTCCTTCATCCTGCGGGGAGCAGAGCCACGTGGAGCAGCTTGCGATTGCAGCCGTCAGGTTCCTGCAGGGCTGCTGACTGGGAGCTACGTAGGTGAGCGCCTCCCAGCCAAAGCCTGCCTCTGGCACCCCCCATTCTCTCCCCACCCCCAACCCACACCACAACTACCTTTCCCAGGCCACCACTCAAACCCTCTGCGCCCCTTTCCCCCAGGTCACAACTCCCTCCCAGACCCTGCACCCCATTCTCCTGCCCCAAGTCATCACCCAAATCCTCTGCACCCCTTCTTCCAAGTCACAACTCCCTCCCAGACCCTGCACCCCTACCAGAGCCCTTCCCTCAGGCCAGAATCCTCTCCTGCACCCATACTACCTCCTGGACTCTGCACCCCTAGCCTCTGCCCCATATCACAACCCCCTCTTTCACCCAAACTCCCTCTCACACTCCACCCCCTTCCTGCACCCCAGTCTCCTACCCCAAGCTCCTTTCTGCACCCAACCTCTGTCCCAGACCCCAAGCCCCCTCGGTAGAAATGCGGCCCTTAAGCACTTGCCAAAATCTTGGAGAGTGCCCCCCCCCCCATTAAAAATTATTGCCCACCCCTGGCCTACAGCCACTTCTCAAATGACAGGATCACAGCATCCCCTGGAGAAGCAGGCCCGGGAAGTGAAGAGGGGTAAGTTGTACTGATCCACAGCATGGATAAGCCGAGATTTACCTGCACCAGCCCAGGCATGTGGAGTTATCCAGAATCCTTATGTTCAGTTATGTTTTCGTACTGAAACATGAAACGAATCCTAACTAGCTGCACTGCACATGTTCCGCTACAGTGGAGACTCCTGCTGAATCACTGGGCCATGTAATCCCATGATCTCACTGCTTTTATCCTCACCCTCCCCTCCTGTTATTTCTCTTTCACACCTTGACTCAGCAAGCAATTTACAGACACTTTCCAGGCCTGTGGGACTGTAACAGCACCTCATGCGGTGGGAAGTGCAAATCTGAATCAGGACAGAGCCAATAGCTCTTGAGCCCTGGGACAGATTCTCCAAATGCGCCACAAGAGGAATTGCTGTGTTAGTTCCACTGCAGTGACTAGCACAATTGCCCCCAGTGTGTAGGGTTGCCAGATACTTTCACAAAAAATATCCCGAACATGGCGGGTGAAAAAAATTGGTTGAGGAAAAAAAAAAAGTCACTGTGCCTTTAAATTCCCCTGCTGCCCCCACCATGACTGGTATTTTCTGGGTTGTTTTTACCGGACAGAAGACACATTTACCAGATTGTCCGAGCGAAAACCAGACACCTGACAACCCTACCACCGTGGCCTAAGCAGACAGGCACTTCGCACCAGGGTCCTGAGGAATTCAGTTTCTAGTCTCTCAACCACAGAGAAGTTCACGGAGCAGGTGCCGAGTGCGGTAAGCAGAGCAGTGCACCCCGCTCACTGGGTCTCCTGCTCTGACACAGGCAGGTCAGGCAGCAGGGGCCGGGCCATCATGACGACACTCAGTTCTAGGGGAGAATCCTCCAGAGGATAGGAAGCATCCCCTGCAGCAGGAGAAAGACATCAGCATGGTTATACCCATTAGCCACTGCTGCTTGCTGGTGTAAAAATACCCTTTAAAAAGTCACACCCCTGACGGATACCAATGGCAAAGTTTCTAGAGGAGAGCCCTCTTAGGCCTTTGTTCAGAAAGCATTCCTAGGTGGGATAGCACTTGCGCATGAGGTTAATGAAATGCACGTGCTTTTGTGCTGTACTAGAATGGACTTAAGCATGTGCACGAGGGCTGTTCTGATTTGGGGACTGAAGCAACCCTCTCGACATAAGAACATAAGACGAT
The DNA here is from genome assembly GCA_019425775.1 of Rafetus swinhoei. Classification (NCBI taxonomy): domain Eukaryota; kingdom Metazoa; phylum Chordata; order Testudines; family Trionychidae; genus Rafetus; species Rafetus swinhoei. The sequence goes on along the minus strand of CM033445.1, from coordinate 18,961,429 downwards.
CTCTTTCTTGATTTGTCGTAGCCAAATTAGCCCCCATCATACTATATGTATAGTTGGGGTTATTTTTTCCAACGTGCATTACTTTACACTTATCCACTTAAACTTCATTTGTCATTTTGTTGCCCAATCGCTTAGTTTTGTGAGATCTTTTTGAAGTTCTTCACAGTCTGCTTCTGTCTTGACTATCTTGAACAGTTTAGTATCATCTGCAAACTTTACTACCTCACTGCTTGCCCCTTTCTCTAGATCATTTATGAATAAGTTGAATAGGATTGGTCCTAGGACTGACCCTTGGGGGAGGACCACTAATTACCCCTCTCCATTCTGAAAATTTACCATTTATTCCTACCCTTTGTTTCCTGTCTTTTAACCAGTTCTCAATCCATGAAAGGACCTTCCCTCTTATCCCATGACAATGTCATTTACACAAGAGCCTTTGGTGAGGGACTTTGTCAAAGGCTTTCTGAAAATCTAAGTATACTATATCTACTGGATCCCCCTTGTCCGCATGTTTGTTAACCCCTTCAAAGAACTCTAATAGATTTTGACATGATTTCCCTTTACAGAAACCATGCTGACTTTTGCCCAACAAATTATGTTCTTCTACGTGCCTAACAATTTTATTCTTAACTATTGCTTCGACTAATTTGCCTGGTACCGACGTTAGACTTACCGGTCTGTAATTGCCAGGATCACCTCTAGAGCCCTTTTTAAATATTGGTGTCACGTTAGCTATCTTCCAGTCAGTAGGTACGGAAGCCGATTTAAAGGATAGATTACAAACCACAGTTAACAGTTCTGCAATTTCCCATTTGAGTTATTTTAGAACCCTTGGGTGAATGCCATCCAGGCCCGGTGATTTGTTAACATTAAGTAGTTTTTAAGCGAGAGTATCTTGGAGCTATATTTACAAATCCAGAGCAAAACTGTTCTTTCCTCAATAGCTTCTCTGCTGGGTTGTAAAAATTTCAGCCAGCCACTTGGGAAGCATAATGTCAAACGACTTAGCAATATTGGTAGTGAGTAGCCCACAAGCCACCCAGAGCTCACCCTACTCGCACATAACACACCAGCCTGCCATTGACAAACAAATTAAGAAACACAATGGCTGCTGGCAGATCTCTCTCACACAGCTCAGAGGGCTCTTTATCAGAAACATCAGTAGCTAGGAATAGCTCACCCAGCTCATGTGCAGACAAGCTTTTTCAGGTCAGAAACCAACACGGGCTTAGAAAGAGGTTTAGCCCCCTACTTGCAAGGAAACGGGGGAGCACTGTTCCTAGCTGAGTCCTGAGGTCGATTTTTCTAGATTCACCCTCCTACCCATCCCGAAATGGTCTATACAAGCATAGGGGAGAACTCAAAACACTGGCTGCTACTGCATTATTGTCCAGGCAAATCTATCTATGCTTTCCAACGCAACCATCTCCATAGCAACCAGGTGCCAAAAGGCAGAAAAACCAGACAGCTAGAATGTGGTAGCTGAAACTTGAAAACGGTAAAGAGACAGCTTAGGACTTACAGAGGCCAGCCACTTCGGAACCTGTCATCTCTGTCTGTGAAAATGACCTATATCTTTGATTCTAGCAGCAGTGCAAGGGGATTCCGTCACAGAAGATTTCGTGCTCCATTGCTTAATTCTTCCTGACATTTGGCCTCATGATAAACGCTTATTTCCCCTCCTTACCCCCCAACGAAACAAGACAGACCTGGCTCCAGAGTTAAAATGAACCATCACATTCACACCCCCTTGAATTGTGATTTACGTAACCATACTGTTGATTTCATTTTATCCTTTCCCCCTTTAGTGTCTGTGAAAGCAAGGTGCTCATTTCCAGGATTCAACTGGTTTAGCCGAGAACCACTTTTCAAATCTCAGAGGCTCGGCTGGCCTGAGACACTGCATTTTCAATTGCAGACATACAGAACAAAAATAAACGAGTTGGAGAATCCATTTGGCCTGCATGGTGGGGAGTAGCTGGTGACCAGCGACCCCAGAGTTTATTATGCTACTGCTGGAACATACCATTGGGCTAGTCACATTTCAGCAAAGGTGAATAAATTAGGTCTGGTTCAAGGAGTCAAGATCTGTAAATTCAGGATCTCAACACTTTGTCTACAGGGATTCTAAACCAGGGTACTGAAAAAAAAAATCGCCTAAGGTTCCAGAACAAGGACTGTGGTCAGAAACTCCAACTTTCCACCCTCAGAGTAAGGCTATGCCTAGACTACATTCCTCTTCCGAAAGAGGAATGTAAATGAGGCAAATGGAAAGTGCAAATGAAACGCAGATTTAAATATCCTGTGCTTCATTTGCATATTTGCGCCTGAGCACTTTTTCGAAAAAGGGTTTTTCAGAAGTGAAAGCGCAGTCTAGATGGGGTTCTTTTGAAAAAAACAAACAAACGAACCCTTTTTCAAAAGAACCCGTACTCATTTTTGCAGGAGTACGGGTTCTTTCGAAAAAGTTTTTTCCCCCCCGAAAGAAGCCTGTCCAGACTGCGTTTTCACTTCCGAAAACCCCTTTTTCAAAAAAGCGCTCAGTCGCGAATATGCAAATGAAGCACGGGATATTTAAATGTGCGCTTCATTTGCACTTTTGATTTGTCATTTACATTCCTCTTTCGAAAGAGGAATGTAGTTTAGACTTGCCCTAAGTCTGTGCAGGAGTCAGTGCTGCCTTTAAGGCTGGTGCCAGACTTTGGAATTAATTCCCACAGGAAATAAGGACCAATGCAAACCTCACCGGCTTTCACACCATGAGCTAGGTCTTCTTCAGTTTGCTTTCTCCGATATAAACAGAGCAGCGGTACTCTTGAAATAAATCCCCAAACGTAAACCCACTACATCAACACACAATTCTCCCCCTAGGGCAGGGGTGGGAAACCTATTTTGGGTTGGGGCTACTGACCCACAGAAAAGTCAGTTGGGGGCTTCACACAAGTGAGGAATAAGAAACACCCCTCACCAGCGTGGGATCCCTTCAGGGGCCAGATCCAGGCAAGCCGGGGGCTGCATCCTTCCCCTGGGCCTTAGGTTCCCCACCCCTGCCCTAGGGAGTAGAAGAAGGAAGAACCTCACGTAACAGATATTAGGTCACACTGTTTAATGCATTGCAGGAAGGCGCTCAGGTGAGGCTATTACAACCCCCCTGTAGAACGGGGGTAGCGCAAACAAGAAAGGACCCCAAAAATGATGAGCAACCTTTTCAAAAGCAGCCACTCGTTTTGGGTGCCCACATGGAAATGCTTTGTGCCTCACCTGCAGACGTGCTGAGGCCCCCCCCCACCCCGCTCCAGCAAATGCCATAGGGGCTGTGAAGAAGAGGTACCAGGTCTCTCCAGCTCAGCACCAGGGCACTGAGGCACGAAAGCACAGCGGCAGCATGGAGACTTTCCCTGCAAACGCTGGGTGAGAGCTTTGACCACGTGTGACAAGACAGCTGGGGGGACAGATTCTGCAAAGGCACCAAGGACTAGGGATGTTAAATATCGGTTAATCGAATAGTCGATTAACCTCATGAATTCTTATCGGTTAGTCGACTATTCTATAGCCCCTGGGGGCAGGACCGGCAGCCAGTGCAGTCTGGTCCCTCTCCCGAGGAGCCCCTGGCCACTGCGTGCTGCTGCCTCCGTATCAGAGGCAGCAGTACAGGGTCCCAGGTGGGAGCTCGTCCACAAGGGGAGCCAATTTAAAAACCTGCTCCTCACACAGACCGGCTGCCTGTCACCCTGTGCTGCTGCCTCTGATACAGAACTGAGCTGGGCTGCCTGTCCATCTAGCTTTTAATATACTTTAAATGCAGAGCTGCAGCGGGGGTAGATCCTGGACCCGGCGTGAGCCAGGACTGAGCCGGGCTGCTGGCCAGCCTGCTAAAAAAATGTACTGGCGGGGGGGGAGAGGGAAATGCGTGTAGTCTGTAGCATTAACCTATAAACTTTGGCTGATCAGTTAATCGACTACACTATTACGTCCCTACCAAGGACCTGCCTAGCATAAACTGCTGGATTAGGAAAGGAGTAAACCTCTGTATTTCACAGCCCCGCAACGTCTTGCTCTCCACTTCCTCACCTCGGTTCCTTCTCTTACCGCTTCGCACCACTCAGCTTTCCTCTCGCCCGCCTTCAGACTCCTGCCAGCAGCCTGTTCTCTCCCAAAGCTCCCCACTTCCCCCCCACCTGTGCTCCCGCCGTCCTATTCATTCATGGGAGAATGATCCAGGAGTGTAAAAATGTCTCTAAAATCCCCTAACGCCTGCACGATCACGTGACCTCGTTGTCCGGCATTGGTGATGCCTGTTGGCCATTTCTCACGACCCGTCTGCTGCCTCCTTACCTTCCCCCCTCTCTAGCTGGATTGCAAGCGCTTCCCAGTGGGGCCTGCCTGTTCCAGAAGGCGCACAGAACAGGTATCGGACTCACCAAGACACGATCGCCAAGCCGTAAATCTTTGTCGCCTTTTTTCACCGACCCGCTGTCTGACAAGTTCGATCCGGATTCGTTCCCGGTTTTCATGGTGCTGTTCAGGACGCTTTCCCGCAGGGGGATGACGCGAGTGGAGAGCGGTGGTGTAGACGTCCCCGAGTGCAATGACAAGTTCTGGGTTGTCAGGGACTCCACGGAATGGGCATCGCTGCCCGAGCCCTCCGCCACGGGCTGGCGGGTCAGTTTGGAAGGCCGTGTAAAAATCCCTTGCAGCGGCTGGCACTCAAAGTAACGCACGCCGCCCACGGAGCCGTCATTCTTACCCACTGGGTCATCCAGAACAACCCCTGCCCACTGGCCGGGGGCAAACTGCGTCTCCCCCAGATACTGGATCACGCCTGGCTTCACGCCGTTCACCCAGACACGTTCGCCCACCACAAAGTCTCCCAGGAAGTCATCGCCCACCTCCGTGACCTTCGATCCTGCCTTCTCGGTGGTGGCTGTGGAGGCCGGACCCTGCTTGTGCAAAGGGGAGCCTGCAAATGGAAGGAAAAGAGGACTTGGTGAGACGTGAAGCAGATGACTAGGACAGCCGCCCTAGTAACACCAGAAGATCCAGAGCCACCATTCAGGTGACATGTTTTTACTAGGGTTGCCAGGTGTCCCGTTTTGAACCGGACAGTCCAGTATTTGAGCTTTCTTTTCGGGAAACACATTGAGAAAATATAAATGAGAAAATAGAAATGTCCAGTATTTTCTAAATAAGATGTAATGCAGATTGTGATGTAGTGTGTCCGGTATTGTTGTTGAAACCATCTGGCAATGCTAGTTTTTACAGGACACAGATCCGCCCTGGAGGGACGGGGGTTATTTACATGCCTGGAGCACTGGCCCTCCTCTGTGGCTGAAGAGGGGCGTTATTCGACAATCCTACTCCAGCCCAGTATCTGCCTCCCCATACGCAGGGCGAGGCAAAGGGGGCAACTTCTCCTGCGCTTGGCAATTCAAAGGGGCCCAGGGTGTCTGGCTGCAGCCATGGCTAAAGCAGCAGCGGTCGGCGCCCCAGCCCTTTAAATCGCTGCTGGAGCAGGGTGCACCACATGGCTCGGAGGGCGGGGGGGAGGGGGAGCACCACGCGCTGGATAGCACTGAGGGCTGCTCTGGCAGTGCCCCTTCTGCCAAGGCCCCACCCACACTTTGCTCTGGAGGGAGGGGGACATGGAAGTGGTCAGTTCCTTTGGTCATACATATTAAGAACCACCCACCGTGTCAGATTCCCCATTCATAGGAGGCAAGTCAGAAATAACAGGACTTGCCACCAGCCTCAGAGCACTATTGGAAGGCTATTAGGGTAGGCAGTTCCTGCCCAAGTAGCACTAAGTACATGAATAAGGCAGAAGGAATCCTGGCAGATACCCTGCAAGGCGCAAGGCAGCGTGTTTTCCATCTCAGGGAGGAAATCGCTCCTATGAAAGCTGGGGAACAGGTTTCCCTGGCGATGACAGGGTAGCGCTCCGTATATGCAGCGTTAACAGCTACTGCGCTAGTAGATAGCGTTCAACCATGACTTTTGGCTTCCGGCTTTTGCTGGTCCCGTAAAACTGGCGGTTGTCGTGCATTGCCAATGGCTTCCTTTGCACCTGGCTCGTCAGAGAGGCAGCTAAGCCCCAGAGGTAAGGGGACCGACTGTAGCCATCTCAGCGTAAGAAAACAAAGAGTCAAAAAGCCTAGCTCAGCCCTCGCACTAACAGCTGTAAATCCACAGACTTCACTGGGACGAACTCACCAGCCCTGATCAAGATGAAACCCAGAATAAGGAACTTCCTTCTGGATGACTTCCTGTCCTACTTCCCTACCAGGTGAGGAGCAGGAGAGCAGCAGGGCATGAGACAAAGTTCATGTCCTAGTCTCCACCCTAAAATCCTTCCTCTAGGGCACCAGGCCTGGACCAAGGCAGAAGCAATGTGTGTAGCAGGCCCCAAGGTGCGTGAGACAGAGGTCACGCAAGAACCGAGGTAGCCAGTGCGAAGGAAAGCTAGCCACGAGGTATGGAAGGTTCAAATCAGACAATCCCCATCACCAACCCTGCTCGCAGTCTGGGTGCAAAGAAGGAAAAACAAGTTGCATTTGGATCTGATTAAAGAGCAGGTTAATGACGGAGGTTAGGGAGAGGCCTAGAAAAATAATGAGGGAGTTTGGAAAATCAGGGCTTGCCCTCATGGTGCATTAATCCACAGAAAAGGGGTGTATATGCTAGTGAGCACTATGTGTCCGTGGGCACCCTGTTGGTGTACACTCACCATTCCCTGGGGCGTGTTAGAGCTCTTTGAAATGGAATTACACCAACGTGCACTAGGGACCTCGCAGCGCATAGCAGAGATCATGAGGACACTGCATGACTTTGTGCGTTAGCGCGCACCCGGGCTTACACCCCGTTGGTTCAGACTCATGTATCCCATAGGCAAGCCCTAAGACACACTGGGTCAAAGCACCCTCCCTTTTAGCCCATGGGGCTTTCAAACCTCTTGGCTGCTCCGCAGCACAGATCTCGGACTGAGCTTTTCAGCAGGGGCAGTAGGTTTGCAGACATTTTGTTAGAATCATAGAATCCTAGGGCTGGAAGAGACCTCAGGAGGTCATCGAATCCAGCCCCCTTCCCAAAGCAGGACCAACCCCAACTAAATCATCCCAGCCAGGGCTTTGTCAAGCCGAGACTTAAACACCTCTAGGGATGGAGATTCCACCCCCTCCCTAGGGAACCCATCCCAGTGCTTCACCACCCACCTAGGGAAATAGTTTTTCCTAATATCCAACCTAGACCTCCCCCACTGTGACTTGAGACCATTGCTCCTCAGTCTGCCGTCGGTCACCACTGAGAACAGCCTCTCTCCATCCTCTTCGGAGCCCCCCTTCAGGAAGTTGAAGGCTGCTATCAAATCCCCCCTTACTCTTCTCTTCTGCAGACTAAACAAGCCCAAATCCCTCAGCTTCTCCTCGTAAGTCATGTGCTCCAGCCCCCTAATCATTTTTGTTGCCCTCTGCTGGACCCTCTCCAATGCATCCACATCCTTTCTGTAATGGGGGGCCCAGAACTGGACGCAATACTCCAGATGTGGCCTCACCAGAGCCAAATAAAGGGGAATAATCACTTCTCTAGATCTGCTGGCAATGCTCCTCCTAATGCACCTCAATATGCCGTTAGCCTTCTTGGCTACAAGGACACCCTGTTGGTGCCCAGAATGCCCAGAGCCCACAGCCCTCCCCCAGTCAAATTCTTTCCCCCTCCCACCTGCCTGAGACTCTGAGAGGGACTTTGGGTGCTGGGTGCAGGCTCTGGGCTGGAGTAGGGGATGGGGGCCCTGGGTGTAGGCCCAGGGAGGGAATTTGGGAGCAGAATGGGGGTGGGGGAGAGGCTGCAGACACTGGAGGGCCTGGGGCGCATAAAGAGGTATAGAGGGAAGCTGCTCTAACCCTGCTGTGCTGCCAGTAGTGGCGTCAGGGACCCCTGGACGTTTTAAAATCGCTCAGGGACTGGCAGTGGGGAGAGGCATGGGATGGCAGAGGGGTTGGGGGATGCCAAGGGCAGCAGTTGGCAATGAGTTTTGGCAGAGCCTGGCCCCGGGCTAGGAACCACAGGCCCACATAACTCGCCGCCTATGCTTTTCGGTACACGCAGTCCACCGCTGGCCCAGGTGCTGGGTGCAGCCACGGGCCAAAGTGCTTCAACTGAAACCAAAACCCACCTGAGCCTCCAGCCAAAACTCCAAGGGAAGCTTCCTAGAAGACAGGCACCACCAAAGCCCCAAGCATTCGAGGGCAGTTGCTCTGCACCTGGCACTTAAGATTCTGACTGTCAAAACAGGTTAACGCTAAAGAAAGCCACCCATTACCGTCTCTAAGGAGCCTCTCTGCTCACTGGTTTCAGTGGGGTTGGAACTGGAAACATGGAACTAGCACAAAACTTTACGGCACTGCCCACCCAGGCGAGAATGGGAAATAACAAAAGTAGCTCATGAAAACCTGGTACCAGGAAATTTCCAATTTTGCAAACTATACAGCAACAAATAACATGACAGTATCCAGTGCGGCCCACAGCCTGCCGTTAGAGAAATGTGAATGAATGAATGAATGAATGAATGAAGTCTTAGCACTTGGGCTGTGGATTAATCGTGGTCAGCTCACGTGATTAAACGGAAAAAAAAATCACAATAAAAAAATGAATTGCAATTAAATTACAATTTAATCACACTGTTAAACATAGAATGCCAATTGAAATTTATTAACTATTTGTGGATTTTTTTTCTGTTTTTTGAAATATATTGATTTCTATTGCAACACAGAATACACAGTGTGCAGTGCTCACTTATATTAAGTATTTACAATAAAATAATATAAGTATTAAATATAAATATTAAGAAAAGGTATTTTTCAGTTTCTGTCATACAAGTCTTGTAGTGAAATCTTTTTATCGGGAAAGTGTAATTTACCAATGTAGATTTTGTTTTCTGTTACATAACTGCATTCAAAACCAAAACAATACACAACTTTAGAGCCTACAAGTCCACTCAGTGCTACTTGTTCACCAAATCACAAAGACAAACAAGTTTGTTTACATTTATGAGAGATAATGCTGCCTGCTTCTTTTTTACAATGTTTTGTTTTTGAATTAAGAGGTTTATTTTACATAATCCCACATTTGTAAGTTCATTTTTTATGATAAAGAGACTGCGCTACAGTATTATATTAGGTAAACTGCAAAAACACTTTTTTATATTTACAGTAAAATATTTGTAATGAAAAATAGAGTGAGCATGGTACTCTTTAGATTCAGTGCTGTAATTGAAATCAATATACAGTAGACTTCCGATAATCCGGAACCTATGGGATTTAGGTGGTGCCGGATTATCAGATATGCCGGACTATCAGGAGGTACTATAAGCAGGTTATATATATACACACTGTATACATTATATACTGTATATAAAGTGTTCTTAACCGTTTTTATTGTACATACTGTATACAGTATACTGTAATGTTTTAGTTTTTTTAAGCCTTTTTTACCCTTTTTGCTCAGTTCAGCTGCTGCCGCTGTTACCTTGTGACTCATTTTTTGCCGAAGCTCACTCACTAGGCTCTTGCCATTTTGATGCCGGACTATCAGGAGTACCGGAGTATTGGATGCCGGACTATTGGAGTTTTACTGTATTTGAAAATGTAGAAAACATCAAAAAAAATTGAAATACATGGTATTCTATTACTGTTTAAACAGTGCAATTAATTGCATGATTAATTATGATTTTTAAATCATGCAATGAATCACAATTAATTTTAATCATGCAATGAATCACAATTTTTAAATTGTTTAAACAGCCCTACTTATCATTCCTGGGAAAGAGAGAATGATTATCACCCATATTATCACAATAGGGGAATAACAAGGCACAAAACTCACAGCTGGCATAAAGGGGTAAAGCTCCTTTGGAAGTCACCAGAGCTGTGCCCACTTACCTGAGGGCAGAATTTAATCCACAGATACTGTGACTTGTCCAGGATTACACAGTGAATCATTGTCGGGGCAGGATTAAAACTCACAAGTGCTTTGCTTTTCACCCTGTGCCATGTCCACCAATGGAGGAGGTTCAGATCGTTCTAACAAGCAGTCAGATTTGCGTGTGCTTAAATGAAGCAAGTTGCAAACTTTGTTCAGGTTCACCCTTGCCTAGCGCTCAGCCTCTGCCATTTCCTCGAGCTCTTTGAGAAAGTAATGGGCATGACAGCTTAGGTGCCAACCTCTGGAAAGTCCTCAGAACAAAAAGGCCCCTGAACGAGATGCTCTCCGCGTTGCCGGTGGTGGAACTGAGCAATAAAAATAAAAACTACCACGGTGCTGCACTCGAGTTCTGCTCGAGCTAAACACACTCCCTGCGGAAGGTCATGTTTCTGCTAAGACGCCCAGCAGCAGGAAAATGGTTCCAAGAGCTGACAGTCATCAACAGTCATGTTACGTTTTTAGACGTCTAGGCCCTAATATTCTGCAGAACCTGAAAGGGCCAACGGAGGAATCGAGTAAGTGTCTAACACAACCACCACCCATTTCCTTGATGCTGTGAATGCACTTCAGTTCCTGGGCTGCTTTCCATTTTGGTTTTCAACCCCGCCCTGAAATTTGCTCATCCTCAGATGTTTTCTCTTTAAAAGGTTTTTTATAAATGCCTTAAATTACTTCAAGGCCATGTCTGTAGCTAGCACATTAAAGGAATGCTGACAAGTAGGCTATGTCCCAGAACTATATTTTCTCTTACAAAAAGAAAACCTCTGAAAAACAAGATTTTCAGCCTTTTTATTAAATAGTTCCAATACAAAAGGGGGGGGTGTTGTTATTTTTTTAATTACCTTCAAACATTTACTAGCAGGAAAACACAACTATCAACACTGAATTTACGGATGAGAACCTTAAAGTGAAACGGACTATAAACAGAAAATAAAACTAACCATTCTAGTTTAATGGTCCACAAGCAAGAAAGCCAATGAGTAGTATAAATCTGGAATAACAAACTGAACTACAAAGAGTCTTTCAGTTTTAATAATCAAGGGTCTTTTCAGTGACATGTGGCCTCTATTTATATAATCTTGGCAGGGATGTGTAATAAAGTGCAAATTAAAAGTGCAATTGATATTCCTGTTTCAGACTTGGATTCAGCTAAGCACCTAAGCATCGTTTTAAGTGCTCAGCTGCATCTTGGGCCTTAGACATTGGCTTAGCCTTTACTGAAGTGCCTGGATTCACAGCAGTTTTACTACAGTGTACATCCAAGTCCATCCCTAGCAAGTTCCAGCAGTGCAATTCAGTGCATTTCTGCAGGGCCTCTCAACTACGGACCAAAATGCACTTTACATTAAGCCTCCCGACATCTTTTTTACAGGTGGGGAAACCGAGGCACAGAAGGGCATCAAGACTTGCCTAAGGTCACATCCCCCAAGGAGCTGGAAACAAATCACGTCTTCCACTGCACCAGCACACACCAACTCCAACCAACAGCAAATACTCTGAACAACTGATTTGTCTATGAAAGACGAAACGATCGTTAGAACCTTTGCTGTAATGGACACACTGCCCACTAGGAGAGAGGGGAGCTTGGCAGAATTTTATTCAGCCGCAATTTCAGATCCCTGCTAAATAAAACTGCCGCAGCAGAACTACAGTAATTACATCATTTCAGTCACACAATCTAATTACCATAATCTAAATGCAGTAAATAATGAGGAGAGTTAGCAAGGAAGCAGACTCCTGAACAGGGCTCACTGAGCCATCTCACAGTCAGGGCTATTATTATTTGTTAGCACTGGGTGAACGGCTCCATAAAACGGTTCCTCATTTTCCACCATGCCTGTACCGAGGGAACACAGGACATCACATGCACTGTTTGTATATTAAATAATTCTCTGAACCAATGCAAGCACCAAGTGAATTCTCACGCTGATCACATGATGAAAAGATGGCCCTTCCTCATCCTATCCCCGCCCCCCAACTGTCATCTATAATCTGAGATGCAAACGTCCCAGCAGGGACTGTGCCTTTCTAAGATTTCTATAAAGCCCCTCGCAGACTTTGGGGCTCTGTAAAATATTCGACAGGAGACACACACAGGTTCACAATTGCCAAACTAAATCCAACCTTTGCCGTTTCAGATTTAGAAACACAGGGTGGGGGAGGCAACATCCTTTATTCAGATCAATGCCTGTTGGGGAGAGAAACAAGCTTCTGAGCTGACACAGAGTAGTTCTTGAGACCTAAAGAAAAGCTCTGTGTTAGCTCAAAGCTCGTCTCTCCAACTGAAGTTGACTCCATAAAAAACATGACCTCATCTCATGTCTCTAACCTCCTGGGACCAGCATAGCTAGAGCAATACTTCATGCAGTTTCAAATTTGATTGTCTCAGCTCTTACTTATCAGCACAATCAGGAACATCAGAACAGCCAGACCAGTGGTTCTTTTAATCCAGTATCCAGCCATTGAAGCTTTTTAGAGGATGCAGAAAACCCTTCAGTAGGCAATTAAATTGCCCTCACAGAAAGTTTCCTCCTGACCACCAACAGTCACAGGTTGGCTTGTTCCCTAGAAGCATGAAGATTTCTACCCATTTCATTTTTTAAAAGAAACTAGTTTCCACTGTAACTCGGGATAGTCTCGTCCTAGATGGCACGACACCAGAGATGTCTGGGAGTCCATCTGCAGCATGGGGAAGTGGCTGCCCACAAAAGGCCAGCATTCTGGATGCGTGGCCCCAGAGCACAGGGAAAGTCAACATGGGTGGCATGCTCTGAGCTTGCCTTCTACTAGGGTGACTCGATGCCTCCATTTTATAGGAGGAGTCCTGATAGTTGGATCTTTGTCTTACAGAGGTGCCTTCTGCTCCCAGTTTTTCCACACTTGCTATCTGGTCACCCTGCCCTACGAAGAGGGTGTTGTTACAGGACCGTCTGGTGAGTTTGAGACACCAATCGTCATCACTCTGTGCCCTTTGCCACTAATCCCAGAGTCACAAGATCTAATCGTTTGCCTGCTCCTCCTCTCTGACAAGATCCCATGGAGCTCCCAAGGTGTGGGATCTGCAGTATCCTGCAGCAGCTTTCAAATAGCCCATTCACACCAGGGCCTCCCCTCTGCCTGCTGTCATCTAGTTGCATTTTACCAAGGCCAGTGGGACACCAGATTCAGGATACCAGCCGCTGAGGGCAGAAACAAAGGGAAAAACTATGGGGTAGCCAGAGGCAGAAATCTCTGCCCCATAACAAAGCTGCCAAACACAACCAGGGGAGTCTGCCAAACCAAAGATGGGGCAGGGAGCGCAAATAACAGCATTTTTGCTTTCTGCTCACTGAGAAGGCAGGTCTCTCCCCAGGGGAAAACCATCAGCAACCTCTGCACTATTGCTCACTTATAAAGTTAAGGGACAGAGCTAGAATCGCAGTGCGAGTCAGAGGCACAGCCAAGAACAGAACCCAGGAGCCCTGCTCCAATTTCCCTTCTCATAAATAAAAAGGAGGCCGCCGGCCAGCATCTTTCGCCCTCTCTCATTTGGAATGCAAGTGGGTTGTATGGCCAACTCTGAGCTGCCAAGCCCCAGAACTGTTTTTCTTGAGGGATTTTGATCTTCTTACATTTTTAGGCCATCTTTGCTTGCTAATTAACTGCTTGGCAGCTGCTTGGCATCCGTAGCATGGTAGGCAAGATTTGCAAAGGCGTGTCCATCATATAATCATAACCCTGTTTTCAGGTGGTAGCACTTGAAGGACACAGCATGTTCTACTCTAGCAAGGACTGAAAATGTGAAAAGAATTTTAACTGGATGCACTAGCTCCTTAGCCCAATTGGATAGTTCCCGTCAAAACACTAACGATGAAGCCAAAATGTATATTTTAGTATTGGTTAGAAGAATATAACATATAACGATTTGCTTATAAGTTTTGTAGGCTTCTATTTCACCTGGTTTCTCGCGATGAGACAATGTCTGCATTGCAAACTGATCTAGTAACTCAGTCCTTCTTTGTCTGGAACACGCTGCATGTTGTCTGGTGGGAGTGAAGGGGAAGGTCCAGATAGTCCAAAAGACTTGAGAGATTTAGAGAGGAGGAGATGCCCCAGGCTGAATGCATTAGCAGAATAGAGTTACCCCGGAGAAAGGAGGACCCCAAGAGTGATAAAAAGATAAAAATGGGAAGCCTGGCAATAGCCACCAAAGAATACCTGTGGAAAACCCGAGATTAACACCTTTTAAGGATGAATGATTGCAGCCTGACACTGCAAAACCTAATGGGAGCTTACATATATAAAGTGGGGGCTCTTGCCATTAGACTTTGGGTTCGGTCCTGCAAGCCAAGCCTCAGAGGAGCCTTGAATCGCAAACGATGAGCCCCGATTCCTCAAATCAGGGTACGTCTACACAACGGAGTTGTGTCAGAAAAACAGCCGCTTTTCCAACAAAACTTGAGGAACGTCCACACTGCAATTGCATTCTTCTGCAAGAAAAATCGAAAGAACAGAGGGGTTTTTCCGGCAGTGGTAATCCTCATTCTACGAGGAAGAAGCCTTTTTGCAAAAGAGCTCTTTCGCAAAAAGGGGCGTGTGGATGGGGAAGAGAGAGCTCTTTCGGAAGAAGAGGAAAGAGGAAAAAACACAGGTGCCCTGGTGGCCACTCCGTCCATAGCAATCACAGCTTACATGAGAGAGAGCGTCCATTCAGTGTGGATGCTCTCTTTCGGAAGACGTTTTTTCGGAAGATCTCTTCCAAAAAAGGCTTCTTCCAAAAGAAGCCTGTAGTCTAGATGTAGCCTCAGTCAATCTTGCCTGGCCAGTAAGGCTGACTTGAGCCACAACAGATGGGTAACTTTCCAACATCTGCAGGATGTGTGTGTGGTGGTGGTGGTGGGGGGGGGGTGCGCATACGCGCACACACGCATGCTGCTTTTCATGTTGCACTTTCAATAAACGTGGCGTCTTGCCTTTTCCCCTGAAAAAGATCCTGTGTGTGTCTTATAAGCCCAACGAGACGTGTTGCTACACAGCAAGGACTGTGGCATACAGGAGATGGCCCCTTCCAGCCCTTGGACATTCCTGGAGGGAGGAAGGGGCAAGAAAGATGTTTCCTAGCAGTTACAGGAGCAAGGAAAGTACAGTGTTGGAGCCGCAGGGAGAAGAGAGCTGTACATTGTTACTACTAGCCGGGGCTCCCCAGGACAGCACCCCGCTCATGAGGCAGGTTTTGGTAGCATGTATTGAATGGAAGCCTCATCCACTCAGGACCTTTTGTTACTCACAGTGCATCAGAGCTGCTGCGATTTTACGCTCCCCAGACACTGTCATGGTAAAATTTCAATAAAGGCGGGGAAAGAGCGTTTATTCCTAGGGGGAGAAAATAGAAAAGCAATTTAGCAGGAAAATGGGGCGCCATAAACGTTATCCAGGCGTTTCCTGTACCCTGCAGAACCCGCTCTAATCCTATTATTCCCGAGCGATGTGCCAGGCACGCTGGTCGCCAGAAGGAGCAGAAATTCAACAGCCCTCGCTGTGTTGCCATGGGGATCTAGCGAAAGCCAGCTAATTGATCAAATGGAGCCTCATTAGATAAAAAAAGAGAGACAGCGCTAGAGAGAGAGAGAGATACCACTTTCTCCCCAGGGAAGTGAAGTGAAACAGCACCTATTCAGCATACCGAAAGGCTTCACAAAAAGGGCTTTTTTCCACTCTCTATTTTAAATCCCAGAGGTTTGGGTTGGTTTCCCCAAATTGGACAGTTGCAATGAGGAACAGGTCTCGGCCTCAACCCAGTACATGGCCCAGCTCTCCCCATGCCCACCCACCTTCCCGGCAAGCTCCTGGGAGCAGGCTGTGCACAGGGTGGCGGTGATGCCATTCCATTGCCAAGGGATCGACCATTCACAGGGCAGCTCGTGGTTAGCTCCAGAGGCGGGGAGCCTGGAGCCCTCGGGTCTGTGCTCCTGCGTGCGCCGCATGACGTCAGTCAAGTCACCTGCCTTGCACACAGTGTCCGCAGCTATAAATAGGAGTCACCCCGGCCGCCATGGGGGAGCCGTCATCAGCGTCTGGAAAGCAACTGGACGTGCTCAGGTAGCAGAGGGCTCTGTAGGAGGGCAAAGCAGCATGGTCGTTCCCTCCAAATCTCGCATACGGGGCAGCTGCTATGAAGCTGCCAAAGCGTGCAGCAAAACCGAGCCTGGGATTTGCCGTTCTAGGGTCCATCTAGTCCAACACCCGGCTTCCAGCAGGGATCATACACAATAGCTCCGGGGCCGCTGCAAAGAACCTGTCTATGGAGACGCAAAACTCCTTCCTCCTCCACCCCACGCAGAAGCTCTGACGATTTCCCATCACTGTCTTAGCTCATGTGGCTACAACCACTGGGGTAAAATCCTCAGCAGGTCTCAGCGTGTGGCTCATTGTTAGGGAGATGGATGGGGGCGTCACACGAGGGAGTTACAGCTGAAGCCAGGCGAAGAGGGAATGGGGGTCAGCCAGAAAGCCCAGATGTTGGCCAAGGGGCTGCCGGTTAGAAGCGGAATAATGTACATCTGGGCTACACCCGGACAACGTCAGTGTCTGCATGCCATGCCCATCCCGCGCTCTCTGCACGCCTGCGTGTCTCCTTGGGTTAATGCCTTAGCGATGAAGGGGATTCTCCTGGCCGGTGTCAACAGGCATGAGCTGGGATGTCATGCTCAGAAGGGCCCCTCCCTCTCCACGGGCGTGGCGTACTCAGGAGTCAAGTTAGCCATGGAATCAAATACACGTGGAGTCTGTCCCATAGCGAGTCGGCGCTCTTATTTGTGCCTCTCTCTCGGCTGTTGTCATTCCTCCGTGGAATCCCCTCGGTCTGTAGGTGAAGCAGGGCTGCAGCCAGAACACGGCAGGGAGCTCTGCTCTCAGAAAGTCACCGTCAGCTGCAGCCCGCGGGACCGGCAGGTGGAGTTGCCCATTTCAATAGCTGGAGCGGTGGGTTTCCCTTCTCAGCAGCCAAGTTACGGACCTGGAACTTTACCTGGATTTTTTGAGACGAGACAGCCTCTCGCCCAGGGGTCGGCAACCTTGCAGAAGTGGCGTGCCAAGATTTAACGTTTCCCATGCCCCTTAGGGCAAGCCCTGCCCCCTCCCATCCTGCCCCTGCAACCTCCTTCACCTCCCTCCTGTCCCCCGCATCCCTGTGCCCCCAGCGCACACACCAGTAGGGAGCAGCGCTGGGACTCACAGCTCCCCCGGGAGGAGCTCTGGGGCGCGGAGGGGCTGGGGGAGTAGCCCCGGAGAAGGAGGCAGAGCTGGTAGCGGAGGGAAGGGGGTGTTAACCCCTTAGCTCCTGGGAGCTGCATGCCCAGGGATGCGGAGCCCAGCACAGGGTCTTGCTGCCTGCTCTGCTTCCCGGGTTGCCCCTCTGCCATGCTGCGTGTGCCACAAAAATTATCTTGCGTGCCACTGATGGCACATGTGCCGTACGTTGCCAACCCCTGCTCTGGCCTGTGAGATTCCCATAGCTACTGTACTTTGTGGAGCCACAGTCAGGACAGAGAAAGGTGTAACCTTGTCCTCTGTACAGCAGCAACACTGGCAACCCAACCCCGCTGCTAGCGCTGGGCACAAGTGTTTGGACAAAAAATTAACTGGCCAAGAAATGAAGCTTCGGCTCAAGCACAACTCTTCAGCCCAAAACAAGCATCAGGGAGACCTTTCTCAAACAAGTCCAAGTGATTTGTTTTCACCCTTTTGAAACGAAAAACTTTTTGGACTTATTGTTTGAAAACAACGTTTCCTTTAGAAATGTCACTAGCTGTAGTTTCTAAAAATTAAAAACCCAACACCTCTAAATGAACCAAAACTGCCCCCGCCCTCCCTCCCCAAAAACCCTGCACAATTTCATTTCAGTTTGCGCACAGCAGCCACGGAGCAGCTGCTTTCTGCCAGGCGATGTGGCGTGTCTCTTTCAGACGGCCGGATGCGGTGGGAGGGAAGGGGGCCTCAAGGCACAAGAACGGGTCAAGCGCACAAGTGCTAGGAGGAGGAGCAGTGCGGCAGAATGGCCTGGAAGTGCATCGTGGGAGGAAACGACTGTCAAGATTTATGTCTGACGTGGGGAAAGGATTGAAAGTTCTCCAAGTGCAGAGCTGAAGCCTTCGGGATGGTGCTTGCATGGCTTGTGGGAACTAGGGACAGCGTCTGGCATACACAAGGACTGAGCTGCTGGCACCTTCAAAATCAGCTTCCTCTACTGTCTCCTGGAACAGCTTCCATGCTTTACACACTAAGTTCTGGCCATAGCTCTGATGCACCAGGCAGACAGGTTTGGCTACTCTGGCCAGGGGAGGAATAATTACAAACGGTCCGGGTATGAGAATGGAGGGAAGGAAAGCATGTGGGAGCTAGGGAGGAGAAAGGAGAATTCTCATCAAGTGCTCACCCTGACTTTTGGCTCGCGAGCTGCGAGTTCCCTCCGCAAACAGATTTCTGTCTTCACACGGGCAGAGCCATGGGATCTTGAATGGCTACATGGAGCAAACAAAGAGCTCCATTTTTTTAAAGGGTGATTTACATGAAACCAATATACCACAGGCGAGATGGGCATTCTTGGTGCCAGGAGATGTGGGAGCTGGTAGGAACAGAATGAGGACCTAAACTTTTGGCCAAGCCCCATGGTTTGCTTTATTAAGCCTGTGCCTTTGGACTGTTTGCCAGTCAATCAGAGGACGTTCTTGACAGAAGGAATTTCATAAAATGATTCCTCTCAAATGTGTCTCGCACAGAAACCCACCAAGTATTTATCTGAAGGAGTTTTGAGCTTTCATGAACAACAGGGATGGTTTGGATTAGGGATGTTAAAGACTAGTCTGTTAACTAGTCAACTCTCCCCTCCCTCCCCACCCCCGCTGCCTCTATGAGATAGAGGCAGTAAAGGGGGGGGGTAACTTCAAAGCGGCAGCGTTTCAAAAGGGTGGCCGCCGCACAGCTGATCTGCGGCTCAGCTGTGCAGCAGCACTGCCCCTTCAAAATTCCGGAAGGGCCGTGGAGCCCGGGGTCAGCTGACTCCCCAGCTGACACTGGGTTCCGCACGGCACCAGAACCCGGGGTCAGCTGGGGGGTCCCCTGCTGACCCCAGGTTCCATGGCTTTGAAATGCACAAGAGCCCCTGCTGGGGACTCTTGTACATTTCAAAGCAGGCACCCGTGTGCAGCCAGGAGTCAGCGGTACTTCCTGCTGGGGCTCTTGTATATTTCCAAGGAGGAATGCAGAAGTGTCGACTAGTCGACTAGTTGATGGAAATTCCATCGACTACTCGACTAGTCAATTAACCGCATTTTAACATCCCTAGTTTGGATTTGGTTCTCTGCCATCTTTCATTCGATAACAATAATCCCATTCTACACTGTGCAAAGCTGACCGGCACCAGAGTCTACAGAAAAACAACAATAATCCCACCTCTGTATAACACTCCAGGGTAATTTCCAAGTCAGTAAATATCAGCTGAAACAGGCCCTTTTAAATAGAAAGTTGGCGTGATCTCAGCAAAGTGTGACACACGGGGATTATATGTCACAGCATTTTTTCCATTTCTTCCAACAAGGATGCACTTAATATATACATTTTCCTCATGCTATATGGTCCTTAGACCTGTTCCGCAGCTTTCAGCTATATCAGAGACCACTTCAATGGTCGACACAAACATGTTGTACCAGTAATCCCAGTAATGTGGGATTTTCTGGATCTGAACCCCAGATACACAAGGATAAGTTTGTCTGATCAGGTGATTACAAGGGCATGTAATGAACTGACAGCTGTGTATATATGCCATTGCCATCCATGGGGTGGACTCTGAAATAATCAAGCGTATGTCATAGCATCTACATTGCTAAAAACAGACAGAGATTGTTCCTTTAGTTCAGGAGATCAGGGCCTGTGCTGTGGGAGCAGAGGGTTCTGATTTCTGTCCCTGGGGCTAGTATGAAGTTTTGAGTGGCCATAGTATTTAGAGCAAGGATTTAGAGCAAGGATTTTTGAGCAGTTGATGCTGATTATATTATTATCTAAGAATTAATACCAGCTACTGTACTTGCTATTACTTTAAAGTAAGATTAGCACAGTGTTTTCGATCTTTAATCTTTGTGATTAAAGAACATTAGGCTGGCTGGCTGAGCAGCATCTTTATTACATTAAGAGATATTGAGAGATTGTGTACAGATCATGAAATAGCACATATTTTTGTTATGCTTCAGGCCTGTACATTTTTGACTAGCAAGAAGCTTGCATTTTTGGTATATTTTGTTGAACAAAAGTAGATACAGAGACTCTGGCAGCCTAGGGATGCAGAAAGGTGAGTAGCAAGCAGATGCTACACAGGAAAATCTCCTTTTTCATTTGTGGATTATTAGCTGACAGCACTGCAATACATTTATTCAGCGGAATGTCATGTTCCTTGACTCTTACATAAGGATTATTTGCTGCGACAAACAAAAAAAACCCAACCCAACCGCATTTATTAAAGTGCCTTTCCCTTTATTATGAGCACATGGAAAGGTTCAGTGGTTTAGTTTAGATTTAACATGCATTTAGGAAAGACCCATAATTTTCAGGGGTAACCAGGGATTTCAGAGGAGTAGTCTGTTTCAGCAAAAACAATGAGTCTGGTTTTAAACATTAAGGGTACACTGTATCCCGAAATAGCTACCCGAAGTCTACACAAGCCGCCTCTTATTTTGAAATATTTTTCGAAATAACGGGCGCGCTATTTCGACATCCTGGTAAACCTCGTTGCACAAGGGATAAGGAATGGCTCGAAATAGCACATTATTTCAAAATGTGGTGCTGTGTAGACGTGCCAAATGTCAAAATAGATTCAAAATAAGATACGCAATTTCCGTAGCGCAAATTGCCTATCTTATTTCAAGTTTAGGGTGCTGTGTAGACGCAACCCAACACATTTATTAGGGAATAAGCTGTTGTGTTGTATCTCCCGAAAGCTTATGCCCGAATACATTTGTTAGTTTAAGGTACCACTGGACTCACTGTTTTAGGGATTTTGAGATGCCTGAAAGGGGTCTGGTTTTCAAAGGGTTTTCAATTCTTTCTGAAAATTAGTCTCCTTTGGGGAGTCTCATGTTGAGTGGCTAAAAATTAAAGCACCCTTTCCTCCTAAAAGGAAACAAAACATACCACTGGTCACTTTGGAAAATCTTGGCCAACATATTTAAATGAATTCACTTTTTATAACCCTCAAGACACAGCCAGATCAAGGATGGGGAAATGGACCAGCATAGCTATAGTGGAACAGTTTCCCACCGTTCCACTATAGCTATTCCAGAGTAACACCCATGTGGACAAAAGTGTCTGTATTTGGAGCAATTATTCAGGAATAAAATAATGTATTCCAGAATAGTGCCCACACGTTGAATTATCCTGGCATTGCTTATTCCAAGATATCTTAGCTATGCCAGTCAATGTCCCCAAGTAGACAAGCTGTCAGTTACAATTCTGGGTAAGAATCATGTTTTCCTGATTTACCCAACTGGGGTCACATCCAGTCCACACAGGAGTGAAAACTCCTGTGAATATAGAGGACAGGGTTAAAGCATGAGCCGGGGGCCTAGTGCTGCAGGATCCCACATGGCAGACATCGGAGTGATAACAACAGCTGGTGGGGACACATTACAGTAATCGTTCTATACTGATGCCGTGAAGCGTATTTAACTAACCCAAACCATTAACCGAGTAAAGCAAATACACATTGAGTTACCAGAGACCTGTTGTGCGTGTAAAATACATTTCATGTGATCCAGAGCCACAGGTAAATTCTACCATGTGCTTACCCCTTTTGACCCTGCCACGATGCAAAGTTTTAAAAGCTCTGAAAGTTCCACAACAGAAACAAGGTCATGTTTCTGCATCAGTTCAGTCAAAAAAAATTCCTGGGTGCACACACATCCATTCAGGGATTTTTCCAGGCCACAAGAGTTCCATAAATTGCAAGCGGTGTCACAATATGGCTTTTCTGTAGCCATGTTGGAAGGCCTGTACTAGGCCTGAACCAAAGCCGCCTTCCGCAGCCAGACTGAAGAGTAGCAGCCATTACTGCAAGGCCTGGAATCACATACGCACAGTTTCATCTAAATTGTATTACAAACAGGGCCGACGCATGCGTGGGCCTGCCCCCGGGACACGCGGCCCCGCCTCCAGGCGCACGACACATGCGCGGGCCCACCCCCGAGGCACGTGGGCGGACGCACAGTGCATGCGCTGCCCAGTCGGCCCCAGGCCACCACCGATGGCACGCAGCCCGGGGCCGCCCGGGGCAGGCTGTACCTGGCCGTGCAGGGCCCTGCAGCCGCAGGGGGAAGGGCGCTGCTGGCCGGTGCTGCGGGGGTTAACACGGCCCCCGCCCCGGGCGGCCGCTGCAGCCCGCCGGGAGCCGGGCGCCCCCCGTAGGTTGGCGCCCTGGGCAGCTGCCCAGCTAGCCCACCCCATAGTCCGGCCCTGATTACAAAGTGTCACGCCAGGCTGTGGGAAGGGGACTTTACCCTGATAGCTCCCCCACTGTCATGAGATAAGAAACACATCTCAAGATGGGTAAAGAAAACTTAAGTCACACCGTTCTGTCTGGCAAGAAACTGCTTATCAATAGAGAATGTTGGGGAATCCTCATCCTATAATCAGTGTCTCTACACTTTCCTATTGTTTGACCGTGTGATCTCTGTCTGGTTTGTAACTCTTTTTGTATGCTGTATAATTAATTTTGCTAGGTGTAAATCAATTAAGGTGGCGGGGTATGATTGGCTAGGTAATTTTGTTATGATTGGTTAGTAAAATTATACTAAAATAATTGGTTAAGGTCTAGCTAAGTGTGACGGGCCGCCGGCGGCCCGCACTTGGAAGGGCCGAGCCGGCAGGGGGGCAAGCGGGGCTGCGGGCAGGACGCCCCTGCGCTGCAGACGCGGCTACGGCAGGCGGCGAGGCGGGAGCCTGCCGCCGCGCCTGTGCCAGCGGGCAGAGGGTGATCCCCTCCCCGGCTGGCGCAATGGCCGCGTCACGAGGGAGGCGGGGCCTTCTGCCCACGTCAGGTCCGGTGGGTCATTTGAAACCGGCCCGCTGGCTGGAAGGAGGGGGGGGGAGCCTTCCAGCGGGGAGGAGGAGGCGGCCCGGTTACCAGGATGGACGGGGGACGCCCCCGAACCCGTCCGGTGGCCCACCCCCGCCCCCGGGGCTCTCAGGACAACCTCCACAGCTGGCGAGTGGCCAGCCCTGGATCCGGGGACGACCAAGATGACCACCGGCGTACACGAAGAGGGCGGCCCGGCTGGGACAAGAGGCTCGGGAGCCGGCTGGCCCCCGGGTTCCCTACGGATCGACCTCGGACCATACCCTCGGAAGCACGGTAAGCCGGGGGAGTTGGCTGAACACCCCAAGGGGCTGGGGGAAGGGAGGAAGCAGCCTGGGGCGGAAGCCTTCTGGCGGCCGTGGGCAGACGAGTTGCGGGAGGGAACGCGTCCCCCGTCTGCTGTGTAGGGGCTGACTTGAGCCCCTACACTCAGGGCCCCGGGCTGGGACCCGGAGAGGGGGCGGGACCGGGTCCCCCTCCTGCCCCGGCCCCCCAGCAAAACCCTGACCACCCCCCAACCCGTTCGCTGAAGTCGGCTGCGAAACAGGGTTCGCTGATCCCCCCCCGCCCCTCCTTGGGCTATCGGGCAAAAAGGGGGTGATCGCACCCAAAGACTAGAAACTAGACTGAGGGCCGGAACTGCAGACCCGGTCACGAGGGGGAGGGGTTCACTGACCCCCCCCTACCAGCCAGGTAGGGGTGATCGCACCCCCCCATAACCCTCACACTAAGCAAGACTCAGGTTTCATTATATAAACTGGGGTTCAAGAAGGAGAAGAAAAAAAGATCAGAAACAACAGAGGGAAGAAAAGGCTAGAAGACGACCAGGAGGAGGGGGAAAGACCTGGAAACCAGAACTCACCTCCGAGACACAGCCTAAGACCAGAGAGACTGATACTGCTTGACCAACAGGGGAAGTCTGCCTGCCTTTTATCAGGACTGATGAGCACGACACTGTGTGCTTAGCATGTGTATTCTGCCTGTTTGGGAATTGTCAATAAACAGAGGATAAGGACATTACTGTGTGAGGCTCTTTCAGTGGCTAAAGATCCTGCGGTTGTTACACCCTGAACCCTAGGAATTGGGTAAGGGTGGGTGTGTAAATTCACAGTGTTGCACCTTGAGCCCTAGGAACTGGGTAAAGGTGTGTGTCCCGACCGTGTGGAAGGGAGAGAGAAATTTGTGCGGGTAACAGCGGGGTTTAGGATGGCTAGGTGCGTCTTGATGGAAGTCAGGTTAGGCGCTAACTGCAAATTCAGGCCTGTTTGCGGGGGGGAGGGTGTGAAGGGTGCGAACGCACCCCCCATCGTCCCCAAGCAAGCATGCTCCAGCTGGCTGGGGGAAGGCTGGTGCTGATTTTCCCTCCCTGCCCCAGGAGTGAGGCCTAGCCCTGACCCTGGCCTCACTCTTGGGTGGGTGGGGGAAACCAGCCCCAGCCTTCCCACAACAGGCCGGAGCATGGGGAAGGGAAACCCAGGCAGCGCAAAGCACACTTACTTGGGAACTATGAGAGGGTGCATTTGCACCCTTGTGGTCCACACTTCCAAAGGAGCACACACCCCGCCCCCCCCTGAAATTCCTGTGCCCAGGCCTGAAATGATACCTTAAGCTAACACAGCATAGACCAGCTCACAGTCTTTTTGGATCCCTAGCTCAAAATGTGAATGGCATTGTCAGGGGACATGCCTGTTTGCTAGCTCACTCCAGCTTGCAAGAGTCCAAACTCCATCACGGAACACAGCAGGGAACTAGCCCCGTGCCAACCATGGCTGTCACCATCTCATTATACCTTGGCCTTCCAGGGTACCACAGCAATTGCAATAGCCCCACATGTGGATTTTCACCCAGTCACTGCAGACTTGTTTACCAGCTGCGGGGGGGGATGGCTGGCTAGAAATGCATTTAAACACACACAAGAGTTTTGACACGAATCTGTGATGCTCCGTAGTTAAAGGTTTGCTACCACTTGAAGGCGCCCCCTCCCCAACAACAATGGGCAGTGTACGGCTCTTATAAAACAAAAGGAAAAAGTATGTAGCACTAACCATCTTGTTAGTCTTTAAAGTGCTACATACTTTTTCCTTTTGTTTTAGCAAGATCAGACTAACACGGCTACCTCTCTATTACTATTCAACATGCAAGGCTCTTATAAAGTGAAATATGCAAAATGCTAGACTGGCTCCGCGGCAAATACAGAATATTAACCTGTCCTCAAAAGGGGCCCATGCTACACATGCGGATATGCAACAATGGGTAAGGGGCAGAGGGCTTGTTTCCAGTTTGGGTGCTTCCTGAGAATCACGACCTGCCCTCAAAGCTGCATCAATGTCCACCCCAAAGCCAAATGGGCAGACGGGGTACCCAGGAAAAAAGGGAGCTACAAACAAGCTTGGGGTGGGCAATAATTTTCGCAGGGGGCTTCTCCAAGAATTGGGAAAGTGGTCATGGGCCTACTATACTAGTGTTAGGCTGCGGGACATTAGCAGCTATGAGGGTCATGTGCAGGGCCGGCTCGAGCCATTCATGCTCCCCGGGCAGCAGGCGCGTGACACATGCGCGGCTCCGCCCCCGGGCGCACAGCGCACCTTACAGCTGCAATCGGGCACGCGGCGCCTGATTGCAGCTCTAAGGCACCGCGCCCCGGCGCAGTGCTGATGGCAGCTCTGGCGGGCGCCACATGCCCCCGCACGCAGCACCCCTTACAGCTGCCATCAGGCGCCCCCACAGGTTGGCGCCCTGGGAAGCTGCCCGGCTAGCCCCCGCTTTAATCTGGCCCTGGTCACATGGGCCGGATCCAAACATTTGGCAGGTTACATCTGGCCTGCGAGCTGTATTTTACCAACCCCAGAAACAGAACAACGGCAGATACTGATAATATCAAATTGGCTGGTCTCAATCAGTCCTGCTTCATTAATATGACACCGGTGCCCTTCTGATTCTTCCTACGGTGTCATTTAAATATAAACAAAGTCAACACGAGTAGACCCTGCAAAACCCAAAATTCGATCCTTCCTGCATTCACTTCCACGTGTGTGACAAGCAAGTTACTGTTCCTGAAAAACCAGCCAGCTGGTGACTGCAAGACGATCCTTCGTTCCGCAGGCCAGAACAGTCATCGCGCTAATGCAAGAAAACAGAGGACGTCTGAGTTTTGTCTCCCTTTGGGCCATGGCAGAATTGAGCAAACAGCGCCAGGTGTGCTTCAGCATGAACGTCTGTGTTTTAATCACTTACCAGGGAAGTCCTGTGTGCTCAGAAAGAGCCACGAGAAAAGGGGCGTGACGCCAGTAAGATCTCACAATGAGCTGTGTAGCGTGGAAACCAGCACAGCAGGATTTGGGTCAATATCCAGGTAGGGGCTCACTGGGTCTTTTTCAGCCCCAAGTGCCAATGTTTACATTTAAATTTGACACCCCAGTCACTGATCTTCAGAGCTTGGCTGGGATGTTGGGACAGAGCAGCATCCAAATCAAAACCGTCCCTTTGTGTCCCCTCTTCTCCTTCCCCCCTGCCCATGCAGCCCCATTACGTGGCCTGCAAGACATAAAAAACTACTATGATGACATGTGGCTACAGCCCTCCTGCTGGGCAAACAGTGCACAGCCCCGAGTTGTCCTTTGTTTCCGTAAAGCCAGGCGGCTGAAACAGCATTTAGCATTATTGCCCTCCCAGGAAACATCACGGCGTCAAATATGGTGTGCGGTTCAGCTGCCTGAATGCACCACCACACAGAAGGGCTTCCGAGAAACGCCGCCGTGCATCATGGCCCATCTGTGCACTGCTAATAGCTTTGTACAGCGATGATCATAATCGCTGCTCATTGGCTGCCCGGGATGGAATCCCCGCTTCCTTACTGGAGCTACAACTGTGATGCTTCCAGCCGCAAGGCCGCTTTGCAGCTAGGGCTGAACCAGAAGGCTATGAATATGGAGCATATTATTTCAGTTAACTCAGCCAGTGCACAGCCATGATGGGGAAACACTGGATCAGTATTTCTCTGCAAGTCAGTTCCCAAGTGGCAGGAGGTGTCATTGTAGGTCCCCCATGAAAGGGACATGGGGGGGAGGGCCTAAAGTTTAAATGATTGAAGTTAACAAATAGGAATTTATTGACAGGGAAACTGAACCCTTGTACATAACACAACTGCCATGCATAAACTTAGCCACTGGTCACAAACAGGCCCCAAATGGCCACCAATGTTCCCTCTAACAGTTTCCATCCAGGTGTGGAATAAATTTTGTTCTGTGCACAGAGGCATGTTCAGATGTGCACCACCAGTAGAAACACATGCTGCTGGCTGTGCGCACTCTGCTAATCAGCTGGGCAGCATCTGAATCTCTCCTGCACTCAGCATACAGACGGCCATCATTTAGCGCATAGTAATATCTGAGAGTCCACATTCCAACCTGTCTGAGAGGTTTCCTTCTCTGCCAGAGGTATTTCTATGGCCTTCATCCCTGTACTTACTACTGGGCACCTCGTAATCTTTAATGTGTTGATCCTCACAAGCCACGTGGGGCAAACCAGTCACCATCATGCTGCTTTTACAGATGAAGCCCGGAGAGGCTAAGGCTGCGTCTACATGCAGGGCCGGCCTACAACATTTTGGCACCTGAGGCGGGGAGCTCAAATGACACCCCCTCGCTTGGGCCAAAACTTTGAAAGGTCTCTTGTGCCCTCCTTCCTCCAGCACAGCCCTCCACCATCTCTGCATCTAGAACAGAGAGATACATATGCACCAGCAGCAGACACAATTTTCTACATTTTGGGTCCTAGTGGCACCCCCGCCACAGTCTGGCACCTGAGACAGCCACCTTAGTTTGCCTCATGGTAGGCCGGCCCTGTCTACACGATGAGTGAGGGGCGTGATTCCCCAGCTTATGCCCATGAAACGGGCATGAGATCTCATTGAGCTACGGCATGCGGCCGTGGAGGCATGGCCAAGACGTGCCAATTACACACCCACGAGTTTCAGGCGGATTTGTGCTCAGCCGTGTCTCTGCTGCCACTACCCATGCTACTGCTGTTATGCTGCTATTTGTCCTCACTTCAGCTCTCGTCAGCCAGGCTCAACATAGGGAAACATCAGTGAACTTGGTCCCCGACTGATGACTAGAGAAACAATTCATGTAAAGCATGCCCACAAGCAGTATTTAAACATACACCAATGTGTTTCAAAAGCCTCAACTGACATGAACCCCTTTGCTCTGCCTGAATAATTCCACATGGATGCTCATTCCCGTAAGAAAAAGCTTAAGAAACAACGGGTGGTCCAGTAGCACCTTAGAGACTAACCAAAAAATATAGCTGGTGTTGTGAGCTTTTGTGGGCACAACCCACTTCTTCAGATGACAAATATGGAGCAAGAGGCACAGAGGATCAATTATAAAGCAGAAAAAGAGGGGGGAGGGAAAGGAGAAAAAACCTGACCAAGTATCCATGCTAAATGAGGCTAATAGAGTGGGCTGTTAAGTGTCTGGTTCTCTGTGCCTCTTGCTTCATATTTGTCATCTGAAATGGCCTGTACCCACGAAAGCTCTTTTTTTTTTTTTTGTTAGTCTTTAAGGTGCTACAAGACCACTTGTTTTTTAAAGTTACAGACCAACACGACTACCCCTGAGACTTAAATTCCCATAAGAAACAGCTTGGTGCATATCAAGATTAGGGATGTTAAATATCAGTTAATTGAACAGTCAAGTATCAGTTAGTCGACTATTCTATAGTCCCTGGGGCAGGGCTGGCAGCCAACGTGCACCAGCTTCCCTCCCAAGGAGCCCCCTGCCACTCTGCAAAGCACGGGTGCCAGGCGTGAGCTGGTCCACGAGCAGAGCCAGTTTAAAAGCCTGCTCCCCTCGCAGACCGGCTGCCTGTTGCCTGTGTTGCTGCCTCTGATAAAGAGGCAGCAGAGCAGGTGGCAGCAGCCCCGTCTAAGGTGGGTCTGAGCTCCCGGGACTGGCACGAGCCAGAACTGAGCCAGGCTGCCTGCCCACCCGACCCCTAATACACTTCAAATGCAGAGTCGCAGCAGCAGTAGGTCCCAAACCTGTCACAAGCCAGGACCGAGAGGGATAGCTGGCCAGCCTGCTAAAAAATTTACTGGCAAGAGGTGGGGAGGGAAATGTGTGTATAACATAAACCAATAAGCAAAAGCTTATAAGTTAATCAACTACACTATTAAATCCCTAATTCAGATCTGACACAGCAAGAGACTTCCCATATTTTCAAAGGTATTTAGGTACCTAACAATGCAGAGAGCAGCTTAGTGTGATTCACAAAGGGTGTGCCTAGACTACAGGATTTTTTCAAAAGTAGGCTTTTTTCGAAAAAACGTCACCTGCGTCTAGACTACAGCTGCGTTCTTTCGAAAGTAAATTGAAAGAACGCAGCAGTTTTTTCGATCCCAGTAAACCTCACTTTACGAGGAATAACGCCTTTTTCCAAAAGTACTCTTTCGAAAAAAGGCGCTATTGAATGCAAACTGTGCTTTTTCGAAAGAGAGCGTCTAAACTCTCTTTCGAAAAAGCGGCACGCTTTTTTGAAAAATCTGCTTGGAGTCTAGACGTAGCCAAAGGGATTTACGAAAATTAGGAGCTTAACACCCACTGGAAGTCATAGAAACTGGGAGGTAGGCACCTAATCTGCTGTTGCGAATCTCAGGTGACACCCATCTGTGCAGCTGTTGAGGCATCTCTGTAAGCTGGCCCAACGTCCCTGCCTAAAAGCGTTTGCAATATTAAAAATGCTAATTTTGTCCTGTGCACAGAACAGAAGAACAGCCAAACACTATATTCAATGCTGTTATGAGTGGTGTGTGTAGGGAAGGGGCACATTTTTAAAATAAATAATTGGGAGAGAACTGTCTGACACTGACTCGGCGACATTTATATCCTTTTGCGGTTTTAAATGAAAAAGATTTATTAGCTGGAAGGTTAATGTGACTGTGTTTGTAAGCACTGACCTTATGGCCATGTCAAAATTTTATGGTCCTCTCCCATGTCAAAATTTAAACACAGAAATATCCCAGTTATGTTAAAAAATTGACATATTTGTATTTCTTTTCCCCAATGATTTTTCTATTCATTTTCATAGAACAGAACACTAGAACTGGAAGGGACCTCGAGAGGTCATTGAGTCCAGTCCCCTGCCCTCCCAGCCAGATCCAGCACCATCTAGAGCAGGGCTACTCAACTTTGGAAGGCCACAATGATACTCACAGCACATGCCGAGGGCCGCAACTTAAGTGTGGCTGCATATATATGCAAATATATGGAAATAGCTTTTCACAGACAGCCATGAATACAAAGATTGAGGCAAGACTACACAACACACAGGCCCCATTCAAGTCAGTTCTGCTGATATTAATAAAATGCAATATTTACCCGATTTCCACCCATATGACAGCACTTGTAATGAGCAATGACAGTCCAGGAATTTAACTACTAAATCACATCAGTAGAAGACCATTATATTGACTGTTTTTTTGTTTTGGCTTCACAACAGTCCAGGAATTTAACTACTAAAACACATATCAACCCAAGCTGCAACATAAACCCAAATTGCACCGCGGGCCACAAACAAACGGGCCACGGGCTGCGTGTTGAGTAGCCCTGATCTAGACCGTCCCTGATAGATGTCTGTCCAACCTGCTCTTAAATATCTCCAGTGATGGAGATTCCGCAACCTCCCTAGGCAATTTATTCTAGTGTTTAACCACCCTGACAATTAGGAAGTTTTTCCTAATGTCCAACCTAAAACTTCCTGATGCAATGTGAGCCCATTGCTTCTTGTCCTACCATCAGACGTGAAGGAAAACAATTTTTCTCCCTCCTCCTATTATACCCTTTTAGGTACGTGAAAACTGCTCTGGTGTCTCTTTGCCAAACTAAGCAATTGTGCTTTGCTCATTGCATTCATTTTTGTTTTTTTTGTATTTTGAAAAAAATGCAGTAAAGAAAATGATGTTTTGAAACAGAAAGTTTCGGAGTTTCTGGGCTGGAGGAGGTGGGGGAGGGAGGGTTTTGTCGTGTTGATAATTCTCAGTTTAATTGCAAGTCTCACGATATTTGGTGTTTTACTTAAAACCCCAACCCCACAATCATAGGCTAAGAGACTCTCCACATGCTGCTCTTCTTACTTACTTTTTTAAAATCAGTTCAGTCTCTAGCCCTCATGGTTGTGAAGAAAAGCTTGACAGTGTGCCCCAAGGACCCTCTACAGCAGGGGTTCCCAACCTGGGGTACGTGTACCCCAAGGGGGTACGAGAAGCTTGTCAAGGTGATACAGGGAATATTTGGTAAATAACTAGATTACTACTTTTGGAATATTTCAATTCGGATAGTGTTAGTGAAAAAAGTTGCGGATTCTAGAGTCTAGAATTTATTTCCTTTCATATTGAATAGGGGGTATGGGAAGTTTACTAAAAGCCAAGGGGGTACGGGGACCAAAAAAGGTTGGGAACCCCTGCTCTACAGACTCCGCAGCCAGAAGGCAAATGAAAAAGAACAAAATGAGTATTGAGGGTTGTTTTTTTTTTAATCTCACAATTTTTGAGCCCCTGACCAGATTTTTTGGAGCCTGCCTCATGATTTTTGAATGTTTGGGGCAACACTGCATGAGGCCCCTTCCTGCTCCCGGACTAGGCACTAAAGGAAGGTCTACGATGCATGGCTGAGCCCACAGCACCCAACCTCAGAGCAATGGCCAACTGACTCGTGCTACGGGGTTGAAAACAGCTGTGTAGATGTCAGCATGTGGGCTCTAGCCCAAACCCAAAGACCCAGCCTGTGCAGAGTCTCAGAGCCCAGGCTCCAGCTGGAGCCTAAACATTTGTTTTGCAGTTTTATTGTCCTACAACCCAAGCTCCGTGGCCAGCCGGGCCCATGCCAGGCGCTTTTCGTGGTAGTGGAGACAGACTGTCAGCAGGCAAAGTGGACAAGTGAGGGGCAAGCAAGGCTAGTGAGTGGTAGGGTTGCCAGGTGTCCAGTATTGAACCGAACATTTTGGTATTTTTGCCTCCTGTCCAGTAAAAAAATTCAGAAAATACCGACACCTAAAATGTCCAGTACTTTCTGATTATTTTTCTCTGCCAGGAGGCAAAAATCCCGGGCTGTCCGGCTCAATACGGCGGCAGCCTGGCAACCCCAGTGCTTACCGGGTTCCGCAGGGGAGCTGTCCAGCCCAGCGCAGGGAGGCAAGATGGCGGGCGGCCGCCAGCAGCCTGTTAGGACCCAAAAGCCTCACCACACAGTTGTTAAAGGAGCCACGGTGTTTTTGGGGGTTTTTTTGCTTAACAACTCTCGGGTCCTTTTTTTTTTTTTTTGCTCAACAAACTTTTTCCTGGTGTGGTTTTGTTGTTGTTGTTCAGTATTTTTTTTTAAAACCATCTGGCAACTCTAGTGAGTGGGCCTCATGAGTGGCCCTTCATTTCAGTGGGTCACAAGACGGCCCTAACCAAGATGGTCTCCCGGGCGAGGGCAGATCTGCTCACTGTGCTAGTGTGCCTGGAATCCGCGGGGCGTGCCGATGGAATCGCAGCAGCGCTTTGCACACAACATTGTAAGAGCCGCGTGCTCCCTCTGCATCCAATCAGTGCCCGCCTCACTTCAGGTGCCCTGGCTCTATGTGCATATCACTTTAACACTGGTAGGAAAAAACGACACGGACGAAAACCAGCGGTATCTGGCCACCTTGCATGTGAGCAATGGAAACAAAATGTCCCGTGGGCCACACAGAACCCTGATGGGCCACACGCAGCCCTCAGACCACTGGTTACCCACCATGGCACTGGACTGAGCTATCCAAAGACACGGACGGAGCCAGCAAAAAGACCAAAGCTAATAGGTCACTAGCATTTAACTGTGTTTTGTTCTCCGTTCTTAACATTTTACCCCTCGGAAGCATAAAAAAAAAAAAAATTTTTCCTCTATCAATTTTTATCCCTTTCCACTTCCTTTCCCCCTCCTCCCTAGGAGCTGGACTCCCCCTCGGCTCTGGTGTGCGAGGGGAATGTGGGAAGTGTCTTTTCTCCTTCTCAGACAGGGGGCCATAGTGAGGCTATGTCTACACTCGCGGCTTCTTGCGCCAGAAATATGCAAATGAGGCTAAGCGTGGAATATGGCCGAGCCTCATTTGCATACCTAATGAGCTGCCATTTTTGCAGAAGAGGCTCTTGTGCCAGAAGGAGCTGTCCATATTGCCCCTTCTTGCACAACAAAAACCCTCTTGCGCAATGCCATTAGGCCGATAACTTTTCAGGAAGAACGGCATTGCACAAGAGGGTTTTGTTGCACAAGAAGGGGCAGCGTAGAGAGCTCCTTCTGATGCAAGAGCCTCTTCTGCAAAAATGGTGGCTCATTAGGTATGCAAATGAGGCTCGGCGATATTCCACACTTAGCCTCATTTGCATATTTCTCGCACAAGAAGCCGCGGGTGTAGACATAGCCTGAGGGTTTTTTCCCGCTTCTCACTTGTGTGTGGCCCTTGACTGATTTTTCTGTGGGTCAGTGGCCCTGACCCAAAAAAGATTCCGCACCCCAACTTAGACTTCCTCATGCGTTGAATGGCTCAGATGTTTTGGTTCAACAAAAACAGCTTGAATGATCACACCCCCTCCCTCTGACTCCTCCTGCCTGCAGAAGCTTCCCTGATCCATGTGAAAAGCTCAACTTTGTGCCAGGGGTATTTGTTAAGACTAAGCCATAGGAAAAACGAACTGAAAACCTGCCTGCGCGCTGTATGGAGGCCTGTTCAGCTTGGTCATTCCAGCTACAAACATATCCCAGCAGGAGAGAGACAGAGCGAGGCAACTCAGAACTGGGATGAAAAGTCCAAGGTCTGCCAGACAGGAATGAGCACAGGTAATTGGTCACCAGATAAGATGAAGGGCAGGAAGGGTTAGAATGCCCCAGTCTGCTGTTACGTTTCTAGCCCTGATCACTGTGACTATAACCTCCCAAATGTCACAAAAGCAGCACTGTCTCTCTGAGCACGCTGTTGCAACCTGACATGAAAGGTCTGCCCAAGTCATCTCCATTGTCATCTTAAGTGCCAACATGCAATTTAAATGCCAACCCTGTCAAACATTTCACTGTCACTGGGCATTTTAGCATCAACATCCAGCTGCCAGCAGGTCATGGGAGGAGTTTGGGATTAAGGGCAGAACTTGGACAGGGACCATCATTTCCCCCCCCCTCCCATCTGACCCCAATCAAGGCTTTTTTTTTTAAAAAAAACTTGGCCTCCTCGGTAAAAATTCCACAGTTGGATATTCACATTGGACAGTTGTTTGCCTCTGTGACATTTTTTGCCCTTAAGCTTTAGAGAGAGCTGTGGAGTCGTTGCCTGGAAGTGGTTCTGCAAAGGAGGTAACAGAATTTTAGCACGTTCGGGACTGTGCTAATGGCCAGTGTACCTGGCCGAGAGGCATTTCTGGCATTGATCATATTAACAGATGTGCAGGTAAACGAGCCCAGCAACGTGGCTGACGTGTTCAGGGCCTAGGATGGTGTCATTTGGGTAGATATGTGGGGTTGGCAATAGGGTTTGTTGCAAGGATTGGTTCCTGGGTTAGTGTTTCTGTTGTGTGATGTGCAGGGGAGCTGAAAGCCAGGTGTGGGTCCAGAAGGGGCGGGGCCTCAGGTGGAAGGGGCAGAGCCAGGGCAGCCAGCCCTGTGCACCACCTGGAGCACAGTCCACCCCGTGCCTGGCAGCAGGACTGGTGCTGTGCAGTTGGTGGTGAGTATGTGTTTCGGGTTGGTGGGGAAGAGGGAGGTGTGTGTCTGTAAGCAAGGACTGGCCTGCCTCCCAACGTCTGTGAGAGTGAGGGATCGCCCTCTAGGACGAGTTGTAGATCCTTGATGATGTGCTGGAGAGCTTTGAGCTGGGGCTGTAGGTAATGCCCACTGGCATTCTGTTGCTTTCTTTGTTGGATCTATCTGTAGGGGACTTTTGGGTACCCGAGACTAATAGGGCTACTCCTCTGAAACATGTCATAAATGCCAATGGTGCATGGTGGTCTCCATCCCACCCATGCTGTTTCACCACACAGCCACACTTCCAGTTCCTTGAGAAACAAAGAGATTTCTCTGAGATCCCAGTGGAGTTATGGGAGAAAAAAAGCTCCACATCCCATAATTGCCAGAGACACTCCCATACAACCCTGGGGCCAAACGGCACTGACATGCAGTTGCAGTTCACTGGCTCACAAGAGGGTCATTTCTCCAAGTAGGTGCCTGTGCTCAAGGAGTTCTGTCTATTACATCTCCCCAAATAAGCGCACACAATGAGCTCCCCACACACTGATCCATGGGGTCTGAGATGCAGGTTTCTTGTTCTGCTTTTGCTTTGTTAAGTGAATAAGAGAGGCAATGAGTTGAGCACACAAGGAGACTATTTGCAGAAAAATCCAAATCGCCCATTTGCTGCAGATGCCTAATCCCTTAAGAAAAAACAACAAAAACCCACACGCAACCACCCCCTCGCTAGGGACAAAGATATCCAAACTGACAGCATGCACCCCACACCAAAATGCTTTGTGTCTCAGCTGCTTCCCTAATTGTTGTTGCCTCATGCCAGCATACTATTCAAGCCAAACCTGGACACAGCAAGTTTCCCAGGTATGCCTGATCCTGCAGGGAGTTTATATTTTATTTATACCTCATCAGCCTTGGCTGACCTTGAGCAGTCTGATCGCTCCTCTTCTAAAAAACACTCACTCATTCCACTCCCTCAAAATATAATTAGATTAGGACTTTTATGCTTATGCCTGTGTCAGGCAGCTCCTAGACTTGGAGACTCACTGTAGTTTTGTGCAGCAGTTCTCAGTTTTGAGGCCACCCAGTTTCCTGTGGTCATGAAACAATTGACAGAATCCAAAATGTACATTGTAGGACGTTGTCTAAGTTACGTTTATAGTCCTTCTGGCTGGAAAACAAAGTCTTTCCAAACTGTACATGACTGCGCTGAAGAGGTTTGTGGAATGTAGAGCATTATGCAGTATACAGTTTCAGACATTTTCATTAAGTAATCATCGTAGCTGATTATATATATTTAACTGCATAGGCATCAAATTGACACTGAAAATAAAGGCAGGTTTACCCCTATACGGCACAATGCTCTTACAAACTTTAACAAATTATTCAAGCCTTTGTGGGGAGGGGGTTGGTTGGATTTTAGGGTCAGTGGAACAAAGCATTTTGGATACAGCACCAGAGGAAGGAAGTGGAAGGTTTTGGAACTGTACAGAAGGTGGAAAAGGGGCTGTCCAAGAGACAGAGACAGTGGGTTGTGTGTGCATCTCTGACTCACTGTGAGACCTTGAGCCAATTGTCACGTCTCACCTCATAATTCCCTGCCCCTGCAGGCACTGGTGGGCCCACAATCCCTCCTGTTTCCTCTGACACACAGTTTAGCCTCCTGGGGACTGACATGCTGCAGTCTGTCTAAAGTCTCTGGACTTAATGAGGGTTTCTGTGTGAAAATTAATGACCCGTTCCCAGGTAAGACTAGATGGTCTAATGGGCCTTTCTGGCCCTAAGCTCCATAAAGCTTCTCAGTTTTCACATCTATAAAACAGGCAAGACATTGGCTAGCTCCTTTTAGTTTAATTTACATTAAAGGACACTGTCATTCCAAATGAGAATGTCTACACAAGGCCTTAATGACTCCAGAATAGCCCTGTTAGTCTGTAACTGTAATAACAACGAGCAGTCCTGTGCACCATATATTATATCATGAGCTTTTGTGGATAAAACCCACTTCATCAGATGAGTTGGAGTGGAAATAACAGAATCCAAGGTCTATATAACAGCAGTTACAACAATTCCATTCCAATTCCTCTGATGAAGTGGGGTTTTGCCCACAAAAGCTCATGATCCTATGTATTTGTTAGTCTCGAAGGTGCCACGGGTCTACGCATTCTTAAGGATTTAATAAGTTTAACTAATTTACTTTAAATGAACACCTTCAACTCGTTCAGATTACCTTTCCTGTGCGGGGCCCTGTAGACAAGCGCTAAGCCTAGCTCTCAAGGCTGCAGAGAAGAGTATGGAAAGGTGAACCCTAAAAGGTCCAAAATTAGATAACAATGAAAAAACCCCACGAGTTGTACAATGTGTTGATAGTTTGGAGCTTGTCTCGTGATTTTCCAGTGTTTGGGTCTGGCAACACGCAGTGGCAGGGATCAAACCAGAAGTTGGTGTAATTGTGTTACAGGAAGAATTTCAGCTAGTTCAAGCTGATGCTGTAGAAGATCCATGGAATGCAGTACCTCCCATAATACTAGGGCCTGATCCCACGCCTGGGAGAGCAACAGGCCTGGGCCTCTGATTAATGCACTGCTAGTGGTCTGGATCGCAGCTGTTTAAGAGACTATGCTGGGCCAAATTCTGTTCTTCCTTACACCAGTGTAACACTGAGCCAATGCAGGACTTGGCATTTTCGGTCCATACCACAGTGAATGTCTGTGGAAAGCAGATTTTCTTTCCCTGCTGCCCTGGGAGCAGGCTGTAGGCAGAGAGCAGGCGGCGATCTGACCTCAATATGCCCTCAGAGCCTGCAATTCTGTAGGGAGTGAACTGAACGGTCAGGATTAACCAAATCAGATCCATCCTTCCAAGGGCATCTAACGAGCAAGACAATTAAATCAGTCTCTCAATGAAAAAAATCACCCACAAAACTAGCTAAAGCAGACTTATTCGACAGCTGTCTGGATTGCTTGGAATCTGGGTCTTTTCTAGAAAGAGAGTCCAGTCCTGGATTCTCGACCGCTTCAAAAAGTTGCGCTCCGGATAGCAGGGGCATAGGCAGAGAGGCCGTTAACAGGCATATGGGAGCTGAATCAAGGTCCTGGATAAGTAGAATGGCTCTGAATAGTGCCAGAAAACATTTGGCTGCTGGGATTAGAGAAAGATCTGCAAAACTCTGGAGAGCATCACACCCAATCAGGGGCTGGCTTCAGAGTCACATGAGCTCCCGGCAAGCCATGTTAGTCATGCCCACAATAATAAAGAGTCTCAGTGGATCTGTTCTCTTCTGCGTGTCTCCCTGTGATGCTGCCACTGCCACCTTTGCTGCCTGACTGCCCTGGCTCCCCTTTGGAAGCCCTTTGACACAATCAACGTTGCTCCGTCCAAACCACAGGACTCCCAAGTAGGAATCTGAACGACAGCGTCACTCCACGCCCAGCCTATGCCGGCTCTGAAAGCAAGCAGACAGCAGCATCCGTGACCACCCAGAGCGCATACCCCCATGCTGCTGAGGAGACGCAGGTTTTGTCCACATTTACAAGTGGGAAGGGCTGATGGTGGCCACAGCAGAAGCACTGGGAAAGCTTGCCCAACGCTCTGTCTAAGGCACCTCCACCAGGGGAGCAGCTCCCAGTGCTGTAGCCTGGGTCACACGGGTGCTTTACAGCGCGTAACTACCGGTGCAGGAAGTACAGGCGCAGGGGGGTGACGGCAGCACCCCCAGGCTTCCAGCCTAGCACCCCGGATCCTGGCTGCATGCCAGGGCTTTGCTCCTGGCCTCAGCTTGATGGGGGAAGACAGCAAAGGGGTGGGGGGGAGAACAGCACCCCTGCTCTTTAAAAGGTTCCTGCACCACCGGCTGCACTCAGGTGGAGGTGTTTTTTCACACCCCTGAGCCAGAAAGCGACAGCGCACTAAGGCGCCAGTGTAGACTTAGCTTTAAATTCTCCCCCACACAGAAAGAGAGGACTAAGAGGAAGAGCATCCTAGCTGCAGTGGGAATCCCCAGGGCTATCATGTCTACAGTTAGGGGTGACCTAAGTTTTCAGCAGGGAGGATCCGTGGGGCAATACTGGTCTGCAGGGCTCTTTCTGCTCCTTTGCAGGTTCGCACACACTTGCGAAGCGGTTTGGCAGAAGCCGCTGACGAGGAAGAATCATTAGGGGATACCTTTGAACAGAACGTATGCGGTCGCTACATATTTCTCTCTCACTAGCAGATTAGCCTGGCGGTGCCAAAGCAAAGCCCTGCTCCAGATTTCTCCGTTTGCTCTCTCTTCTAGTCAGGTGTATTGAGACACAATCCTATTCCAGGTTCAGCCTATTTTTCTGGTTCAGTCTCCTTCGACATTTGCTCGGTTATGTCAGTTGTGAGGACTGTGCTTGCTTTGGTGAGGCTGCCTCTTTTCGGTGTGGTTTTAGGGGAAGCAATCCCACTGCAGGCACATCCTATGTTCCTGGCACAGCCAAACCCTTACATTGCTTTAAGTTACTAGGGGGCTGCGCTCACAACTTGCCAACTCCCCTCTCTCTGGGGGGGAAGTGTCTGGTCGGGGGAAGGGCAAGAGTGGGCTGGGGTAGGTGTCTTGCCAGGGGAGGGGAAGGAGCAGGATGGAGGTGTGGGATCTTGGTGGATGGGGTGAGGAGTCGGTTCAGATGGCGGACGAGGGTGGCCCGTGGGGGGAGGGGCTCGGATGGCGGAAGGGAGGAGGGAAAGTGAGGCTGCCCAGGGTGAGGAGGAGTCAGGCTCAGATGGCAGAGGGGACCCGGCATGGCCTGGGAAGGGGGAGGAGACTTGTATGGCGAAGGGTGGGGTCAGATTGCAGAGGGGAGCTGGGACAGCTTGGGGGGGGGGGAAAGGAGGGCTCGGATGGTGGTGGGGACCCAGCCCCAGCAGCGGGAGCCGGAGCAGCCCATGCCCGGTGGGGATGGCGCCAAGGCTGGCCACAGCAAGTGGACGAGGACGAAGGCAGCAGCGGAAGCCCGAGGACACAGATGATGTGATGACACCACTCTGTCATCCCACAGGAAAAAAAAAATGTTTATAGAAAGCGATGATAAAAGGAGGCTGTAAAGTGAATTTGGTGGTCCCAGCTCTTACCGTTCAGGAGGAGTTCTTGTTCAGACAGATAAACGCTCTAAAATCTATAGTAGATTTCAGCAATAACTGCGAAAAGCAATTTTCTGTAGGCTTCGCTAATGTGACGTGCAAGTACATATTCAAATCAAATTGCAAATAATCCAGAGACAGGGATCCAGCTGTAAGAAACATTTTCTTAGTGGCCTTCCACTTTTTAATACCTTCCTTGCCAAAAGATTGGATACATGCAGGTATGACTAAGTACAACAAGCGTTAAATAATCAGTTGATACCGATCACTGTCAGAAGCATTTGGGGCTTTAGCCTGAAAGAGGTTTCATAGCCTCTCCAACTCCCACTGATTTCAGCAGGATGCTGAGTACCCTGCAAGATTAGGCCCAACGAGGTGATCTCCATTAGGAGAGACGGAAGGAAGAAATGTCTAGTAAACATCTCAAGCAACCGAGCACCTTCCCAAGAACGGCCACTAGCTCTAACCCACAGCTGCAATGAATGGCCTTGAACAGAAAACAAGCATCAGAGAGATGATGCTCCACCAGGCTTGAAGCAGAACACACACAAATCTTTGCTAGAAACAACAGCAACTCCGCGGGGTGTGTGTATGTGTCTCATTCCCTCTAGATTCATCTGTGTGCAACACCCACTTTTAACATTACTGCCCTGGGAGCTACGACACGGATGCAGAGACAGGAATAAAACCCTTGTATGAATCGACCAGCTTCAAAAGAAAGGGGCTTGTAAAATCCACGTTTGGCATTCGGCAGTAATTGAATAGTTTCTGTATTCGCTTGGCGCCCCTTCCAAGAGAATTCCTAGATCAATCCCTCATCAGGAGCTACAGTG
Organism: Rafetus swinhoei; assembly: GCA_019425775.1. Taxonomy (NCBI): domain Eukaryota; kingdom Metazoa; phylum Chordata; order Testudines; family Trionychidae; genus Rafetus; species Rafetus swinhoei. Next base: position 18,920,669 of record CM033445.1, on the reverse strand, counting down.
CTGCTTTCAGACAGTCTAACGAGAAAGCGGCGCATGCTAAACAGAGCCAGCAGCTCAGCAAGTTGAAATGCCAGTGCTTACCTTGGCGACCTCTAGAATAGACTCTGCTTGTTCCAATTCGTTCAGCATCATTCCCTATCACGGCACATGCTTCACTCCTTACATTCCCTTTGTCCAGCATGCCACAAAATCAACCTAGAGGCAATGGAAACCAGCTCTCCCCACTCCACGACCGGAATGCCCGCCGGCAAGACGCCGGACAACCTTGAAGGAGCAGACAAAGCATTGGCAGGTTATCTCCCTTGTTACCAATCCAGTGGCAGATACAGAAAGAAAAGCCAAGATTACCCATGAAGGCGGAGAGGAGCGCAGCACCAGTCCTGCAGCGAAGTTAGCCGGGCTACGGGGTCTCCTCTCGGCTGGCTCCACGCTGGCAGGCATAGCCCATTAATGGCAATGGGCCTTGGAGGCATGCATTTACAGACTTCCCCGTATGGAATCAATAAGAGGATAAAGCTATAAGTAGCCATTAGAAGCCAGTTGCACTTGTAGAAAGTGACAGAAGCCAGCCCGGCTCTCTCTACCGCCGCCCCCGCCCCTCGGACAGCTCCAACGTGGGCTAAGAGCTCTCCAAACCCTACAAAGTTCATTTGAGAAGGAGCCTTTGGCCAAGGATGCTACAGCAGTGTCCACTGCAGCATGCTAATCGGCCGCCCCAACCCCCGGACGTTCTTCTCTCCCCTCGGGCAGCGGGCCGACCGCAGACTGCTGGCCCTGACGGCTGGCACAGGCTTCTCTGCGGCATCTGAAAAAGGAGCCCCAAACTGACCCAAAGGGAGGGGCAGCATTCAGTCCAGGACTCGCTCTCCGCCCAAAGCGCCAATGAAGGAGCCAAGCAGCGCCCATGGCAGGGGCAGTTTCCAGAGTCGCCGCGGGTAAGACCAGAGGAGACGGTGAGGGTCATCCAGGCTGACCCTCTGCATCAGCCAGAGACCTCACCCAGCAACTCCCGCAGCAAGCCCATCACGGCTTCGGTTTGAGCACAGCTTCTTTGAGCAAGGTGCGATGGGTCCCCGACACGGAGAGCCAGGCCTGAAAGTAACTGACTCTCTTACCCGTGCTGTTGTACAGCAACCTCGGGTGGACAGCGGGGGCGTGCTCAGGGCGGGAAGGTGGGGAAGGGGGTTGCCATACAACAGTATCTGTGGGTGTGTGGAGTGCAGGAGCCTCAGGGCAGAGGGTTTAGGTGAGGGGGAGGGTGCAGAAGGGGGCTGAGGATGTGGAGGGTGCATGTAGGGTGGAGTGTGGGGGTGGGGGCATCACAGTTGGTGACCAGCCCTGCGCTGCTGCTGTTCCCAGCCAAATGGGCATGTGGGGGCCACACCCATAGGAATGGGAAGGGAACTGGGCATGTGGGGGTACTGCAGTACCCCAGGCTCACGACCCAGTGCCTGGGGGCTCAGCTGCCACGCCACACGCCTGGGGCTCTCCTGCTGCATCCGAGCCCCGCCCCAGTCTCACCCAAGCGTCCCATCGGCGCAGTGCGCTCAGAGTCCAACGGAGACTCAACGCGGTGTGCGCAGGCCACCGAGCAGAGAGTAACGACCCACTTTCCACCCCTACAGTCCTGGGCTACCATGGGCACATCAGCTCGGAGCACACCCACTCCCCTCCCCCTTGAGCCACACAGTCTCCCTGGTTTAGAACGCTTTCATTACGGCCCCCAGAGACTCGTTATTCTACCCGGCAGGAGCCCACGCTGGCTGTTCCTTGCTAATGGCTCTGAAGGCCGAGGGTTATTGTGTTTTCATTCCTGGTGGACAGAGCCATCAAGCAACAGCCTATAAAGACTCACCAGCAGGTATGATGCTTCTGCCCATTAATTTTTAATTTTAAAATAATGCCTGTGCGTTCGCATGTGAAGTAGGTGCCATTCTCTGGCTTGTGGCGATTTTCCAGCGCTGCTTTCATCCACCTCCCCTCAGTTCCCGGCAGCAAGGCCAGGCCCCAGCTGCAAACCGCTTGGAACCAGATTGCAGCCATGCCAGAGCCCGGTGGGGTGGGGGTCTTGAATTTGGGGTCTACCCATTCAAAAACAAAACAGAGCCCACGTACAAAAGGGGGGTGAGACTTTAACCGCGCCCAAGGTGCAAGACACAGGGGCTGGTTTGGGGACCATCTCTGTCTGGCACTGGGGCTGACAGCATCCACCAAACGTCTGAGCATCGTCATTTTCTCCCTTCTTGTCCTGGCCAAAAGCTCTCTCATCCCAGAGGGGACTGAAGGGCCACAAGATGCCTTGTAAAAGAAGCCTAGGGCCAGCTGACAGGAGGCTGCAGCATGAAAGGAGAGGCTTTCCGCAGTCATCGAGTTCCTTTAATGCTCTTTTGGGCGAATGAAAAAAAACCCTCCACACAGAAATGCACACTCTTCTGTTCGCAGCAGCCTTCACCTGTTCCACCAGCTGTGAAAGTTGTGTGGCCCCATTCACCATCACGGCTCGTTCATTCCTGCGGCTCCAGAGCGCAGGCACAAAGGGAGACCGCCTGGGAGCAGGCTGGGGCAGGGACAGGTTCCTAGGACCCACACATTTTACGAGCAACAAGAAATTTGACCATGAACTCGGGAGCTTGAGACACACAGACCTCCCTCGCTGCCTGCAGGCGATGGACTTCAATTGAGGACTTCAATATCTGAGATATAGGTGAAAGGATTATTCTAGGAGAGGGTGGGTGAGATTCTGTGGCCTGCATTGTGCAGGGGGTCAGACTAGATGATCATAATGGTCCCTTCTGACCTTAAAGTCTATGAGACACAAGCCAACCTGTTCGTGGCCATCTCCTTCCTGCTGTAACAGCAGCCTCCGGAGTTGGATTTCCAGCCTGGTTTTCAGTCACATTTTTGTGGCGGCTTTTCAGACCCACCCCACTGTTCAAAGAAGCCTAAGAGAGTTAGGTGCCCCATTCACTTCGAGTGAGATTTAGGCACCTAAACCCCTGTGGTTCCTTTGACAATGCCTATAGGCACTAGGGATGTGAAAGGTTAGCCATTTACCCAGAAAGCATTAGGCATACAGGATGGCCAGCCATGGCAGGCTGGAGCGGGGGCCGAGTGGGGGTGGCCGGCAGGACCCCAGGCCTCGTGGAGGAAGACGGCGGAACTGTGACTGTTCCAACCCAGCCCAGGTGGACCAACAGGACCCCATCCCAAGCCATGCAAGGGGGGCAGGCGGGGCTCCGACCCCGGCAGGGAGCTCAGGCTGCTCCAACTCGGCCCCTGTGGGCCAGCAGGACCCTGGACCCGGCTGCACTGGAACAGCCTGGGTGTGCCAGCAGGACCTTCATCTCAGTGGGCTGCATGATTGACAGTGGTGGGCAACCTGCAGCCCACTTGGGTTCCACCTGCAGCTCGCACGCCCCGTGTCTGCCCCATTCCCACACGCCTCTGGCACACTGGGGCACAGAGCCCTGCACTTCCTACTCCTCCCAAAGCCTGGAGGCTGCAAACAGCTGATTCCTGGTGGAGTCAGGGTGCTCTGAGAGCGGGGGAATGGGGCAGAGAGAAGGGATGTGCGGGCCACAGGTCACAGCCTGCCACCACTGCTAGAAGGCCTATGAGCTACCTCTTCTTGATGCATTAAGGAATGTTGGGAGCAAGCCACAGAAGTCATTCTTCCGCTCTACTCTGCGCTGATTAGGCCTCAACTGGAGCACTGTGTCTGTTCTGGGCACCACACTTCAGGAAAGATGTGGAGAAACTGGAGAGGGTCCCGAAAAGAGCAACAAAAATAATTAAAGGTCTAGAAGACATGAGCTATGAGGGAAGCATGAAAGAACTGGGTTTGTTGAGCTTGGAAAAGAGAAGACAGAGGGGGGACATGATAGCGGCTTTCAAGTACCTGAAGGGTGTAACAAGGACGAGGGAGAAAAATTGTTCTCCTTGGCCTCTGAGGACAGGACAAGGAGCAATGGGCTCCAACTGCAGCAAGGGTTGGACATTAGAAAAAACTTCCTAACTGTCAGGGTGGTTAAACACTGGAATAAATTGCCTTGGGAGGTTGTGGAATCTCCATCGCCAGGGATATTTAAAAGCAAGATAGACAGACATCTGTCAGGGATGATGTAGCTGGTGCCTGGTCCTGCCGTGAGGGCAGGGGACTGGACGCGATGACCTCTCGATGCCAGTTCTAGTGTTCTATGACTTTAGGGGGAATGCAGGAGCTCAGCACTTCCCAGGGGACAATGCTACCATTAATAAACAATTAACAGCTCTGGTGCTGGTGGACAAGGGGGTGCAGCACCTACCATAGGCACAGACACTAGGGATGTAAAATCCCATTTAATTAGTTAACTGGTTAACCAATCAAACAGGGGCAACCAGGGGACGTTTCAGGCCAACAGTCCCCACCATGGCCGGTTAACCATTCACATCGCTAACCAACACCAGGGGTGCCGTGGGACTGGCCACCTATGGGGAAAAATTAGCAGGTGCTCAGGACCCATCAGAAACCAAGCTCCCCACTCTGCCCCTCCTCCCTTCTGATGTCCTCGCCCACCAGCAGCCTTGCTGGCTTCTCCTCCCCATCCTTCCCAGCACCTCCCGAAAACGTTTAGAGGCCCTGGAAGGGAGAGGGAGGACTGAGGGCAGGGGGCGGAAAGAGGTGGGACGGAGACTTGAGGAAGAGTGGAGTGGGGGCAGAACTGGGTTTGGGGGAAGGGCCTGGGATGGAGGTAGGGTGTCGAGGACCCCGCTGCACCCCAGCTACAGCAGATCGGAGCCTACGCGACCCGTGGCTTCCTCTCTGTACCTGAGCTCCGACCCCGTGGCACCTTGCAGCAGGCCGGGGGGACAGATCTGTCGAAAGGGGAGCCCCCTGGTGGGCAGCGGCAGGGAGGAGACGGCAGAAAGGGACAACGCAAAGTCCTGGCTTTCTGCCAGCCCACGACGGGTCTGCCGCCACTCCTCAGGCCGGCACGCTTCCGGGCCACGAACACGAGAGCATGACCCCGGCGGGACATGCCGGGAGGGCGTTAAACACTAGCCTCGCTGCGGCGGCTGCAGGACACCGAACGTCCTTCCTGGCTGGCCGTGACTCACGTCTCATGCCGCACCGAGAGCGGCTTCCGAAGGGCACTGCCTTGATGTCACGGCAGTTACTGCGACGGGCCAGCCCGATAGCTCTGCATCCTTTGGCGGGACGGGGACTTCTGGGCATTCCCATTAACATGCCAGCTGGGTCACCGCCGCAAGGGAGGGCAGTGCTGGGGAAAGGGACCCTGTGGAGAGCCAAGTGCTCAGAAAGCAGCGGCCCCAGGGCAGGTGCAGAGAGCGGAGGCAGCAAACCGTCCTGAGGGTGCTTCTCAGACCCCGACCCCTCTGCAGGCTGGGGAGGGCAATTCCCTCTCCACACCCCATGCCAGGCTGGGCACTGCTGCGGAGATGACTGACCAACGTTGAAGTCAGTGCTGGCTGTGAGGGGTGTTTTGTGGCACTTGAGCACTGGGCACCAGAGCCAAGCCAATCTCAGCAGGAAAGGGGGGGGGGGGGGGGGGGACATTTTGTATCATGGTGTCGGTTTAAGTCCCATCAGTTGTTGGGGTAACCTGGCTGGTACCACAGCACCAGTTCTCCCCGCTGCTGTCAACGTGGCCCCTTCCATGCTCAGAAGCACCGCGAGACCAGACCTGATGCTCCTCTCCAAGCTAGGAAGACGCACTTACAAGCACACAACATGCCTTGCCAGCATGTTGGGTCTGGCTGCTAGACTCTGGAGTGTGGGGGGCGGGGTGCCATCCAGGGTTCCCTCTAAGCTGAGCGCTTGGACTACCCGTCCAGGAAAGATTCAAATGCTGCGCAGCGGATTAGCCAAGCACCCCCAGCCGGCAGTGTGTGTTTATATTGGTGGTGCACATTGGCACGTGACTTGGTGCGCATAACAAAATGTATGCCGCACGTGGATGGAAAAAGTGAGCAGGAACACTGGTGCCATCTCACAACTGCTGTGCGAACGGAGAGTGGGGCAGGCAGGGAGCAAGAGAAAGGGGCGGCTGGTCCCTCCCAGTGTCCCACCCTTCTGCCCTCAGGGGTGAGGTAGTGGGCAGGGGGCGGCACGTGTACGGGTCAAGGGAAGAAACAGGGTGAGAGAGGCCCAGCCTTGCTGCATCGCTGCCTGGCGAGCGTGTGGCTGGCTCCACAGGCCCGGTCAGTCCCATTCCCGCCTGGCTTGCAGGAACAGTCCTGAAGTGACTATTTCAGCGCCTCCCCGGCCTACGGACCAGCGTGCTGGGCAGGATGCCAGTACAGCATGCCCTTGGCTGCTGCCTGCACGGATCTGGGGGAGAGGCAGCCGTCACAGTGCCAGCAGGAAGTGACCAATACAACACTTATGGCGGCTTACAGCCTGAGGATGGGTGCATCCCCGAGATCACCCGCCCGCTCCATCGCCCGCCCCTCCATTTCCTGCTCTCTGCTCCAAGCCAGTCCGGTCACTCGCCCACTGACCCTGGAGCATTCCCCACCTGGGTCCGCGGAGAAAGCACCCGGGTTTGACACTTTGCAGGCAAAGGTCAAGCTCCACATGAGACTGGACGCTGCTTGTGCTGGGCCTGCGCTGGGGGCGCGTTCGTCATGGTGAGGGATGCCTGGGGCAGACGGCAGACAAAAGGGATGCAGCAAACAGGCACCAAACCCAGCTGAACGGCAGCATCGGGCCACGGAGCTTTAACCCTTCTGCACAGCAGCATGCGCGCTCACTGCCTGGGCCGAGCCTCTGCCCGGCCACTTCGGGGAAAGCAGTGGCCAGAGATCTTGCTGATGCAGCTGCGTGTCCAGGGACGATGGCTATTTCCCCCTCCCCTTACAGTCAGAGCACCTGTAATTCACCCCCGATACAGGTTCAAAATACAGGTCAAACCTCTAAAATCCGGATTCTCTGGTCTGGCAACATCTGTGGCCCAGCAGGGCCATGGATACTGCTGGACCAGAGAGCCCCAGCTGGCCAGGTTCAGAACCATAGCCCAGGCTGGGCTGCCAGTAGGGAGCCCAGCCCCAGCGGGGCCAGTGTGTGGGAGAGCATAGCCCTGGCCAGGACTGGAGTTAGTAGGGCTGATGGCCAGGAGCGCAGTCCCAGCCCGGGCTGGCAGCAGGGAAGCTCAGCCCCAGCCGGGACTAGAATCAGCTGGGCGTGCAGCCTGGGTCAGTGTTGTGTGTGTGTGTGTGGGGGAGGGCAGCCCTTGTCGGGGCTGGAGGCAGTGGGACCAGCCCCTGTCCAGGTCTAGCACGGTGAGGGACTGGACGCAGTGGCAGGGAGTGTAGACCCAGTTGGGAGCAAAGCCTACAGCCGGGTAGGGAGCCTTGACCTCCCTCGTCCAGCAAACTCCGTCGTTCGGAACCACTCAGATCCCGAGGGTGCCGGACAAGGGAGGGCTGACCTGTAGACACAGCAGCAAGTGCGCTAAGTGGTGCAGGTAGCTAACTACGCATCTTGGACCACGTCGCTCTCAGCCACTGCAGCACCGTCCAAATGCCAGCACGTAGGGCAGCATGGGGGAAGAGAGGGAAGTGTATTGTGCCCCATACCTGGGGCAGATTCAGATCCTTGTGAGTATTACAATACCTTCACAGCTAGCCCGTCTGAAATCAACAGGACTAAACTGGAAGAAGGGACACAGAACTGGGTTAATTTATCACTCCTACCTAGAGCAGAGAAAATACTTCAGAAAATAAACCACTGCGGTGAGAATTTGCTCCATGCGCTTTAACTGCGTTCTCACCCCATTACTTAAGACATCAGGAGGCTTTTACTGTTATTGAATTGTGAGAGACAGGTCCTAAAGCTAAACAACCACCTTGCTAATAGTCACATCTGTCTTCGCCACCAGCTCACCCTCAGCAGAATGTTAAGCACCGCGCGCAGAGGGCCAGATCCTGCTCTGGTGTGAATTAGGGAGGTTAGCCAGTAGTCCGCTGGAGTATTGACGACTCGCTTGCCCCCCTTGCTGCCCTCTCCAGCGCCACCTTGCCCCCCCACCGACTATCAGAGACAGCGGGGGCAGGGGGAATAGGACAGGCTGCTTCGAAGCAGCCCCTGTCCGCAGGGGTCCAAGCATGGAGCTGCCCCTCCCCCCCCACAATCGACAGGAACTGCTACCGCCAAGCAGCCCCCATTTGTGGCAGCCCAGGCTGGCCGTGCGCAGGGACTGCTGGACTTAGTGCAAGATGAGACTGAGGAGTCCCAGTTTGCGTGGGTCTGGGATGCTGCAGCTCTGCATTTTAAATGCAGTAAGAGCCTGGAAGTTCTTGCTACATTTAAAGTGCAGACTCTAAAGCGCAGTGCGGCGGCTCCCGGACCCAGTACAGTCCATGGTCGAGCCGGCTCCGGGAGCTACCCCCGCTGCAGCTCTGCAGAGCAGTCCTTAAACTAATCATGTAGTGCAGGGGTGGGCAATAATTTTTGGCCGGGGCCCCAGAAGTGGGGGGCAGGATGCTTCTGGGCTACCACACCCCCAGACCATGATTGGACTGGGGTTGGGGGAGCCCCTTTGCCTCCCCCTTCCCACTAGGCACCCATGCCCCTGGCAGGGTGGGAAGAGGCTTTGCATGCTCCCCCAACCCCAGGCCAATAGAGGTCTGGGGAGCGCGCAAAGCCTCCTCCCGCCCTGCAAGGAGCACGTGGCACTTTGAAGAGCCGCGTGCTCCTTGCAGGGCCAGGGCAGGGCAAAGGAAGCTTCACGCAGCTCCCCGGCCCCCAGACCCTGATTGGCCTGGGGGAGTGCGCAAAACCTCCTCCCGCCCTACCCCTGCCCTGCGAAGAGCACGCGGCACTTCAAAGTGCTACACACTCCTCGCAGGGCAGGAGAAGACGTCATGCACTCCCCTGCCCCCAAGCTCTGACTGGCCTGGGGCCGGGGGAGCTGCGTGAAGCTTCCTTTGCCCTGCCCCCGCCTTGCACGAGCAAACGGCAGTTTGAAGTGCCGCACGCTCCTCGCAGGGAGGGGGGGGGGGGAAGGCGGAGGAAACTTCACGTGCTCCTCCTGCCCCCAGGCCAATCAGGGCTTGGCGGTGGGGGAGCGTGTGATGTCTTCTCCCACCCTGCAAGGAGCTCATGGTGCTTCAAAGCGCTGCGTGGTCCTGCCAGGGTGGGAGGAAGTTTTGTGCGCTCCCCCGCCCCTAATTGGCCTGGGGGCAGGGGAGCGGCAGGGCCTCCACGGGCCGGATCAACCCACTTGGATCTGCTGAGGCCCTTTTGCCCACCCCTGGTGTAGTGGATACAAATTGTGTGGACTACACAATTAGCCAGATAACCGCAATTTAACATCCTTAGTGTGAACCGGTGTTGCTCCGCCCACTTTGATCCCAGAGTCCAATGGGATGACTAATTGGCAGCCCCAAAAAGATTTGCATTGCCAGAGGAATGCAAGTCAAACCCTGGGGGTTTTGCAATCTGCTCCTGGGGACAGTGGGCACGGGGAGAGCGGGGCGCTGCTAGACACCACTGAAGGAACAGAAATATCCACAACAAAGGTCCCTGCACAAATCACGGTCACTGAAATGGCAACAGAGCGGGAGTCACTGAGCAGAGAGGGCTCTTTGTGTGGCAGGCCCAGGCAGATGTAGCCGTCTGAACCCCTGCTCTCATTGCAGAGTTCATAAGACAAACAGACATTGATATAACCTCCGTGCCACTGAAATGCCACAAGGACTTTTTTAAACAACACTTCTATGGTCTCAGCACAGTCACTGCTTGTTTCTCTCTGTGCCTCTGCTGAATTCCCTGCAGGCCTGGGTCCCCCAAAATGCTATTCTCTAAGGGTACTCCTACACAGCACGCTCATTTCGAAATAGCACGTCTACACTGCCAGGAAGCCTCAAAATGAGTCCGAGGCGGGCTTCCCTAATGTGGATGGGCTATCTCGATTTAGAGCCCCATGAGGCACCGGGGAGGAAAAACTTAGAATGGCCCTGGTGAGGGGCTATTTCGATATAGCAGCAGTGGCGTGTTTACACAGGCCTTATTTCGAAATAGCTATTTGGAAGAGGCGTTATTCCTCCTAGAATAAGGTTTACAGATTTCGGAATAAGCCGTCCGTTGTTTCAAAATTATTTCGAAATAACGGAATGGCTGTGTAGACGCTCACGTTGTTATTTCGAAATAACGCTAGTTATCTCAAAATAACGGTGCAGTGTAGACGCACCCTCAAGGAACAGAAACATACACAGAAATAACCCAAGGTAGTGGCACAGTCTTATGGTGATAGAGGAATGAGAGGGTGGCAGATTTCAGGTTAAAGCCAGCGAGGTTCCCATCAAGGCAAGCATTTGCATGCATGTTCTTAATGAAATAGATTGTGAAAGTCACTGCAGTTTTGAAAACAGGGGTGTGTCTAGACTACAGGGTTTTTTCGAAAACAGTGGCCTTTTTTCGCAAAAACGTCCCTTGCGTCTAGATTGCCACTGCATTCTTTCAAAAGTAAATCGAAAGAACATGGCAGTTTTTTTGATCATGGAAAACTTCATTTTATGAGGAATAATGCCGTTTTTCAAAAGTGCTCTTTCGAAAAAAGGCATTATTGAACATGAACTGTGCTTTTTCAAAAGAGAGCATCCAGACTGCCTGGGTGCTCTCTTTCGAAAAAGCGGCTCACTTTTTGAAAGTACTAGCTGTAGTCTAGACTCTCTCTTTCGAAAAAGCCTCTTTCGAAAGAGGTTTGCAGTCTAGACGTACCCTTAGTGAAGGAGCTTGCAGGCCCTACACATTCTCCATATCCGGGCTCATTCCCAGGATCACAGGCATTCGGAAAGGGTCTTACCTGATAAGTTTCGAAGGAATTGTGTTAAAACTGAAACAATTTTTACACCTAAAAAGTTAGCCAAAGCCTGCTTAAAACCAAAATGCAGCAGCAAGAAAATCACAAACCGGAAACTGTAGCCCCAAACAATGCACAGTGGACAATCCCTTGAACGTATAAGGATGCGCTAAACACTGGCCCTAGTACTGCTACACAATATTCCCTACACATACCGATGCGTAAACAGACAGCAGGGTATGAAGATCATACGCCCACAGTCCAGGAGATGAGCGAGGATACATAGCATGGCAAATGATTCAACACAAATTGCTACCCTGGGTCAGGCTAATCAAAAACTGCCCTCCCCCATCCAACCACTGTCAAACGGAAAGTTTCGCTCTCACAACGCTACAAAAACATTCTTGCATTCTCTCAGGATTAGGCATTCTTCCTGGAAGTCTGTCCCTCGGTGACTGTTATGCAGGTGTACAAGTGAAGCTTTCAGCTCTTCAGGTTGTTTTTTCCCCCCAAACACACACATGTACACACACTCCCTTGAGGGCCCTGTAATTGCCCCCCCGTCCCCCGACTGTTACCACAGTACAACGCTTGGATTCAAAAAGAAACTCGGCCTTTGTTCTGTGCACCCAGAGCTCACTGAAAAAAAGCCTGTGTGGAAAAAAAAGACAGATGCAATTGCTAGCTCACTCACACAGTAGCCAGGACTACGTCCTGTTCCTTCAAGTCCAAAACACCCGCCTCAAGCTAACACAGCAGGCCCCTGTCGGCTCGGAGATCAGTCACTAGAGCAGCGATAGGCAATCTAGGCTAGCAAGTGGGCCACATCAATGGCCTTTCTTTAACTCCTTGGGCTGCAAGACTGTCAGGACAAAGATGATCTCCCGGGACAGGGTAGTTTTGCTCACTAGCCCTGGCTTTACATCTGTGTCATTCTAATAATACCGGTAGGAAAAAAAGCTACCCGGATGGAAACGAGCGGAATCTGGCAACACTGCGCGTGGGCAACAGCAAACAAAACGTCTCGTGGGCCACACGGAAAACCCCAACAGGCCACATGCAGCCCATGGGCTGCCGGTGCCCACCACTGCACTACAGAGACCACTGCCTCATTCCAATTGACCTGCTGTGATGATGAGCTGACTTATGCCAATCTAAGGGACAAGCACAGAGGATTGTAGAACCAGGAGGATCTAGACACAAGGCATTTTACAACAGGCAACATCAGTGGGCATTGGGCCAGGCCCTAGATGAATCCAGGTCTCACCTTCCTTTGAGCCAGTAGTGGCCGCAGCTGCAGCGGTCCCCGACGCCCGTCCCACAGGGCTGGAGTGTTTCCCTGCCCTGCCGGGGATTTTAAGTCCACTTGGCTTCAGCATGTTTGTCTCACTCTGTATCTCCAGCTAGTAGTTGCCGGTCTCTTGGAAGGTTTTCCTACTGTTACCCAGTCAGGCTTGTAGGCGACGGACCCTTTCTTCCATTGTCACAGACCTGGAGAAAAAGAAGAGCACAAAGAAGTGAGATTCGGTGAAGAGAGGAAAGATGATCTTGGAGTTAAGGCATCAGACTAAGACCCAGAGAATCTGGGTTCATGTCTCACCACTGTCACCCTTGGATTCATAGGGTGTGTCTAGACTACAGAGTTTTGTCAACAAAAGTGGACTTTTGTTGACAAAACTATACCTGCATCTACACTACCGCCAAGTTCTGTCGACATAACGTCAACAGAACTCGGCAGTTTTGTCGACGGCGGTAAACCTCAGTCTACGAGGAATAACGCCTTTTGTCGACAGAGTTCTGTCGACAGAAGGCGTTATTGTATCTACACTGTCCTTTGCGTCTACACTCTCATGTCGACAAAGCGGCTTGCTTTGTCAACAGAACTGGCTGTAGTCTAGACGCTCTTTGTCGACAGAAGCTTTGTCGAAAGTATCACTCCCTCTGAGGCTCTGACACGCAGTCACTCTAAGGCACAGTCAAGTAATGCACCTGGGTGTCAGCCTTCCACCCCCAAATCTGCAAAATGGGGATAATACTACTGGCTCCACTGCCTCACAGCTATGGGGGTGGGAGGGGTAATTAGTGAACTCATGGCTCTTGGAACACATACTCCTGAGGAAGAGAAAACACACATTTTAAAAGGAGCAATGTACAGAAAGGGGTTAGTGGCTTCTAAGCAAAATGACCATTTCTGAGAGATGGAGCCATACACTTCAAAACAGGGACTACCATCTGCAGAGAGTTAGTCAGAAGCAAAGCCCAGGGAGTAGGCTGGGATGGGATGGGATGTAAAGCGAGGCCGGGAGGCGGCACGTAAAGCGAGGCCGGGATGCAAGAGGGCGGCACGTAAAGCGAGGCAGCAAAGGTTTTGAAAATAAACAGGCATTGGGAATTGGAAGGAACCCAAAGCAGCAGGGAAGGTGATGGGCACCTGTTTCATAGAGCAACCAAGGAGGTGCAGTGCAGCTGCACTCAAGACTTACTACAGCAAGGGCTTACAAACCCCATGGCTACAGCCGTGGCGGGACATGATTAAGGAAGGATTTCAACACAGGCCAGGGGAACAAGAGGGAGAATTCTGGCAACGCTCCCGACGGGGCAGCAAGGGGACAGGGAGTGGAAAACACAAAAGGAAGGAGAATTCCAAGGCCGAAAGCAAAACGCTCATTGATTTCAGTGTGGCAGGGCTTTGGGACCTGCGCACCCCACATTAAGGATGTTAGACAGCAATTAATTGAACAGTCGTGTAACCGCACAAAATATTCTTGGTTACACGACTATTCAATGGTCCACAGGGGCAGGCCAGCAGCCAGTGCGCTCCAGCCCCACTCCCAAGTAGTTCCCTGCCCCACGCTGCTGACTCTGTATCAGAGGCAGCAGTGTGGGCTGGCAGGCAGAAGCCAGTCTGTGAGGGAGCAGCCATGGGTGGCCCGAGCTCCCCACAGATAGAGCCTGCTCTAGCATCCCATGGAGCAGCGTCTGTCTGTAGCAAGTTTGGGCCCACAGCAGCCTCCCCCGGGCTGCTACCTCAGATAGAGAGGCAGCAGCGTGGGGGGAGGGGAGCTGGCTTGCATGTACCAGCTTCTGCCTACCCTCCTCACCCTCCGTGCTGCTGCCTCTCTGTCAGAGGTAGCAGCGCCGGGAAGGGAGGTGGCTCCACAGATCCAGTGCTTGTGGGGAGATGGCTTAAAAGCCAGCTCCCCATGGCACCGTCTCTGGCTCCCCCCTCCCCGCTGCCTCTGATACAGAGGAAGCAGCGCAGGCTGGCAGCAGCCTCTGTCTGTGGGGAGCCCAAGCTCCATGGGGAGGGGTTTGTGGGGGGTGAATGTAGTTGATAGGATTAACTGATAAACCCAGGCTTATTCATTAATCATGTACTCGACATGTTGACATCCCTATCCCACATAAGGCTCCCAAACATCCTTCAGTGAAACCCTCTCCCTATTGCATCCCAAGAGAGTTATGGGTGCTCCTCGCCTTGGGAAACAGGCGCACATGAGATCTGAAGCCATTTCTGAAAAATGCTGACGTGTCCCCAGACTGTGACAAAAAGCAACATCGCAGCAAGTGCCACAAATCTCAGACCGGCTCATCAGCCCCGGAAACAGAAGGAGGGAAGTGACAACTCCTCCACCCGCCTCTCACTGCTGTCAGAAGTGTGACAGCCACACAGATAGGCTAACGGTGTGAGCAGGTGGCCAAGGGTCCAGATGCGCCAGTACCTGCACTGAAGCCTGTACCCCTGTATCTTGGCTGCTCGTTAGACTAGCCAGATGACAGCTAGCAGGCGGCCTTCCTATCTCCAACTGCAACGTGGACAAACCAGAGAGATGCTGCGGAACGGTCGTTCAGCATCTGAAACAGCAAAGAGCTGGTGTTCTGGCTGCTAAGAATTCGACCGGTGGCTTTTTGAAACGAGACCACCTGATTTTTAACCCTACTTCGTGAACAGCAGAGAGAGACCGACAGGGATAAAGATCCTTGTACTTAAGGATTCGGTGCAGATCCCCAACCTACGCCGAGCTGTGGGCATTTGCCATTCATGCAGTCCATTCTGGTACTTAACAGTCAGGAGCGAACTCTCACTGCAGAGAGGGCTGTGGGTGTCTGAACTGCAGGGACAAGAAAAAGAGGAGGAAAGGGTTGAGTCATTGAATTTAGAGATGGAAGAATCTGATTAGGCCTCTAGTCCACCCTCCGAAGGCAGTAGGTTTTTCCTCTTGGTATCTTTCTTCCTATTATTTTGTCCAATCTAGTTTCAAGTGGAGCTTCAAGAACATCTCCTGGGACACCTGCCACATTCTAATAGTCCCCACTGTAATATTCAGTCTAAATGCTTCCTTTATTAATGATATGCTCTTACTCCTAGTTACACCTATTCTCCCCCACACACCCCAACCCTGGTCTTATTTTTCACCTACATGATTTGATGTTGCGCTTGAGAAGGCCTTTACATTGAGATCTGTAGCAGAAATACTGTTTAAATCCATCCTTATGGCCCAGGTTCATAAGGGAGGAAGGGGAAGGGAGGAGAAAGAGTAGGAAGAGTGAAAGATTTAACAATAGTGCAAGATAGAAGACAGAAGCCTCACAGTTTATCACCCTTGTAATCCGGGGCTTTGAAGTTACAGCCAAGCTAATTATAGGAAATTGATAATTTATTCAATGAGTTCAGCCTATTCATCTGTTCTGCAGATTCTGTGAACAGACTTGGATGCATTCGCTCATTATTTGGAATGATGAGAATACCCTGCAAACGTATTGCAGACTATGGGTTGTTTCATTATCTATTTACATCAATTAAATCTTCAACTATTCAGTGTTCCTGGGGTGCAACTGGGCATGTAAATCATATGATTGTGCCTCTGCTCTCTGCCGGGATAGACTTAAAAAAAACAAAAACAAAAACAAAAAAACAGAAAAAGGAAGCCAAAGGGTTTCAAGATGATCGCTTAAGCACTTCTAGCCTCTGTGCAAACATATTTGGGAGGGATTTATTTTCAACGCACTCGTAACCCATGCTCACAAGCAGCACATGAA
Organism: Rafetus swinhoei; assembly: GCA_019425775.1. Lineage (NCBI taxonomy): Eukaryota > Metazoa > Chordata > Testudines > Trionychidae > Rafetus > Rafetus swinhoei. The sequence goes on along the minus strand of CM033445.1, from coordinate 18,904,824 downwards.
TACAAAGGGCTCCAGCAAATTCATGGTTTTCATTTTCACCAACTATGTAAGTATGGACATGCCTTCCACACTTAGCATGAGCTATATGTAGGGCCCTATCAAATTCACTGCCCATTTTGGTCAATGTCATGGTCATAGGAGTTTGAAAATACTAAATTTCCTGATTTCTGATATTAGTATCTGAAATGTCACAGTGCGTAGGGCTCCTGACCCAAAAGGGAGTTGAAAGAGCATTGCAAGGTTATTATGGGGTGGGGGAGATTTGTAGCACTGCTACTGTTGGCAATGCTGCCTTCAGAGCTGGGCAGCTGGAGCGTAGCGGCTGCTGGTTGGAAGCCCAGCTCTGAAGGCAGAGCTACTGCCGGCAGCAGCACAGAAGTAAGGCTGCGATGGGATGGTGTTGCCATCCTTATTTCTGCACGGCTACCTGCAAAGGGGGAACCTTGATCAGCAGCTGCCATTCTCCAGGTGCCCACTGCTGAAAGCAGCCACACAGGAGGAAGGGCGACATGGGTATGGAATTGCCACCCTTACTTCTGCCCTGCTGCTGGCTGCATGCTTCCTTCACAGCTGAGTACCTGGACAACATTACAAACCACCGCTCTCCAGTTGCCCAGCTTTGAAGACAGCGAAGAAAGTAAAGGTGGTAATACTGTGACCTTCCTAAAATAACCTTGTGATCCCCCTGAAACTCTTGGGTCACGACCCCCAATTTGAGAAATGCTGGTCTCCCCTGTGAAATCGGTACAGCACAGGGTAAAAGCACACAAGAAGCCAGCTTCCACGGTCCGTGACACGTTTCGCATGGTCGTGAATGTGGTAGGGCTCTCGCCACAGGAATGGGCAGCGAGGACGAACTCAAGAGCTGAACCAGTACCGTGCCCCATGGCCCAGGTGTTTTTCAGAAAGAGCTCAGTGCCCACAACTGGGCCAGATTCTCACCAGAGCTTCTCTCCCCTTGAAAGAGCAAAAGAAGTGACCCAGTTTCCAAAAGACCTCAACATGCTCGGCTCTGAAGAACCCGGCCAAGAGGGTCACAATGGGAGTTTGCTGGGTGCCAAGCACCTTTCAACATCTGGCTCTAATTATGAGCACTTGAGGATCTGCCAGCTCATGTGAACACACTGGAAGTTCACACACGATCACATTTCCACAGGCTACATCATGCCCAGCCTTTCAATGCACCCCTCCGACAACGAAGGAGACTGGCATTCTCCTGTTGCAACCATCTTCAAACCCCGTCTCCCTTTGTGGAGCCATTGGGCCTGTCAGCTTGGATTCTTTTGCTTTCATTTTTCCTCTTCTGAGAGGATGCAGACTACAGGCATTTTCTAAATCTCAGCTAAATTCTTCCCCAGCGCTTTCATACCAAGATCAATGGCTCTGTGTGTTCCCACAGCCACGAAAAAACATCCCAGGAATGCACGGTCTGAAAGTCCTTTTCTGACAACAGAAATTTTATGTTCTGTCTTTCCAACCAGAGAGAAGAAAAGGAATCTGCGTTACCTCAGCACACTCGCAGGCATAGAAAAAAGGGAAATAGCCGCCAGCTATGCGCAGACACAGCTCCCAAAACAGCTTTCTATAAAAGCAACGCACCAAGTACATAATGGTGCAGACAGAATTGCTTCAGAAAAACGCTGGTTAATCGTCAAAGCAGCAGGAGTAAAAAAATATGCACTGCTGGATTTGCTGTTCCTGTAACTGGGCAGTAAAGTAAGCATTGCTTTTGCTTTAAGAGTGGAGTGCAAGCGAGAGGGGGGACAGCAAGACTGATAGGAAGAATGAACGGGGCTAGATACAGAAGCCTCTCTCAGCTTTGTTGGCAGAGATCTATTGGGGATCCACTACATGAAGCTCTCTCTTCCTCACCCCCCCCCCCCGCCCGCCTTTCCAACACCAGCTTGTCTTCCCACTCAAGGTGAGCCTGAGGTGCGAAGTTCAGATCCTGAATTCAACCCCTCCCCCAACTCCAAATCAATGGGGATATTCCAACCCCAAGCTTTGGTCCAGCTCCTCAGTGAAAGTGGGTCAGCCACAGAATACAGAGCTCGGTTTGCAAACACCGAGGGTGACGGTCACAGAGGGTCGCGCATGTGGTATTTGGAAACTAAATACCCTCTAAAGCACTGGCAGTACGTTCCATAAAACGTAGAGGCAACATTTGTAAGTGTGGACGCCGGCCATATAGATTCCTAAATCCACCTTTAAGCAACTAAACAAAAATAGGGGGATTTTCTCTCTCCCAGCTATACATGCCCATGTTTAGCCAAAGTTACCGGCTCAGCAGAACTGAAGGGGAAAGAGACCAATCCCTGCCATGTAACATTCTGAGCACGAGTTCACTGTGCCATCGGAGAAGTGGTAGAAAACAGACAATTATAAAACACTGACTCATGGGAATAACCACAATTTCAACTGGGGCTGCTTGTATAAGTAACAATTTGCAGGGTCGGTTCTTGCTTTCATTTTAAACTCTTCCCAGCTAGAACGACCAAAAACCCCCAACTACTCATGCTATGAAAATGTGTAATGGGCTCGCTTTCCACACACAAATACGATACACAGGGAATGCCAGGAAACCAGACCGTGGCCCTCTGCGGGGAGAGGCAAAGGGCAAAATGGCCTCTCGTTCATTTTTAGGTCTCTCATGGCCATGCCATGACATAGATGAATTATCCTGAACGGCAGGGCTCTGGCAGCTTTATACACACACACACGACTCCGGACACAGCAATGGAATGTTCATTTGGTGCTTGTAAAATATATCCCCCCGCCCCCATCTACTCTGGCAAAAAGGTAAATACAATTCCAAATGCTGGCAATTCATCTCTGTGGATAAATGTGTTGCAGGATGGCCCCCAATTTAAAATGCCCTTATACGTGCTTTTAAAATTAAAGCTGAGAATCTCTTTTAATAAAACCCCAGCTCCTGGAGTCATATTCAGTAAAATACCAAATATTGCTAGACTTGAGTTGAAATCAAGAGTTGGCAATAGGGATGTAATAGTATAGTCAATTAACTGATTAGCCAATAAGCAAAAGCTTATAGGTTAATGCTATAGACTACACGCATTTCCCTCTCCCTCCTCTCCTCTCTCCCGGCCCCCAGCCAGTACATTTCTCAGTTCTGGCCTGCGACTGGTCCAGAACCTACCCCTGCTGCGGCTCTGCATTTCAAGCGTATTAGGAGTTGAGCAGGCAGGCAGTCCAGCTCAGTTCTGGCTCCAGGACCAGGACCTCAGACCCCCCTAGACAAGGGCTGCTGCCACCCCGCGCCGCTGCCTCTCTCTCAGAAGCAGCAGCAGCACAGGGCAACAGGCAGCGAGTGCACGAGGGAGGCTGGTTTTTAAAACTGGCTCCCCTGGTGGACCAGCCCCCGCCTGGCACCCCGCACTGCTGCCTCTGATACAGTAGCTGCTGGCCCCACCCCCGGGGCCTGTAGAATAGTCGACTAATGGATAAAATTTCATGAGGTTACTTGACTATTCAATTAACCAATATTTAGCAACACTGTCCCACCCTCACATTAACACCACCAGAAATGACACCTAACTTTTCCTGGGGGTGGGGAGAGGCACAATTTAAAGGCTCTATGGGGATGCAGGGGGATTCAGGGAAAGGCACAGAACCCTGGCAGAAATCAGGGGGACACATGATCCCCATGTACCCCCCACGTGTGACTGCTGACCAACACGATCTTTGCCTTTTGCATTTTGCACTTGGGTCAGCTCAGCCTTTGCAAACTGTCTATGTCACTTTCTAGTTCTGGGGCACTAGCCCAGCTGCATAGAGGTTTGCAGCAATCTAGAGGAAAAGTTCACTAAAAACATTTCCCCCCATGTAATTTTTTGAAATGTCACCCCCCAAAATTAAGTTTTGCTCACTATCCCCCCGGTGGCTCCAGTCTGCGGCTCGGGGGCAGCACAGGACTTTAACATCGAGTCATCTACTGAAGGTGACATTTTTAAAAACAGAGCATTAATATGCACATAGAAGAGCAACAAGGGGGATAAAAAAATGTCCCAGCAGCTGGAGCCAAACTACATGGGCTTTTGATTAGCTTGAAGACGAGGAACAAAGGAACAGTTTACAGCTAAAATGTTGCCTCTATATTGAAGAGGATTGTGGGGGGATGAAAGAATTAACCTGGAGCCATGACTGTACCTTGCATTAACACCACAGCAAGCTACCTGGTTTCCCGGTGGATGTGCGAATGGGTTCTTGGGAAAGCACAAGAGAAGCAAGATGCTTTGTGCACATATGTGAATCACACTCTCTCAGCCAAGGGAGAGGGGGGGAAATAAACACAAAGCCAACATCTGACCTGAAGCACTTATTCACACAAGGGTGGAAACAAGCCATTTGCAGATGTTAAGGTCCAGTGTGGCATCCAAACCTGCAAGGACTGTTGGGAGGGATGGAGCAACTCAGGAGCCTAGGCCTAGGTGCAAGTTAATGGGCCTTAGGATACCAAGTTACTTAGATGCTTTTGAAATGTTTTCTTTTATGTCTACAGAGGGAGAGGCTCCTTGCTCCCAGTCATCTTCTCCATTTCTGAAACCAGCTCCCCGACTGCGTCGCAAATAAGCTGAATTTGGTAACCTGCCAGGCATGCTACAAAAGATCTCCGTTTGATATGGCTCATGGAAAGGGCTATACTTCCTATAACGAAGAAGAGATGGAAAGGCATCTCTTTGCATGGCCAGCTGCCCGAGTTCCTGCTGGAACGAGTACTTAATGTGGCAGGGTCTTTATTGTGTTAATCCTGGTAGGATACCTAAAGGCTTGGGTAGGTTTCCTTTTTATTTCAAATCTAACTGAATAATGCCTGTGGACATAATACACGTGGGGTGTCTAAAAAAGATGGAAAATAAAAAAAGATGTAAATCCTTGGACTGCCCAGACGTAGGAGAGCTCAGCATGCAGCCACCCTCACCTCAACCAGCTCTCACTGCAAGGGAAAGCCATAGATTTATGATGCTCTCGGTCACACCACGTATTAAATGTGTCCAGCAGAATTAATGATGTACCTGAGCAACATTATTTATTGCTAATTCTGCTTTTACTCTGCCATGTTGCACTGGTACGACTTACGTTCTTTTTTTAAAAGAAAAAGATGTCATCAGTGACTAGCTAAGCAATATTTATTCTACTGTTCCCTTTAAACCAGAACCGTATTCAAGTGGGAAAGGAAATTTCAACTTTTTAAACATGTGACTTAGGTTTGTTGAAAGGTTTTAAACAATTTTTGGTGAAAAAGTTTTTTATAAACAGAAATGGTTCATAGAATTGTGGAACTGTAGGGCTGGAAGGGACCTCAAAAGGTCAGCTAGTCCAGCCCCTTTGTTAAGGCAGGAACAACACACCGGATACCTCTGATAGGCATTTGTCCACCCAGCTCTTAAAAACCTCCAGTGATGGCAATTCCACAACCTCCTTAGGTAACCATGAAAAGGGGTAGGAAAAAAGGAGCAAGGGGGGGACCAAAATTTCTTGAAAAAAAATCAAATATATACATGTTAATGATCATAATCCAAAGTGAAAAAATGGTTCCTTTTAGCAACCAGGTGGAATGAAAATTACATCAATATTTTTGGAAGTTTTTCATCATTTTTCTGCTCCATTTTTTAATCAGATCTACTTTTTGCTAATAAAGAAACTAAACAAGCTACTGGCACATAAAAAGAGTTACACATTTCATTGTCTTTAAACCCAGTGCTAACCTCCTACTGATGTTCTTATAGGAGTCCCAGAAGCATGCCAGATGTCTCAGAGAAATGCAGAGACCTGGGATGAAATCTTGTAAGGACAGACTCCAGTAGGAACAGAGGATGCTAAGAAACCTCACCACTTTCCTCTCCAAGTGTACAGTGCGTGTCTTTAACCTTGCCATTTTTAACACAAGGCAGAGCAACATGTATATGAAAAACAAAAGACATGCTGCTGCACTTTCTTCTCCTGCTGGAGAGTGAATAGGGTTGCCAGGTGTCCAGTTTTCGCCTGGACAGTCCGTTATTTCTGGCCCCTGTCCAGTAAAAAAAAACAAAAAAACCCAGAAATACCAGACATGTAAAACTTTTACAACTTTTGTCTTCTGGTGGGTTGTTTTTTGGCTTTTTTTGGCTCAACCAAATTTTTTTCCTGCCATGTTCGGGATTTTTGGTGAAAGCATCTGGCAAGCCTAAGAGAGGAGGAGAGAACCAACATATGACAGATGTCAGCCATGTTCCTTAATGCACTACTGGACGGGGCTCAGAGACTAGAGTGATAAGCCTGGCACAAGTACAAGTACTCATATAGAAGAGAGCATAATATCCTGACTCAATTAAGTCAGTGGCAAAACCCCCGTGGACTCCCAAAGGGAACATGGATGAAATCCCTGCCCCCAAAAGTTGACATATTTGCTGATGCAGTGCAGTGAATGAGAGTCGCTAAAAACAAGGGAGGAAGCAGCACAGACCTTACAATAAAAACCTGTAGCTCAGCCACCCTATAACAGAGTTTAGGCCAACACCAGGAAAAATTCTGCCCTCAAATCCTCACAGCACATAATTTAAAATCCAAAATCAAACTACATGCCCTACATTCAGGGAACTGCCTTTGTTGCCATAGGAATCCTGCAAAGTTCAGAATATCCAAACTCACCGTAAATACCAAAGAGCAGAATTTGCCTGGAGAGAGAAGTAATTCTGAAGGCAAGACACAAACTGTTCAGACCTTCATGAGGGGCAGGAAATGAAGCCAGTCAAAATAAAGAGGATGATCTGATAACCCTGAACTACAACTTCGCTGATATTGAGGGGGGGAAAGCAGGTGCTGAACACAGAGGGCAATTTTATCTTGCTGCAAATTTAATTACCTTAAGTTGTTTCATCTGATCCAATATGGTCAGACATTCACCTTTTTGCTTCTCTAATAAAGTTGCTGACTGCTTGCCAGAGATGAAATAACTATTTCTAAAGCACCAGTTAGATTAGGATTAGAATTAAATCCTCAGATTTAATCAGTGCATGACAGATGGGGGAAGAAATGATATTCCTTTTTAATGAAAAAGGCCAGAATCACTCAAGAAAACATTTTCTGTGATAAATAAAATGGAGACAGCATCTTTTCCCAATGGAGAGAAGTCCAGCTCTGTGCTATAATTTTTTTTTTTTTAAGGGAAAGGCTCCTGGAGTGTTCATTGGGCAACACAGTACTTGTTTGGCAAACACAAGCTTCTCTCTTTCCCTGGGGAGGAATCAAAAGTTTCTTGATATGGATAATGATTTGTGGCCCTCCCACTGCTCTCCCTACATACTCACCTCTTCAGACAGCTGTCTTTAATCTCTTCTTTACCCAGGTTTCCTATTTATTTCTGCACAGTTGAACAGGAAATCCTAGACATATGATTAGAGGGGTTGTGTGTGTGTTTTTAAACTAAATAATCAATCTATGCAGTTATGCTGCACTAATCAGAGTATTGTCCAGGCATCCCACAAACCAAGGAGACGTAAGAAAACACTGCCAAAGGAGGAATGAGCAACTGTCACCTAGACAAAACACAGGCTACTGTTCTGCTCTGTTAGTGTGAACCATGAAAAATGGGCAGGATTTGACCCACACCAGGGTAAATTTACCAGAGGTGTGCAAGGGTGAGCAGGTGAGGCAAGTTACACTTGTTTGCCCATTTCTTCATACACATACAACTCAATTCCTTGTTTCTAAAAGCAGCTCAAGAACCTGTTTGCACTTTGCTGCCCAATCTCCTTCCTGAAGTTGGACCAAACCTTTCAGCAGCAAGATTTTCAATCCAGTTTTTAATATAAACCCACTGGGTTAAATGCTTCCCTATCACCTGTATAGAGTGGATCAGAAGGAAGCCAGCTGTTTTAAGGTGAACCTTTGCTGCCTCTGGGAAAACAGAAGTGTACCCTCCCCCCCATATGTCATGTTACTGGATTTTAAGGGGAGTAGATCACTGCTGCACCCCTGGGGGGGTGTTGGCCCCAAAAGTTGGTACAAAGGGGGCCATGTGAGATGTCAAACAAAAGCTTACTTCCTACTGATTCTGTATATGCTCTTCATATATCTGTATAATGTCTGTGTGTGGAGTTATGAATATGTACTCTGTATGGAGACTGGAAGATTCTCTGTATGTGATTGAGTAATGGGCCAGGAATGTTTGCCAATGGACATGCTAATGAGCAAAGCTCCAGGGAACAATGGACCTCTGGAGGCCAAAGACACACCTGGCCACTGGCCATGTGACTCCCTCCAGCTTGGAAGAAGCCAGGAGGCAGTATAAATATGCCATGTGGCCGACTCCATCTTGGTGCTCAGCTCAGCCCTTCATCCCAGAGGCAGCAGTGCAGGGATCGAAGAGCCGGAAAGAACTGTGGACCCATCCTGACGTAGGATGTACACCAAAGACTTTTCAGCCAGCAGTTATAACATCTGTGCTGCAAGCCTGCATCGAGAACTGGGAGATTCGATGCAAGTAATGTATGATACTTTAACAACCTTACTCTCGTGCTTTTCTTTCTTGTAGTAATAAACCTTTAGATGTTAGATTCTAAAGGATTGGCTCAGCGTGATCTTGTGGGTAAGATCCAGAGGGTAAATTGACCTGGGATCTGTGGCTGGTTTCTTGGAACCGGACAGAACTTGTTCGGGGAAGGTGAGATTGGGCTCTAAGACCCCTCATCTGTGTATGAGGCCCGGGGCCATCTGGGGCATGGAGAGAGCTGGGGTGTCAGAGGGGTTTTGCTCGTGAGGCTTCTGGCTGGTGAGGCAGGCAACATAAGTGCTCTGTGGGACTGGTTGGTGGCCTATTCAGGAAGGTCTCCAGTCTGGGGACTGTAAGGAGCCCCCAATTGGAGCAATTCGCCCTAAGTGGATGCCCTCAGTGGTGCCCAAACCCGGTCCGGTCCATCACAGTGGTCCATTGTTCCCTGGAGCTTTGCTCATTAGCATGTCCATGGGCAAACATTCCTGGCCCATTACTCAATCACATACAGAGAATCTTCCAGTCTCCATACAGAGTATATATTCATAACTCCACACACAGACATTATACAGATATATGAAGAGCATATACAGAATCAGTAGGAAGTAAGCTTTTGTTTGACACCTCACATGGCCCCCTTTGTACCAACTTTTGGGGCCAACACCCCCCCAGGGGTGCAGCACTGATCTACTCCCCCCTTAAAATCCAGTAACGTGACACCATAAAATAAAACTTTTCTGAATTCCTTTCTCTCTTTTTGGCCAAATCCTCTGTCGTATAAACTGCTGCAGCTCTCTTGACTTCAGAGGAGCTCTCCTAAAGCCAGGTAAAAGATTAACATGAACTCCATAAATTCTCATACATCCAAACACTTGTTTTAAATGTTCAAAGGAGAGAAAAACTGCAATGTCCTTCATCATCCCATTGCTGAGACAGACATTTTCAATGCTTCATGTTGCCCCTGCCTTTCAGTTAAACGCTGTAAAGTGGGACTGGCTGCGTGGGTGGAAAAAAGACCTTGGTCTTGTTTTCATTTCAAAGTCAAAACCCACAGCACAGGTTAGAGTAACAGCCATGAACAAATCAAGTCAGATGCATAAACCCCAAGGTGTGATGAATAACTGAGTGCTGGCACAAACTTTCATGCAGTATTAAAATGAAGCAATCAAAAGCCAGGAAGTTCCCAAAAATCAGGGTTTCTATCAGAGGATTTTCTCTGCCATGCTGTACACCCTGCATACGGCATGTATTTAATTACAGGAAGAGGCAAATCTGAAGTCAAGTGGATAAGTCACAAAAGAGTCCTGACTATTCACATTCTTTGCTGCCTCGGGTAAACAGAAGTGTATCCCTCCCCTAAACTTCCTGCATGCCTTATTTTCTTTTGGCCAAATCTCTGTGGTATAAACTGCTGCAGCTCTGTTAACTTCTACTGATACCTGGTCATCCAGCACTGAATGCTAAATCAGATCAGTTAACACATGGGCATTCTCCCATGCAGTCAAGCCTTTCAAGTTCCTTTCTCTCCAGCCAGGTAAAGAAACAACTCACCTGACCCCCTCAAAACCACAGAGCTGATCAGTGCAGGATTGAACCTGCGACGCTCCAGAGACACAGCACTAGAGCAGGGGTTCCCAAACTGTAGGCTGCAGCCCTAAGGCGGGCTGAGGCGCAGTCCTGAGTGGCCCCCGGCGCAGCTGCTTTCTCCAGTCAAGTGGAACGGTTGGTTTTCAAAGATCTTGAAGCATTTCTTGGGGTTCCTATTGCCAGGGAGCTCTCGCGTTGCTCAGGGGGGGAAAGGCTGGGAACCCTTGCACTAGACTAGAGCAGGGGTGGGCAACAATTTTTGCGGGAGGGGGAGGGCACCTCATGAATTTTGGTACATGTCACAGGCTGAATCCAGGCCCCCCCAGAAGGGCAGGGCCTCGGGCTAAGGGGATGGGGCTCAGGGACTACAGAGAGAGAGAGAGTCTGCGTCTGTGAGACAGCCGTCATGGCACAGAGACAGGGCGAGTGGTAGGGATGTTAACTCGCATCTATTTGTGTAAACGTGTCACTGCTGGAATTTTTAGCGGTTACACATTTACATGGGGGGAGGGGGAGTAGCCAGCAGGAAGCCAGTGCTTGTGGGGAGCCAGCTTTTAAGTCAGCTCCCCGAGCACCAGCTCCTGCCTCCGAGGGAGGCAGCAGGGGGAGGGAGACAGGTAGCTCTGTGGGAGCTGGCTCCACATGGGCACCAGCTCCCGCCCCCCCCCACCTCTGATACAGAGGCAGCAAGGGGAGGGGGTGTAGTTGTTAGGATTAACCAATAAGCCCAGTCTTATTGGTTAATCATATAAACGACTACATGCTAACATCCCTAGTTCATGGCAGTGCGTGACAGTGACTCTGTGTGTGTGTGTGTGTGTGTGTGTGTGTGTGTGGCACAGACTGGGTGTGACAGGGACTCTGTGTGGGGGAGCACAGACTGGGTGTGTGCGACAGTGACACAGAGCGTGTGCTGGCTGCTGCTGGGTAAGTTTCTGAGAAAAGCCACGCGCTGTCTCTTTAAGACAGGGAAAGCTGTCCTGCTCGGTCGTCTTCCCCTTCGCCCACTCTGCAGAGATCAGGTACGGCGGGGGGAGAGAGAGAGCCAGAGAATGAGCACTGAACTCTTAGGAGCAGGGCCCTGCCTCTTAAGACAGGCTCTCCCCCACGTCACTCACTGCCCATGCTTCAGATTGGCGCAGCTCTGCTGTGTCTCCCTCTTCCCACCCCCTGCTCTGCAGAGATGGGTCCAAGGGCAGGGGGACACCCTAAATTCAGCACTCCCCTCCCCTCTGCACAGCTAGCAAGAGAATCCTGGGAGCAGCTCAGCAGCAGGGCGGAGCGGGGGAGGGCGGGGGGGCAGATGAACACACACTGATGGCTGTAAGGACCTCTATTCATCAGCTGGGTGGGCTGGAGAGAAATGCTTGGTGGGCCAGACCCGGCCTCTTGGCCTGATTTTGCCCACCCCTGCACTAGAGCATAGGACTTGAGGCTGAAGAGTGCATAAGCGGCGAGTTATATGGGCTCGTGGTGCCCATGATCCAGGAATATTCAGAGCCGGGGGCCCTGCTCCACCAATATTTGGAGCTGGGTCTCTCCCCCGGCCCCCACCTGCCGCCCCTCCCCACGCGCATCCTCCCCCCCGGCCCCAGAGTGTCCCCCCCGGCCCCGGAGCATCCCTGCCGGAATGAAAGCTGCGCACGGCTCTCCCTTGCCTACTTGCCTGAGCGTGCTGCTGGCTGCTGCTGCCTATGGCAACAAGAGACGCCGGCAGCAGGCTGAGCACTCAGGAGGGGGAGGAGGCACCAGGGGCAGACTGGCCCGGCAGGACACCGGGAATTTCCTGGTGGGCCGTCCTCCGAAGGGCTGGCCGAAGGGCCAAAGGGCTGGCTGGCGGCTGCTGGAGGAGGAAGGGGATTATGACGGGGCACTGCAGCCCCGCACTTTAAATTCCCCGGCGGGGAGCACTGTGGGACAGAGGGAGCGCATTCACGGCGTGCTGAAATGCCACGCAACAGCTGAGAGGGGAGATGCCCGGGCGTGGCGTGACGTCACGGCTCGGGACTTTAAAACCGCACGGCCCAGAGTTGCACCGCGCGACCCAGCTCCGGGCCCAGCAAGTGGTCTGGAGCCCCGGAAACAGCTGGGGCCCGATCACAGACTCCAGCGCTGCAAACTGGAAGGAAGAAGGTGGGGTGGGGTGGGGGGAGGAGGAAGGGGCTTGAGCTGAGGGGAGGGCAGGTGGAGAAGAAAGGGAAGGTACCAAGGGACAGGGTGGAGGAGAGACAAATGCCAGGCGGCCAAGTGGAGACTGAGGAAAAGGGCAGGAGGAGGTATCAGTGGGAGGGGACAGGGTGATGCTGGGAGAGGAGAGGGTAAGGGCATTGGGGCTAGAGGGGAGGGGGTGCTGGGAGAAGGCTTGAAAGAAGGGGTGGGCATGAGGAAGGCGGGGATGGAGCAAGTCATGTGAGGGCACAGGGGCATGAGGGGAATGGGGGCAGAGGGGAAAAAGGGGCAGGGGCAGTGAGGGAAGGGGGCACCAGGAGGTGCAGGGTAAGGGAAGGTGCAGGTGCCAGGGATTCTGGGGGTGAAGAAAGGGCAGACACCTGCAGGAGGGACCAGCACCAGAGGAGAAAGGCAGGGCAGGTGTGTAGAGGAAGGTTTTAGGAGAGGGGATGAGGAGGGGTAGCTCACATGATCAGAGTGGGGCTACTGGAGGAGTGGGCACAGCGGGGAGAGAAGGGCTGGTGGAGGGGGGCAGGTCTCAGGAGGGCTGAGGAAAGTGAGAAGGGCAGGAGTCTGAGTCAGGACAGCAGAGGAGGGTGAGGGGTTGGGGGGCAGCAGGCACCAGGGGAGCTGATGGAGCAATAAAGGGAAACTGTTAAACGCTTACGGTTTCCAGTCCATTTTTACATTATTTAATAAAATATATATCGACTTACAGGGCGGGTGGGGGACTAGGCCCATTCTGGGCACCACCAAAAATTATACAAACCTGCCGCCCCTGGAAGAGTGTACTGGCACCTGGTACTACTTGGTTTTTTATTTTCACTTGGGCCAGTCTAGGCCAGATGAAGAGTGAACGTACGACACTCATGGGAGTAGGGGCTGACATGAGGCTTAGTTCAAGGATGTCTGCTATGTGGTTTGAGATCCCCAAATTGAAGGTGGTATCAGGCACATATGCAGGGATTTCTGGGGGAGGGTGTTTCTGTAGTAAATGTGGATTGCAATTATTTTAAATACGAAAGTTCAAAATACTCATGCAACGAGTGCATAAGCGAGGTTAATGAAAAATTTGAGTGGAAACAGTGATTGGTAAAATGATTTTGTTATAACATACTAAACATTTATACAGTAATAAAGGTTTTATAGAAATTACCTTCTGGGATCCTGCTGTAATATCATACGTGAAAAACAATATTCCAGTCTTTGTTGCAGTGACATTACGGCTTGTCACTATTATATGCATGATTAACTATTTTACCTTGGTGACATTAGTTGCCAATTTAGGATAATGTGGCTTGTGTCTCCATGACAGTGTTTAGAGCAGATTGGAGCTCTGGGGTGGGTAATCAATGTGGAAGTTCCCTAAGCTCATTGCTATTCATTTCTTTTGTTTGCAAACAGCCAATTGGAAACTACTAACCCACGTCACCTGTTTCCTCTAAACAGGGACCAATCGGCACTGCCTGACATGGGGGTACTCTGTGACCTATTAGCTCTGTTCAGGAAGAGAACTTTCTTGCACTTGTTTCTTGTCAAAGGTAGACCACTTAAAATACAACCCTCAGACTCATGAGGGGAGGTTCATGGGGTGGTTCCAGTGCTGTGTGCAAGATGGAAATATACAGTTGGCATGTGTGATGTAGACATGCCCACTAGGAAGTGAAGTGAGACCACCATCTCATTCCACAGGAGCGCATGACTGAACAAGCATCAGATCACAATGACTTTCTGGCCGTTTGATCTTGATTCCAGCTAAGGAATGAGGGATGTAATAGTGTAGTCGATTAACCGATAAGAAAAAACGTATAGGTTAATACTATAGACCACACGCATTTCCCCACCCCCCTTTGCCTGACATTTTTTTAGCAGGCTGGCCAACAGCCCGGCTCAGCCCTGGTTCCCACTGGGTCCGAGACCTACCCCTCCACTGCAGCTCTACATTTAGGAGCCAGGTGAGCAGGCAGCCTGGCTCAGTTCTAGCTCGCACTGGGTCCAAGAGCTCAGGCCCGCCCCTCCCCGGACAGGGGCAGCTGCCACTGCATGCTGCTGCCTCTGTATCAGAGGCAACAGCGCAGGGCGACAGGCAGCAGGTCCGCGAGGGGAGCTGGTTTTTAAACTGGCTCCCCTTGAGGACCAGCTCCCGCCTGGTACCCCGCGCTGCTGCCTCTGATAGAGAGCCAGCAGCACAAAGTGGCAGGGGGCTCCTCGGGAATGGGGCGGGAGCACATTGGCTGCTGGCCCCACCTCTGGGGATTATAGAATAGTCGAGTAACCGATAAGAATTCATGAGGTTAATCGACTAATCAATTAACTGATATTTAACCTCCCTATAAAGAATTAGGCCATGAAACTCCATAGCTCAATGCTGGTTTTATCCCCATCAGTACTTTTTAAATGAATATTCTGCAGTATTTCATAGTGAGGGGAATTCTGAAGATCATCAAGACATGTAAAAAATATTAGGGAGAAACTTAACAGCTTTCCTCATTAATATGTCTGCCACTCTGGCTACGTAGCTATTTTTCAGTAATTTGCTACAGTAAAGTTAGTATTAGTTTTCAAGTGGGAAAGACTTCTACTAAGTAAGGGTGGGCCCTGGAAAAGTTTGGAGCGTAGCAGAGTTTGTTTTCTTTATTGACATTTGATCAAATTAAAATACACGGTTGCATGTCCAGGTGAAACGTACCCAAAATGACTAAAAGAAAAACTTGAAGAAAATAATTTTTGTTTACTCAAACATTTTGATTCAAATTTTGGGGAACCCCCCCCCCCTCAGATTTCTTAGGTTCGAATCAACCTTCAGGTTTGCAAACACCCCGTACAGGGTATGGAAGTGTCAAGTCATAGGTGAAGTTTCACTTCTATATTGGGGGACAAGGGGAAACTCCAGTCAAGCCAACGGGAACACACAAGGGTGGGCAAATTCCAGGTCTGCCCAAGGCCTGCAGATTGGAGGGAAGGGGGAAAACACTCCCCTGTTCCCTGTTAAATGACACCCCTGCCTGAAGCAGCTATTATTACGGAGCCACTCAGGAGATCCTGTCACTGCTCTTGTTCCATTACAGCCAGTCACTCGGCTTTCTGCCTGTCCCTATTCTTGGGAAGCCTCACTCACTGCTAAGCTGGGTTCCCAGTACCCCCTCCTCCTCTCTGCTGGTTCACCAGCTCAAGTTAAGTTTCCCACACAGAACGATGACCCACCCACCACAGTTCATGGTTCTTTGCTTGCTGCTCTCTCTGGAGCCTCTGGACAAGCTTTGTACTTTCCCCAGACCACAGTCAACACTGACACTTATGTATGTAACTCCCACCACCCATAGCGGTGGAGACAGAAAGGCCAGGAACTTAAACAACGTTTGTTTTTGGCCAGTGTCATTAGTCACACACAGCTTCCTACTGAAGCCTACGCAGCATCAGAACAAATGCATCTTCAGAAGAAAAGCTCCAGATGGTTCAGGAGCTTGGAAACAGAAAGCGCCCTACAAGTCACCAGTTCAAATCCTACCCAAGTCAGCAGATAATAGGGTCTTCCATGGTTTTCTCACCAGCAAGTTAAGGAAGTATGGATTAGATAAATGGACTGTAAGATGGATAGAAAGCCGGCTAGATTCTCGGGCTCAATGCATAGTGATCAATGGCTTTATGTCTAGTTGGCAGTTGGTAACAAGTGGAGTGTCCCAAGGGTCGGTTCTGGGGCCAGTTTTGTTCAACATCTTTATTAATGACCTGGATGAGGGGATGGATTGTGTAGCAAAAATGTATACTTTAGTACTGGTTAGTATCTAATATACAAAGGAGATTGCTTGTGCTCTAATAACTTGGACACTATAAGAGCTACCACCACCAAACTTTGCATGGGATAACCTTTCATCCAGGAGAAGGCTTTAAGGTACTTTTGGACCCGGTCGGGCCTGAGCTCAAGCTGTAAAAATCAAAAAAGCAACCCGCTGCGGTGCGCTGCCGGGGCTGCCCCGCCCACCCTAGGTCCCGTGCCCGCCGCCTGCGGCCCCCAGCGCCATCCGGGACTCACCCTCTCCTGCCCGCGAGGTTACATAAGCGACTCTCTTTCCCCCCCCTGCGCTGGCACGCAGTGCCCTGACCCCTACGCGCACAATGGCTCGGGCACCCGCTCTGCCCCCCCGCATCACCTGCAGTCCTGGGCGCCCCTCCCGCATGTAACCTCCCTTCCACCTGGGGTCGCACCCTCCACCCCCCGGGATGACGCGGACCTATATTTTAATCCCTATAGAAATCAGTGCAACTTTTCTACCATTCAAAAAAAAGATAATGGACTACTGTTTTTCTACATTTTGTTCCTCCGTTTTCCTGAGCAACGCCGGGTAACTCCAGCTAGTTGGTTATAAAACTATAAGTATGATACATAATGATTTCATGTATAAGGATTTCCTTATAAGTTCTGTAGCTTCTATTTCTCTCTCTCTGTCTCTCAGGATTAGATGTTACTGTAAGGCCTTGCTCCCTGTTAGCATTACAAATTAAGTTGTACCCCGTGTGCTTCTTATAAGCATAACATTGCACCCTCAGCAATTTCGCAGATGACACTAAACTGGGGGAGAGGTAGGGCTAGGGCTAGTGACCTAGACAAATTGGAGGACTGGGCCAAAAGAAACCTAATGAAGTTCAACAAGGACAAGTGCAAAGTCCTACACTTGAGACAGAAGAATCCCAAGCATTGCTACAGGCTGGGGACCAACTGGCTAAGCAGCAGTTTGACAGAAAAGGACCTGGGGATTACAGTGGATGAGAAGCTGGATACAAGTCAACAGTGTGCCCTTGTAGCCAAGAAGGCGAATGGCATATTAGGGTACAGTAGGAGGAACATTGCCAGCAGATCTAGAGAAGCGATTATTTCCCTTTATTCGGCTCTGGTGAGGCCACATCTGGGGTATTGCGTCCAGGCCCCCCCATCACAGAAAGGATGTGGACACAGGGGAGAAAGTCCAGTGGAGGGCAACCAAAATGATTAGGGGGCTAGAGCACATGACTTACGGGGAGAGGCTGAGGGATTTGGGCTTGTTTAGTCTGCAGAAGAGAAGAGTGGGGTGGGGATTTGATAGCAGCCTTCAACTACCTGAAGGGAGGTTCCAAAGAGGATGGAGAGAGGCTGTTCTCAGTAGTGACAGATGGCAGAACGAAGAGCCATGGTCTCAAGTTGCAGTGTGTGTGTGGGGTCTAGGTTGGATATTAGGAAAAACTATTTCCCTAGGAGGGTGGTGAAGCACTGGGATGGGTTCCCTAGGAAGGTGGTAGAATCTCCATCCCTAGAGGTTTTTAAGCGCCGGCTTGACAAAGTCCTGACTGGGATGATTGAGTTGGGGTTGGTCCTGCTTTGGGCCGGGGTTGGAACTGATGACCTCCAGTGGTCTCATCTAACCCCAGACTTCTAAGTCTCAGTTACTGCTACCACGTGGCTTATTACAACTAGCATGTGCTAAAAATAATGCATCATTACACTGCTCTCCCCGCACCCTCCTGCCTGCTTCTTTGTTGCACCTACCTCTTCCCTTTTAGATTGTAGGCTCTTTGGGGCACAGACTGATGGTTGCTCTACATTTGTACAGCGCTTGGCAGAAAGAGGTCCCAATACAAGTAAGACTTCTAGATGCTAACGTGACATGAACCACAACAACCTCACTTGAGTGCCCAGAGCTTATGCAACATAAGGTAGCAGTCACAGGCCAGTTCCTAGCAGACTGGCATATGTAGCACAGCAGTAAGCATTCTGCATGGCCGTTGGAGAGCAAAGTAGGCCAGGAAAATGAACTACTCCCTTACTTCACTCCGGTGATGGGCAAGTGAGAGGGCCACACGTGTGGCCCTCCTTCAACTCAGTGGGCTGCAAGGCTGTTGGAACCAAGATGGTCTCCCAGGATAGGGTTGTTCAGCCAACTGCGCTTGCGTGCCTAGAATTTGCCCATCGAACCGTAGCAGCACTTTGGATGTAGCGGAAGTGCACAGTTCTCCCAGTCAATGTTTTGGACAATCACCACATACCTCACGTCACCTGCCGTGGCTTTACGTGCGTGTCACTTGAGTAACACCGGTAGGAAAAAAGTAACCTGCCAGCGGAATCCAGCAACTCTGCACATGGGCAACAGAAAACAAAATCTCACAGGCCCACACACAGAACCCCTTGGGTAGCAGGTTGTCCTCCATGGCTCTGTTCTCCCCACTTCCGGACTGAGGCATGACTGATGGTGTGAGGTGGGGGAGGCTTGCGCTGCATGGGGCATCCATGTCCTGGGACATGGCTGCCAACCCTGCATCTTTCACCAGCCCAGGATTCTTTTGCACGAGCAACACCACCTGTTTTTAATCGCATGTCTAATTTATGGTTTCTACAAGCCGCTGTGCTACTAGAAAGCAACCAGACATTGGTTCTTAACATTTTGTGGAGCTAGGCAGACACAGTTAGCAGATCTTGATAGAAGGAGCCTGATGGAAGTAGAATCTCACTGTAACACAACTTACATGTAAAGGGAGTCAGAAAAGTGCTAGAGTGACCATCTGAAAATCCAGATAGAATGGGGGGAAGGGTGTTAAAGGACTGTACTTTATTTACATCATCAGGTGTCCTGTCTTGACTACTGTGCCCTTGGCAGTGGCTTTACCCTTTCTAGCAGGTTTATTGTGCAGGAAAACGTCACTTACCAAAATATACAGCCTTTCTGCGCTACAAGTGGCATTGTTTCACCCTGTAGTATCACCATGTTCTGTAACTAAGGCAAAGACTTGGCCCTGTACAGATGTGCCAGTGTAGTCTGGTTACAAAATGCAGCTGAGGTAATAAACCAACGTTGTCCTAGGGGCCCCAGACACAACTGTGCTGATAGAGTCAAGAGGCTCTTAGCAACAGGGATATACAATGAAAAATTCAGAGCATTAAACTCAGTCATGACTTACTTCAGCCAGGGCAAGCTATAAACTTCAGGCACCCTAAGGGAAATTAGGCCCAGGTGTTCCATAAATGTGAAGTATCTTGTCACCCATGAGCGCACTTTTGAATTCAACGCCTTACATGAGCATTTTTCAAATGCCCCAGCGCCTTCTGTGCCACGTGTGAAGTTACATTTTCATAGGGGAAAGAGGCACTTCCTGATGCTTCAAAGCTCTTAAGACTCTTGCAATGTGCAGAAAGGTAGACGAAATCCTTGTCATCTGAAGCACTATTTACTAGGATGCATTTAGGGAAGGTCTCCCCATAGAGCAGACTTTAGCACAGACCCCAACAAAAGCTAGAAAAAAATTCCATGACATTCTGTGCCGTCCCATTGAATTTATGCATTGACTTTCCCAAGGCTCAGCATTAGGTTCAATACAATTTTGGCTGACTGGCAGATAATTCATGGGCCGTTCCTATCTCAAGGGATAGCGCTGTTCATCTATATTCATTCTAGTTCCAATAGTTTGATGACTTTGCCACTTCAACCAGCCAATGTGCTAACTTGTGCTTCTCAAGTATTTGTCTGACCTTTAATATGGCCATGCCTTCTTCCAAATTTGGAACCACCTGCTTTTCTTGTCTAGATACCAAGACGCTCAGTGCCAAAGATCAGTATTTCCCCTAAAATTAAAAAAACAACAACACACAAATGCCAAGAAACTGCCCAAGTATAGTTTTCTCTCACAATTTAGAAACTCTTAAGTGGCTGCATTTGGATTCACCCGAGAAGCCTTTGCGCTGAGTCCCAGGATGCGTCAAACCACATGCCCAGTCCTGCGGCACTTCAAAACAGCCTCATGAGACTTGATGCCACACTTTGTAGAATGCTCTGAGCACTATGGTTGTGGGGGAGGAATAGCTCAGTGGTTTGAGCATTGGCCTGCTAAACCCAGGGTTGTGAGTTCAATCCTTGAGGGGGCTATTTAGGGATCTGAGGCAAATCTGTCAGGGATGGTATTTGGTCCTGTCATGAGGGCAGAGGACTGGAGTCAATGACCTCTCAAGGTCCCATCCAGCTCTATGACATAGGTATATATCACTAAGGAGCAGGTCGCCAACAAATGAGTGTTAGACAAAATTAAGACAGGGCACAAAGATGGAAATTTTCCTTGTGACACACAAGTTGAGACACCATTTTACTGATGGGTAACACAGAATAAATAAGTCTCCATACAAGGAGGGACTGCTGTGTTGGCCACTGACTAAAATATCCTAGTACAATTTACGGATATCCTTATTTTACTCATTGAGAAACTGAGGCCCAGGGAAGTGAAGCAACTTGTTCAAGTTGACTATCCACCTAGCTAGAGCAGTAACTCAGTTAACTGCCAGCTAAATAGAAAAGCTTCAGCGGGGTAGCCGAGTTAGTCTGTACAGGATAAACTTAAAAAAACAACAACAAATAGTCTGGCAGCACTTTAAAGACTAACAAAACATGTAGATGGCATCATGAGCTTTCGTGTGCCCACGAAAGCTCATGATACCATCTACATGTTTTGTTAGTCTTTAAAGTGCTGCCAGACTATTTGTTGTTTTTTAAGCTAAATAGAAGCAATAGAACTTGGCTAAGTAGAAGCTCTGTGGAGCTACTATAGTAGAGCTAAACAGAAGCTATATAACTAAGGAGCAGACTATAGTCTAGGGAAGGGGGTCTCAAACTTTGTGATACCGTGACCCCCCTCTAAGTTGCTTACGACCCCCCAGGGGGTCAGGACCCACAGTTTAAGAAACGCGGGTCTAGGGACAGCCTGTCTGAAGAAATGTGAACATATCCATTAAAGCAGTGTTCTACATATACAAAATGCTCAGCTTTGTTTTGACTAGATTGAAGAAAAAAAGTGCACCAAGTGCCTTCCATGACAACAAGGAGCCCTGTGGCACCTTAAAGACCAATAGATTTATTTAGGCATCAGCTTTCATCGACTCCATGTATCTGACAAAGTGGTTTTTACCCACAAAAGCTGATGCCCAAATAAATCTGTTAGAGTATGTCTATGCTTGCACCCTCTTTGGAAAGAGGGATGCAAATGAAGACATTTGAAATTGCAAACGAAGCCGGGATTTACATATCCTGCACTTCACTTGCATAATCGCGTTATGGCACTATTTCAAAATAACAAACGTGGTGTAGATGTGGCTATTTCAGGAGAACACCCTTCTTCCGAAATAACCTTTATTCCTCATAAAATGAGGTTTATTTCGGAAGAAGGGTGTTCTCCTGAAATAGCCACATCTACACTGAGTTTGTTATTTCGAAATAGCGCTATTTCAAAATAGCACCATCATGCGATTATGCAAATGAAGCATGGGATATGTAAATCCCAGCTTCATTTACAATTTCGAATGTCTTCATTTGCATCCCTCTCTCGAAAGAGGGTGCAAGTGTAGACATACCCTTAGTCTCTAAGGTGCTACAGGACTCCTGGTTTTTGCAGAAACAGACTAACATGGCTGCCCTCCGAGACTTGCATTCCATGACGTAAATGCCTCAGAAGCCGTTCCAATAGAGGCCCTCTTTTCTGGGGCACATTCAGAGGCACTTCAACATCCAGGAGACATGCTAACTGGTCATGAATGGAAATGGGAGCGCTCCCAAGCGATGGGAAAGTTTGGGTTGTTTCTAGAGGCAGCTGCTTTTCGCGCCTGCCAGGCGCAAAGAATTATTGAAAACTTTCCAGCACTAATTGGCGAGCACAAAAGTTTTCAGAGCCTGATGCTATAAACAAGGGGATCAGCAAAAAAACCGAAGCTCCCAGAGAAAGGCTTTGTCAGTAATTGCGCTGAAAGTTGGTGCAGCATTTTGACCGCTTGATTTTACAGAGGCTGTGTTAGAAGAAAAGAACATTTACATGTAACTGGCATGGTAAGGCACTGTAGGAAGTGGTATGAAGAGGTTGATGAGCTAAAAAGAATTTAAAACAGACAGAAGAAAATCAAAACTCCAAGTAACATGTACATCGCTTCTTACTATATTCCACGTACAATACAAATGTGTAGCAAAACCTTCCCTGCACCTCTGTAAAATGTTAATATGATAATTAAGTTAATTATTAGTATTAATTTAGTCTAAATGTTTGGAGACAGGCAATATGGTTTTATGTGTCTTACGTATTTAAAAGTACTATGGACGTGAGTTTCAAAAGTGTCTGGGGCTACGTCTAGACTGCAGACTTCTTTCGAAAGAAGGTTTTTTTGGAAGAGATCTGGAAAAACTTCTTTCGAAAGAGAGCATCCAGACTGATTGGACGCTCTCTTGCATAAATGCCACCCAGAACCACTTCAGCAAGGGCTGACTTTAAATCACCAGTTGCTTCCGAGTGCTGGTGCTGGAACCTTGCAGAGACATGCGCTTAAAGGAACCCCCTTGGACAGCCGTTTCTCTGCATCTGCTGTATGCTTGCTACCTCTTCAAGGGACAGCAAAGCTCTTGCAGTGCCTGCTGTGGCTGTCCCGCTTTTTTGGACACCACAGCTTTTCTCTTGGTGCCATGGAGCCAGAGCTGCCCCTGGGCATGCAATGGCCCCACATGACCATGCTGCAGTTTCTGCAGCACTTTGTGCCAGTTACCTTCCTGGTCCTGACCGAACTCAATCCCGAGCTCATTTTGGGGACGCTCTCCCTGGGTACGCGAGCTACACTCTGGCAACTGCAACTCACTGTGGAGAGGCGTTTCTGGAGGCTGGACACCAGTTCTGACTGGTGGGACCGGCTGGTGATGGAGCGGTGGGATGACCAGCAGTGGCTCCAAAACTTCCGCGTGCGGAAGGCCACCTTTATGGAACTGTATGCCTGGTTTGCCCCCCGGAGATGCGACACCCACCTGCAGCCTGCCATCCCCCTGGAGAAGCGGATCGCAATCGCCCTCTGGAAGCTCACCATCCCCGATAGCTACCGGTCGGTGGGCAACCAGTTTGGTGTGGCACCATCGGGGCCCTCCTCATGGAGGTAAGGCACTCTGGGGCTGCAGTCCCTGAAAGGGGAAGGAGTCCTGGTAAAGGGGGACCCTCAGGAAAGGGGGGTTGGGGACTGTGGGGGAAGCCCCGTCCCCAGGGGGTTGTGCCGTCCCACCCTCACACATCCCTGCCTGCTGGGGGGTGGCCTCATAGGGGTGGCTCCTGGGGTGTTTGGGGAAGGGGAGAGGAGGAGAGGGGGGTGGGCACCTCCCAAGGGCTCAGGCACTCTCTCTCTCATTCTCTGTTTTGTGTGTTTGTCTCCTTCTGCAGGTGGTGAGGGCCATCAACTTGATCCTGCTGCAGAGGGTCATCCGCCTGGGAGACCTGGACCCGATCGTGACTGGATTTGCTACCCTGGGGTTCCTGAACTGCACGGGAGCCATATATGGGATCCACGTACCAATCCCCCCCTTTGAGCATTGAGCGGCCCAATATATTAATAGGAAGGGCTACTTCTCCATGGTGCTGCAGGCCCTGGTCAACCACGATGGCCAGTTCACAGACTTTTTTTGTTGGGTGGTCAGGCAGGGCACACGATGCCCGTGTCTTTTGGAACTCTAGCCTGTATGGGAAGCTGGAGGCAGGCACATTCTTCCCCCATCATGAACTAGCAGTTGGGGACGTGCAGATGCCATTGTGCATCGTGGACATCACGGCCTACTCCTTCATGCGGTGGCTCATGAAGCCTTATACCAGACACCTGGACCCGAGCAGGGACCAATTTAATGTCCGTCTGAACCGGGCCAGGATCCAGGTTGAGTAATCCTTTGGCCGCCTCAAGGTGTGGTTCAGATGCCTGCTGATCCACCTTGACATGGGGGAGCACAACATCCCCGAGGTGGTCGCAGCATGTTGTGTCCTCCACAACATTGTGGAGAGAAAGGGGGAGGTCTTCCTCTGGGGGTGGAGGGCAAACGCCAGCCGTGAGGGGTAACTCTTCGAGCAGCCGCGGACAGCTGCCATCCGCCAGGTCCATGAGGCCGGGATGCACGGCCGGGAGGTCCTGAGGAAGAGGTTCTCTCAAGGACCCCAGTAACTCTCCCCAGGGCCTCCCCAATAGGGGCCTCTAGCTTGCTGCCCAATCCCTTCCCCGCCACAAACCCTCCCTTCGCCCCTTCCCTGACCTCTCAATAAAAACACCTGTTTGGTTTCCAACAAAACTCCGTACTGTAGACATACCCTGAGGAAGCTACAATACAACTTAACTCTTCTAGAACACGTTGTCCATAAATCTCTAAGCACGTTATAAAGGAAGTTGTTATTCTCCTTTATGTGTAGGGAAACTGAGGCACTGAGCAGGAAACAGACTCACGCAAGCTCACCCAGAAGACCAGTGGCAGAGGTGAGACTAGAACACTTGACTCCTGTATCCCAGTCTTGTGCTGCACCCATTAGGTCACATTGCCTCTCTGAAACACCCTGTCAAAGTCAATGGAAATTAGGTGTCCTAATTCTTGCGGCTGCTTTTGAAAAAATTAAATCTTACTCTGTATGAATCATAATAAATAAATCCATTTTGCAGATGGGAAAACAGAGAGACAGGTTAAGTGACTTGTTCTAGGCCTCGGGGGTAGCCGAGTTAGTCTGTACAGGATAAATTTTAAAAAACAACAAATAGTCTGGAAGCACTTTAAAGACTAACAAAACATGTAGATGCTATCATGAGCTTTCGTGGTATGAGCTGAGCCCACGAAAGCTCATGATACCATCTCCGTGCTTTGTTAGTCTTTAAAGTGCTTCCAGACTATTTGTTGTTTTTTTTTAAGTTTATCTTGTTCTAGGCCATTATGGGAGCCAGTGTCAGAATTCAGATAGTTCTCCCAAAATAAAGTGACAAATTTAAACCATGTTAATGTTTTAGATATCTTTTCTGCCTTAATACGGGTCATTCCTTCCTGGGAAGCAGCTTGAGTCCAGGGGATAAGGAACTCAAGTGGGACGTCTCCTCTCCCTCGCAAGAGTTGTTGCAGCCATATTTCAAAGAGGAAATCCAGATGCTGCAGTGATTTCCAAGGGATCTCACAAACTTCACCAATAAAGATTTTTTTCCCCTTCAGTAATAATATTACTACTGTAGGAAACACCTTTCTGAAAGCTGGCTGCATCATCGTGGGATTTGCTGTTATTTCTACAAGCAGCCACTGACCAAACTTTTTAATATTCTATTGTTTTGTCTCTGCTTGGGGCTAAAATCCTACTTTGCCCATTTTAAAAAGAAAATTAACTTCAGCCAGATGAATAGGGGACCACAGGGAACAAAGCACCATTCTCCTGCCTTTGCTAATTCACAAAGGTGAGGTTGTGGAATCTCCATCACTGGAGATATTTAAGAGTGGGTTGGACTGACATCTATCAGGGATGATCTAGACGGTGCTTGGTCCTGCCGTGAGGGCAGGGGACTAGACTTGATGATCTCTCGAGGCCCCTTCCAGTTCTAGTGTTCTACGATTCTTTGACTTAGAAGAGCTGGGTTTTATTAGTTCATTAGGCTCTGCTACTCTTCTTTGAATAAGTCACGTCATTTCCTTCATGCCTCTTTTATGATTGTATTTATTTATTATATAGCTTTTAACTGCACAAGAGGCTTCATTACTACTATAATAAAATAATTAATCCTCCATAGGGAAGCACTCCACATTGTGAGCCTGGACCATCCCCACCCACCCAAATTGACATCATATTTGAAGTCATCAAACTGGAGTCAATAATGTTAAGCCATAGGAATGTAATTTGACAATCCTTGATGGCATTTATTTAAATGTGTTCCTTTCACTTCTGCTGTAACTGAGCCAACTCTGGCTATTTTCTGGATCAGATTTTGATTTTCCTTTTAGAAAGTAGCTAATAAAAATACTGATCCTTGTTCCAAGACAATAGGGCTGAAGTAAAAATACTGTCATTTTTACTGGGTTTTTACAAACAAAAACAAATTTTAAAAGACACAAAACAAGAGATGAGTGCTAGTAGGAGGTCTGAGAGCAAAAGTCATGTGGAATGAAGTCATCTCCCCACTGAGAGAAGCATTGTGCTAAAACATGAAATTGACTATAAACCAAGTGGAAATTGACCTGTGTAGTTTTATTTCATCAAAATGTAAAAAAAACCTGCATAGTGCCCCCATCCCAGGAGCGGATGCAACTCTTTAAAGCGTGTCTGCAAGTAACAAAACTCAAAACCCTACAACCTACCTATCCCCAGCTCTGTTCAGATTTTTCCCCCGGCTGCTAGCTCTGCAGAATCAACCCATGATCTAAGAGCTGAAATGGTTTGGTTCTGTTTTTTAAACAGCTCACGCATCACTGTCAGCAATCAAGATTCCGCAACAGGAATGTATGTTAGGAGAGAAAGGACGAGCCTGTGAACAAGATGCTAAACGAGGCCTGGGTTCAATTCTTCAAATATCTTGTGCAATCTCAAGCAAATCACCTAAGTACTGTTTTGCCCACCCTTGGCTTGTCTTATCGGACCACAGAGCCCTCTAGGATAGCGTCCTCTCACTGTTAATTTGGGCAGTGATTACCACAACGTGTCCCCAATCTCCAATCACTGTTGGGGAACCACAGTAATAAAGCAGTTAACAATCCTGCAGATGATAGGGGAGCTAGAATAGATTCCAGACCACGCTGTCTGAGCTCTGTTGGCTCTGCAGGGCTAGCAGACACAGACAGCAATAAAAATTTACTTGTGTCACAAAAGTTAGCAGAGAGTTCTGAACACAAAGAGGGAGCAGATGCGTTGGTGAAGAAAGAGCTACTTTTTTATATCCTAGAGCCACACGGACAGTGACCCACAAAAGTGTCTATTTCAAAGTGGGCTTGAGTCTTTGTTTATAATGTACCAGAAGATTTACCTGACATTACTCAGATCCTTAACTCAATTTTTGTTTTTTGGAAAAATGAAAATGTCCATGCTTCATTGGAATCACTGCTCTGGGGTCGGGGTGGGGATGAGGGGTTGAGCAGCAGGCTGTCCGGTGCACAGAAGATTACTCCAGCTCTTTTTCACTGCAGCAGCTTGGGGCCAGACAAGAAGCGCCCCTCCATGGCTGCTGCAACTCCAGCAGGCACAGCTGGGAAAGGTCCAGGTTTGTCTGTCCCCTGTGGTCCCCAGACAGAGTGAGGAGAGCAGAAAACTGTGCTCCCTAACGAAGGGGAACAGACAGCATTATTCCCGTATGAATTTGGGGAGCGGGGAGGCACTTCAGCCCCCCCTGCTTTCCCTAAAGGGCACCTAGAGGGTGGGAGGTCAGAGCTGGGGCAGTCACAGATGTGGGGCACACACCCCCAGCCAACCCCGTTCCCCCACCTGGTGACTGTTTTCTGTGTGGTTTTCTAAGAAGCAATCCCATCCCATTTTCCTGGCACAACCAAACCCTTAAACTTGCTTTAAGTTATGATAAAAGAAAGCTGCATACCACATTTGATGGTCCTAGCTCTTACTGTTTAGGAGTAATACTAGAACAAACTGACAGACACACTCTCTCAAATATACAGTAGATAAAGAAGGCCTCCAAGAGGGGTTTCTCCTCCATGCTTTTTTTTTAACCTTAGAAATACTAAAAATGTCAACCCTGATTTTCTCTCATTTTGCTGGAAGAACTATGACTTTGCCGCTCTCTGACTGGTTTCAGGCGGTGAGTATTGTTAGTTCTCACACCTCAGCAGAAACGACAGAGTTGTTAAAGAATCAGAGGGGTAGCCGGGCATCTGACGAAGTGAGTCTTCGCCCACGAAAGCTTATGCTCCAATACATCTGTTAGTCTACATGGGTTCCCAAACTGGGCGTGCCTCCCTGGGGGGGTGTGAAGAAATTCCAGGGGGGGGCGCGAGGCAACCCAGCCACACACCCTCGCGTCAATCCCACTCCAAGTTTTGCTGCTATTTTTTTGGGAGGGGGGGCATGAGGGTTTCTCAAAAATCAAAACCGGGGCGTGATGCCAAAAAATTTGGGAACCACTAGTCTATAAGGGTATGTCTACACTTACAGCCTATTTCGGAATAGGGCTGCAAATGTAGGCATTCGGAATTGCAAATCAAGCCCGGGATTTAAATAACCCATGCTTGATTTTCATATTCCCGGCCGGGCGCCATTTTTTTAAATTTACAAGCCCGGAATAACTGCCCGCGTTTACACACGGCAGTGAAATGGGCGTTCGAAATAAAGCCCTATTTCAAACTACCTGTTATTCCTCCTGCAATGAGGTTTAACAGGTAGTTCAAATAGGGCTTTATTTCAACGCCCGCTTTCACTGCCGTGTGTAGACGCGAGCAGTTATTCGGGCTTGTAAATTTCAAAAATGGCGCCGTTGAAGATGCAAATCAAGCATGGGATATTTAAATCCCGGGCTTGATTTGCAATTCCGAATGCCTACATTTGCAGCCCTATTCCGAAATAGGCTGCGAGTGTAGACATACCCTAAGATGCCACAGGACAGAGCAGTTGAAAGCTTCCAAGACATCTTTTCTTCAGCGTGTTAGCTAATGAATGAAGCTACATAGGCATTAACACGCAATGCTTTGTCCGATTCAAAACCCCCTTCCCCTCCCAACAGCTCAGCTTTCACTAGCTCCACAACGTCAGCATTTCACTGTCCAAGCAGGGACTGTCTCTAATGAGTTGGTGTAGCACCTGGCACAATGGGGCCCCAATCCTGGCTGGTGTTTTTGGGAACTATTATCACTGAGTCTCCTAGGGGAAACATAACCTGAAATTTCTAATGTAAAAAACAAATGCAGGGTCCTGGCGGGGGAGAGGAAGGGGGGGAATAAAAGCCACAGACTCACAGGCCATCTTTATAAAAAACTCTAAGTAGTAGAAAAGGGCATGAGCCAAATGTATTTCTCTCTCCAGTTCTGAGTTCGGGTGGTTAGCACCTTTGAAACAAATCATCAAGGATTACATAAATACTTTTAATGTGGCCATTGTGAATGGGGCCAAACCGAGTTCTAGTAACTAAGGCGATGTCTACACTAGCCAACTATTTTGAATTTACTAAACTAAATTCGACTTAAGAACTCCCGATTTAACAAATTCGAAATTAGTCCAAGGCAGGCTCTGTTAATGTGGATGCGCTCTCTCAGACTTAGAGCCCCAGGAAGCATTCTGTTAAGTTGTGGGAGGCCTCCCGGAGGCCAATAAGTTTGAATTAGCGGCACTGGAGCATCCATACTGTTATTTCAAAATTACTATTTTGGAATTAGCATTACTCCTCGTGAAAAGGAGGAGTACAGAGTTCAAATTCCACTGCCCGTTATTTCAAAATAGTAGCGTGGAATAAGGTCCTAGTGTAGGCCAGGGCTAAGTGAACAATAAGCCAAGTTCCAGGCTAACTCTCTCTGCCTGGGCTTAAACATGGCTTTAATCTACAAGCAACCAATTAAGGACCACTGCCAGCTGGCATAGGTTAGAACAGAAGTTCTCAACTGGGGTACATGTACCCTTGGGGGTACGCAAAGATCTTCCAAGGGGGTACATCAATTCATCTAGATATTTGCCTAGTTCTACACCAAATTACAGAAAGAGAGCTAGCAAAGTCAGTACAAACTAAAATTCCATACAATGACTTGTTTATAGTGCTCTCTATATACTGAACTGTAAGCACATTTATATTCCAATTGATTTATTTTAAAATTATCATCATAAAAATGAGAAAGTTGGGAAGTTTTCAGCAATAGCGTGCTATGACACTTACGAATTTTTATGTCTGATTTTGTGAGCAAGTAGTTTTTAAGAGGGAGGAGAAATTTGGGGGTACGCAAGCTAGATCAGACTCCTGAAAGAGGTACAGTCATCTGGAAACTTTGAGAGTCACTGGGTGAGAACAAAGAGATGCCACAGAGCCAAACCGAATATAAGGGAGCCACAACTGAATCCCGGACACAGCGAATAATCGGGCCCTGATTTTTCTCACAACAGCATCCCTTGGAATATACATTCAGGTTTACATGACTTCTAAAACAGCAGCCCTCTGCCTTCCAAGAGCAAAGTCAACCCCTCGTTCTTACAATGGCTCTTGCTAACATTTCCAACTGTGGCTTGTCTCCGCACAGTCCATGTGAAGTTCTGCACCCTTCGTGGTTTCTATGGGTAGGCACAGCACAGCTGTCTGACTGCAGACCTGCTCTGGCTGGACCTGGCTAACCGAAATGGGTTATGCTCAAGCAGCCTAACAGCAGGCAGTAATTGTTTGAAACTGCCCAACAGGAGACCCATGTTTAGGAACAGGCCAGGCAGCTTCTCCCCAGCAGTGACAGGCAGCCTGGGTTGAAGCGTGCTGAGAGGAAGGGGCTCTTCATGAGCAAAGCTGGATCGAGGAATGTGGCCTTGCAGCAAAGACAGCAAAAGCGAAGACAGACCCTGCAAATTTTAAAACCCTTAGAATGCAAGTCAGCCCTGAGAAAACTCTCTTTTCCAACAACACAGGCTGGCTGATGAAACCTGACCCTGATCCCAGAAGGAATCATTTCTGACTGGGATTCTCAGGCCTACTAGCCTGACAATCAGCAGAATAGTAGAGCGCTTGGCACTGACACACAGCGCTTTGTCTGCAAGTCCCTTCCAAACATATCCCTCACCAGCCTGCCTAGACACCTACAGAGAACGGGCACCTCTGCCTTTCGCTCGTTCATCTTCATGGGGCCTCTCCAGACGCCCCATTCGCCCCTTCTTATGTTTGGAAAGGAAGATGCAAGGGGAAGGGAGCTTGTGCTATGCTGCTTTATTTACCCCAAGTACCACATACTCCTGCAGGTCTACAGAAAGGTGAACAATGCATCCCAGCCTGCCCTTGTCAGGTGGCATTTCCCAGCCACAGACAAGAAGGAAACAGACCCTGCCATACAGCAATGCCAACCTCTAAACGCGGAGACAAGCAGAACCCAGGGGCGATGCCCCGTCCAGCAGCCAGAGCACCACACAGTCCGCACACAAAAGGAAAACCCAGCTCCTGTTTGAAACCAGCACTTGATCCGATTTAAGCAACAGCTGAGGACGGCCAATGCCTTTCCCATCTCTCCGGTTCAGGCCCGGTTTGTTCCCCGGGCTGGTATTAAGGAGAGGATGGCGCCGTTCTGGGAGCGGCATATGTCCTTACTGCCAGACCTACACCCACGCGCGGAGGATACACTCCAAAGGGAGCCAGGATTGCAGCGTTGCTCAGGTGGGCGTGTTCCAGGGAGAAGGGGGCTCGGGATGACCTGCGCATCTCAAAATGACCATCTCCTCCAGCAGCCTGTCCCTGCACACCCAGCCCTCTTCCACATTTAGTTGCTGCCGGGCCAAAAGGGGCTGCTGCAGCAACCGGAGCCCCAAACCCAGCCTACCCTAAGGACGGTGCCCAAGGACAATGCTTTGCCGGACAATGCAATCCGGGAGCAAGGCAGTGCCCGATTTCCGCGCCCCACCCCCACATCACCCCTTACATTTTCCAACAGGGAACCACACCAGCTTCATTCATTCCCCCTCCTTTGTTGCTGGCTCTAGATGCCCAGCGCACAATGCAAGAGTCAGAGATTCCCAGGCCAGAAGGGACCACTGAGATCATCCAGTCTGACCCCCCCTGGATAAAGCAGGCCTGAGAACCGCCCCCCCCAGAATAATCCCTAGAGCAGCCTGGGCTGCAGAATAAGCACCCCCCTCACACACACAACCCCCCCCCCCCTTTTTTTTTCTGCTGCGTTCTCCGGCCTCCCTCAACCCAGGTCTTTCTTACCTCCTTCCTTAGCATCCAGCCTGCAGGGGGGCGGGGCGGGGGGAGCCCGCCAGGCTGCTCGCAAGCCCCTCTGGCCCCCCAGCCCCAGGCGGGGGCTGCAGCCTCTGGTACACAGCCCGCCCCTCCCTTAGGCTAACGCTGGCGGATCCAGGCAGGCGGGCGAGGGAGGGATCTGGCGGCACCGATGCAGCCAGCGCTGGAGGATGCTGCTGCCAGACGCGCCCAGGGGCTGCCCCGCGCCGTGGGGGAGGCGCGGGCGCTGCGGGGCGGCCGGGCACGGGGCGGGCTGGGGGCTCCGTCAATGTGGCTCTGGCTGCAAGCCCCCGTCCCCGCCCGCCCGGAACAAAAGGGGAAGGAGCAGGGGAGGGAGGGGCAATCCAGCTGTTGGTGTCAGAGCCGCACACACGCCTGCGTCTTCCCGTTTGCCGGGCCGCGGCCCCGCACCAAAGGCAAGCGGGAGGGTGGGAAAAGCAACCCCCCCCCCCACGCACCGCGAGAGGAAACCTCCACCGCCCCCTTCCCCCTGCGCGCAAGGGCCCGTCCTCAGCAGCGAGAGTTTTTTTTTTTTTTTTTTTTTAAAGTGCCCTGCGTGTTTTAATGGAAGGCGGGATGGAGGCCAAGAGGCAAGGCTGGGAATCAGAGGACCTGGGTAAGGTCCTAGGCTCTGCCACTAATACACTGAGGGGCCGCGGGCACATCCCTTCTCTGGTGCGCAGTGCCTCGGTTTCCCCATCTGTCAATAAAGACAAGGGCAGTTTGTGCAGGGAGGTTGCACGGCTGGAGGCATGCTGAGATTCCCCAGTACCAGGCGCTCTTTCTACCATTACCATGCAGCAGAGATAGAATCATAGACTCCTAGGGCTGGAAGAGACCTCAGGGGTTCACCGAGTCCAACCCCCTGCCCAAGGCAGGACCAATCCCAACTAAACCATCCCAGCCAGGGCTTTGTCAAGCCGGGACTTAAAAACCTCTAGGGATGAAGATTCCACCACCTCCCTAGGTCACCCAGTCCAGTGCTTCACCGCCCTCCTAGTGACATCGTTTTCCCTAATATCCAACCTGGACCAACCTAGATGCACGGTAAAAATCCTCTGTCATAAGCGGGAGATGTTTTTAGAACTAGCTGGTAGGCCAAATTGCTGTGCTGAACCACAGGGGTCTCAGTAGGCTGGTTCACAGGGGGCTCGGTGCTTCGTTTTAAAGGCTTTGCTCTGTGATCGTTTATGCCTCATGCGTTTCAGGCTCCAATGTGCCCTTTCCCCTCCTAAAAAAAATCTAACTGAAAGCCAAAGTCATCCAATTTCACAGGCTCCCCCAAAAATAAGACCCACGTGGAAAGCAACCCAGTCCCAGTGAAAAGTTCACAGCCCTCTGTGGCTCCTTTCTTCGCAAATTCCCACCCTGCCCCCATCTCTCTTGGCTTCACCCAGCTCTGAGTGATCTACACATATTTTTCATGCCCCCTGCCTCCCACTCAGTGGAGGCACTTGGCTCTTCTCAGAGAACCATCACTCAAGGGCCTTTCCTCACCATTTGGTTTTGCGCCAGGCAACTCAAGGGAGGGTTTTTCTAAACAATATTGAACTTTCTAGGTATTTTTAACTTATTATCATAAGTATTTATTTATTTATTTATTTAATTGTGTAACAGAGATGGAAGAAGCAGGAAATACCTTGTGGCCTGAAAAAGCCAGTCTGTCCCCAGATAATTGCATTTCTAGAGTCTTTGCTAGGGAGCCCAGTAAAAAGCTTGTGATTCAATTCTTAGTTTAAAAGCCAGGAATGATGGGGAAGGATTATATCCATCCCAGTTTGGTAAGAGATGTGCCTTTGGCTATGCTACTGCCATGCTGATGCCCTCAGATTTGTGGACTGCAGCCTACCCTCCCTTCTTCCCCCAGCTGCCTCTGATATAGGTAGCAGTGGGGGGGGACAGGACCTCCACAGAGCCAGTACATGCAGAGAGCTGGCTTAAACGCTGGCTCCCCACGCATATCGGCTCCCACATGCCCCCGCCCAGCACTGGTGCCTCTGCTAGAGAAGCAGCTGTGTGGGGACGCAGGTGGCTCTGTAAAAGCCAACTTCCCGCTCCCACCTGCCCCCCTCACTCTCCATACTAGAGCTTCTCTATCAATGCGGTGGGGGGGGGGGGGTAGGCAGCTCCGTGGGATCCAGTGCTCGTGGATCCCCTACGGGCACCAGCTTCTTTCTCCGCCCCTCTTGCTGCCTCTGATACAGTGACAGCAAAGGAGGGAGTGTTGCGTGTAGTTGATAAGATTCAAATCTCAATATGTATTGTTGTTTTTTACAGCACCCAAAGCAGAGCTAGGTGTAGCACTGATCATATAAACTGCTTGGGATCTCAGCCTCACAATCCATGTCCCCCATCCAGCAACTGGATGTGTATGAGCAGACCCGTAAGCCCTACACTGACTGAGTAGGACCCTGGGCAAGCTCCATCCATGTGGATTCAGTGGCAGGATTGGGGCTGAACTGGGGAGAATACAAAGGAAGAGGGAAGACTCTTCAACATCCATTCTGATCGTCTTTTCTAGGGGCTTTTTCAGCCTTTGCCATTTTGCAGATTTATATTTTCTATTTTTGCATGTGTACGATTGTAACCCTTTTCCAGTTTTCTTTTCTTTTTTTAAACTCTCTGCTATTTTTCTTATTTCAAGACTAACCTTACTGGACACCCCCATCCCAAAACAATGCAAGCCCTCCTCTCTTCTTTCACATTGACCCAAATGTAACGATGACATCTTGGCCACTCTCTCTGATTCCCACCTGGTACTTCTCTCCTGACAGTCTACCCTTCTTTTTACCCTTAGGCCACGTCTACACTATGAGGTAAGGTCGAATCTAATACGGTCGATTTGTGGGCACCCAGTTTTGAAAGTTGAAGGTCCGTGTCCTCACTGCAGAGACTAATCGAATATTGTCCGAAATAGCGCGTCCTCATGGGAGCCAACCATCGACTCAGAAAGCGACGCATCGCTGCCATGGAGTTACCCCTTGTTAATATCACTCTGAGGGCATGTCTAGACTAGGAAATTGTTTCAAAATAACTTATTTTGAAATAAGAACTCCTGAAATAACTATTTTGAAATAGCATATCCACACTACATGAAAGGCTTGCAATTGGCCGAGGCAGGCTCACTTAATGCAGATGCCCTACCTTGACTTATATCTACACTTCAATCCTCTCTCTCTCGAGAGGAATGCAAATGCAGACACCTGAAATTGCAAATGAAGCAGGGATTTAAATATCCCACACTTCATTTGCATAATCGCGTTATGGCGCTATTGCGAAATAGCACTATTTCAAGAGAAAAACGGTGTTATTTCGAGATAAAACCCTTCCCTCAAAATAACCCTTAAACCTCATTTTTTGAGGAGTAATGGTTATTTCGAGGGAAGGGTTTTATCTCGAAATAACCCCATTTTTTCTCTCGAAATAGCGCTATTTTGCAATAGCGCCATAACTCAATTATGCAAATGAAGCACGGGATATTTAAATCCCCACTTCATTTGCAATTTCAGGTGTCTGCATTTGCATTCCTCTCGAGAGAGACGAATGAAGTGCAGACATACCCTTAGAGCCCCAGGAAACACTGAGGAGTAATTACTTTGAATGGCTCTGGGGTGTAGTTATTTCAAAATAGCAGCAGTGGAGTGTCCACACTACCGCTATTTCGAAATAACTGTTTTGAAATAAACATTATTCCTTGTGGAAAGAAGGAGTTATTATTTCAAAATAACCAGCCCATTATTTCGAGATAACAGGCTTGGTAGTGTGGACAATCTGCTTGTTATTTTGAAATGAGGGGAGTTATTTTGAAATATAATGTAGACCAGGGCTGAGTGTAGACCAGGGCTGAGTGAGTGAGAGAGAGAGAGAGAATGGGACATAGGATTTTTAAAAGACCACTGAACACATGTATGCTGCCAATTTGCCAATTTGGTGGGGGTAAGGGAAGGTAACAGGGGCCTGATTTTGATATATATAGTACAAGTGGCAGGTTTGAGTTCTTATAAGCTGTGTGTTTGCAGTACAAGTGCTCTTAAAAATGTACATATTAGTAGTGGCCATGGAGGGGTATCAGTATGATAAAAAATGCCAGTTGCGCCTTCTTTTCTTCCCTGCTGTGAGTCCACAAGATGCCAGTGACTCTTAAACATTCATGTTTCTCAATAAATATTCCATTGATTGTGATTTTGGAGGAGGGATGGAAATCTACCAGTTTGTTCAGAGAATATCAAAGTGAAATGACCATTTTTGGAAATGTTACGTAATTCTGTTTGCCTCATTTGTGCATTTATTTCATTCCCACCAGCTCATTGATGCAGTAGAAATGACAACATAAGCTCTTCCTATACAATTGCACTGAAGGGGAGCTATAAATAGTATATTGCACTGCAAGGCAAAGTACAAATTCCCACATTGGTGGGAAAAGTAGAATTAAAAGAACAATTCCAAAAAATGCAGCTTTTCATTCTTTGGATCCAGATGAGCTGGATGAATTTGCTGCTCTTGGTATTGAAAACTGCTTTAGGCCTGATTCGTGCTGGGCCAGGAATAAAGTTAAGGAGCAGGGTGCAAGCAGAATTTAAACACAGCTCCAGCTAAACCAGTTTCCAGCACATTTTGACCAGGTATGCCCAGATTTTCAAGGGATCTGCTCCTGTTTGGCACCAAAACAAGAACCAGCTTTTCAAAAGTTCTCTAGCACCCACCAGCCCCTGCTGCAATACTTATGGCCAGATTTCCAAGACTACTCAGCACATTGGGTGCCACTGACGGGTGCCTGATGGGAGCCAACCTCTTTTGAAAACCTAGTCCCAATTGTGGGTGCTGAATTCATTTGAAAATCTACCCCCCTAGTATGAATGGGGCCCATCAGAGTTGCAACTATATTTTTAAAATATGTTCTAGTCTGAAGGCCTAACTCCACTCCCACTGATGGTAACTGGCCTGCTGACATTGATTTAACGGGACGTAGGATCTGGCCCTAAGACTCTACTCTGGGGCCCTCTATGCAAGGATTAGCATCGAAGGAAGTTTTCCACAGAGCTCAGGGCTGTGCATTCCTACACAGTTGTTAAGAGCAATTAGAAGTGGTGGGTGGAAACGGTCAAAAATATCATGCAATTTTTGGTGAGGAATTGTGAGGACAGAGTAGAGCTCACTTTTCTATTATTTACTATCTTGAGCAGAGCTCAAGTCGATTCAACACGTCTCTTAACTATGAGTTGAGTTTAAGACACCAGTATCGTTTCTTCATTAAAACTCTCCTGGTTCCTGTTGTTCTACATTTTTAAAATAAATCTTCTTGCCACATCCCTGTTGATCATAAGGGAGTGTTGAACAGACTCTACACAAGGGCAATCTGAGCAACTGATAAGGCAGCCCATGGCATAACTGGGGAGTCAATGCGGTTCTCAGCTAACAAGGAGCTGGCGTGCTCAGCGCCTACCAGCTCTCCTCAGGGCCCGATTTTCAGAACTGCTCAACGCTCCATGGCTGTGTCTACATTGGCACCCCTTTCCGGAACAGGGATGCTAATGAGACACCTCGGAATTGCAAATCCGCGGGGGATTTAAATATCCCCCGCAGCATTTGCATTTACATGGCTGCTGCTTTTTTCCGGCTCAGGGTTTTGGCCGGAGAAAAGCGCCAGTCTAGACGCGATTTTCCGGAAAATAAACCCTTTTCCGGAAGATCCCTTATTCAAGTAGGGATCTTGAATAAGGGATCTTGAATAAGGGATCTTCCGGAAAAGGGCTTATTTTCCGGAAAATCGCGTCTGGACTGGCGCTTTTCTCCGCAAAACCCCGAGCCAGAAA
The DNA here is from genome assembly GCA_019425775.1 of Rafetus swinhoei. Classification (NCBI taxonomy): domain Eukaryota; kingdom Metazoa; phylum Chordata; order Testudines; family Trionychidae; genus Rafetus; species Rafetus swinhoei. The sequence goes on along the minus strand of CM033445.1, from coordinate 18,867,101 downwards.
AAGCGGCAAGACGTAAAATACCGCGGGGGATATTTAAATCCCCCGCGGATTTGCAATTCCGAAGTGTCTCATTAGCATCCCTTTTCCGGAAAGGGGTGCCAATGTAGACACAGCCCATATGTTGAGCCCTTTAGAAACATCTCACCCCAATGTTGGGAGCGGAGTCTAAGGCTGAGTCTACACTAGCACTTCACAGCGCTGTAACTTTCTGGCTCAGGCATGCAAACTGCACCCCTGCCTCCGAGGCAGCAAGTTAGAGCACTGTAAAGCTACAGGCTACAGTGCTGGGCAGGGCCGGCTTTAGGAAGTGCGTGGCCCAATTTGAACCGTTTCGACGGGGCCCCGGCAGCCAGGATTTTTTTGTTGACCAAAAAAAACCCACACACAAATCAATTTTGGTTGACCAAAAAAAAACAGCACACAAAGAAACAAGTCACAGCCCCTTTAAATCGCCAGCTACAGGGCAGAGTCTCACCTTCCAGACAAACGCAGAGGCTGACTCCCGCTCCCACAGCACACAGAAGCCACCGCGCTCCTCCTCCAGGGCTGACACCCCGTCCCGCAGCGCGCCCGGCACACTTCCAGGCGCGGGGCCCTCTGGCTTTAGGGCGTGGGCCCTTTTAGGCGCGGGGCCCGATTCGGGGGAATCGGGCGAATCGGCCTAAAGCCAGCCCTGGTGCTGGGAGCCACATTCTCAGTGCTGTTAGCTACTCCCCTTGTCAAGGAGGTTTACATAGAGCACTAAGGGTGCGTCGATACTGCCTCTGAAGCTCGAAATAAGCTACGCAATTCGAACTACACAAATTGCGTAGCTTATTTTGAGTCCATTTTGAAATAGCCTATTTCAAAATTTGGCACTGTCTACACAGCACTTATTTTGAAATAAATCGCTATTCCAAAATGTCCTTTATTCCTTGTGGAATGAGGTTTACAGGGACGTCGGAATAGTGAGCGTGTTATATTTCGAAATAACAGGCGCGCTCAAAAGATGGTATCCCGAAATAGCGCTGAAGTATAGACGTAGCCAAGAGAGCTCTCTCCCAGTGCTTGTGCCCTGGCCACACTTTCAGTTTAAAATACTGCCAAGGCTGCGCTACAAACTGTTAAGTGTAGACAAAGAAGTGACTTGCATAAGATCACACACAGTCAGTAGCAGAACCCATTGTAACAACACTAGCTTTTATGTAGCACTTTTCATCGGTGGCTTTATGAAGATCAGTGTCATTATACCCATTTTACAGATGAAGAAACTGAGGCACAGACAGATGAAGCGATGTGTCCAAACCCAAAGTACCCCAATAGGCCAGCAGAAGAGTCAAACAAATCTCCTTAGCCCTGGTCCAGTGCTCTAGCTATTAGAACATCCTTCCTCGCAGCTGTCACTGAATGTGCAGGTGAAATCCAGATCAGGGTATCAAACACCTGGGAAGGCAGAACCAAACTGCAAAGTGACCCAGGCAAGAGTCAAAGAAGTGAGAGGCTGAAACGAGACTTGATGAACATAAGAACATAAGAATGGCCGTACTGGGTCAGACCAAAGGTCCATCTAGCCCAGTAGCCTGTCTGCCAACAGTGGCCAGCACCAGGTGCCCCGGAGGGGGTGGACCGAAGACAATAATCAAGCAATTTGTCTTGTGCCATCCGTCTCCAGGGACACCATTCCTACCCCCTGGCTAATAGCCTTTTATGGACCTAACCTCCATGAATTTATCTAGCTTCTCTTTAAACTCTGTTATAGTTCTAGCCTCCTCTGGCAAGGAGTTCCACAGGTTGACTATGCGCTGTGTGAAGAAGAACTTTTGCTTATTAGTTTTAAACCTGCTACCCATTGCTAATACATGTAACCACAGGAGAGAAGGTAATGAATCCTGATCCAAAATGAGGGGGAGGATGTAACCCAGCAACCATTCTCCACTGCCTTATGGCATGTTCACTTTCATTTTCTTTTCTTGATGTTGTGGTTTGCCTAAATAAGGACTCGTATGCTCTTCTCTGAGGATCAGGGCTGCTGATGTGCTAGCTCAGCTAGAAAGCAGCAACAAGAGCACTCACAGGGATGACTTTCCCTGTTGTCAGTCTCAAAGCATATCACAAAGGAAGGAAAGTATCATTATCCCCATTCTGCAAATGGGGAAACAGAGGCAAGAAGTGATTAAATGATTTCCCAAAGCTGCACACTGAGTCAGTGGCAGAGAGGAGATTAGAACCCCAGAGCCTTTTCATACTGGTGCATTTCAGTTACTCCTGATGTACTCAGGAGAAGCCAGCCCCAGCTCCCGATACCCCAGGGTGGGCAATAATTTTTTGCCGGGGGCCACTTCAAAAATTTCTGGAGTGGCCCCGGGCCACACCAGAAGGGGCGGAGCCTTGAGTGGAAGGGGTGGGGCTGGGATATTTGCAGGTTCCCCACCCCCAGACCATGTTTGGTCTGGGGTTAGGGGAGCGCCTTTGCCCACCTGCCTCCCCCCTTTTCCCCTAGGTGTCCGTGCCCCTGGCTGGGAGGAGACTTCCCATGCTCCCCAACCCCCCGGCCAATCAGGGCCTGGGGGCAGGGGAGTGCACGAAGTCTCCTCCTGCCCTGCCAGGAGCACACGGCACTTCTAAGTGCCACGTGCTCCTCACAGGGCGGGGCCACAGCGGAGGAAGCTTCGCACACTCCTCCTGTCGCTGGTCCCTGATTGGCCTGGGAAGCGTGCGAAGCCTCCTCCCACCCTGCCAAGAGCGCCTGGCACTTCCAAGCACTGCGCGCTGCTCACAGGGCGGAGGAAACTTCGCACGCTTCCCCCGCCCCTAGACTCTAATTGGCCTGGGGGCAGGGGAGGGGCAGGGCCTCCGCAGGCCGGATCCACCCACTTGGCGGGCCGGATCCGGTCCACGGAGGCCCTTTTGCCCACCCCTGCTCTATCCACTAGACAAGGCTGCATCCAACCCCACTCACCTTATGCCTGGTAATTCTTGGATTAATCTCTTAGGCTATGTCTATACTGCACGCTTATTTCGAAATAACAGAGTGCGCATCTACACACCAAAACCATTATTTCAAAATAATTTCGAAAGAATGGGCTTCTTACTCCGACTTCTGTAACCCTGCTTTCACGGGGAGTAAGGGAAGGCGAAGGAAGAGTGTTCTTCCTTCAACTTCCTGCAGTGTAGACAGCGCCAAAAGCCGAATTAAGCTATTTTGACTTCATTTGTGCAGTGGACATAGCTGAAGTTACGTGTCTTAATTCAACTTTTGCCCTGCAGTGTAGATGTGCCCTTACTGGCTACACAATATCTTAAAAAAGATATTATTAAGGAATGGGACAACTTTCAATTGCTTTGGACTATAGGATTAGTTTGGGTTTATGGAAAGGGAGTGTTATCTTTAGAGAACATGACAAGATGTCTCCTTCCTGTGGTTTCCATTGGTGCTTAGCTGAGCCATTTTCTTTTTTTTTATAGGGAACAAGAGTATCTTACCTCTCAGTTCTTATCACTTGGGGTCTGTAATGAATGGTGCTGTGAAGAAAGCAGCCTGCTTGCTGTTTCATGAGCTCTGACACAATTGCTGGTTTTAATCTAAGACTGAATAGAAGAACCAGATGTTTCTGACATTAGAACTACAGACAAAGTGTGCAAGGGGACAAAGAAACTCCCATTTCCTTTGGATAAACTGGGTGTTTTGGAAAATGAGAGTGGGGATAAAAGTTAGGCTGAAAATGTGCCCTCACTCCAATTTCCATGGCTCAGCATGTACAGCTGGGACTGCATTCACGAAAGAGCTTCGCTCCCATTTAGGTATCTAAGGAAGGGTCAGATTTTTTTTAAAAAGCTCAGCACCCAATGTGTTGAGCTCTTTTGAAAATCTGGCCCCATGTGCAGGTGCTGTACCCTAGAAAATTTGACCCTGCCTGTTGATAAATTATGATGTGCAATCGGCCTGAGTTCTTGGCTTCTTAGCACTCCAAAATTGCAGGGCTGCCAAAAAAGAATGGGCTAGACTGAGTAACACCTTGCATCAAAGGATCACCAAGTATATCATTATTCCACATGTAACAGATTGAGAAAAGTAAGGCAGAAAGAAGTTTGTGCGACCTGCTCAAAGTCCTACAAAAACATCCTGAAATCTCTTAATTTCCAGCTGCCAAACTCTAGCCACTAGACTACGCTGTCTTTGCTGTTTACAGTGACCATGTCCATGGTATTTTAGCTGAAGACCTTGACCCACCCCCTCAGATATCACAGTAATGAGCAGAGTATAAACAGACAGATGAAACCCCAGAGCAAATCCTAATTTCCAGGCTAATGGTGGGAAGAGGACTGGGTCCTAATGCTGACTCGGAGAATGTGCCTCAAGGTTTTTCTTGGTGACAATGATTAAATTGTATTTTGTTCTCTTTTAACAGGAGTGGCCATATGCAGCAGCAATGCTCCCTTCTAGTACAGGGGAAATATCCAACATCTGTTGGAATTTCAGTTTTCTCACCACACTGGTTTTGTCATCAGCCTGTTCCACCACCCAGTAATCTCATCTATCCTTTGTTAAAGAATTGGAGCAATAACTTCACTGGAGAGAGACCATTTCTTTATGGTGAAAGGATATATGCCTCTTGGCAAAAGAGTAGCGAGGGGCCCTGAATGACCTCATTCTGTCATCGGACATTGCTTGAGCATGAGCCCCATGAGGAAGGGACAGCAGTGACGAAAACCACTCGCATTAACATTTTGATACAATCAGGATGAGAAGGCAAACTATTTTGCCATGTGTTTTTCTTGCTTTTAGAATGTTAAGTAAGGAAAGAGTCCAGCCTAGTGTGGAGTTTGTCAGTTTAAATGCTATATCAGATATCAAATGCAGGAACTCTGTCTGAGGCTACATCTACACTACTGCAGAAAGTCAGCTTAAGGGATGCAACTCCAGCTATGTGAATAACGTAGCTTGAGTCGATGTAACTTAAGACAAGTTATTCCGGGGTCTACACTGTGGGGAATCAATGGGAGAGCTTTTCCTGGTGACTTCCCTTACTTGTGTCATCTCCTTCCCTCTCCCTCGCCCCACCTTCTGTTCTAAAATCTGATTTGTTAGTTTATAATGTGTTCACTTTCTTCATTGTATTCCTTTGTTATATATGGTCATGCCAATTCTCTTTCAGAAAATGATCTGAGGAAGTGGGTCTGGCCCACGAAAGCTCATCACCTAATAAACAATCTTGTTAGTCTTTAAAGTGCTACATAGTTTTTCCTTTTGTTTTACCAAGATCAGACTAACATGGCTACCTCTCTATTACTACTTCTCATCCGGGATAGAGTAACAGTCAATTGGAGAGCAATCTGCGATTGATTTGGCAGGTCTTCACTAAATTTGCTAAATCAACTGCCCTTGAATTGATCTCAGAGTGTTGATCCCTGTAGTAGTGTAGATGTAGCCACCATGTCATGCTCCTGCCAGCTCAGCTGTACAACCTCTCACCTACCTAAAAAAAAACAACAAATGGTCTGGTAGCACTTTATAGACTAATGAAACATGTAGATGGTATCATGAGCTTTCGTGGGCACAGCCCACTTCTTCAGATGACCGGTCATCTGAAGAAGTAGGCTGTGCCCACGAAAACTCATGATACCATCTACATGTTTCGTTAGTCTATAAAGTGCTACCAGATCATTTGTTGTTTTTTTATGTAACAGACTAACGCAGCTACCCCCTGAAGCTCTCACCTACATGTATTTCCTGATACCAGACAGAATCACCACTAGGGGACTCCATGGTACCTACTAGGTCCCCTCTTGAATATACCATTGAAACCAGTGAGTACTGCACATGTTCAACACCTTTAATCATGTCAAATCTAATAGTATTTACAATTTATCTTCAGCCCGTAGTACAAGACAGTGTGGCCTCATGCAGGGCCGGATTAAGGCATGGGCTAGCTGGGCAGCTGCTCGGGGCGCCAACCTATGGAGGGTGCCTGATGGCTGCTGTAAGGGCTGCGCTGCGCCCCTTATAGCTGCCATCAGGTGCCGCACGCCCAGCTCCCAGATCGCGGGCTGCAGCAGCTCCCAGCGGCCACTGTGCAGCAGCCGCCCGAGGCAGGGGCCGCATTAACCCTGCAGTGCCGGCCAGCAGCGCCCTTCCCCCCGCGGCAGCGGGGCCCTGCACGGCCAGGCTCGGCCCGCCCCGGGCAGCCCCAGGCTGCGCACCAGCGGTGGTAGCCAGGCTGGGCCAAGCCGGGCATGTGTGTCCTGCTGCCGCCAGCTCCGTGCGCCCTCCCCCACGTGCCGGGCAGGGACAGGGCCGCGCATGCGCCCTCCCCCACGCGCCGGCGTGGGGCCGGGGCTGCGCATGTGTCCTCTCCCAACCCAGGGCGCAATTAACCTGTCTGCCCGGGGCAGCGGAATGGCTCGGTCCGGCCCTGGCCTCATGGACAGTGCACTGGATTAGGATTCAGGAGACTTGTGTTCTATTTCCAGCACTGTGAGTGGCCTGTGGGGTGAGATGTTAATGCAGGTTGAACCTCTGTGGTCCGGCATTTTTTTTTTAGCCAGTGTGGCCAAGTTTCCCATGCTCCCATAAAGTTTGTTTACAGCCACTAGTCCTGGCTCTCAGTGTTCTGTGCTGTTATTTAGCTCTAACTTACCCCTAAAAGTCTTCTAACAACCCAGCAAGCCGTGGAAGTGGAATGCTGCTAGACAATATTGACCTCCCGTGGTTTGGCAAATTCTCTGGTTCAGCACCGGTCAGGGTGCTGGACTAGAGAGGTTCAAACCTGTAATACTGACGTCTGCTTTAAAGTGCTGTGAGATCTATGGATGAAAAGTGCTGTAAGAGCAAGCTCTTGTTATTACAACCATTAACCAATTAATCCTCACAGCACCCCTAAGTATCTACTGCTATTCTTATTTCATAGATGGAGAAACTGAGCCACACAGCCAGTGAGAGCTAGCATTAGAACTCAGGCTCCCAGTGCTGTGCTCCTTTCAGTCAGGCAGACTGCACTCATACTACATTACATGTACACAGTGTATGCTGGACATGAGCAGCATGCTCTTGTACTACTGCTATGTAAGGTATTAGAAGCATAATTGCAAAGAGAATCTCTTTGGAATAGGATGGCCAATAAATCAGACACAAACTGATGGTTAATATTTAATGAAGCCGGTTCTGTTTTCTGCATGGGGAGTAAATAAAAAACGATCAATCCATCATTCAGCATCTTGAAATTTTAAAAACAGTTTAACTTTCTGGAGCAAGTCCAAAGCAGATGCTGAGTGTGACATCAGTGGCATTGTATGCTATGTGCGTGAATGAACCAAAGACAGAGCAGTCTACTGCAGCTCAATCACCTTCTGCAAACATGGGCCCAAACATACAAAAAATACTTCTTCACACTTACTTGTGGTCTTAAGTAAAACGGAAGTGATGTAGGAGCTTCATATGAGACCGCATGAGGTGAGTTTCTGTCAATGTGAATTAGAAGGGACATGTCACATTAATACAAAATAATGCATGTATCAAAGGAGGAAAATTGTGTGCTCCTATTTACTCTTTGTCATTATACAAGAACAGGAGAGGCAACAAATTTAAAACTGATAAATGGAAATCTATATACAGTGCATAATCTGTGGAACTCAATGCTACAAGATATTAAAAACAAATGTTTAGTAAATCCAAAAGAATTAGACATTTATATGATTAGGCAACTATAAAGAAGGAATATAAAACCACATGTTTGAGAAGATTGGAAAGAAAACTATATGGACAAGTTGTTCTGAAATTGTTTGCTATATGGTTTTTAATCCTTTCTTGTGAAGCATCTGGTACTAATCAGTCTGAAAGGCAAGAGACTGGATTAAATGGATGTCTGGTCTAATACAATATGAAAAATGTTATGTTTCTAAGATCTTATAGATTTTGCAATGTATATGGCAATTTTTATGCCAAGACAACAGAAATAAAGGGATATTGTAAATGTACACTGAAGAAAGGAAATATGTAATGAACCGCATCTAGAATTTACTTCTCATCTAAGGATATCAAACCACCATTAATGAATTAAGCCATATGCTACCACAGTATGGCAGATAAATATTATTTAATGGCCCCATTGTGCAGATGGGGAAACTGAGGTGGATAAGTTAGCTTAGTCTTCTGGGTTCTGCAAAATTGGACTCAAAATCTCATGGAAACATGTGTCCTTACAGGATATGCAGGAATTTGCCTCTAGCTCTTGCCATGGAAATCTATCAATTTACTCCTCTACCTTCATAGGCATTTATACGACACATAATACCTTGTAAAACAACAAGTAGACCTGTGTGCACCTTAGAGACTAACAAAAATATATAGAATCATAAGCTTTTATGGGTAGTGATGAAGTGGGTTTTACTCATGAATGCTCATGATTCTATATACATTTTTGTTAGTCACTAAGATGCCACAGGACTATTCGTTATTTTTAAAGTTACAGACTAACATGGCTCCCCCTCTGAGACTTTATAATGTCTTGTAATTATTTTAAAAAGCCCATGAAATCTAACATCAAATTGTCATGTCAAGTTTGTGCTAGCTCTCCTCTGCCTGAGCCTGTAAAAAGAAATCAAGTTTGTGACATCAAAGCCAGAGTACAAAAACAAGATTGTATGGCAATTTCAGTGAAAATTGCCTTTCAAATGACATGGTAACGACCTTCCGCTCTTCATAGTCTAGAAGGTCACATCTGATGGCTCATGCAGACCACCCTTTAGGAAGCTGAAATGACAGAGGAGCCAGAGAGAAAAAAAAGCCCTGCATCTGCAAGCTCATCTCCCAAAAACATGTCCTGAAAGCAAGCCAGGGCTAATCCCTACAACCAGAGGAATAGCTCTGCAAGGCAGTAGGGGGAGCGTAATAAAAACTACTTTGTTCCCTTTCCCTCTGCACTGCAGTAAACAGGATGTTAGTCTTATGGCTGTTCATAGAACTGCCCGGTCACAGGGGAATGTGACCTCAGCAGAGCCAAAAGCAGGTCCAGATGGGTGGTGGTGGGTGAGCAAAAATACTAAGCTCCTTTAGTCAGAGATGACACCCTGTAGCATCAGTGCTTTGGTTTTGTACCTAGGAGGCATGGAATGCTTGAAGAAATTCTGGGTCATGCTGCCTTAGGGTATGTCTACACTGCATTCCTCTTTCGAGAGAGGAATGCAAATACAGCTGAGCAAAATTGCAAAAAGAAGCGCGGATTTAAATTTCCTGCACTTCATTTGCTTAATGGTGTCCGGCCGCTATTTCGAAATACCCTATTTCGAGATTAAAAAACGCGGTGTAGACGCAGTTATTTTGAGAAAGAACCTGTCTTTTGAAATAACCCTTACTCCTTGGTTTAAGGGTTATTTCAAAAGAAGGGTTTTTCTCAAAATAACCGCATCTACACAACATTTTTTATCTCGAAATAGGGTATTTCGAAATAGCGGCCGGACGCCATTATGCAAATGAAGCACGGGAAATTCAAATCCGCGCTTCGTTTGCAATTTCGCTCAGCTGCATTTGCATTCCTCTCTCGAAAGAGGAATGCAGCGTAGACATACAGGGACCATCCATACAGTGAGACAGGCCCACCCTGGTGAGCTCAAAGAGATTAGGTAGCCCCTCGCCCACAGCATTACTGTAGGGGGAGGTAATTTCCCAAAGGAAAGGAAGCAGCATTTCCACCTCCATTTCTCAGGGTTTCTGCTGGGTGGAGCCGCACTAGTTTTCAAAGGAACCTCACCTCCAGAGTCTGTCATGGCCATGTGCTCAGTCATCACATTCCCTGGCTATACCTGTGTCCAGCCAGTATCTCCCAATTTTGTCACGCCACTGGGCCAAAGTAGGTTGCAGCCATTTTCCAGCCAGGCAATCGCCCCTGCCCCCAGCATACTCTACCACATCACCTTTGTGCAGCAGGCATTTACATTCTGGACTGCAGTGAGATAGTTCCCAGGTGCCCAATCCTAATTAGTCCTTAGGCCCTTCAACTGTCTGATTTCCGTGAGAGTAGAAGCCCCAGTCCAGCAAAACACTGAAGTTCATGCTTAAGTGTGGGCAACAGCCCCACTGAAATCAATGAAAGTACCCATGTGCCTGAAGTTAAAAACATGCTCTGTGTTTTGCTGACCTGAGGTGTGAGGGTGCTCAGCACCCTACAAAATTAGGCCTTTACATGAGCTCCATGTACTTCCAGTGGTTCTGGGGAGCACAGCACGGCTGGTAACTTCAATGATGTTCTTCTGCCTTTAACCCAATTTTCCAGCTGAACTGATTGAGGCATACGGAAGTCAAATGCACACTCAAGGTTACAGTGACAGAGAGTCTTTTTTTTTTTTTTTTTTTTTTTGGCTCAGTACTATTTTGAAGAGGACATACATCTTCAATCATTTACTGCAAGCCGACTTTTTTTTAAAGGACACCAATTCCAGTGGGAAAAAATGCTAACTTATAACCCTGTCAGATTCGGCGGGGCTGCTCTTTCTCATACATGCACAAAATACACTCTGTGAAACCCTTATCATAGGGTGAAGTCTTTTTTCTTTTCCAGAGAACAGCATTTTGAGATGAGATGCACTGTAATTGGAATGGCCATTTGTTCCCTACATGCTCTGAAACAAGGGGAATATTGCTGTATGTTGGTCCTGTGATAGATTATACACCAATCCATCAGTAATATCAGAGGTGTGGCTGAGATTGATAACTCATACAACTAAAGAAGACTGAACAGCTGTGTAGTGGGTCTACTGCCCCACTCTGGCCAGAAGGGGTTAAAGCAGGCTGGAGGGGGGTCTGTGCAGAGCCCTAGCCAATCAGAGAGAAGCTGATAAGGAGCCAATCAGAATGGCTTGCTGGAGCAGCCCTGTTTATAAAGAGCTGTTCAGTCAAGCAGTGAGTAGTTAGGTCCTGAGTATTGAGAGCGTAGGGCTGGCTGCCAGAGAAGGAGAAACACCTTGGACAGAGCAGTGCTGGGTAGGCTCACAGGAGCTAGAGAGGGAGGCTCTGGTCTGATACCTCCCATGCTGTAGGCCAGGGTTGGGGAACCTTTTTTGGGTTGGGGGCCACTGACCCACAGAAAAATCAGCCGGGTGCTGCACAAAAGTGCAAAGAAAAAACCCATCCCTGACTGAGTTGGAGAAAGACACTCCCCACATTCCTCTCGCACACCAGAGCCTAGGGGGACCCAGCCTAATAGATTGTGTGTGGTCCAGACCTGCAATGGGGGACTGGAGTGCCTGTGTGGGCTCCCCAATGTTGGGGGGGCCCTGAGCCTAAGGGCTGGATCCAGGCAAGCCAGGGCCTGCATCTGGCGCCTGGGCCTGAGGTTCCCCACACTCGCTGTGGACCTGGACGCAGGTGTCAAGAAGGTGCAAGGGGTTATGGGGAAGTAGCCTCGGGAGTGAGAGGCAGTAGAGGGGAGAAGAGAACAGGACATGGCTGCTGCCAAAGGGTCCCAGGGTTGGGACCCAGAGTAGTGGGAGGACTTGGGTCTCCCCCTTCCTCCTTGCACCGCACCTAGCCACACACGGAACAGTGTCCTTTATAGGCTATGGCTTGCCCCTGAGGTGAGGGGCTAGACTGGGGCTGCAGTTGGCTATGGTGGCAGAGGGCAAGACTGATGACTGTTGATACCCCCAGAAGGGGGTGAGAAGCCACAGTAGTGGGCACCGCTGGGAGGGCAGTGTTCTGAGGAGGTCCCGGGAGTGATGTGGGTCCAGAGCAGAGGGTGGAAAGAGCAGTGAGGGATGCTGGGTGAGACCCTGGCCAGAAGGGGGTGCCTTGCTGAGGACTGAGCTAATTCCTGGAGTGACCAGCGGCAGGTGACATGGAGGTGAGTCAATGTACCGTCGTGTATGCTGTGCTCCAGTCTCTAAGCTGGCTCTGATACTGGAGCCACACAGCACAAGATGTCACATGCACTGCCCCATCATCATAATCTATGAAAAGGAATTCATAGGTGGAGAGAAGCCACCAGGCCAGCCCCATCTCTATTCCAGTTTCATGGGAATACCAGAGGTTCCCTCGTCCTTCAGGACTTATACTACCTGTGCACTTAGAGGGGCTGTTAACTGTTGGTTGGCTGACCTGACAGTCCTCAGTAGCTGAAGGAACAGTAAAGGTCTGCCAGGTCAGGGGACACTTGTGGAGCACTCAATTTCCATGTCCTTGCCAGCCCAGGCGGCAGCTCAGCTCACCAAGCAGCCTCCTGAACTGCAGCATTAAAGGGTACTTCACATGAACAATGGCCACTTCCTTAGATGAAGCATAATTTGAATGCTTAATAACTGCATTTGATTTATTTTAACACCACGCTCAGATTGATCCATGTTATGGAATAGCTGTCAGTGGGCGCTCGTTACAACCCAAAGCTGGCTTTAAGGTAAGATAAACCAATGCAAGATACCTTGGCTTGGAACCTTCAGCGATTAAGAAACTCCAACTAGCACAGAACATGGCAGCATGTCTCCTTAGAAACACAGGCTGCTACCAGCACATCAGACCCGTCCTCTCCCTACAATGGCTTCTCATACAATTTAGAGTCAAGTTCATGGTCTCAGTCCTTATCTTCAAGGTGGTCCCTGGTCAGGCCATGGTGTCACATAAAAAGCCATATGTAGGCCTGAAGGGGTTAAATTTGTATTCCTCTAGGCCAGCCACGGGCCCTGTTGGCGAAAATACCAGGTGTTCTTTATCAGACGGCCCTCACCAGCCAAAACTCCCCTTGCTTGCTAGCTGAGAACCCCGTATGGGATAAATAACATGACCTTGGCTCTCGGCCCCATGGGAACATTGAGAGTAGCATTGGGCCAACTCGCGCACACTCGGTAAACAGCTAGGCTACGTCTACACTGGCAGCTTCTTGCGCAATAACTCTTTTATGGAAGAGTTCTTATGCAAAAATCTTCCACAAGAGCGTGTCCACACTGCCATGTGCTTTTGCGCAAGAGATGTGCTTTTGTGCAAGAGTGTCCATGGGCCTGGCAGTATGGACGCTCTCTTGCGCAAGAAAGCTCTGATGGCCATTTTAACCATAGGGGCTTCTTGCGCAAGAAATTCATGTTGCCTGTCTATACTGCCCTCTTGTGGAAGAGCTCTTGCGCAAGAGGGCTTATTCCTCATGGGGAGAGGAATAACTCTTCCGGAAGAAGCCCTGTTTTACAACGCTATACGGTAAATTTACTTGCGCAAGAACACGCATGCAGTGTAGACAGCAGGCAAGTTTTTGCGCAAGAACGCCTGTTCTTGCGCAAGAAGCTGCCAGTGTAGACATAGCCCTAAAGTATAAGATCACTGAGAGTCCTGCCCCTCTAGGAGTCTCACCAGGGACCTAGACCTCGAAGGGTGCCCTGGATCCCCCTAGCTGGAACCACGTCCACTGTGGCCGGGTGAAAGGTGACTGGAACGGGACTCCCCACAGACTGAAGGGGCATAAGCATTTCCAAGTGCCTGTTACTCTTTTATGCATTGCTCTGCCCATGCTTATTACTTTGCAGTAGCTGTGTACCCATCTGGCAGTATTAAGCCTGTAATAGTAGTGACATAGTGAGATTAATAAAAGCAACTATCCCTAATCGACTCTGCCTTGAAGCGAATCCATAATTCTGTTGGGCCCTGGCCTGTGAGTTGTCACATGGGATATCCAGGAGACAGCCTAACGAAAACTCTGGGATGAAGACTGGGGTTGACCACTACCCTCCTCTGGTCCAAATGGAACTGCCCATTAAAGTCTGTCAGCACATGAGGCAGAACTTTCTCAGGGTCTGCTCCAAGACTGTGGCATGAACTTCCCCAGGAATTAAGAACCATCGCAAACCTCACTGCCTTCCGCTCCAAGCTTCTCAACAGAATGGCAGCGATAAGAATTGTTTTAACATCGGTAAAACAATACAGTTTTTTTTCTAATCTTTTTCTCAGAAAAGGTTGAATCATTTTGCTGAAATGTTCCAAAACAATTCCGCCTGAGGCAGACACCCAGCATGGAAAATATCAGCCCAGGCAGTTAAAGTTTGAGAAAGTTAAAAGCAACTGTAAACGAGGTCTTATAATGGGATGTGTTGGGCAGCATTAGCTAGAGACTCTGCCTATGATTTTGATGCCTATAATTCAACTCTGCATGTCACGGCGTCTCAGCAATAGCTGACTGCATTCAATCTTCCATGCTCGGGGATTGCTCTTTTCCTCTCTGGCTGTCTGTGTACGCGAGGCAGGAGGCATCAGCAACCAAAGCAATAAAGAGCTGTGGGCCACACCAGCTGGCAGTGGTTTCCTCCCTTCATGGCTCCAGAAGAACAGCTCATATTTTATTCATGAAAAGCGGCTGCTGGAGAGCTAGGCAAGAAACAGGAAGTAAATATTTCTTGGGGCACTGGGATGCAATTTGGCCAGTGTCCAAAAGAAGGAATTGAGCGGGTGGCAGGGGCAGAAGGCATGAAACCCCCCTTGCTAACAGATGCTGCAGAGGGAAGGAGAAGGATAACGGAAGGCATGCAAGCCCACCCAGCAGATCTGCTCTCTGCATTATTCCCACACTGAGCAGCAGGCACGCTGCATATGGGAAGAAGCGCCTCTTAGTGCAGCGCATGTGAAGGCTCTTTCACGTGGGGGTGGCCAAACATAGCATCTCTGCCCATGTCATGACACTGCCGACCCATCCTCCTGCAAGTTGTTGTGAGTGCTGCACAGACCCTGCGGAGCTGGCATGTGCGGGATATAGACGGGCACTCTCCAGGGTTTTATTCACAGAGGCTGGCAACAGTCCATTCTCTGCAGGTCAGCTTCTTGCATGAACGTCTGGCTTCAAGCAGAATCAAAACCTCCATGGAAACGTCCCTTCTCCCACTGCTGGGTTCCCTCCCCTACTCTGGGGTTCGTCTCAGGCTCCTCTCCTAGGTTCCAATACTAAAATCCTACAGTCCGGGGTATGCAAGTGACTGCAGTGGGAACAGGTTTGGGCCCCTAGTCTTCGTTGCTAAGTGTGGTCAGCAGAAGCCAGGGCTTGCTCCTCCTCCATGCAGCTAGAAATCTTCCTGCTTCTCCTTTTCTCTTCATAGAGGGGAGCTTGGTCTGTCCAATCTCCTGGTCTCTTTGGAGGTCATCAGGGAAGCCACCGTCTTCCTCAACCACCTTACAAAGTTCTTGCAGAGGCAGAAAGAGTTGGGCAGGAGGTGCCCAGATGGGCAATCCACTGCAGCTGTCCAGGAACAGCAGCATGGGGAGAGTGATACTTATGCCGCAGTAACTAGGGAATTACCACTAGAAATGCCCCATGATCCCTATCCTGTTTGCTAGGGAGTACCCAGGGCTTCCCAAGCTACCCTGCCCTAAGGACAATAGGGTGTTGCATGTCCCTAGCCAGTCCTGAGCAGGACTGACTCAGTTTACCAGCTCCTGTTGTTTGGCACAGGCCATTCCTTTTCATATCTTTCAAAAATGGTGGGGGGGGGGAGGGGAGGCTGGTGTTCCCCAAAGATCTGGGGAGAAGATAAGACCCTAAGGAATGGCCACTTGAAGACCTGAGGAGGAAAATTTGCTGAGGAAGATTGACCCATTGACAGTTACAAGATAGATGCAGTGTTTCACCAATCTTTGCCTAATAAATAAGAGGAGACTCCCCCAATATCTCCTATACAAGGCCAGAAAAAGAAACAAAAGTCACAGCTGGGCAGTTAGGGTGACAGGAAACAGGAGAGGCAGAAAACAGCAACCTCGGTTGTAGCTGATTATCCTTATTTAATAATCCCAATGTGTTTCATATGCAAAGCCTTTCTTTGTGGCAGTGTGTATGGATTAGTAATGCCAAATGGCAGAAATAGATAAAAACACATTCACATTTCCCGTGTACTTTACAGTTTAAGAATTAAATTTGGAAATCAGCTTGAGCAGGAAGGGGAAATCACATTTCAATGTGAAAAAACTTAGCTACTAGCAGTACAAGTACCACCTAAGATTCCAGTAACAGAAAGAAGCTACCAAATAAATGGATGAAATCTTGACCTTACTGAAGTCAATGGGAGTTTTGCCATTGACTTCAATAGTGCCAAGAGTTCACTTATTAGAACTCCTCCTAAACAATAAGAGCTAGGACCACCGCATTTGGTAAACAGCTTCCTCTTACCCTAACCTAAAGCAAGGCCAGGGTTTGGTTGTCCCAGGAAAACAGGAAGAGCCTAGAATGGGATTGTTTTCCATAACACGGAAAGGGAGGGCACTGAGAGCAGGGACAGTTATGCTTGCAATGACCACTAGGGACAGCGAGCATGTGGGACAGTAATACTGCTGCATTACCACATGGGGGAGGCTGCAGCAGGAAGAGAGTGGCCAGCTGGGGCTAGAGCTCTCCATATTGCTGGCTACCAACCACAGGTAAGTGGCCCCTCCTACCCCAAAACCAGCCGTGAGGCAACAGTATGGGGCGGCAGGAGGCTTCCTGGGAGCTGATGCATGCTGGGAGCTGGCTTTTAAATACATGCTGCTGACTGTGGGCACTCTGTTGATACAAAGGCAGCGCATGGGGCGGGGGGGCGGCACCCTGGGAGCTGGATCGAGAGCTGCTCATGCGTATCGGTTACCCATTTAAATGGCTATACTCTTATATATCTAATCCCTACACATAGGATTCCTAATCCTAACTCCAAGTGCCTTTCCATAGGAACCCTAACCTTAGGGATCCCTTCTCATAGCTCTCCTGGAGGTGATATGCAACCTTCAACATCAGTCCTAAAAACACAACTCCTATAAATGTATCACATGTGTCTGGAAATTTATATTAAGCACTTGGGGTGAAATTCAGTAATGTGCAGAAGGCCACCCAAACCCCTTCCCCCTCCAAATCACTTAGGGTATGTCTACACTTGCTCCCTATCTCAAGATAGGGATGCAAATGTAGTGTACCGAAATGGCTAATGAAGCGTGGGATTTAAATATCCCACGCTTAGTGCATGTCGCGTCAACCGCCATTTTGAAATTGCATTACTGCGAAATAAAACGCCCCGTGTAGCAGCGTTATTTTGAGAGAAAAGCCTTCTCTTGAAATAACTGTTAAACCTCAATGTATGAGGAGTAACAGTTATTTCGAGAGAAGGGTTTTCTCTCAAAATAACGCTGCTACATGGGGCATTTTATTTCGCAATAATGCAATTTCAAAATGGCGGCCGGATGTGATTATGCTAATTAAGCGCGGGATATTTAAATCCTATGTTTCATTAGCAATTTTGGTACACTACACTTGTATCCCTATCTCGAGATAGGTGTAGACATACCCTTAGATTTTCTTTTCCTCCAACAATTTTCCTTCTTGCACATCTTCATGTCTGTCCATGACTGCCACCAGAACATTTGGGAAACCATTCTTAGAGTAACAATATCATAGAATCATAGAGCTGAAAAAGACCTCAGGAGGTCATCCAGTCCAGCCCCCTGCCCAAGGCAGGACCAATCCCAACTAAATCAACCCAGCCAGAGCTTTGTGAAGCCGAGACTTAAAAACCTCTAGGGATGGAGATTCCACCCCCTCCCTAGGGAACCCATCCCAGTGCTTCACCACCCTCCTAGGGAAATAGTTTTTTCTAATATCCAACCTAGACCTCCCGCACTGTAACTTGAGACCATTGCTCCTTGTTCTGCCATCCGTCACCACTGAGAACAGCCTCTCTCCATCTTTTTTGGAACCTCTCTTCAGGAAGTTGAAGGCCGCTTTCAAATCCCCCCTTCTGCAGACTAAACAAACCCAAATCCCTCAGTCTCTCCTCATAGGTCATGCGCTCCAGCCCCCTCATCATTTTGGTCGCCCTCCGCTGGACCCTCTCCAATGTGACCACATCCAATTTACTATAATCCTTCTTCAGGCTTTAAATACTCCCTGACTTGACTACTGCAGTTTCCTTTTATGGCTTTTCTAAATCCTCGCTCTATTAATTTCAAGGAGACCCGAGTGCTGCAGCCTGATAAAGATGATTCCATCTTTTAAACACTGAAATTGGGCAAAAATGCAAGTGGTTATGATTCGTGTCTCATTTTCTCATAGCCCCACAGAGCTTGGGCATACGGACTCTGATGAGTCGTTTTGGCCTCTCTTTAAGAGGCTTTGTACAAATGGAATGATTTGCAATGTGATGTATCCCCATCAGGAACGGCAGCCAGTGCTGAATACCTAACTGCTGGTGCTAGGAGCTAAGACAATGCAAATGGTGTTACCGCTACGCCAAGAACCTAGAAACCTGTAATGTTTCACAGTAGAAAGAAAGATGTAATAGCTTGGGGTGCAGTAAATGGACATACTCTGGTGAGATATTTCCTGCTAAATCTTACAGGGCTCTGTCTGTCCTGTAATGAGGCATTGTTAATGGGATTAACACTTTCTATTTCTGGCCTACTCTCCTTCTAAAGGGTTTCAAAGCATTGTATAAACTTTCATCAAGTTTTCTAATAACCTGGTTGACTTTTTTTAATGCATGGAAACTAAGGCTAGAGAGGTTAAGTGACTTTGCCCATGGTCACCCAATATGTCAGGGACACAGCTGGGAACAGAATGCTTGGTTCCCAATGCCAGTTCTCACTACTAGACGACATTACCCTATGTTAGGGTCAATGAGCTACTGCGTCCCAATATCTGTCATTTGGATTTGCACATCACCACAGCTGAATTTCAAAGCAGGACCCTCATGGTGCCTTGGATGCAAGAGCATCAGGTAAGAGAAAGGGATCCTTTCTTTCACTGAGTCAGTAAGAGCCATCCTGGGCTTACCTCAGTTGCAGCTTGCCTTTTGCAGAGCTTATATTTGGCAGCAAAACTCACGCACACAAATGCTTCCTTTGTATCTTCAATGAAAAGAGAGGAGGTGGCATCATATCTGAAACACACAGCATGCAAACAGGATGCTGCGGCAATTCATAGGAATGCCTAATCCTAACAATAAAAGGGGCCACCCCCTGCCAGCCCTTAGCAGCAGGTGTACACGGCCAGTGGGCCCCAAAGTGTGTCAGCTGTAAGAGTGAAATCGTTTAGAAGCCCAAATGAACATTTGCTTCACCACCATTTTTAGCATATTAACAGAGTTAATATCCCACACTTGCACTGAGGCCTCCAGGAAAATTTGTGGTTAAAGAAGTTCTATGTTTACATAACCACAGCAGGAATCTCTGTCTAGATTCTGTTTGTTCCCATGGCTAGGATAGCCCAATATATCTCCTTCTAGTGACTAGTGTTGGAACTCTCCTGCCCCTACCGCCCCCTCCTTTTTGTACAGATTGTAAAATTCAGACAGTTGAAAGAGAAGTTAAGGAGCTTTCATGAGTCTGTTGGTCTTAGGCTATGTCTACACTAAAGCTGCTACAGAGACACAGCCACAGCTGTGTAGCTGGGCCACTGAACTAGTTCCATAATGTACATGCTTTCTTCATTAAGGGAAGGGATTTTCTATTGCTCTCATTAATCCAATTCTAAGAGAGGTAACAACTAGATTGACAGAAGAATTCTTTTGACCTTGCGATGTCTACTCTGGTGGTTTACATCTACCTAACCACAACAGGCAGGGTGCAAACCTTTTCACCAACCTGAGTGACTTAGCCAGGTGAGTCTAAGGTAGACCAGGTAGACCAGGCCTTAGTCTTCAGTCTAGAGTGTGTAGTCTAGAGGTTAGAGGAGGACCAGGGACTGGCGCCAGGACTGCTGAGTCCTAGTCTCAATAACTCTGCTACTCATTCACAGCGGGAACTTGGGCAAGTTATTTCTGTGACTCAGTTTCCTCATCTACACAATTGGGATAAACCTCTTCTACCTCAAAGGAGTGCTATGATCCATATCCATTCTTTTTAGTGCTTGGAGATTCCTTTATGAAATATATGTGTTCTTTAAATGATAATAAAGATATCTGAGCTTCTCATTCAGACAGCATGCTGCAAAAATCAGTGTTGGTTTGCTGCCATTTTTTGTTACAACCGCTGGCCACAGGCCCTATTGAATATGCCATGAAGCTCTTCCAGCAGTATGGGTTTGCTAAGGGCTAAGACTCCAGACTACATTCTGATGTTGCCTCTGGCTCTGTATATAACATAAAAACCCTCCCATGCAATATTAGGATCATAAATACATGCAGTGCATAAAGATACATGCCCAGAATCAGTCGTCAGCAGTGAATAAACATCACACTCTACCCTTCCAACCTATCTCATGGTGAGTCCACTGTTCTCATCAGCTGGAGATGCTGACTTAGCCCATGTCTACACTACAAATAAGACTGAAGCAGCCGCAGTTGATCTTCCAGGGTTTGAATTAGCGGATTTAGTGAACACACGCTAATGTGAACTGAGCGGATCGCTCCTGTCGGTGCTGGTAGTCCTGCTTATACGATGAGTAAGGGAAGTCAAAGGGAGAGTGTGCTCCCTTTAAATTCCTGCAGCGTGGATGGTGCCAGAATCTGAAGTAAGATACTTTGACTTAAGCTATGCAATTAATGTAGCTGAAGTTGCGCATCTTAATTTGAACTTATCCACTAGTGTAGACCAGGGGTTAGAGGAAGGAGGATCTGGTGGGTCAAGGGATAACATAGAACCTTGCAGAGCCAAATTCAGTTCTCTGCTCTGCCCAAGATTTCCTGGGTGACCTTTGGCAAATAACTTAGACTTAGTTCCACAATGATATTTAGGCTCCTATCGTCCACTGAAATCGATGGAAGTTAGGAGCCTAAATAGCTTTGTGGATGTGGCTTTCTGCCTCCATTCCCCAACTGTAACATGGCATTGATAGTACTTCTCTCGCTCACAGGGATAAATAGTTTCGAAAATTGTGAGGTGCTCAGCTACTCAGGTGATAAGAACAATATAAGTACCTTAGATTGGTAGCAGTCGTGGATACCTCATTCTGATTTGGGGTGGTCAAGCCTGTCAGCTTCACAGTGATCTCAGCCTCTGCATGTCTGGAGAGGGATAGCCCAAGTCTTGGAGTTGAACCCATACAGTGTTCAACAATAAAGAACCAGCCAGGTTCCCTTGTGCCATTCCCTTTGTTCTTTCTTCTGCTAGTGGCTTCTGCACCTGCTTCACCTTCTGTAATCTCTTACTGCAGTGGGGGGGAAGCAACCTGTTCAGCTAAACACAAAATAAAATAAGTAGCAGCTGTGGTGGCAAAAGCATTTGTTCCACCCCCACCTGCATGAGAGAAAGTGTGTGAGAGAGAGAGCAGGGAATAGTCTCAAAAAGGATTGCAGACACTGTATTCCTCTGGCAATGAGAAAGCCCATGCTGCATGACACACAGAAGAAAAGAGCGAGGGAGGATTTGATAGCAGCCTTTAACTACCTGAAGGGGAGTTCCAAAGAGGATGGAGAGAGACTGTTCTTAGTGTTGACAGATGACAGAATGGGCTCATCTAGACTACGCTAAAATGTCGAAAGGGAATATGCAAATTACGTGGGAATTTGCATATCTTCTTCTGATCTTACTTTCGAAAGCAGAGCTTTTGAAAGTGAAAGTAGTCAAGACACGTTTTTTCGGCAACCCCTCTCCCCTTTTTTAAAAAGCCGCTTTTCCTCAAAAAATGAGGTTTACACGGCTTTTCAAAAAAGGGAGGGTTGCCGAAAAACCCGCATCTTGACTACTTTCACTTTTGAAAGCTCCGCTTTCGAAAGTGAGATCTGAAGAAGATATGCAAATTCCCACAGAATTTGCATATCCCCTTTCGACACTTTAGCATAGTCTAGATGAGCCCAATGAGGCTCAATGGTCTCAGGTTGCAGTGAGGGAGGTCTAAGTTGGATATTAGCAAAAACTAAGTCACTAGGAGGGTGGTGAAGCACTGGAATGTGTTCCCTAGGGAGGTGATGGAATCTCCATCCCTAGAGGTTTTCAAGTCCCAACTTGACAAAGCCCTGGCTGAGATGATTTAGTTGGGGTTGGTCCTGCTTTTGTGGGTTGGACTTGATGACTTCCTGAAGTCTCTTCCAACCCAATGATTCTACTTTGTGTGCTGCTTGTAGTGGATGCAGTGGGGGACTGTGGAAGCATCAGAAAAAACAGTCATTATAAACAGAGGACAGTTTAGTTACCTCCTTCTGCTACCCATAATCTTCTGCCTCTTCTGGTTTGCAGACTAATAGGATGGACAATACTGTATCCTTTCTTCCTTCTATATCATTTTGATAATTATAATTTCCCGACAATAGACACTAGAGTAATTTCTGTCCTGCCAGGGAAAGAGGATTAATTATTATCGTGGG
Organism: Rafetus swinhoei; assembly: GCA_019425775.1. NCBI lineage: Eukaryota > Metazoa > Chordata > Testudines > Trionychidae > Rafetus > Rafetus swinhoei. Next base: position 18,844,907 of record CM033445.1, on the reverse strand, counting down.
GTCCAACAGCACCCAGGAAGAGTTTGCAATGAATGATTTCACAGCATAAAGTAGCTCCATTTCCCCTGATGTGGTCCAAGTGTGAGGGTTTTTGCTTCTACCAGCATGCAAGGGTAAGTGTTGATATTGTTGACGAGGTCTCTTCCTTTCCACTATTACATGCCATATGGGTTTGGTTGCATTTGCACATGAGCTGTGCAATTACATCTTTTATGGTTTGATTGGGACATCAAGAACATGTCCTCATCCAAAGCAGGGACATGGATAAACAAGGAACCATAACCTTTAGAAACCTTCTTAAGCAAAGTAACCTGTCCTGGGATATGAGGGGATAACCGGTTAAAAGACAGGAAACAAGGGGTAGGAATAAATGGTCAGTTATCAGAATGGAGAGAGGTAACTAGTGGTGTCCCGCAGGGGTCTGTACTGGGACAAATCCTATTGAACATATTGATAAATGATCAATCACAGTGATTAAGCAAACTGTGAAGTGCTTAAAAAAGAATCTCATGAAACTAGATGACTTGGCAACAAAATGGCAGATGAATGTAATGTTGATAAATGCAAAGTAAGACATATTGGAAAACATAACGCCAACTATACCTATAAAATGATGGAGTTTAAATTAGCTATTACCACTCAAGAGAGAGATCTTGGAATCATTGTGGAGTTCTCTAAAAATATCCACTCAATGTGCAGCAGCAGTCAAAAAAACAAATAGCATGTTAGGAATAATTTAAAAAGGGATAGAGAAAAGGACAGAGAATAGCTCATTACCGCTATAAAAATCCATGGTGTGCCCATATCTTGAATATTGTGTGCAGATGTGGTCACCTCATCTCAAAAAAGATATCTTGGCATTTGAAGAAGTTCAGAAAAGGGCAACAAAAATGATTAGGGGTTTGGAAAGGCTGCCATATGAGGAGAGATTGATAAAACTGGGACTTTTCAGCTTAGAAAAGAGAAGACTACAGGGGCATTTTATAACAGCAGTCTATAAAATCATAACAGGTATGGAGAAAGTAGACAAGGAAAAATTATTTACATGCTTCCATAACACAAGAACTATGGGTCACCAAATGAATTTAATAGGTAGCAGGTTTAAAACACACAAAAGGAAGTATTTCTTCACACAATGCAGTCAACCTGTGGAACTCCATGCCAGAGGATGTTGTGAAGACCAGGATTTTAACATGGTTCAAAAAGGACTAGATACATTCATGGAGGATAGGCTCATTACTATTTATTAGCCAGGATGGGTAGGAATGGTGCCATAGCCTCTATTTGTCAGAAGCTGGGAATGGGTAACAGAGGAGGTATCATTTGATTACCTGTTCTGTTCTTTCCCTTTGATGATTAGCTGTTCTGTTCATTTCCTCCGGCACCTGACATTGGCCACTGTTGGCAGACAGGATACTAGGCTAGATGGACCTTTGGTCTGATCCAGTATGGCCATTCTTATGTTCTTAAACAAAAACATAGGAGTCAGCAACCTATGGCTCTTGAGCCAAATATGGCTCAGTATGGAAACAAAACATGGCTTTTTTGTCATTCCCAAAATATATAAAACTTTTTCAAGTGAAATGAACGATTCAAAATTTTAAAAATGTGTAATTACTCATGTAAAGATGGTCTATTTGTCTATTTCACCTTTAACCAGCTGCACTCTGGCAAGAGAAGACCCAGCTGTGGCACTCGGCTTGTTTACAGAGCCGTCTGAGGGCGTGCTGCAGGGGTGCATGCACGCTCCCAGTTATGATAGTGAGAGGGCCCCAAGGCTCCCACCCCCACCTGGCTGCAGCATTCTGTCCCCGGCCCCGATCCTGGGGCAGGCCCCATAGTCTGGCCCCCATTTGGCTGCAGGAAGGGCTGGTGACGGCTCCGCTTCTGTTGCGGCATAGGTAAGAAGGGAGGCCACAATCTGGCTGCGGAAATCCTGGCCCGGCCTCTCGCCCAGCCACTACTGCCCAGGTGTAGCAGCCCAGCCTTAGCCAGGCAAGGAAATCCGGCTCCAGGGCCCTCCCCCACACATATTCTACTTTCCACCCCCAGCTCTCTGCCCTGCCTCCTGCACCTCCCACATACCCAATCCACTGCTCTGAGCCCTTCATACATGCCAACCCTGACTCCTGCACCCCCACATCCACAAACTGCACCCCCAGCAGCAGCAGAAATCCCATTAAATAAAGTCTGGGAGTACAATGTTTCATTTATGCTATCATTAATCATGTCAATTATCAATAATATTAAGTTGTATATTTTCAGTCATGCAAATGGGTATTTTTATACTGTCTCTTTGTTGACCACTTGTTCTGAATTTTGATGCAGTTTGGCTTGAAAAGGTTGCCAGCTCCTGCAATAACACATTTTTGTCCAACAGAGACCTGACATAGAGCATGATCCTGCTCTGCCCACCCCTATCTGAGGAGCATGACTCAGACTCTGAGTTTTCTCTGATATTTATTTTTTTATTATGAGACTAGTTTGTCCTTTTCTATACAGTATCCTGAGTATATGTTGAAGGCTGCTTTTTTCCTCCCTTTTTTAGGTGTTTGCTTGTAACCGGACCTTGGATTACAAATCCACTTGCTACATTCACTTTTTTTCCCCACCAGGTTTCTTCATTAACACATTAAATAAGTTCTGCTATTTTGATATTGAAATGCATAGAATTATACCCTGAATTTGGTCCAGGAGCCTAATAAAGAGGTGAGTTTTGCACCAGTTGAAATTGTGGCAGGGAAATGATGGTTCAAGGGGTTCTGATGTCCTAGGCAACCTAGCAAAAATCCACTTTTCAACCTGCCCCGAATCACCACAGTTACAAGCAACCCTTAACATTCTTCTGCTCCAAGTGAGTGTCTTGTTCTGTCTTTATGGCAAAGGCATAGTGCTCTTAATGGAAGATTGGATGCTTGCATACGGGCTCTACAGAGTTACTATAGAACACTGTATTCCAAGTCAGCAGCACAGCTATGGGCACCCGCATGGCACCACAGTATGCCAACATCTTTATGGCTGACTTTGAACAATGTTTCCTCAGCTCTCGTCCCCAGCACCTCTACTCTACTGACGCTACTTTGATGACATCTTCATTATATGGGCCCATGGGAAAGAGACTCTTGAATTTCACAGGGATTTCAATAACTTCCACCCCATCATCAACCTCAGCCTGGCTCAGTCCTCACGAGAGATACTCTTCCTTGACACTACAGTATAATTACACAATGGACAAATTTCCAGCCCCCTATACCGGAAACCTACCAACTGCTACATTTATCTTCATGCTTCTAGCTTCCATCCCAGACACATTTCTCAATCTATTGTATACAGCCAAGCCCTAAAATACAATCAGATTTGCTCCAATCCCACAGACAGAGACAAACACCTACAGGATCTATATAGAGCATTCTTAAAACTGAAATACCCACCTGGAGAAGTGAAAAAACAGATCGACAGAGCCAAAATTGTTCCCAGACATGAACTACTTCAAGACAGGCCCAAAAGAGAAAACAACAGATTCCACTTGTCATCACCTAGAGTCCACAACTTCAACCCTTCCAACGCATTATCAACTATCTACAACCTATCCTGGAAAATGACACCTCACTCTCACAGGCCTTGGAAGAAAGGCCAATCCTCGCCTACAGACAACCCCTTAGCCTCAAACGACGCAACACACTCCATCATAATCATCCTGGAACCCACCCCTGCAATCAGCCCCGGTGCCAACTCTGCCCACACATCTACACTAGTGATTTCATCACTGGACCCAACCAAATCAGCCACCAAATCAGAGGCTCATTTAACTGCACATCCACTAATGCGATCTACGCCATCAAATGCCAACAATGCCCCACTGCCATGTATTTTGGCCAAACTGGACAGTCTCTACGGGAAAGAATTAATGGACACAAATCAGATATCCAAAAAGGCAATACACAAAAACCTGTTGGAGAACACTTTAATCTGCCTGGACACTCATTAATGGATCTCCAAGTCACCGTGTTGTTTCAGGGCAATTCCACAAGCCAAAAACACAGGGAAGGATTGGAACTTAACTTCATTTACAAGTTTAATTCTTATGCAAATGATATGAACAGGGACATCCCCTGGCTCGCACACTACCGTCCACATCCTAGTGACTTAACCAACCAACCAAACAATGGAGGTGCTAATTGTTCTGACCAGCCTCTTGTAACTACTTGAACCATCTACTCTCTGTCTCTCTCTTTTTTCCCCCTCCTTTCTTCTCTCCTTTCTTTCCTTCTTCCCCTTCCCCTTCCTTTATTTATTTTTGGATCTGGACTTCTAATACTCCAGTCATCTGAAGAAGTGGGTTACACCCACGAAAGCTCATGATACCATCTACATGTTTTGTTAGACTTTAAGGTGCTACTAGACTATTTGTGTTTTTTAAGTTTTTCCTGTTACAGACTAACTCAGCTACCCCTCTGAAGATGTTAAGTGCATTTAGCTAGAAGAATGATATCATGCAAGCTGTCATCATACACTCAGTAACAGTTCTTCTGTATGGTTTTCCACGGTGCCTTTGGGTGCAAATTTGTAGCAATACTGCATACATAATTAGAGAATGAATGTTGGCCCAGAAATTCTATCTTATCTGAAGGCTGGCGTCTCCTAAGAGTGCAACCACCTGTTGAACTTGGCAAGAAACCAAAGCACAATCCACTGTTTTGTACTGTGGGAGTGCTCTGACCAGCATCATGCAAACAGTACAATATATCTCACCCTAGTGCATTATTTCACACTAGTGAGCGAACTTGTTACAAAGTGGTTTAATGAGCTACCCCCAAAGGCAAATAAAACAAATGCATTGACTGCCTAATTCTAGTGAGTACGGTAAGTTACTAGAACTATATTCTCAGCTACCACAGTGATGGGAACTGTGCAAACACTGAAAAAAGACCGACAGACAAATAAATAGGAGAGGCTTGCCCTGGCTGTCAGCCATATGTTGCATGCTTAGTAAGTCTATTAATTTACTCTTAAGAGTGAAATTTACACACACACACACACACACACACACACAGAGCCAATTGGAGGCCTATGTACCGGTTAATCAGGATTTAAGTAGTGTACAGGCATTGTGCTGGTCCTATGAACAGAGGTGAATTTCACTATTATATAATTCTAGGGTTGCCAGATGGTTTCAACAAAAGTACCGGACACACTTGACATTACATCACAATCTACATTACACCTTATTTAGAAAATACCAGACATTTATATTTTCTCAATTTGTTTCCCAAACAGAAAGCTCAAATACTGGACTGTCCGGTTCAAAACCGGACACCTGGCAACCCTATATAATTCCTACTCCAAAAGTACCTAGGAATTATACAATAATTAGTACAAATATTCAATAGTCAAAATTATTGCATAAACAAACCTGTCCTCCATATTCATCTGGCCTATAAAACTCAACCAGAGTAAAACAGACATAAAATAAGACTTGATTTTCAAACTGAGCACTCCTTTTTTGTAGTTACAATTAATTTTACTGCTGTGATGAATCACCAACAAGATGAAAGTAGCCTCCATGCATTTCATTACCAGCGCAAAACTGCCCTCACTCAAATGGGTTCCTATCTTGAAAACATGGCCCACAATGTTCAACTTAGGAACTCACTTAAATGGGATCTGTGTGTTGTGTAGTCTTGTTTTAATCTTTGTATTCATGCTCATCAGTGTGAAAGAAGCTATTTGCATATATATTTGTATGTATATGCAACCACACTTAGGTTGCGGCCCTTGGCATGTGCTGTGAGTATCATTGTGGCCCCCGGGGTTTCCAAAGTTGAATAGCCCTGAACTAAGTCATTCTGAACCAAAAATTAAAAAAAGTCTGGTGAGCTAATCAGGAGCTTATCAAACTCAAGAGGATGATACCTTCAATAGAGAATTCCCTGCTGTCAACCTCAGTAAAGCCATGTCTACACTATACCCCACTATCGGCAGAGGGATGTAAATAAAGCACATCAAAAGTGCAAATGAAGCAGGGATTTAAATATCCCATGCTTCATTTGCATAATCACATTCTGGCGATGTTTCGAACAAGCGCCATTTCGAAACTGAAACCGCGGTTTAGACCTGGTTCTGTCGACAGCGGGGTGATTTTTTGACAGATCCTGTACTCCTCATAAAATGAGGTTTAACAGTTATTTCGGAAGAAGAGTGTTCTCCCAAAATAACCACATCTACATCATGTTTTGTATTTCGAAATAGCGCTATTTTGAAATAGCGCCATAATGCAATTATGCAAATGAAGTGCGGGATATTTAAATCCCGGCTTCATTTGCAATTTTGAATGTCTTCATTTGCATCCCTCTCTCGAAAGAGGGTGCAAGTATAGACATACCCCTAGTGATCTATGAGTCTATGAATTCAAAATAATGTCAAGCTGGAGGACTTCTTACTCCGACTCCTGTAACCCTCATTTCACGAGGAATAAGGGAAGTCGTAGGAAGAGAAGTCACTTCCTCGGACTTCCTGGTGCATAGACAGCACCGCAAGCCAAATTAAGTGATTTTGACTTTAGCTACACCATTGACATAGCAGACATTGCGTAGCTTAATTTGACTTTTGCCCTGCTGTGCAGACATACCCTGGTGGGCTATGTCTGCACTGGCAGGTTCTTGCGCAAGAACGGCTGTTCTTCTGCAGAGCGTCTACACTGCCCGCCCGCTTTTGCGCAAGAAGATTTACAGTAAAGCGTGGGAAGAGAGGGCTTCTTGTGCAAGAGCTACGCTCTTTTCTAACAAGTGTAAGCCCTCTTGCGCAAGAGGGCAGTGTGGACGCGTGGCAGGGGTTTCTTGCGCAAGAAAGCCTTATGGCTAAAATGGCCATTAGAGCTTTCTTGCGCAAGAGAGCGTCCACACTGCCATGGATGCTCTTGCGCAAAAGCACATGGCAGTGGGGACGTGTTCTTGCGCAAGAACATCTTGCGCAAGGGTTCTTGTTGAAGAACTCTTGCACAAGAACACGTCCACACTGCCATGTGTGAGATGTGCTTTTGTGCAAGAGCATCCATGGCAGTGTGGACGCTCTCTTGGGCAAGAAACCCCTGCCGCGCATCCACACTGCCATCTTGCAAAAGAGCTCTTGTGCAAGAGAGCTTACACCTGTTAGAAAAGAGCGTAGCTCTTGTGCAAGATGCCCTCTCCTACCATGCTTTACTGTAAATCTTCTTGCGCAAGAGCGGGCAGGCAGTGTGGACGCTCTGCGGAACGGCCGTCCTTGCGCAATAACCGACCAGTGTAGACATAGCCCAGGGGTCCTGGTTTTCCGTTTCCGCTCCTGCCTCCCAGACCCTCTGAGGTGGAAACAGAACCCAGAAGTCCTGGCTCCCCGTCCCTCTGAGGCAGGGCTGGATTGATGCCCAAGCTCAGTAAACTTAGGCTACGTCTATACTGGCAGCTTCTTGCACAAGAACTCTTTTGCGGAAGAGTTCTTGTGCAAAAACTTCCACAAGAGAGCGTCTACACTGCCATGTGCTTTTGCGCAAGAGCATCCATGGCAGTGTAGACGCTCTCTTCCACAAGAAAGCTCTGATGGCCATTTTAACCAAAGGGGCTTCTTGCGCGAGAAATTCATGTTGCCAGTCTACACTGCGCTCTTCTGGAAGAGCTCTTGCGCAAGCGGGCTTATTCCTCGTGGGGAGAGGAATAACTCTTCCAGAAGAAGCCCTGTTTTACAATGCTGGACTGTAAATTTACTTCTGGAAGAACGCTCCTGCAGTATAGACAGCCAGCAAGTTTTTCTTCAGCAAGAAGCTGCCAGTGTAGATGTACCCGTGGGCTGTGTCTACATCGGCATGATTTTGCGCAAAAGCACCCGCTTTTGCGCAAAAACATGCTGCCTGTCTATACTGGCGGGGAGTTCTTGCGCAAGAACACTGACGTTCTATTGTGTGAAATCAGTGCTTCTTGCGCAAAAAACTATGATGCTCCCGCTCAGGAAAAAGCCCTCTTGCGCAACTGTTCTTGCGCAAGAGGCCAGTGTAGACAGGCAACATGAATTTCTTGCGCAAGAAAGCCCGATGGCTAAAATGGCCATCGGCGCTTTCTTGCGCGAGAGCGCGTCTACACTGGCACGGATGCTTTTGTGCAAAAGCACATCTCTTGCGCAAAAGCACGTGCCAGTGTAGACGCGCTCTTGCGCAAATACTTTAACGCAAAAACTCTTGGGCTGCGTCTAGACTGGCACGATTCTAGACTTGCCAGCTGTCTACACTGGCCCGCTTGAATTTGCGCAAGAACACTGACGATCTAATGTAAGATTGTCAAGTGTTCTTGCGCAAATACTATGATGCTCCTGCTCAGGGATAAGCCCTCTTGCGCAAATGGATTTGCGCAAGAGGGCCAGTGTAGACAAGGGAGGACTGTTTTGCACAAAAAAGCCCCGATGGCGAAAATGGCGATCGGGGCTTTCTTGTGCAAAACCGCGGCTAGGCTGGCACGGATGCTTTTCCGCAAAAAGTGCTTTTGCGCAAAAGCGTCCGTGCCAACCCAGACGCGCTTTTCCGCAAATGCTTTTACCGGGAAAACTTTTCCGTCAAGCGCATTTGCGGAAAACCATGGCCCGTCCAGACGCAGCCTGGCAGGAAAGAGTATTGGCCCAAAGTCTTGCCAGTGTGGACGCAGCCTTACAGCTTGGGGCTTCCCCTTACGGGGGGGCCTCGCCGTGCAGCAAAGCGACCCCTGTGCAGCGGCCCTTCCCCCGTAGCAGCGCGCGGCAACTACCGCACTGGGGTCTCTCGCACCGCGCCCCGGGGGCGAGCGCGGCGCGTCCCCCCTCCGGCCGCCTGTGCGGTGGCGCTGGGGCCCGCGCGCCCGGGCACGGAGCCTCCTTCAGGCGCCGCGCCGCCCCTTTCCGCTGGCTCGGCCCGCGGCGGCGGCAGAGCGGGGGGCGGGCTCCCGGCCTGGGCGGCGCTTCCCGCGGCGGGCGGGAAAGGGGAGGCCGCGATGGAGGCGGAGATGGCGGAGGCCGAGGGGCCCGGGGACGCGGAGAAGCGGGGAGCGGGCGGCGCCCCCGGGGCCGGTCACTACGAGCTGCCCTGGTGAGAGCGGGAAGCCCGGGGCCCTGTGGGGCGGGCGATCCCGCGGGGTGTCGGGGGAGGGAGGAAGTGGGGGCTAGGGGTGGGAGCTGAGGGGAGGGAGGAAGTGGGGGCTAGGGTGGGAGCTGAGGGGGAGGGGAAGTGGGGCTGGGGAGGAGGAAGTGGGGGCTAGGGGTGGGAGCTGGGAGGAGGGAAGAAGTGGGGCTGGGAGGGGGGCTGGGGAGGGAGGTGGGGTGGGGATGAGGCGGGAGGGAAGAAGTGGGGAGGCAGGCGGGGGGAGGGAGGAAGTGGGGGCTGGGGATGAGGGGGAGGGAAGAACGGGGAGGGAGGAAGTGGGGCTGGGGTGAGGGGAGGGAAGAAGTGGGGAGGCAGGCGGAGAGGAGGAAGTGGGGCTGGGGATGGGGAGGAAGAAGTGGGGGGCTGGGGTGAGGGGAGGGAAGAAGTGGGGAGGCAGGCGGGGAGGGAGGAAGTGGGGGGCTGGGGATGGGGAGGGAAGAAGTGGGGGGTGAGGGGAGGGAAGAAGTGGGGAGGCAGGCAGGGGAGGGAGGAAGTGGGGGCTGGGGGGTGAGGGGAGGGAAGAAGTGGGGAGGCAGGCAGGAGGGAGGAAGTGGGGCTGGGGGTGAGGGGGGAGGGAAGTGGGAGGCAGGCAGGGGAGGGAGGAAGTGGGGCTGGGGATGGGGAGGGAAGAAGTGGGAGGCAGGCGGGGAGGGAGGAAGTGGGGGGCTGGGGATGGGGAGGAAGAAGTGGGGAGGCAGGCGGGGAGGGAGGAAGTGGGGCTGGGGATGGGGAGGGAAGAAGTGGGGAGGCAGGCGGGGGAGGGAAGAAGTGGGGCTGGGGATGGGGAGGAGGGAAGAAGGGGGAGGCTGGTTGTGGGGGCTGAGGGGGAGGGAGGAAATGGGGAGGGGAGAGGTGGGGTCTGGGGTCTCCTGCCAGCTAGTACCCCATGAGAGAACCTTGGGTCCCTTATCCCCCTCTCCAGCTGCTCTGAGGAGGAAGGGGGTAAGTTATTGATGCAAGGTTGCCCTGTGGATCCCTTTGGCTGGGGAACAGCTCCTCAGCCACATCAAGTGCTTCCTTAGTGCCCTCCACTCTAATGTGCTCTGGGGGTGTCCTGCTGCATACACCCCACTGACCTGCAGTGGGCTCTCGGGGCAGAGAGGCAGCTTACCTCTTCCCCCTCACCTCCCCCCAGCACTGCTGCCCAGGGAGCTGATGCAGCTTTGGCAAGAGATGCTGTGACAGCAAATCTATGCACTTGAAGGAAAGGAGCCCCTGATCCTTGTTAATGTTCCTACAGAGAGAACAGCAGCTTGTTTTAACTTCTGTGCCTGAAGCACCACAGTGCCTGGAACTGAAGTCTGAAATAGCTGGAGCAGCCTTTATGTCATGAGCTAGCCACTATGCACACACCACTCACTGCCTGCTACTAGAGAGCACTGGTTAACATTGTTAGTGGCTGTTGGCTCCCTAACAGATGTAATGACTAAGCACCTGAGGCTTGTATGGGAACATACATTGTGCTCTCTTATCACTGATTTGTGTAGCCCTATGTCAGCCATAACTGATCTTTCGGAGAAGAAGATACTTGACAGAGTTATAAAAGGCCCCAAGCCAGATGTGCAACACCAAAGATGGGGATGGATGATTCCTTTTTGCCCTGGCAAGTACTCTTCAGACATGGACAACAAGAAGGAGTTCTGGAGCACTTTAAAGACTAACAGGTTTATTAGGTCGTAAGCTTTTGTGGGTAAATTAGAGACTAACAGATTTATTAAGGTATAACTTATCCACAAAAGCTTATGCCCTAATAAATTTGTTAGTCTCAGATGCCCCAGGACTCCTTGCTGTTTTTGCAGCTACAGACTAACACAGCTAACCCTCTGAGATCTCTTCAAACATGGTCGTTGATTATTTTGTAAATTGCATAGCTGCACAAGCAGTTGAGGTCATAAAATTATCGAGCCCCAAGCTGTCCTGCAGCTCACCATGTAGAAGTCCATGTCTGGTGCTGATGTTTGAGTTTGGTTTTGCTGTTGCTAACAGTTATCTCTAAAGCAGTCACATAACTGCAGGGTTTTACATACACAACCGTAAACTTGCAGTGAAAAAGGTGTATTAGTCTTTGAATATTACTCCTGGTGAAATTCCAACTTGCATAATTAAGTTATCCTATCCTAAAATGTTATATATAGTTGATGTTCACCAGCAAACATTTGTTACATTACACCTTAGAAAGTGGAAGAAGGAATGCCTTTTATCTTTTGTATATCATTTAAAAGGATATCATCAACTCAGTGTAGTCAGTTGGATAAATAATAAAAGTTGTAGGTACTACACTTTCCCATGTCGCCCTTTGTCAAGTTTTGTGGCCTGCTGTTTTAAAATGGTTCTGTTTTTTGGGGTAGGAGAGACAACAGAAAGCAGTATAGTCTAGTGACTAGGTCACTGAATTGAGTATCAGAAGGTTTAGGTACTGACCTAAACAAGTCACTTCACCTCTCTCTGTTCCCCTCCTACCTTTGCCTGTTTACATTTTAAACTTTCTGGAGTGGGCACTGTCTCTTAAGGTGCATTTGTACAGGGCTTAATAAAATGGGACCCTGAAATCCAGTAGTGCCTCCAGACTGTGACACAAATGGCTATGTCTATACTGCAAGCCTCTTGCGGAAGAACAAATGCAAATGGAGTGCTTATTTAAACTTGGCTTAAATGCTTTCCTGAATTGGGGTCTTCGTAATGAGGAAGAACGGCTCTTGTGCAAAAGGGGGTTTTTGTGCAAAAAGGTGCTGTCTACACAGCGCTGTTTTGCACAAAAACCTCTAGCACAAAAGGGAAAGTAAGAGGAAATGCAAATGAGAGCACTGCATATGCAAATGAGTGCTTCTTTTGCATTTGCTCTTCTGCACACACAGTATAGACATAGCTAAAGAGGGTAAACCGAAACTGACAGTGTGCTGTCATATGCACAAAGTAAACAAACTGAAAAATAAGAATCTCTTGTTTTCCTACTTTAGTATTGGTAGATGCTACATTTGTGGCAATTTTTTAGGCTTTGGGATTTGTGTGATCTAAGCTGATGATGCTCTTTTAAAAATGCAGATGCTTTTGAATCCTTTAGGTAAATTAAAGTCATGCTCATGTGTCTCAGATCTTGCAAATGGCTATGCAAGACCTATGCAGAGTTCTGTTGACTTCAGCAGGGCTCTTCACGGGTGCAGCAGTCTGCCTAAATGCAATCATTTGTAGGATCAGGGCCCAAGTAACTATGGAAACAGGAGTAGGAAAACAGCTATTAGACTGTTACTAGCATAAGATTAGAAGCCACATTGCATTTCTATATATAATATTTATTTAGCATCCAGCATTTTTTAATTATCTGAAGGGTGTCTGAGCTAATTCTGCAATATGGTGTTCAGCATAGCAGTTCAACCTTACACTATCAGTTGCAAAGTTGGGGAACCTAAGTGTCATGCATGCCAGTCAGTGTACAGCAGTTAAATACATTTCTCATCTTCCTTCTTTATCCTTTACAAAAAAAATTGGTCAAATGATGAAATGAAGGAATACTGTCAAACATCTCCTCTGTTTGCATTTAGCAGAATCAGAAGATTATCAGATGGCTGTGTTCTGATATATTGACATTTTAAACATTTATTGAATGTTTGCTCTTAACCACATGAGCAATTTGCATGTAATTTCCCTTTGAAGACGTCAGAAATCCTCCTTAAGAAATTTAGACATTGACTTCAAACACTTTCAGTTATTTTATCTCATATTATACTAATTTAATCTGTTTTGACTAGTGTAAAACATGAGCTAGATTAGTTATGTCTAATGTTTTGGGATTTATTTTTAAATAGGGTTGAAAAATACAGACCTGTTAAGCTATCTGAAATAGTTGGGAATGAAGACACCGTGAGCAGATTGGAGGTGTGTATTTGGCTTGTTACAACAAAAATGAATAGTCATCTTGTATTTATTTTGTATCTGTTGTTTTGTAGACCCCAATTCAGGAAAGCATTTAAGCCAAGTTTAAATCCCTCTATTCAGGAAAGCACTTAAGCAGAATCTCTTTTGACTTCAATGGGATTTGAGCATATACTTAAGAGTAAAGCATGTGTTCGGGTGTTTTGTCCTCTTCAGTAAGGATGCTTTCCTGAATCAGGGACAGTTTTGGTGTGGCTCAGAAATGTTAATTAAGCATGCTAATTGTAATAATTACTAAACATAGTTTGCATTACAACTAAATTTATGTTGTACATTCCTACAGATATCTTTGTTATTTTTCTAGCGTTTTAAGTCAGGTGAAAAATATTTTCATTGTGGTCATCTTGACAAACCAGTTTGTAACAAAAATGTTCACTAATGTTGTGGTCATACAGTTTTGTATACATTAACATGTTTAACTTATTTAAAGGGTACTGTTCTGATGTGGTGTGTGTACTGCTTTTGGAATGATCATTTTAACAGCCTTCTTGAGGGATACAGTACTCTAAGAGGAAGTGTTGTTTAATGGTTAGAATATGGGATTTGTAGTCAGTATTCCAGAGTTCCGTTCCCAGATTTGCTTGTGATTTATCACAATGTATTTTTAAAAAATGATGGAAGGAAATTGCAAGGACACTTAAAAACTTCAAATTAGATGAACTGCCCTAAGTACGACAGGATTCTCCACACAAAGGATTACATGTGAAGTAAGTAAGGGACCTGAAGAAAAGTTCTGTGAACTCAAAAATTGGTATCTTCCATGAACAGGAAGGGGGTCCATTGAAGGAGGTTACTACTGTGTGTCTCAAGTAAGAAATATGAAAAAAATAAGATAGGGTAAAAAATTAAATAGGTGAGGAAGTGCATGAGGAGTTCTTTATTCTAATGAAGAAAAATGGCGGTAATTAAGAATTACTCTTTAAGTTTTCTGGCAAAGTAATCACTCAGGTTTTTTTTCCTAGGTCTTTGCAAGGGAGGGAAATGTACCAAATATTATAATTGCTGTAAGTATTTTGTATTGTGCCATATTTATTCTTGCTGTGGTTTTTTTATTTGTTTTGTTTTGTTTTTTTGTTCTCTGTTGGCGATGTTGGTTCAAAATAATAAACAGGCTCTTTCTAGATTAGCATTGGTCCATTAGTCTTTTGGTAAGGGAGACCTTCAGTCAAAGTTCAGTATTTTTGTTTAATCTGTAATTGTCCCAGATACATAACCTAACCCCAGAGATTTGTTTATTCCCTGGAGCATGAGGGTATGTCCCATAACTGTGGTGTTCTTTACACTCTTCTCTGAAGCATCTAGTACTTTTGGAAGCAGGATATTAAAATACACGAACTCCCCATGAGAGTTGGTGTGGGAATTCTTGTATTACTGCTAACAAAACAGAAAAGCTAGAGAGTGCAATTAACTTTAATAATACTTAAAATGTATTCATAGGGTCCGCCAGGAACTGGTAAAACAACCAGTATCTTATGTTTGGCTCGTGCATTGCTTGGTCCTGCCTTAAAGGATGCTGTTTTGGAGCTGAATGCCTCAAATGACAGGTGTGTATGAGACTTCCATAACTTAGTTTCAAATTAAGGAAGAAATACAACATACTTCAAATGTTTTTACTAGTTAGATTAATGATAGTAAGATTTCCAATGTTTGCTTCTCAGTTTCCTCCCCTCTTTCTCCCCCCCCACAAAATACTTGGGTGATCTTAGATGTTTGAATGTCTCTTGTACATATTATCCACTTCCTGTTTTGGGAACTTCATAGATATTAATGGAATGGAATGGTAAACCTTGGTCAGATTTAGGTATTATGTAATCTGTAATTTCAGCCCATACTTCTCAAATGTGTCCTAAAGAACTCTCCTCCTTATATTGTGTTCCCATTAACATTTAAATGAAAATAAATTATTAGCTAATTGACAGAGGAAAGATTTGAGTTTTGATATATAAGTGGTAGGAACCTCAAATACTAAAGATTGCCTTGAGGTGAAAGCTTATGTTCAGGAAAACTGGGTTTATATTCCTGATTTTGCTAGAAACTTTTTGATTTTAAGTCACTTAATTTCCCCTGGGGATGTAAAATCCTGTTTAAAATGTTAACCGGTTAAACTGTATGGTTAACCAGTCCATGGCACTGGAGCAGCCCCCCCACCCACAGCGAAACATGGTGGGCCCAGCTGGGCTGGAGCAGCCCCCCACCCAGCCCATCGTGGGCAGGGGGCTGTTCAGGCCGGGCTGAACTGGCTGTGCCAAGGGCAGGGGGCTGCAGTGCCACTCAGCTGGTTTCCTAGGTAAGCATGCTGGTAAGGCGAATGCTTACTTGGTAACCAGTTAACCCTTTATATCCCTAATTTTTCCCTCTGTCATTTCCCTGGATCACAAGGATCTCTTACACTGCTCAACTCAATTAGGGTACATTCAGGCTCTGAGTGCTTTGAGAACCTTTTCTGGAAAGTGCTATAAAAGTGCATTTTATTCTGTCTTTGTTAACTTCAGTTACTGAGTAACTATAGGACACTGAATTTTGTAATTCCAAACTGAATGTTGAAGGTAATAAAATAATTTGTTGCACTTCTTTCTTTACATTGTTGTGAAATACAAACTGCTGTGAGTGATCATTGAATGAGTGGGATTATTGTTTCAGGGGCATTGATGTTGTGAGAAACAAAATAAAAATATTTGCGCAGCAGAAGGTCACACTTCCCAAAGGTCGGCATAAAATAATCATCCTGGATGAAGCAGACAGGTATGCTGTGTTTCTTTTGACAAATAACCCCCTCAGAAGTGTTCTGCCTTCATGGTTCTTTACAAAATGTAACGCTTCTATTATACACCAATTTAAAGTTTAGGGTATTTTGCTAGCCTCTCAGCAGTGATTTGGTTGTGAATAGATATCCGTTTAAGAGAGTCTGATAAGAGTGCTCTTCCAACAGTGACTGCTGCATTTCAGAGATTTATAGTATCTGAGTGGAGTACTGCAGGATTTGATGAGATGTAAAATAGTATCCAATTTATTGGCTATTTTTAAGGTCTCATTTGAAAAAAAAGGTTGGCTGATGTACATATTTTTGTAGTAGACAATTCTATTTTAGTTTTACTGGATGAAAAGGGATTATGAGATTACTACATGCGCATCTATAGCTAGAGATCACTCTTTCAAAATTTGATGGCTTGGTTTTGTTTAATTTTTAAACAAATATTCAGAGCTGGTACGTATTGTGGGGTGACTTGTTCTTGTAAGTGTCTGGAAAAAGCTGCTTAGCTTCCTCAATGCTTAGCCAAAAGATCACAGTTCATAAGGCAGTAGCTAATATAAACAGAAACTTTGAAGATTGTATAAACATTTTAGACTGCAGCTGGATGTTAGATAGTGAAGGACAAAAGCCAACCTCACTTTTTTTCTCCCCAGCATGACAGATGGAGCACAGCAAGCATTGCGAAGAACGATGGAAATTTATTCCAAAACAACACGGTTTGCACTTGCATGCAATGCTTCTGATAAAATCATAGGTAAGAGAAAGCTGCTAGTCTCTGCATACAGCTTTATTACACCTTTCACTTTTCATCCTGACTCCATTATACTATGTGATGGTAGGGCTCCACGCTCAGTATTCCGAGTCTCTTAAATATAGCTGTAATGTAAACTTCCTTTAACCCGTGGCCTTTCCTTTTACTTTCTTTGTAGAAGTCTTTGGTGCTTGAGGCAAGTCTTGACAAGTTCAGTAAAGCCAAACTTTTCAAGTTGTAATACAGATGGCCTGATTTTTTTCAGAGATGGTGAGGGTCGGCCAGCACATCATAAGAAGGGTGTAGGAACTCATCATCCCCCTTGAAAAAAAATTGCTACCTACAAGCATCCATGTTCACAAATGTTGGGCACATTCCATTGGAGTAAACTCTGACCAGCTGCTTCATTTAAACAGCGTTAATCATGGTTAAGGAGGAGAAAACTTAGCATAAACACACAAATGATATCTAAGTAAAATATTTCATCCCATTGTGCAGCTCCCTCTAAATATCTTCAGGGTTACAAGGTTAACTACAAGGTGCTGTCAGATTTTTCGGTTCATGGGGCAGTTAAAAGTTTGGATCAGTGTTTCTTAGAGTGGTCCACGGACCCACACAGAGAGCTGCTACTGGGCTGCTCCGGTTTGTTTACTTACTGGCTCCACAGCCACGGAGCCTCGCAGCTGCCATTGGCTGCAGTTCGCTGTTTGCAGCCAAGGGGAGCTGTGGGGAGCAGTGTGACCTGGGCCGCTGCTTCCTGCGGCTCCCCTTGGCTGCAAATGGCAAACCACAGCCAATGGGAGCTGCGAGCCTCCGTGGCTGTGGAGCCAGTAAGTAAACAAACCAGAGCAGCCTAGTAGCAGCTCTCTGAGTGGGTCCATGGACCATTTTGAGAAACATTAGTCTAGATTTTAAAAAAACAAACCTTGTTTTTATCATATGACACTGTCACAGCGTTCACTCACTGTTAGGGCACCTCCTTCTTGCTGCTGTAGAGATCAGCTCCTCCCTGGTCTGATGCCCCCTTCTGCTGCTTGTTCATACACTCTACCACTTCTGTCTCCATGACTCAGGTGCTTTCTTTTCATGGCTTGACCCTTTGGCTGTAGTCATCCCCTTCTGGGGTATCAATGTCTAACTGGACAGCTGTCTTTGGTAGTTTTCAACGCCCCTGCCTGGTCTTTGCCACTTTTCCAGTGGCTGGTAGGGAACTCAGGGTTCCAGTCCAGAGATCCTACAATCAGCAGCTGACATCTGCACAGTCCCATATCTTACTGCTGTTTCCCTGGGCTTTTCCTACTTTGCCTCTGTCAGACTCTTTGTCCACTCTCCACTGGGTACATGCTTCCTTCAGGGCTTCTATTCTCCTTGTTTTCTTCTCTAGAGCTAGCAAGTCACTGCAACCACTCTCTGCTGCCAGCTTCCTGCCTTTTTCATGGCCCCAACTGCTCCTTCTCAGTGGGGCTTTATTCCCAACGAGGGGTGTCTTTCCAACCTAATTCCACTTAATTGGCCCCCTACTCTGTCTCATTAACCCTTTCAAGACAGGCATGAGGTGAACATTTGGTATCAGTTACATTTCAGACTGCCAGAAGAACTAAATTTGGCCTTCATATTTGCTTGCTGAAGCCCTGGCCTTTGGTCTCAGCAGAAGAGCTCTATGGCCAGAATCTAAAGATTGTACATTATGGCTGTGCTGCAAAACACAAGGACTCTGCAGCACCAAATCTCAGATCCCAGGTCAACTGATTTGGGCTCATCTACAGGGCTAAAACCACCATCTGTACTGGTAAATATGCCTGTGCCAGGCAGGTGTGCAGTGTAGGTCCACACTATGCCACCCCACGTAGTGTGCATTGCAGATCCACCCTCAGAGTGGGCTTTGACGGTCAATAGGAAATCAGATTCAAGTGACAGTACAGAAATTTCAGATGTCTTCTCCCAAGCTGAAAAAAGTAAAGTTGGATGGATACAAGATGTTCCTCCTACAAATCTCTCTCTCTCTCTCTCTCTCTCTCTCTCTCTCCAGAGCCAATCCAGTCTCGCTGTGCAGTGCTGCGCTACACCAAGCTGACAGATGCTCAGATCCTTGCAAGGTTAATGAAAATTGTTGAAAGAGAGAACGTACAATACACAGATGATGGACTGGAAGCCATTATCTTTACAGCACAAGGAGATATGAGACAGGTATTAAAACAAACCCAACAAAAGAAAGCCCGTCTTACTGAAGTAAAAAGCTTGGGGCTATAGGCTTCCAGGCTGTAAGCTGCAGGAAATAAAGCAGAGGGGACATATCTACAGTACCCCAGTAGCTAAACTGTATGGTCTCACTGAGTTTTGAAATGTTCCCATTGCTAAATCCTACATCAGTGGAAATTGCTTCCTCCGACTACAGGTCAGCATTCAAAGTCTGCACAGCTCTTGGAGTCCATGCTATTGATTTCTGGGAATGGTTGACCAAAAAAGTCTATGCTTGACTCTGAAAAAGGGGAACCAGAGGTAGAGCTTGTCAGATAGTAATCAATGTTAATTTTACTCTTTACAGGCATTAAACAACTTGCAGTCCACATATTCTGGATTTGGCTTTATTAACAGTGAGAATGTATTTAAGGTTAGTAAAAGTTCTTATAGTAAGATGTGATTGTTCAGTATTTGCACTGTCATGGGAACGCACAACACATTTTCTTCCTAGTTTTCAGTATCTGGCATTGTTACACACTAAAAATATTAGAAGTCTGGCAGTTCAACTCTCCGACATTGCTCAGGACATGTAAAAGTTTGTCATTGATTTGTTAGTTTCCAAGCAGTATTAGGGCTTGAACAAGATTACAGCATTAAACATAAGAGATGCATGAACCTTTTGAAAAGATTGTCACAGGTTTTTCCTTTACATTCAGATGCTCTTTCTCCAACATTAAACTGACACAGCTGAGATCCATTGTCTGTATAATAAATAATAATTAACAGGACTGCTATGAAAATCAGTTATAGTAATTGTTAACATCTGGTATGTTGGATGCTCTGTAGTCAGTGATATAAAACAGGAGTGGGGAACCTAAGGCCCAGGGGCCAGATGTGCCTGCCCCCCCAGCTTGCTTGGATCCAGCTCCCAAGGCTCAAGGCCCTCCCCAGTTTTGGGGAGCTTGCACTGGCACTCTAGCCCCCTACCAACCCTCTGTGGGGCTAGAGTACACAAGATCTACTAGGCTGGGCCCCCTGGTGTGCAAGAGGAATGTGGGGAGTGTCTTTCTGCTTCTCAGTCATGGGCCACATCAATGATGGTTTGGGGTTTTTTTGCTTCCCACTTGTGTGTGTCCCCCAACTGATTTGTCTGTTGGTCAGCAGCCCCCAACCCAAAAAAGGTTCCTCACCCCTGATAGAAAGTCTTGACTTAATGTTGGACGAGTAATTATGTTACCAGCTAAGTTAGTCATTAAAAATAAAATGTATGATGAATAATCTATAATATAGGGCACTCTGAGATATAACATTTAAACTCTCAGCTATATAGACGACTGTTACATTATTCAGGGTTCTTGGTGCAGGAGGGAATATGTTCATTGTTTCCTAAAACTCTTTGGTATAGGTGTGTGATGAGCCACATCCTCTGCTAGTGAAGGAAATGATACAGCACTGCGTCAATGCAAATATTGATGAAGCATACAAGGTGTGTATTTTTGTTGTTCCAGGCACATACTCCACAGAACTCTTGCTTTTCAAAAGATTTTAGTTTGCCTTACTTTCCAACCAAAACAAAGTTAAAATTATACAAATGCAGATAAATACATGAATATAAACACTTTTCATGTAAGAAATCTTAATATGTAGAAATCCAGATAATGTGTATTTCTACACTGAGGCATCTTTGTGTGATTGGATATAAATGTCTGAATACAAGTGACACCACTTTGTAATTCACATACTAAGTTGTAGAGTTACAGCTATTTGTAAGATAATGTCTAGTGTCACACCTGTATTTTCAAAGAGGATATTACAGAGCTGTTACTGGTCTGTTTTGATAAATGGAAAAACATCTGTTGCCAAGATAAACAAAATAGATTTAGACACTATCCTTTCAGTTTGCAACTTGCAACTCATTCAGAATTTTGTGAATTATTTACTCAAGAGAATTAATAGGATTCTGATGTTTTACTCTAAATAGGCCCTTCTGGCATCCACATGTGGTTCTCCCCCACCCGCAACTCTTTGGTACCATTGTTAATTAAAAGCAAAGAGACTATAAATGACTGTCAATTTATACGTTTCCACTTGCAAAGGAAAGCATGTATTCATTATTGAATCCTACCAAAACTGTATCTGTGGTTGGTGGAAGAAGGTTTTGATCTAAAAAACATGTTTGTTCTCTGCTTGCTCTTGAAACTGCTCAAAACCTGGATTATTCTAATAAGACTTTAAAAGGTACCAGTGAATTAGAGGGATTTTAATATAAACAGTTTACTTTATGATGGCCGATGTAGCTACTGTGTAGCAATACTTGATATAAGTATTAGGGCTGTATTAGCACCAGGAGCAAATGTTTGTATTCCTATCACTAAATATGAAACTTCCTGTTAGTCTTAGTGTTTTGGTAAAAGATGCTTAATATAGTAATACATATCAATTTAGTTTATAAATGGGAGATCATTCATCCTGGATTCATAAATTTGCACCTTGCCTCACATGTAATTGCCTAAGGTAGAAAAAAGTAATGACCAAAACAAACACAAATGGAGGATCACCTTGGCACAAAACCTCCTACTAGCACAGGATGGAGAGTAAACCTTTAACATTAAAGAACTACATACAGTTTCACCATGTGGAAAGTAAGGTGTGTTTAAGGGAAGGTTACTCATCAGTTGCAGTAACTGTCGTTCTTTGAGATGGTTGTCCCGTGGGTACCCCACCTTAGGTACGCCAGTACCGCTGCGCCTATGGTCGGCCGAAGAGCATAACAGCTACAGATAAAGATGACGCAGATGGAGTCAGACTCCAGACCCATAGCTGACAGGGCATCACCCACACACAAATCTCCTGGGGATGCCCAGGATAAGGGGCTAGACCACTTTTCAAGCCCCAGGACCAGGACAGGGCTCAGACACCCAGAAGGAGGTCCCACTCCTCGGTGGTATCACTCACCACCAGGGAAACACAGCAAGCCTGCCTCTGCACCTACCAAGAATAAGGATACAGACAAGCAGGCAGGGAAAGGGACCGGCACTCAGAAAAGCCGGGACACAAAAGAGAAGGCATGACCCCCCCCAAGACACCCGTGGAGCGCAAACAGAAAAGCTCCAAGCCGGCGCTGACTAAACAGCCTGCAACGGCTGCTATACCTGAGGCACCTCTTAAGCAACACAAGAGGGCGCCGACAACGTTAGGAACGGTGCCAACAGCAGAAACGCTGAAAGCAGCACCGGAGAGAATACACTTGGTGCCGGCTCCCGGAACAGCAACACAAATGCTTGAAGGGCCAACACCACATAATAGCACAAAGACAAGTAAGAGCCATAGGGCCCCGGCCGCAATACCAATGCCGGCACCAGCACTATTTATAACACAGAGCAACTTAAAGCTCCTATCACCATACCTGCCTCAGTTCACTGTCACTGCGGCTCTGGCAGTGACATCGGTACCGGGAATGCTGTTACTCGCCTCGAGGGGCACCCCAAATTCCTCAAGGCTCGGCTTCTCACCATCATCGCAGTCTATGCACTCACTATTAAGTGAGGAAGGGGACGAAGAGAGCCCTTTATACAACAGTCTCCCAAGAACATCGTCCCCTAAACTACAACAGGGTTAACAGTGGCAGCAAGCATAATGGATCCTGCCACCCAATTGGCCTTATTGGGACCCCTGGGCAGCCTACAGGCTACTACAACCCCAGGTATCTCGGGGTACCAGACACAAGAGCCCCCCCGAAAACTCCCCTGAACAGTCTGCCTCGTCAGAGGAAGAAGGGGAAATGGATGTCACAGGGGTGGAAAGAACATTAGACTCGATACCAAATGAGCATCTTAGATCATCGACAATCGAGGACACAATCATGTCCCCACCAAACATCGCTGGTGATGATTTCAGGTCCTTCCAAGACCTCTTTAGGAGGGTGGCAGTTGCGTTGAACATCTCGCTCGAGACTTTGCCCGAGACCCAGCACAAACTTAGAAATATCCTGCACACCTCGTCACAGAACAAGCTGGCCATCCCTATGAACGAAGCACTGATGGATCCAGCCTAGGCCTTTGACAGACTCCGGCATCGATTACACCAACCAGCAAACGAGCTGATTGAAAATGCTACATAGCTCCAAAAACCACAGAATTCGTATTCACTCCCTCCACCAAATTCCTTGGTGGTAGAGGCTGCTGATCAAAGGGGTAAACAACAGTCGAATCGCACGACCACACAGAACAAGGAGTGGAAGCATCTCGACACACTGGGCAGAAAGGCCTACTCGTCCGCAAGCCTCCAGATTAAGATTGCGAATTACGTGGCCCTCCTTGCCAAGTACACACACCATATATTTGATCAACTATCAGACTTTATTAAAAAGATTCCTGACAACAAAAGAGAGCAATACAGTGCCAACATGAAAGAAGGAGCATTAATTGCTAGAACAGCCCTAAAGGCAGCACTAGATGCAGCAGACACAGCTGCAAAGTCCTTAGTGTCCACAGTTGCTATGAGAAGATTGTCATGGTTACAACTGTCAGGCTTCCCGAAAGAGGTCCAGTCCAAGGTTGAAGATCTGCTGTTTGAGAGAACAAGGTTATTTGCAGAGTCCACCACTGCTTCCCTCCACACACATAAGGACTCAAGGGCCACGCTGAGAGCACTAGGCCAGTGTTTCCCAAATGGGGTTCTGCAAAGTGAAACTAAGGGTTCCACGAGAAAATTCTACTCCCCTGCAGAGCCCGTAGGTAGCTCCCATTGGAGTTGTGCTGGCGGGGGCGGGCTTCTAGCGGCGTGCCTCTCTGGCTGCCCCACCACCGACTGCAGCTGCCTGACCACCGCGTGGCCCCCTCCTCACCCTGCAGGACTGCCCCTGTCCCACAGGGCCTCCGATGCTGCGCAGCCTCCTCCTCCTCCTCCTCGTGTGCAGGCGGTGGCTTGTTATAGCAGCTGCTGCCGCTGGGAGGGGAGGGTTGGCTGGGTCCAACGCGCCAAGTAGCCACTCCCAGACCGTGGCGTTTTCGAACTGCCACCTGCGCCCCAGCAGGGGCCACATGGAACTCGGCTGGTGCTCTGCCCTTCCCCCCTTGGGGTGCGCTTGGGCTCTGCCCCTCCCCTCCCCCCCGGGGCAAGCTCGGGTTCGCTGCCCCTCCATGTGCTGACGCTCTTTCTGCCCCATGCCCCTCCCCACCCTGCTGGGGAAACGGCAGAGTCTGGTCTGGAGGGGAAGGTCGGGGTTTCTACACCTCATCTCGCCCTGCCCTGCCCTGCCCTGCCCTGCCCTGCCCTGCCATCGGGAAGCCTGACCTGGTGCTGCATCTGCGCTGAGATCCCCACTGCATGGGGTGCCGGACTGAGCTCCCTCTCCCACCCCCCTGCTGGGGGAACAAGAGCATGCTGCTTGGAGGCTTTCTCTGGTGCAGCAAGGTGCCGAGGTAGGTAAGCGTCCCCCCCCTGCCCCTCGTGCCCAGACCCCGCACCCAAACCCCCTCACTCCCCTCCGCTGCCAAGACCCCACATTCCCAGCTTGCTCTGACACCCGGCTCCATATATAAGACTGTTATTAGGGGTTCCGCAAAATTCTTTCAAGTTTAAAAGGGTTCCGTGGCCAAATAAAATTGGGAAACACTGCACTAGGCAAACAAAAAGAAGCAAGGAAACCCATTTACACAATGTTATGGACCAGCCCAGTATAACCAGCAACTGAGACATTATGACAATAGATGAAGGCCCAGACAGGGTAGACGCAGGCAGGCCTCTGACCAGGCAACTGCGCAGCAAACTTCAACATCCCATTAAGTATTTTGAAAGTTTGGTCGAGGGTCGGACAGCACTCATTTTTCCAAGACAGCATTATGAACATTATACACCATTTGGCAGCAGACTAGCTGCATTCTGTCCAGCGTGGCAGAACATCACCACAGACAAATGGGTATTGGAGATCATCAAGACGAGTTATTGCATCCCATTTACTTCCATACCACTTCACCAACCCCCCTTTCCTTCCCTCTTCAGGGACCCCCTCACAAAATGGTGCTTGCACAAGAAGCACAACATTTCCTACAATTGGGGGCTATAGAAGAGGTCCCACAAACACAGGGGAAAGGGGTTCTACTCCCACTACTTATTGACAACCAAGAAGTCAGGGGGATGGAGACCAATATTAGTTCTCTGAAAACTGAATCGATTTGTTCGCTACCAACGATTCAAAATGATGACCTTAGCCACAATTATCCCAGCCTTGGAAAAAGGGGACTGGCTATCCACCCTCGACCTCCGAGATGCGTACTTTCACATCACAATACATCATCACACAGGCGATTCCTGAGATTCACTGTAGGAGACGGGCACTTTCAATACGAAGTGCTACCATTCGGTCTCTTGACAGCACAGAGTTTTCTCAAAGGTCCTGTCTGTTGCAGCGGCACACCTAAGAAAAATGGGTGTAACCATTTTCCCATACTTAGACGATTACCTAAAAAAGGGAACCACGGAGCAGGACACACAGGAGGCAGTGGCCACCATAATGACATTATTCGACACTTTGGGCCTACAAATCAATCTCGAGAAGTGTATTCTGACACCAACCCAAACTGTAGACTTTATAGGAGCACACCTGGACTGCACCAAAACAATAGCGTTGCTACCACAGCACAGATTCACAGTTATCAGGGACTTAGTATCGTTCATACAGGCAAGCCCATACATAACGGCAAAACAATGTCTACAACTACTGGGGCACATGGCAGCTGCCACATTCGTGGTACCGTACACACGGCTGCACATGAGATCAATGAAAGCCTGGCTGAGACCAGTGTACAGACCACATAAACAGGCACTTAGTGATGCCAAACAACAAAATCTACACTAACATGGTGGAAGAATCACCTCAATGTCTGCAAGGGGGGTACCATTTCAGCGCCACCTGCAACGATTACGGTTACAATGGACGCATCGCTAATAGGATGGGGAGCTTACCTGGACGAAAATGTAGTGCAGGGTCAATGGCGCTGAGATGAGTCCGACGACCACATAAAGGTGCTGGAACTCAGAGCAGTCTGCAATGCCTGCATCCATTTCCAGGCTATAATATAGAACAAAACAGTACAAGTGTTAATAGGCAACACCACGATGATGTGCTACATCAATCGACAGAGGGGAGCACAATCCTACAAACTGTGTCAGGAAACGGTGAAGCTATGGGAGTGGTGTATCCCCAGAAACATAGCACTCATAGCCACCTATGTTTCTGGGGATACACCACTCCCATAGCTTCAGACAGTCTCAGCAGGGATTTCTCCTGCAATCACGAATGGGAAATCAACCCCAAAATGATAAAACACTTATTCAACAAATGGAGGTTTCCCTCGATAGATCTATTTGCCACCAGCAAAAACAGGAAGTGTCCATGATACTGCTCAAGAGTGGGCATAGGACACCAATCCATGGGAGGTGCATTCAGTATAAAGTGGGAAGCACCTCTGATTCCCACAGTTTCCAATGATTCAGTGCACGATCCTGAAAATCAGACAGGACAAGGCAAGGGTCATGCTGATAGCACCCAAGTGGCCCAGACAGACTTGGTACTCATACCTGCTACGGATGTGTGCTTGTCCACCACACCCCTTTCCACCAGTCTGATCTCTGTTGATGCAACAGAACAGCTGGAGCCATGATCCAAACATACAATCGCTCCATCTCCATGCATGAAGGGTGATGGGGATATTCAGCCTCGGACGGCATCAGCCAAAGAGGTACAGCGAATCCTAGTCAACAGTCACAGACCTGCAACAAGGAAAACATGCAATCAGAAATGGTACAGATTCAACAGGTGGTGCATCAAACAAAACTGCACTCCAACAAGATCAGGAGGGGCAAAAATACTCACCTGTTAGAACTACACAAAACGGGTCTTTCAGTAAGCTCAATTAAAGTACCTCTCGCTGCAGTAGTGGCACTACATCCCCCAGTAGACGGTTACTCAGCATTTACTCACCCATCCATCAAGAGGTTTCTACGGGGTTTACAAAACATGTTCCCACAGCAACGAGACCCATTACCAGCATGGGACCTCAACCTCGTCTTAAGCGCTCTTATCGATAAATCATTCGAGCCACCAGCTACATGCTCATTACTACACCTATCAATGTAGGTAGCTTTCCTGGTGGCAATTACATCAGTGGGGGAAATAGGAGCACTTATAACACAACCACCCTTACACAGTCTTTCATAAGGACAAGGTGGTACTTAGAACTCACCCTAAATTTCTTCTGAAAGTAATTACCTTCTTCCACTGTAATGAGCCAATATACCTACCTGTCTTCTTTCCGAAGCCCCATAAAGACGACAGAGAAAGGATATTACATACCTTACATGTCAGCAGTGCAATCACCTTCTATCTTCAGCGAATGGAACCCTTCTGGACATCCCCAAGACTGTTCGTCTCATCCACTGAAAAGTCAAAAGGGTTACCCATATCCAAACAAAGGCTATCCAAGTGGATATCGGAATGCATACACGTGGCCTACAACATAGTCAACAGAGCCCACGACCATAAGGGCTCGCTCCATGAGAGGTATGGCAACGATAACAGCCTCTCTCAGTGGAATCCCAATCGATGGCATCCGTAAAGCCGCAACGTGGAGTTCAGTTCACACAGTGTTACGCAATATAATCATTTGCAAACACGGATACATGCTTTGGCAGAACTGTACTCAGTTACCGAGTCAACAATGCCGAAGCATCCTCCACCAAACATGAACACCTGCTTAATAGTCACCTAAGGTGAAGCACCCACGAGGACACCCCTCGAAGAAGAAGGGAAAGTTACACTCACCAGGTACAGTAAATGTAGTTCTTTGAAATGGTTGTCCCTGTGGGTGCTCCACCACCCACCCTTCTCCCCTCGACTTCAGATCTATCTGCTTCCGGGTCAGAGAAGGAACTGAGGAGGTGTTATGCTTAAAGGAAGCACACAAGATCTTTTATAGGGGAAAAGGCAGTATGCCGCATTTATTGAGAATACAACAGTTACATATGCTTTTCAATTACACACACACACACACACACACACACACACACACACACACACACACACACACACACACACACACACACACACACACACACACACACACACACACACACACACACACACACACACACACACACACACACACACACACACAGTTATAGTTACCAGTCCAGAGTCTGTATCAAGTGGCCAGTTAGATCAATCACGGAGGGAGAGCAGGGCCTTTGTCGGTCGCGTGATCCGTTGCTCCTCTGGAGTTGGTGGCAAGACAAACCCAAAGTTCCATAGCAAGGCACCCTGCTTTTATAATCCTTTTCTCTGTTGGAAGTCTATGGATTCCGCTATGTCAGTCATTCCCAAAACATTTCCAAAGCTCATCCTGTAATCAGTCGTCTTTTAGGGGTGCTTGCTTCACTTTAAAGCTGTCAATCTGCCAGCCCGATCACTCCTTGGCCATGGGTATGCACTGGTGATTACTGATGATTCTTCTGACGCTGATCAGTCTTTTCATCCACGCTCACCCCTCCTTCTTTGGCCATCTGTTTCTGAGCAAAAACCTTCACACCTTTATCTGGACACATACATACCACTTCCACACAATCTTTTACAAGGCCTTTCAAAGAAAAGCATAACATTAGTATCTCATATTGGGCAAAGCAAGAGGCATTGTAAATCAAACAATTAAAACTTCAGCCTTCAACATCCCTCTAGTCTCATTAACATAAACACAATACCAAAACTCTATTTCCTTACTTACTAAACTCACTAAACTTAAAAACAAAAGGGCTTACTAAAGGGCTTAATTTAATAAAATGATGATGTTACCTTACATTGCTACATTATTAAACCTAAAAATACAAATATAAAAAGAATAAAACTTTCAATCCTAACAGAGCCGGTTGGCTGCGCGCGAGATGAACATTCCAACTGTCACGTGCCAGCGCTCCGTGCACACAGCCAACCACAGGGCACCGCTACTAGAAGTTTGCCAACCATGGGCGCAGCGGCGCTGGCACACCTAAGGTGGAGCACCCATGGGGACACTCCTCGAAGAATGAGTACTAACTTGATTGACCCTCAACTTTTTTTTTTTTTTTCTTCAGTGAAATTCACATTTATTTTCTCCTGCACAGATTCTTGCCCACTTGTGGCGGCTTGGATACTCACCAGAAGATATTGTTGGCAATATCTTCAGAGTGTGTAAAACCTTCCAAATGCCGGAGTATCTGAAATTGGAGTTCATCAAGGTTAGTGCCAGCCTTAATCACATTAGTGTTTTAAAAAAAATGATTCCTAGTAAAAGGGACAGCTTTAGTTTGTTCACCAAGATTTGCTAGTTCTTACTACAAAAGGTATCTAAACTTCTCCTTGTTTCCTTGCCTAAAGACGTGACAGTTATGTCCCTGTTATAAGAATGGTGAGAATTTATTTACAATTTAATAATAAACATCCATGCAAGCTCAAGGTGTCATATTTCATTACTTAGTCATAATACAAACTTATTCAAATAATTAATAAACTTAGCTAGCCTTTAAATCAAAGCTTCAAATATCCATTTCTTCCCTTGGCTCTGGAACATAATGCTCATTTCCCCTAAAACTGTCAATTATATAGCTTTTGCAGCATGGCCAGATGGTCATCAAGTCTGAGTTATTTCAGCAGCTTACGAAAGGTTTAAATGGCATTGAGTTCTTGTTTGACAAGTGATAATCATTGTACGTGTAGGAATCAGACCTGTTAGGGTTAAATCCTGCCCTTCGTAGAGGCATATTGCTTCCCTGAAAGAAAATGGAGGTATATGCTTGCACCCCAGAACACTATTTAACTTGATCCATCAAATCAGGCTGGCTTCAAGAAAAGTGAAGCCCTACTTTTGTTGACAGCTTATTTTCTTTCAGCTCAGGTAGCTTGAGGCCAGCATTTTTGGAGTTGAAGGGCAAGTTCCACTTAAAATGGTGTATATGTAGTTTGTTAATGTCTGGAGACATTGTCTTTTTATAGTACACATTGTACAAATTACTTTTCCTGCTGGGGAAAAAGTACTAGTCAAAATCTTCTAAAACTGCCTCCCTTTGCTGAAGAAATGTAGACAAAGTAAACAGAAAAAGCTGACATTTGACACCTAATATTTTTATTGTCAGGAAATTGGATATACCCACATGAAGATAGCAGAAGGGGTGAACTCTCTCTTGCAGATGGCTGGACTGCTTGCCAGGCTCTGTCAGAAGACTGCTGCTCCTGCAGAAAGTTAAATGGAGTATTTTACTGGACTGTAATTAGAATCTCGATTCTGGAAGTATGAGTTTACAGTGTTTAAGGTCAGCTGCTATCTGCATTGTAGAACCTTGTGTATGTAAGTAAATTCTGAAGTCGGTGAACTTTATTCTTTGTTCTTGCTGAACCTGACAATGACAACCAGCATTTGTTTTTAAATTGCTTGTAATTTTTTAAATCTGAATAAAACTAAATCCATTGAAAACAGTTGCATTTGTGATGTAAAAGTGGTGGTGTACAACTGGAGAGTACAAGTGATTAGCAATAGAGATAAAACCTTTGTCCTAATCTGTCTATTGAAATAACTTCCGGTCAATACAGCCATGAACTAACAGCAAATGGCTGTTCAGTGACCTGTGAAATGAAACTGTTTGAATCTTGGACAGGTATATACATCACACAACTGATCGTGATTGGAGCCAATGATGTAATGGGCTATGGAAAATGAAGTGCACTCTTGCCACACATGTTTTTACTAGGTTAGTGTTGAGGTGCATTGCTCAGGTGCTACAATCTAAGTTATACCTGTGCCATGAATAACTGGGAAACCATGCACTAGGCACCTTTATTACAACAAACAAAAATGTGTGGCCTGGTAAAGCAAGATGTAGTCAGAAGTGTCTTCTTACCTTGTATACTGCCTTTGGAACATCTGAAAATGGAAGTACTGTGTCAGAATTCAAGTGTGTGTACATCTCAAATAGATGCTGTTATTCTAGATTTAAACAACAAATTCTTGCTGAACTGAGTTAACATAACAATCGTTAGAAATAAAGAATGCCTGATCTTTTGCCTGTAGGATCAATTCATTTAAAAGCTAGACATCTAATCTCCCCTTCCATGTTCAGATTCAGAAGTAATTAACAAGCAGTTCAAATTAAGTTGTTCCTCTCATAAGCAGTAACTGTATGGAATACAAAGAGAATATAAATATGGAGTGAAGAATTTTTCCCACCTCTCCAGAAAGTCTAAGAGAAGGCTTTTGGAAATGGAATCATGTTAAAATACCTCAAATGTATCTCAAATTCACAATTTACAGAAATTATGGATACACAGCAGGAATGCGAATTAAATGTTGATGCTGCTGGTGATTATTTGGTCATGTTTTTGTAGGCAGGGAAAAATGTCTTGCCTCACTCTCCTGTGTTTTGTATATCCCTGCTCACTGAAGAGAGATTACAGTTGAGTGAATTACTGTATACACAAATCTCATTTGATGTAGGGATTTTAGTTTAAGAAATGCTTGTAATTTTGAGATGTAAAGAAGAAATAGTTGAGTCAGTTTGGCCAAATGATGTGATACTTCCTCTTGTGAAAGGGTATTTCTGTACAGTGGAATGGAAAGGGAAGCTGTGAATGAGGCCTTTGCCGCCAAAGTACAGGTACACACGATCTAGGCCTTGGCTGGTAATGCAAATGAAGACAGCACTACAAGCAAGTAAGAGAGAATCAAAGTATTTTATTTAAGTCTTTATCAAATTGTGTACATCCCCACTGACTTCTGATTCTCAATATACATAGCAACTCCTTAGTATAAGTACTATAATAAACTATACATTTTAAATACAATTTAATCTGGGTTGGAGCTAATCTGCTGCATGCTGTATCCACACAGTCTTGGCCCCAAAGAGCTTACATTCTGAACAGAGTAGGCAGACGAGCAAGACATGAAAGGCACTGAACCAGTGAGCACTCACTTTCATAGCATTAACTATAGGCTATATGAGAAGCAACAGAAACAAATTACAATTGCAGATTAGTCAGGTGTTCAAGTACTTCCATTTACACAGTGGCCAAACCCTCATTGGCGTGGTCTTTGCCCCTACTGATCCCTCTACTGGGATCTCCCAGCTGTAGATTTCCCCTGTTCACATAGAGGAAAGAGCAGCTTTTGATGTCTAGACTCTAGGGTGACTCCCTCTTCTGTAGCAGCTGCTACCTGCTCTCCTTCCACCAGTAGCAGCTTTCAGAAGTATCTACCAGGACAAAATGAAGATGGGGCTAGCGATGTACTCAGCTTTGAGCTATTTCACTTTTCCCTGGAATGCATAGGCTGGATGCTACTCCCATTCACTGGCAGGCAGCGTTGTACATTCCCTGAATTCCCTGTACACCTACAAATTAAAGATTTCTGAAAAGGCAACCAGCCTGTCATTGTAGATTCTATGATTTGTGTACACCACTGAAAGAAAAAATTGGCAATGGGGGGAGTGTGTTTTAAAAGCCACACTGTATAATTCTAATCACTTGAATATAATTTATTGTAAAGTTTCCTGGATATGTTCCAGCACACTGTGATCCTTGAACGAAAGGTGCCCTTGTTGTAAAGTGCTTCTCAGAACTAAAAAGATATCTCTCACTTTACAGAGGACCACCAGAACATGGGGATTTGCCTACCTTCTCTCAATGGATAAGGTACCCACTTTCGGAGTCAGAGGTCGAGGGTTTGAGCCCCGCCCTGGCACCCTTGGGACATAGGACAGATAAGGGGGCTCCTCCAGTCACGCAGTGGATAAGGTACCTGCCTTGGGAGCCAAAGGTCGAGGGCTTGAGTCTCGCCCTCAACCAATGTGGACTGCTGATGGAAGGGCAATCAGGTAGGTTCTGGAGTGGCCCAGGGGATAGGGTATTCCCCTGGGGAGTGCAGAGTAGTGGGTTCAAGTCCCACCAACCCTGGGAGTGGTGGGACAGCCAATGCTACAGCAGCAGAGCTAAGGCAGGCCTGCTCCCGCCCTGACCCCCCACCACTCCCGAAAGCACCTGACATGCATAGCAGTGGGTCCATGCACCACCCCTCATCCACAACAGGTCTTCACTCTCCTACACCTTATACAACATTGAACTCCTGTTTGGAAAACAACTATTTTCCATAACTGTCCCAGGAAATATTACTTGGTATATTCATCTCACCCTGCTGAACACAGGATACAATAAAACTTGAATTGTCCTGGCCTGACACCTATTTAAACCCTGGAACTTAATCAGACTTCTGTTACTCAATTAACTCTAACTCAGGCAATTTGTAAGCATTTGAACATCTCCCCCCAGCTATTAAGATCAGATTCTTAACTGGCACATCAGTACAGCTACACTTCTCTGCCAACTGAGACCAACATTTTCAAAATGGAATAGCAGTTTTGAGCTACCTTCATCACAGCACTTACGAAAAGGAGGCAGTTTTGACAGGTATCACATTGGCCTTCCATCATCACCAGTCACATAACATTTTGCATAGTCTGTCAAGTAACACAATATTTCTGTAACAAACATTATAACTTTTTCTGGTTAGTCACTTTTGGCCAAAGGTGAATTTAATCCAAAGTCAGGACAAGATCTATGCACTGGTTAAGTCTTCAAATTAGGGCTTTAATAGTTTGCAAACCCTTGGGTTGGACTTCTTCAAAGATAAATTCCACCCTCAGCCACTTGTCAATGTTCCTTATTTGTGTGGGCCTTTTGCATAGCAAAGAAGAAAATTATTTGGGGGGAAAGAAAGTATAATTTTAGATACAAACTGGTAGGAGAGTTGAGTAGGTAAAAAACCAACCGGCTACGTCTAGACTGGCATGATTTTCCACAAATGCTTTTAACAGAAAAGTTTTTCCGTTAAAAGCATTTGCAGAAAAGAGCATCTAGATTGGCATGGGCGCTTTTGCGCAAAAGCACTTTGCGGAAAAGCGTCGTGCTCAGATCTAGACACTTTTGCAAGAAAGCCCGATAGCCATTTTAGCCATTGGGGCTTTTTTGCGCAAAACAATTCTGGGTTGTCTACACTGGCCCTCTTGCGCAAAAGCATTTGCACAAGAGGGCTTTTGCCCGAACGGGAGCGTCATTGTATTTGCGCAAGAAGCACTGATTTTGTACATTACAAAGTCAGTGCTCTTGCAAATTCAAGCAAGCGTAGACAGCTGGCAATTTTTCCGCAAAAGCAGCTGCTTTTGCGGAAAAACTTGCCAGTCTAGACGCAGCCACCATGTTAAAATCCTGTTCTAAAACTGAGTGCATGTATCCCTTTCATGAAATTACAGATGTTCTCTTTCCAACATGGGCTACATTAAAGCTCCTGTCCTGCATCTTCTATGCAGACTTTAGGAATAGACCCATTAGTAGGAGCAGCAATTAAGTTTTTCTCTAATCAATTAAGGAGGCTTAATTGGCCTCCTACTTTCAGAAACACGAATAATGGACACCTTGTTGTGATTTTTGGTGTGTCAAATACAAATGAAGGGTTAAATCCATAGCTGTAAAGAGGCTTAAATTCAGCCTTAACTCTCAACGTGCATAGACTCAGAGCAAAATTTCATAAGTGAAATCAGTTGTAGTAGGAAAGGTTTCATGTCCATATATGCCACTCCATAGCTGACTCGTACCCTTATACCAGCTTCTCTCTAGTCACTGGTATGAAAAGCAAGGAAAGTGCTTGTGTGACCCTTTTTCCCTAGTAGGTGGAGAGTACCTGTTCACACTGGAGTATAAAAGCTTGGTGAACCAGTTTCCATCAGTAACTAGGGCTGGCAGGTGACAGGTACTCCAATACATAAATTGCTTTTCTAATAGAATTCCCTTATTAGGCATTTACCTGAATGTTCTGTCTCCCGCTACATAGAAATTCAGCCCTTTGCAGCAGACCACCACCAGATGGAAATAATGCATGAGCTTTTCCTTGATTTCGTGCACAGAGATGCACTTCACCCTTTCCCTTGATTTTGTGCATGGAGATGCATTTTATCCACTGAATGTGTAGCAGCAGTTAAAAGCAAACAATCATTAAAAAAGGAATAGCGAATAAGACAGAATATCTTCTTGCTTCTATCTAAATCCATGGTACTCCATATCTTGACTATTGCGTGCAGATGTGGTTGCCTCGTCTCAAAAAAAGGTATCTTGGCATTGGAAAAAATTCAGAAAAGGGCAACAAAAACGATAAGGGATTTGGAACAGCTGTCATGTGAGGAGAAATTAATAAAATGGGCTTTCAGCTTAGAAAAGAGGAGACTACGGGGGGATACAACAAAGGTCTAGAAAATCATAACAGGTATGGAGAAAATAGACAAGGAAAAATTATTTATTTGCTTCCATAACAAGAACTATGGGTCACCAAATGAATTTAATAGGTAGCAGATTTAAAAAACAAACAAACAAAAGGAAGTAGTTCTTCACACAATGTGCAGTCAACCTGTGGAACTCCTTACCAGAGGATATTGTGAAGGCCAGGTCTTTAACAAGGTTAAAAAAAGCCTAGATCAATTCAAGGAGAATAGGTCCATCAATGGCTTTAGCTAGGATGGGCAGGAATGGTATCCCTAGCCTCTGTTTGTCTGAAGCTGGGACTGAATGACAGGGGAGGGATCACTTGATGATTACCTGTTCTGTTCACTCCCTCTGGAGTACCTGGCATTGGCCAGTGTTAGAAGCCAGGATACTGGGCTAGCTGGACCTTTGTTCGGACCCAGTATGGCCATTCTTATGTTCTTAGCGAGTGCATGATATAACACTGCCAGGTAAAACACTATGCTCATGAACACAGTTGTCATAACTGAAGCATGGATCATCAGCTGCAAAGTGTGAGTTCTAGCACCAACATCCTTCTCTACAGCAATTCTGAAAAGGGGGTGCAATTCCTGAGGCTGGCAATGGGGTGAAGATGAGCTAAGTGCTCTGTGAGCTGTCTCAACTCCTATGGATTTTACAGCAATCCATCTCAAATACACAAGGAAAGATAGTCTGAATATTAGCTATAGCTGCAGTGATTCTGTTTGTCCTTTGGTCCTTTACCATTTGTGAGTGCTTCCATTTATTACTTAGCAATACAGAACTACGCCCTTTCTAAATACTTGGCATCTGTCTGGAAAGTTGGATCCTTCTTTTAGAAGCAGTGTCTGTCCAAGAGCTTTGCTATAGTGGGAACTAAATGAAAAATATAATCCATCAGCTTTAATACCTCCTTACAGGAGTCAGCTTGGCAAGTTAAACCATCAATTGTGTTGCTACTCAGCAGTTTAAAGATTCATTTCACACTTGACGGCAGAAAACATTGTTGAGCAGACAAGCCATCACTCCCTTGAATGGACGTGGAGGAAAATATGATAGAATAACAAAACCTTGGCATTTCTCTTGGAACTGCTGCAGTGAGCAGCTGATATTCACATGTTGGGGGAAAGGAGCCTTCTTCCACATGCTTTTTCTAGTTGTATTTTTGTGGGACATCTGGATCCAATGCGTTTATTTTCAGCAGTGTGCACTGATGTTAGTTAACTACGTTTGGCAGAGTTTGGAGGACAGGTTATTCCATCACACTTGTGTATCAAAGGACCCCTTTCTGCTCTGCATGTGGGGCAATCTTCAAGATGAAACATACATTTCTGTAGCATTGTAAATAGCTTCCCTCAGATTGTAGAGGAGGTTCCTTGAAATAAGAGAAAGATTGTGAGTTCAGTGCTTTTCCTCCCCTCTTACTATTGACTCTTTCTGCTTACATTGTATTTTCAGTGCTAGGTTTTTCTCTGTTAGCTGTTATTCAAGTAGGTGTTTGCATGAGTTGAATAAAGGTAAAGATTTAAAATTTCTGGGGAGTGTGTGTTGCATAATAGTTTAACTGATGAATCTTTGAACAGTTCAAAAAATGTATGGATGCCAGGAGCCCAGATAATTTCAAAATCAATTATTCCTGGAAAATCCATCTAAGGGAAAGACTATAGTAGAAACTCTTTCCATCATAGCTATGTTGGCCAGGGAGGTGATTTTGTTTAACGATATTGGTGTGCCAGCAAAAGCCCTCATGTGGTTGCATTATAAAAGCAAAAAATGCTGTTGGCAGCGTAGCTTATTTTGTTTGCAGAGCCAATATGAGCTCTACTGGCAAAAGCAGTCTTTTGCGGTATAGCTGCATCTACAGTAGGTAAGCTCACTGGTATAGCTAAATTGGCAAAACTTTTGTAGTGTAGATTATATATTTATATGGCCAATCCACTGTCATTTATAACATGCAGTGCTGTTTACTATTTGTTTGCGTAGCACTGCTGATGTGTTGAGTGCTTACCTGAGATTCATGAGACTATTTACACAGGGCTTTTTATAGGTAAAATACTTAGAGGTCTAATTAATACTTGCCTCGCCCCGTGAGAAAGGCACGACCATTTTACAAAGAAAAATGGAGGCACTGAAGGAGACATTGTCAGAGCGAAAACTGGAACTTGCACAGTCCCATAATAAAACCACTAGACTAAAACTCTCTCAAAAATTTAATCCCCTCCCTCTTTGAAATTCCACCGGAAGGGGGAGTTTAAATGAAAATTGTTTACAAATGTTATCAAGTAACCTTTTTCTCTGCTTTCATGTAGATCTGATTTCCCCCTTGCATTTGTCCAAAGTAATGCCTTGTAATTCAGTAAAACTTTCACAGACACCAAAAAGAAAAACTTACACAGACACCAAAAAGAAAAACTTAAGTTAATTTCCCCTAAAGCCAATTTCTCATACCTCAAGTCACTTTTACAATAATCACTAATGGAAAACTGTCATTGTGCTTCTGTTTGCAAAGAGCGACACCTAGCTGTGAAGTGTTTCTGAAATGTGGACGGTATCTTGAAAGGTAAAATCTGTTCTGGTTTCAACTCTTGCTCCCACAACTACGCATTTTAACTTCTAGCAGACTCCTGGTATCTCTTAGCTATATTCTTACAAGGGCTATAAAGACATACAAGGGCTACTTGCTTTGGAAATCCAGGTACTACAGATAATTAACCTTCACACTGCTATGCCTTTGTTTGTGGGATCATCTAGATCAGGGCTACTCAACATGCGGCCCATTTGTTTGCGGCCTGCAGTGCAGTTTGGGTTTGCACAGGGCTCAACACACGGCCCATGGTGGGATCCTTTGAACATGGCCTCCACTGGGAACACGCTGTACAACGACGAGTCAATATAATGGTCTTCTGTTAATAAGTGTTTTAGTAGTTAAATTCCTGGACTGTCATTGCTCATTAAAAGTGCTGTCATGTGGGTGGAAATCGGGTAAATATTGCATTTTATTTATATCAGCAGAACTGACTTAAATGGGGCCTGTGTATTGTGTAGTCTTGCCTTAATCTTTGTATCCATGCCCATCAATGTGAAATAAGCTATCTGCATATATTTGCATGTATATGTAAGCACACTTATGTTGCGGCCCTCGGCATGTGCTGTGCATATCATTGTGGCCCCTGGGGCTTCCAAACTTGAGTAGCCCTGATCTAGATCATTCTATAGGCACTAGATATTTGCTAGCTGATCCAAAAAGGTTAATTCCTGTTACAAGGGCAATCAGTACTTGTCATGCAGTTACTTTGATTATGGATCTATCAATACTTGTAACATCTTCCCTGTGTCCTTGGAGCCTGCCAATATAGAGATTCGCTCGTTCCAATGTTTGCTTTTAAAACAGGCATAAGTCATCTTGCTGTAGAATCAAGTTTAAGTGCAAATCATTGACTATGAACAGAGGCATTCCCACCCCTTGGTTTACAATAAATGCATCAAACATCTATTTTTACCTTTAGTTCGGCATAGTTGCAATTTCTGAGTTAACATAATCTGGATCATCATCTGGGCTTTCTAAATATAGAGAGTTGTTATTGGGAATTGAAAGCACTGATAAATAAATGTGTTGATTGACATACCTTTATATACCTGCCCACCTTTTTAACCCTTGCTGTGGAGATCAGTTTGTATGTTCCTTGGCAGATATTTTTCTGTCTGTGCCAAGGAATACCTGGGTTCCAGCATCATGACTCTTTGGGGAAAGTCTTCAAGACTGTACATAATAGCAGTTTGCAAGTGTTCCTTCAGCAGATTTTTAGGATAGATCATAACAGATCCACAGAGACATTATAATCCACTGAATTTATAAACAGGACACACACATACACCCCCAAACAGTTTGCTGTAGGGTGTCCCCAACTCAGATACGAGAAGGTTTCTATGTTCACTTAACAGTGCATCTCACAACCAAAGCTATCCCAACACGCCTCATATCCAGTTGAACCTCTTGTTTTAGAAAGATAACATAAGCGAGGCTTTTATGTTGACATAATTAGTGCTGGCCCATCAGGGAGCTTCATAGTCCAGGAACGTAACATACAAAGAAGGTTGCTTGTTCAATTCCTGGGCTCAAAAAGCAAGGCAGAGTTTGCAGCATGGAGAGTTAAGAACCGAGAAGGTCTGAAAGAAGAGGAGATGGTCTCTTGTAATGGCCTGCCAGGGGACCAAATTTTAGACCTTCCCATTTGTCTGTGCCCCTTGAAATAGCAGAAAGGCCAGAGCCATAAAGATTCCAAGCTAGTACTCAAAATCATTGCTAATATATGCAACAACATATAACTAGTTTTTTAAAAGTTCCTATTATGACTGTACAGGAAAAGTACAAGGAAAATCTCTTGGGGCAGGGATCATATCCATCTGTTAGCACAACAGCTTGCAGAATGGGACCCCAGTCCTAACTGAGGCCTTTAGCTGCTACCATAAAAACATTCAGTAATGACTGGTTTCAGAACATACCTGACATATGTGATTGTTGCCATGTCTTTATTGCTGCACTATTTTCATAGTCCTCGGTGTCATCTGTGAGCAAGAAAAGTGTGCACAGAGGAATGAAAGCAAGTGGAGTAAGAATGGGTAACAGTTCTGTGAAATCTCTTACTTCCACCCTCCGAAAATGCAGTAAGGCTGAATCTCACACCTTATTTATGGATTTGTGCATTTTAATGTGGAACAACCCCTGTCCGCTGTCTGGTGTTCCCCATCTCATCTACCTCCTCGTTCAGTGCGTGGTTTCTCTTTTTTTCCCCAGACATGGTTAGACCTGCCTGTTGATGCTACTGCTGCCCATTAAAATGGTATGCCCAATGTTATCATTCAGCGCAGCGCTGAAGGTGACCGGATTCAGAGATGTTACTAACCCACCATATAATAGAAAATGCCAAAGTTATTTGAAAAAAATATTCCAGGGGTAAAATTTCTCAGATGTTCATAAGCAGAATTCCCTCTCTTCTTCACTGAAAGTGATGCTGCAATGAACTCTGTGCAGAGCCCCATGGAGTTTAACTGGATTCCATGCAAGCACAGGGAACAACCTATATGGAGCCCATTGCGGGATAAAGGTCTATGTGATGTGAGTAAATGAGTCCTCTTTACTTTAAGTGAAGCAACCAGGGACCTGCACCTGTTCCATGACTAGGGCGCCTCAGCCTATGGCAACACACTCAGTAATCACCACCAAAAACCTGACACTTACCAGACTCGGGGCTATTGGATGCCCCAACCACCATGTTTTCATAGGAACCGGAATCGTCTTCCTTTTCTGGAAGGGATAAAAAGGAAGGAGTGAATGGGCTGGATGATGGTGAGAGATCTCCCTCCACCTGTGGCTGTGTACAACACTTCAATTTTAGCACCATCCACCCGGGGGGAAGCTATGTTGACCACTGAGATGCAAATGTACTTCTTAAGGAAACAGAAAGGCCATTCTAAAAGACAGTGCTAGAACTGGCGGTCCTTTTTTATAGCATCACTCTAATGTAAATCTGGATCAGATTCTGCACTGAAATCAACTGGAGTTTTTGCTGTTGGCTTCAAGGAGAGCAGGACTGGGCATTCATGACAGTGTTTGGAGAGAGGCTGGGGGGTGTCTGCTGGATGACAGAGAGGTTAGGAATTGATGCCTTCCTGGAACATCAAATAGATCTTCCTGTATAATTAGAAGCAAGAAATTAAACATATCAAACTGGATATGAGGTGTGTTGGGACAGCTTTGGTTGTGAGATGCACTGTTAAGTGAACATAGGAACCCTTCTCTTATCGGATTTGGGGACACCCTAGAGCAAACTATTTGTGTGTGTGTGTGTGTGTGTGCGTGCGTGCGTGCGTGCGTGTGTCCTCTCCTCTTTGTAAATTCAGTGGATTATTTCAATGGAAATGAAACTCTTGGGGTTATTAACCCTGCATAATAGGGTAGCAATAGGAACAACCAACCAATATTGTTTCAGTGCAGTTCTGATAAACAACCATGGTTTAGTTAAGAGCCTACAATAGGGAAAGAAGCTGATACTGATAATAAAGGTTCCAGCTGTGATGGTTTTCTTGGGACAAGGACACAGATTCACAGTAGTAGTATATACCTCGCTAGCTTTCATCACCATGCAATTTTGACAGCTATCGAGGTATATACTACTCACAGTGAATTGGATGGAGAGAGACTATCACCAACAAACCATTATAGAATAAATTTCCACGATGACCAGCCTGGACAGGATTTGAATTGACAATCTACATATTAAAGTCTATTACAAATCTCTGAAGTGCTGCCTACTATGAACCTGGTCTTAAAAAAAGAAAGCCATTGAGAGGTGTCGGTGTTTACTGTCAGTTAGGAGAACATAAGAATGGTCATACCAGGCGAGACCAAAGGTCCAACTAAGCCCAGTATCCTGTCTTCTGATAGTGGCCAATGCCTGGTGCCCCAGAGGGAACGAACAGATGTCCCTGAGGCCATCACGGGAAGAGATGGGTGCCCCTTGTCACCCATTTCCAGCCTCTGACAAACAGAGGCTAGGGACACCATTCCTACCCATCCTAGCTAATAGCCATTGATGGGCCTAACCTCCATGAATTTATCTAGTTCTTTTTTGAACCTTGTTAAAGTTCTGGTCTTCACAGCATCCTCCGGTAAGGAGTTCCACAGGTTGAATATGCACTATGTGAAGAAAAACTTTCTTTCGTGTGCTTTATTTTATTACATTTTATATTAAATTAATTTTATTAAATTCATTTGGTGACCCCCTGCTTCTAGTTCTTGTGCTATGGGAGCAAGTTAATAATTTTTCTTTATCTACTTTCTCCACCTCAGTCATGATTTTATAGACCTCTGTCATATCCCCCTTAGTCTCCTCTTTTCTAAGCTGAAAAGTCCCAGTTTTATTAATCTCATCTTGTATGGCAGGCAGTCATTCCAAACACCTAATCATTTTTGTTGCCCTTCTCTGAATTTTTTTCAATGCCAAGATATCTTTTTTGAGATGAGGCGACCACATCTGCACTCAAGAGTTCACCCAGTCTGTGGCTTCCAGATCAAAGGGGCACTGATGATTGGTTTTAAAAGATATGTTTCTTATGCCCAACCCTGCTAATCACTCTGGAAACTGAGAATCATCCTGGGATCTTTCCAACTCACACATCATGACCAGTTATGAAGGTGCTACAGACCAAATTAACCCCTTGAGAAACACCCCTCTCTTCCCATGATGGCCTCAGGGACATCTGGATACAGTAATTCCTCATTTAACACTATAGATATGTTTCAGAAAATGATCATGTTAAGTGAAAACGTGTTATGCGGGGTCAATTTTCCCATTGAAAATAATGGAAAAGGTGGGGGTTGCATTTCAAGCGGTGGTGTCTGTTGGGACCAGGACATAAGGTTGGGGGAGAAAGGGGCTGGGCTACAGCAGGGAGGGAGGTGTTTGGCTCTGGGGAAAGGAAGGGAGGAGAGGGGAGGGGATTGGGTTGGGAGTATGCCCCTGTGACGGGTCTGCCGGGACCCGCACTGCGTCCGGCGAGGCGGGGTCGCCGGGGAATGGTGCGATGCGTGGCGAATCCTCCGCCGCTTTGCAGGGCGGTGGGGGAAGCCGCCGGCGATGGGCCAGCTGGGGAAACCCAGCTGCCAGCCTGCAAGTGGGGGTGGAGGAGAGGGGGAGTCAGCGGGGAACAGCGCGGCGAGCGGCGAACCCTCCGCTGCTTTGCAGGGAGGCGAGGGAAGCCCTGCACAGCCGCCGGCAACGGGCTGGCTGGGGAAATCGTGTTATTCCGGGGACGGTCGTGTAATTCAAAAAACGTTCCCTAAAAAAAAATCGTGCTATCGCAAAAACGTGTTAAGCGGGCACGTGTTAAATGAGGAATTACTGTAGTCCCATTGCCTTACTTAATTATCCAACTAAATTGCTGTACTCACATAAATGTATTCTGAACAGTGCTTAAAATAAAGTAAGTCACCACTCTTTTGGAGTGCTAAAAGCCCCAAACATCCCAGACCCTACAGGACTACAAAGAGTCAGCCATTAGCTAAGATTGCTTTTGAATTAATAGGTACAGCCTACAGGTTTGATTTCAACTTCAGCATGGAACTCCAGGGACTACTCTGGATTTACACCATGTAAGATCAGTGGCTGGCCCTAGTCTATATGTACTGGAACGAGTAAGCTCTGTATGTGGTTTGTTGACTGTGTGCTTTGAAGAATCTGTTCCACTTGATGAGCAACTTCCCATTGCCTCAGCCCACATTCACTGTATTTTCAGACTAGCACCACGGCTGAGGCTAATGGCGGAGAGGAAAGTTCAAATGCAGGCTTTAATAATATGTATAATTAGAACCCGTGTACAAAGCAGGCATGCTACACGTGGACAGTTAAACCACACGAGAAACTGTCTGCAGTTTACTACCCGAAACGTACATCCACAGAGGCAGAAAATGTAACTGAAGCCTGAACAGTTGATGTGGTCACCACATCTAAGTTAGGAAGATTCTGCAGATATTCATGCAAATAGAGATGCCAGTCACTTTCCATCTTGCTTTAATCCTTCCCCATGGCACAAAAGGGAAGTGGCTAGGCTAATTAAGTCAGTTGATATGTTGCCAGCATCAGAGTACCACCGAGGTTCTCTGCTCAAGAAACACCCGGAGCTACAGTATGTAAGAGTGTAGCAGATCAGAAGTGAAATGCATTAGTAGTTCTTAGGCACCTCTAGTAGCTAAAATTAAATATGATGCTAGTTGTTACAGTGCCTGGAATTCATACAACGGCTCTAAGTAGCATGAAAACCTCAACATACAGGATTTTCATATTTATTTTTTCCCTCAAAATAGTATTACATTGTTGCCAAAAAAGGAAACACCCAGGAATGTTTTTCTTTTTTTCCTCCACAAAAGTAAGACCATGTTTGGAAAACAGGTGTAAAGTTTTGAAATTTGGATAAAAAAGTGGACTATCCAAAAATGGTGTCTGAATTAGATAACATTTCAGATCCACTTTGAACACTTTGGGCTATACAAATGTCCATTTCACAGAATTTCCTCACATACGGGTCTTGGGATGAATTCATACGTTTTCCCATTAGATTTTGTGACTCTTCTCTCACCCATAATTTTCACACAGTTCTCAAGCACTAGTTTTGTGAATTGGAAAACCAAAAGAATTAAAGGCATTCCTTGGATTGCAGGCTTTTGAGGCAAATTCTGCCATTGTGTATGACCTTGCACAATGGAGTCGCAATCTCCGGTAACCCTTACAGTAACTAGTACAATATAACTAAAAGGATAATTGTTATAACAAAAGTTAGAGTATTTTAATGGTCTTTACACCACATCCTTCTAGTGATGGACTAAAATTAGTTAGCCCTTTTTTGTATTCTAAAGGATGTGTATTAAATACCTCTTTCTGTTTAAAGTATATTACAGGATTCAGTTTTGCAGAGGCAATTTGGAGACAGAGTTACTGGACCCTAATGATTAGGATTATTAGACGTTGTTTGTTTGTGTGATATTATCGCTTAGAGGTCAGAGCTTTGCTATTCTGCACAACAGCAGCCTCTGCCCTGAAGAGCTTCAAATCCTGCAAGGAGACTGGCTGCGCCTGCTGCAGAGAGCCCCATTAAAGTCAATGTCTCCTTAAACCAGCAGTTCTCAACCTGCTGCACATGGGCCACTTACAGCCCTATCAGTGCACAGCTGCAGCTCATGTGACATCCTCAGGGCCATACACATAGTATGTACATCAGGGGTCTCAAACTCCCAGCCCACGGGCCATCCCTGGCCGGAGCAGTTGTCCAATCCAGCCCGGGAGTCCCAGTGGGATCATAGAATCCTAGGGCTGGAAGAGACTTCAAGAGACCATCCAGT
The DNA here is from genome assembly GCA_019425775.1 of Rafetus swinhoei. Taxonomy (NCBI): domain Eukaryota; kingdom Metazoa; phylum Chordata; order Testudines; family Trionychidae; genus Rafetus; species Rafetus swinhoei. The sequence goes on along the minus strand of CM033445.1, from coordinate 18,799,935 downwards.
CCAACCCCCTGCTCAAAGCAGGACCAACCCCAACTAAACCATCCCAGCCAGGGCTTTGTCAAGCCAGGACTTAAAAACCTCTAGGGATGGAGATTCCCTAGAGAACCCATCCCAGTGCTTCCCCACCCTCCTTGGGAAATAGTTTTTCCTAATATCCAACATAGACCTCCCCCACTGTAACTTGTCTGTTCCTGTTCTCCAAGCCCTGCCCCTTCCTGCCATTGCCCCACTCTCCCCCTCATGGAACCCCATCCCCCATAGGGTTGCCAGGTGTCCAGTATTGCCCCGGACAGTCCGGTATTTTCGCCTCCTGTCCAGTAAAAGATTCAGATAATACCGGACACCTAAAATATCTGGTATTTTCAAGGGGGGTTTTCCCTGCCAGGAGGCGAAAATACCGGACACCTGGCAACCCTCACACTCAGCAACCGGGCTCAGCCCCATCACCAGGCTCCCCCGGACTTCCCCCTCCTCCCTGCTTACCTGGTTCCGCACGGGATTGTCTTGTGGCTGGAACAGAAAAACAAAATGGTCGCCTGTAAAAAAAGCCTCTTCTTAAAGGGGCCATGCTGGTTTTTAATTTTTTAATGTTTTTTTTTTTTTGCTCAGTAACTTTGGTCTCCCCCCCCCCCCCCCAACAGAATTTTTTCCCGGTGTTTATTTTTTGGGGGGGGGGGTCGATATTTTTGGTTAAACCATCTGGCAACCCTAATCCCCCGAGGATGTGGCTTTGGGGATTACTGGCGGGGGGCCTTGGCACAGGATGGCCGCAGTGGTCAGGTCCCCCTGTACTCCCCATGGGGAAGCCTAGCACACTCAGCAGGTGCACTTGCTCTACTGTGCTCCACTTCCTCATGACACCTCCCACCTCAGGCAGTGTGGGGTGGGCTAAAATGCTGCTGCCACCCCATGCCAAGCCCCCAGGGCAATTCCCAAAGCTGCATCCTTGGGGTCCCAAGGGGGCAGTGGTGGAAAGAGGTGGGACTTGGGGAACAGGAACAGACAGCCTTCTTCCCCTTCCCTCCCAGCCTGCTGGGACCCCCGGGCTGGATTGCACAGCTGTTCAGGCTAGTATATGTCCCACCAGCTAGGATTTTGAGCCCCTGATATACAGAGTGTGGATGTGGCCCACATAGCACAGAGAGCTGCCCAGAGAGCCTACACTGATAAGGAGACTGAGTACCCTGCTCTAATCAAAGCTCCTAGGATCTGTGTTCCTAACAGGCGAGGTCTAAGGCACAGTCCTGCATCCCTCACTCATGAGAGCAGGCCCACTTCCTGCCGGGAGGACTGCTTCTGAGGGGGAGAGCTGTGTGATCAGCCCCAGGCTGCAGGCGTTTGCTCCGGGGAGTAGCTTCACACCTTCAGCAAGTCGAATAGGGTTACTCACCATGCATAGGGGTAAGCACATGCATGAGCATCTGGGGCATCCGTGCCCACCCTGGGGGAAACGCCTTCCTGTGCTTAGATTCAGGTTTTATGAGAACACAGAATCGTGCATGGTTTGAGAAACAAAGTGGCTATTGGACCTATGGCACTTGGAATTCTGGGACAGCTGCCTCAGGGAATTCCTGTGTTAACCATGCCTCGGTAAGGTGCTTATGAAGCTGCAGGGCAGATTTGAACCTGGGACCTCTGGAGCTTAGTGTAGTGGCTCTTAGACCACTTACAGCGAGAGATAAGAACAAGGGAGATCTACAGCCTGAGCTAAGTGCTACTATATGGGATAGTGACCTACACTAGGGCTATGTCTATACTGCGTGCATTTTGCATTAAAAATATGCAAATGAGGCAGTGTAGAATATCGCTGCACCTCATTTGCATAATTAACTAGGCTCCGTTTTTGCGCAAGAGGCCTTTGCGCAAGAGCCGTTCTTCCTGAAAAAAAAAAATGCGGAAGAACGGCTCTTGTGCAAAAATGGAGCCTCATTAATTATGCAAATGAGTCACAGTGATAGTCCACGCTCCACCTCTTTTGCATATTTCTTGTGCCAAACGGGCACAGTGTAGACATAGCCTAGGTGTGTGGGTTACACTTAGTATAGGTCATCCATGCCCACATCACTTTCCTGATTTACTTTAGCTTGGGGCTGATCTTGTTTGCACCACCTAATCATAGGCCACTAAGACACTCGGTTCTGCTACTGTTAGGCTGGGGTAGACAGCATCACCTTCCAATGTTCAGGACTTGGGCTCTGGGCTACACATGGCTCCAGGCAATGCTCTGCTGCTGGCTCCAGGCAATGCTCTGCATGTGGCTCATTAAACCAGGGCTTCATGAAAATCAAGCCACCGACTTGCACGGAAGTGTGGCCTCTGGCCATAGCCCTGCAGCATGCCTCAGCTTTTCAGGAGTGTCGCGCTCTGTACCCCACCCACACCTTTTGTATCCCCCGCCTGCCACAGTCACTTTTAACCCTTTGCTGCCCGGAGCCACATGTCTGCTCTTCCCTAACTAAAATGGTGCCAAACCATATAGGGTTTCCAGGTGTCTGGTTTTCACCCGGACAGTCTGGTATTTGTGGCCCCTATCCGGTAAAAAAACCAGAAAATACCAGACATGTAAAATGTCCGGTATTTTCTGTTTTTCTCGGACGGAAGGCCGGCGGGGATATTCTTTCCCTGCCGCGTCTGGCGGGGGGAGCGGGGAGATTTAAAGGCGCAGTGACCTTTTTTTTTTTTTGCTCAAGCAATTCCTCTCCTTCATCCCCCCCCCCCGCCATGTTCGGGATTTTTTGTGAAAGTATCTGGCAAAACCATGCGGTAACAAAGGAGAGAGGTAAGAACTGCTTTCACTTCATCCCAAACCCTGGCAATACTTTACTTGTTTTGTCTTCCCTAAGCTGCTTGAATAAACAGCCATTCGTGTATCTGTCTTGCAAACGTACCATTTGGAGGTCTCAAGAATTTCCCACAGTTGTAGTAATCTGTAGCTATGGGGCTGCTGGAAAAGAGAAAACATCCCCGTTTAGATACTTCCTGTCTGAGAGCGCACTTGAAGCAAAATCCTCCTCACCTGCCTCGTGCCTGGAACCCCCAGTTCCCAGCCACCCATGGCTCCAAATCAGTTGGGAAGAACCGTACAGCAGGGGTGGGCAAAATTAGGTCTGGGGACTGGATGAGGCCAGTCAAGCATTTCTCTCTGGCCTGCCCAGCTGCTGAGCAGAGGTGCAGACGTACAGCTGGCAGCATGAGTTCAGCTGCCCCCACCCTACCTTGCTCTACCCTGCAGCCCAGCTGCTCCCAGATTCTCCGGCTAGCTGTGCAGAGGGGAGGGGAGAGGGGAGTGCTGAAGTTAGGGCGTCCCCCTGCTGCTGGACCCATCTCTGCAGAGCAGGGGGTGGGAAGAGGGGGAGACACAACAGAGCTGCTCCAATCTGAAGCATGGATGGTGAGTGACTTGGGGGAGAGCCTGTCTTAAGAGGCAGGGTCCTGTTCCTAAGAGTTTAGTGGTTGTGCACACACACACACCTCTGCAGAGCGGAGAAGGGGGAGACAACAGAGCAGGACAGCTTTCCCTGTCTTAAAGAGACAGCGCATGGCATCTCTCAGAACCTTACCCAGCAGCAGCCGCACAAACCCAGTCTGTGCCACACGCGCGCAGTCACTGCCACACACACTCAATTGGTGTCACAAAGTCTGTCACACACACACACACACACACACACAGCGTCTCTTTCTCTCTCCTTAGCCCCTGGACCCACTCTTCCACCATAGGCCCTGCCCCTTCTGGGGAGCCTGGATCCAGCCCATGACCACATTCCAACATTCATGACATGCCCCCCATGAAGATTATTGCCCACCCCCACCTTAGAGCCTTCTCTTCCCATAACCCTAAACTTTCCTGAAAATTGCCACAACTATCCCAAGCTGCTTCATCTCTTGGGAAGATGTGCCTGTTACTGGGGAAATCAAATACAAAACTTTCAGAGGGGCAGCCCGACGCTCCTTTCTGTGGCCCCCCTCAATAGCCCTGCCTATTTCTGTGGTTCATAAGTGGATTAGTCGGTAGAGTCTATAGCAGCAGGTCCATGTAACGATCTAAATATCCTGGGGAAGGGCAGTGTTCCCTGGGAGCTGGGTGCTTGTGCAGCGGCTCAGGAGAGATTCAAATGCCACCCGGCTGATTAGCAGAGCACCCACAGCCAGGATTTTGTTTATACTGGTGATGGAGATTCGCATGTGCCTCAGAGCACAAAAATTATTCCGCACATGGATGGGAAAAATCTGCCCCTGGCTGGAAAAGACTAGAGGGAACATTGGTGATGGTGCAGTGTTTGGTTTTCTATGTGTATTGCACTGTATCTTGGTTGCATCCAGCATGGGTAAGTTTCTTGTAATGTAAGTGAAGGGTTCCTTGTCCAGTGTCATTCTTGAACCAAGCCTGCTGTCTCCTGGTTCTAATACTACCCAGCCTATGCCATGTGTAGTTCCCCACTCAGGTGTGAGTTGCACTACAGGCTAGGATGATACAGGGGAGGTCAATCTGAGTACGTCTAGACGATAAGCCTCTTTCGAAAGAGATAATCTAGACCAGTGTTTCTCAACCTTTTTTTGCTCATGGCCCCCTTCTGAGCCTCATTCATCATATGCCTGGCAGTTAAGTTTGGGTGGCCCCCTCAGAAACTTACTGTGGCCCCCTAATGTTCCGTTTTTTTCCATGTGGCCCCCTGGAAGTAAGGCGTGGCCCCCTGGGGAGCCATATGGCCCACGTTGAGAACCACTGATCTAGACAGCCACAAGACTTTCGAAAAAGCGATCCGCTTTTTTTGAAAGAGAGCACCCAGAAAAACTGGACGCTCTCTTTCGAAAAAGCCCTGTTGGCATTCAAGAATGCCTTTTTTGGAAAGAGCTCTTTAGAAAAAAGGCGTTCTTCCTCGTAAAATGAGGTTTACTGATGTCGGAAAAACTGCTGCATTCTTTTGATTTAATTTGGAAAGAACACGATGGCAGACTAGACGCAGGTGAAGATTTTTCAATAAAAGGCCCCTTTTTTCGAAAAAACTCTGTAGTCTAGACATAGCCTCTGAGTTAGATGCAGTTGCAGGACTGGGACATGAAATACCTGCTCTGTGTGCATATATCCTGCTATGCGGCACCTGGCTTCCTATAGGTTATTCATGACAAACTGAGAAGTGCTTATGACCAGGGCTCACCAAGCGGCGGTGAGTCCTGCTCGCCAGCCGCGCGGTTTCACGCAGATCGTTCTGCGCATGCGCAGATCGCTCTGCGCCGGCTCTTCCGGCTTGTAATCTACTCGCCACAGGGCGAGTAGATTACATTATTTGTCAAGCCCTGCTTATGACAGTGTTTTCATTTCTGTCCTGAGATCTTGCAATAGGCACATCGTATACTCTGCTACAAGTAATCGCAATTGCAAGTGACTATTCGTGGCGCGAACCATGGCTCAGTAATGTGGCCCACTGCAAGGTCTTCTAGAAGGTGTGAAATGAACAGAGCGCTGCACAATCCGGATAACGAAAAAGCAAGGATGCCACGATTGTCAAAGCAGTTGTTCAGAACCCAGATCTTAGGAATTTAGTTTCCTCTTTAAGATGAGCTAACCCCACAGGAACAGCCTACAAATCACAGCTACAATTAGCCGGGGCAACTAAAGAGATTAGATTCAACGTACTGGTGGATGAAAGGGAGATCAACTTACACATAGGCTGCATCCAACTCCTGGCTGTCTTCTGCAAGTACAAGTCATTTGCAATTAACACAGACTCGGGCATTTCTCCCAGCACAAAGTCAAAATAAAGTCACAAAGCTGACGCAGAAAAGGGCCATGCACTTAGGAGCGCACAGGGACTCCAGTTAAATCAAGGGTATTCAAAAACGTCCTGTGGAAAGGACCAAGTTAGGTTCTCCAGGAAGATCTGGAGCCAGCTGCTTCCCTCAGGCAGCATTCCAGCTCTTTCCTGTCTCGATCAGTTTACTGGGTCTGTGTGTCTCTCGCCTCTGAAGAATTAACCCTTCTCTCCCCACGTACGGTTGCACAGGCTGCTCTCTTGGCTTGGCGTCCCTGGTCTCCGCCCCAGACTCTGCTGCTCCTTGTTCTCTGCACTCCCCACCCTGCCGCTTTCTACGGCCCGCAGCTCAGACACCTCAGAAGAGGCGCGTGGGCAGGTTCAGAGGAGTTGACGTCCGGCTTGACACACCTGAACTGAACATGGTGGGCCCACTTGGACAACCCTGAATTCAATGCTCGTTTCGCGACTGGGTTTCATGGGAGCAGGACTGGTCCCTGTGGGCACAGCTCCATGGCAATGAACCGCCTGCGGCCGGCCACATCCACCAGGCTGCAGGACTGTGCAACTTCAGTGCAGATGTTCATCTTGGGCTGAAGGTTGGCCTCTGACACCCCATGAGGGAGAGGGTCCCAGCCCAACCCTGAACATCTACATGACAGTTTTACAGCTCCGCAGCTCAAGGTCCCGCCAACCCCAGGCTGCGGATATGGGCCAAGCGTGGGAGTTTTATTCAGTGTACAGGCTGTCCTCGCTGTAAGTCCAAGTTACGTTCCAAAAAGGTTGGACTCCAAGCCAAACAACTGAAAGTGGGGAATTTTTTCCCACAACTGACTTCCATTTCTGCAAATTAGTTTTTTGGGGGGGGTTACACGACTTAAAAGTGGGGAATGGGAGGACCTATAGCACATCCGCTCCTACAAGTGTTAACGACTTTAGTGAGGAATGGATGTATACCAGGGCATCTTATATCAGGGACAGCCTGTAGATGCGAAGGTAGTTGTACTGCAAGGGCCCCTGGAAGGAAAATGCAAGGAGCGCTGTTTTAGATATGGAGTAATTTAGTCTAGATTATACTAACAGACCATGAGGCTTAGTCAAGGGGCACAAATAGTTAGACGGATTTGATGAGCTGCTCTATAAAAATAGACAGAACAACAGCCTCATTTGGGCTCCATCATGATCAGCTCTGGTCTTTGTGATGGCTACTTTGCTGTGTCATTGGATCACAATGGCTAGTGCCTGATCAGTCCCACCTCCCTCCAAAGATAAAGTGCCCTTCATAGAGCTGTGCGATTGGAGACCTCAAGACCAGGATAATTACTATATTCCTGGAGGAAAAAAAACCTTAAACAACGAATGGTCCTGCAGCACCTAAGGGTATGTCTAGACTGCATCCCTCTGTCGGCAGAGGGATGCAGATTAGGCAGGTCGACATTGCAAATGAGGCAGGGATTTAAATATCCCGCGCCTAATTCCAGCATAAACCGCCACGTTTTGCTGACTCAGCACTTTGTTGGCAAAAGCGCAGTCTAGAGGGGATCTGTCGAGAAAGAAAGCCTTTTCGACAGATCCTGTAAACCTCCTTGCAGGAGGCATAAGGGATCTGTCAAAAAAGGCTTTCTTTCTCGACAGATCCCCCTCTAGACTGCCGCTTTTTGCCGACAAAGTGCCGAGTTGGCAAAACGAGTCGACCATTTTTATGCAAATTAGGCACGGGATATTTAAATCCCTGCCTCATTTGCAATGTCGACCTGCCTAATCTGCATCCCTCTGCTGACAGAGGGATGCAGTCTAGACATCCCCTAAGAGACTAACAAAACACGTAGATGGTGTCATGAGCTTTCATGGGCACAACCCACTTCTTCACTAAAGAATAAAATACCAGTGCAGGGAATTTCGATGGTCAGAGTTGCCTTCTTCCTGTTACCTCTAGTATTATTAATGATTTGTGTTCAAGTACCACCCAGGCTCCAGCTAAGAATTAGAGCTTGTTTTGCTACAGTCCCTGCCCCCAAACTCTTACAATCTAAATAGACAGGACAGGCAGCATTGGAGAAAGAGGGTATTTGGACCCCGGTTTTGCAGCTGGGGAACACCTTGTAGCCTAAAACACCCTGACACAGCTGAATACTGGCAGGGCATGGCTAGCCATTCAAAGCGAAGCCAGCCCACATACGAATGTCGATTCTCCACTCACAATAAAGACAGGAACAAAAAAGTGATGTTGCTGCCACCGGTGACCTCACATCTAATCCTGGTTTAGAACGTGGAAACACCCATGTACAATAAAGCAGGGAATCACAGCTTTTCATTTTCCTCTTATTAAACAGAGGACTAGAACTATATGTAGGTGCAAGTTCTACTGACTACACAGAATTTTGTCCTCCATATTCTTAGCCTGATTGAATTACATTGCAGGCGGAAGGTGTATCTTACCTCTCATGAAATTCTGATATCTAGGCTCACCATTGTCACCTAGAAGAGAGCACATGTTGATATTGTATGGTTGCCAAGATTTGCTAGCCAGCAAGTACAGGGGCTATGGAATTAGATTCAGAGGCGAGTGAGCCACCAGATTTGAAATAGAGCACAGTATAGAAAGAAAGAAAACAATGGATTGTGGAACAAGGGACCGATCTGGGGGAAATGTACTAAAGGGAAGAGCCGCCTAAGATCACCAACCAGGAAATAGATTTGGGGGTGAGAGAGGAAGAATCACTAACATCATCAGCTCAGTGCTACACTGCAGTCAAAACAGAAACTCAAGGTAGCACGCTGTCGCAGCAGAAGCTTAGAGCCCAAACCAAAAGGGGCAATACAACAGCTTCTCTAGAAGGCACGTGCTAAACTCCACTCCTGGATAGAGAGTCTAGTGCTAGGGTCAAGGTCTTGGTCTGGGACTCGGGACAGCTTGTTTCGATTGCAGTTCTGGGCAGGGCTGGCCTTACCATGAGGCGAACTGAGGGGGCAGACGAACCTGGAAAGAAGCAGCAAGGGGTGGGAAGAGGAGGGGATGCTAGAGGGAGCTGGCTTAAAAGCCGGCTCCCCTCAGCTCCAGCTCCATGGGAGAGGGCAGGGACACAGTGACCGTGTTCAGCCTTTGAAATGTACAAGACTCCCTGCTGGGGCTCTTGTACATTTCCAAGTGGAAGCGCCACATGGAGCCTGGGGCCAGCGGGGGACTGAGAGTCCCCCCCCCTCAACTCCAAGCTCCATGCCGAGTTTCAATCTTCAAAATGCGCAAGAGCCCCTGCTGGGTTTCTTGTACATTTCAAAGTCAGAACACCGCGTGGCACTTTAAAGTGTAGCAACAGACCAGTGGGCTCTTGCTACATTTCAAAGCGCAAGCGCCCTTATTGACTAATCAAATAGTCAATGGAAATTCCATCCACTATTTGATTAGTTGATTAATCTAATTTTAACATCCCTAATAATAAACACTTACTAATTTTGGATTGGGGTGACAATCCATGCAGGACAGATAACAAAAGGTGGAAAGAAATGGATGCCTTTGTATAAATACCTACCTTCTGTACTTGTGGCCTGGAACTGCTTACTGGTTTTCCTGAAAGAGAAAAACTTATTAATGTAACAGATTCCTGCAAATGCCATTTCTCCCAGCAGTGCTGGTCTGTGCCTGGAATACTAGCCATTCACACTGGACAGCAGCAAAAAATCTCAGTTCTAATCACACCAGATTAAATATGGGCTATTACCAAATTCACAGCCATGAAGAACATGTCACAGACCATGAAATCTGGTGTCTCCCACTTGGCATCTGGTCTGGTGTGCTCTTACTCTCATGGGGGAGACCAGCATTTCTCCAATTGGGGGCCTTAACCAAAAGGGAGTTGTGGAAGGGAGGGTCACAAGGCTATTTTAGGGGGCCAGAGAATGGCAGCTGTTGGGCAGGCACCCGGCTCTGAAGACACCAGCTCACCAGCAGCGGCACAGAAGCAAGGGCAGCAGTACCACAACCCCACCAACAATAACACAACCCCCCACAATGGCTGAAATCATGGAAATTATGGACTATGAAATTGACCAAAAGATACTGAATTTGGTAGGGACCTACCTATTAGAGGCATCCCCAACAAATGGGCTGTGTAATCCATAATTAGGGTTGCCTGATGGTTTCAACAAAAATACCGGACACACTTGACATGACATCACAATCTACGTGACATCTTAGTTAGAAAATACCGGACATTTCTATTTTCTCAATTTCTTTCCCGAACAGAAAGCTCAAATATACTAGACTGCCTGGTTCAAAACTGGATACCTGGCAACCCTATCCATAATATGGTCCACAGAGCCAGGGGTGCCAACAGGGAGGGCAAAGAGGCGGTTGCCCCAGGACCTGGTGATTTTAAAAGGTCCGGGGCTCCCAACTGCTATCACCACAGTAAAAGCATTAGCCAGAGCCATGGGCCCTTTAAATTGCTGCCAAAGCTCCACATAGCACAGTCCAGATGGCACTGAGGGCTGGCTTGGACGAGGCTCATCCCTTGCCCCGTCTGCCTGAGGCCCCGCCCCTTCCTGGAGTCCCAGAGCTAAGCCCCTCCCACATACACATTGCCCAGGGCCCAGTGAAATCTGTCACCAGCCCGGCACAGAGCTCTCCCTGGTGGTGCTATGCACTAGGAGACACTTTGAGCACTAACAAATGGGAATTGGGGTATAGTATTTGGAATGGGATCCAAGATTTGGATACACACATGCAATCGAGCCGCGATATTTCTGCCATATAGGTTCCCTATCAGTTTGTCCAGGCTTCACTATGTCAGACTGGTTACAGTCAAGTATTTCCTGCACAATTTGCCTTTCGCCTGCAATGACAGCTCCTTTCCCCGCTTAGCTTTAAGAATTCGGGCTAGTGGGTGCTATAAACACAGTTGGAAGCCAGGTATCAAGAAGATTTAGAACATTACGCAAGAATAAGCAATACATTAAATATAGACCAACCCACGGACTCCAGCTCCAGAGGTGGGCCCAAATCCTCAACTTCCTCACTGTTTGGATGGACCCAGCGACTCACGTTTTTGCTGAAATATCTGATTTTGTCACCTACCTCGTTAGTAGGATATTTTCCGGCCATTCAATTTGATCTTGTCTTGTCGTTGTCACTGGCATGGAAAATAAAACCAGAGGTTGAGGGTTAAGGAAACAGGAGACATTTTCAAACTGACCACAGAGCAGTCAAAAGCAAAAGATTTCCATGTATTTGCTTAAACCATATCCAAAACTATTGCAATTACCTCCCTAAAAGCATAGGATGGGCCAAGGAAGGACATGACTACAGAAAGCCATTGTGTCTACAAGCAACAGGGACAGACCAGGACAAGCAAATACATGTTGGATGAAGCTCTAGTCCTAATAGCTGAGTTGGTGCCTATTCCCCCTGCAAGTTATCTGACATTTTCTCCAGATCTGTGCGAGCTTTCACCCCCAGGTTGCTAGCAGTTCTTTTATATAGACGGCCACTTTCTACAAATGATAGATCGGAGTTCTCCTAGATGCTCCAATAGCAACTTCTCCTAAGGTTTGGTTGCATCTATCATTGTCCTGGGAATTGCTATTACCCCAACATAGTACAGACTGAAAACTGAGGCATAGAGCTCCTAAGTTACTTGCCTTAGCTCACATAGGGTGTGGCTACACTGCACCCTGAACTTGAAATAAGATACTCAATTTGTGCTACGCAAATTGTGTATCTTATTTTGATTCTATTTCAAAATCGCATATTTTGAAATTTGGCATGTCTACACAGCACCAAATTTCGAAACAACATGCTATTTCGAGACATCCCTGCAGGGGTGGACTGGCCTGGCGGGATACCAGGAATTTCCCGGTGGGCCGTCGTCCGGTGGGCTGTCATGTCCGCACGCCTTTGCCCCTCACTCCGAGCAGCTCCGCGTCCGCGCTGTATGCGGCACACAGATCCCAACCCGCCACCTGTGCCGCATGCTGGACATGACACAGGGGGCGGAGCTTGAGGGGCACGCAGGAGTGACGTCATGGAGAGGGCCATTCTCAACCCATTTCCCGGGCCTATTTTGATTGCCAGTACGCTCCTGCATCCCTTAACCCTCATGGAACTATTATCCTCATGGAAATATTTTTCAAAATAATGGGTGGCCTGTTAAGATGCGGGGTAGTGATTTCGGGATATCTCCGGTATCCTGAAATAGCTGCGCAGCGTAGACATACTCCTACGGAATTTGTGGCAGAGAAGGGAACTGCATTAAGGTGTGTCACATCCCAGGCGGGTACTGTAACCACTAGGCCATCCTTTCTTTCTGCATCAATCCTTCTCTGGCTAGGAACACATTCCATTGGACAATAGAAATAGCACTCATTGGACAGCTCCTCTTACTGGAGCTCTGCACAGCATTGGTTATAGTTGACCCTTATTTATCTGTGTCCTATTTTAAAGGCACTGCAAGAGTCAATGGAAAACTACAGGAATGACCCCACTCCATTCCTTCTAGGCTGTTCCCAGACGGTACTGTTGCCCTCTAGCTGCTGGGGAAGTCTGCAACCTGGACTCCAATGCCAGCAATCCACAGAGTACGCCCAGAGTTCGGTTGCTTTTGCATTCACAGCAAACCGCACCGCCTTTCAGGTCTCAGAGATCAGCACCCGGATGTACATCAGCTGTGTGACATAGCACCGAAGCGGAGAGAAAACTCAGCTCCCCCCCCGGCGCTGCTGACAGGAGCCTGGTGGTCAGACCCTCGAGTCACTTTGCAGCCTGTTCCCCCCTCTGCACTTCTCATTGCAGCTGGAGACGCTAAGGACTGCAAAAGGTATTCACCTTCCTGCTGCAGCTGGCCAGGGGACTGCACCGGATCCTGTCCAGCACGGACATGGCCAGGATGCTCTGTACACTGCCTTACTGCAATTCACTATTGAGACATGACATGCAATTGGCTCAGGGTGCAACAGGGCCAGTTCCACAAAAGCCAATCCCACAGCTCTTTGCTTATTTTAATAGCAGCCCAGAGCACCCCAGTCACGTTCCAAAGTGTCAGTCCTATGCCCTCCATGGGACTGGCTCCTGCTACCCACAAAACTTTCCCCTCTCTCAGCCTGACACTCTCCCAAGTGGCCAGTCGCTAGGAAACCGCCTCAAGAACCAGACGACAGAACTTCCTCAGTAGCCAGCTCCAGACTGTGCGACTCCTTTGTCCAAATCCCATTCCTGCCAGAGCAAAGTGCAAAGCTTGTTTCTTTCTTTCCGATTGTTTTCCCCCCCAACCCAAACAGAAAGGCTGCGTCTAGACTGGCATGATTTTGCGGAAATACTTTTAACGGAAAAGCTTTTCCGTTAAAAGTATTTCTGCAAAAGCACGTTTAGATTGGCATGGATGCTTTTGCGCAAAAAGTGCTTTTGCGCAAAAGCATCCGTGGCCAGTCTAGATGCGATTTTGCGCAAGAAAGCTCCGGTGGCCATTTTCGCCATCGGGGCTTTTTTGCGCAAAACAGTCCTTCCCTGTCTACACTGGCCCTCTTGCGCAAGTATTCTTGCGCAAGAGGGCTTTTTCCTGAGCGGGAGCGTGAAAGTATTTGCGCAAGAAGCACTGATTTTGTACATTACAAAGTCAGTGCTCTTGCGCAAATTCAAGTGGCCAGTGTAGACAGCTGGCAAGTTTTATACAAAGTTTTTACACAAGTTTTACACAGCTGGCAAGTTTTACACTGGCAAAATCTTGCCAGTCTAGACGCAGCCAAAGAGTGGGGAGGGGAGGCGGTAGCAGAAGATGGTAGCACAAGAGAAATAAAGAGAAGAGGGGAAAATAATTAAAATTCTAGAAAGAGACTAGAAAATGTAAAGCAAGACAAAGGAAAGAGAAAAAAGAAAGAAGGGCAGCAGGAGAGGGAAGCAAAGATCAAAATGAAAGTCACCCCCTCCCCCGGGTGACTCAAAGGAACAAGGGACCACGTGATGGGGCTGTGATATTACTGCACTCGGGATGGTTTAAGGACTTAGATCGACTGCAGTGCTTGGCTTCCCACACGTTGTTTGTTTACAATGACCTTTAATAACCCACCCAGTTGGTGGCTCAGTTAGGGTGAAATCAAAAGGTCAGCCTGTAACCAAATGTGCTGCAGGAAGCAGTGTCAGGGCAACGATAAATGAGTCATTCGTGGGGCAGTTTTAATTCAGAGGAGCAGGGACCCTGTAGCTTATGCCAATATGTTGACCAGATACAGATTCACGATACAGATTCTTCGGGGTGCTAAATATTTCAGCTGAGATTTTCAAGGTGTTCAGGGGCGTCCGACACCCAAATCTCAAGCGGGCACCTAAGTCTGCTTTGAAATTCTCAGCCTTTGCTTCTGTCAGTTGGGCCTTCACTGCTCTCCTGGCTGGAATGCATTATTCTGAGAGACAGGAATTCATTTCTCTGCACTGCAGGATGCTGGCGTGAAGGGAAGGGCCGGGGGGGGACACAAATTCGTATCCTTGCAAAAACTGCAACCTGAAAAACTCCGCCCGTACTTTGTAGCGACAAGATTCTTCCAGGTACAGCGCTTGGTAGAAATGCATACTCACTTGAATAGGGTCGGATCACCTCAAATCCATGCTGGTTTTCATGCCTGAAAATATAGGGAAAGTTTGATCAACACAATATGCAGTAATGAGAAAAACCTGCCAATGGGGGTCAGACGCCACAAGGGTATGAAAGTGGCGCCTAAGGAAAGATGAGAGTTACACTGCACGGCAGGCCAGCCCAAATACCCGATGGTCCAGTGACAAGGCATTGTCTGGGGAGCATCCTGGTCACAGAACACAAAGGGCACCACTGCCATCTTCTCCTCCTTCTCTTCCTCTCCTCTGGGTGTGTTCTGAATGGAGCCTCCCTGGCCAAAGCGATTTGGCGACATCCTGCCACATTCCCACACATTTTGGGGTTGACCGAAACGGCATTTTCAGCAAACAAACTTTTAGTCAAAAAAATTCACCCGGCTCTATTTTCAGCCTCTTTTGGGTCCGGTCTTGTGACATCAATGGGAACATTACCGATCACCTGTAAACACGCAATAGGCTCTGGGAACGGGACCCCCAGGATGAGAGGACAAAGCCAGGTGCAAAGCAGAGAGAATTCTGGTCCAGAAGACATGTATGATTGAGGCCACCCCCTCACATAAAATGCCTGCAGACGTGCAATGGAATTCAAAAGTTTCTAGAGACAGGCCTACAAGGCCCAGAGGGAAAGTTTAACCTCTCACATCCCTTGGGTCTATTGGGTTTTTTTGGGAGGCAAGCACCATATTTTCCACTCTTTTAAATCAAAGCAAGGAAAGTTGTCCACCAGGCATTCTGATAGGGTCATATTTTTTCAAGGAAGGTGATGCACAAAAGAGAAGGGAATTCAGCAGAGCTGTAACAGTAAAGTGGGTGTGTTGCAGTCCGTCCATTGGGGGGAGTTTTCAAAGCACTAATGGAATTTAAGTGCTCACCTGGCTCCCATTTACTTCCTCAGCCCCCACCCCTCCCCAGGGTGTTATAGGGTTGCCAGGTGTCCAGTTTTGAACCAGACAGTCCAGTATTTGAGCTTTCTGTTCGGGAAACAAATTGAGAAAATATAAATGAGAAAATAGAAATGTCCGGTATTTTCTAAATAAGATGTAATGTAGATTGTGATGTCATGTCAAGTGTGTTCAGTATTTTTGTTGAAACCATCTGGCAACACTAGGGTGTTGGTCTCCTTCCACTGAAGCATCAGGGCTTGTCACAGCTGGAGATGGGACGTTGGACAGGAAGGGCCGGGGCTTTGAGGCGGAACCAAGGGTTCTGACTCTCAGGCGCTTGACTGGCCGGTTCTTGCTCACGTGCTCAGGGTCTAGCTGATCACCCCACGTGAGGCTGGGAAGGAATTTTCCCACACGTCAAATTGGCAGTGGTTTTGACCTTCCACTGCAATGTGGGGTGCGGGCCACTTGCTAGTATTATCTGGTTATAGCTCACAATCATTTCCCTGCCTTTTGGGGGGGGGCCTCTGGCACTGATGCTCCTCCTATTCTACCCTGTGACACCTAATGGTTAAGGCTCTAGCAGTTGACTCTCATTTCGGTTGCTGGGGTTGGTGAGCGGATGCTGGTGGGCGTCGGTGGCCTATGATAGGCAGGAGCTCAGACCAAAGGATGAGGCAATCCCTTCTGGCTTTCAACTCTTGGGTTTTCAAGGGGCGTTGGGCACACAACTCCTCTTTGTACTCTCGAAAATTTCCCCATCTTTCTCCCAGGAGCACAGCTATTCATCCAACAGACAGTAGATCACTTCCTTTTTCTTCGTTCTCATCAGCCCCATTCCTCCAGCTGCAGCCTGGTGGTGATTGGTGGTGTTTGCAGCTGAAGTACCTGGTCAGGTTCCTTGTGACGCTGTGTCAGGGTGGGAGGGTTGGGGTAGGTGTGTCACTTGGGTTGCAAATAAACAGCTCTCGCAATTGACTCTGAAATCTCGACCCCACTCAACTCAGTGGCCATTTTGCTACTGACGTCACAGGACCAGGAATACATCCAGGCGCTTGGTTTCATTTCAGCAAGAGAGGACATCTCGCTAACCCCAGACAAGCTCTGAGGGACAGAGCCCTGTGGTAGCTTCTCCATCAATTGCCAATCATCCCACCTAAAGCCTTTGACATTTTTAAATGGGGCAGCAGTCCACAACGGTGGACAGACATAGTTCCTACCCAAGCCCTTTGCAGCACGTTAACGTCTCCCTGCCTTTGGCAGCACAACTAACAGCCAGGGTTTTTCTTTTCTCTCTAATCGGTCTACTTGTGGTTTATCTGTTACTGAAGGAAACAAGGGTGTGTATACCGGTGAGTGCGTGTGAGAACCCATGCTTTCTTTCTTAGCTGACCTTTTCGGGGAGTAGTTTAATGCTAGCATATGTTATTAGCTTGCACATATTTTTATTGCTTAAATACAGTTTTTTTGTAACTAATAAAGTTGTTATTCTACCTTAATCCTAGTATAGATCAAGGTGGTGGCACCATTTTGCAACATAGTCATTTGCTCCTCTACCTCTTACTCATCCAAAATTCTTATTAAAACCCATCGGGACGTCGTTCAGGCCCCAACTCACAGCTCGCCATTTAGTTTCATGTTATTCTTTCTAAGGCACTCGGTAGCATGCCTGTGTCTCTGATCCATTCGATGTTCTTGGCCACTATAGGACTGTGCACTGTCACTCTTGTTCTGGGGCAGCTATTTCTCACCTCCAGAATTCCTAGTATGTGCACATCCAGGCCCGTACGCAGGGGAGTACACAGGGGGACGCACCCCCTATAATCCCCCAAGTAAGCATGAGGGGGCTCTGTCAGGACAGTGGGTCCACGCCTTTAGCTCAGCCTCCCTCCTTCCCCCTGCAGTGGGGCGCCTGCGCTGGTGTTCCAGCCTCGCCCTCCCTCCTCCTCCTGCACAAAGTTGGCGCGCCAGCACTGACTTCCTGCGTGGGGAAAGTCCCAAGCTTTTCTGCATGATCTGGCTCATGAAGAAGAAGCGCTTCCCCTCCCCAGGCTAGAGGAACAGCAGCACGCGGGCGTACTGCCTGGAGCAGAGTTTCTTAAACTGTGTTCCGCAGCACATCAGTGTGCCACGAGGCAGTCAGAGGTGTGCCGTGGAGAACAACAGAATTCAAAATGGCCACCCTTAAAGGGGCAGGTGACTTTTTTTTCCTCAATAACTTTCCCCCCAACCCTTTTCCCCAGCTTTTTTTTTTTTGCTTAACAAAAAAGTTTAAGAAACACTGGCCTGGAGGCTTTCCCCATAGCTGCCATTGGCTGGAATCCTGCCAATGGAAGCAACAGAGGCCATGCCTGGGACCAGCGTGGGACGCAAAGGCAAGTGCCCCACCACCCCCTTACGTGCAGAACCCCGCACCTCCCCACACACACACACACCCCAAGACCCTGCACCCATAGCCTGCTCCTGCCCCCTTCCCTCTGCCTCTTCCCCCCTGGCCAGACACCCACCTCCAACCCACGCCTGCACCCTCCCCCCAGCCAGACACCCTACCCTCAGCCTGCTTCTGCACCCTTCCCCGTCACCAGACATGCTACTCCCAGCCTGCTCCTGCACCCTACCTCCCATCCAAACCCTGCACCCTTACCACCTTCACCCAGATCTTGCACCCTCACCCCCTCCTTTACCCCACCTCCTGCTCACATCCTGCAACCCCATTCCCCTCGCCAGCAGCCCCCATTTTTGTCCCAACCCCAGAGCCTAAGGGGGTCCACAAAATCCACTAACCTTGGAACACCGGAAGAGTAAATTTGACCTATGGGAACCCCTGCACTTCCCTGTCTAGTGGGGTTGGAGTGCTAGAGGAATAAAGTGTCTCAGTTGAGGGCCACAGGTTTTTTTTCCTCCTCACTGGTATGGTCTCCAACTGATTTTTCTGTGGGTCAGTGGCCTCTGACTCAAAAAACGTTTCCCACCCCTGCCATAAATAAAGAAAACACAGGAACCTTTTGTATTGGACATAAGTTAATAATTTACTTCATTTCAAATGAAGTTTGACAAAGTATAAGAAAGTTAAAGTGCTTCGTCTGTTGAATAATTCAATTAATATTTCCTTTCTTACTGGGTGAATTAAACTGTTCTCCCCAGCTGCAGCACTACCAAAATGGCTCGGGCGTAATTATGTAATTAACAGCGTGTTTCCATTAGCAACTGGTGGTCCACAGAAAGGTTTGCATTGAGCCAGGCGGGCCCCAGGCCAAAACCTTTTATGTTAAGAGGATGTGGGAGGAGAGCACAGTGTTGTGGGGGGATGGGCTGGCAGAGCCAGTGTCAGTGCAGCAGGGCAGGGAGAACGGCGCCCCCAACCTGCGAGGAGCGTCCCAGGCCCGGCCCTGCTGGCCGGAAGCCCTGCCCACATTCACCCAGTGCTGGCCTTGCTGAGCAGAAGCAGGCTGAGGCAGCCGAGGGAGCAGGGGAGCCATGGTGGCCGCATTGCCTGCCATGTCCCTGAAGGTAATTTCTATAAAACCTTTATTACTGTATGCATTTTTAGTATGTTATAGCAAAATCATTTTATCACCGTTTCAATTTTTTCCAAATTTTTCATTAACTTCTCTTATGCACACTTGCATGAGTATTTTGCACACTTTTGCATGAGTATTTTGAATGCCTTCATATTTGAAAAACTTTCAGTCCACATTTACAAAAAATGCACACACCCCCCAGAAATTCCTGCATACGGGCCTGACATCTGGGGTGCATCGAGCGCTGATCCTAGCTGCTACGTGGGCTCTAATCTCCTCTCTTTAAGGACCTCTGGGGGGAAATAGTGGGAGTGCGAAGGGCAACTTACCCACTCCTGTGCTTGCTCAGCTTCTTGTCCCGTTTAGTAGCTGGAAGAAGATCAGAAAGGGTGACTTAGGGATGCAGGAGCAGAAAGAGGACCAAAATGTGGCAACATGCATGGACAAGAACTGCAGGCATTCGGATTATTAGACTGAAACGGGAAGTGGAGAACAGCAGCTCTGAAAAGTTCAAGAAATGCCTCCATCAAACCTTCAGCCAGGTCCAGGAAAGAGCATGTGACAAAGCAGTTGTCCCATCGGCCAACTGAGGGATGTTTTAACAACCTCTAGGGGACTGGAACCAGGATGAGTCGAATCAGACCCTGGTCTAACAGCACTGAACACAATTTAGCCCAGCCACGTGAGTCTGCCCAGCAGCAAACCTTAGAGCATCACTGTCAGTAACATTCTCCAAGGGTCTGCTCCCTTGTGGGGCTGAGTAGCCTCCATTCCTGGTGACTTGCATAGGAGGAAAAGTACTGGGCATCTTGCAACTGAATGTCTCATTTCTTAGAGGCTCTGGAGGGTTGGAGCGTCTCACGAACGTTCCTTTCCTGCCCGTCACACCCTCCTGTAGTTCAGGCCCTGCTCTTATCCCCATTTCACAGACAGGGACACTGAGGGCCAGATTTTCAAAGGTAGAATTTTCAAAAGCACCTTGGCACTGAACTCCGTGAAACCAACAGGAGTTCGGTGCTTTCAAAAATCCCACCAGATACCTCTCTGCATCTTTAAGCACATGAACAATGTTAACAGCCTGTCCTTAAGTGTCATACCTAGGGTCACACAGGACCCCGAGGCTATTCCCGATCAGCAGAACATCCTTCCTCTCACAGGACTAGCCGTACGGTGGGCAAGGGCCACTTCTCCAGGTTGAGTACCACTGCTGCTTTGGGGTTTTCTCTCTATAGCACGAGGTCACTCAGAATCATAGAATCCGAGAACTGGAAGGGACCTCGAGAGGTCATCCAGTCCAGTCCCCTGCCCTCACGGCAGGACCAAGCACTGCCAAGATCATCCCTGATAGATGTCTGTCCACCCTGCTCTTAAATATCTCCAGAGATGGAGATTCCACAGCCTCCCTAGGCAATTTACTCCAGTGTTTAACCACCCTGACAGTTAAGAACTTTTTCCTAATGTCCAACCTAAACCTCTCTTGCTGCAGTTGAAGCCCATTGCTTCTTGTCCTACCCTCAGAGGCCACAGAGAACAATTTTTCTTCCTTCTCCTCGTGACACCCTTTTAGATACTTGAAAACTGCTATCATGTCCCCTCTCCTTAATATAAATCCCCTCCCCACATCCTTAATATAAATCCATTGAACTGAGTGGAAGTCTGCGGGGGATGAATCTGACCCATGGTTTCCTTTGCCTGCACAGGAGTTTCCCTGCATCTCATCTCTCACAAGAAACACATCCATAAGCTGTGACCCTCTGCTGGTCACCGCGTCCCCATTGTCCTAAATGATCGCCATGGCCAGACAGGAGGCTGCCAGCAGCAGCCGGAAGATCAGCCATGCCA
Organism: Rafetus swinhoei; assembly: GCA_019425775.1. NCBI lineage: Eukaryota > Metazoa > Chordata > Testudines > Trionychidae > Rafetus > Rafetus swinhoei. Next base: position 18,779,339 of record CM033445.1, on the reverse strand, counting down.
GACTTTGCTTTGAGACCGCTGGCACCATGCTCAGCCTGGAGCACCTCCTACCCATGCCTCTTGGAACGCCACTGCGGGCCAAATCAGCGCAACTTTTGGCTGCCAATCGCAACCAAAGCCCCGCCTAAGCCCACCCATGATCAGAGTGTAGCAGGAGCCCTCTCTGGCACGAATGTGCATCGCTCGTGAATTACCAACATCCCCTAGCCCAACCAGCCTGGGGAGAGTCTGGCCCCGACTGTCAGATGCAGAAGGAAAAGCTCCAGCAGCCCAGCTGGCTGTGGCCATTGAACCGCGTTGCTGCTGTAACGCCCGCTAAGCCAGGCGAGTGGAAGTCATGAGGCTTCGCGATGGCCTGCAGGACCGCAAGCCTGGCCCCCGGAGTCCCATGCACATCACAGCTCCAAGTCAGGCCTCTGTAGCGTCCTGCTCCCGTAGAAAGCCAGCAACAGGCAGGTGCTTTCGGGTTCCTCCCCCTCCTCCCTGAGGCTTTGAAGCTTTTCCTTCTACCCCTGCAGTCAGCTGCTCTGACAGTGGTGGAGAGGGGCCCCCCCAGCTGTCCTGCTGCTCCTCCCCCTGTGTAAGGCGACAGGGATTCCTGCCCCTTGCTCCCGCTGGCCCTTAGCACAACTGGCTGTGCTGCCAGTGACTGTCCCTGCTGCCACCCCGACAGCTGCCACAGCACGGGCAGGTACCAGTCACGACCCACACGCCATGAACTTGCCCTGGCTGCATAAGGCAGGGGTTAGAATCTGCAGGGAGGGGGGGGTTGGTCCAAGCAGCTCCCCCACACCCCACAAGCCAGCTTCCTCCCTACCCCGTTCCAGCTCCACAGAGCCCTCTCTCGGGTAGGGGATTGCTTTGGGGGCCGGGGGAGGAAGGTGCAAGCCGCACAGCTGGGTCTGCCTGTCAACTCCAGCTTCCTGGATCCCGCCACTTCGCGTCATCAGCAAGAGTTGCTGGAGCAACGCAGCAGAGGGCAGGGTGAGCCTCAGCGGAGAGCTAGCCGCAGGAGCTCGCGTTGCACCGGGTGGCGGGGGGGGCAGAGCACTAAACCCTAGACCAGGGGTTCCCAACCTTTTTCGGTCCCCGTACCCCCTTGGCTTTTAGTAAACCTTCCTGTAATCCACAACTTTTTTCACTAACACTACAGCTTTTGGAATATTTCAATTAGGATAATCTAGTTATTTACCAAATATTCCCCGTACCCCCTGGGGGTACGCGTACCCCAGGCTGGGAACCCCTGCCCTAGACTGAGAGACCCACATGGGCTCAGGGCCCTGCTTAGGGACACGAGGCTCAGCTCGATTCTGGAGGGACCGTCTCTGCAGCAGCAAAGCCGTCACGCTCAGGCAAACTTCCCCTTCCCCTCCGCATCGCCCCTCTTCTCCTGCTATTTATTCTGCAGAGCCTCCTGAGGAGAAGCACCAGCATGCCCTGCACACGGGGGCCTGCAGCGGCACGCGTAGCCACCCGGCATTCAGCAAGCAGACAGGGCAAGGCGGGATTTCCTCAGGCTCAAGGTGCCCCCAATTCAAGGCCGGGGGAGCAGGTCTTACCAGAACGCTGACACTTCATGCACATGCTCACCAGGGCCCCCAGGAGCAGCAGTGAGGCCGCCGCCCAGAGCAGCTCCGCTTGGCTCATTGCTCGGCGGAGATCCAGCCTGAAACACACGTAGCAGAGGAGGAAAATATCAACCCAACCTGTCAGCAGCGTCAGCCACAGGCAACGTCTGTGGCTGGGAGGGTTTGAGCACAAACAAGACCAATTTCATGCCTGCTCAGCTAGTTTTTCAACGAAGAGCCAAACCCTTCCCTCCCTTCACCCACAGAGTGGAAAGTGCTTCTCAAAGGGGTCAAAGCACGGTCGTTAGATTGTTTAGAAGTTTTTTCTCAGTCCCCCTTTCCCTGACCTTTGCGGATAGATTGTGAGGGCCTTAGACACTCATTAAGCATTTGGCGAGCACCTAGCACAAGCCATTCAAAATAATCATCATCTCCATTTTACAGATGGGAAAACTGAGGCACATGCCAAGACCATGGCTTGCCCAAGATCACCCAGGAGGTCAGCAGAAGAGGCAGAAAGAGAACCTGGATTTCCTGACTCCCAGGCCACCTCCCAGGCCACGAAGCCACCCTGTAATATGGTTCATAAAAACCACCCAGGAGACATGGCAATGGAGGGGCAGGGCAGGTTTCCTAGCAGCACAGAGCTCAGAGGTGGGAAGACCAGTCCATCCTTGCCCCGGTGAATGCAGCAGAGTTCTCTGCACTGTATTCACCAGTACTTTTTCTGCTTTTAAACGGCTCAGACTGTGGGGCCTCTGCTGCCACACCCCTTAACACAGTGTGTTGACCCCATGGCGTAGCCAGAAAGGTACCCAACTTCGGGTGGGCAGGCAGTGATGGGGAGGTGGGGTAGGCCCCGTTGTCCTGACCCCACTTTCTGGCTGCAGCACAGGGCAGGCTGGGGTAAGCACTGGTATCCCTGCCCCAGTCTCCGGCTGAAGCCCTGAGTGCACAGGTGGGGGGCAGGTCAGAGCCCACTCAGGCCCACCCGTGGCTATGCCCCTGCTTTGACAACAAATATTTCACCCTCTTTCTCGTTGATTCTCTTTTGCTTGGATTTCAGCCGTAACGAGCTCTGTAACGTGAGCCTGGGCTAGAGAAAATAGAAGGCCGGATTCTCCCCTGCCTGGGACTCTACCTACGTGAAGTGGGCGTAAAATGCTCCCAAATCGGAGGTCTTCGCTCTCACCATGGGTAATATTTTACAGCCACTGTGCCCAGGTGGAGGTTGGAAAAAATGCACCCAAGACACGTCGACGGCCCCCATTACCTTCAGCATCCAACACTTCCCGCTCTAAGGGACCCTCACCAGCCCTGCTGGGGGCAGGGCAAAGCAGGTGGAAAGGACGGTGCCGTTTCAGGCTGACGATGGCCTAGAGACGGACATTTTCTTGCTGACAGCCGCACCGGAACTCAAAGAGCAGCAGAAGCTGCCACGGGCCTGCAGGGATTATTACAGGTTGACCCTCTCTAGGCCGGTACGATTTTAGTGAGCCGGATGTCTGCTTGTCATAGGCATGGCCAAGCTCCCTGTGCTCCTATCAAGCTGTTTACAGCCCCCCGTCCTGCCTCAGTGTTCTGTGCTGTTATTTAGCTCTAAGTCACCCCTAGCCTCTTCCTAGAGCAGTGGAAGGGCTGGCAATGCTGCTAGACGATACTGCCCTCCTCGGCTCCGGCAAATTGTCTGGTGCGGCTCCTGAGGGTGCCGGCCTAGAGAGGTACAACCTGTAGTAACCTCTTCCTATTAGAGCAGCGTTTATCAGCCGTCCCTGCCATCAGCACGCAGGTCCTGCCAATGCCCCTGACTTGCCACGCACGCACACACAGGGCGACCCGGTTTGCACGCAGGGTGCCCAGAACCTGCACCCTTCCCCCACTCCCACTCCCCATCCTCTGCCTAAGGCTCTGAGAAGGCATTTGGGCGGGGGGAGGGGTGCGGGCGCTGGGAGGGAATGTGGGTGCAGGACAGAGTGAGGGAGGCAGGCTCTGGGATAGAGTCTGGGTGCTGACTCTGGCCTGGGGGAGCAGGTGGGGAGAGGGGGCCAGCTCTGGAGAAAGTTTGGGGGTTGGAGAGGGAGCTAGTTTGGGGGCAGGATGGGGTGTGGGGAGAAGGTGGAGGCTCTGGAGGGAGTGGGGGGTGTGGCTGGCGTGGATGGGGGTATCACACTTAGCGGGGGCACCCCCCTCTGGCAATGGCTCCTGGAGGGTCAGGGGGTTCTAGGTGCTGCTGCCCCACACACACACACCCGCTGGGTGCCCTCCAGTCTCCCTTGCCCTCCCAGGTATGTGAAAAGGCCCCACAGGGTGCCTGCTGCCACCACCGGCAGAGTAGCCGGGGTAGAGGGGCTTCTGGCCACTCGCTCCCTGCAGCGGCCAGCATGTGCATCCCTGTGGCTGGGGTGTGTGTCCGTGCCGTGGGGCAGCACACAGCATGGAGACCCCACCCCTCACAGCCACAGGGATGCTCATGCCCGCAGCTGGGGTGAGCGAGCAACTCTAGCCCCATTGTGCTGCCAGTGGTGGCAGCAGGCCCCCCGGCATTTTAAATCGCCCCGGGGGGGAGGGGCAGTCGGGGCCAGAAGAAACATGGGGGGAGCACATGGGGCGGGGTTGGGCTGGGGAATACAGGGCCAGGTGGTGAGTGTTCCTGGTGCCGGGGCACTGCAGCCCCATATCGCTGGCCACCCAGGTGCAACGACATTAAGTCCAGCGTATCATTGCAGAGGGCAATACTGATCCTTATCCATTTGCAGCCACTTGGCTCCCCTCTGGGATTGGATCGGTGCATCTCAAAGCTCCCGGCCATCACCACGAAAGCATCTTCCACCGAGAGGTTCCACCTCGCTCGTTCCACTTTGGCAGGCCTTTCCGTCTTCACAGGGAATGTGAGGACATTTCCATGCTTCTGTGTCCAGCCCAGTGACAGGGTGGAAACCATTCTTGCCCTCGCTGCCTTCTGGAAGGCAAGGGTATGGACAGGCCCTTGCTTTTGTACATCTCTCTCCTACACCCCAACCGCCCGGCAGAGGACAGCTCCCAGCAATCCCCTTGGCTATAGCTGACAAGGTGGGGGAGGTAATATCTTATTGAACCAACTTCTGTTGGTGAGAGAGACAAGCTTTTCCCCAAGGAGCTAGTGACGTTGTGGAAGTTCTCCTAAGCATCACCCAAAGATAGGGTAAAAAAACCTAGGCAGGGACATAGACCCTCATTCTTCAGCGCATAAGCTAATCATGAGGTCCCCATGAATGGGAATAAACGTCCTGTTTCATAATCATAGCTCACGCTTGGACCTGGGAGGGGCTAACATAACTCACGCATCTACTGGGTGGGGGGCACTGTCCCATGCAGGGCCACTTGGACCACTTTGGGTACGTCTACACAGCAGGGCTAAAATCGGCATAAACTACACAACTTCAACTGCGTAGCTGAAGTCAAAATAGCTTAACTCGGCTTTGGGCGCTGTCTACGCTGCAGGAAGTTGAAGGAAGAACACTTTTTCTTCGACTTCCCTTCCCCCTTGTGAAAGCAGGGTTACAGAAGTCGGCGTAAGAAGCCCTGCAGCTCCATATTATTTTGAAACAAAGGCTTGTAGTGTAGATGCAGATTTTGTTATTTCGGAATCACATCAGTGATTCCAAAATAACGCTGTCGTGTAGTTGTACCCTTAGAGAGAAAGGAGTGAGTCTATTCTACAGCCTTAGCTGAGAGCCAGCTCGCTTTTAGCTCAAGCTGGAGAAGATCCTACACTAAGCTCCAGAGGTCCGAGGTTTGGTTGCAGCTGTTGCTGTTATGCTAAGCACTCGGCCCCTTCGTCAGCAAAGATCTTAAACTTTCGCTTACTTTTATGCAGTGGTTTTTTTGTGACGGTACGGCCTGGAACGGCGTACCGTCACCTATTTTCCCAGCACACAGAAAAGGAATGGCATTTCCCCCAGCCCATTTTCCTGGGGCAGCTCGACTCCTGACAGAAGCCTACTCGGGATGTGTGGCGGGGTTTTTTTCCAGCTCCCAGCGTGGCCTTTTGGCTCTGAACGGGGCTGCGACCACATTTTGGCCCTCTGCGCAGCTTTTTTTTTTTTGCTCAACAAGTTTGCCCCGGAGGACCAGCACCTTTTTTCTTCCAAAAAAAGCACTGCTTTTATGTATAGGAGTAGCCCAATTGCACCATCCAGAGAGGAATCGGGACTAACTTCACTATTAGGCTGACGCCGCACTGCAGTCCCTAGGCATCTGAATGCTCTTCTCCTATTCTGTATTCCTTTATCTGTATGCATGCAGGCAGAGAAAGAAACAGGTCCCTCCATTGCCTCCCAGCCTCCATGTGACAGACTGCAGCCATTCAGGCAATTAGGGCAGGTTTTCATTTTTTTAAAATAAAGGTTGCATGTGGCCCAGTTAAAACCTCAGTCCCTACAACGGGCAGGGGGTTAGTTAGGCTCCAAGGGCCATGACTGGCCTCTGCCTAGGCCGAGAGAACAGGCTTTTGAAGTCGAAGTTGCATTTGCTGGCTGCAAGAGCGACTGCAGGAGGAGAGTGCTCCCGCCCGGAGCCCAGGAGAACACGGCCGCCCTTGCATTTAATGTCTTGTCCTTCCCTGGGACACCATCGCGCGGTGGCTCTTGCTGAGGTTTGTGCAGGAACCAGACCTTGCAAGGAAACAGCTATTGTGAGCAGTCCACGGCACGCTACTCGAGCCCTACAACTTCCCCTTCTTTACACCCCTGGCCACAGCCGCCCCACCTTTGTGATACTCAATTCCCTTCGTTCGTGCGCACGCCCATGTCCTCATTTCTAGCTTATTCCTCTTTGTTGTGCAGGCTGCCATTGCCTCCCGCGCCCCGAGGTGGCTGCATTGTTGTGGCACTACAGAGATTTAGCCAGTGCAACGCTTCAGGAAGCGAGCTGCTGCAGAAGCATACGATGTGACTACCAATGAGGCCTGCCAGGGGGCAGCGCATACTGATACCAAGCCGAAAAGCCTCCCAAGGGCATCAAGCAGTGCACGATAACAAGCCCTTAGGCAAAAGGCATGTCCTTTAGCAAAGTTACAAGGTGGCAAAAGGGATTCCCAAGCCAAGGCTACTGCTGTTACCAGTTGAACCTCTCTAATCCAGAACTCCCTCATCCAGAAACATCCATGGTCCAGAATGATTTTAGTTAGCAGGCTGTCCACTTTTCACGGCTGTGGCCACGTTTCCCACGGTTCCACAAAGTTTGTTTAAAGCCACCCGTCCTGGCTCTCAGTGTTCTGCGCTGTTATTTAGTTCTAATTAACCCCTCAGGGTACATCTCCACTGCACAGCTATTTTGGGATACTGGAGGTATCCCGAAATAGCTACCCCACATCTACACAAGCCCCCCATTATTTTGAAAAATATTTCAAAGTAACAGGCGTGCTACTTTGCCGTCCCGGGAAACTTCATTGCATGAGGGATAAGGGATGGCTTGAAATAGCACATCATTTTGAAATATGGCTCTGGGTAGACGTGCCAAGTTTCAAAAGAAGCTATTTCGAAATAGATTCGAGCTAAGATACGCAATTTGCATAGCCAAATTACAGATCTTCGTTCGAGGTTAGGATGTGTAGACACATCCTAGATGTCCTCTCACAGCCCAGTAAGCCGTGGAAATGTTAGTAATGCTGCTACACAATATTGACTTCCCTTGGTCCAGAAAATTCTTTCGTTCGGAACCCATCAAGTCCCGAGGGTGCCGGACTAGAGAAGTTCAACCGGCATTAAGTTAACTGAACGATTCCATCCCAAGAAAATGTTGACAATAGCTTTCTCTTACAGACACCCTCCCCAAATCCCTGAAATGCCCCACTTTTGCTGTGTCAAATTGTTTGTGGACATAACATCCTACTGGGCAACCAAGCCCTAAGAAGCTGGCGACACTCAATCCAAGTCCAGAGGGAGGCAATTTGCACCCCTGAAAGAGGGATAGAATTGACCAAGAAGCGAACTAAATACCCCCCATGAGAATAACCCATCCCCAGCCAGCTCTGATACACGTGTTCTAAAACCCACCGGGTGCCTGCGGCCATGGCCAGCCTCCCCCCAGGCAAGATAGAAGGGCGGCCTGACTTTTGCAATCTCCATTCAAGCAGACATCACATGAGCTGCTGGGAATGTGACTGAAGGAGCAGGTGCCCCAGCGATGACGGTCTGTAGGAGGAGTGAGTCTGTCTGTCCTGCCTGAGCCCCAGCCTGCAGAAAAGCTGAAACACACAAGCCTCCCCCTCTGCCAAGATCTAATGGAAGAAATTAACAAGGGGATTTATGAGCAGGCAGAGCGAGGCTGGTAACATTTGCTCAGCGTTTTGAGGAAGAGGACTCATCGGGCTGTCTCTTGGAAAGGCTGAACTCTTCCTTCCACCTACCAAGTGGGGCTTTTGCCCATGCAAGGTGATCCCCAAAGAAATCAGTTTGTCTTTAGAAGTACCACAGGCCTCCTTGTTGTTTCTGCAGATACCGACTGACCTCTGATTTCGGTCTGGGTTTCCAACACACCCCAGCAGGGGACTTCAGGGCATGAGGGGTTGCAGTGGGGCCATGAGGACGAGGGCCATTTGCGAAGCGGGAGTGTGGCTAGAAAGCACAACTCCCATGGTTGGGGGCTGCTCGGCTTCTTGTCGAGGAGTATCAGGAAGAGATAGCTCTGCGGGCGTGGCCCGTTTTGAAGTTGCTCAAGCTTCCCTTTGATCCGTCATGGGTCCTCACGCAAACAAGGAGACCCCTGCAAGCTCCGGGAACCATTAATAGCCAGTTTGTCCTAATGCCTCCATTTAAACGGGGTAAGAGGCTGAACAAGGGTAAGCAGCCCTCTGTGAATCATTCACACGCTGCAGGACACTTCCTGGAGGAGTTTCTTACTCTACGTGAAGTGATTATTCCACCCAGAGCAGGAGCGGGATGGAGACAAATGTTTCTTTTCCATAGCAGGCCTGCATTTCAGAGCAGGAAGCCCAGCTGGAGTTCTCTTTCCCCCCGCAAAAAAACTGCAGTGTTCTGCCTAAACAAAGATGCTCATGAGAATGGAGATGAACTAGAGAAGTTTTCAAGAGTCCTTCCATCTACACTAGCTAGGTTGTGTGAGCTGGGCTGCTGTGGTTCACGGCATCTCAGTGGTTGGATGTTTCGGCCTGACCCTACAGTCAGGTCCGAGCAGAGTCCCCATGAAATCGTAATAGCAGGGCCTGCGGAGGCACCACATTGTCCTGATGGCAAGGAAACAGCTGAAACGGATACACGAGGCAGGTGTAAATCTCATCTATACGATGTGGGCTTCTGCCTGAAAGCTCCCCTCCCCCACTACTGTTTCAGGTTACGGTGATCGAAGGAATAACCGGTGCCACGTTTTAATAAAACAAGAGGAATTTAGGTGGGTTGGGCAATTTGCGGGACGGATTTGGTTGATAAAAAAGCCTTATTCCGGGAATGGTAACACTCCCCCAGACTACACACCAGGAGCCGTTGACTGGTACAGGGATTCTGGTTTGCTACCATGGCAAAGTGCAGCTGTGTGGGTGCAGCTTTGCCGGCAGAACTGTGCTTTGTATTGAGATACTGAAGTCACCGCCCACACTGCCCCATGAGAGAAATACACGGCAGTGGGAAAGCGCTACTTGGCCGAGGTAACTGTCTTTGCCTGGGACTCCTACCAGCTCAGCCATGTTGGCTGGGGATCACACCACTTCCCGGTCCTGGCTAACACAGCCACAGTCTGTAGCATAGACATGCCTTTCCCTTCCTCACACCAACGTTACCTCTAATCTTTCCCACCCAAGTGCAGATTTTTTTCCATCCACGTGCAAAATAATTTATGTGCACCGAGGCATGTGCCAATGGGCACCACCCGAAGGAACAAAGAACCGCCCGGTGGGCCCACCTTACAGGAACACTACTAAGGAGCTTCAAAAAGTTCCAGAGACAGACCCTTTCCTCTCACCATCATTACACTAGCTATTTACCCAGCAATTCCAACCCGTTTTAAAAGCTGTTCAAGTCCTAGGATAGGCCAGGTTGCAGTGACTGCCACTGGTTTTATAACCAGTTTGTAATTAAGCCTTCAGAACCAGTTACAGAAAACGATCTGGCTGCCAGAAGGTCATCTACACTGGCTCCAACCAGCTCTAAAACCAGTTGGAATTTTGGGGAAAATCCCAGCAGCAAAAATAAACCCTAACCTGTATTTGTGCAGCACCTGACACGTCAGGGCCCTGAGCCTTTCTGACACCTCTGGGCCCCACTGTAACACAAACAACAACACTGTCAAGGAAAACAGACTGAATTCATCACATAGTTCCTAAATGGAAACAAAAAGAGTTGCATTCACTTAAGCTAGAGCTGCATTTTACGCAGATGCTTTCCAGCTAGCCCTGGGCAGATGTTCAAGTAGACACAACATTTGCATTTTGTGCCAAGAGAGGAATGGACACATGGATACTATAGATGGAATAATTAAGATAAATACTCCTCTTCCAATCCAATGTGTTTGTGATTCCACAAACATTTGAATTGGCAAATTATCACTTTCACAGAGTCGCAATTAACAGATTCTGACAGATTGCATGAAAATCACATGATTTGTGGTTTCATTTCATTTTTTTAAATAGGCAACAGCCACCCTCCATCCAAATCCACCCACACTACCTCCTCCTGAGAAGAGAGTTCCCTGAATCTACATGTATTTAAAAAGGCATAAACAAACAACTGCCCGACACATGACATTCCATTTGGATGTATTTTACATGCCCCAATGCCCACTGTAGTTGCCTCTATAAAGGAACTCAACACTGACAGATTTGCCCCAGATCCCTAAACAGCCCCCTTCAAGGATTGAACTCACAACTCTGGGTTTAGCAGGTCAATGCTCAAACCACTGAGCTATCCCTCACGCCCAAAATATATGGAGATATACCTCTCTCAGGGTATGTCTAGACTACATGGCGCCGTCGACAGAGCCATGTAAACTAGTTTACCTGACATAGTCAATGAAGTGGGGATTTAAACAATCCCCACTTCATTAAAATAAAAATGGCGGCCGCGCTGTGCCGACAATCAGCTGATCATTGGCACAGTGCAGCAGTCAAGACGCGGATCGGTCGACAGGGGAAGCCTTTGTCGACTGTTCCCTTATGCTTTGTGAAACGAGGTTTACAGGAGCGGTTGACAAAGGCTTCCCTTGTCGACCGATCCGCGTCTAGACTGTCGGCACAGCGCGGCGACCATTTTTATTTTAATAAAGCGGGGATTATTTAAATTCCCGCTTCATTGACTATGTCGGGTAAACTAGTTTACATGGCTCCGTCGACGGAGCCATGTAGTCTAGACATACCCTCATAGAACTAGAAGGGACCTTGAGAGGCCATCGAGTCCAGTCCCCTGCCCTCACAGCAGGACCAAGTACCATCCCTGACAGATGTATGTCAAATACAGGTGGTGGATGTCCGAGTCATGGAATTATTCGAGCAAGAATGAATTAACATAGCAAAGGGGAGCGCTACAGCAAACGTAGAAGCTGCACAGAAAGAGCTAAAGGAGGAATCAGATCACAGGTGAAATGAAGGATGACAAAGTGCCTCCAATTAGGAACAGGTTAATTCTTCAGCATCTTGTGAAGTGCCTTGATAGCCTCAGTTAGAAGATGCCAGGGAAAAACCCTTTCACCTCGGTGCTTTCGCAATGCCACACTTACATAAGAAACTATCTAGTAACTGTCCATTTCTTGTCAGGGCACTGGCGACACTAAAGCCGTGCTGTATGATTAGTCATCACCACAGCTCCTGGGAAGGATGCGCCATTCTGAATGACACACAAATGCTTATATGGAATAAAATACTTCTATGAACCCTTATGTCTAGACTGCAGGCTTCTTTGGGAAGAAGCTTTTCCAGAAGAGATCTTCCAGAAAACCTTCTTCTGAAAGAAAGCGTCCACACTGCAAAAGCGCATTGAAAAAGCGATTCACTGTGGACGCGCTCTTGCATTTCAGCTGTGATTACTACGGACGGAGTTGCTACCGGGGCACTTGTGCTTTTTCCTCTTTCTTCATCTTTTGAAAGAACTCCCTTTTCCCCATCCCCATCTTCCGAAAGAGCTCTTTCAAAAAAAGTCTTCTTCCACGTAGAATGAGGATTACCAATGTCGGAAAATCCCCTCTGTTCTTTCGATTTTCGTGCGGAAGAATGCAATTGCAGTGTGGATATAATTGAAGTTTTTTCGGACATACGCAGAGACAGTGGCACAACATTCTCTAGTTACCCAAATTTTGCTCACCTCCCTGGGGCATAGCTCAATGAACCTAGATCTCAAGAATATTTTACACCTGTCCTGACTTTAAACACAACTTGGCACAAAGAGGATTTTTTTTTTTAACTCGAACTGGTAAATATTTCAAGGCATCTTGTATGCAGGACAATTCACACACACACAAGCCATGAAGAAAGGAGGAAACTCCAGAAAGGGTAACTACAGCTCCGGCTTTTCATACGGCTGGAGCCCTGAAGTCAGGACTCGTAGCCAGGAGACTATGGCCAGATTGCTAGGGAGGGGGTAGCAAGATAAGCCTAGCACATAACTTATAAACAGGATCCGGCCACACCTAGGGCTTGCTGCAGATTGTGTATTATAAGGCTGTAATATTAAGGGCATAATAAAACCAAACATAGCCAGGATCAATCAGCAGGACAGGGATGTGAGGGGATGTGAAGCCATTTTGACAGTGGGCCCCAAATGCAGTGGAAAGAGCAGGTAGGAGTTTAATGGCCTTGGGGGCAGGCTCTTAGTGTAAGTAAAATGCTGCTGGAGAAAATATACTTTGGTACCTTCTGTGTGTGGTGGGGCCCATCAACTAATTTAGCTCCATACCACCTGTACCCCTGCCACACAGACCCTCACACAACGGCGTGATAGGAGCCCAGCTGCAGTCCTAGGCAAGAACTTGAGGGGGAAAATCCAAAGCCTCAACACTCTCCTAAAATCGTTGCTGAATTTGGGCCCGATCCAAAGCTCACTGAAGCCAAATGGGAAGACTCTGGAGGACTTTGGAGCAGGCTCTACTCACCCCCAGCCAACCCCCCTTCCCAACACTTCTCACCTGTAGCATCAGCCGGTTCTTCGCAGCTTCCCCATTGTCCTCTCTCCCCCTCACAGCAGCAGCAACGCTGGAGCAGTTTCCTCGTGGGGACTGTGAAGTAGGTCTCTGGTTTCCTGTCACCATCTGATCTGAATCATTAAACCCAACATCCGCTGCTGGGCTGGACAGCCCCCTGGGCTGATACAGAAATGAACACACATTCTGACAGATGTGTCTCCGCTGGCTCTCCCTGAAACGTTTTATTTCTGTTGGGGGAGAGAGAAACTCAGCAAACCGCACTAAAGATGACGATTGCTAGAGCTGGTTTCTAAACTGAAATAGTGCTGCAAGAACTGTTTTTAGCCCCCCAACAAATCAGTGCTGGGACGTTATTTCGCTTTGGCCAGCCAGTCAGCACTAGGAATGAATAGCTACACAATTCGGTACCATTTATTTCTATTCCCAATAGCACCTAGTCCTAGAAGGGCCAATGGAATTCAGGGCCCCAGCCTGCTAGCTGCCTCCTTCATCTAAGTGGGCCACAAGACTGGTGTAACCAAGATGGTCTTCTGGGACAGGGTAGCTGTACTAACTGCGCTGGCGTCCCTAGAATTTGTGGGATGTGTTGATTGAACCGCAGCAGCGCTTGGACTGCATGCAGAGGGAGTGTACGGCTCTCGCAGTCCGTGTTGTATGCAATTGATACACACCACACATCACAGGCACTTGCTTTAGTAATACGGGTAGGTAAGAAAAGCTATGTGGCTGGAAACCAGTGGAATCTGATAACCCTGCCCATGGGCAATGGCCAACAAAATGTCCGCAGGCCTCATGTAGAATCCCAATGGGCCACAGGTTGCTCACTACTGGTTTTTACACATAGGAAGAGACAGTCCCTGCCTCAAATAGCCCCCAGCCTAAACAGAGAGCACTGCCACCCCCATTTTACATGTAGGCAAACAGAAGCCCAGAACAATTAAGTGACTTGCCCAAGGTCACACAGGCAGGCAGGCTATGCTAGAGCTGGGAATTAAACCAAGACCCAAGCTGCAGTCCAGTGCCTCAACCACACCCCTTTCTTCCAGCTTCAGCAGTATTTTCCAGACTGGAAGCCTGCAATTAGGTAACAGTCAGTTTATTCTATTCAACGCTTCTATAATGCTTGAAGAGTGTTGTTTGAGACAGTTTCTCCTCAGTGATAATGGCGAAGGACTTATAAACCCTCACAGCAGGACATTCACTTACTGCCTCAGAACTTTTCCTAGAAGACACATTTTCATGTTTCAGAAACGAAGCATGTGCGTATTAGCGCACACACACCCATCCACACACACACACACACACACGAACTAAACACACACCCATCCACACACATTTAAGAAATTCAATTAAGAAAACCAATACACCACATTGTAAAACATCCCCCCTTGCTGCACAGAATACCCCCAAAATGTAACTGCATATGTATTATATGTACTTTAATAATTACCTGCCTATTGGATGCTTTTATTCAGGGAGAGGAGTTTATTAAGTGCAACATTTAACATTAATGGCATGCAGTGTCCGTCGTAACAGGCAGGGCTTTGTGCGTACATTCAGCAGGTGGCGGCATTTTTCGATCATCATTTCTTATTGAAACATACCCTCCCTTTTGGGTCAGGAATGTCATTAACCTGGTTAACATCCAGCTACTTCTAATCATCCGGACTAGGACTTGCCAAGAGCCCAGCTGCCTATACAAGCAGCTGGTATGTGGCAACAACCTAGCTGCAACAGGGACTAGGAAAGACAAGGCTTTGGCTTGTCCTGATCGGGACACAGCCCATCCTCAAAAGCAGCAGAGAAGCCAGATACATTGTCTGGCCTCTCGAATACAGCACAGAGTGGGCAGCCTTCTTCCTGCCTGAAAGGAAGGTCAGAGAATAACCGGTCACACGGAAATTTGAAACCGCTAGACTGGTTTTTCTTCTCACACACAAATCTAGCGTAAGAGCTAGAGCTGTACAAACGAGGGCCGATTAAAGGTCACTGGTGAAGCCTCATGCTGTTACCTACCATGATAAGTTAGGCTATATCCACACTTGAAGCTAAGGGTGCAATTCCCAACTCAACCAACGTACACTAGCTCTCAAGTAAAAAGTGGGTAGCCATAATAGAATGGTGAGTAGCCCAAAGCATGTACCCACACGGCCTCCTGAAGGATTTGTTCACAGGGTGGCTAGCCTGTGCTGCGGCTTACCAGGGCCTATGCTAGCGCAGTAATGCTTCTCATTTTACCGGACTAGCTCGCTGAAAGCTAGACCAAGTGACCTGCTATTGGAGCTGGGAAGCACCGCTCTGGCTCACGCTGCAGACCCAGCCTAAGGAGCTACCCTAGACTCTATTACACTTTTAAAAGCATATCTGTTTCAGGTTTTCCTAGAAACGCTTAGCTAGGTCGTTCCTTTGGGCCAGTTCACACCACTTGGGTAGTCTAAAATCCCATAGAAAATACTGATTGGGGGTGATTTCTAGAGGTACTGAAATCCACCAACTTGCCCTGGAAGGCCATACAGAATGAGGCATGACTGATCGAAGGCTCTAGAGGTTACAACGGCACTGACAGCAACTAAGCAAGAGCACGTTTCCCGCAGCTCACCCTTCTCGCTGCCTTAATGCTCCATGTGGCTGTAACGGAAAGTGGCAACGCTTTGGCTGAAGATGTACGCTATGCTACCACCCAGTGGAAAGAGGAGCTAAATGCAAAATAAAGACAGTAGCCTCATTTTGCCCAGGCCTGGCGATATACTTCTACACCATTTCAAACGCCTCTTCCAGCTCAAGCCAGTTTCTGTATAGTCCCACCCTCCATCCATTAAAGTACTTTGCTTTAAAATAAGCTGAACTTGTGTGTCACGTGGAGCCCATCATCAGTAACCAGAAAGGCCAATGATAGGGATGCTTTCAACAGCATCTGGTTTAAAATATAACATTTTGTTGTATTATCCAAACTCTGGAAAAATGGCATGTAATGTGTGGGATTTAGCCACTAGGCTGATAAGAGATTGATTACTATAAATCATTGCAAATTTAGCCTGCGATTTTAAGCTTTATATTTAGAATTAAAATCTCAAAAGCAGAGACCAACTGAATGCTTATGGGTATCTCCAAAGTGATGCCTCATTCTACATTTGCTAAAACATATACACAAATATTCTTATAAAATTATCCTAGTGCGCCACCAGTACCTAGCTAGCAAATGAAATCTAAAGCACACTAACACACCAGCAAAACTAAAAGCAAATATCCAGGTCATGGCAAATGTGTCCTTGAATAGAATGACACTGTATGTTGTGATACTTCAGTAATCCATGATTAGAACTGGCGGTCTCTCCTTTTGTAGCTAACTCCGTCCATGCCCTAGGATGCTTGTTAAACCCCCAGTAGTATGACTGGTGAGCCTGAACAAGATATTTGATACCCGATTTATTTGGGTATTCAGGTTTGCCACTGTGATCCAGCCCAACAGCGGGATATTTAAATTAGTTTTGATAACTAATTACACATCCATAGCAGTTAAGATTGACAACTATAATTATGGAATGTGGCCTAACACTGAAGTTATTCTTCAGAGCTGGAAGTAATTTTATTAAGTTGAAGACCTCAAATTTCCTGCTTGGTGCCTGACACGTTTCAGCCTGCCTTGAACTTCAGAGCAGAGGAATAACAGATCTCGATACTCAAAAACCAGATACCAAGTTTCTCTATGGGACTACATGCTGTTACCAAGGTGCACCAATGGACTCTTCGGTCTCAAATATGCATTAGAAGAACGGACTAGCACTGATCCATTAGGGAAGAGGGTCAGTACAGTCTCAGAAAAATAAGTTGTCTTCAACTAAATGTGATGAGTACACTGTACTTAGCTAAAAAGTCCCAGGGAAGTGCACAACAATACAGCAATGTTTTTTCAGACCTTCAATTCCAGAATTCCCACAAACAAGCAGTACAGTAAATCCTAGTTTTCACATGTACTAAGAACTGCAATTCCTATTGAGAATCTCAGTTATGCTACTAAGATTCTCAAAACTGTGTTTCATGCTTCCCACCTTCTGAAGATATGGATTTGAAATGCTCCTGAATTTTTAATCAGTCCCTCAGAGAAACTATGGCAGTCATGTTTGAACAATACCCTCATAAAAACAGGCATGTAAATTTTTCATTTTAACAGACAAGTTACAGAATAGACTTCTTTACGAGGAAGTCATCACATTGAAGACTGATAAGCTTATGAGCTATTCTTGCCCAACCACTTATTTCACTGCAGAGAGAAAAATCTCTCCCACTGGAGTTCTGACAAGTATGAGAAGATCCTTGTGGCTTATCAGATAAGAAATTCTAGAAGTCCATAGCTCTGTCCACCTTAAGGCTGTTAACTTGTTTAATTTTAATAAAATGCTCCACAAGAGAGAAAGAACTAAATTAAACCAAGAGACATCCAACTTTTAGAACTGCAGCTCTCATTTCTGCATCCACCTAGCAGCCCTTACTTCCTTCGCCAACAGGAGAATTCAGCCTAAGGCAGAGAAAAAACTAGGATTGTTCTATTCAAATTCAAACGTAAACAAATATTTTTACTGTATTTACAATCAGTTTTATGCCATTTTAAATGCTTCCAATGCTTTATTAAATGAGACTACCTCAACATGTTCCTTTGCTATTGTCAGATACACCCATTCTGCATGCACATTTAATCTGACCGTTTCCCTAATACATGGACAGACCACAACTTTAGAATTAATGCAATGTTGCAGAGGGCTAAAAACCGGTGGATTCAAATAAAGATGAGCATTAAATATTATGTAATGTTTTCTTTTATTTAAAAGATCATCACAAAATACCATATTCATAAATTTACTTTCTGTTATGAAGCAGAATGTGTTAAGTGTTTGGAATTCCTTTTTTACATTTAAAAGTCAACTTTATTGAGAAGTGAGATTATATGGGAGTTTTTT
Organism: Rafetus swinhoei; assembly: GCA_019425775.1. NCBI lineage: Eukaryota > Metazoa > Chordata > Testudines > Trionychidae > Rafetus > Rafetus swinhoei. The sequence continues at coordinate 18,761,692 of CM033445.1, read as the reverse complement.
GTTCTTAAAATCTTTTCCACATTGAAGATGCAAATAGGTCGTTGGCTATTATTGGTTTGGAATACAACCACACAAATGCATGTCTTTGTCTTAAATTAAGTATTAGTGTTAGACAAATGGTTCTTATCTCAGAAGCAGATTAAATGACAGGCAGAAGGAAGGAAAGAAGGATAGTTCTGTAAATGGCTGAGACTCTGATGTTACAAAGTAACAGTAATGAAAAAAATCCAGTACAATCAGTGAACCATGCTTCCTCAACTCTTGGCCTCTTGCAGGTACTCTGGTAAGCTGGTTGTGTCATACCTCAAAATGCTCAGCAGTGGTGTTTGGGACCCAAGAGTTCTTTTCATGCACTGGGTAAGTCTCCACTTAATATTTCTTAGAATGTTACCGCTCAAAGTTTCTATAACACTGCAGCTATTCAATATGTCCTTCCCCACTCTCTCCCATCAAAATCTTTCAGGTTCAAAGAGGTGCACTATTACTATCTGTTTAAAGATACCATTTACCTGAATCTATACAGTACAAAGCAGAATTTATTGAATGAAATGATGGCAAAGAAATTAAATCTGTTCATTTTAGAGATTAACCTCTCAACTCTGCACCAATGGGCAAAGATCTGTAGGGGCTGAAGGTAAAGAGTGGCAAATTATACACTCCTTAAACAAAACAAAAATAAAAAAGTCAACTTTATTTGTAGAAACGTCATTTAAAAATTTACCAACCATGTAAAACTCAAGAGAAATAATAAGCAGAAAGAGCCAGTCAGTAGTAATGTGCTAGAACAGACACAGCTTTATAGCACCAATCTGCAAGTTCAAGTGTGTAGCATTATGTCACTGGGGAGTTAAGTAGACAGTACACTGCAAAACCAAAAGGCAGATGCCTCTTCCCATCTAGTATGCCTACCGAAAGAAATGCTTTACTTGTTCGTGTAGACTGAGCCACAATGGATTGGTGAAATCAATTACAAGGTACCATCAGACTCATGAATTACCTCTTGCACTACTGCATAGGTACTTCAATGGAGATCTTTTTTCTCTTTTATTTCTATCTGTTTAGAAGTGCTATTTCCCCTTAGCATTGGACAGGAGGACAATCTAATTCATTTTCTTAGACATATGGAGCTCTGCTGTTGAATATGGTAATCTTATTATTCACTGTTGCATATCATACTTAATTCTACATTGTCAGGGCTGTACAGCTTACTGATGCTGTTCAACTTGCCAGGACTCTTCAGTTTAGCCTCTTTAGAGCCACAGCAATACAGAACAAAACATGCAGGGTCAGAAAAGGAACACGGAGGACATCAAAAGAAAATGATATAGAGCAATAATGAAGTCTAACCTGTGCTTCTAAAGTAAAACAAACCCAGAAGAGAGAAAGTGAAGCAGCACCTTTGTCCAGAGAGGATGCCACAATGGTGGAAGCTGCCACTGATTTACCTGCTGGAAACAGTGTGCTGCTTGGAAGGAAAAGCAGAAGAGGGAAAACTTAGCACAAAGCAGGCACTAGATACAGCGAAGCCAAGAACGTACTAAAAACCACTTGTTAACAGCTGACATGCATTCACAAGCTCTGTGTTTTCGGTTTCAAAGAGGACAAGCATCAGATGGCAGGAATGGTAACTGCAGGGTAGACGTTCCAGCAGAGCTAGTCACTCTGTGCTGTCTTGCTTATACTCCTGCCCGCCCTCAGCCCCTACACTCCCTCAGCCCCAAGCTCATTCTTGCTCTTTTCCTGTTTCCTCTCGGGGCTTGGCTCCACCAAAGATAGCAGAGTTAGGATTGGCTACTTGATTGAGAGGAGTAGCAACTGTTCGAGGTTTGAGCTGAAGTCGGGGCCGCTGTGCTCTTTCCTCTGGAAAAAGAAGATTGAAAGATGTGAGACACCAAATGCAGAGAAACCATTCTGAAATGTTCAGCTACTTTACATGCATCACTTCTGCAGAGCAAAGCAGTTTTTCTGAGACAAGAATAAAAATATTGCCTGTTAAGCAGAGCAAAGGCTAAGGTTTTGGTTTACTGGAGATACTTAGTACAAAATATACACGTTGTCCACCTTCTGTTGGTTCTCTGAAGTCCATGGAAACGCCACGAATGGGAGGTCCATCTCTAAAGCGGCCAGTCCCACCACCCGCCATTGGGGGTGCGCCTGTTCGACGATCTCCAGGACGAGTTCCTCTACCCCGACCTCCCAAGAAGTCGTCATCTTTGAAGCCTGAAAGAAGAGGTTGAGTTTTGAGAGCCTATTTCTCATTTTTGTTATACCTTCAAATTTATCAAGGATGAACCGATTGCTGTGTAACTATTACTGCTGTTAGTACAAATACTGCAATGTGATTTTATGAAAGAGAATTTAGCTGTCATTAAGAATCAAAGATCACTCTGCAGATAGCCAAAACTAATTTTAGAAAAAACCCAAAACTTCCACTTGTGTGGGCAGAATTATCATGTGGTTGTCCTGAGCTAAGAGGCTATTTAATCCATGTAGATATGTATAATCTGGAACAAGGACTGAAAAAATCACACCACTGTGTAGAGCAGGGGTCTCCAACCTTTTTAAGCAGGAGATCACTTTTTGAATTTAAGTGCAATCCAAGATCTACCTCAAATATAAATACCCTTGCCCTACCTCCTTCCCACCCCTTCTCCAAGGCCCCGCCCCTGCTCACTCCATCCTCCCTCTCTTGCCCATCCTCCCTCACTTTCATCAGGCTGGGGCAGAGCGTTGGGGTGCAGGCTCTGGTCTTGGATTAAGGGATCTGGATTGTGGGAGGGTCTCTGAGCTGAGCTTGGGGCAGGCAGTTGGGATGTAGGAGGGGGTTCTAGGTGCAGGCTCTGGGACAGCATTTGGATGCAAGGCTTGGGGTGCAGGAGGGGGCTCATGACTGGGGTAGGAGTTTGGGATGTGGGCTCCAGCTGGGCACTGCTAGTGGCTCCTGGTTGGTGGTGCAGTGGGGCTAAGGCAGGCTCACTCCTGCCCTGGGCTTGGACCACTCCCTAAAGCAGCCAGCAAACTCCATCCCAAGTCCTGTTGTGTCCCCTCTCTGCTTTGTGGAGAAAGGATACAGAGTGGGAGGGGACACCTTGGCATCAGCATCCCTCCTTTCCCTCCTCTGCCCTGCACAGAAAGCAGGAGGCTCCCCAGGGGGAGGGTCAGCTCCAAGGCAAAGGGCAGAAGATGAGCAGCAGTGGGGGAAGGGGTAGCTGAAGTGCCAGCACTTGATAGCCTCTTGGCCAAACCAGTCAGGATCACCTGTCAGACGCTCCAAGATCAAAGGGTAGATCCCAATGTACTGGTAGGTCTACACTAGGGGTCACCAAACACAAGCCTCCCGTTTAGAAGTACTTTGACCTTAGTCACAGAAGAGGAGACAGCTTTTGCATGGAATTATGTACAAATCGTGTACGAGGAACAAAGGAATGAGGGAGCAGAGAAGCATGTATTTAATACTATGAAAGAGAAGCCAGACAACAGTAATCTACTGATAGTGTGACAAACTAACTATATGTCTCTGATGACAAAGTACAAGAATCTAATAAATTAGCATCTTCCTTGTGTAATACAGAAATGGGGTTGGGGGGGATCTCATTGAATATTTAACGTACCACCCAGTGATTTTTATATGAAAAGGGAAAACAGCAGTAGTACCAAGGGAAGGAACTGGGGGCAGGAGATGAGAAAATTTGCCACAATACCAATAGGGCATTCCTTTTCTCAGATTCACCAGGAATTAGAGAATTTATCTCCCAATGCAGTGTTTTGTAACTATCAGACTAAGTGTACTGTCAAGCATATCAACAGATCACCCACATGTTGCCTGGAATTAAAAGCTGTCTTGCTCCTATTTTTAAATCTCTTGTATTAGAATGATAGGGTATGCCCCTTCATTAGTGCAGAAGCAACAGATGAAGATTAGTTGTAGACCAATGTAGTGCCCCAAAACACAGGCTCTGTAACAACTAACAGTGACAGTTAATTAATGACTCAAATATTTGGGTGCAGAAAAGAGTATCATTTAAACTGTAGTAAATGAATTGCTGCATTATGAAATGTTTAGATCTCAGACTTGCTGTGCTTTTCTTTCAGGTCAGCTTATCCAAGTAGTGCAAGTCTTTATAAGTAAACTGTACTTTCATGAATAGGCTACCTTCCAATTGGTTGATTGTGTTATCAGTGAATGGTCATCCATTCAACATCTAACTCTAGCTACAGTACACTGTATAAGCAATGGCATTACAAGAGTCTCCTACTTCCCCTCAATATCATGCTTCAACTTTACCCTCAGGAACTAGTACTATTAGGAGCAGTGAGTTAGTTATTAGTGTGCATGTCCATTCAATTCCAAGCAGTGACTAACAACTGTCCATTTTTCAATGCAACTTTGCCCCACCAGAAAAATATAAATCGTGATACCAGAACCGAAGTCATCTCTAGGTTCCCATCCACCACCTCTTGACTCCCGAGGACCTCCTCCCATTCCTAGGAAGAAAAAACAAAAACAAAAACAAAAACAAAACAAAAAAAAAAACCACGTCACAACTGTCGTCAGCTCTAAAGTAATGCAAGAGAATGATTAATGGGAAACCATCTGAATTCTAGACCATATACTGCCAAATTAATCTGGTGCAAAACCCTTGTTCATCTGAATAATGTCACAATGCTGCCTCTACTCCCACCAAATACACACAAAAACAGTTTCTAAAGTGCGAGTTTTCAAACTGAACTAAGGAAGGGCTGATGACATAGCCTCTAAAGCAGGCATGTCAAACTTGAAGCCTACGGAGGGCCGCACAAACGATGGTTTGACCAAAAAGGAAAAAAATTTGTCAAGCAAGCACAAAAATTTGCATTTTAGGTGCCAGGCAGAAGGCACCAATACCGGATGCCTGGCAACCCTAGGGCCACCAAAAACAATGGACTTTGTTGGAAAGTCGTAGTTATTTATTATAGATTATGGTTTAGGTATATTTTATAATATTACAATAATTTGGTGTGTAAAATTGTTATTTGCTCATATTAAATAATTTTTAAATTAATTTTACATAATTTTTAATTTAAATATAAATTTAAGGTACTTTTAAATTTTGTATAGGATACATAACTTGTTTTGTTGAAATAAAAACAAGTATAGACGATGGTTAATCAAATAGAACAGGCTTCTGTGAAAATTTGAGATACTTTGTAAGTCTGAGATTTTGCATAAAGATATAATTCATGCAATTGCAAAAAATTGACATTTATTGATATAAAATTAATACACATTTTGTGATTTTATTTGGGAATAAATAAATAAAAACCAAAATATTAACAAAATAACCCCTTCCTCTCCCCCAGAGCCAGGCACTCCCATACCCCCGTTCTAACCCAATCCCCCTCTGCTCCCCAGAGCCAGTCCCCAACCTAATGCCTCCTCTCTCCCCAGAGCCAGACACCCCCAACCTACTGCCTTACCCAGAGCCAGGCACTCCCAGCCCCCGCCTCCCCAACCTAATGCCACCTCTCTCCCCCAGAGCCAGGCACTCCCAGCCTCCCTCCCTCCCCCCAACCTAATACCTGGGTCCCGGAGTCGACGTTGCTGCCTGAGGCGCTAGGGTGGCGTAAGCACAGTGGCCAGCTGTGAGCCTGCTGGAGCGCCCAGCACAGAGCACCCAGCTGGCTGTGAGAGCATGCACAGAGCAGCCCGGCTGGCTGTGAGCACCCAGCTGGCCGTGAGCGCGTGTGCAGAGCAGCCCAGCCAGCCGTGAGCAGGCACTCGGCCACGTGCTTCAAACAGCTAGCAGGCCGCACTTCATTCTTTTATAAAAATGTAGTGGCGGGCTGCAAAAAAATGTCGATCGGGCCGCATGCGGCCCGCCAAACGCCAGTTTGACATGCCTGCTCTAAAGCAAAATCACCATGTAGAAATGTTGAAGATACACAACCTTAGAAATCCAACTAAGAGACTTTGGTGAAAAGGAAGTAAGAACTCAGATTTATCACAGCATATTTGAGGAATGTCATATTAAGCCTATTGTTTTTCATTAATTTAGCTTGCTCACCTATTGTCCTATGAGAAAGCACAGAAGACAAGACTGCTGCACCAATGATTATGGTTTTGACTTCATTTCCTGGGCCTTGAGTGACAATGCATACAGCTCTTGCTGAAGTATGGAGTTTATTTACTCCTCTATGCAACTAACAAGCAACAATTACAGGGCTAAATGGAAATATGAGTCATTTCTACTTTATATGTAATCTGAATGGCAAATGTATCCATATGCCTGCTCTTCAGATGTCAGGTAGTTTTCACCTTACACGGTCATTATACAGCTATAATCAAATGCTAACACATTTATAAAGTGTCATCTAAGTAATAGAAAGTTACCTCTGTCATCAGGCCCAGCACCTTTTCTGAAGCCAAATCCACCTTTGTCTTGTTTTCTGCCCTCAGCTATGTCCACTCGGAGTGATCGGTCATTCAAAAGCTATTGAAAAGAAGAGGGGAAAATGCTTGAAGTATTTGCCAAACAGGATAGCAAAGAATTCTAACATTCTGCTGATCTTTACATTTAAGAACATAAATGGAGTTATACTTACTGCACCATCGTATGTCAAGGCTTCCTTAAGAGATTCCACCTCATCAAATTCTACATAACAAAATCCTAGAAGAAAAATTAGAAATCAATAAAAGAGCTTCAAGAAGTGGCAACACACATCAATATCTAGAAACAAGAAGAGCTGGGATATGAAGAGTAATTCTGCTGTATGTAACAGATAGCATGCCCATGTCAGAGACTACTTTCTTTTAATTTTGTAGATTCTTATTATAGATTAAGTTTACTCTCTCAGATTTTACAATTAAGGAGAAAGCTTACAACCAGATCAATGAGTTAACAATTAGTTGTTCCAAAGTTTTCCAAGACTGACTACTGCATCTGTTGGATTGAAATACTGATATTTTAAATGCCAAAATAACACTTATCTAATTCATTTTAACACTGCTTTAACACTACCATTCTGCTTGCTGCTCTTGTTTTTTTGAAATCCTCTGCTTCCTAGAGTTACATCTTCCTGCTCCAAACATTAGATTATACAGACTACTGATGCTGGCAGATGCTGAGAGAAAAAGATGCCAATATCTTACAGGGGTGCCAGAATATTTTCTTTTAAACTGGCTGCCTTCAAGAAATACAATCCCCCTCTGCAGTTTATCCTTTTCTTGTAGTAAAGAGAGTTGATACTAGAGATGTAAAAATTAAAAAACTCACTGTAACAGTTAAATACTCTGCAGGCTGCTGCCGGCCCCACGGGCTGTCTGTGGTGGCCAGTTTAACCAGCAAGGTTAACCGATAAGCTTTTATCAGTTAACCAGTTAAAATCTTACATCCCTTGTTGAAATCATGCAAGTTTTCCTAGGAGCTAGAAACTGAGTTGATATAAGGACTGAGGATCAGTAGAATTTGTCGCAGTGTCAGGTTACTTAAAAATTGCATAAGTCTCAGTTCTGTTCTCAGAAGACTAAATTGCAGAAATGATTAAAAATTTGCAAGGTGAATCCATGAGAATAATCTGAAGTCCCTTGTGCTGGGCAGCAGAAATATTTACTCTTCTAGGCATATATTACAGTTTTCTGCAAATGAAGTCCATGTCTCTCTCAGTTACCCCTTTGTGAGAGGTCAATGCTGTTTGTGTTCATCTGATTCATGTTCACATGTCAGATGCTAATGGATCCACAGAAAGTCATCAGCATACAAGAAGAAATTCATTCAAATTTGTCAGATTTATTTTAAAAATAGGATTTAGAACCCTCAAAGATCAAGTATCTGAGCAAACCTAATGAGTGGCTATGTAGGAAAAAAATCATACAAGTGCCCACCTTTAAATTTGTCTGTTTCTTTATCTCTGACTAGTCGCACACTCTTTACACTGAGATCCTTAAAGATTGCATCTATGTCTCCTTGAACAGTGTTGAAGGGTAGATTTCCCACATATGCAGTGAAAGGGGGTTCTGTTGGCAGCTCTTTCTGTCTACGAGAACCAGGGCCAGGACCACCACGAGACCTAACGAGAAACTCAGAATTACAACTCTGATAGTTGGACAACTTTCAGGGTACTCAAATAGTAACAGTCACAGTCTAAATGTTGATTGAATTGTAGTATTTAGTCACTGAGATGATCCCAGCTCTTAGCATCTTTAAGTTCTTCAGTCTTTATGGTCTTGGCTTTGTTTTAAAAACAGTTTAAGGTTATTTTTCAAACATCAGAACAATATGCTCCTGCGATATCACAAGCACCTGCTGCTGTCAAAAGAAAATTAAATACTCAAATGAATACTTAATACTCAAGGAAAGTCAAGCAATGGGTAAAATCTGAGGGGACACACTGCATCTTTAATTATAGCAAATTGTCTCTGTACTGTCTCATACAAAATTTTGAATATAGACTGCAGTTAAAACTTAACTCAATGTGATTTTCAAAGACATGTCACTCCCTTAGGCATTCCATCAACAGATGCGAGTACGCAGCTCCCTTATGCCCCTTTAAAAATCTCAACCTTCCCAACCAACAGACTAATTCAATTACTGCTAACCTATCCTTTCTAAATAATTGAAATGTAGACTATTAACTCCAGTATGTTACTAGATTAAACTGTACCAGTGTAAAGTCTCCCTTTGCAGTGGTGCAGCTCATTTACATGGGACTGCACTGTGTGCAGTTACTGTAATCTACTTTTTCTTAACAGACAGGAATGGAAAAACATCCATTAAAACTACCTGCAAGGCAACAATTTTAATATCAGGTTATTAGAAAACAAATTTTCCTACAAAGCTGTTGAGAACTTGGCTCTACTGAACTTTTTTTAAGTCAACTGCCAGAGGCTAGGATAAAAAGCCATATTAATGTGAACTAGGAATGTTAGAAATTGTTTCTTTTACTAATTGTGTAACCGCAACAATTCTTAGCGGTTTTACACAGTTACTAAAATGCTCCCCCCATCCCAGGGGCAAGGCTGGCAGTCCGTGCGCTCCCGGCTCCAGGACCCACTCCCGGGGAACCCCCTGCTATCTCCTGCTGCTGCCTCTATCAGAGGCAGCAGGCGGGAGCTGGTTTTTAAACTGGCTCTGTGCACAGACCGGCTCCCACCTGCCACCTTGCGCTGCTGTCTATTGGAAGCAGCAGCGTGGGGTGGCAGGTAATTCCCTTGCGTGCTCTTCATTTAAAGCTCGAACTGATAGGCTGGAACTGAGCCAACCTGCCAGTCCGAGTTTTAAATGTAGAGCACAAAGTGGAGAGGTGGTGGTGGTGTTGTGGTTAATTGGGACTGTTAACTGACAAGCAATTGCTTATCAGTTAAATGGTTTACCAAATAGCTAACAACCCTAATGTGAATAGGTAACTGGTTACTTGGGAGTAGCCTCTGCCAGTTAACCAATTAAATGGTATTTTACATCCCTAATTACAAGTGTACTCTGCAATCTGTCAAATAACTCACTGAGATCTTAAACAGGGCTCATTTCAGGCTGCAGCATAGTGGCCTAAAAGTGAAATAATATCAAAATTGTTATTTTCTAGGCACAGATCACAAAGTAGAATTGTTATAGTATTTAATTAAAGACAATAGTTATTGCAGGGGAAAGCTACAGATGAAGGAAGACTCAATAGCACAGAGATTACTCAAAACTTCTCTGTACCAAAGAAAGCAGTGTTAGAGGCTACAAAATGATCCATCTCACTATAGGACTAAAGGTAAGCCAAACCGTCCTGGCCATTCCCATATTTGCAGCTTCCCATATTTGCAGCAAACAGAATTCGTTTGGGAAAGAGGGGAAAGAAAAAGGGAACAAACAAAGAATGCTAGAGTTTCAAATGGTGTTCTCAATTTACTGAGATTCAAGATTTCCAAAGTAATTTGATATTACTGTAATCTATTTCAATGTTGTTTATTATACCATTCCTGGAACAGGAACGCACTACAATTTAAATTAAAATACAAACCAGTAGCGTTCCAGCAGTGTTCTTTCTACCTTTACATCAAGTTACCCAATACTTTTAAATGGGCTTTTTGGTTAATCTTGTTGACTACACTCCCCCTCCCCCGCTTTGCTGCCTCTGTATCAGAGGCCGGGGGTGTTGAGAAAAGGAGCGAGAATTGGTGCCTGTGAGAAGCTGGCTTTAAGCAGGCTGCCCATGATTATTGGATCTGTCTCTCCCTACCCCTTGGCACTGCTGCCACTGATAGAGAGGCTGCAGTACAAAGGGTGAGGGGGACAGGCTGGAGCTCATATGCACGGGATGCTGGCTTTCAAGCAGTCTTCCCCTGCGTGCCGGCTCCACAGACCTGCCTGTCTCCCCTTGCTGCCTCCTACAGAGACAGCAAGGTGGAGTGGGGGCAGACAGGCACCAGTGCCTGGGGAGCTGGCTTAAAAGCTGGATTCCCCCCAGTCAGTTCGCAGGGGATCCAAGTGCCCCGCGGATAGGGGTTGCTGCCTGAGAGCAGGTTTTTAAACTGGCTTCCCTGGCAGAGCAGTTACCTACCGCCTGCAACCCCGATTCAGAGGCAGCAGGGTGGGATGGCAGGGGGCTTCCCAGGAGTGGGGCTGGAGCACACTGGCTGCTGGCCCTGTCCCCGGGACTATCGAAGAGTGGTGTAATGGCTAAGATTTCATGTCATTGCACAGCTATTCAATTACATGATATCTAACATCCCTAGCGTCCTTTGCCCAGATGTCTGCTGCTACATCTGTAGTCTGCTTGTCAAACTGGCACTGGCTCCCAGTTGCCAAGTTAGCCTCAGGTTCCCCCTTGATTTCATCTCTATAAATAAAAATGTTTGCACACTGCTGCCCGCTCTATTTGAAGCTGGTTGTAATAGAGCTATGCTTATATTGGTTCAACAACTGGAAATTTGCATTTGCCACCTCATTGACCGATTTCACCCTATAGAAGTGAACTATGCAAATGAACTAAGGTAGGCTACAAAAGACAAGAGTACCTTACCTCCAACACTTACAACTGGCAAGACCATTAAAACATGGTATCTTTTGCAGGAATTTGTAATAACCTGCTTCCACTAGACTGCAGAGCAGGGCTTGGCAAACTTTTCAAACCAAAGAGCCAAACTGCATCAAAATTCAGAACAATCAATCAACAAAGAGCCATATAAGAATGCCCATTTGCATAAAACTTATTATTGATAACTGACAGGATGATTAATAATAGCATAAATGAAACATTGTACTCCTAGACTATTTAATGGGACTTCTGCTGTTGGGGTTGCAGTTTGTGGATGTAGGGGGGTGCAGGAGGCAGGGTTAAGGTGCATGAGGGGTTCAGGGCAGGAGGTTGGGGTGTGTGGGAGGTTCAAGAGACAGAGCAGGGAGCGGGAAGTAGAATATGTGGGAGGCCCTGGAGCTGGATACCTTATCTGGCCAGGGCTGGGCTGCTGCACCCGGGCAACAGTGGCTGGATGAGGGGACCAGACAGTCGTATTGTGGCTTTCCCTCCTACCTGTGCCACAGTAATAGGGGGGCCACCACCAGCCCTTCCTGCAGCCAGATGGGGGCTGGACCACAGGGCCTGCTGGCCCCAGGATTGTGGCAGGGGACAGGATGCTGTGGCCAGATGGCATTGGCCAGGCTGCCATGGCTAGAGCCCAATCCGGGCCACTGTGGCCGGGCTGTTGCAGCAATCGTGGAGCCACTGGGGCTGGGCCATGGGGTCTGCCCCAGGAGTACAGCGGCTGGGGACAGACCACAGCAGTCAGATGGGGACTGGAGCCAGGCCACTATGACCAGATGGAGGCATCTGCTGCCACCAGCCTGTTTCACTATCCTGGCTGGGAGTGCGCACACATCCCCTACAACTTGCTTTCAGCAGGCCCTTTAAACAAGCAGAGTGCTCCAGCCAGCTCTTGCCACAGTGCAGCCAGTTCTTACCAGGGCACACTGCCTTACTTTCACCTCTGGTTAAAGGTGAAATAGACACCCCCCCCCCCAAAAAAAAAGAGACCATCTTGACATGAGTAATTACGCATTTTTAAAATTTTGAATTAATTTTTCATTTTAATTTAAAGAGTTGCATATGTTTTGGGAATGACAGAACAGCCATACTTGGTTCCGTCCTAAGCTATATTTGACTCAAGGAGCCATAGGTTGCTGACCCCCTGAAGTAGAGACTACCATCATGCCATGATTGGACACTACAGTTTATTTAACTGTACTGCAGTAATATCTAGACTTCTCAGTCATGGACAAAAATCCCATTGCTCTAGGCTCTGAACAAAGTTCCTGCCTCAAAACATACAATCTAAGCATAAGATAAGAGACACTACAGGGAGCCCCGGTATACATCGATTCCGCACTAAAGTCACTGACGCTTTGAGGAACTGATGCGTTATAAGTCCTCCCATTCCCCGCTCTTACATCACACAAAAAACCCCAATCTGTGCAAATGGAAGTCAGCAGGACAAAAATTCTCTACTTTATATCTTTTCACTGTACACCCACATTTTTTGGAATACCTCATGGATGTGTAGTGGGGATACCCTGTAGATAGATGCAACTGAAAAGGGACAGAACACAGGAAACAGTAAAAAAATACTAGTCACCATTAGGGATGTTAGCTTCTAACATTTAACCAATAAGCCTAGGCTTATCAATTAATCCTAATGACTACACGCACTCCCCATGCCTGCCTCTGTATCAGAGGGAGCAAGGGGGAGGAAGGGGGGAGGAGAGGGGAAGAGACGAGAGAAGAAGCCGGTCAGTGCCTGTGAGGAGCCAGTTTTTAAGCCAGCTCCTCATGAACACTAGATCTTGCAGAGCTGCCTGCCCCCTTTAGACTCCTCCCCCCCCTCCTGCTTCTGATGGAGAGGCAGCAGCGCGGAGAATAAGGTGGGCAGGCAGGAAGCCGGTATGCACAGGAAGTCGTCTTTTGAGCCACCTCCCTGTGCATATCAGCTCCCATGGAGCTGCCTGCTCCCTCACACTGGTGCCTCTCTATCAGAGTCAGCAGCACAGGTTGGGGGTTGGGGGCTCACCATAAAGGCTGCTCCATGGGATGCCAGCTCCCCTCCCAGACAGAGGCAGCAGCATGGGGGTGGCAGAGGGCTCCCCAAGAGCGGGGCTGGGAGTGCATTGGCTGCCGGCCTTCCCCCAATAACTACCGAATAATCGTGTAACTGTTAAGATTTGGTGCCATTACATGATTATTCAGTTAAATAATATCTAACATCCTTAGTCACTATGATAGGGAGTGGTCTCAGAATGCCAGCTGTCTACCTGTACCAATGAAAAGTAAAATGTCAGAAGGATTTGCATTATGAAATAATTTTACCATCTAATACTTTATTCTTAAGAATCAGGTTTTAGATCTCTGTTTGGTGTTAGGTGAACAGTTCTCTCCTAAATTAGTGGTTCTCAAAACTATATGATCACACACACACCCCTTCTTTGTGTCTAATATTTTATGCCCTCACCATGTTACACAAGTATATGTACACACTAGGGATGTTAGCAAGTTGTGAACTGGAGTATTGACTATGCACTTTCCCCTCCCTTTATTGCCTCAGAGAGGCAGCAGGGGGGCACGGAACAGAAGCCTGTGCTGGCGGGAGCCGGCTTCAAAGCCCCCCCACCCCACTGCCTGTATCAGAGGCAGCAGTGGTGGGATGGGGAAGGCTGCTGCAAAGCAGCCTCTGCCCATGGCGGGCTGAGGCTTGCCTTGGGCAGAAGCTGCTCTGGCAGCAGCCCCTGGCTGTGGGGATCCTAGCAGGTAGCTGTCTCCCACCTCACCCCCACAGGGGCTGCTGCCGGAGAAGCCTTTGTTCAGGGCTGGCCACTGCAAACAGGGGCTGATGGACTCAGTACAAGCCGGGACCGAGCAGTCCCGGCTCCAGCTGGTCTGGGATGCTGAGGCTCTTCATTTTAAACCGTTTTAAAAGCATTTTAGACACATTTTAAAGGCTCTGCAGAGCGGTCCTTATTGACTAATTGTATAGTCAATACAAACTGTATCGACTACACGATTAGTCAGATAATCGTAATTTAACATCCCTAACAAACAGGCCTTAAGTTTGAATTGCAAAGAGTAATATTTAACTTATGTAACTTCAATTCCATCAAACTTTCATTTCTATTAATTCAATACGTAAAGGAGACTGGAGTAAGTAGGACAGTAACCTGTTATACTCATCCTATTCATGTTGTCAAAGCCTTATGAGTCAGCAGTGACTAAACAGTCATTTTCATTGGGAAACTAGTAAAAGCTCTCAATCAGGCACAATTAAAGAGATCATGTTTTTCAAGTAGCACAACTATTAAACAAAACTACTAAATTGAGAGTTCAGTGTTTCAGGCAAAAGACCTTGGCTCTATTAAATAAAAGTTAATGTATTATCTCACCCAAAGTTGTATTTACTGATCTGCTAGCTATGTTTTTAACATTTCAGTTTAATGCAAAAATATGTCTAAGCTGTTCTTTGCTTAAAAGGTACTGAGTAAGAATGTTCCTTCCTCTGTTAAGCCTAATGTAGATTTTCATTTTTTAGGACAGAAACTTGCCCTACCTCTGGAGAAACAGGAGTGCATAGCCCTATGTTAATAGTAACACTGTATGTGAATTACTCTTGTGTGTATTATGTGTATCCCTCAAACATTGTGGCTATTCGACTGATATACCAATTCTATTTCAGAAATTTAAAGACTATTTGAAACTTCTGAGAAAGATGAACATTGAAGCTGTAACAACTTCATTTTTATTTCATGAGATTTCTCTAGAACCTTCAGATGGTTACCAAGGTAGGCATATTACCTGGTAATAGCAACATCTGATACAACAAATTCTGAGTTTAATTTTAAATCACTGTCAAATAAACTTTAAACCTAACACGGGCTAAAAGGTATAAGCTAATGCTGTATACACTCTTCAAGCGATTTTTGCTTGAGAAACACAACACTTGATCATTCAGGCACAAATGTAACAATTTAAAAAACTTAGATATTCACTCATTTCTAAATAATAAATGCAATGTTTTGTTTTGGCTTTCTATTACTACACTATGCATTGCTTACTATCTATCCAATGCACTAACACACAGGAACCAGAAACTGAAACTAATCAATTTTAACTGTGCACACTGACACATGGGGAAAAAGGAACACAGGTAACTAGTGAAAAGGAAATCTGACATTTCAAAGTGTTTTATTAGAGGGTATTACATTTTATCAATCAAGATTTATTTTAAAAAAATAAGATAAAAATGCCCCTTACACATATCTGTGGCCCCACCTAAACACGATACATTTTAATTAATCCTTATGAGCCGAACAGACTGCACAACAGCGGAATAGCAGCTGCTTCCTTCCTGCAGCATGCAGAAGTCGACTGATGTTATTCTAAAGGCAATAAAGTCACTTCATTTCAGACACACTTAAAGAACCCGTTATTCTTCCGCAGGGTTTTGAGAAGCTGGAGAGAAACAGCACAAGGCACTCACGGGGCGTACGACTCCTTCCAGCGGCCGCCTCCTCTTTTAGTGAAGCAGCGCTCCTCTAAAGGGCCTGCAGACTCAACGCTCAGTTTCCCATCCCTGAAGCCCCCCCAACCTCAGCAGGCCACACACGACAGGGGCGGGCTCCCAACCCCTCCCGTGTCCCTTGGAGGGACTGCAAAGCCGCAGGCATCACAACGCTCCACCCCCTCGGCGTATCCCCTTAGCTGCAGAGGCATCACAAGACCCTCCCCCCAGACCCAGTTGCCCCCCCAGCCCGGCCCACTGCAGCCCCGCCGTCGCACGCACCCCTCGCCCCGCCTTCCCCAGCTGCTCCTGCAGCCCGGCCCGCCACCGGGGCTCTGCCGCGGCGCGAACGGCTGCTCCCAGAACTGCACCCCTCCCCCCCAGTTACAGGCTCTTCCCGGGCCCTCCCCCCCCAGCCTACCGGACCCTGCGACGGCTGCCCCCCAGCCGGGCCCACGCTGCGTCTCCTTCCCCCTCCGCCGGCCGGGGCCCAGCCTCCGCGTGAGCCCCGGCCGCCCGCGCTCACCGGCCGCCGCCGAAGCTGCTGTAGGCCCGGTCGTCATAAGCATCAAAATCCGCCATCGCCGCCTCAGCCTCCTCCCCGTGCGAGCGTGACAGGGCCGCGCCCGCAGGACCCCGCGCCACTTATATAGGGGGCCCGGCCCGGGGCTGCCCGTTCCGCTGCCTGCGCCCAACTCCCTGCCCTGCCGCGGCTGCCCGCCGTGCTGCCTGTCTAAAAAGTCCCTCACCCGCCCAGCGCTGTTCCCGCGTCTGGGGCAGCACCATAGGGGCCAACGCAGCCTCCCCCCCATCTGGGGTAGCCCCCCCCCAGCCTGTGTCAGCACAACAGGGGCCAACACAGCCTCCCCCCCCATCTGGGGTAGCCCCAAAGGGGCCAGTGTAGCCCCCCCCAGCGTGTGTCAGCACAACAGGGCCCAACACAGCCTCCCCATCTGGGGTAGCCCCAAAGGCCAGTGTAGCCCCAGCCTGTCTCAGCACCACAGGGGCCAGCAGCCTCCCCATCTGGGGTAGCCCCAAAGGGGCCAGTGTAGCCCCCCCCAGCGTGTGTCAGCACAACTGGGGCCAACACAGCCTCCCCCCCATCTGGGGTAGCCCCAAAGGGGCCAGTGTAGCCCCCCCCAGCGTGTGTCAGCAAAACAGGGGCCAACACAGCCTCCCCATCTGGGGTAGCCCCAAAGGGGCCAGTGTAGCCCAGCCTGTGTCAGCACCAAAGGGGCCAACACAGCCTCCCCCCCCATCTGGGGTAGCCCTAAAGGGGCCAATGTAGCCCCCCCCAACCTGTGTCAGCACCACAGGGGCCAATGCAGGCAGCCTCCTTCCCTTCCCCCAAACTGTGCCAGACACACAAGGCCCAGCACAGCCTCCTGCCCCCTCCAGCCTGTGCCTGCCTCATAGGGATTAGCGTGTTGCCTCCCGCAAGACGCAGGCTGTGTGCACCATCCATGGAGCTCAATGCAGCTAGCTGCTGCTACCCAGTATGCCTGCTTATGGGCCACAGAGCCAGGGTGCTGGCCCCCCTGACTCCAGCTTGTATGCAGACCCATGGGAAGTGTTTACTGCCTTCATCATCGGGGCTCAGGCTGTTATCACATATAATGTATTTATAGCAAGTGCATTGGTGTACTCAATCGGTACTTTTAATGAAATGCAGTCAGGCAGCACAAGGCCCTGGCATTTTGGTTTTGGAAAGAAATTCTGCGATTCATAGAAATGGTGGTGTTTTTTAGATATAAAAGCAGCACAAACACTGCAGCACCGTACTATATACACAAACTAGAAAATGACCTTTAAAAAGACCCTGACTACTCTCCATTTTTGCCATGCAACCCGAGTGTGATGTAAAAATCAACAGCATAAATTGTGAAAAGCATTAGATGTTACGAACGTTTTCACGTCTAAGATAATAATAAGATAATCTAAGATAATAATAACCCAAAGTTAGGACATTTGATTTAAAATAACAATATTTTAATCCCTCTTAAAATATGAATCTGTCAGAATGCCTTTAAATTGATAACAGCTTGCCTAGGTATCACTAACAGCATAACAGAAAGTACAGTCTCTTGTCTCTGTGCAGATAGGCGATGAGAAGAAATTTTAAAAGGAAAAACGACACTACACATTTATTGGACAGCTCTTCCTGGTATATAGCATCTTGGGTGGGAACCTATCCTGATTCTTTGTGGCAATGTTGAGAGGGAAGATAATGGATTCTAGCTGAGAAACTTCCAATATCTTTAAAGGTATAGCCTCTGCATTATTTATTTGTTTTTTTTTTTAATTGGGCTGCTCTTTGGGGTTTTATTATAGAAGTAGACGACATATTGATTCTTCCACAGTCTGATTGACTGTTGGTATGGTTAATGTCTGACCCAGACAAAATCAGGCTGTTGTATTTCAAAAGCATTTGAGAGGCTAGCTTTCTCAATAGCCATATCCACACAGCAGCTAGTTTTAGAGAATCTTACTTTCAAATTTAGGTCAGGAGACATGGACCATATTCATAATTGTAATTAATAGAGTCTAAGTCAGGTGCCAACCAATAGGAAGATCCTACTGTGTGTGTGTACTTTTTTTCAGATTTCGACACTGGTTGCTCTGCAGAGTTTCATGAAATGGAGAATGTGTAGTTCTAGAAAATTTAAACAATACATTAAATACGTTGATCCTACATCACTGGTTCTTGATTTCCAGTTATCTGCTGTGAATTGCTGGTCCATATGCTTGTGTGAGGCCTCTCATGAATTGCTCATGAATTTAAACAGGACGGGTCACTCACCCTAAAAATTATGGGGAAATATCTACATATGGTGATATGGGTGGGGGATTGTGAACAGTGAAGGACGCAAAGGCCCATGGGGAAGAGGGACAAGATAGTCACTTGACAGGTTACCCTAAAGTGCAGAACCTCCCCAAGTGCGGGGCCAGGGATATCTGCCTATTAATGAGATCTAGATTTTGCATGCGTGAGACAACTTAAATGAAGGGATGTGTGTGAAGGGCAGGTGTTAAAATTAATAATCCATGAAATTTTAAGCATTTTCTACTGAAGTGCCTACAGCAAAACCCTACATTTCCCAAGAGAAACTTTAAATGGCTCCTTAAAACATGCCTGTCAATATCTGACACCTAGCCTATCAACGGATACTTACTGAGTTCAGTTTAAGGCAGTGTTTCACAATTTGGTTTGGTTACGTAACCCTTTTAAACGCAAAAGAATTTTGCAGAACCCCTAATATATGGAGCTGAAAAAGTAGACCACAAATAAGTAAGGATAATCAGTTTAAGGCAGTGTTTCACAATTTGGTTTGGCCACGTAACCCTTTTAAACGCAAAAGAATTTTGCAGAACCCCTAATATATGGAGCTGAAAAAGTAGACCACAAATAAGTAAGGATAATAATAAACAAATGCTAAACAAGATCATGAGATCAACATTTAGTTCAATTGCACCTATTTAAAAACAAAAATCACATATTAATTTTTTAAAAATCATAAAATGTTACTGTAATGGAATTTTCTCACAGAACCCTTATTTTCACTTCGCGGAGCCATGGGGGTCCGTGGAACACCATTTGGGAAACACTGGTTTAAGGACATGAGACTGTAGATTTTTGGATGGGCCCAGGGGGAAAAAACAATAATTTTGCTAAAAAGCAAGAGAGTCCACTATTTTCCCACAGCCCTGGCCTGGAGTTGCCAACCCTCCTCCCGGATTGACCTGGCGTCTCCAGGAATTACAGATGAATCTCCCATTAAAGACGGTCATGTGAGGATATCTCCAGGAACACAACTACCCCAAACTGGCAACCCTATGGGGTCTGGCCAGGTGCGGTGCCCAGCGCTCTCTGCTCTGGCGGGGGGACATGCAGGACCTGGCGGGCTGGGACCCTGAGCGGGACCGGCTGGCACACGGGGAGTGAAGAGAGGCGGCTGTGCGGTTCCCCGCGCAGGAGTAAGATGTAAGCTAGGTCTGGTGGAAGCCGCCCAGGGGCGGGGACCACGCTGCCAAGGGCCGCTCTGCTGTGGCCCTGGAGACCTCGCATCCAGCGGGGCAGTGTCTACCGGGACAGCCACCTCCACCCTGCCCGGGCCTGGGGAGGCTTCCGCGGAGCCCCGGGAAAGGCAGGGCACGGCCGGGGCGGCACAGGCTGCGGGGCAGGCCCGCGCCGGGCACACACGCGGCGGCTGCGAGCCCTCACCCGGAAGAGGCGGACCCGGGGCACCCACGTGCGGCTCTGGCTGCGGCGTGGCCGGGGAGCGCTCGGCGGCAGCGCGTTATGGAGGCGGCGCCGGCTCCGAGCCCCGCTGGCCCGCGGGGGGTCCTGCAACAGAACCGCCAGTTCCTGGACTTTTTCTGGGACATCGCCAAGCCCCAGCAGGAGCTTCGCCTGGCAGCCACCGAGAGCCTGCTGCGGTACCTGCGGGCCAGCGAGCAGGTCAGGCAGAGGGACTGGGGTGTCCGGAGGACTTGGGGTGCAGAGGGTGGGGTCTCGGTGGGAATGGGGTGTCCAGAGGACTGGGGGTGCAGAGGGGTGGGGTCTCGGTGGGAATGGGGGTGTCCAGAGGACTGGGGGTGCAGAGGGGTGGGGTCTCGGTGGGAATGGGTGTGTGTCCAGAGGACTTGGGGGGTGCAGAGGGCTGGAGTCTCGTGGGAATGTGGGTGTGTGTGTCCGGAGGACTTGGGGGTGCAGAGGGGTGGGGTCTCGGTGGGAATGTGGGGAGTGTCCAGAGGACTGGGGGTGCAGCGGGCTGGAGTCTCGTGGGAATGTGGGGTGTGTGTCCAGAGGACTTGGGGGTGCAGAGGGTGGGGTCTCGGTGGGAATGTGGGAGTGTCCAGAGGACTTGGGGGGTGCAGCGGGCTGGAGTCTCGTGGGAATGTGTGTGTGTGTGTGTGTGTGTGTGTGTCCAGAGGACTTGGGGGTGCAGAGGGGTGGGGTCTCGGTGGGAATGTGAGGGGATGTCCAGAGGACTTGGGGGTACAAAGGGTGGGGTCTCGGTGGGAATGTGGGGAGTGTCCAGAGGACTTGAGGGGTACAAAAGGGTGGGGTCTCGGTGGGAATGTGGGGAGTGTCCAGAGGACTGGGGGGGTGCAGCGGGCTGGAGTCTCGTGGGAATGTGTGTGTGTGTGTCCAGAGGACTTGGGGGGTGCAGAGGGGTGGGGTCTCAGTGGGAATGTGAGGGGGGTGTCCAGAGGACTTGAGGGGTACAAAAGGGTGGGGTCTCGGTGGGAATGTGGGACGTGTCCAGAGGACTGGGGGGTGCAGAGGAGTGAGCTCTTGGTGGGAATATGTGGGGGTGTCCAGAGGACTTGGGAGGTGCAGAGGGGTGGGGTCTTGGTGGGAATGTGGGGAGTGTCCAGAGGACTTGGGGAGTTCAGAGGGCTGGAGTTTCGGTGGGAATGTGAGGGGGTGTCCAGAGGACTGGGGGGGTGCAGAGGAATGAGCTCTTGGTGGGAATGTGTGCGGGTGTCCAGAGGACTTGGGGGGATGCAGAGGGCTGGGGTCTCGGTGGGAATGTGGGGGGGTGTCCAGAGGACTGGGAGGGTGCAGAGGGCTGAGGTCTTGGTGGGAACGTGTGTGTGTGTGTGGGGATGTCTCATTAGCTCTGACGCCAAAGCCCTCAGGGGCTGGTGTAGTTGGGAGTGGAATGCCGTTGGATGGGGAGGAAGGGAGTTGGGTCCCAAAGATCTGCTCTGGTTGGGGGTTGGCAGTGGGGGAGGGAAGGGAATCAGACTCTGGGGGAGTGCTGGGGTTGGGGGGTAGTGGATGTAATTGTATGCAAGTTCTTAAGTGTTTGGGGGTAGGAGGGAAGGACAGAATTAGGCCCGGGGAAGGAATTGCGCCCACCGTCCCAAGGGGCTGTTGGGTTGGGGTGGAGGGGCGGTGGAAGAGTGGAGGCCATGGGGTCTAGGCGGCTGTGATTGCAGCTAGCACCCGGGACACTCTTTTGGTTGGGGTGAGTGGCTGCATAAGCACAGCCCTGCCTTCTGCCCCTGTGAAATAGAGGTTCCCGTAACAATGCTGTTGTTCCCTGGTCTGGTACCAATCAGTATCCCTTTACCAAGCTTAAATCCCTGAGCATACCAAGGGTTTAATACAGTCATGGGGACATGCTTGGGGCTGGCTAGTGTGATCTAGGGCAGTGAGGTGCCTTTGTGGAACTTGGTGTTCTTTATAAATGGCAGACTTGAACCCAATTAGGAGTACAGTTCCAGCCGTATTTAATATTCC
The DNA here is from genome assembly GCA_019425775.1 of Rafetus swinhoei. NCBI lineage: Eukaryota > Metazoa > Chordata > Testudines > Trionychidae > Rafetus > Rafetus swinhoei. The sequence goes on along the minus strand of CM033445.1, from coordinate 18,739,937 downwards.
CATTCCCTCTGGGCTGGCCGTACAGCCTTATGCTTTTCCTTATTGTAGGAATGTATTCTACAAAAATAAAAGGACCATATTTTTAAATACTATTTTTTTTAGGAAGATGAACTGAAATATACTTTAAAACGATTAATTGAAGGACTGGGAGCAACTCGAGAGGCAGCACGGCCAGGTTTCAGTCTGGCACTAGCTCAGGTTGGTATTTTCCCGTTGGAGCACATTGTCTAAATAGTGCTCACATGACTTAGTGAAAGTGTGGTGTTTATTTTGTGTTTACATACTTGGGAGTTGTATTTGGTTCACCTCTGGGATCACAGGGGTCTTGGGAAGAGTCCTTGAATCTGAGTGAACTTTTTACAGCCTTGTCTACACACACAAGTTGAACTGCTTTAGATACACTGATAGGGAAAGCCGTACAATCTACCATGCACTTAGGCATGCTCATGCTAGTAAAATGTTTTCCTATAAGGCAAGGAGAATGTGTTCTATGGCAGACCTATGATTTCCTGAGCATCAGTGTTATAAGCAACTAATTATATGAGCTGGAATTTTTTTTGGCTCTGAACTAGAATTCAGGCTTTTAGGCAGTGTTCCAGCAGCTGTACCTGATGGAAAAGAGACTGGGTGACAAAGAAATTTCGTTCTCACAAAGAAAAATCAAGCACACTATATGTTTGTTACCATTCTTTAGGTGCACTGATATTGAACGATTAATGAATTAACTTTCGCACCTTACACACTGTCATTGTCAGATCTTTAGTTTTATGAACTTTTTGATTTTTCTGAGCTACTCAATCTCCAAATAGTTCCTAAAACAGGGGCTCTTCTGTACCTATATTGGGCACCGTTAGTGTGGACACAATTGCATTGCTGTAGAGATTACACTGGTATAACTATATTGGTTTAAAAAAATCAAATCCCTAACTGACATAGTTAGAATATAACCTCGTCTGCACACAGTTTTTGTTTTTGTGCTCTACTATAGGCACAGTTATTCTGTGGAAAATTGTGTGCACGCTATGGCTTTCCCTGGAATAGCCATCTCATTTGAAAATAAATACAATTTAAAAAACTTGCACCCCTAACCAACATAGCTATGCAGGGACATTTTTAATTGTAGATCTGGTCTCAGGTTGATAGACAGACTCAGAGAGTTCAGTTCCAGTTCTTCCTTCAGTCTGTAGTTGTTGCAGATGATAAATATGGGTGGTGTTAGAACATTTTCTCATGGAGTTTTAATCTCTGTCTCATGTTGATTCTGATATCCAGGTTTTGCAGTCTTTTGAGGAGATTCCACTGCATACTGTCCTGGAGCAGATAAAAGAAAAACACAATCTTGAGAGAGTCAAAAAGGTAGGTTTACCTTGTACTCAGAGGAACACCAGACAATAGTACATACTCTGTGCTCCTCAGTGAGTATTCATTGCCTTATCACCCTTACTTTAGGGACCCTTTTAAGATAAATTATTCTAATGTGGTTAATTAATATCTGGAGTAAACCATATTGTCACAGGATCTAATGTGCATGTGCACATGCAAAGGTTTACGTATGTAAATTGAGAGCAGTACAGTACCTTTTGCCTGGAGAAAAACAACAAATGGTCTGGTAGCACTTTATAGACTAACGAAACATGTAGATGGTATCATGAGCTTTCGTGGGCACATCCCACTTCTTCAGATGAGGATATTCCAGGCTGGCTTTCCTTACTGCCGATGAAAACTGCCCAGAAGCATGTAAGAACTGTTGTTGAACATGAGTTGAACATTTTGGATTGCTGGATTGCAATGTTGATTTTCTTCTTTTCAGAAACTCTTTAGAAGTGCTGCCTTTGGAAACTTTTTTGGGGTACTGGCTCTTTTCCAGTCTGGTCGTCTTGCAAAGGTATCACGAGTGGGGCTTGTTCATGAACAATGTACCTTGTACTGTCCCAAATGCGGAACAAGATTTAGAGAGGAAGGATGGCCCATTGGTTTTGACATTAGCCTGGGGATTTAGAAGTATCAGGTTCAATTCAATTCCTTACTCCGCCATATGCGTCCTGTGTGACTGTGAGCAAATCACTTAGGCTGTGTCTACATTGGCACCCCTTTCCGGAAAAGGGATGCTAATGAGACACTTCGGAATTGCAAATCCGCGGGGGATTTAAATATCCCCCGCGGCATTTGCATTACATAACTGCCGCTTTTTTCCAGCTCGGGGTTTTGCCGGAGAAAAGCGCCAGTCTAGACATGATCTTGCGGAACATAAAACCTTTTCCGGAAGATCTCTTATTCCTAAATAAACCCTTTTCCGGAAGATCGCGTCTAGACTGGCGCTTTTCTCCGGCAAACCCCGAGCCGGAAAAAAGTGGCAGCCATGTAAATGCAAATGCCGCGGGGGATATTTAAATCCCCCGCGGATTTGCAATTCCGAAGTGTCTCATTAGCATCCCTTTTACGGAAAAGGGTGCCAATGTAGACACAGCCTTAAGGTATGTCTACACAGTAACATTATTTCAAAATAACTAGCGTTATTTCGAAATCGTGTCGAAATACTGTCAAGCTGGAGAACTTCTTACTCTGACTCTTGTAACCCTCATTGTACGAGGAGTAAGGGAAGTCAGAGGAAGAGTGCTCTATCTCGAAATAAGTGCTGTGTAGATGCTCCCAATTTCGAAATAAGCTATGCAATTGACATAGCTCAGTTTGCATAGCTTATTTCGAGTTAAGCCCTGCTGTGTAGACACACCCTATGGCTCTCTGTTCTCAGTTCCCCATTTTACAAATGGAGGTAATACCATGCTTTTATCCTATGGGGGTGTCGTGAGGATAAATACATTAAAGGTTATAAGGTGCTCAGGTGATGGGGGTCAGATAAGTGCCTGAGCTGATACCTGCCGCTAAAATCACAAGCTTTGTTTCATTCAAAATTATTGTGTTAAATACAGCTAGAAATCAAAAGTGTCAAGGAAATCCAGAAAATATGTTTAAAGTGCCTCCTTATAGGAAAGTTATTGGATCTAATCATCCTTTGATATGAACCTGAGTGGGGTGGGGAGGAAAGGAGATGAAGGAGAGAGGATGAGAAGAGAGGAAAGAGGTAGTGGCTATAGATAGAGGGACAGAGGTGGTAGGACATCACTTGTCAGTTACACACAGAAAATGCTGTATTGGGAAGATCTCACTTACGCAGCAGGAGGCAATTGGGTTGGGTTATTATTAATAATGTTAAGATTCAGCCTGTGCGCTATGGTTAATAATGGAAACGTGAGCTTAACCTTGGCTGCGTGGTCTTTATTTTTTTTTTCTTGTTTGAATTTCTAGGATAAAAAGGCCCTCCTGGAATGTGTTCGACTCCTGCAGAACTTGGTACAGCACCACGCCCATCTCCGAGATCTACCCAGGAGAACGCTTGTTGATATCCTCACGGAGGTATGAAGACATGGCACCTGAATAGTGAAACCTGGTGTTTGTGGTATTGTTTTTTCTCAGTTTGGGTTGGCACCAGCTCTGCTGATGTCAAAGGAGTCTTTCCATTAGCTTCAAAGGGTGTTGCACCAGATACTTAGTGGTCATGAAAAATGTCATATGGACCAGGGATGTTAAAGTGCAGCTGTTCATACAATTAACTGATAAGCCCAGGCTTATCTGTTAATCTGAACATAACATGCAAACCCCCCCCCCCCCCGCCTTTGTATTAGAGGCGGCAAAGCGGGGGGAGGCAGGAGCCGGTGCTCATGGGGAACCAGCTTAAAAGCCGGCTCCTGGAGTCGTCTGTCCCATGGTGGTCAGAGGGAGCTAGCTCCCCGTGGGCACCGGCTCCTGCAGAGCCACCGGCCCCCCTGCATCGCTGCCTCTGATAGAGAGGCAGCAGTGTAGTGGGGGGCAGGCAGGAGCTAGTACGTGCAGGAAGCAGGTTTTCAAGCCGGCTCCCTGCACATACCGGCTCCTGTGGAGCTGCCTGCCTCATGTGCTGCTGCCTCTGATAAGAGGCAGCAAGGGGGCTGGTGGGAGCTGGTGCTCGCGGAGAGCCAACTTAAAAGCCGGCTCCCTGCTGTCACCAGCTCTTGCCTGCCCCCCTGCATGTAAATGTGTAACCTCTAAAAATTTCAGGGGTTACACATTTAATCAAATACTTGATTTTTAACATCCCTAATACGGACATGTTTGTTTGGGCAAGGTCTGTCCCCAGATCTAGTGCAGGTCTGCGTGTGTTTTCCATGCTCAGTGTTGGTTGCCCAGGATAAGGGTAGATAGATTTGGACTGTTGGGGTTGGAGGACAGGAAAATGATGCTGAGAAGGGAAGCTAAGGATGATAGCATAAAACGATTGTGGAACGATTTATATGCATTTCCCTGCTTTGTATGAATTCTCCGGGTGGAATGTGCAGACTAGCAACCTTAACTGAAAGTTAGCCAAGCTTTTTGTGTAGGAATATTCATGGTCTACCAACTTAGATATTAGGGTTTTTTGTATGCTTTCCATACTGCTGATTTGTGACCATGACCGATTCAGGTACCTTGTAGTTCTTCAAAGATGGGAGTTTCTTTTTTATTTCAAAAGAATCTATCCAGTTTATGCCAAACCATATTAGTGTTCAAAATACTTGGCTAGGAAAATCCCATGGAGGTGAACAGCACTTATTTAAAATGTATTTGTATTAAGAAATAATACAAAAAAAGCTTATGAATGTATAGCAGCAAAAGGGAAATGAATCAAAATGCAGCAGAAAGTTCACAGTTATAGCCATGGAATAAAGCAGTGTTTCTCAATCCTTTTTCAAAAGTATTGAAAAAGTTTCCCTTTTTCAAAATAAATAAATAAATATTCCCAGTACCTACAGTTTTCAGACACGCAATTTTTTTCTACCATTGGAACACATTTGTTTAAACAACTGAATCGTAGCTGGGCGGGCGATGAAATTTTTGGGTGTAAAAAGTATAAAAATAAAATGCTGTAAAACTTAAAACAAAAATTCAGTTTTCTTCAAATTTCAGTTGCGTTGACGTACCCCTGGACTTCTCTCGAGTACTCCTGAAGGTACTCGTACCTGGTTGAGAAACACTGAAATAAAGCCCATAGGGCTGAGACCATCAGGGCCCCATTCTCGGTTGATCCATAGGTATTACTGTAGCAAATGTGATTAATTACAACATGCTGTCTTCTGATTGGGTGTCCATTGTACGTCCTTTTGGGATCCTTGATGAAATTGGGTCTAATATTGCCCTGGTGGTGGTTGTTGCTGGTGTTATCTCAATAGAAAGTTTTTATAAGGTGCCAAAAAGGATACATCCTATTCTGTAGTCATCAACGGGTTGCTGATGGATCCCTAAGATGTTTTTAGGCCAGAATCTATGTTTTATAAAAGTCAAAGTAAAGGGCTGGTAACCTTCCTCCTATCCAATCCATTGTAGCTTTTGATGTTGTTCAATCTTGTGTCGTAGGGCTAAAGATGTAAAATCCCAGTTAAACATAATGTTTAACTGATTAACCATGACCTCCCCCAAGGGACTGCTGCACCATGAGTGGGGGGCTGCAGTCCCTTGGGAGGGGGTGTGTGGGGGGGTCACAGTTAACCAGTCTGCATTCATGGTGCAGTCTGTCTGTCTGGGCCTTCTGCGCCACAAGTAGGGGGCTGCTCCGACCCGGCCTGGTCCAGCTGGGGCAGCCACCCACTGGTTAACTGGGTAAGCATGCTGCCAAGGAGCGTGCTTAACCCTTTACATCCCTATTAGGACCTGTCTCAGCACAAACTTTGTACCCCTTATCTATACCAGTCTAATTACACTAGTTCAACATCTGGTCCAGTTGTGTTTGTGTAAAGATGCTGTATACCAATATCACTGTTTCTGTAGCACAGTGTTTCCCAATTCTCTTTGGCCACGGAACCCTTTTAAACGCGAAAGAATTTTGCAGAACCCCTAATAACAGTCTAATATATGGAGCTGAAAAAGTAGACCACAAATAAGTAAGGATAATAATAAACAAATGCTAAACAGGGTCATGAGATCAACATTTAGTTAAATTGCACATATTTAAAATCAAAAATCACATGTAATGTGTACAAAAAATAAAGCAACTGGTTTGACAGCTGAAGCTTCGACTTTGTCTGTCGCGGCGCTAGTATATTTGTGTTCAGTCACCCTCATGATCCACGCTCCCTGAAAGTGAGTCCGGGGATTTACGGTGTTATATAACAGGTGAGTGTAGTTATTGACTGCGCGTGCAGCGTTGAGTAATGACCTCATCGTCCCCACTCTCTGGCTAAGCTGGTGTTACACAGGGACACTTATCGTGGCAAACACAAATGAAAATTGTTTTCAATAAAATTCGTAAATGCTTAAATATTAATGATTATTTTTTTTAAATCATAAAATGTTATTGTAATGGAATTTTCTTGCGGAACCCTTATGTTCACTTCGCAGAACCCCGGGGTTTTGCGGAACACCATTTGGGAAACACTGCTATTGAGGAAGGAGAATATGCCATACTGATACAAGGCACCTGTGTATTGATACAACTGCATCCACCCTATGGCATTTAAGAAACCCACCCCCTTGCCTCATGTAGTTACACCATTCAATAACTTGCTGTGTTGCTTCTCAATTGCATTGCTGTTTAGATTCCTGAAGCTGTGTTTGAGGAAGTCCTGTTTGGCGCCCTGCAGGCTGACCTCACTTCGGCCTTCAGCACCCCGGGGCAGCTGCATCTCTTGCTCGTGAGCATACAGAAGTTCCCTGGGGTTCTGAAACCCAGCAAGCTGAAGAGACTGCTAGGCTCATCTGCCATTGTAACTAAGGAGAACATTCCTAGGTGAGTTAAAGGAGAAGGGCACGGAGATACCATGCGTTCTCCTAACTGTCGAGGAGAAACAGTCATATGGTTCTGATGCCTGGGGGTGCTGGGTGCCTGTCTCTCCCATTGTGTCTCCCCATAGATTCAGAATGGAGCTGCTGGTGTGGTTGAGGGTTATTCTTGGGCACTCCAGGAATGGCAGGGAGTGCTGCTTCCAATATGTAGATCAGTTGCTCACCCATAGGGAAAGTGGCCAGGGGTAACTTGTTAGTTTGTGCGCTGTTGTCTGTCTGCTCCAAAGCTCCTTCCCACCTGGATAGTTCACATTTCCATTTCCTATCCTCCTGGGGCTGCTTTCCTCTCCAGGCTTGTGGAGGTTTTGAAAACTGCTGCCAGGTCTGAGAAGAAGGACAAGAATCTTCCACGCGTCGGGCTGGACTTGCTCCGAGTGTCTGTGAACGAAGGCGCCTTTGAACTCTTCTGGGAAGAAGCCGTGGAGAATGGGCTGCTTAAGGAAAAGTCGGGGCCGAACAGGTTTGTTTTAAATGCCGTCCATTGTTCTTACTATAACCTACTCTTCCGCTTCCGATCAGAGCGCATCTTCTGCTGCTGTATGGTAACTAAGACGTGACCAAAAAAGGGACAGATGGTTTGTGAGAAATTCTCACCACCTGTTTACGTTTTTTAACTCAGATCCTGTTGTAACAAAATGAAGAAGCAACTTTGCTCCAGTTTAGGAAATACTGCTTAAAATGTGGTGCTGTTTCCTGTTCTCAATAACTTGAGACAAAAAATCAGGCCCATGTGACTGAAGATGATGGAAACTTAAAGGCAGATATGCAGCTTAGAATTATTTATAATTTTTAAATGTACCAGATTTCAGTCTGACAGTGCCCCTCTGAATGTGAGATTTGGAGATGGCCCAGACGCTGAAATGTGGGTCCAGTCCCCTTTGTGCGTTACTGTGGGCTGAATGCAAATCCTTAGACCTTATGTGCACCCCGTTTGGTTTTGGATTTGGCACAGAACTGAAAACTAGCCTCCATTTTTAACATGAAGGAGGCTGAGACTGCAAGAGTTAGCTGTTTTAGCTGGGGATGTCAATGTGTAGAAGACTACATGGTTAACTGATAAGCCTGGACTTACAAGTTAATCCTGTCGTCTCATTAATCCTCCCCACCCCCTGCTGCCTCTGTATCAGAGGCAGCAAGAGGGGGGAGGTGGGAGCTGGTTTAAAGTCGGCTCCCCACGAGCTCCGGATCTGTCTGCCCTCCGCCACGCCCAATCTGCTGATGTGCACGAGGAGCTGGCTTTTAAGCTGGCTCTCTGTGCATGCCAGCTCCATGGGCTCGCTTGCCCCCGTTCCCCTTGCTATCGAAGGCAGCAGCATGGCGGGGGAACAGGGAAGGCTGCTCTGCAGCAGCAGCCCTATCCATGCAGCAGCCTCTGTCTGCGGGGAGCTCAGATCCCCTGCAGACAGGGGCTGCTGCCGCCCCGCGCTACTGCTTCTGTATCAGAGACAGCAGCACATGGTGGCAGGTGGGAGCCAGTCTGTGCAGGGGACTGACTTTTTAATAGGTACAGAGGCAGCAGCGTGGAGTGGTAGGGGGCTCCCCAGGAGATGCTGATGTTATGCTCTGACGTGCCATTCTTTGCCAGCCTCGCATTCTCAGGTGGGCAAGTTTTGTAAGTGTCTCTGTAGTCTTGATTGCTGCCCATTATTTTGCGTCCCTGTGAAGTACACGAAATGTTCTTCCTCTGCCCTGTCCTTGCGTGTGATGTTACAACTGCTTCCTTCCCTGTGGGAATCTGTTCTCTTTCCACTCAGTTACATGTGCTACCGGTTGCTGGGCAGTGCTCTCCCGCTCTTGTCTCTGGACCAGCTGCCAATAGTTCTCCGAGGGGAAGTGATGCGGCACTACGGGGAGCATGTGGTATCGGCTCAGGTAGGCATCCCTGCGAAGATCTGATGCAACCCATGCCAAAGACCCCATGCCCAAGAGCAGTCCCTACGTGACACAGCCATTTTCAAATATCCCACTACAGCAGCCGTGGCTGCCCCCGCGCCCGTGATAACGATCCCCGGCTCCCCTGTGCTCACCGGGGCAGGGGAGCCATCCCGTGTTTGAAATATGGTACTTCCGATATGGCAGTGGCCGGCGGGAGCCCGCTGAGGCCAAAAAGCTTAGAAACGCGCTTCTTGAAGTGGCAGGCTTTCCCTCCTTCCCCCGCCCCCCCACAACTTTGCCCTGGCTCTTTGCGCTGGATCCACTCATATCTTGGCTCTTCGTCTGGGATGGGTTGCCCACCCCTGCACTACAGCGTTGTTAGCTCTTGTGTAGTTTAAGGCAGTGTTCACTGTAAGTATAATGGACGCTTTTAAGTTGAGTTCCCAAACGCTTTGTTAGCATGACCCTGTTTTAATTAATTTGCTCCCAGCACCCCAGACAGCACACGTGTGAGTGTGCAGCCTGGAGGTTGCCATTTTGTAGCACAAAATAGTATCCTCCACCCAGCATGGCTTTGCAAGTACTATATGTGTGAGGTCATGCCGCATAGAGGACTCCCCTTTGCATTCTCTGTGCATTGTGACCTCTCACCCACCAGACACGTGATATCATGCTGTGCCAAGCGATATGGTGTCCTCTGCACACGCAGGATTGCGTGATCCCATGTGATGATGATGTGACCCCATTGGAGCCAGAGCCCATAGTTTGGGAGCTGCTGTGTCAAGTAGTTTCCCATGAAATTGTTAAATAATCTGATTGGGGGTGAGTTTCATTTGGGGAATTCACTGTAACATTTGTCACTGGCTCCAAGAAAACTAAAATAGCCATTTTACGTTGTGTGGGGGAACTCACCAAAAAAATGGTGCTGTCTAGGCTCCGTGGGCTAACACAGTCCTGTTGCCTTTTGCTGTGGACACAGTGATCATTACTCTCTTCTTTTTGGGGGGCAAACGAGTATTCCAAGCGCCCATTTCTGGTATCACAGCAGCAGCTGAAATGCAGTTGTAGTTTGCAGGGGAGGGCAACACTGGCACCTTCTTGCTCTTTTTTTTTCTCTTAATGGCTGCAGACTTATCATTGTAGTACATCTTGCTCCTAGTAGTCCTGCAAAATCAGCACTGCTGTGGGAGGTGAACTGAATTCTGTTCCTCTTTGTGCATCAGGAGACTTGTTTACTAAATTCCAATCTGTCGTCCTTGGAATGCCATGGGATTCTACAGGTGACACGGAAGGCCTAATTTGAAGGCATAGAAATAAATGCTAATTAATTTAACCAGCAGCACTGTTATGACTAGTTTGAGCCTCTAGTTCCACGTTAAATTACCAGAGTTGGAATTTGGGGAAACTATTGCTAGTTTCTTACACTTTCCTCCAAGTCACTGGTGCAGGCTGTTGGCGACTGTGTGCAGGTTTGATCATTCCCCCTGTTCCTAAAAACACATCAATCCATTTGTGCTTTGGTTTTTCTACTCGTAAAATGAGTACATTTGACTTTGTTTAATCAGGGTGGGTCTGCTGATTTTGGACAGTACTAACAGGAGCTGACCAATAGAATGCAAATGTTATTTAGTTGTGCGGTGCAGACAACATCTTTCTGGGGCATGTGTCTTCTGGCCAAATGGCTGTGGAGGCAGATTAATTACCTGTGATATTTACTGGCTTTCTAATCTTGGGAACATTCAGTCTTTACATTTCATTAGAGCTCCAACTTCCTTCATATCCTTGTATTGATCCTGACATTTCATAAAATAGTTAGTTTAATTCACTTAGAAAAGCTGCATTATATGGTTGGGATGGAGTTGTGGTTCTTTTCCCCTTCAAGCCTTCTCCAGATAGATTTCCATTCTCTTCACAGCACAGGTGAGTGAGTGGGGATAAGCATATAACGGAGTCAAAATGCCGTCCGTTGTAAAGGGCTATTGGGAAAATGGGATCCTTTTGTCAACTGCCATATATATTGGACAAACTGAACAGTCCCTACGGGAAAGAATCAATGGACACAAATCAGATATACGTAAAGGGAACATATAGACACCTGTTGGGGAACACTTAATCTACCTAATCACTGTTAAAAAAATCTTCAAGTGGCTGTCTTGTCACAAACCAATTCTACTAGCCAAATACACAGAGAGGCGTTGGAATTACAATTCATCTGCAAGTTCAGTTCTCATGCTAATGGCCTCAATCGTGATGAGGGATGGTTGAGACCCTATCAACCTAGCATTCAATGAAGGGTGCAAACAGCTCTTTGTGTAGATTCCTGTTATTGCCTTTGATTCTTATCTGCTTCATTTTAACTACCCAATCTTCAGGTGCTTACTGATTCCCAGTTCTGCCTTCCTGTTTTTCCCTTTGATATTTGCATACCCTCTGCTCCTTGTTTCCTCCCCCCCCTTCTCCCCTATTTATTTTGGGTCTGCACATCCTAAACTCAAAACTCCGGTCATCTGAAGAAGTGGGCTGTGCCCACAAAAGCTCATTATACCATCTACATGTTTTGTTAGCCTATAAAGTGCTACCAGACCATTTGTTGTTTTTTAAGTTTAAATTAATGTGTCTGATGTTGCTGGGTTCGGGCAATCTGCGCATGCGCGGCTGGCGAGCGGGCCTCGTCGCGGCTCGGCGAGCCCTGGCCATCGGTATTGTTCTAGTGTATATATAGAGTCTGGGATCTAGTGCAAATCTCAGCAATCTTTGGCCACATTTACAGCATTCCCAGACTCAAAATTTGAAGCACTTGATCTGTGCAGGTTTCAGAGAGCCTGGGAGAACAGGCCACATGATACATTTGCATGTGCTGGGTTTCTGCTGCAGGAAGCCACACTGGTTCTGATAAACTTTTTGGGCAACACTGCCCAGTTGATGGTTCTTAAGATTTCACCCATATAAACCAATGAGGAGTCTAATCTACCAGGAAGGGAGGACTACTGGTAATTTGAGATTAAGGTTCGGTGAAATTCAACATCAGTGGCAGGATGAAGCGTGCAAGTCGCGATTGCTGGTAGGTGAGGCAGTTTCGTCTAGTGGTTAGAGCACTTCACTGGGCCCTAGGAGACCTGAGCTGTATTCTCAGCTTGGCCACTAGCCTCTTGGGTGACATTGTGTAAGTCACTTCTCTTCCTTGCGCCTCAGCTTCCCTGTCTGTAAAAGGGGAACTGTGAGCTCATTGTCCAGCACTTTGCGATTTATTGATATCGGGTAAGACATCAAGCTAGCACAGAGCGCTGACCTGCCCATTGAAGGGGTGAGTGGGTTGTGGGGGCCTGGAGGATTGGTACTGCCTCAATGGCTGTTCAGACCCGGGATTTATTGTACCAAGCACACACACAGAGTAAGGTCAGTTGTGTACAGAGACTTCAGTGTACCTGTTTTTTTTGTCTTCATTGTGCAGTATGATGGGCTGTAACCTGCTTTGTACTGCCTGTGCCTTTCAGCTGCCAGACCGGTTTAAGTTCGCTCCAGAGATGGAGACCTACATTGACTCATTCCTCGAGGGCTGTGATGATCCAGAGAAGCAGCTGGCAGTAATGGTTGGCTTCTCCACTCTGACCAATCAAGGCTATCCGGTTGTGCCCAGCTTCTGGAAGGTGGTGAAACACTTGCAGCCTGAAACGTTGCTGAAATATGTCGACTGGCTCAAGAGGATGTTCCTTAGGCCAGATTTTGACTGCTGCTTAGATTTCACCACCAGTCGGCAAAAGCAGAACCAGGAGAAAGCAAATATGTAAGTCTACTTGTACAACTTTGTCTTCTCTCTCGGATCTGTACCGTATGCATTTTCCTGTGTTTAGCTCTGTTTGCTCGTCCTAGGGGAGATGTGGGGTGTCTTCAACAGCTGATGCCCAGTAGGACTGTTAGGTGGTCCTATGTCAGCAGCTTGTGTTTTCTGCTCCCTTTATCTTTATTGGGAAACCTTAGACGTTTCCTCTTTGGACGTACTCCTGGGAAAATCAAGCCAGGGGGCTGGTGTTTCTCCAGAGGTGGTCTTTCTCACTGAGTCACTGCTGTGCTACTACCCCAGCCTGGTGCTAGAAGGCACTGCATTAGCTCAGAGTGTCTCTTCAAACTGAGATGTAAAACTTAGATCCTGATTTGTCATGGGGCAGCACGGCATTCTGTATAAGCTGAGCGCTTGGGTGGCCACCGAAGAGAGATTCAGATGCTGCCCAGCTGATTAGCAGAGTACCCACCGCTGGCAGCATGAGTTTCTACTGGTAGTGCACATGGCTCGGTGCACATGACAAAATGTATTCTGCACATGGTTAGAAAAAATAGAGGGAATACCGGTGCAGCACTTTGTGACAATTTGGAGCATTTGTCAGATGATGGATTGGGTAACTGTATTCTGCCGACTTAAAATTCCAGCTGCACTTTCGCTTTTAGATGAAGTGAAGGAGAGGGGTCTGTCTGTCTTAACTGTTGTGGTGTCGTATTCCAGCAGGAGACTTCATCCTGGATGTGGGCAAAGGCTTGTAAAGCATTTTGTAATCTTCTGAGATAAGACATTGTCAGCATGTTGTATTATCCCCGTGAATAAAATTATACAGACCTAGGAACATTCATGCTGCTCTTGAACCAGTTGTTAGAGGAACACAGAGGCTTATTGGATTAAAACTGATCTGAGTTCATATTTGTTTATAAAGTGCATTTAAACTAGCTGAAGAGCAAATGCAGGTAGCTTAGGAAAAATACCTTTGTACACGCAGCTGTCCTTTCTTACTGCATGTGTCAGAATATGCTGCATAGTAGCTGATGTCTAACTATATAAGGCAATTGAGCTGCTGAAAGTCTGCACAGTCTCCAGAGTCTCATCATCCATTGTTTGTGTTTTCTTGTGATTTATAATCTGTATCCATTTGCTTATTGAAAGGACCCAGCACTGTGTGCTCCGGCTGAGAAAATGGATTATCGCCCGGCTAGTCAGCATCATTGACAGTCAGGGGAAGAAGGAAGAGGATTTGGTGATGGACATTGTCAGGTGAGAGGGGATTTAAAGACAACGTAGTGCTACCCGGTGGCGGAATGATTCTTGCTGGAAGGCTGGAGTGGTACTAAATAAGGTTAAGTAGCTGATAAATGACTAAGCATGTACTCAATACAATTTGTATCGAGTACACGATTAGTCGATAAGGGGCCGCTGCGGCTCTGCAGTTTAAATGTTTTAGGAGCCGGGTGTGCTCGCAGTCCAGCTCCTACTACATTTAAACTGCAGAGCCGCAGTAGGGGTAGGTCCAGGATTCGCCTCGTGCCGGGTCCAGACTGCTGCAGCTCTGCTGAGAGGTTGGCTGCGGCGGGGTAGGAGTGGGGGGCCAAGAGGCCGGTGGAGACCTGAGAGGCCTGGGCTGGCTGCGGCTCTGGGGGTGCTGAGAGGCCAGGGCTGGCGTGGGCCCGGCCCTCCCTGGTGGCTGGGGAGAGAGCCAGTCCTGCTTACCCCCAGAGACAAGGGGGGTTGGCGAGCATAGTGAGCAGGAGGGCATGGCCCCCAATAGTAATAAAAATGACGTTGCAGGGTGTTAAAACCCTTCTTCAATGTACTGAGCACTCTCCTCTCCCATTAACTGCAAGCACTTGGGTAAGGGGCTAATAGAATTGACGAAAATTAATTAATGAAAATTAATGTGAAGTGCTTGTATGAGAAATGCTAGATAAGCACATGCTGTTTACAGCACACAGAACCCAAGGCAATTCTTTAGTCTGCTCTCTCCCCCCCTCTAGGTTTTGCTTCTTCCATGCTTTCTTTGAGACCAAGAAACCAACCTCTGAAATACCAGAGACGGGATCCCTCCCCTCAGTGCCTCTGGATGGACAGTCTCACTCGACGGTCGCCAACTTGTTTTTCAGGTACGGACTTTGCCTGGGGGCATTTCATGTTGGAAGTTGATGTTCCTTTTCTGTAGAAGGGACATGTTATTGTGTACTGTTTGTGTTGTCCGTGGCGCCTAGGTGTTGTGTGCCCCATGGGGATAGGTGCGCAAACAAAACAAAAAGATGGTCTCTGCCCCCAAGGAACTTACAATCGAAGGCTAAGTCTACACTGGCACTTGACAGTGCTGCAACTTTCTGGCTCAGGGATCTGAACGCTCCCTCCTTCCCACCCCCACGCACAGCAAGTTACAGCGCTGTCAAGTGCCCCTGTTAACCAGGCTATGGTGCTGGGAGCTGCGCTTCCCGTGCTGTTAACTGCTTCCCTCATGGAGGTGATGGCCACATGTTCAGTTTAAAGCGCTGCTGCCGCAGCTGCACTTCAAACTTTTCAGTGTAGACAAAGCCTTGGTTCAAGGAAACAACAAAACGATAACGTCTCAAGAGACGAGACAGACGCAGGGTCAGGGAAGGGATAGGACACACAAGCAGAGTGAGCAATGGGATGGTGGCAACCAGGTTAAGTCCACAATTTTTCGGTGGGGTGGGTGCTTAGGAGTGAGTGAGCTGAAGGGGGGCGGGCGGGAGGGTGTCAGCCGACGGTCAGGGCAGTGTGTGTGTGTGTGTGTGTTTCCAAGAAAAGGTTTAACGTCCGTGTCTTTACTGCTAGGACCGGGTCCGCAGAGAGTAGCCAGCAGGCCAACAGACGCCCCTGTTTATAGGAAGAGCTTATTACACCTCAGATTTTAGCTGCTAGGATGCAAAAATCCCTTCGCAGCGGGCAGCCTAGGACAGACTGAGAGGTGCCCCAACGGACGTGTCACCTGGCAGTGACACAGATCCAAACGCCCAAGCTCTTCCTATACCTGTCCCTTATGACCGGCTGAAGTTCTTTTAAATTGTGCTTGGTTCTGTTACAGCAACTGAAGGAGTCAGGTTAAAACTTAAACAGTTACAGGTTTATTAAACAAGCTTATAAATCATAAGGTTACAATGGCTATTGCTCTATTTCTTAACTGCTAGCAAATATAGATCTTAAAAATGGTTACAAAGAAAATAAAGATAGAAAATAGAAATAATGGTACCAAGTGACAGCTTAATCTTTAAAGAGCTCTAAATCTATGTGTACACTTAAGACAGAGGACCACATCCAGGTACAATTTTTACCCCCTTCTGTGCCTCTCGACTCCAGCGGTCAAGCCAGGGCCGGTCCCTCAATTCCTAGGAAAGACGACACGAGGTGGGCGTCGTGGAACCTCGGGAGGTCAAACACCTAACCCGACCAGCAGATAGATGGTAGATTGACACTCAGAGTAAATGTGCTGCTGGACCCATCTTTATACCCATAGGGGCCCGTATCCTCTTTCTTATCTAAGATGCCAGATTGTGTTGGTTCGTCTTTGTGACGCCAGTTCTTACAAGCAAGTTTCAAGTTAATTTACACTTGCAAGAGAGATAACTAAATTGTGAGTACTAGACATTTTTACTGGGCGAGAGATTCCTCCCCGCGGACGGCTGTGTGTTCGTATCAATATGGGTTCAGTCAAGGACACTCCTTTGCAGCCTCTTGGTCAGCAACTGGCGTATCTCTGTTTACAGCCATTCAGGGCCACAGCAGCCTGCCATATCCAGGCAAGCAAAGATGGATGTTACAGGGGGGTTCCTGTCTGGCTACAGAGGGCAGGTGTAGAGTGAAGCTGAGGTGAGAAGGGAAGGGGAGGTTGGTACCAGCGGCCCATCAGCACAGGGCTTAGACAGCCAGAACTATCTTGATTTCTGACTGGAAAGTCCTGAGGTCCCAGCTCCGTCTGGCTCCTCTGGTGTGGGGGGGAAGGGCATTGCCATGTCCTAGTGCCCCCAATTGTGCATGCAGTGTGTCCTCTGCACAATTGTGGGTCCAAGAGTACTGGGAAGAGGGCTGTGGCAGGTGGCTGGACCTCCTATGGGCCCCTCTCTTGTAGTTTGGCAGTCCCTGCTTTGGGTACCTCTGGCCCTACCAGGCACATGACAAGAAAGTGGGGTTTCTGCACTTCTGTTGCATTAAGCGTCATGTGCTTCTGTGTCAGTGAACACCCTTTCCTTAGAGTTCTTGGGTAAAACTTCCTGGAAATGCTTAAGCTGCTTCTTAACAAAATAGTGGGCCCAAGGTGTATCTTGGCAATGCTGAGGTGAGGCCAGTTTGCCTTTCTCCTCTAGTTTCCATTTGGCCCCGTGGACTGAGCAGCATTGCCTGAGGGGGCACTATTTATCCTTTCCAGAGACGGGGCTTTTGTGGTGACACCGCAGGGCCTGGGAGCGTTATGTGGCTGCTCTCCATTGCCGCTCAGTGGTGTAGTATCATTCCGGTGATACAGAGCCCAGTTACCTGAATCCACGGTGTGTTCCAGATCTAGCCCCATTTAGTTGAGAGAAGTATCAGTTCAGCTGACTGCCCAGTTACAGGCAAGTTTTGGATGAACAGAAGGGCACTGGTTTTGGGGCCTACCAATTGGCACTCCACTCACCCTTCCTATTCTTGAGCAAAACAAATTGAGTATTGGTCTCTGCAGTGTTGCTGCATCTAATGCTCCTCTGTCAGGCAATCAAGAGGCCGGGTGCTCAAGTGTCCCTCTGTTGGATGTTGGGAGAAGGGGGGAGGCACTGAGGGGAGCTGTCACTTTGCAAAGACTCCTGCGAGGCGCTGTGGGATAGAGCTCGGGGAGGGATGGCCCGGTGGTTATAAGACACTGGACTAAGAGTTGGGATTCTCAATTCTGCCTCAGACATCCTAGGTGGCCTTGGGCAAGGTTCTTCATCTCCCCTGCGTCTCAGTTCTCCATATGTAAAACAAGGATTCCTGTCCTGTCTGTTGAGACTGTAAGTCCTTCAGGGCAAAGACTCGGTCTGACTTCGTGTTTGGACAGCCCTTGGTACAGCTGCTCTTGCTTGGGGTCTTTGGAAGCTCTGGTAGTATAAATGGGGTCTCAGGAGAGAATTGTTCACATTTTGGGTCATGGAAGCAAAAAGCTTGCAAACAAATACATCTATTCCTACCAGGAAAGGACTAGAACGATGGAGCCGTGTTTGGAGACTGGTTCCTCTCCCTCATCCCAGCCATTGTGGTGTTGGGAACGGATGGCGGAATAAATCGCGTACAGTGGGTGCTAGTACGTAACTAGAAAGTTACGGGGTTACTACAGCACTGAGACCCATGCTAGCAGCCGCAGATTTCCATTTAACGTGGCGCTCTCTGCTATCCGCTTGCTTTTCAGTTTGCTTCAGATTTTAAACAATCTGCCTGTGCTGGGAGACACGGCGGAAGCTGCCGCCCTGAGGAAAAGCACGTCCACGGGGTGACGGCAGACAGGAGCCTGTGGCTCTACCTCATTCTCCAGTACGC
Source organism: Rafetus swinhoei (assembly GCA_019425775.1). Lineage (NCBI taxonomy): Eukaryota > Metazoa > Chordata > Testudines > Trionychidae > Rafetus > Rafetus swinhoei. The sequence goes on along the minus strand of CM033445.1, from coordinate 18,721,909 downwards.
CAGCACCCTCCTGTCCCATGGGAAGCACGTCAAGGCTGTGACTCCTTTCACCGCCGAACAGAGGGCCGCTTGGGACCGGTGAGAGGCTTGGGAGGCCAGCTGAAGTCTGGTGACTCGTTGCGGGGATGAGGAAGGATAATGGGAACGGCTGAGGCATGCAGGAAGTCTAGGCTCCATAGAGGAATGCAAGAAATTGGGGTAAAAAGTAGGGCTGTCAAGCGATTCAAAAAATTAATTGCACGATTAAAGAAAACCGCTATTAATCGTGCGATTAAAAAAAAAAATTAATTGCGAATAATTGTGCAATTAATCCTACTGTAGAACAGTAATCAGAATACTATTTATTTAAATATTTTTGGATGTTTTCTACGTCTTCTAATATATTGATTTCAATTACAACAGAATACAAGTGTATAGTGCTCACTTTATATTTATTTTTTATTACAAAACATTTACACCGTTAAAAAAAAAAAAAAAAACTTCAGTTCACCTCACTGAAGTATTGTAGTGCAAATTCTGTCATGAAAACTGAACTTACATTCTTCTATAAAATCTATATATTTGTGTACTATTCAAAAGAGTCCTTTCTTAGCTCAGCCCAAGCTGCGGGCAGCACTGGGCCGAAGGGGGTAGACTCTGCCGTGGGTAGTGCAGAGTTTGGGGCTCAGCCTCCAACTGCAGGTGTCATAGGGTTCAGGGGTGGGGGTCAGCCCCCAAGCTCAGGAGATGGGGTGGGTAGACCCCACCATGGGCAGTGAAGAGTTCGGGAGGTAGGGGACTCAGCCCCAGAATCAGATGTCGGGGGAGGGTTAGTCCCAGCCCCAGGAGGCAAAGAGAGGGTGGCTTGGGTGAGCCCTGCCGGGGATGGGGGAACAGCTTGGGCTAGCCCCAGCTATTTTATTTTTAAAAATGTGGTCACCTGGGCAGGGAGTGGGATGGGTATCAGGGTCTTTACTTTTCTTATTTACTTCTCCGTTGGAGCTGGAACCACGGCTTCAGTTTTTTTCCCCTCCTTTTTGGCTGCTTTGTTTTTCCGTGTACCCTCTGGTGGTGGTTTGTGTTACTGTGCCTTACCAGAGAGCAGCTCATGCTGGTTTGCCGACCTCTGCGATTAACGCGAGTTAATGTTTTTAACGCGTTAATTCTGCCCTGCGTTAATTGCAGGCGTTAATGCAACAACTAATTGACAGCCCGAGTAAAAAGTGCTCCTTGAACGTGTTGGTTTGCTAGGAGCCTTTTGGAGGTGCCTCCAAGGCTATGAGCAAGGCCTCTGTTTTGGGTCAGATCATGGTAGAGCAGCTGATTTCTCTAGGCTGGAGGGGTCCAGGCATTTAACATGAGACAATGGCAGCTGCCTGACTGAAAAAGCAGCTCCTGCACGCTGGGTGAAGCAGCCTGTATCTGCCAGCTTAGTCTCTGCTGCGTGTGCATCTTAGATGTTAGCAGCGAGAAGCCTTCTGGGGGCACCTAGTCTGTTGACTTGGTCAGTGCATGATGGTTCCCTGTGCTGTACTATGTCTAGTGTGAGTGAATTGTCCTAAGCAGCACAGTTCTGTTTCTTTCCTTCCTCTGGAGACCCGTCCTTGATGTTTTGTTAGTCTGTAGAAGTTCTGCCTGAAATCCTGCCTGTGTTTTCCCTTTCACTTCACCCCTTTTTTCTCCTCGCCAGACTCCCTTGCAGCAGGGTGGATTGCTTTAAATCAAGACCGTTTAAATCATGGGTTTAAATCATCGAAAAAAAATCATTGATTTAAATACAATTTCACGTTGATACTTCTTCCACTATTTCTACAAACAATAGTGCAAATCTGGCCACTAAAACATGTTAATTTACAGCTCTATTCAGCAGTTTACATCATCTAAGAGGGTATACTTCATTTAATTTTTTAGATTTTTGTTCATTTAGAAAAGAGTACATAATACTCATTATCTGTACCAAGTTGCAGATGCAGCAGTAGTACTTTAGGAATGGTAAGAGTTAACTCACACACACACACACACACACACACACACACACACTCTGACGCTTACACATTATTAAACTAAATCTTACATACATATTTCACGTTTGCAATTGAGCAGTCTCCTGAGTTGCTGACTGACGTCTGTCCTTAAACTCTTTTTTAAAAAAAATTTCAAATTTTATTAACTCTGACAAACAAGTCCTCAGAACACTAAATGTGTGGTCTCCTTAAAACTTCTATAACAAGCTCTCATCTTTCCTACTTCCACTGTCATTTTGTTGCAGATCTGGTTCCAAGTTACTAAAAAAGCTAAGACTGACTGTGCTTAGAGTGCGCTTAATTTTGGAGGAAGCCCCATTGAAAACGAGAATAGGATGGGGGTTCCTTTGGGAAAGCTGAGTTATGCTGAAGTAAAATAGGGAACAGGCTTATGGCATCACCATTATGGTCTGTGGTCATGATGTTCCAAAATAAGAGGCATGTTTTATGTAATATGTCATTATGTAAAATTCCAGCGGCCACTGGCAACTCTAGATTGCTATTAGTGCAGCTTTCTCTGCCGTACACTTGGTTGATAGATTCTAAACTTAGTTAACTAATTAAACAAGCCATGAAGATTAGCTAAATTAAACTTTTTTTTCCCTAGCAATATCCAACATAGAGAACAGCTTGGGGAATTTACTTGTTAAACCCCAGTTCTACTAAAAGGCATAGAGAGAGTCTTGAAGAAGGATACGTTGCAAAGTTGGTCCCCATTGTTCTTCAGAGATTGCCACATCATTTTCTCCCAATAGGCAGTTTTCCTTATGATGTTCCATTCTTGCAGCAAGGCCCTGCATCATCTTCTTGCTCTGCTTACACTTGACACATTTTCCTTTTTTACCCAGGGAAGGAATTTCTTGAAAAGATTCCCCACCACATAAGCACAGAACGAAAACGGTCCTATCCCGCCTGTGTCTGTGTTTGCATGTGTGTCTCGGCGGACTCACAGAAATGGAAAGCCCAGAACTTTCAAGGCACCAAGAGCTGGTTGTTAGGCTGGACAGACTAGAGACATCAGTTCATTTTTATAAGGCTGTTCCTGTAGGAATACCATGTTCGTGATGAGATTTAACAGTAACTGTTATTTTTAAATGAGAAATTTAGTATTTTATTGATTAAAATTTTTTTTAATCCCATTTAAATTAAAAACATTGACTTAAAAAAAATCATTTTTTTTAATCCACTCTGTCTTGCACCAACTCAAACTCTCCCTCTTGCTCCTTCCACCTTTCAGATACTTGTTGATGGCCATATGCCTTTGCATTCCTGTTAGCCACTGCTTTCCCAGCCTGGATTTCTCTTTTAATCTTTTCTCCGGAAAGGCCAGTTCCACCGGCTCCCATATGACTGTTCTGAACTTATTCCACTCGAAATGATTATGCTGTTGTGGTGTATTCCTCTGAAATCTGCTGGGGGATCTGTGCTATGTCCTACAGACACACCTGTGCTGTTGCAAGAATTAAAGTAAATTTATCTTTGTCTGCCAATTCTTAGTCAAAGCCCTGTCCTTTCCTGTGTGCTTTGATGTGATTCTGGTCTAGTTATGTGGTCAACTGTTGTGGTGCAGTTGATCTTGCTGGCTCCTGCTCTGCTTTTCTGAAACTCTTGCTCGTGTCTGTGATGATGTGGATTTTATCCGGTGACACTGAAAGGCTCATCATGGTTTGTCTCTTCAGAATGCTGCTGTCTCTGGAGAACTTGCAGAAGAAAGACAAATCCCATAATATGGAAATCGTTGCTTTCCAGCACCTTTTGCTCTTAGTGGGCATTCATCTGTTCAAGGTAATCGGCACAGTGTATCCTGAGCTGTATAAACCATGCTGGGTTTTCTGAACTGCTGGCAGAAACAGTTGGACAGTTCCTATGTGTTTGACAAGCTATGATTCATCAGAATTTCTGGCTGTTTAAATGAAGGGACATGGGTCAAATACCAATCACAAGTGTTGAGCTTTCGACCCACAAAGGAAATGCACTTGGCTATTAGGAAGGGAGCGCAAGTGATTGAGTGGTAGGTGGAGTCCTGGTTTTTCAGTCCCAGCTTGCCAACCAGTTTGCTGTGAATGTGGCAAGTCACGTACCTTTGCTCCTAAATGGGATGCTGTTGCTGCTGCCTTTGGGATGTTGGGGTAGCTGACTGATTAATGTCTGCAAAACCTTGGCGATCCCTTGGGGAAGGGTATTCTACACAAGCAAAGTCATTAATGCAGTGGCGATTTGAGGCCTGCCTGTCAGAGTCCTCATTTAAAATGTACGGAGCATCCAAAAATACGTTGTGCAAAGCATTGCTACATTCTAATGCTCCCCTTTGGGATTGGCACCTTGTTAAAATAGGAATTGTAATAGAAAACACCCAGAAAATCCCTTCTCTTTTATTTCTCATCTTGGGCACCCCGTCTACCAGCTTTGCATGGTCTCCAGCTCAGGCATGCGATGGAGTGGTGCCTCTGTGTATAATTATAAGAAAATGGAGGGCAGTTAGTGCCTGGAAAGAGAGAGCCTTTAAACTGGGCTCTTCTTGCAGAATTGTTCTACGTACAAAAAGCCATTTCTTCTTCTTCTCTGGGGAGGGAGTGTTGGGCACTTCCTCAGAGGTGCTGAGTCCCCTTCCTTCCCATAGACTTGACTCCCGTCTCTTCATGGCACTTTCCTGAAGGCTTGGGCCCGGTAGGTTCCTAGCTAGTCCTGTTAACTCCCACCCTTTATCCCGCCACACCCGCATGATTGAGGTGACAACCCCGACGTGCCTGTGTGCCTAGCACCCTAATGGTATGTTGTGCTGAATTCAGGAGCCGAGATGGGTACGTTTCTTGAGTTGTCATTGCACTTGCTTTGGGAGAAGGGATTCACTTCCTGGCTTCTCTCTCTGCTTCTCTTTTGCACCAAACAGACTCCGGCAGAGACCCTGGACCTTCTGAATGACCTTCTGAACTGCATCGAGAGGGCCTTTGACAAGAAATCCAAGAAGGCTGGTGAGCTCCTGTCTAAAGAGAGAGACTCAGGGAATTATTAACAGTCATCTGCCCCTATTAACGTGCTTTCCATTGCCCAGAGCACAAGGGGAGCATAAGCAGCCGGCGTGCTAGGCAGGGGAAGGCTTTGCCTTCCCAATCCGCTAGTCAGGCCCCACCCACCCTGCGCCCTAGAACACCGACTGTAGGCATTCTGGGGGAGGAGTGTTGCTGCCCCCAGCACCCACCCTCTGTGCCTTGGGGCCAGGGAGGCTGGGGCCAGGCATCCTTCTCCCTCCCAGTGCTCCGGGGCTGGAGAGGCTGGAGCCATGCACCACCCGCCCTCCTCATGCTTTGGGGCAGGGAGGCTGCGGACATGCGCCACCCACCCTTCCTGTATGGGTGGGGAGTGTGAGGCACACGGCCCTGCCTCCACATGCTGGGAGGCGAGGCCTCAGCGGAAGGGAAGGGGCTGCGGGTAGGCCTGGCGGCTTGCCTCCCCCAGCCCTACCTTCACCGACAGCCCATGAAGGGGAGCCTATCGAATATAAAGTGTGGCTTACGACAAAACTAGAAGCGTGCTACTAACCAGTGAGAGCTAGCTCCTGCCCTGTGTAGAAGCTGTTGATTTTGATGAAGGATGGGGTGCAGCGCCTCTCTTCCGTTTCTCAGTCATGGTTTGTCAGGACTAGGTGCCAACACCCTGACCTTGCAATCCATGTCGGCATTGCTTGCAGCCGGGGGGCGGCTTGTCTTCTTCCTCTCCCACCCGCTGGTGCATATAGTATGGTGCAATTGAATACCCCAGCCAGAGTCTATTCAAAGATGCTCTAAGATCACCTCCCCATGTGACTAATTCCCCGCTACCACCCAGGGGAAGGAACTATGAGCGATACACTCTTGAGATCCCAAATTCCTGGATGCTATAGCAATGGCCGTATTCTAAATGGGAAGTGTAGTTTTGTGGGGCAGGAGCTCAGATTGAGGATTCTAGATAGACCTCATGAACGAATCCTCTTTAAGAGTTCGGTCTGAATTTTTAATTGTGAACAAACTATTTATTAACCACTGAGTGCCAAATTCATCTCTGGTGTACGTGAGAGTTTCTCCAGTGGCTTAGTAGCATCTGCTTATGCCAGCGGTGAATTTGTCTTGCATCCTCTGCTTTGAATGTGGTTATTTGAAATAGGTGCTCTTTAAGGTAATCTTAGGGCCAGGCTGGAACCCAGGAGCCCTATTTCTCAGTGCCCAGTGAGTGCAGCTGTACTTTGGGAGACAGGACTCCTGGGTTCTAATTCTGGCTCAGCCACTGACTCATTTTATTATCGCTCTGTGCCTCAGTTTCCCCTTATGAGAAATAGTGTTGACAATCACTGACTCCCAGGGCATGTCTGGAGCCTTAAACTTTTCCCCTAACACTTTTTTTCTTCGGAGCAGTACAGGAGTTCATGTAAATTACAGATAGGGCATGGAAAACAAAGCATCTAAAACCAAGCAAGGCTTTTACATAAACTTGCCTTGTTAGATTATGAGAGTGGGACGTGGTACATTATGAGGCCAATAGAACCTCAAGATCCTATGTAAAACCCAGATACGAAAGAGCATATTTAAGGTTTATGCTCTTCGGATTGTGGAAGGAATGAGAGGGTATGTTTACGCTGCATTCCTCTTTTGAGAGAGGAATGCAAATGCAGCCGAGCGAAATTGCAAATGAAGCGCGGATTTGAATTTCCCACGCTTCATTTGCATAATGGCGTCCGGGCAAAAATCCAGCTGAGATTCTGGAGATTGTGACTATTTCAGGCAGGCTGGATCTGTCCTGCTCGCTCTGTCTGTGACAGCCCTGCTCTAGTCAGCTTGGCGCTAGCCTGTGGCTGACCAGACCTGTGTCCTGTTCATGACTCCTCCATAGACTTCCCCTGTGGCACACTGCAGCTTATCTACCCTGTGCCCATGTTCCTCATCTGTAAAGTGGGACTGTCGCTTCCCTGACTCAGTGTGGGTGGGGGCAAATCCACTAGTGGTTGTAATGCTCTTGAATACTGAGACACTGAGGGCCTATTAGTACCTAGATATGGGTCTGTGAGCAAACCAGGTGTCAGGACTTGGCCAGGCCTGTTACCCAATGGAATGCTTATTTGCTTTAGTCCACGTTCTAAAGATGATTTTAGGTCTGCCATCTATACCAGTGTTTCTCAACTTTTTTTTTTTATAAAGTAACCCTTTAAAAAAAAAAAAAAGTATCCCCAGTACCTACAGTTTTCAGACACACAAATTTTCTACTATTGCAACGCGGCTTTCTTTAAACAACTTAATCGTAGCTGGGTGGGCGATTAAATTTTTGGGTGTAAAAAGTACAAAAATAATAAAGCGCTGTAAAACTTAAAACCAAAATTCAGTTTTCTCCAAATGTCAGTTGTGTTGATGTACCCCCCAGACTTCTCTTGAGAACCCCTAAGGGTACTCGTACCACTGGTTGAGAAACACTGCTCTATACAGTGAGTAACCTTTCCCGTATAGTTACATCACTTAGCAAGATACTGTATTATTCTCAGTCCACATTACTGCCGGAGAGCCTGTGTTATTCCCTCATTTGGCTAGCATTATTATTTTTTGCCAGATGGAGGTGTCTGCAGCCCTTTCTTTAAAGCACCTGGAGAGTCTGATGCCTGGATTTTAATTTCTCCTCTGTTGATGCCTTTCTTTTTCCTGCACAGATGATGAAGAGCCAGAATGGGTAGAGGTGATAGTGGAAATTCTTCTATCCCTCCTCTCCCAGCCCAGCCTACTTATGCGCAGGGTATCCAAAAGCGTGTTTGGACGCATATGTCCTTACATGTCAAAGAAGGCTCTGCACCTGATCCTGGATGTAAGTGAGGGACCAGGGGTGGGAGCTGGATTGGTTGAAGTTTCTGGTTGTTTTACAAGTAAAGTGAAGTTTTGGTTAAATGAGGACAGTAAGGGGGCATCCCATGGCTCAGGGGGTTTTGGTAAAGAAAGCAGCTCCTTTGCCTTCTAGTTTGTGGCTTGCTATCTAGGGATTTAAAATCCCCTTTAATTAGTTAACTAGGTAAATGTTAAGTTTAACCAGTTAACTGATTAAACGGGGGAGCTGGGATGGAGCTCCCCTGTCCACAGCGCACCCCAGGCTGGGCCTGCCCTGCGTAAGAGCTGCTTCAGTTAAGGGTGAGGCATACCAGTTAATCATTAACATCCCTAGAGCTCTGTTATTCTATGTCCAGGAGTATGTGTCTAGTTTCTAGCTAAGGGGTTGAAAGAGAGGCCTCTGAGAGAGGGCAGCTATGAAATCAGAGTGTTCTATAGTATCAGGGGGTGGCAGCCGTGTTAGTCTGTATCTGCAAAAACAACGAGGAGTCCTGTGGCACCTTAGAGACTAACAGATTTATTTGAGCCTAAGCTTTTGTGAGCAAAAACCCACTTCCTCAGATGCATCTTAGGCCCAAATAAATCTGCTAGAACAACAGGATTCCTCATTTTTCTAAAGCATGTATGTAAAAAGGATCTTATGAGAGAATTTGTGCATGGCCTCTTGTTCTTGAACTAGGGAACCTGGTGATGGCTTATATTTGGTGACTTTTTTCTTCTATCTTTAGTTTGGGAAATTGTGTACCTGTATATACCACTTGGTTTATATGTTCTAGCATGTATGGTAATTTAAAACATATTAAAAGTCCTTGAAATTCAAAATCGGATTGACTATGGTCACATTACACCTAATGCTGCATCATCTGAGAGAATAATCTATTGGTCGCCCCCCCCTCCCCCCAAAACTATAAAGTACTTCCTGTGAGGAATGTAATGTGTATTGAGTTAAAAACAAGTTATTTACTTGTTCCCATAATATAAGAACTAGGGGCCACCAAATGAAACTAATGGGCAGCAGGTTTAAAACAAATAAAAGGAAGTTCTTCTTCACACAGCGCATAGTCAATCTGTGGAACTCCTTGCCTGAGGAGGTTGGGAAGGCTAGGACTGTAACAGGGTTTAAAAGAGAACTAGATAAATTCTTGGAGGTTAAGGCTGTTAGCCAGTATGGGTAAGGAATGGTGTCCCTAGCCTCTGTTTGTCAGAGGGTGGAGATGGATGGCAGGAGAGAGATTGCTTGATCATTACCTGTTCGATTCACTCCCTTTGGGACACCTGGTATTTGTCACTGTCGGCAGACAGGGTACTGGGCTGGATGGACCTTTGGTCTGACTCGGTATGGCCATTCTTATGTTCTAAAATGTCAGTTAATTTTACAAGTATCAGAGGGGTAGCCCTGTTAGTCCGAATCTGCAAAAACAACGAGAAGTCCTGTGGCACCTCATAGACTAACAGATTTATTAGAGCATAAGCTTTTGTGGGCAAAGACTCATCTGACTCATCATACCTATGACTTTCTATAAGTAACAGGTATAAAAGTATTGATGCCTGCTAGAAAGCGGTTTATAGCCTGTTATAACTTTAATGGGGTCATTGTTCATCTAATTCGGTTTGCTGTGAACAGCTGGACATTCTGTATTAAGAAACAGTCGGACTTATTTGGAAAGCTCTTCCGCAGGTGCTTGATCCGGAGCAAGACCAGGATGAAGAATGTGCTGTCGTTGTGATGGAGGAAACAGACAAAAAGAAGAAAAGCTCAGGGGCAAATATGGTAACACTCCTTCATTTAAAGAAATAATTTTCCATCTCTGACTATTGAAAACTTTGTTATTGCAGATCTGTGGCTTGGGAAGTTAGTTGAATTTATCTCTCAATTAATGCTAAGGTGAATTTTTCTTATGTCGTCTGAAGACATTTCGTTGAAAGTGTCTAACTCAGGGGTGGCCAACCTGTGGCTCTTGAGCCACATGCGGCTCTTTGCTCACAGAAATGCGGCTCTCAGGGTTACAGCTCGTTTGGAACTGTGTGCCCGCTTTGTGCATGTGCCCCAGTTCCTGGAGGGAGAAGTGCGTGGCTGTGGCGGTGGCAGCTCCGGTGAGACCCAGGCATTGGGTTACAATGGGAGGGGCCTGGAGGTGCCTGGCTCTGGGGAGCGGGGAGGACATTTGGTTAGAGTTGGAGGGCTGGGGGTGCCTGGCTCTGGGGGAGGGATATGTGGCTCTTTACACTACTATCCACGGCTCTTTTGGCTCTTAGTGTCTAACTGGTTGGCCACCCCTGGTCTAACTGATCATCTGTTGGTCCCGAAGAAAAATCATGTTGGAAATTATGAAGCATGTGATTTCCAGAAAAGAGGGCTCCACATCCCACTAGGCACCTGGGTTTTTACCTCCCGGTGGTGGTTAAGCAGAAAGGTCACAGGTTGAATAGCTGTTGTGACTCAGGGTGGTCTGGGTCCTGGAGCTCACTGTGAGGTACTGCAGTGACTCGAGAGTGGGTCAAATCCAAGTTCATTAGGCATGAAAATAACAAGGCCCCTTCCTGCAATGCTTGCGGGTCTTCTCCAAAGTCCGTCCCAGACTGACTTCTCTTTGGTAATTCTCTTACATTATACTCTGGAGAGGTGTCCCGGCCTGTCCTGCTCTTTCTGCTACAGTCATAACCCTTTCCTGCAGACTGGGAGTCCTTTCTGCCAGCAGTCCGTCCGGCCGAGGCCGCAGGGAAGGTACCATTGGGAAAGCGAATATTGCCATTGCCTGTTCTTGGTCTTGTCAGCCTTCCATTCCCACACCACTTCAGAAGTGGAGCAGGGCGTATCATTGATGAGACCCCTTGTAAACAATGATAGCTTCCGCCAAGACCTGCGGAGAACATTTAATTGATGGGGTGGACTCTTCTTCTTCCCAGGATGAGGAGGAAAGCGCAGACACTTCTGATGACAACAGCTCCGTGGAAGACGGGGAGGAAGACAGTGAAGACGAGAATAATACGGATGACGTAGATGAAAATTTTCGGAATCAGCTAATGAATGTCCTGCAAGCAGGGAATGCCTTGGTAGGTGTTGGCAAACCTGCAAGATGATTGGTGCTTTGGAGGGCATAAGAGGAAGTGTATGACTATGCTGTGGTATAGTGTAACTAAGGCCCTGATGCAGTCTAATCCTCTTTCCTCTGGATAGCGAGAACCCTGATCCTCTATCCTTTATACCAGTTTTTCTTAAACTTTTTAAGACTGAGGAACACCAAATAATTTTTTTTTTTATGGGCAACACCAGTGATTTTTTTTTTTTTTTTGTTGAGAGTAGGGAGAAAAAAGGGGAGGAAAAGTTGTTGAGCAGAGCAAAACAAACAAACAAACAAAAAAGGACAGGGAAAAGAAGTTAAGCAGAAAAACCCAAACAGTTTGCCCTTTTAAGGGTGGCCATTTTGAACTCTGTTCTCCGTGGCACACCTCCAACTGCCTCGTGCCACGGAACATATTTTAAGAAACGCTGCTTTATACGTATTTGAAACCCATGGCTGGTGTTTTCACAGGCGTCTAAGGGAGTTAGGCCCTTACTTCCTATTGAAAGTCAGTGGGGCTTGGGTCCCAAGCACCATTCAGGTGCCTCTGTAAATTTCTCCCTGTAGCTTCAAGTTTATGCCTCAGGCAATATCTGACGCACCTGGGCTCTGCCAAGCAGTGTGACTAGTGGTCTGGATTCAGGTTGTGTGTGGGAGCGCATATGCTGCCTGTGGAGACTGCTCATGCCGGTGTTAGCAGAGCGTCAGGCGGTTGGGGGATAGTAAACCTGAGCATTTATATAGAGGAGTGGCTAAATGTTAGTCCACTTTACTGAGGGAACAACTATGGCACTGAGAGAGCTGCCAGAGATCACACCATGAGCCAGAGACCAGAGGGAAACACAAGTCTCTTTCCCGTCACCTGTTCCAGATACTAGGCCTCTGCAATCAGGGTTATTTGGTTAAAACGTATGACTCAAGTTCCCAAGCCCTGCCCCAGAATTCCCCCTCTGCAGAAGGAGAAAATCTTACGGAAGGATTTTAAGATGAAGGTAGGAGGCAAATATCCTATTGAATGGCCCACGTCTATCTTCGTAGCATGTTGTTAGACAGCTGGGTGTATTTTATTGAGTTGAAGAAGCTGCTAAAGAAACCAGGAACATTAAATGTCCAGTTAGAGTGTGAGCTTCAGAACAAAACAATCCTGGTCAAAATTTTCCATCTGCACTTACCGCATGGAAGGGGTTGGAGCACAAAAGTTGTCCCTTCGCCCATGCGGCCATGTTGGAAGCAGTCTGAGTTGGGCCCACACTGTGTAAGTGTTTCTGCCTCTTGCCTCTCGCTGGGCAGGGTGGCTGGAAAACACCCGTCTCGTCATTTACGCAGTCATCTGGCTGTCAGAGGCATGCATGCATGCAAGATCAAGGCAGGTAGTTGATCTTTTAAGTGTCTCTGCTGCCTTCTCGCAACCCTGTGAGCGGGAGGCTTCTGCTGTGCTAACCAGTGCTGGGTAAAAGCTTCTAAAGTTCAAGTTGGTCTCCACATGTGCGGAAGTCTGTCCGGCACTTGCGCTAGCCAAATCCATCCCGTCCTGCTTGAGGCTAGAACGCTCCTTTGCTCGAAGTGTTTGGACCCCAGAGAAATGTAGTCCCAAGAGGCTGAGGAAAAGGGGAATTTGAATTTTAAAATAAGTAAAATTATTGTTGTTGTTTTTTTTCAAGGGAGGAGATCAGAGCGATGATGACGTGGATGACGAGACTATGCTGGCCCTCGATGAGAACGTTTCGGCCCTCTTTGCCGAACAGCAGAAGCGGATCCAGGCAAAGAAGGACGAGAAAGAAAAGATGCGGAAGGAGAAAATCTTACGGAGGGATTTTAAGATTAAGGTAGGAGGCAAATTTCCTATCAAATGGCCCATGTCTATCTTTGTTGCATGTTGTTAGACAGCTGGATGTATTTTATTGGGTTGAATAAGCTGCAAAAGAAACCAGAAATATTAAATGTCCATTTAGAGTGTAAGCTTTAGATCAAAACAATCCCTGTCTCATGGTGTTTGTACAGTCCTAGCCAATGTTCCCTCCAATTTTTTCCATCCTTGTGCAGGATAAGTTTTGTTATGTGCACTGAGGCATGTGTGGATGTGCATCACCAGTAGCAACACATGCTGCCAGCTCCGGACATTGGGCGCTCTGCTAATCAGCTGGGTGGCATTTACATCTCTCCTGGGTGGTGGCTGAAGCACTCAGTTGACAGGAACACTGCTTTTAGTACGTTGGGGATTCTAGATCATGAAAAGGACTCTTAAGTCCCACCGCAATATATAAAATAATAATAATAATTAATAAAAAGTAGGGCTCTCAAGTGATTAAAAAAATGAATTGTGTGATTAATCGCGTGCGCTGCCCCTTTGAAATGCTGCGGTGGCGTTTCAAAGGGGTAGTGCTGCGGGAGCCCAGGACCAGCTGGAGTTCCCAGCTGACCCTGGCTCCATGCCTTGCTGCCCTTTGGAAATGCTGCCCTGGCGTTTTCAAGGGGCAGCACCGCGAGAGCCCAGGGTCAGCTGAGGACTCCAGCTGATCCCAGGCTCCTAATGCGCTGCCCCTTTGAAGCGCCAGGGCGGTGCTTCACAGAGGCAGCGTAAGGCGAAGCCTGGAATCAGCTGGGCACTCCAGCTGATCCCCGGCTGTACTTTGTGCTGCCCCTTTGAAGTGCTGCTGCACGGAGCCCGGGGTCAGCTGGGGACTCCAGCTGATCCCAGGCTCCTAATGTGCTGCCCCTTTGAAGCACCGAAGCGCCGAACGCACATCAATTGACAGCCCTAATAAAAAGCAAAGCTTTTCAAAAGACAGCAGTGATTTTGGGTCCATAACTGTTGTACGCTCAATTGGAGATGTCTTAAAAGGGCCTGATTTTTCAGATCAGATCAGACTTGGCACTTTTTGATTTTTATGTCTCAAGTTGGGCATCAAGAAATTGAAGCATCCAGAATCCCTTCTGGAAACTCTTGGCTGTATGTTTTCCCTGGCCTATTGGGTATAATAATGGCCGGTCTTGGAGATGAACTGGGCGGTGAAACCAGTTACCCTGGGTAGCTGTGAATGTAGTATTAATTTGTGACTACTAGGTGGCAGTAGAATCTATAGAATTGATTGAGATTTGTCAAGCTGCTTCATCCAGTAAAAGGATTTTTGTGCAGTAACTTTTTCATAAATGTTGACAATGCAAGAGGGAGAAAAAGGAACTAAAGGGTGTCCAGGGTCCTTGGAGCATCTGAGTTTTCATTTTAGTTACCTCCACCTGTGAACTAGTTTGAGATCAATCACCATGTTGGTCTGGAAGTGAGTGGGCCAGATGCTTAGCTGGGGAAGTGATTGTCCATTTTCTTACGCTAGTTTACACCTTCTGAGGATCTGGCTGGGAAATGTCATTGACCCATCAGCAACACCAGGAGACTCACTAACCACAGAGCACTGTCAAATGTACTAACTCAAGGGAAAAACCCAGGAATTTTCTTCACTCATCTCTGTCAGTTACAGCAATTCTGGGTGTTAGTAGGTGTCCCATTTTCACATGAAAATGTGATATATTTTTTAAGTGTTTCATTTTTATCCTTCAAGTTGACAAGTGTGCCTTGAAAATAGACCAGTCGAAGGAGCTGTTCTTGGCACATCCTGCTGCCCCATGTCTGCAGGGATTCTCGTTTAAATGACCTGTATTTCTAGGTGCTGGACCTTGTTGAGGTGTTCCTTGCTAAGCAGCCGGAGAGTCCTCTTGTGTTTGATATTATCGAGGCCCTGCTTCTGGTGATCGAGCAGAGCATGAGTTCAGACGCAGATAAGCAGGAGCAAGACTTCCTCCAGAAAACAGCCGATATCTTCAAGTAAGTGTCCGCACTGAGATGGCTTTCGGAGCCCTTTAACTATGTGTCAGGCTGTCTTTGGTTTCTGTCGCAGGTGGCAATGATGAGGCTGCAGTGTATATAGAGTGTGTCTACACAGCACCCTAAACACAAAATAAGAAATTGCGTATCTTATTTCAAATCTATTTCAAAATAGCTTATTTTGAAATTTGGCGCATCTACACAGTGCCAAATTTCAAAATAACACACTATTTCGAGCCATCCCTTATCCCTCGTGCAACAAGGTTTGCCGGGATGGTGAAATAGCACACCCGTTATTTTGAAAAATCTTTCAAAATAACGGGCAGCCTGTATAGATGTAGGGTAGCTATTTTGGGATACCTCCAGTATCCCGAAATAGCCGTGCAGTGTAGACGTACTCTGTGTGGATTAAATATATTTCTTTTTTTTCCTGCTAATTGCACATGATTGGGTCAGGATTCTTTTCCTTATAAATTGTTTATAGCGTTCCTTGTTCAGGCCCCTCCCAGTGAAGGATTTCAAATACTGAACCGATTTGAAGGAGGTGAAATCCCTAGATCCCATGCCTCTGAAGTCCATGGGAATTTTTCCGTAGACCTCAGACGGTGCATTGAATCACATGCTGTAAGTGGAAACTCGCCCTCTTTTGTCCAGCATGAAATCACCCAACAATTGATTCTCTTTCCAAAGTGGTGTGTACATTTTCCAAATTATAAAACGTGATTTACAAGGCCCCGCCCTGCTGGACCTTGCCTTGTGAGCCCTGCAGTGGGTGGGGGAAAAGCACCGCTGAGTTGCTGTTCATGGTCCTGCAGCAAGGAATCTCACTTTCCGGCAGGAGATTATTTTGAGACACGTGCTATCCTCCTACGGGAGGTGCAGAGACACATGGGACTGACACATTCCTGAGTTCTCTGGTAGTTGACGTCATCCCAGCCAGCTTCGGGAGGGAGGGTGTTTTTGTGAATAGAGAATCTGTGTGTGTGTGTGTGTGTGTGTGTGTGTGTGTGTGTTAAAGAGCACAAGAGGGGCTGATAGCACAGACTGGAGTGAGGCTTAGTGTGCTGTGCACAGTACATGGCACCCTCCTATCCCGAGCACAGCCCTGCTCTAAGCACCTTCAGTTAGGAGTCACTTTCTCACCTCCAGCCGCTGCTCTGCATGTGCCTTAGTACTGACAAGATTGGAGGCCACCGAATTTGTGAGCATGGATCTCTAGGTGAAAGGTTTGAGCAGCTGCTCTGCAAACATGGCCGCCCTTGAATTGAACTGCTAATGAGTCCTGTAAGCAGGGTTACCTGTGGCTGCAGCACGGCTCCCATTTCCATCTGTGAGGTGCATGCTGGGTAACTTTTGAGCCCTGCCATGGAGGGGTAATGCCAGCGCATTGCTCCCAACTCTCTCTCTCTCGAGGTGACAGCCTTGCATTTTTATTGCCCGTGTCCTCTTGAACGTTTTTTCAGGAACCGCTTATGTAGAGCCAAGCAGTATTGTAAGAGCGTGGGTGACTGGCAGGCGGATCTGCACGCCCAGTTGGAGAGCCTGGTGAAGAGAGCCAGCAAGCACACGGACTCTGCGGTGGCCCTCTACTATTTCAGGTGGGTAGCGAGGCTGGGAGAACTCTCTGAATCTAGCACAGGGTTAGGATCGGGGCCGTATTTGCAGCTCTTGCAAGTGGGTGCAATTGCATTGACGTCGGTGGAGGCCTTACGCGAGGTCTGTCTTCGGTCCACGTGCTCAGATGAACAGGCAGTTTCACTGTGTGTGTAGGGAGGGGCCTCCGTTCAGGTTGGTGGAGCCAAAGATGTTGGGCTCGTAGGCTGAGGAAATGGCGCCAGTATTTCAAGTGGTTAATTGAAGGGTGGGCGGCAGCAGTTTTGTCTGTGGTCCATTGTAACCTCTTAGTTACGGTAGCACTGAGAACAAGCCAAGAGATAGAGCTGGTGAGACTACATTGACCGGTAGATCCAGGGGGAATCGCGGGTTGGAAATCCCAAGGAGTCTGTAGAGAAGTGTGTGTGTGTGGGGGGTGGAAACGTCCTGAGAATTGTGGGATAGCGGCTGAGCTGCCAAGTTAGGAGAGTGGCCTGCCACTTTGAAGCACCGATGATATGAGAAGCCAGATCTGTAGTGCTTCTCTTGCCTGAGATATATGGTCCCTCCCAACTGGTAGAAAGTGCAGACTCCCTCTGGCTTCTGCAGCAGGCGATAGAATTGGGTCCAGATACTATCTGATCCAGATGGGAGCTGGTGTCACTTCAGGGCTGGATTCCCCTTGCTGCCTGCATCTTGATAGCCTCTTTCCCCATCTGTATTTCCTGGGGGAAATTCAGCCCGTGCTTTAAGCTGCTGACAATAGCAAATGGGGGGGGAGCAAAGCTCTACTTGACAGTGTCTGCTTCTCTTCCCCTTGGTGCAGGTGGGTTAGGCGCTCCCAGGCAGCTGGTGCTGCCCGTATTTATTTCTTCAGTTGCTATGTCATGCCAGAAAAGGTGGGAGACCTTGAGCTAGTCCTTTCCCATATCTGAGCCTACGACTTAGCGCTGTAAACGTGCCTAGTTAGGTTTGACTCAACTGTAACATTGTGCTTCCCTCTGTAATCTGTGGGCTGTATCCCCCTGGGGTGAGACAGTCTGCCTGCAAAGACTGCCTTCCCACTACATGTGAACAGTGCCTAGCGTGATAGGGCGGCTGTAGGGGCTACCAGAATACAGTAAAGGAGAGAGCAAGGCACTGGGCTAGCCATGGGTAGGTGTAACGAGAGCTCCTGACGTAGCCATCAGTGAAACAAGCGACCGCATTCGAGCGAGGAGACCCAGCCTCCAGGCCTGGCTGTTGTCCTGACTGCAGAACGCTGAGAGGAGCGGCTTGCTCTGTCAGTGTGGCCAGTGGCCTGCTTGTGAATTCTGGTGGAGATCTGGTTGCAGGGCCCTCGGTCTTGGCTTTTGGGCACTCGCCTCAACGCTGCCCGGCTCTGTTTTTGTTTCTGGTGCAGTGCCTCTTTGTACCTGTTCAAAGTGCTGAAAGGGAACATGGCCAGAGAAGAGGCGACTCCTCTTTCTTCCTCGAAAAAGAAACAGAAAAACAGCAAAGGGAGCAGTGCGCAGACTGACCAGGTAAGAGGGCCAGCCCGTGCTGGGATGTGGTCAAGATTGTTCCCCGGTGTGCTGATCATGCCACTGACACCCGCCTCCTTGCTCTCTGGGGCTCCCCACCAGCCTGTCGTGCTGGGCCAGATCCTCTGCTCTTCCCCAGCCCAGGCACAAAGAGCCTGGAGAGCAATGCAGACCCTAAACTGCTTCTGCGGTGGGAGGATGCAGTTCTAGGGCACAGGACTTAGGAAACCAACCCCCCAAAGGGATCAAAACCTCAGACAAATCCGTCTGTCTCTGTGTAAGAGTTTTCCACAGTGAAAGGTTGTTCAGGAAAGCCCCCCTTTAGCAATGAAAGAGGGATATGCACAGTGGGTGTTCCCCCATGTAACAGTTATTTACACTGGGCTTGATAGTAAACAAAAGTGTCTTTATTAAGTACAACCAGTAGGGTTTAAGCGATTGTTCGTGAAAAATGATCAAAATAAGTTACAACATTAAAATGAAAAGAAAACACACAGCTAGTTCTAAGTCACTAAAAATGTATTGCAAGCAGTTTCTTACCCTAAAAAGCTGTTCTTATTTCAGGCAAGCCTTCAAGCCAGGGCTGATCTTTTACTTTGACTTGGGTCTCCAGTTCTCTTTGTATCCTAGGGTGCCAGGCTGTTCCCCAGGCCAACCAAAGACAAAGACCTGATAACTTCCCCTTGCTTAAATAGTCTTTTCCCAGGGACAGGAATCTTCTGTTCTCGATTCCCTCTTCCATGGAAAATTACCTGGCCAAAATGGAATCCCAGTAACAGGTGGTATGGTCATATGTCTTGCTAGTCCAGTCACCTTTGAACTTACAGGACAAAGAAGGTCATTCGCAAGTTGTTACGTTCGTCAGCCAGTCATTCAGGCTTCCAGGCTCTGATTAGCACATTTAAAGCTATAAACAGTCTCATGCTTCATATTTCTAACTTTATATACAAAAAAGATACATGCACCAAAATAAGATCCAGCAGATTGTAACATGAAAAATGAGAGGTTACATGAAGTATTTTGTCCAAAGCCTCTCTGAGTTATGCATATTCATAAGCCAATTTCATAAAGCTTGGGGAGAGAACCGTCACAGCCATCTTCCCAGGCAGCAGCTCTACATGGCTGAGATCCCAGCTGGCTTTTTATTGTAAGTCTGCACTGCACTCGGCTGTCGTGGTCCCCCACAATGTCCTGCTCTCTGATCAGAGGTAGGATGTAAAATCCTGCTTAACCAGTTAAATGTTATGTTGCTCTGGCCAGCCTGCAGCTCCCCTTCCCGCGGTGAGTGGTGGAGCTGCTCCAGGCCGTGACTGGTTAACATTCACATCCCTAATCAGAAGACCCCTTTGGTTCCTGCACTGCCATATCCTCGCTTCCCTTTCTAGCCTGTCTCCATCTTAACTGTCTCTCGTTCAGCCATCAAAGGGTTGCTAATACATTCCTGGATGCCTGCTAATTGAATAGTAGACCGGGCCCCATGGATACATATTAATGCTTTTTATCCCATTGTTCTCACAGATCTCAGCCCCGCTACCTCTTCCTGCTGACTCTCAGCCCTCCTCCAGGAGGAGTGGGGTGGTATTGGTTGGCCTTTATGCCCCCTCGGATGTCTCGGGTCATGTCTACGCTGCTGTGGTGCAGCTGTGCCCTGTAATGTAGATGCTTCCTACGTTGGTGGAAGGGTTTTTCCTCTCAGTGCAGTTCAGCCACCTTTAGGTCGGTGGGAGAATTCCTCTGTTGACCTACCTGCAGCTATACTGGGGATTAGGCCTATTGTAAGGACGTCTCCCAGGACACAGCATTTTTCACGGCCCTGAGCGATGTGACTATGTCCAGCTAACTTTTCAGTGTAGTCCAGGTGGTAGAGTTCTCTGAGGCCGCCTTGTGCAATTAAGCAGAAAGGTCAGAGGGGATCGTGAGCAGACCTGTAATTAGGCTTGGATAAGATTTATATCCAGAGAGTCTGTCTGGTGACTGTTAGCCTAGTGTTCGGGTCTGGGGGGTCCATCTGTCCATCCCTAATCACCATAGCTGTGGGTGGGAGCCTTGCTGCTTGGTTCCCCCTCCGCCTACCTGGCTGGGAGCCCCTTCCTGCGGGGCACTGCCATTCACAATGTGCCATATGTGTGTGGTGCCCAGCAGTGCAGCCAGGTGGGAACAGAGCACGGCGTAGGCACAAGAGCCAGACGTAACAGAGCCCCACCATCACAAGGAGATCAGAGTAGTTTCACATGGCAAATGACGGGGTGGGTGGGGGGGAACCCCTCTGTGTATTCCTACAGGTATGTATGTCAAAGACCTCCCCAGTGGTGACTGTTCTTTAGGCAATCGGAGTCTCATTTGTAAAACTGAACTGCTCTGCACTGCTCTCAGCTGAGACTAGTGGGTGGTAACCCAGCAAATGGGAGCATGGCGCATCTCACCTGTGCATGGAGGCAGTGTTGCCTAGTGGATTGGCAATCGGAAACCTGGGTGCTGTTTTTAGCTCTGCCACTGATCTGCTGCATGACGTTGGATGAGAGTCTGGAGCTGTTCTGAAAATCCCAATGTCAGTATCTTGCTGTGCCTTAGTTTTCCCTACCTATACAGTGGGACTAAGGAGAGTTCCCTTTTGTAAAGTGCATGGGGAGCTACAAATGAGCCAAGTGGTCTCGATCCAGCATTCCTCGCACAGTCCAAGCTCGTGTGAGTTTGGGTGCATGCGGAATATGCTGAGGTAGGCATGTTGTTTTGGGGGCAAGTGTGTAAGTTGCCCGAGAACGTTAAGTTTTAGCATTCCAGCATGTGCTCCCGGGTGCTCTGGTATTAACAGACTCACTCCCATTGCTTCCCAAGCTCATCTCTCCCTGTTGTACTTTTCCAGCTTTCAGGCACAGGCCTTCTGGACCTGGAGCGAGTGACCACGGTGTATCAGGAGGCACTGAGTGGATTCTTGACCAAGCGAAAGAGTGCCCTCACGGCTGCTATGTTCCTGGATCTTTTGGCCCGCTTCCCGGTAAGTGGAACCCGGAATGTGGTTCGCTGTGTTCCACTATAAACCCTCAGAAAGCAGCATGTTTTCTTTTCCAGTTTATTGCAGGCTTGTATGCCCCATCGGATGTCTCAGGTCATGTCTACGCTGCTGTGGTGCTTTCAGCCTGCTAAGTCTGAGGGCATGTCTAGACTACCCTCGGCTTCCAAAGAAGATATGCAAATTAGGCGCAAATTTGCATATCTTCTTCCGATCCCTTTTTCAGAAGAGGTTTTTTCAGAAAAAAAAAAAAGCCGTCTAAATGGGGTTTTTCGTGCCAAAAACCTCTTTTTCAAAAGAACTCTGTAAACCTCATTTTTTGAGAAATAAAGGTTCTTTCAAAAAAGGGGGGGTTTGCTCGAAAAACCCCATCTAGACTGCTTTTTTTTTTTTCAAAAACCTCTTTCAAAAAAGGGATCGGAAGAAGATATGCAAATTGGCACCTAATTTGCATATATTTCCAAAGCTGAGGGTAGTCTAGTCGTGTCCTAAGAGTCAAAGGAATGAACTATTGTTGCACTCTGCCATTAACACAGTGTCATATGGGGGTGCCGGCATGGAAATCTGAATTGAAAGGCCATTCATTTTAGGATGCCTTGTAACTCCCCAGCCAGATGAAATCTGCCCGTGTCTATTAGCTTGGTACTCGCACTCAAGACAGTAGAGATGCATTCGGCTGGCAGTTCTAGTCCAGCTGCCTTTGGGCGGTGGCTTTTTAGCTGCACACACAACATGTTGCCGAGTGTCTGCCGAGGCTCCTGCAAACCAGACACCTGTGCCCATATTTCAGCCTCAGTGGAGCTGAGTAGTCACCCCAATCCTTTGGGATAGTCAGTGGATGTTGACTCCTGCAGCCTTTGAACCTCTGCACCTACTTGGAACTGGTACTCCTTATATAGGCTGCCTCTTACCCTTGTGAGCCAGCTGGTTTTCTGGGAATCTGTCCAAGAACCTCACTCTCTGAACCCCTCACCGCCTGTTGACTACTGGAAGACTCAGATACAGAGAGGCTTTTGGGTAAAGGAGGCTTTAGCGTGGGTCATTTCTCCAGCATCTTCAGCATTGTAAACCCTCTTTGGGGATGAGGCTGACCTGGTGTACTGGACTCGGAGCAGTATTTGAATACATTTCTGTTCCCAAGTGGAAACCCAATCAGACCCCTGATTCATCTCACCCCAGGCTGCTGTGGCAGTTTCTTTAGCTTCATGGAGAGCGGTCATGTTTGCAATAAGCTGATCATGGAGCATCTGAGCCGGAGCCATCAAGGAAAGGAGGGGATGGTTTAAAAAGAAACTAAAACCTGTGAAATTCTGTGATGCTTCAGCTCTTCCAGCCGTTGTTGTTTGGGAGCAGGAGGAGCAGCCATTGGACAGCTGTCTCAGGGCTGTTTAGGGGAAAGAGGCGCCAAAATGTCAAACAGCCTAATCTGTGGATTCATTTTCAGATTCTTTACTTAATTCAGGTCTGGGAAGGGGGTGCTTCTGGAAGACTGGTTTTCTTGTGAGGCTGCGCCCTGCCCCAGCCAACTTGACTAGTGTCATGTGGGAAGGGCAAATACTATCTATTGGCCAGTGTGTCTCATAGGTCTACTCCTAGCTCTTCCTTGATCTTGGGGCAGCTGGCTTAGGACCCGATCCTGCAAGATACCAAGTGCCCTTGATTCCCATTGGAGGCACTGGAAGCTAAGGGCAAGGAATCACTTTTCGGGATGGCCTTCTGAACCTCCCTGTCTGAATTTGCTCATTGAAAGGCGATTGTTTTATGAGGGTGTGGAGGTGTCTAGTTTCAGTTATGCCTGTTGCCAGGGCTGTTTATTCACTGAGTCACAGGTCTTGAGTTTCCTCTTGAAGCTTCCTCCTGAGTCTCTGTAGTTTTGATAACAGCAGAAAGAGTTCAGGACCATCCATTCTACAGCAAAGAATGTTGCATGTGTCCGATGGTCCAGAACAAAGCATTACAGTTATGGTCATGAAGCTGGGAAGATTCATTTAGAGACATAGGAGCTGGCAGATTGAATCAGACTCAGAGTCCTCTAGTCTGATATCCTCTCACTGATAGTGGTCAGTACTAGGGATGTAATAGTATAGGTGATTAACCGATTAACTGATAAGCAAAAGCGTATAGACTACATGCATTTCCCTCCCTCCCCCCTTGCCAGTACATTTTTTAGCAGGTTGGCCAGCAGCCCGGCTCAGTCCCGGCTTGCACTGGGTCCAGGACCTACCGCCGCTGCTACTCTGCATTAAAAGTGTATTAGGAGCCAGGCAGCTCGGCTCAGTTCCGGCTCACGCCGGGTCCGGGAGCTCAGACACCACTCCCCCTGGACAGGGGCTGCTGCCACCTTGCGCTGCTGCCTCTATATCAGAGGCAGCAGCGCAGGGTGGCAGGCAGCCAGTCCGCGAGGGACTCACCTCCAGACCTGCTCCTGCCTGGCACCCCATGCTGCTGCCTCTGATAGAGACACAGCAGCGTGGGGTGACAGGAGGCTCCTCAGGAGTGGGGCTGGAGTGCACTAGCTGCTGGCCCTACCCCCCTAGGGCTATAGAATAATCGACTAACCGATAAGAATTCCCGAGGTTAATCGACTATTCATTAGCTGATATTTAACATCCCTAGTCAATACCTGCTTTTTGGTGAGAAATTCAGCAGTGGGCACTTATGGGATTCCCTGTCTGTAAGGAAACTTTTTCCTTGAGCTGCAGTAGTTACAGGCTGATTTTCCTGTGCAATCAGTTTCCCTTCCAAAACTCTTGCTTGTTTATTTAGTATTCACCATTCGAAGGGCTTGTCTGCACAAGAAAACTAATCTGGAATAAATTAGCTTTGGGTGTGAATTTAAAGCTAGATAAAGCACTCGCAAAGTGGATTAAGTTAAATCATACTAAAGGTTCCGGAATAAAAGCTGCCAGACATGGAATTAATCAGGAAAACCTCACTTTGTAGACAGACCCTAATTCTGGTGTTCTCATGCTTTACTGAGACTGTGGAGGTGCATAAATTGTTGGCAAAATCCAGGCTTTAAGCCCACAGTGCCAGGCAGGAAACAGGGTGAAATTGTGACCCTATTGAAGGCAGAGTTTTGCCACTGACTTCTGTAGAGCTAAGGTTTTGCCCAGAGTTGTTGTGAGCAAAGCATGTTACCTTTTAAGTAGCCAGGTGGTGAATCAACCCACACGGCAGCTGACTAAAATAGCGGCCTTAAAAAAACAAAACAAAAAAACCGAGGCTTTGTGGCAAGGCACTAATAATGGCCGGGTTCTTCTTTGTTACAGGTCATGTGTAAGCCGTTAATAGGCACCCTGGTCAAGTCTGTCACAGCAGGAGCCCGGCAGCATCAGCAGGTAAGAAGGAAAGCAAGGAAGCAAAGAGGCATGAAACAGCCATGTGGAGATGGCACTTAATCATGCTGGCTTATGCTTAATATGGGTATAGCTGCCTTTGGAATCGCCTCCTTCTGCAAAGTGGGCTTCCCCAGGTGCGTTCTCTTGGGGCTGTTGCTGGCTCACTGCGGGTCTATGAGGCAGGTTCTGAAGGTTTTGTGTTTTCCGAGCCACTCCCTGTTTTCTCTCAGCTACCGAGCTCTTTCACTGCCTTCTACTGACCAGTTCGGTCAGGGTGCTTGACAGGGTCCAGCTGGAAGTATAGTAGAATATGCCCTGATCCTTCTTGCCTTTGAATCACTGCTTGGTGCTCTGTGAGTCAGAAGCTCCTCTTATTAACTCCTCATATGAGAAAATCTCCATTTCCTAATGCCAAGAACCAGTCCCACGGTTAGCCTCCCGTGCCTGCTTTAAGGCAATTGCTCCAGGCAATCCCCTCTGCTCAGCATGCAGTTCCAGCTCTCCTTTGCTTCCCAGGCCAAGCAGTTCTGTGTTCAGATCCTGTACTGTGGAAGTAAGGTGGGGTTTGGTTTGGTTTTTTTTTTTTTTTTTTTGCTGTGTCATTGTATGAGCCAGGCTTTGCTATATGTGTTGCGCCTCATTGATGAAACATGAGCAGGAATGACTACCCACCACGGTCTCTTCACGCCCATGAAATTGAAACCTGTCTACCAGGATTTTTATACCTTTAGCCATTGCTGTGACGTCCGAGTGTCTCCCATGAAAACTCCTCTAGGCCACTGGCCTGGTTTTCTAACCGTCCCTTCCCTAGCTGTAAAGTGCTTAGAAAGCCAGCCTGGCGTGACTGTCACTCTTTAATTCCATTGCTGTTAATGATCAGAATACAAAGGACCAGATACTCATCTATACTAAGGCTGCCCGGTGTAAATGAAGTTGGTTCACACTGATAAGCCCCTTTGTGCTGCCAAAGCGACCTTGATGTAAATTAAAATTGGGCCCAAATGGGCTTTGTTGGATAGTATTGGGAACAGGACTCATTAATAACAAGCACATTCATTAATTGAAACACATTCTCGGTTCTGCCCTGGCTAGGGTTGCCAGGTGTCCGGTTTTGAACCGGACAGTCCAGTATTTGAGGATTCTGTCTGGGAAACAAATTGAGAAAATACCGGACTAAAAATGGGTAGCACCTTTAGTTTGTCGTAAATCTCTGTGTGGGGGGGAGCGGGTGAGAGAGAGACAGGCGCAGCCTGAGCTGGCTTTCACTGTTTGTACAGGGCTTAGCACAAAGGGGTCTGACCTGGTCAGCCTCTAGACACAAGGGCAGTGTTTAAATAACAACAGTGCATTTGTTGACCCCATGCATGGCTGGGATGTGTGTTCCTTTACATAGCATTTACAAAACTATTCTGGCCCTTTTCCCGGGGCTTCCGGTTGTCCTGGCACCACCAAACCCTGACCTTGCTTTAAGTTAGGAGAAGAGGAAGCGGCCTACCAAATTTTGGAGGCCCTAGCTCTTACCATTTCGGAGTTCTTGAACAAATGGACTAGCAGACAAACACACGGATGCTCTTTAAAATAAGCTCCTAGTAAATAACCCCAGGAGGCCACAAGCGGGCAGGTTGCCCACTACTGCATTAGTGGGTATGGGGGAAGCAATAGATGTGACCTGTCTTGATTTTAGTAAGGCGTGGACAGTTCCACATGACATCCTCAACAGCAAAGTGGGGAAATGGGATCTGGACGAAATTACAGTAAGGCTTGACGCTCATTACGTTCCCGTTGGTAGAATGAGGGGAGACCTTCTGACGGAGCACAAAGCTCTGACGTTTGTCGTGGGAGGCAGCGGTCACATTCCGAACGCTGTATCTCCTCTGAGCTAGCGGCAAAAGAACACGCCCATCTGATTCTTCCAGCTGAAAATCTGCAAGCTGTTGAAACGAACCCCCTTCTGCTTGGCAGTGCTTGACAGCTGCTCCCTCTGCGCTGTCTTTCAGATCTCAGTTTTCCCTTCAAGGGGAATGTGTGTGGTTCACATTGTAAAAATGCACAGAGGGTTAAAGTCTTTAAACTCCTTTGTTCATTCCTTCTTTTACAACACTTTCTATCATTGCCTCTGATACAGAGGCAGCAAGAGAGGGGAGTGCATGTAGTTGACAAGATTAACTGCTAAACCCAGGTTTATTGGTTAATTGTGTAGTTTATAAAAAAAAAAGGTTGAGAAACACTAAAGTACCCCTTTAAAAAAAAAAAAATTTGTAAGTACCCCCAGTACCTGCAGTTTTCAGACACACCATTTTTTTTCTATCATTGCAATACATTTTTTTTAAACAGCTTAATCATAGCCAGGCGGGTGATGAAATTTTTGGGTGTCAAAAGTACAATAATAAAGCGCTGTAAAACTTAAAACAAAAATTCAGTTTTTTCCAAATTTCAGTTGTGTTGACATACCCCCCAGACTTCTCTCGAGTACCCCTAAGGGTACTCGTACCACTGGTTGAGAAACTCTGGTGTAGTTGACTACATGTTGACCTCCCTAATGAACATAGCTCATTGCTTGTTTATTGTGGCATTTATTTACTGCACTGCTGTTGCTGGCAATAGGGACTTTTTAGTAAAAGTATATTCACACACATTCTGGATTACAAAGGATTATTACTGAGCCTTTAGACCTGCTTGCACTCGCTGTAAGGTTTTCTGACGCTGGATATAGTATGTTACAGGCCAAATCGTCCACTGGGTTCGGTTTGTTGTATGCAGATCTTGGTGCTGAGAACTGGAAAACACTGCCTGCTAATCTTGATCCTGCATCCACTGATGGATGCATGTTCAGGCCCTCTGGGTGTCTGGAACCCATCTGCATGCAGCGATGGCCATGACCGCTGTCCTTACACTTAGCGGGATGTGTCAGATTAACTTTTGCACACGCACAAAGATGGTACAAGCAAAGTGGCAGCTAGCAGGAGGTTTTTTGATCACACATTTTAACACAGCAAAACAATGGAATCATAGAATCTTAGGGCTGGAGGAGACCGCAGGAGGTCATCGAGTCCAACCCCTCTGCCCAAAGCAGGACCAGTCCCAACTAAATCATCCTGGCCAGGGCTTTGTCAAGCTGGGACTTCAAAACCTCTAGGGATGGAGATCCTACCACCTCCCTAGGGAACCTGTCCCAGTGCTTCCTCACCCTCCTAGGGAAATAGTTTGTCCTAACATCCAATCTAGATCTCCCCCACTGCAACTTGAGACCATTGCTCCTTGTTCTGCCATCCGTCATCACTGAGAACAGCCTCTCTCCATCCTCTTTGGAACTCCCCTTCAGGTAGTTAAAGGCTGCTATCAAATCCCCCCTCATTCTTCTCTTCTGTAGGCTAAACAAGCCCAAATCCCTCAGCCTCTCCTTGTAAGTCATGTGCTCCAGCCCCCTAATCATCTTTGTTTCCCGCCGCTGGACTTTCTCCAATGTATTTACATCCTTTCTGGCCTCACCAGTGCCAAATCAAGGGAAATAATCATTTCTCTAGATCTGCTGGCAATGCTCCTCCTAATGCACCCTGATGTGCCATTAGCCTCCTTGGCTACAGGGGCGCACCCGTTGACTCATCTCCAGCTTCTCATCCACTGTCATCCCCAGGTCCTTTTCTGTTGAACTGTTGCTTAGCCAGTCGCTTGGGATTCTTCCGACTCTGCACTTGCCCTTGTTGAACCTCATCAGATTTCTTTTGGCCCAATGTCGTCATGTGCTGCCAACGAAACGGCTTGTGTCAGATCTTTGAACTTACCTGCTGCTAATTAATTGCTTCTGGCGGGTCCGTTGGCAATTCCCACGCTTGCGATGAGTGAAGCAGAATGTGTGTGGCATATTAAAACACGCAGGAGGCATGGTACCGTTCTGCTGCTCTGTGTTCTAGATGGGACATTGGGGCCTAGTGCTGTCAGCCTGACCGTTTCCATGAGCATGGAACTCCTTTTAAATTCTATTTTGAAATCTATGTGCTTGGATCCATTTCCCTCCTGCTTCCCTCATACCATTCGATCTTACTGCTGCAGTTGTTTCCTCGGGGACCGTGTCCTTCAGATTGCTTCCTTGTGCTTTGTTCCGCTGTGTGAAGAATTGTTTTTTGATGAACTCCTGAAAGGATTGTTTTTGCTTGTTGGGCTGTGGAGTATAAACAGGGATTGAGGTGTGTGTTTCATCCTAGAGCTGGTTGCACAACTCAGCTACATACCAGAGCTCTCCTGACCCTCCGGTGAGAAATGGCTTCCTGCTTTATTTTTAGCAATGCCAATACATTGTTGAGCATAGCTGAAGTAACGTGGAGCTCTGAGGAACTGCCTCTGGCCTTGGGTCCATCCCTCTGAAGCTATTAATGTGATGTTTGTTAGTGCCCTTTGAGTGTCCTTACGCAAGGGACTGAAAAAGAGAAAAGTGTGATGGTTCTTTAGACCAGTGTTTCCCAATTGGTGCTCTGTGGAACCCTGGGGTTCCGCAAAATGAAAGTAAGGGTTCCACGAGGAGCT
This sequence comes from Rafetus swinhoei, assembly GCA_019425775.1. NCBI lineage: Eukaryota > Metazoa > Chordata > Testudines > Trionychidae > Rafetus > Rafetus swinhoei. The sequence goes on along the minus strand of CM033445.1, from coordinate 18,693,199 downwards.
GGCACTTACCCCACCCCCTCTTAAAGAGACAGAGGCGTGTTGTTGGTGTGTGGGTTTTTTTTTTTTTTAAGGCAACCCTAGGGGTTCCGTGGCCAAATAAAATTGGGAAGCGCTTCTTTAGACGATGGGCCTATTTAGAGGCTGTGGCGGAGAGCAAGGCTCTGTTGTGCTGTAGGAAATGTGTGTACGCATCAGAGACTGCTTGCAACAAAGCACTTACTATCCAAATAGGGCAAAGGGAGGGTGGAAGACAGGAGCAGGTTAATCGGTTTAATGATAGCCAGAGTTACCTGGTGAGCATGCCGGTTAACCGGTAAGCATGCCAGTAACCCTCATGCTTCCTGGTTAACATCCCTAAACAGCATGTGCCGTTTATCCCCTTTTCCTAATGAGTGACTGGAGTAAGGGATTTGTTCCAGTCTGTGGCAGAGCTGGGAATGAAGCAGCACTTGGCATCCACTAGCAAAGGGCTTGTGTATCGGGGAGGGTTTAGGGAAATACAAACAAATAGGCTAGATCTGTGACGCGTGCACATCAATTACAGCACATTTCGCATCCTCCTAATGGGGGCCTTTTGTTCCTCCAAGGAGAATTAGGCCACAGTGAACATAAGGCCATTTTGCTTCTGAATGAGAACATCTACCTGCGGGTTTAATGGACTTACATGTGTTAACTTCCCAGCTTTGTTGCCATCATCCAGGCAGGCCCTTGGGTCTGGATTAGATGGTCGATGCGTTCCCTAGAGACAGTAGCAAAACGTGCATGGGCGCTCGGTGTTCGGTGAGGGTTTATAGCTGTTTAGGTGCATCCAGACAGAGCACTGAGCCTTTCGCAAGGGTGTAAGTTTCCCTGCCACTTTCCAAGGAGAAACTCAGAAAGCGTGTCTGTCTCAAAACACCCATGTGTGTACTCGAATCTGAGGGTGTGAGGCAACGCCAGTACTGAAGACTGATCTTTGAAAGGCTGATGCAGTCATTTTAAGTTTTAATGACCCTTCCAAGGTGGAAAGGCTGTGGGGAGCTGGATGGGAGCTCTGTATTGGCAATGGGGTTAAAGAACCTCTTGCTCGTAGCTTGAATCTACTCAGGTGGGTTTTGATGGTGGTTCAGTGGCTTGTGTGACATTAGTTCAACTACCCTGGCAAGGAGTAAGTCCTCTTATCAAGTGCCTGAGTGGAAAGCCACCGGGTTCCCAATTTTGAGATCTTTATCCAAGTCCAGGCTAATGGAGTGATGCATATTTGTCTGGCCAGTCCTCATTGTGTGTGTTGTACTGTGTGTTTAAACACAATAATCTGGAGCTTTTGTGGTCACCTCCGCATTTCAACGTAGGCACACACATGTACCAGGTGAGGTACAAAGGTGATTCACCTCTGTGCGGATTGGGGATGCAGGAGTAGGCCAGGGAAACAGAATATTTACTTGTCTAGCAAACACAGGTTTCATAGAATCCTAGAACACTAGAACTGGAAGGGACCTCGAGAGGTCATCGAGTCCAGTCCCCTGCCCTCACGGCAGGACCCAGTTCCATCTCCTTGGCAGATGTCTGTCTAACCTGCTCTTAAATATCTCCAGAGATGGAGATTCCACAACCTCCCTAGGCAATTTATACCAGTGTTTAATCACCCTGACAGTTAGGAAATTTTTCCTAATGTCCAACCTAAACCTCCCTTGCTGCAGTTAAAGCCCATTGCTTCTTGTCCTATCCTCAGAGGCCAGGAGAACAATTTTTCTCCCTCCTCCTTGTGACACCCTTTCAGATATTTGAAAGGAGGTCTATTCTTGTCCTTGGGTGATTGGGCTAGAATTCTGTGAGGCCTTCAAGTAAGTGCATAGCTGATATGAAACAAAACAAAAATCACTTAGACTCATTGAACTTCCATTAGCATGGAGGTGGAGCTCAAAATGCTGCCTTTTGTCATATATATAGATTCATCAGTGTTTCAAAATGCATTTTATAAAGCCGCCCATGATGGAAAACCCTTTAAAATGTATTTAATCTAGAATATATTTTAGGCGAGTTACTGATTATTCTTGGTGTCTCCTGAGCCTCCTTTAAAGAGCTCTAATGTATGTAGATAAACTTTGCAGAATCAAAGTAATTCTGTGCCAATGCTGCCTTCGCCCTGAGAGTGAAAAAGGATCCTAAACCCTGCCAAAAGTGGTCTTGGCTGGGTGACAATAATGCATTTGAACAGTTTATGTTTCGTGTAAGTTGAAAAGTAATTAATTAAATTTTAACATGGTAAGTATAGCTAAAGAGCCGCACTGCATCAAAAGCTGGCACCCCTTGGCTAAGCATGTATTTCTGCCCAGGCTTGTGATCAACAAATGAATCATTACACTAATGCACCTTACTCTGAATGCATTTTCATAGATGTTTTCCAGCGGGTGGTAGAGGGAATTTGCTTCGGAATCGTTTGCATAAGCTGCTTTTGGTAATGAAGCAAATTTGAAACTCCACCTCCTTTCTTTTTGCAATGTTACTTGAAAAGCTCCAGGGTGGAAGGGGGCGATTGAGTCCCAGATCTCAGTCATTTAAACCAGCCTCCATTCTCTGCATTGTTCTAGTCGCAGAATTCGCTGCATTTTTCCCGGGGAGAAGAGTCCTTTCTCAGAGCTTCCACTAGGGGGCGGCTTGACACTGGGCCCTGCAGGGGCAGGTGGAAACCTCAGTTAACTAGAAGACATTGTGTGGGTCTTTGGGCCATGCAGTAGAAGCAGCCTGCAGACCTCTGTTTAAACAGCTTTTTAAGAGCAGAGGTATCGCTAAACGTCCGGGCGGTGTCTGCCCTGAAGCCTGATTTCAGCGTTCTGCCTGATTTTTTTTCCCCCCTCCCTTCTTTTGCTTAAAGAGATGAGTTGGGGGGAATGGAAAGACAAGCGGGATGTAGGAGTTAATCCCACCCTGACCCTGCGAAGCATGTAAGCATGGGCTCGATTGCAAACGTGCAAGTTGCCTCCTGGGCCTCCGCAGGAATACTCAGGTGCTGCTGAAGGGGTTTGATGACTGGGGCCAGAGTGCTGTGTCTCTGGCAGGACCAAGCCTTCAGGCCTAGCCCTTGGCGGTGCACTGCCCTGTAGATTATACCGTCTCTGCCTTCCATGTTGGAAATGCAGTCGTGAATTTGACACCCAGTCGTTTGCCTTGGGAAACTCAGAACCGTTTTTCCCTTAGACGATGCGGTTGCTGAGTCTATAAATAACCTCTGATGTCGTTTGGAAATGTGCCTTGTGCCGTTTTTAAATGCAGCCCTTTGGCCCGCGTTGCTTTCTAAGCCTTTTTTTTTTTTTTCATGTGTTCGACTAGGCTGATATAAAATAAAAATGTACCATAGAACCCCTCTGCGGGGGGAGCTTGAAACATTTAAATATGCAAGGGTCCCAGCGCACGAATTTCCATTGTGGTATGTACTTGCACGGGTTACAAGCTGGGGTGTATAAATGGGGATGTGCTACATCTCCGCACAGGTGGAATTCTGAGTGGCTTAGCGCACACTCCTGATTCTTGTGGGACCATCATATACACTGATGTGTCCCGCCTTTAAAAGATCGTCGCATACCTTTCTTTTCCTTCAGTGGTGATGGTAATTTTTTTTCTGGTTGCCGTGTTGATGGCTGTTGCAAATGTTGGTTGTGAATCCATTGTCTGGTGGAGAAATGTCAGCACCAACACAGCCGGCACCAACCTGCCTTAGCAGAGACTTTGAAGACCAGATGGACTTGGGGGCTTGTAGGAGCAAGGGGGATAAATTTGTTCAGTTACAAGACTTTCAGTGTGCTAATAATTAAGAGTGGAGAACATAGGGTGAGGGGTGACTCTTTCCTCATAGTGACAAAGTGGGCGACTGAATGGCTGGATCGTCTGGATTTAAGTAGCACAGATGGTACAGAACATTTTATGGTTTGTAGGGTCAAATCCTGCTCTCTTCAAATCACTGGGAGTTTTGCTTTTGCCTGGAATGGGACCAGCATCGGACCTTAAGAGGAAAATTATTGCTTTGCTCTGATTTGTATGTGGCTGCTATTTTGCTTGGTACTTTCCCTTCACATACTGTAAAGCTGAAGACGGCAGGAATAGCAGATGTGCAGTGATGACTTTTTCCTTTGCTTATGGTGGATGGAGAAAGTTTAGATTCTTGCAACCTGTGACGAGAGAGTATTGTATAGTTGTGACTCCCCTAAACAGGGCCTGGAGTGTGTTGCTGATGGTGACCAGTGCAAGAGGACCCCCAGGTATTCTTACATCCTGTAGGGGGCAGCAGTTCCTGCCTGGCTTTGGTATTGAGGCTCTGGTGGGTGCACCTGGAAAATTACGACTCTTGTATTTTGCTAATGAAGATACAGTTAGGACTCAGTCTTGCAACTTGGGCGGGTAGTTACAGGACCGACTTACACAAGCCATCTTCTTGACGTCAGTAACAACAATAATATCCAGCTGATCTATGCCACTTTTACCCACAGATCCAGGCAGACCAGTGGCAGAGAGCCCTAATCTCCAGTGTCTTAATCCAGTGCTCTCTCCATTATTCAGCATTGCCTCCCTTGTAGCGTTTCTTCCAGGACTAAGGAGTGTGGGATTGTTGTAACTGATGAAACTGCGTTATTTGGCCTAATATGAGCTCCAGTATTTTTGCTTCCTACACAGCAGCTTTTGTTTTTTGTCGTTTGAATGTTAAACTTCAAAAGCTGATACTTGAGTGCATCTGAATTTTAATTTTTCATTATCTGGCTGGTGAGAGTTTTTCGGAGAGATGAAAAGTTCTGTCCATCAACGGCAGAGTCACGATTCTTGTTGAGAGAATTGGGGATTACCAGCGAAAGGGAGAGGAAAGTATGGGCAAAATGATAATGAGGATTGTTTTCTTGGCATGTACATTGCTCTTAAATCTCTCATCATTTGGCTCTGGCAAGATCTGTTTAACTAGGTTGCTTTATACACTAGCCTCATTATGAATAGCCTTGAAATAAATACTGAATGATAGGAAAGGCAGCACTTTGGACCAGGGAGAGCCATCTAGTTCAGGAATTGTTTGCAGGAGAATTTATTGCAGGACGGGCTTTCTCGTGCAGGCAGGTGACTGAGCACACGAGCTGCTCCATGGAGTTTGATGGGATTATTAGGGTGTGTAAAATTACTCATGTGCCTCAGTGTTGGCAGGATCAGAACCTTTGATTTTCAGGAAAAAAAGGCTGGGTAATGAAGGTGGCAGCTGCTAACTCTTTATTATGAGGCCTGGGGTATTTGACCTTTTTTCCTTAAAGCCTCCGCTTCTGCAGTATTCTGTGAGGATCGCTGCTTGCCTTTAAAATCAAAAGCTTCTAGGGCTTACAGCTGAGGGGCAAATTTTGCAAACCTGAACGCTAAAGGATCTAAAACCAAGAGGCGAATAATAAAAATCACAAGATTTAAAAACAACCCCCCCCTCATTTTTGGAGGCTGACTCCTGATTTTGAACGCTTCAGCTGTCGGCAAAGGTGAAAGCACCCAACTACACCTCTTCATGGTCAGTGGCAGGATATACAGCACAACAATCCCATCCTACAGTGAGGACCGTAACTAGAGTGAGAGACTGTACGCGGGCCCATATGAGCGCTGGTCCCAGCTCTGCTACTAGTTCACCGTATGATCTTGTGCAACTCACGTCACCTCTCTGGCATCAATATATTCTCTCTTTATTGCCCCACCCCCTTTCCAAATTTTTGTGATAGTAAGATACTGACTTCTGTTGAGGTAAATATTAAGACTCTTCTGCTTTGGTCAGTATTTACCTCTCAGGTATTCAACAAAACGAGAATTCAGTATAGGGATGGTTTCATCTGGCCTGATTAACTACATCAGAAATTCCTTGATAGGCGGAAGGGCAAGGTATCAATGTAGATCTTCTTTTCATAAGTAGTTTTATCCAATTGCATCTGCCCAGTGGCCTATGGTGGAAGAGAAGCAAAAAAGGAGAAATCCCTTGAAATATTTGCATTTGGCAGAACTTTTTGCCCGATGGGATACTTTGTATGTTCTTTGTGGTGTTACGGAGAGCCAGTGCACTTTGAAAAGTGCCGGGGGGAGGGGAGAGAAGGCACCTGCTTCCTGTTAGGGATGTAAAATCTCGTTTAATTACTTAACCGATTAAACAGAGGTAGGTGGGGGGAGGGGCTGCTCCAGCCTGGCTGGCCTGGAGCAGCTCTGACCAAGCTGCAGCTCCCCCTCCTCTCCGCCCACGGTGAGTCCCCTTGGGGCTGGAGCAGCCCCCTTCATTCCTCAGGCAGTGCTGGAAGTCCATGGGGGAAAAAAAGACCCTTGTTTGCATAGGTTTGTCTGAGCTAGGGATGTTACATTTAGTTTAATCAACTTATCGACAAGTCGATGGATTTTCTGTCGACTAGTCGATAAGTGGGGGAGCTGCAGCACGGTTAGCTCCCGGCCCTGGGAGCTAACCCCGCTGTGGCTCTGCCTTTTAAATGTATTAAGAGGTGGCCACCTCTTGATACACTTAAAAGGCTGAAGCGCAGCGGTGGGGGAAGGGAACCCAGTGTGAGCCGGGACAGCTGATTAAGTGTAAAAAGGCTGTTAAATGTAAATGTTAAAATGTAAAAAGGCTGGAGCACAGTGAGGGGACCCGGCTGGTTCTTCGCTTCTGATTTTTAAATGTATTAAGAGCCAGCAGGTTCTTAATACATTTAAAAAGCAGAGATGCAGCGTCTGGGGCTGGGGAGCGAACTGGGAATAAGCTGATTCCCAGCTCGTCCCCACTCCCCCCCGCCTCCCCTGTCACCTGCGGAGACTGTGCTGGGAGGAACCAGCTTTTAAGCCGGCTTCCCCCAGCACCAGCTCCTACTCCCCACCCGTGCTGCCTCTGATAGAGGCAGCAAGAGGGGGAAGCGACTAGTCGAGGGACTAGTCGTTTATCGGGTAAGCTTCTGCTTATCAGAAGTCGACTAGTCACTTACAACCCTAGTCTGAGCCAGTGTGTGCGTGGTGTACCTGTGTCTGCAGGCAGACTGCTGCGGTGCCTCTGTAGCTGCTCAGGGCTGGTGTATCCTACAGAAATTCAGGGTATTTCTTTTCCCAGTGGGGCTTATATTGAGATAACTGTAGTGTGGACACAGTATAGCAGTTAAAGGTATATTTTGGTATTCCGCTTCCTGAACCAGAATAAGCTGTATCAGTGTAAACACATTTGTACCATTTTAATTGCATGCATGCAAGGGGGAGTTGCACTTCTGTGATGAACACAGTATAGTTCAGTGTCAGAACAGCGTAAGTGCAGACAAGCCCGAAGGGGCAGCAGAGTGAAAATAGTGGCCCTCTGGGCAGAGTCTTAGGTGCTGCTTGGAGCCCTGCGGGCAACAGTGAAATTGTCAAGACTCCTTGGACCAAGGCCGGGAAGGGGGTACAATGGTGACGATCTCTTCCTCCTTCCAACAGGCCCTGGAGCAGGTAGAAGAAACAGAAAGCTCCTTATCTCTTTCAGCAGCTAATGGGGAGTGAATTAAATCCACAAAATATGAAGGATGATGCTCCCGAAGGCAGGTGGAAGCACCAGTGCCTTTTCCCTGGCCTGCCGCTGGGGATGCCAGCAGTCTCCCACCAGATCATTGCCCCTAAACCTCACTGATCAGGGTCCCATCTCTCTTGCCTGGCTGACTCTGCCAAGTGGGCTTAGTTCTCGATCTACAGTTGTCTGCTAACTGGGTTTGTCTTTTCCCAGCCTTGCTGAGTTGCTGACTAGGTATTAAACCGGCAGATGACTCCTGCATTGTTGGCTTGGGTGTTCTAAGCAGCTGAGGAGTCACGGAGTCTGGATGTGACAAGACTTTTCTGTGTTCTTATGAACAGCCGTGTTTCACCACCATTTAGAAAAGACAAGCTTGGGAGGGAGGGAGGGACTTTTTGGATCAGTGTTTTAGAAATAACCCAGTTGACTTAAGAAACATCCATTGATAGTTTGATCACGCAAGGAGACACCTCACAGATAGTCCGCATATCGTAGGAGCAAAACGTGTCTCATCTGCGATGGGAATATTTTTCACGTGCTAATAAGGAAGCTGTCAGCGGTTGTTTAAAGGATCTTAGAGTGGAAGGCATCCAGCTCCTTCTGCAGGAATCTGCATTATTTTTTTTTTTAGATGTGGCAGGTGCTGTCTGCTTCTGATAATTCAGGGCTGTGGTACAAAATTGCTCATTCCGAAATCCAGGTAGTGCTTTAAATCATAAAAGCTTCAAGATCTCGGAATCGTGGTTGGAGTACATTGGGAGATTTCCTTACTTGTCAAAGGGGGTAAATATGATAAAATGCCACCTAAACACTTCATGTGTGGTGAAAAAGTCAGTCTGCAAAGTTCTATTCGTCCATCCATCTGGCTCAGTAACCTTTTTAAATGGGGGAGTAAAATGTCAATCTCCCCCCTCCCCATTCCCTGTTGCACTACATTTTTGGCAAGGAGAATTTTGTTCTCGGGCTCGTAAACTTTCCATTGGATTAACCAGGGCTGCTGCTTAACCACATGACCAGCCCTTTGGTATGCTTTACTGAGAGTGGCTTTTGCAAAACACTGTAGGGTTGGCAGTCAGGTCAGGCTTCAGAGGATAAACGTACCGCCTCTGAGATCAGGAATGAATTCAGACCTGTGTACATGGCTGCATGATGGCCTTGGTGCATTTTATGGGATTATTATTTTTTACCTACTTCTGCAGCATTCCTCATTGGCTGTTCCTGGAGGAATGCATAACTCAGACCTCTTAGTGGTCTATATTATACAGTGGCTATGTCTACACTTCAACAACCACAGTGCTTCAGGGTTGACTAGTTGATGCCACACTAGTGCTTCAGGGTTGATGCTCACTACAGTGACACAGTTCTTCTGTGCACCTTGTGGTCTCTACCCCAGGGCATAGGTCAGCTTAAGTACATTGCTCGGGGACAGTATTTTTTCACACCTCAATGTGTGATACCCTTTCATCTGCTTGGAAATGCCTCCTTGGTGCCATCCTTTTAAAACATGCAGAACTGGAAAATGCAGTCTCTCCTTGTGTCAGAACCTGGTGCCCGAGTCAACCTGCGCGGCCTAACAATTACCCAGGTGTAAACTATGAGCGGAGATTTGAACAGTACCTTCATCTTTTGAACATTGTACGGGGACTTGGATGCCCTTGTCAAGGGCTATGACCCTGACCTTGTCTGCTAGCTGTACAATGCTTGAAACTCCCCTTCCCCACACTGTCTCGGATGGTGATCTGGGGAACCTTTGCCTTCTTTCCAGTGTAGTGACCACACCAGATGGGACTGGTCAACATGAACACGATGGTTGTGTTGCTCATGGTTAGCCCATCACTTACCATTTAAAAGGATCAGATTGCTTATGCCTTGCTGGCAAAGATAGAGGTGTGTTGTGTATCCCAGCATCTTAGCCTGACTGCTCGGGAAACGGGCAGATTTGGGAACCCCCAGTGCACCTCAGTTACTGCAGTGAGCATGCAGTTAGTATTTTAAAGGGAGACTTGGGATTTATTCTGAATTGACAGGTATGTTAGTATAAGAGAGAAACAAAGCTGGCAGAAAACTACAGGTTTGATATTGTGGGTCATTGAATATTGTGGCTCACATGAAATAATGATGAGCGTTTTTACCCCATTTACTCCTGTGCAAGGGTGGATGAATATATGTGTATATCCACCTTAGATTAATTTTTGGGGGGGTGGGGGGGAGAAGGTTTAGTGTGTGGTTTCTTCTTTCCTCCTCCCTTTTAGCTAACTTTGAATTTCTTGAACTGGCTTCTAATAGAGGGTTTGGCTGGGGAACTGGCTTAGATGACCCAGAAAGTGATGTGAAGTTTTTCACCTGGTCACAGGATCTAGCTTGGAATTTAGCTTTGCTTATACATTTTCATATCAGGGATATTAGATGTGATATGGTGGAAAGTGAAGTGTGTGTCCTGGAAGTATCATTGTCTAGGGAATTAAGCTCAGGTTTTGGGATCTGGGAAGTGCTGGGTATTCTGAGAAAAGGTTGTTTTTCTGAGCGTAATTTTCTTGAGCCTAAGTTTTTGCCAGTTGTAAAATAGGAAGAATGGTATGTTGATTTCCCTCATGAGCCAAACTCACAGCTAAATAAAGGGCCTAATCGATGAGATAAATGGCAAACTCCGTAGCTCCACTGGGAAGAAAGTTGTACTGCTTGTTTGTACAGTGCCACACACATGCAGAGAGTTAGGCACATTTGGTGGAGTAGGCAGGGATAGAACTTGAGCATTGCGTATGGTTAGAACCATTCTCCTAAGGGAGCATTCCTTGCCCTCTGCAAATACCCAGTTTAAAATGTAAGCACTCCCAGACCATGCCAGTGGTCTAGTCCAATAGCCTGTCTTTGACACTGGCCAGAACCAGCTACTTCAGAGGAGGGTGCAAAAGATCATGGATGAGGCAGTTATGGAACACAGTGGACACAAGGAAAACTGCTTTCTTATCCTGTTCAGCTAGAGGATGGATGCCCTGAATGTGAGGGTTTAGATCCCTTCCAAAACTCTTGGGTTTTTAAACCCTTCTCATTGTGTGAAAATGTCTGCAAAAAAAATCTTCTTTGATTTCGCAGAAGGGAAAGCAGACAAATGTCATTGGAAGCTTTTTCTGCACTTATTTTCCCTGGTTTTAGTAGGCTGCCAGCTGTTCAGGACAAGGACAGCAGGAAGGGCATTGCTAACTGTAACAGTATTTTTATGTGGACACATGCCCCCAGAGCAGGACATGTTTCTAAGCGTCTACTTAAATAAAAACCAATGTCCTAGGCTCATTGAAATCTTACATCCCTGAAGGACTGGATGGTCTCTCTCCCTAGACCACCTCTTGGATTGCCAGCACCTTCGAACGAAATAGCGCCCTACATTTTCAAAAAGTGAATAATAATTTTAGGTGCCTCAATTTTTGGTCTTTCTGCTTAAGGCACCTTTAAAAGAACTGGGTTCTCAGGAAGTGCTGAGGGCCCGTTCTCAGAAAATCAGGCCCGCTTGTGATTGGCAACCTGAATCACTAGTCATGTTTGCATTAGGCTGGTGTTTCTACCTAGTTTCCCTCACTAAATTCTGACAAATCTGAACTGCTCGAGTCCCTTGTGCATTGTATTCCTGCCCTTGGTGTATCTCCTGTCAGCCAAGCTCTGTCCATTAAGGAATTATTAACTATAAAGAGAAAAGAGCACATTGTTTTTCAGTGCCCCTGAAAGAAAATGGCTTCTGGGTGATTATTTGAATTATAACTGTACGTCAGTCAGCTTTATATTTCTTCCCAGCAGAGTTTCCCCACTCCCTTCAAGTGCCACTGTATAAATAAAAAGGGGCAGCCTACGCAAACAGCAGATTATTGCTTCCTAATTGTTAAAATTCTCTGAACTTTAGTGGGCTGCCAAGAGCTGCTGGTCTGCAGGCAGCTTTCGACATCCTTCAGCCCTGTAGCTGGGCATTTCTCACCTTGGTTTAGGACTATCACCTGTTGCTAAGGGCTGTCACTCCCCATCCCAAATTTCAAGTCTTCACGCCAGCAAATTTCTGATGCCCCCCATTGTCCCTTTTGTCTGTATATATATTTCAGGGCGCGTCTGTCTGTATGCGAGTCCGTTTGGTCAAGAACTCCTAAACGGTAAGAGCTAGGGCCACCAAATTTGGTAGGCAGCTTCCCCTTCTAACTTAAAGCAAGGTCAGGGTTTGGTGGTGCCAGGACAACCGGCAGCCCCAGGAAAAGGGCTGTTTTCCATAACATGCAAAGGGAGAGGGGCTGCTGTTTGGAGGGACACGATAAGAGAGTGGCGCCTGGGGGCAGCGAGCCTGCAGTGGAGAGCTATCTTGCAGTGTCCACTGGGGATAGCCGTACCACCAAGGGAGTGGCCAGCAGGGCTGCACCATTTTGCCAGCCAGCATATTGGGTAAGTGGCCCCTCTGCCCAAACCTCCCCCACCCCTTGGCCGCAATAGTGGGTGGGGGGGGGAGGAGGAGGGAGAAAAGGTCTCTATTGGATGGGACCTCCTTCCCTAAGCCCCTTCTCACCACCGACTCTCTCACCCACACCGCCCCCCAGACTCTTGCATACACCCTCCCCCCATAAACACATCCCCAAGGCCCTCCCCTGAGTCTTGTACCCCTCCACACCACTAACCCCCTGCCCCGAATCATAGAGCCATAGAGCTGGAAGAGACCTTAGAAGGCCATCAAGTCCAGCCCCCTGCCCAAGGCAGGACCAATCCCAATTAAATCAACCCAGCCAGGGCTTTGTCAAGCTAAGACTTAAACACCTCTAGGGATGGAGACTCCACTACTTCCCTAGGTAACCCATTCCAGTGCTTTACCACCCTCCTAGGGAAATAGTTTTTCTTAATATCCAACCTAGACCTCTCCCACCGCAACTTGAGACCATTGCTCCTCGTTCTGCCATCTGTCACTACTGTGAACAGCCTCTCTCCAGCCTCTTTGGAACCTCCCTTCAGGAAGCTGAAGGCTGCCATCAAATCCCCCCTCACCTTCTCTTCTGCAGACTAAATAGACCCAACTCCCTCAGCCTCTCCTCGTAGGTCATATGCTCCAGCCCCCTAATCATTTTGGTTGCCCTCTGCTGGACCCTCTCCAATGCATCCACATCCTTCCTGTAATTGGGGGCCCAGAACTGGACACACTACTCCAGATGTGGCCTCACCAGAGCCGAGTAAAGAGGAATAATGACATCTCTGGATCTGCTGGCAATGCTCCTCTTAATGCAACCTAATATGCCGTTAGCCTTCTTGGCTACAAAGGCACACTGTTGACTCATGTCCAGCTTCTCATCCTCTGTAATCCCCAGGTCCTTTTCTACAGAACTGCTACTTAGCCAGTTGGTCCCCAGCCTGTAACAATGCTTGGGATTCTTCTGTCCCAAGTACAGGACTCTACACTTGGCCTTGTTGAACCTCATCAGATTTCTTGTGGCCCAATCCTCCAATTTGTCTAAGTCACTCTGGACTCTATCCCTGCCCTCCAGCGTATCTACCTCTCCCCCCTAGCTTAGTGTCATCCGCAAACTTGCTGAGGGTGCAATCAGGGCCGGATTAAGACCTTTAGAGGCCCTAAGCACTGAAAAGATTATGGTGCCCCCCCATATGTAATTCAAAATAAAAACAATACTATACCGTAAAAATCTCTTTTTTGGTGTGGGGGGGGGTGTGTGTGTGTGTGTGTGTGTGTGTGTGTGTGTGCGCGCGCGCGCGCGCCGCTGCTTTGCTGGTGCCCTAAGCACGTGCTTAGTCTGCCTATTGGGTAATCCAGCCCTGGGTACAATCAAAGGACCTGGGCAATGCTGGGTAAGTCTGCTAGTAGTGCTATAGAATCAAAGCTCAGGTTTTTTTGTACAAACAAATGATATGAACAAGGACTGGTATTTGTACTTCTTTCTAAACAAGAGGGTGCTGAAGTTTGCTGCTGGTTAATTGTTTGTTGGTCTGTCTCATGCTATAATTTAGGACCTGCTGAAGCTGATCTGTTTCCTTTCTTTCACTTACTCCCTTCAGGATTAAAAAATCTCAGCAGGGTAGCCTTGTTAGTCTGTAACTTTAAAACCAACGAGTAGTCCTGTGGCACCTTAGAGACTAATCAAAATGGATAGAATCATGAGCGTTCGTTGATAAAAATCCATTTCATCAGATGAATTGGAGTGGAAATAACAGAAACCAAGATTTTATATTATATAAACAGCAGAAGTACCTGTCAAGGACCCACGTTAATGAGGCTAATTAAGTGGACTGGATGCATCCCTTACATAGCTTTTGATATGGAAATGCAGATGTTAAAGGCAGGGGAAATGGGCTTTGTAATGCGCCGACCAGTTACAGTTTTGTTCATGCCCAAATGGTGCCAAATCTGTAGCTGAATTCCAGTTCTGCAGACTCTTTCTGTAATTGAGTAGTGAAATTCTTTTGTGGGAAAAATGGCTACTTTTAAAATCCATGATTTAAATCAGGATTGTCAAATTTCTTGCCTTTTCCCAAAGAGTGTGATGCATTAATGTTACAAGGAATAATTTCTGGATAGCCGTGGTTCGTACGTTCATTCAGTACCCAGTCTGCCCAGAGCAGGAGTTTGGATGGAGAATAGGGAAGGATGTGGAGATTAAAGGCACATGTGACGACAATCACCCCCAGACCTCAACTCACCATGCCCCTTGTGCCGGTGGAGAACTAGTCCCAGTGCCAAACTGAAGCCTTTGGGGTAAGATGCTCTGAAGAGAGAAAAACCAGCACTTGCATGAGCAACCTAAAAGATCAACATGTGTGAGGGGGCTGTGAAGCCGCTGTGCTATGAAACCTGCAGCCGTTACAGCTCGACCTCTCTGTGGGCCAAGTTCCATTGCAATGTGCTGCATCCCTGTGTTTAAAAAGCAGCAGGAATAGAACCAAACCTTTCCTCCCTGCAGCCAAGGTGGGATTTGTAAAGTTGTACAGCTGCAGGAGTGAGTCCCCTCAGGGAAAATAGCAACTGTGAAAGGAGGAGGAGATGCACATGCCATGGATCCAGGTGTTTTGCTTATGAACAGTAGCTCTGTTGGCTGGGTTATTTAAAAGAAAATTGCAGAAGAGGTCACTAGATTTATGCTGATTTAACCAGAGCTATAGATCCCCACCACCTTCTTCCAGACAGGACGCTCACATACATCTTGTGATTAAGAGTCAGCTCTGGCTTGTGAGACAATTATGGCATTGTCTGAGTGCGTGCGCCAGGGGAGAGCTGCCTTCGTGCAGTTATAAAGAGAGTAGGTGACCCATGGAGTAAATGAAAGGCCATAACTCACTTGAAGGACCAGTTGAGATTATAAACCTTAAGCCATCATCTTGCAATTTCAATAACATTCTCCCAGGCAACCCATTTTGGCTGTGTGAGGTTGCAAGGCAAGCGAATAGTTGCTTTACACTGCTCGAGCAGTATCTCAGGGCTATTGATGGACCCAAGGATGCCATCTTGCTTGTGTATTTTATGTATGTGAAATGGTGAGGGCCCTAGCAAGGGCACAAGGCTGTCTTCCAGAAGCATCAGAGGTGACTAATAACAGTGGGTGCCATTTTGGGGACCTGACTTGAGATCTGCAAGGGATGTGATTTTTTTTTTTTTTTTTCCCAAGCAAAGGGCCAAGAACCTGCCCTCTGAATATCTGGCCTCTCTGAAGTGTCTCAGAATCCCTTGTGAACTGTGCTTCTCATCACTGTAACTGTGTCCAGGGTTCCCTTTAATTTATGTCCACTCCACTCCAGTACAAGTCTCCGTTCTCTTTCCCTTCCACCAAGGGGTTCTGCATCCTGCTCCTGTGTGGGCATGGGCCATGCAGGCTGTCAGTCCATTTGCCAGCCCTCCCGCCGGAGCAGCGTTCCCGCTTTCTAACTCCAGTCCTGGCATGATGGGCTACTGCTGGGGGCTGGGGAGGGGCTGGGCCACTCCAATCCAAAGCAGCTCATTAGCCCCTTCTGTGCTAGTACGGGGTTTGGCTACTCCATCGCGCACGGAGGCTGCAACGAGCCCTTTGCGATGGTATCTGCAGACAGCAGCGTGGTGGGTAGAATTCACTCGCTCTTTTTCTTTCTGACATTTTGTTGTCAGGGGAAGTGTCCACTTTAAATCCTCCAGCGTATTTACAGTAATTGTTGGTGCACTGCCCTGGTGAGTTTCCTTTGTTTGCTTTGTGCCTTGCCTGTACTTACCATGAGGACTTAAAATAGGATCTCTGGACTAGAAAAGGACACGTGAGTAGGCTGCAGGTTCCCATTGCTCCTCTGTTGGATACTCTTCCTCTGCATGGCCCTGTTGAGATGGAGGTTTAATGAGTGACTTGTACTCCAGGGCTCCGAGTGCTGTTTCGAGCTGCAATTTTCATCTGGGGCTTCCTTTAGAAACGGAGCGTGTGCTAGGCTGCCAGCGCTGATTGTTTCCTCTGTAACATGTTTATCAACAGAGCTAGAGCGCAATACAAGGCAAAGTAACTGAAAAAGTTTCTTGTCGCTTTATGGAGATTCTATATCTACATTGCCCTTGGGCGCATTTCTGCCATAAAGCGCTGATTCTGAAACAAGGATGATTTCTCCCACCGCTTGACTCCCATTTTAAATGCGTCCATTCTAGGGATGTTACATACCGTGTGAACGAATAATCGTGTAACCCCATCAAATATTATCGGTTACACGATTATGCGATAGTCCATGGGGACGGGGCTGGGAGCGCACTGGCTATATCAGAGGCAGCAGCCCGGGGTGGTGAAAACTCGGACAGCAGAGCTGGGACTAAGCCAGCCTGCTGGTCCGAGTTTTAAATGCAGAGCGTGTGTGTATGGGGGGAGGGGGAGTGTTGTGCTTAACTGGGACGAGTAACCGGCTCTCCATGCTGACCAGCTCCCGCCTGCTGCCCTGTGCTGCTGTCTCCGATACAGCAGCCCCTGTCCGTGGGGGGCCCAAGCTCCCTGTGGACAGAGGCTGTGTTGGCATCCCCCAGAGCAGCCTCCCCTGCCTCTCTGTCCCTGATAGAGGCAGATTGGAGAGCGGCTCCCCATGGGCACCAGCTCCTGCCTCCTTCCCTCTTGCTGCCTCTGATACAGAGGCAGCAAGGGGGGGAGTGCATGTAGTCGATAGGATTAACCGATAAGCCCAGGCTCATTGGTTAATCGTGTAGTCGACTACACGTTGACATCCCTAATCCCTTCTACTGAATAATTCTAGTCTGTTACCCGAGTGCCGTGTGTCAGGAACGACCATGAAAAGGAGAATGAATGTTCTGTGACAACTGTGCGGGTGAATCTCAAACAAGGACCATCCCCGTCTCCCTCTGAGGCTGGTCTGTAGCGAGGTGGCTAATGCGAATGGCGTGTCATGCATCCCTCTCTTCCTTCGTTCCCAGGCGCAGGCGTGTGTGCTTCTCCAGAAGGCCCTGCAGACGCGGGATCTGAAGCTCTCCATGACAGAGGAGGAGTGGAGAGAGCTGATCAAAGAGAGCACCAGTCAGATCACGGAGGTAATGGGAACCAGCTGATTAATGTTGGGTAGTGCCTACCGGATGCCTTTTCTGCACCTGTGTCCTATTCAGACATGGTGTACTTGCTTTGGCTCCATTGATTGGACTGAAGTGCACTTACATTTGATCTGAATCTGGACCCCCTAGTACCTGCCAAATGTCTTTCCTCATGTTTGTGCCACATGGCCTCCGTCAGGTATTGGACATGGCCATCTTGTCCCATATATAACAAGTCCGGGATGCTTGGCGGTAGGTCTGATACAGGAGGTTGTGGGTCCAAGCAGGAAATGTCCTAATGCGGGAGCCAGGTCCATCCCTGGGGCAGCTGGTGTTGGTTGTCCAGCTGCTGCCTGAGTGGGCGGAGGGGGGTGGGATCCAGCCCACCAACCTGTGGCTCCAGAGGCTGATGCCCTATCCCCGAGTTCACTGGAGATCCCACTCCACCTCCCTACCTTCAGCAGGTCCCTTATCCTGCCTCCCTCATAGGCCTGAGGGATAATCTTATCAGGATCAGACCATTTTAGGCATTTTAGATTCAATACCTAATGACATTCTGCATCTACCTTTCATTGACATGGTTTGCTACAAGTCATAAGTGAAGCCAAAATTTGGAACCCAGGAGTCCAGGCTCCTGGTCCCCTGGCATAGCTCTGGATTACTTGCTGCTAATGGCAGATGGATATTCATCAAGAGAACCTAAAATTGCTTGCTCTAAAAATAGTGATGCAAAGACTGCAGCAGAGCTAGAGAAAAAGGATGCCGAGTCCATGCTGTTTCGGGTGCCTTAGGGGAGTGAGTGTTCTGCAACTATACAAGAGGTGATCTCAGTGAACAAATAGGCTACGTCTACACTATGGGTTCTGCCGGAAGAGGCAATGCAAATGAAGCGCGGATTAGCATTTTTCTCGTGCTTCATTTGCATAATCTCTTCCGATCCGTTTTTGCGTAAGAGGTTCTTGCACGAAAACAAGCTGTGTGGACGTTTCCTTTTTGCGCAAAAACCCCCTTTTGCGCAAGATCCTTATGCTTTAAAAAAAGGAGGTAGCGACATAAACTGTTGCCGAGCTGCATGAATCTTCACCCCTTTCCATTTCGGCAGATATTGGTGTGTTAACAAACATCGCCACACAGTGGTTTGCGTAGATGGAGATTTTCAAGGAATCCAAAGGGAGTTAAACCACCAGCTCTTTCTGAATCTTGATGGTATTTGGGCACCTAGGCCCTTTTGGCTGAAAAATCCCAGCTGTTGGATCTGAATCTCCACCGCCTCGTACCAGTGTTCTACCAGTGTAACTTCTTTGAAATCAGGGCATTTACGCTGGGGTACAACTGACATTAACAAGTGCAGAACTAGCTGTATAAAGTGCTGGTTAAGTGCTAAGGAGGGTGGTGCTGGAGGTGGTTAACAAATGCACAGGGTATAACCCTAATTCATTGTACTGTAAAATTATTTGCCTGTTTCCAGCTGAGTTTTCAAAAACCAAAAAACCCAACAAGCAATTGACTGCGTTGCAAAGTTGAACCTTGTGCCAGAAGACTGGTTGCAGCGTTACAAACTCTGTAAGAGGCCTAGCTGCCAAAAGAGCACCAGCTGCTTTGGGGCATTGTTGTTCTGAGTAACATAGTGCCTGATGGAAAGTACTAGAAGCCGGGTGGCTTGAGGGGAAGGGGGAGTCTAGTGGCAAAATTCTTGTCAAGTGGGTGCAGGTTCAAGTCCTGGCTAATCTCCAGGAGGAAAAAAGGCACATGACTGATCCAGTGGTTAGACGCTGAAGCTGGACAAATTCGGACTATGAAGAAGGCGCGCATTTTTAAGTGATGGTAGTTAACCATTGGGACAACTTACTTAGGGACATGGTGGGTTCCCAAAGTTTCCAAGGTGCCTGTACTTTGAGCTGGGGATGTAAGGAGACCTACTGGTGGGAGCGCTTATCGAGCTAATGTGCTTAAACAGACTCTTCCTGCTGTGGCGAGAGCAGCAGAGGAGCAAGCCACGGGGAGCTCGTGTGTCTCTGACAGGCACATACTTGGTGCAATTAGCCGCTCTCTGCTGTGCTGCTTTCTTTTTCCAGCAGTGTTTCTTAAACTGTGCGGCGGAGAACAACAGAGTTCAAAATGGCCACCCTTAAAGGGGCAGGCAACCTTTTTTTTTTTCCTCAACAAAAAAATTATTGGTGTTACTCATTAAAAAAAAAAAAAATTATTGGTGTTCTTCTGTCTAAAAAAGTTTAAAAACCACTGGTTTACAGCATGCTAGATCAGTCAGAGCTACCATCTAGTGAGCTGGGAATTACACCTTCAGGTTACAGGCGTACCCTCAGGCAAGACTGGACATCCAAAGAAGGAAGCTCAAACAGGTGTGAAGGGCTTAATGCGGAAATATTTGGCTGAGGTTCTTGGGCCTGTGTTGTGCAGGAGGTTCCATGAGGCATCATATACTGGTTCTTTCTGGCCTCAAAATCTAGGGATGCCTTTGTTTAGCTATAGAATAGGTAGGGCAGAGGACGGGGTGGGCAATAATTTTTGACCAGGGGCCACTTCAGACATTTTTGAAGTGGCCCTGGGTCACCTTGGAATGGGCTGGGCCTCAGGCAGAAGGGGCGTGGCCAGGACACTTCCGTGCTTCCCCTCCCACAGACCCTGATTGGCCTGGGGTTGGGGGAGCATGTAAAGTCTTTGCCCTCCCGCCCAGAGAGAATCACCAGTTGTTCTGAACAGTTGGTGCTTCCCTGTAGGCACCCGTGCCCCTGGCGGTGGGAGGAGACTTCACGTGCTCCCACCTACTGCCCCCAGGTTAATCAGGGGCCTGGGGAGGGGGCGCACGTGAAGTCTCTGCCCCTGCCCCCCCCTGCAAGGGAGCACCGCACTTAGGGTCAACTGCCAGCTTCACGTGCTCTCCCTGCCCCAACCCCTGATTGGCCTGGGGGCGAGAGGAGCGCACAAAGTCTCCTCCCACCCTGCCCCCCTCCTTGCGGAAGGAGACTTTGCGCGCTTCTCCCCAACCCCCTGGCTCTGATTGGCCTGGGGCCGGGGGAGTGGCAGGGCCTCTGCGGGCCAGATCAGCTTGCTTGGCAGGCCGGATTCTGCCCGCGGAGGCCCTTTTGCCCACCCCTGGTATACAGTAATTCCTCATTTAACACGGTAGATACGTTTCAGAAAATGATCGTGCTAAGTGAAAACGTGTTATGCGGGGTCAATTTTCCCATTGAAAATAATGGAAAAGGTGGGGTTATGCTTCGCGACGCAGCGCTTGCAGCTCCAGCCTGCATTTGTTAGCAGCTGACTGGGACATAAGGTTGGGGAGAAAGGGACTGTTATAGCAGGGAGGGAGGTGTTTGGCTCTGGGGAAGGGAAAGGGAAGGACAGGGAAGGGGGTTTATAGCCGGCGGCTGGGTTTCCCCAGCTGGCCGGTCACTGGCAGCTGCGCGGGGCTTACCCTGCCTCCGGAGGTTCACCGCTTGCCGCGCCATTCCCCGGCGACCCCCTCTGGTCAGATGCCTCGCTCCCTCTCCTCTGCCCCCTGCTTGCAGCTGGCGGCTGGGTTTCCCCAGCTCGCCAGTCACCGGCCACCGGCAGCTGCGCGGGGCTTCGTCTGCCTCCTTACAAAGCGGCGGAGGTTTGCTGCTCGCTGCGCAGTTCCCCAGTGACCCCCTCTGGCCGGACGCAAGGCTTCCGCCAGGGGGTCACCGAGGAACTGCTCGGTGAGCGGAGAACCTCCGCTGCTTTGTAAGGAGGCAGACGGAGCCCCGCGCAGCTGCCGGTGACTGGCGAGCTGGGGAAACCCAGCCGCCAGCTGCAAGCGGAGGAGAGGGAGCGAGGCGTCCGGCCAGAGGGGGTCGCTGGGGAATGGCGCAGCGAGCGAAGAACCTCTGCCGCTTTGCAGGGAAAGCCTCGCGCAGCTGCTGGCCACTGGCCGGCCCTAGGGGAAATCGTGTTATTGCGGGGACGGGTTGTGTTGTTCGAAAAATGTTCCCCTCCCAAAAAATCGTGCTATCGCGAAAATGTGTTAAGTGGGCACGTGTTAAGCAAGGAATTACTGTATAGGAAGTGGCAGGAGGCAGGCGCTGTGGTCTGCTCAGCTCACATTCCCTCTGCAAACAGGGACAGCAAGGGGCCCCTTCAGTGCCAGCTGGGTCCAGCTTCTGAGCTGTGTCCCCTGGGAACAGGACTGAGACCAGCAACACTATTACCTCCCAGCAGCTAGGAGGTGGTACCAGAACTCGCTCGCTACTGGCAGGAGGCCGGAATTAGATACAAAAGGCTCTGTATTCTCCACTCCTGCCCTGAGTCATCTTTGTATGCATCTGCTGCATCCAAGGAGGTGACGGTGTTGAGTACAGGATCTGAAATAACCTGGACCCTTTCAGAGGCCCTTTGCTAATGCGTGTGCCGGTTGCTTAAACAACAGCACGTCGTGCCTGTCAGCTGTGGCCAGGAGGGTTCGGTTCTGTCCTAGCAGCTGTCGGTCGAGTTGGCAGCAGCGATGCCAGTGATCTCCTGGATTGAAGTGGGCTGCAGCAGGAGACGAGTAGAAAAACGTCTTCTGTTTAGCTTCCCCATCTTGCCTTGCCTCGCCTCGATGGTCCCGTTACATGCCGGAGATCTGCTTTGCCATGGCCGTGGATGGCAGCGCAGAGAGGGAGCTGAGCAAGAGCAATGCATCCGGGATAGTATTGCAGTATCTCCATGTCCCTGTGCAAACCCAGAAGGCAAAAGAGGGAGAATCAGTTGTTTGGAAGCCTAAAATGATGAGACAGCTGCTTGAAATTGCAGCCGAGGCTGCTGCCAGGCTCTGCCTCTTATGTTTATATAAGCTTGCTTGACCTCATTTGTTCCCATGCTATTTACACGCACACAAAACATACATTAGCACCACCACGGGGGCGTCGTATTTGCCCTCTCCCACTGGCTGTAGGACAGCAGATGCATCCTAGAGAGTATGATCTTGCACCAACCATGTGTCCTGGGTGTACTTACTGCCTCCGGGTGCTGCAAGGACATCTCCTTTGTGTTAGCCCAGTCACTGCACCTCCATACAGCCTGAGCAAATGGCCTCACATGCACAGAGCTGTCCATGGCGGGGCCCTCGGTGAGGGTGGAACTGAGGGCAGAATAGTTAATGGTGCAGCAGTTTTGTTTTCCCAGTTCCAGGATGGGCACTTGATTAAAAAATGCAACATTCCTGTGCAGTCTTGGGCTCGGACTGACTTCCAGTGGGTACGTCTATACTGCAGTAAGATCCTGTGGCACAGCCATGGCTGGCCTGGGTCAACTGACGTGGGCTTGCGCAGTTTGAGTGAAGGGCCTGCAAATCACAGTGTGTAGTCTAGACCCTGCAGGGGCGAGGGTTGGGGTGAAATCTCAGAGCCAGGCTCCAGCCAGAACCCAAACATCTGCTCCGTTATTTTGAGCCCTTGGAGTTCAAGTCGGTTGATCTGGGGTCTCTGACTGGGTGCTGTGGGGATTTGTATTGCAGTGTAGATGTACTTTCTGTGTGTCAGATCCGCAGCGCCTCACAGAGGTGCCGTGATTAAAGATAGCCAGATGCTTAGATGCTACTGGGGCTGGGCCATGTAATTGCCTTTGCCAGAGCGCCACCTTGGGCTTTGGATCAGCTTGGCTATTTTTTTGTTTTTGGGTTTTAAACTCCTAATGTAAGTTAAAGCTCTTGGCTGGAGCAGGGAGAAGCTCAAGGCCTTATGCATTTTGTACGGCCAAGGCGCTGGTTCTGCACACTCTGCGTGCAAGGCGGCCCCCCACTGACTTCAATGAGATCCAGCTGTGCAGGAAGGTCGGTTCCTGGGTTTGTGTTCGGTTCTGTTTTTTCGAGGCCAGGTTTTGAGCCGCTTGCAGCCTGTGACTGCGCCTTACCTGCACGTTGCGTTACCAGGAATGAGCCTGATTCAGGTTGTGCAAGTGGCTCTTTCATAGACTTTCCCAGGGTGTGAACAAAACCAAATTCCTGGGGTGTGCACGCCTGTAATCTACGCAGCAGGGAGCTAGAATACTTGGGCTGATATTTTTTAAAGCTGCCGGTGGAAATGAGAGGCCATTTCATTAAAATGCCTGGGCTGACCCACAGCTGGGGAACAAACTCCTCCAGGGGCTGAGGGCTGTCAGAAATGTCAGCACCTTCCATTTCCAACACAAGGCACATTGCATTGATTCGCCTTCTCCGTCATAAACACGGAGCAGTCCTCCCTTGTGCTTGTGTCTTCCTCTGCGGAGAGAAGTTGCTCACCTCCTTGTAATGAGACGCTTTCGCGCTTGGAAATATCTTCATTGCCCTTGTCAAAAATGAACGTGAGCAGGAGCAGAGAAACCCGTGAGGTGAAACCGGGTCTAGACCAATTTCATTACAATCCTTCTGTCTAGCTTCTGCACCATTAAGTCTCGCTCAAGCCGCAGGAATTACTGTTGGCTGCTTCTGTGCTGGGTGATTGGCAATCATTTGTCTGATTGAGTGTATCGCCAATAGCAACTTGCAGGCAAGAGTTTTGGCTGGGTGGCTGTTTACATAGCCCCAGCCGTATGCTGGAGTCTTCTCAAAATTTTGCACTTGATGTAACTAGCTCTGTATACCCTCTCACATACAAATCGTGTATGTCAGTGTAGACATGCACTAGTACAAAACAGGGTTTTTTTCTGATGTAACTTGGGCTCTGATTTAGGAAAACACGTAAGTCCATGGGGGCTAACACCCAGGCTTGGGGTGTGTCTAGACTACAGGGTTTTATCGACAAAAGTGGACTTGCCTGCGTCTACACTATACCTGCGTCTACACTACCGCCGAGTTCTGTTGACAGTAAGTCGACAGAACGCAGCAGTTTTGTCGACGGCGGTAAACCTCATTCTGCGAGGAATAACACCTTTTTTCGACATAGTTATGTCGAAAAAAAGGCGCTATTGCATCCACACTGTGCTTTTTCAAAAGAGAGCGTCTAGACTCTCTGTCGAAAAAGTGGCTTGCTTTGTCGACAGATCTGGTTGTAGTCTAGACGCTAAATTTCAACAGAGGCTTTGTCGACAGTATCTGTCGACAAAAGCCTGTAGTCTAGATGTACCCTAAATGTTTTACTGCAGCAGCCCAGTTAGAGTGAAATCCATCAAGCCTAAAAAAAAAAAAAAAAAATTGGCACCAAAGACCTGATTTCAGAGGTGCCAAGCCAAAACATTTTGATTTCAGTGAGAGCTGCAGCTGGTCAGTACTTTTGGAAGTGAAGTCATAGGTACAGGGACTGGTCTTGCTCCTTTGCTCTGATCTTTAATTTCCTTTGGTTTCAGAGGGCTCTGAATCACACCTTTATTGTGCCATGGTGTTGAGTGTGACTAAGTGCTTGGGAATCAAGAACTCAGACTGAACAGAAACTATTAAGTCTCTGTCTACCATGTCTTCCATTTCTCTTAGTTCAGACAATGAAACAAACAGCACAGCTGGTGGAAAGTAAATGGGGGTTTAGAAGTCTTTGTTTTAATAATCAAAAGCGTTGTTAATTTTCAAAGTGTGAAATAGTTTTATTTGTCTTCCATTTCCCCTTCTCACTCGTCTCTCCTGTGTAGATGGTAAACTCTTAAGGCAGAAGTGTCTCTGTGTATTTGTACAGCACCTTGCGTAAAGGGGCTGTCCTCTCAACTGATCTCAGCTACTGTAATACAAAGAATAATGTGAGCCAGGTTGCATCCTATTTGAATACTAACAAGGATCTGCTTTGTTTAAACACATAACTAACTTGCTGATTTGTGTGTGTGTGTGGGGTGTAAGTGGAGTAAGTGGCAAGTGCATAGTCTCATAGTCTGTGGATTAATTTCATGCATGTCAGTATTTTTAATCATACAGCTAATAGTTGTTTTTCCTTTATCCTGAGAGACTTCAGAGCCATGGAGTTGTGTGCAGCCTTGGAGGTTAATGCTAGTTCTGGCATAGAGAAGCATAGCTTATACCCTCCAAGAGGGAGTAATTAGCAACTTACAGTCTAGCAGAGTGGTGATGTAAATTCTAGCCTGCAGAACCTGGGCGTGTTCAGTTGATGGCCCTGCTTGATAGATATGGAGACTTTCGAGGAACTGATCATTAAACGATTGTATTTTTGCAGTAGGTTTAATTCGAAGGTGTGGGATCCCTTAAAGATAACGAGATACCTGCTACTCCAGCCATTACATAATCATATGTTTCGGCTTTATTTTCCTGTAAAGCTGTGCAGTCAGGCTGTTTTGCTGTCATTTTACTCTGCTGTTGCAATCCCCAGTCAACAAAGAAGCTTCCCTCATGCATTAGAATTTTTTATACTTCCCAAAATCTGGTGTCTATATAAAGGGTTTGATTCTGATTTCATTTACTCTGGTGTAAACCAGGAGTAACTTCTCTGAAGCTGTTGGAGTCAGGTTGGTGTGACTGCTGGATCAGAATGAGACCTACGTTGTATATGAGACCTGTGTTGTATATGACACACATCTGTGTGGGTACTCTGATGTCTGTCCTAGGCACTTACTGCCATAGTATCAGCACTGCTCTCAATCTTTAATGTATTTATCCGCAAAGCACCCTGTGAGGCAGGGCAGTACCATTTGCCCCATTTTACAGGTGAGGAACTGAGACAGAGAGGCTAAGTGACTTGCACAAGGCCATGCAGAGAGTATGTGGCAGAACTGGGTCTCCTGACCACCAGAGCATCCTCTCTCTCTCTAACATTTATAAATATACAGATTTCTTTGCCCTCTTACTTCTGTTTTACATTTGAAGTGAGCAAAGTCCTGCTAGAAGTAGGTGAACAATTCCTACGGGAAGTTTATTCTGCAAATGTAGCCTTTTCCCTAAACTGTTCGTGAATTTTTCTGAAGCCAGACCGCAACCTTTATATAGCTCTTTGCTATTCAAAACTGAACTGGCTAATACAAGAGACTTGACAGCTCAGTGTCCACGGGATCTTGAACTGCAAAAGAAAAGGAGAAGCATTTCTGGAGAGACTGAACCGCTCTGTAGTTGTGATTTCATAACCAGAGAGAGAGAGAGAGAGAGTGTGTGTGTGTGTGTGTGTGTGTTCCAGGACCCCACATGTGATCTTACTTGGTACATAGTCACTTTGAGAGACTTTCTGCAATGGTGCCTTTTTGCACTTGTACCCTGTGTGAGCTTCTTGCCTTCCTGACTTCTTCTAGACAAACTATCTCCCTTACCCCCCACACACAGAATACAGTCGTCCTCACCCCCTTGCTGGCGTTCGGCTTTATTTCAACATGGACTGATTTAAATGGAAGTGGATTTAAATAATTGATTTTACTCCTGTTTTAAACCAGCAAGCAGGAAACCTTGATTTAAATAATTGATTTTAATCTTGTACTTTTTAGTTATTTTAACAAAGGAAGTTTGATTGCCACTGGTTAGTAACCATTTATACATATGGATTTGCATGTAAATATAGCCTTGGCACTAAAATTGGTGCAGCTTTCTGTTAATTAGGAGGATACACCATGTCTAAATGCACATTCATTTAAGCAGTTGTGTCGCTTAACTTATATTTATTCAGATTCTTAATTTTCAATTTTTTTTATTAGAAATGGGCGATGCATTCTTTTTTAACTAGAGTTTTTTTTCATCTGTGGATTTTTTTTTTACTAGCTTTAATTGCATTGAAATTCAATTCAAAATGCACACATTTTCAAATTATTTCATTTAACTAAAACTACTTTGAATGTCCTGGATATTTTAGGAAAAGAAGTTTTATAAAAGTGTATCAAACTTGTTTTGCATTTCAAACTGATTTATTAAACAAAGAAAATACCTGTAATTCGTAAATTGAATTGATGGTTTTGGGTCACTGTGTCCTTTGGGATTTTAGAACTAGTAAATCTCATTCTCTCAGACCTCATTTTTATTCATATATCACAAAAGGAAAACAAACTTTCCTGCTTGTTGAACTCACAGTTGGTTTCTTAGCTTTGAATGAACTACTCATTGAATTGAACTAGTTACATTAACTGAAATGGAGAAAATATTCTCTGCAGCTGTAGGAAAGCCCTGTCAAAAGGTGGTTTAGCACTTCAGCACACTCTGGTTCGCGGTGCTTAGCTAGTGATTTCCTCTAGCTCAGTGGTTTGACTTCCTCTGAAACTTGGCGGCCAACCTGTATCATTTAATATTGGGTTTATAGTTAATGTAAATGCGATGAAGAGATTGTAATTTAAATTTAGACAATACCATAAGGTGCCATCAGTTGGAATTCTACTACCTCTCTTTTAAAAAAGTGTTTAAAATACTATTGATTTAAATAAAAGCTACTGAGCCTTATTGGTAACTTGCATAATAATATCAGGAGGGAAATCTGAGCCTAAATGATCTCTACCGGCTGGACTGCTCTTCTTGGTCTCTGCCACTGTTTTCCCCCTAGCCCAGGGGTTCTCAAATGTCAACAACCCGAGGACCCCATTTTGATTTCAAATTGTTGGGGGACCCATTTCCCTGTCCCTTCACCGAGGCCCTGCTCCCTTTGTCTCTCGTGGCCCCCCACCCTCATTCACTTTTGCTGGGCTGGGGCAAGGGGTTGGCGTGCGGGAAGGGGGGTAAGGGCTCCGGGTTGGGGCTCTGGGTTTGGACCAGGGATGAAGGGTGCAGGTGGGGACTCTGGACTAGGGCAGAGGGTTGGGGTGTGGGGATGGTGCAAAGGCAGTTTGCGTGTGGGTAGGTGCTTCCTGGCTGGGCAGCACACAAAGCCCTCCCGGCCGGCACTCAGAGAAACACACGTCCCTTGCAGTCAGCGGCTTGGAGTAGTGTGCAGGAGCGTGGAACCAGGACAGGTCAGCCTGCCTTAGCCCCAGGCTGCAGGTCCCAGGAAGCGCTTGGGACGGGGAAGGGAGGAGTTGATCAACGCGGCCCGCGGACCCCTTGGAGTTCCCTTGCAGACCCCGCTTTGAGAAAAGCTGCTCTGTCCACAGCTGTCTGGATTTGTTCACCTTCAGAGACTATTGCATGACCCTCGAGGGGAATTTATTTATCTTATTTTTTTGCAGCGTGGTGGTTCTTCCGGGGAGTGGCTGCTTGGTTTGTTTCTTTTTCACTTATCCATAACTCCTTTATGACTGTTTGTTCACAAGTGAAACTCCTACAAATTACACTTTTATAGGAACTTATCCCAGCATACTTTTCTTATAGCGAAACCTTTAATTTGACAGAAACATTGTCGTTTCCTTAGGCACTGGGGCTATCAAGAGAGGAGTGAAAACTCGTTGGAATACTGTTGTTTTAAACCTAAATAAGTAACGGTTCTGCTGACGAGAAGGCCCCACCCGGCACGGCGGAACACAGGGTGTGCTCAGAGCCGGAGAGGTGCTGGGTGTAGCAATGTCCGATGACTCCTCTCTGGGCAGATCTTAACTGGGCAGCTGCACGCAAGGTTCTAACACCTGTCAACAAACAACCCAGCATCTCTGCATTGTTGATGCACCTGCCCTTCGCTTTCCTTTCCCTTCCTCCCCTGGTAAATACATCTGGCCTCCTTTTAACCTGTCTCCACTGCCGCAGCTGTTCTTTAAGCCAAACCGCGCTGGCGTCTCAGCGCCGTCTGTGCATAATAGAAATACACAGAGAGCGTTTCGTCTCTCCTTTTTGGGAACATACTCTTGATTGACAAGCTCCCTCTTGGGACACCCTGCGCAGAAGTGTTAATAAGTTCACATTAGCACGTTATGTGTAAATCCCAGCTCCTGCTGTCATTGAGCTAGGCGGATGGTGGTCTCTCATGGGAAGCTACTTTCCAGCAGTGGGTTTCCCCTTTTAGCGGGTGAGAGGCTAACTTTCCTCTTTTGGCCAGCATCCAGCGGTAGGTTCGCAATGCTGCCGTTTCCCTGCAATGCAGGATCATACCTTGCTTTGTTTGATCTCATGTAGTAGCCGAAGCCATAGCGGTTCCCATCACGCACCTACTTAGGCTCTTCTGCCGTGTGATGGCGCTCGCCTCCCTGAAAGTTTCACTGCGGTTTAAACCTGCTAATTGCATGTGGTCGGCTTTCTCCCGAGGGACGTTCTTTGGTTTCCAGTTTGCTGTACCTTGTTCCTTCCCTTGCAGAGCTTGAAAGCCGTGAACCAGTTCAAGGTGAAAGTTGACCAAGAGAAAGTCATTAAGTGCTTGGAGCTGTTGAACTTCCTCATCAAAACTGTCAACCAGCAGGTGAGCCCAGACTTTGGCCGAATGTACAATCCCTTCCAGATTCAGGCTATCATACCCGCTGTGAGGGGCTTGCTGCTTCAGTCAGCAGCTGTCCTGTCTGCATCTTGATTTTCCAAGGGGTGCACTGAGCTTTTAACCACCTGGCTCCCACGGAAGGCAGTGCAGCCCCATGTCTCTATCCCTGTGTAGGGTTTAGAAAATGAGTTAGTGGATGAATCTGATGATAGAAAAATCCCTTGAAGTCCACAATAATTATAACAAAGCCCAGCTCTTGTAGAAGGCCCTTTGAACTGGCCCGGCTTGGCCAAGTTACTTCCCCTTTTCCTGCACCTCAGTTTCCCCATCTGTATAATGGGAATAATGATGCTGCCCTGCTTTGTACTGTGCCTGGGGAGATCTGGGTGGTGGCAACAGTATATGAAAAGGCAGAGCGGAGAGCAGGATTCTCCTGTTTTGGACTCGGGGGTAAAACTGCATTGACATAGTGCCGGGGAACCGCGGCGTGGCACTGGCAGGATTCATAAGGTGTTATTTTGATAAACAGCATTTGCAGAATTTGCAAGTTATGTTTGGGCTGACTCCCCGGCCCCCCAGGAGTAACAAGGCCCCTTACAAAAGTGCGTCTCGACTGTTCCTTTCTCCTGCACGCAGTCCTGCGGTTGCTGCGGGGGCATTCTGGGAGGGCTCTGGGTTGTGAGTGAGGATCGCATGCAGGTCCGTGTACGTCCATCATCCTTTGCTACCGTTCCTACAGAAGCTGACTGTGGAGCTGGCGGAGCTGAGCCGGGTGCTGCAAGCGCTGAGCCAGCAGGAGGGGTTCGGGAAATCCACCCGCCTCAGCAGTCTCTACTGGAACGTCATGAATCTGCTGGGGTTTGCGTACGTACTCTCTACTCGGCGGCGTCCCCCCCCGGCGCGTGCCTCGGGCTCTCTGCGCCCTCGGGCTGCGAATGGTTCAGCAAGTCTCGCCCGTTAGGGGTGAGGCTTTCCGGGTACGTTTAACCGGTGGGGGTGTGGGCAGAGGGCTGCTCTAGCCCCGCCAGGTTGGCTGCAGGTGCAGGGTGCTTCAGCCCAGCAGTGCCCCTTCCCCCACGCCACCCCCATCGGTTACCTGGTTAAGCAGAAAGTTGAACTGGTTAACTAACGAAATGGGATTTGACATCCTGCTGTGCTGCTCTGGCTTCTCAGACTGGGGAAATGGGAACAAACAGGCCGGTGCCTTGGTCATGTAGGACCAGGGTGCACAGCCTGGAAGGTCACAGCGCCGGGCCGCCATTTTGTTTTCCCGGCTCAGCGCCTGACGTGCGCACAGTGGGGGTGAGGGGAGTGGCAGGGGAGTGGACTGGTGCTTGAAATTTTTTTTTTTTTTGCTCAGCCAAAATCCCGGGCTTTTGCGGGGGGGGGCTCGACCAGATTTTGCCGGCCCTGGGGGTCGCGAATCTAAAAAGGTTGAGCATCACTGGTGTAGGAGACTGGATGCCAGCCTGAGCGGAGCGGGTGGCGTTGGGAGGCGACTGGCCATCGTGAGGGACCTCACTGGGCCAAGTGCGGCGTGTACCGGTGCCTCGTCGGCCCAGGGGGAGGGATAGCGAGCCTCCCTGATCTTCGAGCCCCTTCCGTCCGCTCTCCAGACGCTTCACGTGGCGGGGCAGGCCAGCCGCGAGCTGGAACCAGGTTGCAGGCCAGGGGCGGCGGTGGAATGTCCGGAGTGGGGTGGTTTTGCCCTCCCCGTGTGCCCACGAGGGGCTGCTGCCGGGGCAGGCCTGGATGAGCGCAGAGGTGCCCAGCGAATGGGGATTTCCTACACTCCCGCGGCCAGGCAAGAGTCAGTGGCGTCAGAAACGACTTGTGGTGTTGTGTGCCCCGGTTTCCGGACACCCAACTGAAAACACCATAGCGGGTGGGGGGCTCAGGCCCTTCAGGTGCCTCACGTTAGAGTCACTCAAGGTCACTGGCCACAAGTGACCAGTGCAGGAGAAGAGCAGGCCTGGCGCGGGCCCAGCCTGTTTAGCCTCCGCTCCTCCCTTTCCTTCCGCGAGCTCGTACCCCGTGAGTTCCTGCAACCCTCAGCATGGCTCTCAGGCCCACTTGGGACTCCGGGCAGGGGCTGAACGTGTCTCTTAGCCCTCAGACCGAGCCGTTTAGTTGGGCTGGATTTAACTTCCGCCCCAGGGCAGAAAGAGAGTCTGTGTTCCTGGGCATCTGCCTTGTTTGCAGGCTCCAAGGCAAATCAAACTCTGCCGCTCCCGGCGGGAGTTCTTGTGCAGACAGTAGGAGAGGTGGGCCCAGCCTCGGGCTGCTTCCAGCCTCGATGACAATCCCTCCCTTGCGGTAAGATGACCCGTAGGAGAGGGACTTGCGGCGGGCGCCTGACTCCCTTGGCTCTGTGCAGTTGGGGGGTTAGGGGCTCGACCCAAAGCCTGTCGAAGCGATTAGGATAAATCCCGAAGAACGTGTTCTCCTGCTCCTGCCGCTGTGCGAGAGCGGGTAGCGCACTCCGGTGAGGGGCTGGTCCCGGCACACGCCCCACTGCTAGGCGTTCCCAGCTGTGGAACAGGTGGAGTCTCGGAACTGGCTCTAGGGCGCCGATCGTAGCTCACCAGAGGAGGCTGTGAAGGCTAGGACTATAACAGAGTTTAAAGAGAAGCTAGATAATTTCATGGAGGTTAGGTCCATAAAAGGCTATTAGCCAGGGGATAGAAATGGTGTCCCTGGCCTCTGTTTGTCAGAGACTGGAGAAGGATGGCAGGAGACAAATCGCTTGATCATTGTCTTCGGTCCACCCCCTCTGGGGCACCTGGCACTGGCCACTGTCGGCAGACAGGCTACTGGGCTAGATGGACCTTTGGTCTGACCCAGTACGGCCGTTCTTATGTTCTTATGACCTGCTCCGTTCGCTTGCTGGGTTCCGCTTCCCGGGCGTGTCTCTTTCCGGCCCTGGCCAGAGCGGGCAGGCTGCGGCGCGGGTCCCCTTCCTGGCTGGAGCACGCCGTGATCTCTGTGTGCTTGGTTTGCAGGCGCCCCAAAAGGGAGAAGGCGGAGCCCCAGCCTGAGCACGCCCCTGGGGCGGAGCCTCTCAAGCGGAAGAAGAAAGGCTTCCTGCCCGCCAGCAAGAAACGCAAGAACCGCAAAAAGGCTCTGGTGGAGGCCCTGGAGAGTGGGGCAGAGGGCAGCAAAGAGGCAGGCGCTGCGGCCGGGGAGGCTGCAGCGCAGAACAGCAGGAAGAGGAAAGGAGCCGCAGGGAAGGCAGGAGGCGAGGGCCCTTGGCCGAAGAAGGCCAAGGGGAGTCCTGGCAAAGAGACTCCGGGGAAGCAGGGCAAAGCCAGAAGGAAGAAGAAGAAGAAAGCAAAGCAAACGCCAGCTCCAAAGGCGTGAGCTCTGGACTCAGACCTGCCCGGGAATTTTAAGAGCTTATCTATATTTTTGCACCGTCCCATAGTTTTAATAAACCCCCCTGGTGCCGACCCCATGACCTGCCTGTCTGATTCAGGCTGGGGAGAATGGGGGGGTCTGCTGAGCCTGCAGCACGGGAGCCGATCGCCACATCCCTGCCTTCAGCCCCCGCACGTGCCTCCCACTTTCTGTGCTGTGACCCGGATGCAGCCGTGGGGCCCGTCCTCCCTCCTGCCAGCTCGCCTCGGCGCTTTGCCAGCGGTAGGAGCTGATTGTTCCCTGGCCAGGTACTTGGCCAGGCCCTGCTGGGGTCTGCAGGTCCGAAATGGTCCCTGTGGTAGTTCTGGGCAGCATGTAACCAAGTCCAAGTCTCTCTGCTGGGCCCCTGCCCATATCCACCCGCCTCTCCTCCAGCCGAGGACACCAGGGCTTGGTTCCCCTTAGCGCTCTGGGGCCGGGCGGGGTTCAGGCACAGACCCAAGCACCTGGTCTCTGTCCCTACAAGTCAGGGGTCCTGGTCCTTGTCAGCACGAGGGGCAGGAGCTGGGCCGTGGGCCAAATTGCCAGCTGCTTGTGCCGGTGCTGCTTCCCGGCAGAGTCATCTGGGCTGGGCCAGCTGCCCGCTGCCAAAGGGGCTTCTTGTGCTGTGGCGGTGGCGGCCTCCGGTCGGCCCTGGCAGGCTGGCATCCTCCCGTCTGGCCCGTCCTGTGCCGGCGGCCTCTGGTGAAGCAGAACTTCCCCGGAAGGGCTCGTGTCGGGCCGGGCGCCGGTTCCCAGAGGCTGGGAGGCGGATTGCAGCCTCTGAACCACCTTGCCGCGGGGGGAGTTGGGGTTCTTGCCAGATCTGCCCCAGTGTCTGGCACCTTCCCAGATCCCCCTTTTGCTCCCCAGTGCTGGGCTAGTCAGTGGAGACCGGAACGGCAGGAACCCCTCACATCCGTGAATGTTTGCTTCCAGAATCGCCCGTGTGTTGTAGCTCCCCTCCGTTCCCAGCTCTTCCTCCCTGCCCGGAGCACGGCCAGGGCTGCTGGCAGGGGACTTACCCCAGCGGGGCAGTGTCTCCGCAACATCCCCGGGGCTAGAGGGGCTGGGAGGGGTCTGGGTGGCTGGGAAAGGTCTGGGTGGCTGGGGTTCCTAGCTGGTCTCCCAACCTCCCTCCCCTGCTTATTTCCCCCACTCAAAGGGCTGCTTCTTGCTCTTCAAGGTAAGTGACTCCCCAGCAGCTGGGGGCCCTGTTCCCGACAGTGAGGGCCCAGGCCACGGGAAGTCCCACTGGAAACCCTCCCTTTCCCCAGGGGCGGGATGAGCTTGCCCCGCCGTGGCCTGGCAGCCTTGCTCCGCTGTCTCCCCGCTTGCTGCCTCTTGCCCCCCGCATGTGAGCAACGCCCTGCTTGAGCTGCCGTGCCTGCCCCCTCCTGCGTGGCCCAGAAGGGCCCCCTGGGCGCTCACGCTGCTCACTGGCCAGGGACGTGTTTGGCCCCAGGGATGGGAAACCGGCCTGTGGTGCAGCCCTGGAAGGGTGAGACCCCTGCGCCGCAGCTCCCTGCTCTTGGGTTACTCCCGTGTTTCCAGCCACAGTGCTCCTGCCAGGGCCGGGCAGTGGGGCAGGGCCTCGGCCTCTTCCACTGCCCCTCGGCAGCTGAGGGTCGGAGCGAAGCCACAACCGGCCGCACCTGCCAGTGGCGCAGGGATGTTCTGAAGATGCCTGGTCGCCCCTGGAGCTGGACGTTGGTGGCAAATGCACGGGTGGACACTCTCACTCACATGGCGGCACGGACACACATGCACGGCGGCACGGACACACTCATGCACGGCGGCACGGACACACTCATGCACACGGCGGCACGGACACACACTCTCACACACCGGCACGGACATACACACTCACTCACACACTGGCACAGACACACTCACTCACAGCGGCACAGACACACACTTTCACTCACACAGCGGCACAGACACTCACACTCACACAGTGGCACGGACACACAAACAGCGGCACGGGAGCGGACACACTCACAGCGGCAGCACGGACCCACACTCTCACACAGCGGCACGGGGACACACTCTCACTCTCACACAGTGGCACGGGGACACACTCTCACTCTCACACAGCGGCACGGGGACAGAAAAATCTCTGCCAATTGCGCTACTCAGTCTTTACTTCCGAGGCCATCTCGTCACGCCAGCCCCAGAGGCTGCTGGGGGCCCACAATGGAAGCAGCGGGGAGGCGCCCGACAGGGAGGTAAAATGCGGCTCGGTGTCACTGCGGCCTCGTGCGCTCAGCGTTCCCGCAGCTCGGTCTGCGGCGGGGACGAGCCCAGAGCAGCGCCAGGCAGGTGCCGTGCTGGGCTGGTATCTACACAGGCGGGGCCGGGGGAGGGTTCTGCCACCTGAGCAGGAGCCTTCTCGTGGGCCCGATCCTGAGAGATGCTGTGCACAGGGACTCCCATTGATTGCGGGGGGGGCGCTGGTAACGGGTCGCTTTTGGAACTGGACGCTGTGTGTGTCCCCCAGGCGAGTGGCTGAAGCAAGAGCCTGGTGTGTTTGGCACAAGGACCCACACTCGCCAGGGGCTGGTGGGATGGGAGATGGAATCTGGGCAGCACTGCGGGGAGCGAACCCTTCCTAGCGGCACTAGGAAACGCTCATCCCTCTAGCGAGGGACAGAAAGACCCGGCCAAATTCTCCCCTCAGCGGCAGGGCTTTAGCACTGAGATGCCAAATGGGAAGGGCCCGTCTCTGTACCTGGCAGAGGCCTCACAGGGGGGTGGTAAATGCCGCCTAATACCCCAGAGGCTGGTTGGATGGAGGCTGAGGTAACTGAGCAGCGATGGCCTTTGGTCCTATGAGGAAGCAGCCAGGAAAGGGAAAGGCCCCAGGCCTGAAGGTGCTCACGATGTCCGTCCACCGCTCGGTCTATAGCTTGGGCTGGCTTGCCGCTGGGCAGCGTTGGGCACTGGTGTCCTGCCCAGGCAGCATGGCTTGTCACCAGTCGCCTGGTTGTGTTTACTGCCACGTCTATACGCGGCCGCTGACGTCTGCAGCACTGACATCGCTCTGGGGCGTGAATTTGTTCTGACCCCTTGTTGAGGGTGGATGAATTGTGTCAAGAGGGGAACTCTTTGCTGTCTGCATACATGAGCCACACGGGATCGAACAGGGGCAGAGCTGTGTGGGTACAGCCGTGAGCCCTCCGCTGGAGACAAGGCCTTAGTTTCTGGGGCTGTAGTTGGGGCAGAAAATCCTTGAGGGTTCTCTCAAGCCATTGTGCGCCTGTGGGCTATCCCAGTGTTTCTCAACCTTTTTTTATAAAGTACCCCCTTTTCAAAATAAAAATTATAAGTACCCCCACTACCTACAGTTTTCAGACATGCAATTTTTTTTCTACCATTGCAACACATTTGTTTAAACAACTTAATTGTACCCAGGCGCGCGATGAAATTTTTGGGTGTAAAAAGTACAAAAATAACAAAGCGCTGTAAAACTTACAACAAAAATTCACTTTTCTCCAAATTTCAGTTGTGTTGACGTACCCCCCAGACTTCTCTCGAGTACCCCTAAGGTACGTGTACTACTGGTTGAGAAACACTGCCCTATATTACAACTTGTACTCAAGGGCTTCATAGCCCTTGAGAAATCCCAGTTAGAAAAAGGTCTCCGTACCTGTATGGTGACCTTTCTTGCGGCAGCGGGTACTTGTGGAGGTGAGGGTGGTGAGCAGAGCTACGGATGGTGACGGAGGTTTAATCCTCGCCCTTCCTTAAAGCGTGTATTTAAGTGTCTCTGTGTGTGAGTGGCTGTCAAGACATGAGATTCTGAGTTCTTCCTACATGAAGGCTCTTAGCTAGGGAATAAGGGAGGCTGGATTCACTTGCAAGTAGCGATGAGGTTGGGGCCTGTTGTGCTAGTGTTACTGGTACCCATCACACACCTAGTGGGTGTGGGTCACTGTCCCATCTGGTGGCACTTAGACCACTTACAGCAAGAGCTAAGAATGAGGGAGCTCTACGGCCTAAGTTACAAACCAGCTGACTTTATAGCTCAAGCTTTGTGGCTCCTATACTAAGCTCCAGAAGTTCCAGGTTCAAATCCACCTGCAGGCAGATACACTAGCCGCTGTATGGGTGTAGTCATCACAACGCAGGAGTGCTGCCCTCCATGAAGGCGGTGTGAGTTACAGGTGTCCAGCACATCTCCAGACCAGGATTAATTTAGTAAATTGAGCTGTAGTCTGCTTGTCCTGCTGCAAAAGCCCTCAAGAAATGCCTTGGAAAGATCTCCAGGGCCAGCAGCAGACGGAGGAGAGGAGAGACTAGGCTAAAATGGCAAAGGAGCTGGAGGTGCAGCTTCTCATCGCTGTCTCATCATTACGAGGGGCCTGCTAACGAGAGTGCCATGTGCCTCCTGCCACAGCCAAATAATGGGACCCCCCCGAGAGCCACACTGGGTTCTGTGACTTCTAGGTCACAGGGCAAATAGTGCCGAGGTCCAAGTTCAGCTGCAGAAGCCTCTGACAGCTGCTTCAATCAGATCATTTGCACAATCCAATCAAGCTGAACGCCTGATGCTCTTTGCCAACAGGAAATCGAGGCTGATGGCAGTTTCTGTAGTGAAGGAGCCAGTCCTGTGCCACAAAGCTGCCTTTCCAATGGGACCTGAGCTGTTCTGATTTGTGGTGCACCCCTGGTTAGCATTGGCAGCAAGTGCACAGTGGGCTAGGCTGTGCACCAACCTCTGCTGGTGCCATGTGCAGAGCACTGGAGCCCGCAGACCACTCCTGGGGCTAGGGGAGGACTCCTGCCACCTGGCTATCTTTTCCCAACCAGCCCAGCCACTCAGGCTGGGTGCTGCCAGGGAAGGGATCCCTTTAATGTGCAGAATAAATGTTATGTCCCCCGAGGCATGTGCAGATGTGCACCACCAATGGAAACACATGCTGTTGGAGCTCTGCTAATCAGCTGGGCGGCATTTGGCTCTCTCCTGGGTGGCTCCCTAAGCGCTCAGTTTGCGGGGAACACTGGTGCCAGGAGAGCTGGGGCCCACCGTGCAATCTGTGCAAAGGCGTCATTGCGTTTAGGCACCTGTGAAGTGCAGCCCCCTTTCTGTGACTCTCCTCCCCGGGGCGAGTTGGAGCCAGGCCTTCAAACTGATGAAGATTCTGCCTCAGATGAGTTCCTGCTCTTGGGCCACCACGCCCCTGACCGCGCTGATTTTGCACCGGGCACTAGCTGGCTCCTTTGTTTACCAGCATGGCTGGGATTCACACCAGCAGCCCGAAGAGATGCTGTGCCCCCTTACGCATCACCTGAGTGCTCCAGTGCACCTTGCTCTCTGGGTCCCCCTGGGACCCATTTGGGCTCCTGCAGCCGGAGAGTCTCCCACCAGGAGCTGCTGTTAACACCGTGGAGCACAGCCCCACTTGGCAGCCTGGACCACCCACCTCTGCGGGGATTGCCCCGCACGGCACCGGCACCACCGACAGCCCCCACCCGAGTGCTGGCAGCTGCACCAGCCGTGGCCACAACACAGACAAGAAAGCCGGGTGGTATGCTTTAAATATTTTTATTTCTTAATTTACATAAAGGTATATATTTGGCTTTATTTCTCTTTATACTCTGAGATTTGACAATCGATTGCTCTTAAAAAATAAAATAGCCATTTGCTTCTGAAAGAAATCAGAAAACTATTTTATACGCCTCCCTTGTATAACAAGAAAACGTGCCATCGCGTCCCATCCATCACGCTGTCAAAGTGGCCGCAAGTGCTGGGTTACAAAACACAAACGCAACCGGAGGAGAAACCAAGTCATTCGGCAGCAGGGGAAGGGGAGATATGACCGTCGCGTTCTGGGCTGCAGAGAGGTTCGCTTTAGTGACGTTTCTCTTGCCCTGAGGTTCGGTTCCGTAGCCTGGGGCCCCTGGCAGAGAGGGTGCTGGGCCCAATCCGTCAACCTTCGCTAAGGCGAGCAGCTGCCCTGGATGGCACCAAACCAGCCCCGGGAGCGAAGGCTGCAGGATGCCAGTACTAGCTCAGGGCGGTGGCTAAAGTGTCCTGTGGCTGCCTTGTCCCCTCCGCCCTCAATTTTGCCTCCTGGTGGGGGGGTGGGGGTGGTGTGTGTGTGTGTGTCCGTCTGTCCGGGGTTGCATTGACATAAACGCCGCTGTTCGCGGCAGAAGAAATGATTTTCCGAGGGCGGGAAGCCCTTGCAAGCGTCTGTAACAGTCTGGCTCTGCTGAGGTGATCCTGCAGCCTCCCCAGTTCCCTGTGCGCTTTAGCCCAGCCACTGAAGTAGGGGCCACTACCCTGGTGCGGCCCCGCCAGCGAATACCTCCAAGGCAATGGCCGATACCAGGCTGCGTCGAAGGGAGCGAGTGCCCAGCCGCCAAGCCTCACCAGTGCGGACATGAGGGCTGAGGTGAGGGAGGTCAGAGGGGCGCTGAGGGAGCAGGACGGGGCTGGACGGTTGTGAGGGCTACACAGGGAGGGGAAAAGGTGCAGTCTGTGCCTGTCCCTAGCATCCACCTCCTTGCATCAGGGGCCATGTGCATAGGGCAGGCAAGGGAGAGTTTGCCCTCCCCTCACCCCACTTCCATTCTGCTTTCCTGGTTTAGCTGCTCTAGTGTCGGCACTGCTCAGCACTGCAGCTTATTGGTGGGGGAGAGATGCGGGGAGGTGTAAGTGGCCCATGGCCTTGCTGATGCTCTCAGGGCCCTCTAAAGCCTTACGTCTAATGCGCTGACCCCCACTTTGCCTACAGCCAATCATCCAAGACTTGCTTCTGTTTCCTGAAGGGGGCCTACACATGCAGTGCCGTAACCCTACAGCAATTACACTGAGGGGCATTTAAGTGCAGCGGCTAGGCCAGCACGTAGGGCTGTCAAGCTAACCCGCTACCACCTTGCCTTCACGCTGAAAGTGATTTCATAGCCCCCCCCCCCGTCTCTGCAGAGCTGGGGCAGTGTTCAGAGCCTAGCCCGCTGCACTAGTTCCCTGTACAGTCGGGAAGGGTGCCTCCTTCCACTAGCTTCACTCTACTTCTACTTTCAGCCCCTTCCTCTCCCCTGGTACGCCAGCAAGCGCAGGGCCACACACAACAGTTGGGCGCATTAGGGAAGACCTCTGGTGCTAGCTGTCAAGTGACAAGCGCATGTTAAACTATCTGCGTCTCGGTGCCAAATGGCGCACCAAACTCTATTTCTGCTGCTGCTTTTCCTGACCCCCTTCTGTGGGGAACCCCCGTCTCCATGGCAGAGCCCCGGCCCTTGTCGGTTCTGAATGTGGCCGAGGAAGAGGCTAGTGCCGCAGAGGAACACCAGCGTTTGCACCCTGCGCCAGAGCTGGGAAGGCAGAGTGTTCCTCACGGACACAGTGCCAGAAAGGGCCAGTAATACTCTCCATGTTACTGCTGAAGAAACAAGCAGAGAGGTAGCGTCTGGCCTAAAGGCCACACAGTGGAGCTGGGCCTGGAACCCACTTGTCCTATTGACAAGAACTGGCACCAACGCCCACGAGATCAATGCCACCCGAGGGAGGATGCACTAGCAGAGAGCCCGAATGCTACACCAGAAGGTAGGTTGTACCCAGCCGCCTCCTCTTCAGTACTTCTCAAGCTTCCCTTCTCTGAGCAGCCAGAACGCTTGACTTACTGCTTTGTCGTTGCCCTGCCCCCTTGATCCGAATTACCTGCTTTCTTTCTAAAGAATAAATATGTAATAGAAGCTCTAATAGAACAATGCTAGAGAAATTCCATCTCGAAATAGGCATGTGTAGCGACACCTCAAAAATACCTTCATCTCTTCGGTTGGCTGAACATGGGTCATGGTATGCAAAGGGGAAGTGACAGCCTCAAGATGGGGGTTTCAAATTCCCTGCTTCTTTCCCCCCTCTCCAGGGTCTCATGGCTGGCTACTTTAGCTCTGTGGAGCCTGGTGTTTCATCCTCCGACTGGAGGAGAATTCAGTCAGTGAAGGATCCTTGGTGTGGGGACAGGAGCTAATTCTCCATTTGCTTACACTGTGGCCAGACACCGTGGAAGTGCGGCCTGCCCCTCCAAGACGGCTGTGCCTTCCTTCGAAGGAGATGGTTGTGTTGCCAAATGGAAAATGCGGTCAATTTAAGGCATATTTATCAGCTCCCTCTCCACTGCAAACGTATTGGGAATAACATCCCAGGGAATGCCAACGTCCTGCTCTTGAGGGTTAAGTGCTGTAACTTTTAAAGCACCTTGAAGTAACAATTTAGGAAATTCAGCTAGTCTTCCCTTGGCCTCTGAGATCCAGCTGCCTGCCTTCAAGGTTTTACATAGATTAATGGCGAACATCTTCACGAGAACCACAAAAAATCACGTGCTTCCAACGCAGGCCTTTGGCTGCCAGGCTGCGGAGGTTTCCTCGAGCAAGGTTGTTAACGGTGTGAGGTGGGAAATGAAGCTTTGGTGTGCACTCACTTTGCTGATTATTGTAGTGGAGCACAAGCACAGTGACTGTTCTCCTGGGGACGGGCCAGTAGAAGGCTTCGCGCTCCAACTGTCTGCTCAGCCTATAAAAAATACTTATAAACTCCCCCACCATTGAAGACTATTGGCAGATGAGTCCCTACAGCAGTGGTCCCCAACCTTTTGGGGCTGCCGGGCGCCTGGGGACAGCACCGCCATGTGCCACGCACCCGGGGCAGGGACTGCGCATGCGCCACGCGCCCGGGGGCGGCACCGCTCATGCGCTGTACGCCTGGGGCGGGGACCACGCTGGCGCCTGGGGTGCAAGACTGGCTCGGGCCGGCCCTAGTCACTAGGCGGGCGCACATAAATGCCCTGGCGGGTGCCATGGCACCCACGGGCACCACGTTGGGGACCACTGCCCTACAGAATTCCCAGGGAGGAAACCAATAGGAGTCTCTAGCCATGAGTCACCAACTGTGCCAGGGGCTTCTGTAGAAATGAAACTTCTCATGGGATTTGTTTCTGCAAACATGAGGTCACTAATCTCACCGTTTAAGGCATGGGTTCCCAAACTGGGGGGGGCGTGAAGAAATTCGGGGCGACCAGCCACCTCCCAACCCCCATCAAGTTTTGCTGCCCCAGCCAGTTCCTCTTTTTTTTCTCAACAAGTTTTACTGCTATTTTTTGGGGGGAGGAGGGGGCGTGAGGGTTTTTCAAAAATCAAAAAGGGGGCGTGATGCCGAAAAGTTTGGGACCCACTGGT
Organism: Rafetus swinhoei; assembly: GCA_019425775.1. Lineage (NCBI taxonomy): Eukaryota > Metazoa > Chordata > Testudines > Trionychidae > Rafetus > Rafetus swinhoei. The sequence continues at coordinate 18,651,441 of CM033445.1, read as the reverse complement.
TTAAGGTGACCCAGGCAGTTCCAGGTTCTCTCGCAGGACTGTTAGAAGGGCTTGTATTGCTCATTTGGTTAGCCACAGCTACAGTGACGAGCTGGTCTCGTTCACGTCAAGGGGATTATTAACTGACACTTTGCTCAGTTGTTTTAAAAGGAATCTTATTGCGAATGTGGCTATTTTTGACCAGGACGCGGGTAACTGGAGGTAAATATCTGCCGTCTCTCGTGTCTTCCCTGCAGAGCACAGCTCCCTGCCTTCAAGGTGGACGTGAAAAGACTTGAAACATTTTAAAGTGGGGTGGGCTCTGATTTACTTGTGCCGTCGTGGTAGCGTTGACGTTAATCAATCAATGGCTCCGTTGCTACTAATCTCTACACCACTGATGAGTAAACCCGGCCCAGAATGCTCGTTAGTACTGTTTCCAATCCAGCCCTGGCCTAGTTTGAAAGGAAGAGTATTTTGCTGGGCTGCTTGAAAAGGGCTGAGGCCTACATGCATTTTCCAGTGACACGTAAGTAAACGGAGTAGAGAGAATTGTCCCAGCTTACGCTTTTGACTAAGCAGAAAAATAAGGTGAGTGGGCAATTATTTTTCTGGAGCCGTTAGCACCTCATTGCTCACAGCTGTAATACCTTCATGCTGGTGTAGTGTAAATGTGACACTTGAATGTCAACTGCAAAAAACAAGACCTCTTTGTTAAACAAAAGATCTGACATTAGAAACAAAGCTAGGAGAGGCTCACTCCTTACAGTGTGGACGAGGGTATTAAAAAGAAAATCCCAGTGGCAATTCTGGAAAGTTCAAAGTGAACTTAAGTCAGACTGTCACTCCCTTAGGAGGGAGCAAACCAGAACAGTTGGGGTGCATCTACGCCGCACCGTAACTCGAAATAAGAGACGCAATTTGACCTAGGCACATTGCGTCTCTTATTTCAATGCTATTTCGAAATAGCTTATTTCGTCATTTAGTGCCAAATTTCGAAATAACCCACTCTTCCGAAATGTCCCTTACTCCTCATGGAATGAGGTTTACAGGGACGTCGGCATTGCGAGCCCGAAATAACGGGTTTGCCGTGAAGACGCAGGTTAGCTATTTCGGGATAGTCCAGTATCCCGAAATAGCGTTGCAGTGTAGACATCGCCTAGGACTGCAGGAAGGGGAAATACTAAAATTCTAGGAACAAAGCTTTATAACACCATAAATGTGTTTGAAAAATACTGGGGAAAAAATCGTTAGTATTTGCAGCATGCATAATGATGATTATATGCATGTAACCACACACAGACCCTCAGTGCAGCAATACCCGACTTCAGGGAAAGCAATTCATCTCTGGAGTTCGGTATTTTGTAAACTTTCTTCTCCCTGGCACTGAAACGAATTACGTTAAACAAAACTGGAAGCCACCAGAAAGCACTGACCATGGTTTTCCTGACTCTTCTGTAACAATCCCAGAGAACACCTTGTGCAAGGGAGAGACTCTCCTCCTCCTCCTCCTAGCTGCTTAAGAATGAGAAACAGCTCTCCACGCTAGCGCCTCCGTGTCTCCCTTAAGCAGGCCGCTGTTGCTTGGACCTCTCTGCCATCCTTTCGCATGGTCCCTTGGAGCGCTCTTGAGGGATGGATGTGGCCACGCAGTGGAAGCGTTCACATCCAGTAAGGTGACTGGCCTCACGAGATGCTCAAAGCTTGCATACAACTCTACCAACTCTCTATTTGGTGTCTTCCGCGAAGATAAAGCATCCGCGGACCTGTTTGAATAATCATTAAAGAACGCCGGGTTGAGCCTTCAATTTGGAAAGCCGTGATGTACAGACCAGGTCTCCAGCTGGCACAGTCTCTGGCTGACCGAATTGGCAGCATTTACTAGGACGGATGTTGCCCTGTATGCAACAAAGACTTCTTCACTGGCTAAACCTAAGTGTATACACAATGTACAGGCAGTCACAGGGGTGGTGTGGGTATGGGCTCTGGACACTCACCGTTGACATTCAGGTATATGGGGAAACCCTACGAAACCCTTAGGCTCTGGAGCATTGACCTGTAGGCCCCCGCTTTGCGTCTTTGACCCTGACCCTGCAGCTGGTTAGAGTGAAGTGATTGGCTTAGCACTTGATAAGACTCCAAATGCATCACGGAGCTGGATGTTTTGCTTGTTTCCAGTCCTGGGGGGTTCCTAGCTGGAGTGGTGGTTGTGGGAGCTGGAGTCCGCCCCTCTTTTCCTTCATCATCTGTGACGTCAGCTGTGAAGACAAGGGAACAAAAGTCGTTATGCAACAGGGGCTCTTTCTGGTCTTGGCATGAGCTTGAAAAACAAACCCTAGTTTCCACTCAACATGATGATCTGGAGAGATGGCACGAGAGGGAGGCCTCACTGATGTCCAAGTTGTACCACGTGAATGATGCCAGTCGCACTGAACCAGTGCCACGGGCCTACTGTGGATGTTGTTAGACTGGGGTAGCTTGTTCCCACGGGGGAAGGGGGAAATGTACCAGTAGGGGGTGTCATGTACTCCCCTTCCTGCATCCACAGGAGCGCTTGTGTTGGTCTAACTAGAGAGGTTTTAAAAATCAACTCCTCCTCTTCCAAAGTAATTCTAGTGCAGCCCACGTGTCTTAGCCAAGTTCAATGGCAGTTTAAAGCTGTCAAACCCCCACCATTGATAAGTGCATGAAGAATGGGCAGTAGGAAAAATAACAGGAAGGGGTTAGGTGCACGTAACCCTTCCGCAACACAACTGCATTACCCTCTTGGCACATTGGACGCTCCCTCTGAAACCAGCCCTTCCTCTGTATCAAAGGATACCAAGAAAGATCTTAACTTGAAGCTCTTCCAGTGACCAGGCTGTTCAAATTATAGTCACATGCCTCTCACATGTCTGCAGAGGGCATAAGAGCTTCCTGTGACTTCAACAAAATTAAGTTTTACTGAGAAAGTTGCACTAAAGTTTGGAAGAAAAGGAGGGGGGGGGGGACCCGAAAAGGAAAAAAATCCAAGAAATAAAACACTCTGTGTACTTGTAAATGGCACAGACTTGATGTGAAAATGGAAAAACAAGCCCAGAACCCAGCTCTTTTGTTTTTAGTCACTTTTCAAACTGCTGCTCCTGCAACTGAAGGGTTGAGCAATTGCACTGAGTCGTCTGCAACTGGAACGCAGAGTCAGCGATTCTGCCACTAATGAAGAAGAAAGATGAACTAGAGCCCAGCCCCCCTCTTTTTGCACTGCTGGGGTCAAAGGAGTAAGAGGCAACATTAATTTCTTTTAAGGAAGTGGCACCAGCAGCTTTGATAGCGACTGCAGGCGGCAGCTCTGTTGGGTAAAGAGATGCTATTTTTACATCACTATGTGACCTTCCGTTTCCAGCTGCTCTAATGGGAAATGTATTAAATCCATTATAAGGTAAGTTTTGCCATAAGAGTCTTTGATGATTCTTTAACCATGTACAAAATCATGTAGCATGCTATTAAATAGCATTAAGTTGGTGTCAAACTCCCAGCCCAGGGCATGAAAAGTAAGAGCTTGTCTATTGGGTGCTTAGATTCTACAGTGATCTATGTACCCCCATAGAAACAATAGTCAAGATAACATTACATCAGTTCACAAAAAAGGCCATCCTTAACTGTGCTATTTTAATTCTGATTTCACAAAGTCCCCACGGCACTTTTTTTATGGGAAAGAAATCCCCCCCCCCCCCGTTTTTTAAGCCGGATCGATTAATTTTCCTGAAACCCCAGGAAGAGTTTACCCTTTGCTCTCTGCAGCTCTGAGCTGGGGGTACAGGGGTAGGTGTGTGACTGTGGTCTAATGCCCAGGCCTCAGAATGGTCCTCCAGGGAGGCATATGGCTCAGCAAAGAGGCAAGGTCAAAAAAGCATTTTCTAGTGTAAGGTTGTGGATAGTCATGTGGCAGCACCACAGCAGAACTGCTGTATGCAAACGAACTTTAGGACAGGCCAAATACTGACCTGGCTTCCACTGACATCAGCAGGGTTTGGTTTTGCACGTGGTCCCTAGTCTGACCAGAAAAACGGTCATAGTGTTGCTGGAATTCAGTCAGTCCAGGGATGGGTTCTGTCTACACTACTGAGGCTAGGCAGGCATAGCCCCCTCTGTACGCCGACGGGCTGTGGGTTGCTTCATGCCCCTGACTGACACAGCTATGCTGGGATAAACTGGTGGTCCACGGCGGTACTGCAGGGGGTCCGTGGAAAGTTTAAAAGTCAGGATCCTTCCTTTCCTTTTTCCTTCCATACTTTTCTTTCCCTCCCCACCCCCAGGGAGGTGTGTCCATGACATTTTAATAGATTGATAAGGGCTCAAAAAGGTTGGGACCCACTGGTGTAGACCAAGGCCAGAGCATCTGGTTTGGCATTGGTATCACCATTCATGCTATGGATCTCCTTTGGATGGTAAAGACCTGCAGTATCTTTCAAGGAGGGTGGGCTGAAAGAAACTTTATAGGCCTTGTTACCTCCCCCCCCTCTTCTTCTCCAAGTTTTTTTTTTTATAACTAAGGCACTGGAATACAAGGGGGGTCACACAGGCCTCATAGCTTCTTCAGTCCCTTGCTTTTGGCATCGATAAGGGAGTGATTTCATTGCAAGAGTCACTGAGAGACTTGGTGCCCTGGGATTTGCCCTTGGGGATAAGCCGGGGGTGGGGGGGAAGAGACAGGCGGGGGGAGGCTCGGCTCGGCTCGGCTCTGCTCTGAAGGAAGGTGTTTCACCACAGAGTGGACTTTAGCTCCTAGGAAGCTGTAACTTTGGGCCTTGGGGCCCAGCAGAGTAAAATGGAGGGAGTTTGCAGCTAGGGCTTTTTTTGGTCAAACTATTAGATCCTAAAGGCGTCTGCTTTGCACTCTCTCATGTGGCTTGCCCTTGGTCCCTGTAAGCTATATGGTGGGAACCCCCTAGGACACAGTGCCATCCTTCTGCTCAACTGCAGGGGCAGGAACTGGAAAGCTCCTTCTCCAAGGCCTGGCGCACCCATGTCACCACTGTCATTGTGTGTTGGCTTTGGTCACTCACCTTCTCAGACTTTCACAGAGGCTGGTGGCATCATTAATTGATTCACCCTGGATAAAAGGGGGGAAAATAACGTCAGGAATAAACCGTCAGCAGGGAGGTGGCAGAGCATCCGTCGGCCCAAAGGACACCACCTAACATCCCCTGTCCTTGCCTGAAATGGTCAAGATTCGTATTGTCAGTGTGGCTGCTCTTCTCTCCAGAGGGCTCAGTCTCTAGAGAGGTGGGAAGCTGGCATGCATTAGCAGCCGCCCTGCGAACACAGGTCTGGGGCTCCCAACGCTTTCATGGTAGTCTGGGGGCAGCTGTGTCAGCCACGGGAACACGCCTGGTGACACGTCCGATACGAATTGGCACGAACCCGGCAACCCTGCACAGACATTCCGACACGCAGCAGCCGTTTCCCTCGGCAGGGAACAAGGCTCTCTGTGCTGGAACGGTGGCGTGGTGTGCTTTGGACTGAGCATAAATGGGAACAGCCACCACTGAGACGGGTGAGTTTAAAAGCAGTCTTTCACTGGAGCTGAAAGACTTCTTGGTCCCGGCAGAAGCTCTCCGGGGTAGGTCTAATCCACCAGGTCGTGCAACTTCAGCACCACATCCCTGTTCTCTGTCCCAATCCATGTAAGCTGCCTTACGTCCACCAATCTGGAGTGTAGCCCGGGGCTGGGGTAGGACCCAGTCTCTCTCTCTCAAGCTGAGCAGGCATCTTTGCTGTATTTATCCTCACACTCCCCTGTGAAAGTGCAGTGCTATCACCCCACCTTTGAACAGATGGGGAACTGAGGCTCGGAGAGGTTGTGTCGTGCTCAAAGTCACTCAGGAAGCCTGTGGCAGAGGAGAGAATTGAAACCTGGTCCCCTTACCCGCTGGATCATCCCTCCTCTGCCAAACACACCAGGAGTATGTCTACACAGCAGGGCAAAACTCGAATTCAGCTATGCAACTTCAGTGACATCAAGGCTATGTCTACACTGGCAGCTTCTTGCGCAAGAACAGCTGTTCTTGTGCAAAAACTTGCCTGCTGTCTACACTGCATGAGCGTTCTTGCACAAGTAAATTTACAGTATTGTAAAACTGGGCTTCTTCCGGAAGAGTTATTCCTCTCCCCACGAGGAATAAGCTCTCTTGCACAAGAGCTCTTCCACAAGAGGGCAGTGTAGACAGGCAATGTGAATTTCTTACGCAAGAAGCCCCTATGGTTAAAATGGCCATCAGAGCTTTCTTGCGCAAGAGAGCGTCCATACTGCCATGGATGCTCTTGCGCAAAAGCACATCTATTGTGCAAAAGCACATGGCAGTGTGGACACGCTCTTCTGGAAGATTTTTTGCACAAGAACTCTTCCGCAAAAGAGTTCTTGCGCAAGAAGCCACCAGTGTAGACGTAGCCCAACTGCGTAGCTGAAGTCGAGCTAGCTTAACTCGGCTTTGGGTGCTGTCTACACTGCAGGAAGTCGAAGGAAGAACACTCTTCCTTCGACTTCCCTTCCTCCTCGTGGAATGAGAGTTACAGGAGTCGGAGTAAGAAGTCCTCCAACTCGACTTGATTTCAAAATAACGCTGCTGTGTAGACGTACCCCAGGTGTGCGACTGGTTTTCTGTTTCATCTCCAAGATGCAGCCAAGTAGAACATTACTTACTGTCCCACCTGCACCCTGAGTACCCTTTGATTGCATCTGAACTCCTGGAAGGTCAGCAGAGACTTAACAGAGAGAGGGGAAATAAGGGCAAAAATGCTAGTAACTCCAAATTTTCCAATGGTCATAGAATGTCCCACAGAGCCTTGAGCAGCCAGGATGCTCAGGAGTCTCCCAGACCTCGGCGGGGTCCCACATTGCAGAGTTTGTCACTTCCCATCTGGGAATATCTGCTGAGTAAGCAGCTATTCCTAAATTATACTATTTTCTCCACAGTGTTTTCTCAAGGTCCTGGGTGGTTTCATTCCTCTGTCGGAGGGAGACAGGAACCATTCTGTTCCTTCCCGACAGAGAAGGAAACTTGTCCAGACTGTCTTAATAACCGAAACTGGTTGGAGACACTTTTCCTGATTGTTTCCACGGTTATCTCCACCACTTACAAATGAGTCCACCCCCTCCCCAGTTTCCTCCATCTAGAAAACCCAAATCTCTCTCCCAGAGGTGATCAAATAGATTTTGTGATATGTGACAGCATCTGTAATTACAAAGTATTTATAGAACCATCTCTTTAATACTAGACTACATGCTCTGAAATGATGTATTAAATATTTAAAGTATGTAAAGCAGATCTAATTTTGTTCTACTCATAGGAATGCCTAAGAGAGAATTAGAACCAATTTAGTATATATTTGCTGTGACCTTTTATGGGTTATTGTGTCTATGCACCAGCGTCACTGAGAGGAAACTGGACTGTCTAAAAAAGGCTATTCTCCAATTAACTCTAGCCCTTTTATTCCAGCCAGTCTACATGGCCAGCCAACGCACAAAGCAGCCCAAGATTTATTATTTGTAGCACACTGAGTCCCATTATGCAAGGAGCAATACACACACAAACTAAGAGACCGTTCCTGCCTCTGCTTCTAAAATGATTGCTGCCAAAATCCCATCAAATCTTCTCCTTCCCCCCCATTCAGGCATAAGGAGAAAGCCAGACTTCCCTCTCTAGCCCTCCCCCTCCCCTCATCTTGGTTTCATTTAGGCTAAAGTTTTCGAAAGTATCTTAGTGGCTTGGGAGCCAAGCTGCCCCTTTCAGAAGTGACTTAGGCTCTGTCTACACTTGGCGACAAAAGTGTTGTCGACATGCAAAAGTTGCCAAAAGTGAATACCGGGTCAAACCAGTTTTACTTCCTTCCATTGTTGACATTTCATGGCCACATTGCTAGCTCCCCTAGCGGCAGAGCAAAGCATTGTGGGTAAGCATCCCACACTGAAGCGTTGGGAGAAGGCAGAGCTGATCCCTGTGCTTGTTGGGATTCCCACATTGCTCTGGGAGCTCTCTGGGCTAAGGGATGTCAAAGCAGCACAGCAGGGCTGTGCTCAGGGTTTTGTGATCTCTGCTGCCATCACAATCCGCAAGAGCTATGCCAGAAGTTAGGCAGGAAGTGCTGGTGACATTCTCTGGCCTGTTAGGTGGGAGGTCAAACTAGATCACCATAATAGATTTTTAAGGCATAAAGGACTATGGAAAGCAACCCTTTCCCTAAATGCCAGAGATCTGTTCCATTCCTTTCCTGCTCTTCTGCCCCAGAGCTTAGTTAGCACAACTCTCCCCTGTCTTGCATGTGTGGCGACACTTGCCCGCAGGTTTACTGTTTGAGGATTAGAGTAATTACCAGCCCAGCAGGGACCGGCAGTCTGTGAACCCACCCTCTAGAACTCATGGGCTGTGTCTAGACTGGCGGCTGCTTTTGCAGAAAAACTTGCCAGCTGTCTACACTGGCCGCTTGAATTTGCGCAAAACACTGACTATCTAATGTATGATTGTCAGTGTTCTTGCGCAAATACTATGCTGCTCCCGTTCGGGCAAAAGCCCTCTTGCGCAAATGTATTTGCGCAAGAGGGCCAGTATAGACAGCTCAGGACTGTTTTGCGCAAAAAAGCCCCGATGGCGAAAATGGCGATCGGGCTTTCTTTGGCAAAACCGTGTCTAGACTGGCACGGACGCTTTTCATAAAAAGTGCTTTTGCACAAAAGTGTCCGTGCCAATCTAGACGCTCTTTTCCTCAAATGTTTTTAACGGAAAAACTTTTCCGTTAAAAGCATTTGCGGAAAATCATGCCAGTCTAGACACAGCCATGGAGTCAGTAGCCTTAATTTTGTAAGGCTGCTGCCTGAACCTGCCTGACAGATTTGGAGGTGAAGGACACACCCCTCCTAGCCACATCGTCTCATGTTGAAAGGCACAGGGAATGAGTCTGTTGGAGGGAGCCCTATGAATCCGCAGAGGACCACAGAGAACTAATTGCAGAATGGTTCGGCTCACACAGCCTCTCCAGTGCACATCGCTAGCCCAATGGCCAGGGTAAGCATCTACTTTTGAGTTTCTTGGTCTCAGATTGGTGTGTCCAGGGGGGACAGGCAATGGTGTCAGTTTAGTCCCCCAACAATCCGATAGGGCAGCGCTTGGCAACCAAGGCTAGTGAGCGGCCCGCCTTCATCTCAGTTGGCCACAAAACTGCAACCAAGATGGTCTCTCGAGCCAGAGCAGTTTTTCTAACTGTGCTGGCGTACCTCGAATTTGCAGGGTGTGTGGACTGAACCATAGCGGCACTTTGACTGGATGCAGAGGGTGCACACGGCTCTCACAGTCACTATTGTGTGCAATCAGCACGCCCCTCATGTCACGTACCCTTGCTTTACCTCCGTGTCCCTTTAGTAACAGTGGTAGGAAAGAAACGGCCTGGATGGAAGCCGGCAGAATCTGGCAACGCTGTGCCCGGGCAACGGTAAACAAAACATCTCGCTGGCCACACGTTGGCCACCACTGCGAAGGGACTAAGTTAGTGTAGCCACCCAGACAGATGGGGAGCAAGGATTCAAAGGGGGAAGGAGGATGGATCCCAGCACAAGGTAGGATGCAGGAATCTCCATGCAGTTTGGGCATCGTGTTCGCCCGCCCCATTTACAAAGGGAGGTTCTGATGGGCTTTCCTGGAAGAGGAATAGAACAGGAAAAAACCTGAGCCCTGGAACCAGCTCATACCACCAACGTCACCACCACAGGCCGCATCTGAAATGGGCTGAGGCAGCTACATATTAAGGTTTCAGGTACCCCTCCCCCCAGTGGGAAGTCAACTGTCTACTCATATCGTTTCAGCCCCATGTCTGGTACCATCATCCCCGTCAGCCTCGAGCTGAGCTCTAGGTTGTTAAAAGCTAATTCTGCAAACTCTGCCCCAGCCTGTGCTACGAACAGGCGGCCATGAACTAAAATAGAGATGGTGTGAGGCTGGCCCTGCAGAGCTCACTCAGAACTCTGCTGGTACGTCCCCACTGGCTGTGCTCACGACAGTGACGAAGCTGCTAACGCCGCTCACCAGCATTATCCAGCCCCCATGGCCCTGTAGCAAAGTTGCGGAGGCCGTGCCTATCTCCCTACAGCACGGTTGTGGAGGCCGTGCCCAACGGAAATTTCCCTGCATGGGGATTCACACCGACACGTTTCTCCATGTCCCCTAGAGGCCTATGTCAGAGCCAGTTAAATCCAACTGGCTTCACCTATCGCTGCTTGTTGCCGACAGCTGTCTGTTGGGCCCGGGTTCATTCCCGAGGTTCTGCTGAGTATTGACACAAGCAGGAAAAATCCCTGAATTTTTTTTCACAAAGACTTTTATACAAAGCCCCAGGAGGACCAGAAACTGAATTAGCCATTTAGCTCTTGTACAGTGTTCTCTTCAAAGCTCCCACCGGAGCGCACTTGCCACGGCTGCATGGGGAACGCGCACTGGTCCCAGCAAGCCATCATCTTCAGGTCAATTGCCAGGCTCTTCTAGCCAATAGGAAAATGGCAGCTCAGAGCCTTTAGCACAGGGCTACTCAACTTTGGAAGCCCCGGGGGCTACAATGATACAGCACATGCCGAGGGCTGCAACTGAAGTGTGGTTGCATGTACATGCACATATATATGCAAATAGCTTCTTTCACACTGATGGGCATGAATACAAAGATTAAAGCAACACTACACAACATGCTAGCCCCATGTAAGTCAGTTCTGCTGCTATTAATAAAATGCAATAGTTACCCGATTTCCACCCATATGACAGCACTTTTAATGAGCACTGACAGTCCAGGAATTTAACTACTAAACATTTATTGACAGAAGACCATTATATTGAATCACCATTGTGGAGCGTGTTCCCAGCGGAGGCCATGTTCAAAGGATCCCACCCATGGGCTGTGTTGAGCCCCACGTAAACCCAAACTGCACCGCAGGCCGCAGACAAACAGGCTGCAGCCCACAGGCCGTATGTTGAGTAGCCCTGATCTAGTGCAACAGTTGAGAACATCAGCTGCACAGGTTGGAATCCAGCAACATGCAGAGTCCTCCAAACACCTCCGTTAGCCCTTTCCATCCCCAAGGCAGGCGGGATAGTCCCAGGTCAGGCTGCCAGGCTGGGCCTCAGATGATCCTTGTTCAACTTTCTGCTCCACCACTGAGTCCTTGTATATAAAACTCAAGCAAATCGCCGTGATTCATTTTCCCCATCTGCAAATTCTTATCCCGCAGGGCGCTGTGAATCCAACCCCTTCAAAATGGCCAGGACCTCTGTAACTATGGCAACGGGGACCACATAAGCGTAGCACATGGTAGCCTGACCAGGAACTGAGAACTACAGAGGCTGCTGCCAGAAAGCCCTTGCCTGACTATCTACCGAACCCTGTGTTCCTTGGGCGTTTGGACCATGCTGTGTAACTACCATGCAGTGCAGATGGGAGTAATACCAGGCCTGGGAGAGACCCTCAAAGTCAGGGCTTTGATTTCAAGGGCTCCAGGTGGCCCGGACTGAAAGCAACGTACACGCAAAGCTGCATCTAAGTGAGAATGCAGGAAAGGTGAATGATGCAAAGAGAGGGGCGCAGCGATTTGCAGGGGGAGGCGATGGAGAGTTAGTGCACAGCTAAAAATATCCCATCCAGTAACAAGTTGCTGATGCATCCCGACAGATTCTTCTAGCCTCTCAGGAGCAGGATCTGTTTGATGAAGCGGAGGTCAATTTGCCAAGGGAAGAGACACGAACAATTAGCTTGCTTCCAAATGTTAATGCACAAGTGGCGCTGGCTGTAGCTTGGTTTGGGGGCCGGGGGGGGAAACTGTTATATAATTTAGCTCTCCCTACTGCTTACCCGTGAAATGCAGCACAAGGGGATTAAGGCCTCCAAAAAGAATGAAAGCGGGAGGTAAGTAACACACAGACCCCTTGCCAGCCCTCGGCAGGAGGGTGAATTTCATTCTGCAGCTGCTGTCACAAAAGCACAGCCCTTTGGTGAGAGCTGTGCTTCCTTCTGGCAGTGTCATGTGCTCCGTCAGCTGCCCTAAGCTATGAATTGGCTTAAATCCGCAATTTCTTCCTATATGTCAATGGCTTTGTTGAATGGAATTCGGAACCATGTACAGGCGTATTTTTCCTCTTCATTCAGCTTTGCCTGTAAAAGCAATACGTACTCCATTCAAGTTTTCCGTCTGCGTGTTGAATTCAGGTACTAAGCATATTTGCTCAGAGGGAGAAATGCAGGCCAGTGGTCTGTTTTCCTTTGCTACAGAGATCTTAAAGAGAAGGCGAAGACTGGAATTAGGGAAAAATTCCATCGCTTTCCATTCTCTCTCATGCAGTAACCGAACAGGTTTCAAAGAGGAACGGCTAACAGCGCCCATTAGATATCAAGGACTCGGAAAGGAAATAAACTTCATAGATAAGCCCTGTCCTACTCCTCTGTGGCAGCAGCTGATGTGAACCCACAGGAAGTGCTACTGAAGCTGAAAATCTCTTTCAATCTGTCAGTTTCCCTGTGCATGTCCGATTGAAGCCTGGTGACAGCGCAGCTCCGGTGGATGCATTCTGGCCTCCCAGCCAACAGTTCAAGCTCCAAGCGTGACGTGGGCTCATCCCGGTCAATGAATGGGAGGAGGATTTTTTGTTTGTTTGCGCGTGGGTGGGGAAGAAGTGTCGTCATCTGGATGCAATACGAGACTCTGGTTCCTGTTTGCCTCTGTGGACAGTTATAAGTTCTCACTTTCTGGTGGGGTTTGGTTCGCAACATCTCTCACCAGTGATATTCCTCTTCGATGTGATCCCGAGGGTGCGGGAAAGGACAGCCAGCAAACGTGGTAACTTCTCTTGTGACTGTCTGATACAATCGCGTGTAGAGAGACCCGAGTGCCTGACGGAATGGACCCTTCTTCCAGCCCAGCATTCACAGTCTCACCAGGTTCGGATGTCGGAAATCACTTGAACTGGAGCGAAGCCCAGTGCTTATGGCGCTCCTCGATCCAGCACCGGGAGACCCACGAAAAGAGCCAGGACCTGATTTCAGTTATGGGTGCAGTCCGGATCACACCTCCAGACATCGTGAACCCACGTGGGACCCTCTAACCCGCACCCACTGCTCGCGGAGTGTCTGCCTTCCTGAGCGAGTGTGGGCATCTCTCCTGATTTCAGGTACGCCAAGTGTAACTTAGCCCACCCTTGCTTTCACCAGAAACATCTCATCCTTTACAGGGAAAACGTCACCTTCCTTTGGCAAGGTATTTACGGCTTCTCGTGGCACATTCATCCCAAGTCAGATGACGACCGCAGGCATCAGGAAGTGGAACAGCAAGGCTGAGTTTTTCATAATTTGCTCTTCTGCTTCCTCGTGTCAGGAACATCCTGGATTGGAAGGCAGGCTCCTGGGTGAACACCCTGACCACCTGCCTGTGATCTGACAGCGTTCTGTATCTGTGCCAATGCAGCATTAGTAAAGCAACTGCCCTAGGACACGCTTAAATCACTATTTAGCTCCTGTATAAACTCTATGCATGCCTGGAGCTGTCCCACTGTAGTGCATATAATGTACTGAGGAAGGGCACGGTTACGTAGCTCTTTGCAAACATGAATACTTGGGACTCAGACAAATGCTTGTTATCCCTATTTTACAGATGCAGATTTTTATGGAGAACTTTTGACTTCCTTAAGGCCAAACAGGGGAGTCAGAGGCAGCGCCAGGATGAGGGCTCCAGAGAGTTCCCGGCTTAGTCCTGTGCACAGACCACAAGGTCTCCCCTTCCTCTCAATTCAGGGTCAAGAAACCATTCTAGCCCGGCTGCAGTGCGTCACACAACCGGCTGGGGGGCATTCCAGAGATTTTTCTTTTCTCAGTGGCATCAGGTGCCCATGCTCCCCTCTGCGGGGTACGTTTGGAGGGCTAGTCCCCACATGCAGTTGGTGGGCAGGGGCTTGGAGAGTCAAACTCGAAGTCCTGCCCGTGTTTCGGCTGCTGTTGTAACTGCCCGTTCCAGCTGTCCCAGGCTTTTGGCCCTTCCTCAAGCAAAGCCCCCACTCCCTGCGGCCTAGCTCGAGTGGCTCTTTTCAAACGCCACAGGAAACGTTCTTCTGCAAGGGCCTTACTACTGGAGCCAACGTGCCCAAAACAAAATAATGCCACAGGCAACCCAACCAGCCTTGGACGCCTTCCAAAAAAACCTGCAGGCAATCAGGTTGGCCCCAGCAGTCAAACAACAGGACAGTGTCTTGACAGAAGACCGTTTTTTCCCTGTTTGTACAATGGAAAAAGCCTGCTGCAGTGCACTAGTCATCCCTTTCCCCACCCCTCTCCGCTTCAAAATCTGCCAGCTTCCTCTGCAGTTTTGGAGTTGTCGCTGAGTAAATGGGTTAAAGCAATGGGGAGAAAAGGTAAATCCACAAGATGCCTTTTGACACCGACGGCAGGGAATACTAAACCCCCCTTCATCTCTACTCCCATTTCCCCGACGTTCCATCCTGAGCATTCCCACTCTCCAGCCCTTCCACTTCTATTTGGATCCTTTCCACCCCCTCAGCCTTGTGCCTGCCAATCCTGTCCTTCCCCAAACACACTGCTGGGCTTTCTCCTTCCTGCAAACTGTTCCCCTTCATGCACTCTTCCTTTCCATCAATGATCCTCCAGCATCTTAAATTGGGGTCCGGCCACTTCTTCTGTTTTCCTGTAAGCTCTCCAGGGTCGGGAGAGCATCTGAGTTAGGTTAGGAATGCATGAGGAATGTTTCTAGTGCCACGGAGATGTTTTATTAGCATCATCAGCCTAAGTAAAGGCAACCCACGCACCAGAAGCATTATTCTAGAGAGTGCAAGGCTGGGATTTTCAGGGGAGCACAAAGGAGTTAGATGCTCAATTTCCACTGAATTCCAGTGGGGTTGGGCTCCTAATGCCAACAGGTTCTTCAGTAAATTGCAGGCTGACTTTCTCTGGATAGGGACTACCCACAAGGGCTGCAAAGCTTGCTAGTAGCTAGCCACACAATGAAACCCCAATTTTTCTGGGGATTTCAGTCGGCCATATTGCCGGTTTGTGGTGATGCTGTGCACTGCTACACTGCGATCCTCTTATGCCTCACGAGCAGCTATACGCCAGCCGTGCGAGAAGTGATCCTTAAAGATCCCGTTCTGGTTGCTGAGTGGAAAAATCACCTTGTCAGCTGTGACAATCTCAATCTACCACTGAGCACATCGCATCCTCTCAAGTGGGCACCTAGTTTCCTCATCAAAGAGAATTTTTATGAGTTTGTCTTAAATTAATTTGCAGAAAAAAACGCTTTCTAATGAGGTAAATGCGAAGCCCTTCTAACATGGAGAGTTAAACAAACCAAATGTACATATCAGCTTACTCTTGCATATATGCTCGGGGGGCGGGGGGGCTATATCCTGCTCTGGCAGGAACATGACAGTATCTGATGCATCTGTTCTAACTACCACACATCTGCATAAAAGAAATTGAAATTGAAAAGGATCAAAGGCACCTTCAACAAAAATAATTATTGCAATGTGGGAAGTTTGAGATGATTTTGTGCCTGCCTCTGGAAAAGGCTGGAACAAGCCTACTGTGAAGAGGGTCTGAAAATGGCTTGTTCTTCTCTTTGCTACAAGGGAGTCTGCAGTTTGTAGACTTAACACATTCAGGAAAACATAAGGCTACATGTTAATTAGACGGTGTTCTTTTTGTGTTTTACACCACCCAATCAGTAGTGTAAAAGCAGTAACTTCCTCCTAGTAAGTGTCTGAACTAATTACGTTTAAATGATACATAAATCATTCTGGTTACTTAGTTTCCACACTCAATCAAAGGGGTTTCAGAGATGCAGGTGTGTGTTAAATAAAATGTTTAATTTTTATTGCAAATATTTCTGGGCTGGAAAACCAAGGCCTTTCAGGCAGCCGTACTTTTTGACGTTGTCTCAGGATAATAGCTAAATAGCTATGCTGTTGGGTAAGCTGGCTGCATCGGGGGAATTGCTTACACCTGTTTATCGTTGCATCAGGGATATGCACGACTGATCCATCCTGTGGCTTGGCCCGCCTCGTGGAAAAACTGGCTGTTGCATGTACAGTAAAACTCCAATAGTCCGGCATCCAATAGTCCGGCACTCCTGATAGTCCAGCATCAAAATGGCAAGAGCCTAGTGAGTGAGCTTCTGCAAAAAATGAGTCACAAGGTAACAGCGGCGGCAGCTGAACTGAGCAAAAAGGGTAAAAGGCTTAAAAACTAAAACATTACAGTATACTGTATATAGTATGTACAATAAAAGGGTTAAGAACACTTTATATACAGTATATAATGTATACAGTGTATATATATAACCTGCTTATAGTACCTCCTGATAGTCCAGCATATCTGATAATCCCGCACCACCTGAACCTATGGGATTTCAGATTATCGGAAGTCTACTGTACTGTGCAAAAGTCAAAGATTATCTGGATGATCATAGTTAAAGCTAAAAAGCATGGGAAGGGATGTCAAACCACATGCTTTGAGGCCTACATTGGAAATTAGGAGAAGACCTTTGTGAGCAGCGGATTTTCCCACAACTGCATCCTACTGAGCCCTTTCACCTTCTGCTGAGCCATCAGACACTGCTGGAGACGGGACACTGGGCTAGACGGACCATGGGTCTGATCCAGTTTGACAGTTCCTCTGCTCCTATGTCAAAGAGGAGACCGAGTAGCCTGCTCTTCCCGAGGAACATCTGATGGGAGGGTCATGCTCCAGCCGTATAACAGATCAGCACACGCCATATGAAAAAGACGGGCAGAGAATGCAAAGTGGTCACGCTGGTTTATGTGCCAACTGGTGTAGGGCCATGGCAGGAGCCTGTACCCAACATGCCTAGTAACCTGGCAAATGGCCCTTATTTTGTGTGCGCTAGGAAAAGGCTAGATTCTCCCTAATTAAGAGTGAAGCTATTTACACCTGCTAAGTGCCAATGTAAAGCATTTCTTCCTGGATCTCTATGTGCCTCAGAGAGGGGCGCAAAAGTTCATTTTCCTCGGGTTATGTGCTTTACTGATGGGGACGCGGCGATGCAGGCAGGCTATGGCGCTCCATGAGCAGTCGTGGCGTGGAGCCGTAGAGCCGATGCATCTCAGGGCTCGTCTAAACTCCATTCCTCTTCCGAAAGAGGAATGTAAATGAGCCCGATCGAAAATTCAAATGAAGCGCGGATTTACAAATCTCATGCTTCATTTGCATAATTGTGGGAGAGCGCTTTTCAAAAAGGGTTTTTTTTCAGGTGTACGGGCTCTTTCGAAAAAGGGTTGTTTTTGAAAGAGCCCTGTCCGGCGATTATGCAAATGAAGTGCAAGATTTGTAAATCCACACTTCATTTGAATTTTCAATCGGGCTCATTTATATTCCTCTTTTGGAAGAGGAATGGCATTTAGACGAGCCCTCAGACTATCAGGCTCGAGCTGACTTCCCTCCTGGTACTGTAGGAAGGCCACGGCAGAGCTAGGAGTGAAACCCTCATTGCTCGATTGACACTCTGTTGCTATATGCACTTGGCCATTCAGTCCCAATACTGGCCTTGGGTACACCCACAGCCCCGCTGGAAGAAGCTCAGCCTAGCTATGCTTCATACCACCTCTGTGACTTGGGTAAGGGGTATTTTAGGGTGATCAGTCCAGCAGAAATACCCTCCAGCCACGCCAGAGAGCAACACAAAAGTATCTCGCAGTGCAAGGCAAGACCACAGCACGTGAAGTGATGCCTTAGTCCTTTGAGTGGAATCACAGGAGGAATTTTAGGTGAACAATATACCTGCCCAAGTCTGAATGTGAGCAAGGCCCTGATCTAATATTCCTGTCCTTACTAAATGGATCAACAGAATTATAATTACTATAGGCAGCCAAGACCTCAACAGCCATCCCACTCTCTAATCACTTGAGGGAGGGGCTTATATTTTATGTATATATGAAAACACGCCAAAAGTAATTAGCTTACATGATGGACTGATTGTTCTCATCTGTGTCATTCCTAAATGTATAGAAAGCCTCTTGCAGCTGGTGTATTTCCAAGTGCCTGGGATGTATGTGAAAGATCCATTATTTGAGAATAATCTCCTTTGAAAGCAGGCTCGTTGTGTTGCTCTTCTCATGAGCTTTTTCTGGTTCATCGTTACCGTGGGGGAGTAGGGAAGCTTTGTCAACTGGATTTAATAGGCTAAAAAAGTCATCCACAAAGTAGGCCACGAGCTGCCGTGGTGATGAGAGGAGCATAAAGGCGCTACGCGGGATTGACGGGCGGGAGGGTTCATCTCGTACATTCTCTCGTCTAAAAAGGAAGCGTGGCGGAAACGGCCGTGCAGCTTTTCACAGCGGCTCGGAGGGGGCTGCTCTATTTACGGCGGGCGCTGCCGGGGTGAGGACATTTTTCCTAAGCAAATACCCAAGCACCAGCCAAAACCCCTGACCTGTCCTTCTGCCTGGCAAGTCGAGAGGCATCAGACCCACCTCTCCCTTCTCCCTCAGCAGAGGAGGACGCCAGGCCTCAGAATTACCCAGCTTTGCCCCCATCTTTAGTCATTAGTCAGGGCTGTGACCTCCAGCCTGTGTGACCTGACCCTACCTGTGATGAATGGGTTTAATCTCAGGCGTGACACGGGGGCTTTCGATGCCTGCAGGTTAATCAATTTCACTTGGCAGGGTGCACTTGGGAGTCCTGCTAATTGATTGAGCAGCGGGCTCCTGGGTGGAGGAGCACACGGCTTCCTGAAGGAGCAATGCTCTGTGCTCAGCCCCTGAGGGGTGGGTGGGACCGGGGCTGGGCCCAGCAAGGGAAGCTATGCTAGCTGAGGATGCATTAACACCCTGCACGCACAGCCCGGTTCCCCCATTCAGGAAGCATGTGGACAGATGGTAGCCGGAGAGCCGACCTGGAGTCCAGCATGGATCGTTAACATGCTAATAATCCTCAGGCCCTGCTGCCCTTCCCCCCGTTCCCATGAGCCTGGCAAGGGGCTCTATGCTGCTGAGCAAACCAGGGACAGGCTGGCAAGGGGGACAGCATGCCATCCCACGGTGAACCAGGGGTGTGGCCCAGCAGTGGCTTAGAGGATCAGAACTCAAAGGTTACTACTACATATTAAAAATACAGTTTGTTGGGGTGTTTTTGGTAATGGTCCTAACCACTGCAGCAAACGACACCGTCCCGCTATGACAGAGCACTTTACCAGGAGCGTGACTGCGGGTCACGATTTTTCACAAGGGAATAACGGTTCAGGGGCATAATGAAAAACCCAGCAGACAGAAAAGCCGAGCAGGTGCGTGGCCAGTCGTGATTTATAGAAATGAGTCCATCTGTCTTCTAGTGGAGCCCCTCTGCACCGGCCCGCTAGGGGAAGGCGCGCGGGCCGAATAACAGCGCTGAGCAAACAGCGGCGAGTCAGCCAGAGAAAGGAAAGGGGAAGGATGCGGAAGGGGAGACAGAAATATAAATAGGTTGCTCGCCTGCGTTTAAAGTGGAATGACGACGGGGAAGGAAGCTGGGCCTCGCGGGATGTGAGCAGCATACAGGAGGGCTCCGGTCAGAGTGGAGCCAATCAGCGGGACACACGCGGATGGCCAGGGACACAGTTGCTTGGGAGCTCCCATCCCTTAG
Source organism: Rafetus swinhoei (assembly GCA_019425775.1). Lineage (NCBI taxonomy): Eukaryota > Metazoa > Chordata > Testudines > Trionychidae > Rafetus > Rafetus swinhoei. The sequence continues at coordinate 18,631,818 of CM033445.1, read as the reverse complement.
AGCCGGGGGGGGGGAGTCCAACCAGTTCTGGAGCAGTAGCCACTATACTAGAGTATGCTGCTATAGCAAACTAGCTACACTCAAGCGACGTCTTCATGGCGTGATCTTCTGGCAGAAAATATGCTAATGATGGGCTCATTAGCATAAGTTGCAATCTCATTAGCATATTTTCTGCCATTTCTTTTTGCACAAGGGGTATTTGTTCAAAAAGAAGCAGTGTGGATAGTGTTTTCTGGTGCAAAAAAACCCCACCTGTTTTGCGCAAATAAACCCCGCCTGTCCACACTGCTTCTTTTTGTGCAAAAACCCCTTGCGCAAAAAGACGGCAAAATATGCTAATGAGGCCATCATTAGCATATTTTCTGCCAGAAGATCTCGCAGTGAAGATCAACCCTCAAACAGCCACGTGTGGCTAGGGGCTAGCGTGTTGGACAGCACAGCCATAGAGTTTGGTTTGTATCTCTCTAGCCCCCTCCCTCTCTCTCCAGCCAATGGCTCTTGCACATGGCAGGGCTGAGCTGCCAAAGGCTTGTGTAAAATGTGCCCCTGCACCCTGGCACCTTAGTGAGGGCAGCAAACAGCACAGGGATTTTCAATACAAGCGTTCATGGGCCAAATAAGGACTCTTCCAGCCACATGCTGCAGGGAATTCACCAGCCACAGAGAGGTCTGGCCTGGGTCTGAGCTGCCATTGCCCGAAAGCCGTTGTTCTCACTTCTGAATGCACTAATGCAGGTGCTAGTTATTCATGCGCACAACAGGGGACAGCGCATCAGACTGAGCTACGTGCAGAGAAGGTTGCTCAGCCCTACTCGCTCTCACGGGGGGGCACAAGCAAAGCCTTACGCTGCTGCCCCCCTGCAGAATGAGATTGCTTTAAACTCATAATGGGGCCATGTTGGTTGTCAGTGTTGTTAAATCCAGCTACCAGCCTGGACTCACTGGCCCCCTCTGGCAACGAATGCCGGGCTGAGCTCCTTGCTGTATTGGATGCATCCGTTCACCTCCCTGCATCCCCACAATTACCACGTGGTTAGGCGCCGTCTGCTTTAATGGGCTACCACTCAGCTAAACGCAGCAGCGCAGGACACCCCAAAGCCAGGTTAAAGTCTCTGATTGTACAAGGCTGGAATTCAGTTACAGGGGACGTGACAGGATCCAGGTCAGCGACCACTTGGAAACATGTTGCACCCTGCTTAGAAGATGTGTCCCTTCCCGCAGTTATTGGTGAAGAATAAATCGCCAATTTATTCGAAGGTGGGGAGTGAAGAAGCAGAGCCGGTTGTTTCACGTATGACATCTTGGCTCATTCTCCCCTCATTCTCTTCCCGTTCCATCCACCTGGCTGTTTCATTCACGTGCTGCCTCTTGGCATAACCCAGCTTGTGAGCTTTTGCAGGGGGGGACCCGTCACACTGTGCATCTGCACAGCAAATAACAGGGAGGTCCCATGATCCCTAGGGACTAAAAACGAGGAACGGGAACAGCGGAACTATTCCTGCTGACAGAAACACAGTGATTCAGCTGCCCACGGGTGTGCACCGCCTATGCTCCATTATCCACTGTGTCACAACGGGCTTTTACCTATTCCCAGGTATTCACAACGTGCGGTACCTCCAGCACCTCATTCCATGCTTAGATTTCTCATTGCTATCCAGGGCGGGCACGTGGCTTTTTAACATTATAACAGGGTTTCCTCCCTCCCCACCGTGTGGCTTGCAGACAGGCGCACACCTGAGGAGATCTGAAGTGGGGTGACAACAGCAGCATTACTACACCGGCACAAGCTCCTAATGCAGATGTACTGCCCTGGCGCTGGCACCAGGGCAGTGGCCGCCTGAACCGCATCGAGGGAGGCTGCACTCGGCCAACGTCTCTACATCAGCGTAGCTGCACATTTCCTCACTGCGGAGGGGGCCTCTGGCAGGGCGAGTAACATCACCATCTGCACAAGCAGCAGCAACAACGAAAGCTGCTCTTGGGCAAACACCAGCCCACGCAGTGCCAGTGTTCACCTCAGGATCGGAATACACCCGGAGTCATATCCTCGTGCAAGGGTGACAAGAGAGAAACTAACCCAAAATGGTGTGTCACGTGGGCACATCGTCTGAACTACTGGCGTTGCCAAGAGTGAAGTGCTCCAAATCCGTGTCCTTACTAGACAACACATCACTTTTTTTATAAGCTGTAGTTAGGAACCAGAAAAGACTTCCACATAGTGACTCCAGATCTAGATTTATTAGCTCCCCTCGACACCCTCCCTCCCTCCCCAATGGTTTTCATTTTCTCAATTGTTCCGTTGGACTATTTCCCATACCGTGTAGTGCGAAGGTGGCCCAGTTGTGTAACCCTGAGGTAAAAGCTGACCACTGAGCTCTACAAGGTGGCTCATGCTCGTTCCCTTCTTTAAGTGGCAGAAGACGACAGCTCCCAGCATGCAACGCTCCATTGTAAGCTAAATGGCCAAGATTTCAGTGCACCCTGGACACAGCCACGCATTAAAAAAAACCAAAGGAGGCTGCAAGTCTGAAATCTGGTGCTAGCCCCCGGGAAGCTGAGAACCCCTGGACGCAGAAATGTATAAAGGGATGCAAAAACAACGCCCGTGTGCTTTGCTGCGTCCTTTCCTGAAGGGCTTTGGTGAAACACGCCAAACGTAGCTGCGGTAGCAGATCCCATGCTCCCATCCTCCCCCATCCCTGGTGGCCTGGCTACTCACTGTTGTTCAGCTTTGGCGCGGTCGCTGAGGAAGAAGAGGGCCGTGGCCAGGAAAAACATCCCTCCGAGGACGACGACCAAGGGGCAGAGCATGAGCGCGTAGCCCAGGCTGAGGAACTCCCAGAGTGGGGACTCTTTTGTGCTTTGTTGTATCAGGTCTGAGATCTAAGAGAGAGGGGCACAAAAACCCAACCAACGACGTTACTCAAAGTGCAAGGCTCGGCATGCTGTAGAAAGCGATGGATCAAGGGGACAGCTTCCCTGAGACAGCTGCCTGCTGCACACGTGGGCTGAGCTTTCAGCTGGGAATGTCTGTGTGTTAAATATTGTGTCCCTTCCACGGGCTTTAAGACACTTACTCTGTACACACCAGGGCTGTGTCTAGACTGGCAAGTTTTTCCGGAAAATCAGCCGCTTTTCCGGAAAAACTTGCCAGCTGTCTACACTGGCTGCTTGAATTTCCGCAAGAACACTGACGATCTCATGTAAGATTGTCAGTGTTCTTGCGGAAATACTATGCTGCTCCCGTTCGGGCAAAAGTCCTTTTGTGCAAAGGGCCAGTGTAGACAGTTTCGAGCAGCTCCAGATTGTTTGCACAAAAAGCCCCGATCCCAAAATGGCGATTGGGGCTTTTTGTGCAAAGCACATCTAGATTAACGGACGCTTTTCCGCAAAAAGCACTTTTTGCGGAAAAGCGTCGTGCCAATCTAGACGCTCTTTTCCGCAAAATGCTTTTAACGGAAAACTTTTCCGTTAAAAGCATTTGCGGAAAGTCATGCCAGTGTAGACGTAGCCCAGTAGTCTCTGTTCAGGAGACCTCGGTTCATTTGCAGAGAGGGGTTTACTAAGAGTTCTCTTTTCCTTACCTCTCTTGACCTGCCGCCTCATTATTCCCACACTCCTCCCCCGTTGTCCTCCCCTCTCCCTCCCCACACTGCTTTGGCATCTGACTGAGTGAGCAGCTAGTCTACGTGCTAACCAAGACTATAAATGAGTCTGCACCGCAACATGGGGAAATATGACCCTGCCGCAGTGTTCCCTGTAAGCTGTGACCTCATGAGAGATTCCAATGCCACCCAGTTATTTAGCAGACCATCTGCAGGTAGGTTTTTGGTTTCTACTGATGGTGCCCATTTGCACATGCTTTGGTGCACATAGAAAAATGTATTCTGCCTGGATAGTCCTGTAATTGCGGGCATGGGGAGAGTGGGAATAGGTGCAGCAACTGTTTTTTTTTTTTTTTTTGCTCGACCAATTTTTTCCCCTGCCATGTTTGGGATTTTTTGTGAAAGTATGGCAACCCTACACATGGATGAAAAAAATTAGAGGGAACATTGCCCTGAAGCAATGTTTATAAGTGCGGTTATACCTACCCATTACCTATCATCTAGCAGCACATGCATTGAATTCCGTGCAACTTAACTCTGTATGTTTGTTGGGGGGAGCAGGGTTTCAATGTCGAAGCTTTTCAAGGACCACACATTCTTCTGAGGCGAGACCCCTGTCCTCTTCCCTTTCTGTTCTATCGTGTGCCCGTTATTTGTCTTGCGATCAGGCCTAGGGGATCCCAGTCCTGGAACAAGGACCCATTGTGCTACATGCTGCAACAAACACCGAACAAAAGCCTTGCCCAAACAACTTCCAAGTGAAGCAGCTGTTTCCTTCTGCCAAAGAAGAGGCATGACTTAAATGTGGGGGGAAGGGAGAAGGTGTGAGAGTGTAATTGCCACCAGCTCGATTTGAACCTGGGCCCTCTGGAGCTTAGTGTAGGAGCCTCTACCGTTTGAGCTAAAAGCCAGCTGCTGCTCAGCCTAGGCTGTAGAGCTCCCTTGTTCTTATCTCTCGCGGTAGGTTGTTTAAGTGCCACTGCACGGGACAGTGATCCACACCCACTAGGTGCATGGGTTATGCTAGTAGCCTGGAACACTGGGCCTGGTGTCAGGTCTGAGGCCTGAGCCAAAAATTGCAACTAAAATCAGGCCCTGCAGCTAGGTAAGCATCTAGCAGGTGAATTGGGCAAAGTTGTTGCTAGTTGATTAGGAACTAGATATTTATGCCAACATACTCCAGTGAGTACAGATACCTCCTGAGCTATTACAAGATAAGTTGGTTTGACAAAACAATGAACAGGGATGTTTTGCCCAAAATACCAGGACCACGGAGAGGCAAATAGGTGGCATGAAACACGTAAAGTGGAACGATGTTTATCCCAGTTGTTTGTTTCAGTCGGGGTGTCTCTCCTTAACCCTTTGTGTGCCTGAGGAAACTGCAGAAACTTCCGCTGCTGACTGGACCACTCCTTACCACAGAGCACTCATCTGTCAGTATTCCTGTAACCCCGAAGCCGAGGTACTAGAACTGTGCCTTGAGGGCAATAACCCTGGTTGAGTGCCTTTGTTGCTGAACCATGCCTGTGTCTTTCTTTATGAGCTAACCGCGAGATCTGCTGTATGAGCAAGCTGCACTATCGGCCGTGTGAGTGCCGATTACACTGGTGCTCCAAGGACAAAAGCACTGAGTGGCATTACCGCGCCAACGACATTCCCGCCTTCGATACGTCTATATCTGCCACCTTCTTCCGCAAACGCTTATGCAAATGAAGCATGGAGTAGAAGATTGCCACGCTTCATTTGCATAATTAATGAGCAGCCGTTTTTGCACAAGAGGCTTTTGCGCAAACAAACAAACAAAAAAAAAGCTGTGTAGATGGCTCCTTTTTGTGCAAAAGCTCCCTCTTGTGCAAGAGCCAGTCTTCCTCATTTTTTTAGGAAGAACAGCTCTTGCACAAGAGGGGGGTTTTGTGCAAAAAGGAGCCATCTAACACTGCTCTTTTTTGCACAAAAACAGCTGTTCATTAATTATGCAAATGAAGCATGGCGCTATTCTACTCATATTCTTCATTTGCATAAGCTTTTGCAGAAGAAGGCTGCAGTATAGACGTTGCCTTCATGGCAGTGAGGATATGACAGTGGACATGCCTCATGGGTGACAGAAATATAACACAGAATATAACACAGAGTGGCATTATTTATTCCAATCTTCTGGAAAGCTTGGTGGCTAAAATGTAGTTTATGTAACATATTTAGGCAAAGTATTAATCATATTCGCTGGTCAATGATCTAATAAAAATCAGCTTCTAACATGGCACAAGCTGTAACAGCGATGCTCCACTAGAAATGGATATTTAAATGTCAGTGCCGATACTGCAGCTTTTTTTGCTGATGCTGCTGGCAAGAAGACAACTAGCGCCAAGCACAGCAGGGATGTTGTACTGCAGACTCCTCCTGAAATCTGCACCAGGCCCATTAGCCTCTTTCCAAACTAGCTACGCATGTACAAGCCTTTAAAAAACCAACATTTCAAGTCTAGGAACAGCGAAAGGTTGTGCAGGGAGATTTCCTTCCCCTCCCACAACTCTGAATAGCTTCACCTAATGAAGCAGGATCCTCTGTGACAAAGCAGCAGGTTTCAAGCACAGCCCAACAGAAATAAATGACGTTTAAGTTTGAGATTTAAAGACACCAACTACTTCTAGTGGGAAAATCTTATAACCCTGAGCGAATCCCTGACTCACAGCCCTAAAGCCAAGCACAGTGAGGCAGCGGGTAAGAGCCATTATAAGAAGCACCTTAGCACAGGAAACAATTCAAAAGAAAAGATTATAGGACTATAAGATATATGGGGACTTCACTGAAACTGCAGCACAAAGTGCTATAAAGGGCTTGTCGTAAGACACTCGCTATATGAACGGGACAGCAGCATTGGTTTCAGGTTCTTAATATTCTTCATATTCCTATTACCACTCAGATTGGGACGTACTAACTATGGTGAATCATGTCACGAAATATACCAAGGGACAATGGGCCAGACGCAGGCAATGTCAAATCCAATGAGACCTGGAATAAGGCACTTTTGAGACTTTTCTACACTGGGAAATTAATTCAGATTAAGAGTGTGTGAGAATTTAAAGATTAAAGAAGGGTGTGAATATAATTCCAAAATAATCCTCTTCCATAATGGATTAAATTAATTTGGCAATATGTACTTTTGTTCCAGAATAAGAGCATCTACAGAGGGAATTAATCTGGAACAGCAATTCTGGAATAACAAGCACTTACCCCAAAACCAGAGCATGAATCTGCTTTAGATTCATACCCCACCCCATTTCATTCCAGATTACCTTTCATGTGTAGCTAACTCCCTAAATAGCTCTCAATAGACCTAGTCTGTACACAATTCTGCCATGTAGTGACCTTCCATCTGTATTTAAGACTATTCATGTGAATGGCTAAGAACCAGAAAGCGCTTCAAAAATTAATCTGCAATGAGACCATTTCAAACCAGGCCAAAAGGCCTGAGAAACCTACAGTTCCAATTATAATTTCCATTAACGTTGTATCCCAAACGCTGCATTTACTCTGATTTTCCCTTGCTATGTTGCTGATCTAGTGCTGCTCTATCTTGGTACAACTCAGCACCCGTGATAATTAACACTCTTCTGTTGACTACTTGTTAAAGGAAAGTCATTAGCATTTGTGCTATTTAAGTAGCTCATTAGATTCAGCTTATCAGCCCACTCAAATAATGGACTTGGGGCAAGGGTGGGAGGTGAGAAATGACGGGTTTATGGCTAAAATTTTTCCAGGAACTATTAAGAATCACACAAAGCTCTTCTAAAGTAACAAAACAGGCCGGCCTTGCCTAGAAGTGATTGTTTGGTGACCAATGTTCCTATTAATCTTTTTTCATCCGTAGGCAAATTCTTTTCATCCATGCGTGGAATAATTTTTATGTGCACCAAGGCACACGTGAATGTGCACCACCAGGACAAACAAAAAGCCTAGCTGTGGGCACTCTGCTAATCAGCTGGGCAGCATTTCAATCTCTCCTGGGTAGCCCTAAAAGTGCACAGCTTGCAGGGAACTCTGCAGACAACCTACATTTTAGTCACTGCGACCCTCTGTTTTGGGGCAAGATGGGTTAATAGGGCAATGAGCCTGCTGCAGTCCTCTTCCAGCCAGGTAATCAAAACTCCTGTCTTGGAAACGAACACACATCCGGGTGCCAGAATGTCAAGCCCTGGGCTCCAAAATGAGGAGGTGTGCAGAGCACCGGGGCTGAAATGACGTCAGCAGCAGGAACACTTCACGCTACCCCAGCTGTTCCAACTGGGTGAAGAGAAGGGAAGGGCAGTCTTCAGGAGAGGGCAGCCAAGGGATTATGAGATACTGAAACTTGTGTCAACGCATGGAATTTCCTTGGCAGCTCAAAGGCAAGAGTCTGCTACAAACCGCTGGTCACTGTCACTGCCAGGCCTGGAAGCAGAAGTGAGGACGAAGGAGGAACACACGGGTTGTGCTCGGATAGTGACTGACGGCACCAGGAGCGTTCCAAAACACACTTGCTTTTCCTGAATTGAAGGATTATGTCAGGAGACCAAGGAAAACTGCTGTTCATGTATGGAAATCTGGTAAAACCACACCCGTGAAAACAGGCCTATCTGTGTGTAACCACCATGGGGCAGATTTGAACTGTGGACCTCTAGGCTATGTCTACACTCTGTCTACACTCGCGGCTTCTTGCGCCAGAAATATGCAAATGAGGCTAAGCGTGGAATATCGCCGAGCCTCATTTGCATACCTAATGAGCTGCCATTTTTGCAGAAGAGGCTCTTGCGCCAGAAGGCGCAGTCTACACTGCCCCTTCTTGCGCAAGAAAAACCCTCTTGCGCAATGCCGCTACGCTGATTATTTTCAGGAATAATGGCATTGCTCAAGAGGGATTTTCTTGCACAAGAAGAGGCAGTGTAGACAGCTCCTTCTGGCGCAAGAGCCTCTGCTGCAAAAATGGCGGCTCATTAGGTATGCAAATGAGGCTCGGCGATATTCCACGCTTAGCCTCATTTGCCTATTTCTTGCGCAAGAAGCCGCCAGTGTAGACATAGCCCTAGAGTTCAGTATAGGAGCCTCTACCACTTGAGCTATAAAGCCAGCTGGCTCTCACCTTAGGCTGTAGAGCTCCCTTGTTCTTAACGCTCGCTGTACATGGTCTAAGTGCCACCACATGGGAGAGTGAGCCACACTAGGTGCGTGGGTTACATATGTGCGCACAAACCTAGAAACACTTCTTATTCGTCCCAATAATAGAGCTGTAGACGGCACCAGAGACGTGGCTGGGAAGAGCTAAGAAAAAAGGCACTTTGGGGGAAATACGCTGCCATGCTCTGGCACATGAGGAGTTAACTCTGTACCAGATTTGACCCTCAGTGAACATCCACGCAACTTTACTACACTCGCAACGATGCAGGCTAGGGGTCTAGCAAAGGCTTCCCTGTTTTATACCAGTCACTACCACTCAGGGCCAGCCCGAGACATTTTGGCGCATGCGCTGCCCAGCCCGGCCCAGCCACCGCTGCTGGAGCGCAGCCCGGGGCCGTGCGGGCGGGCCGTGCCTGGCTGTGCGGGGCCCCGCGGCCGTGGGGGGAAGGGCGCTGCTGGCCGGCGCCGCGGGGATGGGGGGGGCTGGCACTGCGGGAGCCAGGCGCGCGGTGCTTAATGGCAGCTATAAGGGATGCTGCGCGCCCCTTACAGCTGCCATCAGGCACCCCCACATCGGTTGGTGCCCCGGGCAGCTGCCCGGCTAGCCCACCCCTTAGTCTGGCCCTGCTACCACTGGCTCATTGGACAAGCTAGTTAGCTGGCTCTGTGCCTCAGTTTGCCAGCCCATCTGTAGAATGGGTCTCTCTCCTTCGCAAAGTGCTTTAGTGCACATCAGCTGCAAAGGGGGAATCTCGGGGGTTTCCTGGGGGCTGACCAGGGTGTTCCTATGCTGTTCGACAGGACTGTGGTGTCAATTTTGGCAAGTTACTGCAAAGTTCTTTAAAAAGACAATTGTATCTATCATGGAACAGAAAGTAGCTCACGCCCAGGCTATGTCTACACTGCGGTTTTTTGGGTGGAAGAGGATATGCAAATGGCATGCTCATTTGCATATTTTCTTCCGATTCTTTTTGCGGAAGAGGTTTTTTGCTGCTAAAAAGCCCTGCGTAGACTGGGCCATTTGTCAGGAAAAAAACCCTTTTCCGCAAGATTCTGTAAACCTCAATTTTTGAGGAATAAGGGATCTTGCGAAAAAGGTTTTTTTTCCGACAAATGGTCCCGTCTACACGGGGCTTTTCAGCGGCAAATCCTCTTCCACAAAAAGAATCGGAAGAAGATATGCAACTGAGCACACCAGTCCTCTTCCACCCAAAACCCGCAGTGTAGACATAGCCTGGGCGTGAGCTACTTTCTGTTCCATGAGAGCTACAATTGTCTTTTGTCAATTGCATCATCCACCAGCACCAGCTTACAGTCATTGGTCCCTGGGCTAGCCACGAAGTCAAACCATCGGATGCAAATTATAGCCAGCACCCACCACACTGGCACTGTACCTTCACAGCACAGTGTCACTGGGCTTTTTAAGCTGAATTAAAGTTATCAGCATTTAAATAGCCATGAAAAGCAGCCACGTACTAAGACTTCCTGCCATGCAGTGTCAAACAGTGAAATGCACTGGCCAATTTGGATGACAATACGAAACCAATGCCCAGGCTCCCACGGCCTCAAGGTTTGGAACCAGAACGGATGAAATAAGCAGTCAATTCCCACCCCAAGCAAACAACCTGGGGCACACGACCACGAAGAGCATTCGAGCGCACTTGGCCACAGCTAAGTATCTTATAGGCTGGCTTGTCAGGTCACTAGTTTTCTGTCTTGCTGGGATGCCACGCTCTGGATCTGCCACATGATCACCCTGGTCCAGCAGCAAATTGGTCTGATGTCCTTAGGCAGAGGCTCACAAGGGCGCTGAAGGGAAGTAAGTTCCCAAATCCTATTGGCAGACAGTTGGAATTAGGAACCCTCTCACCCTTATCACACCCTTTGAACCTGATTCTGCAGCCCTTACTCCAGCGGGCAGTTTTGTTGATTCATGTGGCCGAGATCGCCCTGCAGTACACATTGCTGGCTTTTCTCCTGGGAAGTTGACTGTTCCCATTTTGACTCTAAATAATACTTGGTCTTTCCCATTTGGAAAAATTACCAATTGACCTTTCAGCCAATCACGCCACAGGGATGGTGAGTCAGCTGAGCCAGGCCAGAGAGGGCAGCAGCGCATAGACACACCTCCCTCACAATCTGAAAGCTTCTCTCCTGTTCCCTGCCAGCACGCTGGGATTTGCTTTTGGGAGTCTTCTTCCATACTGAGAACTGCTCTGCAGCCACCGCATCAGGCACAAACGCATCCAAGTCATTCTTTAACAAAACCGTCAACTAGAAGGGAAAGTCCAGTGCTGCTGTTGCCTCCCCATCCTTCATGGGACAGCGTGCAGGCATCTCTAGATAATAGAGCGCGCTCAGTCTGTGAATCCTGTAGGGTCAGGCATGTTATTCTATAAAACCAAAGTCCTGTCTTGTCGGTGCACAAAGCAACCCTGGGCAACTTTCACAGACTCATAGAATCCCAGGGTTGGAAGAGACCTCAGGAGGTCATCGAGTCCAGCCCCCTGTCCAAATCAGGACCAACCCCAACTAAACCATCCCAGCCAGGGCTTTGTCAAGCTGAGACTTAAAACCCCCTAGGGATAGAGATTCCACCGCCTCCTTAGGGAACCCATCCCAGTGCTTCACCACCCTCCTAGGGAAATAGTTTGTCCTAATATCCAACCTCGACCTCCCCCACTGTAACTTGAGACCATTGCTCCTTGTTCTGCCATCTGTCACTACTGAGAACAGCCTCTCTCCATCCTCTTTGGAACCTCCCTTCAGGAAGTTGAAGGCTGCTATCAAATCCCCCCTCGCTCTTCTCTTCTGCAGACTAAACAAACCCAAATCCCTCAGTCTCTCCTCATAGGTCATGTGCTCCAGCCCCCTAATCATTTTGGTCGCCCTCCGCTGGATCCTCTCCAGTGTATCCACATCCTTTCTATAGTGGGGGGCCCAGAACTGGAGATAATATTCCAGATGTGGCCTCACCAGAGCCGAATGAAGGGGAACAATCACTTCTCTAGATCTGCTGGCAATGCTCCTCCTAATGCAACCTAATAATCCAAGACCAACTGTGTTCATTCTAGGGGCTCGGTCACCTCCCTAGGACATCCCTTTTATGTAGCACTAGGGGCAGGGGAGGAAGGGTTTCTTCCAGGAGGTTTGTTAGGCATGATTGTGCGAATGTGTATACAGCCTTCATCCTCACACCTCCCACCTAAGCCAGTCTCAAAGCCTTGTTTATTTTGTTCTCCCTCCCTAATAGCCAGGCCTGTCCCCATCCCTGGCTTGCAAAACGATTGCTCTTTCCACATTCAAGTCTCTTCTAGAACTCAATCGCATGCCCCCAAGATTTGAATTAGGAGTAAAATTACACGTGTTTATACTCTAAGTTCGTCTCTTCTCAAAGGCCCCAGGCACATTCTGGGTTCTCTGTGGCTGTCTTTCAGCACCTAAGGCCAATGCGTCAGGAGCTGTAGGTTCTTTGTTATACAAAGCCCCAGGCAAACTGGTGGTGCAGAATAGAATAAACGTGCATCTTATTTCAACTGCTGCCCCCTTCAGGTTGTGCAAGATGCACCTCAATGGCTACAGGAGGGGTGAAATGGAAATGCCGATGTTAATAGAACTCACACAGCTGAGCATCATGGGACACACCAGGGGATAGCCAAATACTGCAAAACCATCGTGCTCAGCTGGAAATGCTCACCTGACAGGGATGTCTACCAGGTGATGGGCCAAATTCAGACCCCAATCACATCACTGTAAATCTGGCGTGACTGCGGTCACTACTCTGACAAGTCTACTGAAGATCTGGGGTAACAAAGCAGAATTTAGCTTTGCATTTTAAAGCAATGGGTCAAATTCTCTGACGACACAGCTTCACTTGCAGACTGTGGAGTTGTACTAGTGGAGGATTTGGTCCACTATATCCAGAAATGTTTCTTTTTATAAGCTTCTTAGGCCTTGCATTTTCAATGGGGAAAATGTTCAGATTATAGGGACTGTCTGATCTCCATTTGTACAGCATCTAGCACAGCGGGGTCCTGGACCAAGACTGGGAGTCTCAATTGCTGCTGTAATATAAATAATAAGTAAAAACAACAACAGATACAGCCCCGCACGCTGCCTTGCATTTTGTGTGAATCATTTATACCCAGTGGGGATAACCTAAGGCCCGAGGGCAAGATGTGGCCCCCCAGCTTGCCTGGATCCAGCCCCCAAAGGCTCGGGGCTTCCCTTCCCAGAATTGGGGAGCCCGTGCTAGGGCTCCAGCCCCTCACCATCCCTCCCATGGGATTGGGGCACACAAAATCTACTAGCCCGGGCCCAACGAGGCTCTGGTATGGGAGGGGAATATGGGGAGTGTCTTTCTGCTTCTCATTTGGGGGCCACGTCAGTGAGGGGGTGGTTTTTTTGCCTCTCACTCCTGTGTAGCCCCTGACTGATTTTTCTGTGGGTCAGTGATCCCTGACCCAAAAAAGATTCCTTACCTCTGATTTACACCTATGAGAATGACTGTAAAATACTATTAGACCAGAAGCCTGGCGTTAACACGGCCACGCTTCCTAGAGATGTTTGGCTAATGAGATTAGATGTTTTGTATAAAAAAAAAACCCAACAACACAGAGACACTCCTCCCATGTACACACTCTTGCAGACTAATTTCTAGTGGACACACGTCCACCTCTCAGAAACCACGGCTGCCTCCCCTGTGGCATTTGCCTAGACACCATGACAGGCCCATTATAGATTCCTTATGCCGGATGCACCCAAAGCTCGAAATAAGCTTCGCAATTTGAGCTATGCAAATTGCGTAGCTTTATTTGGAGTCGATTCTGAAACCGCCTATTTGGAAATTTGGCGCTGTCTACGCAGCACTGATTCTGAAACGGCCCTGACTCCTCGTGGAACAAGGTTCACAGGGATGTTGGAAGAGCAAGTCCATTATATTTCGAAATAACGGGCTTGCTCAAAAGACGCGGAATGGCTATTTTGGGCTACAGCTGCAGTGTCGATGTAGCCAGAAGTTGAACTCCCATCCCAGAAATGATCCCACCAGGCCCAGACTGCAGTGAGTGAGAGTGTGTGTGTGTGTGCGTGTGTGTGTGTGTGTGTATACTGAGGAGAGGCTGAGGGATTTGGGTTTGTTTAGTCTGCAGAAGAGAAGAGTGAGGGGGGATTTGATAGCAGCCTTCAACTTCCTGAAGGGATGTTCCAAAGAGGATGGAGAAAGGCTGTTCACAATAGTGACGGATAACAGAAGAAGGAGCAATGGTCTCAAGTTACAGTGGGGGAGGTCTAGGTTGGACATTAGGAAAAACTATTTCCCTAGGAGGGTGGTGAAGCACTGGGATGGATTCCCTAAGGAGGGGGTGGAATCTCCATCCCTAGAGGTTTTTAAGTCTCAGCTTGACAAAGCCCTGGCTGGGTTGATTTAGTTGGGATTGGTCCTGCTTTGGGCAGGGGGCTGGACTGGATGACCTCCTGAGGTCTCTTCCAGCCCTAGGATTCTATGATTCTATGACTCTTGCAGTGGTGCTACCCACATGGTTCCAGTTCTGTTGGTAAGCACTGAGCAGTTTAATGTGGCACCTTGTTACCAGCACTAAGTTAGTACATGCGTGTATGCATGCGCACACACACACCCCTGCCCAAACCCCCGCCATGCACTTACAAATCCAATCAGGTAGGGGCTGCCGGCATCTCCCAGCAGGTGCGAAGTGAAGCTCTGCAAGGCCACGGCGGTCGCCCGTCGTGTCGGGATAACCACGTACTGCAAGGGAGAGGGGAAAACACATGAGGGAAGTGGAAGAACTAACCTGTGTGGCAGATCCAGGGTGCGTGCTCATGTCGTCAGAGAGAACGGGACCCCTGGCTTTCAGTGGCAAGGGTGGAGGAGACTTTGTTCCCAGGCAGTTCTGGGCAGCTCTGGAGCGTTGCTAGCCCCATTGCATTTCCAGTGCTCCAGTCTGCAGAGGGTTGGCCCAGGCGGTTCCGTCCTTCTCCCAATAATAAGCTCCCAGGCAAGTGGACTGCAAGGTGTGAACCTCCTGCCACTCCCCAAATCTGACCTCCCCCTGCTTGCTCCATGGCACCAGCCCTTTGTGCCTGAGGAGGAGAATGCAAAGGAGGTGCACGTTTTCCAGGGTTTCTCCCATGCAGCAGAAGGGGGACAAGCCACATGCTCCTGCCTCCCCCCCAAAACAAGCAGCAGCTGCTTTTTGTAGCACCAAGGAGGAAGAGACCTGTCTGAGTCGTGAGAAACAAGGGCCAATGCTTGGGGAGGGCTCAGATCTGGCTCTAAACTTTGTGGCTCTGGCCCATCTCTTAGGGTATGTCTACACTTGCTCCCTATCTCGACATAGGATGCAAGTGTAGATGTACCCTAACAGAACAAAGCCACGCACGGAAGGGAATTTCCCTGGCTGTCGTCTAAGGGAGTTCAGTGGGTTTTATTCCCACTCGGGGGCCTGCGTGGTGGATCAGAACTTTGGCTCCATCCTGCCCTAGAGCTTTACGGTTCTGGGATTTGCACAGCGCCGCTCAAAGGATGGGCATGGAGGGAAAGTCACGGCCAGTGTTTTCTTCTTAAGTTTATAGTATTTGTAGTTAACTTATCACACACACACACACGCTCACATGCAGAATTAGCTTTTATGGAGCTGTCACATCACCTGAGTAATCGGGTGATTTCATCATCACGCCCCCACTTTTCTTTCCTACCCCATCCCCTCATATTATTTGTTACTCTCATTCAGGGGAGCCGGCAGCCTGGCCAGGCCCCTGAGCAAAGCGGGCAGGGGTTTGCTCTATGCTCCTGGAAGGGGAGGGGCCTTGGTTGAAAGGGGCGGGGCCAGAGCAGCCCCCCTCAGCACTGCCAGGAGCACACTGCGCAGCGCTCCAATGGCAATTTAAAGAGCCTGCGGCTCTGGGCGTCCCCATGGCTGCTCCCTTTTGACTAGCCGGGCCTGGGGCAGTTGCCCCCTTCGTCCTCTCTGGCGGCAGGCCTGCTCTCACTCATTACAACGCATCTAAAACACAAGTGTAAGATTTTGGGGGGGGGGAGCTGGGGCCATGTTTAGCATTGCAAGGGCCAGTGGACAAACAACACACACTGTAGCTATTTGTGGTTTTAAACTATAACCTTTGATTCACGGTATAAAGAGTAATACATTCCCAGCTCTAACTCTCTTAAATTATTAGCAGTATTTTGCTTGGGAGTGTTGATTAAGATCACAAAAGGCAATGGTGACTCTTTAGGGAAGGTGTTTGGAAATAAGCCCGTTGCGGCGTCTGAAAAACAGGTGTCCCATTACCACTGCACTCCTGGGACAGGAACACGACTCCCCGTCACTTTGTTTGCTTAACACCATCAACATCACTCAGTACGGCCAATGGAGAACATGAATGGCATTTCCCTGTTCTGATGTTGGCGTGCACGGAAAACAGAGGAAGGCAAAAGCATGATTAAAATCTATGAGGTCAGCAGGCCAGCAGGGACCATTTTGATGATCTCGTCTGACCTTCTGCCTAACCCAGGCCAAAGAACCTCCTCCAGTAATTTCTGCATCAGAGCGAGAACGTCTGCTTGAGAACTGCTTCTCCGTGTGCGGCCCAGTTGTCTGCTAAAGGCCATCTCTGACTGCCACAGTGTGGGGTCAGGACTGCTGCCCAGCCCAAAACACAGCAGGTCTTAGGATCATGCACCCTTCCCCTTTCACAGTTCCCGGAAGTAAGTGGCAGCTGAGTGAGCTGCTCCGTTTGGAGAACAAACAACAAATCAGTGGCATGCTCCTGTTCTGTCCTGCACTAGGAACACAGCAGCAGGCAGGCAGGCAGGCAGGCAGACGGCTACTGCGAGGGAGGGGGACAGGCTGCTGTGCTGCTTTGACATTCCTCGGCCCGGAGAGCTCCCAGAGCTACTCACGATGCTGCTCCCAGCAGCTGAGGAGGCTGTGGGAGACCTGAGATGCACAGACACTGCACTGTGGGATACATACCCACAGTGCATTGCTCACACCGGCGATGAGGGCGCCCCCCGCAAGGCCATGATCTGTGGACAGAGGGAGCAAGCATGAACACCCTCTGGCGATTTTTGTTCTGTCAACTTTCAGGTGTGGGCATCAGTTCTGTTGACAAAACTTGGCCGTGAAGACGTACCCTAAGCAGCCTGCGCTGCAGCCGTTTGCGATCTGCCATTGTTTTTCTAGACCTGCCATCGTCCTTGTAGCTCTTTTCTGAATCCTCGCCTAGCGTGCTTCATTTGCTGATGTAACCCCATCCTGGAGCTACCCCAGGAACCGCTTTGCCTCTGTGTCACTAATTTATTTACTGTGGGGTTCAGCGAGCCATTTGTTCTACAGTAACATGCCCCTCTCTCTCAGACAGAAGCTTGATGCTTTCATTGATGCTTTTGTCCAATGAAGCATCATTTCCTCCTAAGGTGTGACGGGGCAGTCACTGTCTCTCTGGGGTCTAAAGGGTTAGTCACGTGACTGGCAAACGCTTTCAAAGGCTCCACAGAGGAGCAGGGCGCAGAGCAACCAGGCTCCATGCAGGACATGTCCGAACATGCGCATGCGATTTCATGTTGATAGGTAAAACGGGACTTGGGCACTTGGGAAAATTTGACCCCGTTTCTGGCGATTTTTTGCCCATGGTTTTTCAGGAACACCTGGGGTTGTCCCTGCTGGAATGGAGCTGCAGATGTAACCGGCGTGCATGGATGCAGCGTGCCACTCAGACACTGCGTGCTACATTCCTGAGGCGCAGCACCACTCTGCCAAAACAAGGCAAAGCTTAATCCGCTCCCCTGATCACAATGATAACATGCAGGCTTCCCCAGTGCCTGCCAGCCAAGAGTCAAACACACGGAGCTCCTGGGCGGAGAGAAGTGCCATTCCTGCTGCACAGGTAGGCAAGCAGAGGCACAAAGACATGTGATAGGTAACGCAGTGAATCAGTGGCAGAGCTAGCAACTGAAGCCAGGAGTTCCCCTGGGCTGCCACACAATACCCCATTTCTAGTACCCCATGCTGCCACACTACCCCGTTTCCAGTACCCCCGTGCTGCCACACAGTACCCCATTCCCAGTACCCCTGTGCTGCCACACAGTACCCCGTTCTCAGTATCCCTGTGCTGCCACACAGTACCCTGTTCCCAGTACCCCTGTGCTGCCACACAGTACCCTGTTCCTAGTACCCCTGTGCTGCCACACAGTACCCTCTTCCCAGTACCCCTGTGCTGCCACACAGTACCCTGTTCTGCCACACAGTACCCTGTTCCCAGTATCCCTGTGCTGCCACACAGTACCCTGTTCCCAGTACCCCTGTGCTGCCACACAGTACCCTGTTCCCAGTATCCCTGTGCTGCCACACAGTACCCTGTTCCCAGTACCCCTGTGCTGCCACACAGTACCCCGTTCCTAGTATCCCTGTGCTGCCACACAGTACCCTGTTCCCAGTACCCCTGTGCAGCCACACAGTACCCTGTTCCCAGTATCCCTGTGCTGCCACACAGTACCCTGTTCCCAGTACCCCTGTGCTGCCACACAGTACCCCATTCCTAGATGACAGCCCAGAGTGCAAGAAACTCTCTGGGCTGCTGAACAGTAGGTGAACTGCAGCTGACCTGTTGCCACCCAGTTTGCACACGAGCTGCAAGGAACTGTCCTAAGAGTGACTGAGAAGACACAATCACGTTCCACCCTCGGGAGGGAGGAGGAGGGGGAAGAGGTTGGATCATTTATTTGTTACAAACAGCAGGTGAATGAAACCTCACAGTCCTAGGCTTTAGCCATAAGGCCGCCCTCTTCCAGCTGAAGAACAATTTAAAGCAGCGGTGGGGAGCCTGTGGCCCATCGGGGTTCTAGGTGTGGCCCACAAGGCATTTTGTTCACCATCGCCCACAATTCCGCTGGTTTCCATCGGCACTGTTTTTTTCCTCCTAGCCGGGGCACGCGAGGTGAGGCGCATGCTGATTGCACACAACAGAGACTGAGAGCCGGGTGCTCCCTTTGCATCCAATCAAAGCACTGCTACGGTTCAATCGACACAGCCTGAACATTTTAGGGACGCGAGCACAATTAGCAAAACTACCCTGTCCTAGGGGACCATCTTGTGGCCCATTGCGATGAAGGAGGGACCACTCACTAGCTTAGGTTGTCCTTCACTGATTCAGAAGCATAAGAATTTACTACTGATAAGTGAATAGCAGTAAATTGATGCTATTTGGGGCAAATTCCGCTTCTTGTCTTAGATAACTGGGCTTTGACCATTAATCGTTGCTTCAATAAAACACAGATTTGCAAACAGCAATACAACTGCCAGTAAAGTTTTAAGTAATGAACTAATTAAATTACTGAGGGCAGAGACCAGACAGACTTTATAATGCCAAATACATTTGCATGTCTAGCTTGAAATCTTAGTGACAGAAATACAGCCCAGCAACCAAATGAATCATGATGAGATTGTTTCTCCTCCTTTGAATAACATTGGCGGCGGTGGGAAGCGGAACAGTTCTTCCTGCTTCAAGGATATTTTATTCTGATAGAGCAGAAATAGCTGGTTGCAAACCTTAGCCACTGTCCTAGGGAAGAGCGCAGTAAATGAAAGATCAGAACAGGGATGCCAATATTAAAATAGAGTTAAATTCAAACCATGCGCTGGCTGGTTAGTTGAAATGTCTCCGCGGAAGCTGGAGGTGGAACAGCCACTCCAGCCAAGAGGAAGAGTGTGGGATTATTCTGGCCCATTGCCCTGACTCCAGGTTGGGTGGTGCGCATCACGCAGGATGTCCAAGGAGGCTGACGAAGCGGCTTTGGGGTGAGCCTCGCCTCTTTAAATAGAGCCTCGGAAAGGCTGTGGTTGTATTACTGACGTTCTACGCCCCCTAGTGGAGCTGGCAGAATTATTCTTCTCTGACATGAGTCCTGTCCTTACCCGGTTTAACTGCAAATGCCTCAGAGCTGAAACACAGACTGTCCCTCCCATTTAGGGCCCCTACACCAGAGACATCACTTCTAGTGGGGGGTTCTGCGAGTAAGACTTGATTTGTGCAAATCCGCATTCGGAACAGGTCTCAGCCTACACGCACAATCCCCCCCCTGCAGTACTGACTGTTCATCAAATCCAACTCACGAGGGCCTTTTGCAGCACAGACAAGTCCACAAGAACGGAAGCCTGGCATTAGCATGGCACTAACCAGCACGAGCGAGTGTCAAAACATTAGGATACCAAGGAAACATTAAAACCTGATCCTACAAAGGCTATGAAACTGCTGAGCAACCTGAAGGATCGGGCCCATAAGAAGCGATACTTTGAAACCTTGGGTGATCTTGGCTAAGACACTCCAGGTGAGAGTTCCAAAAGCCCTTCGCACAAGCTTAGTTCTACTCCCACTGAAATCAGGGTAAAATTCACATTGGTTTCAATGGCAGCCAAATTCAGCCAGCCCCGGCAGCTTTTGGAAACTGTGCCCTTCATCTTTCTGACACCGGTTTGCCATCTGCACCAACAGGCTAACAAGATTGATGGGAGGGATGCGGGATAGCGAGGGGTGTTGGGAGTCTTATGTCAATGATGTTTGTTAAGTGTTGGAGAGTCGCAGACTGAAGGCGCAACAGACCTGCAAAGTGCTATTACTAGTCCACCAAATAAATACGTTGCCAATTAATTTCTACTGGATGCTGTTCAAAGTGAATCCCAGCTGGAGCATTTACACACCTCTTGGCTGGCCAGGACTGTTATAAAGCTGCCGGATAAAACATGGCTATAATCTTGGCTCTCACTTGCTGACTGTCTAAATAACCTTTCAAGACCCCTGTGTAATATAAATGCACTTCAGACCATTTCTTCAATTTACGGCCGAGTATTGATCCGCATGGACATTCACATTTATTTGTATAGTGCTCTTAAGTATATCCCCACTAATAATGTACTGAGCAGGGGCATTATTGTATATTACAGACAGTTCGTTTGTCTAAGTAGCAAATTGCGAGAGTGGCTTAAAAGCCTATGTTAATTAAAATGATTATTAAAAATAATTTTGATGTTATTTTATGTTCGCTTGCCTATGCTTCACTTCAGGGTTTTTGTTGGTTTGTTTTGGCTTGGTTTGCTCTGAGACAGGTGTGTCTGCAAAAAACAAACAATATAAAGATCCAGTCCGACAAGGCAGCCTGCAGAGACCAGAGAATCCATTAAAAATTTACCGGATCCTACAGTCCCATGGACATCAAGGCAAAATTCTCAGGGGTAAAGAGGGAGCAGGATCATGTCCTTAGCCTGTGATTTAACACAAAACACGCAGTGTGGTGTCCAACATGCTAGCCACTAGCCACATGTGGCTATCTCGCCGGTTGAGTGTGGCTACTTCGCTATAGTTGGACACCAGGGATGTAGAGGAAGAATAAGGGCGGTCCAGTGATTAGGAAACTAGCTTGGGACCTTGGAGACCTAGATTCAAATCCCTGCTCTGCCACAGGCTTCCTGTGTGACCTCAGAGAGTCACTCTGTGCCTCAGGTCCCCATCTCTACAATGGGGATGGATAACAGCATGGCCTACCTCACAAACATGTGTGAGGGTGAATATAATAGACTGTGAGGTGCTCAGGAATAGGGACTATAAAAATATCTTAGACAGACAGACATGGGCATTTGTTTTGGGTTCATACAGCATATATGTGCGACCTTAATGCCAATAAATAATGGGCTTAATTTTCGTCTGCACTCATCAAAGTCTTTAAGCATGTGCCTAGGTTTAAGCTTAAGTTCTTTGTTGAATTGGGGCCCTAATACATAGAAATTTTTCCATCTGATTTTCCATCCGCTTATGTTTGTGTAGGCAAGGAATGACCCTATCTGGAGATACATTGCAGGGCCTGCACAGTGATGGGGGTGGGGAGACTGTCCACACTCTGCCACTGCCCTGCCACGTGACCTTGGGCAAGTTCTGTAACCCCTTTGTGCCTTGGTCTCCCGACATGTGAAATATACCTATTAACCTCTCTCACAATGGCACTGCAAGGATCAATATGTTTCGCGATCCGCAAAGGGTTAACACATATTCAGAGCAGAAGCCAGCAGGGGAGGCCAGTGCTATAGAGTTCTCCAGTCCTGGAGGCATGAAACGTTTTACACAGAGAACAAAGGGAAGATGAGGTACCTGAAGTGAAAAAGCCTTGAGGGTTTCCTCTTGGAAGAGGAGGACATGGTCCAAGATTTCTTCATACTTTTTTCCCCCTCCCCTCCCTTCTCCTCCTCTCCCTGCCGGTCAGTTCCCCTCCCCATAAAAGCGATACTCTCTGTGTCTGTGAAGAATGTTTGGTTTCCTGGCGGTAAGTCAGACAGAGGTAGATGGCTGGCTTTGGGCCTGTGTGGAGCTGACTTCCTATTACTCAATGAAGCCAGTGGGAATTCTGGATGGTAAAACTGGCCAATGAGCAGCCCATCCCTGAGTCCTCGCTGAACTCCACATGTGATTCCTTACATTTTCAGCCAGGCACTAGTGAGCTCTACAGAGGTACCACCAAACTGACATTCAAAAGGAAGATAACGGGAGGCTAGCTAGGAAAAACTGGCTGGAGATGGAGTTAGGCTTTTAAAGGGACGTGTCAGCACCCGCAGGCTGTCCTTTGCAATATGAAAAGCTATTTCCACCCGCCACTCCCAGGAAGAAAATGCTTTAACAGCAGAGACTCACCATTAGTATGTCAGCTGTGATTGCCCAGTTTGAAAACAGAAGAGTTTCTCCGATAAAAATGCAAATCTGTCATAACAAAACACATACAAAGGACAAGATTTAGTCACATGAAACTCAACATGGGGTGTGTGTGGGGGGTGTGTGTGTGATTGCCACAAACCTTCCTATTCTGTTTGTTTCAGACTTGTTGCAATAAGTCCCTAGTTCATGTTCAGAACAGACCACATTACAAATATATAGATTTTTATCTGAACTCTGAGGGCTTGGACCATGTCTCCTTTAGCAAACATTGTGCACAGTCTAGAGAACAATTCCACAAAAGGCTGACACCCTCAGCGACAGATTAACGTGAGAGCACAGCACGGTGGACTCATGGCTTCAAAATATGAAGTTACACAGGTCTAATCCAAAAAGGAACAACATTTGTGTTGAATGTAACTTCCTGGGACACATAAAACCTACTTGCTAGTGAAGCAACTGACAAGTATTAAAGGTCACATAGCAAAATGGGAATTAATTTCTCTAACCATAGAACAGGTGTATCCGTGTGAGATCCCCTCAGTATAACACCAGGCAAGGCCTCTAACCCTCCTCTGGAGCGAGCATACATCTAGGAATCAGTAATAATAGTTCAGGGCACCAAAGCCGTAAGTGCATATTTAGTTTTAAGTACATGCTTAAGCTCAACTCCATTCGACAGTACATGTGGAAGGAACGGAGGTTTCAGTCTCAATAGCCAATTCAGTCCTTGGCCTCTTGCTGACAATTATTCCAAAAGTTCCCCTCAGTGGTTCAAGCCCCCTAAAAAGAAAGGGGAAACACCTTCATTGGGATTTATTCCTCCTTTCTGTTTCATACCTCGTGCTCTAACACCATCTGTTTGTAAGATGTTATGGCTCCATGCAACAGGCGTATGAGATTTCAAAGGCGTTCAGGCCACACAGAGGCACCTGACTAATCATTTGCAAAGTAAAGAGACAAACAAATGCACAAAAATAGCCACCTTCACAACCTGCTCAATACACGCCATGTAAAATACACACCATCCTGACAGCCTTGTGATGGCCCCGCTATTCCTCAAATCAAGAAGGCAAGAAAAGCCACGAGTGTCACAACGTGCCATCACAGCAGCGTATTTTGCTTCATCGTATCACTCCTTTTTTGATCCTCCACCTAAAAGAGCTATTTCTCCTCAAGCCAGCCCTGAAGGGAGGGGGCGCAGAGACAGACTGATGCTTCTGGAAGCTCAAATCTTCGATTTATTTTTAATTTGCTTCTTCGGTTTCCTTTACGGTCTGGTTATCTGTTCCACTTCTTCTGCCTACAGCTGGACTTCATCACCCTCAAATAAGGTCTGATTCATTTTCGGGATGAAACTGAATTAACTGTGTATGCGGAATACTTCTGAAGAACATTGTTGGTGCTGTCCCTGTGGTTTTGAAGGCTTCAGAGAGGGGATGATTTAGCCACATGCCCACTGAAATGAAGTGGGTTGATTCTCTTGATTGTGTTGGACATATATTTTTCAGGGGTGGAACATCTCACTCCTCCCTAGCAGTTCTGATGTGGCCATGTCATTTGCTTTCACTGTATGTTGGTTTAGGTTCCCTGAACTCTGATCCTTCTGTTGCTGCTGGGAAGAGTTTTCCTTATTTAGCAAGTTTTCAGTCCTGCACTTATTTGCGTCTAAAATTAAATCTATTTCTCACCCCAGCTCTTTGTGACTGGTCTTGTTTCTTGTATTATGGTGACAGGGCCAATTACTATGGCCTGGCTTCTGAGCTAGGAATTCTCAGTCCTTCCTTTGGTCATTACTATGGGTGCATCTGCACAGCACCCGTTGGTCGAAATAAGATACGCAATTTCGAAATCTAAATGTTGAAATAGAGCACTATTCCGAAACGCCCCTTAACCCTCGTGGTTACAGGGATGTCAGAACAGCGCCCCTGTTATTTGGAAATAATGGGTGCGTTTAAAAGATGCAGAATAGCTATTTCAGGATACCTCCAGGATCCTGAAATAGTGCTGCTGTCTAGACGTAGCCTATATGTTTTTGTACTCTGCCACTGAGTTCCTAGCTTCTTCTCTATTGTGCCTTTACATTAGACTTCTGTACATATATACAGGGCTTGACGATGGCGGTGAAAGCCGCTTGCCAGCCCTGCACTGCGCATGCGCAAGACCCGCATTGCGCATGCGCGCGCCGCAAATGAACAGGGCGCCCGGCTGAAATCTAATCTCCACAGGCAAGTAGATTCAATACTTTGTTGAGCCCTGCATATATACACACATGTATCTGTGTACAAACACACATACACACCCTGTGCCTGCTTGGCCATGAGGTCTTATTTCATACAGTTGGTAAAATCAGACCCTGTGCAAAGTCCCAGCACAAGACAATGGCACACAAGTCTTGTGTTGGCTCTTGTCAAGGCTGTTCCCCACTCTGGCACGATGAATGCAGAAGTTGGGGACCTGCAAGAGCACTCCAAAACCTTGCCTCTACAGGCACTGGTACAAAATTCCCCCCCCCCCCCTCAAATTCTAAAACCCAGATTTTGCGGGACCCGCTGCCACCACTCAAGTCATTCCAAGAAAATCAGGGAAGAGATCACTTGGGAAATCCCCTCCTTAAGGTAAAACTCTCCCCCTGCCCCAACCTCCATTTTACTTGGAGTTGGGAAAACAGAGGGAATCCACAGCCAACAATGGACTCTGCCCTTGTAACTAGGCTCTGAGTCCTAAGGACACAACAATCAACCAATACCGGTTAATTAGAAAAAAACCCAAACTTTTATTATCAAAACAAAACTACAGTTGCAAGAATAGCAAATTGGCTAGATGGAAGGGGCCACTATTTGATATAGATACTCAGGGGAAAACCCTGGGGTTCTAAGGCTTAGCTACAAAAGAGGGAAAAAAAACACTTAGCAAGCTCAGACATTATTTCCAACCTCTCAAACGAGGAAAACAATAAACCCTGATGGACTATCTAAAACTTTTCCCTACTTACTCATTTTAAGAAGTCCGTTCCTGGAGAGAGAAGCGTCTCCCACCTCCTTTACTACCTGGGAGAAACTGCTCTGAATCTCAAAGAAGAGAGAGAGAAAAACCCCTCTTTTCCAGTTTGAAATTCCTACTTGCATTGTTATTGGCTGACCACCTGATACCTTGCTAGGCACCTGAGTTAACCCCTTAGTCACCAGGTGCTGGTCAGCACTCTTGATTATGACAGCTCTGCACAGGGTTGTGTTTCTCTTGGTATGCCTTTCGGGATGACCCTTTATATACATGCACTGGAAACAAAGAGAGTCAGAAAGTTGCATTCAACATTTCTACTGAAGAGGAGTCTCAAGGACATGTTCTGTAAGACTACATCTACACTGCACTGTAGTTCGAAATAAGACACGTATCATATTTCAATCTTATTTCAAAATAGCTTATTTTGGGCAGTGCCAAATTTCAAAATAACCCGCTATTCTGCAAACATCCCTTACTCCCCGTGGCATGAGGTTAAAGGGATGTCGGAATAGCGAGCCCATTATATATCAAAATAACGGGCTTGCTGTGAAGACACGGAATAGCTATTTTGGGATACTCCAGCATCCCGAAATAGTGTTGCAGTGTAGACGTAGCCTAAACAAGCATTGTGCCAAGCCATGCCGACTCTGTAGTTCTGATATCAAGCACATTAGGAAGCATTATGAATTCCCTACAGGTGTTTTTGGTGTCTATAATTTTAAACTTAGTTTCACTGGTTTTGTAAGCTTCAAAGTGAGACTGATCATTCAACTATTTTGGAGGATGGGGGGCATAGGTACCATGTACTCACTCAAACTGAAGCATGCCTAATTTTCAGTGCTGAATGGTATGCAAATCTCAAAAGGCAGAGAAGGAGCTGCCTTTGGGACAAAAGACAGATCACAGGATTTGGAAGCAAGAAGCCACCAAAATGACATGGGAAGTGTTTCATTTGGGAGAAGTTGTTTGCTTTTAAGATGATCTTGGGAAATCAAAGTAAGCACTGAACCCAAGGCACTACAGCAGCTAAAAGGCATATAAAACACCTCTTTGAAGCTGTCTTGATATTTAAGACAAGTGTTAGGCAGCTGAAATCTGCTTCTGGCCCTAGTATCTCTTGAATTTATGAGCGGCATGACACAGAATCATAGAATACTAGAACTGGAAGGAACCTTGAGAAGTCATCAAGGTTCTCCAGTCCTCTGTTCTCACAGCAGGACCAAACATCATCTACTATCCCTGGCAGGTGTTTGTCTAACCCGGTCTTAAAAATCTCCAGTGACAGAGATTTCACTACCTCCCTAGGCAATTTATTCCAGGCCTTAACCACCCTAACAGTTAGAAAGTTTTTCCTAATGTCCAACCTAAACCTCCTTTGCTGCAATTTAAGTCCATTGCTTCTTGTCCTATCAGAGGTTAAGGCAAATAATTTTTCTCCCTTCGCCTTGTAACACCCTGTTAGGTACTTGAAAGCTGTTATGTCCCTTCTTAATCTTTATTCCACACTAAACAAACTCAGTTCTTTCAATCTTCCCTCATAGGTCATGTTTTCATTTTTGTTGCTCTTCTCTGGACCTTCTCCAATTTTCCACATCTCTCCTGAAATGTGGTAACAAGAACAGGACACAATACTCCAATTGTGGGCTATTCAATGCAGAGTAGAGTGAAAGAATGATTCCTTGTGTCTTGCTTACAACACTCTTGTTAATACATCCCAGAATGATGTTTGCTTTTTTTTTTTGCCACAATGTCACACTGTTGACTCATATTCAGCTTGTGGTCCACTATGACCCCTAGATCCCTTTGGGCACATCTAAAGTACATCCCTCTTCCAAAAGAGGGATGTAAATTAGACAGATCGAAATTGTAAATGAAGCCGGGATTTGAATTTTGAAAAAAAACACCCTTTTTCGAAAGATCCTGTACTCCTCTTTCGAAAACGGCTATTTCAAAAGTGAAACTGCTGTCTAGACGCAGTTCTTTTGAAAAAATTCCCCCCTTTTTCGAAAGATCTTGTACTCTTCAAAAAATGAGGAGTACAGGATCTTTCGAAAAAGGGTTTTTTTCCGAAAGAACTGCGTCTAGACAGCGGTTTCACTTTCGAAATACCCATTTTTGAAAGAATGCGCGGCCGCCATTATGCAAATGAAGCATGGGAAATTCAAATCCTGGCTTCATTTGCAATTTTGATCTGTCTTCTTTACATCCCTCTTTCAAAAGAGGGATGTAGTCTAGACATAGCCTTCCTGCAGTACTCCTTCCCATTTCCCATTGTGTATGTGTGCAACTGACTGTTCCTCTCTAAGTGGATTACTTTGCATTTGTCCTTATTGAATTTCATCCTATTTATCTCAAACCATTTCTCCAGTTTGTCCAAATTATTCAACTATAATCCTATTCTCTAAAACACTTGCAACCCCACCCAGCTTGGTATCAACCACAAACTCTCTATGCCAATATCTAAATCATTGATGAAGATATTGAACAGAACCAGTCCCAACTGAGCCCTGCAGAACCCCACTTGTTCTGCCCTTCCAGCGTGACTGGGAACCATGGATAACTAATCTCTGGGGCTGGTTATCCAACCAGTTATGCGCCCACCTTATAGTAGCCCTGTATAGGTTGTATTTCTCTAATTTATTGATAAGAAGGTCATACAAGAAGGTCATAAAGCCTAGGTATACCACATCTGCCACTTCCCCCTTATCCATAAAGCTTATTATCCTATCAAGAAAGCTATCAGGTTAGTCTGACATGATTTGTTCTTTACAAATCCATGTTGACTCTTACTTATGACCTCATTACGTTCCAGATGCTTGCAAATGGATTCCTTAGTTTTTGCTCCATTATCTTTCCTGGCACACAAATTAAACTGACTAGCCTGTAGTTTCCTGAGCTGTCGTTATTTCCCTTTTCATAGATGAGATCTACATTCGCTCTTTTCCAGTCTTCTGGAATCTCTTCCATCTTCATTGACTTTTCAAAGATGATAGCTCAGATAATCTCCTCAGTTAGCTCTTTGAGTATTCTTGCATGCATTTCATCAGGTACTGGGGACTTGAAGACATCTACGTTTTCTAAGTCATTTTTAACTTGTTCTTTTCCTATTTTAAGTTCTGAATCTTCATCTTTTCTCCAGCATTCACTATGCTGGGCATCCAATCCCCACCAACCTTCTTGGTGAAAACCCAAACAAAGAAGTCGTTAAGCACCTTTGCCATTTCCACATTTTCTGTTATTGTTTTCCCCCTCTTCATTGAGTCCTACTCTGTCCTCAGTCATCTTCTGGGTAACAATATATTTGTAGAATGTTTCCTTCCGGGTGTCTAGGTCGTTTGAGCTTGTTTGTGCCTTGGCCTTTCTAATTTTGCCCCTACATCCTTGTGTTATTTGTTTATATTCATCCTTTGTAATCTGACCTCATTTCCACTTTTTGTAGGACTCCTTTTTGATTTTTACACCATTCAAATCTCCTGGGAAAGCCAGGCTAGTCTCTTGCTGTGCAGCTAATGGGTTTGGAAAGATGAAATTGGATGTCTTGACACTGAAGGAGAAATGCAAATTTCAGAGAAAGTGGGACTTAAAGATGTACTGGATGCCAACACATGTACACACGCACACTTTTTAATGGGCAGGATGACACAGATGACAATACACACACAAACATTTATATGGCAGAGTAAGGGGCAATCAGGATTTATAGCAAAATACAGTAACAAAAAGCAAACATTGCAACAACGAGTGTTCCCAAACCAGGGATCACTGGTGGTCTGTGGACAGCTAGCCAGTTTGGTGCTGCCTCTTGTGCCCATTTCCAGCTACTGCCAGCACAGAACAGCCTGGAGGCAT